>OX381606.1:20318783-25292306 GCA_947459985.1 Diloba caeruleocephala | reverse complement strand
AAACGATCGGCTATATGCCGCGTGTCGTCAATTTGGGGGGAATGTACCATACCCACCACGCTTGGCACGCGGGTTGGTGAACGTAAAATTGCTGTTTACCAGAAGGGACGCTGCTGCCCATCCTTTTAGTTTAAGAGGCCCTTAGTCGCCTTCTACGACATGCACGGGAGAAGATAGTCTGTACATCATATAAAATTTCGAGAGAATCCCGACCATCTGGCAACCCTAATGCTAGCGTAGCCTTCCGCCCCACGCTATAAGAAACTCAAAGGCTTTTAAATTATTGGATTGCAGTAGTTCGATCCTTGTATTGTCATGATACCACACCGATTATTTATTTAGAACTATACTTGTTACAAATGGGCTTTTCGTACCTCCTTCTAATATTTTCTAATTAAAATTATTTCGGAGTTATTTTGGAATTCAAACTTCTGACAAATGACAGTCGTTATAAATACTGATCAGATACATGAGTAATCTCATATAAGCTATGAAGATTGTTTAATTCTTCAAAAATCAAGTATTCTCTCGTGTCAATTGCCGGCAGCCGTGTAGACACTATTAATTGTGTCTCGTTTTACGACACTCGATGAGGTATTTACCATTTATTGCAGTAACAAGGATTATGTCTTTGTGTATAACTTAGCTGTAATAAACGAAATGTGCCAAAAAACTATTAAAAAGAAGCCTTCTAATTTCGTGTGTAAACAATAATGTGCAATGATTGACTAAACTACGTGGTGGTCGTAGCTAGATTTATACATAATTAACAAAACTTACTTCTACAATTAATATACAAAATGCATTCGTTTGATGGTTTGTTAACATGTAAAGTAGTGATAGTGCATGGATAATTAAACACAAAAAGCAAAGTAAATGTAACTGCAAGGTCATAATGTAAGCTTAGGATTCGAAACATTAGGATGTATGGAGAATTCTATATTCACGACAAACATAAGACAAAAACATACTATGACCCAAGTTCCACTCTGTAATAGAATCATTTATTTGACAGGAGCCTACCTACCGTCATTTGTACGATGATAAGATTATGTATATGTTACGGCTAAAAGCTTGCCATATTTTTGTGGGTGGGGCTTCTGGTATTTGCCACTCACCGTAATTAACGCAGTAACACTGTTGCTGCCTACAATGTTGCTACTTCACGCCGGTATTCTGTTACGGCGTGGTACTTCGCTGGTGGAGCCAACCCATTAATGAGCTCTACTAAGGACTACAGCTATATTCTCCCACGTAATGCAAATTATTATGTGTTTTTTAGTTTTTAGACCAATAGTCGTTACTTTTCAATTGTTCAAAGTATTTCTATACAATGATTGGACTTAAACTCTCAAAGTTATTGTACTTTTATTACGTACACTTCGGCTGCCAGTCTGGTGAGGCCGAGTTTAGACTCCTCAAATGCAATATTTTTATTGGTAAAACTGAACAATCGGTGTAGATTAAACCTTAAAGTTTGTACAATTGTTTAACGATACCATATACAACATGTATCTAAAAATATAAAAATATTTTTATTATATTATAACATATAATTAACTATATGTACATGATATGTCATAATACTTAAAAAATATTTTTTGCAATATAACAACACAATGAACTTGTATAGTGTTCTAAATGTCACTCTGTATTTCAAAATTAAACCCAGTTAATTTTCTTGGTTTGTTCTTTTTAACTGTTGACTGTCTATGGTGAGTGGAGTGGTGGCTTTGGCCATGTATCGAATAATCAAATTGAGGTTTATCAATGAGACTATGAATTAAATGGGCAAAATAAAAAAGACACGAGCCATTTTCGTACAATGAAATGTTTCTCGTCAGCTCAACACTATCATTATCATTGCTATATGTTAGGAAAATAAATGGACCCAGGACTCATCCCTGTGGAACTCCGCACACAATTTTAACAGGCTTACTTCAATATTCACACATTTATACTATCTGGTATCTAATTGTTAGATGGGATCCGAAAACATTAAGCTTTTGTAGTAAAACCAATGATTTTTACCTGGTCTTATTTATATTATAAAATGACTGACTGTCAAAAGTTTTTTAGTGTCTATAAACTCCTAATACCAGTTGTTTCTTACCGATATTATTCTTAATTTTAGTGACTTCATCAACTGTCGTTTATAATGTATTGGAATGTGGAGGAAAATCATGTTTACTGCATATAAAAAACTATTTTTTGTTAAGTATTCAAACCAACATCATATCGGCCATACATCGTCCACTACTGAACAAAGGTATCCCCCATAGATTTCCACAATTGTGTCATCATATTGGCGGGAATTTGGCAGTACTCACCACGCTTGGCAAGCGGGTTGGTGAGCCCAGAACGGCTACTGTTCCACAGAAGGGACGCTGCTGCCCATCCCTCTGGTTAAGAGTCTGTTAGTCGCCTTTTACCACATCTATGGGAGGCGATGGAGTGGTGCTATATTCTTAATCCGGACACCACACAGACTAGCCAAATTCAAATATCGGCTGCATATAGCTTTTCCAAAAATCTAAAATTTTACAGGTAGACGCAACGCAACGTTAACACGACTAACTACTAATTTACCTAGTTAATTGTTTACACGGTTCGAGTTACAATTTTTTGCAACCATAGACACTGACCTCTTCTTACTGGAGACGTGTAAAGGAAGCTTTAGAGCAAGTTCCAGCCAGCTTAACCTATGCGTAGCAGCAAAATTTAGCCGTACCATATACAAAAGAAACGAGGGCCAAAGAGATGATGAAAATAGTCTCCACACGTGACCGAGGCACCAACCTTGTCCATTGGGGCTGGCGGGCTGCTTGGTGTCTTTCCCGTTGGCCGGCTTGTCCCCGACGGTCATCCCCGCAGAGCTACACGGGATGGTTATCGCCTGACTCGTGGGGATCTGAATCCCCGGCAGCGATATATTCGAGCCGGGAATCGTGATCATTTGGTTCCCGGTCAAAGCGCTTAGGGGTATGGATAGGTTAGTGCCCGGGATGGTGACGGTCGCCTGCTGCTCTGTTAGCGGGGGTGAGGGAGCGGAAAACACAGATTAGTATGATAGTTATACGTTAAAAGCGAAGAACATGCGATGATGCTGACCAGTTGTGATGCCAACCAGAAAATTTTAAAGGAACATTGTTTGTAAATGTTTTTGTAAAGGAAAAGGTTAATAAAGTAATCTGACAGTCAGAAAGTATGCAATAATGAAATGACGATATCTAAAGTATTTTTTTGCAATATAATAATTATAAATGGACAGCCAAACAGAATTGTTATTTTAAAATAATATAACTATTACTATAAAATCAAAAAATACAAAACAAAATGATCGAATCGTGCATTGATTAACGTTTTGTTTTCACAGATTGAAAAATAACAATTGAAAAATACTATGTAAAACTTAGAAATTTATGATATGGTTTCCTCAGTTGGTATATCGTTAGAGAAAAATAATGGTTACAGTTCGTGAAGCAATGCTGTTGCATGGAAAGTTAATCCCAAAGCGAAACCGAAGCTAAATTGTGAGGTTTAGTAAAGTGAGATCAAAGCTTATGAAAACCTATTGTCCAACGATCCTATTGCCAAAAAAACATACCTATACAAGCGATTTTTACACCACTATATACGCGGTTTACTGCAGAAGATGGATTATGTTCTTAGGGATCATCCATAAACCACGGGGCTGCTTTTCAGGGGTTTGAAGGAGCTACTACCGCGAATCATCATTTCGGCCGAATGAAGTCCACTGCTGGACACAGGCCTCCCCCAAAGATCACCACAACCACCGATATGGATGTGTTGTGAGCACATTGGGGGGTTTTGCCATAATCGCCACGCTTGGCAGGCGGGTTGGCGATCGCAGTTGAGTTGTTAATGTACTCGAAGGACGCTGCTGCCCATCCTCCAGCTAATCCCTTAGTCGACTTTTACGACACCCATGGGAGGAAATGGGGTGGTGGCATTCTGAGCCGGCACCACATGCAACCGCGAATGTGGTGGCTTAAATATGATTGTCACGTAATATAGTTAAATCTATGAATTTTCGTATTCATATTTTATGAGTGGATAATGAAATGAATGTATAAAAGAACTAAAAGAAACTTAACGCGGTTTTTGGACGACCTCTAACGAAATATGTAGAGTCGGAACAAAAAAATTACGATATTTTCAGAAATTTTCACCAATAAGCGAGAAGTTCTGAAATTTTACATTTCATCGTTTTTCAAACTAATAATTGCTTTAACATTATGGCAATTACAAACTATAAATATTACAATATGCGTCAATCCGCAGAACTAGACGTATATAAATAGGGAATATAATGTTAGAATGTATATGTGGGCACATACCAGTCGGTAAATGCATGACGTTCTGAAGGAAGCCGGCTGGCAGGACCGGCGTCCTCACGAGCTGACCGTTCACCAGGCTTACTTGTCCCATCCCTGAGAAATTCTGGAAAAAGCAATCGAATATTGAGAATTGTAGCCACTTTGAGCGTTGTAGCCACATGGAGCATCGTTTTTATTAGTCAAGGGGCGTATTTTGAACCCTTATTTCCAGGCAAGTTACGCTGTAAACAAAATTTCATATCGAATTTTGAGAATTGTAGCCACATGGAGCATCGTTTTCATTAGTCAAGGGGCGTATTTTGAACTCTTAATTCCAGGCAAGTTACGCTGTAAACAAAATTTCATATCGAATTTTGAGAATTGTAGCCACATGGAGCATCGTTTTATTAGTCAAGGGACGTATTTTGAACTCTTTTTTTCCAGGCAAGTTCGTCAGTTAGTTTTAGTCAAGGGGGGGAACGGCGACGATACTTGGCAGGCACGTTGGTGAGCGCAGTATGACTATAGTTCCAAAGATGGATTGGTGCTATTCATAGCAATTTAGCACCACTTTATCTTAACCCGTGGATGTCGTAAAAGGCGACGAAGGGACTCTAAACCAGAGTGATAGGCAGCAGCGCCCCTTTCTCTGGAACTATAGTTATACTGTGCTCACCAACGTGCTAGCGAGAACATGGGCATCAGCATACTTCGAGTACATTAACAACTGCGATCGTCAACTCGCTCGCCAAGCGTGGCGATTAAGGCAGAACTCCTAATGAACACACTACACCCAGATCGGTGATTCTGGTGATCTTTGGGCGAGACCTGTGTCCAGCAGTGGACTTTATTCGGCTGAAATGGTGGTGCTATATTTTACAACTTTGATCGTCAACTCGCCACGCTTAGCAGGTGCTAAGCGAACACCCAACACACTACACCCAGATCGGTGTTTGTGGTGATTTTTGGGCGAGACCTCTGTCCAGCGGTGGACTTTATACGGCTGAAATGGTGGTGCTATATTTTTTATCCGGACACCACACGGTAAACGCCGTGTAATATGCGTATGTCATATTAATTGAACGAAGTAAAAAAATCACAATACCTGTGCATGCTGCGCGGGTATGAAGAGCGCGTCCTGGCCGTCGACGGTGACGGCCTGCATGGGCGCCACGCCGCCCACGCCGCCCACCAGGCAGCCGCCGTACATGCTGCCGGCTTGTTGCTAAACACGACACAGCATTACGTTACTATCATCACCGCTGGAGGCCACTTTTGGCTTCGCCAGAAATGTCCGGTTAAGCAGCCACATTTCCAGGAAATGTTTACGAGAAGCCCTACAAAAAATAAAGTTACTATTATGGGGGCAAGTGCTCATGGCCAGTTGCGCTCATTGGTCGGTAAACGTTCGGCGCGGTCAGTCAATGGATGGGTGACCACATAATGGTATTCGAACTGAGTGTCTCCGTGCTTCGGAAGCCGGTCGATCCCGGTTGTTGCCTTTGGGCGGGTTGGACATGTCGGAAGTAAGGTTGGCCACTGACCAAATGAAACAAACAAAATGGATATAGATTCTTGGTAACGTCTTCTGAAGACATTACCATTATATTACATTAACATTAAAGACGGCACGGTTGGTGCAGTGGCTGATACACTCGGCTGCTGCGCTCCGGGTCGTGGGTTCGATTCCCGCACGGAACAAATACTTGTACGATCTGCAGGTAGTTGTTCCGGGTCTGGGTGTATTATATGTAGTATTCATGTCTGTAAACGCACCCACGACACAGGAGAAATCCTAGTGTGGGGCAAAGTTTAAAAATAAAGAAGAGCCTTCCTCCCCAGACCCTCTTTGCCTGCAATTACATCAAGCGGAAAAGATAATACCTATAACGTAAAGAAAAGTATAGCATAACTCATCAACGGTGACATGTCATTGGACATTCACCATCTCCACCCGAGGGTGTCGTAAAAATCGACTAAGGGATTAGCCGGAGCATGGGATGCAGCATCCTTCGAGTACATTAACAACTCAATTGCGATCGCCAACCCGTCTGCCAAGCGTGGCGATTATGGCAAATCCCCCCAATGAGCCCACAACACACCCATATTGGTCGTTGTGGTGATCTTTGGGTGAACCCTGTGTCCAGCATTGGACTTCATTCGGCCGGAATGATGAATAATTATAAAGTAAAAACAAACAATAATAACTAATTAGAAATTGTAGGAGAGGGGTGGTCTATCCCTTGCCTTGCAGATGGAGAACATCACTCACAGATATTATCGCCCCTTTTCTTCAAACTCTTTTCAAAAGCTAGTCCGTATTTTACAGTACCTCGCTTTGCCGTATCAGATTTAATATAAGGCATTTCACACAAGCAAGCTCTTAACATAACAAACAGTACTTACTTGTAATAGCTGTG
Organism: Diloba caeruleocephala; assembly: GCA_947459985.1. Lineage (NCBI taxonomy): Eukaryota > Metazoa > Arthropoda > Insecta > Lepidoptera > Noctuidae > Diloba > Diloba caeruleocephala. The sequence goes on along the minus strand of OX381606.1, from coordinate 25,285,546 downwards.
GGTGTATCTGCAACAGTTGCTGCGGCGCGTTCTGATAAGTAGCGCCCTCTCCCGACACCACGCCGCTTCCTAACAGCGACTGAAGCTGTTGCAGAGATATCACCTAAAAAAATCACCATATGGTTAATAACGCGAAGTCTAATACATTTCAATTAATACTAGCCGTAAGCCACCCACTTCGGTATACGTAAATTATATTGCAGACACTTGCTTACACGAGCTTATGAGGTAAACGAGCGCCATGCAGAACGCTCCATTTGCGGGATTAAGCTGCATTTAGGCTTTGGATGGGTGGCCATTGTTTCCACAATATGTCCGCTTTACACCTCGAAGAGCACGTTAAGTCGTCAGTCACGGCCTCACGACCCTCAAATGAATATCTATACGAAGTAAGAAGCCAATTACCGATGACAATCTAAACCTAGGGATATTAATATACCCCAGTATTTGTGCCACAGAGATCAGATGGCAGTCACTACATGTAAAATTATAATATTCAGCCATATTTGATTAACCTGGCAACCCATCTCCAACATTGCTGAAGTCTTCTAGGAATATAATATACAGTGAGTCATCGCTATCAGCCCGGCTTATGTCCCATAGCATAGTATATTAACGAGATTAAAACTAACCTTCCATCATCATATCAGCCAAAAGACGTCCACTGCTGACAAACAGCCTTCACCATAGATGACCGGTTACATCTCAAAATCGAAACGGGTTGGTGAGTGCAGTATAGCAATTGTTATACAGAAGGGATGCTGCTGCCCATCCCTCCGTTAAGAGTTCTTAACCCTGGATACCTGCATACGGTAATTATATTTCATTAATAAATCAATAAAGCACCTGTGGCTGTTGTACTTGAATCCCATTCGGTACAGTGTTTGCTGCATTCACTATTGCTGCCGACAACTCATTGCCCTGCAACAAATAGATATTTAATTAAACTAGGTTGAGAAGATGATTACGTCCAGTTGTCATCTGAGGCATAGAGCTCTGAGTAGTTCTTCAGTTTTAGCATCCTGTGCTGGTACATGGTATACAATTAATTATCTCAGTGTATCTCAGTCTACTGCTGGACAATGGCCTCTCTTTTCCTTTTGGTTCATTTGGTTTGAGGTCGCTCTCTGCGTTTCATCATCATATCAGATCAGACTTCTCACCCTTCCCAATCACACTTCACATAAAACTATGCACTTGAATTTACCAATATCCGATATTAGTCTCTATGTGTACTAAAAGATTTCAATCGCTTCAGTTTTTTTTTATATAATTTAAGTTTCTTTCTTATTTCCCTTTCTAAATTTTAACCGTTTAGTTTAACATAATTGTATTTTTATCAAAACACTCACTAGAGCATTTCGCTTTTAGTTTCTATTAGACGAATCACTGATTCTGTCTACTAATTTACTATATTGTCTCAACTTGCTCTTTTTTTACATTGTGCACTAACAAAGTACTTTCATATTTTATGTATAAGAGTCAAATGCACTAAAATAAATAAATAAATATCAGCCAAACGATGTCCACAGCTGAACAAAGGCCTTCCTCAAAATCTTCCACTACGACCGGTTACATGCCGCCCGCATCCTGCGTTTTTCACTCGCACTTACGCAATTTTCAAAAATCCCTATATATAGTAGAAAGGCAATCGCTTAACCAGTCAAACTCTAACATGAGTGTTGTAAACCACAGTTTGTTAGTCTTGATTATTCATAAAGAAATATATCGCTAGGCCTTAAGTCTTCCCAAGATATACCTGCGCTAAAGGGGGTGACCGTTTTGGTGACTGTAAAGCGGTCACCCTACGAGATATGTCTTTAGGCGTAGCAACAATGGGTGGCCACGTAGCATTCGTTCTCGAGATACTGGAACCCACTTTTGGTGAGGCCCGAAACTGATCGCCCAGATGTTTATAACCGGTATGAGCCCATCATGCCCCACCGCCCTCCCAGGGTGGATTTAAACTATGAAGAAAAACAGACCTTATGTCTTAAAACGAGAGTTTGAAATGTATAGATGAGCACTTACAGTAAGTCCTTGAGCTCTCAACTGCTGTACAACAGCTGAACTAATAACCCTAAGTTGAGGCTGTTGCTGCTGCTGTTGCATGTACTGCTGCTGAATCGCGGCTATGGTCGCTGCGTCGCCTTGCACTTGTTGCTGTATCAGTTGCGCTTGTTGCTGCGCCTGCTGTTGCTGAGCTTGTTGTTGGGCTTGTTGTTGAGCTTGTTGCTGTTGCGCCTGTTGCTGTTGCGCTTGTTGTTGTTGCGCTTGTTGTTGCTGTGCTTGTTGCTGTTGTGCCTGTTGTTGCTGCTGGGGACCTGCAAATTGACAAATGTTTTGCTATGATTTAAGAATGAAATTTTTTCAACATTATTTGTATTATAGAGGCTTACGAAATCAAATTAGGATAAAAATGAACTGACTTTAGATCCATTTTTTATTTAGTTCACTCACAGTCAGTCCACTGGTGTCTACAATAAATAAAATACTAACTAAAGTGTTGTTGGTCTTTGGCATCTTGCTGCTGTTGCTCCGGCCCCATGTTGGCGGCGCCGAGCCGGCTACACGTCGCCGCCAGAAGCGCTAACGGAGACTGCGTCCCGTTGCCTTCCTAAAACAATAGATAAAAAACAACTCTCAATAGTCAGTTTTTATTTCAAACAATCCAATTACTGGCACTTATGAAATACCAGAGTTTAAGTTGCACGGTTGCAATTAGTTGATCCTATTGAAAAGATCCAGGGAGAAATTTCATGGACAGTCCCAAAAGTAGTTCAGTAAATCAAGAATCTATTTATATGCATAGCCCTTCTTGCTGATTATGAAGATTCGAGCTTAAAATCTACTGTAATATATTTAAGCCATTATTATGGGCAACCACTTCAGTCAGCTACTTACTAGAAATGTTAGACTTTTCCAGAGAGTATTTTTTACCATTCTTGTTAAAATATTGCATACAAGACTGGTAAAATTTACTTATGCTATGTAGAATAACTATGATGTTGGCTTTACTGGATTCATACCAGCAAGAAATGAATCTTTTTATACAGAGAAATTTTAGCATTTTAATGGATAATTAAACAATGCACAAATTTTCCAGATGCACCATACATCTAATACGTATACAATGTAATTTAAAATTTAGTTATAAAAAATACAGAATAAAGGTGTTTTGCATACGACATTAGCATCATGTGCCAACATGGAGAAAAATATTATGTAACATGAAGAAAAATAAGTATAAACATAATATTATCCAATAACTTTTAGTTATATATGTGGACAATAAAATACAATGAATACAACTGCAAAACCAAATAGACACTGAATATATTATTCATAAAGTCTCTATTAACTTATTCTAAGAATTCTTCTTTTCATTATGACTTATCAAATTAGAATGTGAACTGGTTTACAAAATAATGGTTTCGCTAGTTTATAAACTTACCACTGGTATTGTGGGGACTTTAGATTCATATGTCAATATAATTATGCATGGTTCTACCACATACATGAGCCATGGTATGCACAGCAAATTATTGGACAAATTTTAATTTATAAATGTTACTGTAAAAGCCAATAACAAACCCTTATTTATATGTTTCAGTAAATCTTGAGATTTACCAAACTGAACTTTTAATGGTGAACAAAATATAGTTAAATACTGGTAAGTTTTTTTGATTGTACATAACTTAAATACAATTAGGATTTGCCATATGATTTAAGTATCTAAAATCAGACTAAATTCAGAATGGAATATTGTCAGAGCTGAATTGCCATTCACAATCGTTTCAGCCGAAAGATGTCCACTGCTGGTCATAGGAATCCACCAAGGATCACCATAACAACTGGTCTGCAGACGGGTTGGCAATTATAGTGAGTTTTAAATATAATCAAACAACACTACTGCCTATTCTCTAGCTAATCCCATAGTCACCTATTACAATATCCATGGGATAAGATGGGATGTGAGCTAAATGATTCTTTCCATTTAGGGTAAGGCAAGTTTAAGCATTTGATTGTGTTGGCTCGTTGTGGTTGGACAAGTACCAAGTAAAAGTTTGAAAGTATTATTTACTGCAAATTTTAATATTTACCCGACTATGTTGTTAGATCTTAAGATGTATTTACTCCAATGTTCCCATGTTCTTATATCAATTTGGCTATTATTACCGTCTAATTATTAGAATTTGTATGCTATAGGTATGCATATGATCTGCCATTTCATGACATATGTGCATACCTATTCAATGGATTTATTAATAACTTATACAAGGAAGCACATGCAGATGTAAGGGACTTTTTTATTAAATGCACATTATAGCAGAAAATTTTCTTGGGAACAATATACATCACACTAGCAAAAACCTATATTCTAACTTAAGGACTATTTTTATGATGGTGATTTTTATAGTTGTAATTGTAACTACTACACTGAACTGTGCGATTTCTTGCAAATAATAGATTATCCCTCTCTTCACAAGGGTGTACAAGGCAACAAAGGGTTGATATAAAAACGATGACCAACCAATTTGAACCTATCATTTTCATCTGTTTATGTTGGTCAAGTAGTTTACTTTACAGCACTTACGAATTATGTATTTGCATTACGAGATACTCACCTCAAATAAATGTGATTGAACCATTCCATAAAAAATAATTAAAATAAAAGTTAACCTAACCAATTTATTGCATTATTGGGTATTATAATTATAACGGAGTGGTTATGTACTGTGATTTATTGCTCCATGTTCTGTCAAAAAACATACGGATTTGGTAAACAAAAACAAGAAATTCAAGTTGCCTTCTCTAGAAGCATAGACAAATTGATCATTATTGTTCATTGTATAAACACGTCGATCGAGAAGTTCTCTATTTAAAAGTTTTGAAGAGAAACCATATTTTTTGGTAGTTACTCTGACGATTTTACATAAATTGGTTTTCACGTGTATAAGTAAAGTTTGAGGTTGCAACAGTTCACAAAGTTTATACATCGTAATAGTTGTGAGTCGACACGCCTTTTCCTAACAAGTGCCGGGAGTCGTCACACGCAAGGCCGCCGCCGCCCTTTGATCCACCCACCTCAAATCGCGTGACTGCTTTTTATGCAGCTGCTAAGTAGGCTAACACAGCATCATATCGAACACGCAAGTTTTAGGTATGTACACAAGTTTCCTTTTACTTTGCGGCTTTTTTTCGCATGAAACAGCTTTTTTATCGATGTTAATTAAAATGGCTACCACTAGAAACTTCGACATTCCATTACAAACCTGGCTTTTAAATTGCTTTTCGTAGAAAATATTATGATGCCAAATAGATAATTGATAATTATATCAGAAATGGGTGGGAATTATTGGGAAACCACCAGCGTCCTCCCTGGAGGAGGACGCCTGGTGCTATTTCGGTAAGGGAGTTGCTTGCAACACGGTCACAACCTCCTGCGTGTGGCCTGGCGGGCCCCACACGGCTGGGCCCGCACTCGCCCCGCCCTCCCCCTGCGCCGACCGACACGAGACCGCTGCCCGCTGGCGTCCGTTCTGTTACACAATAACACTGCATCCTTTCACTTTGCACTCTTTACCTTGCTAGTTTTGTCCTCGTTTATGTATTCCACCTTCACTTTTGTGGGCTCAGACGACATCATCTACTTTACACTTGCAAACAATTATTTCCCTTTGTTCACGAACAGAAAACACCATCCTCACGACCGGCCGCCAAACCGCGGCGAGCAAACTGGCGAGTCGCCACGAACGCGCTCGGCACTTTTCGGAGATCCGCCTCCTATCGCGTTCGGATTTATATCTTTTATACACATTTGGTAACATTTTCGAAGCTCTCAAGTAGTTGGTAGTTGCTTCAGAGGTCAGATAATTTATCAAATTCATGTTTCACAGCCTGGAATAGGAGACAAGTGAGTAAAACTTTAATTATTTGTTATTTCTTCTAAACCACGGCTATCTCCGTCTCGCTCTACTCGAGACAGGTCTTGATTATTGGTAGGCAGCAGCTGCGCCTCTCTCCTCCTCCCCGTCGCGGGTGCGGCGCCGCCGCCCGATAATAATAATTGAAAGTAGGAAGGACGTAATAATGGGTGTATAACCTCGCGCCCGCGGCCTCCTTGGGCGGGCAAAAAATGCACACATGTCGTGCCGGTCGGTGCGCCAGCCACATCGTCTAACAAGACGTGGCCTGTAAACAAACGATAAGCATACGCCGTTGCACTTACGATTCTTTGTTCATTTGACTCCCTGCCGTATGTTAGATTACAAACACACTCGTGTCTGAGAAACTCTTATCAGTGTTGGATCGAGTTCACCCATTGTATCATGTATGGTCATTGCAGGAATTTATAATTCCTTACGAATTAAGTACGATACACTTACTGTTGGCATAGGCATTTGGCACTGACATGATCAGAAGTAAGTATATATATATATATAAAAAACTACTTTGGTTTTATTCGCATCTATTTACGACGCTTAAATACAGTCAGTACAGTTTTCTGATCCTCTTCAAAATGTACTTAATGTGTTGTTAGCAAAGAGAAAATCTAGGAGAAAATAACGGTTAATCGTTTCTTCGAGTTTTATTTCATAAGTTGACGGTACGTACCTATATCATGTAGTACCTAAACGTATGTTTTCCCCAAAAAAAGGGCGAGATGTGCTGTTGTAGGTAGGTACACCCATAGTTCACCCATGTAGATACCTAATAGGGGGCGAGGAATGGGTGTAAACTTGAAAACCAGTTTTTATCGTATTAAGTATCATAAATGTACATATCATTAGAATGAGCAGTAAGGGGCACGATTAGAAGAATGTTAATAGCTTTTTCAAATTTCTACGCCTGCAGATATGACGACCCCATTATTTATAGGTTCAGACTGGTTTGAAGTGAGAGTGAAAGTTGGACCACGTTTTGTCAAGCGTCAGCCGCGTCGCTTTGCCCCGAGTCCATTATGCACGAATGAGTAGCCGCCCCGAGAGAGCATGTGTCCCCGGCTTAATTATTTCGCATATCTCACGGACCATTCCGGACCCAATACTATGTGACTTAAAGCTTAAACTTCTATACAAATACATCTCGAACGAGCTCACACAAGTACGCTATTTTCTATTTGGATGACGTTTTATTTTGTGTCTTAAGTGCACGTAGTAAAGTATAAAATAGGTTTAGTTGTTCGAGAATAAACGGCGTTCCTAAATATATATAAATTCTATTATGGGTGTACCTCGTCGGCGTGGCGCGGCATGTGGTGGCAGAATGACGTGATGCCGTTTGCGTATAACCATTTAATTAGTCGATGAATACTGTTGATGCAATCATCGGCGTTCATTGTTTTCGGTCCATTGTTCGGTTTGGCAAATATACTACAAAACAGTTAATTAGTAATGTTAATAGGTATATTTAGCCGCAACTTGTAGGGTTTTTTTTATATCTAGGTAACTACCTTGTGACGTAATGTAGGTAGGTAGCTAATAGATTATTTTAATAGATGTCAATTTTTTGTTATATTCAACTATGGAATACACTTTGAATATTTGGATGTTGAACATCTGTCCGTACACAATATTTGAAAAGGTAGTAGTAGGTAGGTACCACAAACAAGTTAGTGTAAGTAGGTAATCTTATCAACAAGATCAGGCAAGGCCCATATACGTAGGTATGTATTGAGCCTTGCCTGATCAATCTGACCTCATGTCTGGTCTGACCTGAATCTGACCATAGGTATACCATGTAGGTATGTTAGTATGGTTGGTACAAATAAAACAAAGAGTGCGGCCTCGATGTTGGATGATAAAATTTAAATGCAGAAGTTTAGATTTTTTGATCTGTTCGATCATTAAAAATCTTAACATGATCTGAGTTCAAACCGGTGTACCTAAGCCAGATCGGTTTTTATCTTTTATAAAACAAAATGTTTTATTAGGAGAGGATTAAATATTTAAATTAAAACCTAAGTCCGTATAAAAGCCATCTACATAATACCGATATATTTAAATGATAGTTAACCAATTGCTCGTTACGTAAAGCAATTGACACCTTGGCTACTTACTTGACTTGACTTGACTTGTTACTTAGGTAAATACACTCTTTATTTAACGCTGGCTAAGCACACCTCAGAATTTATTTATTCAGTATACACTTACCTACTACGTTATTTTATTGTTGCACCTCCTCAAACTCACTCCTCAAGTTCCCGGGAAGGAACTCAATTCCCGAGCGTCAGTCAAAATCTCTATCGGTTTTATCGTGACAGCAAGAACAAGGTAAATTACATTTTTGTCCATGCGTTAGGGGAGCAAAATGACCGTTCCAGTCCTCCATGGCAACCCCCATGCGCCACTGATATAATTGATGCATACCTACTAGAACATTCTAATGCCCTGACCATTTCGGTTCCACACACAAACACACATACATCGGCCCGCAAACGTCCAAAGTTTAACACGGGCCTCCCAATGATCAATGCCTACTTACAATGAGCGGTCATTGGGGAATTTCCATAATCACCACACTTGGTAAACGGTTTGGTGATCGCAGTATGTTGTTACATATTAGCACATCGGAGGATGCTGATGTCTATCCTCATGATATCAACCTATAATCACCTTTTACAACACCCATGAGAGGAGAGCGCTGGTCTATTCTTTTCCGGGAACCGCACGGAACCACATTACCATTTGGTTAAATCACTATTATCAAAGAATAATGCCTATAGGTACCTACTTAAGTGAAGAATACCAAAAGGCCAAACCCAAAAAAAATATTGGGAGGCAACCAAAATTACCCACTAACGTTAGACCAAAATTAGTAACGTAAGGTAAGATACTGGGCTCACACAAAGTAATAAAAATATCCAGATTATGTAGGAACCTGTCCATATTTTTATTGATTTTCGAAATAGTCTCTGTTCCTTTCTGAGCACCGTGACACGCGATGGAACTGGACTGAAGCAGTGAGCACATGATACCTTCCACGTATTTTTCGAATGCAGCCAAGGGGGCTTCGGGGTTCATAAAGCAAATTCCTCTGACTTTATCTTCTCGTCTTCTAATCTGAAAATGTTCTCTAGTCAATTCATTTGACACGCACTTTTAAATTGCAGTCAATTTGTAAAAACAAATGAGATATGAATTCAATGTTACCTACATTGAAGCCCTACAGTGTCAAGTTAAGCATCTAAAGTTTCTCAAAGAATTCTTTATTATTTACTGTCCAATTCTAAAAACGTTCAGTGTTCAATCCTCGTATGGTAACCCTTTATGGTGACTTTAGTACCTATAGAAATCGCATAAAGCTAGTATTTCAAATACAAAAAACTGGTAGATATATGCAATGGGTAGGATTAAACGTGGCATGTTGGCGGAAATAAATATAATAAGTACCTAGGTATCTCTATTAAAATTTGCCTAAAAATAACCCTCATCTACACGTTTGCCGTCTAACTTACCAACCGTATCTATACAAATAAATAAAATTGAAGTGTCTGTTTGTAATGTCAAAATAACAGCTTTTTACTAAATGCATATGAAACTATGTACGTTACATATAACAAAAAAACTATTTTAATTTTTTTTCTCTGTCTGTCTGTTTGTTCCGGGTAATCTCCGAAACGGCTGAACCGATTTTGACGAGACCTACACTGGCAGATAGCTGATGTTATAAGGAATAACTTAGGCTACTTTTATTTTAGAATAATAATTAGGGTTCCGCGTAAAAAAAAAATACCCTTGAAATCCAATATATTTATTCTATGTCAAGTGTCTACGTCGAAGTACTCTAAATTTCTTTTAAATTAAACGCGGGTGAAACCGCGGGTCCCAGCTAGTTAAACTATAAAGCCGAGCAAGGACAGCATACCAGACCAGGTCTAAGGCACAACTATAGTTCAGTCCACCCCTGGTCAGATATATCAGATATTCTCAAAACGTCTGCTGTTATTACTTTTATCAAGAACAAATATACTCAGGATGATTATACATTTGCTCCTCCCCTACCTCCCAAATCCTGACTACGCCCATGTCTATAACTGAATGCATGCAATGGCGCAAGTGCAAAAGTATACGTAAACATAGACTTGGCAAAAAAACAGGCTCCACAATCATGTTTAGAATCACTCAATTTAGGAATAAAATAGCAACGCATGCAAAAAATTATAGCGAAGTATTCAGGTACCTATATCAAGCTGGTCGAGTAGGTACGAACTGTAAAGTACAATTCGATGTGAAGGGCTCGACTGGGCGGTACTACAGTCCTACCTTTTTCATCCGACATAACAACTATAACTAAGTAACTATGAGCGACCGTGTGGTGCCGGCTACGAATAGCACCAACCCGTCTCATCCCGTGGGTGTCGTAAAAGGTGACTAAGGGATTAGACTGAGGATGGGCAGCAGCGTCCTTCGAATGCATTAACAACTCAACTGCGATCGCCAACCCGCCTGCCAAGCGTGGCGATTATGGCAAAACCCCCTAATGAGCACACAATACACCGATCTCGGTCGTTGTGGTGGTCTTTGAGGGAGGCCTGTGTCCAGCAGTGGACTTTACTCGGCCGAAACGATGATGATGATGATGAGCGAACTTGTGTCCCGGGTGACTGATGGGAACAGCCTGTGAAATTACCGAAACAAAACGCATTCTAACTGCATTATTTCGTCAACTATCGGTAATCACTAGATTGTATGATCCACGCAAATCTGACCGACTAATTTCAAACCCTCGTCTGTCGTCCATCTTTCTTAACAGAAGCCAAGCTGCGCGACTTCGTATTCCTTCTTAAAGAGCATGTTATCCTTTGTCCTTTTCCACTACATATTCTGCCTATAAGCCAAATTTCATCTCAAATCTTTCAGCCGTTTCAGCGTGATGGGGGCTCTAACTTTCACATTTATAACTGGCCATAAACATCCGCAACATCAGAGAAGTCCCTGATGTGTTGCCGAACTTTAAGGCTGACACACACTTTTTCCTTGAAGACCCCATATCGTAGTTACGCAGGAAATGTTGCTAGTTCACACCGGTATTCTGGATGATAGTAGTAATTCGAAATCATCATATCAGCTAAGGGACGGCCACTACTGAATAAAGGCCTCCCCATAGGTTACCATAATTGTGTCATTTTGTGTGGAAATGCCAGTACTCACCACGCTTGGCAGGCGGGTTGGTGAGCGCGGAATGGCTGCTGTTCCATAGAAGCGACGCTCAAAATACTTTTTAATATAATTTGCCTTTATTCCCTAGGTACGTAATTTTTACTGGTACCGATATCAACTATTGTAATGCTAAGCTGGACTAGTCCTAGGCAGCATGCCAATTATTATGAACAGGCTTGACGCTTACCACCAACCGACTGATTTGTAAGTTTTGTTACAATGATGTACTTATAAAACAAAAAATTTAGTTGCACCATAAATGTGAAATGATGATGATGTGAAAAATCGGAGAAAACCACTCATCATTTTGGCCGAATGAAGTCCACTGCTGGACACAGGCCTCCCCCAAAGATCACCACAACGACTGATATGGGTGCGCTGTGGGCTCATTGCGGGGTCTTGCCATAATCGCCACACTTGGCAGACGGGTTGGCGATCGCAGTTGAGTTGTTAATGTATTCGAAGGACGCTGCTGCCCATCCTTCGACTAATTCCTTAGTCGATTTTTACGACACCCACGAGAGGAGATGGGGTTGTGGTATTCTGAGCCGGCACCACACGGCATACTTTATTCCCTAATATGAACAAAACATTAACAAATCAATAGTCAATCCTTAGTCCTCAAATAGGAGCTTATAGACCATTTCTATTGTTTAGAAAACCAGAATGAAATATGGTATTGTAGTATTGGTAAGCAAAGTTTGCGTTAGATTAATAAAATTAAAATAATCGTGCTGAGTATTAAGTACCTAGGTACCTTAATCCAATCCTGGCGGAGATGGATGCGTGGGTCTACGATCAGACACGCTCCCTCCGCCAGAGCGGCGAAGGCGCGCCTCCAGGGGCGTTGGACAAGCTGCGGCGGCTAGCTCGGCGGCGCGCACTTGTAAAGTGGCGTCATCGCCTGCGGATGCAGTTTGCAACCAAGCGCGTCGTCGAGGCCGTCCTGCCGCTCTTTGGAGCCTGGCTCCAAAGGAGCGAGCGCGTCACCTACCGCCTGACGCAGGTGCTCACCGGGCACGGTTGTTTCGGCGCGTACCTGCACAGGATAGGACGCGAGGCCACGGCACAATGCCACCATTGTGATAGCGACCAGGACACCGCACAGCACACGCTCGAGGCGTGCCCTGCGTGGGCCGCCGAGCGGCGGATCCTGGTCGATCGGATCGGGCAAGATCTCTCTCTGCCAGCAGTAGTGTCGGCTATGTTGGCAGAGCACGAAAATTGGAATGCAGTGGTCTCCTTCTGTGAGAGCGTCATGCTCCAGAAGGAGACCGCAGAGCGGGATCGGGAGAGGGCCGATCCCGCTCGAAGAAGAAGGAGACGGCGCCGGGGTAACAACCGCCCTGGCGCCTAATTCCGATACGCCTGAAAACCCCTGCCGTTGCTATAAGGTGGGGGACCTCTGGGTTCGCGGGTGCGTAGATTGGGGAATCTGCGTGCCCACACCAAGCGACCCAAGAGAAGACGGTAGCACGCATGTGGTCACGCGCTGCCGTGGGACGCTTTGGGGGATCCTATACAATCCCCCTGGGGGGGTGACCGCTTTACAGTCACCCTCTCCGAGATGTGCCAATAGGCGTGGCACCAGTGGGTGGCTCTAGTGTGATCATACGAGGACCTGGAGCCTCCCTTAGGTGCCGAAGATGACCGCTCCAGTGGTTTTAGCCGGTAGGAGTCCGGCATACCCCTTCGTCCTTCCCCGGGGCGAAGGAAGTTCATGATGAATTTCCACTGGGCACCAATAAAAAAATAAAAAAAATAAAAAGGTACCTTAATCCAATTCTCACACACCATGGTCTCATTCCGTCGTCAGTGGCTAAAATGAGTCACTCACTACATTTACATCAGATGGCAAAAGCTATTTAGATATTTGAACCCATCATTACGGAATTGATATTTTTGCATAACCTAAGAGCACTCCACGCCCGTTCATCTGTCTGAAGCCCTGTTAATGCTCAAAGCATTCCCGCTTGAGATTCGATTTCAAAACATTGTATGGGAATCGTGTTAATTATCATTACCCTTGTGATTCACACTTTACGTACTAAACCCAAATAAGAATCAATAAACACAAAGGTGACCGTTGTGACAAAAGGTTAAAAAAAGAAAAAAACGGACTGATGTAGAAACCTTTTAATATTTATATTGTTTTAGAAGTAGTCTCCGTCCCTTTCAAAGCATCGTGGCATGCCTGGAACCATTGACTGAAGCAGTGAGCCCACTCTTTAGGGATCTTTCTCACGTTTTTTCCGAACGCAGCCACGGCGTTTATAAAGCGAATTCCTCTGGGTTTATTTTTGGGAATAGATAAAAGCCGCACCTTGCCAGGTCAGTACTGTAAGGACTCAATTTCCTAACCTTCCATAGATAAATATTCGATTGTCCGTCTGGCGGAATGAGCTGGAGATTTGTCCTGCTGGAGGAGGATGCTGCTTCTTGGGCGCTGCTGTCGAACGTTTTCCAACAAAACCAGTAAACAATGACTTACATATCAATCTGAAGTAACAGAGATTTTGTCCACTAGCGGAAGTAATGTGAAATGACCCGTCCGTCCAAAGAATGAGGCAATTTTTCTCTTGACATTGCCCTTTTAACTTTTTTTTTGGGCAAACCTTTTCAATCAATCAATCAATCAAGGGCAAACATTTGAATGGTAACATCCGTTGAGCAGTTTGTCTTTTGGTTTCGGGCTCGTAACTAACAATATATCCAGCTTTTATCACTTGTGACGATGTCAAACACAGCACTTGAGTCACCTCCGTTATACTTTTCAAGCATTTGGCGGCACCAATGCAAACGACGGCGTTTTTGACCTTCCGTCAAATTATGAGGCATCCATCTGTTGTAAAGCTTTGTGGTGCCTAAATGTTCGTGTAAGATATTTTGCATTTTGCTACCAATGTCTGAACTTGGCCGGGTCTGTTGATATATCCACTCTTTTATCAGCTTCTATCATCAGCCGCACAGCACTCAGTTTATCTTCAGTGGTCGCCGTAGAGGATGTCCTTCGCGCAAAACATCAGTGAGATTGCTTCGACCACGTTTACACTCATTAAACCAGTTATAAATAGTGGCATGAGATGGGGCTTTATCATGAAATACCAATCGAATTCTGTACATGATTAAGACCGCAACGAAAGTCTTAATAAATCATGGATTTGACTGAACTGGAATGGATGAACATTTTCTCCAGTCAAATATCTACATTTCAACGCACGACACGCACTTTTCACAAATTGCCACCAATTTAAACAAATGACATAATGAATTAATTGTAGATACATCTACAGCTACCCAAAGAGTCCAATATTCGAAATTTAAATAAATTTTTCATCAGTAAATTTTCTTACTGGCCAATTCTAAAAACATTCAGTGTGACCTTATAGCCTTATCAACTTCCACTAGGTGTTGTGTAAGACCTAACTAAGTACAACCAACTGCTTAAGGCACAGTGGCTTAACGTTTAAAATGGTTGTAGAAACCCAATTGGAGGTCCCTTCAAGTACAGTCGAAGGACCGTAGGGTTCATGGGTACCTATACGGAACCGGAAGTGACGGTGGGCGGGCCGGACCGCCCGGGCCATCCGCCCCCGCGACCAGACACGCCCTAGCTCCCAAAGTATGCTGCATCTTGATAATTAGCACCTCAACATAACAAGTACGATACAACGCAACACAATAAGTAACGTTGAGAGAACAGCGAAAACAACGCAAATGGGCCACAAAATCGAATTATCTGTCCACTCGACAACGGTTCAATGTACGGTACCATTAATTATGGTAGCCGTGTGTCTTTGAACGTCGATTATGAGCATTCAATTTGATGATGGAAAGGAAATTATGCTGCAGGTAGGTAAGTAACTAAGAAAGTTGGAGTAAGCAGAAATGTCGATTGCGTTTAAGGCTATTGACCTACTTTAATAAACAATATACTCGCGTGAAGGTCGCTGGGAGTCGTTACACGCGGATGGCATGCGACCGGGCGCTGTGGAAATCTATGGGGGAGGCCTTTGTTCAGCAGTGGACGTCCTTTGGCTGATGTGACGATGATTATGAAACCGCATCCGAAATACTAAATGCGATCTTTAATGACCAAAATGTGTTCCAGTCAAGTTTTGATCTTTACCCCCTACAGTATTCTAAATCAGAAATAGATAGGTACCTTTTGACAGCAGGTATTTCTTAGACTTGGTTTTTAGGTAGGTAATAGTAAAATGAATTACTTCCATAAACGATTGGTGCTTGGTGCAGTGGCTGATACAATCGGCTGCTGCGCTCCGGGTCGTGGGTTCGATTCCCGCACGGAACAAATATTAGTATGATCTGCAGGTAGTTGCTCCGGGTCTGGGTGTATTGTATGTGGAATTCATGTCTGTAAACGCACCCACAACACAGGAGAAATCCTAGTGTGGGGCAACGTTATTTAAAAAAAAAAAAAAAAAAAAGACATGAATCTCACATGCACAAACACCCGGACCCGATACAACTATTTGTGAACTATCACCTACCTAAGTGTGAAAGTTACTTTGATGATTCAATAAAATAATAGCAGATAACTATGTGGTTTTTTAAGAAAGAATAGCGATACGAAATGTTTTTTTTATTTTTTCATATAAAAACACTGCCCCACACTAGGATTTCTCCTGTGTCGTGGGTGCGTTTACAGACATGAATTCCACATACAATACACCCAGACCCGGAACAACTACCTGCAGATCATACAAATATTTGTTCCGTGCGGGAATCGAACCCGCGACCCAGTGCACAGCAGCCGACTGTATCAGCCACTGCACCAACCGTGCCGTCAAGTCTCTGTAAGATGTACCCACTAGAAGTAGCCTAAGTATCCATCTCATTGCATAAGAATTGCAGAACAAGGAGCGCGGGAGCATCGTTTAAAAAAAACGAATTAGTAATGTCTTAGATTTTCGCGATTATTACACATTATAATAAAACACTTTTAAACGGATTCTATCGCGTATATTTTGATTTTTGATTTTCCTGACGTTTCGAATACTTTGCAGCATTCGTGGTCGCAGGATCCTGTGTAAAAGTGTTTTATTAAAAAACGAATTGTTAGAAAAACTAAAGAAATACAAATAAACTGAAACCAAAAACACCCGCAACATAGAACTTTACCCACAGTTTTGTAGATAAAGAAATTTTATCCTTGGACAAAAAAAATATGAAACCCATAAAGAGTTAAAACATTAACAAACGCATTTTACGCAACCCAATCAAAAGTAATAAACGTTCTTACCTAACTTGATGGAAAAATACTCACTCGATCTGCTCATAAGTATGATTAACTTGTGAGCAGATTGAGTATCGGCAGCTTAACTAAGGGTGAGATTCATAAACGAGTCTAAGCGTGAACTTACGCTTCCATCTGTCAAATTGCACTACTTACGCCTAATTTTGACAGATGGAAGCGTAAGCTCACGCTAAGGGTGAGATTCAGAAACGAGTCTAAGTGTGAACTTACGCTTCCATATGTCAAAATGCATTACTTACGCCCCTAATTTTGACAGATGGAAGCGTGAACTTAGCTTAGACTCGTTTCTGAATCTCACCCTTAGACTCGTTTCTGAATCTCACCCTAAGTCCATGAGAACCACCTGGTAATTAATAAAAGTGTCCCTTGGATACCGACTTAAAATTTATAAGAACACGGAAGAGACGCGCCCACCCACCGCCCGCCCGCGACAGCGGCCGCGGGGGCGTAACCGCCGCCCTACGCCGCGCCCGAGGCCGGATAACTTTTCCCGCCAACTTATTTTCCAGAACTCATTTCATATACAAAGTTCTATGCAAAGTTTGCTTTTAACTTCCATTGTTTCACCACACTACGATGAATCATACTTATGAAATCACAACCCAAATTGAGCATTGGCTATTTATTATGATTAACAGTTGTGTATACCTAATTATATCTACTTTTGTATTGATTTTCGGGTTGTTATCAAAATACGTGACGACTTAGGACCACAGATACCTACTATATTAGTAGCTCGTACCTACCTGACGTTTCGCAATCCTCTTGAAAACTAGATCATCATAGGTTGTTTCATTGAACAATTTACTGAACTTGACTTAGATATCTACATGACATCAATGATATCTACATATTTGTCTATCGCGATCACGATCAATAATCATAATCATGCCTTTTATTCCTAATAGGATAGGCAATGTTACTGATCTGCTGCCTAAGTCTTACCACAGAGTAAAAAAAAATATATATATAATAATATTTGGCTATTAAACTTCACGCTTTCACGCCCGTTATTCCTAGTTTATAGGACGTACTACGCTATAGCCAGTTTTGAGTCGTCATTCCTCGATCATGGGCCGCGCGGCCCATCAAACTTAACGGCATCGCTACGCCCAATTTTGACGACTCTTAAAAAAAGTTTGTGGGTCTACCTACATTGTGCATCTGACGCATAATTAGTTATTTTATAGTTTATGGCGAATAAGGTTACACTGTTCCAGGTTTTTGATTTATAGCAAAGTTCTCGCAATGTCCAGAGTTTGCTTGGTAGCAATCCTATCGCCATCTACCGAGCACAATACCAATCCACAGTAGAATTCCGCGTATGAATGAAACTACCAACAAGTTCGCTGTATCGAAACGTGAGTTGCCGAGCCGCGACCTCGCCGCGCCACTCCACGGCGCGCACCGTACAAATCAATGCGTGTGGGCGCGCCCGGAGTCGTAATCGGCAGTACCTATTAATAATCTTTGGTTGGTACTACAACGAGCTTTGTATTTTGTGTGACGGACACAGAGTACATTATTGTGACCGATCTCACACTTGTCAATCGCGTCTGTTACGGTGGTAAGTCTAGTGAGACTATTGGGTTATTTAATTAGAATAAATAATAATAAAAATTCTAATTTGATAGGGTGAAATGTATTTAACAGAAGCCTGGATACTTAGGGTGAGATTCAGAAACGAGTCTAAGCAAAGTTCACGCTTCCATCTGTCAAAATTAGGGGCGTAAGTAGTGCATTTTGACATATGGAAATCTAAGTTCAAGCTTAGACTCGTTTCTGAATCTCACCCTTAGTGTCAAGTTACAATCTCATTACGATTAATTTCGTTCGTTCGTTTTTTGTAGGTATTTACCTATGTGGAGAAATCCTTATGTGCTTCCTCCGCCCTGGGGAAGCTGGAGGGGTGTGTCGTTGTCGTAGCCTTACCGGCTTAAACCTCACGTGGTCCTCTACCTAACGGTGAGGGTGCGGTGTTCGCTCGCGCATTCGCCTCACTCCCGGCAGGTCTCTACCTGTCAATTGGCTCTGGGTAGTCAGAGGTGTGCGCAAAACATATAGCACCGCCCTCTCGGGCCTGCTTCTGGTCGGGTGACGGACCACCCCAAGTTAATCGCCCGCAGGCCGTAACTTATGGAGGCCGGATATCGGTCTCTTCCCCATTCCGCCTGCTTGGCATGCATCATGCTTATCCTCGCAAAAGGACACGACAGCACCCCACACACTCGCCACGGACGATGGACTGAACTACGGCGCGAAGCGAGAGGTCACCATCTTCGACCGCCGCGATGGTGGCGCTAGAAGCTGAGTAAGTATACCTGCGTATGCTGCGTGCGCCGTGGCCAATACACTACAACCTCAATTGACTTGCGCAGGATAATTATAAGCAGCACATCCCTAACGAACACGTAATATTATAATTTATTTGCGTTTCACTTGTTTCGGGGAAGATATTGTAGACTTTAGTGTTTGCTCTTTTGGTAGTTAAACTTTCTTAGGATGTTAATATGATTTTCTGATCTCCGAAACAGGTTTTAATTTTTATGCAGTTATATATGTCGCTTAGTATTGCGATATAAAGTCAACGTAGATATAAGCTCCAAAAGGACCTCAGTAAAGAAAAAACAAAACATAACACTGAGTGATTCAAAATTCACAATTTATTTTCACAATAAACACATCAAGAACTTCAAAATACATTGTAAATTGTACCTATTGTTCGATAACGAATAGTGTTCACAATTAAAAGTGTAGCAGGTAGTACCTATCTAATGTCTTGTGTATACTTCGGAGATTCAGTATCCAAGAGTTATACTCTTAAATATTGTTTGCGAAAATTAAGCCTAGGCGTTATCAATAAGTGGTCTTGAGGCCAAGCTCCAGCTACACAAATAATAACATAATTTCCGAAAATCAATCTCTAAACTTTAGCTTATGATTTCACCAATACAAACCTAATTTAGAATGGACTAAGTCTATCCACTTTTATTTGAACGTGCTAGAGCTTATGGCATTTAATATAGAATCTTATTAAATTGTAACAAATTATAAAAATGTCATTTCGTCGGTAATGAAATTGATAAATACAAGAAAGTGTTCTTTATAACAAAATATTCAAATAAATATATCTTCTTAAAATAATAACAATCACATATCAAATCCAAATTGATCTTAAAATTAAGGAACAAGAATCAAAACGAACAACATACTAAATGATTCAATAAAATCATTTTGCTTTAACTTGCGTTGTGTAAAACAATAATTATTATGGACGTATATATTATTTAATTGATGTTGATATTTATATCGATAAAGTAGGTAGGTATTTATAGAAATTGCAATAAATTATGGTACTCTAGATTTAAGAATTAATACTTGTGTCTTGCTTAGCGCCTACGTTATTGCGATGATTTCGGTATCTGTAAAAGGAAAAGGCAAAATTAGTTTTTTTATACAATCCGGTGACAGGACGAGAATGTCATTCGCCCATAACAATTGTAGTGCTACCCAGGCCAGTCCTGGGGTGCAATTCCTTAAGCTCAAACATCCATACATCCTTAAATACAGATTTGAAATAATGGTATAAAACCAATTTGGTATTCGCTAAGACATGATTGAAGCTATTCAAAGACACGTTGAAGAAGGTAAGCCATGAGGACTAGTCTTTGCATTTACCAAATTGGGTTATCACAGTTATTTCAATTCTGTATTCAAGGATGTGTGGATGTTTGAGCTTAAAGAATTGCACTCCTGGTCCTGGGCAGTCCTGCATGGCACCATACTACGCTCGTCACCTAGAGTTATTAGTTATTTAATCTCTTATGCCTAGTAATTTTATTAGCTAGTGTCTTCCTAACCGGGACACAGTATTCTAAAGATTATCAGGCACTGTGGCGGTACTGTGGCGGTATCTATTTTTTTTATTTCATCCGCTGTGAATACATCATTAGAGGCATGCCGGCTAAAACCACCGGAGCGGTCATCTTCGGCACCGAAAGGGGGCTCCAGGTCCTCGATACAATCAAATAGGTGCCTCGCCTTTAGGCAACGTGCATTTTTATTGCCACCACCCCATTTCATCCCGTGGGTGTCGTATAAGTCGACTAAGGGATTAACCGGAGGATGGGTAGCAGCGTCCTTCGAGTACATTAACAACTTAACTGCGATCGCCAACCCGTCTGCCAAGCGTGGCGATTATGGCAAGACCCCCCAATGAGCACACGACACACCCATATGGGTCGTTGTGGTGATCTTTGGGGGAGGCCTGTGTCCAGTAGTGGACTTCATTCGGCCGAAATGATGAACTACCGCCTGTAACCACCGCCGTCTATTAACATCCGCAAAACCAGAAAAGTCGCTGTTGCGTTGCCGACCTTTGTGCTGTCTTTGTTCAGCAGTGCACGTTAACGGGGGGGGATACAAAATAATGAGATGCATCGAGGCCGATACACTGATACAAATGGCGAGCGTGAAGCGCAACGCCGAGGCAGCCAGGCGGAGAGCCGACGATTTCAAGGCTGACCAAATGGCACGTCGCGACGTTTATTAGGAGGCGTTCTTACCCTCTTATAAGCGCGTTTCACATCATAAATACCTTGTCCAGTGATATCTACAAGCCACCGCCGCTCCTCTCGACGGAGATCTTCTTCTTGAGTACCTCCTGTTCGTGATGCTCCTCCTCCATCTCGGCCATACGCGCGAACCGCGAGTATGCCACATGACCGGACTTGATGGCCGACATCATCTGTGGGTGAGTAAGCATTTGTGACCGTTGTTTGTAAAGATTTACAACATAATGACAGTTTTATTGGTTCATTTCACGAGCGCGTGGAATTCATGCCAATTGTAAAGTTAAATCAATATCATAAAGGTTTCTTTTTTTAAAAATCATTGCCCCACACTAGGATTTCTCCTGTGTCGTGGGTGCGTTTACAAACATGAATTCCACATACAATACACCCCGACCCGGAACAACTACCTGCAGATCATACAAATATTTGTTCCGTGCGGGAATCGAACCCACGACCCGGAGCGCAGCAGTCGACTGTATCAACCATTGCACCAACAATGCCGTCTACATAATAATAATTAATGATGACTACTAACTTACCTTTTCTTACCTGTATATATTCTAAAAATGTAGTAAGTAATAGAACAACATAATAAAAATCAAAAGCCAGCACAAACCATGAGGTATGAATGAAAACTTAAGATCAACAAGCATGCTATGGAAAAATACAAGCAAGAGCATTTATATTAATTTGGTTACATACTATTCATAATGAGATTAAAACCCTGCGATTAATAATAAGATTATGATCAGGTATTAAAATGTGCCTCTATGGATCAAGGTTAGTTTGAATTATTTGCGATATTAATTATCATGGGTTCAACCCATCGGCGGCAGTGTTCTTAAAACGATGCAAAGATTTTTTAATCTTCAGACCTACTCGGCGATAGAAAGCGAAACCAAATTATCAAAGAACCCTTATTTCTTGTCTATAAAATACTGATATACATAACTATCTAAATAGTATTACCGTATATGGTCCTAATAAAAATGGGTTTAATCTAAAATTCATGGTTTATGAATAATAAACAGTTTAATTAAGAAAAATATTAGGATTGTATCAACACTCCACTTAAACCTTCTTAGAGCCATAAGATTTATACAATTCTGCCTGGTGGTCTTTCAATTTCAAATGTTTTATTTGCGAATGAAGGTACATTTTAGTTTTTACATTATTTGTGTTTAACAGTAATTTTCATTCTACCAGTAGAATCCCGGTTTGCAAATGTCAAATAATATAGAATATATGTCAAGCATTGCATGAATAAAATTCAAATAATCAGTTAAATATCTTTCGGATTAAGGTATTCATTAATACTATAAAAACATTTACTTAAAAGCCATTTATGCTATTTATTGTTAAATAATGTCAGCGGTAAATATTTAACGTTACTTAGTAATTAGATAGTAATGTCTTAGATTTTCGCGAATATTACACATTGTAATAAAACACTTTTAAACGGATATATCGCGTATATTTTTGATTTTCCTGACGTTTCGAATACTTTGCAGCATTCGTGGTCGCAGGATGACTGTTATATCAGTATCATACGTTATATCAATGTCATCAGTTTAACGTTACTGTTAAATATTTTTATGGTCATAGAAAAGATATTGTCATCATCTATTTGTGATTGCTAATTGGTAAATAGAGTCTCTTCGCATGCCTTAATGTTCTAGTTGAGAGACCTACATGCTAATCAAAAAATTCAGGATAATTTCTTACAAATATAACTTCTTCATTTACTTGTATGTGTGCATACATGGCAAGAGAACTATGCATGTTTTCTTAAATAAGGGCTTACAACTATCCTAACTCCAAGCCCCAACATATTGCCGTTATACATTTTTGTACTTTTAAAGCTTTAATAGCATCCACGGAATTGCCTCCTCATAATTGATATAATAGCACTGATGACATATAACTATGGTACGAAATGAGCGCCGCTTCTTAGGATATAAAAGTAGTAGTCTCTTAAGCACATAGACGAATCGATTTAGTTTATCACGTGTGTAGTCAATATGCGTTTTCCAATTTAAATGCTTGTCAATTTGAATTCCCAAGAATAGACTAGATGGAACACTTTCTGGATACTTTATATTGACTGGCAATGGTTTTGCTTTGATAGTTATGGAATTGTATTAATTTAGTCTAACTAATATTCACCGATTGATTTTTATCATCAGATCAACTGGCTATGTCTATTATTGAATTATTTATGTCCTTTTCATCTTCACTATGGTTGTGACTTGTAAAAGTTATCTATGGTTGTATAAACAGCAAATAATAAGCAACTATGAGTATTAATACCGGCAGGCAAGTCATTTATAAACAAAAGCGGACCCAAAATACTTTCTTGTGGTACACCGTGCATATTCTCTCGATAATCTTATCTTACTTGTCTGCGGAGCATAGTGCTCCGACTATAAACTTATCTGTATTATTTCGGTACACTGATTTCGATAATTTAAGTAGCGTATAGCGTAACCAATTGTGTGCTGCACCTCTGATACCATATTTTCAAATTTTGACAGAATAATATAGTGATTTATAACATCAAAAGCTTAATCAAGTCCAAGAGCAGAGCTGTAACTGGTTTCTTATTATTAATGACGGCACGGTTGGTGCAGTGGCTGACACAGTCGGCTGCTGCGCTCCGGGTCGCGGGTTCGATTCCCGCACGGAACAAATATTTTTATTATTATTAATTATTCCGGGTCTGGGTGTATTGTGTGTGGAATTTATGTCTGTAAACTACCACCTGTTTGGAATCCAGTTATTAAAATAATAAAGTCCCAAACAACATACCGCACTAAGAAATATCAAGACACTTTGAGTGACTACTGCGTGCATCGAAACTAATTTCTAATTAAAGTTGTACGGTAGATAAAATAAAATAACTGCTTAAAATCTGTAACGACGCCTGTCACCTTAGTCATCCTGCGACCACGAATGCCGCATAGTATTCGAACAGTCAGGAAAAACAAAAATCTAAAATATATGCGATAGAATCAGTTTAAAAGTGTTTTATTATAATGTGTAATAATCGCGAAAACCCAAGACATTACTCAACATTTTAAATTAATAATTGTCAGCTTTAAAAATATTATTATTATGATACTTTATTAGCCTGAGATTTTAATATAATTTTCTTAAATATGTTTTTCAAAAAGATACGGATCTCTGCATTAGCAAATAGAACTTGCACTGGCTCTGTCTACATTTGGTATTGCTTCTCGTTGCCCTTGCTTTAGCTACTTACATGTAATATTAAAAAAATACTGCACCACAATAAACTTTTTTAACTAATATTTTGCCAAAACAAACTTCGGATGCGACATTTCACTCAACATAACATGTTACAGGTACAATAAATTGTCTTCTTGCAAATAAAAAAGGACCAGCTTTCCAAGCAAAGCGATAACGCAAGGACCAATAAAGAAAATAAAACAGCAATACGAAATAAAGCTCAAAAGATTACACAAACAATCACGCGATAGAGACCTGCAAGTACTCGTCGAGTTCGACTTGTCCGTTCATGTTAGTGTCGATCTCTTTCAGAATTTCGTGCAACTGTTCGCCGGTGACCTCCTCGCCGTAGTTCTGTGAACCAACCCCCACATCAAAAAGCGTGGACATGACACGTGATTCAAGTAGTAGTGAATCCTTGTCATAGAATCATTTGATAAACGCAACGACATCAATGTACCGACGCGCCGTTCCAAACAAACAGTTCGAACGAATTAGTTTAGACGAAGCAAACTGCGTTCTTTTGAACGATTCTTAGCTTGTGCACTCTATATAATAAAAAAATCGATTTCCTGTGATTAATCCTCGCCAAAATTCTACCAATTTAAGCAGAAAAGATTCAAATCACAATAAACGAGTTTTGAGATATTTAAGTTTGGATCGTAAAGGGTTACTGCTTGAGAATTATAATTTTTCTGAGATATTTTTGCAGATGCTTGTTCTTAACAGCGTGTCTGAACTATGCGCCAAACTTCTTAGCCATTTTGAACTACCTATACACATCTTGTGCACCTGCAAGGCAACTAATATGCATACACACACACTAGGCGATCGCCCACCATTGTCCTCCAGCGCATAAGTGCCTACTTCGCTGCTGCGGCAGGTATACGCCGAATATATATTTGGCCAAAGGGCTAAGATGTTTGCCTTGAGTCACGTTTGTACATAAATGTCACTGCATATAAGACCGAATGTTTCCGATTATCAAAGCCTAGTCACAATAAGCGGATTTAGTAAAATGCATAAATAATTTTTTCTAATGACCATGACTCATGCCTATAACAAAGATTCTGTGCAACTTATTGACATTTTAGATTGAAATTATGCACATAAAAATATACAAAAGGCATCAATATAATTTCTCATGAACCACGGACTATATAATTTACAACACTCCTGTATAAAATATCTGCATAATTTCAAAGCAATCATTTCAGATATCCCATAGCACGTAGCCCACAGCTGCATGATGATAGCCCAGCTAAAAAAGTTTCCAAGGTTTGTCTACCTGAAGGTAGTCCTGTAATTCCAGTTGGCCATTGTATGTGACGTCAATCTCGGACAAAATGGCGCTTATTTCTGCGTTGCTTGGTTTCAAACCCATGGCCTAGAATCGGCATTGTTAGTTTAGAAAAAGGTTTTTGTTTTATTATTCAATATATGTTATGCGGATCCCTGAAGAGTTCAGGATCCTATGTAATATCGGGTGAGCCCGTTCACTGGACACAATGCCAACTAGAACATTGCATTAGCATGTTACCAAGGAATCGAACCAAGGCGAATTTTGACTATAAATAATTATGTTAATTGAAACACATTGATTAAGCCGAGCAGACAGAGAACGTTGAAGCGTTCCTGATAGAGATCTACTGATTTATATCCACACTCAGTGGGTGCTGCTTTTGTTATATACCAAACGAAGGATCAAATAATTACTTTGCCTGAACTGGATTCGAACCTTAAACCTCATGCTCAGCCTCCACATTTGTGACCACAAGATCAATGAGGAGTTCTTGACAATAATATGTAAAAACCGTAGTCCTGGATTTTCTTCCCCATTCTTCTCCACAGGAACGACAATTTTAAGAATGGGCACCCGTCTTGATTATCTATAGCAGGTTGGGTTCGCCTTTAACTAGCTATGCTGGGACTTTATGAGTCAACATTGTACCTAAGAATCTAGCTGCTCTTTCTTTTCCATGTTACCTTTAAAGACAGAGAATTTCCTCGAGGAACGTATGCATCAAAACAGAGAAGGAAACATTTCTGAGCAATCGATTTTGGCGTTCTTTTCATACCTTAAGACTTCTTCTGATGTCGTTGATGGAGACGAATCCTTTCCTATCCGCGTCAATGATCTGGAACCGTTTGATGTACGTCTGGATTTCGTCCTTGCTCAGGTTGATCGGGATCTTGTCGCGACTGGCACGGTTCACCATCTGACCCATCTCGTTTGCCAAGAATTCGCCTGCTTCTTTTATTTGTTTCTGGAAATTTGTGTTAGAGCATAGTTCAGAATTCATCATCATCATATCAGCAAAACAATGGCCACTGCTGCAGCATCTGCACAATTGTGTCGTTATTAATGCTGCTGCCCATCCTTCTGGTTTAGAGTCCCTTTGCCGATATCCAGTCGGGAGAAGGCACGGTTGGTGCAGTGGCTGATACAGTCGGCCGCTGCGCAACGGATCGTGGGTTCTATTCCCGCACGGAACAAATATTTGTAAGATCTGCAGGTAGTTGTTCTGGGTCTGGGTGTATTGTGTGTGGAATTTATGTTTGTCCCCCACCCACCCACGACACAGGAGAAATCCTAGTGTGGGGCAAGATTTAAAAAAAAACCATGGGGTAGATGAAATGGTGATATATGTTTATAGCAATAGTATATATGCACCATTATATATTTCATATATAGGTTCATTGACCTCAAACAGTTCGCCTGACTATTTAGTAGCATTAGCAACTGCGACCTGTTTCAATACGGACTCAATTTTTTAGTTTAATAATTCTTGTCTATAATCTAATAAAAAAATACTTCCAATAGACTTCCCTTCCGGCAAGACCCGTCCAACTTCAACTCTTGCAGCTTCCGAAATTAGCCCGAAAACGCTTATCGAGAAACAGATGAGTGTGGGTTATGTTATATTGTTTACCATGTTTTTATTGACTCGCTTTCTTGTCTGTGGTTTGTTCGGTACCAATTTTGCATCGATTTTAAACTAACTTCCAATGAGCTCGAAACTTGAAAATTTTAACCACATCTCAAAACTGGATGACAATGCAATAATTTTTTACTAAGTAGCAATTTTTATACACCTGCATATACAGAACAATTAAAAATAGAGTTCCTGGTGAATCAGCGGCTACCCTAAAACTGCAGAGCTCTCATTGCATTTAACTGTCATAAACTCCCCAAATATTCATTTAAAAATAATATAATTACCTTCTTCTCCGCCTCGCTCCAGTTAAGCTCCTCCGCCATGATGTCGACAATGGTGGGCAGAGCTTCAGCAGCTGCTTGCACGTTGAGGAACGCCAGGCGAAGGCGTCGGGCGATCATGTCCACAGCAGTGCGCGCGTACTCGCGGACACCGTACCTTTGCACACATGTTTACACTATATTAATGTCCCAGTGGCCACCAGACGCAGCCACCATTTCTTTCATGTACAGCAAATGGGACTAACGTATTCCTTGCGGTTCATCATCATATCAACCAAAAGACCGACCGATTACATGCCGTGTTTGGTTATTTTGGGGGAAATTTGCCAGTACTCGCCACGCTTGGTAGGCGTGTTGCTGAGCGCAATATGGCTACTGCTCCACAGAAGGAGTGCTGAAGTCATCCCTCGGTTTAGAGTCCCTAACGCCCGAAATTAATAGTCAATCTAATCCAAAACCTTCAGCTTTAAGATTTTAAAATACATTCGTTGTCGTGTTACAATCACATTTAATACAAAAAAACAGACATATCCGTAAACCGAAATCCAATGATTTCGGATTAGATCGATTATCAGTTTCGGCCGTTAGTCGCCTTTAACGACATCCACGGGAGGAGATGGTGTGGTATATTTTTAATCCGAACACCACATGAACAGACTGACATAATTGCGGTTTCCGGCAATAACTAGATTACTCCTCTCCATCTATGCGTCTCGTAAAAGGCGATTGATATCAAGAGGATGGGCAGCAGCTTCCTCCCGTGTGCTAATAACATACTGCGACCACCAATCCGCCTGCCAAGCGTGGTGATTATGGCAATATCATGACCGCTGATTGTAGGGATCGTTAGGAGGCCCATGTTCAGTGGTGGACGTATACGGGGTTTTGTGTGTATCACACAAGCAATCATGTTCAATCGATATCTCACCTAATTTCGGCATCAATGTATGGGAACTCTGGGTGGACCTTCTTGCCGATGATCGGCCAACGCTTGCCGGTCATCGACGCCATCTTGGCGACCGCGAACGCTCTGTCGCCGTATGACTTTGATAAATGTTGTGCTACCTGGAAAGTATTTAAATGTTAATAATAGGTATGCAAAGCCGTGTAGCGTTGAGTGTTTGGAACCTGGTGCGTACCATTAAGGACTTTGGGTTACTCACAGGTGACGAGTAAACCACCAACACTAACATCCCCAAAGAGAGTCGGTGTAAGGCAGGCGGCCGACTGTAAAACCTTTGCAATGTGTCTAATATAGTCTAATATAGCCCGTCCGTTACCACTGTTCTGAGCGGACGTGTTAAGAGTGCGCCTCCTGTATTTAAATTTATTTATTGCAAGTTTCTAATTGGTTGAATTGGAATTTTTCGATTCCTTGTCGCTCTTGAGGAGTTCTTACCTGCTGTGTACGTCTACTGGGTGGAGTTAGAGCGGGATATCGTGAAGTTCAAGCGTTGCTCCTTTGGTGAGAAACTTCGAACTATTATTTACTGAAGTACAAATTTTGTGTTGCGTTGGATTTGAACTTATAACCACGTATACGGCAGTCCGAGCGCCCAAGCGCTAGGCTACGGGCACGTTCCACAAGCGTGCCGAATTACGATCCACATATTGACATTCATCACTACCACTATGCCTCGCACTGCTCGCTCACCGCCTTCGAGTACTGCGCATCAAATAATCAACGTGCAATCTGAGCCTGACCTTACTATATCTGGTCTCGGCGATGGACTGACTAATGTCACGACACGCAAACGTATGCGGATTGAGGACTCAAGTCTTGATTCCAGTCAATTTGACCAACTGAAAACAATGTTGAATACATGGAAAGCTGAGCAAGACACCATCTTAAAGAAACTTGTGGGTGATGTAGCCGAGTTAAAGTCACAAAATAAATGTATTCAGGAAAGCAATTCAGAGATTGAAAAGTCCATATTTTTTATAAACAAACATTACGAGGAAATGCGACTGCAAGTCGAGGGGTTAGAAAAGGAGCGGAAAAACTTATTTGAGTGCATACTCGGTCTCGAAAACCGGGTACTTGATCTACAACAAACATCGCGGACTTCCAGTATCGAGATTAGAAACGTCCCAGAGTCTGAAAATGAAACCACCGCCGACTTAACATCAGTGGTAAACAAGATTGCTACAACTTTGGAGATAGATGCTGAAGCTTCTTTATTACGGGATGTATATCGTATACGTGGAAAACAAGGTATTTCCAAGGCGATTGTTGCTGAATTCACCACGGTTCTCGCTAAAAATGCACTCCTCTCATCCGCACGTACCTTTAATAAAACACGCAAACTGGAAGAGAAGTTAAACACAGAAATCATTGGTCTTCCCGGTAAGCGTCAACCAGTTTATGTTGCTGAATACCTACCACCCTCTACTAGAAAACTTTTCTACTTGGCTCGTAATTTTGCAAAAGACAACGATTATAAGTTCTGCTGGTCCTCTAACGGTAAAATCTTTATACGAAAGGAAATTGGAACCAAGCAAGTATTAATTATATCCGAAAGTTGTCTATCAAAATTAAAATTACAACAATGACTACCCGCAAGTTATAAAAGTAAATACGAATCTAAACTAATTGTATGGAAGCTTTGCACTTTAGCGTTACATATTGTGTTTTTGCATTTTCTATTGCTTATATTTTTTTACCATTCTTATTTCATAATTCCTACTCACACACCTCAAAGTTATTCAGTAATCCTCATCAACGACACACAAATTCATATCGCTTGGTCTAACAACATTTTCACATATTTTAATACACTTTATAACTCCACATTTAACTCGAATGACATAGCATCACTATTTGTTCTATTAATTGTCAAAAAACCACTTTCAACTTCATACTATTTTCCTACAGGTATGTATAGATACAAAAGTATCAGATTGAAGGGTGCTATTTACCTTAGATATTATATACCAACTACTCAAGCGTTATTTTATGTATGCGTAGTAACTTTTAATAACCTGTCCTATTATATTTTATTGGTTGTCACTCCTAACTATGACTTTATAAGTCATTTTTGGCGTATAACGTACAGAAAAACGTTGAAAAATAAATGGCAAATATAAAAAAAGTTAATTTTGATATTGACTCAATTCATATTTCATCTTCTTACAGTTGTCAACCAGAAAAATGCGCTCAGTTCTTAGATTCTTCTTGCAAGCAGATATTAAAAGTTGTTCATATAAATATACGCAGTATAAATAAAAACTTTTGTGATTTTCAAGTTCTTTTGGCAAGCTTAAATATAGGTTATGACATAATTGTCCTATCAGAGTGCTGGCTAAAAAAAGGTTATCCTCTTCCAATTCTAGATGGATATATCTCGTTTTCGACGAAGATTACAAATAATCAAAATGACGGAATTGTACTTTACGTAAAGAGTGACATTGCTTGTTCAGTTACCCAACCAAACTTTTGTAACGGAAATTGCTTAATCTGTAAATTAAATAATGATACCGTAATTCTTGGTATATATAGATCACCATCCTACAAAAACATTACAACATTCTTGAATAGTCTCGACAGCGTTCTTGTCTCAATTAAATCTCATCAAAATATAATAATGGTGGGAGATATGAATATTGACATAAAGGATGGCAACTCTAACACCAGTCAGTCAAATGAATATTTAACCCTAGCCGCTAGTCACTGTCTTTTGCCTGCGCACTTGCTGCCTACCAGATTAGAAAATTGCTTGGACCACATATTGCTAAAAACTATTTATAAGGCGTCAACAATAGTAATAGAATCAAGTATAACCGACCATTACCCGGTCATGCTGTGTTTATATCAAGCGAAGTCAAATCATCATAAACCCAGTGCTTACAACACGATTATTGACTATCTGGCAGTTGAAAACTCCATAAAAAACACCGACTTCTCTCAGGTACTAATCTCGAGAGATGCAAATCAGTCATGCAATATTTTCATTACCATTCTTTCATCAATAATTAAACTTCATACAAGAATTTTAAGGGTTTCATCTAAAAATCGAATATTAAAGCCATGGATTACTCGAGGCCTATTACGTTGTATACAAAATCGTGATCGCATGCATGGTAGCCTTCGTAAGTCGCCGAATAATATTATACTAAAGACAACCTACACTCGTTATCGTAATTTTTGTAACGCATTGCTACGCAAACTCAAAATAGATTACGAACGTTCTGAATTTTCAAAGGCAAAGAATAACCCAAAAGCCACGTGGGAAACTATACGGAGGATTACTAACACACAATGTGACAAGAAATCACCTCAAGAGTTGCTTGGGGTCAAACACAGTCCGGAGCAATCTGTGAACTTTGTTAACTCCTTCTTTGCTGGGGTAGGCAAAGACTTAGCTGATAGAATAACATCAAAAAACTCCAATGACAAACATTCCTTTGAACTACATGATACCATATCACCAGTCAATTCATTAGCCATGCTTGAAGTTACAGAAGAGGACATAGAGCTCATCATAATGAACCTACGAACCAACTGTGCTGTAGGTTGGGATGCCATTTCGTCCAGAATACTAAAAGCCTCTTATTTGACTCTGGTTCCATTAATCACTTACATATGCAACCTTTCAATAACAACTGGTGTATTTCCGTCAGCTCTTAAAAAAGCAGTGGTCTCCCCCGTATACAAGAGTGGAAGTAGAGACAGTGTCAACAACTATAGACCTATATCAGTACTACCCACATTATCCAAAATTCTGGAAAGAGTCTTGAATAACAATTTAGTGATTTTTTTGAAGAAGCATAATATTATTGCGAGTAATCAATATGGTTTTCGTGCAGGAATATCTACTGACGATGCTATAGTCAACCTCTCTGACTCTATAGTAAACAAGATAGACAATAAGCTCAAATGCATAGGATTATTCCTTGATCTATCGAGGGCTTTTGATACTGTCTCTGTGCCCATCCTTGTATCTAAGTTAGAGGCAGTTGGCGTTAGGGGAATTGCATTGGATATATTCAAAGATTATCTAACAAATCGTAAGCAAAGTGTTAAGATAGATAACTATATTAGCGAGGAAGAGTCGCTTATGTATGGGGTACCCCAGGGCAGTATTTTGGGGCCAACTCTATTCCAACTCTATGTTAATCAATTATGTCAACTAAAAATTCCAAATTGTGAGATTTTTGTATATGCCGATGACACGGCTTTAATAGTGTCTGGTGAAAATTGGCCCAAAGCTAAATTAAATGCTGAAAATAGCTTGAAAATCATCATGCATTGGCTCCTTAAAAACTTACTGACGTTAAACCCGGATAAAACTAAATTTGTTACTTTCACAAATAAATCATCAAACAGTCCGCCTCAAACTTTCTGCATTAAAGCCCATACGTGTAACTCATCTTCCCCTGATGGCGACTGTTCATGTAGTATGCTCTCTCGCTCCGCTACAGTTAAATATCTTGGTGTTAATATCGATCAACGTTTAAGCTGGCATGTACACATCCAGACACTTACTGCAAGAATTAGGAAGATTATCTTCATATTTAAAAAACTCCGCCAATCTGCTGACAAGGACACTCTTAGAGTGGTCTATCTCGCACTTTGTCAATCCCTATTATCCTACTGTGTCGTTGCATGGGGAGGGGCATCAAAAAGTGCCTTCCTGGAACTAGAAAGAGCACAGAGAGCAGTGTTAAAGGTCATGTGCTCGTAACCGTTCAGATACCCTACAAATGAACTATACAACGAATGCGAAGTACTAACAGTCAGGCAGCTCTATATCCTTCGCACCGTGTTGAGAAAACACAGCTCACACCCGTATACACGGCAACTATTGCAAAGTAAGCGCAAAAACCATAGTGTTTTCAACGTTGTTAAACACAGAACAACTTCTGCGAGCCACCAATATCCAGTCTTAAGTGCTCGCCTTTACAACAAAGTACACAAAAAAATTAATATCTACCCGTTGAATATTAGGGAAGTCAAAAATAAATTATTAAAGTGGCTCCAAACTTTAAGCTATCAAGATACTGAAATTCTACTAAATAGTATACTCTGAACAAATACTACATACTACACAACATCATAACATAAATTCACCCCCTGTCCATACAACCTACTCACCGGCCCAACCATGCACCCCCACTCTGTCACCCTTCCCCATATGCACATTCTTCACACACACTACCCACACCCACACACGCACGCGCGCTTCCACACAGCCCCCCCCCCACACACCCACGCACACACGTACACACACCCCTACACGCGCGCACACACGATCACGCACGCAGCCACATATACACATTTAATTTTTAAGAATTATGTTATGTATTTAATTCAATACCTTTATGTAGTCTATTATAAGTTTAATATGTCAACCTATTTGTTACAAATAACTAAGGATACTTTCTTTATCTTGTATGTCACGGACGGAAGGATACTGACTCCCAAAATACAGGTTTTACCTAGTTTGGGAGGCAGCGATTTCAAACGAAAGTGCAAAAATATTATTTCCAGCTTGTACATAGTATTATGAAGAACCCGATGTAAAAATCTGCTGGTATTGAAATAAATTATCTTATCTTATCTTATCTTAATATATTGCGCCGACTCTAAGTAACTTCGGACCAGGGCAGAAAGAAGATCTAGTGTGATCATACGAGGACCTGAAGCCCCCTTAGGTGCCGAAGATGACCGCCCCAGTGGTTTTAGCCGGTAGGAGTCCGGCATGCCCCTTCTTCCTTCCCCGGGGCGGAGGAAGTTCATGAAGAATTTCCAATGGGCCCAATAAAAAAAAGGCAGGAAGAAGAAGTAGTTTTGCCAAACAAGTTGCTGCTGTATTACTTCGACCAACAATATAATTCTTGTTTGTCTCCTTTAAGAAGACGAGTCGACAGAGTCCGAGATCAACAGCCCAAGTTTATGTTCAGGTTTACGGCTTGAAAATCTACGGGAACTGAACACGAATTCCTTAGAATCCACCCCAACGTATGCCTGGAGGGCGGCCTCTTTACAGTCGCCTGCCCTCCAATAGATAGGTGACCTCTTTACAGTCACCCCGAGATGTGCCTAAAGGCTGGCAACAAATCGCGCGTAGCGGAAAGTAGAATTCTTAGTCGGCTTTATCTCCGAACCATTATAACTTGAGTATTTTTAAATACAGGGTCACTGCCATCAGGTTTCATTAAACAATAAAAAAGTATACTGTGAAGGATTACTCACTTCCATCTCCAGTCCGAAGTCTTGCACTAATCTAATGTACATGGTGGGCGTCCACCCATGCGCGCCCTCTATTAAGAACCCGTCTGTCTGGCATTCCTTGAACAGTGGCTTCAGGTTGGCGCCTGAAATGTATACACGTTCATTAAGAATTACTTCACAAATTGAATGATCTTTGTTTTAGGACTGTGATTCTCAGCTGTACATCCAGCGTGGGGAGTAGTGTGCCCGGCATGGATCTTGAGCGCTCAGTGGAAGAGTGAGGATCGGTTTGCGCAGCTGCATATCGCCATACAGACTCTCCTACGCAGGCGAAGGGGGAAAGGCCCAGCGTTCAAGATCGGTGCCGACTACTATATTCCCTTAATTCATAGATGTACTGGCAGAAATATAAATAAGACAATAGAAGTCGCACATTCAGTGCGAGCGTGTTGTACATGTGTACGGCACAACATTGCAACAAGTATTGCTGATGTCTCGGACGGAATGGCGGATTAAAATAATATTGGCTGAAAAGTAATGCGCTTAAGTACGATTTCGTTTTATATTATGCAACTAGTTGTTTATATTTACTGCGCGTATTATTGTAAGTTTATGAGATCGGCAACACTTGGTATCAGTAGGTATTATAGTGCTGTCGAGCTAAAATCATACAAAACTTTTTCTCAAGGATTTTGTTTGCCATTTTCCATACTAGAAACGCAGAAAAAAAACGTACAGATATATTTATACGTGTCCTATTCCTTAGTTGTTATATAATGTTGAAATCTCATATCTCTCTCTCATATCGGCATGCGTAACTACGATGTTTCCTGCGTGTGCCCTCAATAGTGTAAGGCTTGGCATCAACGGGCGGCTCAAGTGTGATTGTATCGAGGACCAGGGGGTCTTATAAAGGTTTACTACTACCTACTACCGGTTTAGGTAAATCATAATACGATTCGCATTAGAAATCGCAAAATGGTTAATGGTCAGTTATGATTAAGTGACCATTTCGTGATTTCTAATGCGATTCGTATTCAGATAATATTATGATTCATCTAAAGCGGCCTTTTTGCCCCTGGTCCTGTGCGTTTACTTGACGACCGTGATGCGGACAAGGCCCAGAGTCAACATATGGACGATGTAGTTACAAACGGTGGTATTATCTAATATATAAAATTCTCGTGTCACAGTTTTAGTTACCATACTCCTCCGAAACGGCTAGACCGATTTTTATGAAAATTTATATGCATATTCAGTAGGTCTGAGAATCGGCTACTATCTATTTTTCATACCCCTAAGGTTGTCCACCCCTAATTTTTATTTTTTATTTTTTGGACAAAATACTTTATTTTTATTTTTTTATAGTGGGGCATTAAAAAATACATACGACCCTTAATTATCACCCTTCTATCACCAACCCCTATTTTTTAGTAGTTGTTTTAGTAATTTTATTCCCGCTCGATAACTGATCAATTATCACTTGGTAAGTTATCCCCCCCCCCCCCCCCCCAGGCGTCTACCGGTGTCACTTCTCGCCCAGTAAACAGCACGGAGTAGGCATGAGACCGAAACCGGTCTCCTGTTTCTCTCACACAATAAGCCTTCTCTCACACCCTCCAGTTTTCGGCCATTATATTATTATTTATGCATCAAGCGTAATAGTAACGTTTACAATTATCATTTTACTATACTGAATGTTATCTCGAATAGGCGCCGAAATGGCTCAACGGTTCTCAATGAAATTTTTCGGGACCAAAACATGAATTATAACTTAAATTTTCATGTGTTCCAATTTTATATCTTGCAGCAGGGTCCAGAATACATGAATAGGTGTAAATATAATTTGCGCCTAGCGTAGCGGGCGGGTACGGCTAGTTTTTCTTGTTTTTTTTTCTTTTTTTTTTTTTAAAAACGTTGCCCCACACTAGGATTTCTCCTGTGTCGTGGGTGCGTTTACAGACATGAATTCCACATACAATACACCCAGACCCGGAACAACTACCTGCAGATCATACAAATATTTGTTCCGTGTGGGAATCGAACCCACGACCCGGAGCGCAGCAGTCGACTGTGTCAGCCACTGCACCTATATCTATCTCTCTCTGTGTGTCTACTCACTCTCGATGGCAGCGTCAATGGTCTCGGCAGCCATGGACCGGTACGTGGTCCACTTGCCGCCCGCGATGGTGACGAGGCCGGAGGTGGACACGTGCACGATGTGGTTGCGCGCCAGCGACTGCGTGTCGGGCTTGTTGGGGTCCGACACCAGCGGCCGGATGCCCGACCACGCCGACAGCACGTCGCCGCGGCGGACTGCAACACAGATACGACACGTGAGGAACTCGGAAATGTCGTCTTAATTGTCGTGCTTAAACATGTTTTTGAATTCATCGTGGCAGCCAAAAGAAGGCTACAGCTGAACAAAGGCTTCCCCCATAGATTTCCACAATTGTTTCGTCATTTTGAGGGGATTTCGCGAGCGTGGTAAACGCTTGGTGAGCGCATTATGGCTACTTTTCCACAAAGGGACGCTGCTGCTCTTTCTTCTGGTTAGAGTCCCTTAGTTGGCTTTTACGACATCCACGGGAGGAGATGGAGTGGTGCTATATTCCTAATCCGAACACCACACGTTTATTTGTTGTTGAGATTATTAAGTTTAGGGGAGACTGTTGATGCTATAATAATTGAACCGAAGTATCCGATTGTCGTGGCCCTCCAAACCTTTAAGGACTCGCTTCTGAAGTACCAGGTTGTGGGTTCATAACTTGGCATGTACCAATGTCTAAGGGACTAGGTAATTGGCGTCCGGTGACGAAAAATTTCATGAGGAAACCTGGATTTGAGTGCTTCACCAAGCACGGTGATTAATGCTTGTGCCTTCTCTGTAGGAGAAAAGGCTATATTATACCTAGATATGTAAGAATACAATTGTACACAAAGATATTTATAAAATTATTTTCCGTGTTAATTTCCATAAGTATAGAGTTCAAACACTAGGAAGCGGTGAAGGTGGACGTATTATTTTGACTTCAGAACAATATATTTTGTGTATATTTTAAAGAAACTATATTATACTGATTCATTTCAGCGACCAAAGGAAGTCCACTACTAAACAAAGGCCTCCATAGATTTCCACAATTGTGGCGTCATTTTGGGGGGAATTTTTTAATCCTCACCAGGCTTGGCAGGCGGGTTGGTGAGCGCATTATGGCTACTGTCACAGAGAAAAGACGCTGCTACCCATCCCCCTGTTTATAGTCTCTTACTCACCTTTTACGTCATCCACGGGAGGAGATGGAGTGGTGATAATTCTTTACCCGGACACCGTATGGAACACGTACAGATTAAATACATTTAAATCTGAGTAAGCCCATTCATACTATCTGATACTAACCTTCAACATCAGGGTTCAGATAATTCTTAACTTCGGTTAGGATGAAGAGAATCTCGTCCTCAGTGGGCTTGGGGTTGTGCGTGACCTTGCACGGCATGTCGGTGGTGCCGGCGATGGTACCCTTCAGCCAGGGCAGGAAGAAGATGACGCGCCCGTCTGATGTAGCCGGATCGAGAAGACCCATTTGTTCCGGACTATAATACATTTAAGAACAACATTATACCTAGATCTTAATATCGCCGTCCTGCTACAAAAGCCAATTTTCTTGGGTCTTTCTTACAATGACTTACTACATTTTGCAACTTAGTGACTTAAAATTGATTCATAGATAACTCTGATGCAGTTAATACTTTTTTTGTTATAAACGTCCACACTTATATTTGTCTTGTGTTGTGCGTACAGTTTACTGTTTACGTTTCACTTGCACAAACACCCAGACCTGAAACAATTATCTGTAGATCATACAAGTATTTGTACCGTGCGGGGATCGAACCCGTGATACGTAGCGCAGAAAGCCAATTGCTTAGCCATGCACTAACCGTGCCGAAGATTTATCTTAACTAAACCTATTACAAAGAAAAATAAAACACGAAATTTACATACCTACTTTCAAATTGAAACTATTTTATGTTAGTTTAGGAATAGAATAAAAGCCGAAATAGCATTTCATTTAACTTACACTACGTAAAAAAATATTTCCGAGGCGGGATTGAACTTTGTCGCTAATCTGTAAGGTCGCAACATGTAAGTAGGTAACAAACATCCATAATTTTACGTTTCACTGCTCAGCTTTTATAAGAGATAGCGTCATGCATGATACTATAAAATAATTAATGTTTAAGTACTATAAAACGCACTGAAGTAACATAGTGAAAGTCCCTTCCAAATCCTCTATGGTCTTTCAGACAGAAAAATAGGCAGGCAGACATCGTTTCTAAAACTGAATGTTTTGACTCCTGAATAGATACTAAAGTAACCCAGACTAAAAAAAACTTAGCATTTTGCAAAGAACCTCACTCAACGATCAGTGCTTTATCTTAGGAGCAAAATCGTAAGTATCGAGCCTAGAATGAATACTATAGGTACCTACGATTTGTTTAAAAATATATTCTCACCGTTTACTGTGACCTCGACTATGAATAGATCACCTCATTACCAGCCTTGAGTGTCGTTATGCCGTAACGTAAGACACAACAGCTCTTCCAAAATGTCTCGCTATCGCAGTGTATCTTATTTAAATAATATATACATTCGACAAAGATCTTTATGCAGCGATTGCCGATCCGCTCAACAATTTTAACGTCTTAGAAATTTCTTGACGATTATCTAAGCTCGTGACAACAAATTATAGCTTTTTGTAGGACTTTTCGAAATATTAAGTAACATAAAACACACAAAGGGGTATAAATTTGTAAGATTTAAATACCATATTAAATTATTTTTATTTTTAATTAACTATATAATTTGCTCAATGATCTCAACAGAGTTTCCCAACAGGTGGGCCTCAAAATGAACATGGGCAAGACAAAAGTCATGTCAAATG
This sequence comes from Diloba caeruleocephala, assembly GCA_947459985.1. Lineage (NCBI taxonomy): Eukaryota > Metazoa > Arthropoda > Insecta > Lepidoptera > Noctuidae > Diloba > Diloba caeruleocephala. The sequence goes on along the minus strand of OX381606.1, from coordinate 25,245,946 downwards.
CCCATGTCGTGCCCATCCCAACATCCGTTGGGAGCTGTGTTCTCGAAGTTGTTGACGAGTATGCCTACCTGGGACAAACTGTCCAGTTAGGTAGGTCCAACTTCGAGAAAGAGATCAATCGGCGAATCCGACTCGGCTGGGCAGCGTTTGGGAAACTTCGCAACATCTTTTCGTCAACGATACCGCAGTGCCTCAAGACTCAAGTCTTTAACCAGTGTGTGTTACCAGTGATGACATATGGAACAGAGACGTGGTCACTCACAATGGGCCTCATAGGAAAGCTCAAGGTCACTAAGCGAGCTATGGAAAGAGCTATGCTTGGTATTTCTCTACGTGATCGAATCAGAAATGAGGAGATCCGTAGAAAGGATTAGTAAACTGAAGTGGCAATGGGCAGGGCACATTGCTCGTAGAACTGATGGCCGCTGGGGCACAAAGGTTCTAGAATGGAGACCGCGCACCGGAAAACGCAGCGTGGGACGACCTCCAACGAGGTGGACAGACGACCTGGTGAAGGTCACTGGGAGTCGTTGGATGAGGGCGGCATGTAACCGCTCGTTGTGGAAATCTAAGGGGGAGGCCTTTGTTCAGCAGTGGACGTCGTGTGGCTGATATGATGATGATGATGATAATTTGAATAATCATATAGCATCGTATTAGTCATTCAAGTACAGTAATGGTGTTGTAACGACGACCTTCTCAAGGAAATTGATATCTTATGCCCTGTTCCACGACACATTGACTATTGGCACTAGGATTACAATCACAAAATATTTTTTATTAATATAAAGAAATTTTACTAAATGAATAATTAGCTGATGTATTTTAACAAACTAATTATTGTTGTATTGTCAATTGTGATGGATTTACATGTAAGCAATATAAATTTGTGGTTTGAGGGCCACGTAAGATAAGAGAACTCTAAAAAAGAATAAAGTAACGCTGAAAGGCCAGAAATAGGATGGGCTTTTGTATGTTTTCAAAAAACAAGTTTTTATAGTTAGTCACACAAAAAAAATTGTTCTAAAACTAAAAACACGCTTTTTTTGATAACCGAACTAAAAATACAAATTATTTTCAATAAGTTTTTTTTTTTTTTTTTTTTTTTTTTTTTTTTTTTTTTTTTAAATAAAATAAAACTTTATTTAAAACTTATTACAAAAGGAATACAGATAGTCGCAGTAATAATGGTTAAACCTTATATAAAGGTTTTATTAGTTACTAAATTAAAACTAGTGTATAACTAAAATATATTGATTACGGTTACAAAAATATTACTTACTTGGAATTATAATTACATGAAGCGACTTGCCCGAACTAGGTTATTGAAACCTGTGTTTCAGGCCATCACTTTACAACGCGGTATGAGACGTTAAATTAAATTAAAGTAAAACTAATATATTTATATATTTATAACTACTATTAGAATAATCATTTAGGTACATAAACATAAACTAGAATATAAAAGTTAACGAAAATAAGTAATTATATTTTTACGAATATTACGAAGTTATATTATATTCATTCCAAAATTTCTAACATCTTTTCTGTGTCTGTGTAATTGAGTTTGGTTAAATATTCTGACAACATTGTACTACACTTTTTATAACTTATACAATATATATTTAATAACTTGTTGAGCTTATTATACAAAAAAGGTCCTAAGAACACATAAAATCTATTAGCAAAAGCATGTCTAGTGTGAGGCTTTATGCAGACCAAATCTTTCCGTCTTTTGTCTGAAGGTACTGGGTCAAAAGGAAGTTCAGTGTGCTGATGTAGTACGATGTTCAGAATAAATAATTGACGTACTGTTAGAACCTCACATGTCATATAAAGCTGGTGCGTGGGAAATCTAAACGGGCGAAAGGTAGCAACCTTTAGAATTGCTCTTTGAGCACGTTCTAGAGGGAGTAAGGTTGATTTTGCCGCCCCACCCCAGGAAGTTATGCAATAAGTAAGAATGGATTGACACAAAGCTAAATAAACCTGTTTAATTAATTTGTAGTCGGCTATGTTACGTAAATTCTTAAATATATAAATTAATTTACGGACTCTAGTGCAAAGTAAATCGATATGTTTACGGAAATTTAGATTCGTGTCAATTGTGACTCCTAGATATTTTATATGCTCAGCTTTAACTAAACTGGGGCAAGTACATGCAATGTCAGCGAACGTACTACAATTATGTGCGTAAATATTTAGGTTAGTAAGCGGTATGTTAGTGTTTCTAATTGTGAACAAAATGTATTTTGTTTTATCTGTATTTAATGTTAAAAGATTTTTACGAAGCCAATTAGACACTATATTAAAGCCATTCTGAGCGTATTCATAGACCTCTACTCGCGATTTAGCTGAGAACAACAGAGCTGTGTCATCCGCATATGACATTACGACACCATTTTGGAGTGTCAAGCTGCACAGATCATTTATATAGATTAAGAACAAAGTAGGACCCAAAATACTTCCTTGTGGAATGCCATAACAGCTATTTTTAAGTTCAGAACTTGTGTTATAGTGACCTATTTTCACACATTGATGTCGATCGCAAAGATAATCACAAAAAAGTTGAAGTTGTACTCCTCTTATGCCAAGTGTTTCAAGTTTGTGCAATAATTTAGTACAAGAAATAGTTTCGAAGGCCTTGGCAAGGTCAAGAAAGATCCCAATGGTATGCATGCCATTATCCAGACTGGTACTTATAAAATTTGTCAATTTGTGAACAGCTTGGCTGGTAGATCTTTTCGGCCTGAAACCGAATTGATAATCTGAAAGCAATTTGTTATTTTCTAGATATTTTATTAGTCTACTGTTTATGATTTTTTCTAAAATCTTTGATATGCCTGTTAAAACTGAAATGGGTCTGTAGTTGTTAACACAGTTTTTGTCTCCAGATTTAAACACAGGCGTAACCACAGCTTTTTTAAGCAGATTAGGGAATATTCCTTTCGATAAACATAGCTGAAAAATGTGAGTAAGCGGAGGGGCAAGTTGATATTTAAATGTTTTAAGTATATTATTAGGAATGTTATCCCATCCAACGGCACAGGAGTCCTTTAACCCGGTTATTATACTTAATACTTCATACACGTCGGTATCTAATAAAACAAAAGAATTTAGTGTGGAAGCTATCATACTCTGACTTTGAGGAGGATAGATGCCAGAATGTAAGATGTTTTCAGCTAAGTTTTTACCAATGTTAGAAAAAAAAATGTTCACTTTATTTGTTGCTTCGTGTGGGTTTATCTCTGTTGATAATAAATCAAGCGGAGGTTCGGCATTTTTTGAACTAAACGTATTATTTTTTAGGAATTTCCAAACGAGTTTACTGTTTTTTCCTGCCTTCTGTAGTTCGTTTTTATCATACTGATTCTTTAGTTTTTTCAAAAGATTATTACAGAAGTTTCTATACCTTTTATATGTAACAGACAGTATTTCATTATCAGGTGCGAGTTTCAATTTTAGGTGCATTTTGTCCCTATGTCTTATACAACGGACGAGACCGGGTGTGATCCATGGTTTAATGCTATTATACTTTCTAGGTATTACTTGAGTGAAAGTGTTTTTCCTTATTGCATATTGTAGCGAATGTATGAAATACTGCAAAGACAAATTTGCATCGTTTGAGAAGTAAACGGGGTCAAAATTAATACCGCGTATGTCAATTTCAAGGTCTTTCATATTGACTTTAGTATAGCTACGCTTGCAGTTTTTTCTAGGAATATATGTTTGTAATGTAATTAAAACAGCTTGATGATCAGTAAGCGATGAATTAGTCACCAATGTTTTGGTTGGTTTTTTTGATTTTATAATGATATGGTCCAAGCATGAGCCGCTCTGGTGCGTGGGGTGATAATGAGCCGGTAAAAGTCCATGAAATGTGCAAATATTTAGGTAGCTATGTGCATGACTATCGGTTCTCCCGGAAGCAATGTTAATGTTAATATCGCCCAAAAGTATTATGTTTTTAAAGGATGATATTTCTTTTAAATTTATGTCAAGCGAGTCCAAAAATCTGTCAATATTTTGGGATGGAGGCCTATAAATTGCTATAATTACTGTATCGGGAATAATTTTAATTATTAAGCAATTACTATCTTGGAATAATGGTTCCTCTACGATTGGTTTTAGATTATTTTTAATATAAACTACTAAACCATCATTCTGATTAAAGTTATTATCGGTTTTGTGTGAATAATAGCCGTCAAGAGATGGTAAATTGACTGCCCGTTTTGACAACCAACATTCTGTTAGGACAATTACATCACAGCTTATGTCAAGATTCTTTAACAACACTTCAAAACCATTCATGTTTCGATTTATGCTGCGAATGTTTTGTGTGAGCAGGGTTAACGTTTTATTCCCAGCAGGAAAAAAACGTTTACACTCCTCAACATCGCAGATTTTAGCGTCAGACACAGAAAAACTATCCAGTTCACAGATTAGCTGATTGGTCATGATAATTACAAACTAACAAATATAAATATGAGATAAACTACTACTAATATGTGCTTACTTAATACAATAATCGGTGGCGCTCCTAGGCGCCTTCATAATCTATTGAATTGATGTAGTTATTCTCTGCGTATATGCGTGCCGGGCAAGATACATCACCAGTTGGATGGTCACATTTCCTCTTAAAGCGGTTGCATGTCGCACATTGAGGGGGGGAAGATTTGTTGCAACATTCCTTGAAAGAATGACCATTCTCTCCACAGTGGTTGCATGTAGGGCTAGTTTCTCGGCAAAACTTGGCTGCGTGTCCGAAAAGCTGGCAATTAAAGCACCTGGTGACTAAAGTAAAATCTCTCACTGGGCATGATGTCCAATTTATAAAAATGCGGCCTTGATTTATGAGAATTTTCCTGATGCTAGCGGGTAGTTCCAATATATAGTTACAGGTAGGGAGGTTTTTCTTACCGGATTTGTGTTGAGTTTAAAATAAGAATAGTCGAATCTTTTATTATTATGAGTGATAATCGCGAAAACCTAAGATAAGAATAGAGATAAAAAAAATATGTAAAAAACGGGGGATGCTTTATCAGATATTTTCATGGTGACGCTAGTTTTACAAATATTCACAAAAGTATTTACAACAATAGACATCAAGCAGCCTACGCTTATTTACATATTTTTTTTGTTGATCTATTCGTATTGAAAATTATTTGCAATTTTTTAGTTCGGTTATCCACAAATGCGTGTTTTTTTAGTTCTTCTAAACTATTGTTTATTTTACTTAAAGATATTTTTTATAACGTGAAAATTCATCCCACAACACACCCGCACTGTGTTTAAACATCCACCAGTTTTCATATTTGTAAATGGATCTGCTCGTACCTGTAATATCCCGGCAACACGATGTGCACACCGGACGAGGGACAGCAGATGTCCTTTACGGTGTTATCGTCCATCTTCCTGATGCTGTCCGTGAAGGGACCGGTGGCATTGATGATGCACTTGGCCTTCACGTCCCATTCCTTGCCTGTCAGCTCATCCTGAGAACGTATAAGAGTAAGAATAAATAACTATGGGCGGTGGTCAGGAATGTGATTATGATTCAATCCTATATTCCACGACATATTTTAGATATAGAGATAGATAGATGGAGAGATGGAGGCAACTGCACAGTTGCCTCAACGACAAAGCTATTGGTTTGCTGCGCTAAGTGTCGCGGGTTCGATCCCCACACGTAACAAATATTTGTATGATCTACATATAGTTGTTTCGAGTCTGGGCGTTCGTGCATGTGAGATTTATGTCTGTAAGCTATACCCAAGACACCGGAGAAAAATTAGAGCGTGGCAACGTTTTTTAAAAAAGTACTCGATGATAAAAACTTTTATTTATCATAGTAGTAAGTTGGTACATCGGATATAATGATAGTAATTATCGCCTTTGGCACGATGTATAGCGCGCCGCTACGAAAGATCACATGGCAGATTTAGTAAAGCACTCATTTGTAGTATTCCTATATTACAGTAACACTCATACTCTCTCATCTTTTGCGCTTTTGCATAAAATCGTATTGTGTGGTGTCCGATTAAAAATATAGCATTATTCCTCCCTTGGACGTCGTAAAAGAGGGATGGTCAGCAGCCCCCCTTGTGTGGAACGGCAACCATTGCTGCGCTCACCAACCCGCCTGCCAAGCGTGGTGAGTACTGGCAAAATCTCCCCAAAATTACGACAAAATTGTGGAAATCAATACAGGAGGCCTTTGTTCAATTGCGAACGTCTTTTGGTTGACGCCACGACGACAGTGACAATGTCGTAAAACTCCTTATAAAACTCATTTTGCATTTTTGTTATACTTACCCACACTGTTATTTCTCTTGTGGGTACAATTTACAGACATTTAATGTCACATGCACAAACATTCAGACCCGGAACAATTAGCTGTAGGCCATATAAATATTTGTTCTGTGCGGGAACCCGCGACCCATAGTGCAGAAAGCCAATCCCTTAACCACTGCATCAACCATGCCTTCTAAATTACATTTGTGACTTGGTTCATCGTGGCTCAGGCACAAAACCACGAGCCTGGACATACACATATCAAACTCCTTCCACATTAAGATTACGATGTTGCTCTAACCTTTAGCCTGGCGCCGCAGAGCTTGCCAGCAGTCTTGTGCAGCTTGGTGACGCTGACGTGGTTGGCGATGGTGGCCCCGTGACGAGCGGCAGTTAACGCTATCGCTAAGTTCATACGCGCGTCGTCTTGTTGACCTGTGTTATATCGGAAGTTGTAGATAATAATTATGATCACAAAGTAATTATTAAATAGAGAAGGTACATACAGGGAAAGTTAAACGGATAGCTTATAGTGCAAAACAGACGCCTTTTTTTTTAGTTTTTATTGGTGCCCAGTGGAAGTTCTTCATGAACTTCCTTCGCCCCGGGGAAGGGCGAAGGGGTATGCCGGACTCCTACCGGCTAAAACCACTGGAGCGGTCATCTTCGGCACTTAAGGGAGGCTCCAGGTCCTCGTATGATCACACTAGAGCAAAACAGACACCTAGTTTTATGTTCTAAGTTTTACTGTGCCCAGCAAGGATTTTAAGCGCTCATCGAAAGTGGTGACACGGGCGGACCCAGGGGTGGGGGGTCAAGGGCCATGCACCCCCCCACAAACTGCGGGATGCAGTTAACCTTAGATCTAGCAACAACAATGAGATTTGAAAATGTTGACATGAGACCCGCGGTTGTTGAGCGGTTTGCGCAGTTGTATATGGTTGTTGTGTATATAATTTTTATTTAATGTATTAACTATAATTTTGCTTCATCGCTACTCAGTGGCGTCTTACGTTCGTATTACAGGTCGAGATTCAAAACTCAAGTAGAACTTCATTCGAGATTGCATCAATTGAATAGACCTATTACGTAGGGCTCATATTTGATTAACGTAATTTCGACTCAAGTTCTACTTGAGTTTTCATTCTCGATCTGTAATACGGCCGAATACTTAATATTAAGTCCGAAACTCGTTTTCAGTAGGAAATCGGTCGGCTCAAACAGTTAAAGCGGGACTTAATATTAACTGGCGTTTCAGTATTCGGCCGTTAGATAGTACAATTTTGACATTGATAAGTTAAATTGGTTCATTTTGTGATTTGAACCCGCAGCCCAATGTCAGAAGCGAGTTCGAATACGCCCGGACTACTCCACTCGTGAACCGTTCTGCCCCAATGGCCATCAGTTCTACGAGTAATGCACCCTGCCCATTGCCACTTCAGCTTACTAATCCTTTTCGCTATGTCAACAACTGTAGTTCTCCTACGGCTTCCCTCATTTCTGGTTCGATCGAATAGTGAAAGGCACAGCTCTCACCATAGCTCGCTAAGTGACCTTGAGCTTTCTTATGCGATTCATAGTGAGCGACCACGTCTCTGTGCCATGCGTGATTTGTCATTAATGGTAAAAATACTTATCTAATTATAATTAATTGATACCTACTAACATCGTAATCATTTAAGGATTAGGCCTTCTGCACTATCTCCCCATTTTGTGATAGTTTTACTCGAATTTAGTTGTCATAATAATGATTACTTGCATATCATAAATTCATTATATAATAACATTTTATCGTCTACGTGATCAGTGCTATGCGAAGCACCTTTTACACATTACTTCCGCATAGGGCAAGTTTTTACGATTACCTATACATATCGACGATGTCAATAGTTACTATGTGAGGAGATAATTACAGTTCGCGTCGATATATTTTTAATACTTGTCACCTACTGTAGTAACCTGTAGGTACATTTATGCTGTCAACCCCTTCATATAAAATCTAAGTATGATTCTGCACAATGAACATTGAACAGAACTGAACAGTCGGTTAATTTCATTAGTGCGATGGGTTTGAACCAACGAACTCTCGTTCAACAGTTCGACACTTTTTATGTTATTAATTTTTAAATTATTTATTTATTGGGTATTGCCGCTTCATCATCATCATGCTTATCAGTCAATCTGCATAACAAACTATACTGCAATCCAATCTTCTCTATGGTTCGAACATACCCTCAGTTTTAATACACATTCATCATCATTTCAGCCGAATGAAGTCCACTGCTGGACACAGGCCTCCCCCAAAGATCACCACAACCACCGATATGGATGTGTTGTGGGCTCATTGGGGGGTTTTGCCATAAACGCGCAGGCGGGTTGGCGATCGCAGTTGAGTTGTTAATGTACTCGAAGGACGCTGCTGCCCATCCTCCGGCTAATCCCTTAGTCGACTTTTACGACACCCATGGGAGGAGATGGGGTGGTGGCATTCTGAGCCGGCACCACACGGCACACACATTACATCATTACAACTTACCATCATAATACACGATGCCACCACACAAGTTGTCTGACTTCAACATGGGGAAAAGTTCGAGGGTGTTCTTCTTAGACAAGTAGTACGAACTCTTCACGTTCCTGTCTCCGGCCACAACGTCGTACATTTTGATACCGAACCAGTAGTATGGGACTTGCCACCATCTGGAAGTTGAAGATGATTTTATACACAAGTTGACGATATAAAAAAAAACATCACATCGTTTTGATTTACACACACTTAGGTTTCGACAATATGGCGGAATTTGCTCAAAGGTTACTTTTATGTGGCCTTCGTTTTTTTATGTTAGAGCAAAAACACGCTTGTATTCATGTGCGTGTTTAGGTAACGCGTTTGCGACAGTTGTCTAAGCTAAGAATTAATCTGACTATGAATCATCATCATCGTATGCCATTGGATGTCCAACACTGAACAAAGCCAATAGATATCCACAACGTCAAGTTACATGCCACTCGCAGCCAATAACTCCCAGCTGCCAGGTGTCGTCTGTCCATCTTATTGGAGGCCGACCCACGCTGCGTTTTCTGGTGCGTGGTCTCCACTCGAAAACCTTTCTTACCAACGGTCATCAGTTCTACGAGCTATGTTCCCCGCCCAATGCCACTTCAGTTTACTAACCCTTTCAACTAACGTAGTTACCTTTAGTTCTTCTACGGATCTCCTCATTTCTGATTCCATCTCGTAGAAAAATACCAAGCAATAATCAATCGGACTTTCGTTCTGATCATAGTTACTTATTGATTCTCATGCATTGGACGAGATAGGTAATACTGACGATTGTAAATCCGTTAGTAGTACAATATTACAGCTTGTAACCAATGATATTTTACAAATAGATGCGCCATACACGAACATTATGCCACTAGAGAACGGCGTAAATTTTACTATACCTACTATCAGTACAGCTCTCAAACGTGCGCGAAGGAACGGAGACAAAACAAAAGCCATCATGCGGCATACCGGTTGTTAGAAAGAGATGAATATACACCTTCAGTGACGTTAGGTAGCAGCTATGCGGATGCTAGTTCGAAGTCGTCCTGGCGCCGGCTGCCATTAGACCGCGTAATAAAACAAAATACTGTGATTCTAAGCATGAAATGACGTTTTTTCTCACTGTTGTGTAATTCGTGCAACACAGGAATGCATTATTTCCGCAATATGTTGCAAGAATTACGTATTAGAATGACGTCTAGTTGCGACCAGCCGCGACACTGGTCGATGCGCGACTAAGTGAACTCTGGGCCATTGCCTTGCTTTCATGTGACCATCATAGAGCGCGGGCAACGCATCTACACTTATAATATCTTAACTTGTAACTGCAAATTCCAAAAACTCACTTATAAACCGGTAGCAATATAGGCAGGGGTCGTGTCAAATGCGGCGCCACCTCCAACATGTTGGCTCTCTCGTGTAACGCTTCCTTCACCATCTTGTACTGGTCGTAGTCAAGTTGCATGATGGCCTTCTGAAGGTACCGAACTCCTCCGTGGATCAGCTTTGTACTGCGACTGGATGTGCCGCTCGCGAAGTCGTCTGCCTCCACCAGGGCTGTTCGGAGACCTGGGAAAATGTTATGTTACTCAAAAGCGAGTATATGATAGCTGATGATAAACTACTTTTATCATATTTCATAAACATCTCCCAAAAATAAAACAATACATTACACGCAAAAATAAAAGGTATTATGCCTGCTGGATGGTAGCTCGAGATTCGAATCGGGCACGTCACACGATATCGGCTGTATGGAGCACAGAACATGAAAAGTCCTGCAGTACCTATCTAATTCCTCATATTTTTTAATATAGTTACATTCTGATTGCTCGACATCCGTACGTCACAGAAGGGATCCAACAGGATACCAGCGATCTAGAACCCTATTAGGACCGATTAATAATAATCGCTCTAATCAAAAATCTTTGGATCCAAGATTTTCAACTTGATTTGCTTATGTTTTAAGATCACACTTAACACATAAACAAAACAAACAAAACAAAACCTTAATCAAGATTTTGGGCAGGTTGATTATTAATTTCGGTATTTTAATAGTAAAACAACTTAAGAGTATTTATTTGATTTTGAAAACTTAAATACAAATACAGCGCAATAAATTATATAAAATAATAAATAGCTACATTCTGTAGCGAAAGATAACTAAAAAGCCATCACGCTGAATAGGAGTGGTCGTTAGTATAGCTATCACTCCTACCATGCGTGGCCGATGATACAGCAAATGTGTCTATCTAAAAATCTAATTATTAACAATGCTATTCTCATTGCAGTGTAGTGTTATCTTAAGATATTAATCGGTTCAAAAAGGAAAGATAAAAAAGTACGTAATCAAGTTCTCTGTGAACGTCGTCCGTTTCGCGTCGTAGCTCGTAAGATATGCTTTAATGATAGTATGCTGGTCACTTACTACGCGCGCGGAGGCAAAAAAAGGTACCTTGGTTTCTTTTTAACTAGTAGGTAGGTATATCTTTTAATAAAAATGTTACACACCCCTGAAACTGAGGTTGTCGATGTCGTAGATGTGTCCAGTGTGTTGACGCTCAAAAACAGAAGTTCTTTCTTGCGTTACATCTTAACTGTTATATAGAAAATCTAATTATGCTACACACCTCTGGTGCATGCATCTAGGGCGCATCCCACGCCAGTTGCGCCGCCGCCAATGATGAGGATATCGTAGGTGTGTCCGTCTTGCAGACTAGCCACCTGGTGGTCGCGCGTCGGCAGAGGTCGCTTCTTACGTTCTGTCCTTGCTGACACCTTCCCTGATTTGTACCAGTTCTGTAAATATAGGTGTAAAATGTTTTATTCGGGTTTGCAAAGCGGTAATGGTCTGCATTGATATTGACTCTGAATAATTATGGCATATGAGATTCTAAATAAACTAAAATGACGTAAGTATCTACTGAGTACATAATATGTTCGTTTTTATTTCGTTGTTAATTTTGTAGCGGGTTCCAAAGTAGTTTCTCAGACGCCGTGCGTAATAGCGTGCTGATCGATGGAGACTGCAGACTAGCGGTGTGCGTTGCAAACCGTAAACAGTTATTGAAACTATGTATCGCGTCCAATACCTAAAACTATGTATTGGTCTGTTCAGAAACTAGTTATCGGGCGAAACACTTTATTCACACAGCATTGGATCGTCGATAAACAGTTACCGAAACTAGCCGAATGACTCCGACCGAGTTATTCCGAAGTAAACCCGACCGATACCGACGATCGCACGAACAAGAAGCGAGATCGCGCATTTATGAATTTTAGTCATTCTAAATAATAATAATAAAAATCACATTTTATTCTATTTTATTAGGAATGATTTTTATGCTGCTATCAAATCTTTGACACGTTATTTAGGTATATCCATCCTATATTGGCACGAGTATAAATTACATATTAGAACTTTGCATAAGACTAGAATTTACTGTGTCAAATTATTGTATTTTACCAGTCATAATAATCATTTACCACAGACACAGAACAAAAAACCAAAGTATAAAGTTTTCAGTTGATATCGAACTTGAATTTGTTTACTATTGATTACAAGTTTCGAAGCAAATACCTAAACCGACACGAAAACGTTTATCATTTCATAAACACTTTATACGCATCTCATCCAATAAATAGTTACCGTAAATACATAGTTTTGTGTTGATACCATGTTTCGAAGCAAATACATGAACCGACACGAAAACGTTTATCATTTCATAAACACTTTATACGCATATCGTCCAATAAATAGTTTTTGAAAATACATAGTTTTTGAAAATACATAGTTTTGAAACACTTTATCGGATACCAATACATAGTTTCGGTTCGGTTCACGCAAAAAGCTTTATTACCCACTTCTACTGCAGACACATGTCCGCTAGTTATACCAGGCAGGGTCATAAATGGGTTGCAGTTTTCTAATATATACAGGGTGTCCAGTAAATAGCGCGACATACTGCAGGTGGTGATAGCTTGGGTCAATACCTACCAAAAAAACACAATATATGTTCAGCAAAATCTTACGGATTTAGAGTAGTACAAAATTTTCGATAAGAAAATTGTACTGTGAAAATTTAAATAAAAATTGTATTTCTTGAAAACATTTTAGTTTTTAATAGAATAAAGACTTATCAACGAGTAAAGTTCTATTCACAAATAATTTGAGGTAAAAAAAAACTAGAAAAGGAATTTTTCATTACGAGATGCTTAAAAATCTGTGTCAAGGTAGAGATTTTTCGATATTTCTGAAAATGTTGTACTACTGTAAATCCGTAAGATTTTGCTGAACATATATTGTGTTTTTTGGTAGGTATTGACCCAAGCTCTCACCCCCTGCAGTATGTCGTGCTATTTACTGGAAACCCTGTATGACACGGTGGTGTCAGTAACGCGCCTAATCAGGCATTATTTCTAGCTTTATCATAAAAAATAGACAAAATTTTAATATTATCTTCAGACATACCCAAACAAATAATTCTATCTACTCTATATCTATAATCTACTGAAATTTTTATCCGCCAAATCTGCCTCCGTGAGAAGCGGCTGATATTAAAACTGCCAAGAGGAAAAGCGTCGTTATCTGGTCTCCCCGATAATGCAGGGGTTTCCTCGCGATACGTACCACCGGTGAGTCATCAGCTGCCACCGCCCATGCGGTGAGCGCTGCGCCGGCGACGCCCGCTGCACCGCCGATCAGCAACCTTCTGCGAGACATTTCTCTGCAATTGAAGAAATCAATTATTGTATTTTTATTTATGTTTATGAGTGATGGAACGCACTTGTGTATCTCATACGTTCCAATGGTTATTAAAAGGTGTGAAACATACTGCCTCTAATATTTTCAATTACTTAGAACTCTCGATTTAAATTGTTTTGACAGACTATTAGGTTATTTTTCCTTTCTGGAGAGCTCTACTTCTCTACTCTAACTTATGTCCAGGAATAGATTGTGATAGTTGGGGCTAACTTAAACTATTTACACAACAAAACAATAAGTTTCTATAACGAGAAAATATATAGGAAGGTACTGTCTATATTTTTTAAACGATGTCCCACTCTACGCTTTCTACTGTTTCGTGGGTACAGTTTACAGACACAAATCTCACATGCATCTCATTCGCGTCACAACACAAACACACAAAACTGAAATAAGATCATACAAATATTTGTTCCATGCGGGGATAGAACGCGCGGCACGTAGCGCAGAGAGCCAATTGCTTACCCGCTGCGCCAACCGTGCCATAATGTTGATAGGTCCTGTTTCTATTTCCTATCAACTATAGGCGTAGCAGCGGGAGGCGGGGGGTCAGTTCTGGCCAGAATCCCGGGCTCACCTCAGAATTATATTTGAATGACTTAGTAAAAATAACCAAATGTCGATCCGCAGTTCCGATGCCAATCTGGCCCCGTCCAGAAAAAAAATTGCAACGCTTTATTGCTATCCACTGTTGCATGAAAATTGTTCACTCTCTCATATCTAATGAAATATAAGTAGGTATGACGATACGATTCACGGTTGCATATATATCTCAATAAACATGACAACACAATTGGCACGTGCTCATGCGGCACTATCATTTGATAATAATTAACACGACCTCCTATTAAAGTCGTTGACATAACAACAGGTCATTTATTATTTATATATATTATCACGGGACATGAAAGCTAGTATTTTATTTAAGGCCGCTTCAAAGTTGCTCCATAAAGGGGAACTGATTTCGGGGAAGGCAACATACCAAAATTTGTAATGAGTTTACTCATTTTGAGGAGGTAGAGGCAACCAACAATATATGCCAATTTCGCAGCACGTCAAGCGTTTGTTATTATAAGATTAAACCTACCTACCTCAACACATTCATAGATATATAATTTATATAAATTAATTCCGGATTACGGAGAATTCACGTAAGGACGTGCACGTCGCAAAATTGTTACTTTAATGATTGTTTACTACATTAGTGGTGTAGTAAGCAATCATTAAAGTAACAATTTTGCGAATCTGATCATAGAAAACATTTTTAGATTTGTGTGCATTCATTAATATAAATATTAAAAATATACTTGGAGCCTATATATACTTGCCTACCAATGCCCAGACTAAGCCGACTTAGAGCTGCGAATGCAGAGTTTAGGTAATCTTTAAAATAATTATGTCTGTCCGTCTGTTTGTAATAATTCTGAGTACTCACGGGCAGTATTACACACGGGAAAAAAAAATTGATATGATATTAATTACATCAGACCAGGATTCTTTTCAACGCTTTTTTAACTTGTATCGTGTGTATCGGCTCTCGGAGGCTTAATATATTCAAGAATAATTAAAACTTGTCCGTATGGTGTTCGGATTAAGAATATAGCACTACTCCATCTCCTCCCGTGGATATCGTAAAAGGCGACTAAGGGACTCTAAACCAGAGAGATGGGCAGCAACATCCTTTTTGTGGAACAGTAGCCATACTGCGCTCACCAACCCGCCTGCCAAGCGTGGTGAGTATTGGCAAATTCCCCCCAAAATGATGACACAATTGTGTTAATCTATGGTCCCGAGGCTTTTGTTCAGTAGTGGACGTCCTTTGGCTGAAATGATGATTATACAAAATTACCTCATTTTACATCAGATTACTTTAAATAATTTGACAAACATACAATAATTAATCTATTTACGAAGGTGGACAACATTCCGTGTGGTTTCCGGCCGAGAATATACCATCCTAGTCACCACGAAGGGTTGATATCAAGAGGATAGGCAGCAGCATGCTCCCGTAGGCTAATAACAAAATACTGCGATCTCGACTGCCAAGCGTGATGATTATAGCATGTCCCCTGTGACCACTCATAGCATAGTGATCATTGAGACACGTTCAACAGTGGACGTTTACGGGCTGTTGTGTGCGTGTGCTTCCAAGTTGGGCACCAGCTCCTTTTTTTATTAGTACAAGCATATTGCGTCACCAATAGCATATTAGGTATATTAGATAGGTAAGTTTTATCAAAAACAAGCATTAGACGATATCCTATCTCCTATCTATCACGAAGCCATCACGCGAGGGGAGCGTACTTTCAGTCCAGTAACGAAACTGTTATATTATCGATACATGATCATATAAAACATATAAATACCGAATTAATCGGACAATATTGTCTACTATTCATAAAATATTATCTAATAAAGCAGTCTAACTGTTAACGTGTGCGTGATGGAGACGCGGTGTGCAAACGCGATGCTGTAAAGTATTAAGCACTGGTTTGCACACCGCGTCATGAGTTTTTTGGTCATTAAGTTAGACATAAAATAAGTAGTTATCTACACAAATATTCGATAACGTGTGTTAAGGAACGCCAAAATGTAAAAAACCCTACTAAGCGCGTATCGGATTCAAAAGGATTCAATTCACGAATCAGTAAACGTAGTGGGGGGACGCTCAGGTGGACCAACGACCTGTTTTTCAGGTCGTCGGTCCATCTCGTCTTCTGCCTACTGGGGCAGATTGGATGCGGAAGGCGGAGGACTGAGATTTGTCTGGCTTACCAGCTAGATTACGATAGGCTGGGGGCTTCGAAGAGCACTTTCAGCGCCTCGTCCCTCGTAGTCGAGAGGATATTGGGTGCGTTGCACCGGCTGCTACCCAATCTCAGGGGACCGTGTGAAGAAGAAGAGACTGCCGAGCGTGATCGGGAGAGGGTCGTACCCACATGGAGAAAGACGAGACAGCGCCGGGGTAACAGTCATCTCTAGTGTGATCATACGAGGTCCTGAAGGTCCTCCGAGGACCAAGGACGTGAGAACAAGGACCCCCCTTAGCTGCCGAAGATGACCAGCCCAGTGGTTTTAGCCGGTAGGAGTCCGGCTTGCCCCTTCGCCCTTTCCCAGGGCGGATAATAAAAAAAAACACAATAAATAAAAAAAGACTACGATAGAATTCATTGATTGAACGATTGAAGATTCTCAAATAACATACCATAAGTTCCAATCTTTCTACAAAATGCAGACTGGGTTTTTCTGTTAGAAAGTCTTGGACACGAGTAGTATTTGTGCCCGATTGACGACGGACTAGCTCTTTATCTTCACAGTAACTCATTAGATAACCATACAACTTGGTAATCTGCACTTCAGTTATTCATGATTCATGTCTTATCATATGACTTGATACGACTTCTGCTTACTCATTTACTAGACTAACATAGAAACACAAAACTGCACACATAGCCAGAAAGATAGATAGGAACCAATACTACCTAAAGTTGTCATAGCTGTGAATAAACGATACACTTCCTTTGAACTATGATTGCAGTAGTTACTCGTTTGAAGGTAACATCTGGCGAGACATTTGACTCGTAACTTTAGATTATATGTCTACGCCGGCAACAGACATTTGAAACAAAAACGCTATAATGCTGATACGAAACCCAGAAACAACCGGGCATATTTGCGATAATTCCATAGCATATAATGTCGTTGCACGATATCAAAATTAATTTGTTTCACTAGACGGTCGATCGATCACTTTGATTGATAAAAGTCGTTATAATCTTAAATCTCAATACATGAATTGATTCAAAGCCGGTGATTGCAACACATTTAAGATTATTAGTTAACAAAGTTAACAAGAAGAGGCATAACACATCACGACATGTTGATTCTATAAAAATACAATGACTGTGAAGCGCAAATATTACTGCACCGATGGAAACAATAATTTTGATCACTCAAGAGTAAACAAGAAAACTTGAGACGCATGCCCTCTACAATTACAACTACAATTTCTATGAAAAGCCCGAACGATGGCTTGACGTTCTTAATTTTATTGTTATCGTACAGGCATGTAGAGATACCTACACAAGTTTGTTGCTAACAGTTCCTATTAAAAAGCGACAGGCACGACTCAACGCGAGACCTGAATGCTAATTGCAGCCTTGTACCACACTTGTACCAAATAGTAGTAAATAGTACCTATACTGCCTTTTATGAAAATAACATTTAATGAAGTTTTATAAATATGTTGTTGGAAATTTAGTATTTATTATTATTGTGTACATTTTCACAATTATACACATACCGAAAATGATTACAATTATGTCCAAACGTTACGACTGGAAAATTTGTACTCATTCACCAAAAACCTGTTGATAATTGAAATTCTTCGGATATTTAGTACATTAAATTATACATCTACATCCCCCTGTACCCGGTGCAAGCTCTGTCATCCCGATTCACACACATCCTCGATTGTGTAAGATGTTAAACACTTACAGTGATTTTGTTGATGTGCATTTTGACTCACTTGGCAAGATCACAGAATAACTTTAAATAACGTATAAAATTCCATTCAATTTGCTTTGTTTTATGGTAATTAGTCTTTAAAATATGACTGAAATACAGTCATTTTGCTTTAAAAATAAATTGCGCAGTAAAACTTCGAATAATTCGAAGATTACAGATTATATTTATATAGTGCATGTGGCACAACTATTATTATCTACATGTCTCTCTCTCTCTCTCTTCACGGGTTTATATCCCTTGTAAGGGGGAGCCTGTCTTATGCTAGGCTTACGCGAGGACATGGATCCAACGCACAGAGGTTCTTTAGAGAATTTTAAACTAAAATGTAATGGGACACTAACCGGTGACTCTCCATAGCTGCACTATAAAATTAAGTCACGGACTGTCCCCGGTGGTGTAGTAAGGTTATTGTATGAGATGGAAACTATAGCGATAAAGTCTATTGCAATAGGTATTACATGGAATGTAAAACATATTTAAGAAATATGAGAACAACGGCGTCTGCCTTTAAATCTTTAAAGTGAAATTCTGTGGCAGACGGTGATTCGCCAATCACAAAATGGGCCTCTTAAATGGCAACCACTACAGACGACACGAGCAACAGTACGTGAGCAGCTCGGGGTGTAGTGAAGTGCGACACCGGTTTTACCATCGCGCATCTCGAAAACTCTGAGACGGTGTCCCCGTTATTAAGCCATTAGACACTTCCAACGATCGCCCAACAAAGGCAAGCCAGAGTTGAAAATCCTGCGGGCACTCGTGGGTTTCCACTCCAACCAACCAATAAAGGTAAACAGGAGACGAGGCCCTGACCGACTCTCTGGAGCATTCTGGTACGCAGTGTCGCCACAAGCTGCCCTG
Organism: Diloba caeruleocephala; assembly: GCA_947459985.1. NCBI lineage: Eukaryota > Metazoa > Arthropoda > Insecta > Lepidoptera > Noctuidae > Diloba > Diloba caeruleocephala. The sequence goes on along the minus strand of OX381606.1, from coordinate 25,226,954 downwards.
CGTTCTGTAAGCTTCTTAATATTTTTATTATTTTATCTATAGTGTATCTACCTATGTGTTGGTTACCTATAAGAGATTGTTACACTAAGCTTATTAATAGTAATCATCATATTTTTGTAATTCCATGAATGTAAACAATTGTGAGTGAGCCAATAAAGAAACTAAAATAAAAGTTTAATACATTCGGATACCACACGGTCTGGAATGACAAAATTATTGGGTGATAAGACCGGCTAAGAAATTCGACTTACTCGTTTATCTCTTTTATTTTTGTTGCTATTACTGCGCGAAGGAACCGCATTATTTTAACAGGCGTGGTATTCAAATTATGATAACTGTCCGGCCACGGTTAATCGGCTTTTCATGAATAAGTTTCCAGCGCGTCAAGCACCTTATATTATTTGTATAATCACATTTACATTAAAGAATTAAAATAATAAACGACTATTCACGCCTATAGGAAACTAAGACAGGATGTGTTTATTTTTCCTGAGCACTTATATACTAAAACAGAGCAGCTAGTTTTATGGTTTGGGACCAACCTCAAAGAACTATGTTTTAGATGGGGAAGTCCTCACCTAACTTAGATAGTCCGATGAGTTAGGGAATAAACCGCATTATATAGAAATCAGTGTTTGTTCTGAGAGCAAACATCTACACACTAGCGCTAGTCACTTCACAAACCAACGAAGCACTTCAGAAGTTACGTAGGACAGTGGTTTAATAGACGTTAGATCTTACGGCTTTAATTATTATTCTACTAATTGTTTTAGTATCGGTTGAGTGATTTGAGAGTTAACAACTTCATCCTGCCTTTCTTGACGTGTGGTGACGAACATAGACTCTGACAGTTGGGCTAGTCCGAGCCATTGGATTGCTCCAAATTTATTTGAAGAATAAAATTATCCTGAAAAGAATCAGTCATACTTTGCAGAGTCCTCAAGCTGAGCTGTGAGCGGGCCGTGTTTGGCAAAGTACCGAAGATTAGGAGGATTAAAACTTTAGTCCTAGCGCAACTGGCATAACCCGTTGCGATCACTGCTCTCTGCTCTCTGAGCGATCAGTCAGGTTAAGCGACACTCTACGCGGTCAGTAGTTTTGAAGTTTGACAGCATAGTGATATTTGAACTGGGCGTCGTGCCGTGCTTCGAAGGGCACGTAGAATCATCGGGCCGGCTGATGTCAAGATGTCATTAGACGGTAGTCGTTACGCCAAGTCGGAAGCCCTTCGGGCGGCTTAAACAACTCTGACAGGAAGTTGGCCACTTACCAAACGAAAAATGAAAGAGAAAGACTAGGAGCAGACGAGCTTGTTCGACCTGAAGAAGATTCTTGGAGTGGAGGAAAACTTGTTTTGCGGATCCTGGGGCAGGACTATGTCAAACAGTGGACTGCAATGATTTGATTGAGGCAAGTTTAGTTTTCAAGGTTGCAACCGAAATCGTTATCGAACCTGTAAAATTGCATTTTTGATTTGTTCATAGCATTGGCTTCTATTTAAAACTACATATTTATATAGCGTAATCAAGCGTAATAAAAGAAGTCATCCTTTCTAAGTTATTTGAAACGTACTTATTATATCGGTTAGCAACAACCAATAACCAGTAGGTATAATAAGGAAAATTGATTTTGTCGTAAGAAACCAAACATGCAATTTTGCAGGTTCGCTATGTGGGCGATTTTCTTTATTTAAACAGTCAGCGTGCAGTGAAGGGTATGGTATAGTTATTCATAGAATTTATGTATGGCACATTGAATGTTTGATACCTAACGATTAACCAATAAATTAGATAGCAGTCCCACAATAGCTTAAATCTAATCGGAACTTTGTTTCCGGGTTTATAACATTAAACGATATCTAATAATGAAAACATTTAAAATAATTCCAATTACGCTAAGCAATTTCATTTTTTAAAACGTTGCCCCACACTATTATTTCTCCTGTGTCGTGGGTGCGTTTACAGACACAAATTCCACACACAATATACCCAGACCCGGAACAACTGTCTGCAGATCATACAAATATTTGTTCCGTGCGGGAATCGAACCCCGGGACCCGGGGCGGAGCAGCCGACTGTATCAGCTACTGCACCAACTGTTAGTTTGTCTTTAAATTAATTTATATTCATCGTCTATGACAGTTTGGCTAGCGTAGCGATAGCGTAGGGCTCTTAGCGTTTTACGTAACTCGTGTTAATTAAATTCTTTTCAATGATATCTATAAGGCAGCAATCTCCATTTAATGATTGGGTTAGTTTAGGTTACTCTAATTATAATTTAAACCTATACTATAAATTATAAATGTGAATATAAGTTTGTTTGTTACGCTTTCACGCGAAAACTACTTAACCGATCATCATCAAACTTTGTACACATATTCTTCGAGGTATTAGAAGTAACATAGGATTCTATTCTATTGTTGGCTCCCACGGGCTCAGCATTAGCCGAACGCACTTCGACCCTATTGGGTCCATTGTGCTAGTAACATAGGATACTTTTTGTTGTGTTTTTTTTTACGATGTTATTTAATGGCTTCAAAGCAAGCGAAGCCGCGGGTAAAGAATAAGCTGGTAGAAAATAAATTTCCAGTAGCCGTTTGAAAATGGCCTAGGAAGACGAGCAGAACCAGTAATCAATCCATTCATACTAAATCTAAAAACTAACGGCCGAAATATAATAATCAATGTAATCCAGAATCTTTGGATTTGGGACTGAGGATTTGTTTATTTTGTGATATTAACACAATAACAGATCAAGTTTAAAATCTTATTTAAAGATTTTGGATCAGATTGATATATTTTCTATTTCGCTTGATTTGTGATAAGATTATTGGCTGTCACATTAGTTGGCATTTATTGACTTTAGGTTATTATAATATATTAATTTATTCGTGTGGTGTCCGGATTAAGAATATATATATTGCACCACTCCCTCTCCTCCCATGGATGTTGTAAAAGGCGACTAAGGGACTCTAAACCAAAGGGATGGTCAGCATCGTCCGTTCTGTGGAACAGAATCATTCTGCACTCGCCAACCCGCCTACCAAGCGTGGTGAGTATTGGCAAATCCCCCCCAAAATGTTGACGCAATTGTAGAATTCTATGGGGGAGGCCTTTGTTCAACAGTGGACTTCCTTTGGCTGATATGATGATGATGAATTTATCATAGTAGTAATAATGACGCTTTTGTTATAAGCAGCTGTTAATTAAATTGATTATCTCTTCCTCCATGTCTGTCTATTGCACAGATAACGCTTAGCAAGGTCAAACACGTGTTTGCTTTATCAGTTTATCTCTAACGTCTACTGTTCACGTAATATATAGGAATTATTTAAAAAAACATGAGTGTAACGAGTGTAACATACGAATAAAAGCTGAGTGCAAAATTTATTAGCAACTTAAGTTTCATACCTATTAACTTTTGGCTGTGATGATTTTTATAAAAAAAATTGGATTACAATTTTTTTCTATGTCATGTATCACGAAATGTTTAATGCAGGTCAAAGAAATTGTTTTAAACAGGCTAAACCCATTAACGCCGAATCGATAATTTCCAAACGAATAAATGTCCAGATTACGATTGCCGATTCACGGTCTCCACTCAAGGATTCGTCTGCTCCAACAGCCAGATGGACCGAAAACCTGGGCTGCTGGGACATAATAGATGCGGATGGCAGAGGACCGAATGTTGTGGCGTAGCTTGGGCGAGGCCTATCTCCAGGACTTCGATAGGCTGAGTTGATGAAATCCAGAACGCAGTAAGATAATAATCTGAAAGTATAAACCCTAGGGTATTTTGGGGTGCTCGATCGTTTGGTGAAGTTCAGTTCGACCGGGAATCCTTATGAAATGAGATACGGCGGCGTAACAGGTAGTTTTTGTTACAAATTTTTCTATAATTATATACTAAATTTGCTTTTAATCCAGTCATTATATTCTTGGAAGAAATAGTTTCACAGGGATAGTTTATAGACCATATCATGATAAAAAAAGTTACATTTGTATATGACAGGTTTTGAAGGCCGTGAGGCCGTCAACTTTCGGGCCACCGCAATATTTGATTGACACCCCGATCCACAGCCGAAATTAATAATTAATCTAATCAGAAATCTTTGTCTGTTTTACGTGTTTAATGTGATCTTAACACAAAAACAGCTCAAGTTCAAAGCTAGTAGTTACTGGCAAGGAAAAAGAGACATCTTTGAACACGGGTGTCGTCAAATTCGACGAAGAGATTATACCAAGCGCATGGGCAGCAGTGTCCACCTGTGTAGGTAGTAATACCAACACTTTTTTTCTGTTATATGGTAGGAACGGCATACGAGCATCGGCCTACCAGATGGTAAGTAGCCACCGCACCCATGGACATCTACGACCAAACTGGGGCGATTTATAAATTGCAGATATGATGATGATGAAACCTGGATCTATCGGTCTGAAATCGCCAACACTCAGTGAGCAAGACTGGTGTCAGTGTCCATTCCAGAAGAAGTCTTTGCTGTGCAGTAGGAGATATACAATCTGATATATCAGTGTAAGAAGATGTTATGTAATAAGTTAATAACGCAAAGATAGAGCTCATAGAGGATACAGTAGGCTAGAAGGATAGAATGTTACGATTACTGATGCGTTGCCGACTTAAGGCTAAAGATGGAATGCCTTATGCTCCGGTAAAATCACTGGCTGTTCCTACCTTCATACGGAACACAATTACTCTCACGCATAGTTGTTATGGTGGTGAACTAGGCAGGCCTACCGCCAACGTCGAGCCCTTTGCATAGAACTCTACTTACACTAAAATCTGCGACCACTCCGCTCGCTAAGCGTGCGGTGATCATGGCAATATCCCCTATGAAATTTCAAGATAGCGGTTATTAGAAGGCCCATTTCCAGCGGTAGTCTTTTACGGGCTGAAGAGAGAGATACGCTAAATAGGCAAACGATTTATAAACTCTAGCCCTACGTTTTCCACAAACATCTTGAGTAAACCTGGATTTGTTCGTGTGGTGTCCGGATTAAGAATATAGCACCACTCCAGCTCCTCCCGTGGAGGTCGTAAAAGGCGACTAAGGGACTCTAACCAGAGGCATGGGCAGCAGCGTTCTTTCTGTGGAACAGTAGCCATACTGCGCTCACCAACCCGCCTGCCAAGCGTGGTGAGTACTGGCAAATTCCCCCCAAAATGACGACACAATTGTGGAAATCTATGAGGGAGGCCTTTGTTCAGCAGGGGATTTATAAATGGCTGATATAATGATGATGAAACCTGGATCTATTGGTCTGAAATTCGCACCACGCAGTGAGCTAGCGTGGAGGTCAATCGTCGCTCCAGAATAGGCCTATGCTGTCTCTAGTACTCTAGAGATAAACTCTGATGTATCAGTGTAAGAATATGTTATGTAAGAATTATCACCAGGTAACCGCTAGATAGTTACGCAACAATAGACCTCATACAGGATACTGTAGCCTAGAATAGAATGTTACGATGCTATTCTTGAGGAAAACGTACACGTTATACGGCTTAATTATATTATAACATTTAGAGGTAAATCACATGAATCTCAACTATGCAAATTTACTATTTGTTACGACAAGTTTTCCTGTTTTTATTAGATTTTACGTTGCAGTATTCAGATGACATAAAATATTTGGAGCTACCTTTTTTGCTAAATTAAGAGTATTGGCACTGGCAGTTAAAAATATAATCAGTTTATTTTCTTTTGAAATTAGAGTATACTTTTAGATACGAATGAAAAGTATTTTCACAAAATCTTCGCGGCACATGTGACAGACAATGTTGTTTAAATGTTGGCAACGGTTCGATGTACCTACGACGAATCCAGTTCCAATTTTATACAGACTCGACCAGACATGCGTTTGACGTTGTAGGCATGCTGTCACTTCACGTAACAGCGTGAGAGCAGCAGTACAACTGACAAGGATACGACGTAATTATTTGCTAGCGGAAATACGTAACACCTGCATCGCGTCTACGCTTATAGAAGGGGAGCGATATTTCCAGCTGGGAAGCGAGGTCATTGACCGCTAACCTGCGGTTTTTGCAACTTTCGGCCGGCATTGGCATTTCAAGGACGGCCACAATTTGTGTTACTGTATTTTGGTCTGTGTGCACATTGTGTCTGTGTGCATGTATGCCTCGAGTTGGTACTCAAGCCAGAACAAAAATAGCATCAGCTTGTGAAATAATAGTTGTCGCATGTTTAATGGTTTAACACGTGAAGTCAGGTGACTTACTCGCTGAGAGCATGTAGTGTTTTAAATAAATACTTTTGTATTTCCAATAATACAAATATCATCACCTAGCTACCACGTTTCGAATTTAGGTAGCTGTTTTGGTTCCAAATTGCTTTGTAAATTGTCTTTTTTTGTCCTATTGACAAAAAATGTTGTTTATACCTGCACCTATTATATTTCTTTGTAGAGCCGTACAACGTTATAGAGCTGTGCAAAACAAAAACAAATAAATTATAATACCCGATATATATCCAAATTAAAAACCTAGTTTCGGTCTATATCAAAGACAATGTGTAGGAAATAAATACGTTGGTACCACAATCTGGGAGTCCTTGGTTTAGGTCACATTCATGATGTCATAGCATTGCCGGGTTCTCTAATCTTTACAACCAGGTCTATCGATTTACATCACAACTCAACCCAGAAAAATATTGATCCAACCGGGGTGAATCTTGTCGTAGCTAAATAATACCTAAAAATGTTATGTGAATCCGGTGAGACGAATTAAACATTGTATATATAAGTCGGGTAATTTTATTCGCTTTTAGTTATAATTTATAAAGGATAAAGCACCTCTAAAAACTTACCTTAATTTTTATAGGTTCGAGGAAAACTACGATGAAAACATTAATCTATTTTAGGTAATTTTGGTTTGCAAGGCGCTTATAATAATTCGTATTTTGTGTAAAAAATTGAGCGTGTAGATATAGCACTAATAGTTTCAGGTTCACATCACTACTTGATTCAGTTTTTAATTAAAACTGTGTGCACAATGTGTTACTTAATTCTAGCACATAATATTATAATCGTGAGTGAGTAGCACCCACAACGCACTAGCGGTTCGAGCGACCTACTGACTGACCGTAGCACATACGATCTTGCTTCACGTAGTGAGTCATTGTTCTCCTGACATTGAAATAAACGCAACTTCACATCGATTATTTGGAAAATGCGACTAAAAACGAGAGTACGCGATGCGAGGACGATACTGGCAGACCCCTCTGATAAGCAACTCTATACTCTTAGCTTAAATAGTTCGAGGAAATTCCGCAGTATTATGAGCTCTACAATTTTTGCCGACGTTATCTATATTAGAGACATCTAGTATTGAATGACACAACTTTTTACTGGGTTTAAAAGTTAAAAAGATGTTTGATAAGACTTATTTAATGCCAATTCAAACCTTAGTTTGAATTGGCATGTTCTTATTTAGCTTTATCTATAAAAGTGTGGCATAAATATAAATTTTAAGAATAGCGCCATCTAGTTATCGCTATGACAACCTACAAAACAAATGCTCTACCAAACTACTCTACAGATATACCTGAAGGACAACATGGGGTCATCCGTAAATAACCACTATTACTATCACTAATACTACTCAAACCTTAGTTTGAATTGGCATGTTCTTATTTAGCTTTATCTATAAACGTGTGGCATAAATTTAAATTTTAAGAATAGCGCCATCTACGACAACCTACAAAATAAATGCTCTACCAAACTACTCTACAGATATACCTGAAGGACAACGTGGGGTCATCCGTAAATAACCACTATTACTATCGCTAATACTTATCAGGATATAACCCTCTAGTAGCAGTCTGAGATGTAACCCAGACCTGTAATCAACATACATAAACAATAGTGATAAGTTGATAACGTTCCTAGGGAAAACCAAACAATAAGCAATAAAATATCTAAGATAAATAGACATTAGTTTATTAAGAGATTATTATTACAATAATGTCAGACCTTAATATATCTGTGCGAAAGAGACAGTGCGGTCACTTCTCCTTTTTTTCAGAGGAAAGAGAGTTGTAAAGCTTGGTGATGTCGTTTACAACGAGGGGTTGCACGATTGTTCCGTTGGTGTCGATGAAGTTGGCAAAAGACTTGGTGATGGAGGCTTCACGGGATTTGCCACTGGAGTCGCGCATCACCAGGACTAGGTTGTATTTGTCGTCGTGCCTGTTGGAGAAGATATTTGTTTTAATATTGTACAATGGTGCTTCAACGCTTATACTAATTAACTTCACCATACATACGATGAGTACGTAACGAAAATGACACCAATAATATGAATGCAACAACATGTGCTAGAATACGTAGCACCTAACAGTTTAAATAAACTTCAGATATTAAGGTAGCCGAACTAAATACTGGATGCGCAAACTTGGATACCGGTTTATCTAAAAACACCTAAAATCTGTGTAGTTTCCGGATTAAGATATCCGTGTGGTGTCCGGATTGAAAATATAGCACCACTAAACAAAGTATTTTCACAAAATGGTTAGGGCACATGTGAGAGACAGTGTTGTTTAAATGTTGGCAACGGTTCGATGTACCTACAACGAATCCAGTTCCAATTTTGCCGTAAAAAGCGACTAGGGGACTCTAAACGTAAGGGATTGGATAGCAGCGTTCCTTCTGTGGAACAGCACCCATTCTGCGCTTACCAACCCGCCTTTCAAGTGTGGTGAGTACTGGCAAATTCCCCTCAAAATGACTACACACGGCAGGTAACCGTTCGTCTATGGAGAGGACTTAGTTCCGCAGTGGCTTCTCTGGAACCTTATGGCGACCACGAGTATCTAATAACTAATCAAAATTATGTTGCAAGCATTGAGAAAAAAACATATATACATCAATGGTTGCAAGCGGTTAAATAATACTTGTTAGAATTCATGATCGATTTATTTAATATTAAAAATCCTACAAAAATAGTGAACCTTACGTTATATGGGAGAATCAGGTTATATGGATCGCATTTAATAAACAAACAAGTTGCATATAATTTCCATTTTTTATTGCAATAATTTGATAAGGAAAGTTGTTATAGGAGTACAGACAATATATATTTTCACATTTTTTTATTGGAGCGTTCTGTGGTGATGGCTAAGAATACCACCACCCCATCTCATCCCGTAGGTGTCGTAAAAGGCGACTATGGGATTAGCCGGAGGATGGACAGCAGCGTCCATCGCGTAAATTTCTTACTTAACCGCGATCGCCTACTCATCTGCCAAGCGTGGCGATTATGGCAAAACCCCCATGGGCCCACGAAAACCATACCGGTCGTTCTGGCAATCTTTGGGGGAGGCTTTAGTCTAACAGTGGATATTATTCGGCTGAAATGGTGATACCTGTGTGTATTTTCGTAATAAAAGTTGAAAAAAGTACTTTATTTGTACTCAAATAATAATTAAATTAATTATGTTTCTCTATTACACGGGTTTATATCCCCTGTAAGGGGGAACCCGGTCTTTTGATAGGCGTACGCGGGGACATGGGTCCAACACGCAGAGGCCCTTTAGAGAATTTTAATCTAAAATGTAATGGGACACTAACCGGGGACTCTCCATGGCTACACTATAAAATGCAGTCTTGGATTGTCCCCGGAGGTATAAAACTTTTGTATGAAATGGAAACTACAAGTGTAAGGTCTATTGTAATGGGTGCTTAATGGATTGAATACTAAGAAAAAAATGAATTATTATTATTAATGATTGCAAAAAACTTGATTACAACAAAATTTTTCCTTTTTTTAATAGATGCTATCCCTATAACCTACATATAGCCCCATAAAACAAGTTAACTATTTATTTTATTTTTGTAGGATCGCCGACCATCTCTCTAGTGTGATCATACGACGACCTGGGGCCTTAGGTACCGAAGATGACCGCTCCAGTGGATTTAGCCGGTAGGAGTTCGCCCTTCCCCGCGGCGAAGGAAGTTCGTGAAGTTCATTACCTGTATATGCTTTTGAAATGTTAATATTATTGATATATCCAATATGACATTATTTAAAACTTTGGCAGCTAGAATATTCCTATCCTTTTCGTTTTATATGTATAATTTAATGTCTTCTAAATTTTGTAAATGTGTGAACTTCGTCGACTTGATTAGTGCTAATCGTTAATAATCTCAATTTCCTATTGTGTATTATAGAAGCAATCGTCTAGTTTATTATTGTATGTATTTATTTTAAATTAGTCTACTTTGTTCACACATTCCTAACTTATTAATATGTAATCAAAATTGTAATATCACTTTTATTGAAAAAGAGTATATCCATAGTTACCGGCTACCGGCTCTTCTCCAAAGGACGGACTTTTCCAAACCGTGCACCTTAACTGTTCACTTTTCTTTAGAGCCTATTAAAGCCTATATGAAATAAAAACTATGAATTTCATGTTTATAATAGTTATCAGAAAAACTTACGACGCGTCGCATTAATAAGAAATATTAAGTCCCTAAACCTTTTCGCCCAGAATCGGTTTAGGTCAATCCTTTACACCCCTCCCGTTTTTTCTCCACACCTTTAAACATAGCATATACTATTACACCACACGCCTACACGCATTACACACTGACGTTCGACACAATGAGGAACTGATTTGTGTCGGTCGACCATATGTAACTGCACCTTTTTTGTCGGTCGACCATATGTAACTGCGCCTTTTTGTCGTGGTGAAGTCTCCGTCATCATCCTGCGGCCAGAGGAAGGCTGTGGAGACAGCCAGGCTTTTACCGGCTAAAACCACCACAATGTTCCTTTAATCTACCCCACGCCGGAGGTGCGGGATTCGCTCGTGCATACACCACTACAGCGGCCGTTTGACCATGTCCTTAGTAAACGCAAATATACGAATTCTGTATAAATTGTTCTACTCTGTTCTCTAGTTCTATTGTTTTTTCTGTTATTCTTAACAGCACGATCTAGCAATATGTTATAAGAATAGAAAAACAGGGTCAGCATTTCGTTTCAATCGATTTTCCTCGTTTGGTATGTTATTTTTTATTGTAGTGATCAAAGAAAGCTGATTTGCGCACAAATATCAGCTCTCTTTCGTAGTATTTGATATCGCTTTTAATCATAGTTACTGCTTCAGAGTTAGATTTTTAGTTTTTGAATAATGGTCACATTAATCAGTGTAATTTTTTTGTTATTTAAAAGCAAGCTCTCTATAAGTAGAGTTGCTCTAAAAAAGAATACTATATTTTAATGTAGAACTGACAAGCTCATTGTACACAATTAGTCAAGCACTCTCGTTAACAACTTTGTAAGCATGTAAATGGCGTAGAAAAATTATTTGATTTTGTTGCAAACGTGATCAAGTTTTTGATTACTCGACCTAATTTTCTTTCATTGGGACTCGAGAATGCTCCTCTAGGAATTCCAGGGAATTCTCGAATTTTCGTGTAATATGTGTCTAAAACTTACAAAAAGTCATACAATTGTTAATTAAAATTACGCTTATTAACAATCATCTACATTCATTGGATCAAAGCTTTTTTACGCATCATATCAGCCAAAGGCCCTCCACTGCGGAACAAAGGCCTTCCCCTTAGATTTCCACAACGAGCGCTCTCGTACATGCCGCTCTCATCCCGATTCCCGGCGACCTTCACCAGGTCGTCTGTCCACCTCATTAGAGGTCGTCTCACGCTGCGTTATCCGGTGCGCGGTCCCTATTAGAGAACCTTTTTGCCCCAACGGCCATCAGTTCTACGAGCAATGTGTCCCGCCCATTGTCACTTCAGTTTAGTAATCCTTTCAGCTATGTCGGCAACTTTAGTTCTTCATTCGTTATTTTTAAGCGGTTTCAAGGGCATTATAAACTCGCACAGGCTGATGTACGGGATATCCTTGGATATCGTCAGGTTAGTTTGGCTCGCGGGTCTTTTTCAGAGCCAATGGTAGGTATAGTTACCGAGGTGTATAGTTGTTGGTAGAGGTTCTCAATCTCTCTTAAAATCTCTGGCTTAGTATACGCTACACTGCCATCCTCGGTCTTCAGCTTCATAATACGCCTTCGCCCAATAGACTTGCAATCCGAGAATAGGATGAATGATGCTTGGGATGAACTCACAAAATGTGAAATGAGTAAACGAGAATGATGCAGAGCACCTCATTGGCTGGTCAGCGCATATTGCTGTCCATATGAGTGAGCTAGACAGAGTAGTTATTTCTCTTAGTTTCCCTTCCGTTTCCTTTTGCTAAACAACAGATTTCAAGAATAAGAATGCTTATTTTGTAGCCTTTCGCAATTGGTTACATAGCCTGCTAAACTGACACGTGGGCTGTGATTGTTTTGTTTTCGGGGTCGAATCCACCATAAATCTTACTTTTTGTATTATATGTTGCATTAATTTTATTCTCTTGAAAAGCTATTTCTGTTCTAGATTAAATATTCTGTCTGGTCTATAGTTGATATTTTATTAATTATTTATTAAGTTACTGTGTATTATGAGACGGTCCAAACAACACAGCCACACAGGTTCAAGGCAATTACAATAATAACAAGCAGCAGCAGATGTCGCTAGCAGTTATTTCCTTTGGACTAAGTCATAAGTTTTCATTTGTATTTCGCATAAATTGTCATCATGAAACACACAAAGTTTAATAAAGTATCTGTTTCTTGAGGTGGTCTTTGTTCAACAGTGGACAGATGTCCACAGTGATTTTCACAATAATTGTGTCAGCATTTTGGGTGGAATGTGCCAGTACTCACCTCGCTTGGCAGGGGGGTTGGTGAGCATAATATGGCTATTGTTCCATAGAAGGGATGCTGCTGCCTATCCTTCTGGTTTAGAGTTCCTTAGTGCGGCTTTTACGACATCCATGGGAGGAGATGGAGTGGCACTATTCTTGATCTGGTCAGCATACTAGTTTTGGACACCACAATGGCTACAAACAAAACTTGTATCTTGCTACAATAAATGCTCTTTGAATGTTGCTAAAAGAGTGAACTACAAAACAAATAGTTAAATGTTGCAAAAATGCTTACAGAAATTTGGGTTTTATACTCCGCACTGTTCAATCTTTTACTAATATTAAAGCCATTATAGCCCTATATATAATGCTTTAGTACGGAGTCAATTAGAATGTAACGCAGTTATCTGGGCCCCTCATGAGACTAAATATAGTCTCATATTGGAGCGAGTTCAAAACAAGTTGTCAGGTTTCTGTATTTCCGGCAGTATGGGTTGTATCCATTTTACCCACTCATGTATCCAACTCTGTTTGTTTTGGGTATGGTCGGATATAGTGAGCTGAGAGTCAGGAGGGATCTCACTCTTGCCTCGTACATATTTAAAATAATAAGAGGAAAGATCCAAGACTCTAACATGTTGGGGCTGGTGGGTTTGTGTATACCAGATAGATACGTATGGCGGCGACGCCGGCCGCCGCTGCTGGCGGTGCCGCGCGGACGCACTAACTTGCTAAGCGAGTCGCCACTACTGCGTGCACTTCGCACTCTCAACCTCGTAGCGAGGGACACAGACATATTTAGTTGCACATTGAGTGAATTCACAAAGAAAACATTGTATATAATATGTTATACCTAATAACATGTAAAACTGTTTGAGATTTGTTGTACGCTATTGCATTGGGCTATGCCTGTAAAAGTAGTTGTAAGTGTGGATAAATAAATAAATAAACTTACTTCTTAACATAAGAGCTAGCTTCCCATACTCTATTGTTGTTTCCAACCTTTTCCTTAGCTACAACAAACACTCCCTTCTCTTTGAATGTTGTGTATAAAGTGAGGATACCCATCAGTATGAAGTATGATGATACACAGATTATAAGCACCAGTCTGCAATAAACAAAGCACATTTACATAATAACATTTTATTTAACAATACTGTAAGCAAAATCATTGTTTGAATGATAAAGTCTGCTAAGTTACATTCAACTTCACTGCTAGAAACTCTCAAAAGGTTGGATGGAAAACACAAAATAAAAGAAAACATTTCTCATTATAATTATTTTATTTTAAGCAAAAAAAAAAGCATTTGGTCTATAAATGGAACTTCGAATGTGTTATATATAATAAGAAAATGTATATCAAATGTTACAAACCTTGACTGAGGGAATGGATATAGGTAATCCCAGAGCAGAGCATAGAGAGCAACACCAACAGCCAATGCACAGAGAAAGAGTCTCCCGTCGATGAGAGCAAAGCTTTCTTTACATTTCAGTTCCCCAGTCAGAACCTGTAGTAAATAGTTATTGTTATTTATTTTACTTTGATGGTAACTATATACATATTTAGATACATATTCAAGATAATAATAATCACCTCTCTGATGGCATCATCAACAGCATTTTTAGCGGCAGCACCATCCCACTTATTGATTTTTACAGTCTGAAATAGACAGCGATTTGTAGTTACCATATTTGATGTGCTCATAGTTACTTATGAATATAATAATTAGAATTATCGGGGCAAATATAGTATTTTAAAAAGTATGTACATCAGAAATTAAGTTAAAACTTTAAAAAAATATATGTGACGTGTCTTTATTGTTTCCAAACATTTTATTGTACGAGTTATTATAAATGAAGTAGGTAGCAGTCGAAATTACCTCTGACGATTCAGTCATGGTACCTTCTGAAAAGGGATATGGAAGTAATATTAAATAATACTAAGTAAAATTAAACTTCTTTTCCGCTGGTCCAGCTTAAACGGGATGGTATTTGCAAATTATTTGACGACTTTGACAGTTTGACGTAGCTAATAATTTGTCAAAACGTCAGAAAATTCCGTAGACAGAGTAAACTAAATTCCGTTCCTAAAACTTCAAATGCGTGCGTCAGACTCGAATGTAACGAACGATTACTGGATCAAGATATTAAAAAAAATGTTGTTGTGTATTCCGCTCCGAAAAAACTGAAAATTGCTAGACTCCATAAAGATCTTTGAACCAACCCAAACACCTTAGTGATGTGAATATTACGCATCGTAATATTTTCAAGTTGATCACCTCCACGCTACGACTGCATTGAAATTGTATTAATTATGTATTCCAACAACTAAGAAGTAAATTAAAAACGTAGTGAATTATTAAGTTTATTGTTATTGGTTTGTATTTTTGTTGTAAACTCGGGTGACCAATCAATAGTTGGTTTTTTTTTCGTCTTTCAGTATTTTTATTTTGCTATCCACAATTACATATATTATTATATAAATCCTAATAATTGCTGGCATTATACACACACATTTTGCTTTCTTGTATACTTGCATGCATCAATACAATAGTAATGTATAAAGCACATGGTTTTTAAAATATTTTGTGTCACTTAAACGGAGAAGGAACTGATTTCTGACACACAGGCTAGATTATAGCCTAGTTCAGGGATCAGAGCTTTCATAAAATTATGTATTCATTTAGTGTCAAATAAATAATAATAAATATATCATATATGTCAATAAATGACCGTGTGGTGCCGGCTCAGAATACCACCACCCCATCTCCTCCCGTGGGTGTCGTAAAAGTCGACTAAGGGATTAGCCGGAGGATGGGCAGCGGAGTCCTTCGAGTACATTAACAACTCAACTGCGATCGCGAACCCGTCTGCCAAGCGTGGCGATTATGGCAAAACCCCCAAGGAGCCCACAACACACTCATATCGGTCGCTGTGGTGATCTTTGGGAGAGGCCTGTGTCCAGCAGTGGACTTCATTCGGCCGAAATGATGAATTACATATATTAGTCCTTTTTGCTGCCAGACGCTGTAATTGACACTTTCCGTCTGCTACTATCGCCTACTGGTCCGTCAGGCGTAGCTCCAATAAATGGATAGTACTTTTCAATTAATAATCGGCAAGGCTCTACACTTCAATTTTATTTATTTATATAGATGTATAGATTACCGAGAAGAGCCGAGTATCTACGCCGAATTACTCTAAATTATTTATGAACTAGCTGGGACCCGCGGTTTCACCCGCATTTAATCTATACAAATAAATAAAATTGAAGTGTCTGTTTGTAATGTCAAAATAACAGCTTTTTACTTAATGCATATGAAAGTATGTACGTTACATATCACAAAACACTATATTTTTTTTTTAAATCAGTCTGTCTGTCCGTTTGTTCCGGGTAATCTCCGAAACGGCTGGACCGATTTGGACGGGACCTTCACTGGCAGATAGCTGATGTTATAAGGAATAACTTAGGCTACTTTTATTTTAGAAAAATAATTAGGGTTCCGCGTAAAAAAAAAACTCTTGATATCCAATATATATTAGGTCTTATTTTAATAATCCACGATATTTTGTATGGTGCATGTATGGTGTAAATGCATATGATGATGTACCGAACACAAAAAAAACTCATGGTAAAAATCCATTTTTTTCTTTTGTGTGATGTCGCTACCGTGCGCAGTCTGTTTTGTTTAACGTTACAGACTATCTAAATCAGTCAACCAGCCCCGTTCGCCATTGTCTTACTAGGTGCATGTGAATATTATCACAACTAAGAGAACTAGGAAGTAATGAAATAAATGATTTAATAAAATAATTTTTTAAACAGCAAATTTACAAGTTTTTTTTATACCTACATTATCTTCATCGTTCACCATAGCGCCACGCAAAATATCGTGGACTATTAAATTAGGACCTTGTATATTCTATGTAAAGTGTCTATGTCGAAGTACTCTAAATTTCTTTTAAATTAAATGCGGGTGAAACCGCGCGTCCCAGCTAGTTCATAAATAATTTAGAGTACTTCGGCGTAGATACGCGGCTCTTCTCGGTAATGCTCGGTTCTCTCCAGGTGGTCGCCCTTAGCCCCCGCCCAACCAAGTCGCATCGCCCGTTAGCGTTATTTCTGTCATTTATCTTTTTGCTTGGCTCCTAAGGGTCGCACCGTGATGCTAAATAGCCTATAACCTTCCTCGATAATTGGGCTATCATATGCAAGAAGATTTTTTTACATTAACATTTACTAATCAATATGATAAATATTCATTATAAATATAATTATTCAATATAAATATTCAGTATTAGGATGTATAAGCATAGCCACCCCATGCATTTGTAATTTGCTGTCACATCTGCCAGCCAGTACTCTTACTATGCCGTAAACAAAACATAATCTAAAATTTGTGGAAGATTGTTAAACTTGATTATGCGTAGATTGTATATACACATATGCTTGGAAATTATTTTGTTTGAGTAATCAGACATTACATAAATAAAAAATCTTATATCTTTAAATGAGCAATTCTTGTATATATATAATTGGAATCTCGGAATCGGCTCCAACGATTTTCATAAAATATAGTATATAGTGGGTTTCGGGGGCGATAAATCGATGTAGCTAGGAATCATTTTTAGAAAATGTCAATTTTATAGGCGTTTGAGTAGTCTCAACTGAAAAATATGACTCTTCCTGACATCTATTGGCGAATAATAATACTATTTTTTGTGAGCAACTAATTGCTTTAACGACACAACAGCAGATGGCGTTGTTAAGTAACACGAAAATACCGAGCAAAGCTCGGTCATCCAGGTACTTAAATATTAACATAACAACTTTTACTGGACATTATTAGCAATTAAATGAAGAAAAAATGGGGTTTATTGTTAAAAATAGATTTTTTTTTCATTCAAGAAAAAGAAAACTGTGACAGACTTCTTCTTAGACAAGTTTAGCTTACTCTAAATGGTCTAAGATGTGATACCCTTCAGGGTTTGCACCCATATTCCAAACAACCTGTATATCGTATTGATATTTAATTAGAGTAACGATATATATCGATAAAAACCTCGATATATCGATATTTTTGCTCATAGCGATATGCGATATTCTAATATTCCCTAAATATAATTTATGCAACGCATCAAAATGGATACTGTACTGTGTTAAAAAAAAGTCGATATATCGAGGTAATGAATATCGTTAATTCTATGAAAAAAATCTATAATTCAACATATCGATATATTTTAAGCAAGCCTAAGGCAGATAGTGATGGTCGAGTCGGCTAAAGCCATTAGTAATGTAGTACTTCGAATTAGGGATGTGACATTGTACCTAAAAAATCGATTTTTCATTAATCGTTTTTTTTTTGTAGAAAGAAAGACTTAAGAAAATAATCGATTTTGTTATATTAATAGATTTTTTGCTAATTTGTCAATTAAGTTCAAAATAAATGCCATTAATATTATATCAATAGATTTATTAATTAAGTATAAACAACAGAAATAGCAAGCTTATATAATCATCACAAATAAAAGTTTAAGCAATAAAATTATAAATGGTTCAAAGTAAAATGTTTTTCACATAAATTAACAAAATCAAATTATTCAAATAAATAAAAAATAAATTAAAATTGTCAACATGAAAATATTGACGCCAACTACTTGTCGTTCTTTTTCGTCGTAGACATTGTTAAAATCGAGACTTTTAATAACACCAAACACTTGTATTTACGTTATTTTTCAAAATTGTCGTTTGAACAATAAAGTTTCACCAACGAATAATGAAAGAATGACATATCAACCAAATGTCGGTAACATAGTACAGTTCGTTGACTCCATCTAGTGAATGTTTGATAAATTAAATCTACTAACCTATTTCAAAAACACAGAAGGAATGCCATCATAGATGCACAATTATCATCATCAATCATTTCAGCCGAATGAAGTCCACTGCTGGTCACAGGCCTCCCACAAAGAGCACCACAACGACCGATATGAGTGTGTTGTGGGCTTATTGGGGGGTTTTGCCATAATCGCCACGCTCGGCAGACGGGTTGGCGATCGCAGTTGAGTTGTTAATGTACTCGAAGGACGCTGCTGCCCATCCTCCGGCTAATCCCTTAGTCGAAATTTACGACACCCACGGGAGGAGATGGGGTGGTGGTATTCTGAGCCGGCACCACACGGCTATTCGCTTTTTCGATTTCGATTCCCTTAGACAGGGTGTATCAGTTTAAATACCTAGGACATATAGTCACGGCTGACCTTAGGGACCATGCTGATATAGAACGGGAGCAGAGGGCGTTATCTAAAAGAGCTAATATGCTGGCCCACAGGTTCGCACGTTGCTCTAATGGCGTGAAAATAACTCTCTTCCGAGCATATTGCACGTACATGTACACCTACAGCCTGTGGGCTAATTACACGCAGAAGAGCTATAGCACCCTCCGCATTCAATTTAACAACGCTTTCAGAGCGATTTTGGGTCTGCCTCTCTACTGTAGCGCTTCGGGTATGTTCGCATGGGCGCGCACGGACTGTTTTCATGCGACCATGCGGCAGCGCTGCGCGTCTCTTATGCGCAGAGTGAGGGACAGCTCCAATACCGTTCTGAGTATGATAGCAAACAGATTGGACTGTCCTTATGTGCGACACTGCTGTGACAGACATTTTACAAATAGTGTCGCACGTAAGAGACTACTGTAATGAATATGAGTTAATTATGATACATTGTGTGTTGATGTTGTATTTATTCCTTTGTATTTATTTATGTGTGATTATGTATTTATTATTGAATAATTTAAAGATGTTTTCTAATATGGGTTATGTGGTACCTGAAATAAATGAATTTGAATATTGAATTTGATACAATTTTGTGTGTATGTTTGAGTCGGTCCCTGGATGGTTTAGATTCACAATTGGACCCGGTAGGTGGCGACCAAGCGCGTCGTCGAGGCCGTCCTGCCAGGTTCTCTCTCTGCCAGCAGTAGTGTCGGCTATGTTGGCAGAGCACGAAAACTGGAATGTAGTGGTCTCCTTCTGTGAGAGCGTCATGCTCCAGAAGGAGACGGCGCCGGGGTAACAACCGCCCTGGCGCCTAATTCCGATACGCCTGAAAACCCCTGCCGTTGCTATAAGGTGGGGGACCTCTGGGTTCGCGAGTGCGTAGATTGGGGAATCTGCGTCCACACCAAGCGACCCAAGAGAAGACGGTAGCACGCATGTGGTCACGCGCTGCCGTGGGACGCTTTGGGGGATCCTTTACAATCCCCCTTGAGGGGTGACCGCTTTACAGTCACCCTCTCCGAGATGTGCCAATAGGCGTGGCACCAGTGGGCGGCTCTAGTGTGATCATATGAGGACCTGGAGCCTCCCTTAGGTGCCGAAGATGACCACTCCAGTGGTTTTAGCCGGTAGGAGTCCGTCCCCCCTTCGTCCTTCCCCGGGGCGAAGGACGGGACCTGCCTGTGCGAAGCTGGGGCGAGCAGCTAGTAATATATAAAGATTATGGATTTATCATAACTAAGAATAGATTTATGCGCACAGCTTCTGATACACCAATATATATGCAATATGCAATTACACATTGATCTGAACTTGCCTACCATCAAGCAGTTCATGAAATTTGCGAATTTTAATTAGCTGCAGCCTGTCAAACGCCCCTGAAGGCTCGCCTTCGCTGCTCTGGCGGAAGGAGCGTATCTGATCGTGGACCCACGCATGCGTCTCCGCGAGGATGTCGAAAGGCGGAACACGCGCCAGGGGAGTTGCCGCCTCGTAGGACACTATTCGGTATCCTCGTGCGATCCATATAGCCACTCTGCGCTGCAGACTGTGAAGTTTGCGTGGGGGCCTGACAGTCCAGCTGACCCATACAGGTGCCCTGTAGAGGGCCACAGACCACACGACCCCCTGCTGAGACGGCGAACTTCCTCACATGGTCCCCCGAGATTGGACAGCAGCCTGTGTAGTGCACTCACTACCTCCCGACTAGTGGCTTTTAAAAAATATTAAAACGGCATTTTCAATGTTCGGTTCACTTTCCCTTTGTTTCGATCTAATGTCGCACACAAATAACTTGAAAGCAACAGTTATTTAAAGTATACGGTTGATAAACTAGGTAGGTATACCGACATTTTTTAGAAACATTATGTATGGAGGGGAATTCACGGGGAATCAGCAGATTTTTGTCCCCAATTTGGGGAATTTAATAAATTGGTATTGGCAACCCTGGTCATAGATAACATTTATGACTAAAGTCGACATGACTGTACATCACTAAAATCAGGGTTCTCAGTAAAAAAATATAAAAGCAATGAACTAAAACGCAAGAAAAATGAATTATGCTTGTTAATAATGTTGCATTTAATTTGTGAAAATCTAAGGATCTTGTGTAATTTGAAGTATTTCAGTAAATGCAAGGAATACTATTAGATACAAAAAGTAATGGTATGTAGTCATAGTTATTGTATCATGAAATGTTATTGCTGTACCATCAACACCAACCGGTGGCTTCATTGCATAAATTCATAGGACACTTAAAACTGAACGTCCAGAGTGTAAAAATATAATAATTATCACAGCTGGATTAATAGTTAAGATTTATGCCTTTTATTTTTTATTGTAACCATGTGGCATTGACAGCAATAAGAAACAACAACGATCGAAAGAGGTCATTATGTATGCCCAATCACAGTATTGAGTACAAGTGATGAGAAAAAAAATACGTTTTTAGGTTGTATGTTGCTGCACTAAATTAGTACAATGGCAAAACGAAAGAAGGCAGCGACACCAACAGTGGCAACGCGTCGTACGACTCGACGCACCAAGCAGCAAGCTGAAGCTGCAGCGTCCGCTGAGGGCGAAGCCTCCGTGTCCGCCGAGCCAAGCGTCTCCGGAACCAATGAACAAGAAACAGAAAGCGCGCAAATTGAAGCTTCTGAAGCACCTGACCCACAGGCATCAGAAACATCAGGATCATCACAGCCTCTTACTAAGCCATGTCAAGTACCAGTTGTAGCATTGCATAAGAAATTCGGTAAATACCGTTGCTTATTTAACAATGATGAGACATTTACAAGAAAATATGACATTGGCAGCGACAGTGAAACCAACAGTAGCCTTGAAATAAGAGTAATTGATCCTTGTGCAAGCTCTGAATCAGATTCTAACGCTGCATTAGATACACAGTCTGATACTAATAGTGGGGCAAATTTCAGTCTTATGAATAGCACAATTAACACCACAAGCAATTCAAGAGATATATCACCTATACCTTTATTGAACGAACATTCATCTAATAGTGAAATTCCATTATTTAGTAAAGATGGAACTCATGAAAGTAGTAGGTTACATACTATTGATCTAACAGAAAGTGATTCTAAATTTAGTACTGGATGTAAAGAACAGTGTCAAATAATTGAAGATTCTTCAAAAGAATCAAAGCCATATGATGTAGCAAACCAAGACATTCCATTGGAGGAAGAACAGATAGATTTTGCAGATGATGATGATGATGAAGTCATAACAGTTGTTCAGATTGTTGAGGATGACCACCCAGAGCTATATTATAATATCAAGATAGATAGTCCACAAGATCAAACTTCTGAATCAAATGGAAATGAGGAAAGCAAATATAATTCTCAAAACAGCGACTTCCAGAAACACTTTGAAAAGTTGAATCTTACACCTAGAGTAGTATCTGACACTGCAATGGATTGCTTAGAATCAATTGACATTAGAACTCCACCCTGCGGTACTCCTGAATTGATGTTTCCTAAAGAAAGTCTGAATGATGCTTTATCAAGACCGGATCCCAGTTTAACACCAAGTTCTACACTCTCAGATGACAGCAACTCATCTAGAGTAACTGAACAAAATCAAAACAACTCAAATGATTCGGCTGAATCATCACCAACTGGTGTTAGACGTTCGAATCGTATTAAGACAATAAGTAACATGAAACAGAAGACCAAGGGTTATGGACTAGTCAAGACACCATTGAAAAAGGCTTTGATCACACAGACAAAGTTAAAACTTGAAGAAATTGGATCTGATAGTCAGGATAAAAGTGCAGAATCACTACCAAGTACCACACCTAACTCTCCATCATTCCCTGTGCCTTCAGAGATGCCTGTGAAAGTAAAGTCACGCTGGCGAAGATCTAGTGAACTCGAAATGGGTGCTAGTTCACCTGCTAACTCTCCTTTAGCTAGCCCTAGCCTGCCCCAGCGTCTCCAACCAGTGACAGAAAGCCCTAGCCTCCCTGAAGAAGAACAGAACCAAACTCCTTTGAGCAAAGAAGCGTATGACAAGATAATTGAAGAAAGGATGAACCAGTATCATCATTTGGATGAAAATGACTACTTATGTGAAAGAATGATTAGTAAAGAGACTAAGAAGATGATTTGTGATTGTTTTATGACCAAAGAAGAATTAGAGCGGGGGGAGCTGGCCTGTGGAGAGGACTGTCTAAACAGATTACTCATGATTGAATGGTAATAATACTCCTTGTTTTAATCTATAACTTATGCTTATTTTCTGTTACTATCCTATTCTTTCTATTTTTATTAATAAACATATGATGATAAATAAAGTCACATAAAATCAAGTTCTTGCTGAAACAAAAGATGCATTTCTCCATTATGTTACACATTATAATTAAAATAAGAATACGAAAGTCTACATATTAAAGATGTAACATTACCTTTCTAGTAATTCCCGCTGTCCAGTAGGGGATCGTTGTACTAATAGAAGATTCCAGAAGAAAGAGAATGCCTCTCTTAAGGTGTTCTATGCTGACAAGAAGGGTTGTGGTGTGGAAGCTGGTGTTGATATACAAGCGTAAGTATTACAGTGAGTTACTATTTCTAGCAATATTTTTACTGTTACAAAGCAATTGCGAATACTTTTTTTGTATAGAATAAATACATACATTCACCAAAATAAAAAAACTGACATTTATATGTACCTAGAAATTTAAATTTAAAAAAAAATTGTATTTAAATTCCCAAATCAAGCATTACTATGATTTCATAGATAATGTTTTCAAATATTTCAAATAATCATTATCCACTTTTGAACAATCGGGCTCCCCCAGTTGAGGGCCATAGAAATAATTGTGGCTTGAAAAAATCGAGCCCAGTGAGAAACTCCCTGCTGGACACAACCACTCTTGGCCCACATGGAAGTCGCTAAACTGACTTCGGGCCAAAGTGGGCAGATACAGGTCCAACATGAGCAAGGGATCCCCCCTAACGGCCCCCGAAACGGCGACGGGATGTGGATGCGGCATTCTATGAAAGTTAACCAAACAATGTGTTCAATGTTTTTTATTAGTATAGCTTCATCATTTCGGCCGAATGAAGTCCACTGCTGGACACAGGCCTCCCACAAAGATGTCCACAACGACCGATATGGATGTGTTGTAGGCTCATTGGGGGGTTTTGCCATAATCGCCACGCTTGGCAGACGGGTTGGCGATCGCAGTTGAGTTAATGTACTTGAAGGACGCTGCTGCCCATCCTCTGGCTAATCCCTTAGTCGACTTTTACGACACCCATGGGAGGAGATGGGGTTGTGGCATTCTGAGCCGGCACCACACGGCAAGTTATAGCTTCATAATTTATCATAATTCTATCTATCTATCTCTAGCGAAATTATAATACTTCTAAAATCTCTATTGTAAGAAATGCATTCATTTAATAAATTTCTTTTTAAATTTATTGTTAGAATTAATGTTATAAAAAGCGTTTATACAGTTGTAACACACAGATCTTTTAGATACTAAAAATGTGAAAGCTTAATATATAATGAAATCAACACAATTTTCACGGTTGGTTAAACAATATTGAAATATCTATACAGCTTACGCAATGGATACCATTATCTAACATGCGCATTAATTAGGAAATATATAGAGCAATAAAATATTAAATTGTACTTATGTAAAGTTCAGTATATTGATCTGAATTCTAAACAAATCCTTTACAGATTGTGGTGCTCAATGATCTTGGGAAAAACCTAATCATATATTATACTAGCTGGGACCCGCGGTTTCACCCGCG
The DNA here is from genome assembly GCA_947459985.1 of Diloba caeruleocephala. NCBI lineage: Eukaryota > Metazoa > Arthropoda > Insecta > Lepidoptera > Noctuidae > Diloba > Diloba caeruleocephala. Next base: position 25,202,142 of record OX381606.1, on the reverse strand, counting down.
TTAAATTTAAAAGAAATTTAGAGTACTTCGACATAGACACTTGACATAGAATACATATATTGGATTTCAAGGGTTTTAATTTTTTTGCGCGGAACCCTAATTATTTTTCTAAAATAAAAGTAGCCTAAGTTATTCCTTATAACATCCGCTATCTGCCAGTGAAAGTCCCGTCGAAATCGGTCCAGCCGTTTCGGAGTTTACCCGGAACAAACAGACAGACAGACAACAAATTAAAAATTGATTTTTTGTTATATGTACCATATATACTTTCCTATGCATTTAGTAAAAAGCTGTTATTTTGACATTACAAACAGACACTTTATATGATAAGGGGGAGAATTATCAATTTTCGTCTCTTTTCTTAAATAACTAGAACTATTTATTTATTGCCGTGTGGTGCCGGCTCAGAATGCCACCACCCCATTTCCTCCCATGGGTGTCGTAAAAGTCGACTAAGGGATTAGCTGGAGGATGGGCAGCAGCGTCCTTCGAGTACATTAACAGCTCAACTGCGATCGCCAACCCGCCTGCCAAGCGTGGCGATTATGGCAAAACCCCCCAATGTGCTCACAACACATCCATATCGGTGGTTGTGGTGATCTTTGGGGGAGGCCTGTGTCCAGCAGTGGACTTCATTCGGCCGAAATGATGATGATTTATTTTAGAATTACAAATATATTTGAGACTCACAACAAGCCCTTCGAATTTCATATGTTACATGGTACAGTTCGCAAAACTGAATTCTTAAATTTTCTAATTTGCCCCCTCAAAAGTGACCCCCATATTCAAAATTCATTTATTTTTAAAGATAAAGATTTTTATTCATTTAAACCATTATTAGCACTTAGTCTAGACTTTAGTTGCCACGTTCCAAGATGATTTTGATTGTTTGAGATTTCCTATGTACAAGAATGGGCAAGAAACTCCAGGGTTACTCTTTTAATATCATGTTACAATATTTATGAGTACAATCTTCTCAAAAATTCAGGTTATGTGAAGACAATGTTCCTACATTAAACATAGGAAAGTCCGTGGTTGGGTCACTGAAATTCATATGTGTACCTAATTTCAACTTAATGGGTCCAGTAGATATGGAGCAAATCGGTTGTGACAGACTGACAGACAGACACACAAGTGATCCTATAAGGATTCCTCAGTTTTTTCATTCGGACTTTCGGAATCCTAAAATATGTTGAGTCTCAGCATCATTATCTTCATCAAATGGAATGATATATTATTATGTCCCTGTTACTATTACTAAATTAAAAAGGATTATCTTACTAAATCCTCTCCCAGTCCGAGGCATATCCAAACAAGTCCTCTCAAATCAAGTTTTCCTGTATAATGAATGATGATATCTGAAGTACAGGTATAGACCCATTTTCAATATCTGCGTATTAATCACACAATCTACTCTTCTAGGGGCGAGTTCCTTCTTGAGTACGTGGGCGAGGTCCTCGACTACGAACAATTCTACAAGCGCGCGCAAGAATACTCCGATGAAAACAACCTACATCACTACTTCATGTCGTTGAAAGGCGACACGGTCATCGACGCGACGCTCAAAGGAAACATTTCACGTTTTATCAACCATTCCTGTGATCCCAATGCTGAGACACAGAAGTGGACCGTGAATGGGGAGCTCAGAATAGGGTTCTTCAGTAAGAGAGACATCCCTTTAGGCGAAGAGCTTACGTTTGATTATCAGTTCCAAAGGTTTGGGTAAGTTATTTTATTCATTATTATTATACTTAATTCTGCTTAATTGAATCATTAATTTTGCCATTTAATCTGAAATCATAATCTATCTTGGTATCGATACCAAGAAGTTCCAAATCGCTGACAATCGAAATAGCGAAATTTTCCCCTTCAATGCAATCAGTAAACGATTCGCGGTTTGTCTATGGATGGGTGACCACAAAGTGGTATTTGATCTGAGTGTCTCCATGCATTGGAGGGCACGTATAATTGTCGATCCCGGTTGTAACTCCTTACTAAATGAATTTAGCCCATGGCAGTGTTTTTGTTGGGCTTCTCGCATACATTTCTGGGAAATACGGTTGCTTAACCGGTCATTTCTGGCGAAGCCAAAAGCGGCCTCCAGCCAGAGCAGTAGGCTAGAACTGTTTGAAACTTATCTATATTTCATGACCTATCAAATATACCATGTTCCTAGTTTCATGTATGTTTATCTTTTGAATTACTGTCATATAAATTGTCTATTCTCTTTGAAGAGTTTGACTCTTATCAGTGTATCAATTTACATTCTAGTCTAATCTCTGTTAGTTCCTTCACTGCTTTATACATCGTTATATTCAACTTTAATAGCAAGTTAATACGAAACTTATGTATTCACTCTGTCATAAGGAGTTCAGTGTAGTACCTCATTATCAGCACTGAATATGATTCTGGAGCAATATTACTTTATATAAAACCAAACAGGAATTGTGTACATCATATCATCATCATCATTTCGGCCCTTTATACGTCCACTGCTGAACAAAGACCTCCCCCATAGATTTTCACAACTATGTCATCATTTTGGGGGGTATTTGCCAATACTCACCACGCTTGGCAGGCGGGTTGGTGAGCGCAGTATGGCTACCGTTTCACAGAAGGGACGCTGCTGCCCATCCCTCTGGTTTAGATTTCCTTAGTCGCCTTTTACGACCTCCACGGGAGGAGATGGAGTGGTGCTATATTCTTAATCCGGACACCACACGGAAGATTGTGTACATACGTAGTTCATATTAGTTTTTTTTACAGTTGATTACAAAAAGCCCTATCTTTATCGATACCATTATGTTGTAACTAGCTGTGTGACCAATAAGATTTCCCATCGATAATTTTTAACCCCCTATTTAAAATCCTTAGGGTATGAATTTCCAAAAATCGTTTCTTAGTTTTATTATGTAGATGTATAGAACATCTACATACACTACATAATAAAAAAAATCGAAAGCGATTTTTCGAGGTTGGGGGCACCAAACTAGGATTTTGTCTGTATCGTAGGTACAGTTAAGATACATATGTCTCACATGCATACACACCTAAACTCGGACAACTATCTTCCCGTATATTTTTATTTCGTAATGGTATTGAACCTGTGGTAAGTAGCACAAAAAGCCAATCGCTAACCCACTGCGCCAAACGTGTAATCCATGGCTAAAAAATATCTGAAAATATGGACAGTTTTCAGTTTCAGCTGGTAACAGAGATGTGTTGCATGTGTGCAGGAAGGTGGCGCAAAGGTGCTACTGCGGCGCGGACAACTGCCGCGGCTGGATCGGAGGCGAGCCCGACTCTGATGACGAAGATGACGAGGAGGTACGAGTGGTTGGGGTATATCTAGCTGTGAAATCAGATTCTATTTTATTTACGCTTGTTGTTCTGTCTTGAGCTGCTGTCCTTTGTTCTTTTGAAGTTTAGTTTTCTTTTGTAGAAAGTTGACATTTTGTAACTATTGGATGTAAGTTTTCTGAAGTTACATACAAATTGATTAGGAAATAATTCAATAGGACTTAACGGAAATTTGTTTTTAGGAGACCGGAAATCATAATTTGACTTCGACTCATCAGCAAAGCTAAAATGTTTTCATGTTTATTATAATTAATATGTGATACTTCCATTGTACAAAGATCAGCATGGAGCTATAACCGTCATCTATTTCGGCCATTACATTCTTTAACAGGCACAATGTCAAATTAAATTAATTTTGATTTACCACTAAATTACCCCAGGAGGAGGACGAGGATGTAACCACCACGAAGACTGGTACAACGGAGACGTCGGAGGAGTCCAGCGCGACGCCCGCGGAGCAGGCGCGGCCCAGACCTCGCCGACCTAAGAAGGAACGCACTTACAAGCCTAAGGCACCTGACCTGGTCCAAGATGCCGATGTGAGAATGTGTTTTGTAGAACAGTATTGCTTTTGTTTGTAGATATATCAGACGATTATACGCATGTCTATAAACTGTTTCATCAATTTCTTCATACTAATCATAATAAAATCTTTGTTCAGATCGAGGAAGATCTAGAAGCTCTAGGTCGCATGGGTGTCAAGAACCAGAGTCACACTCTGCGCCTGTCCCGTACGGTGGTGCGGGCGAAGACGCGACGTGCGCAGACTGCGCTGTTGCGTCTGCTGAGGGATGCTGACCTGCCGTGCAGGAGACTTTTCCTTGACTATAGAGGATTGCGGCTGTTGGCGCCTTGGTGTTCCGACGCTCCACTTGACTTCAGGTCAGTATCGGTAACGGATATTTTAACAAAGGATTGATGATGTTCTGGGTTAGTGATATGTGCCTTGCAGATAGAAATGGAATTGTGCAAAAAAACCTTTGAACGTGGTCATATCCAATGTGATATTTGATCCGCTTATTGTGATGCCGTCAAATGGAATTCTTTGTTTGACCACACACAAATCTTAATGTCAGTTATATAACCCCCACCGGGCTAAGATCAATTCAAGAAATTAATCTTTAAATTACTCTCTTCAGGCTAGAAATGCTGCTAACAGTAGATCGTCTGCCTATCCCGAACAAGACTATGGTTCAAGAGAGCCGCTTCTTCATAATCGTGGAGCGATGGCTCAGCGCGGCTGATGCACCACAACCTACGACTGAAAACGTGTTTACTGATGAGGGGGCTGGTAAGAGTTATATGGCTATCCAATATGTCAGCCCACTGTTGGACAAATGTCCAAAAATTTGTTATATCCTGCCTTTCTGCAGCGAACTAAACTAATTAGTAGTTGTAACTTATAGAGCATAAGCAATTTGTTATAATTTACAGGGTTGCCTGTAGAGCAAGCTAATAGAGGCAGCCAAGAGAATGTACCGAGTCCAGAGAAGATAAAAGAAAATATTAGCATATTGGAGAAGATCAAGGATCTCTCCAATCAACTGCTAGAAAGATGGTCTAGTTTGAAGGTAAGGTCTTTTATAACATTTCTTCTTGCGATCGTGATTCTAGATATTAATAATCTAATTTGCAAACTTAGTCTGAAAAAGGACGCTGAGGCTGCGGAAAATGTACGAAAAACGTATTTTTATTTTAGTTACTCTCTGCATTTATAGCAGGGACTGAAACCGGTAGACAATATCGATTCATACTCCTGGTATCATACTGGTACAAAAGAGGTATCAAGGGTTAAATAAAGGTTTTTTAACCAAGTATCAAAGGTCATTTGATACTTATTTTGTTTACCAGTGATGATATATAGGTCAGAGATGTGGTCACTTACTTGGGCCTCCTAAGAAAACTCAAGGTCACTCAGCGAGCTATGGAGAGAGCTATGCTTAGTATTTTTCTACAAGGTTGATTAAAAAATGAGGAGATCCGTAGAAGAACCGTTGGTTGCTGTCATAGCTGAAAGGATTAGTAAACTGAAGTGACAATGGGCGGGGCACATCATCATATATCTTTTTATGGCTGTCATATCAGTAACTGATAGGATATATGCTATAGTCTCAGCACATTTTAAATTTATTTTCAACCTTGTTATCGTCTGCTCTTGTAGGAAGTATTCAAAATCCCGAAGAAGGAGCGGATACAGCAGATGAAGGAGCACGAAAGACAAGCTAACGTGGAAAGGCGAGCGGCCGATTCAAGTGGTTCACGTGACCGCGACCGCGATCGACGGGAAGAGCGCGAACGACGTGACGAACGGGAACGTGATCGGGAGAAAGAGAGGGACAGGGAGAGGGAACGAGAGCGGGAGAGGGATCGAGGAGACCGCGATAGACCGGACAGGGATCGCGGGGATCGAGATCGGGACAGATACAGGGAGCGGGACAGGGACCGCGAAAGGGATCGGGATAGAGACGATAGGGATCGCAGGAAAAGAAGAACCAGTCCTGAAGGCAGGAGAAGTATCAGGTATGATTTGAATACGATTATAGAATATTTTTAGACATGTTGCAAAATATTGGTACACAAAGCGTACGCAAACCGTTGTATTATAGGAGTGCTATGCGCAGAATGCCAGGCTGTAAACCCTAACCACGTGATTCTGCCATGATAATCAGTATTACTTTTTTACATATGTTTTATATTTAGCACTATCTGGGAACCACGGTTTCACCCGCAGTTTAATTTAAAAGAAATACCATTATTTATATATAATTTAGAGTACTTCCGCATAGACACTTGACATAGAGTACCTGTGTATATATATTGGATTTCGTGGGTTTTAATTTTTTTGGGCGGAATCCTCATTATTTTTGTAAAATAAAATTAGCCCAAGTTATTTAACATTAGCTATCTGCCAGTGAAAGTCCCGTAAAAATCGGTCTAGCCATTTCGGAGAGCAGGACCAGACAGACAGACAAAAATAAATAAAAAAGGATTTTTGTTGTTGGTACCGTATATACTTAAATATGCATTTAGTAAAAAGCTGTTATTTTTACATTACAATCAGACACTTCAAATTTATTTATTTGTATAGATTGTATAGATGTATTTCCCAGCAAAGAATAGAGCACCCCTCTACTCATGGGTGTCGTAAAAGGTGATCAAGGGAGTATGCGCTGCAGCATCCTCTCGTGTAATAACAACATATTGCGATCACCAATCCGCCTGCCAATAGCATTGACTACCGGCTGAAATTAATAATCAATCTAATCCAAAATCTTTAGATTTAACATTTTGAACATCATCCGTTTTTGTGTTGAAATCACATTTAACACAAAATCTGCTATTTCGTTAATCCCAAATCCAAAGATGTTGATAATACAAAATTATAATGACAAATCATTTATTACATGAAACATGGTTAGTGCAATGTTGTTATATAATATAAAGCTCATACATGTTTCGTTGACATCTCGGCATGCAAATAATCATATAATGTGAATCAAACCGACGGCACGGTTGGTGCAGTGGCTGATACAGTCGGCTGCTGCGCTCCAGGTCGTGGGTTCGATTCCCGCACGGAACAAATATTTGTATGATCTGCAGGTAGTTGTTCCGGGTCTGAGTGTATTGTATGTGGTATTCATGTCTGTAAACGCACCCACGACACAGCAGAAACCCTAGTGAGGGGCAACGTTTAAAAAAAAAAACCATTATTATATAGGAATTAATTAAATTGGATTGTATGTCCGTGAAAGTATTATTATGTAGATACAATGTATTGTAATTGAGTCCGTTACCTACTATTATCATTTACATGTCAATTTAACGAATAACATAAGAAAAATATACTATTGTTTACATTATTATTATATAATTTTTCAAAATATTCCTTGAAATTATAAAAACATTCCTCTGTAAGCCAGTTTGACAATTCATTTTTGAAGCGAATAGAAGTCAGTTGCCTCATCGGTTTTGGTATGTAATTATAGGCTTTGATCGCATATAAAAAAGAGTTCTTTGGAAAAGATGTACATTGGATTATATTGATTACTAGCTGGGACCCGCGGTTTCACCCGCGTTTAATTTAATAGGAATTTAGAGTACTTCAACATAGACCCTTGACATAGAATATATATTTGATTTCAAGGGATTTTATTTTTTTCATAACCCTAATTATTTTTCTTAAATTAAAGTAGCCTAAGTTATTCCTTATAACATCAGCTATCTGCCAGTGAAAGTCCCGTCAAAATCGGTCCAGCCGTTTCGGAGATTACCCGGAACAAACAGACAGACAGACAGACAGACAGACAAAAAATATAAAAATTTGTTTTTTGTTATATGTCCCGTATATACTTTCATATGCATTTAGTAAAAATCTGTTATTTTGACATTACAAACAGACACTTCAATTTTATTTATTTGTATAGATTAATTTCGGCCGTATGGCAATATCCCCTATGGCCGCTCATTATAGTGATAATCGCGCAGCCCATGTTGAGTAGTGCACATGTAACGGGTCGTTCCCCCCTTCGCAGGCTAAGCGAGCGAGTGCTGGCAGCTGTGCCGCCGCTGAGCAAGGAGGAGCGGCGCCGCGCCTTCGCCGAGGCGGCCGCGGCTGCTGACGACAAGCGGCGCCAGCGCGAGCGAGCTCCGCACTGGGCCTCCTACTGGCCGCAGCCCGACGCCTTCCCGCAGGTAACTACAGCCGTCTGCATTAGCGGTGGCCGATTGTCACAAAAAACAATCGAATTATTCGATTGTTCAGTTTATTCGATTACAATCGAATCACAACCGGTGTCATCCAATTGTTGGGCGATTGTTATTCGATTGTTGATTGTTCAATATCGCTGCGACGACCCTGTTTTAGACACCATGTTGAAGGAGTAGCTTTTTTTAGACAAGTTGAAGACTTGCGTGCGATATACACTTTTTTCCGAATTTTGTCGGCGATGAATTATACATACGATTGCACTATTATCGATTTGTTTATTCAGTAACAATCGCTATTTTACACTTAAACTAACTCCACTTTCAAAGGAAGCGCGTTCCATCTCTTCATCACATACATTATTTAGTTACTATAACCATATTGTCATGGAAAGATTAATAAGCTGAAATAGCAATGGGCGGGCACTCAGCTCGTAGAACTGATAGCCGTTGGGCAGAAAGGTTCTCGAATGGAATACGTGGCCAGGAAAATGCAGCGTGTGACGGTCTCCAACGAGATAGACTTACGATCTGGTGAAGGTAACTGGGACTCGTTTAATGCAGGCGGTCTATAACTGATTGCCGAATGAGGTCGACTGTTATGCTGATAACCTCCATATCTACACGATGATGTTGTTTTTATCACAAATCGTAGCTGCGACCCATCACTTGGATATATATTTGCGAGCAATAAAATCGGCCCACCGTACGTTTCAAGATCTGAACAACATATTAAAAAATAAATAATTTCATAACATAACAATATTAATCTAGATACACCCGTTTTTATTTATTAACGTTCACATCAATCGCGTGTCTTTATAGTTTGGCTCAGGTGTAATACAGTTTTCTTTTTATCAGAATAAAAGTTCAAATGGTGCTTACGTTTTTTAATATCGGCTCAAATGGATGCTACGATGATTGAAGCCGCATGAGCAGTTGCGCTCCTTAAAGCAGGGTTCAGCCAATGTATAGCGGCGAGACGCCTCCATATGAGCTGCTCAGCTGTGAGACGTGTTTACCAATTCCACCAGGATACAAGAACCTTTACGAGGCGAACGGATTCAGGGAGATGAGTAGCATATGCACGGGATAACCGCTTTCTGGTGTACAGGTGCACCAAGGATTAAACTATGTTAGAGGATTGGCTGGCAGTGAGTGGACGGCTAAAGAAGGTGTGCTCACTCCTTACTGATCCACAAATGGGCCAAAATTAACAGCAGCCCATAGACAAGTACGATTCAGTTTTGTGCCAACTCGCATTCACTGGACGTTTGAACAATGGCGGAACATTCTCTTTACAGATGAATGCAAAATTAATCTACATGGCAGTGACGGACGCCGGAGGCTCTACAGAACAGCTGAGAACGTTATGGTCAAGCCTGAATACAAGAAAGAGTTGTTTTTGGTGGGGGATCATGGACTGACTGGGGAGGTACTTCTATGGAGGGCAAGACTGATATTGTACTCATGTCAGGACGATGGCTTGGATCACTAGCTGCACACCACTGCATCCAAGATGTGCTAGAAGAGTATGTGATGTACTAAGCAGGTTTTGTTGGTGAACATTTCATGTTTATTCAAGACAATGGCCACCCCCATGTCGTGGTCATAGTGCGAGATTATCTCAGCGAAGTTGGTATTAATGCAACGGAGAGGCCAGCAAGGAACCCTGACCTTAATACCATTAAGGCTATACATATTAATTACCATACCATGAGATCTGGTAGTGATTCAGGTACTGGAATGCTAGCCTGCCAGTACCTGAATCACTACCAGATCTGAAAATCACCATTGAAACAGAGCAGGAAGAATAATTCTCAAGAGTTTAATCAGACTTTTAGATCAATGAAAACCAGGATGGGTGACATAATAAGGGCAAAAGGAGGCAATACTCATATTTCAAAAAAATGGTATTTAGTCACAATTGTTGTTAAAATTGTTTTAAATCTCCTAAAATGTCGAACAGTGTTAATGGGGTATTGATTTTATGCGGCTGCTTAAAAATATGACTCAGATTGTATAATAAGCTGCTTTTAATTAAACCTTAATACTATTTTTATTTGATGTTTTACTCATAAAGCCCTATAATCCATCACTGCCAAACTTTAAACCCAAATGTAAAGAGTGAGCCAAAGATTATTGCTTGCAATTGTATAACAATAACTTAAACTAACCTGATATTTAACTTGAACAGACTTGTCCTAGATATTCATATATTTCATCCAGATATTTGTCTGGCTAAAAACAAGCGAGTTACAATAATGGGCGCAGTCTAAATTCTGTAATACCATTGTGGTTCACGAACTGCTCACCTTTCTTCAGAACAAGCTGGACGTCATGGATGAACTCTCTCTGGAGCAAATCTGCGTGTCGAGCTACAAGAAGATGCTTAGTCTGATCGCCAAGATCAACATCCGCCTTGGCGTAAGAACGAGGGACGGACGCGGCAAAAGGGACCTGCAAAATAATTTCCGAGTGCGTAAGGAACCAGATCCGGATGGTGTATGCAAGATTTGTGCAAGTTGACGCCGGCTACATTTGACCATGTGGACTTCACAAGACTGCTCGAGGATATAACAACGCTGAAAAATGATGTCGCCATATTAACAAGCATTTGGCTTCAGAACGCATCAATTAATGCAGGTTTGAAGCAAGAATTTTCGTTGCTACAAAATGCTAGCGCTGCGTCAGCTATACTTCCGACTCCATCGCGAAACGTCAACAACAATTCAGTTTCGCATGTAAACGAAAAAGAGTCGGGATACACATGGAGCCGCAAGCGAGGTGCAATGACCACACAGGTGACACACGTCAGAGCCTGATAAGTCGCGTTCTTCTGTATCAGAAACATCACAGCCGCAGAAAGCAAGTTAAGGTAAAGTTTCCTGCTGCTGCCACAACCGTCCAAATACTAAACCGCTTTGAGGTGAGACTGCAGAGTCGGTTGAACAACAAAGGCAAAATAGTCTACTGATAAGGCTAGTAAAGTTGATAAAGACGGCTTTTTTCTAGTGGAAAATGGAAAAAGACGTGTTTGTCGCAACCGTAACAAACGGGCTCCCTGAAAGCGAAGAAATTAAATTTGCAGTGCCCACGACCTTGTACATGTCCGGGCTGGACCAACAAACATCGGGTTATAAGCTCTTAGCGCGAAGAACCGAAGTCAAATCAGTAATAAAAAAACGGGCGGAATGAAGGTGACGTGGATTGAGTAGAGTTGGACAACAAATTTCAAGTCTTACACCCTCCAGATTTGTGGAATCTTCCTCTGCCCAGACTTTGGGCAGGCAGGAGTCGTGTTTTGCTGCTACAGGGAAACCGGATCGAGACCGAAATTCCTATATTTATTTTTGTATATGGTGTTTTTATATTGTTAATATGTAAATCTATGGGCCTCAGTCACCTGAATATAAATAAATAATATATTAATTGTTAATACGTATATCTATGGGCCTCAGTCACCTGAATATGAAAAAAAATATAACTAAAATTGATCAATTATTAATGCACAAAGTCTCTCCTGAGTTCGTGTCAAATTTGCATTCGTTATTGTCTATAACGCTCAATAGCGATCAGATTTGCAAATAGTTATGGACAAGGCGCTCAACTTCAATCAGAAATGTAAATAGTTATGGACAAAGAGATATGATTTGAAATATTTAGGGATCAGTTGCTCAACAGTAATATGAGTTGCAATTATTTATGCACCAGGTGCTCAGATTTGAAATTAGTCGTGGACGAGGCGCTTAGCTACGATAAATTTGACCAAACTACAATCAGATTTCGAATAAATCCTTCACTTATTATTGTTATTTTTGACAGTTGATTGGCACATTATGTTTATTCTGCACAAACGTAGTTCATGGGTTGCATGGGTCCTTTCATAATCATCCATTCTCTTAATAATCTCCATACCAAGTTTGACTGTTACTGAAAAAGTAAAAAGTCAACAAGCAAGTGTCCATGCCTAAGTACATATATATACTATGTGTTAATATGCTTAAATTGGTAGAGATGTATAGGTCATCCAACGTCTCCGAGCGAGCTTCACCAGGTCGTCTGTCTATATCGTTTTAGGCCGTCCCTGGCTGCGTTTTCCGGTACGCGGTGTCCGCTCGAGAACTTTTCTGCCCCAACGGGCAAAAGTTCTACGAGTTGCGGCTCCTCACATTGCCACTTCAGCTATGTCGGCAACTAAAATTCGTCTGCGGATCTCCTTATTTCTGATTCGATCTCGTAGAGAAATACGGGCGACATGTAACCTGCCGTTGTGGAAATCTATTGGAAAGCCTTTGATGAGCAGTGGGCATCCTTCGGCTTACACGACGATGGTGATAGGTCATATTTGGGAACATATTTTTTAATAATTTGTTTCCAGTGCTAATTCCACATGGAACTTCCTTCGTCCCCGGGGAAGGGCGAAGGGGTATGCCGGACTCCTACCGGCTAAAACCACTGGAGCGGTCATCTTCGGCACCGGAGGGGGCTCCAGGTCCTCGTAAGATCACACTAGAGCCGCCCATTGGTGCCACGCCTTTAGGCACATCTCGGAGGGGATGACTGTAAAGCGGTCACCCTCTCTAGCGGAGGGAAGGCGACTGTAAACAGGCCGCCCCCAGGCACTTCTCGGGGAGGATTGTAAAGGATCCCCCCAAGTCTCGCTATGCACAAGGTGGCACATGACCACGTGCGCGCCACCGTCTTCCCGGGGGTCGCTCGGTATGAGCACGCAGACTCCCCAAACTGCGCGCCCGTGACCCCCGAGTTGGGAATATACCTAAAACTTCAATTATTACTCTATTATCAAATGCCATAATAATCACAAGCCCTAAATGTTTTATCATAGAACTTCCTTCTGGCTAGAAGCTAGAAAAATGCAATATGATCAAGTCCGTGTGTATGTGGAATCAGTTTGGCCTGTATTTGTTACTGTAATATAATATACACCTACACACATATTACATACCTTTATGATCAGTACAATCAGATTTTTTATGGCATAGTCTTTTGTTAATAAACATCATTCATAGATCCCAAAGGACGTCCACTACTGTCGACACCACCGTGTCACAACTGTGGCGTCATTTTGGGGGAATTTGCCAGTATTCACCACGCTTGGCAGGCGGGTTGGCGAACGCAAAATGGCTGCTGTTGCACAGAAGGGACGATGATGCCCATCCCTCTGGATTCTAGTCCCTTACTCGCCTTTTACGATATCCACGGAAGAACATGGAGTGGTGCTATATTCTTATTCCGGACACCACACGGATTTTGGCCCTAATATTATATTATATGTAAATCGAGATGCTGACTGATTGAGCTTTCCACAGGCAATGCTAGTGTCACAGATGATTACAACTATCGTTATTAGAATAAAAAATAAGTACGATCAAATTTGACTGTGGTACATACATTGTATAATCAAGTATTGCAATATTTATGTCACTTACCTTAATTATCATCAAAACCAGCCAAAGCACCCCACTGCTGAACAAAGGCCTCCCCCTTAGATTTCCATAACAAGCGGTTACATGCCGCCCGCGTCCAACGCCACCCAGCGACCTTCACCAGGTTTTTCTCTAGAACAAACTAAAATTATGGCATATGAATATTAGGGATAATTAAATGTATAACAATATGTTGTTGGATTATAGGACATTTGACTTTATGGCACACAATGAGTATCCAGCGGTTATATGATAATATTCTGTATTTTTCCTAAACAGCGTTTCTTAAACTACCATGTCGTTTGTCGTCATTTCAGGAAATAATATTAGCTCATTATAAACGAGTGGTTCCCGTAAAATAATAGACTACCCCTATCCGTCGTGTCGTACAAGGCGACTAAGGGTTGATATCAAGAAGATGGGCAACAGCTCCTCCCGTGTGCTTATAAGAGCATACTGCGATCACCAATCTGTCTGCCAAGCGTGATTAGAAAGCAGAAGGAAAGTTCGAGAAGGATTAGTAATAATACTCCTTGCAGTACTATTTTCCCACCCATTTGCTGTCTTCACAGAGCAATAATAGATGCTAATAGATGTTAATGTTTGCAGCAAATGTTCCCTGGCGGCATGGTGCCCGGGGGGCCCAACATGCTGGGCAACATGGGCATGATGTGCGGCGTGGCGGGCCTTATGCCCGACATGCCGCCCGACTGGCTGCCGCACGACTTCCCCCCCGCGCCCTTCTGCCCGCCCTTCTGCATGCCGCAACCTAAGTGAGTATATAAGCTTTATTTATGAAAATATGTGTATACCTACAGGAGCATGCAAGATAATTACATCGATACTTATATTCTACTAGCTGGGATCCGCGGTTTCACCTGCGTTTAATTTAAAAGAAATTTAGAGTACTTCGACATAGACACTTGACAGAATATATATATTGGATTTCAAGGGTTTTATTTTTTTTGCGCGGAACAAATTTTCTAAAATAAAAGTAGGCTAAGTTATTCCTTATAACATCAGCTATCTGCCAGTGAGAGCCCGTCAAAATCGGTCTAGCCATTTCGGAGATTACCCGGAACAAACAGACAGACAGGCAATAAAATTAAAAATTGCTTTTTTGTTATATGTACCGTATATACTTTCATATGCATTTAGTAAAAAGCTGTTATTTTGAAAACAGACACTTCAATTTTATTTATTTGTATAGATATATATAGTAGTATATAAGTCCAGTCACGTGTAGCCATAAATGTAACAGCGTATAATTTTTTTATTTTATGTTTATTAATATCAAGTTTAATAGGACAGAAGACTATTTTGATAAATGTATAAATTTTACATAAATCATTAGTGAAGTCAATAATAGAAACAGTTAAATAATATATTAAAATCCCAATTAAATATCGGCACTTACGTTACTATTTCATCATAATATCATCTTTTTTATTTCATGTCAAACTACAAGTAGGTATAATTAATATAATCCAAATTTAAAATATCAATCATCCATAATCAGATCACAGATGCCGTGTGGTGCCGGCTAAGAATAACACCATTTCATCTCATCCCATGGGTGTCGTAAAAGACTATGGCAATTATAACACAACTGCGATCGCCAACCCGTCTGCCAAGCGTGGCGTTTATGGCAAAACCCCCCAATGAGCACACAACACAATCCCATACCGGTCGTTCTGGCAATCTTTGGGGAGGCTTCTGTCCAGCAGTGGACGTTTTTCGACTGAAAATGATGAATCACAGATCTTATCAGCTAAAAAATCTGCGACCCTAGCGGCCCAATACTGAAACGCCAATTAATATTTACATCCCGGTTAGCTGTTTGGGACGCCCGGTTTCGGTAGGTGGGCGTCTCAATGACTTGAATTAGTTACTGTTCAAGTCCTTCCAACTTTTAGGCAATTAATATATATAATTGGAGCCATGCGGAAGACACTCCTGCATACATTCAGATTTAGTAATATGTAAGCGAAGTTTGCTGTTATCGTGTCTATTTCGTGTAGCATCTTCTAAGCGCGGTAATAATGTAGGCATACATAATTGTATGTTTTTTTGGGTCAATAAATAGTCTAATCTAAGCTACTCGTGTTTCTATCAGCCTCATGGGCATGCCGGGGTTCCCGATGGGCGGCTTCATGTTCGGACAGCAAGTGACTCCAGCCGGACAGCCGCCGTTCTCGCAGCCCGTACCAACACAACCTGACCAGGCGCAACTGGTGAGTATTACAATTATTTAAAGTAAAAGCTATCAGTTTTCCGTGATTCAAAATAAACTACTAAACTCCCGATATCGTTTTGCGGATAGTGATATGATAGGTTTTAAGATTTTGTACACAAAGAATAAATTAATATTAGTCTTTGGTATACTGTAGTACATACAACAGTGCCTTTAATTATATTCAATTAAATTTAATTTTGAATTACATGGATACAGATGTGACTTAATATTAGTTTATAAGTGCGATTGTTGTGCGAATATGTAAATTTATGTGGATGCATCCGCAGTTCTAAATGTTATTTTATTTTTAAACGTTGTGGGACAACTTGGATTTTTTCCTGTGTCGTGGGTGCGTTTACAGACATAAATTCCACACACAATACACCCAGACCCGGAACAAATACCTGCAGATCATACAAATATTCGTTCCGTGCGGGATTCGAACCCGCGACCCGGAGCTCAACAGCCGACTGTACCAGCACTGCATCAAACGTGCCGTCAACAAATCGTCAAAAATGTGGATATCAGTTACAGCCCAAATACACAGATAATTTTTTAATCATCATTTACGTGTATCAGGATGCGGTGACCCAAGCGGAGGAGTCTAAAGAAATCGTCCTTCCTTCACTATGGCGCAGTGCTACGGACCCTCGCGGGCGCACGTACTACTACCACGTGAAGCAGCGCCAGCCGCGATGGCTGCCGCCCCCGCTGTCTGCAGAACCCGGTACGTAGCTTACTGCCTCCGCGCAGGAGGAGCTTTCAGTATCCAGCCTCCTCAAACAAGTGATTTTATTTCAAATATTTACAGAAATGGTATAGTATGACCGTGCTGCAATTACCGCGAAATAAATTTAAAATATTTGTAAAAAATACTCTATGCAAAACAAGCATATTATACATTAGAGGATTACCTTAGAGATATAAATGTTTGGTTGAGTGCTTGTCCAGCTCCGCAAGACCACTATAAGAAATGATTCAAATAATTTTTTTTCCTTTTTGACATGCCATCTTGCTATCGCATGTTTCGTGACATCAATTTATGCAGACATACTTTTTTGACATGACATTATTATTATTAATTATTTACATCTGAACTTATTATTATGTTTTCTTTATATTCAACTGGTTTATGATTTGATATTGACACTTAAGAGGTTTAGACTTTACGGAACATTGTCTTTATATAACCTGAATTTTCGAGAACATTGTACTTATAAATATTGTAACATGATGTTAAAAGAGTAACCGTGGAGTTTCTTGCCTGTTCTTCTCCATAGGAAATGTACATCTTGGAACGTGGCAACTAAAGTCTAGACTATTCATAAGTGCTATTAATGGTTTAAATGAATAAAAATCTTTTTATCTTATCTATGTAGATAATATGGCCCTAGGTCTGTAGCAGATTAAAATTTATTCATCCACATATCACTCGCATCACCCCCGGAACATCTACTACTGACTGGCGGATTCGTGATCGCGGGATGTTGTCATTGTTGACATCGTTGTATTCATATACGCCCATATTATTATATTATTAAATCAGGAGACTCATATTTTATTTATTTATTCATAATTAAATTAATTTTGTAATTATGTCCATTTAGCTACAGCAATGCGTGGCAGGGTAACGCTAGTCTTGATATAAACCCTTAGCCGCCAATAACGACACCCCTGGTCCCAAGTTACTTGGGGATTGGCGCAATATGCTAGTCATGTTGCAAAGGTTTTGGCAAAAGTGTTTTAAAGTGGGCCCCCTGCTTGACACCAATCCTTGGGTATGCTAGTTTTAGTGGTCCAGCTGCTACTTGCGGGTAACCCAAAGTACTCAATGGTATTCCAAACTGCTATAGTAGTGAAGGCATGGTTGGTGCAGTAGCTGATACAGTCGGCTGCTGCGCTCCGGGTCGCGGGTTCGATTTCCGCACGGAACAAATATTTGTATGATCTGCACGCGATCAGATGCATTTTACAAAATTATAATTGGTTTTGTCAAATCTGTTCGTAGAAGACAGTTCATCCGAGGAGGAAGAAGAACAAGTGAGCACGGGACTGGACAGCCCGCTCGTCAGAAGACAGACGAAGGGGAAGTTTGTGGAGGGCGTCAACGGGATATACGAAGGTGGGGGGAGTAACTGTATGTATTTGTAGAACAGTGATACTTTTCTTGCTAACAAACAGCGAGTGATGAATTTCCAAGGTTATGTTGTACATCATTATTTTTAGTCTATACAAAAACTGAGACCCCAAAAAGTTTTTATTAAAAGAGTCTGTGTATAAAATAAACAAATAAATATAATGATCACTCACAAAGTTAAAGGCTTGTTACATTGTTCCGTTGTCAGCGCATAATCTTGCAGCACGAGTGCGGATGCATATATATGCCGTGTGGTGCCGGCTACGAATAGCACCAACCCATCTCATCCCGTGGGTGTCGTAAAAGTCGGCCTAAGGGATTAGACGGAGGATGGGCAGCAGCGTCCTTCGAATACAATAACAACTCAACTGCGATCGCCAACCCGTCTGCCAAGCGTGGCGATTATGGCAAAACCCCCAATAAGCACACAACCGATATCGGACGTTGTGGTGATCTTTGATGGGAGGCCTATGTCCAGCAGTGGACTTTATTCGGCCGAAGTGAAAAATGAAGTTGCCGGCATGGTCAACTGACTTGCGTAGTTATGTGTCGAACTCGAAACATTTTAAACCTATTTTGGGACAAAATAAAACATGGATTATAATAAAACACTTTCAAACAGATTCTATCGCGTATATTTTAGATTTTTGTTTTTCCTGGACATGAAAACATTGACTAAAAACTATTGCATTCGATTCTATTACTGATTATGAACAAACTGTCTTCAGGTTTCGTATAAACTGAGAATAATGTTGTACATAACTATGGCTTTATTTATATATTTAAAGTTCCAATGTATATGGTTGCAGTGATAAAAGAAGACGGTCACAATGGGTTGATACCGGACCACGCGCTGGTCAGCATAAAGCCACGGAAACGAAGACCTGGACTTGTCTCGGAACGACCAATTAGCGTGAGTATCTTCAATATCTGATCTTAAACCGGACTTGTTACACAAAATAGTAAAATCCGTTTTTAATTCTAATTGAAAAGATATTCCACTGAAAGCTTCCATGATGATAAAATATAACATGGTGAACTGGCTAATAATTTTATTTTACTTTTATAGATCTGAATAATTTTACGTTACATTCATATGTATTGATATTTTACTATAGCGTTAACATTTATTTGCTATTGGATTTCTATTTATTTAATTTCTATGGAAGACTTACAGCAAAGCGTAACAAAATGATGACAGTAAAGTAAACAGACAGCCAATAACAAGTCTTCACATATATAATGTAGAGAAATAAAACCATACTTAGGAAACAAAGAAAGAAATAACAGTAATTTTACTTATAACTTATAAGTCTTAGCACCTATGGAACTGATAGTATACAACATTATAACTATACACACATAGGTCTAACATAGTATAAACAAACATAATTATGTTATATTATATGGCATTAGAATTGTAACCCTACATTGTCTCTCTTAAAGAAATTAATGCTTAAGCACCTAACCGCGACCACGCTCGTACCAAATGGATCAAAACCATGCTGTTTACACAATTTATTAAAGTTTCTGCTTGCACGTACAATATAAGAGTTTTGCCTGTTATTTGAAGAAGCAAATGATTCAAGCTAGTTTTTGACGGATCTAACGAAAGTACGATAAAGAATTTCCAATTTTTTGGCTTTAGTGAAACATTTAAACAATTGCATGATAAACCCCTATGATTTAGACGCTTTAGAGACAGTTGCATTCATGTATATCAAACAGAAATAGTAAATAAGAAGAAGCGTTTTGGGGGCGTAACCGCGCCACCGCGACATGCCCAATTTGATCCATCCGGAAAAAATGGCCGTTTTATAACATCAGTTGAGATTCGATCGCGTAAGTGAAACATTGTGAAATTGTCGTGTTGTTCGGGGATAACAAGCAAAAACCGAAGCGAAAATAATAACTTTATCAAGAAAGGAATCATATACAATATACAAGTGAGGGAATTGTCTTGTATTTGTCTATAAAAAGAATAAATGAAAAGTTATCGTTTTCTTTATTATGTTGCTTTCTACGATCAAATTATTACTCGATAAAAAGTCGTAGTACCCGCCAGCCCTAAGGTTCAATTTACATTTACGACAGTCGCGTCGCGACCAGTAACGGCTAAGCTGGACGAATCAGAATTAAAAAATTGCTACGATGTTTTTATCGTATAAGCATAAATAATCGCTCGATAAAAACTGTTAGTTGCGTGCTAGCTCTTAACATCTCGGTTTTCCAATAATGGTCCGGAACCCTCTGAGGACGCGAGATCTACTCTCGCACCGACTTTTAAAATTACTGAATAGAATTTTCTGTCACATTGTAGCCACGAACAGAAGAGGACAAGCTAGCAGGTAGACTGGAAGTGAAGAGGTACAGGCAAACTAAAGAGAAGTTGCGTCGGCGACGCGAGAAGATACTGCAGAAGGTTCGACTGCTCGCCGCGAACAAGTCGCAACGACGACTCAAAGGCAGCATGCTTGATTTGAAGGTAAGTTTGGGCATATTTTTCATTTTTTCGTTCATTCTTCTCTTTCGAACGCAGCTCTATAATATAATATTTCTGATAAATATGACTAGATTTTAGTTAATGTCAAAAATGGGCGTGTTCTGTTTTGTTCTTATTGTTCCTGACGCTATCTGATTAATGCATTGCATGCATGCAGATAGCGATATATTTGAACAATATCTCAGCATGATGTTTATTTTCCGTAATTTTTAACTGTTGTTGCTAACCAAGAAGGAAAATGAAAAAGAAAAGGACAAGGAAAAAGAAGATGAAAAGAAAGAGGTAACGTGAACTTTTTTATGTGTCATCAACTCGAAACTCAAACTCGAAATCTTTATTGCGTTCATAAGTATGATACGTATCAATATGAAACCCTGTTAGGGTGCAGCGATTTTCTAATACACTAACAATAGTATTTTTCTTTACTTACAATGTTAAAAGGAAGAGTTTAATACATATTTATTAAAGTCCCTGTCGGTTTTTTAAATGGGTCTTTATATTAATTATGTTTATTTTTATAAATATTATATTTAATAATATATTACTATAGTGAAATCTGTACATTATTACATTATATTACTATTATTTATTTTATTGGTATAGAATTGGTTTAATTACATTACGTGTTTTGATTAGATACATGCCGTGTGGTGATGGCCGGAATACCACCACCCCATCTCCTCCCATGGGTGTCGTAAAAGTCGAATAAGGGATTAGCCGGAGGATGGGCAGCAGCTTCTTTCGTTACGTACATTAACAACTCAACTGCAATCGCCAACCCGTCTGCCAAGAGTGGCAATTATGGCAAAACCCCCCAATGAGCCCACAACACATCCATATCGGTCGTTGTGGTGATCTTTGAGGGAGGCCTGTGCCCAGCAGTGGACTTCATTCAGCCGAAATAATGACATGATATACATTTTGTCTTTGCCTTCAAAAACTCTTGCAAAGTGTATTAGGATTTGTGCTTTAGGTATTTATTTAATTTTACTTTAAACATGTAACTTAATGTGTTTTTTATTTCCTGGGGTATTTTATTATATACTTCTACAGACATTGCATACGGGCCAGAGTGGAATATTGTTACACTTGAGATAATAATATAATAATAATATTTATTCAATATTTCGTTACAACAAATTAAACTAACAAGTACAAAGTTTCTTAGTTATATATAACAAATGTGCCTGAACTAGGTAATCCTGTGTGACTCATTATATAGATACAAATTATCATTATAAATATGAATTAAAATGAATTTCTTTTTGAGGTACTCATAGCCAATTGTATTCACTGGTCGGTAAACGATTGTTTAGGTTAAGCAACGCTCGGAACGGTCAGTCTATGGATGGGTGACCGCATATTGGTATTTGAACTGAGCGTCTCGTGCTTCGAAGGGAACGCAAATCGTCGGTCCCGCTTGTTGTTATTTACGGCAGTTGTTAAGCCAAGTCAGAGGCCTTTGGGCGCCTGGAACAACTCTGACACAAGGTTGGCCACTATCCGCTTGAAGAAAGAATTTTCGCAATCGAAGAATAACTAAATCTTTTTTTAGGGTTCCGATTGTCCGAAGGAATAAACGGCGGAACCCTTATAGGATCACTCGTGTGTCTGTCTGTCTGTCCGTCTATCACAGCCAATTTGCTCTGAATCTACTGGACCGATTAAGTTGATCGATGACTTTCTATCTCAAAAACATCTGAGCCAACAATTTGAAAAAAATATGTGTAATAGTTCTTTACCCATAGATTACAGGAAAACCTATAAGAGGTGTATGGTTTTAAAATGACATGGTAAATCTTTAGATGGAATGTATGGGAAAATATGTTTTTTAACTACATTGTTAAATTTGTTCTTGGGATAAGTTATTGGTACAAGCCCGAATTCAACAATAGACAATATATTCAGCAATTTCGGAACCCCCCACGCGAGTTCAACTCACACTTGCCCGGTTTTTTTTTATTTATCGATTATTATTATCTTAAGGATAATTTGCGACTCGTTACTGTTTTGATCTCAAAGTATTTCTTTTTCTATAGCAAATGGTGGAGCTTGTCGACTCGGAAACAGACTCCGAGGACGACTCTATCGAAGAAGTTGCACCCGAGAAGCCGGTCGTAGTCGAAGCATCTCCGCCGCCTGTAGTCGCGTTGCCATCGCCGTCTCCCGAACCTGCCGAGGTTGAAAACACGAGCACGGAGGAGACCGCACGGAAGATCAAGGAGCAGTTCCGCTGCAGCATGGCGCGGGTGATGGTGCAGCACCTCAACCCGTACCGACACCCCGACGCGCCCGCTGCACGCATCACCTGCACGGCTGACTTCAAACATCTAGCTAGGAAGGTTAGCACTATAATCATTTGTAGTTTCAACCATCCCAGGATTGTCTTGTCTTCATTTGTCAGCAGGCTGATATGGCTTGTTGCCAAAGTCAACTCAAGCTGCCCTACAGCTGTCATCAAATTCAAATTCGACAATGTTTATTCAAAATAAACAAAAATTATCGTTTTTGAACGTCAACGTGCTATAAGACAGGCCCCAAAACGCCCCCCTTCAATGTTTCCTGTGTTGCTACTGGGGAGAAGTACGGCGCAACTCTAATGTGATCTTTAATCCTTAAACTAGTCTTGTTAATCTATACAATTTGTTTCTTCTTGCCGTGTGGTGCCGGCTACGAATACCACCAACCCATCTCGTCCCTTGGGTATCGTAAAAAGCGACTATGGGATTAGCCGGAGGATGGGCAGCAGCGTCCTTCAAGTACATTAACAACTCAACTGCGATCGCCAACCCGCCTGCCAATCGTGGCGATTATGGCAAAACCCTCCAATGACCACACAAGTCACAGTACTCCTAGACCGGCCGTTGTGGCGATCTTTTTGATGTCCAGCAGTGGACTTTATTCGGTTGAAATGATGAATGATGATACATTTTTTCTCTTCTACTTCTGATCGATACTTTCACTGACTTACAAGTTCTGCCATTAGAGTATGATACAATTAAGTTTCACGACAACCTAATTCATTGTTTAAAATGTTTTTTTTTTACTTTTATATTTATTCCTCCAGCTAACCCACTTCGTGATGCTGAAAGAGCTGAAGCACTGTCGGTCGGTGGACGAACTAGTGGTAACAGACTCAGTGCGCTCAAAAGCTAAGATGTTCGTCAAGAAATACATGGCGAAGTTCGGGCCGGTGTACAAGCGGCCCATCGAGGAGCTCGACTAGCGGAAGCGGGCCGCTTTGCGGCCGCGCACATTGTGCAAGACTACGTCACAGGCTACGGTCTCACGAGCCTCGCATGCGGACTTATAAATATGACTTCAAACTAGAAAATGTCTATTCTATGTGACTTTATTTGATTCTACATAGAGTTACAGTGACTGCTTTTTGATTGATAAAACTTATGTTTGATGTTAAGTAATTGATTGTTTACCATATTGTGCGGTGTGCATTGTTAAATTGTAAATTGAATTTTCCAATGGATTCATTATGGAATATGCAATAATCATTAAAAACACAATCTGAGTGACTTAGTAGGAATTTAATTCTCTGTCAATATTTTTATTAACTATGATGGTGATTTGAATATATTGGAAGAAGAACATTTTTCTCAAAGGATTATAGACAAATTGTTTGATTTGCAGGACAAAGGAATGAGGGAAATGTGAATGATAAGACAATTAAGATGGATTCGGGTTATAAAACTAATAATGTACTGCATAGACAAATTAAAACTAAAATAAATTGTAAATATAGTGTTAAAAGACTATAATATTGTTTAAGAAACCTCTTTAGCATTAGACTGTATTATTATTAGACGATTTTACGTTCTTAGAAATGATTTAAGTTTAGCTATGTTCACAGGATTAATGCAAGAGAAAGTATTTGTTATTTTACTATGATCTCTACAGGAGTTTTGCTGGAAAGTGACGCTATCGCAACTCGAATATGAACTGCAACGGTTTAAGTACACAGTATTATAAATAGATTAAATTAAAGATTATAAACAGTTGTATGCCGCTGTATTTTATCTGTCTGATTCTTGAGGCGACGCGATGCTGTCATATTAATTGTGATGTTTACACTCGATTTCACGAGCAATGTAATTATGTATAGTATTTTGGTGTTCCTATGCACATACCTATCATGAAATATTTATATGTGCTTGTTTTAGGCTGAAATCTATGAAACATGTTCAACGGCTGTAGACTAAATTGAATCTTACTAGATGGTACGCGCATTATAATTGCCTCTCTGAAGTACGCATCAAGTGGCTGCGCAGTAGTCGCTTGTTAGGTCTAACTGGTTTGCGGGGTAGGCGACGGCCGATTGCTTATGGAAACAGTCACCAATAGGTGACATTCGCGCAGGTGTGGCTAACTTCAGAGAGGCAAAGTTATAGTGTATTATAAATGTAAAAGTTTGTATTTTTGATGTTCCATGAAGCTCAATCGGCTGAGCATATTCTAATGAAATTTAGGATAAAGGTAGATTGTTTTTATTTGAATATAACAAGAAACAAGTACCTATATCACTCAATTTTAATTTTAATTAATTCCCTGCGAATTGGGATGTAAAGTAGCTGATTCTATATTTGCCTCTAAAATCTGAAATGAAAGAAGTAATTCTATACATGCACACTCTGAAAGGCAATAACAAAATAGTTCATACTTAACAGATTTCAGTCTGAGAATTGAAGTTGGTACATAAAAAGATATTTTATTAGAATTGAATGGCCATTAAATTTGTTTTATTTGCCAGTAACAGCATGACTTATTTAAGGTTGATTATGTACGAGGCCATGAGATATTCTTTCTTTCTTGATTCATCTTTTTGCTAGCGAACGGAGAATTGATATGTAGCTCGACCTGCTTTTGATTGCTGTAAGTAAGTGCTTTTGCTGTGCAGAAATATTTTTCAAGAATACTGACTACTTCGCACCCTCAGTGCAAAAAAGCGTGAGTAGTGTTACTTTAAAATTTATATTTCATTACAATCGCAGTTGTATGCTCAATTTTATTTCATATGTTTATTGTTTAATTTAACTATTTTAAACAAGTAATTATATTTTACGGTGTTTGACTATGTTGGATTTTTCTTAGCAAATGATAGAATACATTCTCTGATTAAGATCGAAATACAGAACTATATTAATTGTATGTCGAAATTTTCTATTTTATTGTGAAGTCTGTTAAATGGTAATATGTCGGTAAACAAAAAGCTATAATCTCTTAGGTTTTCGCGATTATTAACATTATAATAAAACACTTTTAAACGGATTACATCGCGTATGTTATAGATTCGTAATTTTCCTAACGTTTCGAATTCTTTGCATAGTTCGTGGTCGCAGGATGACTAAGGTGACGGGCTTCGTTAAAGATTTAAAAGTTATTTAGTTTATGTTTTACAGTGCAGTATAAAGTTTGGGACTTTGTTTTAATAACAGCATTCCAAACTGACGGTACCTCCCAACCCGGTTGGCTTTAAAATCCTGTAACGACTCCTGTCACCTTAGTCATCCTGCAACCACGAACATAGACTATACACTTAATACTGACAACCACGAACACTGCAAAGTATGCATAACGTTAGGAAAAAGAAAATCTATAATCCCCATAAAAGTATTTTGTTATAGTTATTTTGCGCTCCTCTAAAATTTTAATTTTCATCTTATGCTTTTTTCTCCTGAAGGTGCGATTTGTTTATTTAAGTTATAGTCTAGTTACTCGCAGCCGATAAACGTTTGCGGTAGGCACCAAACCAAACATGAGTTTGTCGAGAAAACTGTAGTTTATATGAAATTATGTTACATTAAACTGTATAAATCTCCGATTTTGAGATAGTTTTTATGTGATTCACCATGTTGTGTGTAAATAATTGTAAATACGAGTGACATAACATTATTGCCTGTTCGAGTTATAGAGTGAACGATTTTATTTTTATGTGGTAGTTGTGTGAGCGTGCCGTTGTCGCGCATCGTGGTGACGTGTAGTTTCATACTTTAGTTTGGCGATCAGATCGAAGCCGTCGGAACAAATAAAATGTTATTTCTTTTAATATGATTTGGTTTTATTTATAGTTGGTCACTGTTGACCATATTGTACCTCTGGCTTATAGGGCTGATTCGAATCAAATGAGTCTGCTGGCCTGTGCGGTACTACGTGTGCGATGCAGCAGAAGTTAATTGGGTTTGTATATGATGATATGCTGGGTGCAGTGTACGTAATGCGTTGCCGTGCACATCGTCATCACCAATACATGACCCAAAGGACGTCCACTGCTGAATAAAGCCCCCCCCCCATATATTTCCACAATTGTCTTCATTTTAGGGGGGAATTCTCCAGTAGGTACATTCGCGCTGGTCTTGGCAGCAGATTGGTGAACACATTATGGCTATTATAGAGCCACATGCCGCCAGACCTGCCATGACGGTTTTGGAGTCCCTCAGGCCGAAATTAATAATAAATCGAATCCAAAATCTCTGGATTTCGGATTTGTCTTGTTTTTGAGTTAAGTGTGATCCACAAAAACGGTTTAAATCTAAAAAAAAAAATAGATCGATTATTATTTTATTAATTTCGGCCGTTAGTCGACTTTTACGATATCCATGGGAGAAGATGGAGTGATGCTGTATTCTTAATCCGGATCCGCACGGATGCGGCTGTTCACATATTGTGCTAAATACTTAATAATGGGCTTGCAGATTGTTCTGGGAACTGTTGATGTTTAATTCGGGCAATCTGATCCGAAAAAGCCTCTAGCCAGGAAAATACTTATAAATAACATACATACAATACAGTTACGAGCGCCCCGTGCCGGACTCTGATCTCGGCTTAGGGCGTTGCTGGGGGTCAAACTAGGACAGCTGGATCGATATTATTTAAATACTTTCAGGGGATATTTGAGTACTGGCTCGGCATGGGCCGGCTTAAAGCAAGGGTTGGGGTGCGACTGGATGGGTACTCGCGACGGGCCTCGCCACGCGAAGAGGCTATAGCGGTCTGTTTAACTGACTTCCAGAGTCTCTTATTGTGTGTTACGTGATAAAGGGGGGTTTTATCGTCCGTGTCGATGAGAACGTGCCTCAGACGGTGGTGATAGTTGATGAGGGAAGATCTGTATCGGGTGGTCGATACCACGAAGGGATTCGGATGACAGAGTCGAAATAGCGTTTAGACGTTTGTTTCATGAACTGCTTTATCGCCGACGGGTTCAAATCGATGTGGAATCGTTAGGCGTGAAGGAACTAGGGAGCTCCCGTGGCCACCATGAACGCTGGCATAGGTCATGACCGGCCGTATTCACGAGAAGTACTTTTATCTTAGGCAGTGGAGTCGACCGAGCGCAAAGGCGGCACGGGCGCGTGCTCACTCTTTGTGTACGCTCGGAAGGACAAGATTTTGTCAAAAATAACTTCCAGGTAGGTAATTGGCATACTATTCCCAAGGTATCTGTTGGCCGATCATGAATATCTGTCTAAAGGTCTTCTCCGTTTCTACAGACGACGACGGCCACGCTTTTTGTGAGGTTCACTTCAATTCTCCACGCCCATTTTCTGAATCACGCATCTAGAGTAGAGAATGCAGTTTGGAAGATGCGCGTTATACGATCGGGGATTCGACCGGTATAAAAAATGGCAGTGTTCCTCGTTTTCGGTGGCAGCACGGATCCTTGAGGGACTCCGCCATTATTGGAACGACAGGAAAACTATGATAAGAAGAGTGTTTGGTTCGGAAACAAAACTGCTCGTCGGGAAGAAGGTTTTTGGATTTGGCATAATCCTTTAATATGTTGTAAATAAGGACCGGTAGCGAACCCTGACTTGGGTTGGCTGGATTTCGGGATGCCGGGATTATTCGTTCCACAATTGTGGGAAGCGATCCTTGTTCAATGCCCCATTGAAGATGGCGGTCATGAGGATAATGAAGCGGAGAAATGTTTTAGTTGGTGATTCCGCCTGAGCAAAAAGTTTCTCCGTATCAGGTATTGTTCTGTACTAAATTATAAATAAACAATTTTTATAGGCGGGTTGTAACATAATTTATTATTACAGGAAACGCATGAATTAACACTATGCAATTGAATAAGTACAATAGCAACAGAAGCATGGCAACAGTCGCATGAAGCAAAGATAATTAACGATACGGTAAAATTTTACAAATAGTTACATTTCATCTACAAAATGATGGATTGTGGCGTCTCAAAGATCTATTATAATAGGATTGGTTATAAATAAACAATTTGCACTAACTTTAACATTAATGCAAAGATTTTTAATTAGTCTAATGGCTTTGCGTAGCATGCGTTGTATAGTAGCTGCTTTTAGTCTCCACCAGAAGTTTGTTGCTGTCTCCAAAACTCTTCACGGTTCTCCAAAAATCTAATTGCTTCTTCCGCTTGTTTGAGTACTACATCGTTCTTCTTATCGGCGATGGCTAAGTCAGGGTTCTTCAGCAAGTTTTCAAGGTAGATTTTGTCGGAATTTAACTGTCCCAGGACCGGTTTTGCAGATTTAGATCTCTTTTTACTTGTTTTCTTTACTACTTTGACCGCGCCGATGGTGTTTTCTATAGCTTCCTGCCGAAAGAATAATTTTATTATTTATAAGTACCTACATAAGGTGCACAACAATCCCATTAAGCCAGTTATCTGCCAGTCAGCCTTTTCGAATTTGTATAGTAAATATTCGATATTGCTTAGCCCTAGTCATTTTGGGACAGTAGCTATTTTGGAACTGGGTGATTTGGGAAGCTGGTCTCTTTGGTATAGCAGACGTTTTAATGCTCTAGTCAATGTAGCCCGGAGCCCCGGATACATATCATACGTTTTCTTAAATTGAACTGGTATACAGATAAAACCCAAGATAAAACCATACATACCTAAAAATTACAAAAAAATAACAGTATTTTTAGAGTTAATCGAAGAAATGGGTTTTCTCGCTTCATGTATGATTGTTAATTCGGTTGGCAAGCAATCTACTGACCGACGTTTCATGCCTTGATGCATGAACATATATTATTCTGTAAGGAACAAATGTATTAAGATAAACCTAGCTAATCATTATTCACCTGCGCTTTCTGCACTCCAAGTCTGAAATCATTCAAGTCTGGCCTAGCACGCAGTCCACGGTGGTAGTGGACGAGGCTCATCTCAAATTCGCCGCAATAGTACAGTGCTTCAGCCTTCCGAAGCAATGCTTTGGCGTCCTTAGGGTCTAACTTCAAGGCCGCCTCTGCGTCAACCAGTGCTGAGCGAGGCTCGCCGAGGAGGAGGTAGCATTTGCTGCGTGAGATGTATGCTGCCTTCTCGTCAGGAGCTAGTTCGATGGCCTGGAAAGTTAAAATTACACAACAATAATATTAAGTCTTGGGATAACCTAATTTAAAAAAATGATAGTAATTGCCGAGAGCATTAGCGTAGGCAGCATTTTTTGGGAACTGCCTTTTTTGCCAACATAGCAAACAAAACGATGATTTAAAAAAAATCATCGTCGTACATAACGTGTTCTATATTCCATGCTTAACGGCCAAACGAATACAATAGATATTGGGTCTGGTTTGGTGGGGCGCAAGATGCAAGTATGATTACGGTAAGTTTTCACGCGTTTAGAATAGCTCCTCTGGAGTGTATCCGGACCACCCATGACCTCAAAGGCGTGCAGATTCAGGTGAGCCCAGTTCTTCCCAGAATTCTGACCCACCTCAGAATTATATTGAATCGCTTATTAAAAATAACCTAATGTTAATCTGTAGCACTGGGTTCATTTTGGCCGCTCCGAGAAAATGAATTTAAAATTAGCGAGCTTGTCTTATAATAATTAAAATTCTTGTACGTCTTGTAGTTTCTAATTAATAGCATCTAAAACCTTATAACAATTTAAAGAGGCGGCCATGAGAACCCTGATATACCTTATTGACGAATAAAACGGCTGTTCGATATCTTTCCCTCATCATTTCAGCTCTAGCTAGAGCTAAAAGTGTGCCCGCATCCGCTTCATCAGGTAGCTGCAGCGCATTGCTCCGCTCCGCCTGATCTTTCAAGTTGAGTGACTGTTTGATATCCTTAGAGCCCATCACCACGGCGGCAGCTCGGTCTTTGTCCGTGTACAGTTCTTCCTCTCTTCGCCTTCGCTCGCGTTTCGGCTTTCGTTTCCATTTTCTTCTAAGCTTAACGGACTCCTTCCTCTCTTTAATAGAGTGCTTCTCATCATCGATATCTGGTTCGTGGCCTTTGTCAGCGGACTGTGGAGCTCTCTTGCTGATCGAAGCTTTGGGTGCCGGGGTTTCATCTTCCTCATCGCCAATACCGACTCGCACGAAGCTTTGCAAGAATTCCGCATCCTTTGTAGGTCCGAGGATGGACCGTGCTTGAGCTTTAGCGATGTCGTCCATCGTAACACGTTAAGATTACGCACTCCACTGATAGTTACGTAATTTGGAGGTGTGTGGATAGGCGTCGGTATCGACGCCCCGGCTGTCGTCGTCATGGTGACTGAATGTGTTTTCGCACCCACTTCTGACACACTAGTAGTGTATGAGCCGTTTCGAGAAACGGCTGTGTCGCAGAATGCAATGACATGACTTTTACTTTAGGAAAAAATATTTGAATGTTGCGGTGGCCTGGTGGTACGAACTCTCTTCTTAAGCACTAGGGTGCAAATTTAAACCTAGCATATATGGCAGATTGGCTTTTTAATGTCATATTTACTATTTTAGTTAAGGAAAACATCATGAGTGTGAACTTATATTCTCTTTCTCATGTCAGTTTTTGAAACAGTTAAGTGTTGGCGCCATAACAACAATTTCCGGGAGCCTGTTACATGCTGTTATAGTTCGATTAGGCCAAAAGTACTTCGTAGGCTTCTTTGCTCAATGCATTCCCATAGTTTTAAAGGGTTTAGTTTTAAATCAATTACAGACACATCATTTATATTAAATATCACTGTGCCTACAATTTTACATTAAACAGATATGAGAGACAAATATAAGAACAATATCTAACAATATATAAGTAAGTGTACATTTTTCATCAATTGGTTTTCTCCGTTACGTGTCGCGGGTTCGATCCGCGCACTAAACAAATATTTGTATGATGTACAGATCTTGTTTCGAGTCTGGGTGTTTGTGCTTGTGAGATTTATGTCGTAAATTCGTGTATCCACGACACAGATATTCTAGTGTATCTGGTGGTTTTGGTTGTTCATAATGACCATAAATGTCCTTATTATGGCCATAAATGTCCTGCTGAAGGTATCGGAGTGCATCGGATCGTCGAGCTCCGTAAAATATTGTCGAGCTTCTCGCTGACCGACTGGTTGGAGGCCTCTTTCGGCTTCACCAAATTGCCCGGTTCAACGGTCACATCTCCCCGAGATGACTGCGAGAACTACTATAAATACATTGTGAAAATGATGACCGATTCATGTTTGCCAGCTGTCATGACGGGTCCATCAAAACGGCAATCGAATTTTCTTCAAAAGGCCATTCCACAAGTTGCCCTACATTTTTTTTAACATTGCAATATTATGCCGGACGTTTTATCCGATTCCGGTTTTGACGAGTTCCCAATGAGTGTAAAATGCCTATAAATATTAAATTATATTTAGAATGAATTGTTTATATATTGATACTTTAACTTTATTATTTATCTATTATGTAAAATTGCACAATAGGCTCGAAATGTTGAAGAATTTATTTTAGCTAAATTACATATTTGTTCTTATGAAGTTAACTCGTGCGATTTTTCGAATAGTATCGTGATCAGTCGCCGAACGGTATGTACATGGTCATTTTTCGTCTTAAGTGGGGAACATAATCTTCAAAATGATGTCTCAGTAATTAAATTTGATAAAGTATTACGGGAGACTTGGCATACCGACAAAAACACCTTTGAAAAATAATACATGAATATTGTAACGTATAATTGTAAACAATCTAAACAAATAAATAAAATTGAAGTGTCTGTTTGTAATGTCAAAATAACAGCTTTTAACTAAATGCATATGAAAGTATATACGGGACATATAACAAAAAAACAATTTTTAACTTTTTGTCTGTCTGTCTGTCTGTCTGTTTGTTCCGGGTAATCTCCGAAACGGATGGACCGATTTTGACGGGACTTTCACTGGCAGATAGCTGATGTTCTAAGGAATAACTTAGGCTACTTTAATTTAAAGAAAAATAATTAGGGTTGCGCGCAAAAAAAAAACCCTTGAAATCCAATATATATATTAAACGCGGGTGAAACCGCGGGTTCCAGCTAGTTATTAATAAAATCTTTATTGGTTTATATGTTACTATAAAGTATGTCTACGCTTTAACAGAAACCTTTGAGTTTGTTTCAGCTTTTCTTCTCAGAGACAGTCAGTTCGAAATGTCAGCTACATCTAGATTTATTGACAACTAGCTGGGACCCGCAGTTTCACCTGCGTTTAATTTAAAAGACATGAGTACTTCGACATAGACACTTGACATAGAACATATATATTTGATTTCAAGGGATTTATTTTTATGCGCGGAACCCTAATTAGTCTTCTAAAATAAAAGTAGCCTAAGTTATTCCTTATAACATCAGCTATCTGCCAGTGAAAGTCCCGTCAAAATCGGACCAGCCGTTTCGGAGATTACTCAGAACAAACAGACAGACAGACAGACAGCCAAAAAAAATTAAAACTGGTTTTTGGTATAAGTATCGTATGTTCTTTCATATGCATTTAGTAAAAAGCTGTTATTTTGACATTACAAACAGACACTTCAATTTTATTCATATGTATATATCAAAAGTGTTTCCTGGAACCTACTTGCTAAATAAGGATCATTTACCTATCACTTATCATTTGACGGCCTCAGTGCATTTACCATCCCATCACAACCACAACACAGGGTGGAAGCAAGTTCAACTTTAAACATGCAATGCCTTGTTCAAAACGATTTACATATTAATAAGTTGACTTCCGTGACTATTTAGTCTACTTAAAAATCAAATTATAACCGTAAACTCTATACTGGATCACTAATTGAAGACTGGAACAAAACTCTATAACATAGTAAATAGGTACGTAGGAACGAAAAGCCTGTAATTTGATTTCGAAAATTGCTAACCAAAATGTTATTACCTGGTTAGATTTATGTGTCTGTTCGCGGGACTGTAATATCCTCTGCAAAGAGGAACCCGGTGTTATGCTAGGCTATTGTGGGGACATGGGTCAAAACGTCCATTAGAACATTTTAATCTTAAATGTAACCCACACGCCATGGCTGCACTATGAAATCACAGATTGCCCACGGTGCTTTAGGATTATAATGTATGAGATGGAAACTGTAATGATACGATCTATTGGTCAATTGGTGTTAAATGGATTGAAAACATACAAAACGAAATAAACGGCATCTGCCTTTCCGGTTTATCTAATAGATTTATTATTATTATTTTAATAAAACGATGACACTAGGATTTCTCCTGTCTCGTTGGTACAGAAATTCACAGACATAAATCTCACATGCACAAACACCCAGACCCGAAACAACAATCTGTAGATCATACAAATGTGGGGATCGAACCTGCGACACTTAGCGCAGAAAGCCAATTGCTTAGGAACTGCATACAAATACGTATTATTTTTTACGGCTGAAATTAATAATCAATGTAATCTAGGCAGTAGGCATATGGAGCGTAAACCCTTATCTTCTGTCTCTCCCTCTACTTAAAATAATGGTCTAGGAAATCTGTCTCTGTGTTATCTTCTGTGTCCGTCTTAACATTTACCTTGGCAAGAGACGCAAGTCCCCGATCATAGTTGCCGTTCTTGATATGTCCAGTAGCCTCATCACGGTGCTTTTTCGCTTCCACGGGGTTTGTGATCGGTAACTCCGGTTCTTTGCCTCGACCCATATTGTTTACTTATAGGAATAGTCTCCAGCTCAACCTGACAATAAATTACATATTTTGTTACTACAAGCCACCACTGAAGATGATTTATATTATACAATTGTCTTGCTATCACAACTGTCTTGGTCCTATCTGAAAACCAGCGCTGTGGCATTTTTTCATTTAAATGTCACAGCATTATGCTGAGATAGGGGCCTTTTTTGGCCTCGTCCAGGTTGCCTTAATTTAATTATAATATTTTTATATTTACTTTATGTTATTTGTAACTTCCTGTGCGAGACCATAATAAAACTTGTTTCTTTCTTTATTTCTTTCTTTTGTTTGCTTTTTTGTAACTGATGTCCATCTCTAGTTCATTGCGTGAATTCGCGCTTCGAATCAAGAGCTATTCTTACGGCCGAATACTCGAACGCCATTTAACGTTAAGTCCGCGCTTGAGCCGCACGGTTTTGTACTAAAAACAGGTTTCTCGAATAGTTTAAGTGTGGACTTAACGTTAAATGGCGTTCGAGTATTCGGCCGTTAGTCTTTTGTTTAAACTGCTCTGTTAAAATGTCGAATGCTGGACAGAAGCCTCCCTCAAAGATTGTGACAACGACCGATACGCTTTTGTGTTGTGAGCCCATTTGGTTTTGCCATAACCGCCACGCTAGGCAGACGGGTTGGCGATCGCAGTTGAGATATAAATATACTCAAAGGACGTTGCTGCCCATCTTCCGGCTAATTTATTTAAACTTTATGCAGCATTATAGTACATAGGCGGACTTACTGCCGTAGACATTCTCTACCAATCAATCATAGGGTGATGAAGAGACAATATGGCAGGTGCAATATGTTCAAACAACATGAGACGAAAGAAATCTAACAATATATTAAATACACAAATAAATAATTATCTACACATACATACATATCTAACAGTATAAATAAATAAATACATACATATTCATAATATAAGTATTAGTTAAGATGTTATGATGATTCTGCTAACATTTTATTGAAAAAGTAATCACGAACTTTCCGCTTAAATGCGAACCTACCTGTAGTCATCCTGATTTCCGGAGGAAGTGCTTTCCTCAGAAGTATGGATTGAATATGAAAGGAAGAGTGTACAAATCCAGAAGTATGAGAGGGACAGTGTAGGAGAAGATTGTTCGAAGAACGTAGATTTCTAGAGTGAGTAGAACAAAAAAATTGAAAGTGAGGCAGAAGATAAGAAGGTGGGGTGGGAGAACCCCATAGTTGTGGTGTTATGTGATCATTTGGGGCGACCCTGCTGCCTATGTATCTGTATTACGTTCTTATAACTTCCTTTAAATATGTCAAGGGAACTAAAACAGGCCGATCCAGTTACCGAAAAATTATCAAAGTAGCCCTAAAGTACTTGGCAAATATTTTCCCTAAACCGATAGCCTGCCTCGTAATGTATTAGGCAAACGTTTGCGTAGTAACCGTAACTAGACCATGATGGATGACTCGGCTGCCACCGCAGCCGCTGTTGTCATAAATCTAACTATTTCGGCCTGCTATTTGTGTACGTTTATAATCAGATAATTTTTAACGTGGGGCTTTGAAAGGAACGGTCGCAGTAGCAGAATTGTTCTATACAAAAGCTAAAAATATTTTTTATTCATGTAAAACTATTTATAGGCACTTTTGAATAGTCAAGACTTTTCGCGTTCAAAGGTGTAGATTTCCCATGGTGAAAAATGGACGAGAAACTCCATGGTTATTCTTTTTAAATCATATTGGTACAATGTTTTTTTTTTATATGATGTTGTACTAATGTTCTTACGTTAATTATTGACTTCGAGTTTTCTCCGTACCTTATGAATAGAAAAATCTGAAACGCGGTAGTATCGTATTGAGGACTAGGAAAACATACTTTGCGCCTTTGTACTTAAATGCACTCTACCATAAGTGGCGTACGTACCGTAAGTGGCGAGCAGAAGAAAGCTATACTCGTTTCTTCAAAAATATATTTATCTAACAGAATAGGCAACATAAAATAAAATTGATCGATTTCCAAACTAATGTCTTAGGTTTTGGCGATTAACACGGCCTGATACTGAAATGCCATTTAATATTAAGTCCCGCTTTAACTATTCGAAATTGGGCTGATCAAATGGTTAAAACGGGGATAATAATTTATGGCGTTTCAGTATTCAGCCGTTACTCATTGTAAATGCTGTCTGCAGTTGCTATGATGCTTGTTGCTGCTACGCTGCTTCTCACTGCTACACCGCTTGTCGCTGCTCCTGTTTGTCGCTGCTACGCCGCTTGTCGTTGATACGCCGCTTGTCGCTGCTACGTCACCACAACCATTACGGCACCTACCGTTAGGGTTGCCAGATGGTTGATATTCATCTGGATTCTCTTAAAATTACAAATGGTTTTCAAGATACAAAATCTTCCGACACGCAGCTTATAGTAAAGTTCAATGCATAATTTATAAGTAAAATGTAAAAACATTAAGTTTTTCAGAATGACTGGAAAAGGAGTTTCTCTATTTCCTGGGTCACGATTATTTATTACTTTGATTTTTTCATACGCAGCATTAAGGCCCCCAAGCCTATCTATCACACTTTGTTCTACCAAATCGTGTCCCGGTATATTATGGATGATGACTGATTTCTTAATAACAAAGACTTAAAAAAGTGTTTTTAACCAAAACAGACTGTGTGGTTGTCCGGATTAAGAATATACCAGCACTGCTTCCCCTGCTGTGGATGTCATAAAAGGCGAATAAGGGACTTTAAACAAAAAGGATGGGCAACAGCGTCCCTTCTGTGGTGCAGTAGCCATACTTCGTTCACCAACCCGCCTGCCAAGGGTGGTGAGTACTGGCAAATTCCCCCCAAAATGACGACACAATGGTGAAAATCAATGCGGCAGGTCTTTGTTCAGAAGTGGACGCCCTTTGGCTTATATGATGATGATGGTAATGATGATATTGACGATAAATCAATGAAAAGTTAGGACGCATGTGGCTGTCGCTGTTCTCCTGGCCTCATTTCGTAGCATTTAGTAACCATTGAACTGGAATCGCTTCCGTGTTCGCTGACCATTTCTCTCTGCGCTTATCGCTACATCTCCCTTTCAATGTCATCACTGCCATTTACCGACGCTTTAGGGGTTATCGTGGGGTGCATTAATTTTATTCTTTATCATTCTAAGCGGAATACTTACGGGACTTTAGAATACTTATTTTTATTGGGGTTGTAGTATGCCAATTCAAATCGCTTATATTTCGGTGGGTAGTGGGGGGTTCGAATTACTACTAATTTTGATACAAAGAAAGAGCGACATTTCCCTTTGCATGTTTAAAACATTAAAGAATACAGCACTTTATGTTCCAAAGAAATAAAATTGAAATTTAATTTATGTAATAATATATTAATAGAGGAACACCACCTGTGTTTCGTAAAAGCAGACTAAGGGTCAACCATCAAGACGATTTGCAACAACATCTTCCCGCATGCTAATAACATGCGTGCTGATTATGGCAATATCCCCAATGACCGCTCACTGTAGCCATCATCAGGATTCAGCAGTGCCCGCTTACAAGCTGATGCGTGTGTTTGCGGAGCAAGTTAGTAAGTTACCGCACAGCCAGTATTCTCGCACCGGTGCAGCGATGATGTTACAACATACCATCTTCCTGGAGTACTAATACTGGCAATTTCTAAATCCTGATCACATATTCACTTTTAAGGAAGAATTTCCTTAAGTTGCAAGTTCACACGCAAGTCGCACCGCTTTTATATTTTAACCTTCAAATGATTGTGCTGTTATTCATTATCCTGCCAACCAAAATTTTTTACGCGAATTAGCGTGACATCTAACACTTATCTATTAAGGGAAAATTTCTACCTTACAGTATTATGAACATTTATGCAAAACTTTTTTTTTGCATTTGCTTTGTTCGTTTTAATGCTGCTTTAACTTGTTGTCCTTTAAGCTAGCTTAGAATTACTTTTAAACGTAAGTTGCTTGTTTTACCTGGTTCGCATACACCGCGGATACATTTGATGCAGAGTCCAAATTAAATAATCTTACTATACCTTCTATTACAAATGTAAAAGTTTGTACGTTTGAATGTCGGGGAATCCTTCTGGCCCACCCTAGAATTATATGGAATCATTTATTAAAAACAACATAATGTCGGCCTGCAGCACAGGTTCCAATCTGGCCCTTCTCAGAAAAAAGACGGCTACACCATTCTATAGTATAGGTACTCATCCATTTTTTTGTTTGGTCTCCAGTGGAAATTCCGGTCCGGCGAAGGGTGAAAGGACTCCGGACTCCTACTGGTTAAAACCACTGGAGTGGTCATCTTCGGCGCCAAAGGGGGACTCCAGGTCCTCGTTAGATCACACTAGAGACACCCATTGGTGCCACGCCTTTAGGCACATCACGGAGGGGATGACTATAAAGCAGTCAACCCCTCAAGCGGAGGGAAGGCGATTGTAAAAAGATCGCCCCCCAGGCACTTCTCGGGGAGGATTGTAAAGGATCCCGCCAAGCCTCTCTGTGCGCTGTGCTACGCACACGGCGGTACGTGTCGACGTGCGCACCTCCGTCTTCCTGGGGGAAATAGGTACTCATAATTACGAAACTAAAAAAAAAATGTAGCTTACAGATACTAAGTCAAAAAAGCGAATTTCGCCACCCACTTACCTTATGGGCACATTTTCAGTCTAGTATCAATTTCTCCCTTCTGATTAGTATCGATAAAGATTATCCGAATAAATAAATAAATAAATTTAAAAACCTAAAATCAGACTACGGAAAGCACATAAAAAAAACTCGCATTCTTGCATCGCGGTTGGGCCTTCGACTACGAGATATTACTTACATCTTACGAATCTTAGCCGTATTACTTGTACTTAAAATTTAAAATCCTGCGGAATAGCACGTCGCTTTTAACGATGCCTCATTCGCCAATTTTTTGATGATGATGAAATAAACGATAATATATATTATTCTATTACATTACTTAATCTACCTCTATGCATAATTTCATTAAACTCTGTTCAGCGTGATGGAGCTTCAAATATACTAACTTGCTGTTTATAATAGTAGATATAGTAAGGTTGAAGAGTTTTTCGGCTATTGAGCCCAAAATATAGCCCACAAAAATAGATAAGAGGATACATATACACCTAAACCTTACATACCCATGTGCAGTGAATACCTATATAATTGCACATGCTTTAATGCAATACATATTATTATTCCTTCTTTTAGATATCTAATAGCGAGACATGAAAATGTAAACGTTGCGGAAAACTGTTATCTTTAATAACAACATTCGAATCCCCTTTTTTACAAATTAAAATTCCATCACAGAAAATCCTAAAATTACCAATAAATTGATTGGCTCATTAGTTAATCGTTGAAAGACTCGTCATGATTCCCTATAGATTACTCCGATAGATTATGCAACGAACTCATAAATATCGATTAACAGGCGCATGGCAGGCTGCGCCCGTCATAACTTTGGCATCGGTTGGCTGCTCATTACCGTGGATATTATTCATGCAAACTTGGCATCCCTCCACCTCATGGCATGCCACATCATAATGCAGGGAAGCCTGAATCGTGCTTTAATGTAACGTCATTTTTGTAACCTAATTAATAAATGTTAATATTTTGGAAATTCTAGAGAAAACTTTTAAAAAAATTTAAGAAAACCATTTACCTCACCCCAAAGTATGCAATGTACGTGTGGTGCTGGCTACGAATAGCACCAACCCATCTTATCCCGTGGGTGTCGTAAAAGGCGACTAAGGGATTAGACGGAGGATGGGCAGCAGCGTCCTTCGAATACATTAACAATTCAACTGCGATCGCCAAGCGTGGCGATTATGGCAAAACCCCCTAATGAGCACACAACACACCGATATCAGTCGTTGTGGTGATCTTTGAGGGCTTGTGTCCAGCAGTGGAATTTATTCGCCGAAATGATGAAGTATGCAACGCAGAATTTGTAACCCTATTTTTTATGCAAAATCTCTTCAATCAATTATGCGATGAGACACTATTAATAATATGTACAAACAACAATATTAGATATGTTTAAAACCAAGAAAAACTTAATCAGAAAGGGAACGAGCACGTTTGCTCACTACGTGTTGATGATTTCAGACAAATAGATTTAGGCTTTCTCATGTTTTCCTTCACCTAGTAACTAGTGTCTTAAATTAACTAGGAAAGTACATATGACATTGAAAAAGTCACAACTTAGTGCTTCAGAAGCGAGTCCCTAAACTTTCGGACCACCACGACACTTCATCATATCATCACATCAGCCAAAAAAGTCCAGTGCTGACCAAGGGCTTCCCCCATAAGACGACCGGTTACAAGTTTCGGGGGGAATTTGCCGGTACAAACCACGCTTGGCAGGCGGGTTGGTGAGCGCAAAATAACTACTGTTCCACAGAAGGGACGGTGCTGCCCATCCCTGTGGTTTAGACTTTCTTATTCGCTTTTTACGACATTCAAAGGGGCGATGGAGTAGTGCCGTATTCTTAATCCGGACACCACACGGATATACCCCGAAACTTGGAAAAGGCAAAGGAAGGGAACGAAAATATTTTGTTTGGTAAATCAGCCTTGCTGATGCATTAACGTTTGTTTGCAGATATAACAGGAATCTTCATCAACTAAAACGTAATCGCACCTTGAGACGAGTATCATGTCCAGGTGTATCGAAACTGCCCTGGGCTGGTAAAACTGGCCGCCCTCTCGGCTATCACAATTATACTTAAGTATAAATATTATTATCAAAACATATAAAATACTAGTTAATTTAATCGAATTTGATTGAGTGTAAATGCATTTAATTTGATGAAACGTTGATTACTAGTTTGATCGCCTTTATTTACTAATAAAAGCGCAAATAAATATTACATAGTTGTTCCGAAATTCGCTTTCAGTTAATTATAATTATCTCGACAGTATAAAAAAACTGTTGTGTGTGTGTTACACACCATACAGTCAAAATATTGTCTTCACTCATCCGCTTCAAATCTTTTCACATTACTATCCACAAAAAACCATACGACGACATTCGGTAATGTTATCTCCACTGGACTAAGCTACTACGAATTAGTTGAAAAGCGAGCGTTTCATTATCCCAACTGGTAAAACAATAACTAACGCAATCTA
This sequence comes from Diloba caeruleocephala, assembly GCA_947459985.1. Lineage (NCBI taxonomy): Eukaryota > Metazoa > Arthropoda > Insecta > Lepidoptera > Noctuidae > Diloba > Diloba caeruleocephala. The sequence goes on along the minus strand of OX381606.1, from coordinate 25,160,691 downwards.
TGTGAGGGAAAGTATTCCATCCTCATCTCGGAAATTAGTAGACCAATTATGTATTTTCGTTAAGGAGCTATGTTTGGATTTATGCTATATCTATCATGTGCTAGCGAAGCAAAAGCGAGTAGCTATTAAGTAGATAAATCGTGGCAGAGCTATTTTTGCATCATAGAGTACCTACATCAGAAACAAAAAAATTAGATACTTACTTAAAAAGAGAATTAAAGGAAGTAAATGTTTGACCTAAGGTAAGGTCTATAATGAACTAACAAAAAAATAAATAAGTGAAAATCACGATCTGCATTTAAACATATATTTTTTTATAATACATTATTGATAAAAAAATATTGATAAGAACCTACTGTACCTGGTTGTCTTCCAATATGGTCACACGCAAATCATCCACCCACTTTAATTAAGTACCTAATTAAACTGTAAATTAACGAACAATTCAGTACATCGCGGGTTGAACCACAGGCATTGACAGTAAATTGCTAACTGAGCCACTAGTTGATCGGGTTCGACTTACCTACCCCTAATGAAGGGGTTGTTTACACTGCACGATACTCTTCGGTGCTCACGATGTCATATTTTTTCGGTTTCGTGGAATTTTACTTTAGGCAATCATAAAATTTCCAACGCCAGGTCACACTAAATGCAGTGGCCAGAATAGTTAGTACTGTCTTTTTTTTTGTCATAGTTAAAGATAAGATCTCTAAACACATCGGAAACCTTAGCCACCCGCGCCCCAGGTGAGGATTTGAAATTCTTTATTCATCATCATCATTTCAGCCGAATAAAGCCAACAGCTGGCCACAGGCCTCCCCGAAGACCGCCTCAGTGACACGTCTAGGTGCGTTATGAGTAGCACGCATGTGGTCACGCGCTGTCGTGGGACGCTTTGGGGGATCCTTTACAATCCCCCAAAAGGGTGACCGCTTTACAGCCACCCTCTGCGAGATGTGCATAGGCGTGACACCAGTAGGCAGCTCTTAGTGTGATCATACGAGGACCTGGAGCCTCCCTTAGGTGCCGCAGATGACCGCTCCAGTGGTTTTAGCCGGTAGGAGTTCGGCATACCCCTTCGCCCTTCCCCGGGGCGAAGGAAGTTTATGAAGAATTTCACCTGGGCAACAATAAAAAAAAAGATGCGTTATGAGCTCATTGGGGAGTTTTACCATAATCGCCACGCTTGGCGGGCGGGTTGGCGATCGCAGTTAAGTTGTGAATGTACTCGAAGGACGCTGCTGCCCATCTTCCGAGTAAGTCACCACACCACAGTCACCTTTTACGACACCCACGGGATAAGAAGGGTTGGTACTATTCTCAACAGGCGCCACGTAGCTTTTAAATTCTTTATTGTGGCAGCGTTATTAATTTTGTAGCGATTTATTCGTGAGTCAAGGCGCTGTGTTAGACCGCGGTGCCTCCTTGGCCCTGCTGCCCTTGGCAACCGCCTACATCCCACTCGAAAGCCAGCACTGTTTGGAAACCATTTGAAATTGTAGAAAACTTTTCATCCTTTATATATTATCTTGTAAGTTATGAACCCAAACTTAGAGGAGTCTAATGGTCGTTTGCATTAAACTTGGGCTGTTCTTAACTCATTACTAAGTTTCTTTCAATTTAGAATAGCTAAGGGCTTCATAGACAGTTATCAACTTATCATTTTGTGCAAACAGGCATTCTGTCCTGTGCGGTGCGTAGCGGCTTTTGAAATATGTAGATATTTAACCCTTATTTTTTTCTATTCCGATGACAATAACTGCATTGCTATCGTAAATTGGTACAATGTACGGTCCTCCTCAAGGAACTGTGCAAATTAGCACCTGTTGTCGTCTAATTCCAACTGTTGGAAAAACCAGGTTCACGCACAGTGCACTTAAACTAAATTGTTATCTAACTTTTTACCTAACTAAGGATTATATTTTATAAATATTATTCAAAGTAAGATACGTAAAAGGTATTTTTTAATTAGTTTGTTATTGGTTTCGTCTTTGATATATCCTCGGGCAATCCGTTGATTTGTAAGGAATACGTTTCCTAATAGTTTTTGATTTGTGTTTTTATAAAACATTGCCCCACACTAGAATTTCTCCTGTATCGTGGGTGCGTTTACAGACATAAATTTCACATACAATACACCCAGACCCGGAACAACTACCTGCAGATTATACAAATATTTGTTCCGTGCGGGAAACGAACCCACGACCCGGAGCGCAGCAGCCGACTGTATCAACCACTGCGCCAACCGTGCTGTCAAGTCAATAGTTTAGTTACCCTGGGAATAACGAATTTACCCGATGTCATCGTCTTCGTGTTATATTTTTTTGTTACATTTATTGATAATGAGTTAATGGCATTGTTTGTTTTTTGCTATTACGATGAACTATCTACTATGTACAAAAATGGGGCAATATAATTGTAGCAGGCATTTGAAGTCGTTTGATTACTTGCTATGTCCATAATTAAATTTAAAGCAAGGCAGTTCAGTAGCAACTTATAAAACCTTTAAAATTATAATGCCAAATAATGTTTCCAGGCATAACTCCGCAATTTCAGGTACAACAATGAAAACGTAATTCATAAAGTTCTGTAAATTGAGGTCTTTGTTTACTTTTTTTGCTACATTACGAATAAACTGCTCGTGCCATGTTTATTTCAATAAAGAAATGAGTGAGGGCACGCCACGTCAATAATGAAGCCGGTAATCTGTTACTACGGAAATTTCTTATGAAAAAGTTTCAACCTGAGCCGATCAAATTATTCGTTATGCAAAGAAAATATCTACGTTACGACTAGAAGCTTCGACGATTGAACATTATAGGTTGATGAAAATAGAAACGTAATAACTTTTAGGATCAATTTTGATTCAGTCTATTACAATATAACAAAATTGGAGTGTCTGTGATTTCAAAATAAATGCCAAAATTTTAGTTAGAACTGTTATTTATATAATCTCTTATCATAAATTACCGCTTTTAGGTTGTATGTCTGTCTGTCGGCTCAACAGATTACAATGAAAATTTAAGGAATTAAAACAGGAATTTTAACTTACATTTTCGTGTACGTTCCATTTCGATATATATTGCAGCGTTCAGAATATATGAATATTAATATAATTTAATAATAATATTTATTTTTTTAGCCTTTTTATTTTTAGTTTTTTAAGTTATTGATGTCCAGTGGAAATTCTACATGGAACGTCCTCCACCCCGGGGAAGGGCGAAGGGGTATGCCGGACTCCTACCGGCTAAAACCACTGGAGCAGTCATCTTCGGCACTGAAGGGGGGCTCCAGGTCCTCGTAAGATCACACTAGAGCCGCCCATTGGTGCCATGCCTTTATGCACATCTCGGAGGATATGACTGTAAAGCGGTCACCCCCTCTAGCGGAGGGCAAGCGGCTGTAAAAAGGCCGCCCCCAAGGCACTTCACGGGGAGGATTGTAAAGGATCCCCCCAAGTCTCGCTGTGCGCTGTGCTGCGCACACGGCGACACGTGACCGCGTGCGCGCCACCGTCTTCCCGGGGGTAGATATAATTTAAGCCTAGTGAAGCGGGCGGTTTAGAATTTATTTTGATTATTGCTAATGGAACTAATTATTTGCACGCTTATGCAGAATGCTTTCGAGAAGTTTGTGCTCAAGACGACAAACGACATGCTAGTCTTACGATAGTGTAATCTATCTACAAGATCTTACTTTAATAGTCATGATATTTATAGATACCTATTTTGCATGGAGCCTATGGGAATGCAGACGATAGTGTGTGTCTAAAAATAAATCAGTTGTATTTTATGTCATCATTTTTTTTATAAATCTCTCATTTCATTACTTACTGGTTTTTCTAGTAATTTGTAATAATATCCACATGCAAATGCATCTTGTAATAAAATCGTGGATGCGGCAGTCTAACGTCAAACGAAATAGGTGTACGGTGGCGCGTGTTGACGCACAGAAGAAAGGAACGGATTTATAACGTCAAATTATTATTGTGTGGTAGGTACATCTTGAAAAACAATTGAACCGTACGACGTTGCCGACATATTTTTTAGATTTTTTTCATTTTTGAGAAATATTTTATGAATATGTAAAGATTTATTAATCTAAACACCGTACGACGTTGCCTTATACTTGACATTGGCGAAATTGTGGAAGATACTCTACAGAAGTAGGTATGGCTTCTGTAGAGTATCTAAGAGAAGAAGAAGAAGAAGAAGTACATCATCTTTAGCATTGGTGGTGCTAAGGCGCCATGCAAAATATCGTGGATTATTAAAATAAGACCTTAAGTATATAATTTATTCATATTTTTTATCAACTTTTAATCACTGCGTTAATACTGATATAAACCAACTTTACGTACTTCTTCCGTGTGGTGTCCGGATTAAAAATATAGTACCACTCCATCTCATCCCGTGGATGTAGTTAGAGGCGACTAAGGGAGTCTTACACAAAGGGATGCATAGCAGCAACCGTTTTGTAGAACAGTAGCCATAATGCGTTCACCAACCCGCAGCCAAGCGTGGTAAATATTGGCAATATCCTCTAGAGTGACGACACAATTGTGGAAATCAATGAGAGGCCTTTGTTCAGCAGTAGACGTTCTTTGGCTGATATGATGATGATGACTAATAATAATAACATATGATAATTAATTATTATACATACTTATGATGCATATATTTGCGTGATGAGTAAATCAAAACCGAAAATTTGATAAGAATATACCCGACTTACAGTTATCGACAATCTTCGATGTTCTTCAACGTTCCGACGAGTAGGCGGACTGAACTTCTGAATCTTTTCGAACAGTTGGCAGTTGTAATAGTAGCGACAGGCAGTTTTTTAAACAATGCTCCACACTGTCGTGTTTCTCCTGTGCGGGGTACAGTTTAAAGACATAAATTCCAAATGAACATTCACCCAGACCTTCGTGCAATAAGGATCCCTAGATCATACAAATATTTGTTCCGTGCGGGAATCGTTTCCGTGACCAGCCAATCGCTTAGCTACCGCACTATACCTTTCCTTTTAATTTATTTTTTATTGAGCCGTTGGAAAATCGGCATATACTTCCTTCGCCTCAGGGTGGCAGCTCCTTATACCGGCTAATGCCACCGGACTGATCATCTTCACCCATTGGCGCCACGCTTTTAAAGACATCTCGGAGGGGATGACTGTAAAGCGGTCAACCACTCTAGCGGATGGGAGGTAACTGTAACGAGGCCACCCCCGAAGCACATCTCGGGGGGAATGTAAAGGATTCCCTCGAAGCCTCCCTGTGCGCTGAGCTCCGCACACGGTGGCACGTGACCACGTGCACACCGCCGTCTTCCCGGGGGCCACTCGGTATGAGCACGCAGATTCCCCAATCGGCACGCTTCCCCAAGACGCTAACCGTGCCCACAAGTAGTACGAGATACTAGTGGTTATACAGGGAGCCATAAATGTAAAATGACGTAGACCAACTGCAATTTGTATGCATGCATCTAAAACTTATTCATGAAATTAATTTATTGGTCCTTTCCTAGCAATCAGATTAGGTATGTATACAAAATTAACTGCGCTAACGTTTCACTGTCGTTGTCCACCGGTTTTCGTACCAGAAGAAAAACATCGAGGAGGTTCTAGATTACAAATTCTATATTGCCTGCGATTTGTAGGCAAGACCAAAAAAACCGAAGAAAGGAAAATCGTTCATTGTTATTGGTTGGCTCCTTACTATGTAGTCAAATAAAACAAAAATAAGCGAGGTATAAGGTATCTACTTACTGAAAAACTGCAGACTGTCCTAATTTTCTATTAACATTCCACAATTTTATTGATACTGTTTGCTCAATTCTAGACCAACGGATTAAGGTTTAAATTACTCTACACCATTTGACTAATTAAGTTTGTAAAAGGTTTTCTTGTCACCGCGGTTGATGCACGCAAGCACGACATAATAGAGTCAATCAGCATGTCGCAGTAGATTGGCGTTTTAACTTAATGATTGCTTGGATCGGCGCGGAAAGTGAAAAATACAGTATAAGGCATTTCGACTTCCTGGTTAGTGCGTGGTGGGGTTCACGGAATAGATAGGTAAAAGAAGTTCTTTCTTCTATCTATTCTGTGGCGTGGTTAATTACAGCGATTTTTTTTAAACGATTCTCCCCACTAATGTTTTGCCTGTGTCAGGGTACAATATACAGAGATAAATCTCACATATGCAAACACCCAGACCCGAAACAACTATGTGTTGATCATACAAATATTTGCGTTGCGCAGAAAGCTAATCGCTTAGCCACTGTTCGGGTTTTATTTTTTGCGACATACATTTTCCAGCGTATATAACTGAAATACTATGGTACCATATGTTTTTCGGGTTCAGAGTTGTTACCGACAAAGAATAGACCCCACCCATGGGTGTCGAAAAATATGACTACGGGTTGATATCAAGAGGATGGGCAGCAGCAAACTTTAATGTGCTAATAACAATATACTGCGATCACCAATCCGTCTGCCGTGGTGATTATGACGTTATACCTTATGACCGCTCATTGTAGTAATCACTGAGAAAACCATGTTCGGCAGTGGACGTATAGGTACCTACGGGCTGGTGTGTAGCTCACACGGTACTGGCCGTCTAATAGTGAGGCCTAAATAGTTTTTTGTTATCATTTTTTTGTTACTTTGCCCCACTCTAGGATTTATTTTGTGTCGTGGGTGCGTTTACAGACACAAATTCCACAAACAATACACCCAGACCCGCAACAACTACCTGCAGATCATACAAGTAATTGTTCCGTGCGGGAATAGAACTCGCGACCCAGTGCGCAGCGACTGTGTCAGCCACTGCTCCAACCGTGCTGTCAGTCTAATAGTAGGTAAGAGCTTCAAACGTTGAAGTAACATATTTACTTACCTTAATAATCGGGTCGGAAATTGGTTGTTTGTTTGACGTCATTGGGGGAATTTGACAGTACTCACCACGCTTCGCAAGCATCTCGCTGAGCGCAGAATGTAGAATGTTCTATAGGGGGTCTAGTACGAGTTTCTTTTTACAATCGAAACGTAATAGTAATCTAAACGTTTACCGCGTTCGGCGCTGCGATTGGTTGACGAGTTTAGAGCGGGCCAATCGCAGCGCCAAGTGCAATATACGCATAGTTTACTATTACGTTTCGATTGTATAAAGAAACTCGTACTAGGGGTACAGATTCAGGGGCGCTGCTGCCAATCCCTCTGGTTAACAGTCTACGTTAGTAGGTACGTAGTTCTACGATATTTAAGGGAGGAGACGGAGGGGTGCTGTATTAATCCGGACATCACGCGGAAATCTAAACCCGTACACCACACGGAAAGACACCACCAAGAGAAGCCCTGTGGTGCCGGCTAAGAATAGTACCAACCCATCTCATCCCGTGGGTGTCGTAAAAGGCGACTAAGGGATTAAGCGATGGATGAGCAGTAGCATTTTTCGAGTGCATTTACAACTCAACAGCGATCGTCAAGCGTGGCAATTATGATAGAACCCCCCAACGAGCACACAACACAAGCCCAGACGGGGCGTTGTCCATTCTTTGGGAAGGCTTATGTCCAGCAGTGGACGTTAAACAGCTGAAATGATGAAGAGCACAAATATATTTTATTCCTCCTTATCCCTCGTTATTTATAAAAACATAAAACGTTGTTCAAATCCAGTAAGGAAATTTCAACATAAATAGAAATTTGCATTTATCAGGTGGTGTGGCAGCTCCCCTTCTGAGGCAGTGGGTCTCCCTGGGTACTACCAAGTATACTTGTTTGTAGGTAAGTGTATACAGCTTTTCTGGCATGAAAATTTCAAGAATGCTAGATTAACTTTGGGTTCTCTTATTCAGAAGCTCTTTATGCGACGAGTTCGCAAGCCGGACCGTATCAGATGAAAGCAGATAATACTTCATCCAAATAAAATAATAAATAGTATAGGGAATGGAGTTAAAATACAGTTTTATTTCATGATATTTATTTGACACACATCAATATAATAATACAGACATGTATATCTACTTAATTACATTATACAATTAATACATTTACAAAAATAACTTAGTAGTCGATAGGTTTTACTAATGTACATATTGAGCTAGTTAGAAGTTAAATATTATCAATATTTGGTATGATTTATTAAAGTATTGAAATTAGAAAATACCTGCAGTTTTACACGTTAATCATTAGTCACAAGTAGGGTTGACATCTTTAAATCAATAAACCGGACAAGGTGAAAGAGGTGGCCGGCGACCGGAGGTAAGGTTTGAGGGCCAAGGGTGCCTTGTCCGGCTTAGGCCGAGGCACAACGCGGGAACCTTTAAAATTAGGACGCACCTCCCATTCCAAACTAAGACAAATCCAAAACTGGATCGATGGCAACTCTAGTCACAAGAAAAAATCCGTTTATATATAAGGGTAGTTCTGTTGTGTAGAGCGCTTGAGATTCCACTACATAGAGCGTGCTACGCGCAGAACAGAGAAGTAAAGGTTTTCTGTTCTGCGGTGCCACCCTTTTCTGCTTACGGCCGAAATTAACAATCAATCTAATCCAAAATCGTTGGATTTAATCACAAATACAAAGATTTTGGATTTGTCTTTATTGTGTTTAATGTGATGATTAATCACATAAACTTTTGGTTAGATTGATTATTAATTTCGGCCGTTGCAACGCAGTAATAGGAAATCGCAGAAAGGCAGCTAACATTTTTTGTACGGAAGGGTCACTTAAGACATATGAGTGATATATTTTCACACAGATCTATCCTAAAAATGGTTAAGGCTATCATGTCACGTATGTGTAAACGAAACTGTCGATCTGTTTAGATCATACAAAACTTCACTCAATAACGGTGCCTTCACACGGCGCGTAATTTCAAAACAGAACTTTATTTAACCGCGGCTTTATAAAGAACGAACCGTACATAAACGACTTCCTTTGTCTTTTGGCCGATGTTACGGTCAACTTGGAAAGAGTTTTATATGTTCTAATACTTGCAAGTCTCGATATTTATTGAGATAGGACATAATATTGTATCACCTACATATGCAACATTCAATTTGATATTTTAAAAGCAGATAATAATATAGCCAAGGCAAAGTATAACAGACATATCTTCTAATAGACAACTTTGGATAAATGCTGGATCATTTCGGCCGAATGAAGTCCACTGCTGGACACAGGCCTCCCCCAAAGATCACCAGAACGATCGATATGGGTGTGTTGTGGGCTCATTGGGGGGTTTTGCCATAATCACGCTTGGCAGACCGGTTGGCGATCGCAGTTGAGTCGTTATTGTACTCGAAGGACGCTGCTGCCTATCCTCCGGCTAATCCCTTAGTCGACTTTTACGACACCCACGGGAGGAGATGGGGTGGTGGTATTCTGAGCCGGCACCACACGGCATAAATGCTGGATAATACTTTCAAATTCCATCACGATAAAATGAGAATAAATGCTATATGTATTGTATGTTAATTTATTTCGAAACTATTATTTCGTATACCATAGGAAACTTAATCCACCCTAGACAAACAAAAACTACTAATCAACAAAAAATAGGCTATCTATTATCATCATCATCATTTCAACCAAGTCAACAGTTGAACATAGCCTCCCCCATAAATTTCCACAATTGTGTCATCATTTTGGGGGGTAATTTGCTAGTAATCACCACGCTCGGCAGGCGGGTTGGTGAGTGCATTATGACTACTGTTCCACAGAACGGACGCTGCTACCCATCCCTCTGGTAAGTCGTCTTTTACGACATCCATTCGAGGAGATGAAGAGGTGCTATATTCTTGATCTGGACACCACACGGATTCAAGCAATAAAGGCTTACTATGCGTTAGTAATTTTAAATTGTCATTTGTCTAAAGGGCTAGATCGGTAGGCAAAGTCTTTATCAACTAGCGTTAATAGAAAAGTGCTACAAGTGTGTAGTATGTAAATCCTCTATATTATTGCGTTTTCAATGACTTTGCCTACACATCCTGAATAGGTTCGTCCAGTTCGGCGTCGGCTTCATCGCAGTTCAGTCGCTAGATAATAAGATCGTCGGTAGTGGGGTGTGGACCCCGCGGCACGATAACGCCACAGTAGGTTGACGCTCTGGCTGTAATCAGTTAATCACACAATATTAAATTATTATGGATTATAGTAATGTCTTAGGTTTTCGCGATTATTACACATTATATTAAAACAATTTTAAACGGATTAGATCGCGTATATTATAGATTTTTGTTTTTCCTGAGTCCTCGCGAAAGAGAACCGATATGTACCAAGAATTTTCCGTGAGGCTATTGAAATTTAAAAAATTCAATATTTTTAATAGAGAAGATGATTGGCAGGTACCACCTGTTAAAATCCAAATATTAAAATAATAAAGTCCCAAACAACATACCGCACTAAAAACCATCAAGACACTGTGAGTGATTACTGCGTGCATCAAAACTAATTATTTGATTAAAATTGTAGGGCAGATAAAATAAAATAACTACAATCTATAATATACGCGATCTAATCCGTTTAAAATTGTTTTATTATATTATGGATTATGTTTGCCTCTTTATAAAACTGGCTTGCATACAATCATACGGCCTGCCTTGAAGGTAAGGGGTTACCGTAACCTATTCACGAACGCTTGCAACACCAGAGGACGAGAATTGTCTCGTAATAAAAAATGTTCAAAATGTAGTCTCCGCGTCGTAAATGTCACAAATGGTATTCTCCTAAACGAACAAAGGACGTCAAACGTGAGAATATATTGTGATGAGATTGAAAATGGATCGAAAGTTGATGGAAGCCAAAAGGGTATTCTGCTTACATTTTGAACTGACACAGGTGCTAAAATTGTAATTAAACTAACGTAAAAATTGACATTGAAATGAGAATAGTTTGAGATTGTAGTGAAATCCGACTGGACCAGGAGCAGAACACCAGTTTTTTAGTTTTTTTTAGGGAGATGAAGGAATGAAGTACCGGTCAAGTGCGAGTTGAATTCGCGTGAAGAGGGTTACGAAATTGCTGAACATATTGTCTATTGTTGGATTCGGCCTTGTACCAATAACTTATCCCAAGAACAAACTTAACATCGTAGTTGAAAAACATGTGCTCGGATATATTCCAACTGCAAACGTTAGTTTGTTCGCTCAATGGTTTGGCGGTTATGTTGCGGAATGAGAACAACCTCATAAAGTATGTGACTATCAATTATGTTTTTGGAAGTGGACTGTATTCGAAGGATGCTGGTAAAAGATGAGTTACATTAAACGGAAAACACGCGGATATAGGCGGGGCGATCGTTGGAGAGAGGATTAGGTGCACGCCTTACCTTGGAGCTGGCCGCTCTTTAGTATCAGCACGCCTCTGATGTAGGTCTTCTCTCTTCCAAATGGCTGGCGAGGGTTCACACACGCTAGGCAAGAACACGTGGCACAGCACAATACGTCACTCAGTTTTACATCCGCGGGCGGATAAGTAATCACAACACTTTATAGGCGTCTATAGTGCAGTCCAACGAATTGGACTGCGATAGTCTTCAGCAAGATTGCCAGAAGACCGCGGTGAGTAGATTTGAGCAGCTTCCGATCAGGCTCAAGAGTTTTTTCATACTAGATATAGGTCACGGCATATTCAACGGCCGCGGTTGGTTAGCGTGCGAGTGGGGAGGTGGTAGGGATGATCGCCCGCGCAAGACATATTTTAATTAGTTCTTACACATTAAAGAGATGGCGTTACCATTTCCCCCAGCCTTAAAGGGTTGCCTTTAAAACAACATAGAATAAAAGCTTGGGTATTATAAGTGCACTACTAGATATATATACCCAGACAATCGCGTCAGACAACACGGTAATATTTAAATTAATTTATGGCAAGTTGCCGGTGCAAGCTACAGATTGCAGTTACTTACTTATAACTATTAAAACTAAATAATTAATGCGAAGCTACAGACTACCTAAACTAATAAGCCTAACCCCATGGTCAGGCGTTACTGAGTCGGTAACGGACACAAACGCACAACAGGGCGCACGTAGCTACCCTTCGCGGTTTTAACGGTGACAACACGGGTTATACCATCTTTGGAGGGATGTAGTTTTTCCACGATACCTAATGGCCATGCAAGAGGCGGAGCATTATCTGTTATTATAACAACTAATATCCCCTCGTGTATAGGAGATGAAGGAGTATTCCATTTGGATCTAGCCTGAAGTTGGTGCAAGTACTCTGCACGCCAGCGCTGCCAGAACGATTGCACCAACTTGTCGAGTAAAGTATGACGCTCAAGCAAGCCAACATCGTCTGCTTTAGGAGCGGGCAGGGACGACAGTGGCACCGTGTGCAAGAAATGAGCCGGAGTAAGTGCGGAAGGTTCCGCGGGGTCGTAACTCATTGTCGTGAGCGGGCGCGAATTAAGTAGTGCCTCAACTTGAGTGAGTACAGTAATAAGCTCCTCGTAAGAAAGTATTTGCTGACCGATAACTTTGAAAAGATGTGATTTCACTACCTTAACCATACTTTCCCAGCAACCACCGAAATGCGGGGAAGCAGGCGGAATAAATTTCCAATCTATGCGATTCTCAGTAAGTTCTTCTTGGAGGCGAGGACGATACTCTTTACTAAGAAATTTATAGAGATCGCGTAAATAAGAACTTGCACCCACGTAACAAGTTCCATTGTCTGTGTAAAGACATTTAATAGGACCACGTCGTGATAGAAAGCGTTTAAGCGCAGCAAGGAAGGTCACCGTACTCAAATCCGTAGCTACTTCAATATGTGTAGCACGGGTTGTCAAACATGTAAATATACATAGCCAAGCTTTACGGCTCCTGACACCTCGCCCGCGGACTGGAGTATATTGCAATGGACCTGCATAGTCACACCCCGTATGTGTGAACGCCTTATCGACTTGGTTAACGCGCTGGCTAGGAAGGTCGGCCATAAGCGGAAAGACCTGACGAGGTCGAAATTTAAAGCAAGTGTTGCACTTGTGAATTCTTTGACGAATTATTCGCCGTGCAGCCAAAATCCAATATTTACGCCTAAGTAGGGACATAAGCAACTCCGGACCGGCATGCAGATATCTTTTGTGATAGAAATCAACAAGAAGATCGACTACGTGGTCATGACGTGGTAGAATACGAGGGTGTTTGTATTCAAAGTCTTCTCCAGAATTAGTGAGACGACCACCAACGCGTATGAGACCGTTCTCATCAAGAAACGGCTTAAGCTTATGAAGTGCGGGTGAACAAGGTTTGTCATTTTTTAAATTATGAATGTCGTCAGTAAAATGAATGGCCTGTACGACTTGCAAAATTTTGATTTCTGCAAAATCGAGATCTGAGCTCGATATAGAAATACCACGAAGGTTTGGTTTTAAAAACCGATATACATAAACTATAACGCGTAGCACCTTAGACCAGGATGACATACGATGAGCCAGCGTATAGGTAGGAGATTCAGTGAGATTTGAAGTCACAGGATGAGCAACTGACTTCTGCTCGGGTACATCTCCGTGTGACCCGTAATTATCGAAGATATTTATGGGCCATTCCGATACATCACGAGAAACCCAAGAGGGACCGTGATGCCACAAAGGATGATGTACGAGCTTGTCCGGGGTAATACCACGGGACAAACAATCAGCGGGATTCTCGGTACCCGCGACGTGATTAAAACAAGTAGCGGGAATAAGTTCTGTTAATTTTGTAACCCGATTGGCGACGAATGTCTGCCAACGATGCGGAGAAGAATTTATCCAGGCTAGCACGACCATGGAATCGGTAAATGCGTAAACTTTACTGATGGCAAATCGAGGCGATATAGTATCTTGAACTTTGCGTATCAACTTAGATAGCAGAACAGCTGCGCATAACTCCAGTCTCGCTACAGAAATGGTTTTCACAGGAGATACCTTTGACTTGGCACATACTAGCTGCACTGAGTAGTTGGAACCAATACAGACTTGTATGTAGACAACTCCACCATAAGCACGCTCACTGGCGTCAGCGAAACCCACCAAATTTACGGTACATCCTTGGACTAGTCCCAGATGACGCGGAATAGCAATTTTATTAAGCGCAGGAAACTCGGAGCAAAACTGCGTCCAAGCAGAGATGACATGACGAGGCGGTGCGTCATCCCATCCACACTTTGATAGCCAGAGCTCTTTGATCAAGAGCTTGGCGTACAAAATGGTGGGAGCCACAAACCCCATTATATCCCAGAGTCGAGCCACTGTAGATAACATGGCGCGCTTGGTGCACAGGCTCTCTGGTGTAGTGACTGCAAAGTGGAAACTGTCAATGGATTTATCCCAGCGCAAGCCCAGAACCTTTTGCGGTACAGATTTCTCGAACTCAATGTTCTGAGAATCTTTATGAGAGTCAGGTATGTGTGCAAGAACCTCCTTTGAATTACTTGTCCATTTGACAAGGTCAAATTGGCCTCGCTTAAAAAGCTGAATAAGCTCTTTAGAAAGCAAAATTGCTTGCGGTGTGGTCATGACACTATAGACTATATCGTCCATATATAGGGCGAAAGAAGCAGCAGCTGCTGCAGCGGGAAAATTATCGCCTTCATCAGCGATCAGCTGGCGAACAACACGCAACGCATGGTAAGGACTAGATTTCAGTCCGAAACAAACACGGTTGAACTGATACTCTGCTATAGGATCGATTTTATCGAACCTATATAAAATACTTTGGTACCTGCGGTCAGATTCATGTACCAGTATTTGAAAAAACATCTGACGGCAGTCAGCGGCCAGCGCAATTTGAAACAGCTGAAAGTTAATTATTATATCAAAAAGGTCACCTTGCAGATTAGGGCCCGCATGCAAAATGTCATTAATCGAATGACCTGATGTGGTCTTACTACTCGCATCTAAAACCACGCGAAGTTTGGAAGTGGTTTTATCTTCGCGAACGACACCGTGATGCGGTATATAATACGAGGGACGTGAGGTGTCGGCATTTTTAAAATCAACCGGACTTAAATAGCCGTTATTTATGTAGTCACGCATGACAACATTATAAGCGTCGCGCATCTTTAGTGACGCATCAAGTTTTCGTTCTAGACAATGAAAGCGTTTTAGCGCAGTCGTGTATGAATCGCCTAGTGAAAAAGGATCGCCACAGAAAGGTAACGCGACTGTATATCTACCACTTTCATCACGAACGGTGGTAGCGCGGAAATGTTCTTCGCACTCAAAGTCGCTAGGACTTTTCGCGGGCGGCGCGGAAACCTCCTCAAGTTCCCAGAATCGCTTAAGAAGCGAATCTATACCATCTACTTGAAGAACAGAACAACAAGACGTTGTATAGTTGAAGGCAAGTGATGTAGGTACGGTACCCATAATCACATACCCAAATACGGTTTCAATAGCGGGAGGTATATTATGTTTATTACTACGCACTACGTTAGGCAATAGCAAATGCGGGAAAACTGAAGCACCAATCAAGACATCGATATTGCCCGGCTGCGCAAACGCAGTGTCTGCGAGCCGCAACGTTTTGAGGTGAGACAGTTCGGATAAGTCGATGCGAGCGGCAGGGAGCGTCTCTGTAATACGTTCCACGATAAGCGAGGAAACGTCAAAGTTTATAGCATTATTATAACGCGAATATATTTTTAAATCTACTGAACCCTTAACAGACTTTTCTGAACCCCCAATTCCCTTTACAATTAAGTTACAATTTTTATAAGTATTAATATGTCCGAATGATGATGATGATGATGATGAATATGTCCGAGACGCTTAAAACAGTCAAAAGTAATAAAATTACTCTGTGATGCACTGTCTAGTAAGCAACGAACTATGTGCGGTTTATTACTATCATCGTATATAACCACTTGCGCAGTAGCGAGCAAGACTGTCGTAGGCACTGTACATTGGCGACTGTCTTCGGATACAGTCGCTTTGTGCGCAGTAAGACGTAAGGGCGACACCGCATTGGCTGTCGCACATAGCGATACTTCTGGCTGCTGCACAGAACGCATAGGCGCAGTGGCACGAGTGACCTGCGATGCAACTGGCTCCTGCTGTGAAAACACCGGGACAGCTGGGGCGGGCTCTATAACTACGTTAGAAGTGTCATCTAATAAGCAAGGGGTTTTCTTATCAAAATGCAACAACGTATGATGACGTTGGTTGCAAGAGCGGCATTTTAATTTAGATGAACAGTTACTAGTCTTGTGTTTTAAACTCAGACAATTGACACATGCGTTACTATCCTTTACAATTTTAAAACGAGCGGACGGAGTCAAATTATTAAATGCGGGACATTTATAATAGTGTGCATGTACAATAACATCGCACATGCACTTGTGCGAGTTATGCGACTCTGAACATGACACATAAGATTGCGGATTGGGAGCAGAGATACAATTATTTGTAGTTCGATATTTATTCGACTTCTGTTTCACGTTATTATTAATAATAGACGAGCTAGACGTGCTAGACGTGCTAGGCTGCGTATTACGGAATATTCTACACTGATCTTTAATAAAAGACAAAAAACTATCGAGTGTAGGTATTTTATTATCACGCTCCGTCATCTCAAAAGCACGGATAGTGTCAGTGTCGAACTTTTTTATTGCGAGTTGTAGTAGTATAAAATCTGATAAGTTATCTAATTTAAGATTTTTAAGGGAATTAACTGCAGTAACATACTTATCCACAAACAGTTGGAAGTTTGCCGCAGACGCGGGACCGGAGAATTTCAGATTTAGAGCTTGATCTAAATAAGTAGATGCAAGGATACGTATATCCTGATACCTATCGAGTAATGACTGGAATATGACCTGGTAGTTCTCAGCACTGGGCGTTACCCCCGCGAATACGGATTGCGCATTTGTTGACAGCTTACCTATGAGATAATACAATCTTTCAGCGTCTGTCAGCGATGTATTGTCATGTACTGTAGACTTAAAACTCGCATAAAACAAAGGCCAGTTGCGTATGTCGCCGTCGAATGACATAAGTTCTATGGGCGGTAGCCTAGGCTTACGAATCGCGGAGCTAGGACAAACATGGGACACGGAGGACGAGTCCGCGAACTGAGACATCACGCGTCTAATATAACAGTATAGGTCTTCAAACGAGGCATAGGCCTGGTAGTTAGGCTTAGCGGCAGAATTAGTAGCTAGTAACTTCGCATTATAATCGTCTAACAACTTATGAAAGTCTGTACGAATGTTATCTAATGTTATACAAGAACTAAGAAAGCTTTCCTTTTTATATTCAGAAGTGGTGGCGGTTTTAGATTGCTCATAAATCCCTTGAATACGTTCGAATAGTGCATTACGTTTTGCCTCTAAAATCACCAACTGTTGTTCTTCCGAAGAAGGTACTTTCTCATCACGCGTCATGTTTATGTAGGTATTTATTAACCACAAGAAATAGTAAAGAAGTAAACTATTCACTATGAACAAACAAGCATAAACATGTAACTTGCAGCCTGCAATCGTTGCGAAGTACTGGGATTAATGTTATGATATTATACCTAGTAGAATTTATAACTTACAATTGAATGGGTACCAACCTAATAATAGTGCGGTATGCGGAATGTTATTTGTACGGTGTACCGAATAATTGTAAATTCAATGTAGGTAGACAACTACTACAAGGGCGGTGGAATAAAAACTATTGAAATATGGAGTTCACTAGTAGACTTTTATAAAATCTTTAAATAATAACAACCACACAATGGGTTAAAATGGGTAGTTATGTAAATATTAATTAGATACCTATTACACTTAGGGAGTTGTTGCAACCACGTACTGGGTGTACAACATTACTTCCAATGTAGGTATATCGGATAAAATCCGGTGCGATGGATCAAAAAATGGTTTGGCGGTTATGTTGCGGAATGAGAACAACCTCATAAAGTATGTGACTATCAATTATGTTTTTGGAAGTGGACTGTATTCGAAGGATGCTGGTAAAAGATGAGTTACATTAAACGGAAAACACGCGGATATAGGCGGGGCGATCGTTGGAGAGAGGATTAGGTGCACGCCTTACCTTGGA
Source organism: Diloba caeruleocephala (assembly GCA_947459985.1). NCBI lineage: Eukaryota > Metazoa > Arthropoda > Insecta > Lepidoptera > Noctuidae > Diloba > Diloba caeruleocephala. The sequence continues at coordinate 25,142,653 of OX381606.1, read as the reverse complement.
GCTGGCCGCTCTTTAGTATCAGCACGCCTCTGATGTAGGTCTTCTCTCTTCCAAATGGCTGGCGAGGGTTCACACACGCTAGGCAAGAACACGTGGCACAGCACAATACGTCACTCAGTTTTACATCCGCGGGCGGATAAGTAATCACAACACTTTATAGGCGTCTATAGTGCAGTCCAACGAATTGGACTGCGATAGTCTTCAGCAAGATTGCCAGAAGACCGCGGTGAGTAGATTTGAGCAGCTTCCGATCAGGCTCAAGAGTTTTTTCATACTAGATATAGGTCACGGCATATTCAACGGCCGCGGTTGGTTAGCGTGCGAGTGGGGAGGTGGTAGGGATGATCGCCCGCGCAAGACATATTTTAATTAGTTCTTACACATTAAAGAGATGGCGTTACCACTCAATATTGATTGATTTACAATGTTATTTTAAGACTCCTTATAGATTATATCTCTTTGAAAGAGCTCTTTTCCATATTTTTATTTTAGGATCAGTAGTTTCGCAGATAAGTTTGTCCATGGTAAATTTTCGCCTATTTTTTTAAATGACTTTAAAACTATATGTTTGAAAATTATAAAATAAATATATTACAGACCCTCACAAAATGCCCTTCACTTTCATATATTACATCGTACAGTTTGCAAACCTTTTTCTTTAATTTTCAACTACAATGGCTTACCAATACCAATTGTTCTGGGGATAAATGATTGCTACAAGATCGAATTCAACAATATACAACATATTCAAAAATTTCTCTCTGCAATCCGGTACCAAACATATTTTTTTATGTAAGACAAACATATTTGGACCAGACTTAAAAAAACATGGTAGATAACATATTCATCATACGGAACCCTCTCCACGCGAGTTCAACTCGCACTTGTCCGGCATTAAATTTTTATTAGTTTCACGAAACTGAAGATACTTCAAATGCAGGCGATAACACCAGCTAACATCTACATAACAGTGTTAAACCTTCTCGTTGTGAGTCTGAGCACAGCATACCACATGCTCCTCATCCTACCGCCAAAAGATGTGCACTGCTGAACAAAGGCCTCCCCCATAGACGACCGGCCACCAAGCTTGGCAGGCAGGTTGTTGAGCGCAGAATGGCTGCTGTTCCACAGAAGGGACACTGCTGCCCTTCCACGATATCCACGGGAGCAGATGGAGTGGTATTCCAGGGCCAGACATCTTTTATTTTGTTCATGCATTGAAATATCGCCCATTCATCTATTTTTTATATTAGCTTGTCAAAGGCCTGTTGAATAAGGGTCTTTTTTAACAGGCATCACCTCAACAAAAAGTTTGGAGATCTCAGTATCTATGTATGTTATAGTGGACTTCAAGATTCTTAGTGCTACCTATCAGAGCCGTACATAGAATCTGAAGACCCTTAGGCTGAAGTGATGAATTAATAAAAATCAAAACAATTGTTTATCATTATGGTATTGAACACAGTTCATTGACATCGCTATGACCAACTATATTGTAATAAAAAGAACACAAATGGGATTCATGGCTATGTTCTCAGATATGAATAAGATAAGATCGAAGTCGAGAGCGGAACTAGACTTGAACAAATAAATAAGAAATCGAGTGATTCAATATTTTATTCCATTAGATTTTGTGGTGCGTGTTGTTTTGATCATAGCCTGCAGCCTAGATAGCTGGCGTGCAAATGTGGCATTACTGCTTATGCTTATGACATGATAATCCTTGTAAGTCATCCAGGGAAACAGAGGGAGTGGCTTATATACCAAAAACTATAGAGCAACTATATCAGACATATTATTCCATTAACAACATAGTAACGAGATTTGAAATGAAACTAACCTTGTCGCCAATTTCAGAGACAGCGGACAACCTCCTCTTCGACAATGCACTGGCCGATCTGTGCCGTCTACCTTCCACTATCAAGCTGCTCGCACTTGACGTATTGGACGATCTTCTCTTTACCATGGATACCGAGTCTTCATGTATGCTCACACTTTTCTTCGCTTCGAGTTTTAACAATCGCTGCTTCGCCTGTCTTGCCGCGTTCTCTCGGATGACCTGGTCGGCTCTGATGCGTAACACTTGAGCAGCTTGTTTGTGGTGTTTCAGTGCAGCTTCCAGGTCGCTCCGCGATAAAGCGAACAAACTAGAGTAGCCGCGTGATCTGTGAAATGTAATGTTCGGCTTTTATTATTGAGATCTGACAAACAAATTTCTATGACATGAATTTACTTGAAACGACGACTCGAAATGTTGGCGCCCAACATGGGACCTATTTCTGTGCGTTTTTGTAGTATATATGTCACTGCTATTTTGTTACTTACATGCTACTGAATACTATTTATGCTTTCACTTTATTCATCCTTAACAATGAAATAGATACCATGTTGGGCGCCAACGTTTGTAGTAGGCACAATTGGTGCAGTGGCTGATACAATCGGCTGCTGCGCACCGGGTCGTGGGTTCGATTCCCGGTTGGAACAAATATTTGTACGATCTGCAGGTAGTTGTTCCGGGTCTAGGTGTATTATGTGTGGAATTTATGTTTGTAAACGCACCCACGACACAGGAGAAATCCTAGTGTAGAGCAACGTTTTTTTAAATAACAAAAAACAGTTATATCACTTATATCGCACATTTAACCAATCTTCCGTTATTGAACATTTTCTTTTACCTGACGGTAGCAGTTCGTCGTCGAAGGCCATCAATACCTAGCAGACTTATTTCACCGAATACGGAGCCCTCTCTTAATGTCGCCAAAACTTCGTTCTCATCCTGTGACATTACCTAAAAGAATTTCATAATATTTGTGAATTTAATTTTTTCCATAATATTATTATGTAAATAGATTAAACAACACGAAGCGCGTTTATTTGTAGACGGTTTGGATTTGTTAATCCCAAAAGTGATTATCGTCTTCGAAGTCTTTTAAGACTGATATTTGTAAAGAAAATCTAGTTGATACATACGCAACACTCGCCAGACTTGATGATGTACATTTGATGGCCGACGTCACCACGTCGTACGACCACATCACCGGGGAGGAAGGAAACCGGGCGTAGCTGGAGGACCAGGTCACGCAGTAGAGAATCGGAACAGTCTCGAAACAGTTGCACCTGCAATAATATTTTATTATTTAAAAAAGCAATCTATGTCATGGTTTACCATCGCCAGCGTATGGTGAAACAAGCTAGATAAATGAAACAATTAATGGTAAATACTAGTTATTAACAGCAAAGCATAATAGGAGCGAAGAAAGAGGCAAAGACCCCATGGGAGATTTCTGTATGCCGAAAGAAACAGTAAGTAAAATAAATAAACTCTACTTTATCTTTCGAAAAACACCTATTATAACAATAATATTACCTTGCTTAGTGTCGTCATGTGAACTTCAAGTGCCACATCTCGTTTCATGTTGAACGGCAATGAGTTTAAAATTCGGGGTTCATCTGTAAAATACACAGAAATATTCTTATCAAATTAAATTACTATATATTATATTTTATTCTTTCTATTTAAAATTAAACTACAGAGGAAGGTTTTACTCTATGATTTAAACGGCTTATATGTGATTAGCCATTGGGTTATGTTCTGGGTTACGAAGTGTATAGATACCATCTAAGGGCAGTAGTGCCAACTTGCATATTACAGTTAATACATGGCAGCCCAACATGGGGCATTTCAAACAAAACCTGGCACCCAACATGGGACATTTCATCATTATTTGGCACCCAACATGGGGCAATTCAAACATCTGGAGTCCAATGTAGGGAAATTCAAATATTATCTTGCGCCCACATTTTTAATAACAAGGTACTTATTATATGTGACATCCAGTATATGTAATAATACGAATATCATCTGGGACATTATAAACATTATCTCGCGTTGAAAATGGGCCATTGTGAATATCTATGCGAGGCCCAAAATTATGAATTCCAGAAAAAGTACTTTTGACATTGAAATTATTGACTAACCGAAACAACGTTGTTTTCTCCAGGTGTAGTTGAACCACGACGCGACCCGTCTCTGTAGTGGGGAGGGCATATTCAGCCGACGAAGATAGCGAATACTGCCATCCAGTTTTTTACGATACTCCGTCTAGTTTAAAACAATAAAAAAATTATATTCCTAAATAATAATCCTTAGCTATTTTAATTTGAGAATCTATCTTTCTGTTACATCTTGTATAAGACAAGATAAGATAATTGTTTTCGTGTCTACAAGGTGGTATACTTAGTATTCGATGTGTGTAGTATTATATACAATTTTGATAATTTCCTATACTTTACAAATATTATAAGACAACATGGTTTCCAAAAATAAACCGATCAAGAATAACCGTTTCTTTATTTATTGGGATTTACGCATAATTACATCACTTTATGTTGGATAGCAAACAGAAATCAATAGTGGACACGCCCTTAAAATAAATGTCATGTCCGAAATGTTACTCACGCGCGTCCTTGTAGCAGTGGCAATAATATCCCTAATCTGTCCGATGAGCAAAGCGAACACGAACACGCCCATCAACCAAGCAGCTGTCATGAACAAGTACTCGATGGTATTCTCAGGTTTCGGGTTTTTTCCGATAGATGTCGCGGTTTTAGTAGCGAAGTAAAAGCAGCGGATGTAGGCAGTGCCTTGGTTGTCGTACACCCACCCGTTAGTACCGAGGCCTATGTAGTCACTCATTGCATAGTAGGCACAAGCATTCAGGTGAATCAAGTAGAAAATGTAGAAGAGGGTTTTCCCGACTCTTACCTGTAAAGGAAAGTTTGTTTATGAAGACATGCCATGCCGTGTCACGTGGCATCACTATAATCATATAATAACTTTTTTGACATTAATATTGTAGTATATTGAAAACTCTTTAGACAGCCGTCTGTATGTTAACTCGCTAGAGGCCATATACTATAAGATGTCAGGAAAACTATCTGTCATATTTGAATAAATGATTTTACGAATTAGCAAGATTTGTTAAATATGATTGTTTTTTTGTTTAACACAAATATTATTGAATTTTTGTAATTTTTTATTATTAATTATTTTCACCTGTCTGACCTAGTAATTTATTATATTCACCTGATTTAATAAGATTTGATAATGACACTTTTTAAGAAGTTTAGACTTTACTATGTTTTAAGGTAGGATCATTTTTTTCATATAACCTGAATTTAGAGAACAATGTACTCAAAAATATTGTCACATAACATGATTTAAAAAGAGTAACCATGGAGTTTCTTGCCCGTCTTTCTCCATAAGAAATCTACATCTTCGAACGCGGAAACTAAAGTCTCGACTATCCGCAAGTGCCTGTTAATGGGTTATATGAATAAAAATCATTTTTATCTTTATCTTTAAGATTACAGATCTTGTCTCTCTTGTCTTAGAACAAGACAATACAAAAAAATACCACAGAGAACTTAGTTGCCTATTCACTATACTCTACCAAACTTCAGGAAGTGCTTAGAACACGTTTGTGTTAATATCAACCTAAATGCAGGGTTGTGCCCTTTCATATATAATTGAATGGTTCATTGTGCTACTTGTATCCTTCCTTAATAACTACCGTAGAGGCACTATACGGATTTGCCGAAATCTCAGATTGATCCATTAAAATACAATGTAGGCCTTTTTGATACGCGAAAATATATGTTGAAGTAGGTAATCTTCCCTTGGGGCGTACGGATAAAATAATTTAGCAAGGCGACTAAGGGACTGTAAACCATAGGGATGGGCAGCAGCGCCCCATCTGTGGAACAGGAGCCATTCTGCGCTCACCAACCCACCTGCCAAGCGTGGTACAATTGTAGAAATCTATAGTAGAGGCATTTGTTCAGCAGTGAACATCCTTTGGCTGATATGATGATGATGAGGTAATCTTCAATTATAGTGATTGAGTTATCTTACTATATACGGCGAAGCAAGCAGCCTATCCATAGCCTGGTGGAACTCCCAGAAGGTCTGCAGTTTTAATAGTCGGGGGATGCGGAGAATCACTCTCTTCGTCCCGAAGAATATGTACAACAAGTCCAAAGGAAGCAAAGATATCACGTCGAACTGAAAAATAGTAAAAAAATCGTTAACAACCGTCTTACTTCTTTATTAATTATGTCCATTTCATATATAAAATATCTCCTCTTGCTGCCCTGGTCCGAGTTACTTGGGGTCGGTGCAATATGATAATCACATTACAAAGGTTTTGGCAAAAGGGCTTCACAGTCAGCTGCCTTCCTAAATCCATTTCTCCTTGGGTATGCTAGTGTTGGTTGTTTACTCGCCACCTACTGGTAACCCAAAGTGCTTAAAGTTACAAACTTCCTTAGTCGCCTTCTACAACACCCACGGGATGTGATAGAGTAGCCCTATTCGTGACCGGAGCTAAATATGAGACCGTCTTATACAGATTTAAATATGTAACACTTATTTTTAATACTAGTACTGTACGGGTCATCCACATATAAAACATTGATTAAAATTATAATAAAACACTTGTAAACTGATTACATCGCGTATATTATAGGTTTTTGATTTTCCTGACGTTTCGAACACTTTTCAGGCTTCGTGGTCGCAGAATGACTAAGGTGACAAGCATTGTTACAGATTTAAATAGTTATTTTATCAACCGTACAAAATTAATCAAAAATTGTTTCGATGCTTGCAGTAATCACTGTGACATGATGTATTTTAGTTTGGTGTTGTTTGGGGCTTTATTATTTTAATAACCGGATTCCAAACAGGTGGTACCTGTCAACCATCTTCTCCATTAAAATTAGGATGTTTTTTTAAATTTCAATAGCCTCACGAGACATTCTTGGTACTTAAAGGTTCTCTATCACGAGGTACTTGAGGATGATCAAATTGAAGAAAATGGTTGGGTTTTTCCAAGGCATATTCACACTGCAGACTTTGTGGAGCGTCTATGCTTGGACTCTAGTCGTTCTTTAAACGACAAAATACGTGATGTAATCCGTTTAAACGTATTTTATTATAATGTGTAATAATCGCGAAAATCTTTTTTGCTTAATACTTTTTTTTATGCAATATATTTAATAAGTAAAAACAATATTCAATTCACTAATGCATTTCATGCCACAATCATTCTCACCTTATACTGCGACTTCTTTCTATAATTTTTCCTAGTCGCTGCAGGATCGTCAACCCAAAAGCCTTCATCGAGAAACATAAGCCTGGGCTTCACGAACGCCACGTCGAGTATGTAGACGACATCGCACAGATAGTCCGCTGTCATCCAGAATGGCGTGTTCTGCGGAGTTTGGTAGGGGAACGTAGCGCGAAGAGCGATACCCCAAGCGTTGTAGCTGTAGCAGAAAGTTACCAAGAGAAGCCAGCTGATGTAGCGTCGACCTAACAGCAAAAAGTCTAATATCAAAGACAAATACATAGTCCAACGAAGTCATTTAAGATTTAAAGCAATATATACTACCTGTGTTTGTAGGGTAGACTTATCTATAAATGAAATCTCTATTTTAATTTGATTTTATGTTTAAGTGAGTAGTATTTCTTGAACTCAATTACTTAACTCGTTTATTGACATATTCATTTCTGTTGTCGGCTACTCAAGAATAAACCCACCTAATAGTTATTTAACAATCGTCGCGGCACTTAATTGGCACCCAACAGGGACCGGCTAATACAGCAATTTAAAAAGAATTTACTACAATAGCATATAATCAATTACCTTGCGGGTCTATGGGCATGAAAGGGTCGCAGATGGACGACAACCTTGAGAAACTTTTGCATGTTTGTTCACGTGAAGGGGAAATTGGCACAGGACTTTGTGGAGTTTCGACTATTGAGTCGATTTTGTCTTCCGCTGGTGGCCTATGAAAATGTATTTAAGTCATAAAATTTGTTACAAATTATTTAAAAAATTTACACCGTATAACAGTTTATGTTTCAACTTACAGCAAATATTATTCGATTCATAAAATAAACAGTCAATTAAACAATTTTATTTGTAAAACTTAACCTTAAAACTATCCTTATACATACCTCTCTGGCGAACTATCTCTTGATTTTGCGAGTTTGAAATCTGTTAGTTCCGTATCTGCTTCCGTTATGTCATTGTTAGGTTTGTATATTGGTGGGGGACTTGAGGAGAAAAGCTGAACTTTTTGTAGTTGGCTCACTAAGCTGAAAGTTTCCAAAAACCTTGTTAATCATCATTATCATATCAGCCACAGGACATCCACTGCTAATACCGGATAATATTTTTAATGATCGTATTAGATAAAACTAGGAGTTTAATTAATAAAACGTCTTCAGCAATATTGCCTACGTTATAAATGGAATGAGTAGGTCTAAGTACTTTGTTTTATGCTAAAAATATCTTATAATCTGTCCGCTTTCGTCTATAACAGATTTGGCAAGACTCAAGAGTAGGAAAATTCAAAAATATTTGATATCGTAAGTACCTAGTTTGTTTTAGTAAAATGGTTGTATTATTTCTCGGCTATTTTGGCTCAAGCTAAGCGAGCGTTATGTTATCAATACAAATAAATAAAGTTGAAGTGTCATCTGTAATGTCAAAATAACAGCGTTGTACTAAATTCCTATTGAAGTGTATGAGGTACTTATAGCAAAACAACTATTTTGAAATTTTTGGTGGTCTGTATGTTTGTTCCGGCTAATCTTCGAAACGGCTGGACCGTATTTGACGGGACTTTCACTGGCACATAGCTGATGTTGTAAGGGCTACTTTTATTTTAGAAAATGCATTAGGGTTCCCCGAAAAAAGCCTATGAAATCCAATATGTATATAAATTAAATAATAATTATTTATAAATAGTCCGATTTCTTTTAAATTTAACGGCCGGTGAAACCGCGGGGCACAGCTAATTGAAAATATAAATATTATTACACGAATTATCCATTTTATTTCGAAAGTATATGGAAATCCCGGTTACAACTTCTATCACGCTTTTAGGATCAAAAGTTGGTAAATGACATATACACGTTAGTAGCAATGCCTTTTTTACGAATAGGCACGTACTTATAAATTGAAAAATGTCACTTATATTTATCACATACCTACTAGCTTTTTCATACAACTCCGACTTACGGCCGATTTTCATCATAATCATCATATCGGCCATACAACGGCCACTACTGAACAAAGATTTCCACAACTGTGTGGAATGGTGGAATATTGGGGGGAATTTACCAGTACTCACCACGCTTGGCAGGCGGGTTGGTGAGCGCAGATTGGCTACTGTTCCACAGAAAGGACGCCGCTGCCCATCCCTCTGGTTTAGAGTCCCTTAGTCGCCTTTTACGAGCTCATCGGGAGGAGATGGAGTGGCGCTATATTCTTAATCCGGACACCACACGGATTTCAATATCAATGTAAATACAGATTTAAGATTTTGAACTTCATTCGTTTTTCGTCTCCACTCGAGAAACTTTTTGGCCCAACGGCCCTTAGTTCTACGAGCAATGTGCCCCGCCCATTGCCTCTTCAGTGTACTAATTCTTTCAACAATGTCGCCAACTTTAGTTCTTCTACGGATCTCGTTTTTTACGGATTTCCGATTCGATAGAAAAATACCAAGTAGAGAAATACCAAGCATAGCTCTCTCCATAGAGTGGACTTGAACTTTCTTACGAGGCCCATAGTGAGTGACCAGGAACAAACAACATATGTGAATAACTCTAAACTTGTTATATCTTCCATAAAAAACAAACGCTATGAACAGAAATAAAAAATATTCAGTGTAGAAATGGGTCATATTTCTACACTGAATATTTACCATATAGCCTAATAATATAAGTACTGGTTTTGCTGGTAGTACGACTTTTAATGCAAGAAACCGGCTAAGTATCCGGCAGTGCCAGATATTCTGCCGCTAAGCAGTAGTTTTTAAACTTTAGATATTACTGGGTTCCGGTTGGGTTGTTTATTTACTCGAAGGATGCTGCTGCCCATCCTGCGGCTAATCCCATAGTAGGCTTTTACAACACCTATGGGATGAGGGGCATAAGGGACTAAATAAATAATGTCTCGAGGTGACGAGCTCAGTGTGATGCCACGCAGGAGTAGTCCTGGGTAGTATTACAATTGTTATGGGCAGCCACGACGCTTACCACTAGGCAAATGATGGCTCGTCTAGGACTAGGACTCTAGATGGAGATTATTCGAGTTCCTGGAGCCTCCCTTCGGTGCCGACGATGATCACTCCGGTGGTTTTAGCCGGTAGGAGTCCGCCATGCCCCTTCGCCCTTTCCCGGGGCGAAGGAAGTACACGAGGTATTTCCACCGGATCAATAAAAAAATAAAATAAAAAAAGGACTAGGTTGAAAAAAAAAGATCAGTCATCTTTTCTTTTCGATTCGTATACACATTGAGATGTCGGCAGTATATTGAACATTGATTTGGTCCACAACTTCTATCAGCATCCTGCATGCTTCACTAACACTTACATATAATTAATACGTTTTGTGTCATCGTATTATTTCTACAGACATACCTCTCGTTATTTGGCCGCGCATCTTCTTGAATTTCTGTTTTAGTTTCGATATTCGAATTTGTTTGAGTTAATCTGAAATAAAATGTTGGAAATTTCTTCGTATTGTTCTATTACTTTTTTGATTAAAGAGAACATATCTTCCTCATATTTTTTATAATTCGTTGTATTGTAACTAAATATTAAGTAATACTTCAAGTCGTATTTTAAGTTAGACTGAAGTATACTTACGTATTATGAACTGGCGTAGAGTCAGGTGTGCACCAAGAGCCACATGATCCTTTGGCAATTGGACGTTTTTCTGTTTGTTTCCCCGTAGACGACGGGTGAACAGTGTGCTAAAAAAATAATATGGATAAATGTGGGTGCACTGTTCACGTTGAATAGAGCGCAGAGGATAAAGGACGTCCGAAATATTTTGGACAAACGGTTCTCGAAACTCTTAATTGTATTTCGCATAAACTATATTCTGGCAAGAAAACAATACTATTTAAACTTGCGATTACAAATCATATTTATCCCCTGACATCTGAGGGCCAATTCTCGTAATTAACTTACACTGCGACTGAAACTTGACCGAACTGAGATTAAATTATGAATTGACCGAAAAAATGGTATTCTGCTACTCTTAAAGTTCAGTCGAATTACAGTATATTACGTACGTGTGGTGCCGGCTTGCCGTGTGGTGCCGGCTCAGAATGCCACCACCCCATCTCCTCCCATGGGTGTCGTAAAAGTCGACTAAGGGATTAGTCGGAGGATGGGCAGCAGCGTCCTTCGACTACATTAACAACTCAACTGCGATCGCCAACCCGCCTGCCAAGCGTGGCGATTATGGCAAAACCCCCCAATGAGCTCAAAACACATCCATATCGGTGGTTGTGATGATCTTTGGGGGAGGCCTGTGTCCAACAGTGGACTTCATTAGGCCGAAATGATGAAAAAAATGACAGTATAATCTCGATCTAGCCTCATTTCAATCTCAATTTTGACGTTTATTCAATGACAATTTAGTACATGTGACAGTTCGAAATGTTAGCAGAATACCGTTTTCACTTCGATCAACTTTCAATCCATTTTCGATCTTATCACAGTGTAAGTTCACGTTTGACGTTGTTTGTTAGTTTAGGAGAATACCATTTGTGACATTTATGACACTGAGACTAGATCGGAACTATATTTTGAACGTTTTTAAATTACGAGAATTGGGCCTCTGGAAATACCCTGATTTCTCGCCAAGGCTTATTTGTATTCTTTCGTGTACTTGAATAACGTGCGTGTGGTGTCCGGATTAAGAATATAGCACCTCTCCATCTCCTCCCGTGGATGTCGTAGAAGGCGACTAAGGGACTCTAGACCAGAGGGATGGGTAGCAGCGCTCACCAACCCGCCTGCCAAGCGTGGTGAGTATTGGCAAATACCCCCCAAAATTATGACATAGTTGTGGAATCTATGGGGGAGGCCTTTGTTCAGCAGTGGACGTATAAATGGCCGATATGATGATGATGAATAACCGTCAAATCAAGGAAGCGGACCCTGATTTGTAGTCCTTTAGTATTCTCTCATAACATCCATATGAAAAGAAGTGGCTAAGACAGGCAGTCTTTTGTATGTCAACAATTTACCTGCACATAAATGTTACTGCATGTTACACCTTCCGGTCGACACCATTTCTACGTCAGTCAAGTAGTATTGCCTTGTTATACTTAACTCCTTGTATTCATTGACGTCATAGAAAATTTACCGTCGCTGGACAACATCCAGGTCAATCGCCATCCGCTTATTTGATCAATGTAGTTGTATAGTAGAACAATTAATTTCTCCTAATTATCTGAATGACCAAGACGGGGAAATTTAAGGTCCATTTTACTGTGGTCATAAAAGGCATAACCCATAAACGACGTCCACTCCTTATACCGTATTCTTGGCAATAAGTGTCGTATATAAGTCTTGTGTGTGCGATTTCGTGTCGGTATCCATTGTGTGAAGGAACGATGATTTTGATATTAGTCTCATAAAATCTGAAGTTATCTTTTTCTACGTGCTTTTCATTTGTTATCCTAATATAAAAACGATAGGAGAACTAAATTACGGTAATGTGATTGTGATGAATGTGAATGTGACGGCACGGTTGGTGCAGTGGCTGATACAGTCGGCTGCTGCGCTCCGGGTCGTGGATTCGATTCCCGCACGGCTAATATTTGTATAATCTGCAGGTAGTTGTTCCGGGTCTGGGTGTATTGTATGTGGAATTCATGTATGTAAACGCACCCACGACACAGGAGAAATCCTAGCGTGGGGCAACGTCTTTTAAAACAAAAAGAATTACGATTGACTGAACTGAATCCTTATTGTATTTGTTCAAAATCACTTTCATACACTGCCACATAGCTCGTAGAAATGACGGCAGTTGGGGCAAAAAGGTTCTCGAGTGGAAACCGCGCACTGGAAAACGCAGCGTGGGCCTGTAGCCTCCAACGAGATGGACAGACGACCGTGAAGATCGCTCGGAGTTGTTGGATGCGGGCGGCATGCATGTAAACGGTCATAGTGGAAATCTAATAGATACGATATATATGATGATACTCTGTCAGTTCAACAAATACATTATCGTTTTGACAATATTATGATTACATACCTACAATATACGGCCAAACAGCCATTTCCAATAGATCAATTCGCCGTTAACACGCCTGGATCCAGCCGCCGTACCGATACAATAAAGCTATCAATATATAATCATTCAATTCATTACGGAGTCTTGGTCGGATGGCCATAATATTTCATTGTTTACTGGCGCAGTAAGAAAGCACTTAACGGCTTTTTTGTATTCAAATCACAGTGAGGTGCGCGGAGGCTAATGGCGTCAGCTCGATGGCCTCGCTTCATTGACACCCATATCGGGCTTAGATCTCCATAACGCGGGTTTTGATTTCTGTTGGTTTCTATATATTAGGCAATTATAAAGGAAACTTATATGTACATACCGATCAACTGGTATTGTCTATCACTTTTTACATTAGAAGTTACCATTTTTGTTGATAATAAATTATACAACCAAGTATTCTTTTATGTATTTTACGATATTAATCTAATTTTCGAGGCTCAACTTGTCGATTTAAGTATTTAAAAATGAATGTCAATTTTGTCGTTTCTACAATTTACAACGTAATTATGAAAGAAACGATAAAATTGAATCTGTTATTTAGACGAATAATAAATGCCTTAGTACTGTTCATATCATGTAAACGGTAGAAGATAACCGTCACTTTAAGCACTTTAAACGTATATGTATGATGTGCATTGTTCATCAATGGACATGGATGGAAAAGTTGCGTTGTTTGAAAACACAAATCAATATCCTACACGAAACAATTTATATGCATTCTTTGCAACTTTTCAGTAATAATCCAGAGTAAAGTTTCAGTCGACATTATTACGTTATTTAGTACATTTTTATTTCACAATTTTTACGCCAATTCATTATTAAAGGTGTCAGCAACAAATACTAAACAAAAACATAAAACTATGTTGCAGTTTACTTAAGTTTTTTAACACTTCCCGAAAGTGCGATCCATGATGCATACCTTACATCATGCGCCGCGGTGGACCATTTTTAAATGATGCACACGTTGCATCATGCGCACTGAAAGGGTTAATTAAAATTTATAACAGTCGTACAAACATAGTGAATAATAAGTGATAGAAACAACTTGTAATTTCCATTGTTTCTTACAATAACCATATCAGCCATACAACGTCCCTTCTGAACAAAGGTCACCCCCATAGATTCCCAGAATTGTGTCGTCAGATACACCCAAAATGACGACTGTTCAGCTTTGTTTGTAATCTACTAATCAGTCAAAACATACGAAATTATTTTTCTGATTTGTTGGCCGACCTCGTGTCAGAGTTGTTCAAGCCGCCCAAAGGCTTCAAACTTGGCTTAACGATTGCCGTCTAATGACAACAACCGGGACCGACGATTTAACGTGCCCTCCTATTTTGTTTAATTGACGTGACAGTTGTCTGGCAGTTTAGGTATGTCATGCTCACTCAAGTGTCCTGCTGATGGTGGCGTTGTGTATCGGGTCGCTTAGTTGCCCTACAATATGGTTGAGCTGAGCGACGCTGATGCATGCGTCATGCTCGTGAACAAGTGCTGTCTGTTGGGATTGGTCAGCTTAATGCTGCCATGACAATTTAATCATAATATTTTCTAAATATCAGGCTTGTTTAGTGTGGACTTTTTAAGAAGTTTACTTTTTTCTGCTACATTGTCCTCACATTATTTATTTTGATAACAATGTAATCAAAAATACTGTAACAACTATTATGATTTAAAAAAGTAACCATGGAGTTTCTTGCCCGTTCTTCTCTATAGGAAATCAACATCTTGGAACGCGGCAACTAAAGTCTTGACTATTCATAAGTGGCTGCTGCCATGCTTTTACATGAATAAAAATATTTTTATCTTATCTTTACAAAGACGCTCAGTTCAAATGCCACTATGCGGTCTCCCATTCATAGACTGACCGCGCCAAACGTTGCTTAACCTTGCCGATAGTTTACCTATCAGTGAGTGAGAAATTAATGATAGAGGTATTACGTACTTTAAATATCACGCAGCGTAGTAGTCCACTTTGGGAAATACTGATCTAAAATATAGCCAGCAGATAGTAGTTAAAGTAATTGAAGGTGGGCGTGGTAAATTAGCTAAGTCATCTTTAATACTGGAATAAGTCGATTTGTATGTAGATAATATGTTACCTGGCAGTAAACACACAGATCCGTTAATTGGAATAGCGACTGCAGAATGTTGCTAGAATTTAAACTATAAGCTAAAGTCACGTATAAAACTTAGGTATCGTTTGTTAAAACTATTTCATATTTGTTTTAACCTCACGTGCATTGCGGGAATGAGGAATTCCATATCGTGAGGATATTAAATGCTCTGAAATATACCGCGAACACACTTCCAGAATATTAAAAACCAGATGGTTTTAACGTCTCCCTCTAGTATTTCGTCTGTGTCGTGGGTACATACAGCTTACAAACATAAACCTCACATGCACTAACACCCAGATCCGGAATATCTGTCCGTATATCATACAAACATTTATTCGGTGCGGGGATCGAACTCGCGACACTTAGCGCAAAAGGTAGTCACTACGCCAACCGTGAGTGTGACGTTGATTGATTTTCAATATTTAGTGTAGGACAATACTTTTTCAAGAAGTTTAATTTTAGTTATATGGACACATAGTAATGTCTTAGATTTTCGCGATTATTACTCATTACAATAAAACACTTTTAAACGGATTATATCGCGTACATTATAGATTTTTGTTTTTCCTGACGTTTCGAACACTTTGCAGGGTTCGTGGTCGCAGGATGACTAAGGTGACAGGCGTCGTTACAGATTTTAAAAGTTATTTTATTTTATCTACCGTGCACTTTTATCCTGGTTTCATAATTCCATGGATACGTTGAGGCCAAATTATAATTACGTCATAATAAACTTTAATTTAACTTTAAATGAATATTCAATTCAATTCAATTCTTTATTGCATTCCATAAGTAAAATATTTTAAAAAACAGATGGTAGGTTTATATCTATAGACCAATTATGGACCCCATTGGGCGGAGCATCGTTATTTAGGAGAGAGGAAGAGTATTAATACGAGTAATAATAAATCGAAATTAAAATGTATCGTCAATGAATTCTTTTACGCTTTAGTAGCTTTTGCTAAGCAAATATTTTTTTTATTTAAATACTAAAATATTAAATTTGTTTTCAGTTTTTATGACATTTGGTAGCTTGTTATATATTTTTATAGACATTACCAAGGGAGCCGAGGAGTGCATAGCTAGTCGATTATTATTATTTATTATTATTACTATTCTGTGTGGTGTCCGTATTAAGAATATAGCACCATTCCATCTCTTCCCGTGAATGTCGTAAAAGGCGACTAAGGTACTAAACTGGAGGGATGGGCAGCAGCTGTCTGTGGAACAGTAGCCATACTGCGCTCACCAACCCGCCTGCCAAGCGTGGTGAATACCGGCAAGTTCCAGAATGATGACACGATTGTGGAAATCTATGGGGGAGGCCTTTGTTCAGCGGTGGACGCCCTATGGCCTATATAATGATGAAACTTTAATAAACTCGAGTATCTGCTAACCTTTGCAGCTTATCCTCTTTCTGCCTTAGGTATTCCATTTGTCGCCGTGTGGTGCCGGCTCAGAATGCCACCACCCCATTTCATCTCTTGGGTGTCGTAAAAGTCGACTAAGGGATTAACCGGAGGATGGGCAGCAGCGTCCTTAGAGTTCATTAACAACTCAACTGCGATCGCCAACCCGTCTGCCAAGCGTGGCGATTATGGCAAGACCCCCCAATGAGCACACAACACACCATATCGGTCGTTGTGGTGATCTTTGGGGGAGGCCTGTGTCCAGCAGTGGATTTCATTCGGCCGAAATGAAAAAATGAAAAATTCCATTTCACTTGGGCATTTCCTTACAATATTGTCGTTTTTCATGCATCTCTATCAACAATGGATCGTCAAAAATTACGGTATATTTCTTTCGTGGAAATGTTAATTAATTTCCCATGACACAACAACGGTGCACGGTTTGCATTGAAGTAGTTGCTTATAAAATGGTATCTAAGGATTCATTCATTATATTCTCGGTATGCCAGGAGAATTGTATTTTAGCATGTCGATAGGTAAGGAATGCTATTAGTTTAATTAGTAGACAAACGAAAGAGTATAAAAATAAAACTGAATACCATTCCAGAATAACGAAAACCGTTTTTTTTAAAAATCTGTTCGCGTTTCTAATGTTGATGATAGGGACATTATTATGGTGTTAGTTCCTTTCTGCAGATGTGACTTCCCTGAAAGTGTATTAATTGTAGTACTATTCGTATTGTATAGCTGTAAGTAATGTACAGCTCAGTTCTAATACTTTGTGAAGAACCGATTTATAACAGACAAAAAAAAAACTAAAAGTAGGTATACAAAAAGATTACAAGCCCTGTGTTTCTTTCGGCATTTTTTCTCGGAGGTGTAAATGCTCTCCATTGTTTCATTATGACGTGTGAAAGTGTTTGTGAGGACCTACTTACTGAGTAAATGATTCTATCCTGAATATTTAGTGTAGAAAATATATTATCCTGAAGTTAAATTTTCGTTGAACTTGAATCTACTGGCCTTCGCAACGCATTTCTTTATGCCTTATCCCATTTTACTTTTAGTTCTTCTTTACATTATTGTCGCGTGTTTCACTCACCTCTATCTCTATATACAATTATTCGCCAAACATTTATGGAAATGTTTATTAATGCGTATGCCAGGAGAATTGTATTTTAACGTCTCAATAGGTGAGGAACTACAGTTGCTACATAGCTGAATAAGCTGAAGTGGCAACGAGCGGTACACATTGCTCGTAGAGCTGATGGTCGTTGGGGAAAAAGGTTCTCGAGTAGAAACATCGCACTGGAAAACGCTACGTGGGACGGCCTCCAACGACGTGGATAGAGGAATTCGTTTGTAGGATGCGGGCGACATGTAACTGGTCGTTGTGGAAATCTATGGGGAAGGCCTTTTTTCAGCAGTGGACGTCATTCAGCTGACATGATGATGATGATGATGAATAAGTGAGGAGTGCTAGTGCTAGTTATGAATAGGTAATATTTATTAAAGAGGGTTTCTTCTGCGTTCTTCAAACCTCCTGCCGAGCGTGGCGAGTCCACCAAATCCCCTCAAAATGAAGACACAATAGTGAAAATTTATGGGGGAGGCTTCTTTTCAGCAGCCGTTGGCTGACATGATAAATTATTAAAGAGTACGAAAACTTATTAAACCCGCAAAAGAGTAGATAATTATCTATTTTCAGCGAACCGATATTTTTATGATAATACTAACATTTAAGCTAAGATATCGATCGAAAGCGTTATTATTGTTTTCACTGAATGAAATGTGTACAACTGTCAACTAACTGCGCATTCATACTGAAACTGGAATAATAAATCCAAATTGTTAACTAACGGAAATTAAAATAAACTTACCACGTCAACTTTTACTTCCATTTTATTTATTAACTCACAAATAAAATGATCACATTTTAGAAACGGTTCATTCGTAAATTCACTTTATGGCGGCAAAGGCAAACAACAAAAAATCGAAAGGAATTTTCCGGTCAACGGCACACGCGGACACTGCGAAGGCGTTTAAGCGACTGTACAAATAAACTTGTAGTTCGGAACAATAACGACGATTGTATTGGATCCAACGTTTGGGCCAACGAGCATCCAAACATGGCGGGCTTGTAATCCAGGCCTACCGTATGTTTTACCTTGTACTTAGGGTCCTGAACGTAGAATGACATAATAAAAGGTAATTAGAAAAATACAAAAGAGGTCATTAACTGCTTATTAGGTTAATTAGGTTATAAAAAATGGCCATAATTGCATTCCCGATGGTTTTCACTATAAGGCGACGATATGAAGGCACGGTTGGTGCAGTAGCTAAGCGATTGGCTTTATACGCTACGTGTCGCAGGTTCAATCCCTGCACGGAACAAATATTTGTATGATCTACAGAAAGTTATGTGGAGACGTCTTTTGATTTCGAAATACTCGATTGCGTTCAATGGTGACTGGGGATTAGATACAGAGAATGGGCAGCACAATTTTCCTTGCCCGCATAAGCGAATTAACTGTAGAGTAGGTACCAATCCATTTGCCAACGGTGATATTTATCGGTCAATATAAGATGGCCCATGTTTAGCAATCCAACACTCAGAGTAGCTCTTTCGATTTTAATATCTAATATATAAATATTTCGTGTCACGGTATTTGCGGTCACACTCCTCCGAAACGGCTCGACCGATTTTAATGTTTTTTTTGTATATTTGGTAGGTATGAGAATAGGTCGTAAAGTATTTTTCATCCTACTACCCCTCCATTTTTTCTCACGTTTTTTGTATGAACTATAACCATGATGTAGATTTCCAAATTCCACGCGTGTCATGCCGCGGGTAAAAGCTAGTTTACTATAATTGGACAGTATTCGATACCGAAGCCGAAACCACAATTCTTTGTCTAGTCTTTCTGTATGACCACGTATCATCGTAAAACCGGTGGACTGATTTGTAAGGGTTATTTTTTTAAACAACTACGCTTCACTGTTATTCATCACATCATCACATCGGCCATTTATACGTCCACTGCTGAACAAAGGCCTCCCCCTTAGATGCCACAACTGTGTCATCATTTTGGGGGGTATTTGCCAATACTCACCACGCTTGGCAGGCGGGTTGGTGAGCGCAGTATGGCCACCGCTTCACAGAAGGGACGCTGCTGCCCATCCCTCTGGTTTAGATTCCCTTAGTCACCTTTTACGACATCCACGGGAGGAGATGGAGTGGTACTATATTCTTAATCCGGACACCACACGGGCGTTACTGTAGTTGTACTCTTGTAACATGGGTATAGCATACAGACATTCATCTCACATACACAAACACGGGTCTGGGACCGGAAAAAACTACATGTTTGTGGGAATCGAACCCGCGACACGTAGCGCAGAAAGCAAGCTTTGACTTTACCTATTGCGCAAACGTGCCGTCGGTTGACTGTAGAGTTACTTGAAAGATTGATCAACATCTAGAGGAAAAAGGGAATTTATATTTACTATACTTGTATTGTACGATAGTTCCCGACTATGATATATTATGTTTTATTCCATTTATTTTACGCTTCATATAATTAAAAAAGCTAAAACAAAACGAAATCATAATTAATAGTTCACCACCTTATTTCTCCCTAGGTGGCGTTGTAGCCACTCCTTAATCGCGCTATAGTTTCGTTACATCAAAATTGGTTTAACACATGTTAATGAATTATTGTTATTTCCTTTAAGAGTTATAATACTGATTGTGTGATGTGTTGATAAGATATCGAAAAATACTGGATATGGACATCGCCGAGATGATAAAAGACTTTCTGAAAGTCATTTTCAGGAAGTCGTTGATTTTGATGCCACAAATTATGCGATCACGCGGTGGAAATTCTTACGTCTCATCCAACGCCCCTAGGGAGAGGCGAAGGGCGCAAGGTAAGTTGCATGCCGCCTTTCAGGACACTAGACATGGGTAACTCAACAAATCAGCATGAGCTGCAGGTCAGATCACGGGTCAAGCACTTGAACCGGAGCTGCGAGCCGGCTCGCAGGTCAGCTCAAGTCGGTACTTTACTATACTGTGAACTGTAACTCGGCGCGCATTCTATTGGTTCGAACAGGTTTAACCGCCATTTTCACCTCTTTCATACATAATATAGGTTTAAAACATAATATGCGATTTTTCTTTGTTTATTTTTATAAAAACAAAAAAACATTATAAAATAAATGTTATGCTTCGCGTTTTATTTATGCACCTTTAATCATTCAGTTACTAATACGTCAGCTCACAGAACGAATCGGAATAACCATAGATCAACAGCTCAAAGTGACTACTTGAGCGAATATAGACTCAAAAACTATTGTCAAAGCTTTCATTATGCTCTGTGAGCTGTCAATGAGTCGTGAGCTGTCTATGTTGCATTTGAACCGCAGCTCAGCAGCTCAAGTGTCTGTGATCTGAATAATTGAACCGGCTCAGACCTGAGTTACACATGCCTACAGGACACTATCCGGTATCCTCGAGCAATCCGTTTGGCCATGGCCACTCTGCACTGCAGGCCAGTGTGGTTCTGCAGCGCTATATGCCTGACAGTTGAGATGATCATACCCGCGCCCCATAGAAGGCGATGGACGTACAGGTAGCGAACTTCCTCTCTCAGTTCCCCGATATTGGGCAGTAGTCACTAACCTCTCGATTCAGGAGGCAAGGCGCTCGAAGTGCTCTTCGGCCAAGCCCCAGCGACTGTGAGCCCCAGTACTTCATGTACCGGTCCACCTTAGTTTGTACGACACCGCGTATTGGGTGGTTCCCAGTCTGTGGCACCATAGCGCCTTCGTTTTGTGAAGCGCTTTTCGCAGAGCCAATGCACTCATTGGCACTGATTACCTGTTCACACATATGGTTACAGAACTGTACCCTACGAGGTGGATCTGTCCTGATCAAACCGCTCCATCCAGCAGTGGGACGACTCGCCTCTAGGGGCGTTCGATATGCTGAGGCAGCTGGCTCGGCGGCGCACACTCAAGAAGTGGCGAGACCGGCTCAGGTTGTAGTTTGCAACCAAGAACCATCCTGCCGCTCTCCGGAACCCGGCTCAGAAGATGCAAACGCATCACCACCTGACACAGGTATTCGTCGGTAACGGTTGTTTCAGTGTTTATCTGCACAAGATGGGGCGCAAGGTCACGGCACAGTGCCACTATCGTGAAAGGGACCAGGATACTGCACAGCACACTCTCGAGGAGTACCCTGCGTGGGCTGCCGAGTGGCGGATTTCAGTCGATCGTATCGGGCAATAATTGTCTCTGCCAGCAGGTGTCGTGAGTGTCGGCTATACTGACAGAGCATGAAAATTGGAGTACAGTGGTCTCCTCCTGTGAGAGCATCATGCTCCAGGAGACCACGGAGTGGAATAGAGAGGGCCGTTTCCATACGGAGGAGATACGCAGGAGTAAAACCACCGTCTCGGCGCGGCGCCACCCAGGTCCAACACGCCTGAGCCTCCTGCTGTCGTTATATGGTGGAGGGGCCGCAGACGTGCAGATTGGGGAGTCTGCGTACTCATATCGAGTAGCTCCGTAAAGACAGCGGCGTGCACGTGGTCACGTACCGTCATGTACGCAGCCCTGCGCACATCGAGGCTTCGGGGGTCACTGCACTGGGGGAGGCGGGTAGAGACTGACTCGAACTGCACGATCGGACTGAACTCTCCTGCACAGGTGACGCTGCAGCCCGTTGTGTTGTCCTAACCCCTGGTCACATTTTAAACTCATAGTAGCGAGGGACGGCCACTTAAAGTGTGCGAAGTAAAACGCTGTACGCCATTTTATCGACATTTGAAAAAGTAGCCCAGCTGATTCTATTCGTTTCTGATATCAGTAAATAATCTAAAAGCAAAATAGCCTGCGCCATTAGGACTACCGCGGTTAATACTAATTTGTGCTCTACTTTCAGCACCGTCTTGTCAGTTCTATATGTGCAGAAAACATGACCGTGGCTCATTCTAACGTTTAGTAGATATCCTCAAACGCGCGTAGTTGTTTACCAACGAGAATAATTTCGGAGTTACAAAATCCCTATCTACTTTCATCTAGTGGTTCGAGAATGACATCACGGCGCGGTGCGGCATTTGTTTTTGTGTGGCTTCACGCATACATTTCGAGGGAGATGTGGATGCTCAGCCGGTCAATTGGCGAAGCGAAATATGCTCCTGCCTGGAAAGTTTTAACACACTCTTGACACCCCACCAAATTACAGGGAGGTTCGAGACATCGGAGTAGAGAATTCAAAACTGCCATGCATCGAAACAGGAAAGGCTTACTGGAAGTCGAAATGTACACACACACAATACATAGCGGCTCATTGTAACTGTTTTGTTGATTTTCTGTACAAAAGACGGATCCTGGTAAATTAACGGAAAATCTAGGATGAAATAAAAGAGCTAGAATTATTTTGTTACTGCTAAAATAATGTTTTCTTTCTTTCTAAGGCATACATAGAGACCTAGAAAAACAAATGTAAAAAGAAACGATTTGATTATAGTAGGTACCGATAAATAAAACTAAACTAATAAACACCTAAGTATATCCTAACTAATTTCAATCAGTGCGTATCTCTGTTCTCATGAAATCAATACTGAAATGTAAGTATCTTGAACCACAGCTTCAACTCACTAAAGATCGACCCAATGTTGACATTCAGTGCTTCTTTTTCGCAAAAACACATTATTTACTGGAAATTAAACACAAAAATAGCCTTTACAAGTATTCTACGGCGTAAATAAATAATATAATGATTATTTACATAAAGAATAACAAAACATAACAAACATAAAGATTATTAACACAGTAATAACTTACCCTTCGTAGGATTTTTAAGGTATGGAAAACCATCTCGACTCTTTTAAAATTAAAAGAATATAAATTTTACCACCATTTTTATTACTGATTGAGCTTTCGAGAGATTAACTAAACCGGAAACCAGCGCCCGCCGATATAGGTATGTATCACTTGTCAATTTTACGAGCTAAAATATTCATATGCAGGTTATTTGAAAATCTTACTGTTGTTTGCAGTACTGGCATTGCAAAAGACATTTTCAATTTGTTCGTATAGCCACCTATTGGGTGGGATAAATATTTGTTTTGATGACATTGTTATCTAGCGCCTGCAAGCTCAGCTCTTCAGCGCTTTATTCGGTAATTTGGGTTTTAAAAATATATTAATATAATAGATTCCTATACGTTTTAACTAACCTGAGAATTCTCAGTGTCTTTAACATTATTATTACATAAACACTTTTATTTATAAACTTAAGCAGGCTGGGCGGTGGCAGTTATTACATTCAGATTAGATAGAGAATATAAATGATAAATGAAAATGCCTGTATTAATCTTTTGAAAAGAAAATCAATGGACAGAGTTGCATTTATGATTTAAAAAATGTATATCACTTAGGCGGCAAGGAAACATGCGGCCCGCCTGTTGGTACCCCGTTACCGTATCATATGAACGCTTGCAACACCTGTAGTTAAAATCGCGCGTTGCCGACGAGTTTAGATATAACGGCAGAACCACTTGCCCGAGAACAGAAGTCTGCAGAAGCTCACACATAATCTCTCTCAGCGTTACGTTATCGTTCCTTACTTTCGTACCTTTCACTACCTGGGCAAGCGCAGGTGGTGAAAGTGCCCATCGTGTAGATCATCGCTCCGATGACGCCCTGCAGGTAGGGATAATGGACTAGTGTCTCCCAATAGCACCCCACGGGATGGAGTTGAAGGCGTTGTCAAGGCTAACAACGCCACCCCACCCTGCCGGCTGGGAAACTGCCTGCTCCGACAGCGAGCAGACGTGAAGAATCAATAGTGGATCGCCGCTGCCGAAAGCCATATTACTTGTGGGCCAGAACGGGACCAGTTCGCGACCAGTTCGCGACAGACACTCAACGACTCTTCGGGTAATTATTCTCTCAAATAGCTTTGAAGTCTCGTCAAGCAGGCAAATGGAACGGTACGCAGAGGGAGACACCACGGCCCTTCTTTTTTTCATCAGGAGAACCAACCGGATTTCTTCCAGCCAATTGGGACCACGCTGTGATGGAGGCAGCTGGTGCAGAGCCGTCTTAAGCTATAATACAATCCGAACCGGGAGCGGTGATGCAAGCTTTCAGGTGGCCAGCACTCCTTTCGAAACCCCCAACTTCTCGGCCCAGTCCGGAAGGATAAGGATAAGGATGGTCCCGAGCCCCCGGAAAGAACGTAGAAAGCACTTCATCCAGCAAATCGGGGTCCATGGTTTCAGTCTCGTGTGGGACTCACGGGTGTAACTGCTAACTACCACATGGTAGCCCACCTTCATAGATCTCTGTCTAGTCTCTCCGGGACTGAGCCTTCGGTTCGCGGATGGCGCTTTAAAGTGACATCGTGGCCACCCTGCCTCGACGGTCTCTCCGACTGTAGCACTACGCCGGCATCGTGTGCAGCTGCGCAATCCCCTCTGAAAGCCAACACAGTGCCGTATGCCGAGAGCACCTGACCCGAGGCATGGATCCGTCGCAAATTGACGTCATCACCTCCCGAAGCCAGAACGTTTCCTCCTCTGGATTGGGCAAGATTCCTTGGTCAACCTTTGACCACGCAGCGACAAAGCCTCATACATACTAATGTATGAGGTTGTTTTGGGATGAGTTCACCTTAGAAGTGGTAATAGTTGCTGCTTGGTATAAGGGCCTCCTGAGCCCTCCCTGGATCCACCCTTGTGAGAGTGCGCGGGAGGAAGTTCCTCTGAAACCGTGCGGTACGATTTTGTCTCTAGGGTATATAGATGACTTCCCTCCGATGGCGAGAGGTGCGATGGTAGAAAGTAGCCGTTGTCATCACATCGAACAATTCCTTAGAACACTGTCCATTTTACAACTCTGTACAAGCTCTACAACACACACAGGGAGGCAATCTTTGCTCAAACTTGTTCTAGATTGCTTGTGAGCTTGGGATCGTCGACAATCCTAACTGTACGTTTCTGGACGTAGTCAAACGGTCCAAGCTGGTATCCAGGTGCTCCCACCGATAAATGACAACAGTACTCCTTAAGGGCCAAACTTGCGAATTTTAAAGTAGCAGTATTTGCCCTGATGAGAAGTAGAGTTTTTTTGGACGCCAGCTTGATTTTATTCTCTGAGTGCCTGCGGATCTATGCCGCAGGAAATACCAAGGATCCGAATACTGTTGACATTGTTAAAGGATGTGTTCTAGAATTGTTGATGTTACAGCAATGGGGTTTCCTTAGAGGTGAACGCGCAGACTTGTGTTTTGGTGGGGTTAAAGTGAACTAAGTTTAGTCGTCCCTATTCGGAGCCACTGTTTTGAGTACTCTCGATTTCAGACACAAGCTCTGCGGCCTTCCTCTACTATGGGACGAGAGATGTTGGCACGGCCCGTATAAAAGGGTCCCCAGTGCAGAACAGAAAGCAGTCCGTATGATTGTATTGATTGATAGTAGACCGCGGTGCCAGATCCGATCGAAAGCCTTCGTGACGTCGAGGCTAACAGCCAATGCCTTACCCTTCAGAGTCAGCAAGAGCCTAACGGCGTTAGGCTCCACCGTTAGGTCACGAACTGGAACGATTATGACGGAAGTCATATAGGCGGTGGCCATAATAATAAGCTTCCTAATTTTTGCTGTTGGCAACAATTACAACTAAAATATCAAAGCATTAGAACATCACTCATCAGTGTCATGTCATGTCATGATGACAAAAACAAATAAAAATCTGTCAATTTTTATTTATTTACAAATAGTTTCCTTGTTTTATTTACTTTACTCACAATTTCATGATAAAAGCGCTGAAAGCAATGGCTGAAAGCCTTTTATCACCATCGAAGATTGCGCGCGCATTTCTTTCGTCCTATGTGTCATTTTGTCGGTAAAGCAGTGTGTTGTCGAATGTGTCGATTATCTTACACTTCTTGCAGTCCGATACAGTTTCCGAGACGATTATAAAATAAACCGACTATTATAAGTTGAAAATATATGTGCGTATAACTTGTTAGCGGTAATTTACGTGAAATCGTTTGGAAATTATAATGCAAAATCAATCATCACCGAAGACGAAATAAATGCTTTTCAATATGGATGCAGGAAAGTGTTTTTGTTTTTCTTTTGATCGTTTACTTGGATTTCTTATTATCTAAACTGAATACTTACTGAGTAACGTAACTAATAAAGAAATAACTTTGTATCAAATTAGGTACTTAGAGACGTACAATCATCATTAGAACAGGCTCTGTAACTCTGTTTATAATACCGATATGTATTAGTATTGACTATTTCGAAGTTAACGGTTGCAAGGGCTCTTTGGAATACTCTATCGTTATTTGTAATAAATAGAATAATAATTAGCAAACTTTTTTTATAAAACACTGTTGGCATGTTTACCATTACCACTTATTTTTGACACTGACTGTACAAATAACATTATTTTTATAATATATACACTTTTGCATGATTAACCAACAAAACTTATAGCTAATAATAGTTCTATATAGATTTAAGTCCAATACAAAATATATAATTATACTATAATATGAGAAAAAGCAATTGAATTGAACAACATTGCCAATTTTTTCTTTTGATTTTATCATTTTTGAGAAATATTTTATGAATAAGTAATGATTTATTAATCTACATACCATACGACGTTGCCTTATACTTGACATTGTGGAAGAAACTACAGAAGCCATAATGTAAGAGAAGAAGTATTTCCCAAACAATTTTGGGCAAGAGACCCCTTTTCCAAAATGAACTGATTCAGTAAATATCAAGTGTAATTAATAATACCAATATCGAATACAAAAAAATACATTAATATCGAAAAGTAAAGATAAAAAAAATCTGTGTGATGAATGAACCTGATGACTTTCTACCAAACTAGCTAAATCCAGTCCAAGTTGCAGCCTTGAGTCTCTGCGTTCGTTCATTTTCAAACGGTTTCTTTGTTTTGTCAAAATGTTTGTAACCACACTAAAGCCTTTTTCGCCTAAAAGTATAACAATGATACTTCCTACAAAAATATTAGTCATAGCTACAACAAGTTGGTACACGTAACACAACTTATACAGTATCTTGAAAGTGTCAAATAAGAACTTGTGTTAATTAATAGGGGTTGATTTTAGACCTTGTCAAACCTAAAAATCAGTTTTCGTTTATGTCGACCCCTGGGAAACTAAACTATGTTAACTTTGGGAATCCTTCCTCTATGCTATAAGAAATAACTAACAGACCACAATCTAAAACTACCGAAGAGGAAACATATTTTTTAATACTTTGATTGATTGAAGAATATTGAGTGGGCAAATCGCAGCACAGAATGCAGTAAATGTGTAGTTTAGTATTATGTTTCGATCGTAAAAATAAACTCGTGCTAGGGGTACTGATATATAATTATGTAGACACAAGGCAGACTTAATGCCATGTGGCATTCTCAATCAGTCATCCTTTGAGTTAGAAAACATTGAAAGAGTTACAAATAAATAAATAATCATGTATATTATACTTTGTTAGAAGGCAAAAGAAGACAAGTGTGTTTTGAGCAGCTAACAGCTCTCCTAGAGTTTCTTAAAGAACATGAAGACTTGGCGAAAGGTCTCAATAGAGGGCGCCGCCGACGTGGAAAGTTCCACACAGTGAAAGTTTGGAACCTTTGCGCTAAGAAGCTAAATGCTGTTAAGGACGGTGCTTTAAAAGATGGAAAGGGTTGGTCTAAGGTACATTTATTTATAATGCTATTTAAATTTTCACTGTGAACCAGTTCCAAATAATTTTTATTTATTACAAACATTGTCTGAAACATATCTAATCCTCAATTGTATAGTTACAGATGAAGAAGATTTCTTACTAGTTAAAACTTTAGATCCGACTCTGATCTTCTTAGCAGGTTGACCATGGTAATGTAAATAGTATCAATTCTCAGTAGCATTCATGAGTTCCTCTTGTATGAAAGCACCACAGGACATCATGTTAAGTGCCCCATTGTATGCAGAACAGCAACACATATACAGTAAAGGTAGATCAGTTCACTCTGATCTTCAAATAATAAAATCTGGTTGTTTCTTAAAATTTCAGTATTGGTGTGACTGGAAGTACCGCGTCCGAAGACGTGCTCTGGAGCTGAAGGCTGCTAAAGACGGTAACAGTTCATTGCCTGAAGGCTTCTTGCCCTTGTCACCAATGGAAGAAAACATAATGAGTATAATAGGAGAGAGCTCTGTTGAAGGTGTTGTGATCTTGAATGATCCACTCTCTGAGGAGGTATATTTGTTTTTTAAGTAATGTATGAATTGAATTGAGCAAGTGCTACACTGTTTTTATCATGCTGAGCTCGTCACGGACGTCCACCCTTGGTTGATGCGGAGGGACATGCTAGACTCTTGAGATGGAGTGGTTTTATATTCTTAACCAGATACCACACGGAGGTTTATCATTAAACTCGACTACACATAACACCGCCGTATTAGTAAGCGAAGACATAACTCCTCTTTACTCTCCAACTTTGTTTTCTATGTTCCAGGGTTTCGATGAGTCGATACAAAATTACACAGACATCAATGATGATAGCTCAATAAATCAGTATTTTGGTGAGTTTTCATTTATAAAATTAATTCTGTAGGTACTTCAAAGAATGATTTTTATAATTGTCCAGGTAACAATTGCTAATAAATTTTACAGACACAGAGACTCCATCTGCGAAAAGACGTAAAAGACGTCAGTCATCTAATGGCGACACTGCTGCTGGACCAAGTAGTCCACCTGAAAGGAAACCGGCGGTCGACACCAGTAGTAGTAGAAGTAGAGATTTTAAAGGCTCAAGTAAGCGTCTTGTTAGAATCGTCGAACACATATTCGATAGATAATGATAATGTCTAGGCAATTTTTCGAAGCATAATCGCCCTAGCTATTGGCGAATGTTACTGAAAAAACAATCGAGTAAATTAACAATTGTGCAATCGTGTATTCGATATATTCCTCATTGCCGAATAACACTGAATGAAATTAATGAAAATGAACAATCTAACACAACTGCATGCAAATTTTCAACCTAACGTCTAAACAAAAGTTCTTCTGTAAACATGGTATCTAAAAGAAGGTCGTTACAGTGATGAATTACCATCGATTAACAATCAAATAGCACCAATTGTTATTCGACTGTGATCGAATAAGCGCAGCAATTGAATTATTCGCATATTCTTAGTGACTAACAAACCTATTGCTGATTCATACTATGAATGATGTTCCTAATATAGTCTACAGTAAGGCCAACGAGAAGCGATACGGAAATTCATTAAGCTAAAACAAAACAATGGAACAGACAATCTATTATGTATTTAGATATTTTTTTAATACGTATACCTACAAAAACATATAATCATTTTCATAAATATAATTTTCAAAGAGGTTACCAAATCCTGCATTGGCAAATGACCTTACACTGGCTTTGTTTACATTTTTTATCGCTTCTCGTTTGCTGCCCTTTATATGTATGTCCACTGTTACTCTAATCATCATATCACGATTTGAATACACGAAAATGTTTATTAAAAACAGATTTATTACACTATATTTCGAGATGTAATTATATTTTTGTGTTTTGTTTCAAAGGTATCGGAACACGGTCTTCGAAAAGGCGTAAGAAGCAACTATCATCGAACAACTCTGAAGTGAATCAGGGTGGGTCGAGCACTCCGCCTGAAAGCAAACCGGAAGCAGTTATTGCGAAGAATACAAATTATACTGACTCGGGTAATTTCATTCAATATTATTTTTTATAATGTTTACTTTACGGACTGGCAGCCCAAGGAGGCCACTCATATTTTAGGCCCACGCGCTACACAAAAAGCAATTAGTGAGAATATCCTTTAGTTTATGATAAACTATATACTCAAGCCATTTACAATGGCTAAATATAGAAAATTATCTTTTATCTTTTGGAATGTTTTTGTTGAGATGCACTACGCCGGCGTCAAATGGTTAAGGCAGTGTGTCATTTCAAAATCAAAATGACAATTAATAATCCCATAAAAAAAAACACTGGGTAGCATGCTAATTGTTATGGGCAGGCATGTCGCTTATCACCAGGCGAATGACTTACTCGTCTTTTCACCAAGTTGAATAAAATAAAAACCTTTTTGTCCGCTCTGAAGTGAGCGTAAGATTGATCTTACGTATAGTAGAGTGCATAATAATATACCCCAGCTACACACTCGACGAATGGTGTGGGAAGTAGCGAGGGAATGAGGCAGGGAAGTAGTGTAGCTACGTTACTCGTCATGCCGCTCGTCATGCTCCTCGCCATGCCCACCGCTCCCTATTTTGTCGGTTTTCTGTGCGCGAGTCAAAGGGCCGGCAGCATGAACACGAGTGACCGGCTACACACTCGCGCGAGAGCTCAGTCTGCATCGAGCGCTCGTACTGGGACGACATATGTTTTTGTAGGTTAGCAGTAATACGCCGATCGATGGACGCTCTTATGAAAAAGTATTAAAATTTATTGAGTATTAGCTGTTGAGCCAGCAATTTGGGAACCAAAAATTAAGCATCAATTAAAACAGAGGATAATTAATCTACGTACGACTCATGATTGTAAAAAAAATTACTGTTATATAGATATACCAAATTATTTATATAATTTGCTACGGTTATTGTTATGATTTTGTTTTTCTTGTAAGTAATCTAAGTGAGTGTACAGTACAACACGTACATTTACAACTCAACTGCAATCGCCAACCCTCCTGCCAAGCTTGGTGATTATTATATTTATTTATTTTACAAGCTTACGGACACGAAACTTTGCATAATTATACGTTTCATTTTGTCAGCTAAACATTATCTTTACCATGAATTGATGCTGCAGCCAGCATTGTCTCCTCATGAGGGCACTCCTCAACGGTTAGTGGCATGGATATCAACTTTTGCATATAAGTTTAATTTAGATAACTAAACATGCTCTCCGCCATAAACTGATGCTGCAGCCAGGATTGTCTCCTCACGAGGGCACTCCTCAATGGTTAGTGGCATGGACATCAACTTTCGCATATACGTTTAATTTAGATAACTAAACATGCTCTCCGCCATAAACTGATGCTGCAGCCAGGATTGTCTCCTCACGAGGGCACTCCTCAATGGTTAGTGGCATGGACATCAACTTTCGCATATACGTTTAATTTAGATAACTAAACATGCTCTCCGCCATAAACTGATGCTGCAGCCAGGATTGTCTCCTCACGAGGGCACTCCTCAATGGTTAGTGGCATGGACATCAACTTTTGCATATACGTTTAATTATGATATCTAAACATGCTCTCTGCCATAAACTGATGCTGCAGCCAAAATTGTTTCTTCATGAGGACACTCCTCAACGGTTAGTGGCATGGATATGAAACTTTGCAAGTTTGTGCAGTTCTGATAACAATACACTAAAATTATAGAAATAACTAATAAATTAATAGTAAAATACGTTTTTAAAAAAATAAGCTTTTATTTATATGCTCTGAAAAGAAGAAAATAAACTGTGTAATAAATCAAACTAATATTTTATGTTGAATTATTTGATTTTAAAAAGCTTGTCACGCATAATGTCTATAAAAGAAGGCTCCGGGTCGTAGGTTTGATTCCCGCATGGAACAAATATTTATATGATCTGCAGGTAGTTGTTCCGAGTCTAAGTGTATTGTGTGTGGAATTCGTATCTTTAAATGCACCCACGACACTCAGAATTCCTAGTGTCCTTCTAACGCAAAGAAACACTTGTTAAATTTTATTGTCTTTATATACCTACCGCTTGACAAGTATTTTCATCAGAACCGAACGAACTTGTAAAATTTAATATCCGTGCTACTTACCGTTGAGGAGTATCCTCATGAGGAGACAATCCTGGCTGCAGCATCAAGTTATTTCTGTCATTTTACTGTATTGTCATCAGAACTGAACAAACTTGCAAAGTTTCATGTCCATGCTACTAACCGTTGAGGAGTGTCTCCATGAAGGAGACAATCCTGGCTGCAGCGTCAAGTTATTTCTGTCATTTTAGTGTATTTTCATCATAACCGAATGAAATTGCAAAGTTTCATGTCCATGCTACTAACCGTTGAGGAGTGTCTTCATAAAGGAGATAATACTTGCTGCAGCATCAGTTTATAGACGAGATCATGTTTAGCTATCAAATTTAAACGTATATGCAAAAGTTGATGTCCATGCTACTAACCGTTGAGGAGTGTCCTCATGAGGAGACAATCCTGTCTGCAACATCAAGTTATTTGAGTCATTTTAGTGTATTGTGGTAACTGAAGAAGCATGCAACATTTCAAAGTCCTAAGTTTTAGAGGAAAAGGTTCAAATTTGGCTTGGAAGTTTTGATCTAAACAAACTAACATACATTGTAACTAAATTAAAAAATTGTAATGTTTTAAAAAATATTCTTACTATTAATTTATTATTATGTACTTGTATATGGGAATCTCCTAATTAACCCCCTTAGGGCGATTAATGATATTCATCATTTCGGCCGAATGAAGTCCACTGCTGGACACAGGCCTCCCCCAAAGATATCCACAACGACATATGGATGTGTTGTGGGCTCATTGGGGGGTTTTGCCATAATCGCCACGCTTGGCAGACGGGTTGGCGATCGCAGTTGAGTTGTTAATGTACTCGAAGGACGCTGCTGCCCATCCTCCGGCTAATCCCTTAGTCGACTTTTACGACACCCATGGGAAGAGATGGGGTGGTGGCATTCTGAGCCGGCACCACACGGCAAACGGTAATGATATTGTTTCGTTTAAATTATTTAATATAATTTGCTATGCCAAGGCAAATCATGCATGTTGACCTCCACTGCCGAGAGGCGAACGCCAAATGCGGCGCGTGGCGAGTAGAGCAGCGTGTGGCTGCCTAGGGCAACATCGCGGCAACACGATGAGCAGAGCGAGGAGCAGTGCGAGGAGCATCGTGTAGCCGCGGCAATACACACAAAGTAACAAACATATTTGGCAGTTTATTAGACGACAACCTTTCGTTTATTACAATATGTCCTTCTGATAACTAATTTGCGTTCTGCGATCGGCGCTACGTTCAGAGCGAGTTGCGCACGGAGCAATAGTTCTTTCGGGTCTTCAACAGATTTAGTTGAGCTGAATTCAAATAATATTATCTATTTTGACTTATTACCTATTTACTTTGTGTAACATTTTCACAGATGGCGAGGACAAAGCTTCAATGTTTCTGTCTATAGAGCGAGAAAAATTATTCGGAACTGGTAAAATAATACAGACGTTGGAATCGATACATTCTGAGATAGCACGACTTGCAACTGTCATGGCTGATATTAAAGACTGTTTAGATAGGCATTATCGGCACATAAGTGTTACTTAAGGTAACTTACACTTCTAGTAATGTTGGTACTTCTAATAGTGCATTTCCAATTAGTGATGATTTTCTTTAGTGATATGTTAAAAGTATTATTATCGGGATAATATTCATAAGACATCTCTAAAATGTATTATAATTGAATAGGTATTTATCTTTAGGATCATCACTTCGGCCGAATAAAGTCCACTGCTGGACACAGTCCTCCCTCTAAAGTCACCACTACGACCGATATCGTTGTGTGGTTATTGGGGGGCTTTGCCATAATCGCCACGCTTGGCAGGCGGGTTGGCGATCGCAGTTGAGCTGTTAATGTATTCGAAGGACGCTGCCGCCCATCCTCCGGCTAATCCCTTAGTCGACTTGTACGACACCCACGGGAGGAGATGGGGTGGTGATATTCTGAGCCGGCACCACACGGCAAACGATGGCGACGACGATTTAATGATGTAGTTTCATGTTTCCCCAATATGTGGTGAAAAACGTCATACTTTCTTTTCTTTAACTTTCTGGAGGAGCCAACACGATTTCGCCACAGGTTAATGTTAATATGTACATCAAATTAAACGATATTTATTTATCTTTAGGATACACATAGAATAATATCATAATCGGCAGTGTAACTTTTCAAACGGTGACGGATATGACACCATTCCGAGCTCTAGTGATATATGGTGAAATTATTATTAACAATATAATATTCATGAGAACTCTATAAAATGAATAATCAATGATAATAATCCATGATTTATGTATATTTAGGATAATAACATTAGTTGGCAATGCGTAACCGTTTGAACGGTGACATATACGACACCAATCGCTGGGCGCCCTGTTAGTGTTCTGTTATGTCCCTGTGAACGTTGGTCCCGAAAAATAAAAAGTACATGACGACTTGTGAATTATATTATTTACATCTATTATTTATTTACAGCTATTAACATCACAATAGCTAACATAATAAGATTAATCTATGCCCTGTGTGTGACGGCATAATATGTAAACATACTCTTAGGGTGCCATGCCATTCACCCAATGCCTTTGTCCAATGTACATTTGTTCAAAGAAATTGTATGACTTTATAAAAACATTGTTTTTATTTGGTCAAATATATTTTCAATCACAATTAAATTATTATGTGTAAAATTGAATACGGAATAATTTAAATTATTATTTAAGCGTGTAATTATATTATCTTAATATATATATTACGTGTCACGTTGTTTTGTCCGCTATGGACTCCTAAACTACTGAACCGATTTTAATAAAAAATTTGCACACTGTGCAGTTTTATCCAACTCAAAAGAAAGGATTATCTCAGTTTATAATCGCAACATAATTTTATTGCGAATTATTGTTTATTATCTGACAAAGAGTCATAATTATCTGTTAGTTCGATAAGATTCTAACAGATGGCAGTATAAGGTAATTAGTTAGTGTCACTGCAATCGGGTTTGCATGTACCTGCCCGAGCGAAGCCGGGGCGGGCACCTAGTTATTAAATATATTATTTATTATGATATTAAAACACTTTTAAACGGATTCTATCGCGTATATTTTAGATTTTTATTTTTCCTGACGTTTCGAACACTTTGCAGTCGCAGGTTATATGTTATTTTAAACATTTGTTCATAATATAATTATTGCTCTAAAGTCTAATGAATTAATATGTAAAGGTTTATTTGTTCATTATATATCATTCATAGTAGGTACATAGATTATTATATTTTGATGATTTGACTGATGAGTATAGCATGGCACCCTAGTATACATGCATAGTGTTAAGGTTACGCAGATGCGACAATAGTCCAGGTGTTATAATTCTTAGCCTCTAAGGTTGACTGAAAGATTAAGAATTATAATTAGATTATAGAATAAATTGTACATAAAGCAAAGCTTTTTTATTAAAATTATAAATCAATCCCTTCCTATTTTTATTATGTCAAAGTTGTACGTTGTTGTATGTGGTCTATGACATACATACGCTGCGGCAAGTTATAGAAAATACCTAGGAGTATAACCGGCCACTATGCTTAGCGTTTGTGGACTATGAGAAAGCCTTCGATTCCATCGAAACCTGGGCAGTACTGCAGTCACATGACATATGAGATCCGTAGACCTAAAAATTCTTAATGTTTTATGACCTTTTGCTGTATCGTATTAAATTTCAGCTATATTAAAATGCTTTGAAAACGTAATATAATTTTAATTATTAAAATAGTATCTGGCGCGATGTTAGCAACGAAAAAATTGTGGTAGCTATTTATATTGCTTAAAGGACAATAAATATGGAGAAAAGTAAAATTTGTCTTAAAATGATTTCAAAATGCGCATGTTTCACTCTGTATAGAGGGTAGTGTTGCTTAAAAATCGACTATCGATAGGACTTAGCCTGAAACATTCATACTATCGATTGGCCTATCGATATTATCAATAGTATCGATACTATCGATTTTATTTTACATATCGAACAATACTATCGATAGTATCGATATTATCAATAGTATCGATACTATCGAATTTATTTTACATATCGAACAATACTATCGATAGTTGAAATTATACAATAGTATCGATACTATCGATAGTATTACATGATTTTTGACTATCGATAGTATTTACGACCCAGTACGATAGTATCGGCACTATCGATAGTATCGTTGCAAAGCTCCCAATCAATACTATTGATATACCATCGATAGGGCAATCGATAGTATGAGTGATTTGGGGTTATATGACACTATCGATTGACTATCGATAGCCTATCGATTTTTAAGCAACACTAATAGAGGGTATACAAATAAACGTAACCGCTCCCAGTGCCCGAAGTAGCGCGTCCTTACTTAACTTCAAAAGAAAGCTAATTTAAAAATAGCATACCTGAACTAAAATTCAAATTTTCGCGACGTTGCTAGCTCTTATTTAGGCACTGGGTTTGAGGTCGAAAACCTTTTCAATGTCATGTGTACTTTTTAGTAAACTCAGATACCACTGACTTTAACGGTGAAGGACATTTTAGTGAGGAAACATGGTAAGTGCCTTACTCATGGTCTGAAATTGCTAACACGCAGTGAGCAAGTATAAACGCTCGTTCCTTCTCCGTATGAAAAGACTCTGCCCTTAGTAGTGGGATATTAGGGGCTG
This sequence comes from Diloba caeruleocephala, assembly GCA_947459985.1. Taxonomy (NCBI): domain Eukaryota; kingdom Metazoa; phylum Arthropoda; class Insecta; order Lepidoptera; family Noctuidae; genus Diloba; species Diloba caeruleocephala. The sequence goes on along the minus strand of OX381606.1, from coordinate 25,105,410 downwards.
GGTTATTATTAATACATTAATTGTATTGATTTATTTATATTGTTATGCACAATTATGGTACACAAGGCGGACTTAATGCCATGTGGCCTTCATGTATTTGTTTAGGTACCTATTTACCTGAAATGTTTAACAGATGTTTTGTTATAAATACATTTTGTAATTTAAACATAACTTATATTATTGCTTATCAATGTAGAGCATATTTTAAATTAACTGTAAAATTATAATTATTAATCTATCGTTAGATATCGTTATATAACGATGTTAGTTTGCGAAATCTTACTGTATTATCATGCTAACTCTTGACCCGTGAATGGTTCGAACGTAGACACAATAAGCATAGAATAGGCAAAATATTCGAAGTACTGATAAATCACTAAACAGAAATGTAATTCAAATTCAAATATTTTTATTTCAATTAAACTAGTTATTGGCTCTTATGAATCGTTACAATTTAAGTTGCATTAATAAACTACACGTTTGGCGCTCCGGTTGGTTGAAGAGTTTGGAGCAGGCAACCACAGCGCCGAACGCGGTAAACAGTAGTTTACTTTTATGTTTCGATTGTAAAAAGAAACTCGTACTAGGGGTACTAAACGAGTCCGCCTGCTCACACCGAGCGGCCCCCGGGAAGATAACGGCGCGCATACGGTCATGAGTCGCTGTGTGCGCAGCACAGCGCACAGCGAGGCTTGGGGGGATCCTTTACAATCCTCACCGGAAAGTGTCTGGGGGCGGCCTTTTTACAGTCGCCTTCCCTCCGCTAGAGGGGGTGACCGCTTTACATTTATCCCCTCCGAGATGTGCCTAAAGGCGTGGCACTAATGGGTGGCTCTAGTGTGAACTTACGAGGACCTGGAGCTACCTTCGGTGCTGAAGATGACTGCTCCAGTAGTTTAGCCGGTAGGAGTCCTTCGCCCTTCCCCGGGGCGGAGGAAGTTCATGATGAATTTCCACTGGGGACCAATAAAAATAGGGGTACTAAAAGACAATGAAGTTGTGTCTTACTGTATCTCTTATAAGTAAGGCATTTGCATCTTCTACGACATATCCTGCAAACCAGCTAACATAATAACGGCCGAACGTCCAGTTCTGAACATGGGTCTTCCAATAACTACAATGAGTGGTTATAGTCATATTGCCATAATCACCACACTTGGCATGGGGATTGGTGATCGCAGTATGTCGTTAATAGCACACTGATACTGCACTGATGCTGATGCTGCTGCCTACCCCCTTGACAAAGTCAAAGACAATGTAAGTCAAGTTGTGATGTACCTTGCCTATTCTTTGTTTCAAGTCTATGTTTAACATGCTTGACGCGTTGTTTATCTTATGTTAATGTTGTCATATTTATATTTTTATATCGCAATTTCCGATATACGTAGGTGCTTTACGTATAAATACTCGAGAGTACATATAATGATATGTCTGTGTACAGACGGTATACTGTCATAAGTCAAATTAAGCTGATTATTCAGTATAATCATTTAAAGTGACCGTTTGGCCATTATTCATAAAAAAGACCGGACAAGTGCGAGTTGAACTCGCGTCGTGAAGTTTCCGTACGATAACTATGTTATCTACCATGTTTTTTTTTATAATGGACCCAAATTGGTACTGGATTGTAGGGGGAAATTGCTGAATATATTGCCTATTCTTGAATTCTGTCTTGTTGTACCAATAATTTATCCCAAGAACGAACTTAACATTGTAGTTGAAAAACATATTCTCCCATACATTGCACTGCAAATGTAAGTTTTTACGCACAATATTGAAAGATTTACCATGTTATTTTAAGACCATGAAATCCTTATAGGTTTTCCTGTAATCTATAAGCAAAATAAGCACTACATTCTGCGATATAACTTATCAAAATTTTAGTATCTGGGGAGATAGGTGGAATGGTAAAATGGTGGCCTATGCGTAAGCCATCGATTTTTTTAAATAACTTTAAAATGATTCAATTTATAATTTAAATAACTTTTTTATTTGGGACCCTCACAACAAGCCATTCCATTTGATATGCTACACGATACAGTTTAATTAATAATATACTCCATATTCAAAATTCATTTGTTTACGTTACACGTCCGTATTTGGGCCGCTGAAATTCATATTATGTAGACCAAATTTCAACTTAATCGGTCGAGTAGATTCGGAGCAAACTGGCTGTGACAGACGGACAGACAGACTACGTGAGTGATTCTATAAGGGTTCCGCCGTTTTTTCTTTCGCACGTATGGAACTCTAAAAATAGAATAAATACGTTCGGGAAATGAAAATGTTTATTTGCTGTCTAAAAGTACATACATATTTATGACAAAACCACCACATATATATTTATGACAAAACTACTGCATATATATTTATGACAAAAACGTATTATTAGAGAGCATCGCATCATCTTATCAACCGAAGGACGACCACGGTTGAACAAACGCCTCCCCCATAGATTTTCAGAACGAACGGTAGCATGCCGCTCGCATCCAACGACTCACACCGGTCTCTCACCGGCGGCGCCGTGATTATCTAAAAACAGCGACAGCAGACGCGACATCAGCTATCGCGCAACCAGGGACACACCGGCGGCAAATCGCTTAAAATTGAAAGGCGAGGAAGCAATTTTCTGTTCATTGATCGTCCGACAGAGTTTACGTCAGAGATCTTCGCCTGTTGCATCGCTATCGACAAATACGTAACACAAAAATAACGTTTAACAGCAGCGTCTGCGTAATTTATGGCTGTCGCAAACCTCGTCTGTCTGCGTAATCAGCCCGATGGTCGTCTGTCCATTTAGTTATTTATTGATGTATATTATAAAACAATACTATAAGTTAGCAATGAACTGGATCAAGGATAGTATAGCTCCGGTATACGTTGATATATATTATGTGTAATTATATTTTTATTGTGTAATTAAATTTTTTATTATGTGTAATTTTTGTTTGTGAGTGTTATAATTATCACTCTGTAATTACACCGAAATCTACACCTTCCATATCATTCCTGTCCATCCAATGGTGGTCGGATGAGATCGACGAATGGCGATACGACTGCAAATTGAACCTTTATTTACTTTCATATATTCAACATTATTTTACTTCTATTATAAGGTGGTGAATAATAAAGTGGACTTATTAAACAACTTGGCCGTTATTAGAAGCTTATATGTTGAGAAGGCACTTCTATTTCCGTTGTATTTTACCGCTCTCTTTCTACCTTTACATCTATCTCTTTCGCACATACTCCTCCATTCACCTGGCAGAGGGCGCTGTTGAGCCAAGAACTCCATGCGCCTTAGTACACACAGCTTACACATCAAGCTATACAAAGCCAGTATGAGCTTTCGGTTTGATGAGAGATCCGTGTAAACTGGTTTTGTATAGCTTGATGTGTAGCCGTGTGTACGGTTTCCCGTTGTGTTAACTTGTGCGCTTGTGCTTTTCATATTGACACATATTGCACATTGCTCAGTTAGACCTACCTGTCTAATTCTAAATAGTGTATTTAAGTGTTACAGCACGTTAAGTAGAACAAAAATATTTTAGTTCTTTCTACCACTTATTTCATTTTACACTGGCGGTCACGATTTTTACTTTAGTTTTGCGCCCTTTATTATTATAATCTAATGGATTACATATTGTAAACACTAAATAAACATTTTTAACAAAAAAAAATACCGACCTCAAAAACCCTACACGATATGAAAATATTAAAACCACTGAAGAAAGAAAAAAACTATTTATGAAGTCGGGCGGGGCCAGATATAAAATATAACTTCTTACTGCCTACTACTGCCTTAAACTGCCTGGAAATAAGAGTTCGTAGTAAGGCCCCAGATAACCTAATACAAAATGTTGTCTATGAAGAGGCTTTAGAGTAAACTTTAATATTGGAGTAGGTATGGAACGTAGCTTCCTAGAGGTTGAGAGCTGCTGGTTGGTGACCAGCCTGCAGCTGAGAGGAGGTGCCTAAGTACTCTACACAACACATTAGCGAAAGTCCTATTGAAATCCGTCAATGGGACTTTAAGGGTTTTTAAGTGATGCCTGGACAGACAGACAGACAGATAATAATAACAAAAAAAATGATGATATAGTACATACAAATACCACCAATATAAATTTTGGAAAAATATTAATTTATAGACAAAGCACACTGTGGGGGACAAAGACGAACAAAGTGGGGTCGTATGGGTACGAGTATGGTATGGAGCTGTGCGGTGCGAATCGATAAAGCTGTGTTGGGGTGGAACGGAGCGGAGTTTAGCGATGCGAAGCGAAGCAGTGCGAAGTGGAGTAGAACAAAGTAGGCGAGAGCTGAGTGAAACGGAACGAAATTGATCAGATCAGAGCGGAGCAGGATGTAATACTTCTAATTTCTGCTCAATCAGTGGCGCAGTGAGCGGAGCGAGATAGAACGGAATATCTAAGCGAGCCAGAGCTGAGCATGGAAAAGCGGAGCAGGATGGAAAGGAATCGGTACGATGTAAAGTGGTTGAGGGCAGAGTGGAGTAATCTGGGATGGAGATGAGTGGAGTAATCTGGGATGGAGATGAGTGGAGTTTACACTGTTCACCCTGTAAACGTCGGATTTATATTTTATTAAATCATTTTTTTTTATATTGTTATTCTGCACGGAAACGATATGACGACATCCACTCGGGTAGGACCGCGTACCGTAAAGAAATACGCGCGGGCGAAGCCGCGGGTAAAGGCAAGTTAATAAATAAAGTTGCTATTCAAGCAAATCCCGCAGATAAAAAAGCATGCGCAAGAAACTGGTGACGAAATATTTTTTTTATCTCAAATGGCTTTGTTTATAAATTAAACTACTTATTAAAAAGCAATTGGATATTGTTATGTACTGATTATGTGGGTTCCCTTAAAATGAATATATAAATATGTGGGTTATTCCATATAGTGATTGTATGTTATGTATTGATTATGTGGGTTCCTTTAAATTGATTAAGTATATAAATATATGGGTATTTCCAAATAGAAATTGAAATAATCTGTCAAATAAATAGTTTTCCTTCTACCCTGACAATGAAAATCTCTATAACCGGGTAATTGTCCCCTTGAATATAAGTTAACTATTTTGGGGACCCGATATACGGGTGGTGCCGTGTGGTGCCGGCTACGAATAGCACCAACCCATCTCATCCCGTGAGTGTCGTAAAAGGCGACTATGGGATTAACCGCAGGATGGGCAGCAGCGTCCTTCGAGTACATTAACAACTCAACTGCGTTCGCCAACCCGCCTGTCAAGCGTGGCGATTATAGTTAACCCCCCAATGAGCACACAAAACATCCAGAACGGTCGTTGTGGCGATCTTTGGGGGAGGCTTGTGTCCAGTAGTGGACTTTATTCGGCTGAAACAGATACTGGTGCAGGTCGCTGAGAGAGGTTGGATGCGGGCGGCATTTGACCACTCGTGGAAATCTGGAGGCCTTTGTTCAGCAGTGGACGTCCTTTGGCTGATATGATGATGATTGTATGTCAGGTCAAGAAATTAACATTATTATAGTGTATGGGTGGTAGTTTGATTATGCCATTTTTAGGAGAAAAGCGAATAAAACATATAGTACGATTTCTTATTACATATTTAAATGTTACAATTTCTACAAATCTATATCAGTATTGTTTTTGCAGTTTTTCGAATGTAGAATGTGTACAGATACATACCAATTTGAACCTAATTGCAATTTTTTTGCGCGTAACCCTAATTATTTTTGCTGTAGGTACCGTATATACTTTCATATGCATTTAGTAAAAAACTGTTACTTTGACATTACAAGCCGACACTTTTATTTGTATTTGTATAGATTTCTTAAAAGTAACCAATTAAAATTAAGCGGTAGATTAATATAACGAATAATATAAGACAATACTTGTGAGGGATCTGCTCTTTGGTAGTCACAGCAAGATTTAAAAAAAAAGTATCATATATAATTTTGCATAATAGCCTGTGTTCGTTAGAAAAAATTACCTAGGTCGAGGCCTCTGAGTTGTAACCACGGCTGCTATCCCCTAAATCCGGCTCTGACTAGGGTTAATACCCACAGATGGTTCCCAATAGCAATTTCATTGATAACGAAATGGTGGGTACTGACTTCGAGCGAATAAAACTTATTCGTTCCCGAGCATTGTATAACGATTCGCTACCTCAAGATGCTGACTGAAGGAGTTTTGACATTCGTAAACGATCTCCTTCAATTCGTAAAATTCTCCTTCATAACATGCACTTGCCACAACAAGGTACTGACCGGAGAATGCCCTTCCCGAATTCGAGTGTAAGTTAATCTATTGTGTGCAAATATAGAGGTACCCTTGGTTCAAAACTACAGTTAAGTGTAATTAAATTGAATGAGTATTCAGACTAGGTACGTTAATTGTTACACACCACAAAGCATTAGGTAATTAATTATCATTTTTTTCGGCTGGACAAAGCGGAGATTGAGAGACTTGGCTTGTTGATCGCCATTATAAGCGTTAGAGTACTCACACTTTAACATAAGTTAGAACCCAGCCCTCACACGATCAACTGTTCTGGGTCAATGATAAATTGTAATGTACTGGCTTGAGGCAGAATAATTCTTATACCTACCATGGAATACTCTCAGAGTTGTAATGGAACTTTTTATATCGAATTGTACGACAAATATGTGCCCTCTGTCTATGCATACCGATATAATGTTGATTCTCGGTTGAACTTTCCCTCGTAGTGGATTGTAATGTAGTGCTCGAAGTAACATTGTTACTCAAACGAATGCGCCCGGTCGGTGTCCACCTTTACAGCCTGGGACGTACAAATACAAGCGAATTTTAGCCGCCGTCGTGTATCACATTGCGGGATCAAATAGTTCAAGTGATAATGTATACCCAGGGTTGTCGTAACGTGCTTAGTAGTTCGCGAGCCATGTGTCAATACAACGTATCACTGTCTAGCTAATTAAGTGTATTTAAATAATAAGTTATGATGAAGTATGTGATTTGTATTCTAGTTTTGTGCGTAATAAGGTAAGTTATCATTTAAAGCTATGCATTCAATACTTATCTGAAGGTGTCGGAATCTGTGTTTTTTTATCTATAGAGAAATGGCTTTGCGTCAAATTGGTCTAACTGAGATTATGCTTACCCTATAGAAATAAAAAATATAACCGTGTGGTGTCCGGATTAAGAATGTAGCACCATGCCATCTCCTCCCGTGGATGTCGTAAAAGGCGATTATGGGACTCTAAATAGAGATATGGGCAGCAGCTTCACTTCTGTGGAACAGCAGCCATAATGTGCTCATCAAACCACCTGCTAAGTTTTTCCCCAAAATGATGACACAATTATGGAAATCTATGGGGGAGGCCTTTGTTCAGCAGTGGATTTATAAATGGCGATATAAGGAATAGAAAAAAGGAATTTACTAATTGCATTTTCATTGATTACTGATTGCCACCTTAGTTATCATATCAGCCACTCACCACGTATAGCAGGAGGGTTGGTGAGCGCAGCATGGCTACTGTTCCACAGAAGGGACGCTGCTGCCCATCCCTCTGGTTTAGAGTCTCTTAGTCGCCTTTTACGACATCTACGGGATGAGCCGTGTGGTTCTATATCCTTACTCTGGACACTAAACGAAAACCACCAAAGCCATAGTTCTTACTAGATGTTTATCACATACCTATAATTAAGGACGTTTTATTGCTCGAGACGAAATCAAATCAAGAAGATATTTTGTAAGTACTGATTATGGTACTGTATCGGTCCGTGCCAACGACGCGATGGCACGTTCTTTTTGCTACACTATCAAGACCCTCGTGTTTAGACGCCATGTTTTAAATATTAAGTGGTGTTTCAGTATTCGACCAAGTGTTTATGTGAAAGGCCGATCCAAACCAGAAACGTTTTTCTTTTATTACGTTAATAATAACCCCGATTCTCATTTCGACCACAGCATCCTACACCAAACAACCCTACACCGTTTTGTCCTTCAAACCGGATATGAACCTGCGACCTCTTATAGGTACGCATTAACTTTGCACACTAGAAAGAACAAACGTCTTGTTTCAGAATTTATTACGTGAATAACTCAACATTTTAAAACACAGGGACATGTTTTTTCTTACCTACTGTATTCATTATTTATCATCTTTAAGTTCATAAACTTTGTTCAGCTATATAGTAATATAATTGTACCATTGTTTTCCAGTGTATTTGGCAGAGTGGCCGTAAATGACCAAGATCATATTAGTAATTTAACCGCAGATGTAAAACCAGATAAAACTGATCTAAGTATTATAAACAATACGATTGTAGAGAATAAAACTAATGATAACACAGTTCACGTGAGTTTGGTTGAGGCAAACATAATTAATACGATAATTAAGAAAGCGTGTGACACGCACATAGATATATTTGAGAACCTGTTAGTCAAATATCTCAATGGATCAAATGTTACCGGTGCGAATGAGCCTTGTGAACCACAAGTTAAAGTTGATAATGGTACAGCGTTAATTTTAACTCCGTATCTAAAAGATGGGAGATTTAAGGAAGCGAAAAAGGCTTCGAGGGTCGATTCAAAGCCTTTTTTAGGATTTAAGAGTTACTCTGGCTTCTTCACGGTGAACGAGACTTACAACTCGAACCTATTCTTTTGGTACTTCCCTGTGTTGAACAAGCCTGTTAACGAGAATCCATGGATCATCTGGCTGCAAGGGGGTCCTGGGGCCTCTAGTATGACTGGACTTTTTGATGAAATTGGACCGTTTAGTGTGATAAATGGAACTTTGAAACGTAAGTAATGATAATAAGTCGGTACCTATAGTAAGTACTTACATCATCATATCAACTGAAGGACGTCCACTGCTGAACAAAGACCTCTCATAGATTTCCATAACGATCGGTTACACTAGAGGCCGGTTGTTTGTTTGTGTAGTAAGCCCAGCAGACCAGCTGATGGTAGGCTTTATCAAGGTAAACACTAAAAAGAACATTGAATAATGAAAATTATACTGTTGTACTTATACTATTATAAGAAGTAGTATAAAAATAATAACTAGAAGATGGTAAGTATTAAGTATAATACACCCCGGATCCGCTACTGGCAAGTACTCACCACGACAGCAGGTTGCCAGCGGGTTGGTCAGCGCAGTATGGTTACCTACTGTTTCACATAAGGGGCGCTCGCTGACCATCGCTTGTAGAGCGAGTCTTTTAGGCGCCAGTAAGACATCCACAGATATGAAGTGGTGCTATATTCTAAAACCGGATACCACACGAAACAGGCACAGTAAGTAAAGCCGTCCTAAACCATCGAGTATAAAAATATTTTATTTGTATCGGTTAGTCTGGCCAATATTGCCTGAGCCTAAGAAATAATCACCTTGATAATATGTCAAAAACACTCGATAAACCTCTGCGACACTTCGATATCACCAATTATTCCACGTGTTTTCATCAATATACGATCAATGTGTTGTAGATCAATAGATCGACAGCAGCAATCAGTCATGACTCTAAACATAGAGTATATATAATGTGTTTACGATAAGGATGTGTGATATGGTAATTCTCAGTTGGGACTTGGATAATTAGAGTATGGAGATTGCTAATGAGTTCTTACAGAATAGCACTGCAGCGTGGTTAGAATAACCACAACATCACAACGAAGCAACCGTGACCAGTGAATACCTGCGTCAGGTGGTAGGTCATGCGCTCGCTCCTCTCGAGTCATGCAATGAAGAGCAGCAGGACTGCCTCGGCGACGCGCTTGGTCACGTACTGTTGCCACAGGCGGTCACACCACTTGTCGAGTACGCGTCGTCGAGCTTGCCGCTTCCACCTATCGGCCGGCCCTTCTGGAACTTCGCTCTGGTGGAGAGTGCGTATGTAATTATAGACCCACGCATCCATCTTCGCCAGGATATGTAAAGGCAGAAAGCGCGCCGCTTTGTAAGACGCAGTCCTGTATCCTCGCACGTTCCGTATAGCCACTCTACTCTGCAAACCTTGGAGTCTCTGTAGCGCTAAATGTCTGACAGACGAGATGGTTTACGGAGCGCCTGGCTGATCATACAGGCGCCCCGTAGAGAAGGGTCCGATGATGGACTAGTGCCCCACGGGATGGAGTTGAAGGCGTTAACTATTGTCAGGGCTAACAGCCAACGCCACCCCACCGAGTCCGACAGCGAGCAGATGCCAGTAGCGTCCATGGCCCCCTGAGCCCCCCTGGTTCATCCCTCGCTCTCCTTGGCTGCTGTCCGTAATAAAAATAATGTTTTTTATAATCTAATAGGTAAGTATTATCATAGGCACCCGATCATTCGCTGAACATAGATTCCCCAGCAGTCCGCTAGAGTAAACTGCATTGGAGATTTAAGGGATATACCATTTTTATTGCGTCAAGACGGCTCGGTGATGGTAGACCGTGATGTAGATAGACGGCTTATCAATTTCATCAGCTATTAGAGTCTTTTCTCCTACATTGTCTTCATCATTTCGGCCGAGTGAAGTCCACTGCTGGACACAGGCCTCCCCCAAAGATCACCACAATCACCGATATGGAAGTGTTCTGGGCTCATTGGGGGGGTTTGCCATAATCGCCACGCTTGGCAGGCGGGTTGGCGATCGCAGTTGAGTTGTTAATGTACTCGAAGGACGCTGCTGCCCATCCTCCGGCTAATCCCTTAGTCAACTTTTATGACACCCATGGAAGGAGACGGGGTGGTGGCATTCTGAGCTGGCACCACACGGCAAGTTATAGCTTCATAATTTATCATAATTCTATTTCCCGTTCTTCTCCATAGGAAACCTACATCTTGTAACGCGGCAACTAAAGTCTGACTATTCATGAGTGCCTGTAATTGGTTTTATATGAATAAAAATATGTTTATCTTTATCTTTAATCATAATGATACGCAGAAAACTGTATAAAATTTACGATCCGAATGGCGCAATGGCTAATCGCTTGGCTATCTGCGCTACGCGCTGCGAGTTCAAACCCAGCACGAAGAAAATATTTGTAGGTAACGGATCCATATAGTTGTACCGTGTCAAGGTGTTCGTGGCGTGGCGATTATGGCAAAACCCCCAATGAGCACACAACACACCGATAGCGGTCGTTGAGGTGATCTTTGAGGGAGGCCTGTGTCCAGCAGTGGACTTTAGTCGACCGAAATGAAGGTGTTCGTGCATGAGACATTTATGTCTCTAAACTGTACCTACTCACGAAAAAACAGGCACGACACGAAAAAATAGTAATCGTTTAAAAAAAGTAGTCTATCTATAGTTCTATCTCGGAACCTCTCAATCAGCAGTCCAACATCTTAGCCTGGTTCTGGTTATTTGAGCTTGTAAAATTTGTACTCTGTAAATAAAATCGCCTCGCTTGCAATACACAGTACCGATATACATTACAAACTTACTGACTTGTCCTCAGATATCCTTGAACCCACAATACAAAAAACTTGTGCTTGAACCCGTCAAAATATACCTACAAATATACATGAACGAACAAAGCATTTTTGTCACTAGTGAACTGTTCGGGTCACCTTGATAATATAATTAGATTATTTAGTCAAAACACTCGCGAGTCGCGACTGCTCGCCGCATTGGTTTGTACAGTGGTTTTCAGCCTGTGGGTCGCAATCGCCAGGGGGGTCACAATGACTTGTTCGGGGATTGCAAGTCAGGTAAACGTAAAAAGAATCCACAGTTATATCATATCGGCCATTTATACGTCCACTGCTGAACAAAGTCCTCCCCCATAGATTCTACAACTGTGTCATCATTTTGGGGGGTATTTACACAATACTCACCACTGGCAGGCGGGTTGGTGAGCGCAGTATGGCTACCGGTTCACAAAAGGGACGCTGCTGCCTATCCCTCTGGTTTTTCCCTTTGTCGCCTTTTACGACATCCACGGGAGGAGATGGAGTGGTGCTATATTCTTAATCCGGACACCACACGGAAAACAGCACAGTTATACATTTATAGTGTCAATAGAAAGAAAAATAAATATTTCGTCTTTCAAATCACTGTCATTGATTTCCTGGGAGGTCACCAATTTTTTAACTTTTAATTCGCGTGTTCAGGAAATTTGAGAACACTGGTCCATACTTCGCACGCGCAGCGGATGAGCGTGAGGCACTGGTTACCATCATCGAACAAATTGGCGTCAGGATTGCCGCAGTGGCTAGTCGCTTGGCTATCTGAGCTACTTCTCGCGGGTTCGATTCCCGCATGTTACGAATATTAATGTGGCCTATAGATAGTTGTTCCGTGTTTGGGTGTTTGTGCATGTGCGATTTGTCTACATAAACATAAACTGACCCACGACCAAAAAGAAATCGTAGTTCGGGGATCGTTTAAAAAAAAGGTTTACTGTTAGTAAATACTTAGCACCTTAAAAACATCTTGAGATTTCTGGGTGAACTTTGAGTGTACCTACACCTCTCAAATTTTTTGAGGAATAAAGGCATGATGGTGGGTAGTAAATAATATACATCGATAATGATTACATATCAAATATCAGCCTGCATTTGCAATCCAACTGCAGCGCAACAGGCTCTTCTGCTTACAAAAAAATTATGAGCATTGATTACCATGCTTGCTCACTGTATTGTGGCTATTTCCGCCTTCTCGGTCAAGGTTCCTTTACGACTCTGTTGGCTCCAGAAGGAGACCGCAGTTCGGGACTGGGAGGGGGCCGATCCCGCTCAAAGAAGGACAGGGCAAGGAAGAGGAAAAATAAGAGTAACAGCACCCCGGCGCCCGTGTCCTACGCGCCTGAGCCCCCTGTCTTCGTTATATGACTGGGGGTCTCGGGAGTAGCGAGCGTGCTGGTGCGGACCTGGTCACGTGCCGCCGTGTGCACAACACAGTGCACAGCCTCGGGGGATCCTCTATAATCCCTCCAGAGATGTTTCAAAGGTGTGACACAAATGGGCGGCTCTGGTGTGATTGTATCGATGACCTGAAGACCCTCTTCGTGGCCGCAGTTGAACGCTCCGCCTGTTTTAGCCGGCCTCCTCCCTACGGCATAGGTACCCCTCCACCCTTCTCCGGGGCGGAGGAAGTACATGATGTATTTCTGTTTTTTTTTTGGAATACCTAGTTCCTTTACTATATTTTCCTTCCCGATAGATAGTGATGTCTTAGATATTAACTAAGAAACTACACGTGATATTGAAAATATAATTGATACAAACAGTAATTTCCAGGGAACCCATTCACATGGCTGCACAACCACTCCTTACTGTTCATCGACAACCCGGTCGGCACAGGTTACAGTTTCACCGACAGTGTCGAGGGGTATACAACAGATATGGCTACGGTGAGACGAGATGCATTATAATGTTATATGTTTTTAGCAGTTTGAAATCAGAATGAAAGAATAGACTACAGGAGGGGGCCCATGGGTGTCGTAAATTGTGGTTGTGGGTTGATATCGGGAGGATGGACGTCAGCATCCTCCCGTGTGCGCTAAAATCCACATCCTCCGATCACCAATCGCCTGCCAAGCGTGGTGACCAAATATCGCCTAGGACCGCTCATTGAGCTCCGGGAAGACGGCGGTGCGCACGTGGCTACGTGCCGCCGTGTGCGCAGCACAGCACAAAGCGAGGCTTGGGGGGGATCCTTTACAATCCTCCCCGAGATGTGCCTGGGGGGGCGACCTTTTTACATTCGCCTTCCCTCCGCTAGAGGGGGTGACCGCTTACAATACAATCATACCCTCCGTTATGTGCGTAAAGGCGTGCCACCAATTGGCGAGTCTAGTGTGATCTTACGAGGACCTGGCTCTGGAGCCCCCTTCGGTGCAGAAAACGACCGCTCCAGTGGTTTTAGCCGGTAGGAGTCCGGCACGCCCCTGCGCCTCTCCCAAGGCGTAGGAAGTCCAAGAATATTTCCGCACTACAAACAAAAAAGGTAGGTATAGCTGTTATTACAGTTACTGTTACTACAGAGTACTAGGCATGACTAGTTCTGTCGTTTCCACATTTCCCGGCAATTTTGAATTTGGAACTGTTCTACGAGTATATTCGAATGTGTTTAAATTTTGAATCTCAAAACAGTTGAAAGTATTAGGATTAATGCTATTGTTTAGTCATAGCGTCGATTGGAATCTGTCAGGTTACGTACGAAAATGAATCTTTCTAAGGAAAATGTTCGTGCAATAATTTCCTACAACTTTAGAAGAGGCCTGTCACGGCTTCAGTGTTTTGAGGAGCTAACATCTGTGTTCAGTGATGAAGCCCCATGTCTGTGGACTGTCGTATTTAGAATTCCAGCGTGGACATACTAGTGTTAGTGACAAATCTCGCGAAGGACGCCCAAAATCCGCCTTCATTGAAGATAACATTATTGCTGTGAGACAACTAATTCTCGAAGATCGTCATGTGACGTATCGAGAGATAGGGCTCTATTAGGCATCTCAGGGACGACCATTCAGAAGATCTTGCATGAAGTGCTTGGTGTGAGAAAGCTAGTTTGCCGTTGGATACCGCATCTGCTTTCCGACGATCACAAGGCGGCCCGCGTCAGATGGTGTAAGAAAACTCTGCAACGGTTCAACCGAGGAGAGTCGAATCACGTCTACGACATCATCAGTGGTGACGAATCTTGGATCTATGCCTACGATCCTGATTCCAAACAACAATCTACAATCTGGGTCTTTCAAGACGAGCGAAAGCCGACTAAAGTTGTTCATTCTCGAAGCACTTCAAAGAAGATGGTCGCCACGTTCGTTGGAAAACCGGCCATGTTGCGACTATTGCACTTGAAGATCGTAGAACAGTTAACGCAGAGTGGTATACCACAGTTTGTTTACCACAAGTCATCGCCGAACTTCGAAAATCTGACTCAAAGCGACGCATCATCCTGCACCACGACAACGCAAGCTCACACAGCGCTCGTCAAACGATTGAGTATTTGAAGCAGGAAAAAGTAGAAATTCCTGACCATCCTCCATACAGTCCTGACCTAAGCCTTAACGATTTATTTACATTTCCTAAAATTAAGAAAAGTCTTCGTAGTCAAAGGTTCCAGTCCGGTGAAGAAGCACTCGACGCTTTCAAGTCAGCCATTTTGAACACCCCCACTTTAGAGTGGAATAAATGTTATAATAACTGGTTTGAGCGAATGGAAAAGTGTATTAAGCTACGTGGTGAATACTTTGAAAAACAATAAAAAGTACTTTAAGGTTCTAGTTGTGTTTTTTTCTTCAAACGACAAAACTTAAAAGGCATGCCTCGTTACAGAGACGAACAGAGAGAACTATGGGTGAAGGGGTCCTTTACAATCCCCCTGAATTGTGCCTGGGGGAGCGACCTCTGTATAGTCGCCTCCGTTCCGCTAGTAGTAGTAACAACTAATAATAATGAATAACCGACAAATTACATAGCCTTTAGGAACTAAAAAAATGTCTTTAGAAAATAATATTTTATTTTTATTTATTGTTTACAGTATGCCAGTCACCTCTACTCAGCTCTAAAGCAGTTCCTTAAAGTATTCCCTGAACTGAGAGCAGCTCCGCTGTACATAGCAGGCGAGTCGTACGCTGGGAAATATGTGCCTGCTATGGCGATGGAGATACACAAACGGCAAGAGAAACTTGGAGAGGACATTAACCTTCAAGTTAGTATTACCAAGGTGCAGCCCAATGCGTAGTGAAATCCGCACCCCAGCCACAGGTAAGTAGAAGGAACACCGTGGGGTTTTAGTTCCATAAACCTTTTTTATTTTATTGGTTACCAGTGGAAATTCATCATGAACCTCCTACCGGCTAAAACCACTGGAGCGGTCATCTTCGGCACCGAAGGGGACTCCAGGTCCTCGACACAATCGCACTAGAGCGGCCAGTTGGTGTCACGCCGTTAGGCACATCTCGGAGGGGCTGACTCTATAGTAGTATATTATATAGTATAATAGTTCTATAGCGGATGGATGGTGACTAAAAATGTCGTCCCCTATGCACTTCTCGGGGAGGATTGTGAAGGATCCCCACCAAGCCTCGCTGTGCACTGTGTCCGCAAACTACCTTTTTTTTTTTATTGGTGGCCAGTGGAAATTCTTCATGAACTTCCTTCGCCCCGGGGAAGGGCGAAGGGGTATGCCGAACTCCTACCGGCTAATGATCACACTAGAGCCGCCCGCTGATGCCACGCCGATAGGCACATCTCGGAGAGGGTGACTGTAAAGTGGTCACCCTCCCGGTCCGCAAACTACCTTACGGATGTTTTAAAGGACGATCGACACTATTGCCATACATTTTATGTTGACAAACAAAAATACCTATATGTATGTTCTACCTGAAGGCACGCAACATCTGATTGCTCCAAACGTCAACTTCTACACGCAGGGCACCCGTGTGTCCGTTTGCGTCGTTGGTAAATTGAACCTAAAACCCTTGTCATATCCACATGTCCTTCAATCAGCAGCCTGCCACATGCCCCAGCTGCCGATATAAAGGTGTCGTGGTGGGATACGGTGGTATATATGAAACTGGGGTTGCCCATACCACGTTATTAAACCGAGTTGGTGACCATACACTTTGCTTGCTGTATCAGCTGTATATACATACCTTGTGTTGTATCAGTGGATAAGTTTTTAAAACTCTAAAAAGTTATATTTTTTAATTAAGGCCTATAATAACAACCAAAGTAGGCTTAATATATATCAATAAATTTTGCTGTGGCCAACATGGACCACGATTGTGCCTAGCTTAAAGCTATATGTTTAACACCTATTATACATACATTTCCTTGCGGTGACGGGATTAAGAATATAGCACCATTCCATCTCCTTCCGTGGTTATCGTAATAACTACTTAAGGACTCTAAACCAGAGGGATGGTCGGCAGCTTTCCTTCTGTAGAATAGCAGCTGTTCTGCGCTCACCAAACCGCCTGCCAAGTGTGGTGAGTACTAGCCATGGCATGTAGCCGGTCGTCTATGTTGAAGGCCTTTGTTCAGGAGTGGAGGTATACTGGCTGATATGATCCTGATGATAATACCTTCATTGTGAAACGCAAGTTAATAATATGAATATAAAAATGAACAGTTACGAAAAATTCCAAAGTTCTTTTTTCTGATGTTGCTCTTTTGGTTAATTAGGGTCTCATCAAATAATATTTTACGACTTGTACTATCAAGGAGATATTTGTTGAGATATTCGGATTTTCAATTTTATATTGAACAAATGTCAATAAATACGTGTGGTGCCGGCTCAGAATGCCACCACCCCATTTCATCCCGTGGGTGTCGTAAAAATCGACTAAGGGATTAACCGGAGGATGGGCAGCAGTGTCCTTCGAGTCCATTAACTACTCAACTGCGATCGCCAACCCGTCTGCCAAGCGTGATGCGATTATGGCAAGACCCCCCAATGAGCACACAGCACACCCATATCGGTCTGTGTATTGAGCTTTGGGGTAGGTTTATGTCCTGCAGTGGACTTCATTCGGCCGAAATGATGATATGTAGTTAAGAATCAACGTTTTTTTGTGCAGGGTATGCTGATCGGCAACGCATATGTGGATCCTGGCATGATATCTCACATCGCATGGCCATTTTACTATTTCGGTCTACTTGGGAAGGAGCAGATTGAGACGGTGAAGCCGTTGATTGACTCGTTCCAGCAAGAAATAAACGCTAACAGAAGTATTGAAGCTAAAGATGTACGTATATCGTGTATCTACTCGGGATGGTACGGAGCTTTGATTCCGAATCCGATATGTCAGAACATCCGGTTCCTTAGGTACCTCCGGGTTCGACCCCAGTTCCTATACTATTAAAACGGATGTTGACGGCTACGCATCGGAGGTAGCGTACAGATTTGCTCGGTTTGTATTGATTTCTAAGGGACTGCGTTCATTCGATCGACAAATCCGCACCGGACGTCGGCATTTTGAACAAGATCCTGATCAAACTAAGCAAATCCGTATGCCATACGCACCGATACCGAACCAGTGATCGCGGTGCTTAGCGATCTGCCGACGAACGCCGATAGCGTGATTTTAACACGCTTTTATTAGCTTGATATATATCTATGTAAAGGAATTTTTGAACTCGATTTTCATACCTTTCAAAACGTCGGATTTATTTGAAACTTAGCACACTTATCATGGACCGATGACAATGCAACTTCTTAAAAGAAAAGTTTTTGTTGCTAGCCGCACAAAAATAGAAAATAAATAAATTTAAAAATAAAAAAAGTACTTAATATTATTTGATAGATTAATACTTGATGATATTTTTTATTTAAACTGAAGACTTTATTCCTCTTACCTATACATGATACAAATTGTGTTTGTCGTATAAATTTAAACGAAAACGCTATAGGACAGTTGTATATTCGATTCAAAATTCGCTCACATTAACGTTACGATTACGATACTATACGGTAAAATATTCATGCTAAGCCCCCTGTAAGTGTTTTCAAATGCATTGTAGGTAAATGCACTTCATATATATATCATCATCATATAGGACATCCACTGCTGAACAAAGGCCTCCCCATACATTTCCATATCGACCGGTTACATGCGGCCCCCACGGAACTACTCCCAGCGACGTTCACCAGGTCGTCTGTCTACCTCGTTGGAGGTCCTCCCACGCTGTGTTTTCCGGTGCACGGTCTCCACTCCAGAACCTTTTTGTCCCAACGACTATCAGTACTACGAGAATTTTACTCGCCCATTGCCACTTCAGTTTACCAATCCTTTCAGCCATGTCGGCAACCTTAGTTCCTCTACAGATCTCCTGATTTCTGATTCGATCTTGTAGAGAAATACCAAGCACAGCTGTCTCCATAGCTCGCTGACTGACCTAGAGCTTTTTTATGAAACCCATAGTGACTTACTCCGTATCTGTGCCATATGCTATCACTGGTAACATACACTGGTGATGATGATGATGATGATAAATGCGCTTACACAATTTCACAGAAATGGAACAGCCTCGTCACCGTACTACTGTTCATCACTCAACAAAAACACGCTTACAACTTTCTCCGCGATGACCTTCCCGTGGGAGGGTACGTTAACTTCTTGAAGACTTCGGAGGTGAAGAAAGCAATCCATGTTGGTGACATCGACTTCGCGTGGGTCAACAGGACGGTTAACATCAAGCTGGCACCAGACTTCTTAAGCACGACGAAGCCGATGCTCGAGAGGCTACTGGAGCATTACAGAGTGCTCGCTTATTGGTAAGGATTGTATATGCTCAACTTAGGGAATTAAAGTAGTTTTGTTTGCGAACTATAGCGAACATAAGCCTCAAAACCGTATCATAACATTGTCAGGATTGGCACGTTTGGCAGGTGGCTTGCTGATCGCAGTCATTCGTCGTTTCAGCCCAATAAAGTCCACTGCTGGACACAAGCCTCAGATCACCACAGATCGCCACAACGAGCGGTCTAGACGTGTTGTGTGCTCATTCTAGGTTTTGCCATAATCGCCACGCTTGGCAGGCGGGTTGGCGATCGCAGTTGAGTTGTTAATGGACTCGAAGGACACTGCTGCCCATCCTCCGGTTAATCCCATAGTCGCCTTTTACGACACTCGGGATGAGATGGGTTGGTGCTATTCGTAGTAGGCACCACACAGCCTGATCGGAGTATATTGTTATTATCGAACCCACGACCCGGAGCGCAGCAGCCGACTGTGTCAGCCACTGCACCAACCGTGTTGAC
Organism: Diloba caeruleocephala; assembly: GCA_947459985.1. Taxonomy (NCBI): domain Eukaryota; kingdom Metazoa; phylum Arthropoda; class Insecta; order Lepidoptera; family Noctuidae; genus Diloba; species Diloba caeruleocephala. The sequence continues at coordinate 25,085,718 of OX381606.1, read as the reverse complement.
GTTTGACCTCTTACAATTTACATGAATCTCAAAGGCTGCGTGTACGTATAATAAGTACGCTTGCTAAACGCATACATTAGATGCATGCAAGCAGCTTGCAACTAATTTAATTTATTTTGGTTACTGCGTGATGGATTTGCTAATTCAGATGCGGCGGGACTTTTACTGTCTGATATTATCAATGATAAAGTTACTTATAATGTCTCATTGGTTCCGGGTAATTGGCCAGACGACAACAATGAAAGGATAATTAAAACCATTCAATGATGCACCATGTAGGAGTAAGCGGTGCGCGACAACACGTTCATACAATGATACACATCTCATGTAGTCTGATGCCTTTTGCTTTCAAATATAAACCAACCATCATATTGAACCGACAAAGAGTCGGATTGACGACTGCAATATATCCAGATTAGTTATAATCTCACTCACTCACGTCACTTGATAAACCGGCACGGTCGGCGTAGTAGCTAAGCGATTGGTTTTCTTCGCTACGTGTTGAGGATTTGATACCCGAACAAAACAAATATTGTTATGATCTAATATTGCGTCGGGTCTGGATTTGTCTGTAAAGAGTATCCATGATACAGGAGTCATCCTAGTACGGACAGTACAGAAGATGGTGCTAGCCATCGCCTTTGCTGTTGCCGTTGCGAAGCTGATCAGGGAGACAGCTTCGCAACAGCCACGGGAAGTAAATCAGAACGTTTGGACCAGAAATGTTTCCCGGTACCGATTAAGCTTCCTTTTCCGTGGATGACAACTAAAGTGACAATACCTTAGTTGAAAATGGAAGCTAGCGAAGTTCGTCGACCTGGATTATTATTATAAATGATTTATACTGGGTGCCCGTTTAGTCACCCATCACTCTTATCCGGATTGAAGCATTGATCCCTTTAATAATAATAAACATGTTTTTAAACGCATATCAATGAAAAAAAAAACACGCGATAATGTAATTAGTATCCAACCAAAACACATAGCTTAGCAGCAGCTTACATAGGTATAGGTACCCACTCGTTTCGTACAACGACCGAGCGCGAAGCGGGCAATGCGGAGATGTTTATTACTTACTACCGAAGCATACTGTAGGCTCATGAGGCATCGCCAGCCACCAGCTTTTCCGGTTTGACTTTGTTACAAAATAAAACGATTGCTTGGTAAAAAACTAAGGTACAATTTTTTTTTGATTCGTGTAGAGAATTACGGACTGATTCCGAAATGTTGCAGGTGATTAAGTCTATATTGATTTTTATCACAGTTGCCAAAGTGGCCAAGCGCCACGGGTCACAGATTAGATTCCCGCAAGGAATACGTATTTTTATGGGCCACAGGCAGTTGTTTCCAAGCCTGAGATAATGTCTGTAAACTACACTGATCAGCATATCAGCCAAAAGACTTCTTTTAGGGAGAATTAGCATGCGGGTTGGTGAGTGCAGATTGGCTGCTGTTCACAGAAAGGACGCTGCTGCCCATCCTCTGGTTTTGAGCCCTTAGTCACCTTTTACGACACCCACGGAAGTAGATGGAGTGGTGCTGTATTATTAATCCGGTCACCACATGGAAGACCCTAAGTACTCAAGCTAAAGGATAAATAATGATATGAAGACAAGATAGATAAAACAGTTAAGGAATTTTTTTCACATTCATCACAATAAACTCTTAATGTCACGATACACTAAAAGCGCTCCTGTATCGCAAATAAAAGATCATCAGTTATAAACATGGTACATCACTACACGGCCCTCAAGTCTCCCATCTCGTTCTAACTTATAACATTGTTTAAAGTGATTACTTTCTCACTCGTACATTATGTGCTTCCAGAAGCACAAATGAAGTTGTGTTGCCTGCTGTCACATCAATACTGCGTTAGCGAGTTCTACAATATATAGTGTTAAAAAACCCTAGTAGTTGCGTTGACCTACACAGCTTGCTCTAGTGCTTCTGATCGTAGGCTTAGATATCATAAACTACCAGACTGACACACTGGCATTTAATTATGTGTTTGTACAATAGTTTTTGTTCATTGTTATTTGACCTAGAGTCCGGGAAATGATATAAGTATATGTATCACGAGCCAGTATCGTATTGTTCATTTAATAAGTACCTAGGTATAGGTTTATGTTTTGCGCACTGAGATTTACAAGATTTGAAAATATTGATCCAATCAAGATTTTATGTATGCAAACCATTTACATACGAACAGTCAGAATTGATGTAGTTGCACGGTTCCAAGTTGTTGGTCATATGGAGTATGGAGAAGAGCCAATAAGAAACTCCACTCTTTTATCTTATATCCCTCTTGGACAAGTCCTGCGTGGCACCACACGTCATCTCGATGCTTTTGTTATTTAGTCTCTTAAACCAAGTAATTTCACTAGCTACAGTGAATTTTTGTTTCTTTTAATTTAATTTCTTCATCCTGTAACACAGTAATGTTTAAAGTTTAGGCGTCATCGCTTGCGGATGCAGTTTGCAACCAAGCGCGTCGTCTAGGCCGTCTTTCCGCTCTTTGGAGCCTGGCTCAGAAGGAGCGAGCGCGTCACCTACCGCCTGACGCAGGTGCTCTCCGGGCACGGTTGTTTCGGCGCGTACCTGCACAGGATAGGACGCAAGGCCACGGCACAATGCCACCATTGCGATAGCGACCAGGATACCGCACAGCACACGCTCGAGGCGTGCCCTGCGTGGGCCGCCGAGTGGCGGATCCTGGTCGATCGGATCGGGCAAGATCTCTCTCTGGCAGCAGTAGTGTCGGCTATGTTGGCAGAGCACGAAAACTGGAATGCAGTGGTCTCCTTCTGTAGGATCGTCATGCTCCAGAAGAAGACCGCAGAGCGGGATCGGGAGAGGGCCGATCCCGCTCGAAGAAGGAGGAGACGGCGCCGGGGTAACAACCGCCCTGGCGCCTAATTCCCATACGCCTGAAACCCCCTGCCGTAGCTACAAGGCGGGGGACCTCTGGGTTCGCAGGTGCGTAGATTGGGGAATCTGTGTGCTCACACAAAGCGACCCAAGAGAAGACGGTAGCACACAAGTGGTCACGCGGTGCCGTGGGAGCTTTGGGGATCCTTTATAACCCTCCCGGGGGGGTGACCGCTTTACAGTCACCCTCTCCGAGATGTGCCTATAGGCGTGGCACTAGTGGGTGGCTCTAGTGTGATCTTACCAGGACCGGGAGCCCCCCTTCGGTGCCGAAGATGACCGTTCCAGTGGTTTAGCCGGTAGGAGTCTGGCATACCCCTCCGCCCTTCCCCGGGGCGAAGCAAGTTCATGAAGAATTTCCACTGGGCACCAATAAAAAAAAAAGGTATCAAGGTTCTCCCGTCATTTTTATTAATCACCAACACAGGATTTACTGTCTCCTTTTCTTCCAGTGGCCAACTAGACCAGATGCTGCCCTGCGTGTTTACTTCTGAAAACTACCGCACCTGGCAGTGGAACGGGTCCCAGGAGTTCTTCCACGCTACCAGATACCCCTACATATATAACAACAAACTCTCTGGGTGAGAACACAAAAAAATGCTTAGCAAATAGTTACTTAAAGGACATGGGTGGTTTTGGGCCTGATCTGTTACAGAACTTAAAGCTTAAAAAGTGTAATTTTAACTTCTTTACTACATCGAGCAAACCTGTGAATCAACATATTGCCTCTGACCGCCAACGCCCTTCGCTCACGCTCTACATCCGTATCATCCTTAAGGTCTTCAGCAACGATATGTCCTATTTGAATTTTGAGACTCTTTCGAGTTGCATTCCCTTAAGAGTAATTACTGGGTCACTATTCACACGTTTACCGGAGGCCTTAAAGATCATGTAGACACCTTTGACGTTGTACACAAGTCCATGGCTACTAACATATTGTTCACATACACGTAACAGCTCCCTAATAGAGCCCGCCGTTGGACCCAGTAGGGCCATGTCATCTGCGTAGCTCAGATTGTTAACACAGACATTGTCTATCCGTAATTTATGATTTATTAATCTTATATATAACCAAAATATGAGTTGTACGCCACTTATTTGGATGATCTTGGATAAAAGGACCATAAAAGATGGCCTCGGCCCTATTCGTATTACGCCTGCCGCAACTTGTATACTGCTGCCGAGTACAGGGTATGCATGCTGTATAATAAATACATATAGTTTAATACATTTTCTTCCTGTCCATCCAAAGGTTGTATGGAAGAGATCGCCCTGTGCGATAAGACCGCCCATTGTACATGTATCTTTTTAAATATTTATCTCTATGTATGTATTATGTGGTGTACAATAAAGAGTATATAAATAAAGAAATAGTAGCATTTATCGTATCTATACAACGTACATAAACAGCAACCTAACCATCAACTTTTAATGTTTTGATTTTAAAGTTTTATTGTACTTCTATGCATTGATACGTGTATTTTTATGTACTTTTAAACAAATCATATTAATATTTAGTAACATATTTTATGTAATACGCTTTTATTGAAGTAATATAAATAATCCAAATAATTACAGATATATGCTTGTTTCTCTTAACATTTTAGAAGATGCGTTCATTTACTCTCTTTTTCTATTCGATATATATCATAATTATCTTTCGTAAGGAGTAAACTCCAGTCGTGCGTCGGAGCTGACAAACACATACTTTTTTCTTTCTTTCTATAGCTCCTCGTCGTCCGTCCTTCCAGCCGCACTAATAACCAGAAGCTAACTAAACCAGAAATCACTGATTTACGAGTAAATCTTACTTCTAGGTACCACAAGACCGGTGGTCGCCTCACAGAAGTGGTGATCCGCGGTGCCGGCCATATGGCGCCGTTGGATAAGCCAGGTCCCACACAAAACCTGGTGACTCTGTGGACGCACGGTGAACCCTTAAGTCGTCGATACAGCCTGTTGGAAAGCTCCTATCTCGACGAGTATGTCAGAAATAACACCTTGATACACTACCTCTGATTATTTTATTAAACTGTTATAAAAAGTGTTTAGTTTTATTTATTACTAACTGAGCCCCGCGGTTTCACCGGCCGTAAAATTTAAAAGAAATCGGATAGCTATTTACAAGCATAATATTCATAATACTTGTTTAACTTTTACGTTGTTTAAACTTGTCCTTGGCATTTTTTTTATCGTTGCCCCACACTAGGATTTCTCCTGTGTCGTGGGTGCGTTTACAGACACAAACTCCACACACAATACACCCAGACCCGGAACAACTACCTGCAGATCGTATAAATATTTGTTCCGTGCAGGAATCGAACACACGACTCGGTGCGCAGCAGCCGACTGTATCAGCCATTGCACCAACCGTGCCGTCAAATGGCTGTGGCTACAATTGCCATTATGAAAAAAAAAGCACACGTTCGGCTCTTCTCGGTAATGCTCGGCCCCCGAGCTACCGCGTCGCATCGCTCGCCCGCGCTGTTACTTCATTTTCACTTACGGTCTGACTTCTTTCTTTTTGCTCGGCTCCTAAGTTTCGTAGCGTGATGTTATATAGCCTATAACCTTCCTCAAGAATAAGGCTATCAAATGCAAAACAAAAATTCGTATCCGACTGTCAGTTCCACACATTAGCACGCGTTCAAATTCAAATAAACAAACTAGCTTTATTGTAGTATAGATATCGAAAGCCCTACCCATCCACGTGGTGGCACCAAAATCAGGGTCAATCCATAGAAGCAGGGGTGGAGGGGGGAGATTGCGGTGGTTGAAAGGTAGGAGCGCCACGACGACGGGTGTCCACATATAAGATAATTAAGGCAAAATATTTTAATCTGTTTCTAAGTCAGGCACAAAGCTGACGGCGTGCTGATATCGTAAGTGCCCACGCGCAGCTATAATCTAGACTTACGACTATATAAACAATGCAGTAGTGTGCAAAAAGTGACAAGTCTGTATCGTTTACAAAAACATTTTTATAGATAACACAGGTGACTCCTACAATTTACGTGTAAAGATATAAAGAGGTTATTTAATTATAATTTATTTAAATCAGGTAGCAGATACCCATACCTTAAAGACTAACATAAATATATGAATAATAAACCACTATAATTCAAGGCGAAAACTAAGTCGCGCCGCGTCGCCGCATATTTTTATTTTGTAACATGGGCTCAGCGGTATTGCTGACGCAGTGATTGCCATTCATCTTTTTTTTTCTTCATTTCGCCCGAATGTAGTCCACTGCTGGACAAAGGCCTCCCCCAAAGATTAGGTTGTGGTGTGTGATTGGGTGTGTTGTGGGCTCATTGTGGGGTATTGCCATAATCGCCACGCTTGGCAGACGGGTAGGCGAAAAACCGTCAATCTCTTTTTTTGTTTATGGATATAGATAATAATGGTTCCATAACAAAGAATATTTTACTTTGTTTTTTGACTGTTTTTTTTTAAAGCGTTTCCTGTAAGACTTCTCCTGTGTCGTGGGTTACAGTTACAGACATGAATTCCACATACAATACACCCAGACCCGGAACAACTACCTGCAGATCATACAAATATTTGTTCCGTGCGGGAATCGAACCCACGACCCGGAACGCAGCAGCCGGCTGTATCAGCCACTGCACCAACCGTGCCGTCCATCGTATCGTATCGTTATCGTAATTTGTACAAAGTATACGTCCACTCTGAAATAAAACGAAACACGATCACGAGCGAAGGTGCTAGAACTGGCGCAAGCGGGAAGAAGGGTAGTGCTGCTGTTTAGACGCGCGTGTACTGCGCAGGCTCGCACAGAGTACTTTTCTAATTTTTGGAAATTACCAAATATTGCGTCTTCGAATTTTGGAATAAATACTATACACCTATAATTAAAATAATAAAGTCACAAACTTAATACTACACTGAAAAAACATCAAGTGACTACGAGGACGTGCATCGAAATAATTTTTGATCAGTGCGGTAGATAAAATAACTTATAGTAAATCTGTAACGACAACTGTCGCTTTGGTGTTAGTATTTTTTGCTTTAGTGTTTAGTTAGTCGACCTGCGACGACGAACGCTGCAAAGCATGGCTAATATATTACTAGGTAATATTGAAAACTGGAAAGCGTTCGAAACTTTAGGAAAAAGTAAGTCTACAATATTCGCGATGTAATCCATTAAAAAAGTTTTATTAAAGTTTAATATTCAAGTTCAAATATATCAAGTACAAAATCTTTAAAAAATTAAATTGATTGATTGATTATTAATTTCGGCCGTAAAACGCCTTTCCAACAACGAACACTGATCTCAAAATAATTTAAATAAAACTAATTTAAATAAAAAACAGAAGGTAACGACTCTCGGCCTTCTACTACGAGAAATCCTGTTTTGTGCTTTCCTGTAAGTAGGAACCGTTCCCATTTGACTACAGCAATCTAGTGACTACAGCAATACTTCAGTGTTGCCGACCTTTCATTTTTTTGTCGTGGGGTATTCTTTCAAGGACTTTCTCCGCCTTGAGAAAGGCTGGAAGGAAGAGTCCCCCCTTGCTGGCTAAAACACCATGGTGTCCTTTGGACTTACCTCTGGCTGGGGGTGAAGTGTTCGCTTTGTCAACATTAGATCGCACTGGCTGTTCTTACCCTTCAGCCGAAAAACAACTACGCGTACACATATAATAGTTGTTATGGCGGGTGACAAAAGGACTGTACCACCAAATAAAAATAGGTAGGCAATTTCTTCTAGTGACTTTACTTAGATTCATACTTGTTGCGAGTATAGCCAAAAAAGGTCTGATTGAAGTTTACTAATAAATATACCTACTGCCGGATCGAATCAAATATTCAGTAATAATTATTGAACAATTAATGCCTTATCCGTAAACAATTTGTTACGTGAATTATATGCTATGGATTTGTGATTATATTACGCGTATTAAATTAAGTTAGAGAAAATACTAACACGTGTATTGTGTGTTACTAACACGTGTATTGTGTGTGGCTATTGCATGTATCAAACAGAAATTTCAATACTCATGGATCAAACGTAGTTGTAGATAGGTGATCATAAAGTAATAAAAAATCTCTGTGGACTATGGTTTTGTAAAAATGTTATGTATGGTAATGATTTTAATTAAGGAAATGTTTATTTAATCAAAATATTACAACTGATAAATTTTATTACTAGGAAATGAGTCATCTAACGTTATTGATACAAATATTGGGAGCCATGACAAATTTGCCAACCGTCTTCTCTATTGAAATAAGGGTGCGTTTTTATTTTAATAGCCTCATGAAACATTCTTAGTACATATCTGTTCTCCTTCGCGAGGACTTGGATCTCGATCAAAACGAAGAAAATGGTTCGCTAGGTTTGTGTAGAGCATGTTCATACACTGCAGATTTTGTAAAGCGTTTATTCTTGACCTCAAGTACGTATGTGTACTTTCCTTCTGGGGTCTATACTACGCTTTGTTTGCCCTATGTATGAAATAATCACAGTCAATCATTCACAAAAAGGAAGCAATACAAAGAACATCGTCGGCTTAGCCAGGGCTATCATCAGATCTCTCTCCTCAACGTCTTTCATGAAACTATTACAGGAGAGCGGTGAAAACATGGCCACCGTCAGCTTTCAGGTAAAACTCGTTGTCCCACAATAGACAGTCGTTGGTAAGGTAGTCTCAAGTAAGTCTGCATACTGTAGAGGCATGTTATGCTCTCTTAACCGTTTCTTAACAACGTTCAGGCAGTCCTATACTGGGAGATTGGTGAATAGATATTGCACATCAACTTACTATCACTGAACTTTCAGCTAGTCCAAGATCTTTTATTTGGCTGACAAAGTGATTGGAATCCTTCACATATGTGTTAGACGTCCCACCAAGTTGTGAGAGTGTCGTCGCTAGATGTTGTGCCAGTTTGTAAGCCGGTGTATCAATCTGGCTTACTAATGATCGTAGTGAGATTATTATCGGTAACCCACACAGCTTTAGTGGTTTCGAAGAGGATAGAATGAGATTTTTCACGTTTAATTCTAAGGAGTGTTTATATATTTTACTATTACCTGGAAACTTTTATTATTACCTGGAAGTCGTTTTGTTGGTTGGGTTTTTGTCATCGAGCGTTGTAATCTGAAAAGTGTTTTATTATAATGAGTAATAATCGCGGAAACCTAAACCTTCATTAAATCTTGACAAAGTCCTTCCCTTCCAAATAAAACAAGGATAATGTAATTATATGTATCTGTGAATTCATGAGAACGGAAGTTACTCGGTAGTGTAATTGCCAAGTTCGGGGGCTATAGAAGTTAGCACCGATCTTGAGCGCTGACCTTTACCTGCTCAGTGAGTGATTTTTTGGGTCTGTTTGGCTGTATTCAACTGCCTAAATCGGTCCCCACTCTTACACTCAGCGCTCAACATATTTGCTGGGCCCTATAGAGTTTAATTACATTTTAAGTTCGTAATCAAATTTACCAGCAATGTTTTATGGATTAATATAAAAAAGGATAAGAAATTCCATGTATCAAATCGAGAAAATGAAAGACTAATATTTTCTTACACGCACAAAGAGTGTACATGAAGCAAAAGCAAACCCTTTTAAATGATAACTGGTCAAGTATCAATTCTTCAGCGTTATGAATAAACATGAAGATTTTGAATTTGTGTCGTTAACATTAAGGGCCTTAGCTTCGTTAAAATTATACAAAGCTTTATAAGATTTGTTACTTCTGTGATTTAAGTATGTGTGTACGACACAAGAGAAATGTGTAATAAAAGTTACGGCTGCACATATGATTTTTAGTTTTAAATTTGGCTACCTTTCTGACGACTGACATATCGATTAGACTAGCTCTGAGAGGCAATCACGATGAGTATAGAAATGGTAAATTCACGTTCAAAGATAATAGTGGTCAAGGTGCCATGGACGCTTGAAATCACTGCATAAAAAACGGACTTCCCCATTATCCCATAATATTTATGTCAGATCAGAGTCGGAAATCAGAAAAGGAAGCAAAATTTGATTTTATTGATAAAGGAATAACTTGGGCATCCTTCCACGCTTGTGGAAATACACTTAAGTTTTTTAAATTATTATTTTTAAACGTGGGGAAATCCTCTTGGACTTCCGCCGCCTTGGGAAGGGCGGAGGGGCATGCCGGGATCAAACCGGCTAAAACCCCACGGTGTCCTTCTTACCTCTAGCCGGGGGTGAGTTGTACGCTTTTCTGCATTAGACCGCTCCCCCGGCAGGTATCGGCCCGTCAATGATGGACGGGCCCCTTCTGTGTGCGGCCTTGTTAGCCGCACCTATCCTTCGGAGAGGCGCGCGCGGATACATACGCGCTTGTGGAAATACACTACTAGTGACAGCGAAATTGAGGATGTAAACGATGACAGGAAGAATGTACTTTTAATGATAGGAATGATCATTTAAAAATGCCAAAAGTTATATGCTACTGCGCTGGATATAATCGATACAATGATTTTTTAAACATCACACGCGGAGAATTGACTAAAGACAAAAGAAGAAAAATCAGGTATGGGAAAGATTGAAAGATAACATAAAGTAGCGGCTTTGGTGGCCCCATCCGATACGAGTGAAGTCAGGAAATGATTATAAGTACCTAAGTTGAAGTCCAAATCTTTAGGAAACGTATCATGAGTATATTTTCCGGTACCCTTTGATTTAGAGAATTTCCAGACTTTAGCTGGATCAACGAAATTTTGCCCGTTGATGTCGTTGGGCCGAATTTTGTACTTGAATTTTGCAGCTGCTTTTTTAAATAATAAAGTTTTAATTTTATCAGTTAAGTTCCATCGGCAGCCATGGCACTGGAAGATGTTTTACCTTTACATCTCGAATAGTTGGATGTTAGTCGTAAATCTGGATTAATATGAAGCCAAGAGGTTAACATGTTCGTCGATGGCTGAGATCTTACCACAAACGTCCAGTCAATGTGTGCTCATGGCATCAAGTCCGTCTTGCGCGGAATTGATGATTATTAATGTACATGTTAAAACGCATAACCCTTACCCAAAAAAGCAATCCTACATATTTTATTTTACAGAATATCGTCCCATCTCAAAGACCGCAAACGTCTCACGCATAACCAGCTTCGTTATTTTATCTGTAATATAATTTTCTGAAACCCTTACAGTTGGGATTATGTATAGTATCTACTGTTGCTGCTTTACTAAACATTATGTATGCCATTTTTTGAACATTTTTTACTTGATTTCAGCAGTCTTTAAATCCGATTTTGATATTTTGCTCGGTAATGCTCTATCAACACATTCCAACTGGTGGACGAAAGTCTATTAACAGTGTGCGTTACCAGCGATGACATATGACACGGAGACGTGGTCCCTAACTATGGCCTTCATAAGAAAACGAAATTAAATTATTATACTTATTTACATGTCAAAAGAAGAAAAAGTCATTTGATAGATCAGAATAATTAATTTTAATAATAGCAGAACATTAGAATAACTTATCTCAATCCAAGCATTTTTGTCATCCTTAAACTCTGTAATTTTGTAGAAACCATGATTATGATTTACTTTTGTCTGACAGAGACAACTATAATAATACTATGCATATCACATTGTTTTTAAAATTACACTATGAAAATAACCTAAATATTCCAGTCGGGCTAATTCCTTATCTGGTACGATATGGTGGCAAATTACGGGTTTTCAAGTATGTAAGTATAGGCCCTATATCAGCTTAGAATTTAAAGTTTTACCTATAAACACCGCGGTATCCACAAGGTCCGCGCCATTCGTCAGTATCTACAAGTTTTTTTTACATTATGTGTGTGAATTTCGTACGTTTAGATTTTTCTTGTTCAAGGGTAAATTGTTAACATTAAACCAGTGAACCATAATAAAATTAGCGCTATTTACATCGTCAATTGCCAGATGTTGAATTGAGAATAATAAAAGTGAAATATTATCTACAAACAACGCTCTCGTGATCATCGCATATGATGATAAAAGGTCATTTAGCAAGCAGGAGACAGAGAAAACCTATAGGCTATAGGCACAATAAACGGGAGTTTACAACTGGGATGGGCCCAGTCGCCAACCACTACGGGTACAAAATGTTTATATTTTTATTTGATTGGAGAACGGTTACCGCTACTTTAGTTTAAGATAATTATGCTTATTAGATGGTCATTTTTACTAACAAATCGACTTTCATAAAAACTCCTTAGTTTGTGCCACTCATCCAATATCTTTGTCCAGTGTACATTTGATCATATATGAATTTGATGATTTCAATAAATTAGTGATGCTATTCATTTGATCAAGATTTTGACATTGCCATGCTTTCAATCAAACACTTAGGGGTGTTCCATGGGTATGAAAGCGATATTTAATGAGTATGTACATAGGCTGCACTAAAAGTATCGGGAATGGAATATTTCCACTGTTCCTGTCATATTAAAATCTTTTTAATTGAAAACTCCTTGGTTTTAAAAATCGAATACCATTTATTTATTTTAAAAAAGATTCACGGTCTTGTCACAAGGTTTTGTCAAACTTGTTTAGTCGTTGAGAAAATGGAATTGACTCGAGAAAATTCAAGAGTGATGATTTATTATGACTTTCGAAGTGGTTTAACACAAAAACAGTGTGTTGACCGGATGATTTCTGCATTTGGTGATGAAGCCCCATCCAAAACCACAATTTATCGCTGGTTTGCTGAATTTCAACGTGGACGTGTCAAGCTCAGTGATGATCCTCGTCAAGGTCGTCCAAAAACTGCAGTCACCCAAGAAAACGTTGATGCTGTGCGTAAGCTGATTGAGGAAGATCGACGTGTGACATACCGCGAAATTCAGGCAACTTTAGACATTGGCATGAGTCAAATACAAATAATCTTGCATGAACAATTAGGTGTAAAAAAGTTGTTTTCCCGATGGATACCGCATTTGCTATGTGAAGAGCAAAAAGCGGCTCGCGTTACTTGGTGCGTCAGAACTCTCGAAAGATTCCACGCAGGATCCTCAAATGCTGTATACAACATCGTATCAGGTGACGAATCCTGGATATATGCGTACGAACCCGAAACAAAAAACCAGTCACGAGTTTGGGTGTTCGAAAATGAGTTAAAGCCAACAAAAATTGTTCGTTCACGGAGTGTTGCAATAAAAATGGTGGCCACGTTTGTCTCCAAAACCGGCCATGTTACGACTATTCCTCTTGAGGGACAAAGAACGGTTAATGCAGAATGGTATGCTAGCATTTGTTTGCCACAGGTCGTTTCTGAACTCCGTAGAGAGAACTGCAACCGCCGCATCATCCTCCATCACGACAATGCGAGTTCTCACACCGCGCACAGAACAAAAGAGTTTTTAGAGCAAGAAAACATAGAATTATTAGACCATCCGCCGTACAGCCCCGACCTAAGCCCTAATGATTTCTATACTTTCCCTAAAATAAAGAATAAATTGCGTGGACAGAGATTTTCATCACCTAAAGAAGCTGTGGACGCCTACAAAACGGCCATTTTGGAGACCCCAACTTCCGAATGGAATGGTTGCTTCAATGATTGGTTCCATCGTATGGAAAAATGTGTCAAATTTCGCGGAGAATACTTCGAAAAGCAATAAATACATTTTTAAACAGTAATGTTGTGTCACTTCCTTGATTCCCGAAATTTTCAGTGCCGCCCTCGTAAGCAACCAATGTCTTTATAATATACAGGGCATCAAGATTATAAAAACAAAATAATGCGTTTAGAATAACTGGATAATTATGGCACTTAAAAAAATCATATCTTGCACCTCATACCTGCATACCTCAGCACTGATCAAAAAAACACGTCCTTTGGCATTCCCCAAGGAAGTATTTTAGGAGCCACTCTGTTCTTAGTTTACATAAATGACCTATGTAATCTAAAGCTAGATAATGGCATGATTATAACATACGCTGACGATACTGCTCTTCTTTTTTCGGCTAATTCACAAAGCGAAGTCTACAAGAATGCACAGAACGGATTTAATGTTGTTATTGGATGGCTTCAGCAAAATTTATTAACACTAAACGCAGATAAGACAAATTATATTAAATTTTCGATGCGCAAACCAACATCAATTCAAACTAGCCCAACATTGTATGCTCATTATTGTAAAGAGCCCACTGACAAGCAATGCGCGTGTTCCGTCATTAAAAATACAAATAAAATAAAATACCTTGGTATAATAATAGATGAAACACTTACATTCAAACAGCACATCGAAGCTTTAAATAATAGAATACGTAAGTTAATATTTGTCTTCAAAAAATTACGGTGCATTGCAGATGCAAAAATAATTAGGCAAGTTTATTTTGCTCTATGTCAATCAATATTAACATACTGTATTACCACATGGGGTGGAGCGGGTAAAACATTGTTACTAACCATTGAGAGAGCTCAGAGAGCAATTCTCAAAGTGGCTACTTTCCGCCCTTTCCTTTTTCCCACGAACCTACTCTATGAATCTAGTAGAGTATTAACAGTGCGACAGTTATTCATAATGAGTATAGTACTTAAGCAGCACGCATCCCTTCCCTATAGCACTGAATTTACTAATAAAAGACGGAAAGATATAGTTTGCACTAAAAAAATAGGAATAAAACACGCTTTTACATCCAAATTTTACGTGTTCCTGGGCCCGCTTCTCTACAATAGGCTGAATGCGATAAAAAACATATATCCCCTCAATTACAGTAACTGTAAGAAAACCCTTAAGGATGCCCTCCCAAGTATGTCATACGAAGATACAGAGAAATTATTAATTGTGTTAAAATAAACAATGTAATATTTTATTTACATTAATTGGTTTAAAACTGCGATTTTTACTATTGTTTTAATGATACTGTTACCTATAACTATACTATTGATTATTTTTTACTTTGTACCTATAATATTATAATAACTTTGTGATTATTTCATACTGTTTATTAGCTCTTCTCGCCTGAAACACAGGATTACCTAGTTCAGGCACATTTGTTATATATATCTAAGAAACTTTGTACTTGTTAGTTTAACTTGTTGTAACGAAATATAGAATAAAAAAATATTATATTATATTGAATAAAAAAATATTATATTATTATTATATCTTGGACAAATACAATTGACATCAAAAAAGTCCAAGCAACATGTACTAATTTGAATTTGGGAGTGTTTTTTCATGTTTGTATTTGTTTTATAAATGACTAGCTCTTGCACGCGGATTCGCACGCGTGGAATTTGGAAATCTACATGTTATTGAAAATAATAATGACCTGCGTTTTTATTAAGAACGTGTAATAAGTGTAGAGGGTTCATTTTATATCTCCGAATGACACGACCCACAGGCCTGCCGCATATTGCATCCAGCCTAGCCAGCCGAGAGCCAGACCGTACGCTATTGTCTTTTGTCGCAAACGCTTCCCGCATAACACTGGGTGTCGCCATTAATAACTTTCATCAAATGTAGCTTGCCCTTTTACGCCCAATATTAACAGTCCAATTTACTTACTTTAATCACACCACTCATTTTGTCATTTAAATTTGGGTTTTAAGATGGGTGTAGTAGGTACAATACTTTTATCATATCATGTTAAATTTCGCAAGTGCGCTTGCAACCGCCATCCTCCCATCCCACAGACAGCGTGCTTAAAGCGAGCAGACCACGCGCCTCAAGCGAGCATACAGCGAGCGATCTGGGTTGCAATTCCTTAAGGTCTAACATCCATATATCCTTCAATACAGAATGAAAATGACGGTGAAAAACTAACTTGTTATAAGCTAAGACATGATTGAAGCTATGCAAGGACACGTTGCAGACGGTGAGCCATGGGGACGAGTCTTAGGGAATGCCAAATTGGGTTGTCACCGTTATATAAATTCTGTATTCAAGGATGTATGGATGTTTGAGCTTAAGGAATTGCACCCCTGCTTGCCGCTCAGTGCCGCCTATTATACAGATACTGGTTCAACTCACTAGAATCTGCGCTGACTGGACAGCAATAAGTCGAACCCTGACTGTCGGCGCGTAGAAGACCAACATGACGGCGAATAAATGTCGCAGACGACTGGGACTGTCGCTGACCTCCACGAGAGTATGGTCCCAGTGTTTATCATCGTCATGTAGATGAAGCGCTCCGTAGGCTAGGTGATATTTGCTCTAATGTTGATCACATTCGTCCTTCCTCGGGGCTGAGGAATTTCATGTAGAATTTCCACAGGGTCAAGTAAAAAAAAGGTGATATTTGGGAAACTTAACAGCATCAACTGTTCTCAAGAACGCAAACGATATCGGTCCCCACACTGTATGCAGTATAAGGCAGGCTAAGTAACCAATTGTGAAAGGCTAAGAAATTAGCGTTCTTAATCTTAAGATCTGTCGTTTAGCTCCCATTAAACATATAGTGATGGTATTATTTTAAATAATTCTTATTACGTACTGATAACGAATGTGTTCACTTATGTGATTTTTTAAGTGAATCTTCTTTTGAGACGGTGTGAATTGGATTTTATGAAACGAAAACGTGTAATGAAAGAGAGAAAACTGTAAATGTATATATAAATCCTATAAATGTGTGTGGAATTTGTGTCTGTAAACGCACCCACGACACAGGAGAATCCTAGTGTGGGGCAACGTTTAAAAAATAAACATGTATAGCCTAAAGGCTGTGAGAGAACCGCGTGTGAACTAACACGATACTTTTTTCATAATATTCGCTGCAAAACAAAACTTTGTAGACATATTGTTATACTGCACACGTACCATGCACAAAAGCGTGATGATTTTACTACAACCTGACCTAATCTGTAGTGGATATTTTTGCCAATTTTCAACTAATTCTATACTGTAGTTTTAGTGATCTCATCAAACATAGAAACAGACAATCGGATAAACAGTCCAAAATTCAAAAATTTGCTGTTTTGGCATCACCCTCGTTCCTGTAGGAAGCGGATATTTTTCAAAAGATTCAATGTTCAGCCGTTTACCTCCTCTTACCCTTCTTGTATTAGGCCTAAACCCAAATCAGGACTGATAATAAAATATATTTTTATCCCATTGCTCCTGGGCCCATGTTATATGTTCCGTCCACCATTCGTTTCTTCAAGCACGATTGCTTATAGGTGGACAGCTGATTGGGCGTCGTGCACGTATGCCGTACTCATGCAGCAAACAGTTTAGTTGTTTTTTTTTTTACGTATAATCCAATCGTGCGGTTGGAGTATACGTAAAAAAAAAACTACCACATTTTGGTGTAATACAGAGCATTTTGGCGCAACCAAAATCTGCTGCTTCTAGATTGGTCTGCGACTTGTAGGTAAAAGGTTCAAAATCGCTAATAGAGATAAGATATATTTTTCCTAGTAGTTGTTATTCAACTGGTGAACAATAAATAATATTCTATTCCATACAAGTTTTAATAATAGAATAAAATTATAGGTTCCACTGATAACGGTTGGTGCAGTGGTTGATACAGTCGACTGCTGCGCTCCGGGTCGCGGGTTCGATTCCCGCACGGAACAAATATTGGTACGATCTGCAGGTAGTTGTTCCGTGTCTGGGTATATTGTGTGTGGAATTTCTGTCTGTAAACGCACCCACGACACAGGAGAAATCCTAGTGTGGGGCAACGTTTTATTAAGAACTAGCTAAGAACCGCGGTTTCACCCGCGTTTAATTTAAAAGAAATTTAGAGTACTTTGACATAAACACTTGACATAGAATATATATATTGGATTTCAAGGGTTTTATTTTTTTGTGCGGAACCCTAATTATTTTTCTAAATTAAAAGTAGCCTTAGTTATTCTTTATAACATCAGCTATCTGGCAGTGAAAGTCCCGTCAAAATCGGTCCAGTCGTTTCGTAGATTACCTGGAACAAACAGACAGACAGACAGAGAAAAAAATAAAAATTGATTTTTGTTATATGTACCTACTTTAATATGCATTTAGTAAAATGCTGTTATTTTGACATTACAAACAGACACTTCAATTTTACTTATTTGTATAGATAAGAATAATGAGAAAGACTTAACAAACCGAAATAAATTAAGGTGCAGTTACATTAGTAAGAACGAATTGTATGAATGCATAATGCAGATGTCAATAATTAATTGACGTCAGTGCCTCAGTGGGCAGTTTGTTGTGCAATTTCTCTGCTTGGCGCGTATTCGAGAGGAGTCATGTCAGTCTTACTGGCGAACTCGATACTGGCGCGCGCGATCTTAGTTCCTTTATTATAATAATTAAACTGTAGTAGATAAGTAGTTACCAAGTTAAGTAAAAGTTTATGACTTAAACTCGAAGTATTTGTGGCGCAAAATGAAAGTGATTGTTGGATTATTTTTTATAGCGAGGTAAGATGACTGAAAAACATTTGTTTTCTGCTGTCGCACGTTTTTTATTTCTAGGGATTCATACGAGCGCTTGCAATGTAATCAATCGAAATTTCTGCAGTCCTTCTGTATTATTCAACTCGTGTGATGGGACTGCTTTTAAATAGCCGGAAGGCATAAACATGTGATGTCGTTGCACTTGCAAATTATTTAAATTGATTGATTCATTGTTGTTCCAATGGGAGCATAAAAATCTCTCCTCTGTACACATTTTGTATCTATATTTTAGGGCGAAACTCAAAACAGTTTCACACAATTTTTGATAAAATAGCATCGAATGAAGCACCTGTATAAACAGGAAGTAATTAATTCCGAAATAAACATATTTATACATTTGCATAACATTTATATTCCAATACTAAATCATTATGGAATCAAATTTAATTCTTGAGCTGAGAATCGAATCCGAAAAATATCCACTGGTGGACAGAAGACTGCCCCAGAGAGGCCACAACGACGGATACGGGCTTTTATTGTGTGCTCATAGGGGAGTTTTGCCATAATCGCCACGCTTGGCAGACGGGACAGCGATCGCAGTTGAGTTAAAAATATACTAGAAGGACGCTACTGCCCATCCTCTGGCTAATCCTATAATCACCTCTTACGACACCCACGGGATGAGATGGGGTGGTGGTATTCTTAGCCGGCACCACACGTCAAAAATCCTTAATATTGAAACACAATTAAAAAGTAAAACTATTTTCCTGTTAATAGAAATTATAAACACTCATTAGTTATCAGATCACATATTCGTTTATTTATGATTGTTGCATGTGTGCCAAGGAAGTAAGTAGGAACTTAAACGATTATTATCAAACAATGGTGTCGACCCTACGTTCAGGGTCTTCAAAAACAGGTTTTAGTCAAGACCGTCATATTATTTCAATTATGTTTTAATTGTACCAATAAAAATATGATTGCACAGGATCGTGTTAATAAATATTATTTTAAATACCATGATTTGTTAGCTCACATTTCAACTGAAGTTAATAACCATTAGAAGTTTTAGTGATTACGGAATGAAATCAAAATTGTAGGCAATTAATTATTATTTTCAGCTTTACATCAGCTTTAGCAAGGTCACCAGCTCTGATCCTCACACAAATAATAAAGAAAAACAGAGAACAAGCCAGAAATCTATCTCTAGTAGACCCTACGCTATTTTTTAACAGAACCAGTTATTCTGGCTTCTTTACCGTGGATGAGAAGTACAACTCGAATATTTTCTTCTGGTATTTCCAAGCGGAAAATTATCGTCCAGATACTCCATGGATACTGTGGTTGCAAGGAGGACCAGGAGCGACGAGTCTGGCTGGTCTCTTCGATGAGATAGGGCCCTTCGAATACACCAATAATACGTTAAAATGTAAGTATATTGCTTCATTTTTATCCATTTGAATTGTTGATTCTGATTATTTTACTATTCACGAAAAGCTGGTAAAAAAATAAGTTGATTTAAATTCCTAAGCGACTTATTAATTTACGACGCCTTTAATGAATAAATTCATACAAAAGTAGACATAAATTATAATTTTACGAATTCAAATAACTAGTATTTCTTCATTTGATAATGACATTGTATCACACACACACATCAGTCCGTAAACGTCCACTGCTGAACATGGGCCTCCTAATGATCACTTCAATGAGCGGTCATAGGGGATATTGACATGATCACCACGCTTGGCACGCGGATTTGTGCTCGCATTATGTGGCTATTAGCACACGGGAGGATGCGGCTGCCCACCCTCTTGAAACCTATCCTTAGTCGCCTTTTACGATAACCACGGGTGGAGAGGGGTGATATAGTCTTTGCTAGGAACTACACAGAGACGCCTTCATCATTTCGGCCGAATGAAGTCCACTGCTGGACACAGGCCTCCCCTGTAGATCACCACAACGACCGATATGAGTGTGTTGTGGGCTCATTGGGGGGTTTTGCCATAATCGCCACGCTTGGCAGACGGGTTGGCGATCGCAGTTGAGCTGTTAATGTACTCGAAGGACGCTGCTGCCCAGCCTCCGGCTAATCCCTTAGTCGACTTTTACGACACCCACGGGAGGAGATGTGGTGGTGGTATTCTGAACCGGCACCACACGCCTTCACCGTATCATAATCAGCCCATTACTTGTCCCACTGTTGTGTTGGTCAGGCCTTAGTCCACCACGCTGGCCTAGTGCGGGTTGACGGAATTCACCGTACTATGTACAAAGAATAAATTCAAATTAAATAGTCTAGTAATATTGTTGAGTAAGCAACCCTAGCAGGTATCTTACAGCGTGGAAAATTGCAGTGCTTCCTTCCGTTGGTACTTATTGTCGCACAGCCCTGTATAAAATTATAAATTACTGTCACGTCTATAATCCCCAAATGGTAGAGCAGAATAAGGCCGGCGTACATTTCGTGAATCATGGTTTTAGTTGCGATATGATAAGGCCGAACCTACTATTCTTCACTTGACACAGTTTTAACTTCCCACTCCGGGATGTAACTGAGAATTTCCTAACAGAAAAATGGAATAGCGATCGCCTGAATCAAACTCGGAAGTCTAGTACCGCCCGACCCGTGTTTGCAACCAAAAGGTCAAAGCGGCTGTTATTTATGAATAATTGAAATCTATACTGTCAAATTATTATGGCATTGATTAGTATAAAAACTTGTGAATGCGAATATTGTGTAGGCTAGTTACACACACTGAGACCTCATATCTGTTTGGTGGTTTTGGGTATTCATGTAGCGTACAAAAACTCAGATGGCATTGTTGTACGAAGGGTCAGTGAGCTCCCGAAAATAGGGTACAGCTACACGATGACTTATTATTCATGCTTGCCGTCTGTCAGGCAGGTAGTCCCAAACCGGGTACGGATATTTCCTCAAAGGGCTACGTTTTTCTCACATACTAATGTTGTATCGTAAATATCTGGACTTTAAAAAAGATACCTTTGAGTTGGTTTCGGCATTTCTTCTTAGAGGAAGTCAGTAGAAAATGCCGATTTAATCTAAATATATTTTTTATTGACAAGTGTGTTTCTTGACACCTACTAGCAATAAAGAAAGATTTATTATTAACTGAATTCTGCATTGTACAAACTGCTACATATCAACCTAAACTGTTCCAGTATAAGCTGATCTCGCATTATATAGGCTTTCCGTACGATGAGAGATCAGCGCAAACTGGATTTATGTAGATTGATATGTAGCGGTGTGTACAGGTTTTTCCAATGGACGGATTAAGGTCAACCCATTTCTGCCAGACGTTAATCTCACACGCAGTGACGTCAGTCCCCACTCAGAGACGCAATTGTAATAAATTCAGACCACTTACGTGTACGAAAGTATTTAATTAAAACCCGTTATCACCGGGAAGTCCCAAGAAATACTTAACAGATTTTACGAAAAGGATTTATGTAAGGAGTCCATATAATCATTTTTATTTTTACCGATGCGACGAAGTTTTGTACAATCTACTAGCTGAACCCGGCCACACTTTAGCCGCATGAAGTCCACTGCTGGATACAGGTTTCTCCCAAAGATCGCCACAACGACCGGTTTGGATGTGTTGTGTGCTCTTTTGGGGTCTTTGCCATAATCGCCACGCTTGGCAGGCGGGTTGACGATCGCAGTTGAGTTGTTATTGTACTTGAAGGACACTGCTGCCCATCCTCCGGCTAATCCCATAGTATGCTGATACGACGCGCACGGTCTGAGACGGGTTGGTGCTATTCGTAGCCGGAACCACACTAATATCAATTATTAGAAGTGTAAATAAACAAATATTATAAGAAGTTCATATAAACATTATCAGTAAAAAAACAATACTCTAGCGAACATAAGTTTACCGAAAAATTTGTTTTTCAATTCAATCTTATTTAACGTTGTTTTGTGTTATCTGTAGTTATACTATTGAACACAACGAATAAAAAAAGTCTTTCATTGTAAATTGTAAAATCATTAAAAGCCTACACTTTTATTTGTGCGTTGTCCGCATAAACTTAGAGATCAGATGGTTTACCAACTCTAGAGCGTACAACATACGATTGTCCATGAGAAAAGCATTAGTTTTTGCTGAATTACATTGATGTATATACAGGGTGGCCAGTAAATAGCACGACATACTGCAGGGGGTGAGAGCTTGGGTCAATACCTACCAAAAAAACACAATGTATGTTCAGTAAAATCTTACGGATTTACAGTAGTACAAAATTTTAAGATAAGAAAATTGTACTGTGAAAATTTACAGCTCCAAGAATTTAAGTCTTAAAATATTTTCATCGGCAGGGTCCTTGAGGAGGTTACCCAATTTTCTTCTAACTGCCACCAAAACTGCGCTTGTACAGTCCCTTCTTCTACCCATCCTTGACTATGCTGATGCCAGTTATCTTGATCTGACTGAGGCACAACTAGATAAGCTTGAGCGACTTTTTTTAAACTTTTGTATCAGATTCATATTTGGTTTGCGCAAATATGATCATGTCTCAGACTTTCGCAATAAGCTCAAGTGGGTTCCAATACAACTTCGCCGGAATACTCATATTCTATTTTTGCTTTACAGCATTTTATATAATCCCACAACACCCCCTTTTTTAAAGAACGTTTTAAGTTCCTTCATGACACACACACGAGATACTTAAGATCATCGGAGAACTTGAGACTTCAGATGCCAATGCATTCCATCAAATTCTTAGATACATCTTTTACAGTTCAGGCTATACGGTTGTGGAATGCATTGCCAGTGTCAGTGAAAGCTGCCAAATCATTACCTTCATTTAAAAACTTAGTAAAAGAACATTATCTGTGCTCTTAAATGAGTAATTTGTATATGCTATTTCATTGTTATCACATTGGGTTTTTTTTTTTTTTGAGTCTCGAGTAAAAAATGTTTTTTTGAAGTTTTAAGAGCCATCTCCAAAGATTTATTAATCTGAACACCTTCTTCTTCTTCTTTTCTTAGATTATGGCTTCTGCATCTTCCACAATTTCACCAATGTCAAGTATAAGGCAACGTCGTACGGTGTTTAGATTATTAAATCGTTACATATTCATAACGATGTTGCCTTATATTTGACATTGGCGAAATTGTGGAAGTTACTCTACAGAAGCCATAATCTAAGAGAAGAAGAAGAAGTACATTACAATACGCAAAATACATATACTATATATACCATGGATAAAACATACTAATAAATATCATAACTGGGAAAGGAGAAGAAAAATTTGAGGGAATGGTAATGCTAATAGACCATTTTCTTAAAAAAATGTGTTTGAGATGCTTCTCGTCTATGACGGAGAATGGAATACATTCGTGAGGAAATGGATCTGTAATGGTATGAAATACCATCGCAGATTGCAGCATTGAGATAGACGGACTGATATTATTACTGATACTATGCTCGATCTGTTAAACTTAATGTCGTTCCGAACATCCAGAGAAAGCGCCCGGATTTTATTGGGTTAAGAAGTAAACTGGCCTGCTAGCTAGTAGTGCTAATAATGAGTTCCCTCCATTTAAGGCTCGTGGGCCGTGGTAGTAGAGGGCTACCGCGCAGTATGATCGATCTGCGATCATGAGTTGGGCGGGCGACCGGTTTCTAGGTATTGATAGAAACCTTTCCGTGCCTTCTAGAACACGTTCAGGCCAGGACTAAATATAGTCTGGTTCAGCTTGGTTGCCATACATCTTTGAGCTAGGTTAATGATTCTGATTTGAACCTTGGGATCCTAGTCCTAGCCTAAGCAATCGTAGGTCGCAGTTGTCACACGAATACGAATACTCATAAAAAGCTCCAAGACACGATATCTGATATCCGTTGTAACCTTAGTAACCTCAGATAAATAGGATTGCACAAGACTGAGACTTTTTTTTCAATCTTGAAAAAAAGTCTCAGGTCTTGTGCCTTTGGCAAATGCCTTTGATAGGTTTGATATAATGTATTTAAACGATATTCCTGCAATTTTCTATTATTATTGGTACAGTTTATATACTCAACAGATATTCTGAACAAATCGTCGCTTATAGATTAATTCAGAAATTCAACGCACGACCTTGCCAGAGGAAGCTTAATGGCGAAAGCTGCTATGTCAATGAGTGATTTTGGGAGTACGATTTATTAAATCCGTGGTAGCTAATATGGTATATAAAATATATTCGTTATAAAATCATTCTCGGCAATATCTTGAAACAATACAACTTCAAAAATTATATATATATATGAGTAGGTACCGAAGAACGCATTATTTACAACAATGATGTTGGACTTACTTGTAATTGATTACGTTAATTGTCCATATAATAAGGCCTTATTACCTACTTACTCAATACCTACAATTTTATACAAAAGTATCTTTTATTTATGAAGACTGAATTCTTACTTCTTGGAACGGGTATTTTCCTTGTTTGTTATATTCCGATATTATTATAAAACTAGCTGGGAACCGCGGTTTCACCCGACGTTTAATTTAAAATAAATGTTATCATTTATAAATAATTTACAGTACTTCGGCATAGATACTTGACATAGAGTATATATATTGAATTTCATGGGTTTTAAATTTTTTGCCCTAATTTTTTTTTATTAAAAGTTGTATATGTTATTTCTTATAACATCAGCTATCTGCCAGTGAAAGTCCCGTAGAAATGGGTCCAGCCGTTTCGGAGATAAGCGGTAACAAACAGACAGACAAAAAAACGGTCTTCTACACCAGCGCATTCTTCGTGACACCAGAAACGACAAGCAGGGCATTTGCTTTTTTTTCTTGCTCGGTTACAATCACATCTATGTTTTGTGTATGCGAAAATGCCCATCTAACAAAAGAATAACATGTTATTCCTTGCAGGGTAAAACCTTGAAAAACACATCCAATAAAATGTTAGAAGTGTTTTGTGAAGGCGTGTAGCCGGCTATATCCACCACCCCCGATTTATAATTTTGAACCAGGTGGTACGTCTTCCAAATCTCGGTTCATATTTACTCCAGGAAAAATAAACAGTGAAGACACAAATCTTCCGGAAGCTCCCTTACAAAATACCAAAGTCTATGCAGAACTAATTACACCAACTTTTGTCCTTTCAAATAAATTACTTTTGCCATTTTTTTCTGCACAGCAGAGCCTATCGTATCATCCACATTGAAAATACGCATTGGATCATAATTTATTTTATCGCATCTTAGGACCCATAATTTCATCGAAGAAGAAGTGTAACACCTTCTTCATAGTAAAACCCCTTGCTCTTAAAGCTGACGTAGCTGCAGGTATTCTCAAAGCAAGTTGTGGGTGCCTCTTCAAAAAACTAGCAAGCCACTTTTTCCCGCCTTGACCGTTGAGAGAACTTATGCGGAATGTTATTTCTTACAGCAAGTTCAAATGCATTGTATTTTATATGATTTTCCCGAAGGCCATAATATTTTTTTACCATCTTGAGGCAGTATTTTACTAGTTCTTCTTCTATTTCCTTGTCAAATGTAGATTTTCTGCCCAATTTAGTAGCCATGAGCTCGTCTATGTCCTTGGGACTCCTAACATAGTCTTCTAAAGTGCTTTAGGGACACAATATAATTTCGAAGCCTTGGGATAACCCATCTCCTTGTTTTTACAACAAGGTAAGCAATTTTCATGGATTTGCTATCCCATGCTTTTGTTGAGGACATGGCGAAACTAAAAGAAAACGAATTGAAACTTAAAACATTACACCTAATTACATCTACAAAAACATTGAAATAATGTAAAAAAATGTATCCTTAACCTTTAAACGGTGACCGTTCACAATCACTTGTTACTAGTTTATATAGTAGAGGATTCAGAATAACGTCATTTGGAGAAAAATACATTTTGAGAGGCACTTTTCATGACCACCTTCAAGCAGATAGAAGTATAATTATCTCATGGAATCTTTTTACTTACCAAGAGATGAACCAAAATGTATACCGATTTATTTCACGTCAGATTACAATGCACAAGGCTATATCAGACATCTCAACTTTCCACAACTCTACCTTATATCCCGACTCCAAAGCATGCTGCATCAGGTACATCTCTATGTCCGTAGTTTCAAAGCTACATTATAATCAATTCCGCGAGGGTGAATTAATGATTACTAAATAGGCATCAGCGTTGAAAGAAAACCCGTTGCAGAACACGGCGGTAGGTACAAAGCTCTTTTCACAGGCTAAGTTGCAATGGTATTATGCCATGTAAGATAATTCCATGCACGTAACGCATTTTTTATGTACAGTCACAATCACGTTCGGTGTGTGGATTTATTTCGCATGGCATAGCGGATAAGGCTCTGACGTTAGATAGAGGTTTATTTTAATACAGTACACGGCAAGATGCATTAGTGTGAACCGAAAAAATCACTAGGTCAATGTAAGAGTCGCAGCAATGTCGTTCAGTAATTTTATGTCGTCACAGTAAAAAGAAAAACGAAGGACTGAAGTAAAACTTATCTCGCGGGTGAAGCTACAGGCAATTAATGTTAAATAATTAGTTATATTAGCTATTTTGTTATTAAATTCTAAGTAGCTGGTAGCCTACTTTACTATCATTTGACTCTAGAGTAAGTATTAGCCTTAGTCATCATAATCTCATGACGGAAATCCAGGTAAATTGTATACAGTGTACTCGTGTAATGACTGTACAGTTGATACTAAAGATATACCCACTTATAAATAATATAAGGGATGGGAATTCCATATGGTAAAAGTACCGTAAAACATCATTTTCCGTGAGTTTGGTATGGGCAAAGGCATTGCGGCCGATTTGTAAATACCGCTGCGTACAAATAGCTGTCAGGGAATACCTGATCGCTGACGACTGGCGATACAGATACAATGTATATCATGTAAGTATAACAAGATATATATTAACTGTATACCGGTGTAATAAGAACTCAAATACAATAGCATTTCCTTAATGTTTAGTTAGAGGTTGTACACGAAAATAGAGTATAATTCGGAGCGAGATTATGTATTTTATAAGAAATACCTTACACATAATCCCAATAAAAAAATCTTCGTTACTTACCCACGTCTCTTTTTTTATTGGTGTCCAGTGGAAATTCTACATAACGGCGAACGGGGTATGCCGGTCTCCTTCCGGCTAAAACCACTGGAGCGGTCATCTTCGACAACGAAGGGGGGCTCCAGGTCCTCGAATGATCACACTAGAGCCGCCCACTAGTGCCACGCCTATAGGCACATCTCGGAGTGGGTGACTGTAAAGCGGTCACCCCCTCTCCCTTGTAAAGGATTCCCGAAGCATCCCTGTGCGCTGTGCTATGGTGCGCACACGGCAGCGAGTGACCACATGCGCGCCGCCGTCTTCTCGTGGGTCGTTCGGTGTGGCCACCCCCAGGCATATTTCGGGGAGGATTGTAAAGGATCCCTCCACGTCTCGCTGTGTGCTGTGCTACACACACGGCGGCACGTGACCACGTGCGCGCCATGTCTTCCCGGGGGTCACTCGGTATGAGAGAGCAGACTCCCAAAACTGCACGCCCGCGACCCACGAGGCCCCCCACCATGAACTGACTGCAGGAGGACCCACGGCCCTGCCAAATTACACTACCAGTAGTGTCGTGGGGAATACACCTAATTTATTTCGTATTCCCTTGATTCGCGCTTTTAGTTCTTAGTGATACAAGGATTCTGAATTCGCTACTTTGATGAATTTCCTTATTAGAGTATCTACATACATTTGATTTAGGAATCGAACCCAGGGCTGCACCTCGCTTGTAACCTAGACCGATAAGGCAGTAAAGAAGTAACAAATATTAAACAGAAACAACTAACCTATAGGACAACACAATATACATAGGTAGGAACTTGGTTAAAAAAGTGTATCGGCCTTTGCCGTATAGTAGGACAAGGCTGGCTAACAAAAAACTAATACTAGATTTATACCCTCAGGCCAGTACAAAGACAGATATGCGTTTGTGCATGTGCGCACACAGAAATACTAACCCATTAGATGAAACGAAATTTTTTTTTACTTAAATCTGTACAGTTTTGCAAGCTAACCTACCTTTACAATTTTAAATTAGGAATTTGTTGGTGTTTTTTATTTGAAAATCTTTGGGAGCAATATTTTACTACGTGAGTACTTTACTTTTTAAATCGTTATCGTAAATTTAATAGACCGACTGGGCCTTACGAGTTATACATATGGCCAAAATTAATAATTAATCTAATCCAAAATCTGTTTTTGTGTTAAGTGTGGTCTGCGATGTGAAAACGGACAAATCGTCAATTCGAAATCCAAAGATTTTGGATAAATAATCGGATAATCAATCCGATTATTTACTTCGGCTGTCAAAGGTTTTCATCGAAAACTCGTAAAGTACCTAACTCTTTAGTGTTCCGGTTTGCTATCAATCTAATAAACTGGTTTTTATCAAAGGTAACCTTTTGTTTTTATTATAATAAAATATTAATAACCTATATCTATATAATACTATATCATATATAATAATAGATAATACCTACCAAGGCAGTTGCACTCATAGATCGGTAACGGATCGGCGAGGTTAAGCAACGCTTGGCGCGGTCAGTCTACAGATGGGTACCTGGGCTTTACCGGGACCGGGTTGCTGGGTTTCCCTGCAATATGGCTGAGCTTACGTTTGCGTCATACTCTCACGATGTCGGCTTAATGTTGCCATACATTCTTTACCAAAAATATAAAAAATAATCTCAATCAGGCTTCAGTATATAGGTTCACAAGGTACCAATTTAACCACCTGCCACGTTTTGTAAGATGAATCGGTCCACGATTCTCTAACCTATTCAGCAAAATAATTGTACTTTTAATTTTTCACTTAAATATCTATTTATATTTAACTAACACAGAGTCAACCCAAAACAGCTGAGGGTTAATGGCCTTAAGCGTCTATCATAATATGATCGGGTCATCATCATTTCAGCCGAAAAACATTCACTGCTGGACATAAGCTTCCCCAAAAGATTGCCACAACGACCGGTATGGGTTTATGGTGTGTACTCATTGGGAGGGTTTGCCATAATCGCCACGCTTGGCAGACGGTCGCAGTTAAGCTCCGGCTAATCCCATAGTCGCCTTTTATGACACCCACGGCATGAGATGGAGTGGTGGTACTCTTAACTGGCACAACACTGCACCATATGATACGGCTGTCATATGATTGGGTGGTAGGTACCAGATAAAATATGTAATGCGCGGATTTCGCCACGACAAAAAAAAACGTACCTACCAAACATCTTTGCAGCCCGCCGTGGCGCTAGGCCAATATACGACCGGGAAGACGGCGGTGCGCACGTGGCCACGTGCCGCGGTGTGCGCAGCACAGCGCAAAGCGAGGCTTGGGGGATCCTTTACAGTCCTCCCCGAGAAGTGTCTGGGGGGGGGCGATCTTTTACAGTTGCTTCCCTCCGCTAGAGGGGGTGACCGCTTTACAGTCATCCCCTCCGTGATGTGCCTAAAGGCGTGGCACCAATAGGCGGCTCTAGTGTGATCTTACGAGGACCTGGAGCCCTCCTTCGGTGCCGAAGATGACCGCTCCAGTGGTTTTAGCCGTAAGGAGTCCGGCATACCCCTTCAACCTTCCCCGGGGCAAAGGAAGTTCCATGAAGAATTTCCACTGGACATCAATAAAAAAGGCCATTATACAAGTGCGAAACATGGCACAGCACAGGCTTCGGGAGGATCCTTTACAATATCCTCAGGGTGGAGCGCTTTACAGTCATCATGGCATGCCTCTTCACCCTTACCCAGGACGAAGGAAGTTCATGATGAATTTCCACTGGGACCAATAAACAAAGGCCATTATACGAAGCGGATGCGTATAGAATCTTAAAGTGTTTTGGTAAGGTACTTATTATATTGACGAGTGTTATTTTTATTGGTATGAGCTCGAAAGTATTTTTTTATTATTATGAGAATCACTACCGCATTGGAGTGCAGAAGGCGATTCAATTCGCTTCCTGTATAAATAAATTACTTTACTACAGTGAATGTTAAATTTGCTTTTATGGTCACTTTCGTTTTATTCTTTATAGCGACAACGTAAGTTAAGACTACAGATTAAGGTTTATTTTGGACAAGTATTATAGAACCGACTTTAAGAATAAAATAAGATTCGGTAGCGAACTGGTTTTTACTTTTTTGTATACGTGATTTATGGTAATGTCACAGCGCGCATGCAATAACGCTCGTAAAAATAATAAGGTATCATATTGATATAATTAGGTATTATTATCATATAATTAGGTACTATTATCATATAATTAGGTATTATTATCATATAATTAGGTATTATTATAATATAATTAGGTGTAATATTAGACGTACTATAAATGCCACAGAGCAATGGAACAGATTATACTGGGTATACTTGTAAGCCCGATCAGAAACACAATAATGCGTTCCAGAACTAAAACATCTGACGTCACTCGGAAAGCCGCTACAGTGAAACTGGGCTGGACTCATGTGCCGTATGTCAGCCAACCAATGGGCCAAACGTACAACTCAATGGGTCTCACTCAATGGCAAACGCCAACGCGGCAGATGTAGATATAGATGGTGGGATGAGCAATAGACACGGATAAGAAGAAGGAGGGTAGGGAGGCCTTTTCCCTGCAGTGGAACACCTCTGGCTCCTAGTAATAATATTGATTGGCATGATGAGGTATTTTTTTACAAATCTATACAAATAAATAAAATTGAAGTGTCTGTTTGTAATGTCAAAATAACAGCTTTTTACTAAATACTAGCATATGACAATATACGGTACCTACAGCAAAAATACAAATTTTAATATTTTTGTCTGTCTGTTTGTTCCCGCTAATCTCCGAAACGGCTGGATCGTTTTCTACGGGACTTTCACTAGCAGATAGCTGATGTTATAAGGAATAACGTAGGCCACTTTTATTTTAGAAAAATAATTAGGCTTCCGCGCAAAAAACTTACATTCCAATATATATACATACTCTATGTCAAGTGTCTATACCGAAGTACTCCAAGTTATCTATAAATAACCCACTTCTTTTAAATTTAACGGCGGGTGAAACCGCGGGTCCCAGCTAGTATGCAATAAACTCGAATGCTCTAAATCAAGCGTGTCTTATTGAATGAAATATCGCCGTTTTGCATAAAAAATATAGTTTTTAGGGTATACGTTTGCTGCACAATATTCTGCCTTAAATGGGTCCCAAATTAAAGTTCATGACAGTCACGTTATGCCGCAACTCAAAGAAAGTAAGTCGATACATTGCGGAGCCGCCACAGCTATTAAAATAAACATATTTTTTATAATACTCTTCAGTGGTAGTCAGTCTCTTATTACAGTCTCAGGCTAGGTAGTACGTACCACCGCAGTGTCAGTTATTCTGCTGCCAGGTAGTAGTAATTAAACTTAAGACATTACTGTGTTTCGGTCTTTAGACATTACTGTGTTTCGGACTTTAGACATTACTGTGTTTCGGACTTTAGACATTACTGTGTTTCGGACTTTAGACATTACTGTGTTGAAAGGCACTGTAACTAGTAAAATTAGTGAACATTAAATAACGAACGTCTCGGGATGAGCTCAGTATAGAGCTACGCAGGACTAGTCCTGGGCATTATTTCAATTTTATGGGTAGGTTCCCACCAGGCGCATGACATGATAGTCTCGAGACGAGTAGAACTGTCCTAAACCTTTAATAGTTCCAATATCCAAACATCTTATCAGCACACGACTCAGTGTTGCCAATGCAAAATCAAATCAAGCAAAAGAGACTCCGAAATACGATTTCATATTTTACAACTTAAAAATATTGAAAGGCTAATCACATAATTGTATTTAAGTAAATGAGCTACTACACAAAAACCTAACGAAGTTAGTTAACCATGAAAACAATAAACTCTGATTTCAGTACGCAAGTCGTCGTGGGCGAAGGATCATTCTGTGCTGTTCATTGATAACCCTGTGGGCGCCGGTTACAGCTTTACGGACAGCCCTAAGGGCTTCATACAAGACATGGCCACGGTAAGAATAAATAACATGCAGTAGTTTTGTAAGTCAATGGGTCACAAAATTATTAGACTTATGTTTTTTATCGCAGTTCTGTTGAGTTGATTCTACACGAATTCGTGAGCATTTTTGCAATACGATCTGTTGCATAAAAATCAAAATAAACAGGTTGCCTTTAAAACAGGTTTCTTAAGCCGCATGTTTTTGTTAGGAGTCCATTCAAGCGTGTCCTAAAACTTCCGCGTAGCTAATAAGTCTGTATTGTTGTTTAATTTGAACAGAGCTCCTGTTGTGTGTGTGTGACTTCATGGGCATTAAAAATTCTGTACACGTGCTTGCTAAAGATATGGCTGCAATTTTTTACGTAGCAGTAGTTAACTATGTATCATACATTTTTTAATACTCATCAAATCAATTTTTTTTTAACGTTGCCCCTCACTAGGATTTCTTCTGTGTCGTGGGTGCGTTTACAGGCATGAATTCCACACACAATACACCCAGACCCGGAACAACTACCTGCAGATCATACAAATATTTGTTCCGTGCAGGAATCGAACCCACGACCCGGAGCGCAGAAGTCGACTGTATCAGTACTGGTGCAGTACCAGTCGTGCCGTCAAAAATGTGCCTTGAGTATTGTTCGAACATAAAATAATAGAAATTAATCGGCCATTTTAGCAATCTTAATGTTCAGCTGTGGGCCATTAAAAACAATTCGGTGGCAAGTGGGTGGCTTGACAAGTTGACACTATTGGCCACTAACCAAATGAAAGAAAGACAGAAGTATCATCTTTCATTGACTCAATGTAGAGTAGTGCCCCTCTTACTAGATGATGGACCCATTTAAAGAAACGATTTATTAAGAAGACTGTTTATATTTTTTTGTTCCCTTACCAAAAACCGTCGACAAAAGGTAGAGTAGTTTAGGTAGATATTTGACGCTATTCCCCGATGAAGGAGGAGGTTCATCTGACCAGGCAGCTGAAATTCTTGTCGGTCTAGAGCCTAATCATTGATGTGAGGCTTCGCTAATATTCAAAGCTATCATAAACATCTTGCTGGCACTATTAAAGATTTGATGACGTCATCGCAGTTGTTGTGGCTCAGTAGACATTGCTGCATCTCTAGTGTGATCTTACGAGGACCTGGCGATGACCGCTCCAGTTGTTTTAGCCGGTAGGAGTCCAGCATACCCCTTCGTCCTTCCCCGGGGCGAAGGAAGTTCCATGTAGAATTTCCACTGGACACCAATAAAAAAAAGGTATTGGTTTCGTTCGTAGTCTTCTTCGTTCGTTCGTAATCGTCTTTTGGCTGTTATTATGATGACGATGATGAAGGAACACTCTTAGCACATGTGTAAAGCGGTAAAAAGGTCCTGCGCCACTAAAATCAGACCGCACGTCCAGATACGCGAGGTGGGTGAGATATATGATGGTGAAAAACTCCTTACAGAACAGTAAGTTAATTTTAAGAATGCGAGGACAGCTTTTATCTGTAGATTCAAATAGTGGAGAGGGTAAATGCTCAGGGGTGCTTATCGGTGTGCAGAAAGACAAAGGAGATATACGAAATGGCCACGTCTCATAAATAAGGCTTCTCAAGATCCAGTTTAGACTACGGTTATCTATGGAAAAAGCAAGACTACTTTATACGAAACGAAAATGTAGCCAGCTACTCGACTCATCAAAAGCATCCATTGTATTTCCAAACTGAAAGATATGCTGGTATCATCAATTTAACCGCAGTCACAGGAGGAAAAATGCAGTGCTTTCACATAAAACTCGATAGTTTTTTAATACGATGCCTCGTACACACGGCGTACACATATGCCTCACACACATCCATACAAATATGTGTTCCGTTCGGGGATCGCATCCGCGACACGAAGTACAGGAAGCCAATCGCATAGCCACAGCGCCAACCGTTCCTGAGAGAAAGAGATAGTCCTACTTATAACAATACTTAAAACAAGCCTTATTCCGTGCTATTAATAGTTTTTGCCGTGTGGTGCCGGCTCAGAATGCCACCACCCCATCTCCTCCCGTGGGTATCGTAAAAGTCGACTAAGGGATTATTTAGATTATAAGTATATTAAGAATAGAAAATATTATAATGCACGAATGGCTTTAACAAATTACCACGGCCTAGAATATGCCATTTTGTCTTATGACTTTCATTAAACCCTTGTGTATATATTAATATTTTCACTTCGTAATATTTTCTATTTTCTATTACTTTCTGGAGTGGTTCCGAAGTAGGTGAATAGAAATGAGGTCTAACTATTACATGATCTGTCCTTGAATCGCTAGTAAGCTAGTAGTTAAACCTAAAAGAATTTTATTTTCATTTTAAAGCGGGTAAGGTCATGCAGAAACTAAATATCAGATGGGTTCAACGTGAAATTAATCTAAATATGTGCTTAAATGATGTATTATTCAAGATGATACTTGGAATGAAAATGATCGACAGTGTATTAATTAGTAATCGAACCTCGTGTTTTGCACTAATTATGCAATTGTCAGCAATATGTTGTTTTAGTACATAGGAGGACTGTGGTTGTCATAACTGTGCCATGGGTTATGGCCACTTATGGAGTTATTCAAAAACCTCTTGCTATAGTAATAATAATATTTGTTTATTGTCAGGCGACTAAGGTAATATAGGTATAGTAAAAACATAATATAGAAATACAAAATAAAATCTTAAAATACTATCTATAAACAATATAAAATATAAATACTACACTAGTTTACACGCATAGTCAGCGCCGTGTGTCGCTCGGTGTCCGGTAGCCGGCCTCGGAATCGCCGGAACACTACACCTCTCGGCCAAAATTCCAACATTAGGTTCGACAGATATTCGGTCGGCACTCTCACCACAAAGGAATTGAAATTCACATTGTGACGAGACTCCAACCGCTCGACCCTCAGTGAGAGTTTGGTCTTGACTCGGATGCACTCTACAATCTCCTGGACCTTTGTAGAGAAATGCGGCCGTGACACGTATAGCAGCGTCGTTGGTACAGCAGGACGCAACAGAACATCCGGTGACTCTATATTGACCGTTCTTAGGCGCTGTATTGCTGAAGGCATTTTCCCTCGTATATGGCGTTCCGGTTTTATACGCATAATACCAAAAAGCGGTGACAAGCCCCCGGACGATCCTAAATCGTACCGCCCTATAACTTTACTACCATCTTTAGGTAAACTTCTCGAGCGCCTAATAGTTCCACGTTTGCTGCCAGATGGACCGAAATTTCATAACAACCAATTCGGCTTCACAATAGGAAAATCTACTATTGACGCAGCAATCTCTGTCAGGAAAATAGTAAACTCATCAGAACATAAGTATGTAATAGGCATATTCCTTGATATCTCTGGTGCCTTCGACAACGCGTGGTGGCCTATGCTACTACTTAAAATGAAAGCTCGTGGTTGCTTTAAAAACATCTACAAGCTCATTTACTCATATTTCGCAAACGGATCTGTAAAACTTAAACTAGGTCATCATGCTGTGTCGAAGGAACTCACGATGGGATGTCCTCAAGGATCCGTTCTCGGTCCTTATCTATGGAACATAGGATTCGATGATTTTCTGGCGATTCCATTGCCGTACGGCTGTTCATTGACTGGTTACGCAGACGACGGCCTTCTGCTTATTCAGTCAAGTACAAGAGCGGGCCTTGAAAAATTGGCGGATACTTGTTTACGTTTAATATCTAGGTGGGGCGAACGGAACCGCTTAATGTTTGCACCGCAAAAAACCTTTCAACTAATTTTAAAAGGCAATCTTAAGGCATCACCAAGCATTCAATTCAATAATATTACCGTTAAAAGAAAGGAGTCAGTGTGCTACCTCGGTCTTGTATTAGAGAGAAATTTTTCATTCGTTGAACACATTAGATCTGTAGGTGAAAAAGCTAAGAGAAACTTCTATGCCCTGACAAGGATACCAACTGCTACATGGGGTCTTTCATTTTGTACTTTAAAAACTATTTACGCGGCTACTTACTTGGGTTGTATATGCTATGGTTCACCTGTATGGGCCGATAGGGCTACTACGAGGGCGGCACTGAAAATTTCGGGAATCAAGGAAGTGACACAACATTACTATTTAAAAATGTATTTATTGCTTTTCGAAGTATTCTCCGCGAAATTTGACACATTTTTCCATACGATGGAACCAATCATTGAAGCAACCATTCCATTCGGAAGTTGGGGTCTCCAAAATGGCCGTTTTGTAGGCGTCCACAGCTTCTTTAGGTGATGAAAATCTCTGTCCATGCAATTTATTCTTTATTTTAGGGAAAGTATAGAAATCATTAGGGCTTAGGTCGGGGCTGTAAGGCGGATGGTCTAATAATTCTATGTTTTCTTGCTCTAAAAACTCTTTTGTTCTGTGCGCGGTGTGAGAACTCGCATTGTCGTGATGGAGGATGATGCGGCGGTTGCAGTTCTCTCTACGGAGTTCAGAAACGACCTGTGGCAAACAAATGCTAGCATACCATTCTGCATTAACCGTTCTTTGTCCCTCAAGAGGAATAGTCGTAACATGGCCGGTTTTGGAGACAAACGTGGCCACCATTTTTTTTGCAACACTCCGTGAACGAACAATTTTTGTTGGCTTTAACTCATTTTCGAACACCCAAACTCGTGACTGGTTTTTTGTTTCGGGTTCGTACGCATATATCCAGGATTCGTCACCTGATACGATGTTGTATACAGCATTTGAGGATCCTGCGTGGAATCTTTCGAGAGTTCTGACGCACCAAGTAACGCGAGCCGCTTTTTGCTCTTCACATAGCAAATGCGGTATCCATCGGGAAAACAACTTTTTTACACCTAATTATTCATGCAAGATTATTTGTATTTGACTCATGCCAATGTCTAAAGTTGCCTGAATTTCGCGGTATGTTACATGTCGATCTTCCTCAATCAGCTTACGCACAGTATCAACGTTTTCTTGGGTGACTGCAATTTTTGGACGACCTTGACGAGGATCATCACTGAGCTTGACACGTCCACGTTGAAATTCAGCAAACCAGCGATAAATTGTGGTTTTGGATGGGGCTTCATCACTAAATGCAGAAATCATCCGGTCAACACACTGTTTTTGTGTTAAACCACTTCGAAAGTCATAATAAATCATCGCTCTTGAATTTTCTCGAGTCAATTCCATTTTCTCAACGACTAAACAAGTTTGACAAAACCTTGTGACAAGACCGTGAATCTTTTTTTAAATAAATAAATGGTATTCGATTTGTAAAACCAAGGAGTTTTCTATTTAAAAGATTTTAATATGACAGGAACAGTGGAAATATTCCATTCCCGATACTTTTAGTGCAGCCTATGTATCGGCGCGGTACGACGTAAACTGCTCCAAAGCCAGCGCTTAGCGTTGATATTCTTGTGCAAGGCATATAGGACAGTAAGTACTGAAGCTCTGCCTGTGCTGGCAGGTGTTTTGCCAGTCGATCTTGAGATACAGCGACGTGCTGCCATGTACTACTCGACGCGAGAAAACATGGACGCGGAATTTCTACTACAACGCGATCGTGTTAGGATCTGCAGATTGTTTAAACCACAGGCTGGTGTTTGGGAAGAACTCTTAGCCGAATGGCAAAGCAGGTGGGACACATCTATTAAGGGCCGTCACTTATACCAGTTCTTTCCATCCGTTCGTGAGCGGCTGGCAAGTGCATGGTTGGAAGTCGATCATTGCGTGGCTCAATTTCTCACCGGTCATGGTAACTTTAAGAGTAAATTATTTAGCTTCAAGCTTGTTGTCTCACCATTCTGCAAATGTTCAACACCGGACTGTGAATATGAACAGTCTGCACATCATGTTCTGTGGGAGTGTATTCTTTGGCAAGATGAACGCAATATTATGTTTGACAGCTTGCAAGTTACATCCGGAGTTGTTTACTATACAGACCTTGTTGCAACAAGGACGAATTTCCGTGCGTTCAGGCGTTTTTGCCATACCTACTATTGGAATCAGTCACAATAGCTCACAACATAGGACCCGTAATTAAATATTTATAAACATTTTTGTACCCGTGGTGCTTGGCAACTAGGCTTATCCTAGTTGTACACTCCCAATTATTGTGCCTATTTTCTCTGTCTCCTGCTTGCTACGGAGGGAAGTGGAACGTATATTCTTTCCTACTCCTCCATTTTCTTTTCTGATTAATTTCGTTGCGGGTTCCAAGACAGTTCTTCATTTCTCTGGGACACACCGACCTTCATTGGTCGGTGTTCTTTTCGGTGGTCGCCATTGTAGATCCTGGATTACAGGAGTTGCAGTGGTTGGGAATGTGTGGCGGGCTTGTCCCAAATAAAAAAAATAAAATAAAAAAAGATGTTTTGGTCCGGTCGGTGCGGTACCGCACTGGTTCTGACAAGTGGGCTTTCTATTCCTCTTCTCAACCTTGGTTAATCCCTCCTTGTCGCACTGGCCCTTAAAATGACTTAAAGCAGACCTTAGAACGGACTTTTAAACTCCGCAACTGCTCTTTCTCGCCCTGGATCAGAAGACGTAGGCTAGTGGCATTAGATTAACTAAAAAAGTACATATGACACTGAAAAAGATACATTGGTGTATTCAAGGTATTCGACTCGCAATCTGCTGCGTCGAAGCGAGTCTGTAAACTTTCGGACTACATACAATACTCTTCATTGTACAGAAATAACAAAAAAGTACGAGTTGAACTCGCGTGGCGAGGGTTCCGTACCTAGAATATTTGTTTGGCCTACTTAAAAATGTATGTATGGTACCGGATTATAGAGGGAGATTGCTAAATATATTGTCTATTGTTGAATTCGGTCATGCACCAACAATTTATTCCCAGAAAAAATTTAACATTGTAACTTTAAAACATGTTCTCCGATACCTACATTCCAAAGGCAAACGTAAATGCGTATATGTTATTTTCAGACCATAGACTTCTTATGTGCAACTACCTATTAAAATTCTGACTATTCGGAAGTTAATGGTTTACATGCATAAAAACAATTTGACTTTGAAAAGAATTTGACTTTGACTTATAGGTTTTCCTGTCGTCTATGAGTAAAGAGCAATTCCATTTTTTTTTCAAACATTTAGGCTCAGTGGTTTCGGAGATAAGGGCATGGCAAAATTCGCTTATTTTCTTATATAACTTTAAAAATATTTTATAATATAAATTTATTTGAAACCCTCATAACAAGCCCTTCCATTTCATATGTTACACAGTACAGTTTGCAAAACTTTATCCTTACATTTTCCATATTACCCCTCAGAAGTGACCAGATTCAAAATTCATTTACTCACGTACACGTCCGTGTTTGGGTCGCATAAATCCATATGTGTACCAAATTTCAACTTAATCGGTTAAGTAAATTCAGAGCAAATTGGCTCTGACAGACGGACAGACAGACAGATAGACACACGAGTGATCCAATAAGGGTCCCGCCGTTTTTTCCTTCGGACGTTCGGAACCCTAAAAATGATCTCATACAGAAAATGGCAGTACAAAGAGCGGTCTTATCGCACTCGGTGATTCCTGCCAGACAACCTTGGGACGAACAGATTTGCCAGTGAAAGCGAAAGTAAACTTTAATGAAATAAAAATATTATAATTAATTACATTACATACCTACATAATATAATATATGTATGTTTCAGTGTTCAAGCCACCTCTACAATGCTCTAAGGCAGTTCTTGATGATGTTCCCTGAGCTAAAAAAGGCTCCTCTATATATAGCAGGAGAATCATACGCAGGACGGTACCTGCCTGCTCTTGGCGTGAAGATTTTGGAGCAAGACCGTAGCATCGGTATATTGGATGTCAATTTACAGGTATGAATAAATAATTTAATTATTTGGATTGGATCGGAAGCTATACGACTGAATGTCGTAGCGCAACGCGCAACAGTAGACAGAACTTTGCCCAGCAATGACCTGTGATAGCCTGAATCGATTGATTGTTTCGTTGATACAGTGGCTAATGTGGATGACTGTCTACGCTACGTGTCGTGGGTTCAATGCAAGGCGTCTGAAGTTTAAAACATTAGATAAGTTAAGCGATCATTAGTTCCGTATAGTGTTACGGCCGAAATTAGATTTAATTTAATAAAATTTAATATAATCTAATTTTGGATTACGGATGTCTGTTTTTGTGTAAAATGTGATCGTAACACAACAATAAATGAATTTCAAAATCTGAAGATTTTGGATTAGATATTTAAATTCGGCCGTTAGCGAACAATAAGTAATCATACTTTGATCCGACTAGGGAATCGGAAAACGGGGTCGAAGACATACAGATTGAAGAATAAAACTTTTTAACACAAAAGATACCCGGTTTTTGAAGTCAGTATTTTTTGCGCGACTTCATAAATAAAGTTTTATTATTTTTAGTGATTTTAATATTTTAATACGGTGTAGGGTTTTTGAAGTCGGTTAAAAAAGACGCCAACTATTAGATGGTGGTCTTCGGATCCAAAAAGTAAATCTTAAATATTATTACATTATATGTCCTGTTATATTATGTGTCATGTGACATGACAACAACATAATTATGAGAAATGGCAGCCAATACTTAATTCTTAACTTCCATGGCCATTTTATTAAAAAATTAATAATATATTATTGAGTACGTATACTTATGAAAATTATTTTTTTGTGTCGATTTGTATGCTGTATGTACTTACACATGTTGCTGTTGGCATTCTGGCGAAGCCGAAAAGGTCTAGAGCCCGAAAGAAACTTCACACTTAGTCACATTGATCAACTTATAGATTTTATAGATTCTACTGAAAACTTTGAACTTTCGAGATATTAAAATGTGTATCAAACACTTTTAAACGGATTGCATCGCGTATATTATAGATTTTTGTTTTTCCTGACGTTTCGAACACTTTGCAGCATTCGTGGTCGCAGGATGACATTAATGTGTGACAGTTTCGAGAACCTTTAACATTACTATATTAAAATGTGGTTTATTCATCTAAACTATTAAGAGTTGATTGTAGTTATACTTTCTCCATGCTATAATGTGACGTCTCTCCCTTTGTGACATTGTGTTTGTTTTTCGTGTTGTTTTAGGTGGCGGATAAACACTGAACAATCTCTTTATAAATTTGCAGCCGTCCAATATTGCGTGTATTAGCTTACAACGTTGACATTGGCAGAATCGTATTGGGCCTAGACTCAATGGAATAAGGCCAAAAAAAAAACCAATGTGGTTTTGTAAAAGTTATAGTAGCCTTAGGTTATTTTAAGCAGCGTTCTTACGTAACTATTCCAACTTTCGAAAGAATACTTGCAATTTACGCAGAGTACCTATCTAATTGTTTCACCGCATTTTGTCTTATGTCGTCCATATTTAAATCAATATTAAACTTATTTGCTACTTTTCAAAGTTGACTATATTGAACTCAAATAAAATTACGTAGGTAATACTATATCTCTGATTCTAACAACTCTATACACACAAATGTCAAAACTAATTGACAAGGTTATGTTAACAATCATTTACGGTTCATATCCGCAAAATAATGCTTGATTGTAAGCATAATAATATATTGTACGATCTCGATAGTGACTGTAATGTTATGTAGCAACAATTCTATAGGTTGTTGCGAGCTTTTTACATAAAGCGTTATTACGATAACAACTCTGCGGGTAATTCCCGTAGCAAGGTTGTAGAAAGTAACTACCGGTTACATCATCAGTGGTTTTGGTAGCTAATATATTTGGCTTCAGTCAGTGGTTGAATGCCGTAAACGAGTGAAGGGCGACCGCGCAGAACGTTCGATCTGCGAGGTTAAGCCGCCATTGCCGCGGCTATACAGGGGTGGTTCGAATTGCAGTGGCGCCCTGGGCGTGTTATACAGCCACTAATAAGGGTACTACGGTGGCAAACGACATCTTCAAGGTCATCGGATCACTATATCGAACATCACAGATTTTAGTTGCCGCCTAACTTTTGCCGCCCCTCAAATTGTGTTGCTCTAAGCCTGGACCTCGCGGATCTAAAACTAAATCCGCCCCTGCAGCTATGCCTTA
Organism: Diloba caeruleocephala; assembly: GCA_947459985.1. Lineage (NCBI taxonomy): Eukaryota > Metazoa > Arthropoda > Insecta > Lepidoptera > Noctuidae > Diloba > Diloba caeruleocephala. Next base: position 25,043,368 of record OX381606.1, on the reverse strand, counting down.
GATGGATGATCATTCATTCCACATGAAGATCCCGGTTCGTGCCGAGCAGGGGGACAGACCGGAATAAATCGACATACAGCAGCAGTAGTATGACATATGTCATGACAGTACCTAATTGTGTTGCGGAAATCAAATGGCAGCTTTTCTCTGTAAAATACTGGTATTTTTGTCAGAAACAATGATTTGATACTTATGCTTAGTTTCAAAAAAACTTTTAAGGCTTAATACTGAAACGTCACTTTATATAGAGACGCCCGTTTTCGGTAGGAAGCCGGGCGTCTGAAATCGTTATGCGGGATTTCAATATTAAGTGGAGTTTTAGTATTCGGCCGGTAGGGTATTTATTTGTATCGTACAACACCCAAAAAGTAGAAACATTGCCCCACACTAATTGCCCCACACTAGGATTTCTCCTGTGTCGTGGATGCGTTTACGGACATACATTCCACATACAATACACCCAGACCCAGAACAACTACCTGCAGATCGTACAAATATTTGTTCCGTGCGGGAATCGAACCCACGACCCGGAGCGCAGCAGCCGACTGTATTAGCCACTGCACCAACCGTGCCGTCAAGATTATATAACATTTGTCTGTTTGTTTGTTGTTTAGCACGTGAGAATGGTTCTACAGATTTCACTGTTTGGTACGATATATAGGCGATTGTTTGATGTCAAATATAAGGTGGTGCCGGCTCAGAATGCCACCACCCCATATCCTCCCATGGGTGTCGTAAAAGTCGACTAAGGGATTAGCCGGAGGATGGGCAGCAGCGTCCTTCGAGTACATTAACAACTCAACTGCGATCGCCAACCCGCCTGCAAAGCGTGGCGATTATGGCAAAACCTCCCAACGAGCCCACAACACACCCATATCGGTCGTTGTGGTGATCTTTGGGGGAGGCTTGTGTCCAGCAGTGGACTTCATTCGGCCGAAATGATGAAATATAAGGCATGATTAATCTTGATATTTATTTTGTATGTGGTCGTATACAAAATAAGATCATGATAGATTTGAGGCTCCTCGCGGACGGAGATGCGAATTTTTTTTACAACGCCGTAAAATAATAATTCATTACAGCTCTTATATATTCGGAAGTGCCGTTATGGTTGTTCCGCACGCCGGAAACACAATGCCTATCATCAAGGCGTTTCCATGTTTGTTAACGAACAGAACCTTCATACACCAGAGCCGGACGCATTATCTGCATTACGTAATAACTTGTTCCATATTCGCTTCGGGCAACAGTCAAATAAAAATGGTGGTGAAGGTAACAGTGCAGCTTGCCTTCATAATATTTTTATTCGCTATATACTTTTCATATGACATTGTGGTGTTGTCTTTCATACTCTATTACGTATAACATACATATCCTTTCATCGTATACGTGATTATGATGAACATAGCCTGTGTCCATCTGGAAAAGTAGCTAGATGCGTAAAGTCCCGAGAAGAGCCTAGGGGGCCGACCTTTTTACAGTCACCTTCTCTCCGCTAGAGGGGGTAACCGCTTTAAAGTCATCCCCTCCGAGATGTGCCTAAAGACGTGGCATCAAAGGGGAGCTCTATTGTGATCTTACGAATACCTGGAACCCCCTTTCGGTGCCGCAGCTGACCGCTCCATTGGTTTTAGCCGGTAGAAGTCCGGCATACCCCTTCGCCTTTCCCCGGGGTGGAGGAAGTTCATGTAGAATTTTCAGTGGATACCAACAAAATAAAAAAAGATGCCTAAAGTGCGGGCGCCGAGAGAATGCGTTCCTGACATCTGTTAATTGGTCTTTTGTATTGTTCTTTTGTATTATAGATTAAATTTTGCGCTGAACTATTTAAGATTATTGTGTGTTGACGTTACTACATTAAAATCATATTATATATGAAATTAAATCTTGATAACAGAAACTAGACCAGTTAACAGATGTCAGAAAAGCATTCTCTTGGCGGCCGCACTGTAGTATGAAATATGTTTTTGAATCGTTCCCGTAGCTTTCGTAATTATCACCGGATTGGGAAACCATAAACTTAGTATACTAACGTAACGCATATTATGTTTATCGGTTACACAAACAAACTCACTCAATGCTGGACAGAACCCTCTCCCAAAGATCACTACAACTACCGGTTTGGGTTTGTGCGCATTGGGCGGTTTTGCCATAATCGCCACGCTTGGCAGGCGGGTTGGCGATTGCAGTTAATTTGTTAATGTACTTGAAAGACGTTGCTGCCCATCCTCCGGCTAAGCTCTTAGTCGCCTTTTACGACACCCACATGTTCGTGCTATTCTTAGCTGGCACCAAACAGCAAGGAGTGCATAAAGTTAAATAAACTTAAATTAAAATTAATTACGGTTGCATTTCGACCACTAGTTGAAAATAAATAGACAATGGACATAATTATTGATGTTTTATATTTCAGGGTATTATAATGGGCAACCCAGTATTCAGTCGCGACAGTATTGCGGACTACAGTTCCATCTATTACCAGTGGGGCTTGTTGGACAGTCAAGGCGTGCTGGCTGTCAAACCGCTACAGGAAGCCTACAATAAAGCGATAAAGAACGAGGACTCGGAGACTGCATCACTGGTAAGTAGCATTCCTTTTCGACGGCACGGTTAGTGCAGTGGCTGATACAGTCGGATGATGCGCTCCAGGTCGTGGGTTCGATTCCCGCACGGAACAAATATTTGTATGATCTGCAGGTACTTGTTCCGGGTCTGGGTGTATTGTATGTGGAATTCATGTCTGTAAACGCACCCACGACACAGGAGAAATCCTAGTGTGGGGCAAAGTTTAAAAATAAATATATATATATATTTACAAAAAAAATACAAGTCGGTTATAAACCAACATTATCGGTTTTTGAACCCAAACTTCACTTTTAGGCGTGAGAAACGCTTCCGCTTTAAAGTGTGAGCCCGAGGGTGGAATTATGATCGGAATAAACTCATCATTTCAGGCTCATTTATTTCTTACAAGAAAACTTTTTATCCAAACGCCCAATGCATATTACCAGTATTCCTGTTAACCCCTTCATTTGGATTCGCGTTCAGCTTATGAGCGTGCTATTGTCGCTAAAGTCGGTTAGGAATGGTGGTATCTTGGCTCCGTTTCTTATTCTAATGTAGGTTGCGAAATGAGGACGACAGCTCAACTTGAATAATTCATTTAGCGATCACGCATGTCTTATTAAAATACTTATATATTCATTTCACAGCTTCGCGAAGAGCTTCTAAATAGGCTAGATGACATATCGATGCAGCAGCAGACGTTCAACATTCTTCTCGACAGCATATCCAACCTGGAGGAGTTCGTTGAGTTCATCAAAAGACCTGATGTAAGCGAGGCTCTGCACGTCGGGAGTATAGAGTTCGCTTTCCACAACAATACTGCTCATAAGAAGCTCACCCCAGACTTCTTGAGCGAAGTCAGATCGAAGGTCGAAATGCTGCTCAACCATTACAGGATACTCATATATTGGTAAGTATAGTAGTATAGTGTAGTCCGTGTGGTGTCCGGATTAAGAATATAGCACCAGCTCCTCCCGTGGATATCATAAAAGGCGACTAAACCAGAGCGATGGGCAGCAGCGTCCCTTTTGTGAACCGATAGCCATACTGCGCTCACCAACCCGCCTGCCAAGCGGGGTGAGTATTGGTATATACCCCCCGAAATAATGACACAGTTGTGGAATCTATGGGGGAGGCCTTTGTTCAACAGTGGACGTATAAATGGCCGATATGATGATGATAGTAGTATATATTAGTTATACAAGTACAATTCTAAAATATTTGTTGTTACTTAAACGGATGAGGTGCTTGTAGCCACACGTTAGCTGTCCATGTACCGTAAACGGTACACACGCCCAGTGCAACTCAATTGGTTCGTGTACCATATATAGTACATAGTAGTTTACTTTATATGGGGACAGCTAACATGTTAAGTAGCGCCTGCCGCGGTCGTGCCTTGGATGGGTCACAATTCGCTGAGTCACGCACATTCACACTCCCCCTTGATTGAAACCCAACGTTTTCACGTCTTAATTCCTAATGGCTCATTATAACTGTTATAAAAATATTTGTACGGACAATTTTGCGTCCTTGGCAGCCAGAAGTTTAACCTTAGGTTATCGCTACTCCTCATCAATGGTTTGCAGATGTCAAATGGTAGCCGTTTCGTTAACAGCATCTGGATAGACTGATAGTTGAACCCTATAAAAGGCTAATTCTAGGTTTTTCCCTACTATTATATTTCTCTCTCTTTACGGGTTTACGTATCCTCTGCAAAGAGGAACTCGGTGTTCTGATAGGCTTACGCGGGGACATGGGTCCAACACGCAGACGCCCTTTAGAGAATTTTAATCTAAAATGCAATTAGACATTATGCACTCTCATAAAAAACTCACAAAATGCAATCTCGGATTGTCCCCAGAGGAAGAGATGGAATTTATAACGATCTATTGCAATGGATGTTATATGGAATTAAAACTTAAAGACAAACGGGAAGAACTGCGTCTGCCTTGCAACCTTGACGGCACGGTTGGTGCAGTTGCTGATACAGTCGGCTGCCCCGTTCCGGGACACGGGTTCGATTCCCGCACGGAACAAATATTTGTATGATCTGCAGGTAGTTGTTCCGGGTCTGAGTGTATTGTGTGTGGAATTTATGTCTGTAAAGGCACCCACGAAACAGGAGAACACCCAGGATATGGTAACATTTAAAAAAAACTTTAGATCAAAATTTGTGGCAGCCGGCGACTCACCGCTCACAAGATGGGCCCCCGAAAAAGCCATCACTTCAGGCGACAGAAAGCAACACGGCGAGTGTCGAGAGAAGCTGCATTGGTTTTTAGTTGTTCTGCGGATGTTCTCATTCCTGATTCGATCTCGTAGAGAATTACCAAGAAACGCTGCGTGATCTTGAGCTTTCTTATCGGGCCCATAGGAACGACCGCGTTTCTGTGCCGTATGTCATCGCTGGTAACACACACTGGTTTAAGACTTTCATCTTGAGGAACTGCCGCATTGTTGACGATACCATGTTGTTGTACTTACTTAGTTTCCGTGTGTAAGAATATAGCACCGCGCCATCTCTTCCCGTGGATGTCGTAAAAGGCAACTAAGGAATTCTAACAGATTCTAACCAGACAGATAGGCAGCAGTCCCTTCGGTGGAACAGTAGCCATTCTTCGCTCACCAACCCGCCTGCCAAGCGTTGTTTATCGGGACGTTCGGTTCCCTACAATATGGTTGAGCTAAGCGATGCAGATGCATGCGTCATGCTCATGAACGGGTGCCGTCTGTTGGGACTGGTCAGCCGTTAACTGCCATAGCAAGTAATGATTCTATTATAGTAGTATGTTTTTATACATTAACCTACATAAGGCTCGTTATATGTTGTACCATAATTTGTATCAATCAACATTGTAATCTCAATTATTGTAAAAGAGTATCCATGGAGTTTCTTGCCGGCTCTTCTCCATAGATCAACTATTTGGAACCGTGCAACTTAGATTCTGACGTTTCATTAGTGCCAATATTTGGTTTATTTGAAATAAAAATGATTTGACTTTGATTTTGAAAATTCTCCCAGAATGACGACACACACCATGGAACCGGTTGTCTTATTGGGAGGCTCTTCTTGAACAGTGGACCTTCTATGGTTGATGTGATAACTTAATTATCAGAGTGTTTTTGCGCATATCTGCAAACTTCGGAAACTACTCATACCCGTATCCGTGAAGAATTCATAGGTACACCAGCTTGCGTAGTGTCATGTCATCAGTACACAGAAAGATGTTACTTATGTATGTAATTCCTGAATCTTATCATTATCATACAACATTTTCTGGTTTCCAGCGGTCAGATGGACCTGACGGCTCCATGCGTGCCCAATGCAAAGGCTCGGAGGAAGCACTGGCACTGGAACCATCGTGACCAGTTCCTGAACGCTTCGCGGTCTCCCTGGTGGTATAACAATAGAGTTGCTGGGTAAGTCATACGGTACTTTCTAATAGACGCTGCTTTAACGAGGTCGTGATATAGCGAACCCCAGACTTCTAGTAAAAAAGTGTTACAAAATTCATGATGTTCTATTAATATACAGTTTCAGAACAAATAAACATAAATTGGTGTTAAGCATAAGCATTGATGATAGTGATGTTTGTTTCTAATCCATAAACTGAAAATAAAGTCAATCGATTCTTTCACAAAAAAAACTCTTTCACTTATAGAAAGCTACATTATCAGAAAGCAACATTGACTGTATTTTATTTAAAAAAAATTAAAGAGCACTACTAAAAATGTTATAATTTCACCCAAGAATATTATTATATTGATCAAACATTTGCCTGTAAAAGTCATTGTTTGGAGCGCGCTGCGAAACTATTGATTATACATAAAATGATGTACTATGTCTACAGTACTCATCATTAACCACATTAAACGGAGGCTATATGAACATAAACCGCTTTTAATCAATTTTACACAAAATTTTACATCACCTTTTTATTTATTTATTTCTTAAGGCACATCAACAGAATACCTATATACATTTTATATAGCTTATTACATTAACAAATTCCTGTATGTATATCTATTACAGATGTACATACACAACACTTGCAGTAATGTGTTAACAGTTTTTTGGAGTTTACTCCTTAAGAAACGATTTGAGTTATAAGGCCCGGTACGGAAATTTTATGAGGAATAAAATCAAGTTAGCGGCATATTATATAGACGTACCTATGTATGCGTATACAAAATCACCTATGCGCAATCGAGGTCAGTTTTGAAGATGTTTGCTAAACTCTCTACCACAGTTGAACATAGTTATGCCTCAAAGTCATAAGTTAATCTAGCGTATGAAAATGATTTTTTAGTCTAAACATAACGTTAAACTCTATAGATATAATCAATCATTGAACTTTTTCTATTTTCAGTTACGTCAAACGCGGTGGTGGTCTTACAGAAGTACTGGTTCGCGGTGCAGGCCATCTAGTCCCGATGGATAAGCCAGAAGAAACCGCTGCACTTATCACCTATTTCATCAAGAATTTAGATCTTCCACTACCCCCGAATTACCACGTCCTGGATCAAGACACAGCGAAATATATCGACGATGATTTAGAAGGAATTTCGAAGACTTTATTACCTGTTCCTGGCACTGAAATAAATCCTAATACTCAAGCAGCAATGGTTGTAAGCATTGTTCTCAATGTACTGCTGGCTTTGGCTATAGTTTTTGGCCTTGTGTACGCTTTGAGGTGGAAGAGACGTACGGACGCGTATTTGTACAACACGGTGGACGAGACCAACATTTCTTCCACAATGTTCTAAGTATCGATGATGAGTGAAATGGAAGCGTTTAACATTACTGTGGCCAAGGACCTAATCTGCATCTAAATACCAGTCGGCTGCCAGCTGTAAGCCGCACTTTTTAAATCATAATCATTATTCGTATCTTGTTTTTAAGTTTCATATATTTACGCGCATAATGATTCGTTAATAGCTTTAGTGGAGGCTTAGACCGGCCCCCACCACCACCGGTTTCCCGTGCATCAATGGACACTCCATCATCATACATTGCGTCTGGTAGTTAGAACTAATTATAAAGTCCTAGATTGTGCAAAGAATCGTTGCTACTGTTGTGAGAATCATTTTGAGTGTTTAATGTATAATAATGTCATAAGCCATGCTGATCAACGGAAGGTTTTGTTATAATAAAAAATGTTCAGAATATATTTCCGATCTAGTCTCAATGTTGTTAATGTCACAAATAGTATTCTCATAAACGAACAAACGACGTCAAACGTTAACTTATATTGTTTTTAGATGGAAAATAAAATGTCTCGAAATTTGATCGAAGATAAAACGGTATTTTGCCACCATTCTGAATACACATACGTACTGACACGCGTAGTAAAATTGATGTTCTCTTCCTTATGTTATCGTCAAATCAGAAATTGATATGAGACTAGGACTTTAAGAGAAGCAGAATATCATTTTTTTGTCTACTCATAATTTAATCTTAAAGGTCGAGATATGAGACGCGTCCGTAAGTTGCGGATGATGGACGTAAGCCATGGCTTACGGACACGTCCGATAATAATATTTCCAGTTTAATTCGATCACACTGTAAATAAAATAAAATAATTGGGCCTCAGATCTCAGAATGTATAGAATTAATGTGTGATTAGTGTTTTAACAAGAATGAACAGAGAAAGCATTTAGGACCGAATTGTTGAATGATAAATGTTATCCTATATAATTAAGTAACTAGTCTTACTAAGCCAAGGCCTTACCATATACCTCAGTGCCTTTTTAGTTTTTATACGTACTGTTGTAAATATCATATAATTATTGTAATATGGAGTTGAAATAAAACATATTTTGTAGATTAATAGTATTTATTTGAATTCGTGTATAAAACTGTCTATCATGAACTTTGCCACCTCTGGTTGGTCAACCGGTACCATGTGTCCGGCGCCCCGTACTAATATTTCAACGAAATTTCCACCTGCCTTCTTGTACCTGTAATTATACATATGATGTATATTAAAACTCGTTCAATTTCTTTCTTATCTGTGTGGTGTGCGGATTAAGAATATAGCACACTCCATGTCGTAATAGGCCATTAAGGGACTCTTAATCGGCGGGATGGGCAGCAGCGTCCCTTCTGTGGAACAGCCATACTGCGCTCACCAACCCGCCTGCCAAGCGTGGTGAGTACCTACTGGCAAATCCCTACCGATATGCTGACATCTTATGGGGAGGCTTCTGTTCAGCAACGTACGTTTTGGCTGATATGATGATGATGATGATGATGAATGTCTTCCCCTGTAGCAACGTCCGCGGAAATTGATGACTTATTTGAAACAACAACTAATCATTTAGCCTCGTAATATTTTTGTTGTCATAATCGGGAAAGTTAAATCTGGTTATCGTCAAAGTACACGCTTCCATCCTACTCCACCCATAGGTGTGGTAAAAGGTGACTAAGGGTTGAAATCAGAGGATGGAGAGCAGTTCCTCCCATGTGCTAATAACAACATCCTGCGATTACTAATCCGGCTGCTAAGCGTGGTGATGAAGGCAATATCCCCTATGACAGCTCACTGTAGTGATTTTAATTTAGAATTTGACTGACCCGACAACCGGTCCGTTAGCGTGTCTGCGCAGGCGCCGCCTCGGGGCTTGCACGTAGGACTCGCGGCGCGACCACTGCAGCGTGCCATACATGTGCTTCGACAGGCTGTACGCCAGGATAACGTCTAGCTGACCACTACAAAATAAAAGTCGAATTTAATTCTGCCTGTGATTCTCAAACCAGGCGTGTTTTAATCACTGCATACGTATAGCGAAGCCGTATGGATCTTTTTTGTACCGCGGACAATGTCCTAGACCCGCATATTGTCTTCCTCCGCTCTGGGCGGGCAGAGGGGCGTGCCTATCTTACCGGCTAAAACCACCTAGGCGGTCATGAACGCTCCAAAGATGAGGGTGCCTTACCTACCGACCTATCTCGGGGGTAACTATTAAGAGATCACACTCCCAGAACGCTGTATAGACTTAGCTAGATTTAGCAGAAAGTTGTAATTGAGACCAACTTCGAATTCGAAGGACTTCAAAACACCAAGCGCGGCCGTATTTCAATGAATTCTTGTTTGTACAACTACTATCTAATACTTATAACATGAAACAACACAGTATATGTGACTAAAACACACTCAGCGTACCGTCTATATAAGTTTTGCGTCGGAATCAGAATTACAAAGTGATATGAAATCCTAAAACATGGTGAAATATTAAACTGCTATATGTACTTAAAACACGATCAACTTTTCATCATGGTCTACATATTTCCAGCTGCAGGCTGAACAGGTCTCTATAATGCTTCAGTTCTGTAAATTTTAGTGTTTACAGACAACAATTTTTTTGACTAAATATCCTCTGGCCCTCCTCTGTTCCGGGGAAGAGCAGAGAACAGTTGACTACCCAGGTAGCTACAGAGGGTACAAGAGGTGACTGTAAACAAATCACCTCCCCTAGCAAAGAGGAGGCAAGCGTTAAGAGGCCACCACCACCCAGGTACATCTCGAGAGGATTATAAAGGATCCCCCTCGCCTCGCTGTGAGCAGTGCTGCGCACATGGTTGCACGTAACTACATGCGCGCCGCCGTCTTTCGGAGGTCATCTGCGACTCCCAAGTTGAAGACAATAACATTTTTTTATTGATTTCCAGTAGAAATTCTACATGGAACTTCCTTCACCCCGGAGACTCCTACCGGATAAAACCACTGGAGCGGTTATCTTCGGCACCGAAGGGGGGCTCCAGGTCCTCGTAAGATCACACTAGAGCCGCCCATTGGTGCCACGCCTTTAGGCACATCACGGAAGGGATGACTGTAAAGCGGTCACCCTCTCTAGCGGAGGGAAGGCGACTGTAAAAAGGTCGCCCCCCCAGGCACTTCTCGGGGAGTATTGTAAAGGATTCCGTGTGGTGTCCGGATTAAGAATATAGCACCACTCCATCTCCTCCCGTGGAAGTCGTAAAAGTCGACTAAGGGACTCTTAACCAGAGGGATGGGCAGCAGCGTCCCTTTTGCTGAGCAATAGCAATTCTGCGCTCACCAACCCGTTTGCCAAGCGTGGTGAGTATCGGCAAATTCCCCCCAAAATGACAACACAATTCAAGCACCGGCCCCCAGTTCCCGGCAGCCCCGCTATTCCTGGTCATGGTAGCGGCCATGGTAATGGCGGGGCAGGGGGTGCTAAGAATCTCCGGATGGGATCCGGCTACCACCCTAAACGGAAACTGGCCCTGGTGACGTACAACACACGAACACTGAGGGCAGACGAAAAGATTGTTGAGCTGGAAGAAGAAATAGATAAGTTGCACTGGGATATCATGGGACTAGCAGAAGTCCGAAGAGAGGGGGAGGACACGATAACCCTGAAATCCGGCAACTTATTCTACTACCGGGAAGGCGAACATCTGTCTCAAGGTGGTGTCGGGTTTCTCGTCCGCAGGTCCCTCATTAACAGCATAGTGGCCATCGAAAGTGTGTCGAGCAGGGTAGCGTACCTTTTTTTTTTATTTTTTTTTTTTTTATTTGTGCCCAGTGGAAATTCATCATGAACTTCCATCGCCCCGGGGAAGGACGAAGGGGTATGCCGGACTCCTACCGGCTAAAACCACTGGAGCGGTCATCTTCGGCACCTAAGGGAGGCTCCAGGTCCTCGTATGATCACACTAGAGCCACCCACTGGTGCCACGCCTATTGGCACATCTCGGAGAGGGTGACTGTAAGGCGGTCACCCCCCCAGGGGGATTGTAAAGGATCCCCCAGTGCGTCCCACGGCAGCGCGTGACCACATGCGTGCTACCGTCTTCTCTTGGGTCGCTTGGTGTGGGCACGCAGATTCCCCAATCCACGCACCCACGAACCCAGAGGTCCCCCACCTTATAGCAACGGCAGGGGTTTTCAGGCGTATCGGAATTAGGCGCCAGGGCGGTTGTTACCCCGGCGCCGTCTCCTTCTTCTTCGAGCGGGATCGGCCCTCTCCCGATCCCGCTCCGCGGTCTCCTTCTGGAGCATGACGCTCTCACAGAAGGAGACCACTGCATTCCAATTTTCGTGCTCTGCCAACATAGCCGACACTACTGCTGGCAGAGAGAGATCTTGCCCGATCCGATCGACCAGGATCCGCCGCTCGGCGGCCCACGCAGGGCACGCCTCGAGCGTGTGCTGTGCGGTGTCCTGGTCGCTATCACAATGGTGGCATTGTGCCGTGGCCTCGCGTCCTATCCTGTGCAGGTACGCGCCGAAACAACCGTGCCCGGTGAGCACCTGCGTCAGGCGGTAGGTGACGCGCTCGCTCCTTTTGAGCCAGGCTCCAAAGAGCGAGGGTAGCGTACCTTATACTCAGAATATCCAAGAGGTATTCGTTGAAGGTCATACAGGCCTACGCACCGACCTCGACACACCCAGATGATGAAGTAGAGAGTATGTATGAGGACGTAAGTAGGGCCATACATACCTCGAAGACACACTTCACTGTTGTGATGGGGGACTTCAACGCAAAGCTGGGCACTCGATGCGATGGTGAGTTGAGAGTGGGCAATTTGGATATGGGCATCGGAACCCCAGGGGACAGAGGCTGGCCGACTTTTTGGAAAAGGAGGGACTCTTCGTGATGAACTCCTTTTTCCAAAAGCCGCCTCACAGGAAATGGACCTGGATGAGTCCCGATGGTTCCACGAGGAATGAGATTGACTTCATCATGACCAATAAAAGACAAATATTCAATGATGTCTCTGTGATCCACAGGGTGAAAACCGGTAGTGATCACCGAATGGTAAGAGGCACATTGAATATTAATCTCAAAGTTGAGAGGTCTCGTCTGATGAGGTCTACGCTCCGGCCCTCTAGTGCTCATATCCAAAACCCCGAGAGCTTTCAACTCGAACTCCAAAACCGCTTCGAGTACCTAGAACATTGCGTATCTGTGGACGATCTAAATGGTAGGTTTGTAGAAACTGTCCAAACGGTTGGGTCTAAGTTCTTTAAAACCCACCGTAAAGGTAGACCAAAAAAGTTCTCCGATCACACTCTCGACCTTATGGCAGAAAGACGCGCCATGACGCTGCAGTCCTCCGGTGATGCTGAAGCATACAGACTGCTCAATAGACGGATATGGAAGTCCTTGCGTCACGATATCCGCACCTTTAACACTAATAGTGTTAAAGAGGCGATTGAGCGGAATCAAGGCTCCAAAGTGTTCGCAAGAGACAAGTCTATTGGGCAAAGTCGTATTATGAAGCTGAAGACCGAGGACGGCAGTGTAGCGTCGACTAAGCCAGAGGTTTTGAGAGAGATTGAGTACTTCTACCTGCAGTTATATACCTCGGTTACTATACCTACCATTGGCTCTGACAAAGACCCGCGAGCCAAACTAACCCGACACTATACCGAGGATATCCCGGACATCAGCCTGTACGAGATTAGGATGGCCTTGAAACAGCTTCAAAATAACAAGGCGCCGGGTGCGGACGGAATTACGACAGAGCTTCTGAAAGCGGGTGGCATACCGGTACTTAAAGTCCTTCAGAAGCTATTCAATTCCGTCTTACTCGAGGGCACAACGCCGGAAGCGTGGAACAGAGGTGAGGTGGTGCTCTTCTTCAAAAAGGGTGATAACACCCTATTGAAGAATTATAGACCCATCTCACTTCTGAGCCATGTTTATAAGCTGTTTTCAAGGGTTATCACGAATCGTCTCGAGCGCAGGTTTGATGACTTCCAGCCTCCCGAACAAGCCGGTTTCCGAAAAGGTTTCAGTACCATAGACCACATCCATACGCTGCGGCAGGTTATACAGAAGACCGAGGAGTATAATCTGCCACTATGCTTGGCGTTTGTGGACTATGAGAAAGCCTTCGATTCGATCGAAACCTGGGCAGTGCTGCAATCTCTGCAGCGGTGCCAGATCGACTATCGGTACATTGAAGTGTTGAAGTGCTTATACAGAAACGCCACCATGTCGGTCCGAGTACATGAACAGAGCACGGGGTCAATTCCATTGCAAAGAGGTGTGAGACAGGGGGACGTCATTTCCCCGAAACTGTTTACCGCTGCAATGGAGGATGCCTTCAAACTACTGGAGTGGAAAGGATTCGGCATTAACATCAATGGCGAGTATATCACTCACCTTCGATTTGCCGATGACATCGTAGTCATGGCAGAATCACTGCAAGAGCTCAGCACAATGCTCGATGATCTCAACAGAGTTTCCCAACAGGTGGGCCTTAAGATGAACATGGGCAAGACAAAAGTCATGTCAAATGCCCATGTCGTGCCCATCCGTTGGGAGCTTTGTTCTCGAAGTTGTTGACGAGTATGTCTACCTGGGACAAACTGTCCAGTTAGGTAGGTCCAACTTCGAGAAAGAGATCAATCATCGAATCCGACTCGGCTGGGCAGCGTTTGGGAAACTTCGCAACATCTTTTCGTCAACAATACCGCAATGCCTCAAGACGCAAGTCTTTAACCAGTGTGTGTTACCAGTAATGACATATGGAACAGAGACGTGGTCACTCACAATAGGCCTCATAAGAAAGCTCAAGGTCACTCAGCGAGCTATGGAGAGAGCTATGCTTGGTATTTCTCTACGAGATCGAATCAGAAATGAGGAGATCCGTAGAAGAACTAAAGTTGTCGACATAGCTGAAAGGATTAGTAAACTGAAGTGGCAATGGGCAGGGCACATTGCTCGTAGAACTGATGGCCGCTGGGGCACGAAGGTTCTAGACCGCGCACCGGAAAACGCAGCGTGGGACGACCTCCAACGAGGTGGACAGACGACCTGGTGAAGGTCGCTGGGAGTCGTTGGATGAGGGCGGCATGTAACCGCTCGTTGTGGAAATCTAAGAGGGAGGCCTTTGTTCAGCAGTGGACGTCCTGTGGCTGATATGATGATGATGATTGTAAAGGATCCCCCCAAGCCTCGCTTTGCGCTGTGCTGCGCACATGGTTGCACGTAACTGCATGCGCGCCGCCGTCTTCCGGAGGTCATCTGCGACTCCCAAGTTGAAGACAATACCTAACACCAGCATGACGTGATGACGTGCTTACCTATAGCTCAACACTCCATAATGCTCCAGAAGTTCTTCAACGAAAGGCTTCGTAGTATTAGCGAAGTCGGGCAGCATCTTCTCGTAGACCAGTTGGTTGTTGTAATCGAAGGAAACGTTGCCAACGTGAATCTGGTCCCTGATCTCACCCCGATTGATGTACTCCTCGAACTCCGGCGGATCAGCTGACGAGTCCTCGATGAAGTTGTAAATGCTGACACCGCTCTGCTTTTTTATGTATTCTATAGTTTCATTGAATTTCTGTAAACATAATTTTTAAATAAGAACCTTTTTAGGAAAGTTAAATTAATAGACAAGACAGACTGACGACGTTGTAATCCAAATAGTTTCTAAGGTTTATTTTTAGTGCGGGATCCTTACAACAAAAATCTCTCTGACATATTAAATTGATTACTAAACATTATCCAATAATACCAAAATAAAAAATCTAAATAGCTCACATTAGCAGCATCGACCATTTTTTTTCCGTCAATAAGGCTGACGACCTGTTCTTCCAGCACCTCCAAATGGTCGATCTGATGACCTTCAAGTAAACCCAGCACCCCGCACAGGGTACTGTAGTGCATCATATCTCGAAGCTCCACCAGACCGTTGCCGATTGCAATTCCCTTAAACATTAATATGAATAAAATATTAAAGTAAAGATAGAATTAAATAAGTTTTTTTTAACATAGAAGTTGTTCATTTACACGGCTTCTTCACTCACGGCTTTCTTCTTTAGTCATACATACACAAACCCGAATCAAACTCTTATTCGCTTTGCCATGATAGTAACGCAGTACATAATCAGCCCATTACTGTCTCACTGCTGGGGCATGGACTCTTCTCACAATGAGAAAGATAAGGACGGTCTACAACGCTGGCCTAGTGCGAGTTGGTGGACTACATACACCATTGAGAACATTTTGGAGCCCTCTCAGATGTGCAGGTTTCTTCACGTTGTTTTCCTTCACTGTTAACGCAAATGATAATCAAATTCTGATCCGCACATGAAAGTCGTAAAACGCGACTAAGGGACTCTATACCAGAATGATGGGCAGCCGCGTCCCTTCTATGGAACACTAGCCATACTGAGCTCGCAAGCCCGCCTGAAATGCGTAGTGAGTACTGGTGAATTCCCCCCAATGACGACACAAACAAACAACTGGCCCCATGTGTACCCGGTCGTTGTGTAAATCTATGGTGCAGGCCTCCCTATCGTCTCTATATCCCATTGGTGCCGTACTTTTAGACACATCTCGGAGGGGATGACTGTAAAACGGTCACACCCTCAAGCGGAGGGGCGGCGAAAGTAAAGAGGCCGCTCCCCCAGTAACATCCTGCAGGGATTGTAAATTATCCCCAAGAAACCTCACTGTGCGCTGTGCTGCCCGGCCACGCGGGCACACCGCTGTCTTCAAGGGGATTTCTCGGTATGAGCACGCAGACTCCCCAATCTGCCTGCGTGCGACCCCCGAGGCGGGCCGCAAGGTAACGTTGACAGTGAGTTCAGGCGTGTTGGATATGGGCGCCGGGACGGTTGTTACCCCGGCACCGTGTCTTTCTTCTCCGAGCGGGATCGAACCTCTCCCGATCCCGCTCTGTGGTCTTCTTCTGGTGCATGACGCTTTCATAGAAGGAGACGAAGCTCTCCAATTCCTATGCTCTCTCAGCATAGCCGGCACTACTACTGGCAAAGTGATCTTGCCCGATCCGATCGACCAGGATCCGCCGCTCGGCAGCCTACGCAAGGCACTCTCCGAGCGTGTGCCCGGTATCCTGATCATGTCTACAGTGTGCCACCACTGTGGACTATGCAGTGACCTCGCGTCCTACCCTGTGTAGGTACGCACCGAAATAACCGTGTCTAGTGAATACCTGCATCAAGTAGAAACTGACGCAGTCGCTCTGAAGAGCGGCAAGACAGCCTCAATGACGCGCTTTTGCGCGTACTGCGGTATATTTATATGCGGAGTTTGTACCACAGTTTGATAGCGCGCCGCCGAGCCGTCTCTAACTTCCAAACTGTCGCCGCTCTGGCGGAGGGGGCGTGAATCTTGGTTCTACAGCGCTGGATGCCCGAGAGTCGAGATGATCAAACAGGCGCCCCATGTCGGGCCACGGATCACCCGTAGAGGCAGAGAACTTCTTCTCTCAGTCCGCCGAGATTCGGCAGTAGCCGGCGCAAGACACCACTACGCTCTCGTTTCGGAGGATAAGGCACTCGAAATGCTCCTCGAAGCCCCATCGGCTGTTCAGGGTATGCCCCAGATATTTCATGTACCGGCCCACCCTAATTTGCGCGTCACCAACGCATATCCACGAACTGGGTGGCTCCCTGCTTCGTGGTAGTTTGTGCAACTATAGCGCCTCAGTTTTGTGAGGGGCTATCCACAAACCCAGAACGTGGTTTTCAGCCAAGACTATTGCCACTGCGTAATTAGGCTCCACTGGTGACACGCCGATTGGTGACTTGCAGTACGATATTTCTTATTTGTCGTTTCAGCTATATTATTTTCTGCGATAATCACATCAGCCAAAGGACGTCCACTGCTGAAGAAACGGCCTCCCCTACAGATTTCACAGCGACCGGATAAATGCTGTGTATCGTCATTTTGGGGGGAACTAGCCATTACCTACTTATCACGCTTGGCAGATGGGTCGGTGAGCGCAGGATAGCTGCGGTTTCTCAGATGGGACGTTGCGGCCATCCCTCAGGTTTAGAGTCTCTTACGACCGATTTCACCGTTCACTGAGTTCAAATGTGGAGTTTGATCTTGGTTTACGTCAATCTGATTTCACCAGGTATATCTTGATCGCGTCCACGAAAACCAAGTTTAAATGTCATAGAATGTAAATTTCGTCACAATCTCACATAAAAACGCGATGCGATTGTATGACAGTAACAGCGACCTACTGCGACATAGTTTATGGGAGGGAGAGTGACATAGGCTACTTTCTTTGCTTGAAACATATGCAGATACTGAGAGATAGCGGCTGAAACCCATACATGTATAGTCAACCAATATCTATATATAGTCAAAACTGGAATACTCGCATATTCGTTGAGATAATAACGGAATATTTAAATTCATCCAAACATAAAGCTCTAAAAAACAGACCTACATAATAAATATTGGGCATTAAAATAAAATATATTTTCGTGCCAGCCAGTCGGATTCAACCAGTTAGGGCCTTTGTTATTCCTTCCAGTCACCGGATTCCGACAGTTACAACAATAATCACAGCAGTTTAAAAGCGTTTAAAATAGCTTCACGGCGAAAATTGGGCGTTAAGATATTGAACTTAGTTCAGCTTTAACTGCTTTCAGTTGGTGAAATGTAAATTGGAGCCCTGAACTTAGTTTAGCGCATAAACTGAGTTTAGATTGAACTAATCACGTTTAGTTGCAATGGTGTAATCGGCCTTAGTATTTAACGATATCCACGGAAGAAGATGGAGCAGTGCTATATTTTTAACCTGGACACTACATGGAAAGCTGCAATAAACATATATTAAGTACTTATAACGATATAATAAAACTGCACTGACCTTCAAGTTGATAGGTTCCTGCGATTTATTTTGATTATGCCTGTGGATCTGTATGCCGAGGGCAGGCACGTATTTCCCAGCGTATGACTCGCCGATTATGAACAGCGGTGCGGCACGCAGCTCTGGGAACATCTCCAAGAACTGTTGCAGGAACTCCAGCATTTGTTCGCCCACCTAAAATGAAAATTGTCAAGTCTCTTCGTTTTAAAAAAACAGTCTGGTGTTTGTAAGTATGCCTCAGGCAAGATGGCTTACGGATATAGATTTTATTATCAGTTCTAACAGGGATCGAACCCGTGGCCGGAAACTTTAGCGCAGAAAACCAAGCTACGCCGCTATGCCGATCGGACGTCATAGCTTGCAACCAAAGAATAGCAGTCAGGGCCGTATTTAGGATATGTTGACCTTTATTTTAATTAACCTGCTAAAGTCGCTTCTTAAAGTAATTTTCTGACTGAAAACCCACAAAAGAATATTTTTTATTATAGCAAAACATTTTATAATTTATTTCGAAAATAATAAATTGATGAAATAATAAAATTCAAAAGAATCTGAAAACATTACGGTATTTAACATAGTTCATTCACATTGCTATGGACAACTATGTTAAATAAAGAGCACAAATTGAGATTCATGTAGTATATTCCCAAATGTTTTAGTAATTATATATATAAGGGTGGTATGCCACTCATCCAATATCTTTGTCTAATTAATGTACATTAAATTTGATCGTAGATTTTGACATTTCAATATTTTCAATCAATTACAACAAAATGGGTATAAAAGCAAGTTTTAATGAGTATGAAACCAACCAATGACATTATAATACAAGGCATCGAAATTATAAAAATAATTACATCTTGCACTGATATTTGATGAGGGGCATGACGCAGTCGTCAAATAAAATTGATTATATATTGGAATGAAATATTTCCGTGTGATGTCCGAATTCAGAATATAGTTCCACTCCACTCCCGTGGATGTCGTAAAAGACGACTAAACCGAGGGATAGGCAGCAGCGTCCCTTCTGTGGAACAGCAGCCATTCAGGGCTCAACAACTCGCCTCCTAAGCAAAGTGAGTACTGGAAATTTTCCCCCAAAATAACGATACATGACATGTAACCGCTCGTTGTAGCAATATATGGGGGAGGCCTTTGTTCGGCAGTGGACGGCTTTTGGCTGATATGATGATCACAGTTAACGATAAGTATTATTATCATCTCGTTTCGTACAAAATGCAGCTTGTGGAAGGAATAACGTTTTTTATGCAAGGCCAATGTACTATAAACTTTATCGCGACGCACTCGGCAAGTTTTAGAATGTATTTTTAACTACTTGTCTCATTAGGCGATGCTTCTTCTTAACTAGTTTATTTGCATTTCCATTGGTCTATAAAGATTTTGATGAGCTTAGAGCGATAGAATATATTTGCATAAAATCAATATCTAATCGCCATATTTTATACTAACAAGAATCCGTAAACGCTCGCTATTGAGTACATGTAGGTTACTTTGTAAACCGCTATAACAGACAGACGTTTATGGAGAAACATTGTTGTAATCTGAAATGTCCGAAATCTCGAATGTCGTACTCAGTGCTTCTTCTCAACCTTCATGAAACGCACAGTGGAACTCCATGCCAGCGTCTGTTTCCCCTGCTACATAATATAACCTATTAACCTTTAAGTAGGAGTTAATTGCCATCTTCTGGGTGCACTCGTTCTACCGTAGACCTCATCCATCCCTTTTCACCAGGTGAGATCAAGGTCAAGAGCGAAATTTCATTCCATAAAACTCGTGAAATAAATATCTCATAATGATTATTGCGATGTTTTTTAGAGAACTAATTCCTTAGTATATATCTAGAGTCGACGTTGACGTATTAAACAAAAAATTAAAGATTTTAGTATCGCTTTATCTCCCTCTTGTTTTATTTGCGCCCTATCGTTTCACTTTATAACCATAAGAAAATTTGTGCTTAGTAAACCAGAATTAGGCAGTATAGGGTTGTCTATAACACAAATAACCACCTCCAAGAGTCATACTAAAAGGTTTTAGAGAATCAAGCTCGGAATGATATAGGATCCTGTCAATATTTTTATTGTTTTTCGAAGTAGTCTTCGTTCCTTTCTAAGAACTGTCACATGCGATAGAACCATTGACTAAAGTAGTGAGCCTAGTTTTCTTTAGAGATCTCTTCCACGTGTTTTCGAACGCAGCCACAGCATCTTCGGGTTTTATAAAGCGGATTCCTCTGTGTTTATCTTTTTTCTCGGGAATAAATAAAAGTCGGAAGGTGCCAGGTCGGGACTGAAAGGAGGATGACTCACTAATTCCAAAGCTTCAAAAGACAAATAATCGATTGTTCGTCTGGCGGAGTGAGTTGAGGAGGACCATGCTACTTGGGTGCTGCTGCCGAACAATTTTCAAGACAACCGGTAAAAAATAACTAACATATAAATCCTCTAGCACAATTGTTGCGAAATTACCTGTCCGTTCAAAGAATGAAGCAATCATCTTTTTCTCTTAACTTCTGCCCTTCCTTACTTTTGCTGGCAAATCTTCGAATCTAAACATCCATTGGACAGATAGTCATTTGGTTTCGGGCTCGTAACAATATATCCAGCTTTCATCACCTGCGACGATGTAAAAATAGCATTTGAGTCACCTTCGTTATACTTTTCAAGCTTTTCGCGGCACCAATCGATACGGCGGCGTTATTGATCTTCCTTCAAATTATGAGGTATCCATCTGCAGCAAAGCTTTCTGATGCCTAAATGTTCGTATAAGACTTTTTGCACTTAACGTAACTTAACATGTCACACGCGCTGCCGTGGGACGCTTTCGGGTTTGGGGTGACCACTTTACACTTTACAGTCACCCTCTTCGCGATGTGCCTATAGGCGTGGCAACAGTGGGCGGCTCTAGTGTGATCATACGAGGACCTGGGGCCTCCCTTGGGTGCCGTAGAAGGACGTCCTTCGCGCAAATCATCGGTGAGATTACTTCGACCGACTAATAACTAAAGCTAAACTCTTCCAAGCAAAGAATTATTTTTATAAATACGGAGTTCAACGGAAACTTAATCTCGGCAAAAAGTATTAGGAAGAAGAAGCAGAATATTTCGACAGCAACTGACCTCTACTTTTTAAAATAATATTGATTTACTCACATCATCTTCGTTGTCGGGGTATCCTCGCTCGTCATCAGTAAAACTGAAGCCCGCTCCGACTGGGTTGTCGAGGAACAGCAGAGAGTAATCACCAGCCCATGATACATTTCTCGGTACCACTGAAAAAATGTAAAATGATAAGAGAGTGTGGGTAGTCTAACCGTGTTGTGCCAGTTAAAAATAGCACCACCACTCCACCTCTTCCCGTGGGTGTTGTAAAAGGCCACTATGGGATTAGCCGGTGCACGATTTAAATCTTTGCCGGTGCACCTTTGAGCCATTTTAAACAAACGAAAACAATTATTTTATGCAGGAATCAGCTAAATAAATTGGAAAAAGAAATGAAAATACTGACGGAAAATTCTAACACTGAGGGTTTCAGAATCATTTACTAAATCCATGCTATCAGTTTTCGCTAGGTACAAGAAAACTACCCTGCGTGGGCGGACGAGCGGCGGATCATGATCGATCGGATCGTGCACGGTCTCTCTCTGTCAGCAATTGTGTCGGCTATATTGGCAGAGCATGAAAATTGGAAAGTAGTGATCTCCTTCTGCAAGAACGTCTTGCTCCAGAAGGAGACTGCAGAGTGGGATCGGGAGAGGGCTGATCCCGCACGGAGAAGGACGAGACGGCGCCGGGCTAACAACCATCCCGGCACCCAGGTCCAACACGCCTGAGCCCCCTGCCATCACTAAATGGTGGGGGGCCTCGGTAATCACGGGTACAGATTGGGGAGCCTGGGTGGTCACACCGAGTGACCCCGGGAAGTCAGCGGTGCGGTTTACAATCCTTCTCGAGAAGTGCCTGGAGGGCGACCTTTTCACTGTCACCTTCCCTCCGCTAGAGAGGGCGACCGCTTTATGCGTGATGTGCCTAAAGCGTGGCACCCATGGGCGGCTCTAGTGTGATCTTACGAGGACCTAGAGCCCCCCTTCGGTGCCGAAGATGACCGCTCCAGTGGTTTTAGCCGGTAGGAGTCCGGCATTCCCCTTCACCCTTCCCCGGGGCGAAGGAAGTTCATGAAGAATTTCCACTGGGCACCAATAAAAATAAAAATAAACAATAAAAAAAGGAGTCCGGCATTCCCCTTCACCCTTCCCCGGAGCGAAGGAAGTTCATGTAGAATTTCCACTGGATACCAATAAAAAAAAAGGTACAAGAATACTGAAATGTAGAAGACAATGTGTGTGTTTTGAAGATATAAATAAGTTTATTTGTCAAAACATAATAGTTTAGGTAAAGATTAGTCTTCGTAGCATGCAGATATAATATGAATGGCTGTATTATTGATTATTCGATGAAACAATTTTATCACGCGTTACGTTATACAATTATCACATCATGATTGGAGAAACAATAACGATGAAATAATCAAATAACGTAATTATGAAATCAGAGCGGTTATTAATTATGAGAAGGTACACTCGCCGCGACTTTGTCCGCGTCCTTCTCAAGGGAATTGATATCCTATTCGACATTTGTCTCTGTGCCTTTCAATAGAATCCGTTCTACAGTTTGAGCGTTATGGAGCCGAACATACAGACATACAAACTTTCACATTTATATTAGTAATAAGATTAATACCTCGCCGATAGTTGTAATTCATCATTATCATTTTAGCCAGCAAATCCACCGCTGGACACAGCCTCCCCCAAAATCGCTACAGCAACCTTGTGTGCTGCAGGCTGCTGTCCATCTTCCTCCTAATCCCATAGTCACCTTTTACGACATCCACGGGATCAGATAGAGTGGTGATATTTTAGCCGGCACCACACGTTGGAATTGACTTATGTTAATTAATTAATTATTACCTATTAAGACATTTTTTCAATGTGGTGTCCGGATTAAGAATGTGGCACCACTCCGTCTCCTGTCGTGGATATCGTGAAAAGCGACTAAGGAACTTTAAACCAGAGGACTGGACGGCATAGTCTATTCTGCGCTCACTTACCCACCAGGCAAGCCTGAGAAGTTCCCCCCGAAATGCCGATACAACTTTAGAAATGTATGGGGGAGGCGGGTAATTTACGTAAAAACATATTTTTTGACAGTTTCCATCCAATCCAATAATCCAGTTCTTTAATGGTGGGACATTATTTTATTTATTATTTATTTATTTATTATTTGGATCTCCAACAGAGGATACACAATTACAAACTATTTAAGTAACACAGAGGACAATAACAAGTATGCTCCTCCAATTACAGAAGACCACATCATTCATATATAATCTAGGTAAAAATTAAATTTAATGAAGACAAAGTATATTCATGACATTAAAATAAGCAATAGCAAAAAACATTATGTTGAAGGTAAAATTAATATATGATACAATTAAGTGAAATTGGTTATAATCAAGGATAAATAACAATTTTTAAGATATTTTTAGGATAAACCATAAATGAATGAATGATAATAAAAAATAAATTGAACTAAATTAAAATAATCAAAATAATATCATCTCTTTAACAATATGAGTTTGAGCTCTTTTTTATATTTTGTAATTTTGCAAGTGATGTCCAAATTATTCCGTTTAGCTAGTTCATTATATTGCCTGCAAAGTCTTGGAATAGTGGCGAAATGTCCGAGATTAGTTTTGGATCGTGGCACGTTAAAAAGGTTAAAGCTAGATTTACGTGGCAAGCGAGATGGCGCATTTATCTGCAGTTTACCAAGAAGCTCGCTACAGTCAACAACTCCACCGAACAGCTTGTGTAGAAATACGAGGTCAAGTAATTTCCTTCTATCTTCCAGCGAGGACATTTTATAGTGTTCTAGTCTTAGATTGTAGCTATTGATTTTTCTTGCCAAATTATTTTTATAGCAAAGATGGTATAGAAAACGTCTCTGTACACTTTCCAGGCGCTTAATATAGACATCGTAATGGGGGTTCCATACGCCGCTGTTGTATTCAAGTACTGGGCGGACTAATGTATTGAATAATTTAATTCTAGTTGAGGGTTTGGAAAATTCTTTGCTATTACGCAAGACAAATCCGAGAACCTTAAACCCTTTAGAAGTTATATTTAATATGTGCCTATCAAATTTTAGTTGCTTGTCAAATATTATTCCCAAGTCACGGATCTCTTCTACTTGATGCACGGTTTGTTGGTGTATTGTGTAATTGTTTAATTGAACATTTTTATTTCGAGAGATTTGCATATAATGACATTTGGCGACATTGAGGGACATTTTGTTTGCTGTGCACCAGTCCACCATTCGGTCCAGATCAGTTTGTAATAAAGCAGAGTCCAAGTTGGTCATTATCGGTTTCATTAATTTTACGTCATCCGCGAAAAGGTAGAAATTTGAGTGCTTGAAGCATAACGCTATATCGTTAATAAATACATTAAAAAGAATGGGGCCTAGATGTGAGCCTTGCGGGACTCCCGATGTTGCTGGAAAGGTGTCAGAGTGATAACCATTGATGACAACTTTTGAATTTCTGGTAACTAGGTATGAATGGAACCATTTAAGTAATGATCCGCCTATTCCTATTTGAGATAGTTTATTCAAGAGCAAATTATGGTCAACCTTATCAAATGCTTTACTGAAGTCTGTATATATGGTATCCACGGGGACTCGTTTATCAAGAGACTCCGATATGGCTGTGACATAACACATGAGGTTTGTAGATGTTGACCTTGAATTAATAAAACCATGTTGGTGTGTAGTAATATGCTGCTTAACATGTGCAGTTAGACGTTCAGTTACTAGTTTTTCAAGTATTTTTCCAAATATGATAAGGATAGAGATAGGCCTGTAGTTAGATACTTGTTGCTTTTCCCCTGATTTGAAAATAGGGACTACTAAAGCTTCTTTCCACCTCTCAGGAAAAATTCCCTCTGTCACAGACTTATTAAAAATAAGTTTAAGCGGTAAAGTTAAAGCCTTCGCACATCTTTTGATGAATACGGGTGGAATACCATCACTTCCAGCTCCTTTATGTTCGTCTAAAGATTTTAACGTTCGGAATATTTCCTCAGTACTAAATTCCAGTCTACACATGTCTGAAAGAACATGATAACTATCAATCTGTTTTGACATATACACCGCGGACGAGGTATTGTAGACTTGTGCAAAGTTCTCGGCGAACAAGTTACAAATATCGTACCCGTTTGATGCTGTTTTGTTCTCATGGTACATTTCAGCGGGGTATATGCTACAATTTTTTTTCTTATTTTTAATGAACGTCCAGAACCTTTTTGGATCCTTTACAAGTGATTCTTCGACTCTAGCTACATAATCCCTGTAACAGACTTCTCTAAGCCTACTACATTTTGCACGCAAAGTCTCAAATGATAAGATATCTAGAGGATTTTTATACTTCTTTATTTTAATGCGATATTTATTTTTTTCTTTGAGAAGACGTATAAGATTTCGAGTGTACCATTTTGGATATTTGCTTCCCAATATCTTTTTCAACGGAACATTTTGTTTGATAACATCATGTACTATTCTGTAAAAAATATCAATTATATCGTTAGTTGTGAGGCTACCTTCCAGTTCTTTTTCCCAGTCTACGGAATTTAATGTCATCATGATATCATCGTAGTCAGCCCTGAAGAAGTCTGGTTTAAAGGTTGGTTTTACTTGAAGATGGTTTGAGTTGACGATTGCGGGAATGAATAATTCAAATGGTGGGTGCAAAGGATCCTCTAGGACAAGGTGCCAGGTGCAATGGCTCAGGTTAAGTAACAAAGTGTTACAAAGGGCTAGATCTAATGTTCTGGATTTATTATTTTGTAAGTGATTAAATTGTCCCAAGTCATTCAAAGCAGTAAAATCTAAGAAAGATTTAATCACATCATTATTATTGCTGGGATAAGGGAGTGTATAACATGTGCGCTGGTTGTCAATTTTCCAAATTATGTTACTGAGGTTAAAGTCCCCTAAAATGAGTGGGTGTTCGCTGCGATCAAGAGCACCCTGGGCAGAATCCAAGAATATTTGCATGGTATCATAGGTCACTGGTGGAGGTAAATAAACGCCGCATATATAAAACTTATGATTTTTACTACCTCGTGAGTCGGTTTCAATATTATATTATCATTATTGTCAGCCTATATCGGTCCATTGTCGGACAGGCCTCTTCCAGCGTGCGCCAGAACACTTGTCTGCTCCATCGGCCCTCGGTCCACTGACTGATATGATCAGCCCACTGCTACTTCAGCTTACTAATTCGGTGTGCGGATATCCTAGTTATTATGGGAAATACTTGCAGCCTTTTCTTATGAAAATGCAACAAAAGGCACCATAAAAGTCCCTATAATTAAGTTGGAAGATATTTAAGTTGATGATAATGATGTAAGGGTAGGTACGGGTAATGATAAATCAGTTAATGAAAAAGATACTATGGTACTGAAAATGACAGACGGTATTTATTTTCAAACCCAGCTGTATTTGTATCTTATATGTGGTGACTTCAACGTTGATATTCTAGTTGAATCACCCGACAAGACTAAACTCTTAGCATTATTTAAATCTTTTAATTTGAAACATATGATAAATAAACCCACTAGGATTACTGCAACTTCTAGTACATGTATTGACAATATTTTTACAAATTGTAGCGTCAACAACACTTCAGTGGTTAGTGGTGTTAGATCTGTCCTGTCACACACAGAACAACTTGTGAACACAAAATTTAAAGGGGAAAAGAAGTCTGTTTTAACCGAGCATATCAAAATTAGGTCATTAACCAAAACCAAACTGTGCTCATTACGGGACAACATTGAAATGCGACTGTCCACTACAAATTTTATTTCAAATGATCCTTTGAGAACAATTATAATATGTTATTATTTCATGTTATATGCCAAGAATTTAATAAATCGTGCCCCCTAAGAAAGGTTAAACTCAACAATAAATTTAGATTTAATGCATGGGCTACCAAAAGCATTAGGAAAAGTAGAGATGTGCTTTACAATTTGTATTAAGAAAAATCTTTTACATCTGATAAATCTTTTTATGAGTATATTAGGAATTACTCAAAACGATTTAAAAGAGTATGCGCGTTAGTTAAATCCAAATTAATCAGTAGCAAAATAAGTCAATCTGATAAGAAAATTAAAGCAGTGTGGAACGTTATAAAATCTGAAACTAGGCAAATAAATCAACGGGATCCTGAACTATCCTTGAAAATCGAAGATAAAACCATAACAGACAAGGCTGAAGTCGCTCACACATTCGAACGTTTTTTTCACAAATATTTCGATCGAAGTTACTAATTCACTTGACTCGTCCCCTGTGTTAGGTTAGAATCATTACTAAAGCAATATTTTTGTAAAGATATTCCAGCTTTTCAATTTAGACATGTGACTCTGTATACAGTAATAAAAACTTATAAACGGCTTAAAGATAAAAAATACTGAAGATCTTTGGGGTATATCTGTTAAAGTACTTGAATCTATAATTGACAGCATTGTCCCGTTTCTTGCAAAAATTTTCAATCTTTGCATAGATAGTGAAACATTCCCAGATTTGATGAAATATAGTAAGGTAATCCCAACTTTTAAATCAGGCTGCAAGCATAATGCCTCTAATTATAGACCTGTTTCTAACTTGTAAATGTACTCATGCAATGTAAACGTGATAGGTCCTTGCGGCAGAATTTGTTTTACTTTCATTCTATTGGGCTAGGAGCCAAGTTGATTCAAATAAAATCAATGGTCGCAGGCGAAAGATTGCCACAACCACCGGTCTGGCTTTGTGTGCTCATTGGGGGATTTGCCACAATTGCCACGTTTGGCAGGCAATTGGCAATAGTAAATGATTTGTAAATGTACTCATGCAATGTAAACTTGATAGGTCCTTGCAGCAGAATTTGTTTTACTTTCACTCTGTTGGGCTAGTAGCCAAGTTTATTCAAATAAAATCAATGGTCGCAGGCGTTAGGCTTAGGTTAGCTACTAAGTAAAGTATTTGAAAAGATTAAGCTTGATCAAATGATGGTTCATTTTAACGTTAATAATATTTTGCACGATCGGCAGTTCGGCTTCACGAAGGGTAGATCGACTACAGACGCAGGTGCGAAACTAGTCACTCATATTTTAGAAGCCTGGGAGGGCTCACATAATGCGATTGGTATTTTCCGTGATCTTTGTGATTTCCAAGGCTTTTGATTGCGTTGATCACAATACGCTCATTTGCAAACTGAGTCACTACGGAATTCGTGGTCAAGCTCGACCTATTTTCCTACTTTTCTAGAAGACAGCTTAAAGTAGGTATATGTGGCATGACATCTTCAGGGTCCCTAGTGAAAATGGGCGTGCCACAGGGATCAATTCTGGGCCCATTTCTATTCCTAGCCTACATAAAAGGGAGATCCCTTTTATGGTGTCGGCATTATCTATTATAGTATTATTTGCTGGTGACTCGTCACTTATTTTTTAAATCAAGAGGAGTGTCAATGATGTTATACATCTTAATGATAGTTTATCCTCTCTGTCTAGATGGTTTACTGCAAAGAACCTTTTATTAAATAATAATAAACCAAATGTTTGAAGTTTTTGATTGCCAAATGTACCTCAAATCGAATTGTAAATTATTCTTGAAGGCAACAAACTCGAGATAGTAAATTAAACTATATTTCTAGGTATAACCATTGATTCTAAATTACAGTGGGGTGCTCATATAAAAGCTCTGTTCAATAGGTTAAGTTCTGCTGCATTTTCAGTTTCAGTCAAAAGGGTCACCCGCGCCATCATTGATATGGGTCCTTGTGAATCACTTAGATAGATTTTTAAAATTATTAATATACTGACAGTGCCCTCCCTTTCATCGTTTCGGCCGAATCAAGTCCACTGCTGGACACAGGCCTCCCTCAAAGATCACCACAACCACCGATATGGATGTGTTGTGGGCTCATTGGGGGGTTTTGCCATAATCGCCACGCTTGGCAGGCGGGTTGGCGATCGCAGTTAAGTTGTTAATGTACTCGAAGGACGCTGCTGCCCATCCTCCGGCTAATCCCTTAGTCGACTTTTACGACACCCACGGAAGGAGATGGGGTGGTGGCATTCTGAGCCGGCACCACACGGCCTCCCTTTATATTTTAGAAAATATTATGTTTGTCCGTAAAAACCTGTTAATGTTTCATGTAAAGAGCGCCATTCATTGTATAAATACTAGAAATAAACATAAAATTGTTGTTCCTAAATTTAGATTGTCAAAAACCAATAACTCATTCTTAGGAAACTGTATTCGATTTTATAGCCAGATACCTAAAGAAATTACTGATCTCACAGATGGGAAGTTTAAAGCACACGTTAAAACAATTCTCATAAAAAATGCCTAATATTAGGTTTAGGACTATGTTGACGATAGGGACGTATGGCGTTAGCTATTTTCTGCACATGTGGCTTCCCTGGTATCCAATTATATGTGAGGTGCTCTTTGTACTATATAGCTGCTATATTTATATTTCAGCAATGTGTTGATAAAATTTTAAACACATTTATGTGATATGATATCTAATAATTTGTATATTTTAAAAAAGGAGTCCATGTAGTTTTTTGCCAGTTCTTCCATAGGATCAACAAATTGGAACCGTGCAACTTAAATTCTGACGTTTCATAAGTGTCAGTAATTGGTTTATTTGTAATAAAAATTATTTGACTTTGACTTTACAAGTACAATGTCAATAACGAGACGGGTCACATTATACCAGCAAGGACATACATAACGGGTGTAAATAACATCGTAGGTACTCAACCTTCCTTCCAATTTTTTTAAACTACCTTGTGACTAGACAACCCTGTCATTCGCCCGTTCGGTAGCGCTTCGCCTGCCCATAACAATTATAATATACAACCCAGGACAAGTCCTGAGTGGCACCACGCTGCGTTTGTCACATCGAGAGATTAGGTATTAAATCTCTTCAGTTATTTTACTAGCTTGAGTGGTCTTCAAACCGGAACACAGTAATGTTTAAACACTGCTTGGCGGAGAAATATCTCTTTTTTGAAAAACGTTGCTCCACACTAGGATTTCTCCTGTGCCGTGGTTGCGTTTACAGACACAAATTTCACACACAATACACCCAAACCCAGAACTACTTACTGCAGATCATACAAATATTTGTTCGGTGCGGGAATCGAACCCACGACCCGAAGCGCAGTAGTCGACTGTATCAGCCACGGCACCAACCGTGCCGTCAGCAGTGGTAGTTTTATAGCACATATAAATTAATATCTATTTACGGGTCGGGTGTACTCTAATTTATTTCTATGCACACAATATCTATTTACAAATATTTATTTATATAATTTTTGAAATTTCGATAACTTTAATTTTATCCTTCATTCATAATTAGTGTCCGTGTGGTGTCCGGATTAAGAATATAGCACCATTCCAGCTCCTCCCGCGGTTGTCGTAAAAGGTGACCAAGGGACTAAACCAGAGGGATGGGCAGCAGCGTCCGGTCTGTGTAATAGTAGCCATACAGCGCTCACCAACCCGCCTGCCAAGTGAGTATTGGCAAATTCCCCCTAAAATGATGACGGAATTTTGGAATACTGCGTGGGAGGCCTTTGTGGACGTCCATTGGTTGTTAAGTTTCATAATTTCAGCTGAAAACATCCACTTCTCGACATAGGCATCCTCCAAATATCACCACAACAACACCGTCTAGGTTGTGCTATGAGATCATCCCCCAATGAATTTGCCATAATCGCAATGAATTTGCCGTAATCGCAATAAATTTGCCATAATCGCCACACTTGGCAGGTAGGTTGCCGATCGCAGTTGAATTCTTAATGTACTCGAAGGACACCGCTAACCCCATAGCCGCCTTCTACGACACCCACGGCATGATATGGTGATGCTATTCTTAGCCGGCATCACACGGTTTTCAATTTCAATAATATTAATTTAATTGAATAGTATGTAAACGGCGTGGCAGTCCATGGGCTATTCTAAGATCCTATCGGAAAATCACCGTTGCAACCATAGATATACGAGTTGCAACACTTTGTGTAGCATATACTGAGATTGGGTCGATTTTTAGATTCGTACAGCAATTTTATTTTCTATACGTCTGGTCTTTTATTCTCTTCATTATTTTTTGTGCGAGCCCAAAATGAATATTCTTCTTTTTATATTTCTTACCTTCCAACTCTTGCAATAAGAGACCTATTAGTATTATATATAAGGAAAATATAGAATGTCTATACTTATATGCACCTGCTACAATAAAGTACTAAAGTAGTTGGCCGTGTCACAACGTGAATTTGTGGTATGCATTATAACAACGATAAAGGTAACACTTAATCAATTAGCGACGAATATTATTCACGCACGTGATTACTTAATAATAAAATAGTAAAACATTACCAGATAATGATGAATAGATGAAAGTAAATAGGTAGTAAGTGCCTTAGTCTTGACTATTAATGAAGCAGAAGGACAGTCACTGAAACTGCCAATATAGACCTTAGGGTGGACTGTTATCCTCCCGGACAGTTTTATGTCGCCTGTTCGAGAGTGAACCCCGCAAGCAGTCTAGTGATTTCCATATATAAATGTAACTAGCAGGTGCCCGCGACTTCGTCTGCGCAGGATTAGTATTTCGAGTAGCTTATATTAGCGTGGCGTAGAAAAGAACTAACATTATGACATTAAAATTATCACATAAATCATTTTTGGGTCGCATTTGAAAAATATAACAACCTGACAATATTGAGATGTTACAGTCGCTCTATAATAACTAAACAATATTGTCAACATAAGAAATACGGTAATTAAGCACTGCAGAGCCCTAATCATAGACCTATAGGTAGCTACTGCAGTATGCTCCTATAAACTATATTTACCGATTTTTTCCTTCAGCATAAACATGCAGATTTTTCGCTTTGGAAACACGTGAGCAAGCCACATAGAGCTGACCGTGAGAAAAACATGGCGTGCCCAAATGTATGCCTGCTACCTTTAAGGTTTGACCCTGCGATTTTTTGATCGTCATTGAAAATGCGACTTGTTCACTATAATGGCTTACACATATTGGCTATAATGGCTTACACACAAGATATAGATATATACTGTGGCGGGCTTTTTTTCGGACTATTTAAGATAAACATTTCCATCATATATTACATATGAGTAACTCTAGCGGTTTTGTCAGCGCACGCCAGAATAGCTCGCAGATGGTAGATTTTTTCCCACTTAATTGACACTTATCGTCATATTTTGGACAATTCACACAATATCTTTATAAATTGTAGCCTATGTGTTATTTTGATGTATAAGCTATATTATTGTAAAGTTTCATTAAAATCCATTCAGTAGTTTTTACGTGAAAGAGTAACAAACATCCATCTATCCATCCATACTTACAAATTTTCGCGTTTATAATATTAGTAGGATATACAAATAAATTCTTAATCAAACTAACTTCAACTACTTTTTAGGCCCTAAAGTCCATCATTCCGAACATCATCCTCTTTAAAAATGTTAGCGTTATTGTAATAAATATTTATTTATACTTTTATGCGCAATGATGGTACACAAGGCGGCCTTAATGCCATAATTATTTAAACTTTAAACATTGTATACCGGCAACACGGTTAGTGCAGCGGTTGATACAGTCGACTGCTGCGCTCCGGGTCGCGAGTTCGATTCCCGCACGGATCAAATATTTGTATGATCTGCAGGTAGTTGTTCCGGGTCTGGGTGTATTGTGTGTGAAATGTATGTCTGTAAACGCACCCACGACACAGGAGAAATCCTAGTGTGGGGCAACGTTATTTATATTATTTTTTATATTAATAATAATAAAAAATAATATTATAACATTAGTGGTTACATAATACGCAATCTGTCTAGCAATGAATTCATGTCATAATTATTAATGATAAAAAGAGTGAATTACACATGCAATTATTTAAATGTCGTGGTGGTTCAAAGGTTTACGGACTCGTTTCTAAGCACCAGGTCCCCATAGATTTGACATTGACCGGTTACATGCCGCCCGCATCCAACAATTCCCAGCGACCTTCACCAGGTCGCCTGTCCACCTCGTTGGAGGTCGTCTTACGCTGCGTTTTCCGGTGCGTGGTCTACACTTGAGAACATTTTTACCCCAACGACCATCAATTCTACGAGCAATATGCACCACCCATTGCCACTTCAGTTTACTATTTCTTTCTGCTATGTCGGCTTTTTGTAGTTTTTCTACGGATCTCCTCATTTCTGATTCGATCTTGTAGAGAAATACAAAGCATGGCTCTCTCCCTAGCTCGCTAGATGACTGTGAGCTTAAGAGCACCAGGTGGCGGGTTCAAAACATGGGTCACATAAAAGTATCAGCGTTCACTTTGTTATTAGATGGCAAATTACTTCTCTCAAAAATAATGTTCTAATTCAATGCAAAAATATGAGAGCAGACACCCGGTTGCCACTTCTGCGAAGACTGCCCGGAGGACAAGGTACAGCACAACATAGGGCGACACAGTGCCTTGACTGTGTTGTGGCGGTGGTCAAAATCGGTTAGGTCTCTCTGTCCGGGTCGGGAGAGCGGTGGGAAGTCGTCGCCTCCTTTTACAAAGAGGTGATGCACGCAAACGAGGTGGCGGTGTGAAAGACGGAGGTTACCAGGTGTCTTACCTTGTGCAGAACATGCACCGGGCACCGGGAGGTGCTTACTGGTCTTCAGCCTCCATGAACTTGTTATAGTCCATCGCCCGATCAGAAACAGGCCTGAGCCACAAGCTCATCGTGTTCCACACGCCGCTCTCTAGACCTGCTCTTTGCTCCGTCCGGGGGGACGGGGCCCGCTAGAATGAGTGGCGAGTGGAGACCTGCCGAGGTTGCGGTGAATGAGTGAGCGAATTCCGCACCCCCAGCACAAGTTAGGTTGAAGGATGGCAGTGGTGGTTTTTGCCAGTAATAGTTCGGCACACCTCTCTGCCTTCCCCAGGGCAGAGAAAGTGCATGAGGATTTCCTCACAAAAAGAAAATGCGTCTTATGTATCAAAAAATCTTCTCGTAAATTGTAGGCGTGCAGCAAAAATTACAGGTGCTTCCATATTGCAACAACAAAGTGAAGATTGTATAAAGCTTAAGTCACGTTTTAGTTAGAACCTTTAAACAATTCAAAAAGCCGAGCAATTGCATTTTAAACAACACACAATTTTAAATCAAAGTAAATAGCATCCACCTACTTTTTTGTATTGTAAACGTTGTTTACTTTGTTTTTGCATTTTATGTTCAAAAATTGTTTGCAGTTAGTTTATTTGTTCAAATTATATCTCAGAAAACGACATATTTAAGGACATGCCGAATACGTAGTAATTACGAGTTAAATATGCCGTGTGGTGCCGGCTCAGAATGCCACCACCCCATCTCCTCCTATGGGTGTCGTAAAAGTCGACTAAGGGATTAGCCGGAGGATGGGCAGCAGCGTTCTTCGAGTACATTAACAACTCAACTGCGATCGCCAACCCGCCTGCCAAGCGTGGCGATTATGGCAAAACCCCCCAATGAGCCCACAACACATCCATATCGGTGGTTGTGGTGATCGTTGGGGGAGGCCTGTGTCCAGCAGTGGACTTCATTTGGCCGAAATGATGACGAGTTAAAACTTTCGATTATGCAAAAAAGTAATTTTAGAGTTTGTTTATCGTTAGGGCAGCCGAATTGTAGATATCTATGTGGAAAGCCTTTGTTATTTTTAAGCATTTCCTCAAACTAGGATTTCTCCTGTATCGTGGGTGCGTTTACAGACATAAATTCCACACACAATACACCCAGACCCGGAACAACTGACTGCAGATCATACAAATATTTGTACCGTGCGGGAATCGAATCCACGACTCAGAGCGCAGCAGCCGACTGTATCAGCCACTGCACCAACCGTGCCGTCTACGTAAGTAAAGCAGTGGACGTCTTATGGCTAATATTATGAAAGAGAGTACTGAAATAAGTTAAATCAACATTAGCAATAGCGTTGACTGGTGATAAGATATAGATATATTTTTTGGTTTTGTTCATCTTTGTTTTATCTTTGATGTCATAAATTCTAAATCCTTACTGCTGCTGTGACTCGTGGAGATCCGAATTTTTAACAATAGATTAACGATCCGAATACCTATCCAAATAAAATTCAACATACCTTTCCCATCCTCTACTTTGATAGGTCCAACGATGTCGAACAATCCTTTCATAGACGAGAATCCAGGTCCTCCTTGCAACCATATTATCAAAGGCGTTTCAGACAAATTCGTGGCGGCAGGGAAGAACCAGAAGAACAAATTGGAATTGTATTCTTTTTTCACTGTCATGAACCCCGAATAGCTTTTTTGTCCCAGGTAGTTGGTTGAATTGACTTCTGAAAGATTTCTTGCTACGGTTGAGTTTCCATTCTCGATGTAAGGTGTTAAAATGAGACAGTCGTCACAAGAACTCTCAGCGGTTACTGCCAAGTGCCCGAAAATATAGCTGAAACCAAAAAAAATATTATTATGCATTAATTTGCATTTTTTATGAACGAACTACAGCCAATGCTATTATAAAGGGTTTATTAAGAAGAAACATAAAATAAATAGCTTAAAATATATGTTCTTAACTACAATAGTCTAAAAGTAAATAAATATAATTGATTCTTGGAAAACAATTGTGAAGGTTGTCGGTGTTCCCAGTAAAGTTAATTAAAACAAACTTATACACAGCAGAACTTTGTACACCGAACAATAAACAAAAAATACTCATGAATCGTTGAGTGAATTTATTATTAATATTCACTTAAAACCGAATTACTAGTAACTTTACGAACACTAACCATAGGGTTGTAACAAACGCCACAATAACCGTTCGCTCCATGACCGACTCCGATGCAAACCAATCTTGTTATGCCCTTACTACACCATTATGTCTGCACCACACTTACGTATAAACAAAAATGCGTAGAAAATCGGTGACGAATAATGAACATTGTGATGTATTTAATTGATATTACTGCCGGCCGCGCGTTTTACGTAGTGTGCGAATAGAGAAAGAAACTGCAATCTTGATGTTTGAACTATTGAGATGTTAATCCCGGAAAACTTCTGCATTCGAAATATTAAATTCCAAAATGAATAAATATTTATAAAAAGGCACTTGAACGTAATACATAGTAAGAGTTACAATAATATTTCAGCAATTTAAGAATATTAGTTAGAAACTTCCTACATTCTTTGCTGCAGCGAGGTTACTCCCTAAATGTTTAATAGACCCATTCCTTGTTGATAAACTTCATTGTGGTGCCGGGATTAAAAATATGTGCATCCACAAGGTGGACTTAATGCTATGAGGCATTCTCTAACAGTTAAACTATGGGTCAAAGAAAGTACTTCGAAAAAGGTGCAAAAAAAAACATTTTATATTTTTTATTGCTACGTATATCTATCGACGCCGCATTATAAATTGCCTACATTTCTCCTTTCCTTTTTCGAATAGGAGGCCACCATACCCCTTGGTTTTCGTTCACCCCTTGACATAAATTGTATTTCGTATTTTTTTGTGAGAAACTTGAAAAATAGATAATCTCCTTTCATCCAGAGGTGTAACTGCCCGTTAACAGGTGGTCCGCCAATAGCTAATATTCGTTCACGATAGGGGATGCTGGTGACTGTGTTGTGAAGATTTTCCGTGGCCGGATAAAGAATATAGCATCACTCCATCTTCTCCCGTGGATGACGAGGTGAGTAAGGGACTGTAAGCCATAGGGAAGGGCAGTAGCGTCGTTTCTGTGGAACAATAGCCATGCTGCGTTCACCGACTCACCTGCCAAGAGTACAGGTAGGCAAATTCCCACCAAAAAGGCGACATAATTATGGACACATACGGATATTTTCAGCAGTGGACACCTTATGGCTGATATGAAGGGGGGTGCCGATCATCAATCATCGATAAAATCATTCCAACTCCGATATAGGTGTCTTGCACGCGCTTGCGACGAATGGGTCACAAAAGCGGAAAACTGTGAAAGGAATAGAAACGGCGAATTCAAACACTACGCAGGTTTTTAACCTTTCTAGTCAATGAATACCATATAATTTTTCGTCAATTCACTTTTTGTTATGATTTATGATGTGCGAAATATATGAGGTTAATAAAAGGTATTACCACAAAGGACGCTGTTTAAAAAGGCAAGATTCTGTATTTATTTTTTAGTTTAGACCTATTGGAAAATACAAAACAAAGAAACAGAAGAAAGTAAACACAACATTTGTTTGGATATAATTACAATAGCCAATACACGTAAACAATAAAAATATTATGTAAAGCACACACACATTGTTTAAGAGTAGACGTACAGGGGAGGACCCTATACGTCTACTCTTAAACATTGGTCTCCTAATGATCACTACAATGAGCGATCATCACATTGTCATAATCACTAGGCTGGCAGGCGGATTGGTGATCGCAGGATGTTGTTAGTGGCACACGGGATAATGCTGCTGCCCATCCTGTTAATGTCAACTCCATAATCGCCTTTACGACACTTTATTTACTTTATATATTTATACCTTTACTTTATTGGTGCAGAGGGGTGATCTATTTTTTGCCGGAAAACACACGGAAAGCAGTCGGGTAAAGGAAAATGTGGGCTGTGCCAAATAGGTAGGGTCATCATCATCATAGCAGCCAAGGACGTCCACTGCTGAACAAAGGCCTCCCCCATAGATTTCCACAATCGTATCGTTATATTAGGAAGAATTTGCTAGTACTCACTTGCTTGGCAGGCGGGTCGGTGAGCGCAGAATGGCTACTGTTCCACAGAAGCGACGCTGCTGCCCATTCCTCTGGTTTAGAGTTCCTTAGTCGCCTTTTACGACATCCATGGGAGAAGATGGAGTGGTGCTATGTTACTAAATCCGGGCACCACGCGGAAGAATCAAGTACATAATCTGGCTGTATGGGTAGCTGCGTACGGAGATCGTAGTAGGCAGAACCAAGCACTAGTAGCTAGTGCTATTGTAGTAACAGGGGCATATTGTGACTCATATGTACACTTATGTAATATTACTGACCTAGTGAAGTTAGCGTTGTCTTATATCGCCATATTAAAGGTGTGAATGTTTTCAAAATTCATTAGCAGGTTAGAGCAATACGAAATTCCTATTTCACGATTTTAATTGCATCATTAAATTTGATGAGTGTAACAATCATTAGAATATTAAACCACACATTTTATATTCATCTACAATGATCTTTTATTAGTTATTGTGGCTTATGAATCGACGTTGATCCCACGGCTACATACGTACATACATCTGTGGTTATGACCATGGAAATGATAAATCAATGCAAGCTGCACTTTCGATTGTAGTGATTGTTATTAAGGCTTGCCGTAATTCCTGACCGCGGCCGAGGAGAGCGCTTTAAAGCAAAATTGTACAGAAACGTCGATGACTAATCCAGAATCTCACGAACAAACATGGTACATAAAGATTTCAACACATTATCATAGGCTGAATAAATTTAATGTGTTTTTTTTATCTATGAAGTCGCGTTCAAAATTATTAGTTCGGAAATACCCCGTGAAACTTAACCGGCTGTTCGGTTTTACGAGCGTGGGAAAATCAGTTATCAGCGAAGTCGTATCACGCTCCCCGTAATACGCAATTACGTATTATATCCACGTATTTAAATGTATCGTATCGATGTTTGTTTTACTACGAACATCCTAAATATAGAGCAAATCACTTTTAAGAGCGTGCAAGAATCTATCGCGAATATCTGAGCGTGGGAGCGTGCTTATGCTAAGCAGGTCATTGGTACCCCGTGCTGGTACCACGTCGCATATAGGCGGATCCGAAATGCTAGCAAATCAATAATATCGATTATATACTTATTTTTTAAACATTTCACATTTCACAAATAACACACATTCTTCCGCATACCATTTACGAGTTGAATTGTTTCTCAATCACACGAATTATGGCTCAGAATACCACCTCCCCATCTCCTCCCGTGGGTGTCGTAAAAGTCGACTAAGGGATTAGCCGGAGGATGGGCAGCAGCGTCCTTCGAGTACACTAATAACCCAACTGCGATCGCCAACCAGTCCGCCAAGCATGGTGATTATGGCAACATCCCCACAATGAGCCCACAACACACACATATCGGTCGTTGTGGTGATCTTTGGGGGAGGCTCCATATTTTGTATCCCGATACTAAAATAATAATACCTAAATAGTTTTACTTATTTAACTAACCAGGTTTTTTTATAAGTCTACATACAAATAAGACAATGATAATAATTTATTGTTTATTTCTTATTCTAGTGTTACATATTTTTTCCACTTAAAGTAAGATCGTGCTTTTGATGATGATTGCTTTTGACATTGGCGTTTTAAGGCTTACACAATAACAATACAGTAACTTAGAGCTAGTGAAAAAGATCACCTCTATCATGTAATAGTAAAAAAATCTGTATCATAGGACTGTAACCATGTAGGCCAGGCTACACAATTCAGATTATTTTATTCCGTAGGTACTAGCTGGGACCCGAGGTTTCACCCGCGCTTAATTTAAAAAATAATTGAGTACTAGACTACATAGACTACATAGACACTTGACATAGTGTATATATATTGGATTTCAAGGTTTTCTTTTTTGCGCAGAACAATAATTATTTTTCTAAAATAGAAGTAGCCTAAGTTATTCAGCTATCTGCCAGTGAAAGTCTAGTCAAAATCGGTCCAGCCGTTTCGGAGATTACCCGGAACAAACAGACAGACAGAGAGACAAAAAATTTAAAAATTGCTTTTTTGCTATAGATACCGTATATACTTTCATATGCATTTAGTAAGAAGCTGTTATTTTGACATTACAAGCAGACACTTTATTTATTTGTCTAGATATAATAATTAATAGTTTTCCAAGAGTTTATAAGAATCTCTGGGAAAAGCAAGGAAAATTGATCAAGAAGCATTTAAGAAAAATGTGTGCCATAATTTTAGTAGATTTTTTTTCTAATAAGTAATAAATTATCAGTTTGGGTACATTTTACGCTTAAATTAAAACATGAATCATTTATCCTAAATTGTTTGAGTAGTTAATTTATACCTACTTCATAATGATGGCAATCTCACAATTTATATTTATTCATCGCTAATATCTAATTTAATAACCCTCTAAAAATATGACTTCGGTAACTCCAGATTTTTTCAAATATATAAATCCCATTACAATAACACGTATATAGATATTTTTGTTTTTCCTGACGTTTCGAACACCTTGCGTTGTTCCTGGTTGCAGGATGACTAAGGTGACAGGCGTTGTTATAGATATTAAAAAGTTATTAATTTTATCTACCGTACAATTGTAATCAAAAATTGTTTTATGATTTAAAAAAAAACAAAAATCGTTTATTAGGGCTTTATTAAATTGAGTAATAATTGCGAACACCTAAGGTATTACTACGTAAAATCCCACTTAATAAATATATGATAAATAAATAAAATTCATCTCATATCTTAGTCATCTGCATACCTAGAAAACGCAACACCCTGTGTAGAAGATCGAGATAAATCCAAGTTCAAGACGCAAGTGCACGCTGAGAACTGGCTGACTATACAAAGTTCCCGTGGCTAGGTCGCGGGCCCATTCCGCCGTGGAAGACGAGACGTGAAGCACCCTCGACAAATACGTAGTGAAAAAACAAAATGATCGTGCTTTTGACATTGGCGTTGTTGACGTAAGTTCGATATTTGAATTTTAACCAACGAAAGGTGATCCTTCACGATAGATTTAATTTTCACAATCGGCTCTTAAGTTAATAATTTTTTATAAAATGGTGTTGGAATTAGTTCACGTAATTAGTACATCGAGTTCGATTCGAACTAACGTCCTCTTGATACCAGACCGAAATGCTTCAGTCGTTGAGCTATTGCCGCTTTGAACTATTACTGTTATAATTCGGCGGCACGGCTGGCGCAGTGGCTAAGCGATTGGCATTCTGCGCAACGTGTCGCGAGTTCGATCCCCGCACGGAACAAATGTCTGTATGATCTACAGTTAGTTGTTGTTTGTAAAATGTATATCTATAAACTATACCCACGACACAGGTGAAATCAGAGTGAGGGGCAAAGTTAAAAAAAAAACTAGTTTAATCAGTTATAGAACCTACTATTGAGGGGTTAATAAAGCAATTAACTTTGGCTTTGTTATATTACATTCAATATAATCCTTAACTACGACAAAATGTCTTATAATGTGAATAAGGTAAACCTTTTCCTTTTACAATATACTCATTTTACCAAACTGCTTTTCTTTATAGTTTCAACATTAGTTAAGAACATCTTTCCTCAAAGTTATCGCCTAAGCCAAAAATTTGAATTCTTACCTAATTATCCTCATCAAGTATTGTACTATATAGTTCACAAAATGTAGCTAGATGGCGTTGTACGTACAATCTGAAAGGCGGTATGGTTTCATTACCTCAAAACAATTTTTTGGGTAACATGTGGGTTTGTACGTACCCGGTTAAGCAGCTGTATCCCTCTTGGGATGAGTGCGAGAAGCCCATCATAAAAATAAAAATAAAAGTTGGTATGTAATTATCAATGACACACACAATTTTTATTGTGACTCAAAACACTTACTTAGGTAGTGCCTTTTTGTAGCCTCTTATGTGTCCTGATGCTGGGAAATGGGCATAGGCATCCCCGTTTCTAATAATACATTAAATGCGAGTTCAATTCTATTCTGTCTCCCAACACACAGGCATTGCTTTACTTGGTTGTCAGTATCATTACCCGTAGCGTAATACATCAGTCTAATCTCGAGTGTAACGTCTAACTTCATCAATTTATTGTGAATGTTTTCATTAGCGACAGTAAAGATTATTATTATTATATATCTCTCTCTTCACGGCTTTATATCCCGTAAAAGGGAGGACTCCGTCTTTTCTTACGCGGGGACATGGGTCCAACACGCAGAGAATTTTAATCTAAAATGAAATAGCACACTAACCCAATATCTCTCTCCTTTCTTCCTGTCCATCCAAAGGTTGTCTGGAAGAGATCGCCCTGTGCGATTAGACCGCCCATTGTACATGTATCTTTTTAAATATTTATCTCTATGTATGTATTATGTGGTGTACAATAAAGAGTATATAAATAAAATAAATAAATAACCGGGGACTTTCCATGGCTGCACTATAAAAATGCAGTCTTGGATTAAACTATTGTATGAAATGGAAACTACAATTATAAGGTCTATTGCAATGGGTGCTCAATTTTATTTTTTAGATTATATACTTCTAAAAACATAAAAAACGACGTCTGCCCTTCAACCTTTATTGTGAAATTCTGTGGCAGACGGTAACTCGCCACTCACAAGATGGGCCCTTTAAATGGTCATCACTACAGGCGACAGGAAGCATTATTATTATTCTACTTCTTTTTCTACATGAAGTCCTGAAATTACACTTTCAATAATGTTTCAATAAACACTACTAATAGAATAGTAGGTCAGTACAGTCAGTAATGAATCGAAATAGATTTTCTAGATATTATATTATCTAGATTCCGTGACAGATGAGAACAAAACAACTAACAAAAAGAATTACCATGGCTGTTGTTAGTACTTTGTTACCATCTGTCCCGCATGCTATTACCAGTGTTATTCTCTCTTAACAGATGCGCCCACGAAGCAGTAGGCGGAGACCGGTCGCCCTTGCCGGATCTTCCGCCGGGAGAAGCTCCTGAGCCTATCCTGACCTTTATGGAGAGGACCTATAAGACTGGCCGGGCGAGGACCACGTTTGACGCGGGCCCGCCTCTCCTCCTCACGCCTTTCATCGAGGAGAAGAAGCTAAAAGAGGCTAGGGATGCGGCTTATGTTGATCCCGAGTACCTGCTGCCTGATATGGAGAGCTATGCTGGTTATTTGACTGTGAGTTGATATTATTTCTGTTATCATAGGCAGGTGCAGACAGCTTTAAAACTATATATTATGTCTATGACACATTGTGAAATTCATAGATAATCTTTAGAAGTAGTCATTTATGTAAACATGGTTGGTGATGTTTGACGTTTAATATAACCAAACGGACTTGGTTATATCTATGTGGTGTCCGGATTAAGAATATAGCACCACTCCCTCTCCTTCCGTGGATGTTGTCAAAGGCGACCAAGGTACTCTAACCCTGAGGAATGGGCAGCAGCATTCTTTCGGTGGAGCAGTAGCCATACTGCGCTCACCAACCCGCCTGCCATGCGTGGTGAGTATTGGCAAATATCCTCCAAAAATTATGACACAGTTGTGGAAATCAATGGGGGAGAATTCAAAGGTTTTCAAATCAGCCAGAGTATATTATAAACAAACGAGGTTAGGTTTTGCCGTGTGGTGCTGGCTTAGAATGCCACCACCCCATCTCCTCCCATGGG
Source organism: Diloba caeruleocephala (assembly GCA_947459985.1). Classification (NCBI taxonomy): domain Eukaryota; kingdom Metazoa; phylum Arthropoda; class Insecta; order Lepidoptera; family Noctuidae; genus Diloba; species Diloba caeruleocephala. The sequence continues at coordinate 24,999,633 of OX381606.1, read as the reverse complement.
TGTCGTAAAACTCGACTAAGGGATTAGCCGGAGGATAGGCAGCAGCGTCTTTCGAGTACATTAACAACTCAACTGCGATCGCCAACCCGCCTGCCAAGCGTGGCGATTATGGCAAAACCCGCCAATGAGCCCACAACACATCCATATTGGTGGTTGTGTGTGTACCAACCGATACCACATCTTTGGGGAGGCCTGTGTCCAGCAGTGGACTTCATTCGGCCGAAATGATGATGATGATGAAACGAGGTTATGATTTTACTTTTATAGTAATGATCCGTTTTTTGATCAATCAAATGTTGTGGTTGGGAGTCGTTGGAATAGGGAAATGTGACCGCTCGTTGTGGAAATCTATGGGGGAGGCCTTTGTTCAGCAGTGGACGTCCTTTGGCTGGTGTGATGATGAAATTTGAAGTGATTTTGAAGGTCAACAAGTTTGTGTGCCCTAAGAAACGTTAAAGATTGAATCGTTTCTTAGGGCAAGACGTAAAGACTACATGTAAACATATTTCTTTAATGGTGTATCACGCCTTTGTCTGTTCAGAGATTCGATATGGCCAATTACTATAAAACCACGATATGGCATAGTAGCCGAGACTTCAAGGGAAAATTTATTGTACAAAAGATGTAAAATTATTCGTACAATTTTTAACATGAATTGGTGTGATTCTTGCAAACCAGTATTTAAGGCGCATAAGCTCTTAACAGTTCCCTTAGAAATTGCCGAGTTTCTGAGGTCTAACCAATCATTATTTGTATCCAGGGATAACACAAATCTTTCTATTTTGGATTGGTGCCTAGACAAGAGCTTTTTAGGCGAAGCTGTGCTTACATGGCTCCTCTTATTTATAACTTATTACCTAAAGACCTAAATCAATTACCAGTTTCCTTACAAACAATTCTGTATAATGTTACGAAGGTGGTTGTAGCAAGAAATATTTTATTCAATTGAGGAGTTTTTCAAAAAATATCCATGTAGTTTTTATAATTTTCAGAGAGCATAATATAAATGTTATTGTTATGACTTTACTTTATTTATTTACATTTTTAATATGTTTAAGGTTTTGTACACCACTTGAACTGGTTGATAGTAGAGAGAGTTTTAAACTCAACAAAAAAATATACCCATTTTTTGTTTTGGCTAACATCTTTTACCTTTTATTTATTAATTCGCTATGCTGTTCAAAACGTGTTTTTTGTTTTTGTAACTGGTTATGTATAAACTGCCTGCCTGACTGCGTGCCTGTGTGCGCACCGCCGCGCGTCTTTCCGGTGGTCGTTCGTTAAGAGCACACAGATTCCCCAATCTTCGCACTTGCGATCCCCGAAGCAACCCTCTCCCGATCCCGCTCCACGTATATGCTTACCTACTATACCAGCAAACAAGAGACAATTTTTTTAATGTAATGGCAAGCCTGTTTAAAAAATAAGAAATTGCAAGTTAAATTAATCTTTCAAACTCTCGGACTGTTGATATGAGCGCCTGAGCAAAAATAAATGACTAAGAGTATTTAAGCTTCTTGCATTGTATAAAATTGGTAGGTGTTGTGAAAGAGACGAATGCGAAACACGGTGCGATATCGTCGTAGGATTAACAGCCGAGATTATTAAAATAATGCAATTGATTATGCATTACGTTCCTCATAAATCACCTACGCAGCGCCTAAATCGTTTTCCTCATTTGTTTTTCTAATTTGCATATTTTATGCTCTGACAGAACAGCATTGAAAGGTTATGCTCCAAATGATTTTTAATATCTTCATTACCTGAGTATATTGCCTACAGAAATAGTGAATATACATAGGTAGAGTAAAACGTTAAATAAAAACAAATAAAATGACTGAACTTTCTTTAACAGGTGAACAAAGAGTACAATGCCAATCTATGGTTCTGGTACTTCCCGGTGTCAGGCAAATCAGTGGAGGACACTCCGTGGATCATATGGCTTCAAGGTGGGCCAGGTGCCTCCTCGTTGTATGGCCTCTTCACAGAAATAGGACCCTTCTTCGTGACTGAGGACAATAACTTAGAAGGTGGGGGCACAAATGTTAAGATACTGCTTTATTTCAGTATTTGTTGACTTCTTCTTTAGAAGTCGTAGCGGCGGAACATCCGCCATTTCTGATAAGATAAAATTGATTTTTAGTAATAGTTTTTAATTGATAGAAGTATGTCCGCTTGCGATTTATTACCTATTAAGGGCTGAATAATTATTATATTTACGAATTTAAATGGCGTGTGGCCGTGTGGTGCTGGTTAGGAATAGCACCAACTCAACTCATCCCGTGGGTGTCCTAAAAGATGACTATGGGATTAGCCGGGGGATGGGCAGCACCGTCCTTCGAGTACATTAACAAAACAACTGTGAAATCCATGTTTTGAAGCATTTAACAAAACTAGTGGTTGCCCAATGGTCGAAATTCGACCGTAACTCATTTTTTTTATACATACATTTTAAATTTCTGCAGGCTCCTCCATATGAACTTTAACTATGCCAAATCTCACACTCATCCGTGCGCGTAATGTGCTTAACAAACTTCACGTATTCATTTATAGATATATTTCTCCCTAGAAATCCGTCACTCGTGGGGTAAGAACCACTCTTTGCTGTTCATCGACAACCCTGTAGGAACTGGCTTCAGCTTCACCGATGACGACAGAGGATACGCTACTAATCAAACAACGGTATGTCATTTACTTTAGACTTCTTCGTAATCCAATGGCATAACCACAGAAATAGTCTTTCGTCATAACGGAACTTGTCGTTCATGCTTTTGCACAGCAACGTTATCCGTGTATGGTGAAGCAGATAAGAAATTCATAGAATGATATATATATACATCAATATACATTATCAATTTCTGTATTTTATTAGTTTAAAATCCATCCAAAGGTTGTCTCTAAAAGACTAATATAAGTAAAGTTTCAACAAGAGTTAGTTTATTATGAACGAATGTATGTAAGTATGTGGTAGTAGAGTAGAACATAAAATATTGTTTTATTCTATATTTCATATATTTGTGCATTAATAACATACTCGTTGTATGTGCTAGGCTTGCACATTGCACTATGTATACCGGACGTGGATGGATGGATGCTGCCCGTAGTTATATATTATGTAGAATGAATGAAATAAACGCGATATTTATTTCCGTAAGCTATTTCGATTGAATAGTCAGCTATAAGGAAAATCGTTATAAATGCCATTCAACTGTGTATTTGGTAAAGTAAAAATTAAGCTTAAAGCTTCATATTCTTTACTAAATTGCATGGTTTAAAGCCACAACTAAAAATAATGGGCACATTCTATATAATTATAATCTGTCAAAATACCCCCGAAAATACCGATATTTCAAGCTCTAAAAAGTGCTCGTATATCACATTTGACACAGGAAAATTAGCTGAATCTGAATATAAGACGATACCTCTAAAAGTAATGATAGATATATAGACACGTCATTCATAGTGTTATTGTTAATTACTATTCGTAGCAAAGGGAACGAACTGAAAACCAGTGCGTGGTATATCACTGCGTACTGCCAACATTGCTGAGTCCGTTTCATTTACCAAACTACACAATATTTTTAGTATCTTTTGGTTTCGTTGAACTAATTATGTGTTTTTGGTAGTAAACTATCTTTATCTTTATCTTATTTCAGATCGGAGAGAACCTATACACAGCTCTGCAACAGTTTTTGACGATCTTCCCTGAACTCCGCAGAGCACCCTTAACTATTGCCGGAGAATCTTACGCGGGGAAGCATATACCGTCATTGGGAGTCCAGATCCTGTGGCACAAACAGGAAGATGAACCTATTAATCTTCAGGTAAGGTATCAGTTTCATCAGACAAAGAGCTAATACCGCTATTTTGTTTGGATGGCGACACCTTTCTCTATTTCGTGTCTAACAGTCGACCGTTGAACTAGCTAAGTCATTTGACAGCACGGTTAGCGGAGTAGCTAAGCGATTGACTTTCTTTCAGCCTTCGGGTCGCGGGTTCGTTCCATGGACGGACAAATATTTGTATGGACTACATATACTTGTACTGGGTCAGCATGTTTGGGCTTGTGTCTGTAAACCAAACCCACAAACACAGGAGAAATTACAGGGCCGTTTAAGAAAACTGCTGAAACTAAGCAGACTATCGCTTACACAACACTGCGCAAGGAATGACTTGAACAGCTTTGTCATTTATTCCCAGAACTAGTTTAGTTTGGATAATCTCATCGCTGCAAACGAAGCTTAAAGCTACCGTCCACTGTTGGAAAAGGTCTCTTCCAAGTTAAGCGTTGGAAATACCCCAGCCAAGTTCTTCAGGTCGTCGTTCAATCAGGCTGGAGGTATCCCTACATTTACCGACCCGCGGTACAGTAGCTTACAGACTCCGTGAACCTCCGTGAACGTGTTACCTCACCATTCTGCAAATGTTCAACACCGGACTGTGAATATGAACAGTCTGCACATCATATCCTGTGGGAGTGTATTCTTTGGCAAGATGAACGCAACATTATGTTTGACAGCATGCAAGTTACATCCGGGGTTGTTTACTATACAGACCTTGTTGCGACTAGGACGAATTTCCGTGCGTTCAAGTGTTTTTGCCATACCTACTATTGGAATCAGTCACAATAGCTCACAACATAGGACCCGTAAATAAAAAATAAAAAATTGTACCCGTGGTGCTTGGCAACTGGGCTTAACCCTGTTGTAAACTCCCATTTATTGTGCCTATTATGGCCTATCGTTTTTCTCTGTCTCCTGCTTGCTACGGAGGGAAGTGGAACGTATATTCTTTCCTACTCCTCCTTTTTCTTTTCTGATTAATTTCGGTGCGGGTTCCAAGACAGTTATTCATTTCTCTGGGACACACCGAGCTTCATTGATCGGTGTTCTTTTCGGTGGTCGCCATTGTAGATCCTGGCTTACAGGAGTTGCAGTGGTTGGGAATGTGTGGCGGGCTTGTCCCAAAAAAAAAAAAAAAAAAAGACTCCGTGAACTTCTTACTTGTTTCATCATTATGATTCAGAAATATGTCCATGTTTTTCAGGGTCTAGCTATCGGCAACGGGTTCATAGATCCTCTCACGCTGCAGAGGTATAGTTACTTTGTGCGTGAAGTTGGCCTCGTCGACGACAGTGTGGCAAATTCCATGAACCATTTGGAAACGGCTGTCACACAGTTCATCAATAATGGAGAGATGGTGAAAGCTTACGCTGTGAGTAAACAATGTAATCTATCAATTAGATAACGATGACTATTGAGTACATAATTTCATGTCATTTTCAAATAAATATAACAATGTTTACATATAAGCCGTGTGGTGCCGGCTACTACGAATAAAACCAACCCATCTCATCCTGTGGGTGTCGTAAAAACGAATATGGGATTAGCCGGAGGATGGGCAGCAGCGTCCTTCGAGTACATACATACAACCGATATGTAATATGAGTGTATCATGAGGCTAACAAAATTAAAAAAGGACGTATATTTATATAAGTACCACTAGTTTTAAATCCTGTAATAAAAGCGATCAGGTATTCCTTTCATTAGGGTCGCATTTCACTTTTCAGTACTACAATTATCTACTCCAGCTGTTCATAACACGATCACACCTGTCGAATCTGTATAATTACCTGCAAGATGACATTGACCTAGACGGGGCTTACATGAACTATATTCAGAGATCTGAGGTCCGAAAGGCGTTGCATGTAGGGAACATTAACTTCACGTCAATAGGAGTTGTCTATAGAAAGCTGGTGCCCGATTTCATGGGCAGCGCCAAAATGTGGCTCGAAGAACTATTGGAAAACTACAAGGTTATGCTTTACAAGTAAGTGCAATGAACTATGTACGGTTTAACTCACGTTTCCCTCACGCCTGCCTGTAGTTTCGTTCAGCTGGCCTCTTATCAATTCCCATTTTGTAACAATGCGTACATATCATGATAAGCAGACCGAACCGGTTAACAAAATAATGAGATGGATAAAAATTTAATTCTATTCCAGTCTAGTTAGGCAAAATTACTACTAATTGAAAAAAAAGTATTTCAGTGCTATTACCAAAAGTCGATACATATTATTATTTGAGGTCTTAAAACACTGTTATTCGTATCAGCTTAGTTCTCATAGAATCCCGCAAGGAACTATTCTGGCATCTAGACTTCATAAAGGTACTTGTTGCTTTCAGCGGTCATTTGGACATCATCGTAGCGTACCATCCGTCCGTCAATACGTACGACTCGTTATCATTCTCTGGATCATCAGAATATGCCAAGGCGAAACGATCTCCCTGGTATCATGATGGGAATTTAGCTGGGTAAGTAATAGAGTAACATTAATTGAAATACTTACGTACGTACGTACGTTTGATTCAGAACAATACCTTTCTTGGTGTAATTTCAGAATTTTGATAGACATGCTGATCAACAAACTGCTGGTAGGGTGAGATAAGACTTAACATTTTAGATAAAAATGTTGACAATAAAAAGTCGTTTGACCATCAATAAATTTTAAGATTTTCTTTTTAAGTATAACTTTCATTTTTGTGTGACGTCAGAGAGAAATACATGTGATTTAGAATCCTAAATCAAGGGTCAGGCAACACGGTTACATTAATAGAAAAAAAATACTTAATTTATTCTTTCTTCACAAAGGTTCAATTTTGGTACTTTCAGTTTAACAATATGTGATAAATACTGTAATACACTAAATTACGATCCTTAGTCAGAGACTGGAGTCTATACTAGGATACTTACCCTTGGGGGATCCTTTACAATCCCCCCGGGGGGGTGACCGCTTTACAGTCACCCTCTCCGAGATGTGCCTATAGGTGTGGCACCAGTGGGCGGCTCCAGTGTGATCATACGAGGACCTGGAGCCTCCCTTAGGTGCCGAAGATGACCGCCCCAGTGGTTTTAGCCGGTAGGAGTCCGGCAAACCCCTTCGCCCTTCCCCGGGGCGAAGGAAGTTCATGAAGAATTTCCACTGGGCATAAAAAAAAGAAAAAGAAAAAAGGATACTTACCCTGTGTGACGGATCACCAGAAAAACGATTACAGCGAGTGTGCTAGTTATGTTGTCTTATTTAGATTTTCGTAATTTAGACAAAATTGATTTTTCAGATACTACCGAGTAGCAGCTAATCTCACAGAAGTGATGATTCGCGGTGCTGGCCACATGGTTCCTGCTGACAAGCCGGCTGCCTCCCTCGGACTCATCTCGGCATTCGCCCGCGGCATTTCACTGGACGATGACACTGGCAGCTTAGTGGGATCAGAAAAAAACTTGATGCGACGGCGACAGCTGCCTCTCAAGTAGCCGACATGAAGCTTTTACTCCACGCGTATTCAGTTATGATTGGGATTGTGTTTATACGATGAAAGTTTAATAAATGGTATCCAAAGTTATGAATGCTTTATTTTATTTATTTTTTACTGCACCCAGTGGAAATTCTACATGAACTTCCTCCACCCTAGTAATTAGGTGCCAGAGTGGTTGTTACCCCGGCGCGTCTTTTCCTTCTTTGAGCAGGGTCAGCCCTCTCCCGATCTCGCTCTGCGGTCTCATTTTGGAGCATGACGCTCTCACAGAAGGAGACCACTGCATTTCAGTTTTCACGCTCTGCCAACAGCGCTTCATATACTTGACCATGATATAATACTGAGACTATACTCTTGAGGAGGTCAGCGACAGTCTCAGTCATTTGCGACAGTCCCAGTTATCTGCGACACATGTTAGTCTTCTACGCGCCTACAGCCGGGGTTCGACTTATTTCGTTCCAGTCAGCGCACATATATACCGAGTGATCTCGAACGCGTGTCTGTATTATGGGCGGTACTGGCGGCGTCGGCGAGCAGATCGCTCGCAATCGACGCGCTATATGCTCGCTTGAAGCGCCCGATCTGCTCGCTTGAAGTACGCTATCGGTGGGACGAGCAGATGGCAGCTGCAAGCGCACTCGCGAAATTAATCCTGATATTATAAAAGTATTGTACAACACACGACTTAAAGCCCTAATTTAAATGACAAAATGGACGGTGAGGTTTTAGTGAGCGATTGAAATGTAAATATTGGGCGGCAAAGGGGGAAACTACGTTTTATGAAAGTTATTGTTGACACCCAGTGCCATACGCGAAGCGTTTTCACAATAGCGCGCGGTCTGGCACTTGGCTGGCTGGGCTGGATGCGATATGCGGCAGGCATATGGGTCGTGTTATTCGGAGACATAGTATGATCGCTCTACACATATTACACGTTCCTACATATAATAAAAGCGCAGGTCATTATTGCATGTTTTCAACAACATGATACATGATATTTTCTACGTGCACGTTTAAGTGTAACTTAAAATCCAAAAGTATTCCTACATCATGTGAATTTCATTAGTGAGCTTTTCTGTACATAAGATGTAATAACATTCTATTACATTTATATTTTTGTAATGTATAAGCGTAATGTTTTAACATTTAGATATAACGCAAGTTTATTTTTGTCACAATTCTTATCCTTATTATTTATTGTACTACATAAAACAGAGAATACAGATTGTTAAATAAAATAAAACATGATGTACAAAGGCGAGCAGCAGTTAACTCAACATTGAGTTTTCTTCCAGCAAACCTTTATATGATTAAAAAAAATTGAAACAAAATAATATAATATAATCATAATCAAATAGTCGATTCAAATATTATTGTAAATTGCTACAATCTTTATGAGTCTTGATGTATTTAAAGATTTTTAGGTCATCAGCATACAATAAAAACTCACTATGATGGAAACAATTACTAATATCGTTTATGTAGAGCAACATAAAAGATACAAACATCAACTGCCTAAGAATCGAACCCTGTGGGATACCCGAGGTGGCAACAAATGCCGTAGAGCGGTATATATTGGTAACTATACTGTTTGATTACGATTACATATGTAAGAATTTTATTGGAAGCAAAAGGTCTGATGAGCAAGTGAATCCAAGCTATGTTCCAACAATAATCCCTACGAATTATCAGACGAAGAAGAAGTTTTTATGTATTTATTGCCCTACTTCGTATTAATCTGCCTCCTAAATCCATATCCAACCTCCCAAACTATATCACCATAAAAATATATATAATTGAACTTGCAAGATCCATACGTACTTGAAATTGGTAGAAATGATTCGATTTTGATGCCGATTGCCATATTCAAAAAAGAAGAAGAAAATTGGCGAGTCCCAGTTCATAGCAAGTTATAAGCGTTGTTTTTATGGTAAACTCATTCAAGGCGTGGCACGGTAAGACCCATCACGGAGGAGTAACCGGAGAGGCGTCTCGGGACACGGGTGATTCGGTCAGTACCTGTGTCGCATAGGCTGGAGACGGAGACGCCCGGTTATCATCACTGTGGAAACTGACCGGAAGACACGGTACAGCACAGGCTGGGGAAGTGTCCAGCTGACGCAGTGCCGTGATCTCATCGCGGCGGTCGAAGATGGTAACTTCTGGTTCAGTCCATGGTTCAGAGCTAGAGTGCGTAGGATGCGGTCCTCTCCTTTTGTGAGGACGTGGTGCACGTGAAGGAGGCGCAAAAGTGGGAACGGAAAGAGACCACCTCTGATCCCCACTGCAAACAACGCCCCGATCTCCAGCCTCCATGAGTTGCGGCCTGCGGGTGACGAATTTGGGGCAGTCACAGGTAAGTGGAAGGTAATCAACAACAGCCACAAGTAATTGGAAGGATCTCCGTGGGGGTTTTAGCCGATAGAAAGCCTCCTCCTCCTCTACTAGTCCGGACAAAATCCAGGAGGATTCCATTCCCCACGACAAAAAAATGGTAAACTCATTTACGTAGTGAGTTTAGAGAAGATTACCTATTTACAAGAAGTTTTGTAGGGTGTCAATGTCACTGAAGTTAAGTGAAGTTAGCTTAATAATATTTAATAACTGCCGTTAATTCTCACTTCTTCAATATTTCTGAGATGTTCTGCTAAAATATTTTTCTTCCTTTTGTTAGTGTTTAAATTTGAAAAGATATATGTTTTCAAATCTCATCATCATCATAATATCAGCTAAACGATATCCACTGTTGAACGCCTCCCGATTCGATTTACATAATTGTCATCATTGTGAATTTGCCAGTACTCACTACTAGGCAGGTGGGTTGGTAAGCGCAGAATGGCTATTGTTCTACAGAAGGGGCGCAGCTGCCCATCCCTCTGGTTTAGAGATGGAGTGGTGCTATATTCTTAACTCGGACACCACACGGCACTTTTAAATCCTGTTCTTATTAAAATATCCAAATATATGAAATTGCACCTTAATATCGACCAATTAAACAAGTCTTTATGTTTTTGAATTTATTATCTCATATCTTATTTTTATTAATATAAATGTAACCGTCAAATATGTTCACGGGTCCCGTAATTTAGCGGTCACTTGGAGGTGTGCGGCGCCCATGTCGTGCACATATTCTTTATTATAAAAATAATAGTTGACAAAACTAAAAAAACACGCTCTTGTAGATAACCGAACTAGAAAGTAGAACTATTTTTAAAATAAAAATAGTGAGTGATTAACAAGTAACTCCAAACATTATATTTCAAGGTTTGACAACACTGCCATTGTTCAATATTATTTTTTGACATAACAACACCTACAGTGGTGACGTTTCCGAGCACACAGGCGGAGATTATTTATCGAAATTTAATAATAACTTAATAAACGTCCCTTGAATATTTTAATGTTCTCGTGATACAAGATTATGTAGTTTTCATGTTACCACGTTTATATTTTATTAGTGCATTGGTATTTAATAGTAGTTTTGCAACGGAAGTCTAGTAATAACATCACGTCATGTCGTTGTATGTGGTTTGCGCATTGCTGCTTTTGACGCCTATTTGTGCGTTTTATTTACCGGGCTTAGCTCCTGTGAACTATTGTACAGCCAGCGATGATAGTAGCAAATCGTGCAAGGTGAGCGATAATAATTTCTTGAAATATACTTGTTTATGATCACTATTATCCTGTGCCGACTTGCCGACATTTCACTCATTTCTACGAAACTAAAATGCTTACATTCCTGAGCCTTTTTCTTCCCTGCTTACATTGTCAATATTGAACAAATATTACCTATCACAGTTTCCATGATACTACCTAAATAGTAAATTACATCCAATTTTCATATACAATTACATAGTAAAAAACCTATAATAAAACGATAACAGGCTGAAATAAGCAGATGAGAAGCAATTAACGTATCCTATTTTTAATGCTGTGATTTCAGACAGAAATTCCGCTGTATGTAAATAGACTGAACACAGAAGAATCAGTGATTCCATTTGAATATCACCACTTCGACTTTTGCACTATTGATGAAAGTCAATCACCAGTCGAGAATCTTGGTCAAGTTGTCTTTGGCGAAAGAATACGACCAAGTCCTTATAAGCTTGAATTCCTCAAAAATGTGGACTGTAAACCTGTATGTACTAAGATATATAAAGGCGCAGACACAGATTCTATCAAGCGGTTGAATCTGCTGAAGATGGGTATGGCACTCTCTTACCAGCACCATTGGATCCTGGACAACATGCCTGTGACTTGGTGCTATTTGGTTAATGAAGGGGGAAAGACATACTGCAGCACTGGATTCCCCATGGGTTGCCAAGTGCGCAAAGATATGGTGAGTTGTTTTTTTTTTTATGTTCATGAAAGCAAGATTGAGAGAGTTATCTTAGCCCACATATTATATTTAATAGTTCCATTAGTTTAAAAATGTTTACAAGCTTTCTCTATTTAATTTAATCAAGTGACCAATTAGTAAAACAAATTTGATATCAAACAAGTGTGAGTTTATAACTATTCGAACCATTTGGTTATATAACTTTCACAAAACAAAACAAGAACAGAACTACAATTGACCTTCTGTATGTTTTTTGAAGGACAGGGGATGGCCCAACTTTTGTAAAAATGTAGAAACATACAGTACCTGCAAGAATTTGAGCATCTCTAGCAGGTAGTTAAACTAGTAGACTAGTGGATTACAAGACTATGAGGTGAGAGCTACCCTTTGCTCAATTGGAACTTAATATCTTACACTTTAGTCTTCCCAGTATCCCCCTATCATTTCTCCCTGTTATTTACCGTAATAGTAAATTAATGGTAGTGACGGACACTAAATGCTGTATAATATAATTATTATAAGTGTGAAAGTTTGTAAGTTAGAATGTTTTTGAGCTCCATTACACTCAAATGGCTGAATGGATTCAAGAGAAATTTTGCATTGAGGTGGAATAGCATATAGGAACTTTATAAGTTTTTTTAAAACAAATAGAATATATTTTAAGCCTGGTAATAAAAGGGTGGGTAGTGGCTAGTGTTTGTTTAATTTTACGAAGCTTGTTTCTTGCTACAGCCTCAGTTCTCTAACTCTCTCATGAACTAAATTATACAAGGAGTTCATTTAAATGTGGCTGCTCCTGCTCTAATATATATACTACTAGCTGGGACCCGCGGTTTCACCCGCGTTTAATTTAGAGTACTTCGACATAGACACTTGACATTTTTCTTTTGCGCGGAACCCTAATTATTTTTCTAAAATTAAAGTAACCTAAGCTATTCCTTATAACATCAGCTATCTGCCAGTGAAAGTCCCGTCAAAATCGGTCCAGCCGTTTCGGAGATTACCCGGAACAAACAGACAGACAGACATACAAAAAATTTAAAAATTATTTTTTTGTTATATGTCCCGTATATAATTTCATATGCATTTAGTAAAAAACTGTTATTTTGCCATTACAAACAGACACTTCAATTTTATTTATTTGTATAGATTAAACAGGGTTTTATCCATCTATTCATTTTCAAAAGAAAAGTGCAAGTCAGTGGTCAAGGAATGGTTGCATGAACTGGATTATGAAACTACAAAAAATCTACTAAAGTAATTAGGAATATAGGCATATAGTGACAAAATACTTATATACATGCATAATACACACACGCACGCACATTCATACACTCACGCATCCACACACACATTTAAATTGCGTTATCTCTCATCACATCTAACTAAATAAGTGTCATTTTGTAATTTATTTTGCTTCAATTTATATGTATCCGACTTGTAAACTTCTATACTTATCGTGGGGTGAGGACCTGGTGATCTGTAATACAGGGATATGCCTCACATAAATTATGTGAGGTATAGTCTCAGACACCAGCTCCTCACATAATTTATGTTTAAAAAATGTGTATCTTAAGCAGTTATACCATGTGAAATAAACGATTTTCATTATTATTGTACTCACCGGCTTATATAATACACAAATTCTATTATATACATAACATCGAAATAGTATCTAAAATGCATCCCAATAAAGCTAATGCAATATTGTTGTCAAAGGAATCAAGAGCATCTAGAGAAGTCCAGTTGAACTTGGTAGTAATCAAACTTACTACCAAATCGTTTTGTTTTGGGCTGTTTGATAAATAAGTACATATTTTTATATTCCTGCGCCAAGCGTGCCATTGTCCCGTCCTACAATCGCGTATTCAGGCTCTTATGCAATTTTTATCAACAGGAAATTGTAAAAATTACTTGACATTTATTTCTATGAGGATTATTAATAAATCAACCTTGAACATTTTTTTAACTTAAAAACCGTTATTGTTGCGTATAATATTAAACACACATAATTGCTGTACTGTTTGTGTCCGCATAAGCATGTATCTGTCTAATGCAGACAAAGCGTACAGCTTACCCCGGTAGAGGTAAGATGAAGGACACCGTGGGGTTTTAGCCGGTTTGAGCCCTCCGCCCTTCCCGAGGCGGAGGAAGTCCAAGAGGATTGCGCCACGATAAAAAAATGGCTAAGTTACGATTGCACTTGGATCAGTTACTTTTACCCCCACTACGTTCACATTCTTAACTAATAATGTCTCACTAATTGATACAACATAATGTATATAGCTTATGACATTTAAGAGCTATTGTATAATCTATCATCGTTGTAAAGGAATTATGAGAATCTGATGTATAGTTATTGCATTATTTCCTTAAAACATACAAGTTTATGCTCTCGTATTATTAGAATAAAATATGATAGGCATCTTCTTCGGCTTAAAAAAGGACTACGCTACGTCCGGTTCCGATATATTTTCAAGCCGAAGTCGGTCATGATTTGGACTCGAAAATGTATGGGACTGGAGCCCAACTGGCGTTGTATAGTGACCTTTGCATTTTCGTATCAATGGCCTTTAAACTGTATGATATGATAATAGGCATAAACAATAATACAGGTATCCGGAGTGGGTCCCACTGATATACTAAATAAACAGCCTTTATCGCCAAATATGTCTAAATTTCTATAGAGCCAATGTCACTAAAATTATTGATAAAATAACACAAAAATATGTGTTGGTTTTACTGTGTGTAAAATTAGTACTTTATACGGTAATATGGTGTTGTCGATTCTTTAAATTGTGATGACGCTCTTGTTGGTGTTGGGAGACTCGTCTTAAACTGCTCCTCTGATCGTGATCATTGTCCCCACAAACAATGATATTATACCATCGATATGTTACGTCCATATTAAATGGCGCGCAAAATTCAGTCTCGCCTGCATACTTATGTCGTAAGAAAGAAGATAGAAAAACTATAAGAGTAAAAGAGATAGCTGTCTAGACGAACTGATTGCGAGGTGCTACAATTGGGGGAGTTTTGGTTCTTACTTTTGGCGCGCATGTAACATATCTACTTCTTTATAATATGTAATATCATTGCCCCACAAACAAATGTTAGTTGACAATAAACACGAAAATGGGTTAGGCTCACCCAGCACTCCCAGCGCACAGTGAAGCATGAAGATGCTCTGTTTAAATACCACTATGCGATCACCAATCTATAGACTGCCCGCGCCGAGCGTTGCTGAACCTCACCCGTCTTTTCCAATGAGTGAGTGCAATTGGATACGAGAACTCATCTTAAAACTCTTTAAATGACAGTCGACCGCGTCACATCGCTGCGTCAGTTAGAATAACTATATTCTATAATGAATTAAGCTAAAGACAACATTTGCATCACCCAAAATCCAACCAGTCATTAGTGCCTGCAAGCCTGCTAGTGTAGCCAAACCCTGTAGTTGTAGACCGACACAGTAGAGAATTATTCGATTAAGTACAATCGAAAGTGGTTATTATTCGATTGTTATTCATCGCTGTGACGATCTTTTTTAGTCGCCATGTTGCCAGAAGTGCCTTTTTAGACCTCATATTGAAGATTTGCGTGCAATTGTATTCGATTGTTCATTTTGATTCGTTTATTATTCGGCGACGACTAATAAATTGACAATTGAATAGACGATTACACACTTATCGATTTATTCGATTGGGATTTTAATAAAACTCGCCCATCGCTAATTCACAGGTATAAATCTGCCTACCCCTTGACTATCATAGGTGTAAAAAGAATTAAGTATCAGTTTAGCTTATATTTTTATTGTTGAAAGATTATTTCAACATTTTATACGAACAATGTTAGTTTATCAGTACCTAACATTATTTCTAAATAAAAACCATTAAGTTTTTATCACCGTATTATTAGGTATTTGTTAAACTATGTACTTTTTGATCTATAATTTTTTGTATGGCAAATGAAACATTGATTATATCTTAAATATTTTTTCGTCCATTATCAAGATTCTACCTTTGATAACTAATTAAGATTTATATGTTATGTACACAGATAATCATCTAAAACTGAGTTATATTTTAGCCTTTCATTATGTAGTATAAGCAATCGTTAAAGCGATTTGTGACGTCTCTTCACCATACTATATATATAGTCAAAATGTCAATACAAACTGTATCGATTCAGAATCGATCTGTCAATATACATATTAGACTATCGGCTTAATATTTAAACCCCACTTAACAGTTTGGGACGCCTGTCTTCCTTCCGAAACCGAGCGTTTCAAATATCTAAGCGGGATTTAAAAATGTGGTATTGTTTCAGTATTCGGCCATTAGTCTTTTTCAATTACTGACATTTACTCAGCTGCACTGCTCTTGCCCTAGCTTGGTACGCCCTTACTCATCATCATAACGTCATCATAACATAACGTCCACTGCTGGACATAGAGCTCCCCCAAAGATCGCCACAACTACCGGTTTGGGATCGCGTTGTGTGCTCATTGGGCGGTTTTGCCTTAATCGCCACGCTTGGCAGGCGGGTTGGCGATCGCAGTTATGTTGTAAATTTACTCGAAGGACGCTGCTGCCCATCCTCTGGCTAGGGAAATAATGGCCGCCCTTACTATTTTGCTTTAATAAACAAAAGCTGTAGTATGATTTGATCAAATACTATTAAGGATTGGCAACAAACCTATCTTAATATTCGAATATAAGAATATAGCACCACTTCATATCCTTCCGGGGATGTCGTAAAAGGCGACTAAGGGACTCTGAACCAGAGGAATGGGAAGTAGCGTCCATTCTGTGGAACAGCAGCCATACTGCGTGGTGAGTACTGGCAAATTCCCCTCGAAATAGGTCGGATACACAGGATTTTAATCTGAAGGGGGGCTCGGGTTTTCTTGTTTATTGTTGCTACTAGGTCTAAGGGCATGCAACCCCCCCCCGGCCTTTTTTCAGCAATGAACGTCCTTTGGCTTATATGATGGTATGAATAACACTTCTAAAGTTCAATGTTTAACTTATTATTATGTGCTTATATACTTTGATTAGTGTGGGTTATTAATACTAATTAATGATAGTAAAGTGTATTGTGTCCTTCAAGTGAAGCAAAAATTGCATAGTGTTCACCGCTTTAGTGTGTTCTGCGTAAACACCCATTCAATTATCATCTCGGCAACCCCAGACGAGCTGTCCTCGTAGACTGCCTCAATTAACCGTGGAACTGGAGCTTGTAGTTACACAATTAGCATTCGATACCCCGACAATAGGTATTTCAATATCGGTACTAATTAGGGAATTGGATACCCGGTTCCACATCTGAAAGTAGTATAGTGGAATACATATTTCTTTCGGTAAATTTATTTTAATAAACGTATTCTAGTATTTAATTCGGTTTTACAACAGAGAACTGTTTTTTTGAACAGTATAAACTATAAATACACCGTTTAATGTGCTTTTATAGAGAGAGAAGTTTTAATTTGCCGTATTATTTTTCTTCCACTTAAGCATAGGTATATAGCCCCATCCCATAGCAATATTATTAAAAAGTAGTTAGTTATATTGCTAAGGAATCATTAGTTATTATTATCTATAATATATCATAATACCTATCTAGAATCCAAACGTGCGTATCAGAAAATAATATGGGAATGATCAAATTTTTAAGAAGTGATTTAAACCCTGCTCAACCCTACGTTTTTTTAACGTTGCCCCACGTCCGCTTTCTCCTGTACCGTGGTACCGTTGACAGACAAATCTCACATCCATAAACGCCCAGACCCGAACACACAAATATATGTGCTAAAATCGAACCCGAGACCCATAACTCGGAAAGCCAATCACTTTAATATACAATTTTTATGATCATGCATAGAAGATCTGCTTTTTCACATTATTAGTTCAGTTTCGAATTATGTACTACCGTTTATGTCACAGTCATACGAGTGTTTAGTATGTTGTAACTTGTGATAGGTGCTTGTCTTATACCTATGCCTGATGTGGCAGAGGCCTGACTATTCCTCCACATATGGATGCACTGTGTTGTGAGTGTCATAACATTTCATCATCATCATCATATCAACCAAAAAACGCCCAATGCTGTACAGTCAGCATCATATATAAAGTGGCAGCCACGGTAACCAAATATTTAGAAACATCCAAATTGATCACTGATGACTAAATATTCGGTTACCGTGGCTGCCACTTTATATATGATGCTGACTGTACAAAGGCCTCCCCCATAGATTTACATAGTTTTGTTGTCATTTTGGGGAGAATTTGCCAGTACTCACCACGCTTGGCAGGCGGGTTGGTGAGCGCAGTATAGCTACTGTTCCACAGAAGTAGAGATGAGTAAGTAATGCGCTTAATATTACTCAGGTAATATATCACTCCACGATGTGATGCAACATTACGCGAGAGAATCAAACATCACACCATCACCCACACATTACTTACTTCTGAGTTCTGTAGTAAAATTAAGTTTACGTATGTGACAGTGTGATGTTCGTTTCTCGTTTCTCTCGTGTTATTTCTCTGTCGATGTATCGCGTAGCCAAATGAAACCGAATGAGATGGACTTCGGTCCAATTGACAAACGACCAAAATACAATAATAAAAATGTTGATTCAAGTATTTATATCATATATTTATATTATTATAGTATTTATATTCATTCTATTTTAGTATAATAGGTAATACTACAAAAATTATATATTTCAAATTAAGTGATAAATTTAATAAGTAAGAAATAAAAAAAGTAGTAATAAATTACTTTATCATTGTATACCATGCTAGGTTGCGAACTAAAGTATGATAAAAAATATTACTTATTATCCCCATGTGCAGAATGTTTTTTTAAAATCTTTATTTTATTACAAGGGATTTTTGTACATAAGAATGACGATGACAATCCCATCGTACCTTATTCTAATAATAACGGTGATTATAAATTGACTCCTGTGTCTACTGTGTATCAACGTTAATTAAACTTAAACAATAATATCTATCGAACGCGTCGGGTGATGTTTCGAGTGATGTGTAATGTTTTCGAGTAATATCACCTGGCTACAAAAGTAATATCACATCACATCACTTTGAAAGATAATGTTTTGAACATGTCTACACAGAAGGAATACTGCTGCCCATCCCTCTGCTTTAGAGTCCATAAGTCGCCTTTTATGACATCCACAGTATGAGATGGGGTGGTATTTTATTCTTAATCCGGACGCCACACGGAAGTAACTAACATTTAGAAAAACATTTATAAAAAAGGATACGGAGGATTTTCATTGTAGCACAGGTGTTCCGACATTGCGCCATCTGGATCATCATCATCATTTCAGCCATAAAAACGTCACTGCTGGACAGAAGCCTCCCAAAAAGATTGCCACAACGACCAGTATGGGTTTGTGTTGTGTGCTCATTGGGGGATATTGCAATAATCGCCATGCTTGGCAGACGGGTTGGCGATCGCAGTTGAGTTATAAATATACTCGAAAGACGCTGCTGCCCATGCTCCGGCTAATCCCATAGTCGCCTTATACAACAGTCACGGGATGAGATGGGGTGGTGGTATTCTTAACCGGTACACATAAAACATTTTACAGCTAATAAAGTTTCGAGTTATGCTGCTTGTATTTTATCAGTCTCCTGCACAAACTATAACTTTTATTTTATTGTACAGCTATGAATAAAATAATTTTCTTCTAGGACACATGCACACCGATTGTGAACGGTCACTCGACGCGTATCGGCGCCTACTACTTGTTCAACCACGTTGACTTGGAGATCACGTACCACAGTGGAGATAAAGAGGAATGGGGTGTAGGATTCGGTGAAAACGGCGGACGTATTATATCTGCAAAGGTAATGTTATGTCACCTTCTTAATTAGTGTGAGTGCTTTAATTGTGTAGTCAAATCATGATAATTAACTTATGAGATTGTAGATAACGGCATATTTAACACGATTGATTTTGGGCCTCTGTTTAAGGATATTTCCAAAATATGAAAATAAAATATATCTCTTGTAATCTAGTCTCTGTCATATAGGAGATTAGGAGATTCTCTGAAGCATTTCATGAAGTTGTAATATGTGTCACCCGTATTGTTGTAATCTAATATTAATGCTAAAAATCAATCCTATTCGCAGATCAAACCAGCCAGCATTCGACATAATAATCCGAACAATCTCGACTGCAGTGCTCGCAATGCGGAACTCGAAATACCGGCTCAACTGGACTCTGACAAAACCTTCAACGTTACCTACTCGTACCGCGTTACTTTTATTAAGAATAACACCATTAAGTGGTCCTCTCGATGGGATTACATTCTAGAGTCTATGCCACAGACAAATATTCAATGGTTCTCTATTCTAAACTCCTTGGTGATCGTCCTGTTCCTCAGTGGCATGGTTGCCATGATATTGTTGAGGACTTTATACAAAGATATTGCCAGGTACAATCAAATGGAGTGTGGAGAAGATGCACAGGTAAAGAAAATCTTAGGTCATGTATTAATGTAATACTAGTCTGAATGATTTATTGATAATGTGTGAACATCCTAATGCAGGAAGAATTTGGATGGAAATTGGTACACGGTGACGTATTCCGCCCTCCCCGTCGTGGCATGCTACTAGCTGTATTCCTCGGATCTGGATCACAGGTATAAATAAAGTGAAGTCATCCAATACATTTGGCCCAAAAGTTATTGACAAAAGATCATATTTTTCTTACAAACTCTTGTCTTGCAGATTTGTAGTTGGAAGAGAGAGTGTTATGTACTGTATAATATAAGCATAGAGCTTTTTAAAATTTGTGTGACTTTTACATCCTCCAAACTTTATTGACAGGCCTATATTCATTAATGGTAATATTATGACCTTGGCTCTTTTAATCAATACCGCATTGTATATGCCACTGTTATAAAATAGTTTGCTATAGACATAAAAAGTTACGTTTGTTGCAGACGATTTTATACAGTGCCCCAGAGGCAACGTTTTGTCTGACTAAGCTGATGCGAGCGCGGCATACCATGGCCTGACACTGGGTAGCTAGAGAGGTGATCTCTTTACAATTACCCTCTCCGACGGCAGTCCTATTAACATAGCACCAATGGACGGCTCTAGAGGTCCCGGGGGCTACTCTTACATGCCGAAAATGAGAGGGGAACTGTGCGGCTGGTTTACTGATACCGTCTTGGTGACGCTTTTCCCTATTTTCACCCAGCGCTCTGAACCAAGCATCGTCACAAGTTGTATCCCCCACAATACGCTCCCGCCATACGGACTGCTTCTCTGCAAGCGCGCAGTCTCGATTATCGATTTTAAATGCGATGTTCCGATTGGCATACTGATAAGAAGCAATGGCCTCCCAACTTTTGTTTTTGCATTAGCTAGTGCGCTCAGCAATACACGGCGCCATTCTATGCACATCACAGGATGTCTCTTTTCCACCCAATACAGGCTCTACACGGGCTTTGTGTTATCCAGTACAAACTTTTCACTATGTGCAAAATTGTCCAGGTGTTCGGCATGACCCTGGTGACGCTGGCGTTCGCGTGCCTGGGCTTTTTGTCCCCCGCCAACCGAGGCGCGTTAATGACGTGCGCGCTGGTCGCGTGGGTGCTGCTGGGTGCGGCTGCCGGCTATGTCAGCGCCAGAATCTACAAGAGCTTCGGAGGACGACGGTGGAAGAGCAATATTATACTGACGTCCATGGTGTGCCCTGGGTAAGTTATACTGTTATTTATTTATTATAACTCATCAACAACCAGACCAGCACCGCCCCCCCCCTCCATACAGCTTAGCATGAACACGTTGTCAACGAGTATACTTTACGGGCTCATTAAGCCACGGCACGTCGCCCCAGCGGGAAGTCTCAATCGTATTGTATCGATCTCTCCCAATATATATGCTTTGTAAGCACGCGTTCCACCCACGGAATGCTTGGGGACGGCGATCGGCTAACGATTGAGCAGACCATGTGACCCATTGGGGATATAAAGTCGGTACATAAGTGAGGGATATTGTGACTACGCCATGTAAGAAATCACAACGGCTAGTGATGCGACAGTTCTAGGTGCTGGGTGTGGTAAGTGACTGATAATCCGAAACAGCGCCATGCAAGCCTGGACACAATGCATCGTTCCTGTAGACCAGACAAAAATAATTAAAACTGTCATTAAAACATCAATCGCGACCAGCAAGCATCATCACACGGCATTATAAGTTTGAATTTCACAGATGACATACCTGTGCAAACCTATCAATCGAGATTATTCGTGATCTCAGAATGTTGCATGAATTTTTCAATGTAGTCTATATCTTAAATTGCATATTTCATTCCAGTGTGGTGTTCTCACTATTCTTCATAATGAACCTGGTATTGTGGGGCAAGGGCTCGTCCGCGTCGGTGCCGTTCTCTACCCTTGTTGCTCTGTTGGCGCTCTGGTTCGGAGTCTCGGTACCACTTACCTTTATCGGCGCCTACTTCGGATTTAGGAAGAGGGTGAGTTATTTAACAGAAGTAAGTCGGCTTATCGCAGTTCCGTAATTGACTACCAGACTATAGTCAGGCTGTGGAGCTACTGATCTTCAGTTTGAGGATGGTTGTACCGTCATCTGTGTTCTTCAAAAAAACGTTAAAGTGCGAGTTTGACTGGCACATCGAGGGATGTGAACCTTAGTCAACATTTGAGCATGGAATACGCATTTTTCGGATAACCAGCTTGACCATTATCTCTAAACTTCAGCCTGTCAGTTACATTATTAACATATCTGAAATTATTTTGGAACTGTACTTAATTACAAGCCGATGGTAATTGTATTTGCTAAGAAAAATAATAGTTAAACTATTAATGGACAGGCATCAGAGTGTAGTTAGTAAACATACTAATGTCATAGATAGCATATGCTTTGCATATGGACACGTTGAGCGCTGTGTGGTCGAACATACGCCAGCGTGGTATGTGGCCATGATTGTGACGCAACAAAAGCCTTTTATACTAACAATTTAAGGTTTCAAGCCCAAACTAAAGATCGTGGAAAAAATGTTGCGGAAATCCAATGGGTGACTGATGGCTAAAACTCGTTTTTTCTTCTAGATCCTTGACCACCCGGTGCGCACGAATCAGATCCCGCGGCAGATCCCAGAGCAGTCGTTGTACACGCAGCCTATCCCTGGAATCGTGATGGGTGGCGT
The DNA here is from genome assembly GCA_947459985.1 of Diloba caeruleocephala. Lineage (NCBI taxonomy): Eukaryota > Metazoa > Arthropoda > Insecta > Lepidoptera > Noctuidae > Diloba > Diloba caeruleocephala. The sequence continues at coordinate 24,976,767 of OX381606.1, read as the reverse complement.
ACTGCCTTTCGGATGCATCTTCATTCAGCTGTTCTTCATACTCAACTCGCTTTGGTCCAGTCAGGTATGGATTGACTGTGCACATAATCATACATTTTATAGATATTACTCTATGCCTATCTATTGACGGCACGATTGGCGCACTAAGCCACGACACGAAACGTCGCGGGTTCGATACCCGCATATAACAGATATTTTTATGGACTGCATTCTATTCATTTATTTCTAGGCCTAGGTTGGTGTATATAAGATATTATATGTCTTTAAACTGTACCCACGATATAGAAGAAATTAGAGTGTGTGTAAACATGAACAAAATGAAAAATGTAGTTGATATTTTCAAAAAGCCCAGAATGAAAACGTGACGTTTTTATTTCGGGATTTAGGAGGAAGGTAGATACCTCTTTAATCATCAATTCAGCCAAAAGACGCCTACTACCGAACAAAAGCCTCCCCCCATAAACGAGTTACTTTTGCCACGCGTGGCAGGCGGGTTGGTGGGCGTAGTACGGCTGCTGTTCCACAGAAGAGACGCTGCTGCCTATTCCTCTGGTTCGTGAATTAAGAATATAGCACCACTCTGTCTCTTCCCGTGGATGTCGTAAAAGGTACTACGGGACTCTATACCAAAGGGACGGGCAGCAGCGTTCCTTTTGTAAAACAGTAGCCGTACTGTGCTCACAACACGCCTGCCAGACTTCCCTCTTTTTATTTTTTATCGACTTAAAAAAGGAGGAGGTTGTCAATTCGATGTGTATTTGTTTTTATGTATGTACACCGATTACTCCGAGATTAGTCGACCGATTTGAGCAATTATTTTTTAACTGGTGCAGAATGCTTTCGAGTTGTTCCCTTATAAATTTCATTACATTTGATTGAGTAGTTTAAATAGCTTCAATAAACAGGTTAATTTGACTGCGCTTATCTAGATGATGTCTTAATAGTTTCGATTCCTCTCAGATCAGAGAACCGATTTGAGTCATTTTTATTTTTAGTGTTAAATACTGATACCAAATTGGAAACGTTCTTACATATAATTAACACTAAAAAGAAACAAATAAAACTTTTAAACAAAAATGTAATATTACATTTTACATGCACAAACACTAGCACATTATTTTATTGATTACAGATGTACTACATGTTCGGTTTCCTGTTTCTCGTATTCGTAATCCTGGTGATCACGTGCTCGGAAACAACGATCCTGCTGTGTTATTTCCACCTGTGTGCCGAGGACTATCACTGGTGGTGGCGCGCCTTCCTCAGCTCGGGCTCCACGGCCGGCTACCTGTTCATCTATTGCTGCCACTACTTCGTCACTAAGCTCAACATCGAGGACGCCGCCTCCACCTTCCTATATTTCGGATACACCTTCATTATGGTCTTCTTATTTTTCCTTCTCACCGGCACCATAGGCTTCATGGCTTGCTTCTGGTTCGTCAGAAAAATCTACAGTGTTGTTAAAGTAGATTAAAATTAATGTGGTGTTAGGTTAAGCATCGAGTGTTGGTACAGCGGTATGGACGTGCCCATCTGATGTGGACGCAAGGACACAATTGTTATGTAAAATTAATCCGGGTTGTTACACGAAAGCGTTGATTTTCGGAAAAACAGCGCTAATTTGTTGCGTGAGAAACTTCCGCCTAGTCCATTTGTTTATATTGCTGTCTTGTACATTGTTCGCATAGTGGTCTATTTGTGACGACGAGGCCGGTACTATTTGTTGTAACAAGTATCGAATCACAGACAATAGACTTGTATCGCAATGGACGTTGACGTGAAAGCCACGTGCCAATACAACAGCTGCGCAAGCGTCGCCAGTCCGAGGTTGAGTGTAATGTGACAGGTGAGACTGCTGTACACAATGTGATTAAATTGTATAAAAGTTTATATCGCTAATAAATTGATAGTCTCCTGTGCGTCTTTTATTTGTTTGTTTATTATTTAGATATAATTACAATGTTAAGTCGTATACATATTGACTGAAAAGTCAATTTCGTAAATCTGAGTTTGTTACACCTCAATAAACCAACGAAAATTTGGTTTCTTTAATGTGTATACGCCTTTAGTCGCTAGCTGTGTAAGTTTTTTGTGAATGGTAAATTGAAGTTTAGTCTTTATTTAAACAGTTATTATTAAACATCCTACACGAGAAATTCAAGTGTTAGAAAAACCGTCAATTGTGTCTGTCTAAAAGGATTAAACGAAAAGATAAGAACTACAAACCCAGTACTTAAATTTGCCTTTTTTAATATCAAATGAGAAAATAATGTGATGTTTAACTAAGTGCTCTGATATTTTATCTATGTATTATAATCACCATACATTCGCAATTTAAAGGTATGCAATTAGTTAGATTTAGCATATTTTTTAATAAAAATATTAGGCAATCACAGATCTCATTACAGATACAAATTGTAATAATTCCTACTCATAAACACTATAACCTGATGCAAGTAAAATGTGACCGAAGGGCAAATAATAAATTCAAATTTTGATCTGTATTTAGTACATCTACACAAAGGTAGAATACTTATTTCTCAGCTTAAAAGTATGTGTGAAAAATATAACTTATTAGTGGCTAAAAAGTAAACAATATTCGTAATATATAACATGCTAATCGTGTCTTATAAGTTGTAAATCATACAACATAGTCATGAACAATCCTTCATTCAATGACTAGACATTATTATCATACTTTGATTTTAGAAGCTTGTATATTAATAAAAATACATACATGTATTTTGTGCATACTGCATTGATTGCATATTTGATTAGATTTTATCTTTATCATTATTTTGAAACTGTGCTTAGTTAATTGATACAGTTGAATGTAAATAATAAAATTACTATTTTATAAAAGCATTTTTAATGTAACATAAAAAAAATATCAATCGCTATCACTCTCCGATAGTTCCGCCCTTTCTTTTGGTTGTATCGCCTTTCTTTTAACATGTTTTCTCTTCCGATCGAGTTTTGTTTTTCTGAATAATTCTATTGCTTTCATTTTATTTTCCAAAAGACTCTTTTTGTCTTTCTCTCTTTGTGGAATAATTTCCTGAAAACGGTCTGATTTTGGAATTTTGATTTCAATCTCCGATTTACCGTCTTTCACTTGTGATACAACTTTTACACCTTGGTTGATAAGTGCACATTCAACGCTTGTTATCCGCTTTTTGGCGGCAGATGATCCTGGTTTAGTTGGACTTTGAGAGCTATTTGTTTTGGTAGCTTTTCTTTTTGTAGCAGGTTTAGTATTCTCTTCAGTCTTCTCAGAATCTTCTAGAGATATTTCGGGGCCCATTCTTTGCACTGCGGCTTTTACTCTTTTACTCATTTGTTCATCTAGTGACTGGAATTCGACTTTTCTTTTGAAAAAGTCTTGAACAGATCTTTGAGTGTTACGATCCTGTATTCTTTTTATAACTGGTTTAATAATTTCATCTAATTTGTGTTGAGACCAACCAAACTTTGCTTTTGTGTAATCTCTTAATATTGTAAGGTCTAATTTGCCCCATGTGAATTTGTCTTCACTCTTTTCTATGTTTGGTTCCAAGTATGCTTGAACCACCTAAAAATATTATAATTACTACCATACATATTTATAACTTTCTCTTACGCCTTCACAAAACTTACCCGCACGCTAGGAAAGTCTTCTGTGAGATTAATATTTTTCAACTTTTTCTTGAGACTAGTATTGTCAGTCCTCTTGCCAGCTCTGACCCACTGCTTGAATTCTTGCAAACCCTTAACTATTTGAGCAAATTGACCTTGCTTCGAATTTTCAATGAGGAGTTGCCTTTTATTGAAAGGGAATGAGGCTAGAATCTCTAAGGCAGTAACAGGCCCCACACCACTCACTCCAGTTGTGTAATCACTACCAACTAGTAGAGCCAACAGAACTAGTTGTTCTCTATTTAAATCTGGAAGTTGAAAAGTCACTATTTGATTCAGTGGTATAACTGGAAACTGGATTGTACAATTTGTCACATCTACTACCCGACAAATGAAAGCTGCTGGAGCTGCTGGGTGGTCATGATCACATATTGCCTAAGTCACCATACTTGATCAAGGAAGATACATACATAGATCAAATGATACAGCTTAAACTGCAACTTGACATCGACAATTTAAGCACTAAAAATAGCCTTAGTCTAAATATTAGAAAGTGCGCGATCATGTCATATTCGAAAGCAGCACAACCCATTCATAACACATACACTTTAAACAATGAGACCCTAAAACGTGTTTCAACCATACGCGACCTGGGAGCCCATTTCGATTCGCATCTCACCTTCAACCAAAACATTATTCAGACGTGTAGCACATCTCGCAAACATCTAGGGTACATCATGCGTCAGACGAAAATTTTCAATAGCCGCCAAGCCATAAGCATACTCTACAACTCATACGTTCGTAGTCTGTTAGAAACTTACAGTTTAATCTGGAACCCCATGAAAAAAAAAATACTACTCGTCGAAAAAGTACATAAATCCTTTGTCTATCTCTACCTGAAATTATATGGGTATTACCCGTACATGTACCCTACCCCATTTGTATTAGGAATGGTAACATACCAGAACTGAGTAGTTAGAAGAAATTCATCCTGCGACCACGAATGCTGCAAAGTATTCGAAACGTCAGGAAAAACAAATATCTATAGTATACGCGATCTTATCCGTTTAAAATTGAATTATTATAGTTAGAAGAAATCTAACCCTTATCAAATATTTTATTCGCTTGATTCGTGGTTCCCTATCCAATTCAGTACTACTGCCATTTATATCCCTTAACTTCCACCGCCAATTAGACATACACTTCGCCCACGTCAACGTCCACTATTTGCAATACCTAATACAACCCTTAACGCTAATCCGTTATACATAGCATGACGAATCCCTGGATGTGTTTACGAGTTCGGAACGAGACTCTCGGCTAAGCAAGTCTTTATCTGGAGACTATTTACACTCGTAGTACAATATGTATGTGAAATAGTTATTTTTGCTATGTAGCTATTATTATTATTGATACCTTCCTAAATACAAGGCAATTTTATAATATGTGATGTAACCTATAACTTATATGTGTAGATCTACTGTAAGTATAAGTTGATTAAATAAATAAATAATAATAAAACACGGGAGGATGCTGCGATCCATCCTCTTGATAGTCACCTATTACGACACCCTTGTGTAGAGAGGCGTGGTATATTCTTAAACACATGGAACTGCAAATAAATAATAAAGCACTATAAGTGCAATGCTTAAAAACAAATTGTTATTCAGCTTAATATAAAAGAACAACTTACTAAAAGACGTCTCAATTCTATCAGCTAAAAACTGCAAAACATGCTTCTTTTGATTAAAGAAATTTTTATACACAGTTCTTCCGCCGAAGAGCCAGATATCACTGTCATCTGTTATTGTACCATCTGTTAAATTTACACTTTCAAGAAAGGCGCATTGCGCTTCAGCCTCCATTGGTGCGACAATGTAGGGAATACCGAATATTTGAAGTAGTTCTTGAGCTTCTTTTGTCATCTGCTCTGTGATGTTTCGGCCGACACGATCCAATCTCCCTTTTTCTTGCAACAAATCTTGTTCTTGGCTTTGCATTTCTTCAACTAAAGAATTAAGTTTTTCTGTAGATAGGGTTTCTTTAGGTGGATTATTTGTAGTCGCTGTAGCATTCACTAGATCGCGATATTGGTCACTGTAATCCTGCTTATTTGTTACTGTGTTAACTGACAAATTATTGACGATTTTAATCTTATCTGAAGTTTCATTTGTATTTGTTGTGTCTGGTTTCTGTTGGTCTTTCATATCTTCTTTCATGTCTATAGGAGCTTTACTAATGATTGTCTGATGTTCAGGGTCCCGACTTTTTGTACTTTCCTGATTTATTGCATTTTCTTTAAGAATATTAGTATTTGTTTTAAATATAGGCACTTCTGGTACTTTAAATACTTCTTCTGGTATAGGATTCTTAGATTCATTCTCTGTGGAAGATTTTTCGTGATCAGCCTCAATATATTTTATTGGTTCGTTTTTATCTGCAAAATCTTTCTGGTCGTCGAAGATATCTGCGAATATATCGTTATCTGGCGCATCACCCATATTTAATATTAATTCTACAATAGGCTTATTTATTTTAGTTTGTACATCAGGTACTTCTTCAAACTCATTATCACTAGAATCAGTTTCGTCTAGAGCTGCAGTTTTTAGAATGCCTTCATCACTGGACTCATTTTCTTGTTTTATTCTTGGTAATGCTTTGTCAGTAACATTCCCTGTTTCTTCAGTGCTAGTGTCAAGGGTTATGATTTCTTGTGCCGGATTTTCAACACAGAACACTGATGACTGAGTTGAATCAAAATATTTGTTTGATATTTCATGATCTGACGATAGGAGATTATATTCAACAGCATTTTGACTATTTTCTCCACTACTCTCGGATAAGGCATCAACTTGGGAACAATCTTCGTCACCAGATGATAGTTCTATATTATCAGCAATAACCAACTTTTCGTTATTGATTTCTTCTAATATATCATCTACTTTAGGCAGATTTTGTTTATTTTTAATTTGTCTCCTATCAGATACAATTTTTTCTATAGCTTTATGAGTGAAATCGCTGTATTGCATAATATAAGCTTTGGCACAAGTTAAATCTGGTTGTTCAAAGCCATCATCTTCTTCAGAATCAGTATTAGAATTAGAATAGTCTGTGTCTGTCATACATGAAGTCCAAGAATCATCAGTTTTTGACACCACACATGTGTTTGGATCATTTGCTTCATCAATACACTCCAGTGACATTTTAATTGCTTTTTGTAAGTCATCTTCTAATTCATCAACCTTTTTTGGTTCAGTGATGTCAGTAGTTGGTTTATTTTGCCGCTCAACTGCAACGATTTCTGAAACTATGCTTGTTGTTGGTTTATTTTCCAATTCTTTCCTCTTTTTTGCTTCTGCCAAAGCTTGTTTGACATCTTTAATGAGTAAAAATCGCGTAGAAACATTGGAAGCGATGCGCCGGGTGGGTAGCGTGTCTATTTTGGTATCAATGCCTTCTTCATTTAGTAAAGATTCTAAATCATTTAAAGACATTCCACTGTCACCCATTTCCTTTTCTGTCTCCTGAAGACATTCTTGTACCTTCCTTCTTTTTAATAGCCTTTGCATCTGTAACAATTTATATTATAGATATGTATTTTAGTAGGTATAAAAGATAACTTTTTCCATAATTTTGAGTGTCATCATATCATCATATCAGCCACAGGACGTCCACTGCTGAACAAAGGCCTCCCCCTTAGATTTCCACAACGAGCGGTCACATGCCGCTCTCATCCAACGACTCCCAGCGACCTTCACCAGGTCGTCTGTCCACCTCGTTGGAGGTCGTCCCACGCTGCGTTTTCCGGTGCGCGGTCTCCATTCGAGAACCTTTGTGCCCCAACGGCCATCAGTTCTACGAGCAATGTGCCCTGCCCATTGCCACTTCAGTTTACTAATCCTTTCAGCTATGTCGACAACTTTAGTTCTTCTACGGATCTCCTCATTTCTGATTCGATCTCGTAGAGAAATACCAAGCATAGCTCTCTCCATAGCTCGCTGAGTGACCTTGAGCTTTCTTATGAGGCCCATTGTGAGTGACCACGTCTCTGTTCCATATGTCATCACTGGTAACACACACTGGTTAAAGACTTGCGTCTTGAGGCATTGCGGTATTGTTGACGAAAAGACGTTGCGAAGTTTCCCGAACGCTGCCCAGCCGAGTCGGATTCGACGATTGACCTCTTTCTCGAAGTTGGACCTACCTAACTGGACAGTTTGTCCTAGGTAGACATACTCGTCAACAACTTCGAGAACAGAGCTCCCAACGGATATTGGGATGGGCACGACATGGGCATTTGACATGACTTTTGTCTTGCCCATGTTCATCTTAAGGCCCACCTGTTGGGAAACTCTGTTGAGATCATCGAGCATTGTGCTGAGCTCTTGCAGCGATTCTGCCATGACTACGATGTCATCGGCAAATCGAAGGTGAGTGATATACTCGCCATTGATGTTAATGCCGAATCCTTTCCACTCCAGTAGCTTGAAGGCATCCTCCATTGCAGCGGTGAACAGTTTCGGGGAAATGACGTCCCCCTGTCTCACACCTCTCTGCAATGGAATTGCCCCCGTGGTCTGTTCATGTACTCGGACCGACATGGTGGCGTTTCTGTATAAGCACTTCAACACTTCAATGTACCGATAGTCAATCTGGCACCGCTGCAGAGACTGCAGCACTGCCCAGGTTTCGATCGAATCGAAGGCTTTCTCATAGTCCACAAACGCCAAGCATAGTGGCAGATTATACTCCTCGGTCTTCTGTATAACCTGCCGCAGCGTATGGATGTGGTCTATGGTACTGAAACCTTTTCGGAAACCGGCTTGTTCGGGAGGCTGGAAGTCATCAAACCTGCGCTCGAGACGATTTGTGATGACCCTTGAAAACAGCTTATAAACATGGCTCAGAAGTGAGATGGGTCTATAATTCTTCAATAGGGTGTTATCACCCTTTTTGAAGAAGAGCACCACCTCACCTCTGTTCCACGCTTCCGGCGTTGTGCCCTCGAGTAAGACGGAATTGAATAGCTTCTGAAGGACTTTAAGTACCGGTGTGCCACCCGCTTTCAGAAGCTCTGTCGTAATTCCGTCTCCACCCGGCGCCTTGTTATTTTTAAGCTGTTTCAAGGCCATCCCAATCTCGTACAGGCTGATGTCCGGGATATCCTCGGTATAGTGTCGGGTTAGTTTGGCTCGCGGGTCTTTGTCAGAGCCAATGGTAGGTATACTTACCGAGGTGTATAACTGCCGGTAGAACTTCTCAATCTCTCTCAAAACCTCTGGCTTAGTCGACGCTACACTGCCGTCCTCGGTCTTCAGCTTCATAATACGACTTTGCCCAATAGACTTGTCTCTTGCGAACACTTTGGAGCCTTGATTCCGCTCAATCGCCTCTTTAACACCGTTGGTGTTAAAGGTGCGGATATCGTGACGCAAGGACTTCCATATCCGTCTATTGAGCAGTCGGTATGCTTCAGCATCACCGGAGGACTGCAGCGTCATGGCGCGTCTTTCTGCCATGAGGTCGAGAGTGTGATCGGAGAACTTTTTTGGTCTACCTTTACGGTGGGCCTTAAAGAACTTAGACCCAACCGTTTGGACAGTTTCTACAAACCTACCATTTAAATCGTCCACAGATACGCAATGTTCTAGGCACTCGAAGCGGTTTTGGAGTTCGAGTTGAAAGCTCTCGGGGTTTTGGATATGAGCACTAGAGGGCCGGAGCGTAGACCTCATCAGACGAGACCTCTCAACTTTGAGATTAATATTCAATGTGCCTCTTACCATTCGGTGATCACTACCGGTTTTCACCCTGTGAATCACAGAGACATCATTGAATATTTGCCTCCTATTGGTCATGATGAAGTCAATCTCATTCCTCGTGGAACCATCGGGACTCATCCAGGTCCATTTCCTGTGAGGCGGCTTTTGGAAAAAGGAGTTCATCACGAAGAGTCCCTCCTTTTCCAAAAAGTCGGCCAGCCTCTGTCCCCTGGGGTTCCGTTGCCCATATCCAAATTGCCCCACTCTCAACTCACCATCGCATCGAGTGCCCAGCTTCGCGTTGAAGTCCCCCATCACAACAGTGAAGTGTGTCTTCGAGGTATGTATGGCCCTACTTACGTCCTCATACATACTCTCTACTTCATCATCTGGGTGTGTCGAGGTCGGTGCGTAGACCTGTATGACCTTCAACGAATACCTCTTGGATATTCTGAGTATAAGGTACGCTACCCTGCTCGACACACTTTCGATGGCCACTATGCTGTTAATGAGGGACCTGCGGACGAGAAACCCGACACCACCTTGAGACAGATGTTCGCCTTCCCGGTAGTAGAATAAGTTGCCAGATTTCAGGGTTATCGTGTCCTCGCCCTCTCTTCGGACTTCTGATAGACCCATGATATCCCAGTGCAACTTATCTATTTCTTCTTCCAGCTCAACAATCTTTTCGTCTGCCCTCAGTGTGCGTGTGTTATACGTTACCAGGGCCAGTTTTCGTTTGGGGTGGTAGCCGGATCCCGTCCGGTGATTCTTAGCACCCCCTGCCCCGCCGTTACCGTGGCCGCTACCATGACCAGGAATAGCGGGGCTGCCGGGAACTGGGGGCCGGTGCATTAGTCGTGTCGTCATTTTGGGGGGAATTTGCCGATACTCACCACGCTTGGCAGGCGTGTTGGTGAGCGCAGTAATGCTTCTGTTCAGCAAAGGGACGCTGCTGCCCATCCCTTTGGTTAAGAGTCCCTTAGTCGACTTTTACGACCTCCACGGGAGGAGACGGAGTGGTGCTATATTCTTAATCCGGAGTGATTTAATTTTGAGTGTATTCATATGTAATTACTTGAAAATCCGAAAACGTGTCACTCTTTTTAGGCAACTCATTAAGTCTTCCCCATGAATTCATTTTTCTTGTTTCCTTTAATTCTATAAGTAAATCATACTTTTCCTTGACTCCTAAATTCTTAAAGGTATTGGATTCCATATCGACTGTGTGAAGATCTACACTGGAACCACTTGAGTTTTGTTCATCTTCAGATCTGTAACACACAAAATGTATTGCTTCTTTTGGAAAATTAAAATATAATTGATTTCATTGGCTTGTCCTTTATAGATGCAGAAAAAAGTGCAAAGAGAAGAATTAGGCTCAAAATAGGTAGGTACCAACCAAAGAAAGGATAGGATAAACTTAACTACACAATATTTAAAAAGAAATACAAGTTATTGTTTTAGGATATGTACAAAGGGCAGCTGATTCAGATCAGGCAGTAGATTAACAATGATATTTGTTTGAGATCATCAATGATAAAAAAAAATTGTTTTGATTATTACTATTTACATACTGATATTGATAGGTATTGATTGACTTACTCGGATTCACTTTCATCCTCCTTTTGTGGCAATGCCGGCAGTTTAAAGAGGTCATCATTGTTTGTTGATGATAGGCCACTTTTCTTTGGAGATATTTGTTTACCGAGCAAACTATTTACAACAGTTTTTTTACCCAGCAGGAGAGCAAGTTCTCTCTTTATTCTTTCAGATTCTGAATTATATTTTGCTTTACTATCTTGTCTCTTAGCCTAAAATGTTTTTATTTTTAGTGGAACCGAATTTCTGTTCTGAGAATGATTGTTCTGAATAGAAAACATAAACAAACCAATGTTGGTAAATTACACTTACAATAGTTTCTTTTTTTAATTCTGGAAATGCTCCATCAAAGACAAAGACTGGTTTTATTCTAAAGTACAACAATTTGCAGAGACGCTGGAACAGCCCCATGAGGTGTGCATTTGGCAGGGGTGCCCCTTTTGCATCTTGATATCCTTTCACCATTTGGTGCAACCATATTGATATGTCTAATGCAAATGTAATGAAGTATTAATTTCATTAAATGAAGAGTATTGCACATACTGCTAATTGACAACATGTAACTAATAATAACTTTCTTACCGACAGCTAAGACTTTGTTCTCTAATGTCTCGACCGGCACGGGTTTACCGGCTGGCTCTATTAGCCTCCACAGTCCAGTGACTCCCATCGCGTGCGATTAAATTCCAGAATAGATTTTTTGTTTAAACTAATGTATATATCAGTGTACATAACAAAGGTCGTTTCCCACGAGATCTCCGGTCAATCGTCGGTCTCTTCCTAACACATCGCAACCATTTCGCTTCATGAGCTCAATGTACCCGCTACTCACACATTTACAATACGAAATGATTGCTACTGGCGCACTGCATTCGTAAATATGTGTTCGGTTCACTACAACATATCAAATGTTTTACTACGCCGCGAACGCCCACTCTTTCCCACACTTTATTTTCTCACGCCCCATGCGTAACCCCACATCCTATGGCCGGCCGTCTGTCAGTTGACGCGTCGCGGGTCGACCGATCCTCATCAACTCGACTCGATTCTGTCGATTCGCGCGCGTGTAGTTGACAACACGCCTGCAAACGGCTCTGTGTCTATGGTAAATTTTTGACAGCTCGTGCATCTGGCGTTGTCGTTTCGTATATAAACTCGATAAACAGTAGTTTCGACAACTTTTCGTAATTAAAATCATAAATCGGGAACTGCCGGTCTGAAGACGAGAACGAGCGTCTCTCGGTTACGAGTGGGATCCGACGTAACGTCGCCCTGTTCCATCTGAAAATGCCGTCGTCGAACAGGTGTCTGGAACGAAATGTGTGCCAGTTCCCAGCGTAATTAACTGGCGAGGGGCGTGAATAATACAAAAGTGTATCGATCGGCGAGATAATCGGACCCGAGGGCGACGGTAGCGAGGCAAAATCCACTAACCGGCGGGCGCGCACCCTCCGTTCAAGGACCACGGGGGACGCTTGAGCCGTGTACTGAGACGTCCGGCGATGTCCCACCAGCGGAGCGACGCCAGCTAGGGATACGGCAGCCTCGAACTGCGCGGCCCTCGATCGGGCGCGCGCTATGCGGGTGGCAGCAAGGTGAAGGCAGCCGTGGCGAGCATGCCGCACCAGTTCGGGGCGGGCGCGGGCGCGCTGGCGGGCGGCGCGTCCCCGCCGGCGCAGCACGCGGCGCTGTTCCCGCGCTACGCGGGCGCGGCCGGGCCCGGCGCCGGCGCCTACCGCCCGGAGGAGCGCCGCCTCACGCGCGAGGCCATGGAGCGCTACCTGCGCGACCGCTCCGACATGGTCGTCGTCATCTTACATGCGAAAGTCGCACAGAAGTCGTACGGAAACGAGAAAAGGTTCTTCTGCCCGCCACCCTGCATCTACCTGTTCGGCGACGGCTGGCGGCTGCGACGCGAGCGCATGCTGCGCGAGGGTGAGACTGAACAGGCGGCGCAGCTCTGTGCTTTCATTGGTATCGGAAACTCCGACCAAGACATGCAACAGCTAGACCTCAATAATGGCAAACAGTACTGTGCTGCCAAGACTCTGTACATATCTGACTCTGATAAAAGGAAACATTTTATGCTCTCAGTAAAAATGTTCTATGGGAATGGTCATGATATTGGTATTTTCAATAGTAAGAGAATAAAAGTGATATCAAAACCCTCCAAAAAAAAGCAATCTTTAAAAAATGCAGACTTGTGTATTGCGAGTGGAACAAAGGTAGCTTTGTTTAACAGGTTGAGGTCTCAAACTGTGTCTACAAGATACCTTCATGTGGAGAATGGTAATTTCCATGCATCGTCAACGCAGTGGGGAGCATTCACAATTCACCTTCTGGATGACAATGAAAGTGAATCAGAAGAATTTGCTGTGAGGGATGGATATGTCCACTATGGGTCCACTGTGAAACTAGTTTGCTCTGTTACAGGCATGGCACTACCCAGACTAATAATCAGAAAGGTAAGACCATAACCACACAAAATATTAAATACTATTCATCAATTCAGCCAAATGAAGTCCACTGCTGAACACAGGCTTCCCCAAAGATCACCACAATAACCAAAATGGTGTGCGTTGTGGGCTCATTGGGGGGTTTTGGCATAATCGCCACGCTTGGCAGGTGGGTTGGCGATCCCAGTTGAGTTGTTAATGTACTCGAAGGACGCTGCTGCCCATCCTCTGGCTAATCCCTTAGTCGAGTCTTACGACACCCACAGGAGGAGATGGGGTGGTGGTATTCTGAGCCAGCACCACACGGCTAATAAATACTATTGCTAGTGCTAAATTACAAAAATGTATTCTTGAATTTAGAGTGTTAGCTATTCTGAGGTATCCCGTAAATAATATCACAGCATATTTAAATTTGCGGGCATATTAAGTTAATTAGAATTATTTTCACACCAACCTTACAAAGAAACATGTGATCTATAATAAAGTATATTTGTTACTGTCTGCATAAACTTTCTTGGGGCTGAATGTATGTTTATTTTGATTATCACTGTGTTAATCTTAGTAAATTAACAAACAAAAATTAACCATATTTTAATTATAAAGAGAAACAAAATAACCAATTAACTTTATGAATATATAAACACCTAAAAGAACCAATATAATATGAAATATCAAACTTTGGAGTTTGAGATGGTTGGCCATGGTGGTGACAAACCATGGTCTAAACTATTTTCTATCCCACAGGTAGACAAGCAGATGGCCCTACTAGAAGCAGACGATCCTGTCTCCCAACTGCACAAGTGTGCATTCTACATGAAGGACACAGAGCGCATGTACCTGTGTCTGTCTCAAGAACGCATCATACAGTTTCAAGCAACACCATGTCCTAAAGAGCCAAATAAAGAGATGATCAATGATGGAGCCTGCTGGACTATTATCTCCACTGATAAAGCTGAGTACCAGTTTTATGAGGGAATGGGGCCTGTCAGGTATGTTGAATTGTTATGGCTGTAAACAAACTTAAAGTACTTAAAAAGAAAATTAATCCCTATTATTATTTCTGCTGTGTGGTTCTCCCCAAAAAAGGCTATCATAAAAGGTGTTTAAGGGTTTATTAAGAGGATAAGCAGCAGTATCCTTCTGAGTGCTGATTACAACATATTGTGGTCCAGATCCATTTGAAAAGCTGGTAAATATTCCTTTGACAAACACTGCCCTGGTATGCTTAAAACACATAAAATTAACATTTTTTATAAGCATGGGGCACTGTGTTATTTTTGTCAATGATTAAATATTATCATTTCAGCCGAATAAAGTCCACATAAAGTCGACTGCTGGACACAGGACTCCCCCAAAGATAGCACAATGATCTGGGTGTGTTGTGTGCTCATTGGAGGATTTTGCCATAATCGCCACGCTTGGCAGGCGGGTTGGCGATCGCAATTAAGTTGTTACTATGTACTAGAAGGGCGCAGCTGCCCATCCTCCGGCTAATCCCATAGTCGCCTTTTATGACACCCACGGAATAAGATGGAGTTGGTGCTATTTGCAGCTGGCACCACATGACCTATATCTGTCCTGAAAACTGTAAAGGATATACTACCTTCTTCTACAAATATCGATTTTCCTATTACTGCTTTTTAAGCAGAGCAGGGGAAGTAAAATCATTGGCTATCCCAAGTCCAGCTAAGAAATTCTTATGGATTGATTTGATGTTAGTTTAAAGACGTCTAATTATCTATCTCAAGAAAAATTAACTATAGACACCATAGCATTGAGGTCTCATATTTATGCATGTCATTTGGAACTATACTATAGCTATAATGGCCAGTCTGTATAAAATTACTTAATCTTGTACTTGATGGTATGTTTTTTTTATACAACTTGGTGACGAGACGAGCAAGTCATTCGCCTGGTGGTAAGCGACATGCCTGCCCATAACAATTAGAATGCTACCCAGGACTAGCCCTGCGAGACATCACACTGCGCTCCTCACCTCGAGACGTAAAGTTATTTAGTCTCTTATACCCAGTAATTTCACTAGCTACAGTGCTCTTCTAACCGGAGCACAGTAATGTCTTAAGTTGAAACATTACTGCTTAGCGGCGAATATCTGGCACTAGGCTGGCACTTTTTTTTTTATTGATCCGTTGGAAATACTTCTTGTACTTCCTTTGCCCCGGGAAAGGGCGAAGGGGCATGCCGGACTCCTACCGGCTAAAACCACCGGAGTGATCATCTTCGGCACCGTAGGGAGGCTCCAGGAACTCGAAAGATCTCCATCTAGAGCCACCCATTGGTGCCACGCCTTTAGGCACATCTCGGAGGGGATGACTGTAAAGAGGCCACCCCCCCCCCCCCCCCCTGTGGGCTGGTACCTACCTAGCCGGCCTCTTGCAATAAGAGCCCAACTACCAGTGTAGGTCTCTTATTTATATTTATTAGTACCGCCACAGTGC
This sequence comes from Diloba caeruleocephala, assembly GCA_947459985.1. Lineage (NCBI taxonomy): Eukaryota > Metazoa > Arthropoda > Insecta > Lepidoptera > Noctuidae > Diloba > Diloba caeruleocephala. The sequence goes on along the minus strand of OX381606.1, from coordinate 24,960,873 downwards.
AAGAATTTCTAATTTTCAGTAGTATTTAAACCACAGTTCAAGCATAACTGTATTCCAGTTTCATAGTCACTGTAGCTAGTCAAATTACGGGGCACACGAAACTAAATAACGAATGTCTCGAGCGCAAGTTCATATCGATTTAAACTTGCCGACTATCAGGCAATTCATGAATAAAGCGTCTAAACGCTACTTCGACTCTGCCCTAATTAATCTCGAATGCCCTCGTAGTATCGCCTGCCTAATACCGTCCCGCATCAGTAGCGTACGCCGCTCGAGGCATGTACTGATCGATCTGGATGAAGAAATCACCCTAGAACACATGAAGAGACTTGCACAGTCTAGTTCACTCAACATACCGATGTACCGCCCTCGCCGCCAGGATGCTCGCCTCACCTACAACGCCGCGAAGGCTAGTCGCCGTGATACCAACCCGTTCAATCGTCTCACCACCGGCCCTTATTCTGCTCGTGCTGAGCTTGTAGTTAAATATTTCATAAAATCTATACAAATAAATAAAATTGAAATGTCCGTTTGTCATGTCAAAATAACAGCTTTTTCTTAAATGCATATGAAAGTATATACGGTACATATAACAAAAAACATTTTTTTTTTGTCTGTCTGTCTGTTGTTGCGGGTAATCTCCGAAACGGGTGGACCGATTTTGACGGGACTTTCACTGGCAAATAGCTGATGTTATAAGGAATAACGTAGGCTACTTTTATTTTATAAAAATATGGTTGCGCGCAAAAAAAAAAAAGAAAAAAAAAGAAATCTAATATATATATTCTATGTCAAGTGTCTATGTCGAAGTACTCTAAATTTCTTTTAAATTAAACGCGGGTGAAAATGCGGGTCCCAGCTAGTATTTAGATAATAATTCCTATCCAGCTGTCCCTGTAGCTTGTACCCGTGGTTTAGCGCAATGTGACTGGTCGTTGTGGGAATCCATGGGGGAGGCGTTTGTTCGCCGTGGACGTCCTACAGCTAATATGATGATGATAAAATGATATTAACATGGTTACCGCAGGGCAGGCAAGAAAATGCAGTAGCAGACTGCATTTTCTTGCACGTACAACAGTGTATTTGTAAAACATCCATAGTATGTCATTAGCATCAAAAAAGGTAAACTTAGAGGAAGTAATTTAAAGTCGCACGCTTATCATAACATGTCATTTTTGACACCCTGAGAATTGCGGTTCCACCAGTCACGGAAAACGTGAGCCGTTGGCTCATACAGTAAGCCAGCCCTAGGCAAAGTTACTTTACGATGCTATGTAAATTCTGTCCATTTTATTGACATAACCAAACCGATCGCAGGAAGTGCCTTTATTAGATCTATTACCGACAATTCATGCGCCTTTAACTTTTTTATCGTTGGGAAATCCTCCGCCCTAGTGAAGGCGGAGGGGTGAGCCGGGCTCTTACCAGCTAAAGCCACCACGGTGATCCTTCGACTTACCTTGGGGTCATGGTGCGGAAATCGCTCACGCATTCACTGCCCACACGGCAGGCGTCGGCTTGCCAATCTTTCAATTCAATTTGTTTATTTGCGTACCGATAATGGTTGTTTCACCACACTAAACATTTTCAGCGTGCAAAACTAAAAACATTAATGATGAATTAGCCATTTCAAATAGGAATTTAGAAAATGTCCAAAGAATTATTATTAACTTGTGGTCGCTCAGATATCGAAATTTCTGCACTCTTCCTCCATGTGACCTTTAACTATGTCAAATCTCACACTCCTCGGAACGCAACGTGCTTAAAAAGGGGTACAAAGTTTTTCTTCACATCATAATTTCGGCCGAATGAAGTCCACTGCTGGACACAGGCCTCCCCCAAAGATCACCACAATGACCAATATGGGTGCGTTGTGGGCTCATTGGGGGATTAACCATAATCGCCTCGCTTGGCAGACGGGTTGGCTATCGCAGTTGAGTTATTAGTGTACTCGAAGGATGCTGCTGCCCATCTTCCGGCTAATCCCTTAGCGACTTTTACGACACCCACGGGAGGAGATGGGGTGGTGGTATTCTGAGCCGGCACCACACGGCACATATTTCTTTACATATTAATATATTATTAATGATTAACAATCAAAACCTTACTTTGCTTAAATCGACGAAGAAACGTCAAAGCATTAATCAATAATTAACAATTTTGAGATTAATTAAACTCGTACTCAATGATTTCGCTCAATTAACTTTTTTTACATTTTTCACACATTATATTTTGCAGTTATTTGCCACAATTTGGATTCTTTAGGGCTACCTACTATTATAAGACTACTACAAATTCAAACATATTTCTTTTTGAATTTTATAGTAGGGTAGGTTTTTTTACACGAGTATTTCTCCTATATCGTGAGTACAGTTTATAGATAAATCTCACATGCACAAACTCCCAGATCCAACATTTGTTTATTAAACATACAAATATTTGTTCCGTGCGGGGATCGAACCCGCGACACGTACCGCAGAAAGCCAATCGCTTAGCCACTACGCCAACCGTGCCGTCGGTAGTCTGTACATCTTATGAAATTTCGGGAAAACCCAGATCAATCCCTGGCAACACCTTGCTTAACATGTTTAACGCTGAGGAATAAATTGACATCTTTCCATTCAGCTTTTAATATCTACTAAAAAACAAAAGTCAGAATTTGGGAAATTTCGCATTTTTATGTAAACACATGTGGATAGCTAAGCTACAGATATTATAATACACTAGCGCAACATTTGGCATGGTGATAAACGCATTAACACGAGACGCCCCAATGAGCTACAATATCGTACAAGATGTATAATCACCACGCTTGGCAGGGTATTGGTGATGTAGTATGTGGTTTCCAGCACTCAGAAGGACGCTGTTAGGCCAGTCCGGAGTTGAGCTTGGTTGCCTTTTACGACTCCCACTGTTGGAAAGGGCAAATCCGATGCTTCGCCAGTAACCACCAAGAACACGGACCAAAAAGTTTATCCCATATCAATTAGACTGTTTTCAAAAAGATTGATGTCCTCTATAATCTATTGACCCAGACCTATTTGGCATAATTCCATTCCAGATTCCAGAAAGTGTAAAACTGAGGACCAATTCTCGTAATTAAAAAATGTTCATAACGTAGATCTAGTCTCAATGTCGTAAATGTCACAATGATTATTATATTCTCCTAAATTAACAACCAACAAACCAAACCTACGAAAACGTGAACTTATACTGTGAGTAGATCGAAAGTAGATCGAAGCCAAAATGGTATTCTGCTAACATTTTGAACTGTCAGATACATACTAAAATTGACACTATGTAAACGTCAAAATTAAGACTAGATTGAGATCATTCTGAAATCCGACTGAACTTTAAGGGGAGCAGAACACCATTATTTTGTCAATTCATAGTTTAATCTCAGTTCGGTAAATTTTCAGTCATAGTGTAAATTTATTAGGAGCATTGGCCCTTGATTAAAATTCAAATAATCGCAAACGATGAACATTTAACTAAATAATGTTGATGCTAACCATAATTATCATTAGCATCAAATTAAGGAAAACGTAGAGGAAAGTCACACGGTCATCATATTTATTACGTATCGTTTAACTGATAACTGCGGCACCATCCGTCCCTCTGACTGAACATTTGTCATTGGCCTGATGGCCGCTATTACCGATATTAGTATATTATCTATGGCCACTATAGTGAAAACGATAGCTTTTACAGGGTTGACAACGCACGACTCTTAGTGTTGCAAGCGTTCTTAGTTTACGGTGACCGCATAACTTTACGCGGACCGTGGTTTTTTTTTTTCCTATTGGCCTTCTTGCATTCATCTCAAGGGAGATGTGGATGCTTAACCGGGCAGTGGCGAAGCTTGAAGAGCCTCCAGCCAGGCAAAAATTTATAAAACTAAGTAACTAATCCTGAGTGCGCCCCCTGTGGGACACGAACCTCGGCATAGGGTCGTTACTGGATGAAAACAACAACAACAAAGGGACTGCTGGATCTATAATATATATGAAAGGGATATTTTATTACTAACTCGTTATTTCTCGGCTCGGGCCGGCGCGAACAAGGGTCGGGAGGAGTAACAACTACGTTAATCGGGTGGTCGCGATACTAAGCCTTCGCGGCGTCGTAAAGGCGTACCTCGGCGGCGAGGTTTATAGTTTAGGCGTGGTGTTTGCCACCTTAGGTATACATAGCCTCTTGCCATATTCACTGACAGACGTAAAACAAAACTCAAAATAAAGTTGACGCTTCTGTAACCGTCGTTATAGAAATCTAGAGGCGAATAGAATATGAATGGAAAATCGAATAATACTTTTTTTACTAACCATTATCACTATCGGCTAATAATTATGTTTATCGCGAAGGTCGTCAGTCGGGTGCGCTCACGCAAGGATGACTACGTTCTGCGAATCTGTTTCCTATATTTTAACAAACTGCATCTTTAAGATTTATTAGTGATTATTCTTTGTTCAATTTCTTCTCGTCAGTTTTAAGTATAAACTTATCGCGTGCTTGATAATATGTCAACAGTGAGTTTAACCACCCATTCAGTGTAGGGGACGCCTTTGTTCAGCAGTGGACGTCCAATGGCTGATATAATAATGACTGTTCTGCTATGGGCGAAACATGTTCGCAGCTCTGGATATAAAGAAAAAATAAATAGTTTCTTCCCATTTGATCCACGTTGTTGAGCGGAATCAGCACCACAACATTAGCATTGGTTGCCTCGCAATAAAATGTCACTACCTTTTAATTTTAGTGCACTCTTAACCGTCATTAGTAGAGTCCGGATTAAATGAAAATGCGCTGGTAGATCGGCACTGGTAGCCTGCTTCCTACGTGTAAACAAACGCCCTTAGTCATTAGTATTAAATTAATGAAAACGGAGAAAACTCGCACGTTCCTCATAACATAACGTTTGACACCCTGAGAACTGCGGCACCATCTGTCTCGCTCAACATGATCGATTGTCACGACGTTGTTACCTAGGTCGAGTGTCAGTCTCCAAAAAATACTAACAGTGTTTATATATATAAATCATTTTTATTATTTCAAGTGTGTGGCGACCCTGGTATAGCAGTCATACCCTAATATAATTTTGCAACCCTCTAATTAAGTTACGCTCCCCTAATTTTATTCTCATGTCTAAAAACCATTTGTCCAGAGATATATTATTCGTTAATTTCAGTAAAGGTTTCAACCTTAGAATTATTCAGAGATTTAACAAAAAAACAAAACAAACACATTTTTTTTGTTTTGTTTCTTTTTTAAACTTTGTTTTTTTTTTAAACATTGCCCCACACTACTTACTCCATTAAATGTGTGAAAAATGGTTGTCTTCTTTTTTTAAACGTTGCCGCACACTAGTGGGTGTGTTTACAGACATAAATTCCACACTAGGGTTTCTGCTCTCGTTAAATCTCGCTTCGAGATTACTCGACAAATTTGTCTTCAATCGAGGCGGGAAAAAAATCTCAATGCCTCGAGAACTCGAGAAATCAATTCCGTGCGCTAGGCGCTAACAAAACATGCCTATAACACGTGACGAGTCAAGTTAATTATGATTCGTTTAATCGAAAGACTGTGTGATGTATAAAAGCTATTTTTAGTTGAAGTTGGTAGCAAAATGTTTGTTTTGCTAAACAAGTTTTTATAGTTATCGAAATATGGTCTAGTAATTTTGCTGTTTATGTTATCCGTGTGGTGTCCGGATTAAGAATATAGCACCACTCCATCTTCTCCCGTGGAGGTCGTAAAAGGTGACTCTAAACCAGAGGGATGGGCAGCAGCGTCCTTTCTGTGAAACAGTAGCCATTCTGCGCTCACCAACCCGCCTGCCGAGCGTGGTGAGGACTGGCAAATTCCCCCCAATATGATGACACAGTTGTGGAAATCTATGGGGGAGGCCTTTGTTCAGCAGTGGATATCCTTTGCCTGATATGATGATGATGATGCATAATAAATACCACCTTCACGGATCGGAGAGGGTATTCGTACATATTGTAGAGGACAGTGATATAGGAACGCAGGAAATAGACTTGAAGTTGAAATGCAGCTTTCATGTAAGTTATTCAAAGAACTAAAACTTGAAAATAGTACAACTAGGGAACTTCTTTTCGTGTGGTTAGTGGTCAACCTTGTGTCAGAGTTGTTCAAGCCGCCCACAGGCCTCCGACTTGGCTTGAAGACTGCCGTCTAATGACAACAACCGGGACCGACGATTTTACGTGCCCTCCGGAGGAACAAAGAATCTAGGGAACCGGATCATGTCTAAGAAATCCTTTTCTGAAATTAGGACTTTAAAAAATGAATTTAGGTAAAACGGGCATTAAATTTAAAACTAACCACGACTTCACCGATTGCGTCACGCCACAAACGTGCAAACGTGTTCAAACAAGCCGATTAAACTTAGGGCGTTTTGTACGAAATAAGTACATTTTCGCTACTTTTTGTAGTGTATTTATTTATTTATTTACTTTTTCTTTTTATATTGTATCATTGTCAAAATATATACACGCTCCTTGGTCGGACAGGATTTAATATTAATTATTGTAAATTCAATAGAGATGCGCAGAATTGATTATGTAAGGTGATAAGTAAAATAATACCAATGGTACTGACACTAATATTCAAAATACTACAAGAACGATGTTTAAAGATCAATTAGTGATAACAGTGCAGTAAAACGGCACTAACAAAGGCGAAATTATGAAATTTGAATAACTACAATGCGTTGCTTTTAAAATAATAGGGTTAATATATTAATAATCAATTCTGCAATTCTGGCAACAATTCTTGGTATTATTGTAATCGATTAATTGATAATGAAAAATAATTGATTCTGCTTATCACGAATGAAAATATAATTTCGGCGTTCTAAAACCACGACTCACGCCAAGGCAGAAAGAAAGTAAAATGTTTTTATTGGCACAAACAGTACACACAATAAAAACTTAAATATATCAACTATAAACTAAATACAAGCTTACATCAGCTAAACGTACAAATCGTGCAGTGACAAAATTATAGTGCCAAAGGGCTAACAGCTCAGCATAATGTTAGGTGGCAGTAATACTGACCACCTAACGCTGGTTTTCAGCTGAAACTAAATTGTGCCATACGCTCGAAACTAAATAAATAAATAAATATAAATGCACTTATTTCGTTTATTTTTTCTGTAATGTTTACACACTTTCAAGCAGGTACCTAGAGTTATAGATAGGCGTGGCAAGAATGAGTGACTCCGAACCGTTTGTTCTCGAGAACTCGGAGCCTCCCCTCGATGCTGATGATGACCGCGCGGGTGGTTTTAGCTGGTAGAGTCCTTACCCTTCGACCCTTTCTCCAGGGGCGTTGAACGACGCATAAGCATTTACAACTCGGTGAAAAAAAACGTGCCTAGACTTGTTCGAATATAAAATCCCTATTTCAGAAACAGATGATAAATGACAAAACACTCTATTCTAGTGCAATTATACTACTGAACCTTTTTAAAATACTACTGAATAGTCTGTGGTAGTGTGAAATCGTATGACCAACACCTCTATTTGTGCAGGTCTCCTGTAACGCCAGTGCCGCTGGTTCACTCGTTGAACCTAAACGGCGGCGGCGATGTGGCGATGTTGGAGCTGGCCGGCGACAACTTCACGCCGTCTCTACAGGTCTGGTTCGGCGACGTGGAAGCGGAGACTATGTACCGATGTGCGGAGTCCATGCTGTGCGTCGTGCCAGACATATCGCAGTTCAGGGGCCAGTGGCTTTGGGTGCGGCAGCCGACACAGGTAATTTTAGAATCGTTTAGAGAACTCGTAAGTCTACGGCATTTCTAGATGTGGATTGATTGGAATGGCACTCTACGCCTACATGCCGGTCGCCTAAGCGATCACCACTGTATTCTGCAACAACAAAGGACTTGCAGGCTTGCTTGCTTGAGGGGCAGAGATACACTTTTCCTTGAAGGCCCATGTCGTATGGATGACATATTTTTGGGGATTGGGCTTCCGGTATTCATTTTCAATATTTTACCGACGTCTTCAATTTTTTTTGTACAATTCCTGTACGTAGCCTTTCTCTTGTTTTGTGGGTATAGTTTACAGAAATACATTTCACATGCAGAAACACCCAGACCCGGAACAACTATTTGTAGATCAGATAATATAGTAGTAATATAATAGATAATTAAACGACCTTGATACCATGATCGTCGGGTCATTATATTTAAAGTCATCGGTTAATTGAGGCATCCAATGCCTCTCAAATTCTGCCGACCCTAGGACCGCGCCGGGCCTAGGTCTAAATCCGCCCTAATTGAGAATTCAGAAATAAAATTAGGAAATCATATATCATAGACTAGGTTTTACCCGCGGCTTGGCGTTGAAGCCATTAAAAAAGTCAATTTTTTTACCTTTCGCAAAAAAAAGTATCCTCTGTTGCTTCTAATACCTCCAAGAATATGTGTACAAAGTTTCATGATGATCGGTTAAGTAGTTTTCGCGTGAAAGCGTAACAAACAATCTTACATTCACATGATAGTCTTTTCATTTGGCTGTAACATATTAGATGACATATGGAACAGAGACGTGGTCACTCACAATGGGCCTCATAAGAAAGCTCAAGGTCACTCAGCGAGCTATGGAGAGAGCTATGCTTGGTATTTCTCTACGAGATCGAATCAGAAATGAGGAAATCCGTAGAAGAACTAAAGTTGTCAACATAGCTGAAAGGATCAGTAAACTGAAGTGGCAATGGGCAGGGCACATTGCTCGTAGAACTGATGGCCGTTGGGGCACAAATGTTCTCGAATGGAGACCGCGCACCGGAAAACGTAGCGTGGGACGACCTCCAACGAGGTGGACCGACGACCTGGTGAAGGTCGCTGGGAGTCGTTGGATGAGAGCGGGATGTGACCGCTCGTTGTGGAAATATAAGGGGGAGGCCTTTGTTCAGCAGTGGACGTCCTGTGGCTGATATGATGATGTAGCATATTTAAGCTTAGCAGTACAACTCATCCTCACATTATGTGTCATACATAGTTGGCAGTTCCTCATTTGGCAGTATCCTCACATTACGTGTCATACATAACTTATTGAGCCCCTCTTCATATAGTTTATTGGAAGTAAGATATGGGAACTTCCCGCCGGCGTTACAGTACCTGAATTACTTTATTCCGTAAATATAACTCGGTTACGTAAAAAAAATAAACACGATAAATACTAGTGTGGGATAAAATACAAATGTTATGTCGGATAAAAGACGACTGGCAGCTGTGCTGGTTGCATTAGCCGATATTAGAAAACAATCAGCTTAATATACAAACGATAACAATATTAACTGCTTATAGTTGGTCTCGAGTGCAATTGTTTCAAATCTTTAAGGATGTTCTAGACATCTGTTGGGCGAAACTTGGTCACTCATTTTATATAATGTATTTACTTTAATAAAAACCTTATCGCATTATCATTTGAATTATCATCCACTCCAAAATACATATTCATATGACGAATAAAAATATCTTCGGCGACAATGCAATACCTACTTAGTTATATATATGCCTATCTTACGACAAGGATCCAAATGGAGAAGCGTCTTTGTGAATTTAGAAGTTTGCAAATATTAAAACCAGAACGCTAATCAATATTATCATACATTTGCACATTTAAAACAGGCATATCAAGTTCTAAAAATAAAACAAAAAATGCTTCGACTGTGAAGTAGTATTTGCAAATGTGCCCCGACTCGTAGGGTAGGACGATATAATTATTGTACTCTGTACGTACTCATCGTTCCGAGTTCGAACGGCTAGTATTTTAAAGCTTTGAAATGGTTATAGCTTTGAAAATAAATACGCATAACCTAAAAGTAATGACCGTTTTTTAGGGTCCGAACGTCGGAATGAAAAAACGCCAGAGCCCTTATAAGATCACTCGTGTGTCTGTCGGTCACAGCCAATTTTCTCGAATTTTCTGGACCGATTAAGTTGACATTTGGTAAACGCGTATGAATTTCTGCGACCCAAACACGGGCGTGAAACGTAAATAAATTAATTTTAAATATACACTTATGAGGGCAAATTAGAAAATTAAAGAACTAACTTTTGCAATCTGTACCGTGTAACATATGAAATGGAAGGGCTTGTTGTGATGGTTCAAATTTATTTATTTTATTATTATTTTAACATAAACAGTATTAAAATGATTTAAAAGATCGAAATATTGACCACCACACTTATCTCCGAAAATAATGAGCCCCAAATTTAGCCAAAAGAACAGCTTATAGATCTTTACTTATATATTACAGCAGAACCTATAAGTCTATGGTTTTAAAATAACATGGTAAATCTTCTAATATTGTGCGTAGAATCTTAACATTTGCAGTGGGACTGTATGGGAGAACACGGACGAGAAACTACAATGTTAAGTTTGTTCTTAGCATAAATTAATGGTACATGACAGAATTCAACAATAAACAATATATTCAGCAATTTCGGAACCCTCTCCACGTGGGTTCAACTGGCACTTAAAGTATGATTTTGTCCTACGATAGTCATTAAGTATGAAACAGCGGTAACTGTCTTACTGCAGCCTGCAATGAGATCGATTTAAGAACCGGCCCTGCATATGACGTACACACGGCTACACATCAAGCTATACATATCTAGTTTAAGCTGATATCTCATCGTAAGGAAACCCTATACAATGCAAGCTCAGCTTATATTGGAAATGTATAGCTTTATATGTAGCCGTGCGTACATAATTTATGTCTGCCTGGTGGCTGGTGGAAATAGATACTTTAGTAATAAAGAAACGACACATGATCCCCTACTTTAATATCCAACTACTACGTAACCTAGACACGAGTTTGTTAAGATTGGGTGCATTTTTTCTTTGTTGGTGTTATTACTAATGTTAGTCATGGATTTAAGTTTAAATACATTTGCGTGCAAAGAAAATAACTTTAATTTCCTTTTTTTTTCTATTAAGTAAAAGTGACGTGAAAGTAAAAAGGGGTAGGTTTGATTACAAATATGTATTGCAACTGAAATGTATTACTGGAAATTAAACGAAATTGGGTAAGATGTTCCCACGAGATTCACAAACAGATTTAAAACGGAAGATGTACATTTATAGGGTCCTACAAACAGTGAACTTTATTTTAAGGGGACAATTAGTAGGTTATGAGTTTATGACACTGACATTTATTAAAAAAACTTGTTATTTATATTTTTTTATATTGCTATTCGAGCTCAAAATGATTTGTTATTCCCTATTTTTGCTGTAATAAAATGTTGAAAGATATAAGTTTTAGTGTTCCAATACTACATTTATTTATTTAATTACTTATAAGAAACAATTAAAATTGAAAATGACAATTCTTTTTTAATAATCGTGATCCGTGAACAGAGGGCCAATTCTCTAATTCCAATTCCAAATAATTAATTGACACTATGACTGAAACTTGACCGAACTGAGATTAAATTATGAATTGACCGAAAAAATGGTATTCTGCTACTCTTAAAGTTCAGTCGGATTTCGGTATAATCTTGGTCTAGTCTCATTTCGATCTCAATTTTGACGTTTATTTAATGACAGTTTAGTACATGTGACAGTTCGAAATGTTAGCAGAATACCGTTTTGACTTCGATCAGCTTTCGATCCATTTTCGATCTCATCACAGTGTAAGTTCACGTTTGACGTTGTTTGTTAGTTTAGGAGAATACCATGTGTGACATTTATGACACTGAGACTAGATCGGAACTATATTTTGAACATTTGTAAATTACGAGAATTGGCCTTCAGGTTAAACTGTTGAAATTAAGTGTATTATTTTTGCACGACCCTTAATATATACAGTATAGACATGGAATAAAAGTAAACTGGATATTCACGATCCCGAAAATCCGGTCTGCAATCAGTTAACAAAATCATAAATAAATAAACATTTTCAAGGTTAACTGTAGTGTTTTCTGTTATAAAAACAACAATAAAATGTTAAAGAAAGAATGTCGATTGTCAATAATTAGAATAGTTTTATAAAAAAAACTTAATTTGTCTAAACATACGTATTAAAAGAAAACAATATTGTATTATAAGTATTTAAAGGTTTTTTTTATATATTAATGTTCGTTATAGGCCATGCATTAGTATTTATTTAAAGACTTTAAGCAGTTTATTGCAAACCGTGATGGCGTTAACATCAGTAGCGGCCTTAGGAGATGGTGAACTTGGCAACCGCCCAGGGCCTCGCTCTTGCAGGCGCCTCGAGCAACAACCCGAGTAGAAGAAAGTTAACATTCAAAACTTGATTATATCTTTAGTTGTTAGTTAAAACAATAAAATAATTTGGAATTGATGTTTTTGAAGAGTTCGATGACACAAGATCGGCTTTCAGCTCTTGCTATTTTCTCAAAATGACGTAGCTCCTTCGTTAGATTATAATGCTTTAATAAAATATTTTATTCTTAGGAAAAGCTGCAGACATTATTTTTAAATCTTTGCATTCTTTTATGTTAAGAATTTGTCGTCTATATGTTTGTTAATTTTTATAAATCTTCTAATATAATATTTTAAGGGTCAAAATTTTTTATTTATATACTTTCAATTCACACACTTTACGCAACGGACAAAGGTCTCGAGAGCCTCGCAATAGTTAAGGCCGCCGTTGGTTAACATAATATACAAATAAACATAACATATTATAAATGTATTCCTCGGTATTACGCCCCTACTTACTACTGGCGAATAGATACTATAATAATTTGGTTGTAGTTATAACGTAGTAAGTAATTGTTATAAAAGCACTGCAATATAATACATAGCCTAATAGGTAGTAGAATAGAATTAGCAGGTTATACCAAATACATAATTCAATTTAATAGTGTTCTCCTCTTCAGGTACCAGTGTCGCTGGTGCGAAACGACGGCATAATATACGCGACAGGCCTGACCTTCACGTACACGCCCGAGCCGGGCCCGCGGCCCGTGTGTGCGCCTGTTGATGACGTCATGCGGCCCGACACTGCCACCGGCTGGCACCCCGACGCACACAACAGCCACAGGCTACCCGACAACACCCTCCAATAGCCCATGGACTGCAGACTGGAAGATGACAGTCTGCAGTTATAACTACTCCGTGGCAACTCAAAAACTGTGTTAAAGTGACTCCAAAGAAGCCGTCTCATATGACAATGGACAAGTGACTTTCCTGTCGAAATCGACGTGAAAGACATTTGGTGAGTGATTCAAAGACATTTTGTAATTGTATAATTTCGATAGTGCCTAATGTCTATTCATCATAGCATGATCTCTGGCGGATTTCTGTGCTACGGACTAAATGGACGATTGGGTAATATTTTTGAAAGCTATTTTAAGTCGGTCGAATGTATGGTATGTCGTTTCAAATGGCGTAAATATTTTATTCGCGCATGCGGGTTGCTTAAATGACTACCTACTTATTAAGGTGTATCTTCGCGAGGGGGAAAGGTACCACAGAAAATGTCCAGCTCATAATCTTGTGCAATATTAAACATTTTACTTTTGTCATTGATTTCTTATTGACGTCATCAGACAAATGGACATTTTTGTACCAAATATCACTCTTGTGGAGATGGGCGCCTAATATGAGGTGTCAAATAGCACTTATAATAATACGAGAGTAACGTTTTAAAGATCATGTTACGGTCTATAGATTATAGAAAGCTTTATTATTAATGAAAGTGCCACTTCGCAAGTCGATAGCTTAGCTTGGGAGCTTAGGACCAAATGGCGCTACAGATAAAGATGTAAACACGATCAACGTGTGCCTAAATATATCTAAAGTATATGTTTGTATATCTACGAGATTATGAAACCAAAACTATGATTAAGGTAAAAAAAAACAGCAATAAAAAGTTGTGACAACATTAAAATAGTTCGTAACAGGGTGGGACTGAGGAACTTGTGATAAATCTTAAGATATAGCTCTACTGGTATGTTTGGTGGAAATGGTGATAATTTGGTTTTATACAGCTAGAACACGGTAATTTTTAATATTTTTTGGCATTTAATTTAGGCAGGGCAGATACCACCATGACAATACATTTGTCACGGTTTTTATTGACTCTTATTTTCTACTATTATTAACGTAATAAATTATTTGGCGATAAAAAATGTTCGGACTGACTGAATGAAATTCGTGATTTCACTCATGTATGTCGTATAGGACAACTAACCGCCAAAAGAGTAGAACTGTCTCGTGGCAGCTTGTCATTTTGTCGACTCACGCGTGAGATATGTCCTGTTAGCTGTATTAAGACTGTTGGTATTTACGACAGAGAACGTAAAGTGTTTTCAACTGAAACTATAAGTAGAGCTGTACCTTTAAATGTCGAATCTATTTCACCCTGTGACGTAATAAATTATTCTTGTTTCCACAAGGTTAGCGGGTTGGTAGTGGGTTAGATGCGCCACCAGTAATAAAATTCATAAGTATATGAAATATAGCCATAATTTGATTTAATTAAGACAAAATAAAAATACATTTATCGATAAATCGGTAATTGAGTGTAAATATAGGAACTGTCATAAAGCTGGCTTCACACGGACCACTCTTCACAGCCACAAGTGGTCAGCGATAAGCTGTGGATAACACTTTTCATACATTTTGTAAGGAATCGCCACAAACGTGTGGCCCGTGGCAGCCACACGCTGCGACTTTTCTTATTTATTCCAGTGGAAATTTATGAACTCCCGGGGAAGGGCGTAGGGGCATGCCGGACTCCTACTGGCTAAAACCACTGGGGCAGACATCTTCGGCAACTAAGGTCCTCATATTATGATCACACTAGAGCCATACCACTAGGGCCATTTGTGGCTGGGCGAGAGGCCCTTGTGCGGAGAGTCTTAAGGTTGACTAAAATAAAACCAAATACAAAATATTGCTCAATTAAAAAGTGTAACACGTACACAAAATTTTGATTACGTCCAGTATTTTTATGGCAAGCTTTGTGCAACTCTCCGTGTGGTGGCCGGGTTAAGAATATAGCATCACTCCATCTCCTTCCGTGGAGGTCGTAAAAGGCGACTAACGGCCCAATACTGAAACGCCATTTAATATTAAGTCCCGCTTTAACTATTCGAGAAACTTGTTTGCCGTATTTGTACCGAAAACTGGTTTTGACTGAGCGGCTGAAATACTTAAAGCAGGAGTTAATATTAACTGGATTTTCAGTATTTGGCCGTAAGCGACTAAATCAGAGGGATGGGCAGCAGCGTCCCTGCTGTGGAACCTCCACGACAACAGACGTCTGCCAAGCGCCGGGAGTACTGGTAAAGTACCCCCAAAATGAGGACACAGTTGTGGAAATCCATGGGGGAGGCCTTTGTACAGCATTCCTTTGGGACTATCTTTGGGTCATATATTGATAATGATGGTGCAACTCCAACTAACAACAGTTTACAACTTAATTTGTGCCACTCTTTCAACTCGCTAACTTGTTTACACTACAACATTTATATTTTTACTATCTGTAGATACTTCTAGTCCTTAATAATGGTTTCACACAATTCCTTCAGCAATTATTCGCTTTTAAAAGCGCTTATAAATACACTTTTATGAATGTAGTATCTGCAATAATTGTTAACAGAGCTCATAAAGTTAGTTTCAAATGTTAATCTGAACACTGATATAGGTATACAGGGAGGCAGTTCCTACTCCGGCATTTAATATACACCAATATTTAAATAGTTCGATCATTTTCATCGTCATTAAAAGAGATCTCTCTGCTCTTAGATTTGTTTCTTTGGGGCCAAATAGTTGTAATATCCATGACAAGTCATTGCGTTTATACTATAATACTATTCTAATTAAATAAGTAAAATACGTTGGGGTAAAGGAAAACGAAGTCTACGAGATTGATTTAAGAGTGATTTTTATGTAATTGGTTTGTATAAATTAAGTAGATATCCTAGAAGATTAGTTAAAATCAAGTAAGAGAAGAGCCAAATAAGTCCTTTTTATCTCAGAATACTTTAAATATTGTATTTTTCTTACACATAACTTTAGGGTTTATTATACATACTATTTAATTTGCTTTTGTGTTTGCAAGTCAATCGGTCTCAATGTTTATGCACAATTTAGCTAATACTACACTTTGACGAAAATAATAAACCCAATTAAAGACACAGTCCTGTTACTGTATGTATGTATATTTACGGAGATTTAAACGAACAATATATGTAGTTTATAGCTAGCCTTAGTACATAGAACATTATAGCTCTACACATCGACCGCGATGCGATGCGAGGCGTACGATTTTATACGCATTTTTTCATCGCGCTCGACGTGCTGACCTCCTGATAATTAACAGATGAAAAACGGAAATTATAAATTTTTAAATTTTATTTATTTAATGCCAATATAATTTTTTAGAAGATGTATTGTTTTGAAAACGGATTTGATGTGTAATTTTAATAAAACGTGTGATTTCGAACATTCCATGAGGAAAGTGTAAAAAGAAGTACAAAAAAATATCAATATTTTTGTAGCAAAACGTTGAATTACGATGTAATCTTATGGAATTGGTAAAGTTACAGTATTACAAGGAAATTAGTATTAAACGCGATGAATAGACAGTAACAATGTCGTCAATTTTAGTAAAACGATAAGTAGATAAATGATTTGTCATTTTAAAAACTGTTTACTCCTTTTTATCATTTTACATTGGTATTTCTATATTTGGAAATGGTCATATTTACGCAGTGACTGCTCAGAAATGTTGTGAATTGAGTGTACAACGTGTAAACATATTCAGAGCAGTGATTCTAAAATATGAGTAAATATTTTGTAATAAAATTGAATTTAAACAAAAAATGTTTTTAATTATAATACACCCTGCGTCATTGCTACGCATTAAGATACGAAACAACAATCCCAAAGCGTTAAAATTAATTTTTCTCACAGACTGTTTTGCTTAAAGCGGATTGCTTTAATTCTCATTGTTTTAATTAAAATCGAGGGGTCAAGTGTAATTATCTACTTATGAATCAGTGTTAATCGAGGAATCAGTGCCTCGACTAAAGTCTGTGGGAACGTCTTCAAAAACTCTTCACATGATAATAACAAGTGTCTTCCCCTACATACCGTTCCGCAACGCTGGGTCTGACCTCAGATAATT
The DNA here is from genome assembly GCA_947459985.1 of Diloba caeruleocephala. Classification (NCBI taxonomy): domain Eukaryota; kingdom Metazoa; phylum Arthropoda; class Insecta; order Lepidoptera; family Noctuidae; genus Diloba; species Diloba caeruleocephala. The sequence goes on along the minus strand of OX381606.1, from coordinate 24,943,725 downwards.
ATCACAAGTTTATACCCATTCCGCCATTGTTTGCCACCGAGATTCACTGTAATAAACTGGCTAATATTTATGACATGTGATCAAGTCGGGAAGTTCGACTGTCACAGTACAAATTGGAAGTTAACTGATTCAATTGATCTTAGATCCAAAGAGTTACTCCCGGGAAGACGGCGGTGTGCATGCGGGCACGTGCCGCCGTGTGCGCAGCACAGCGCATGCCGAGGTTTCAGGTTTCGGGGGGATCTTTTACAATCCTCCCGAGAAGTACCTGGGGAGCCTCGCATCCCTCCGCTAGAGGGTGTGACCACTTTACAGTCATCCCCTCCGAGATGTGCCTTAAGGCGTGGCACCAATGGGTGGCTCTAGATGGAGATTATTCGACTTCCTAGAGCCTCCCTTCGGTGCCGAAAATGACCACTCCCATGGTTTTAGCCGGTAGAATACCTCTCCGCCTATTCCCGGGCAGAGTATATATATGATGTATTTCCACCGGATCAATAAAAAATAAAATAAAATCCAAAGAGTTAGCCATTACATTTAGTCAACTATTCTCGTCCCACAAACTTGTCATGGATTACTACGAAGATGATGATAATTCACTTCCAGGTAATCGTAGTGCAATTACATTCATGTAACCAGTGACGGCTAAACGACGTACGAGATCCTCATTTTCTTAATTGTGATGGTGCAGATAGCTGGTAAACATAGAAAACGGTAACAAACTTACAAGTTTATTTATGGATACAGTTTCAATAATCACTGGGTTAACCCGTGTCCTGTTTGTTTTATGCTTTAATTGCTTCTGTTGTTGATCATACAGATGCTAACTTTAATCACTTGCATGTTATCTTACTCATAACTTGAATTACTGCAGGATATCAGTAATTCAATTAATTATACTTGTATAATTTCAAGTCTACGTTAGGTAAACAATTAAGTGCTTCATTGACAATACTGTTAGCTTCGCTCTTCGGATTTTGAGGCATGTAACTACCAAGATCTTCCTCAGAAGGGGAAGAAAATGTTAAAATTTCACACTAGAAAATACATTGAATCATGTTCTGAACCTTAAATTTTACCTTTCTTGATATATTTTTCGTTACGGATAGTAAATCAAATATCTTCTATCCTTTTACGCATACAAACTATAAAATAACTTCGCACAGTTTGCACAGCCAGTGTCGCGTGACTACAGACAATATTTCCCAACCGGTGACGTGCACAAGAAATTATGACGTTATACACTACATGCACGTAATCATTCATTCATGCCTGCAAAAAATGACATTGTGTTTGAAGAAATCAGGGCTTACCCACACATCCTGGTCACTAATCAGGGGAAACGTCGTAAGGTTTTCCCTTATCAACATCCTCTTTGAGTACAGTTCGATCTGGAACATTGGTTGGTCATTTACCCGCACCAATTAACCGTAGGACGATTAAATCTGTGCGGGGACTGTGAGAAATCTGTGTGCACACAATTGAATCATTGTCTGCGTTCTTATATTCTGCCAGGTTGATCTATGGTGCCAAGATATGCAGAGTGTGGGAAATGTTCAGCGGTACCGGTGTTCGGATGTTTTCCAACATGTCATCTCTGTTCGTGGGAACTGACGCCAGGAAACCGACGAATTTTATTAACAATTATAATTTCATTTTTATTTTCAATTGTCTCGAATGGTGTTTTGAAAATTGGTTTAAAGGACGTTCTAAGATAATCAACATAAATTAGGTATGATAAAACAATGTTGGCATTAACGTCTTATTATCATTACTTTTGGAATTAATTGCGTAATTATACTCTGTCTTTAACAGTAACGTGGTAAACACCTATTGGCTGTAATTAGCTATAGGTAACTTGTGTATTTTTTCACACTGTTGGCCATTCAGAAACGTGGGTGGGGCTTTATACGATAACAGGTATTATTTTGACAAAAAAATATTGTATCATGAAATCGGTTCTGCGGTTCTGCGCCCAGGAATTAAATTGAACTGCTTATTAAAAATTACTTAATGTCAATGTACACCGGTGTGCTGCAGACCGACATTAAGTAATTTTTCAATCTGGTCAATCCCAGGAAAAAACACTGAAACGCCCTTGGGTCAGCCCCCAAGGCCTAGCCTAGACACGCGCTGATTAAGATTTGATGACACTTCGGTTCATTGTGAAAAAAACTTGATTCGAATTCGTAAGAAGATAAACCTTTTTACTAATTTGGTAATAATTTAAAAAAACATTAACACATATTATAACATTGCTGAAATAATCATGATTGACTGGAAACCTTCGTGGAACACTGCGAGCGTAGCCATACAGCGCTCACCAACCCGCCTGTCGAGCGTAGTGAGCTCTACTGGCAAATTTCCCCAAAATCACAATCGTGGAAAACTTAGGGTAGGCCTTAGCTTTTTTTGATATGATGAACTGGAAAATACAAAAACTAGGGATCTACCAAACATACTAATGTTCCATTCAAGGATTTCCATTTCCCCGCCAGCAACCTACGAAGAAGTGATTCCAGTGTCAACAGATTGGAATCCTGATCTGTGATTAAGTCTATTTCTTCCATTAAACGACAGATCATCTGTACGTGCAATTATGTATATTATGTGTGACGCAAACGTTATTCAGGAAGTGACTACTATTTATAGCGACTACAATAACTTTGAGCAAGTTTTTGTAGCGTGATATTACGGGTTGGTTTAAAAGCGTCTTTTCAATTGTAACTAAACATCCTCTTGGTTTCGGTACGAATCGGGTCAAGTCAACCGGAATGTAAGAAGGAAAGGAATATTCCAACGCGTGTTCTACAATGTCGGGAACAATGGTCTTAGAGGTATCTACTTCCTGGAACACGTACCTGCTTCCCCGGATCTGCTTTTAGGGCCTAGTACGATTTAACAACTAAACATTGTGTTGGTAAGCAAAAATACCAACTTTAAAACATCGTCAGTATAAATGGCAACTATTCAGTATTCTGAATGAGAATAAGGTTTATGTATTCTGGCTGGACGAGTAGACAGTAAACATGTTTAGGGGATTTTTTTTAGTATATCTTGATGGATGGTAAGGTAAGTAAGGTCCTAAGTAGGTACTACCCCAGTGCCAAATATTCTCTGCTAATCAGTAGTGTTTAAACTTTAGACATTACTGTGTTCCAGAAATTACTGAACAAACAGACACTTCAATTTTATTTATTTGTATATATGAAAACTTTAAAAGACTGAGACAAGACGCTTGAAGTGCTCCTCGAAGCCCCAGCGACTGTCCATGTCTGTATCGTATGTGCACGATACCTACACACAAGAGAAAAACAAGTGCTGGGCCGAATACTGAAACGCGAGTTCATAACAAAGGCGGATCCAAGATGGACGCCCAAGTGGCCATGCCAAAAACCGTTGGGATGCAGTTGATGTTAGACCTTTTTTTTATTGGTGCCCAGTGGAAATTCTTCACGAACTTCCTCCGCCGCGGGGACGGACGGAGGGGTATGCCGGACTCCTATCGGCTAAAACCACTGGGGCGGTCGTCTTCGACACCTAGTAGCAGCAATAGTCTCAGAAAATCTTGACATCAGAGGGCACCCCCCAGATTAAAATCCTGGATCCGCCCCTGGTTCTATTCTATTCTATTCTATTGTGGCTACAACGGGCTCAGCATCAGCTGAACGCACTTCGACCCTATTGGGTCCATTGTGCTGCCCAAAGCCCTGCACTACTCCTCCGCTGGAAAATCAAGAAGTCCCTGTAGGTACTTCGCAATCATACCTGCCTGGAGCCGTGCAAAATCATCAGGCAATGGATAAGCTATTCTTAGATGTTTTGCCCTACGTCTTCCCAGAGCGTCACAGCTGCACAAAATGTGCTGCATTGACTCTTGATAATCCATGCAGAATCTGCATGTATCCGTTGTGCTAAGCTTCATCCTATGTAGGTGCTCCTTGGTGCCGAAGTGGCCTGTCATTGCACCTATGTAGTGCCTTAATTGGGTTTTGGTAAGATTTATTAGTCTCTTAAACCCGTCTAGTCTTGTGCTGCAGAAGGTCTTGGAATGGTTTAGGCCTCTCGATTGCCTCCATTCTCTGACATGTTCTTTGTCAGCAAATGCATGTATTGCCTGTTGGTAGGTACCATGAGGTATTCCTACGAATGGCTCAGGGCCGATGAGCTGCTTATTTGAGCCAGCCCTTGCTAGTTGATCTGCCTTCTCGTTACCTTCAACACCTTCGTGTCCAGGTACCCAGATAAGCTTCACGTTATTGTGTTTTCCTAGTTTGTTTAGTAGGATAACACCTTCCTTGACTAGTTTCGAATTTACTTTAAAGGAGATTAATGCCTTTAGAGCTGCTTGACTGTCACTGAGTATGTATACGGTTTTATCCTTCACATTCCTCGTTAGCATTTCTCTAATGCTGGCAATTATGGCATAGGACTCCGACTGGAAAACCGATGTATATTGCCCCATGGATTGACTGATATTGCCGTCATTAGACCAAATTCCTGCTCCCGTACCTGATTTCATTTTAGACCCATCAGTATACCAAATGAGATGAGCCGTGTCATTTATGGGCTTGAGTCCTCTCCGCCACTCTTCCCTTGTGGGTATATGTACACTGTATCTCCTATTGAACATATAGACCGGATTGTCAGCATCGCAAGTCATGTCCATTAAGTCATCCAGTTCTTTCACAGGATCCATTGATGTGTGTTTTGTGCAGGGCTTGTATCGATTCCATGCACCTGCCTTTGCAAGTCTGTAGTGAGATTCTCTTGCCTCTGTTTGTATGTGAATATGAAGTGGTTTAATGTTCAACATCCACTCGAGTGCCATAGTAGGCGTGGTTTTAAAGGCTCCAGTGATGCCCATGCAGGCTACCCTTTGTACCTTCCTTAAGGTGTCTTTGCAGGTTTGTAATAAAGTTCTTGTCCACCATACAGCGCTGCCATATGTGAGTATTGGCCTCACCATCATTGTGTATATCCAGTATATGACCCTAGGTTTGAGTCCCCTGTGCGGTCCGTGGCCCTCTACGGGGCGCCTGTATGGTCAGCTCGACTGTCAGGTGCCCAGCGCTGCAGAACCAAAATTCACGGTCTGCAGCGCAGAGTGGCTATCCGGATCGCACGAGGATACCGAACGGTGTCCTACGAGGCGGCAACTCTCCTGGCGCGTTTTCCGCCTTTCGACATCCTGGCGGAGATGGATGCGTGGGTCTACGATCAGACACGCTCCCTCCGCCAGAGCGGCGAAAACGCGCCTCCAGGGGCGTTGGACAGGCTGCGGCGGCTGGCTCGGCGACGCGCACTTGTAAAGTGGCGTCACCGCCTGCGGATGCAATTTGCGACCAAGCGCGTCGTCGAGGCAGTCCTGCCGGTCTTCGGAGCCTGGCTCAGCAGGAGCGAGCGCGTCACCTATCGCCTGACGCAGGTGCTCACCGGACACGGTTGTTTCGGTGCGTACCTGCACAGGATAGGACGCGAAGCCACGGCACAATGCCACCATTGTGATAGCGACCAGGACACCGCACAGCACACGCTCGAGGCGTGCCCTGCGTGGGCCGCCGAGCGGCGGATCCTGGTCGATCGGATCGGGCAAGATCTCTCTCTACCAGCAATAGTGTCGGCTATGTTGGCAGAGCATGAAAACTGGAATGCAGTGGTCTCCTTCTGTGAGAGTGTCATGCTCCAGAAGGAGACTGCAGAGCGGGATCGGGAGAGGGCCAATCCCGCTCGAAGAAGAAGGAGACGGCGCCGGGGTAACAACCGCCCTGGCGCCTAACTCCGATACGCCTGAAAAACCCTGCCATTGCTATAAGGTGGGGACCTCTGGGTTCGCGGGTGCGTAGATTGGGGAATCTGCGTGCCCACACCAAGCGACCCAAGAGAAGACGGTAGCACGCATGTGGTCACGCGCTGCCGTGGGACGCTTTGGGGGATCCTTTACAATCCCCCCGGGGGGGTGACCGCTTTACAGTCACCCTCTCCGAGATGTGCCAATAGGCGTGGCACCAGTGGGCGGCTCCAGTGTGATCATACGAGGACCTGGAGCCTCCCTTAAGTGCCGAAGATGACCGCTCCAGTGGTTTTAGCCGGTAGGAGTCCGGCATACCCCTTCGTCCTTCCCCGGGGCGAAGGAAGTTCATGAAGAATTTCCACTGGGCACCAATAAAAAAAAAAAAAAAAAAAAAAAAGGTTTGAGTCCCCACGTCTTGCCATACGCTGAACGGCACATATTGAAGACTCTTAGGGCCTTTTTTGTCGCATTTTCAACGTGAGTGCGCCACGTTAGTTTCTTACATAGGCTGCACTAAAAGTATCGGGAATGGAATATTTCCACTGTTCCTGTCATATTAAAATCTTTTTAATTGAAAACTCCTTGGTTTTACAAATCGAATACCACTTATTTATTTAAAAAAAGATTCACGGTCTTGTCACAAGGTTTTGTCAAACTTATTTAGTCGTTGAGAAAATGGAATTGACTCGAGAAAATTCAAGAGCGATGATTTATTATGACTTTCGAAATGGTTTAACACAAAAACAGTGTGTTGACCGGATGATTTCTGCATTTGGTGATGAAGCCCCATCCAAAACCACAATTTATCGCTGGTTTGCTGAATTTCAACGTGGACGTGTCAAGCTCAGTGATGATCCTCGTCAAGGTCGTCCAAAAACTGCAGTCACCCAAGAAAACGTTGATGCTGTGCGTAAGCTGATTGAGGAAGATCGACATGTGACATACCGCGAAATTCAGGCAACTTTAGACATTGGCATGAGTCAAATACAAATAATCTTGCATGAACAATTAGGTGTAAAAAAGTTGTGTTCCCGATGGATACCGCATTTGCTATGTGAAGAACAAAAAGCGGCTCGCGTTACTTGGTGCGTCAGAACTCTCGAAAGATTCCACGCAGGATCCTCAAATGCTGTATACAACATCGTATCAGGTGACGAATCCTGGATATATGCGTACGAACCCGAAACAAAAAACCAGTCACGAGTTTGGGTGTTCGAAAATGAGTTAAAGCCAACAAAAATTGTTCGTTCACGGAGTGTTGCAAAAAAAATGGTGGCCACGTTTGTCTCCAAAACCGGCCATGTTACGACTATTCCTCTTGAGGGACAAAGAACGGTTAATGCAGAATGGTATGCTAGCATTTGTTTGCCACAGGTCGTTTCTGAACTCCGTAGAGAGAACTGCAACCGCCGCATCATCCTCCATCACGACAATGCGAGTTCTCACACCGCGCACAGAACAAAAGAGTTTTTAGAGCAAGAAAACATAGAATTATTAGACCATCCGCCGTACAGCCCCGACCTAAGCCCTAATGATTTCTATACTTTCCCTAAAATAAAGAATAAATTGCGTGGACAGAGATTTTCATCACCTGAAGAAGCTGTGGACGCCTACAAAACGGCCATTTTGGAGACCCCAACTTCCGAATGGAATGGTTGCTTCAATGATTGGTTCCATCGTATGGAAAAATGTGTCAAATTTCGCGGAGAATACTTCGAAAAGCAATAAATACATTTTTAAATAGTAATGTTGTGTCACTTCCTTGATTCCCGAAATTTTCAGTGCCGCCCTCGTATCCAGTATTACACCTAGATACTTTACCTCCGTGGCCCATTTAAGTTTAGTGCCGTACATTTTTAACTCCTTGAGTCCACTCAGGTCTAATTTACTTGTGAACGGCACTAAAACAGATTTGTTTGGATTTATGGATAGGTTGTTCCTGTCACACCATCCTTCTACTTTGTCTAAAGCCTCCTGTAACAGGTCCGACACAGTGTTCGGGAACTTGCCATTTACTTAAATTGGGCTGCTAATATAGTTTAAGCTGGACTTATATTAACTGGCGTTTCAGTATACAGCCGTTAGATTCAAACTCGTAAGATGTGTCCAAAGCGGTAATCCAACCTGCGATTAATTGTTGGGATAATTCACCCATTCATCTGTATATTCTCATAACCTAATATTATCTTTTAAGCCTAAGCCTTGAAACCAAGAATTTGAAATGATCTTTACCTGAAGAAGAAGTTTAATATATTGTCACCGCGGACAAGAATGAAGGAAATCAACATATCTTACTACCTAGTCTGTGGAAATCAAGTTAAAAACATTCTTATTCTTCAGGATTTCTTAGATAGACATGAATCGGTAGGTATGTCCTCTGGGTAAGTAAGTAGTATCCTTTTTATTACCTGTATAATAAGAATCTAACAAAAATGCCTATTTTTCCTTTTTGTATGATCGTATTTTTAAAATGTCCAATTAAAGTTGCAGAGGTGACTTTAACGTATTTTGTTGATTTTTTACTGGTGTTGCGAAACAGACATAAGTACATAATTGAGGTTTACGAAACGTAGCATTTAGAAAACTCTAGAAACGCACAAAACAACCAATCAAACAATACTTAGAAACCGGCGGAGCTGTTTGACTTTTCACGTTGTAGGTAGGTACGAACGCGTCACCAAAATTGCACACTTTAGGATGAGAAATCAGACGAAATTGCTCTAAACACTCATATTCTTGATGTTAGATAAATTACTTCCTGCTGCTGCTACAATAGAGGCATCATTATTCCTCGGGCCCCGTGAATAGGCCGCGATGCCGTGGGAGTCTCTCACGACTTTATTGCGGATATATATTTTTTGTTTGCTCTAATTAACAGTTTTTCTAATAGTCTGCTTTTACTTTAATTGTTCTTGTTTGTTCTGAACCGCGTTTTGAACAATTTTTCGTTAAAACCGTTATTAATGTGAAGAGAATGTAGTTACTTTCAGAGTAACCAACTTTTCAAAGCATCAGTGTAGGTTATTGTGTGATTATAAAAAATGGTTTTTACAGGACTATCGCCATCGTAACATAATTATTATGTCCTCTACATTTTTAATACCTAATTGCAATAGAGACGCAATCATATACTCTGCCTTACTAACTAGATTTTTTATGCCACAGTAATGTTGCATTAGTCAGAATGGGTACCGTTTGGCAATTCAAATAAACGTCTACATCTACACAGTAGCTCAATGTTTGAGCTGCTTATCATCAGCGGAAGTTGTAGGGACACACGGATCGATATTCTGGAATATTTGTTTCAGAAAGGCCGTATGCCACTTACTCTAATCAAAGTTCTCGCTTAATAATGATTTCTTACTGATAGTGATAACAAATGTGGTGTGGTGGTATTTAGTAGAAAAAAAAATCCTTTTTAATGTAAACAGCGATCTTTCTCAGAGTTTTACATAGGTCCCGAGGCAGACGGCGTGTACCCAACTTCTTACATAATCAGCCTATTACTGTCCCACTGCTGAGCACGGGCCTTTTCTCAAGATGAGAAAAGTTAGGCCTTAGTCCACCACGCTGGCCTAGTGCGGGTTCGCGGACTTTCTCGATTAGTCCATAACTAATAACTTCTTTATCATATCAGCCACTGCTGAACAAAGATTTCCCCTTAGATATCCACAACGAGCGGTTACATGCCGCCCTCATTCAATGACTCCCAGCGACTTTCAACAGGCCGTCTGTCCACCTCGTTGGAGGTCGTCCCACGCTGCGTTTTCCAGTGCGCGGTCTCCACTCGAGAACCTTTTTGCCCCAACGGCCATCAGTTCTACGAGCTATGTGCCCCGCCCATTGCCACTTCAGTTTACTAATCTTTTCCGCTATGTCGACAACTTTAGTTCTTCTACGGATCTCCTCATTTCTGATCCGATCTGGTAGAGAAATATAGTATAATATAATAGCTATGCTGAGCTCTCTCGATAGCTTGCTGAGTGACCTTGACTTATAAGGAACTGAAATTGAATTGAATATATATTTCTTTTTCTATTATTTCTTTATCTTACGGCCTCCTTAATTGTATGTTTTGGGATTGCCAAATATTCAGGAGATGAGTGGTAGAGGCGGTAAGACCCGTGATGGAGGAATGGCTGGTGAGGCGACATGATGCCCTCGCCTTTCGGATGACACAGGTGCTCTCGAACTATGGGTGTTTCGGGAAGTATCTGTGTCGAATAGGCCGAGAAGGGATTCCCGGTTGTCATCACTGAGGAGACTGCCCGGAGGACACGGCGCAGCACACGGGGGAGTGTGAGAGAGGAGAGAGCCTGGGCAGCGCCGTGATCTCTCCGCGGCGGTCGAAGAGGGTGTCTCTCGCTCCCGGTCGTAGTTCAGTCCATCGTCCGGAGAGACCAAGTCTGATCTCCGCCACTGAAAACACAGGTTGCGGGCACCGCAGCAGGGTGCTGAACGATCTCCGGCCACCATGATAAGCGGCCTAGGGGTGACGAAATAAGGGCAGTCCGTCGCCCGAACAGAAACAGGCCCGAGACGGCGGCGTGCGTGTTCTGCACGCGCCTGTGAAGATATGTGCGGCCGGCCAGGTCGCACAGGGATGGGGCCCATCAAACATTGACGTACGTACCTGCTGGGGGCCTCTAATGCTGACAAAGCGAACACCTCACCCCCGACGGTAGGTAAGTGGAAGGACATCGTGGGGTTTTAGCCAGTAAGAGTCCGGCATGCCGCTACGCCCTTGAACAAAGAAATCTGTTTAAGTAATTATACTAAATCACCACCATGTTGATCCGAGTACATGAACAGAGCACGGGGGTAATGGATTTAGCAGAGGTGTGAGACAGGGGGACATCATATCCCCGAAACTTTTCCCCGCTGCAATGGAGGATGCCTTCAAGCTACTGGATTCGAAAGGACTCAGCATTAATATCAATGGCGAGTAATTCACTTACCTTTGATTTTCCGACGACGTCGTAATCATGGCAGAATCGCTGCAAGAGCTTAAGACGATACCCGATCATCTCAAAGGAGTTTCACGACAAGTGGGCCTTTAAATGAAAACGAGCCAGACAACAGTTATGTCAAACGCCCTGTCGTGCCCATCCTAATATCCGTTGGGAACTCTGTTCTCGAAGTTGTTGACGAGTATGTCAACCTGGGACAAACCGTCCAGTCTATCCGTAGGTCCAACTTCGAGAAAGAGGTCGAATCCGACTCAGCTGGGCGGCATTCAGAAAACTTTCGCAATGTCTTTTTGTCAACAATACCTAAAGAAGGAAGTCTTTAACCAGTGGGTTTCCAGCGATGATATATGCCACAGAGACGTGGTTACTCTCTATGGGCCTCATGAGAAAGCTCAAGGTTACTCCGCGAACAATGGAGACAGCTGTACTTGGTATTTCTCTATGAGATCGAATCAGAAATGAGGAGATCCGTAGAAGAACTAGAGTTGTCGACATAGCTGAAAGGATAAGTAAGCTGAAGTGGCAGTGGGCGGGGCACAAACTATGGGGAGGTCTTTGTTCACCACTGGACGTCCTTAGGCTGAACAGCGAGTCACTCTGTCAATACCGTATTCTGTCTGTTCGTCGTTATATTTTGTAAATCGTCTAAAGTATTAATATTTTTACTTAATCGCGACGATTAATATCAGTTTTTTTTGTCAACGCAACATTTATTTGCTTGCCGCCTCATAGTTGATAATTTGCGTTATAAAATAAACATATACTGTGAGAGTTTGTAAGAGTATAAGGGGGTTGCATTAACACGTTACACTACCTACACGTTAACCAGGTAGACGATTAATTCTAACTAAGCAGGTATCTCTACTATAACTAACAGAATAATTTTGAGTAAATTTAGTTGCAAATATCTTAATAGCATGACTTCACACGCCATATCATTGTGCTATGAAATTGCCCTTTAATGATAATTGGATTAAAATTATAATTACAATATTAACGATGCATGAAAAGATCTTAGCGATAAATTGAATTATAGATATGCAGTAATCATTTTTAAATCTCATAATTTCTTTTTTTGTAAAGATTAGGCAACTTATGTAGGTACCGCGTGTGGTGCCGGCTAAGAATAACACCACTCCATCTCATACCGTGGGTGTAGTAAAAGGCGAATAAGAGATCAGCCCGAAGAAGGGCAGCAGCGTCCTTCGAGTTTATCTACAACTCAATTGCGATCGCCAACCCGCATGCCATCGAGGCGATTATGGCAAAACCCCGCCCAATAAGCATACAACACCAACCCAGACCATTCGTTGTTGTGATCTTTGGGGGAGGCCAAGTCCAGCAGTGGATGTCTTTCGGTTGAAATAATGATTTAGGTACACACGGCTACACATCAAGCTAATAATCTAGTTTAATCTGATCTCTCATCGTAAGGAAAGGCAATACAACGCGGATCAGCTGATACTGGAAATGTATAACTTGATGTGTAGCCGTGCATACTAGCAATTTAGTTAGCACATAACTAGTTAAAAGGACTCAAACCACAGTAAGCGACTTTCGGGATAGTAATGTTGTATTTTTCAACAACGTTGTATTATTCTTCAGTATATACCCTCTAGAGCGCTGCTCTTATGTACTCTTCTTAAAAAAATAAAAGAACTGACATTGGCTTGTAAAACTCCTTGGTGGGGTTTGCTCAATGGCCAGTCCGATATTTTCAGCGCCTTTTTTTATATATGTTTTACTAGATAGCTAAGATGGGTATGTATTTAGGTATACCAGCTAACCACATGAGGTCGGTGTAGAGCGCTCATAGCAGGTTGCACTCAAGGATCGGCGAGGTTAAACAAAGGTCGGCGCGGTCACTCTATGGATGGGTGACCGCATAGTGGTATTTGAACTGAGTGTCTCCGTGCTTCGGAAGGCACGTAATATCGTCGGTCCGGGTTATTGTCATTAAATGTCCGTCGTTAAGCCATGTCGGGGGCCTTTGGGCGGCTTGAACAACTCTGATACAAGGTTGGCCACGATGCGAAAAGAAAAGGAGATGAGGTCGGTAATTATTTTTACTATTGTTCGATTATTTTGTGGTAAAGTTACTGCTTTTTAGCCAATTCTATCGCGAGTCTAGGCACCGCTGCTCGCGGCGCACTCGTCGATAGCGCTCGAGGCGACCCTCTAACTCCCTCCTTAAAGCACGCATTGGCCGCAACCTTTACATCAGGGACTGAAAGCGGTACACAATACCGTTTTTTTTTAAAACATTGCCCCATACTAGAATTTCTCCTGTGTCGTGGGTGCGTTTACATACTTACACAAATTTCACACACACAATAGACCCGCAACAACTCTTGCAGATCATACAAATATTTGTTCCGTGCGGGAATCGAACTCGCGACCCGGAGCGCAGCAGTCAACTGTATCAGCCACTGCACCAACCGTGCCGTCGTCCAAACCACCGGTACAAAAGAGGTATCAAAATCTGAACCTGTACCTTTATTCAACCGTTTTGCAATTTAGGTACTGTAAACACACCACAGGCAAGCCGCGCGAGAGAAGTCATAAAAAAACATTTTCACTAAATGTTTTTTACACACACCCTTATTGCAATTTTGTTATTATTCTGGCTGACATTTTGCATTTTAGTTTGATAATTGTGCTCGTGTGTATGCATGTTCACCCAAATATGTTCGTGTATCTCTCATCTAAGACCTAAAAACCCATAGCGGTACTTAAATTATATGGGTTAAACATTTATCATAGCGGTAGCGAAATACAACCTATAATAATACCTGTAAATATACCGGTACCGAAATATTAATGTAGATTTATATAAATGTAGACTTATATTTCGGTAGTGTTACTAAAAGGGTATGACGAATACCGCTTTATAAAACTATCGATATTTTGCGGTTATTCAGTCCCTGCTTTAAATCTATTTATTGCCGCTTGATAAACAAAAGGGGATTCTAATTAAATAAAACACGCAAATCATTGTGACTCATGTTTACAACCACTCACAAATGCAACTTTTTTACTTTAAAGCGAAATTAATAAAACAAACATAATGTTATTGTCACCGAACTCATGGCATAACTGACAATAAATTTTACAAATAACTTATGACGAAATTCCTTTACCTATTAAAATAAATACATTGATGTTACCTATGTATTTTATATAGATGCTAAACGGTTATTTTATAAATATATAAACATCTAAAGTCCATTCGACATCCGCAGATTGCTAATTTTATCGGTATCTCATTTTATCGATAATTACATCTCACTAATCATTTGATCGATAGGTATAATTGTTTAATATAAATAATTTGTGTTTTTTTTTCTCATATGACCAATAGAAATCGAGCAATCCTGCAGGTGTATATAAGTGCTTTGCTTGACATCAACGCAATGTAAATCCTTTTACATCCCGGTAATATAGACAGTGCTATCGTATAAATATTCTAATTCACGAGACATCTAGCAAAAATGCATAATATATTATCTGAACGGTTAACTTCGTGTTCATGTTCATTCGTGTTCAGCAGCTCTGGAAGCTAGGCACTTATTGAGGCAACAATTAGCAAAACTAGATAATTCCATAACATGATATTTAACCAAACACCTAATTATAAATATGTATATTGTAACAGATCTTTTCGACAAACTAATTAGATTAATTAATGTTTAATCCGAATAAATATGGTATAAAATAAAATATTGTAAAATGTATTTCAGTCTGAAACATGATTTTAATAAACATTTTTTTCTCACCGGTCTAGGTTATTACTTAGGGTGAGATTCAGAAACGAGTCTAAGCTCACAACTTACGCTTCCATCTGTCAAAAGTATGAGCGTAAGTAGTGCATTTTGACAGATGGAAGCTCACGAAGAAGAGAAGAAGAAGAAGTTCACGCTTAGACTTGTTTCTGAATCTCACCCACAGTTCCAGATAAGTATTTCAGTTAGTCGTTTCCATTTGATGGTACATTCAGTGAAAAGAAATCTGTCTTAGATCGTTGTACTTAATAACTATAACAGAATTCATTTGGAATACCAGCAACATCGTACAATATCTAGATATATTTAATTTTTATTCTTAACATATGGACGGATACATTTACCCTACAGTAGTATTTTTCAGTAGATACTAGAAGACAAAAGTAATAAGACCACTAAAATTGTGCTTCAAGTTTATTATCTTTACAATAATTTAGCGCACTTTATGTAATTAATATTCATAAGCATTAGTTCTGTAGGTAAATGACTTGCGGCTACTCCTATGTTAAGTTAAATATACCGCAAGGAAGCGTGCCAACTAACGATAAGCGATAAATATTGTATAATTGGGCCTATGGTTGGAATGTTTGACTATGATGACGTCGGAGACGGGTTACCGTGCGATTACTTGACGCGGATGGAGCGCTGCTTGTTCATGTTGGTGAGCATGAGCGAGATGTATGACGTCAGCAGGTCGTCCATCTTGTAGCCGAGTGACGTCTCGCACAGCAGTTTGGACCCTCGCACCAGATTGCCGATCGTCATGTGGAAATAAGTGTTCCCTGATGACCAGTTTGATATTCTCGTGAACGGATGCGTCACCAGAATGTCCTGGAAAGTTAAACGCATATTCATTGTTAGTGACACGAAAGAATAGGTTGTAGAGGTTAGGTTGCTAGCAACTCGGCCTATTGTAGTCCACTGCTGGACAAAGGGCTCTACCATACTTGTCGTTATATCAGTCAATGAGTCTACCCTGGCTTCGTTTTTCAGTATGTCGGACTCTCTGGTGGATTTGAGGGTATAGTGGTAGTAATAAAGTAATATCAGAAGCATTGTTCAAAGATGTAGTTTTATCTTGCGTGGGACAGTGAAGCTGCATCTATCAGTTTACAGTTCAAGTCGGCAACCCATCAGCAACTCCTCTGATGTAGCGGGAATTTATGAGCCGCGGTAATCGCTCAGAGGACTGCCCGTTTGCCCTTCTAAAGCATAAAAATAAAATCTAAAGACGACATTTTTAATACTAAGTCTGTACATGTAAATAAGTTACCTTTGTTTGAGGATGTATCAAGCTAACCCCATGCTTATTGATAGCAATCAACAACAGCTCAGGATAATTTGGTTCTGTGGTTTGCTTGACCTCGAAAAAGGCGGAACCAAAGGTGGGCCAACGGTAGATGACCTTCAGGAAGGTGATTTTGGCGTCTTCGGGCGTCATCCCAGCGTCCGTGTTGTAAGAGGCCACGATCGCTCGTTTCCAGTCGGCAGAACTCTGCAGTTTTATCAGATCCGCTGGGATAAGCTCGCGAAGCATTTGTCTGGAACCAATACGTAACTGTGATATGAAATGCTCAATTTCTCATTAGAAACTCGTCTGTAGAGTAGAATGTCCATCTTATCTAATATAAGTAAATATTTTTCATATAAAAAGGGTAGGGCATTGATTTAATCATCTTTTGACATGTAGTTTCCAATCGTGTCTTACCTAATTAGGCATGTTTATCTTAGGTAGCATTATACATATATTATATAGATGTCGTCTACGTAATGTTGTTGTAAGCCACAAAATATTCGTTCTTACGTAAAAATTATGTGTATAACCTGTTATAGTTAAAAAAAATATAAGTTTGTTATTTTTTACTATCATACGAGATTAGTAATGTTGTTTTTATTTCCGTTTATAACTTTGAAATGTTCTTATATAAAATTGCAGTTTTGGTCCTCCATCAACTTACGTATGAGACATCGATATAATATATACTATTCGATATGTATGTGGCCTAGAATTGAACCCTGCGGGACGCTTTTACATCTAACATGTTAAAATGTCTTATCTTGATTCCTTGTCCCTCGTAATTCCAACTGACTTATAACCCTCACTTAATTTTGCTTTACCGCGAGTAGAGTATCAACAGGATAAGTCAGTAATTAATCGGCTAAGTATGCTAGCAGCAAATTTACGCATACAAAAAAAAACATTAAATTCTTTACTGTACCACAGACTGTATTTGATATTATTAGTACTACACTATTTGTATAGTTGTTCTAGTGTAATTTACGTAATAGAACAAAAGCTTTTCATTATCATAGGTACGTAAAACACCCATTCCAACTAAGTTTATATAGCTTATAAGCTTATATATTTGTATGAGAAAACTCAATTATAACAAAAATGCTTACGGTATTGCCTGTAACTCCTGCTTGTTGTCGCCGAACCGTGCACGATACGCCAATGCAGCTAATCGAGCAGCTTCGTCGCGTCCACAGCGGTGGTACCCCCGCAGCAGCTTGGGCAACTCCTGGTGGAAGTGGAAGATCACATCTGCAGCCCGGTCCTTACCAGGCACCGTGTTCGTCCACAATTTTTTCATAAAGAAGACCTGCGAGTATAGATTTCAGTTATAAATAAAAGTATTGTAGGCACAGGCGGTTTAGTGGCTAAGCGATTGGCTTTAAACGCTGCGAATCGTGGTCTTGATTTTGATTTAGTTATTATTCTGGGTCTGAGTGTTAGTGTGTGTAAGATTTATGCCTGTAAAGTATTCTTACGATATAGGAGAAATCCAGGTATGGGGCAAATTTGAAGTCCAAGTGTGCAGTAAATTTGTATAAAGACTATATTACAGAGATTCGGCTGCGAACCTGAGCTTAGAAAATGTATACGTATAATATTATACCTACTCATTTAAATGTCTCCTCAAATAAACTTGATACAACGCAGTCCTTATCTAATAGCTAATTACTCTCAAATAGCATAGACGAATGTTACCTGGTAAGTAAACTGCGGTGTGATGCCATCGCGCGTAGGCCGCGCCTTCTTGATCCAGTCCGTGAGGTGCCGCACGAAATCAAAGAAGAAATCGCCCTCGGGAACCGATATCACCTTATCAGCTATCTTAACGAATAAACTAAAGCCTTCACTAGATCTGAGATTCAGTCTCTGAGCTATATTTTGACAGAAGTCCTTTGCTCTAGTAGAGGAGTCTACTTCAAACGCTTCGTCTGTGTCGTCGGGAAAGTACACCTTGTGGAATATCTGCGTGGTCTTATGCTGTATAGCTTCCACTTCCACTTGGTGTGGCGGATATTTTCTCTGCCCGTTTCTTAAAGTCTTTTGAAGTCTTTGGAGTGAGTCTTGGGCTATTGGATATCTTCTAGTTCTTAGAAACAGTGTTAATTCTCTGAGCAACCCTTGACTACATGCGAATAAACCTGTTGCTAGCCACATTAACTCCCACCCTCTTTCTTCTGACATTCTATTACGGTTATCAGTTAGTTGTTTCATAACTTGACAATAAATCTCGTCCCGCAGTATTTCGTGCTTTAGAGGACCGTCGAAAATATGATCTGTGTACTCGTTGCCAATGCGAGGACGCTTCGAGGGCAGATCTCCCATATACTTTAGAATAGCTGTAAATGCGAAACAAGCCTCTTCAGCTAATTCTTCTTTTGCTTGCAGTTTCTTCAACAGTGGTTGTTTAATTGGCTCTCTAGAGTGTCGCCAAAGCTCTTCGGTTCCTCCTCTTTTAGCGGTAGAAAGTGTAAGTGCTTTAGATACAGTGCGTTTCGGTGGCAACCGGAAATGATCCAAAGCATATTCTAACAAAGTGTGGGGCTTGTCTTTAATTTCTGTTCCATTGTATGTGGTGGTTGGCGCTCGACGACCATGGCTTGCACCTTCTTGACAGAATAGCGCCAATATATCTGGTGGTGGTTTAGTGAGCGCCGGTAACACATATACTGTCTCCGAGGGAAAATCACCCCTTTCGACTGTTCTTTCGCAGCGACCGATACACCAGCCATTATTCAATACAGATTCCCCTGTACTATCTTCTTCTAAAATAATCAGATCTCCTTTGTTAAAAGTTAGGAAACTAGAGCCCTCACCGGGTGCTTTGTAATCTTGAAGAGCTATTACAAATTTGGACCGTTTTTTCAAACCTTCCAGGAAGTACACTACTAAGTCTCGAATGTCTTCAGCATTCGGACTTTGGAATGTAAACTCTTCACCACGCACGGTGGAGAGACTGAAAGTTTGTGTGAACACTTTGTTGGTTTTTTGACTGGAAACAGTTGTAATTTCGGGGAACGATAGTTCTAATAACACTTGTTCTTGGTCGTCCACTACATATACACCAGTCCAATTAACTGCTATGATTACATCGTTTTTAGGTAAATTAGGTCCAGAGTTTCTATAAGCTTCATAGAATCTAGAGAATAATAGAGGCCACTTAAACTTTGCATAACTTACAACGTCTTCTTTCACTCTATAAGCAGGTATTTTCTCTTTTACATAATAACTCTTTTTATACGCTTGCACCACTAGAGCACCCCACCGATCAACTGCTTTTTCAACACCAGTTAGACAATAATCTGGTATGTAATTTGGCAGTAATGTATACAGTCGTTCCGTGTTCATATCTTGACCGTATTCGATGTAATACTGTTGAGCGGCTATCATAGCTAAGTCTTCTTCTTTATCACATCTGTATTCGCCAAATTTAACACCTCTAACCACTTGTTGATAAATAAGATTCGTAGCTACTTGATCCTCTGTAGGATCATGCCATGGAGCAAATATTTCTTTTCTGAAGAACAATCTCCAAGGCGCGTTTCTTTCCTGTGCACCTTGTTCTTTAGCATACTGTTCACATTGTGAAATTGCATCCATAACGTGATCTCCTCCACTGCCAAGTGAACTGACTTTATCGAACAAAGCAATGTATAATGAGAAACCAAATTGGTCTTTCAAGGCAATTTTATCAGATAACTGATTGCAGAGTTCTCTCGCAGTTGTTGCTGAATCCGCTAACAAGGTCTTTGTATTGCCATCCATAAATGTAATGGGTAACATTATAGGTTTTTTTGACTTTGTTGCTTGAAGCTCTAACCAAGAAGGCGGCTGGTTTCTAGTACCATTATTAAACGTCCGCTTCAAACGATCTTCACAGTATGGGGCGTATCCAGGAGGACCCTCTCGAATGAAGGCCCTCAGGTAATTCACGAACTTTTCACTAGGAGCGAAGCACCCAACACACAACGAAAGCAAAATCCATCCTCTGGCATGAGAAGACTTGGAAGGATTGTTTGTCAGTTGCTTGCAAATCTGACAATATATCTCATCTCTCAACTCAGCGCGCAGTATACCGTGTCCAATAATGAAATGTAATTTCTCTAGATTTGACGTTGGGCGTGACTCTAACCACGACTGGTAACTGTCTGCTGTGTACTCCTCATCCTGGAAAGCACAACATAAATAACTAAATAAATAGTTCTAAAAAATAGATTTTAAATTCTTTTAATAATATAAAAAGCACAACTAACCTGTAACTTCCTTCTGACATCTTCTCCTAGTTTGTTCTTTCTCTTTAGCGTCAGGGAGACAAGTTTGTGTCTAATAGACCTCGGCTTTTGTTTGTTCAGATACGCGTCAGCGTCGACGCCCATCATCTGAGCTTCTTGGAATTCCTTGGACCTAATGAAGTTCCTGCCGAGGGTGGCAGTGACTTTGGACATCACGGATGTATTGTCCCTGTCCATCGTGTGGTATCGTGGTTCAGGCAGGTCCCCAGTAAACCGAAGTATAGTTATCCATAGCGCTTGGGCAGCCTGCAATGCATTTCCGATTAATCAAATGCGTAAGCATTCGTACTTGAATTGATCAGATAATTAGCGATAAACTGAATAGTTGATAGCAAAATTATTTCAGCGTGCAACAGGATTTGTTATTTTTACTTCTTGCTGATAAGTCAAGACAAACTTCACGTTTTGTCTAAATTTCAAACTATTAGTTTGTGTGATGATAATGCGATACCACTAAGCTCGATAAATGATATATGTGTCATCATCACGTTCCATAAAGCGATTTGAATAGATAACATCAATATACTGACATGCCTATAGAAAATATTTCGTAAATCAACATTTTATTACTATATAGTAATTTCTAATAAGCCGACTGGTATATTTATAATTGGCCACGAATAGCACCAACCCATCTCATCCCGTGGGTGTAGAAGACATAGGCAGCAGCGTCCTTCCAGTACATAACAAGTCAACTGCGATCACCGACCCGCTTGCCAAGCGTGGCAATTATTGCCAAATGCCTATATAACCCCTGAGCTCACACACAACACATCCTGACCTGTCGTTGTGGCGACCTTTGGGGGAGGCCTGTGTCCATTAGTGGACTTTATTCGGCTGAAATGATAATGATGAGTAATTTCTACAATTTCATTTCATCCTGCAACAAACTATAATTTGTCCACAGAGGAGATTATTTACCAGCTGGTCTCCTTGCGTATGTAAAGGCAATAGTGGGTGCTTCAATGGTTTCCTGGAATACTGATGAGTGACATTTCCTTGGAAATACGTGGCTGCAAACTTCTGGAATTTGAATTCCGACAAATCTTCTTCATCTTCTGATGTAGTTTGCATCGGTGTTACCATCTGGGTACAAATTACAAATAAGTATATTAAGAAAGCACTACAATACTGTATTTTGAAAAACGACTCGCTGAGTGCTTTTGAATACACAAAGTTAATGTGGGTACCTACGGCATACGTATATGGTGTAATAGTTATAAATAATCGTTAACAATCTTCAGGATCAATTTTATTTTTAACCGACTGCCCCAGAATGAGGTTAATGGATTTCGAATGTACGAGTTTGTATGTCTATTTCTTTGGCACGCTCTGTAGCGTAAATGGCTTGATAGATTTTAACATATGAGGTATCGTAAGATTGGTATTCATTGTGGGAATGACATAAGGTGTATAATATTTAACTATGGCGCAGTTATGACATTTTTTAGGCAGCTGGCTTATTTTTTTTACAATAGTATGTTACTTGTTATTATACAATTACTTTGTGGTTGAATGTAAGTATATTTATTCATAAAGATAATATCAATTTTGAAATATTAATTGGATAAGGACATAATTATTAACATTTTTAAGTGAACTTTGAGATATCTATCTGGGCGTGAACGATCGATATTACTCACGGATAACACGGTTTGATGACGTAAACATTATGCTGGTTAATTAGCATATTTTGTTAATTAATTGAATACTGGCCGATAAGCTATGTATGTAGAAACAATATGTGTAATTTTCAGCTGTCGTGATTTATGTATTTGTGTCTACTACACTGAATTCAGTAATGAAGAACATTTGCTCCGTTGTACCATAAGCAAGAAAAGGAGCCACGTTAGCAGATAAGTGCATATAACGTACAAGTTCTGTGTAAAACGAGTATCACAATAGTTTTCAGACCAGACCAGAATATTGGTTCAGTGTCCAACGCCTCTGGGGAGAGGGGCGAAGGCCCGGAACCTTACCGCCTAGAACTACCTGGCGATTCGATACCAAATGATCTCGAGAATGAGCACTCCAGAGCGACCCATTCGTGCCACGCCTTCAAGCGCATCTAGCGGTAATTGTAAAGGGAACAAGCGAGCGACTAGGAGGTGAATGTAATCACCATTTTGATAGATTGTAGTCAGCACGGGGTTTATAAAGGATCTCCCGAAGCTGGTGGTTCACTAAACCTAGGACATAATGAACGACCCATACGAGATATACCTACATCTATAACCCATTAATTACCCCGTTCATTACCTCTTGCTGGTCGGCCCTGGCTTGCGGCAGGTCACTGAACATCGATGTATCTTTTGGCGCGGGCGCCTCACTACTGGAATCAGGCAGGAAGTCAAACATGGCTTCCACCAGCTTGCTGTCATCTACCGGCTCGTCCTGCTTGCGTGCTGCCTCTTGGAGCAACGTTCTCTTGGCTTCTAGCTGCTTTTTCTCCTCCAATGCAAGTTCAGCTTCGCGCCGTTCCAACTCATACATGCGCTCCTGTAAAATGAAAGTTAAATTTAATACTACATGCGTTTTTTTGCCTGTCAAGGAAAATCCTTGCTATTGCTGTTCCTGCTAAATCATCATCATCATAATTTCGGCTGAATGAAGTCCACTGCTGGACACGGGCCTCCCCCAAAGATCACCACAACGACCGATATGAGTGTGTTGTGGCCTCATTGGAGGGTTTTTCCATAATCGCCACGCTTGGACGCAGTTGAGTTGTTAATGTACTCGAAGGACGTTGCTGCCCATCCTCCGGCTAATCCCTTAGTCGACTTTTACGACACCCACGGGAGGACATGGGGTGGTGGTATTCTGAGCCCGCACCACACGGCTTCCTGCTAAATATTTTAATATATTTTCACACATGGTAGGAACCAATTCTATTGATATCATATTTGAGAATCCTATCGATAGTTGGGTAACATTCTCGTTAAAACTATAATTTCTAATCAATTAATGCTTCGTACGTGATTGATAACCTGCCGACAATTTTAAATTATGTATAACTATCGCAATGTTTATTACCTAACTTCTATACTTTACTTATTAGTCTATTTGTAAAGAGCAACCCGCTTGCCAAGGATGGTAAGTACTTCCAAATTCTTCTCAAAATAGCGACCCAATTACAGTGGAAATCTATGTGGGAGACCTTTGTTTACCAGTGGGCGTCCTTTGACCTTTTGTTCATATACCACGTGACTATGGACAGAATTATTATATGACATCACTTGGCACTTGGCTCAAATTCATCAAAAGTCCGGCTGGCGTGGTTACCGGGAGGGGCACACAATGGGTGAACCCAACACCTAATCATAACTATGTATCACTTAGACCTATAAGAAACAAAGAAAATATACACATTACGACCTGTATTTTCTGATTAATTCAACTAAAATAACCAAATTTGGTTTCAAACTCAACCAATGTCTAGTACCGTTACTATTCAAGAGACTCTTTTATGGAATGCATTTAAGACGTGCTCAGTCATTGTTAGCCATAGGATCATACATGTGAGAACATTATGAAGTATAGCAAAGAATGAGTTGTGATACAACAATTTTTAATCGGGAGAAGGACGATATGCCTGTAGTGATAGGCATATCATCCTGCAAGGCCTCAAGACCTCCAAGGTGCCTAATTTTGTGGTAGTGACACCTGACGCAGAACCTGGAGATCTAATTAATAATCTAATCAGATGAAATTCAATCTTAAATCCCTCAGCTCAAATTTATAAAAGGATCTGTTTTGTTTATTACAAAAACGATACCCCACCCTAGGATTTCTCCTGCACCGTGGGTACAGGTTACAGACATAAACCTCACATGCACAAACACCCAGACCCAAGACAGCTATCTGTAGATCATACAAATGTTTGTTCGTGCGGGGACCGAACCCGCGACACGAACGCAGAAAGTTAATTACTTAGCCACTGCATCAGCCATGCCAGCGATTGAGACGTGATTAAATTTGAGAATTGCTGTGATATTACAATAGACGTCACAATATTTGCCGGTTACAAGGACCATGGGGGGGAGGTAGACTGTCAAATAGCAACATACATAGAGACGATAAGGCTCTTATCACTTTCGGACGTATTATTAGGTACCTATTTCCGGCTCTAGTGTGATCATACGAGGACCTGGAGCTTCCCTTAGGTGCCAAAGATGACCGGTCCAGTGGTTTTAGCTGGTCCGGCATACCCCTTCGCCCTTCCCCGAGGCGAAGGAAGTTCATGAAGAATTTCCACTGGGCTCCAATGAAAAAAAAGGTACCTATGTACAAAGGTACTATGTAAATGTTTAAAAAATTTCGCATAAATGACGATAACGAATAATAAGAAGTAACCAACTCACAATAAAACCACCATGAACATATCGCAAGTCAAGATAATTCACGTCAAATACGATATTGTTACAAAAGTTATCAAACCACAGATTCATCATTTTGCACCAACAACTAACCGCGACCACGTCTGTTTACAAACGAGGATTACTTCATATTACGACAGGTTACAGGCGGGTTACGTTAACCAGCTGTGCGACCAAGCACGACATACAGCGTACAGGTTATGCTGTGATTGCACAAGGCGAACGCTTCATTGATTGGAGGATATTGTACAATCATACAGTGATAGCCTAGTGGTTGAACGCTTGCCGTCCATACAGGAGGGTCTGAGTTCGATCCCGGAGCGCACCTTTGACTTTTCGGATTCATGTGCGGATCAGAATTTGAGTATCACTTTCGTTAACGATGAAGGAAAACATCGTGAGGAAACCTACACGCCTTAGTTCTCAAAGAAATGTTCTTAATGGTCCGCCAACCCGCACTAGGCCAGTGGTTTACTAAGGTCTAATCGTTCTCATAGTGGGAATAGGCCCGTGCCCAGCAGTGGGACAGTAATGGGCTGATTATTTATTATTATGTATAATCACGTAAAGCCACCATTTAAACGAGCCGGCACTGTTAATCCAGTGGCTAAGCGATTGGCTTTCTGCGCTACGGGTCGCGGGTTCCATTCCCGTACGAAACAAATATTTGCATGGCCTACAGGTTCCGGTCAGAGTGAAATGTGAATTATACACAATTACATGTGAAGTTCATGTCTATAAACTGTTTACCCACGACACAGAAGAAAGGCTAGGGTAACTGGCATCATTGTTCAAAGAAAAATCAAGAAAAAAAACATCTGTGTTAGTATTTAGTTGCCTCGCCCTGTTAATACACGAATTCTAGACATTGATTTGGACTATAAATGGTTATGTGGGTTCGTGATCAGTTCTAACAAATATTTTATTGTTTGATCTGTCATTCAATAATCAGCAATGTACTATTATTATTAAATATAAATACTAGGATTTCTTCTGTGTCGTGGGTGCGTTTACAGACATGAATTCCACACACAATACACCCAAACCCGGAACAACTACCTGCAGATCATAGAAATATTTGTTCCGTGCGGGAATCGAACCCACGACCCGGAGCGCAGCAGCCGACTGTATCAGCCACTGCACCAACCGCGCCATCAATATTATATGATAGTTGAAACAAAATAAAAGGTAACACTTTATTACTTCAGTATTATAATGCTGACTTAACATATTTCTAATCTTGGTTTAAATCTATGTATATAAAAAGGGAAACTGACTGACTGACTGACATACCAACGCACAGCCTAAACCACTAGGGCTAGAAACTTGAATTTTTGACAGTAGGTAGCTTTTATAAGGTAGGCATCCACTAAGGAAGGATTTTAAGAAATTCCTAAAGGGGTGAAATAGGTTTTGAAAGTTTGTATGAAACTCCGTCATTATTGAAGTTAGACCCACCCCATCTCCTCCCGTGGGTGTCGTAAGAGTCGACTAAGGGGTTAGCCGGAGGATGGGCAGCAGCGTCCTTTCAGTACATTAACAACTCAACTGCGATCGCCAACCCGTCTGCCAAACGTGGCGATTATGGCAAAACCCCCCAATGAGCCCACAAACTTCATTTGGCCGAAATGATGATGATTGAAGTTAGATACATAAAAATAGGTATTTGGCTTTCTGGTTAAAAATAAATAAGTACGTGTTTCAGTGCTTTTATAAATTCTACCCTTATGGAGGTAAACAGGGGGTGAACGCTTGTTACTTATATTAGAAAATCCTAAAGGCAACTCACCTGATAACATTGAAGATACCAGAGGGCCGAATTAAGTAAGCGTTCGTCAATAATAGGCAAATATAATAACGGGTTCAAACATAATTCTCTAACAGCTTTATTATATTTTGTATTTGTCATCTTACAACCACTGTATCACATATTCACTTGAAAATATATTTTTAATTATTACAAAAACCTATTTTCTATTTTCTTTTTTATTCTAAAAGACAACTGGTGTTTCCCTTGCCATCACAGTATCTAAATCAATTTTGAAATTAATATTGTCATTCACTGATTATCTGTGATGATAAAACAATAGCGGCATTTTAATGTGATTTATTGTTGAGTTTAATTTGACTATCTATCCATCGCTACTGATAAAAACTGATGTAACTCTTATCGTAGAATAGTAACTTAATAAGAATAGTCCAAAGCAGATTGACAAATGTAAGTAGTATTTTAATGTTCTTTACTTCCAAATTAAACTTTAAAATCCCAGTGATAGAATATTTTGATCTAAGCGTAAATAAACACCGAAAAAGCTTATTTAGAAATTAAATAAACAAAGCTCGTTTGAAACTTCCTTATCAATCGATAATAAGGCCACATTATTGTAATAACCTATCGCAATGAGCAGGTAGCAAGTGTGGCAATCTATATCATCATACTCATATCGGCCATTTATACGTCCACTGCTGAACAAAGGCCTCCCCCATAGATTTTCAGAACTGTGTCATCATTCTGGGGGGTATTTGCCAATACTCACCACGCTTGGCAGGCGGGTTGGTGAGCGCAGTATGGCTACCGTTTCACAGAAGGGACGCTGTTGCCCATCCCTCTGGTTTAGAGTCCCATAGTCGCCTTTGACGACATCCACGGGAGGAGATGGAGTGGTGCTATATTCTTAATCCGGACACCACACAGAAATGATATCATCATACTGTTTAATTAATATTACAATAGTTAATTGAAACAAATTCCATGAAGTACTGATATTGGTAAGTACACGTGCAACCTCAGAATAAAAATATTCTTTATTGATGTAGACAGGCATTGAATTATTTGTATACAGCCTATGCGATGTAAGGAGGGGAAATGCTTCATTTTATGCGTTTTACGTTCATGCACTTTTTTTAATTGTGTAATCAATGAATGATTTTTAGTTAAATTATAAATTAATTAAAATGTAATTTCAAATAATATTAATTTAAAAGGGCCTCTAAACCAGAGGGATGGGCAGCAGCACCCTTCTATGGAACAGTATCCATTCGGCGCTCACCAACCCGCCTGCCAAGCGTGGTGAGTTCTGGCAAATTCCCCCGGATATGATGCCACAATTGTGGAAATCTATGGGGGAGGCCTTTGTTCAGTAGTGGACGTCGTATGGCCGATATGATGATGATGATGAATTGAATAATGATGTAAATGTCGTGAGCGACCGTGGCTCATTCTATGGTCCTATCTGAAAATCAGCGTTGCGACACTGTGTTGTAGCATGTGCTGAGATAGAGTTCATTTTTGGATTCGGAAACCAATATTTGCCTTTCTGTACACCTGTTGATTTTCTTATTTAATAGTTACCTTATTTTGTTTTGCGAAACCAAAATAAATATTATCTTTCTTTCTTTCTTGTTTATTTTCCGTGTAGTGTCCGGATTAAGATTTTATCACCATTCCATCTCCTCACGTCGAAGTCGTAAACGCTGACTTAGGAACTCTTAACCAGAGGGAACAGCTTCCCTTCTATTGTACAGTAGCCATTCTGCGGTCACCAATCCGCCTGCCAAGCGTGTTGAGTACTGACAAATCCTCCAAAAATGAAATCTATGGGGGAGACTTTTCTTCAACAGTGGATGTCGTTTGGCTGATATGATGATGTACCTATATTATGATATTAAATAATGCAATACACGAAGAAACGATTAATACAGGAAACTAATGGAATATTGTAGCGAAATTAGCTTTCGCTTTGGCTTTATTTGCATTAACATTAATTTACTGTAATGACTTACTTAATTTATCGTAGAAACGTTCAGTATCTGAAGTTAAAGTTCTAAATATAGTTTACCTGAGATTGTATGATAATTAGATAAGAAGGTAACTACGCGAAGTTTTTTGTTCGAGTCGAAGTAATTTATCAAAATCAGATAGGCTTTTCGATATCATATTTGTTTTGTAGATATGTCATCTAGATTATTTTGTGGCCATTAGCCTTATTGTTAAAGGTAATATTGAGAATGAAATACACAAAAATGCAGTAAGTAATAGCATATATCTAATCACTGTACATTACATCTGTTGCATCTTACATTGTTTGTTTCAGATCGGTATGTTTAATTTAGACATCGACTGATTAATATAATAAAATTAATCTGATAAGTACCGAAAGTAAAATGTATCATTGTACTTGAACTGCACCAAAGAATGAAACAAATTCACTTCTCAATGTGTGAGTCCTATAAAAATATACAAAGAGTACTTGTCAGTTTGTCACAATGTAAGCCAAAAATGTTATCGTTCATTGCACACCTATACGGAAATTAAATCTGAGCCAAAATACCGTTTCACTTCAGTATCAGTAACAAATTAAAACCTATAGTATCATTATTTTTGTGTAGGTACACAATACGCAATCAGACATGAAAATTTAAACCTCTATTTGCGTTTTCGATATTAACAAGTTGTATTAGAATAAACCTTCTGTACAATAAATCGTAGAATACAAATTAAGTTGCGACTCAAACATTATTGTAGGTACTAAATTAATAATAGATACAAAAAATAAATATGGATTTGAAATAAATAATAGAAATTATGAACTGTTAAATATATCTTAATTAAATGTGCATCTTACCCTATAGTTATGCTCGGCAATCTCCTTAGCGCGCGTGTTGCCCTGGTGCTGCAGCCGCTGCTCCTCCTGCCTGCGCAGGCGCAGTGCCTCGGTGTGTGCGAATGCCTCCTGCCGCATGCGTCTGTAGCGGCGCATTGCAATCAACCGACGTGCTTGGCTCTGAATCTTCACTATAGCCCACATTTTGTGGCCGTAGGAGCGGCGGACTAAGTAGCCGCGGGCTGCCGCCTGGGAAAGATACGTTTTAGTTATTTGGACATTATGAAAAGTAATAGTTCAGGTATTGGCTGAACCATATATGCTTTTTCTCAGCTGTTTGCAAATATCTTGATTTCTATTTGTACAAGCTCTAATTACATTATTAACTTACTTGTAAAGCCACTATGTGGCCACGAAGATGCCTGAATCGGTGCGCCAATACTCGTGCACGTATGAGAGCTTGTAGTCTTGCGTATCCAACTCTCATCTTGTTGTATCGGATCCTCTGCAATTTGCCTCGCCAGTGACGTTGGACCAGAATAGCAGCTGCACGCATCTTCAAAAATCGTCTACGATACACCCAACCTCGAATAGATCTCTGGAGAATTAATATCTTCCTTGTGAGAACTCTGTCTCTTTCCTGTTCTAGGAATAAGTCATGAGCATCCTTCAGAAAAACTTTGGTATGGCCCAACTGGTAGTCAGACTTGCCAAGGACTTGGGCACAGATTTTGGCAGTAGCAGAACGACAATCGGTTTTGTGCGCTGGAGGAACGCCAGAAATTAAAAACCGGTATCTTTCTACGAATTCTTTGAAGCTGTGCCTGATAGGATAACCGGCCCTTCTGATTCTGATCGTTTCCATCATACCAGAGTATCGCAGCTGCCTACAGCAAAGACCGCGGTCAAATAGCATTGGTTTCTTAAATTCATTTGGTTTTATACATCGTATGAAGAATGGTTGGCATGTTCCTAATGTTCTCATTAATAAGTCAAGAGATTTTTTGAATTGTGTGGATAGTGTTGGAGTTCGCTTTCGCGTTTCAGACCCCATTGCAATGTCATCTTGGAATATGTGCTGCAGGAACTTGTTAGTTGAAATATGAATAAGTTGTAATAAGTCTGCACTAAACGTGTCACGGTTTTTCTCGAGGAATCCTCGTGTGTCGTAAAATACTATACCAGCGAAGTGGTTTAAACCGAAACTGGTGTTTATATCGGACTTTGGCTTAAGGTAGTTTCTGTGAAGACCGTGGGTCTTATGAAGCTTTGCTAACATTGTTTGGTCTGTACCTTTAGGAAACTTAGATTCTTCATCAATTAAAGCCATAATATTTAGTTGTTTAAGCGCAATCAAATCCAATGCGTCCTGGTTATCAACGAATTCGATATGTTGCCAGTTGATTCCTTCATGATTATATTCTTCCTGTTCTAGTTTGAAGATATGTCTGACAAAGAATTGCTGCAAGTTCTCATTTGCGAAGTTTATACAGAATTGTTCAAAACTATTTTGATCGAAATTTTCAAAACCGAATATGTCTAGCACCCCAATAGCTGTTCGCATTGTTGACTTTGGCCTATAGATTGCAGAGTTGATTTTCTTTACAATGGTGACGAATAATCGTCCATAGATTCCTTTAACGAAGGCATCCCTAATGTCAACAGACTGGGTTTTGCTAAGGGTTGATATGACCGTTTCTCCGTGTGCAAATAGCGTCTTCCTTGTGAGCGCATCTATAAGTGACTGCATCGGCACGCCGAGCAAGTTCGCCACCCTCCTCACA
Organism: Diloba caeruleocephala; assembly: GCA_947459985.1. Lineage (NCBI taxonomy): Eukaryota > Metazoa > Arthropoda > Insecta > Lepidoptera > Noctuidae > Diloba > Diloba caeruleocephala. The sequence goes on along the minus strand of OX381606.1, from coordinate 24,912,829 downwards.
TTGGCTTGTTCTATAATTTCTGTAGCGTCTAAGTTGTCGACGACCGTTGCTTCGTATTTTATATTACCACAGTGTAGCACCGCAGCTAACAATTTCAATATTTCCCAAATTTCTGGTTCAGTGAACAACAAAACCTTCATGGCCGATCGTATGTCTGCAAACTCAGCAGCATCGTCTCTGCCTTCACATGAAAAGCTTCCACCCTAAAATAATACATCAATCATGAGGTTTTATCTCGGTACTACATAATATTATTACACTAATACCAATAGAGTTGTTATCAGAACTATAGTTATTGTCATTATCAATAAATCCCTTTTATAATTCCTAAACAATAAATCTGATAGTTCTGTGTCATATAATTTATTGAAGGATTAGGTATAAATACTCATGATTAATCTTTCTTAGGAAAGCAGTAAATAAACAATTGAGTTAATATAACTACAGTGTAGAATATTTCTTGATTGTTATTGCTATTTAGGTGTGGAGGGATCGGTTAGTTATCGCGGCCTACGGCTATTTTTCAATGGAGCCATAAACATAACTTACCGCAGACAAGTATCTATATTCCGACGGCTCTGTTAGTTCTAATTTCTTCTTCTCCTCTTTCGATAATCCTGCCAGCAAGCAGTAAAAAACATGATAGTTCCGTTCTTCCGCTCCCTGAGATACTATCCTGGACTTTTCTAGAAGGTACTGTTCGATCTTGGCACCCTCGATGACACCGCTATTGTTAAAGTGGATGTCTATGTACTTGCCAAACCGCGAGGAGTTGTCGTTTCTGACCGTCTTCGCGTTGCCAAAGGCTTCAAGAATGGGATTTGCTTCTAGAATCTGAAGTAGAAATGTTCATTGTCAAGATGCTCATTGTAAATAATTGTTTGTACTCCTATCCTTTAAAATAAATAAAATATGACCAAGGAATGCTGTCTTCGTCTGGCTAAAAGCTGTATTTGAAAAGCTGTCAATGTCAATTACCGCGTTTTGCCTTCCGAGGGCAGAATCACATTCCAACCCATATCTCCCCTTGAATTTTGTTAAGGATTTGGTAAGAGTATGGAGAGCTGCATCATCATATTTTGTAATAATAACACATTGGAATCACTATCTGCCTGCCAAGAACGGTGATTCTGCCCATGGCCGATTTTTGGAGTTGTCAGTGAACAAAGAGACAATATAACTAATAAATACCTATAAGTGTGACTCAGCGAAGCCATGTTTGTATCTAATCTTAATTAATTGCGTCCAAAATATATGTTTTGATTGTAGATGTTAATCATGATGCGACACATGTAAACCTCATTTTAGTTTTGTAAGAATAAATAGTAAATTATCTAATTAGCCAGTATAAATAATAAATATTATATTTATATATAGAGTTAATTAGATGTTTCTCATATTCATATTTGTGACTAGTGTAGTGTATCTATAGATAACCTAAGTGGCAAGCCTTAATTGGCCGATCAGAGAGCCATTAGAGCTATAATTATGCTCGGGGGTCGAAGTGTCTAATAGCGTAATAACGGGGACACCCGCTAAGAATCTTCGAGACGCGCGATGATGAAACCGGTGCCGCACCTCTCGACACCCCAAGCCGCTCACGCCGGTGTTGCTCCCTGTCGCCTGTAGTGGTGGTTATTTAGGGGGCCCTTTTTTGAGTGGAGAGTCACTGTATGCCACTTAATGTTATTTAAAGGTGGAAAGGCAGACGCCCCTTTTTACGCTTTCAGAAGTATTTAATCCAATCAGCATCCATTGCAATAGACCTTATAATTGTAGTTTAGATCTCATCAAATAGTTTTACACCTCGGAGACAATCCGAGACTGCAGGGTTTAGGGTACCGAACGTCCGAAGGAAAAACCCACGGAACCCTTATAGGATCCCTCGTGTTTCTGTCTGTCTCTCAGTATTTAAGAAAATAGACGAAAATTGACCCCCCCCCCCCCCCCCATCTCCGAAACTAGAGCCTAAAACTCTGGAATAAATATATCTAAATAATAGCTCTTTACCTATAGATTACAGGAAAACCTATAAGAAGTCTTCTATAGTCTTAAAATAACATGGTAACTTACGTTTGCGAAGCGTTTGGAATGTATGGGAAAACATGTTTTTCAACTACGATGTTAAGTTTGTTCTTGGGATAAGTTATTGGTACAAGACTGAATCCCACAATAGACAATATATTCAGCAATTTCGGAACCCTCTCCACGCGAGTTCAACTCGCACTTGATCGGTTTTTTGAATGGTTAGTGCCCCGTTACAGATAAAAAAGTATCTAAAGGGCCTCTGCGTGTTAGACCCATGTCCCCGTGTAAGCCTATTAAAATACCGGGTTCCCTCTTACAGGGGATAGATAGATAAACTTGTGAATAGAGAGCACAACATATATATATATAAATTTTTGGTTATATGTACCCGCCGTTTCTTCCCTATAGATCCCTATATATACTCCACTACACTTATTTCGTCATAATTCACAAAAAAGTAATCAATCTGTTATCATCATATCGGCCACTTATACGTCCACTGCTGAACAAAGGCCTCGCCCTAAGATTCCACAACTATGTCATCATTTTGGGGGGTATTTACCAATACTCACCACGCTTGGCAGGCGGGTTGGTGAGCGCAGTATGGCTACCGCTTCACAGAAGGGACGCTGCTGCTCATCCCTCTGGTTTAGATTCCCTTAATCGCCTTTTACGACATCCACGGGCGGAGATGGAGTGGTGCTATATTCTTAATCCGGACACCACACGGATAGCTGACACCACACGGATAGTATCTGTTATATGTATACATATATTTTACTTATCATGTGCAATACGTTGACTTTTTTCCTTTGGGTTAGCGACTATCGTTTTATTCACATGATTTCAAAAACCAACCTGTTGTTCAATCCACGAATGCTTCCCACTAATCGCGGCGAGGTACTGCAGGATCAACTTCGTAGATTCCGTCTTCCCTGCGCCCGACTCACCGCTGATAACAATGCACTGGTCCTGCTTGTACCGACGCATATGCGCATAGCCATTATCGCCAATCGCGAAGATGTGCGGAGGCAACTCGCCTATCTTCCTCTCCTTGTACAACTTGATCTGGTCCGCCGTGTAGATCGGCAGTATTTGGTAGGGGTTCACCGCCACTAATATTGAACCGGTGTATGTCTGAAATGGGTTTAATACAGCTCTTAGTTGTGTTGGAAATAGAGGATTTTTATACTAATTAATAAATGAGCTAATTTACGCATAATTTACGAATGATGCAGCCTGTGTGCGCTAGTTATAAAATAATGATTTTCTCCAGCTGTCATCAGTACGTCGCGAGTTCCAGGTCAGTTTAATGTAGGGCACGCCGCAATAGCGGCGATAAAACCCGTCATGGAAGAATGGCTGGAGAGGCGGCATGGCACCCCCATACGTGGCACCCCATAGTTCCGGCTGACGCATATACTCTTGGACCATGGGTGTTTCGGGAAGTATCTGTGTTGCATAGGCCGAGAAGAGACGCTCGGTTGTCATCACTGCGGAGATTACTCGGGGGACACATGCTGTCGCCTCGTGTTGCGAGGACGAGATGTACACAAAGCGGCGGCAAAGGGGGTACGGGAGGAGACCAACTCTGATCTCCGCCGCAGAAAACGCATCGGACGCAGGCGCCAGTGGAGAGCGCTGAACGATCCCCGGCCTCAATGAGTTGCGGCCTGCGGGTGATGAACTAGTGACCGTCCGGCGCCCGGACAGAAACAGGTCCGAGACAGCGGCGCGTAGTGTTCTGCGCGCGATTCTCTGAAGGGATGTGGCCGGCCAGGTCACACAGCGATGGGGCCCGTCAGACCAAGTGACGATACTTGCCAGGGGTGTGGTTCAACGCCTACATGGCGATCAGCTCACCCCAGCCATAGGTAAGAAAGGTACACAGTGGGTTTTTAGCCGGTAAGAGTCCGGCATGCCTCTCCGCCCCTGCCCAGGCGGAGCAACACCAAGAATATTTCGTCACGACAAAAAAGGTCAGTTTAATGAAATATTGATTTTTGGACCCTTGGTGATTATTTTATATTTCTCCTGTGTCCTGGGTACAGTTAACAGACACAAATCTCACATGCACTAAGACCCGGACCCGGAACAGCTTTATCTGTAGATCATACGAACATTTGTTTCGTGCAGGGAACGAACCCGCGGAACGTAGCGCAAAAAGCCAATCACTTAGCCCCTGCGCCGGCCGTGCCATCCAACGTTACGTTCTAACTAACAGGAGTGACGTCAATAATCTTTGAGTGACATCAATAATTATGCATGTCATCATTATAATAATTACAGAAATTACAAAACAATTGCTGAACAAAGGCCTCCCCGATAGATTTTCACAATTGTGTCGTCATTTTGGGGGGAATTTGCCAGTACTGACCACACTTGGCACTTGACAGGTGGGTTAGTGAGCGCAGTATCGCTATTGTTCCACAAAAAGGATGGCGCTGCCCGTCCCTCTGGATTAAAGAAATAAAGAAAAAAATATTTCTTCCCCTCAAACAACACACTACACACATCATAAAATAGTTACATAACATACGAGACATATTTAGAGCTAAATAAAAGCAACTAAAAGAACTGAACTAAAAGTTACTATTCCACAAACAAAAGAATAAAGTAAAAATAAAAAATATAAAAACATAAATAGGCAGATAACCCTTAATAAAAAGGATTTAGTCCCTTAGTCACCTTTTACTACACCCACAGGAGGAGACAGAGTGGTGCTATATTCTTAATCCGGACACAACACGGAATCTCGTGTCATGACTGTGTTATTTCAATAATAAATCATAAAAATATATCAAAAGAGATGTTGGCATTAGGGACTAATCTGTAGAATATACATAATATTATGTATACAGTAAAAGAAAGTTTATATGGTTGAAAATTGTATAAACTATTACTTTTAATCTATACAAATAAATAAAATTGAAGTGTCTGTTTGTAATGTCAATATAACAGCTTTTTACTAAATGCATATGAAAGTATATACGTTACCTATAACAAAAAAGCAATATTTAAATTTTTTGTCTGTCTGTCTGTTCCGGGTAATCTCCGAAACGGCTGAACCGATTTTGACGGGACCTTCCTCGGCAGGTAGCTGATGTTATAAGGAATAACTTAGGCTACTTTTATTTTAGAAAAATAAATAGGGTACCGCGTAAAAACAATAAAACCCTTGGAAATCAATATATTTCTTCTATGTCAAGTGTCTATGTCGAAGTACTATAAATTTCTTTAAAATTAAACGCGGGTGAAACCGCGGGTCCCAGCTAGTCTTTGAATAAATATAAACATCCGATTTGATAAGATTAATCGCCGCTGCTACCTAACAATCAGAGGATTTTAATGATATTCTAAAGATCATTTCAAATATACATTTTAAATACTATTTTCTCTTGACTATAGGTTAAGTGAAGACTATATTTTTTGAGCAAATTAACTCACCACTCAACATTGATAAATCTTAAGCTAAATCTTGAGCTATTTGTCCTTGTAAAACCGGATTAATATTATTTTAAATCCGAAATTGTTATTTATTGAGTCATAACAAGTGGTTTAAAAATAATTAACTACAACAATAACAGCTGAATACTGAAACGTTAGTTAATATTAAATCCTGCTTTAACCATTCGAGCAACTTGTTTTCGGTACGAAACCGGGCGGCTCAAATATATATAATAGTTAAAGTTTCAGTATTAGGCCGTTAGACTCAGTATATAACTCCTTAGGTAAGCTTTTAATTTATAATATGATTAAACAGGGCTAGAAGTAGTAGGTAGAAAATTTCCGGGCATAAAGGGGCCTACTGAAAGCCCTGCTTGCAGGGCCCTACAAGCAGTATCTCCGGCAGAGATAGATCAGCCATGTCGGAGACCTTTGGGCGGCTTGAACAACTCCGACACAAGGTCGGCCACTAACCACACGAAAGAAGAAAATCCTATATAAAGAACAAAACCATCAGACGTACAGATATTATGTCTTTTATACCGATACGTATTATTACGCAATATGACATTTGCATACATTAATTTTACAAAAGTTCACAGCCCATACTTACATAAATGAGATTCTCATTATATCTTATGAGTAGATTTCTGAGTATGCCAGCTTCGTGCAGGTCTCCGAGTGATATCATGTCCTCGACGCCATGCACGGAGGTGGAATGCATCGCCTTGATGCGACGTTCGGGCGGTAGCCATTGTTCGTGGCCGTCGTCGTCGCGAACGCGAATCCGTCGCCCTTCGGCCGCAAGGACGCGAGCGCCGATCGCTACGTCGAACTCCCGACCTGACACCGGCTCGATCCATATGTAATCGCCCTGGAAGTAAGATAATGTCAATGAATATATTTCCATTATTGGAATGGCTTGTGGAGAGGCGCGCAACATCCAGCTTTTAATTCTATGCACGCGTTGCAATAATGGAGTAAGAATATAGGTAAAGGTAAAGGATGTATGTTCTGGGACTCGGTGGGCCTGTAGCGGAAGGCGAAGTAACTACCTAGGATGTTGCCTATCGTCCTCAATCGTTTCAATATGACGTGTAAGTGTCTGTTAAGATCATAGATATGTTCGGACCTAATTACTGAATAAACGATTCTATTCTTCTTATATCTATCTACAGTAGAAGAATGCTGTCAATGCTAATAGGCGAAGCTAAGCTGATATGTGTACATTAAGAATAAAGCACCACTCCATCTCCTCTCGTGGTTCTCGTAAAAGGCAGCTAAGGGACTCTAAACCAGCTTGATTGGCAGCAGCGTCCATTCTAACTAACAAAAGATATTCTGCGCTCACCAACCCGTCTGCCAAGCGAGTTGAATACTGGCAAATTGGCTCCAAAATGACGACACAATTGTAGAAATCTATGGGGGAGCCTTTGTTCAGCAGTGGACATTCTTTGGCCCATATAATGATGATGATATCGGCGTATCGATACAACTGTCCATGATATGCTTCGATACAAAAGAAAACTTTGGGCATCCCTAGAATGCTATTTATTGGGCGAAGCTTGTCAATCGACTTAATTTATGCATACATCATTCGTGCTTCTCTCGCAATTATCCGCCTTGTCACCGTCGGGGTCACGCGGCGGTCGGCTCACATACGAAATCAAAACACATTTTTCTTGGCAACTAATTACGAAATATATATAATCAGGTTTGAGATATATCTCCTTTTCGAGCGAAGCCATTAATAACGAAATGGTAACTGGCCATTGGGTGGGAAACCCATCCTACGATTTATTTTTCACAAGAACTGGCTTTATTGTTTTGACACATTGTTTTTCTTTCATAAATAGGTGTTAAAAACAACTTTGGACAGGCTTTGAAGAACTGATTAGGTTTTAAGCTCGCATATCAAAGTTCTAATAATGTCACTTTGTCAGCTTTCGTAAAAGTAATTCGTGTTGTAATTTCCGTTTAATTTAGCTTGTTCTCCATTGCACTGACTTTGCAAACGGCGGTAGAGTCGGTAACAGTTTCCACCGTCTGACTATTTTATCATCATCATCATCAGCCTATATCGGTCCACTGCTGGACATAGATCACACATTTTAAATATCTTGGTCACGTAATCACCGAAAATTTAAGAGATGATGGGGATATGGAGAGGCAGCGGAGAGCGTTGTCGGTCCGATGTAATATGCTGGCCCGCAGGTTTTACCGATGTTCACAGGAAGTAAAGATCACGCTTTTCAAAGCGTTTTGTCAATCTTTGTATACGTGCAGCTTGTGGGTTAAGTATACGCAAAGAGTCTACAACGTTCTCCGCATACAATATAACAATGTATTCAGGGTGCTGATGGAGCTCCCACGGTTCTGTAGCGCATCAAGCATGTTTGCTGAAGCGCATATAGCTTTCAAGCAATCATTAGAAAGCGAACTGCATCCTTGATGCGTCAGTTACGGGGGAGCGTTAACAGCATACTGAGTATGATTGCAGATAGGCTTGACTCTCCGTTGCTGCGGCACTGGACCCGTATGCACGGTATATGTACGGGTCTAGTGCACCAGGAAGTGGACACAGGTCTATGAATTAAACTGGAATGCAGTGGTCTCCTTCTGTGAGAGCGTCATGCTCCAGAAGGAGACCGCAGAGCGGGATCGGGAGAGGGCCGATCCCACTCGAAGAAGGAGGAGACGGCGCCGGGGTAACAACCGCCCTGGCGCCTAATTCCCATACGCCTGAAACTCCCTGCCATAGCTACAAGGCGGGGGACCTCTGGGTTCGCGGTTGCGTAGATTGGGGAATCTGCGTGCTCACACCAAGCGACCCAAGAGAAGACGGTAGCACGCATGTGGTCACGCGCTGCCGTGGGACGCTTTAGGGGAATCCTTTACAATCCCCCCGGGGGGGTGACCGCTTTACAGTCACCCTCTCCGAGATGTGCCTATAGGCGTGGCACCAGTGGGCGGCTCCAGTGTGATCATACGAGGACCTGGAGCCCCCTTAGGTGCCGAAGATGACCGCCCCAGTGGTTTTAGCCGGTAGGAGTCCGGCATACCCCTTCGCCCTTCCCCGGGGCGAAGGAAGGTCATGAAGAATTTCCAATGGGCACCAATAAAAAACAAAAAGTCTATGAATTAGCTTACTGAAATTTTTTATTCGTTTTGTATTTGTTAATTAATTTTACTTTTTGTATTTTATTTCATTTGTACTACTAACATAGTCTGTAGGTGTTTTTATTACTAACTTATATGGACAACTGTCCGAAATAAAACGAATTATTATTATTATAATAGGCCTCTCCCAGCGTGCGCCACACACCCGGTCATCAGCATTCCGCAACCAGCCGGACCCAGCAACCTTCTTCAGGTCGTCCGGCTATCTGGCCGGTGGGCGTCCCAGACTACGTTTACCTATAAGCGGTCTCCACTCTAGGACTCGTCTGCTCCATTGGCCATAGGTCCTTCGACAAACGTGACCAGCCCACTACCACTTCAGCTTGCTAATTCTTGCAAATGAGAGCCTAAATTAACGTAACACGACGGCACGGTTGGTGCAGTGGCTGATACAGTCGCTCGCAGTCACTCCGGGTCGTGGGTTCGATTCCCGCACGAAACAAATATTTGTATGATCTGCAGGTAGTTGTTCCGGGTCTGGGTGTACTGTATGTGGAGTTCCTGTCTGTAAACGCACCCACGACACAGGAGAAATCCTAGTGCAGGCAACGTTTAAAGAAAAAAGAGTTTATAACGCCAAAACAAAAAAATGTCGCATATGTTTTCCGGTTGTGGGTGTTATTGCACGTGAAAAATGTATGTCTGTAAACAGATCTGACAAGTCACGACGGAGTAATCGAGTAGTGGGGTCACATTGAAAAAAAAAGCTGGTAGTCCAGCTGGGCCGGAACTAATATTAAAACAATGGTGTATCAGTATTAGGTTATAGAAAGTTGGTGGTGTGACCAGACTGCGTGTACCTAACGTCAATACTTTGCGATGGTTATCTTTATTAATGCATATCCTTAAAGGTACACGTGGCATTTACGATGAGATGTTAGTATATGAATCGTTCTTTAATACTAATAATATTCATATCGATAGTATTGTAAGAGTTCCCACCTGGGCATACACCACAGATGTTTAGACAATTCAAACAAATAGCAGTAAATATTTGACATGAAATAAATTAGATTATTTGAAGTACAAGAATTGCAAGAAATTGTATGTTTAAAGAAAATGGAAACGTGACTGACTTAACAGAATCATAATCGTACAATTATTTTATAGCATTAACTTCATAACCTGTATTCAATAGAACAAAAAGCGTCTGTATTATTTATGTAGGTACTTTACCTCAAAGTATATGGTTTCCATAGCAACACATCACAAGAAAAACTATTGCAAAAGTATAATATCAAATTGTCATAACCTTAACTATTTATGAGAAGTGAGTAATCGATAAGTTTATCACAAACTGACCGCGATTCTCTCAGGGCATTCAGTAGCTGGATTATTTGTTATCAATCACCATTCGTTCATTAAGTTCTACGTGATTCATGTGCGCGCAGTTACTCATTGAGTTGATGTTAGAAAAGAAAATAGAAAACACATAGTATTGGTAACGAATTGAACCGTACGACGTTGCTGACAGTTTTTTTTCATTTTTGTGAAATATTTTATTGAGTTTGTAAAGATTAATTAATTTAAACACCGTACAACGTTGCCTCATACTTGATGACATTGGCGAAATTGTGGAAGATACTCTACAGACGCCATAATCTAAGAGAAGAAGAAGAAGTATTGGTAATAATGTATAGTACGATAAGATAACTAAAATATGATAAATAGGCGTATCAATATTTAACTATTATTTGTGTGACACAGCCAAGAGGCCACTAACGGCCAAATACTCAAACGCCATTTAACGTTAAGTCCCCGCTTAAACAACTTGAGCCGCCCGGTTTTGTACCAAAAACCGATTTCTCGAATAGTTAAAGCGGGGACTTAACGTTAAATGGCGTTTGAGTATTCGGCCATAAGAGACCTAATCTGTTCACTATAACATGATAATTATGATCGTTTCATAATAAAACTGGTTTTCTTGTGGATATCAGAGGTGTGGGTGGGTACTATTACTATCTCTCCATAACAATCAGAGGACCAATTCTGGTAATTAATTTAATTTTATGACTGAAAGTTGACCGAACTGAGATTAAACTATGAATTGATAAAAAAATCGTATTCTGTTCCTCTTATAGTTCAGTGTCAGTTTTGAATTTTATTTAATGAACATATTAGTACCTGTGTCAGTTTAAAATGTTAGCAGAATACCGTTTTGGCTTCGGTCAACTATCGATCTATTTTCGACCTCATCACAATATAAGTTCACGTTTAACATTGTTTGTTAGTTTAGGAGAATACCATTTGTGACATTTATGACATTGAGACTTGGCCATCCTGAGAATTGGCCCCCAGGTCGCATACCTAATCTTCCAGACACAACGCAAATCATTTTTTACAATAATAACAAAAAGATAGTACATCTGTCTATATAAGTATGTATATATAAAAAAATGTTTATTTGTTTGTCCTGTATGCGTTCCTCCTATACCATTCATCCGATCGAGTTGAACATTTGTACAGTTGTTTTTGACACATGCGTGAAAGTTTCTGACATAGAAAAGAAAAACTTAATATTTGGAAGAGGCATTGCAACGCATTAGCTAGTCAAAATTATCAACTGATTAAAGTATGTATACACACCATTTGCACTTCAAGTGAACTTGCTTGTGTCGAATGTTAATTATAATACATTTGGATTCTTAATTTAGGATACTTTCTTTACCGGTTTATCAAATTGCTTTCTAAATAATGTATGCCTACGCTTGTTAGAAGAAAGCGTTGTGATTTAAATGTAAATATTAAGCAGAAACTAAGCAAACACACCATATACAAATAAATAATATAAATATGAATTTTGTCTGTCACGTCTTGCAAGGCAGACGCAGATTTTTTTACAGGCCCTTATCCAAACAAATTTACAATACAAAAAAAAAACTAGTAGTAATAATATATTTATTTATTTATTCAAGTACAGCCACATCACTTACATTACAGTTATCGCTACTCAATTTAAAACAGTATTTTGTCTGATGTAAATGACAATAACGGCGTACATAACACTTAATAATTAGTTGGCTATGTTAGTAACAAAACAATAAACAATGAGAATGCAAAAATAACAACATAATAGTAATGAAAATTTGGATAGTTGTCAGTTGAAATAGATTCCAACGCAGACCAAACTAAGACAAAATAACGAATTAAGTAATGAATTAATAAAGGAAAGAAAAATAAATAAACAAGAATAAAATCAAATCAAGGCGAGCCTTCAACCTGCAAATATTTGATCTTTTTTTGAAACTATAGAGTTTATCATGGAATACGTCTAATAACGTTATTTCCGTTTTTAGATGTATTTAATCCATTTAGCACCCATTGCAATAGACCTTATAATTATAGTTTCCATCTCATACAATAATAGTTTTACAGCTCCGGGGACAATACAAGACTGCATTTTTATAGTGCAGCCAGGCAGAGTCCCTTTTGGGTTAGTGTCCCATTACGTTTTAGATTAAGAGTGTGTGTCCCCGCGTAAGCCTATTAAAAGACCGAGTTCCACTCACAGGGGATATAAACCCGTGAAGAGAGACATAGTGATAATAATCTTTATTGTCGCTTATGAATACATTTATAATTGATGAAGTTAAAGGTTACACTCAAGATTAGACTGATGTATTAAGTGTCCAGATTAAGAATGTCGTAAAAGCCGACTAAGGGACTCTAAACCTGAGGGACGGGCAGCTGTATTCCTTCTGTGGAACAGTACCCATACTGCGCTCACCTACCCGCCTGCCAAGCGTGGTGAGTATTGGCAAATACTCCCCACAATGACGACACAATTGTTAAAATATTTGGGGGAGGCCTTTGTTCAGCAGTGGACGTATAAATGGCTGATATGATGGTGATGATGCTGATTACGCTACGGGTACTGATACTAACAACCAAGCTAAGCCAATGCCTGTGTTTTGGAAGACAGCGGTTTAGTCGTGAAAAATGGTATGATATTACGGTAGTAGTGAATGCAACTTCTGTGCGGTTTGTTTATTATCTTAGCTCCACGGGTCAGTGTATTGTTTATAGTTTAGTGTAGCTTGTTTCATTAGTGTATACGGTGTGGTTGTGTGGGTTGTAAACGTGTTAGCGTGGATGTGAGCAAGTGTGTAACACATGTGTGTGTTTGTGCATGAGAGGGTGTGTGTTTGTGCATGTTTGAGGGTGTGTGTGTGGCTGTATAATTACGCGATATGTGCAAGTAAGTCCCAGTCTTTTGGTAGTCGAGTTGCTATAGCCATTCTGCAACTTTGTTTTTAACCTCATGTCTGCCTGAGACCTGCAATATTTAGTTTTTATGAATGATATTATATATTTTGAAGCTTAGACAGTTAAATTGCCTTCTAGCGAAAGAAGTCTTGCAGGGCACAATAGAGCAAACAGACACCTTACTGCGCCTATTTGGGTCGAGAAGTGGAACATTGCGGTGCTTTCTCAGAGTAGATTTGAGCACAAAGAGCTGGCGAACTTTAAGAACCTTACACTCTGAGTATAGTTTTGTAGTTAGGTACCTGTAAGGCTTTTTATTCATCAACTTTAGCCTGTGTGTGTGCGCCTCTTTGTGCTCTTTCCAAGCCACGTAGACGTGTTTTAGCAGCTCCTCCCCACACTATTATGCAGTAATAGATAATAAACTGACACGGGGCAAGGTGGGATACTTTAAGTTTATCAAGTGCAGCAGAGTCTCTCAGTGTTTTAAATATATATATAAGCCGCCACGTTCTGGAGATTAATACATCTATCTGCTTGTCCCATTTCAGTCTACTGTCCAACTGCACGCCTAGATATTTTACATATTTGCACGGAGAAGTTCTTGGCAAGTACAGCCATCCAGAGCAGGGCAAGTATGTGCCTTTATAGAGAAGTCACAAGGTGGGTTAATAGTTGTATTTATGGAAAAGGGGATATAATTGATTTTAGTCAAATTAAGCGTTAAAAACAGGTTATTTGAGAGCCACTACATAATTTTTGTTAGAGAGTACTCGGATCTGTCTTTGACTGTGGCATGTCATCTGTATAGGTAAAGATGTTGGTACTTGGAAGAGACGACAGGGTGCGGAGGTCATTTATATAAAGCTGAAAGAGATTGGGGCCCAAAGTACTCCCTTGCGGAACGCCGTTAGAAACTATATCTGAGTCACTCATGTATTCCTCTATTATTCTCGTTGATTCCTGTTAGTGAGATATTCTTTGAAAATGCTATGGGCTATACCACGCACCCGCAGCCTTTCCAGCTTAGAAAGAAGAATAGGGACAGACACTGTATCAAACCTTTCGAAAGGTCGAGAAATATGCATAGGTATCTGTTTTTGACATCATTTTTTCAATAGCGTCTGATAGGTCCATACATACATGAGAATCGGTTACAACTGTTGCAGTAGCGGGTATAGGTTGGTTTCAGAGTCATATTAGCTGGGGATTTCTGTGTCTTGGCATGTAACTTATCGTGATTCCTAATGCAGCGTAGTAATTCTATTTCTCCTGGCCACTATGATCATTATCGTGTAACTGGCTATTATAGTGCGTGAGATTATGGGCACAAGATTATCAACTGCTAAATTTTCATCATCAGTTGCTAATAAATTTGTGTAGTCTACGATTTATATACCTTTCTTAGTTTTTTAATTGTCCGAACATGATTTCGTGTTACTATGTTTTAGAGCGGGATTAATTTCATCCAAAATTAGTACAATATGCATATTGTCTGTTATGGAGGATTCTAAGACTAATGTGGTGGAGGAGAGATTTTATTTTGTTAGAAAACAGCCAACCTAGACGGCATGTGTTTATTATTGTATGATATGTATGTGTTGGAAAGAGACCGTGGGATGCATTGAAGGTCAAGTACTTCTCACACAGTGGGTTTGTCCTGTTGTGGCATATGTCAATATTAATATCCCCGACAAGAACCTTGTTATTAGTCCCTAACTCATTGTAGACATCGCTTTAACTATTTACGAAATTAATAAATTTATCTCTAGTTTTTAAAGACGGAGAACGATATATGGCCACAATAACAATTCTATTTCCGGTTTTACCCGTTTGACAGACCAGACAATTCGAAATCAGGTTCGCGTACTTTAAATGTTAATTTTATATTTGTATAGATAATTATACCGTCCTTTTGGTTAAGTGTGACCCTTGTAGAGTGTGCAATAATAATACCAATTCAACGTAGGTAACTTGTTAACCTCACAAAACCAGCACTCTGTCAAAACAATAACATCAAACTTTACATTTGTCCGTGATAGTAGAATACGAAGTTAGTCAATGTTCTTGTTTACGCTGGCGATGTACATATGAAGTAGCTCAATATTTTTATTAGGATATGTAAGGCATCTACGGCAGTGTTCTGGGCAGCAAACGTATTTGTCGCTTCAAGGGAATCCAAATCTGTGTTTCTATTGGTATATGTTAGCCATTGGTTATAGCCAAAAAACACAAATCGTGAAACTTGGAGTGTGATGTGCTCCAAAGAGGGCAAGGATTAGCATACAGCACGGTACAGCAGGACTGAGGGTGTATTGAGGAGTGTGATTATTTTAGCTGTGTGACATAATAGTGTGTATGTAGTGCATGGGTTGTGTGACTGAGCATGGTGTGCGGATGTACTGACTTCTAAAATCTACATAAATAAAGAATTTTTATTAGTTTCAGATATAAGAGAAGTTAAAACATATTGAATTTAACCAAAATATGACTTGGCAAAAAGGGGGCTGCGCTCAAAGTGAATAGCAATAGTAAAGTTAGTCACATATTTGGCTTCCTATCTAGCAGACTTTGTTCCGGAAAGTATTTGTTTGTCACCCTGGTCTTTGCGGAGAAATATGTTACCGTTTTATATCCAACAAAATTTTAAATCTGGATTTGTTTGCAAATTCTCTAGCAAGGTAACACAACTTCTTGAGCCCGCGGGAAGATGGTCAGCAATGTATACAGCTAGTTTCTTGCCTGGGATGTTATTCTGTGCCATCTTTAGTTTCTCCTCCATAGTTTTCATATTATAATTGAAGTCTCGTACGGAGGAGATTGTATTTAACTGCATTTGTACTGTTTGGAATTCAGCAATGATTGGGCGTGTTGATCCAGGTTTTCCAGGTCGGTTACAGAGATCATTGACCCAACAGTTTGTCCAAACGTGCAAACAATGTTTGTAAGGTCGGCATTGGTCTCTTTTTCGGTCAAAGGGATATTTCTTATCTCTATGCTTGAAGAGTCTTGATTTGAGTTGAAGGTCCTGTGTTTTTGTTTTCAGACTTTCAATACACTTACGCTGTTTCATACATTTCGTTTTGCAAGCTATCCAAGCTTGATATATATATATATATATATATATTAAGGAAATATATATATCCTTATTTTGTTCAAATGTATATTATTTTTATTTTCTTCATTTTTTTTCGTTTTTTGAAAGCGTTGCCCCACACTAGGATTTATCCTGTGTCATGGGTGCGTTTACAGACATGAATTCCACATACAATACACCCAGACCAGGAACAACTACCTGCAGATCATACAAATATTTATTCCGTGCGGGAATCGAACCCACGACCTGGACCGCAGCAGCCGACTGTATCAGCCACTGCACCAACCGCTGTTGCTAATAGCCTGTTGATTTTTTTTTATCAATCCAGTCAATAGTCAAATATTTGAACCAGGATAGACCAATAAATCTTTTTTTTTTCTTATTAATTTCTTAACTTCTTGCAAAGATCTTGTTCACAATGCCTCTAAACATCCGTCGAAATAGACCATAACTGATCAAAAAAAGCTAAAATATTATATTGTTTAGTGATTGGCCGCCTTTGTTACTTTGTTGGAATCTGCAACGTCATTTAATAGAGCCGTTACTTGCAACTGCATTCATCCTTAGACAAAGATTTTGCAAGATGGACATTTAATAGAAATTATAAAACAATGAATAATCTCTAATCGACTGCTTTGTCATCGTCGTAATTCCAAGCCTGAAGAAAATCATCACTATAGAATTTATTAAAGGACGCAGGAGGGACGATTTTGCATTAAATTAAGAACTTTATAAGAACTACATAAATCAAAGACTGCCTAATCTTCTCAAACTGTTCACCGGTTTCATCACATTCCTCTGCAGGGCTAAAAGGGCACATGATTGACTGTGATTGTATGTTGTTATACATAGGGCAACAGCGTAGTATAGCCACCAGAATTAATAAAGAAAAAATAAACCTGAAGTCCTCGCGATAGAGAACCGATATGTACCAAGAATGTTTCGTGAGACTATTGAAATTTAAATAAAAAACATCCTAATTTCAATTGAGAAGATTGTTGGCAGGTACCATCAGCTTTCTCTGGAAGAATGTGCGGCTGGCCAGGTCGCACATTGATGAGGTGTGGCCCAACGCCTAACCGGCGAACACCGCACCCCCAGTGGGGTTTTAGCCGGTAAGAGACTGAGACTGAGACATACCCCTCCGCCTTTTCCAGGGCGGAGGAAGTCCATCAGGACGATTTCCCCCCGACAAAAAAAGGCTTGGAATCCTTTAATTGAAATAATAAAGTCCCAAACACCATGCCACACTGAAAAATATCAAGAAACTGCACTGTGAGTGATTACTGCGTGCTTCGAAACAAATATATAGGTAAATAACGTGATAGATTATGTAATATCGATCCGGTTGATATCTTAGCAACGTCCTAAGCCAAGGTCCATATCGCGCAGGGGATGCCCTTAGGCGCAATTGCTTAGTATATTGTTTAAAGCCTGGCTAGAGGTTATTTCAAGTTTCGCCAATAGTCCGGATAAGCAACCACATCTCCCTAGAAAATCATGCGAAAAGAAATTTATAAAAAAAAATCGATGCATCCATGAGAGGGCGCGACGAGATCATAATCAAAATTTAGCATGTGGTGCCGGCTAAGAACAGCTAAGCTCATCCCATGAATGTCGTAAAAGGCGACTTTAGGATTGGCCGAAGGATGGGTAGCTGCATCCTTCAAATAAATTTAAAACTCAACTGCGAGCAACGATGCGCCTGCCAAGCGTGGTGAATTAGCAAAACTCGCAAGGCGTACACAACACAATCCTAGACCAGTCGTGTGACAATATTTGTGGGAGGTCTGTGTCTGCCAGTGAACGCATTTCATCTGAAATAATAATAGAGTTCATAATAGACAGACAAACGTCTCGATCGAAAGATTAGTAGGTGTGTATATATCCTCAGATCTAGGACAGTATGCTAGATATATGTATTCTACGAAATCGTACGTCAGATGATTGTCCATACATCAAGTACATCGGAAGGACAATGAACCGTGTGAGCGAACCTATTGTTATTTGTTCCTTTAGTTATTTCAAAATAGCATGGCCCAGTAATGGAGCGGAGCAATAAACTGGTCTGTTTATAACGATATCAAGCCAGTTAGTTTGGAAACCCGTCAGTCCTAGTTTTGCTCCCACTCGCGGCAGTTTACGTGTCATTGTGCGTCCACTCTCCCTCTCGTTTTGGTAATCGGCCAGCTCGCCTGGCCTCGCCCATGTCTGAATACTGCCTCACACTGGTTACACATTCGCGATTTAGCTGCTGTGTGCGTTGATTTGCTACGCACTCGGTCACGCGGTTCAATCCTCAATGTACAGCTTATTTTAAAAACAATGTTGAACACAACGTTGTGAAGATTTATGATTTAATTTGGCCTGAGACTATCGAGCACTCAGAGTTTCGGACACTTTGAATGCAGAATAGGAATCCTTTTTTCGCAATAGTAACTTAATATCTTCTTAATATCAGTGTAAGTTACCTATAAACATACTTCAAATTAAATTCATTGCTTTAACATAAATTAGTTCGTAAGTATAAATGTTAAAATGCTTAACGTTTGAGAAATTAACCAGTAAATTACTAATTGGAATTGCATTTAAGATAAAGAAAGCACCGCACTGACTATTATATTCTAATTTGTTTCTAGGTAGAATGCTAACTACTTATTTATCATTAACATGAGTAAATATATATCTAAAGTAAAGATCTAAATATTTGGCTGTTAACAGCTGTAAAATTGCTGCGAATATCAATTACCAAATTGCTTATTCAATTGAGACATATTTAAGCATCGTCGTCGATTTCGTCGATTAATGAAGGATACATTTCAACAGACTATAATTTTACGATTCATAACATGCGAAGCTTTGCAGGACTTTCAATGGTTACGGCCTAAACTAGAACATAAACCGACATACCTGTTCTTTGCTTTGCAAAGGTGCAATCTGGCGATTTGATACAAATATGCGCGCGACTAATCGACAATTCTGTTTCTGAATCGTGCTAGTCGCAAAAACCAGTCTAACATTAAGACAATCTTACCTTTTACGAAATATAGAATAGATAATAGGTATAAAAGATCTGTGTGTAATAAATATATTCGATTGATGTGTTGTGACCTAGCTAGTACCTTCTTTATTTTATAAAGATTGATGATTGATTTGAGCGTTTAGGAAATGTAGATGCATATTAAACTAAATGAGTTGTGAATTAGGATCTCATTTAAACTTGCGATATGGTGACTTTTACCGCACAATGTTGCCCTACAGTGTCAAACGATTAGTTATAAATTGTGTATTTATGAGATTCGCTGTCACAGCCATGAATAAGTTATTTGATCCGTTGACCGCATTCGACACATCAATTTATTAGAAAATCATTTTCCAAAAGAGATGTTATGGTTCTATGTCTGTGAGATTGCATGGATTATGTATATAGTGTGTATACATGTATGTATTGGTCAGCGAGGTGAATGCCCTCAGTGCTGGATTCTGTGGCGGGCTGGCGGAATGTGTTGCCAAACGCACTGATCGGAACTCGGCCAGAATGTACCGCTTTGGGCACAAGTAGGTAGCCCACACTACGTCACCGCTGACGATACCGACACTCCACTTTTTTTTATATTCCTCACGCGGACGTTGCATCTTTTGACAGCTAACCTCTTTTACTTACAATCACATTAAAATTGCCAGTTATTTACTGTATGTTCAAATCCGTTTGTTGCAAAAAATTTAACGTTTCATTGGAGGAAATATAAGTCTGCTGAGTCGTATCGTTCATAACTGTTTTCAATTTCTCCACAGAAACTGTGGATCAACACAAGATTTTAAAACTTTAACTGAAACTGTTGGTATCATAGAACAAGTTGAACTTGAGACGTTTAATCTAATCAGTGGTTACTGGAAGATTAATGATTCAGCACATTTATCTACGGAGGCTTTACCTTTACCTTTGAAAATAACTAAATCTCTTTATATCAAAACAACTTTTCATGGAATTCATCATTTTTTTCATCATTTTGGCCGCATGAAGTCCACTGCTGGACACAGGCCTCCTTCAAAGATCACTACAACGACCGATATGGATGTGTTCTGGTCTCATTGGGGGTTTTGCCATAATCGCCACGCTTGGCAGACGGGTTGGCGATCGCTGTTGAGTTGTTAATGTACTTGAAGGACGCTGCTGCCTATCCTCGGGGTAATCCCTTAGTCGACTTTTACGACACCCACGGGAGGCTTACTTAGGCTTCCGCGATTATTAATCATTCGATATAATAAAACACTTCAACGGATATTACATCGCGTATAGTATTTATGATTTTTCTAACATTTCAAATACTTTGCTGTGTTCGTGGTCGCAGGATGATTAAGCTGACAGACGTCGTTACAGATATAAAACGGTAATTTATTTTATTTAACGTACAATTCTAATAAATAAATGTTTAGATGCACGCAGTAATCACTTGGTGTCTTGATATTTTTCAGTGTGGTATGCTGTTTGGGACTTTATTATTTTAATAACAGGATTCCAAACTGTTGGTTCCCGTCAATCAGCTTCTCTATTGACATTAGGATGTTTTTAATTTCATTAGTCTCACAAAATATTCTTAGATGGATTTATTGAGCCTTTCTGGATATAACATCAACAATCATCGTGCGGCGCTCTAATCTAAGTAAAATCACTATGTCAGGCTTATTGGCGACAATAGTCCTATCAATGATGATATAACGATCCCAGTACACCGCCACATGAGTATCGTAAGATGACCAGTTATCTCCGCTTCTAAATGGTATAATCATCATAGAAAAATAATCGGATACTGCAATAAAGTACCGTAGCCGCTCGGACTAATGACAATACAAACCATTAGCATGTGCTATTCATGTCAAGTATCAAGCCTTGAACTCGAACCCGCGGTAAAATTTATGCTGTCTCGACATCTTAGTAGCGGTATCCGGTTTCTACAGATATATAGGTACCTATACTTGAACGCGACACCTAATACTAGAAGCTAACATCGACGACGGGCTTTCTAAACATTTCGACTAATACTAAAATGGTGTACCTGGCTATGTTCACACGGCAATGCACCGCATGACTTTTTTGCAGGATAAACCTTATCGAATATGTAGCACATCATCCACATCATCATCATCATCATGTCAGAAAAGGCAGCCACTGAACAAAGGTCTCCCCATAACACAACCGGCTACATGGTCGTCATTTTGGGGGGAAATTGCCAGTACTCTTCTGTGTGATGTCCGGATTAAGATTAAAGCACCACTCCATCTCCTCCCGTGGACGGCGTAAAAGGCGACTACGGGACCCTAAACAAGAGGGTTGGGCAGCAGTGTCCATTCTATGGAACAGTAATAATACTGCGCTCACCAACCCGCCTGCCAAGCGTGGTCTGGTCTCCTACCGGCTAAAACCACCGGATTGGTCATTTTTAGCACCGAAGGGGACTTCAGGAACTAGAAAAATCTACATTTAAAACTAGCCATTGCCTCGCCTTTAGACACATCTCGAAGGGTATGACAATAATGCTGTCATCCGATAGATATCCGAGACATCAAGCGGAGTGGAGGCGACTGTAACATCTTGGGGGGAATTGTAAAGGATTCCCCCGAAGTCTTGCTGTGCGCTGTGCTGCGTACATACACGGCGGAACTTACCCATGTGTGCACCACAATCTTCTCCGTATGAGAACGCAGATTCCCTAATCTACGCACTCACATGCACATTACTTACGGCCGAATACTGAAACGCCACCTAATATTTAAATCCCGCTTATCAATTTGAGTCACCTGTTTTCAGTAGGGAGGCGGGCGTCTCAAATCCTTAAGCAGGATTTTAAATACCCTTACGGGACGGTCGAATACAATTGTGCGTATTGTAAGATCGAGTTTAGCTCATCAGGTTTACGTTCGTAGTTTACACAATTGTGTATGAAGCGGTCTTTCCTCTACCGCGCAAATTCGCGATGTTTGTCAGTCGGCAGACAGATATCGAGCTGTCCAGTTTGGTGAAAAATCGCGCTCGTCTATTTGCGAAAGTAAGTCACATATTTGATTTGTCTTATAAGACAAATGAATAATATGTTATTTAATCATTAATTAGATAAAAACTGAATGTAAGTAATACTAACAATAATAGCAAGTAAAATCTTCTATGTAATGGCATAACAAACATTTCGGTCACAATTGACGGCACGGTTGGTGCAGTGGCTGATACAGTCGACTGCTGCGCTCCGGGTCGCGGGTTCTATTCCCGCACGGAACAAATATTTATATGATCTGCAGGTAGTTGTTCCGGGTCTGGAAAACCCACGGTGGGGATCGTTATAAAAAAAAACTGGGCCTAATACATACATGAAATACATTATGATTTTTCATATTTTGAGATTTTCTGATCAATGACAAACATATTAAATCACGCTGCCATCTCACAAATCCTAAATAATCCTGGAGACAAAGATAACGATGACAAGCAAGGAGTATTACAAGCCTAACCTAACTCCACCTCTGACGATTCTACCTCATCTTCACCGAGGCTCAGAAGTTGACACCAATAACAACATTATTCCATTCAATCAATTAAGCTGGCAGAAGAAGATCTTCAACAGCGAACACATTCTCGCTCTCCAGGAGATGTTTTGACCCCCTCACAATACTTCGCAAAATATTTTACAACTTCTCGAACAGTTAGCTAGAACCACTAGTCAGCATTAAATGGCTAATACTGGAATGTAGATGAAAGCTTCGTGTATAGTACACGATATAGATTGGATATTAATTTTTTTGTGGATTCGTGCCATGTTTGGATGTATAAAATGTAGTTACTCACAATTGTACGTATGAAATGATAAGCCCAGTACGATATAATTGTTGGTATCCAAGATTTTCAAAGATTGTGTCGCAAATTATGCCAGAATGTTTTTTTTTTTTTTTTTTTTAACTTTGCCCCACACTAGGATTTCTCCTGTGTCGTGGGTGCGTTTACAGACATGAATTCCACATACAATACACCCAGACCCGGAACAACTACCTGCAGATCATACAAATATTCGTTCCGTGCGGGAATCGAACCCACGACCCGAAGCGCAGCAGCCGACTGTATCAGCCACTGCACCAACCGTGCCGTCAAAATCGTATCGTAATCTGAGGCCCAAAATTACCCATAATTCAAATTCAAAAGTAAGAATTTCGCCCTAGACTAGACTAGACTAGACTTCGTCTGCTACGACTAGTCCAAAAGGGTTATCTCGCAATTCAGTATTCGTCCGTTAGACTCGGAAATATGTGTCCTGCCATCATACTAATTTGTACCTTAGCGCGGAAAGCCAATTGCATAATGACAATTGACATTCTTTTATAATAGATTATATTAATTCATTTAATGACATTTGATCATCCTTCATCCTCAATTTTTTTAAATGACACTTGGTTGTTTTTTTTATATATATTTACTTCATTTATATTTTAGACTAAGTGCGAGGACCATGTGGATTATTAATTTATTTTGTTTCATTGACGTGATAGTTGTCTGGCAGTTTAGGTATGTCATGCTCACTCAAGTGTCCTGCTGATGGTGGCGTCGTGTATCGGGTCGCTTAGTTGCCCTACAATATGGTTGAGCTGAGCGACGCTGATGCATGCGTCATGCTCGTGAACGAGTGCTGTCTGTTGGGATTGGTCAGCTTAATACTGCCATGATAATTTAATCATAAGTTATTCTAAATATCAGGCTTGTTTAGTGTGGACTTTTTAAGAAGTTTACTTTTTTCTGCTACATTGTCCTCACATTATTTATTTTGAGAACAATGTAATAAAAAATACTGTGACAATTATTATGATTTCAAAAGAGTAACCATGGAGTTTCTTGCCCGTTCTTCTCCATAGGAAATCAACATCTTGGAACGCGGCAACCAAAGTCTTGACTATTAAGTGCATGCATATGGTTTTACATGAATAAAAATATTTTTATCTTATCTTAATAGCCAAAACACCAACAGTTCCCTCAAATCATAGTTGGTGTAATTGTAGCATTTTGTGGATGCCTTTTCAGCCGCACGAAATGCGTGCGAGATTTAAATTCTAAACGTATATCCAGACAACAAACACATTTACGTACAACAAAAAAAGTTATTTACCTACCGAAATTAATGCAACGATTTCACACGATTAATTTCGCTGGTAAATATTTTTCACTGGGGCGGCGAAAGTGGTTGCAGTTGCAATTCAATCGTACTAGCGCTCGCGGCCCCTACATTTTTGGACTTTCGAGCCGGATTCATAAAGCTATTGATTTGGTAAACAAGAGTTTGTATTATGGTACTTTTAAACACTAGTTTGGCGTAATAGTAATATATACTGGAGATACCTACCCTGGTAACGATCACCATGATGACGGCGGCATGTGGTCACCAGCCCGATCTGAAACAATAAAACTTCATTGTAATTCACGTCAAGCCTAATAGACCTACTTAGATTACTTGAGGAAATAAAATAAATTGAAGTGAATTGAATTGAAATAACTCGTAACGTCCCGTCTCTATGGAATTGATGACTCTAAAATTTTCTTCTCTTCATCATCATATCAGCCAAAGGACGTCCACTGCTTAACAAAGGCCGCCCGCATAGATTTACAACGAGAAACTACATGCTGCCCGTATCCAACGACTCCCAGCGACCTTCACCAGATCATCTGTCCTCCTCGTTAGAGGTCGTCCCACGCACGTTTCCGGTGCGCGGTCTCCACTCGAGAACCTGTTCTGTTATCTTATTATAATTTTGAGGTTAAAATATGAAATCGATATGAAAAATAGTAGAAATATACTAACTGTTCTTCATATCCAACTTGGAATGCAATTTACGATGTTAAGTGGCTATATTAAAGTACGATGTTCAGCATACCTTTGTTTTATAAAGTGCAGGTTCTATAAGCATCACGAGATATTTGCATAAGTATTACATTTAAATAATACATTGTTCCACATAAGATACACGGCAGGTAACTAGCAAAAGAACATGTCGTCTTTTCCCGTGTGGTCCCGGCTTAGAATAGCACCACCGCATCTTATTCCGTGGGTGTAGTAAAAGAAGACTATGGGATTAGCCGGAGGAAGGGCAGCACTCAGCAGTGTCCTTCGAGTACATTTAGAACTCAACTGCGATCCCACCCATCTGCAAAGCGTAACCATTACGGCTTCAATCAGCACAACACAAACCCATACTGGTCGTTGTGACGGTGTATGGGGGAGCCTTGTCCAGAGGTGCAATTCCTTAATCTCAAACATCCATACATCCTTGAATACAGAATTGAAATAACGGTGACAATCCAATTTGGTATTCCCTAAACTCGTCCCCATGGCTCACCGTCTGCAACGTGTCCTTGAATCGCTTCAATTATGTCTTAGCGTATACCAAATTGGTTTTTCACCGCGTCATTTTAATTCTGTATTGAAGGATGTATGGATGTTTGACCTTAAGGAATTGCACCCCAGCACTGAACGCTTTTCGGCTGAAATGACAAACATGTCGTTTAGCTATCAGAACTCAATATCTTTAATGCATTACTTTTAACATCTACTACGCTATATGTAGCGATTCACGATAAATTACGTCACTGTGGCTGTTGATACTTAATGGAAATTTGTCATAACTATTATTAGATCTAACTTGAAATCCTTATTTATAGAGATAAGGAAACAAACCTAGCCGGAATGGTTAGGAACAGGCAAATATAAACTACGAATAACTCTAACCAAAACTACGGATATCACAGTCTACGATTACTACTACTACTCATATATTATTGAAAATTTTCTCTAAATAGGTACCTACACATCAGCCCGCCTTAAGGGTCACGTCCGTGCAGATTGGGAATCTACGTGCTCATACCAAGATACCACAGATATAGGAAATAAGAAGTGGTGCAGGGGCGTAACCGCGCCACCGCGACATGCACATCTCGGCCATACGGAAAATATGGCGGTTTTACAACATCAGTTGAGATTCGATCGCGTAAGTGAAACTTTGTTAAAGTTTCGTGCTGGTCGGGGATAACATGCAAAAACGTAAGCGAAAATAATAACTTTATCAAGGAAGGAATCATATGCAAGTGAAAGAATTTTGTTGTATTTATCTATAAAATAATTAATTAAAAATTATTGTTTTCTTTATTATGTTACATTTGGACTGATGGAGCAGAACGACATTATTATTTTTGTACAAAATACAATGCTTCTAATCTACTACTTTTAAGTAGCAATCGGTGAATAACAAACGCAGTGAATAGAATAGCGAATTGTTCTTCCAGTAAACTTACGCGTTGCGTGATACGGCCACCGTGTGCAGTTCGTACGCTCGCCATGATTGGCTACCTACAAAGTGTGTTTTAGTATGAGTAGCCAATTATACTGTTGTGTTTATTCAGTTCATTGGATGATAACTTGTAACTGTGCGCATTAGTGTGATTTTATGAAGAATGGTAGGGGAAAACTGGATTTCTAGGCAAGCATTCATTTTGAACTACATAACATATCTCCTTTCTTCCAATATCTTTGCAAGGGACGCTCGGGAAGACGGCGGTACGTGGGTACATGTGCATGTTATTAGCGTACTGGAGGATGCTGCTGTCATTCTTTTGATATAACCCTTAGTCGCCTTTTACGATACCCATGGGGAAGAAGGGTGGTCTGCTCTTTTACGGGAATCACACGGAACACACATTAACTAGGTACTTACATGAATATATTAAAGAGATCAATTAGGAAATAAATTCAAACACACAATACAACCAACATGCCACTTCGATTGGGTACCGAAGGTAGGTCCCTTATCGCAAGAGGCCGGCTACCACCCTCCCCGGGAAGGCCCGGTGGCCTCCGGTGGCGCGCACGTGGTCGTGTGCTGTCGTGCAGCTCACACTGAGGCTTCGGGGGTTCTTTCCAATCCCATAGATGTGCCTGGGGGTGGCGCCTTTTAACATCCACCTCCCCTCTTCTAGAGAGGGTGACCGCTTTAGTCATCCCCTCCGAGATGTACCTAAAGGCGAAGCACCAATGCGGCTTTAGTCATTTTATGGAGGACCTGGTGCCAAAGATCACCTTTCCGGTGGTTTTAGCCGGTAGGAGTTCGACATGCCCCAATGCCTATCCCCCAGGCGGACGAAGTAGATAACATATTTCCACCTGAATAAAAAAGGTGTCAGATATTTGCCGCTAAGCAGTACCTTGAACTTGCTGTGTTCCAGTTAGAAGGGCACTGTAGCTAGTGAAGTTACTGGACATAAGAAACTAAATAAATTAGTTTGTCGAGGTGACTAGCGCATTGAGGTGCCACGCAGGACTAGTCCTGGGTAGGAATACGACTGTTATGAGCAAGCACGACACTTACCACCAGGCGAATGAATTGCTTGTCTTCTCAACATATTGTGAAAAAAACGAGAAGAATATTTTTTTAAACGACCACCTACGTTCATCTATATTCAATAATTTGATTTGGAATAAAATAATCAAGCAAGTGACTTTTGATCTTTAAGGATAAACATAAAAACCAAGGCTTTTGCCATGAATTGTTAAAGGTAATCTTGTATATAAAGTTATGTATAAGTAGTTGACTAAAGACAGTATTAAGTACGTACGGCATCAAGTAATATTAAACGATTCCGTTGCCATAAGTTTAACTTACCTAACAGCTAAGCTAACCGTAAGATTTCGTTTTAATGTTATCTAAGCGAAAGTCAGTTTTAATTTCAAAATATCCGATTCTAAATAGTAAATCGTTTACAAATGGTTCGACGAATGTTGCCTCGTACGTTTCTATCAGTTGCCAACTAGTGAGGATCGAATTGTTTTCGAAATGATCCGTCATTGTTAGACGTTGTGTGATGCTCTTATTGAGTGCATTGTTCCATAATGCAAGTACTTAGTATACGCGATGTCGGCCCATTGATACGGAGGTTGTACTCAGCCGGTTTCAATTGAGGTGTACGTAGACAAGTCGACCTACTCGTTTATATTTAGATTTCAATGTGCAGATGTCCAAAATAAAATGTTGGATATTTTATCTACAGATATAGATAGAGTAAGGCCTCTTTTTGAGTGTACTGTTCATAAACTCAGCTGGTCTTTTATCCTTATTAATCAGTTTACTTAGGATTTGAAATACAATATTACAAATACATATTCATATACAAATAGATTAACATTACACATGAATTATGTAAGTGCAACTAGATAAAAAGTTATAAAACACTTATCGCAACGCATCCACTTGGTTTAAATTGGGAAATTCGTATGGCCAACAATCACATCATGAACAGGATACTATTGGAACAGAGAGGTAACCTTCTTGAGAATAATCGCCTCAAAGGCCGCCTTTAGCGCCCCTGCGAACATTCAGACGTAGCATCTAGTGAGTTAGGAAAGTTTGCAGGTTTGTAAGTTTATATAAGGATGTGATGGTAACGGGGTGGTGGTATTCTTTGTCGTATTGTGCCGGCTATAAATAGCACCACCCTCACCACCTCATCCCGTGGATGCCGTTAATGGCGACTACAATATCAGCTGGAGGACGGGCAGCAGCGTCCTTCGAGTATACTTACATGTCAACTGCGATCTTCAACCCTTCTGCTAAGCGTGGCGATTATGGCAAAACTCTCCTATAAGCACACAACACAAATCCAGACAGGTCGTTGTGACGCTCTTTGGGAGAAGACTGTGTCCTGCAGTGGACATTTTTGGCTGAAATGATGATGATGATAATAACGCAGCTCCGCCAGCATCCTGAAGATATTATTTCCTTTTAATAAGTTAACGTAGGAGACGTCATCATCATTTTCATCATTTCGGCCGAATGAAGTCCACTGCTGGACACAGGCCTCCCCCAATGATCACCACAATGACCGATATGGATGTGTTGTGGGCTCATTGGGGGGTTTTGCCATAATCGCCACGCTTGGCAGACGGGTTGGCGATCGCAGTTGAGTTGTTAATGTACTCGAAGGACGCTGCTGCCCATCCTCCGGCTAATCCCTTAGTCGACTTTTACGACACCCACGGGAGGAGATGGGGTGGTGGTATTCTGAGCCGTCACCACACGGCAGAGAGGAGACGTGCGATGCCTATATTATAGTTAATCGCAGTACACTTGTGAATATAGGCTTCTCCCAAGTATCGGCACTGGATTCGGTCCCTTGACTTCCCCATCCAGTCCTCCCACCTCGATACTTGCTTGTTAGTACCTAAATTATGACGCAATACTATTGCACGTGTTGCTGCACAAAACTTACAATTTATTGTTTACCATCATATTTTTGATTGTTTGATCTGACCGTGTGGTGCCGGCTAAGAATACCACCACCCCATCTCATCCCGTGGGTGTCGTAAAAGGTGACTATGGGATTAGCCGGAGGATGCGCAGCAGCGTCTATACTAATACATTAACAACTCAACTGCGATCGCCAACCCGTCTGCCAAGCGTGGCGATTATGGCAAACCCCCCCAATGAGCACACAACACACCGATGTCGGTCGTTGTGGGGATCTTTGACGGAGGCCTGTGCAGTGGACTTTATTCGGCCGAAATGATGATCATATTTTTGACATGCAATATAACCAATATGACTTTATAAAGCTTTAGTGGCTATAATGCCCTTTATTTTAAGTAATGTGAAAATGTGAGAACTTCGTAAGGCTTGATTAGTGCTTTGCGTAAACAAATCTCAATTTCCTATTGTGTATTATATGGAAAATGGCGTTTTATTATATGTATTTATTTCACACAGTCTTTGTTTTCACATAACTAACTTGGCAAAGTGTAATAATCACAATAGTGATTACTTTTTTCGAAACCGTTGAGTTTCTTATCGTCTCTACTGAATAGGACCAACTTTATTGAACCGTGTACCAGATTCTTGAATTTACTTAAACCTATTAGGGCCTATGTATAAAGTAAAAACTTTCCGACTTTGACTTTGAATTTCATTCAATAATCTAGTTCTGGTCGAAAACCATAATCGTACTGGATATTTTACTATACTCGTATGTACTATTTTCATATTCTCACTTTGACTATACTAGGAACTTGAACGGAAATTGTGGTCACAAACGAATGAACCACTATTAGGGAATGTATTTGATCTTCATTACAGACTTTAGGTACAAATCTGGATACTGAAAAGGGATTTACATATGTTCAATGTTTCATCTTCAGTGAAAATGATTTATGTTCCTAACTCAGGACGTAAGGATTATTTAAGTAACGCTTGAACGGAATTCATATTGAAGTATCAACATCATATCATATTAGCCAAAGGACGTTCACTGCTGAACAGGGACTTAACGCAGTAAAACTAGGTACTATTTCACAGTAGGGATGCTGCTGCTTATCTCTATGGTTTAGAGTCCCTTAGTCACGTTTTACGATATCCACGGTAGTAGATGAAGTGGTGCTCTTTCTTATTCCGGGTACCACACGAAATACTTCAAGTAAGACAATAAAATAATCTTGTAAAAGTTTAAATGTAAAAACAGAAATACCCCATGGTGCTTCTGTTAAAGAACTCGAATCTGTTATTGATAATATTTGCCCCGGTTCTAACAAGAGTTTTTAATCTTTGTATAGATCCTAATTTGATGAAACATAAAACGGTCCTAATTCTCGGACCGGGCTGCATACATAATCCCCCAAATTATAGATTGACTTTTGCTGTTCTTTGTTAAAATAATGCTTGACCAGATTGATGTGGAATTGTATTAATAATAGGATTTTACATAGCATGCAGTTTGGCTTCTCAAAAAGTAGACCAACGACAGACGCGGGTGTGAAATAGTCATTCAAATTTTAGAGGCTAAGGGGATGCTATTGGTGTCTTCTGTGGATTTTCCAAGGCTTTTGATTGCGTGGATCACAATATGCTCGTGTGTAAATTAATGCATTACGGAATTCGTGGAAGAGCGCTCGAGCTAGTATTATCATATCTAGAAAGACAGCAAATAGTATGATTAAATCACGTAGTATGTGCTGGGGTTGCACATGCATGTATTATACGGCACGTATAGATGCTGTAAGTAAGTATATAGAGATAATGAAATAAACACGATATATTTCCGTAAGCTATTTCGATTCAATGGATGCTATTCGCGTAAACTTCAGAAAACATCGCGTAGTAGATAGAATATAAAGAATACATATCAAATCACTAGTATCTTTAAAGAAAATGGGCGTGCATCAAGGTTCAATTCTGGGTCCTTTTTTCTCCCTTGCTCCTTATATAAATGATCTCTCATACGTGATATTGATGACTAAATTATTTAATTTAATATTATTTGCAGACGACTTATCCCTTATTTATTTTTCTTAACAGAAAGATGAAGAAAAGATGTAGAACTTTTACATGTAGTGATGGCTTATCTTCTCTATCTAAATGGTTTGCTGCATACATTATTTAGCTGAATCGTAATAAAACTAAATACTAATTTAAAATGTTCGTTTCCAAACGTACCCGAAGTCGAATTAAAATAAGCGATCGAACGTTACAAAATTGATGTTATAAATAATACTGTTTTACTGGATCATCATTATCAGCATATCAGCCAAAGTATGTCCACTGCTGAACAAAAGCCGCTTACATGTCGTCATTTTGGGGGTAATTTACCGGTACTCACCACGCTTTGTAAGCGGGATAGTGAGCGCAGTATAGCAACGTTTCCACAGAAGGGACGCTGCTGCCCATCTCACTGGCTTAGAGTACCTTAGTCGCCTTTTACGACATTCATGGAAATGTAGTGGTAATATATTCTTATTCCGGATGACTCACGGATATCCTAATCCGTTTTACTAGGTATCACTATTGATTTGAAGTATAATGAAGAGCTCACACAGCAGAGCTTTATCAAGCAGGTTAAGTTCTGCTGCATATGCACTAAGTAATATGAGGCGGCTCACTGACATAGCTATTGCCAGACTATTGTATTTCGCGTATTTCCACAGCATTATGTCCTATGGAATTCTGCTTTAGGGGCAGCGGCTAACTTCTAGTCTATTTTCATATCACAGAAAATTGCTATCCGCGCCAACATGGGTCCTCGCGTTTTTAAAGTAGGTACCTAATCAATATACTTAAACTGCGTTCAGTTTAGTATTTTCGAATTTTTTTTTAAACGTTGCCACTCTCTATGTTTTTCTCGTGGGTGCGTTTACAGACATGAATTCCACATACAATACGCCCAGACCCGGAACAACTACCTGCAGATCATACAAATATTTGTTCCGTGCGGGTATCAGCCACTGTACCAACTGTGCCGTCATAATATAATGTATGTGCGTAAAAACCTCAGTTTGTTTAATGTTAAAAGCGGCTATTATGAACAATACACTAGAAATAGACATAAAATAGTGGTACCTTTACATAGATTAACCAAGATAATTAAATGTTTCTTAAGGAATTGTATCTGATTCTATAATAAGTTACCAAAACAAATTACGGATCTTAAAACACACATTAAAACTTAGAAAACCTCCATTACAATATGTTGACGTGTGGCGTTAATTATTCTTTTCTGTTCATGCGGCTTCCCTGGAAACCAATTTTCCTGCATTATTTTTGTTAAAAAGCTGTCTTAAATAATTTGTAAATATAGATTGTAAAACAATATACCTATAGAAAAACATTAATAATTATCATAAATGTCCTCACTCTAGTTTTCTATCGGCATTTCTTCTCAGAGGTTGTCATGAAGCAAAATGCCTCTGCCGTGTGGTGCCAGCTCAGAATGCCACCACCCCATCTCCTCCCATGGGTGTCGTAAAAGTCGACTAAGGGATTAGCCGGAGGATGGGCAGCAGCGTCCTTCGACTACATTAACAACTCAACTGCGATCGCCAACCCGTCTGCCAAGCGTGGTGATTATGGCAAAACCCCCCAATGAGCCCACAACACATCCATATCGGTCGTTGTGGACATCTTTGGGGGAGGCCTGTGTCCAACAGTGGACTTCATTCGGCCGATATGATGATGATGATGAAATGCCCTCCGTTGTTTCAATGGGACGTATAAAAGTTTATGTTACGTAATTAATTAATTAATTGTTATAAAACACTTTGAAACGGATTAAATCGCGTATATTATTAATAATTGTTTTTCCTGACGTTTCGAACACTTTGCAAGGTTCGTGGTCACAGGACGTCATCTGTTTTAATACGTTTAAAAGTGTTTTATAATAATATGTAATAATCGCGAAAACCTAAGACATTACTTACTATGAATAAATTATTGATTGACTGATTTTTCAATCAAAGAGGTTTCCTCGTTGGTTTCCTTTTACGGCATCCATATAAAGACAGAGATGGCAGATAGAGAATAGTCTTTTTTTGGCTCCACCTTGATTTTCATCAAATACAAAGTTCAAATGTTTAAATTAAATAGCCGCCAGCAACCTCCCCTTTATACAGATTACCCGTCTCATATCAAAAACAGCACTTTTAATGCTGTAAGATGACATTATAATACGCAGATCGTGCCTCACTCCGACGACGACGGCGCAGCTTATTACGCACTATGCGTGTGCGCATGTCCCGGCGTAATAGCGACGACAACTCAATACGTAGGTTAAGAAGATCCACTTTACACAATATATTGGCTGACAGACTTGAAGTATGGTGTGGCATTTGTATAAGTTGTTGTGGTTAGGATGTAGACGGCACAGTTGGGGCAGTGACTGATACAGTCGGCTGCTGCGCTCCGGGTCGTGGGTTCGATTCCCACACGGAACAAATATTTGTATGATCTGCTGGTAGTTGTTCCGGGTCTGGGTGTATTGTATGTGGAATTCATGTCTGTAAGCGCACCCACGACACAGGAGAAATACCAGTGCGGGGCAACGTTTTTAAAAAAAAGAAAAATAAAATATGGAGCGACGAGAAAGTTGTGAATTAAGAATTCGAATGTTGTAATATTGTAGTCACAAAAACACGAACAGTTTTTTAATGAATTTGTTTAGTCTAAGTTAACAGGAATGCCAGTAAAAAGCCATTGACATATTTCGAGCATTTAGTCGAGAACGAAAAATGTAACAATAAGATACTACAACTTATAAAAGGTACGCATCAAGTTATCTAAATTATACACACTGTATAACTACTAAAGCAAAACTTTATGTAGAATGAAAAATAAATGGAATATAAAACATTTTGCATGCAACACTCACTACGCTTGGCAGGCGGGTTGGTGAGTGCACTGCGGTTACTGTCCCACGGAAGAGCTGCTGCTGCATCCCTCTGGTTTCTTCTGGTGGCTTCAAGGGACTCTCCCTTAGTCGTCTTTTACGACATCCACGGAAGAACATAGAGTGGTGCTATATTCTTAATCCGGACACCACACGGTCACAAGTGTTTTAAGATAGACACACGCACACACACTCATCAGCCCATAAACGTCCACGGCTGAACACGGACCTCGCAATAATCACTGCAATGGCGGATATTGTCAAACCTAATCACCACATTTAGCAGGTGGATTGGTGATCGTCGTATCTTGTTATTAGCACACAGGAGGGTTGTGCTGCCATTCGTTTGACATCAACCATTAGTCGCCTGTTACGACAACCATGAGTGGAGAGGGGTGGTCTGTTATTTGCCAGGAACCACACTGATTGCCGGGAATCATAAACCAATTACCATAAACTGAGAATAATACAATGAACTTAACATTACTTGTGGTCTATCCATTTGGTCGCACCACACAAATAAATAAAACTTTATGAAAGAATTCATCATTATCATATCTATATGGCAATAGCGCGCTACAGACTATTAGCTATAATAAAATTGCGCGCTATTTTACACGCTATAGTTATAACGAACTCGGCGTACGCGACTGACGCGATATTTATGCGGTGAACATTCTTGAATCACGCTAAATGTCGTTGGACAGATAGCGCGCTGTGTTAAGACAGCGCGCTTTATATGTACAGCGCGTTGTTTTATATTTTTGATCTTGAATACGTTATAGTATATCCGATACGTAAAATAATATATATCAAAAGAAAATGGAGAAGTAAATAAAAGTTAATGAACTTTTCCTCGTACTTTCCAGGCTTAGGATAATAGATTTTGTGTACTAATTAGTATAGGATAGGGTTATATTTATTTTATTATTAATTTCTTACAGCAGTTTTCATGGAACGGAATTGTTGATGTTGTGTATGCCTATTATTGACGTCATCAAATATCATGTATGTTAATATTTTAATTTTACGAAATTTTAATGTACGTACATAGCTAGCGCTTCTAAAACAAATAAATCTTATAATCAACGCGTTAGATAACGATCGATAGCGCCCGAATTCACGCGATAATTGCCACCCGGCTCGCGACGCCCGCGCTATGCCATTGCTCGCGCGATTATCCTCGTTACTCGTACTCGTTATATTTAATGGCGCTATTTTTATAACGTCAAGTTGGAGCCGACGTAGCGGTGCTATACGTTGCATGCATATAGCGCGCTATTTAATCGCGCTAGACGCTATATTAACCACTACTAGTCTTCTGTACTTCTTCACTTTGTGGTATCGCGGGCGCACGTGCAAGTGAGCGGCGGAACTAAACGGCGGAAGTCCTTTATCTAACGGCCGTTCATCTCGCGGGACAATACCGCTGTGAACTCCAATAAGCTTTGAATCTTTGATTATTGATGCCGTAAAGTTTTGAAACTAGACCACGGTTTCAAGTTACTAAGTATCTACTTTAATTTTAAGTATAATTGCTGGTATTTTGTTTTATACTAGCTGTAACACGCGGTTTCAACCGCCATTTAATTTAAAAGAAATTGTATTATTATAAATAATTTAGAGTACTTCAGCATAGACATTTGACATAGATAGAGATCCCATGAAATTCAATATATATATTCATATATATTGAATTTCATGGGATTTAATTATTTTGCACGGAGCCCTAATTATTTTTCTAAAATAAAAAGCCTTAGTTATTCCTTATAACATCAGCTATCTGCCAGTGAAAATCCCGTAGAAATCGGTCAAACCGTTTCGGAGATTAGCGGTTGTCCCCGCTAAGGCACATAAGGGAACAGGCAGACAAACAGGCAGACAGACAGACAGACCGACAGACAAAAAATATATAAATAAATAAAAATATTTTTTTTGTCGTAGGTACCCTATATACTTCCATATGCATTTAGTTAAAACCTAAAACAAAAAGGCACTTCAATTTTATTTATTTGTTACTTAATGCAATAGTTGCCCCGCCCGGCTTCGCGCGGCTTCTTCATATCTATATTGCAGGGGTTCCCAACCTTTTTTTGTCTACTGCCCACTTTAAGAATAAATTATTTTTTAACGCCCCCCTTTTTAAACATACTTAAAAACCGCTAAGTACTTATAACTGATTATTGAAACGCAAATTTATAGTATTCGGACAGAGTATCTTTTATTGAAAATAAAACAAACATAATCAATTCTTATATAAAAACTAATGTGAAGGTTGAATCTGATGCTGTTCAATAAGTTTGTTGATATCAGGTTCCAATTTACTCAAAAACAGCCGCAAGTCGCCACGTTCGGTAACACGCAAACGATTTCTCTTTTTAGTAAGCAGCGTTGCCACAGCACTAAATCCACGTTCACACAAATATGACGATGGGAATGCTATCAAAAATCGTTGAACAATTGACCACAATCCAGGGTACAATTGCGGGATTGGTTTTTGTAGCCAAAATTCTTGATATCCATTTTTGAACTTGATTTTTATTTCTTCGTTTGTTGTCAATTCTATAAGTTCTTCTTCCAGCTGAGGTGACATTGCTGTGTTGACATTTGAAAACGGATCCAACACCCAGTCTGGTATTTCCAAGTTTAAATGTCCTGGTATCGTTCGGTGAAGTCAATGTGGAGGTTTTCCAAATGTTGGCAGTAGGCAAACAAGTCGTCGTTACTGCAGTATACTGATAAATTCGGAAAATTGTGAAACTCACGTCTGCCCATATTCTTTTTGTGCAGAAGCAGTTTGGCTGCGAAAGCAGCAACGACATTTTTTGTTTTAATTAAATTTAGTTCATCGCCTTGCAGTTGGAGGTTCATGTCGTTGAACATTTTATACAGGTCTGTCATGTAAGCTATATCATTCTTTGATGTTATGAGCTTGTTGCGCAGTTCTGTATCTTTAGTTTCCAAGAACTCTATCATAGAGTCAAACAGGTTGTAAAATCGAATCAGACAATTGCCTCTTGACAGCCAACGAACTTCAGTATGAAGCAACAAACGGTTGAAATGTTCGTCATTAGTAACACAAAGCTGATGAAATAATCTATCATTCAAAGAGCTGCTACGGATTTTATTGACTGCTTTGATGACATATTGCAGTGATTGAAATAGTCGTTCACTTAAGTTTCTAGCAACCAAATGTTGTCTATGAATAACGCAATGTATAGCAAGGACATCTGGAATTTTATTCTTTAAGTATGCTATGAAGCCTTTATGGCGCCCTGTCATAGCCGGAGCGCCATCCGTAGCAACTGATATAATATTTTTCAAAGGAATCTCTTTCTCTTCACAAAACTTTTCCAATGTATTGAATATGGTTTCGCCTTTTGTACCTGTCTCCAAATTTCTGGCAAACAATAGTTCTTCACGTATTTTCTCATCTTTAATAAACCTCACGTAAGATAGCTACAACGCTTCATTAGTTGGTAAAGTGGACTCATCGAGCTGAATTGAGAATTGACTAGTCCTCAGATGATTGCACAATGATTCTTCAATGTTTTCAGCCATTTCATCAATTCGTCTTTGCACAGAATTATTACTCAAAGTAATTTTTCGGATAATATCTGCGGCCGGTTTATGAAGCACAGTAGTTATTACTTCCTTTATTGCTGGCAAAATTAACTCTTCTCCGATGTTGTGTGGTTTGCCTTTTTGAGCAATTAACAAAGAGATATTGTACGAAGCTCGAAGTCCGTCGTCATCTTGCTTAGCAGCCGCCGAAAATAGTTTTGATACACTTGGCTGAGTATTATGCTTCTTCTCTAGGTCTTGAAAAGTTGCTACATTCTTTTCTGTCTTATCTGGATGCATTTTATTCAAATGATCTTGCAGTCTTGAAGGCTTCATTGCTTCGTTCGAAAATGTTTTTAGACATAGAAGACACAAAGGCGACGACGGGTTTGTGGGATTTTCAATAAATCTGAATTTAATATATTCCGCAGAGTATTGCCGTCTCTTCTTTTTTACTTCCGACATTGTTTTGTTTTAAGAAATACGTAAGTGTTGAAATCAAGTACTGCTTATCTATTATGCGCGAAACCGCAAATGAAAATAAAATAAATTTACGTCGTTTATATAGGATTGCTTAAGCAACACGCACCAACAGGAATAAGACAAACGTGCATAAACTCGTTTATCTCATTCGACGCCCAATCGTACTCGACAAGCAAGATCAAGTATTATAGAACCAGCCGATTGGTATAGGAATGTACAATTCTGATTATTTAACAAAAACTTGTTAAAACATGATTGCCCGCGGTCTTTTATATCGAACTGAGTTTGAGCTATATCTTAATTAATATGATGTTGATGTTCACAAGATGTAGTTGAGAGTCGAGAGCTCAGTCGGTGTCTAAGAGTCTTCCTAGCTAGGTAGATGAAATTATAAATCGACCCCAAAGCCCTACACAATGCCCCCTTTTTTTCTGGGTCTCTTACCGCCCCCCTTTAGGCCTGCAGCGCCCACAAGGGGGCGTTATCGCCCACGTTGGGAAAGACTGCTATATTGTTACGTATCTGTCAAATATGTTCTAAATTAAATATACTTAATATAATAAACATATTATTTAGATATACATATATTAATACCATGTCGGTTAAAACAGCTTAAAAAATATATTTGAACAAAATTTGAGAGATAGAAGGGTTCTTCATTATCATATCAACCAAAGGACGTCCACTGCTGAACAAAGGCCTCTCCTATCGATTTCCACAACGACCGGTCACATGCCGCCCGCATCTAATGACTCCCAGCGACCTTCACCAGGTCGTCTTTCCACCAAGTTGGAGGTCGTCCTACGCTGCGTTTTCCGGTGCACGGTCTCCACTCGAGAACATTTTTGACCCAACGGCTATAAGTTCTACGAGCAATGTGCCCCGCCCATTGCCACTTCAGTTTACTAATTCTTTTAGCTATGTCGGCAACTTTAGTTCTTCTACGGATCTCCTCATTTCTGATTCGATCTCGTAGAGAAATACCAGGCATAGCTCTCTCCATAGCTCACTGAGTGATGAGCTTACTTATAAGGCACATAGTGAGTGACCACGTCTTTGTGTCATAAGTCATCACTGGTAAAATGGTTACTATGTGCTATCTAAGAAGATAGACATATGCTGTAGCCAACCTTTCTTTTTTGCTTTTCATGAGAAATAATTCAAACCCTACATTATTTTAGTACAACTGTGCAAGCAGCCGTGGAAGGTCTCAAAATAAAAATAAAAAATTATCAAAATCCGTCCAGCCGTTTAGGAGGAGATCAGTGACATACACATGTACAGAATAATTGTATATATACCTACGATAGGTTTATACAACATTAAATCTTTTCATAAACACGAGTTAGTAAGTACGGGGCTATTCCTCACATTAATTCTACTTATATTATTTTAAGTTACTTCACCACTTCAATTTCTTAGAAAGTTAGACATTGCGTTAAAATATCCGTTCTGTTACTATTGTCGATGAAATACAAAATACTTACACGTAAAACACAGCCATATGGAATCACATAACATCACATAAAATCTAAGAACCACTGCTTTCATTTACTTTAAACATACTTCTCTATAAACTAGAATCCAGTTAGTGTAGAGATTTCTAAGTAACTATAGTAAAATACTAGTGTGACATGTGCGTACCATATTTGTCACCGTAGCGAGATAATCCGCTATGTAACGGAAAGGGGACGCAAGTTGTCGATCTCAGATAGCGACTGCAAGTGCCAAGTGCGTATTACGAACATTCAGTTATACAGTAATAATATTCAAGTGATAGCATTATCAATTATCAATCCGTGTGGTGTTCGGATTAAGAATATAGCACCACTCCATCTCCTCCCGTACGGTAGCCAAACTGCGCTCGCCAACCCGCCTGCCAAGCGTGGTGAGTATTGCCAAATACCCCCCAATATGATGTACTACACAGTTGTGAAAATCTATGGGGGAGGCCTTTGTTCAGCAGTGGACGTATGAATGGCCGATATGATGATCATTATCATCATTTCAGCCGCAAAAAGTCCCCCTGCTGTCACGGGCCTCCCTCAAAGATCGTCACGACTACCGGCAGGCAGGTTGGCGATAGCAGATGAGTTGTTAATGTATTCGTAGGACGCTGCTGCCCCTCCGCCGGCTATTTCCATAGTCGCCTTCTGCGACACCCACGGGGCGAGATGGGTTGGTGCTATTCATAGCCGGCACGACACGGCACCAAGTGGTATGCTCATAGATGAACAAACTTACACATAATCTTGCCGAGAAAATTCTGAAGTATATTTAGATAATTATTTTGTTTCCTTATAGAATTTAAATTTCTTTTAAAAGTATAAATAACTTTCAAATAGCGGTTTAACGGCCAAAATTAATAATCAATGTAATCGAAAATTATCAGATTAAAGATTTTGAAAATCATCCGTTGTTTTTTCAAATTAAGAATCGTAAATCGAGAAAGCAACAAAGAATCGTACTTTGCTGAATGAAATTCTTGAATATCACCGTTAAGTTGCATCGGATTAATAAGTTATCAGCGTTAATGATTTGAATGCAATCAATGTAGAGGACACTTACAGCCAAAATTAATAATCAATCTAATCAAAATCTCTGGGTTTCGGATTACGGATATGTCTGTTATTTGTGTTAAATGTGATCATAACACAACAACGGATGAGTTTCAAAAAAGATCTAAAATCTGAAGATTCTGATAACTTATTAATCCGAAGCAACGCAACGGTGATATTCAAGAATTTCATTCAGCAAAGTACGATTCTTTGTTGCTCTCTCGATTTACTGCTATTAGTTAGAGTCCCAAAATATTAGTGACAAACCATATAGAGCATAAACTCGAAGTTTAATAAAGATTAGAAAAATATATGTGACTTTACAACATTCATAATATTGAAACCTTAGTCTTGCACAGCTATGACTTGCATAATACCATGTCAGAATCACTCCAAGATAAATGTAAATACATGAACCTCTTAAACTTTACATTGTTCTGTCTCGTCATATTTGAATAGCATTCTATGACACGTAAAACAACTTCGTTATCTTATCAGTTAAGTATAAATCTCTTAGTTAATTTCATCATTACTGGATACACGATGCTTTTATTCACATTCTCACTTCAACTTCGCCCTTACGTACCACACTGCCTTTAGCCATCAAGACTTCGGCAACTGGCATGAAGGCATAAACTATGTAGGCCTCCTCCTCGCTCTTGGCAGCCCTAATTCCGGTAGTAAAAGAGCCGCGGTCTGCGGGCACTGTACAGCCACGGAAATTTGTACTTATAGGTGACTTTGTATATCAGGATGCGTCCCGAAGGACCTACCTTTTTTTTATTGGTGCACAGTGAAAATTCTTCATGTACTTCCTTCGCCCCGGGGAAGGGCGAAGGTGTATGCCGGCTAAAACCACTGGAGCGGTCATTTTCAGCACCCAAGGGAGGCTCCAGGTCCTCGTATGATCGCACTAGATCCGCCCACTGATGCCACGCCTATAGGCACATCTCGGAGAGGGTGACGGTGAGGTGAAGTCGGTCACCCCCTCGAGGGCATTGTAAAGGATCCCCCAAAGCGTCCCACGGCAGCGCGTGACCACATGCGTGCTACCGTCTTCTCTTGGGTCGCTCGGTGTAGGCACGCAGATTCCCCAATCTACGCACCCGCGAACACAGAGGTCCCGCCTAGTATAGTAACGGCAGGGGTTTTCAGGCGTATAGGAATTAGGTGGTTGTTACCCCGGCGCCGTCTCCTCCTTCTTCGAGCAGGATCGGCCCTCTCCCGATCCCGCTCTGGTTTCTCCTGCTGGACTGGACTGGACTGCATTCCAGTTTTCGTGCTCTGCTAACATAGCCGACAGTACTGCTGGCAGAGAGAGATCTTGCCCGATCCGATCGACCAGGATCCGCCGCTCGGTGGCCCACGCTGGCCACGCCTCGAGCGTGTGCTGTGCGGTGTCCACATACAATGGTGGCACTGTGCCGTGGCCTGACGTCCTATTCTGTGCAGGTACGCACCGAAACAACCGTGCCCGGTGAGCTCCAAAGAGCGGCAGGACGGCCTCCACGACGCGCTTGGTCGCATACTGCATCCGTAGGCAGTGACGCCACTTTCCAAGTGCCCCGAAAGACCTACCTACCAACAACATCAGCTATGCATAGATATATACGGCAGATTTCTTCTTTATTTTTTAATGGGCTTCTCGCTAACATTTCCTGGAAATGTGGCTGCTTAAGCGGACAATTTCTGGCGAAGCCAAAAGAGGCTTCCAGCCAGGCTAAAAATTAATATTATAAATTAAGGCAACCGCTGCTAAAGGCGCCCCCTGCGGGACTCGTACCTCGGCTTAGAGCGTTGTTGAAGGGTAAAGCCAAGTTTAGGGGGCAGCTCGATCGGTATAATTTAAATGTATTTTAGGGGACATATACATAAGACTACAGGCTCGGCAATTCGGCATTGCGCGATAGGCCTCCGCGACGTCGGTGAGGCGGAGTACGCCGAAAGAAACAGTACACCGTTACATACTATTTCCCGCTTAGTATTATACTGCAATGTTTTGAAGATAAATAAGCTGGTTGCTGTGGTATGCGGTGCGTTACGGTTCAGTGCAGGTCGCCTGAGTTGCGGCGGCGCGGCGTGGCGTCGCGTGTTGCGCTTCGCACGATCTGCGGCAGCCCACGGGTGCGCATTGTATTACTTTTTACTTGTCAAATTGGATGAGTTTTAAGAAGGAAACACATAAGATTATTCTTGTATAATTTTGAAGAACCTATACTCACTACTAACTTGGGTGCAAACACGACAGGCCACGGAACGGGAGGTAAAGCTAAAAGGTATAATTCAAAAGCAAAGCACATGGCGGATTCCTACCTTCTGGTGATGGGTACTATGCAGGATTACAGATTTTAGACTAACATTAAAATACACAAATGCAAAGCTAACGA
Organism: Diloba caeruleocephala; assembly: GCA_947459985.1. NCBI lineage: Eukaryota > Metazoa > Arthropoda > Insecta > Lepidoptera > Noctuidae > Diloba > Diloba caeruleocephala. The sequence continues at coordinate 24,869,656 of OX381606.1, read as the reverse complement.
ATAAACCAAGTGCATTGCTTCCGCTTTGCCTTTTTTAGCTCTTCTTGTTTTCGTGACGTTCCATTGTATCCCTAATCATCGGATAACAATAACCTATATAGACTGTTTCAATGATATTATTTATTTTCGAGCTAGTTATTTTTGATCACAAGGAATACGTACACATTATATAAATATGTTATACGCCTGTATTACATAGATTTACGTTTTTTTAATAATAATTACTGCTTTTCAACGAACAATGATCGAATCTCGATTTTTGAGTGTCTGAGATGGATTCGAGTTAAATCTAAAAATCAGTTACCTAATTGATCTCAGACTGGCATCCCTGCTTGCACCTCTCTTTTTTTTAAACGTTGCCCCCACACTAGGATTTCTCCTGTGTCGTGTGTGGAATTTATGTCTGTAAACGCATTACAGACATAAATTCCACACACAATACACCCAGACCCGGAACAACTACCTGCAGTTCATACAAATATGTGTTCCGTGCGGTAATCGAACCCGCTACCCGGAGCGCAGCAGCCGACTGTGTCAGCCACTGCACCAGCCGAGCCGTCAAATGTCCGTCTTGTAAATGTGAACTAATGTATGAAGTAATTTTAAAAAATGAAACAAAAGATGCATTGTGTTGGTGAACAGTCACATAACCAACCCATGCATCGTGCAGTATCACAAAAACATATTAAATAATATTTATTTCATAAAACTCAAAACAACAGTGAAATCTAATGGACATGCGATCGGGTAAACAAAATATAAGGCATTATGTTTCTCAGTTTTATAAGATTTCTGAATCCAGCTATTTATTTATCGATAGACCACAGATAACAGCAATAAAAAAATTTAACAATCATTTCTGCACATCGATTTTGACTACCTAGTACAGGAATGGCTAACCTATGGCGCGCGTGCAATATGTGGACGCGTCAGCAAATTGTGTGCACAGCATTGTTTGAGCGCACTACGTACACACGGCTACGCATTAAGCTATATTGTCTAGTTTATGCTGATCTCTCATTGTACGAAAATGCGAGATAAACTAATACTGTAAATGTAGTCGTGAGTACATACCAAAAAAAATCTAAATAATTAGAATATGTTCGATATTGTCAACAAAATTTTATTACAATCACTATCGAAAATAAGTTACAGCAGTCATTATAAATTGCAATTTGCAGTGAACATTTATCTTTTCTGTTTGTTGAGTATAAAAGTCTTTATAAAGGATGTTAATGTAGATTAAAATTTTATCTATTATTGCCACTAAAATTCTTAGGTAGTTTTTGCCACGTAATGTCTGATTAAAAAAAAGAAGTTTAAGGCCGTTTAAGGAAAAGGTACACCATCTCTGACCAAGGTAATCGCCCATAATCCCAATGTTCATGATTTTGAGTTTATACTAGGTATATCGTGGTTATTATAACTGCTTTAGAAGTTGCGAACAGAATATTTTCATCATCTTCAAGACGAGTCATTTCTTATTTAACGTTTCTAATGGTTTAAATAATCTAGAAGACTAAAGCTAACTATTCGTTAAAAGCTTTTTAGAAACTTATCAATACTCGATTTGTACACGGGCCACAAAACCGTGTATAATTGCAAGTAAAGTAAATCGACGGTCACGATAAATATACGCAATCACATGGTCGTAAGGCGAACCATTTATTGTGTAGTTAGCATGAAGTTAGGTAGGCGTGTGGTGTTTACCTCCGTGGGGATTCCGTGCCTCCGCAACAGGGCCGTGACCCGCCACCTGCCGGTCTCGGGTGAGCGGAGTGGCCGTTGTATACCTACGAGTATACACTACCACTATAGGTAACTATACAGCTACCTAGGTATTACGTTAACATCGTGAATACAACTTGTATAAAAGAATTGAGTTCGATATTTGAATATATCGTTTTAAAAGTGTCCATTAACGGTTATCGCTTACTATCAGGGCGTATGGTTCTTTGCCAATGGTTCTTTGATAAAAATCTCACCTGTTACTTCATCATTTCGGCGGAATGAAGACCACTGCTGGACACAGGTCTCCCCCAAAGATCACCACAACGACCGATATGGGTGTGTTGTGGGCTCATTGGGGAGTTTTGCCATAATCACCACGCTTGGCAGATCGGCGATCGCAGTTGAGTTGTTAATGTACTCGAAGAACGCTGCTGCCCATCCTCCGGCTAAACCCTAAGTCGACTTTTACGACACCCACGGGGGGAAATGGGGTGGTGGTATTCTGAGCCACAAGGCATATGTTACTTGACTAGAGTTCAATGGCTAAATAAGCCTTTAACAGGCAAAAACACCCGTTTAAAGCTAAAATAAATATAAATCGGAAAACGGCTGATCTTTATCATCATATCAGCCAAAGGACGTCTACTGCTGAACAGAGCCCTCCCCATAGATTGTCACAACGACCGGTCACATGCCGCCCGCATCCAACGACGCCGTAAAACGGCTCATTAAGACCGAAATCTGGACCATAGGATAGGTACGGCTGCGAAACGTGGACGTTGAACCAAAGGGACAGAAAAAGTGGAGTTTGAAATGTGGTGTTGGAGGAGGATAGAGAAAGGAAAACAAACGAGGAACAGTTACTAATCGTTAACGAGGAATGACAGCTGTTGAGACCCATACATACCAGGAGAGAAATAATCTTGGCCATTTTATACAACGCGACGTTATTGAGACAATTTAGAAGGAGAATCGAAGGAAGTAAGGGGAAGACGTAGATGGCGCTTTGAACAGCAAGTGAAGGAAAAACTGGGAGTCATATCGTATCAAGAGGTCAAAATGAAGAGACATTATAGAGAGCAGTAGCGAAAGCTCTACCGACAAGAGCTCTTAAAGAATACCTAAGAATTTAATATATAAAAAACCGGTCAAGTGCGAGTTGAACTCGCGTGGAGAGGGTTCCGTAATTGCTGAATATATTGTCGCTTGTTGAATTCGGTCTTGTACCAATAACTTATCCCAAGAACAAACTTAACGTCTTAGTTGAAAAATATATTTTCCCGTACATTCCAAGCGCAAACGTAGGTGTGTACGCACAATATTGAAAGATTTACCATGTTATTTTAAGACCATAGACTTCTTATAGTTAGTATAGTTATAGTTTTCCTGTAATCTATAGGTAAAGGGCTATAATCTACATTTTTACCAGAATTTTAGGCTTAGTAGTTTCTTAGCAAATTGGCTGTGACAGTCGGACAGATAGACAGACACACGAGTGATCCTATAAGGGTTCCGCCGTTTTTACCTTCGGACGTTCGGAACCCTAAAATTAGAAGAAAATGCAGATTAAATAGGTACTTAAAGCTTTTAAGTTTTAATAAACTCATTTCCAAAATAGTTTTTATTATTATTGGAACTGAAAACGGGATATTTACCATGATTTTTATTACTTTTGAGTTCCCGATATTTCGGCGTTGTTTCAAGCGCCATGTTCACGGATAAACATGGTAAATATCCCGTTTTCAGTTACAATTAGAATCAGTGACCATGTCAGTTTAAAAAAAAACTTATACAGTTTTTATTATTTGATGATAATCAAAATGGATTACAAAAACAGTTAAAGAAACTGAAATTAAAGTCTAATTACGTGTTTGGAAACGCTATCAATCACCAATTATGATTGCGAGTTGCAAACTTGTCGCAAATGTGTCGATATTATGTAAACATTGACGTTTGTGCGTTCAGTCGTCGGAAGGCGCATTCACACGCGACTGGGCACCGCTTCCTGTCGCCGACTCGCCACCTCTAGGAAATACGGTCATTCATGCGTGCGCCTGTGACCATCGCAACCGAACCCCTCGGTGCGTTATGTCGTAATCCTTGGTCAGAACAACAATTAGGGTAAAGTTCAGTTGTAACAATGTTTTGATCGATACTATGCATCGTACACTGGAATGGAGCTCTTTTTTTATATACTTTTCACATGTAATATAACTAAGCAAACATCTGCATCTCATCATATCGGCCAAAAGACATTCACTGCTGAACAAAGGCCTCTCCTATAGATTTCCACGATTGTGTCGTCATTTTTGGGGACAATTTACCAGTACTCACCATCCTTGACAGGCGGGTTGGTGAGCGCCGTATGGCTACCGATCCACAGAAGGGACACTGCTGCCCATCCCTCTGGTTTAGAGTCCTTAGTCGCCTTTTACGTCAACCACAGGAGGAGATGAAGTAGTGCCATATTCTTAATCCGGACAACAAACGGATCATTTATATATACAATGTTGTATATATGAATGATCCGATGAATGTTGATGTATACAATGTTATATATACATTGTGAAATAACTACAGCTAAATCTTATAATTAAAGTCAAGTGAGAAAGTAGAGTCATAGTTTCCGTTAGTCTTTAGCCATCCTGTTTCACCGATGAGACTATAAAGCTTAAAAGTAAAATATTAAAACATAAATTCTTATGAGCAGACTACTAATTTCGTGGTTGCTTCCTTCCAAATTCGTAAACCCGTTAAACGATAGTTTATGAAACAAACGGCACAATATTCAAACATACGACATTCTACATTTCAAAGCTGCATTCGTTGGCATTATTGGTAATACCTACTGCTACTTCCTGATTATTAGAAATTCTTTGTAACGTCACTAGTTACCAAACATTTACAGTTTTTGCTTACATGATTTGGTACTAACATAAAAATCTACTTTTATTGTATGAAACACGTTACGATACTGTATTGAAATATTTTAAAATAGCATTTTGCATTACTTGCACACAATGCCGGACATTATTATTCAAATTAATGTCCCAAGAAATAAATAAATTATGTGTCATGCAAATCTCATTGGAATGTCTAGTATCCGATATAAAAATTTCTAAACATCACCTGAGGTCGTTATTACTTGGGTGTGGTCTAATGCTGCCAAAGCTGACACCTCACCCCCGACTAGAGGTAAGTGGAAGGACACCGTGGGGTTTACCCAGTAAGAGCCCATCATCCTCCTCCGCCCTTCTCAAGGCAGAAGAAGTCCATGAGGATATCCCCACGACAAAAAAGAGGTAAATATTGCTGACTTGACCAGATCCCAAATATTTTTAATACGAACGAGACCTTTTCCGTGTTCTGCATATGTACATTCAGAATGGATTCATTAGAATCACTATAATAGTTCTCAATTTCTTCACTTATCTTATGCGATAAAAATCTCATATTTTCATTGCAGGCACCTAATTTAAAACAAGTACATGTTTAGTGCAATATCATCTCAATTTACATTATCTCACGTTTAACAAGATAACGATACGATGTTACAGTGATAACATTTTTCACAAAAAAAACATTCAAGAACAAATTTAAAACATTTCCGACATGAACAAACTATGACTAAACTCGCCCGGTAATGTCACGTTAAAGAATAAGAAAAATAACATGTAAGACAATGTCAATTATGTCATTTATCCTGTTATTAAAGGACAAATGACAATTGCATAATGGCAAACGGATATGCAGCATATATAAAGAAATTCAATATCCAGTGATGCTATGAATGTATTTTATAATAGACAAGAACAATAATATATTGTTTGCATTAGAATAGAATAATATACAGATTTTTTTTTAAATGTTTTTATTTTATTTAAAAATAAACGTTGCCCCACACTAGGATTTCTTCTGTGCCGTGGGTGCGTTTACAGACATGAATTCCACATACAATTCACCCAGAACCGGAACGACTACCTGCAGATCATACAAATATTTATTCCGTGCGGGAATCGAACCCACGACCCGGAGCGCAGCAGTCGACTGTATCAGCCACTGCACCAATAGTTTGAACGGGTTTTGAGGTACATTTCATTACTTCTTATTCTGCGCAGATTGGAACAAAGTTGGTAATGGAAATAAATCGTAATCGAAAACAGGCTGATCCATAGACAATGAGTAATATGTGCTTGAGGCGTGATTTGAATCTCGTCTCAGCTGAGTTTAGATTGATTACCGTTCTGGAATATGACCGATACTCAAGTACAGATTCTATAATTAAACAGTGATCAGGTGATTAAAGATCAAACTGGACTTGAGGACCGTTCTGTAATACGGACCTAGGAATCTAGAACGATTACGTTATTCTATTAAACTATTTAAACCGTGGGTACCTTAGTTTAGTCTGCCACTGTCACTGTTTGGGTTATCCTGAAAATCTTGGTGGTGGATATTGGTTTTGAAGATAATTTGTTAAAGCATAATTTAACAGTTTTTACTAAAATATGTTTGAACTGTAGTTACCGTTTAAAGACACCAAACGCTTACCGACCTCCATCTTCTAGTATTTTCGAATTTTCTTGAGACAATAGTTGTCTATGATATAAAAATAACATTGAGTTAGTTACATATTGATCGCAGAACAGATATTTGAAATACGACCTTCGACCGACTTCGCTTTTTAGAGGTGCGGGTGAGGAAAGTAGTTGATGAGATACCATGCCGCTAAACGCCGCGCCACCGTTTAAACGCGAAGCACATCACCTGACATAAATATGTAGGTGTCGCGTCCGAAAAAATCTCAACATAATTGGATTTTTTCTCAACCAGTTCACCGACTTTACGACCGGAACTACGGGAGACAGAATTTTATTTGAACGCAAGACTTGTTTACAAATCAGGCATTACTTAATCCTTATTTTTTTACTTATTCTTACTTTCATTTACACACGCTTAGCATACTAAAGAGTGGAATAACTGGTACTGATCAGTCGTTGCTTTATTTCTTTACTTTCCTATATAAAATTGAAGATAAATACGAGCAGTTCTACATATATTCGTGACGTGAAAACATTTCTAAAAGAATAAATATGCTCAGCACGTCGCTCATCTGCACAACGATGGCAATTTACTAACGACAAAGATTCATAGCTAGAACTCACAACACGGTATCTTCACGCCACTGCGACTTGCGAACATTTTTTATCGCCTCGTAAAATAAGGAGAATGGTTTGTGTCAACAACAGCACAGCACGAGTTTGTGCATCACCGGAGATTGCCACTACCGTCCAGCTAGGTAGCACCTTCCCTGCCTCCGCCAACTTCGAAATGACAGATATCGTAACAAATGTACGGACTAAAATGGAGGATCTAGTTATAGTGGCGGATCATATCCAGACGAGTCGAGCTAATTATCGCTTAAGAATGTCACCGTGCAAGCTCACTTACCTGCAGAATGTTCGTGATGTTCTCATAAAAGGAGCATTTTGCCGCAAATATCGAGCTAGACTCATAATTTCACATGACTGTAGAAAAATCACACCAATACAAACTGGTTTTTATGCCTAGTTGAATATTAAAGAGTCGATTACTCTCGGCTTATCTCTCGTAAGGACGAGATTCATGATATTTTTGTCTATTGGGTACATCCATTGTTTCACCGTATATATAAGTTTATTAAACATTTTTTTAAATGAACATGGGCAAGACAAAATTCTTGTCAAATGCCCATGTCGTGCCCATCCCAATATCCGTTGGGAGCTCTGTTCTCGAAGTTGTTGACGAGTATGTCTACCTGGGACAAACTGTCCAGTTAGGTAGGTCCAACTTCGAGAAAGAGATCAATCGTCGAATCCGACTCGGCTGGGCAGCGTTTGGGAAACTTCGCAACATCTTTTCGTCAACAATACCGCAATGCCTCAAGACCAATGTGTGTTACCGGTGATGACATATGGAACAGAGACGTGGTCACTCACAATAGGCCTCATAAGAAAGCTCAAGGTCACTCAGCGTGCTATAGAGAGAGCTACGCTCGGTATTTCTCTACGAGATCGCATCACAAATGAGGAGATCCGTAGGAGAACTAAAGTTGTTGACATAGCTGAAAGGATTAGTAAACTGAAGTGGCATGATGGCTGCTGGGGCACAAAGGTTCTAGAATGGAGACCGCGCACCGGAAAACGCAGCGTGGGACGACCTTTAACGAGGTGGACAGACGACCTGGTGAAGGTCGCTGGGAGTCGTTGAATGAGGGCGGCATGTAACCGCTCGTTGTGGAAATCTAAGGGGGAGGCCTTTGTTCAGCAGTGGACGTCCTGTGGCTGATATGATGAAACATTTTTATCACTCTTCTCTCTTCTTCTTATTTCACATGTGAATAGATCATGCCATGGTGAAAAGATTGGCCAGTCAACAAGGATGGCAACAGGTCTGACTGCCCAGGGTGTGCCCGACGTACTTATGTTTCGTTACCCGTGGAGGCTCTCACACATTCTTCATCATGGGGAGTAAGATGTAATCTTATCGATGATTCGGAATGTATTGGATAGCTTACTAACCATTTATCTTCAACGGTCTTTAATGCTTCTGGCATAATGCTGCTTAACTAACTCAACCTATCACGGTGAACATAGGTATCTACCAAGTTGCCCATTCACGTTTGGTTCTCCGACTTACACATCCTGTCTACTGTCTACCCAGCTACCTTCTTCAGACCGTAGTCGGCTGGAAAGCGACTTACGCTACGTTTACCGATTTCGTGGTCTGCACTGGCTAAACCACTTAAGCTTATTAAAATTAACAAATTTATTCAAGATTATTGACGAGAGGACGTCTCGGTGGATTTTTCTGTTCCTATTCAGTAGTGTGTGAATGTGTGACAGTATCTACAGCTTATCGATCATAGCGTTAGTACATGAGTTATTGAGCAGCACAGTCGTAGGGCTTCTTAGTAACTTCGTATTACACAAATAATAAAATAAAAATTATACAACGTAACGTAGTGTACCATACTCGGAATATCACAACATTAGCTTCGTTTTTGAAGATATGATATACAACAGAAGCCAGTTGATTGCTAGATCAGATAACATATGGTTTAGAGAAATGTATAGTTCAATCAAACGCGCATGATTATGACGAAAGAATTTTACAAAGGTATTAATGCTTGTCGCCGTGTGGTGCCGGCTCAGAATGCCACCACCCCATCTCCTCCCATGGGTGTCGTAAAAGTCGACTAAGGGATTAGCCGGAGGATGGGCAGCAGCGTCCTTCGAGTACATTAACAACTCAACTGCGATCGCCAACCCGCCTACCAAGCGTGGCGATTATGGCAAAACCCCCCAATGAGCCCACAACACATCCATATCGGTGGTTGTGGTGATCTTTGGGGGAGGCCTGTGTCCAGCAGTGGACTTCATTCGGCCGAAATGATAATTAATGCTTGCAGGCCTTATTAATGCACAGTATGTAGTGAGGCACAACAGGATAACACAAGGAATGAAAATCATTCTTGCCAAAGCGCAAAAAAATCAAGTTGGTAGGTCCAACTCCTCCTGACCCTAGTCACGTCGAGTCACAGCGGTCAACAAAATAAATGATCGTCCTGCCGAGTCGCCGATGCGACGGTGTTTCAGTGAAAGTCGACACAATATAAACAAAAACGTATTTTACAATGCCAGTCGCGTTTTGTCGTCTGCTTGTAAATTAGGACATTTTCAAACGACATTCCTGCAGGTACTGCTACCGGTTAGGCTACTGTTTCCTGTGCACAATGATACCCAATGTTTTATGTCTCTAATTTAGAGTGGGATATAGAATTTTGATCTAGATGACATAGGTTTTGAAATCATCGTCGATATAAGACTAGTAAATTTCGTGCTTGCGCGCAAGGTTGTACCTAATATGATGAAAATAAGAGAATTTCTTTATTATATTGACTAGAGACGCTCAATTTTACGCAGCCCGCTGAATATAATAATATGGTAAAATCCTTTTAAAGGCATTTTCTATAGTAAGACATTTACGAGTTGCCAAATGGCATCGATTTCTCGTTCAGGATACTCTTACCTATCAATAATGTATAAATAACTTAAGAGTAAGTATTGATATTGTTTACGATAACAACGAACAACTGGCCGTGTGGTGTCCGGATTTTCCGCGTGGTGACCGGATTAAAAATATAGCACCACTCGCCCGTGGATGACATAAAAGGCGACTAACGGTCGACATGAATAATCAATCGAATCCAAAATCTTCAGATTAAATATTTTGAAATGAATCCGTTGTCGTTACGATTACATTTAACACAAACAACAGACATATCCGTAATCCGAAATTCAAAGATTTTGGATTAGATCGATTATGAATGTCGGCCGTAAGGGACTCTAACCAAAGAAATAGACAGCAGCGTCCCTTCTGTGGAACAGTGGCCATACTGTGCTCGCCAACCCGCCTGCCAAGCGTGGTTTACCCTCTAAAGTGACGACACAGTTGTGGAAATCTATGAGGGAGGCCTTTGTTCAGTAGTAGAATTATAAATGGCTGATATGATTACGATAACAATAGGATGAACTCGAGCGTTGAAAAATAAATAAATACGAAAGGCTTCAAACAATCGCTTTACAGTTATTAATTAAATCATCAGCCGACGCTTAAAGAACTAGCAAATATTTCATCTAAATCACATGCAGAATAAGAAAATCAATCAAACACTGAGATGGCAGTCTGTCCTCGTGTTCCATTCATCTGTCAAACTACTCATACGCTTAGATAATTTACCTTCAGCAGCTTCCATCAATAAATTCTCAGAATTACTAGTCAATCCGCTCCACAAATAATAAAAAGTTAATATAAGTAAGTCGGAGGAGGGAAAGATAATAGAGGCGGTTACTGTAAAGGGTCTAGAACTAGCTTGCCATTTACCGAGTATCGCCTTTATCGGAATAATTTGCCACACGAAGACAGCGTATTTTTTCTATTAAATCTACGAAGGGCAGTTTAGTGTGATGCCATTATTCATGAAGTGAAGTCTTGGAGAAGAAGTCAATGTACAACCTAATTGGATCTACATTCGAGAGCATTGTAATTGGAATAAATATGTAGGGAAATGAGAATAAGTACAAACCACATGCAATATGTATTTTATAACAGAAAAATGAAATTATGTTTACAGTTTTATCAAATGTCCAGAAATTAAAACCTTCCAATATTAATTACGTCCAAGTCGAGTGTCGGTCACGGGCTCAGCGTTCTCAACCGAAATGTGAGTCAATTTAATGCTACGCGCGGTTATAATTAAGTGTACCACCCAACAGGTGCAATCATGAACTTTGTAATCGGTACTGAAAGGTTCATTATCGTGTCACAAATAAAATAAGTTTAAAAAAAGAAAATATTCGTTGTCCGTTGTTCAATGCGAATCGTGATAGGTTCGAACATAAATTTTATTTCTGCAACTTTTAATTTTTACATGTCATGCTTTAAGTGGGTATACTAGTATTATTTTCCGGTTTACATAGAGATCTCAACTTTATGTTTACGTAATAAAGCTTCTAATACATTCTTTTGATCGTATAATAGGTATGTGTAAATAAAAATAATAGCCTTTTTCTTTGGAATGGTGATTAAAAACCTATTGGTTGCTCATGCGTATTATTAAATAAAAATCTATCCATACCTTATAACATAATATACTCGTAATGTCGATGGTAATATTATTATCAAAGTTTATAACATTCAATATTGTTTTAAAATTTGATATTAATGATACCATTAACGTCTTTAAGCTTTGAAAATGATATTGGTCGTGTTGTTAAAAATAATCGTTACGTTTACTTATAGTATGAAGTTGAGTCGAAATTATGAATGCAAAAAGAGAAATTTATTAGAATATAGCACATTTATTTAATTTCAAAGCTAAAATATTCAATTATACATTTTGGAAAACGATTCACATTAGACAGAACGATAACTGCTTGTATAATATGTACAATATTAGATACTGCACTGGTAGATATTTACGAAAAATAATGCGTTCCACGAATTTAAAATATTACACTTTAGAAACTAACGAAGAAACAAAGTTTAGGAATAATCATTACGTCACTTCATCGTTGAAGTCTTTTACACGTGACGCAGTAACGATGACATCGCACAAAAATCAACGTATCTACAGTCTACAGAAGAATCTAGTTCTACTGCCACCTTTCGGTATTATTCATTTTTTTATTATGGCCAATAACTACATATAATATATTATTGAACATATATACCCAGTTACAACAAAACGAAAATATACTTTAGTAACTACTTACTACAGAAACCTTAGATTTCTTATATAAAAACATCGTAGCCTGTCATTACTAAATCATGCCTGGATGCCAATTAGCAAAGAAAAATTGCTTAAATTACAGGAAATGTTGAACATTTATATTTGTGTACAATAACTAGAAAATTAGCAATCAATTTTGAACGTGAACACGGCTAGGAAATTAATCAGCAACAACATATTCGCATTTCGAAGAAAATATTTTTTCATTTTCGGTAATTGATCATTATTTTTACTTTCCTTGAGGAGTATCTGACTCAGCACATTACTTACTGTAGGTTTTAAAGCCATAACTTATTAGTAACCAGAAAACAATAGCTAAATTTCAGCACCCGCAGTGTGTGTGGCTGAAGAGCCACGAGTTTCTAATTATCCAGAATATTAAGTACTTACTACATGTAGGCACATCTCTGTGCTTTAAACTACTCGCAAGTTTAATTATTTTTTGATAATTTTTGCAGTTATATGTAGCTGAAACAATATTATTAATATTGTTCTGCATCCTACATTTTACAAGTACCTCTCAAGGACAAGGTACGTTATGATTAAAGTAGCTTAGTGCGAGCACTTGCGCAAACGCACGAAACTTCTTTATTCATAGTAGATCGAGTTTTTGAACCAGTGTGTATTCTGCGTCATAACTATAAGTCTAAAGTTTTCAAAGTGGGTTCCTACGTTTCAACCTTCAATATTGTTATCAGACTCGAAATTCAATGTGTTGATTGTTAAAGTCATTAACAATTACACGATAATATCTTAGAGTATCATAAATTTGTCAACAGATCGTGATCATACGTTAGAAATTATCGAATCTATAATGTGCCGTTTATACAGACAATAATATCAACAACCGAATGATGCAGCAATATGCTGTTGAGTCTTGCTGTTAAATTATATCAACAAATACGAGCTCAGAATACGTGAGAGTATAATTAGGTATCATCATCATCGTATTAGCCCAAAGGGGTTGACTGCTGAACAAGGTCTCCCTCTTAGATTTGCACATTTGTGTCGTTATTTGTGGAAAATTTTCCAGTACTCACCCCGCTTGGGGTTCCACAGACCGAGCTCTGCTGGCCATCCATCTGGTAGTCGCATTTTATGATATCCACGGGAAGAGATGGAGTGGTGCAATATATTTAATCTGGATACGGAAGTAATTAGGTATATGAAATATCGTGTCTACGTCTGGCTATAATGTCATGCTCCGAGTTCTAGCTACTTTAGAAAACTTCTTGTTGTAAATCGGTTGCCTCCACTACGAACCATCAAGCTGTTTTTGTGTTTACCTTCGTTTGCTCTGCAGGCAAAACTAAAATATTTTTATCACGTATCTATTTACACATACGTGCTAAAACTAAACTATTTACTGGTTACTTATCAGTTGTGCAACTGTCCGCAAATCAGTTATGTAAGGTCTGACGTGGAAATCAGCTATAGGTGAAATCCACAAGCGCAGCTTTGGTACCGTTCAATTGTAGGTACGCATCTGTAGTTCTGTACTGTTTCTATTCTTCCTTGTTTTCATCTTATTCATTTATGATAGTTTTGTAATAGCATACATTAACGCCTAAAAAAATGAAATTGACCAAAGTAGTAATATGTAACCTCGCCACAAGGATTTACATTTTCCAAAAAATATGAATTAATCAGCAGTTAGTAGTAGTAGAATTTTCACGTATTTGATTTATTAGTTTTGAAAACAGAATTTGAATGGTACTTTTTTGTTTATCATACATACTACCTATGGTGTTATTGTTGCCATGCCATTGCTGTCAGACAATCAATGCGTATTAGAGATCCATATTGTTTACAACTTTCTATGGGAACTATATGGACTATTGTTCGTTTGAGGAAAGCGTTTATCAACACAGAGTCACATAAAAAGTACACATCAACTAGGTATACTTATATCAGTTTCATTTTCACTTCTTATCCGTAGGTTGGTAGGTATTTCACCATGAATAGCAATAGTGAATAACTCCCCTATTTTATGTGATAGATACGAGAGTATTTATCTTGGAATTAGGTCGTCATGAACAGAATTATTTTCAAGGATCTCTAAAGATTCCAATGAATTGTACTGCAGTTAAAATACGAAATATAATTTATAATTGTACAACCTCATTTTTAGATGCAACGCTGCTAACGGTTTCACTAAGATTGAGAAATTCGACAAAAGATGCAGAAAAAGTCGTCTACAAATGCGCCCGGTTTATTAATGAATGTGAATTTCAAACGCATAAAACGACAATTACCCACTATTAATTAACGTGACTCATAACTATCTTTCAATTATAATCACATAAGATTCTCGTGAGACTTAATCGATTGACCAGCGAAAATGATTTTACCTGCATATCCGCGGATCCTACTTTCTTCTGAAACGGTAAAACTGATTCCGTAGCATATAAGCTAATAATATAAAACTAACAAAACTTTCTTTAAAGAAAACTTATTATAAAATATGAGATGGTTAGTGTCGGCAACACGAACTCATGAGATACAGGTGTCATAATTCACGTGTAAACACCGCTACGGTCTACGTGGAAGAAATCCAGCGAGTTCTCGCGTTCGAATGTGGAACAAAGCGCGTGCGACTGTTCTCGATTTAAATAATCATAGTGCTTCAAATTTAATCACAGCTAGATAAAATATTAATACACCACCACCTGACTGGTAAACACTCAGGTCATATTGTCACGTTTGACGAAATTTACCGTTAAGATCCGCTGCTGAGTGGTGCTCGGTCAAACGCCGGAGCTCGTCCTCGTCATATCACAGACACAAGCACTTGTTGTTAACTATCACTACAATACGATCACTTCACCCGATCACCGATGATCCCCGTACATTTCGTCGGTCGCGGTTCGTGTGTTGTATGCGAGGGCCGCGTCGTGCGCATAGGACCAGCAAATGCGACGGACCGTGAATCTTAACCTACCTGTTGCGCTTGCGTGTCGCCTGCCGACAGCCCGCCGACTGGACCGCCTGCTGCACCGACAGAGCCAGCCGCCATGTTTTATACAACCTCCTTTCAAAACCTTTCCCTGACTTAACCAATCTGCCTTTCTGGGAATACTTCCGAAAAGTTACTTCGGATATAAGTATATCATAAAAAATATTTCTTCATTTATTGCTATTTATTGTCTTGTTTGACTATAAAGATAGGCGTAAAAGCCTTAATCTGCTTTATCGACGTATATCACCGCCATCTGTTAAAATCGAATCAAACCTCTGATATATTAATGTTGACGTTAACTAACGTTAAAGTCACAAGACTTCCGTTATGGTTAATTAAGAAAAACAATAAAGTTTGTTCAACAGCAATAACTTACCAAACTGAAAATTAAAGCTTCTGCCCGAGCCGAGCTAGAGCATGAACATACCTTCAAGCACAATTTAATGTACAGAACTTGAGTATCCATACTAACAGTTTAACACTTTGATCTTAGGCCATGGTACTTTTAGCCCACAACCACAGATAGAGCCACTTACTTCACTGTAAAGCCTTTATTCAACATTGTCGAAGGCTTTTATAAAGTTTTTTTCCGGATGGGTGTTTACAAAGCTACAAAAAGGGTGTTATGATACCTATGATTATCTTTTATATATATTACTGCCGTTAAACCGGTATCGGACAATGAATTACCAGTAGTGATCTTAGGCCTGCGATGTCCACCAGCACATGAGCACATTCTAGACCGTTAGAAGGAACGGTCGCGTGAGATAGTCTGTTGCTGTCAACACCTAAGAGGAAAGGATCAGCCACGGTGAATTGCCACTGTGGAGGAGACCGGGATACCACACAAGACATGCACGAAGAGCGCCCTGCGTGGGACTCTGAGCGGCGGCGCGTCCTAGTCGATCGGTTCGGACGAGAACTTTCTGTGTGGGCATTATTATTCGCAATGCTGGCAGAGCAGTAAAATTGGAGGATAATGACCTCTTTCTGTGCGACCTGAGCAACATCGAAAAGGTCTGATCCTGCTTAGAGACGCTGGTGCTGAGGAGGTAACTGCCTAGTCGTCCAGCCGGAGCATAGCATCAAAAAATGTTATGAAATAACGTTTATAAAAAAATAATTGGTACTTTTAAACGTCAACATAATGTAAGACAACCCCCAAAAACGCTTAAACTTCATCGCTTCCTGATGTTTAACCTGGAAAGAAGACGAGGCAACGAACTCCCCAGTAACACGTCTGTGTCTGGCATTTTATTTGTAACTATATATTACAGATTATCTATTATTGCTTTATAATAATTCAAATTAAAACAAAAACATTATGAGTCTGATAATGTGTCACTGCTACAAATCAGCTAGCACACATCCTCATACATTTGAATAATAAAATAATAAAAATTAAAACAAACAGGCACTGCAAACATAAAATAATTGTAGAACATAATTTTTTTTTTTTTTTTTTTTTTTTTTTTTTTTTTTTTTTTTTTTTTTTTTAGAACAATAAATAAATAATGGTCAGTCAGGTCAGTCTCACAGTCACGGCAAGCAGCACCCGTTCACTAACATGACGCAAAGATACGTCAACATCTCCCTCGCCATGTTAGAGGGACGAAGGTGACCCGATCCATGACGCCACCTCCAGCAGTGACATCTCAGGGATCATGTCGAAACTGCTGCCAAAGACTTCCAAACCAATAACTACATTTCTAATTGCCGAGGTCACTAGTTATTTGCATGACACGTATTCAAACCGTGATTGTAATTAAAAAAACATTCGCATATCCGCATAACAATATTAAGTAAATCACAATAATATCAACTAAAATAATAAATTACAATAATGTCACAAATATAAATTTAAAAAAGTTTTAATACAATATTCATTAGATTGAACTCACTCGATACATATAGCCGGGCTTTAAGCTGCAATCCTCGCGTGGCTGGTGGAGGCCTTTGGGGTCACGGGCGCTAACAATGGACGTCCATCGCGCGACCGTGGAGATGACGGTAACACGAGGCCCACACAGGCACAGGAGACTCACCGTTCAACTGGAGATCCTGGTACTTCTTTTTATGTGCTAAAGACGGCCATCGTGGGATTTTAGCCGGTAAGAAACCAGCACGATCTTCCTTCCCCGGTGCGGAAGAAGTCCATTGAGATGAAAAAGTCATAATGTAAAATCGTGATCGTATAAGATGAATAAATTTAAAGGTAGGTCGTATCAGGAAAAAGACGTCCACTGCTGAAAGTTTCCACAATTGTGTTGTCATTTTGAGGGAAATTTGCCAGTACTCACTACGCTTGGCAGGCGGGTTGGTAAGCGCAGTATGAGTACTGCTCCTCAGAAAGGACGCTGCTCCATCCTTTTCTTTTAGAATCCCTTTTTTTATTAGTTTCCAGTGGAAATTCTACATGAACTTCCTTCGCCCCGGGGAAGGGCGAAGGGGCATGCCGGACTCCGACCGGCTAAAACCACTGGAGCGGTCATCTTCGGTACCGAAGGGGGGTTCCAGGTCCTAGCAATAGTTTTAGGCTTAGTCACCTTTTACGACATCAACGGGATAAGATAGAGTGGTGCTATATTCTTAATCCCGACACCAACGGAAAGGTAGGTAATAAATATTTAAAAATCGTAGTGTCCTGATTTAATGAGTAAGAAAATTACAATACGCCTTTCTGTGGTCGGCAAGGACAAGCCACCTCTGCAGTGTTCTGTGAGTATGTGTGTGGTGATGCTACAATACTGACTTTTTTATAGGTGGTAGTTAATACACAGGGTGCTGACACAACCCTTAAAGCCAGAAATGCACACACACATCTAAAATCTTCTTCATATCATCATATAAGCCATTTATAGGTCCACTGCTGATCAAAGGCCTCCCCCATTGATTCCCACAATAGTGTCGTAATTTTGGGGGGTATTTGCCAATACTCACCACGCTTGGCAGACGGGTTGGTGAACGCAGTATGGCTACTGTTCCACAGAAAAGACGCTGGTTCCATCCATCCCTCTGGTTTAGAGTCCCTTAGTCACTTTACGATATCCACGCGAGGAGATAGAGTGTGGATGGATGTTTGGGTCAAAAACTGTACAATATTGATACGTAAAAATCCAGGGAATCATATTTTACGGAAGAAGATTTATAAAAGATTGTATAAGAATTATTAACTACCTATTGCTTATTCTGTAACTTCTTCAGTTCATGTATTATGCACTAGCACAATCTCTTCTTCTTCCTATCCTCGACTATGCCGATGCCAGTAATCTCGATCTCAACGAGGACCAATTTAATAAACATTAGCGACTCCAAAACTTTAGTATCAGATAGAATTTCGTACTTAACTCAAATGGTTACCAATACGCCTTCGTCGGAATGTTCATATTCTTTCACTACTCTACAGTATTCTGTTCAATCCTGCTTCCCCCTCTTATCTTAAAGAACGTTTTGAATTCACCCGTGATACACACTTACTATCCCTAAGATCATCAGAAAGACTAAAACTAAAACGGGCGTCTTTGCACTTTTGTTGCACACAACAAGATTATTTGTCCATGCATTTCCTGTCGACCTACATGACCATGTCACGTTGTACTGGGATCGATCTATCATCACTGAAGGACTATTGTAGCCAATAAGCCTGACATAGTGGTGATAGATCGAGTAGAGCGCTGTACAATGATTGTGGATATAACTATCCCGCATGACGAGAATCTCGTGAAAGCTGAAAAAGATAAACAGCTTAAGTATCTTGACTTGGCGCACGAGGTTGTCGACATGTGGGAAGTAGACTCTGCAATCATTGTGCCGATAGTTGTGACGGCCAATGGCCTTATGGTCAAGAGCCTCGACCAACACCTGAAGAGGCTCTCGTTAGACAGCTGGGTCAAGGGCTTGATGCAGAATGCGGTACTCCTAGACACGGCTCGTATTGTTAGGAGGTTCCTCTCTCTGGAGCCCTGACCTGACCGGTAGCTTGGACCCTGTTCCCGATGCCGGTGGGCTACTATTTTTTATATTTTTAAATATATATAGTTTTTTTTATATGTATTTAAAAATGTAATTTATATGTATTCATTTAAAATACTCTGGGCAGTCGTTATCTCATCATGGGATAAGGTAATCTTGAACGGCAGATTAAAGCAGCTGCTTGAATTCTTCCTCCCTTTTTATGTAATAAAAATATATCAGAAGGAAACCTATTAAGAAGCTTAAAGATCGCAGGGCAGCTTGTGGCGAGCTGAATGTAAGTGGCGACACTGCGTACCCGAATGCTCCAGAGGGTCGGGCAGGTTCTCGTCTCCAGCTTACCTTTATCGGTCGATTGGAGTGGAGCCCCATGAGTGCCCGCTGGATGTCAACTCTGGCTTGCCTTAGTTGGCCGATCAGAGGGGGGCTGCTATATGCTCGGGGGTGGAAGTGTCTAATGGCGTAATAACGGGGAAACCCGCTCCGAGACTTCGAGACGCGCAATGGTGAAACCGGTGCCCCACCTCCCAACACCCCGAGCTGCTCACACCGGCTTTGCTCCCTATCGTCTGTAGTGGTGGCTATTTAGGTTATGTTGTGAGGGGCAAGTCACCGTCTGCCACAGAATTTCACTATAAATGTTGAAAGTCAGACGCCGTTATTTTCCTATTTTGCCGTTTTTAGAAGTATATAGGTAATCCATTTAGCACCCATTACAATAAACCTTATAATTGTAGATCATCTTATACAATAGTTTTACATCTCCGGGGATAATCTGAGACTGCATTTTATGGTGTAGCCATGGAGAGACCCCGGTTAGCATCCCATTACATTTTAGATTAAAATTCTCTAAAGGGCCATTGTTGGACCCATGTCCCCCGCGTAAGCCTATCAAAAAACCGGGTTTCCCCTCACCGAGGATATAAGCCCGTGAATAGAGAACCATGAAGAGAATAACAATAAATGTATCGGACAAAAATGATTTACAAAAAATTTACAAACTGGGTAAATATGTTAAATATTGGTAATTTTATGTTAGATTGTGACTCTAGATCAGACAAAATGGGTGGAGGTGTCCGTATTGCTGTAAAAAAGGGTATGGCAATAACTGAGCTTAGCATAACTCCATCAAATTTCAACTGTCATGTTTCAAAATCAGTATTTGCTTTAGTTTAAGAAGATGCCCATCATCCTGCCTTGGATGTCTCTGTTGGTAATCTGTATTTACACTCACTACGTGCAGACTACGATTCTGTTAATGTTTTGGTCATTATACAGCTGTACTGTGTTAAGAGAGAGGCAAAAAAAGAGTAGATTAAGAATGTCGTCCTGATTACTTGTAACTTTGTCGTAGCTTCATGTCCGCTAGCACACACCATTACGCCATCGAACTAAGGTAATGAACTTACCTACTTACAAATATTGATCTAAAATATGATATACATGCAACCTCCAATCTAGAGAGAGTCAATAGGCGTGCCCGCTTACATGTGAAATAACATACTATTATCATATTCTTGGAAAACTGATATCACGCATGTTTAAAAACGCCACGGGGAAATATGTTTAAAAAAATCACTACGCAGTCAGCAGGACGACCTGTCACCGCAAGCAGCACCCGTTCACGAGTTTGACGCAAAGATCAACCATCACCCGCCTCGCCATTTTAGAGGCAAGGAGGTGCCACGAACGATGAACAATAATTACCATAGTTTAATCAGTTTTCAGCACATATTTATTCAATAGATACCTAGATTATCTATCGATCGGTTTTACCGACTCTGACGATGATAGAATAATATAGAACTGTAGACCACGCGAATGATCGTGACGATTTATATTTCGCGATGTTGAATGCTATATCACCATCCCATGTTCTCTTTCAGGATATAGTCTTCTGTCATCATCATCATCATCATATCGGCTTATTGATAACCATAGCTTGACAAAGGCCCCTATAGACATTCACATTAAACATAACTATATACTTATTCTACCTCCACACTAAACATCCAAATTCAGAATATTACCGCAGGATTTAAAAAGTAACATCCATCCAGACATTCAAATAAGTCTGTGGTATTCAACACGTTTTTGACTTCAGAATTAAAAGCACATTTTTTTTCAACGAAATACGGTGCTATTTTCGCATAAAACAAAGCAAATTTCAAACATTCAGTTTCCAATATCATACAATATTTATTTACAAAGCAGTTGCTGTTTGCACTATGTAGTGTTAATTTCTACGTAACACCGTCATTGTCCGTATCACGCATAACTAAATCGTCAAGCACAAATCATCAAGCCTACAACAAACTATCCCTAAATATGACCCAAAGGTATTTTGAAGTGAAAACTTCTTTAAGCGCGGTACGCATATTTTTAGATGAGATAAAATCTCTGGACTCGCGACACCGTTAGGAGACGCAGCTATAGTGTGGGTATATATCGCAGACCGCGAACGCGCCTAGATAATAAAAAAAAATAGTTTTCACTTCTGTCGGCACTCCCGCAGTGCAACCCGTATTTTTTAAATTCATGGATGAATTTAAATTCCACACTTTGGCTGTGCGCATAATCAAAGAAAAGAATTGAGGAAAAACGCTGAGTACGACACGTCGGGATATCAACCATTTACGTATGGAAGTCCGATGATAGAAGGGATCATGTGCACACTCCCCGAAGTACAATCTGAGACTGACAAACAACCAACGGTTCGCTGATCTGCCAGGTTGTGGCGCTAAGCCACCAACGCCTCGTCGCCTATAAGTATTTTTACTTTACTTAGCCGTCCCATAAATGGCTCCACACAAGACCGAACATATGCTTTGTATACATTAATAAGTTGTCCCAGGTGTGAAGTATCACTTTATTAAGAAAGCACAACTTTGTGGCTGCAGTTTGTGATTTTAACTTGATGGTAGCGCAAAAGTTGAAGTTTAAGGTCAGCTTCGCGCCCAAAAACTCAAAAAGTTACTAAACAATGGATTATTTTCGAAACATAGAATGGAAAATAACTCCTTTTTACAAGAAATTTGATAACATTTTTTTACACAGGACCCTAAAAAATTCGCGTGTCATGTTACGTCATAAATATAGGTAAGAGGCAGACCGCCCGGCGGCCGTTATGACTCCAAAACAGGTATAATATAATTATAATGTATACGAAATTGACAAAACACGATACTAAAACTCGAAATGACGCAAATATAAAAGAAACACATTGCCATCAACGTTTCTCGAATCGTTATGAAATAACAACATTAGCTTCTTTAGGAGTTAAACATAAAAGAAAGGTTAGCTGACCATATCAATTTTAGAAATAGAATGTCTGCACTTATACAATGTATGTGCTTTTATCAAAGCTTATACTTTAGTATTTTAAACAAGACATAAACTTTTTTAGTACCTATCTTAAAACACTTCAAAATTACGAAGACCCATCATCTTGGAGAAGTACTACGTCGCACATTTCCCAAAGCTGTCTATCAAAAGGTACTAAGCGTACGAACGTACGAAGAATATTAATATAATATGAAGATTTCAAGATACTTCAGTTCGATTCTATATTGAATTAAAGTAGATGCATTGTATGATCAAAAACCGGTGTTTTATGTAAGTGCATTATTTGTACTTACAACAAAAACTGTTTAAAGGTTTTATATTCTTACATTGATTTTGTTAGAACTTCACGTTTCTTTCATGAGTTTTAGCAAGAAGCTACTCAATGTTCCAATCAACCAATTTTTTAATCATAAATCAGTTTATCCATTTCATTAAACCAAGGTAGATTCTTATTTGTAACAACAACATTGCTAGAAGTAACACGAAGCTATGAATAATTTTTCAAGTTCTCGTGTAAGTAAGCAAGATAAAGATTCATTCATGATTGCAACTAAGTATCTAGTCTGCACTGAGGTGTTATTGAGTTGCTTTAAATAATTAATTATTCCAATAAATATAATTAATTATTCCAATAAATATTCATGGTTGTCGTAGCTCTCTCTGCATCGCCAATGTCACAATATTATTATATTTTGCATCCACATCAGATTGAATACAGTTGTTTATTGTATTAAGTTTTACCTACTTGCAATCAATTATTCTGGAATGAGGAACGTAATTTAGGATGGCTCGTTCGTTCCATGTACGAGAATGAGAATAGTTATTTGCCCTGCAGAAGGACAGTTACAGACTGATATTATTATCTACATGTTTGTCTATTACACGGGTTTATATCCCCTGTAAGGGGGAACCCGGTCTTTTGATAGGCTTACGCGGGGACATGGGTCCAACACGCAGAAGCCCTTTTGAGAATTTTGATCTAAAATGTAATGGGACAGTAACCGGGGACTCTCCATGGCTGCACTATAAAGTGCAGTCTCGGATTGTCCCCGGAGGTATAAAACTATTGTATGAAATGGCAACTACAAGTACAAGGTCTATTGCAATCGGATAGTCCATGTAAATAACCTACTAAGATAGGACTTGACAAAATCTTTAACTCGTTTCAACAGAGACGAACGCCGCTGAAGGAGCTGAAGCGTGAACTGAAATGCGACCTCGCAGAGATGTCTCGTTTCCTCGACCGCATCCTGTAGAAGATTATTACGACGACTGGATCGTCGCCTCGAGTTAGGCGTCGAGTAGAGTACGTTTGCGTTAAACCGTAGCCTATGTTACTAAATGCGCAATGGGCTTTTAAGCCAAAGAATGGATGGTTGGATTTTAGATAAAGCATTAATAGTTTTATTGCGAATCACAAGACGAATTTTTGTTTTTTATTAAAAGAGTTAAGAGTTATAGTAGGCTCTCTTGCCTACTATAACTCTTTATTTAAAAGGGTATGCGCGTTAGCAATATCCAAATTAATCAGTAGCAAAATAAGTAAATCTGAGAATAAAATTAAAACAGTGTGGAACGTTATAAAAACTGAAACTGGGCAAATAAATCAATAAGATCCTGAACTATCCTTAAAAATCGAAGATAAAACTATATCAGACAAGGCTGAAGTCGCTAACACATTCGAATGTTTTTTTTTATACAATTCGTAATTAATCGAAGCCACTAAGTCACTCGACTCAGTGCTTTAGCAGAGTCATTGCTAAAGCAATATTTTTGTAAATATATTCCAGGTTTTTAATTTAGACATGTGATTCTTTCTACAGTAACAAAATCTTTGAAAGGCTTAACATATTTTTTTAAATATCTTTGATGTATATCTGTTAAAGTACTTGAATCTATAATTTGCATTGCGCCGTTTCTTGCAAAAAAATTCAATATTTGCATAGTTAGTGGAACATTCCCAGATTTGCTAAGGTAAACCCAATTTTAAACCAGGCTGCAAGCATAATCCCTCTAATTGACCTGTTTCTGTTCTTCCAACATTAAGTAAAATATTTGAAAAAAGTATGCTTGATCAAATTATGATTCATTTTAATACTAACAATATTTTACACGATCGGCAGTTCGGCTTCACGAAGCGTAGATCGACTACAGACACAGGTGTGAAACTAGTCACTCATATTTTAGAAGCTTGAGAGGGCTCACGTGATGCTATTGGTATTATGTGATCTTTCGAAGGCTTTTGATTGCGTTGATCAGAATACGCTTATTTGTAAATTGAGCCACTACGGAATTCGTGGTCGAGCTCTCGAGCTTGTATTATCCTACCTTTCTACAGACAGCTAAAAGTAGGTATGGATGTAGGTATAAGTCTCTAGTGAAAATGACCGTGCCACAGGGATCAATTCTGGGCCCAGTTCTGTTCCTAGCCTACATAAATAATCTCCCTTATATGAGTGATGTCGGCATTATCTGATATAATATTACTTGCTGATGACACATCACTTATTTTTTAAATCAATAGGAAAGCAATGGACTTACACGCGTGAATGATAGGTTTTCCTTTCTGTCTAGATGTTTTGCTGCAAATAACCTTTTATTAAATAGTAATAAAACCAAATTGTTGAAGATTTCGTTGCCAAGTTGAAGGCAACAATCTGGAGTTAGTAAATGGAATTGTATTTCTAGGTATAACTATTGATTCGAAATTACAGTGGGGTGCTCATATATGCTGTATCCAATAGATTAAGTTTGCAGTCAGAAAAATTAGGCAACTAACTGACGTAGCTACGGCCAGACTTGTATATTTTGCGTATTTCCACAGCATAATGTCATAAGGCATTCTGTTGTTCTGCAGCGGCTAATGTAGATTCAATATTTATATTACAGAAGAAGGCCGCGCCATCTATGATCCATGTCCTTGCGAATCACTTAAAGATATCTTTAAAAATGTCAATATGCTTACAGTGACGTGACTTAATATTTTTGAAAATATTATGTTTAACCGTAAAAACCTGCTAATGTTTAAAAAGTTACACTGTATAGTGACATTCATTGTATAAATACTAAAAATAAACATAAAATTGTGGTACCTAAATTTAGATTCTCAAAAACCAATAAATCGTTCTTAAAAATCTGTATTCTATTTAACATCAAGATACCCACAGCAATAATATATTAATGATGTCACATAAAAAAGCCTACCACAGGATTAAAGTCTATGTTGACGATAAGGACATATGGCGTTAGCTCTTTTCTGCACATGTGGCTTCCATGGTAGCCAAATATATCTAAAGTGCTATGTGTACTGTATATAGCTGCTATCGTATATTTATTCTTCAGCGATGTATTGATAAAATTTTAAACACCTTGTAAATGTTCTTAATATCTTGTTCAATATTGCAATCTCAAGTATTTTTATAGAGTATCCATGGAGTTTCTTTATAGGATCAACTAATCGGAACCGTGCAACTTACATTCTGACGTTTCATAAGTGCCAGTTGGTAGTTGGTTTATCTATACAAATAAATAAAATTGAAGGGTCTGTTTGTAATGTCAAAATAACAGCTTATTACTAAATGCATGTGAAAGTATCGTATATACTTACCTACAACAAAAAAACAATTATTAATTTTTTTGTCTGTCTGTCTGTTTGTTCCGGGTAATCTCCGAAACGGCTGGACCGATTTTGACGGGACTTTCACTGGCAGATAGCTGATGTTATAAGGAATAACCTAGGCTACTTTTATTTTAGATAAATAATTAGGGTTCCGCGCAAAAAAAATAAAACCCTTGAAATCCAATATATACATTCTATGTCAAGTGTCTATGTCGAAGTACTCTATAACTCGCGGGTGAAACCGCGGGTCCCAGCTAGTTTGAAATAAAAATCTTTATGCATATTTGATTTTGACTTTGTTAAACATTGGCAAAAAACAACAAAAACGAACAGAATGTAATTTTACATAAAACTTAGATATTAGTTTAAGTAGATATTTTTACATACTAAAAATGATTGGTTATTATTTTGTAAATTTTAACTAATGTTGGAATATTGACATTAAAGAAGCATTAATAAAGCTACCGTTGAAACTTTTTTTTTATGGTAACCTATGTTACACCAACTTTAATTATGAACAAACCTTAACATAATTATGTAGATTAAAAGTAAACAAAAAATCATTTGAAAGTTACGAAGCAGGACGTAACCGAAGTTTAATTAATTTATCCAAATAAATTTACATAAACGTCTTCACAAATGTAAACACAGGCTTTGGTCATAAATTAAAATTGTTAATTGTTTGTTAGACATTTTCTACAACCGGTATCATTTATATTGGTGTATTTTATAGTCCTATCTTAGTCCGTGGTTTGAGGTCATGAGAAGGAACTTTGAAATTGTTGTAATCAAAACATAACGTTTGAAATCGAATTTGAATAACATAATGTATATTTGCGCACGTCGTTTGTGTTATTATTATTTAAAATCAGTAGATATTACACGTATTTACTAGAAACCCACCGAAGCGCTGAGCTTTGGCAACAAAGGGGGGGCTCCAGGTCCTCGATACAATCACACTAGAGTCGCCCATTGGTACCACAGCTTTAGGCACATCTCGGAGGGAATTACTGTAAAGCGATCACCGCTTTTGGCGGTGGGAAGACGACGGTAAAATGCCGCACCCCAAGCATATCTCAGGGGGGATTGTAAAGGATTCCCCCGAAGCCTCGGTGTGCGCTGTCTTCACGGGGGTCGCTCGGTATGAGCACGTAGACTCCTTAATCTGCGTGCCCGCGACCCCTGAGGCCCCCCAGCATGTAGCGACGGCAGGAGGTTCAGGCGTGTTGGACCTGGGAGTCGGGGCGGTTGTTACCCCGGCGCCGTCTCGTCCTTCTCCGTGCAGAATCGGCCCTCTCCCGATCCCGCTCTGCAGTCTTCTTCTGGACCATGACGCTCTCGCAGAAGGAGATCTCTGCACTTTAATGCTCGTGCTCTGCCAACATAGCCGACACTACTGCCGGCAGAGAGAGATCTTGCCCGATCCGATTGACCAGGATCCGCCTCTCGGCAGCCCACGCAGGACAAACGAAATACCTACCCTATATATAGGTTTTGATGAGCGAGTTTCCGAGTGTTAAAAATGGCCGTATCATTTGATTAAAATTGACTTAGAAGCTTAAATTTTACACCATCAAGGGACTGTAGATATTAGTATTGTGACATAAATTTTAACTTTAGACCGCTTTTTACGGACAGATCACTGAACCTTAAATATTTTTCGTTCCGTGGGACAGAACACGGACAACAAAGTGATCGTATAAAGGTTCCGTTTTTACCGATAGAGTTACTGAACCCTAAAAAAGAACAAAGAAGCGGACCAGAAATAGAATAACACTGACCGTTATTCGATTTCAATCAAATAAAGGATCTTCTGCCTTCTCTTATTCTGTCGTCAGTCGTATGTTACAAAACAAACAAGTTAAAATAATCTTTAACTAAAAAACTTAACTTTATTAGTTTATTTCACAGTCCATAGATACAGGTTTTGTTAGCTTTTATAATAACTCACATAATTAATAAGGATATAAATTCTTGTTTATAAAAATTTATAAAAAGTATAGGTATTTAAAGACATGTGTCCCAGCTGGATATAGCGAGCACGTCATTTGTAGATTAGTCACGAAAAACTAAAAAAATACATGCATATTTATGCAATAATAATAATCGAAGAGTTTTATTGTATAGAGCATGCGTTAGGCTGAGGCCTCACAATAGTGTCAAGAACATGCACCGTGTATCTTATCTATAACAATATACATAACTTATTATAATACTATAATAAATAGGTACCTAGTCGTAGACAGACGACCAGGTGAAGGTCACTGGGAGACGTTGGATGAGGGCGGCATGTGTCTGCTCCTTGTGGAAATCTATGGATGAGGCCTTTATTCAGCAATGGACGTCGTTTGGCTGATATGATGATAAAGAAAATAGTGCAGTATTTAGAACCCGTAATAAGAGGCTATGAAGGGATTTGGAAGTCTCTTCGCGTTAGTTGTCCCAGCTCTGTAGGATGTTAGTTAGTTTCAACTATTATTTTAAGTCTTCATTAACATTGAAAGTCCTTGTGGTGTCCGAAATAAGAATATAGCAACAATTCATCACATCCCCCCACGATTTTGTTAAAAAACATATTAATGCCAGGTTTTGACGATTTATGTATTGCAAAACATTTATTTAGGTCTTCATTTAATAAATGAAATAGGATAGGCCTTAAAATGTATCCCAGAAGTACTCTCCAACTGGGATTAAACCTCAACCGTTGTAAACCGTAAGCCGTTGTAGCTCTACTAATTGTTTTCTTAGAGGGAAACTCGCGATTAATGTTGCGTGGTTAATTTATTAATTAATAAACTAATTATAAATTGTAAATGAGAGTAATATAATTAACTGGAGCGTAGTTTGCTAGATGAAGTGTCATGCTTCCTCGATGTGCCCACTCATAGCGGTTTTCTGTGGCGGGTCGATCAGTTTCCAGCATATGTGGGATCTGAGCGATGCTCATTCAGCAGACGTAAAGCTTTGCCAGCCAGTGGTGGCAGCACGGTAGTATTTTCACAACATTCACAAGTTGCCTGTGGTAAATGCCCGGCGTTGCTTAAATAAAGCTATAGGTAAGTTTCTGCGCTAAGTTATAAGTTCACAAAGAACAAATTAGTATTATCTTCAAATAGTTGTTTCGGATCTGGGTGCGTGTAAGATGTACATATGTCTGTAAACTTTACCTTCGATACAGAAAAAATCTTAGTGTGAGACATCATACTAATATTATAAATGTGAATGTAAGTTTGTTTGTTACGCTTTCACGCGAAAACTACTCAACCGATCATCATGAAACTTTGTACACATATTCTTGGAGGTATTAAAAGTAAAATAGCATAATTAAAAAAAAAATTCGACAGAAAAAAATTGACTTATTTAATGGCTTCAATGCGAGCGAAGCCGCGGGTAAAAGCTAGTCGTTTATAAAAACGATGTCACAGATTATTTATTATTTTCTTGATATATTATTATTATTCATATATATTTATCTCGATATTGAATAAAGTATTATGTTTTCCCATACAGTTATCAAAAAGTTTAATGTCTTTATAGCTATGATAGCTTTAACAGTTTTGAATTCTTCACAAACCTTTCTAAATTTTTCTAAATATTCAGTCTTCGAGAATTATGCCAATCGGAAAGAACGAAATTCATAATATAAAAATGTTCATTAATTAACGTATATGTGCACACGCCTTACATGGCTGGTCGTCCAAGTTTAAGTTCCGGCTAGCAGTGAGCTCCTAACTATGTTAAAACGAGCAAAATAGACTACGACTAGTGCGACAGAAGTTAAGCCAAAACTCCGCCATTTTTACTCACTTTTTATTGGCAGTGACGTCAACTGATACATCCGGCTCTGCAGCACTACGGAAGCTCATATGAGTCACTTAAATTAAATCTCATCTGTTTAAATGAACTTATAATACTTGCTGTTTTATATGCTCAACACCTATATCTACTTAATTCAGGATTTTGTAAATATAATAGATGGCGCTAGCTGTGGCTGATCTATAAGATCAATGCATAATCTCAAATAGACGAGTTTTTAATCAATAGGATCATTAACTGCATAGGTATGCTTGAGGATACATTATTGTGAGTAATTTACCTAACCCCTTGATGTTAATAACTGAACTAGCACGTGAGTGATGTAGGTTGGAATAATAATATCGAGGTAAATACAACACTGGCATCAATTTATGGAAAACCTTATTGAGTTTCAATATTGGCCGCAACAATAATAAATACACTAGTTATTAAAATATCTAATGACTAAAATGCACAATTGAAGTTAGTTACTATTAGTACTACTTTATGATTTACAATTTATAAAATTAAAACAACCCTAGACATTTTGATTAAAAAAGCATCAGCATAATCATAAATAATAAATATAGAAAAAGTCCACTGTTGGACACAGTCTACATTAAGATCGCCACAACGATCGGTTAGGGTGTGTTGTGTACTCATAGGCTTTGCCATAATCGCCAGTACCACTATGCTGCTAGCTGGTCTCGCCTACTATTAGTTAAAGTCGACATTCTCTTAGAACTGTGAGGGCAATGGTATTTAAATGAGTCATGTGAAGAAAAAAATATCAAACTGAAATATACGAAATAATTTTACTGACGTGTTGTAGACAGCACCTAGAGAAAACAATATGAAAATATAACTATTTAACTTTTACTTTTGTTTTTCTTTTAACAGACACATACCTTAAGACCGATTGGTTGAAGAATTTGGAGCGGGTCAATCACAGCACCGAACGCCGTAAACGTATAGTTTACTATTACGTTTCGATTGTGTAAAGAAACTCGTAGTAGTTGTACTGGTTGGCCACCTTTTCGCATGGAATGGCCCTTGCGCCTGCCACAACCGCGTGTGGTTTCCTAATGAGTGCCTGGGCTCGCGATACGAAAGTACTCAGATGCGGAAATCATAACTTTAAAATAACGACGTTATACGACATACTTTTTTATTGGTTGGTGTCTGTCACACCGCCAGTCGCAAGGGGTTAATAAAGTTTTTACGGTTTCTTGAGAAATTTGGTCCCCAGCTTACCTGATGGCGGTTTCCAACTCTCCCAAGGTTGTGGGGCTAGATCTCGAGCTCTGACCTTTTGTCTCAGGATGCGCCAGATGTGCGCTATATGGTTTAGAGTAAGACTTCTCCATGACATATCCCAAATGCGGCCGGCATTTTTATGTACTGGATGACGATGCGCGCAATGTGTGGCCTGACCGCGCATGATCAATTATTGGTGGTGCATTAACTCGGAAGTTTCCTCCGATATAGCCTGCAAATCTATCTTCCAAGATCTCTGTTTTGTAACGTCCACCAGTCAGTGTACCCCTTCTTATAAAAACCAGATCAGTGCGTCCAGTCAAAGATATCCCAGCTTAAAACATTATATAGCCTCCACCATATCTAACGTTTTCTCTTATACAGCACTGGGCATAACGTTCACCTGGGCATCGGCTCATTAAGGCACCCCCGATAACTGTATAAAGTAATTTGACTCTTCTCACTAAAGAGAACTGAGTGTCGAGACGCTGTGGTCAATCGTGGTCCCGCTGCTGGCTTGTATCCTTTAATTTTCTGACAAAGTGTCCTTCTTATACTGCTGTCACTTATAGCCACACCCCGAACTTCACGTAAGTGTTGCTGGAGGTCAACACCAGAAAATTTTCGGAGAGCTGATACGCCTGAGTCACCTTATGCTGCCAGATCCAAGATTCCTTCGATGGGTACGAGCCAATGCCTAGCGGACAGGCACCGCACCTCCAGACATAGGTAAGTAGAAGGAATACCGTGGGGTTTCAGCGGGTAAGAGTCCGGCATGTCCCTCCGCCTTTTCCAGGGCGGAGAAAACGCAAGAGAATTATGCCACGAAACAAAATGTCTTCTTCGATGCTGTCCAGTCTCTAGATACAGCAGCTAATGCCATAAATGGTATCCCGCTAGAAACAGTTCTTTCAAAAATCAGATCGTTGTTGGAGGAAGATGTGGTAAAAGAAAAGCCTTCCTTCCTATTTGCCCTGTTTTTACTTCAAATTGAATTCGATGCCAATTCAAAAGTTCTCTGGGAACTGATAGACGCTATGGCTCGTTTGGGGCAAGTTGGTCTTAGTTTACGGTAGTTGTTGACTGTAGTCTATGTGGACAACAGTGGAGTTTGCCTAAGTAAACTGGGAGTGTTCAGGTTTAGTACCTAAATCATATTTTAAGTAGATATTATAATACTTCGATGTATTAACATATTTTAAAAGTGGTCAAAAGAACATCATGATAATATATAAGTAGCGAAAATTACCAGTACCTACCATTGGCTGTTCTTATCAACATATCTGTCGCATTATCGTAACTAAACATAAGACAGACGGATATATATTAATAATACCACTTTGTGGATATATACATAAAATAGTGAGGATAAAATTAAGTAAAATTTATCACAGTCTTGTCGGCGCGGCGCGAACTGCTGAATTTGACCTTCACTATTGCACCCCCCGCTAGCAGATCTAATTCAACTATAAATATAATGTCCAAAATTTTATCTTTACGTCGTTTTATGTAGATGTTTTAATACTTTGTTGAAATATCAATCTACTGGAAGCCAGTGTCTAGTGATTGGTTCAGTAAGTTTATCAGAGACTTCAAATATCGTTAAAATTTTATTCAAAATTATTATACCTGTTTTCTCACTTTTATCGTTGTGTTTATAGAGGAAACATAATAATTAGTACATATTCGTAATTATTTTGACGTGCCATGCGACCTGTTTTGTATTTGAATAGTTAAGACTTAGATCAATTTACTAGTGCCAAATGTATGGTATAGTTCCATTAGTACTTTCATTTACTTGTATGTGCTAAAGCACAGAGGAGTTGAAGAGGTTAAATAGATGAATGCTGTTTTACAAACTTAAATAACCTCGAACGGTTTTAGTAGCGAAGTTAGCCCGGATAAGCGATTACAGTTTCAGTAAAGTTATTTTGCGTCAACGAGCTCGAAATTTCAGTCCATCTGCGGATAATGGCAATGCGCGCCCAAAAATAAATAATTCCGCGATAATTTGACCATCTTGACGTAGGTACTAATTAAACCTTCTAAAATGAAACGTTCACGCATACACGCCCGGCGCAGTACAGGATATAATCTTACGTAATTCGGTCGAGATATTGCATTATAAGCATTTATCTTTCTCTAATGCTGGACTGTATCAAACGGAATCTTAGCGCTGAGTCATGGTCTTTATATCTATCCGGCATTTATCACTTAAATTACAGACCTACCTACCTGTCTACATAGGTATCTAGGCACAATTGAAAACTAGCCGAGCGACAAACTTAACTGTAATTCGCGCACATTATTTATTTAGTAGGTATTCTTTGGTATTATAAAAATATGAATAAATATGGTATTTATTAGAAAAGTCACCTAATTTCACTAGGTAGACCTTATTTTGGATAACAACATACATCCGCATGCTACTTCTACATGCAGTCACGCACCTCTACAAGCCATTGTACGTACCAAAGACACTAATTTATGCACAGCAAAACAAAATTAAGGCTCAGAAACTTATACATTAATAGAATACCATAAATAGTAATGTTTTAGGTTTTCGCGATTATTACACAGTATAATAAAACAATTAAGTATTACATCGCGTATAGTAACGATTACATCGCGTATAGTATAGATTTTTGTTTTTTACTTTGCATGCAGTATTCGAAACGTCAGGAAAAACAAAAATCTATTTTATACGCGATGTGATCCGTTTAAAATT
This sequence comes from Diloba caeruleocephala, assembly GCA_947459985.1. NCBI lineage: Eukaryota > Metazoa > Arthropoda > Insecta > Lepidoptera > Noctuidae > Diloba > Diloba caeruleocephala. Next base: position 24,835,917 of record OX381606.1, on the reverse strand, counting down.
GTTTTATTATACCAAAAATTAGCACATAAAATTACACATTTAAATCGACGACCAAGGAATTCCGTAATTTAAATAAATAAAATGTTAACATCGTAGATACAAACCTATGTCTCATTTTTTTTCTTTTAAGTTCTCCGTGTGCCTTGGGCGGTTTGGTGTTAACTAAAAAATTATGCACGAATATTATTTTACTAAACGTAGGTTGTACCACACTGGGAATTCCCACCCAAATCGTAATTATTATTTAAGTACTAGCTGTGTCCCACGGTTTCACCCGCAGTTTAATTTAAAAAATGCTTTATTTATAAATAATAGTTATATAATTAGTATATATATATATATACAGGCTGTCCAGTAAATAGCACGACATACTGCAAGAGATGAGAGCTTGGGTCAATACCTACCAAAAAAACACAATATATGTTCAGCAAAATCTTACGGATTTACAGTAGTACAAAATTTTCCGAAATATCGAAAAATCTCTACCTTGACAGATTTTTAAGCATGAAAAATTCCTTTTCTAGTTTCTTTTTATCTCAAATTATTTGTGAATAGTTAGTTTACTCATTGATAAGTCTTTATTCTATTAAAAACTAAAATGTTTTCAAGAAATACAATTTTTATTTAAATTTTCACAGTACAATTTTCTTATCTTAAAATTTGTACTACTGTAAATCCGTTAGATTTTGCACAACATATATTGTGTTTTTTTGGTAGGTATTGACCCAAGCTCTCACCCCTCGCAGTATGTCGTGCTATTTACTGGACATATATTGTATATATATTGGATTTCAAAGGTATTAACGCGGAACCCTAATTCTTAAAAAAATCCTAAGTTACTCCTTATAACATCAGCTATCTGCCAGTGACAGTCAAAATCGGTCCAGTCGTTTCGGAGATTAGCTGGAACAAACAGACAGACAGACAGACAATTTTTTATTTTATTTTGTTATAAATACCGTATATGCTTTGACATTACAAAGAGACACTTTAATTTTATTTATTTGTATAGATAAACACTTAGGTGATGGTCACTAATAATTAAAGAGTTTTCTGACAATACTTTTTTTTGTTATCCTAATCAGTACACTTCTTCCGGGCGGTGTCCAGTCCGGATTAAGAATATAGCACCACTCTATCTCCTCCCATGGGTGTCGTAAAAGGCGACTAAGGGAGTCTGAAACAGAGGGGATGGGCAATAGCATCCCTCCTGTGCAACAGTAGCCGTACTGCATTCACCAACCCGTTAGCCAAGCGTGGTAATTATTGGGGTAACCCCAAAAACGACGACACAATTGTGAAAATCTATAGTCCCGGCCTTTGTTCAGCAATGGACGTCTTTCGCTGACATGATGAATCAATAAGCCGTCGTATAATAATAATTATGAAGGTAGTTAACAACTGAGTTGAATCCTGATAATAAGTAAATTCAAATATTTTTTTTATAGTTGGGTCGTACTGATACTGACAGTGACAGACTTACAAATCCAAGAGACCGAAGAGCATTTGAATCAATGCAGGCCGCTTATAGTGTTTGTCGTGGACTCCTCTTTGATTTCCTCCGTCTTGGGAAAGGTGGAGGGGCATGCCGGACTATTACCTGCTAAAGCCCCATGGTGTATCTTCTACTCACCTATGGTTGGGCATGCGTTATCTGCCCGCTAGGCATTGGGCCGCACTCCCGGCTGAATCAATGCAAGCCCACAATTACAGAATGCGTGTCTCTGCTAATTGAAGCTTCCAAGTCAAATATGATATCTACCAAAGTCACAATCCAACTATTAATAATAATAATAATCATAATATTAATTATAATATTAATAATAATAACCCCTCTGGGCAAACGTTATCTCACCATGGGATAAGGTAATCCTGGAGGGCAGATTAAAGTAGCTGCTTGATTTCTTCATACCTTATGATAAAATGAAAAAGTATGTCATAAAAAAAAAAAAAAAGTATATTAAGTAGCTTACAGAACGCAGGGCAGTTTGTGGCGAGCTGAATGTGAGTGGCGACACTGCGTACCCGAATGCTCCAGAGAGTCGGTCAGGGCCTCGTCTCCGCTTGCCTTTATTGGTTGGTTGGAGTGGAACCCCATGAGTGCCCGCAGGATTTTCAACTCTGGCTTGCCTTAGTTGGCCGATCAGAGGGGGGCCGCCAGAGCTATATGCTCGGGGGTGGAAGTGTCTAATGGCGTAATAACGGGGAAACCCGCTCCGAGTCTTCGAGACGCGCGATGGTGAAACCGGTGCCGCACCTCTCTACACCCCTAGCCGCTTACACCGGTGTTGCTCCTTGTCGCCTGTAGTGGTGGCCATTTTGGGGGCCCATCTTGTGAGTGGCGAGTCACCGTCTGCCACAGAATTTCACGATCAAAGTTGAAAGGCAGACGCCGTTGTTACCGTATTTATTAGTCTTTTTATTCCATGTAACACCCATTGCAATAGACCTTATCGTTATAGTTTCCATCTCATACAATAGCCTTACACCACCGGGGACAATCCATGACTTCATTTTATAGTGCAGCTATGGTGAGTCCCCGGTTGGTGTCCCATTACATTTTAGATTAAAATTCTCTAAAGGGCCTCTGCGTGTTGGACCTATGTCCCCGCGTAAGCCTGTCAAAAGACCGGGTTCCCCCTTACAGGGGATATAAACCCGTGAAAAGAGAGACATGTAGATAATAATCATTTATTTCAGGCTTCCATGGCCCACACTTATATACCTTAGAAACTAGCATATACAGAATGTCCAGTAAATACGATGCACGACATACTGCGGGGGGTGAGAGCTTGGGTCAATACCTACCAAAAAAAACAATATATGTTCAGCAAAATCTTACGGATTTACAGTAGTACAAAATTTTCGATAAGAAAATTGTACTGTGAAATTTTTCATAAAAATTGTGACTATGGTACTTGTCCGTTGAAGCGACGGAACGCCTTCAGGCCAAAAGACTTCTTCCATAAAGAGGGGCAGGTAACATTTCGCACCACCAACGCCTTAAAGTTGACATTGCGGCACGACTCCAGCAATTGCACCCTCGGGGTGTAGCTCGTCTTTTGTCTAACGTACTCTACGATGTCCTCCGCCTTAGTGGTGTAGTACAGGCGGGAGATGTACAGAGGTTTGTTCGGCTTTGCAACACGCAGATTCACGTTGGGCTCCATAGGAGCTTTGCCGCAGCGGTTCTTGTAATTCGCATTCGGCGCTTCCTCCTTTGCACCATTACGAAACCATCATCATTATCATTTTCAGCCTTGGATAAACTCTTCGGTTTGTTTTCTGGCTCAGGCTTCGTAACAGAAGCGGTAGGGGCACACGCGGTGACCCTAGCGAAATCTCCATGACGAGGTTACACTTAAGCTGCAGACACTGGCAGCATGACGGGGCGAGGGGCGATGGCGGAGCTTCGCGGAGGAGCTGTGTTGGGTATGGGGATGCGGGGCGCGCAGTAAGGGCGTTCTACAGGCGGTGGTGCCGGCTCAGAATGCCACCACCCCATCTCCTCCCATGGGTGTCGTAAAAGTCGACTAAAGGATTAGCCAGAGGATGAGCAGCAGCGTCCTTCGAGTACATTAACAACTCAACTGCGATCGCCAACCCGTCTGCCAAGCGTGGCGATTATGGCAAAACCCCCCAATGAGCCCACAACACATCCGTATCTGTCGTTGTGGACATCTTTGGGGGAGGCCTGTGTCCAGCAGTGGACTTCATTCGGCCGAAATGATGATGAATGATGACTCCACAGAAGCCATAATCTAAAAGAAGAACATGATTTTATGAATTATCTGTTGGTCATTATATAGAATGCCTGCAAGCACAAAGCAAAGATATGCAATTTGCTGTTTCAATATTAAAAAAAAAAAAACAGACTCGGCAATCAACGAATGCACCGGTGACGAAACTGCTGACGCGGAATTTGATGACGATTTATCGAGACCGGCTTCGCGACGCGTGTTTACGTTAGATGTATCAACTGGTTACCTAATTACCGCCACAATCTGCGACGCTGTCCTGGGATGCATCTAGTTTACCCTGCACATCCGCTAGGCTAGCCTTCAGGAAGACAATGTCCTCCAGAAGGCTCGTTACATCGACGTGGTCGAAAATGACGGGAGGAAGCTTGTGTAGATCCTTCACCACAAACGTCGGTACGCCGTCAGGGTCGGTCTCCTTGAACAACGTAATTATGTCTTGTAGACTTTTCTTTATGCCGTCACGCCGGCGTGACACCATCTGGTCGCGCTTGTTCAGCACGTCGAACAACAACAGCTTGCCAGCAGATATGCTATCCTCCCTGCAATTCGTTGCGGAGATCTGAACAGCGGATACCTCGTCCATCACATCCAGCTTCTGCTGCAAGAACGCCAGCAGCTCATTCACCACAAGTTCATTACTCATGGCGAGTAATCACGAGCGACAGCTTGCGCCGCGCTAATCGATACAAATATTACGTTAGTAACGCGTCCGCATCGGAACGCGGCAGAAGCTAGATTAATATATTAATATAAATGGAATTTTGATTTGAGCTGGGGAGTATGGAGTTTCTTGTCGGTTCTTTTCCATGGCACCAACGACTTGGAACCGTGCTATTTAAATTCTGCCTATTCGTAAGTGCCCGCAAATCTTTACATGAATTATAAAAAAATGACGTTTACTGATGGAAAATAGATGGTATAAAATCCGCACGATTCCTCTGGGTATTTATCATTAATTCATTATACAAGCAGTAGAGAACGCTAAGAGGAGCAACATCTGTAGGTACCTACGTTGCTCGTGGGCGCGCAAACTATACACAACTTGAACACAACAAACGGAGTCTGCGTGCTCGGCGGCCCCCGGGAAAATGGCAGCGCGCACGTGACCAAGTGCCGCCTTGTGCGCAGCAGAGCGCACAGCGAGGTTTGGGGGATCCTCTACGAGGGTGCCTGTGGGGGGCCTTTTTACAGTCGCCTTCCCTCCGCTAGAGGGGGTGACCGCTCTTCAGTCATCCTCTCCGACATGCGCCTAAAGGCGTAGCAGCAATGGGCAGCAAACTGAATACCTATTCAATCTGCCTTATTAACTGGATTATCCAATATCTTACGTCTTTTCAATTTGAATTGCGTCATTACAGATAATGATTTTCCGCGTGTCACGTATTTTATCGTCTCATGATTCTAATTAAAGTATCAATTAGCCAGTTTTATTCTAGCTTCTAGGAAATCTTAAATATGAAAATATATCAGTGCCAATACGAACGTAGGATAGTGTTACTTCTCTTGCACTACTGCAAGCTAGGACAGATATACTGCTGTCAAAATACATATCTATCTACATCTATTAATAAATATATGTAGTAAAATTGTATCTATTATAAGGGCAAATTAAGCGTAAACAAGACAAGGGCGGATCCAGATGGGGTCAGGGGGCCATGGCCCTTCCACGCCCTTTTTTTTTGTTTTTTTTTTTAACCAAACCTTTAGGATGCAAATGACTTTAGATCTCGAAGCAACAATGATCTCTGAAAATCTTGACACCCGAGCCAGTGATCATGTAGCGCCACTTGGTAGACACCTACTCTGTGACTATCAGTGGACTGCGAATATCCTAAAGTCCTGCTGACAACTGAACATAAGTCTCCCAATTACAACTTCAATGAACGTTACACACGGATATATATAGTAACATATATAAGTACATCAATGGATATAGCCATAATCAGTATGTTGTTATTAGCATACAGGAGAACGGTGCTGTCTATTTTTCTATCATTTGACACCTCTTAACACACTTATCGGTAGAGAAAGGGTTTGGCCTTTTTTGGCAGGATCCATCGGCTACCATAATACTGAGTATTTTCAAAATATATCACCAGTCAATAAGACATGGCAGTGGAGCACCCAGAGCTGCCCAAATATCGATGGAATAGTTGTTTTTATACAACTTGTTTTTCAATGCAATCCTTTTTTGCGTGAATATACTACTACTACTACTACTCGTCTACTGCGCTCGACACCTGAAAGCCGGGATGACCATAGAGGTGCCCCGTAGAGAGCTACAGACCGCACGACTCTCCCGTAGAGACGGCGAACTTCCTCACTCGGTTACTTATATGGTATAAATTGTAACACGGCACATAATATTCCGCCTAAAACAGGGCATGCAAACAGTTCTGATAAGTATAGGTAACAGTCTAAAATATATACATAGTACGCGAGCATAAAGTAATTGTAATTTATACTTATACATATCTGTTATTATTATATTGTCATTTGTCATTTACATAATTATCGTATTAGTTCAGTTTTTTATTCATACATTCGACATTTATTAAATTTTATATACTTACATCCATCCATTTTATTTATTATGTCATATCATATTTTTAATTACATAATTACCTATAGTTTTTTTATTTTATTGTTTTTGTCATTTAATAATGTCATGTAACTATCATAAATTGTCTCAAATTAAGTATCTAGTGTTTTTCTATATATATTTATTTTAATCTGTGAAAGAATAAAACCTTTTTCTGACAAAACATTTTCAGTTTCATAATAAATTGTTTACATGGTAGTTCATTTATATCGTTGGGTATTGTGTTATAAACATACTCACACATTGCCATGCAATTTCTTTTAAAAATGTTGTTGTTTTTGATATTTTCGGTGGTACAATTCTGTTTGGATCACGAGTATTTCTAGGATATCTACATGTCACTAGCAGTTGCGAAATGGTTACGATGCATTTTCACTAATTTTGCTATTTCTAATACGTACATACAGGGTAAGGTAAGGGTAGGTAAAGGTAAGTAGTCCTAATCTTTTGAACAGGGGCTTACATGATATCCAATGAACCAGCCCACAGATTGCTCGGACGCATTTCTTTTGTGCAACAAATGCTTTATTTACATCGGTGGAGTTACCCCAGATAATGAGACCATAGTTAAGTACTGAAGCTACGTAGCCTGTATGCTACAAGTACTGTTTGGCTACATGTTTTTCTAAGCTTGTCGATCACGTAAATAAACCGATTTATTTTGTTACTTTTACGACATGAGATTCCCAATTAAGTTTTTATCTTATCATATCTAAAAATGCAGTTTGATCAGTTTCTGTTATATTGATACCATTACAATTAATATTTATGTTATTGTCTTTACGTCCATAAGTTGAGTATTGAATAAATTTAGTTTTTGTTAGATTTACTTTTGAGTTGTTTTCGTCCAACCAGTTTATTATAGATTTAAATGCATTATTAATGTCAGTATTATATGTATTAGCGTCATTAGTATTGCGTACAGAAATCATCTGCAAATAGTATACATGGATAGTCAAACGCTTCAGGCAGGTCATCAATATACAGCAAGAATAATAACGGACCAAGTACGCTGCCCTTTTTTTAAAACGTTGCCCCACTAGGCTTTCTCCTGTGTCGTGGGTGCGTTTACAAACATAAATTCCACACACAATACACCTAGACCCGGAAGAACTACCTGCAGATTGTACAAATATTTGTTCCGTGCGGGAATCGAACCCACGACCCGGTGCGCAGCAGCCGACTGTATCAGCCACTGCACCAACCGTGCGTCAATTTATTCGGTATTCAGAATAAAATGTTTGTAGCTCTTGTTTTTCATTTATGCTATTGATTTCAACACATTGTTTACGGTTTTCTAGATATATTTTTAGCCATGTTGGAGCCGTTTCATGTAGACCATATGTTTCTAACTTATTTAGTAATCTTTTGTGTGAAAATGAATCAGAATCAGAATTCATTTATTTCTCTAGTTTTAATATAACATGTCACTTAAATAAATCTCTTTTCACAAATAGTTGTGTTTCATTTTGTCCGCAGAGTGGGAGCTTTTGAAACCTATCCTGGTCGTTTCCCCGTATTACTTGTTTTTATATAAATATAGGTGAGGATAACAATGAAGCAGTGGGGATTAGCCCCAGCGGCTAGCCGCTTACTACATAATGAGTGACGCTACGGTCATATAGGCTATGAAGGCTGTCGGAAGGGGGCCAGTTGTTTGAAGATTGGCTTGTCCCTATCATTTTTATTAATATTGAATTGAATATTGAATTTCGCCTAGTCTAGTAGCGAAAAGAAAAGGATTGTTGTCCGTAGCGCGTGTACGCCGGGCCTTGTTCTTGTAGCCCCTCGATCGACAGAGATTTGAGACGTTCTAACATGTCGCAGATGAGAATGTGCCACGGGTCTTGTTGCAGTATTTCCCAGAGTAGATCGGTGTCAGTGTGAAAATGAAACGGAAGGCCCATGTCATATAAAAAAAGAAAACAGTTGTTGCGTTTCCAGCATCTACATTATCAAAAACTTGAGTCATAAGGTTGAAACAAGCCGTAATAGTCGATTTTTTCGTTGAAAACCGATTCTCTTTTATTATAATATTATGCTTTTCGATGAATTTGACAGACGCTTAGATATGGTTACTTCAAATTACTGGAGTCAGTGTGATCGGCCTATAATTTCCTAATGTAGACTTAAGCCCCTTCGTATATAATGGCTTTACAATAGATAATTTTAGTAATTCATGAAAGCAACCAGGTAAGCAAATAGGAGCTAGTTCAGTTGTACAATACCTTGAATATTTGTGTTGAAATTTCGTCACAGCCTTCAGCTTTTGTATTATTTAGGGACATCACTACTTAAATTAAATTAAATACTTAAATTACTAAGCCATCGCACGGTGTCAAGAATATAATATTTCAATTACTATTTGCCTTTGTCGCATTGCCATTTTTATTGTTAACGTTAGTTGAACTTATTAAGAACTCATTAAATGTGTCCTTAGGGCTTTTAATAATTTTGCCGTTTGTATTAATGTCTGTATACGTATAAGCACGCAAACTCCCCAATCTGCGGAACCGCGACCCCCGAAGCACGCCGCTGTATAACGATGGCAGGGAATCAGGCGTGTCGGACCTGGGGCGGTTGTTACTCCTCCGTGCGGGATCGGCCCTTGACCGATCCCGCTCTGCGGTCTCCTTTCAAAGCACGACGCTTTCACAGACGGAAACCCTAGCATTCCAATTTCCATGCTCTGCCAGCATAGCCGACACTACTGCCGACAGAGAGAGATCTTGCCCGATCCAATCGACTGGGATCCGCCATTCAGCAGTCCACGTAGGGCATTCCTCGAGCTTGTCTTGTGCAGTATCCAAGTCGCTTCCGCAGTGGTGGCACTGTGCCGTGACGTGACGTCCTATCCTGTGCAGGCACGTATCGAAACACCTGCGTCAGGTGGTAGGCGACGCACTCGCTCCTTTTCAGCCAGGCTCCGAAGAGCGGCACGGAGCGGGTTGCAAACTGCAAGCTAAGGCGGTCACACCACATCTCGAGTGCGCGCCGCTAAGCCAGTCGCCTCAGCCTATCGAACGCCTCTGGAGCCACGCCTTCGCCGCCCTGGCTAAGGGTTGCCGCCTCGAGGATACTGCTGTATCCAAGTGCAATCCGTATAGCCAATCTACGCTGCAGACCTTGAAGTTTTGCTCTGCAGCGCTGTTCGCCTGGTAGTCAAGCTGACCATACAAGCGCCCCGTAGAGGGCCTAGGACCGCACGTCTCCTCCATAGAAGCGGCGAACTTCCTCACTCAGTCGCCCGAGTTTGGGCAGCAGCCGGTGCAAGGCACCCACTACTCTTTCAATTCGGGTGGACAAGGCGCTCGAAGTGCTCTTCCAAACCCCAACGACTGTCCAGGGTGAGCCCCTGGTACTTAATGTACCAACCCACTCTGATTTGCGAGTCACCATCGCATATCCACGAACTGGGTGGTTCTCTGGTCCGCAGCAGTTTGCGGAACCATAGCGCCTCAGTTTTGTGAGGCGCTATCCGTAGACCCAGAGCGTGAATTTTGCCCACGACAATTGATATCGCTTGTTCGGCAAGCCGGATGGTTCCCTCAAAGGACTCCCCGCAGGCTGGCCAACAAGAGTGTCGCCAGCGTAACAGATTACACAGACGCCAGTGGGAAGAACAACGGGAACACGCTGCGGCGGAGGCAGCTTGTGAAGAGCAGCCTCAAGCGGTCCCCAAGAGAATCAGTCAAACCCAAGGCAAGGTGGTGGAGAATCACAGGGACGGTCTCGGACCGCCGAGCGTAAAAAGTACTCCAGCAAATCCAGGGTCATGGTTTCGGTCACCGGGAGAACCCACACGCGCAACTTGCTCACTGCCATTTTTTCTTTTTGTTTGCCCCGCACTAGGCTTTCTCCTGTGTCGTGGGTGCGTTTACAGACATGAATTCCACATACAATACACCCAGACCCGGAACAACTACCTGCAGATCATACAAATATTTGTTCCGTGCGGGAATCGAACCCACGACCCGGAGCGCAGCGGCCGACTGTATCAGCCACTGCACCAACCGTGTCGTCATTCGGTAGGGTCTCCCCCAACGGTGACCGCTTCACAGTCATCCCCTCCGTGTGCCTAAAGGCATGGCACCAATGGGCGGCTCTAGTGTGATCTTACGAGGACCTAGTGGTTTGAGCCGGTAGGAGTCCAGCATACCCCTTCGCCCTTCCCCGGAGCGAAGGAAGTTCATGTAGAATTTCTGAAATAAAAAGGGTCTCCCCCAGCAGAGCCTTTCCAGTGCCCACAGATGCCGACTTCAGGACCGAGCCTTTGTCTTGCGAATGGCACCCTGTAGCGTCATCGTGATAGGCCTGATAGGCTTCGGCGATGATTAGAGCCTGCTAGTCCTAAAGCTTACAAGTGCCGCTTATTCTCGCTCTCACTAATATCCGAGCGTACTGCGATGTAATACGTGCGAGCCAGGCTTTGTGGATATCGTCCCTAGGACCAACACACTTTTGACTTCCTCCAGAACCTCTTTATGGTTGGCGCTAAACAGCCAGCACAGATTCGTCTGATAGGTGCCTCCCTAGCTGTTAAGTGAACTGACGTTACAGTCACAGGTTATCGCACTGGACATGTTCCCGCGCTGCGGGGAACTGTCGACCACGGCGTCTGTCATATTTCAAGATCACTGCTCGGCATATTCTGTGTGAATAACATTTTCTTTTTGGCCGCCCAGTGGTAATTCGTCAAGAACTTCTTCCACCCCGGGGAAGGGCGAAGGGGCATGTCGGACTCCTTTTATTAATTTATTATTTATTGGTGTCCAGTGGATATTCTTCTTGAACTTCCTTCGCCCCGGGAAAGGGCGAAGGGGTATGCCGGACTCCTACCGGCTAAAACCACTGGAGCGGTCATCTTTGGCACGAAAGGGGGCTCCAGAGAAGGGAGTTCTTACAGAATAACACTGCTGGTCTCCGTAAGACTGCGAGTCTAACCTATTTTAAAGATATACTTTAAACATCCTGAATCTTAAAACATGGATCGGACATTGGATAATAGATATTATTCTTACAGCTTCAACATTCATGGCGAGTTTATTTCTCACTAAACTGAACCTAAATGGGTGGTGAAGACCGGTGTCTGAACGTATGCAAAATAACATTAATGTCTTCTTAAAAATACTATTGGTCTTATACAACACTTAGATCAAGGTATAATGAATGCTTATAAAACAAATTACTGAAGATAAATGATGAAGTGATTGTGGGCAGGAGATAGCAAAATCATCTTATTTAAAAAGAAGCAATCCGCTTTTGTTTCTTTCGCCACTGCGCCCTCTTGGTAGCTATAGCGCGCGTCACCTTATAAGTTATAACGCAGGTGTCCTTATCCGCCCGACTCGCGCGTTAGTTATATCGAAGGTTCACTATATTATGAGATAACGTTAAATAAAGATATAAAGCAGAATATGACAAGTAATGCTGAGTATTAACACATTGCCGGTCAAACGCCAAACGAAGTGCGTGTATACGGAACTAAGCTAGAGGCTATATTTATTGTAATTGAGGCTGGCTCCGAGATAATAATCGAAAGGTAATCGATTAGGGTAAGGACTACCACACACAGTTGGTAAAACAACGTTTTTATATTTGATATTTTGTAGATATTTAAATGTTATGCATGAAGGTGCATTAACTAAAGTTAGAATAAACAATAGGAGTGACGTAATTATGCACATTTAGAAACGTAGTGTAATAGGTTTTCAAAATAACAAAGCTTTTTAATTGTAGCAGGTATTGCTATATTATTACAGTATTTAGTATTATTAGTAAGTGCCAACTATTTATTTTATTATTTTGTTTGTATAGAAGCTTGATTTGCTAACGGAACAGCACTGTTTCGAGTCACGACTACGGTTCACGCTTCTCCACGTGACACGTCCACGAGGAGCCTTACGGCTCGTGTGTAAAGCACTTTAGAGGAATGCCGGCCGCCCCCCGCTGCGTACGACCTGCGGAGCCACACACATAAATCGCATTCCTAACATTCCTATTAGTTTAATATATTTCATATTATTATTACCATGAAGGTGTCGGCACTGGCGATGGTTTTGATTGAATAACAGGACTGATTATACCTACGACATGAACACGGACATAGCCAGTGTAGGGACAAGATACAACATAATCATATATTCAGTTATTAGGTCTGACAGACACTTTATTTCAGACTGCGTACTACTCATATTGAACAACAGATCATATCGAAACAGCAGAGGGCACTTTACTATATCTAGGTACATCAGAAAAATAATTGCCGAAAACAAACTCGGGGTTAGGTCTTTGGTTAATATTCCTATTTTTACATTCCAGTACTTCTGTTAAGAATCTTTTTTTTGGTGTGGTAAAAATTCTTTATCATGACCACAAAGAAATCCTAATTGCAATGGATAATTCCTTCACGTATATTCGGACGGTTATAAAACTGACTTCTACCAGTAGAGTCAAAGACATTACAAGTATTAGGATGACATAAACTGCGATATCTCCTAGAGGTCCGTAAGCCCTTATCGCTTCCACAGTGCACTGAGCTGAACATGACCCTCCGATTACTAGCACGCTGAACCGAACGGTCTTTAAGGAATTTTACTATAATCGCCACACTTGGAATTCCTTAGTTTGGCTTATCTATGGTATTAAAAGAAATGGAGGAAGTATTCTTTATTCATCAATTTTAACGTCCTGCGTGATTCCGGAAAACAAAAGATCGCTAGGTACATATATCTACCGAACGCAAATATTTGAACACTGGTATCACAAAATAGAATCTCATTCGAATGCCTATGCTGATTCTCGGAGATTCCGGCTCACTACCGAGTATTTATTACGTTTCGACACGATCTATGCATGTTTTTGCTTATGTGTTTTTATAGTTATTTCCCACGGGTACAACGGCAGAATAGCAATTCATCCGTTCATTTTATAAATGGAAGACACGACTAAGGCCTTCTGAACAAAACATTGGAGGTCAAGTAGCAAAGGTAATCGGACATGTCCTTCAAGTACTTTGATTAATAATCAGGTTTATTTTAGTAGTACTTGATAAAATAATACAGAAATAAAATAACTTTTATATATAACATAATAATTAATAATTCCCAACTCAAATATTTTTATTTCAAATAAACCAAATATTGGCAATTATGAAACGTCAGAATCTAAGTTGCTCAATACAATAACTGAATAGGTACGCTAATAACTCACATTTGCGGTTGTTCGGTTCATTCATCGAATATTTTCTCATTGTCGTTACATAAGACAAAGTTCACGGCCAACACGTTTCATTGGCGGGTCATTTTCACTAGAGCATCAGGCGCTCGATATACAAGGCGCGTCTAGATTGTTAGCTCGGAGGCTGCATCCGGGCCATCGCAGGGATCAAGTTACGACGCGGGCGTGCGAATGTCAAGGAACCCTAGCATCGCGCGAGGGCTCGCGCTGCGCTACGGGGCAGCGCGCCGGCAGTCGCAGCCGACATGTCTGCGCGCGCGCCCGTCTGCTTGCGCGCGCTCGCCGCGCTTCTCGTCCTCGCGCATACCGGCAGTAAGTATCGCAGTACTTGCTACAATAATAAATACACATCCTTATACGCCGGTCGGCGTCTAGTGTTAATTTTGGAATTGGTGGTAATCAGTTATTATGTGAGGAGTATATTTTTTGCTAGAACGTTCAATTTTATGTCTTCTCTATAGTTCCATTGGTGTTTAACAGTAGCAATAAAAGAGATTTGGTTTTTCAAGCTATGTCCCGCACTAGGATTTTTCATGTGCCGTGGGTACAGTTTATAGGCATAAATAATCACACGCACAAACACCCCGACCCGACACATCTCTATATAGATAACACAAATATTTATTCCGTACGGGATCGAACCCACGACACATAGCGCAGAAAGCCAATTGCTTAGCACTGTGCCAAGCGCGCTGTCAAACTAATTCTCCCCTTTTTTTCAGGTGTCAATGGTTTTGTGTGCCACAAGGACGGCTTTCACACAGACTATGAGCAAGATTGCCAAAACTATGTGCGGTGTAGCGGTGGTGTAGTCACCGGTCAATATTCGTGCCTTCCAGGTCGGGTGTTCAGCGAGGCCGACGGTGCGTGTGTCCCGCGCGCACGTCGCCCGTGCATCCGCAGACAGTGCGCCGCCGGCGACGCACTCGCATACGCTGCGCCCGGCACGGCCTGCCGCCACTACTACCGATGCGAAAACAGCTCAGCGATAGAGCGCGCCTGCCCCACGGGCGCATGGTTTGATCTCGAAAGACAAGCGTGCACACGTGGCGCCGGCACCTGCTTCGAGCCAGTGTGCGCAGGCCTGCCGGACGGCGACTACCCTGACGCGTCGCACGATTGCCGCCGTGTACTGCGCTGCCGCGGCGGAGAACTGCGTGCCCTCTTGTCATGCGGAGTGTCCTGCGCGGCGCCGTGCCCCCCACCTCGCGCTGCGGCCGTGCCGTTGCCGGCCGGTGATGCAGACTTCTGCTCCGACGAGGCATGCTCATCGCTGTGCCGCGACGTGCCTAATGGTGCGTACGCAGACCACACAACTGCCTGCCGCGAGTATTTTGTTTGCGAAGCCCATCGTGTGATCCGACGCGGCGTGTGCGAGCCGGGTCTCCTATTCTCAAATGGAGCGTGTGAGCCAGCTGCGCGCGCGTCTTGCCCGCCGCCGGCGCTAAGCCCGTGCTTCAACAGAAACGATGGACTACACCGCGACTGGCACGACTGTGCCTCCTGGTTCGAGTGTCGCCGCGAGCGAGTTGTGAAACGCGGATTGTGTGCGCCGGGACTTGTGTTTAATGGCAGCGACTGCGCGCTTTCCGACGAATTCCTGTGCGATGGCCCAGCGCTCTCGATCAAATGCGAAGGGCTTCCAAGTGGCACATATCAAGACCTCGACTCTAACTGCACGCGTTACTTCCACTGCGAAGGACCGTTACGCACGACACTTGAGTGCCCTCCAGGGCGCGTGTTCGACGGGGTGCGGTGCTCTTCTGTGTTGCATTACCTGTGCCCAAGCCTGGAAAGTGAGTCGTGCTATGGGCGGCCGGACGGCCGATATCGAGCCTCCGATACCGGATGTCGCGGGTACTACGAGTGCGTACGTGGCGAGAAGGCGATTTACGCATGCCCGATCGGACGTGTATTTGATGGCGAGTCATGCGTGCCAGCGCGTCCCGGCATATGTCTGCGAGAGGACTACTCGTGCGAAGGCCTCACAAATGGTTACCACGCCGAGATTGAGTCTGGATGCCGAAGGTATTGTTTCTAGTCTTATTTCTTCCTACTCGTCGCTTAGCGGCCCTAAATAAAAGTGTACGTTACCGTAACTCTTCATAATTTTCAGATACTTCTACTGTGAGCACGGAGACCGTCTCACTACGCTATCTTGTCTGCCAGGGAAGATGTTCGACGGGCGTGCCTGCGTGAAGGCGTCGCTGGTTGAGTGCGGGGGTCCACCGCGG
Source organism: Diloba caeruleocephala (assembly GCA_947459985.1). Classification (NCBI taxonomy): domain Eukaryota; kingdom Metazoa; phylum Arthropoda; class Insecta; order Lepidoptera; family Noctuidae; genus Diloba; species Diloba caeruleocephala. The sequence goes on along the minus strand of OX381606.1, from coordinate 24,820,081 downwards.
GACACCATCGAGAACGATGGCAAGCGGTGCGAGCGGGACGGGTTCTACGTGCAACAAGGTACAGAGTGCAAACGGTACTACTTCTGTGTGAGCGGAACAAGGACCTATCTGACATGTCCCGCGGAGCAAATGTTCAACGGACAGGTGTGCGTGCCACGGTTGCAGTACACGTGTCCAGGTTGAGCCGACGTCGCCGTCCGCAAGAGATCGCGTTGACGCCCGCGGGCCACCTCCACACTGCCGGAGATAAGGCTTGGAGATACTCACGATGTACCTGGTTGTTTTATCGATTACGAGGCTGTGAATTTTGTATAACTGGGACAGCGCTCAATTGCGTTATTGATGCGTGCACTTTGACTTTAATGTTCAACATCCTGTTCCAATCTATCTACCTCCTATTCTATAATAATACACGATTACTTCTTATTTTTTATTTGCATAGAAACTTTCAAGCGACCTAAATACTTCTAATAGTAATTACACATTGACTATATCTTACAGTATTACTTTACAAAAGAATAATAAGCTCCGTGAATAGAAAAATAAAATATATTTTAACGACATAAAAGAATAGTTAATTTATTTATTTATTTTAATATAGATAATATTTTCTCGACCCTTAAATTAACACAAATTATAAGCAAATCTTCACAAAAATGTTTATGATAAATGATAATACTTGACATATTGAAGGATTGAAGCTAGGTAGATTATAGCTATTTCTGTCACCAGTCGATATTTCAAACCTCTTTGATATGCCAAATATTATCATTACAACAAACTTAGCTATAAAAAGGTTTCAGTTCGTTTTTTTTTTAAACCAGTGGCCCAATGTAATTTCTAAATAACGTGCGGCCTTCGTATAAATTGATAAATAGAAATACTTTAACAATTTTGGCATTATTCATAACTAGTTAAGCAGGAGATGTATAAATAATTTACATATTATATTATTACGTATTTAATAAACGATCCAAGTTTAAATTTCCGTGTATATTATTTATAAGCTGGCGCATTTTTAGAGACCGTCTTAGTCGCAATATGTATTGGTGGGAGGGGGAGATATTTCTCAGTGATTTTAGACGTACCATGTATAAACTAAATACTTTGTAAAGTATCGACTTTGAACATCGACCATTTAATCAAAAATCTCTTAGGGTGAGATTCAGAAACGAGTCTAAGGGTGAAATTACGCTTCCATCTGTCAAAATTATGAGCGCAAGTAGTGCATTTTGACAGATGGAAGCGTAAGTTCACACTTAGACTCGTTTCTGAATCTCACCCGTAATTCTATCTCAAAGGATATCATTACATACAGGCATTGTTATAATATTCAACTTGGCGGAACTTGGGAAAACCCTCGTTAACATGATCGCCGTCCACTTTCATGCTCCTCATTTATTATTTAAGTATCTTTCCAATTCCAATTTTAGATTAAGGACTCCCATTGTCTTCTCGATGATTCTGCCAATGTCAAGGTTGGATCAAACAGTTTTTTTTTATGAATACTAAATTAAATAGTCTTTGATAACATTACAGCGATGTGGTTGAATAACTTAAAGCATAACTTCAACAAAAAAAGTATTTATTTTCAAGTTCCTCCACCTCCAAGGGTCATCATTTCAGCCGAATGAAGTCCACTGCTGGACACAGGCCTCCCCCAAAGATCACCACAATGACCGATATGGATGTGTTGTGTGCTCATTGGGGGGTTTTGCCATAATCGCCACGCTTCGCCCGAACTATCAGGAATAGCTTTAATATTTAGGGTAGTGAAGTAAACGGCAAACATGTTGATATTTTTTTCGACATCGACTTGGATTTAATTATTTCCGCCACCATGCCACATAAAATTTATTTTATAGTATAAGGTATATAAGGTCTTATTTTAATAATCCACGATATTTTGCATGGTGCCTCAGTAAATGCTTAAGATGATGTACCGAACACAAAAAAAACTCACGGTAAAAATCAATTTTTTTCTTTTGTGTGATGTCGCTACTGTACGCCTTCTGTTTTGTTTAACGTTACAGACTATCTAAATCAGTCAAACAGCCCTGTCCGCCATTGTCTTACTAGATGCATGTGAATATTATCACAACTAAGTGAACTAGGGAAGTAATGAAATAAATGATTTAATAAAATCATTTTATAAACAGCAAATTTACAAGTTTTTTTTTATACCTACATTATCTTCATCGTTCACCATAGCGCCATGCAAAATATCGTGGACTATTAAATTAAGACCTTGTATATATGACCCCATGGGTTCCACAAAAACTAGTGATCTTTATTTCAGGGGACAATTAGTTGTTTTTTTTTTATATACACAAAAAGCGACAAGCCCCTGCCCCTAGCAATTAGAATGCTACCCAGGACTAGTCTTGCGGGGCATCACACTGCGCTCGTCACCTCGAGACGTAAAGTTATTTAGTTTCTTATGCCCAGTAATTTCACTAGCTACAGTGCCCTTCTAACCGGAGCACAGTAATATCTAAGGTTTAAACACGGAGCGTGTGAGCCACTGCTTAGCGGCAAATATCTCGCACTGAGTTGGTACCTACCTAGCTGGCCTCTAGGTTATAGGGATCGCGTTAAAACAATATGTACCTGATTTCAATTTTATTTTTACTCTAATTTTTTTTGTCATTTTATTACGTAATGTAACTAAATAACGCACGCAGGCTCATCTAATAACGTTATTTATAAATTAAATGAATAACTGGAAAACAAAAAAAACAAATTGCAGTATCTGTTTTAATAAACGATAATCCCCTTTAACATACTCCTTGCCCCCTTGAAATAGTTTACTATTTTTATAGGACCATATGGACATGAATATACCAGTTGTTTTTTTTATATAACAGTTTACGACACCGTATCAAGTTCATCGCGCTAGTGATCTAACATCACTCAAAGGGGATTAGAATGACGCACTCCATGATTAGGTACAAGCTTCACTCGGGCCCCTCTTCCAACACCGCAGTTACCATTTACATTTACGCAGCTACTCAAGTCCGCATTTATCACTAAATTTGTTTTATACATTTTTATACAACATTCAGTTAAATAAATTTGTGCCAAACGATCTTTTCACCTGACACAAGTTACAACACTTTACCTACGATTATACAATGAATAATATTAATTTGCAATTGGTCCACGCCTAAAATGGCAAGATTCACTTGCTCAATTACAAAATAAAGTTAATATGATACCAACAATAACTTGGTAAATTAGGGGCGCGGCCAATCATTGCCAACGAAAGCGGAGCAGCTACTCACAGGATTAATCTATTTGTTCGTTGATGAATGATGACACTTTAATGCAATGAAAACATGCCTACACAGGTTGATTAGGCATCAATTAAAGCACCTTTTCCAATAAAATCCCGATTAGATCGTTAGTTTTTTATATACTATAGTATCGATAGAGGATGACAGTGCACATCACTATTTTATATATGGAGTGGACATCATAATATATAAGTTTTATTGTCAGATTCAATAGTATAATTAAATATGTAAAGTACGAATAATACAAAACGATTTTCATTTGTTGTAAAAAATCTTAGTAAAAGTAATATGTGTGCAAGTAGCTCAATTTTTGAAAATATTTTTTTGAAATGTTAAACCAAACTACCTAACAAATAAAAATAATTTCAAATTAGTTTTTTAACAATGTCATAATATCAAATGATAATTAAAATAATTGTATTAATTAAGAACATTTCTATTTAAAATACAAGCATTAGCGTGGGACGCAAATGTCTTTAACATTGCCAAGATTAGAATATAAAAAATAAAAAGTGGAATTATATTTTATCGAAATAAAAAGTAAATATTTTAAGTAATACATGACTAATACATATCTAAACGTATAACATAAAACACTCGTAAGAGTTCTAACAATATATAAAGTTTTCACCAAAGGTAATATAATTACGACACGTTACAAAATGAATAAGCGACGTATTTAGATAGTACAAATATGCTATGAGCATTTGCATTTTTGATTGTTCCAATATGTCGCAGCCAATAATAAATCTAGCATTATTATAAAAATATAATTTATTGTCAATAGATCACATTTCGTGTCCTTGTGGTGTCCGGATTAAGAATATATAACCAATCCATCTCCTCCCGTGGACGTCGTAAAAGGCAACTAAGGGACACTAAAATAGAGGGATGGGCAGCAGGGTCGTTTCTGTGGAACGGCAGGCATTCTGCACGCACCCACCCACCTGCCAAGCGTGGTGAGTACTGACAAATTCCCCCCAAAATAACGACACATGGTATGAAACCGGTTGTGGGAGGCCTTTGCTCAGCAGTGGACATCTTTTGGCTGATATGATGAACACATTTCACACTCTTAGAGGAACTGTGAAAGGAAACCGAAGGAAAAGCATCGACCAATCCAGCTTTCCATTTACAATATTGTTAATTCATCGATAGTATGCAGCAGATTCTAGTGTTCACAAAAAATATGACCCTTCAAAATTTCTCAAGACGAAATAAAATTACTCACAATATTGAAGAATGAATGTCACTGACACAGATAAATTATATTTTTATAATACCGCTGGAGTTATTACAATAAAAGGATTGCTACAATATAGCTGCGACTTGAATACTGGCATCATTAGATATTTACATTAGCTATTTGTCTAATAAATCATATTAAATGCCTTTAGTGGAAACTGAGATCTTTTGTTACACGTTGAAACATAAAATCCACACAGATATGATTTTTGTATTTTTTCATAGCGGACTAAACCAGATCAATAAATATAAGTCCATTTGAGCTGCGCGAGAATGAATGAGATTAACAATTTTATCTGAAAACCCTGTCCAATACAAAAGGAGCGTGTATATATGAAACCCGCCGCACTCATAGACATGATACTAGGTATAAAAAATTGTGAAAATATACAAAGTCATACTATTTATAATAAGTAGCGAAAATATACTTATTCCATATGAAAATGCGCGGTAGCGCCCCTATGGTCACCTGAGGGTCAGTGCAGATTAAGCGGAGAACTGCTCGAGCATTTCTCACGGAAAACTGAATGTCATCCCTATCTAACTTAAAATAGAGTAATATATTAATAATAATATTTATTTGGCCGAGAAAAAGACATGTTTACACAATTTTCTATGAGCTACTTATATGGAAGCTTAACAATAGTACAATTGTATTTGTTTATTAGCATCTGCCGCCGAACTAGGTTTATGGCCTGTGTTTCAGTTTCGTATAGTATAGATAGAGCAAATGATCTTTTGCATACTATTTATATGTTTTCATTATCAGTGGCAAAATATTCGAGCAGTTCTACACTTAATCTGCTCTACTCTAAGTCCGTTTTATTGGTATTTCTCCTTAATTCATAGTTTTAATTAGAGAAAACGATAACACGTATGATCACATATCGATACTGCATTTCACCTTCACGGACCGGGCAGGGTTTTTAGTACATATTGTATACCAAATTTCATGAATACCGTAACTAAAATATTTATATGAGTAATTTCGACCTCGACGATGGCGTCGAATTGAGCCAGTCATAAACCACTTCATGTAGATGGAATACGATGCAAACACAGCACCACCGCGCATTTGCCAAAGGCCACCCTTGTCCTAGAATGATGTTTTTTTTCTGATAGGCTCAAAGTCGATTTCATAACGCAAGAGTATGGAAAAATCCAGAATTATCTCAACAATGATAGTCTTCTTACTTAAAAAATTGTTGTGCTGCTAACGGAGCTTAAAAATAGTCTGGCCTAGAGCAGCTCTTAACACGCTTTTGAAGCACTCATTAAATAAAAAGTCCGTACAATAAAGACAGTCCATGTGGATGCTGATAAACAACCCATTTGCACGACCTCTAGTAATTTTTCGCCGCTGTTTTTCTGGGCCGCTAATTTTACTATATGTTTTTATATTCCATGGTATTACAGTCACGTTACGGGCTTGTGTAAACGGGCTGTCACATGTAACAACGGTGTAACAGAATGTACCAACCGGGTGGAGCCAGCCGCACTCATTGACTTCGTATTGTGAACACAATAATCGACTTATCATTCAGCAACACTCGGCCATAACAAGGCGGTTTTACATTACATTTTTAAACCAAATACCTGAAATGATTGTAAACAATCATAGATGATTGAAAAGAAATTGCGTTTGCATGTAAATGTTTAAAGCAATCAACACTTATGTACACAAAATGTACGAGAGTGCCCATAATAGACGAGTTTTGATCACACATATAAAATAGTTCAAAAGATCTCATATCTTCGTCTCATTCTTGTTTGTTATTTAATTATAATAAGATAATAAGATATATTCACTATTCGTAATAAACGATACATTCTATATATTCTGAAAGGAAAGTCAGTCTTACCCCACGACAAGTGACAGAAAGCAAAACTTTCGTTGGACTATCAACATCAAATATATTAGATACACATTAAATAATAATATTATAACGACTATAACATTAATGCAAACAGCCTGATGAAAATATATTCATCTAATTCCTTTTGATTTCCTTTTAGAATTCGCGATATATGAAGCCGCCGCAATTTACTTTGGGAGATTGTCAGTGCACCAAAACTAAGAGAAAGTTTTATATGACTCTTTTCATGATTGTTATTTTTTAAATAATTAAATTAGGCTTATGTTTAACTGACCATCAGAAAAAATCTTTTTATTGCCAAAATGAGTAAATAACCACCAAAATTTAATCCTCCATTTTGTGCTATAAAAATAATAGGTCCCGAAGGTGTTGCTGGGCCGCACCTTAACTTACTGTGACAATATTTTATCCAACTTAATTTGATGTAGTCAGTATTTTTTATTTAGGCAGCATTAGAGCGTAGATTTGCTCGCTAACATTTGGTGGTCATTTATTATATTTGATTCCTTAATGTAATAAACGCTTGTAAAAGTAACATAATGTGACCGTGGAATGGATTAAATTCTAAGGTCACATGTTTTCGGCTAGGGAACAGTGCAACGTACATGAGGGCGGACAGCTTCATACACCGGCGGGCTAGTGCGGTGCGGCAGGCGCGGGCGCGGGCCCAGCGGGCGTGGGCGTGGGCGTGGGCGCCAGCAGCACGCCCACGTCCCACACCTTGATGACGCGGTCTTTGCCTGCCGTGCACATGCGGCCCGTGGCCTCGTCCATGTACAGCGACGACACCGCGTGCTTCATGTCGTGGAACGACGCCAGAGATTCGCGGCTGAAATGCGAACAATCATTAACATTAACATAACACTAACCCATATTAATTCCAAAATTCTACAAAGTTAATTCAAGAATTCGGATTTTGTGGGATAGGATATTTAACTAGACAAGGTTGTGGCAAAATCCACATACCAGTGAATAAGGTCGTTGAGATTCCTAAACAAGAAGGAATTGACTTATAATTGATAATAATGACGTCTCGTGTCGAGGAAGACCTAAAACTAGGTGGATATATGTGGTGCATAATGATATGGCGACATGCAATGTTTCCGACACGGATGTCATAGATAAGGCTGACCACACCACCATGTGGAATTACTATTTGTGACAGAGAGAAAACTCTCGTGTTAGTTAAAAGCACACCGATCTATTACTGTAACAGTGGATACTCACGGCTCGTGCCTCAAAGTGTCGTAGCAGCCGGTGCACACTCGCTGAGGGAACTCGAAGCCCATGACGGGCAGCGGTAGGCGATGCGGCGAACATGCTGCGCATACGGCTGCGCCGCACCATCGGCAGTGGTGTTGTCGGAGTCCTACAACAAAGTGCATCTAAATTATACACTGAAAATCTTGAGAATCTTCAAGTTTCTTTTGGAACATAGTATTCTGTTTTCGAACTCTTAACCCACGGTCATTTTTGTAGGTTGCACTTCATGAGTGACCCGTCGTTTGAATGCGAAGGATGCCGTCTCCTTGCGATCAATATGTACAGCTTGTTTTTCTAGCTAGGTATTTCTTATCTAGCTTTTTTTTATTTATTGGTGTCAGGTAGAAATTCTGCCCCACCCAGATTTGCGCGTCACCAACGCATATCCACGAACTGGGTGGTTCTCTGCTCCGCGGCAATATGTGGAATCATAGCACCTCGGTTTTGTGAGGTCTATCTATCTATCTGCAGACCCAGAGAGTGGATTTTGGATACGACAATTGCCACCGCTTGCTCGGCAAACCGGATGGTTCCCTCGAAGGACTCCCCGCTGGCCAACACGAGAGTGTCATCAGCGTAACAGACCAAGCTTACGCCTACACGGGGAGAACGTCACGCAGGACCGCGTCGTAGGCAAGGTTCCATAAGATGGGGCCAAGAATCCCGCACGTAATCTCCCTCCGCTTTACGCTACCGTCCCTGCTCACGTAGCGTATGTACCTATCGCGCTGATAGGCCCCTATGATGCCCTGCAGGTAGGGGGGGCATCGATGATGGACTAGTGCCCCCCTAATCTCGCCCCATGGAATAGAGTTGAAGGCGTTGACGATGTCTAGACTGACAGCCAACGCCACCCCACCCCACTGGGACACTGCCTGTTCCGACAGCGAGCGGACGTGAAGAATCGCGTCGATTGTGTTTCTTATCTACCTAATGTACCATGAGTCTTTATACGGCGCTTTACATCGTTATATTCATTAGCATATTATGCGCGACAACATGGTATTGTTAGACGACGTTCCACACGGCAAATTTTAAGACATACATATTTATAAATTATCAAATACATAGGTAATTGACCTATGTATTTGATAATTTATATATCGAACCCTAAAGTTGTTAAATCTGGGGTTCCTCAGGGATCTATCTAAGCTCCTCTTCATTTATTATATTTATTAATGATAAAATGATAAAGCGTTGTTTCATCAGCTCAAATCTTTGTATATATCGATATGATAGAAAAATCTACATATCCAGCAGAAAAGATATAGGATTGTTTATTTAAAGATGGTCCTAACAGATTTTACATATACTGTGATGATAACAAATACTTTCTTAGTCTTCTGTCCACAAAAAATATGGGTCATTTTATTTATTCTATAAACAACGTAGGCGCACTTAAACGACGTAAACTTAGTCCGTGACCTACGTATAATGCTACACTGGTGTTTACACTTTGATATACACATTGACAATATAATAAACAGAGCCTTTTTTTTATTGGTTCGCAGTGGAAATTCTTCATGAACTTCTATCACCCCGGGGAAGGGCTCCTACCGGCTAAAACCACTGGAGCGGTCATCTTCGGCACCTAAAGGAGGCACTAGGTCCTCGTATGATCACACTAGAGCCTATAATAAACAAAGCCTACAAGATGTACGACTTTGTTATGAGAACTGCTAGAACAAAACTTTAATTCGATCTCAGTTTATCCTTTCTACGTTAAATACACCAATAGACTAGAAATGGTTCAGAAACAACTCTTAATTGCTATAAATTACAAATGCCGCTGTTTCTTACGCGCCGTTATTAAAATACTACGATATTAAGAGTTAAGACGTTTACTGCTTACTGCACAATGATGTTGCACTTTTATTTTGCATTGATGTTACATATAAAATATGCTGCATAGTGCTTATTATCCGAAGGGGGTGCGCATGCCTTGGCTATTCTACAGAGACATGTGTAGGACCAACTGCGGGGCACCAGCACCTCTTTATCGTTCGGTGTGGTACTAATTACATAAAATTTACAGATTTAGACATGTTTTTTCTTTCCAGCCTCAAATTTAAGCGAAATAAACCATTATCTGCAGGAATTTAATTTAATTTGATGTAACCATTTACGAATGTATTATTAACGTGTATTTCGTTTCCTTTTATATATTTTATTAATTGTGCAGGATTTAAATAATCTTAAGGATAGTTACGTGTAACCTATGTTTACAAATTCACTTTAAGATTCTGTTTCGGTACCGTTTTAACATGTAACCCATTAAGGAAAACCCGAGTCACTAAATCAATGGATTTAGAAATTTGATGTCTAGTATTTTCTGGAAGATCCGGATTCCGGTGATTACGACGGTTGCTATGGGTTAATTAGTATTTATCTTCCGTCTTCTGTTAACTAGAATGAATCTATCTTACCAAGCTGCTTCTTCTCCATCATCGCCCTAACATTCCATATGAAGGGCGCGCGGCATAGCTGACAGAGGTCAGACTCCTTCCAGGCAGGCGTCTCGCGTCGCCGCACGCCCATCTCCCACACGCCCAGCGCACCGTCCTCACCCGCAGATATCAGACGCTCGCAACTACCCACGTACCATAGCCCCGTCACCTTGTTGCTGGAAAATAAACAATTACCGTCAATTACTGAACATAGGTATCTTCCAACTAGACAGTATTTATCAAAGCCAATTTTTTTTTTTTTTGGTGCCCAGTGGAAATTCTTCATGAACTTCCTTCGCCCCGGGGAAGGGCGAAGGGGTCTCCTACCGGCAAAAACCACTGGAGCGGTCATCTTCGGCACCTAAGGGAGGTTCCAGGTCCTCGTATGATCACACTAGAGCTACCCACTGGTGCCACGCCTATAGGCACATCTCGGAGAGGGTGACTGTAAACCGATCACCCCCGGGGGGGATTGTAAAGGATCCCCAAAGCGTCCCACGGCAGCAGGTGACCACATGCGTGCTACCGTCTTCTCTTCGGTCGCTCGGTGTAGGCACGCAATTCCTCAATCTACGCACCCGTATTTGAACAGCCTATGGCGAACGTCTAAATATGTATGAAGTAAGGTCTGTCGTCAAATGGGTGACCTAAAGAACATGCACTCGTGGGTCACGGCTCAATGATAGAGGCCCTTCCAATGGGTGCTGCCTTCATGCTGGTCAACGTACTACGACCCTCGGTGTTATTTCTCCTGTGACGCGGGTGACATGTATGCTAATTTAGCAATCAAACCAAATGAAGATCGATAAGGAAAGAGTTAATTCGAAGTTCGTTTGCGATAAATCGCGGACGCGCGATACGTCGGATGATCTGCTCCAAATGTTGCCTCAGCGGGTTAACTCGCGGATGCGGACTAGAACCGCACGCGGGATCAAATCCGCGCAACAGCAAACATAGCCTTAGGTTTAGCACGTACAGCAGTTACAATGCACGAGGTTTTAGAATCCTGAAAAAGCAAATCCGTTAACAAACACGCATTGCGGTTTGCGTTTTTCATTGTCAGTCATCAATACGGATTTCTTGAGATGTTTTGTAGCTTTGGTGATAAAAAATTGAAAATTTAAACAACGCCGCCAACATAGGCACCGATTACATCCACTAACCGATCAGACATTTCAAAGGATATGTTACAAGTGTACAACGAAGCAGACAGATGAGAAGTTTTTTAACTACTACAGTATGTGAATCGTTAGTTTTGATACATCATTGTAAGCCGTCGGCCAGTATCTAAAAATCCCGCGCGGTAATATAACACACACAAACACCTTTACGCGTTTACTAACCGCAAGTCAAAATGTAGCATGAAAACTTTTTAAGATCAGTCACCGGAATAAACCGCTTGTGCGTGTACTTGTATAAAAAGCGTACGTTACATTTTTGACGGACCAAAACCACGCGCGATTTATCACAGTGCGTGCTAAGCCTAAAGCCCTATAGAAACGAGCCCTTAAAGTGCACATCGATTGAGCAAAACTACTTGTCATTGAGCTAGTCTCATACTATTAATATTTAATGCAGCCTTATCGATTATGCAGCCTTATCGATTACTAACTCAATGTAGTATTAAATTCAAGCCTTGACTAAAATTGTCTCCCCAAGGGACTATAAGCTGATAAAGCCGGGTACTCACTAGCGAACTGTAACCGTTGCAGATACCATGTTCGCGATGTCCACATCCTACGAGCCGAAGTTCGAAGTGAACGTTCCAAGCTTCACTATGTCTTCTGTACGACGTCTATATGTTGACAATTTCCTGTTTGCAGGCCTGGCTGCTTTCGTTTATAAAGACATCGATTTTGGCCGAAGCGTCTATCTTCAAGTGCTTCTTATAATATTATTTCTCCTTGAGTTTCCATATCACTGGATGCTCTAGGAATGCATTTATTTACAGCAGACACTGAGCACACCAAACGACCTCAGAAAAACGGCAGCGCGCGTGTTCTCACGCCCGCCGTGTGCGCAGCACAGCACAGCAGTTTCCGGGGATCCTCTATAACCGTTTTACTGTAATCCCCTCCGAGATGAGCCTATAGGCGTGTTACCAGTGAGTGGCATGATCGTACTTGACATGGAGCCCCCGTTTCGGTGACGAAGATAGCCGCTCCAGTTCTTATAGCTAGTAGGATTCCGGCAGTCCGGCATCCCCCTCGCCCTTCCCCGGGGCGGAGGCAGTTCAAGAAGTTATTCTCCCTCCAGTCACTCATAACGACTACAAACTATCGACGTACATAAAGACAAAAATGGAAAATACGCAAATGGCTCGATGTCCCCGAGCGCGCTGCGAACGCCCTTTGGTTCGCGTCAAAAACTCAGTCGTCTACTCGCCGCGTTGGTTACCTATGCTCGCGGCAGGTACACACTATGATTTACGTTACAGTTACTTGCAACGGTTACAGTAACTGTTCGATAGTGAGTACCCGGTTTTGCAAGTGAAAATATGATAATTACCTATGACCTTGTAGTTCGTATGCCGTGCCTTTTTGTCCACCTATGTCCCAAACTATTATCGTTTGGTCGAACGAACCGCTGAATAACAGCTGCGGTAGAGGTGCCCAGTTAAGTACTCTTACAGAACTGTAAAATTAATACATAGTAATTAAAACAAATACATCTACCATAATTATTTCTAAAAAGAAATGTTACACAGTCAAATTTTGTGATGGTATTGTGTGTTAAACAAAGAAATCACACACATCATATTTTCTGAAAACGCGAATACCATCGAATGATGTTTTTTTTTACATGGGTACGTACTCAATTAATATGTAGTCTTTAGGCAATACAAATCCTTGTCGTACCTGAACAACATTGTCATCATCATATCATCAAACTTAGACTTTTTTCTTGAAAATCCGGTTAACTTTTGATGATCATAGCTTTACAATTTTTTCTCAAACACCCAGACGCGTAACAATTACTTGTAAGCTTATTACGTGTGGGAATCGAACTGGTGACCCGTAACGCGGGAAGCTAATTACTTAGCCATTGCCCGAACCGAGCTATCAGTTCATCTAGCCATAAATTGTGTCCAGTGTTTGCAGATATAAATAGCTTTAAGTTTTAGCTGCTTATTGTGTATAAATAAATTATTAAAAATCAATCAATAATTATTTGATATGATAATACATAATCAGCACATTACTGTCACACTGCTTGGCACGAGATTTTTATCACGATGAGAAATGTTAGGCATCAGTCCACCACACTGGCCTAGTGCGAGTTGGCGGACTACACACACCACTATGAACATTTTGGAGCCCTTTCATGTGTGCAGGTTTCCACCCGATGTTTTCCTTCACCGTTAACGGTTATCACTTGATAATCAAATCCTGATCCGCACACGAATCCGAAAAGTCAGAGGATCGAACTCCGACCCTCCTGTATGGTAGCAAGCGTTCAACCACTAGACTTGGTATAATAACCTTATCACATTACACCGTTTATCTAGAACTAGCGATCCGCTGCGGCTACGCACCGGTAGCACTAATTATCTATAGCCAAATTAATTATATGACACAATATAGCCAAAAGACCAAACTTCACAAGATCACCCGCTGTGCTAATCTGAAGATTGCCTGAAAATTTCATCAAAATGTTAGACCTATTTTGGAGCCGAGGACCGTTTTGGAGTCCATAGGCAACATACATACACACATTGATTTATATATATATATATATATATATATATATATATATATGTATAGACGATCGAACCATCAGTTCAACATAAGTCTATTAAAAAACCACACTTACCCAGTATGTCCCTTGAGCGTAGTAACTAGTGTAGCGCAGTTATTATCTAATTTCAGCATCGTTATCTGCCCGCTGTAGTCACCCACGAACGCATATTTCGACTGGGAGTCGAATCTAACGGGGTTTGTTCAGGAAATACGTTCGTTGATAAATCCTGTTATCTCCAAATGAGTTCGATTGTTCTGCTTTATAATTTTAATTACGTAAACCGTACTGTTGTAAAGGACAACTAAGAGACTGAACCAGAAGGATGGGCAGCTGCGCATTCCTTGAGTGGAACAGAAGCAGTACTGCGCTCACGAACCCGCTTACCAGGCGTGGTGAGTACTGACATATTCCCTCCAACATGACGACACAATTGTGGTAATCTATCGGGGAGGCCTTTTTTTCAGTAGCGGACATCCTTGGGTGATATATTGAACCCTACTTTATATATACACTGAATCTGTGCTTTTACTAGGAGGCAAATGTCATGTCATGTTTCAATGGAAGTCGTGTACCATTGTGCGATGTCACTAGATTTCACACGACAAGACTGCCAACCCTGACCGTGTGGCTCCCGGTGAAAATAGACATCCGCTCTCCAATGTTGTAGAAGGCGACTAAGGCTTGATATCAAGAGGATGGGCAGCAGCATCCTCCAGTGTGCTAATAACAACATACTGCGATCACAAACATCGCCTGCCAACTGTGGTGATTCATCATTTCGGCCGAATGAAGTCATCTGCTGGACACATGCCTCCCCCAAAGTCACCACAATGACCGATATGGGTGTGTTGTCGGCTTACTCGAGGGTTTTGCCATAATCACCACGCTTAGCAGGCGGGTTGGTGAGCGCAGTATGGCTACTGTTCTATAGAAGGGACGCTTCTGCCCATCCCTCTGGTTTAGAGTCCCATAAGTCGCTTTTTACGACATCCACGGGAGGAGACGGGAGTGGCTATATTCTTAATCAGGAGACTACACGGAATACCAATCTTTTATCTATTATAATTTGTTGAGTAACAACTTTTAAATTGTTAACCTCTAACGTTTTATGATACATGACACGAATCTTTCGCTTTATTTAGCATCCAATCGTTTCGACTTTCGATTATACATCGACTTCATTTTAAGACATGAAATCGATCCTCCACCAGGTACCTATGATATTAAGAGTAACAACACACTTATGTCTAACAGTTCAACAAATATATAAGGGCGGGCCCCGCGCTAGTCGTCGACCGCGCATCAATGCGGAAGCAGGAATGAGTGAGGGTCAGGCTGCGCCGGATGAGTGACCTGGCTATAGTTTATCGCTAAATTATAAAAGGATACTGCAATGATGTGCACCACGCCTCGAAGGAGTACCCACCGATCCTGCGGCCGGTCTCGCTGCAGTGATACGCGAAGAACTTATCGCGACTGACGGACAGCACCCACTCGCAGCTTAGCGAGAAATTAACGGCGGTCACGCGAGCCGTATGTGCCAAGTACTCGCGGGCCTACGGAGGATAAAGAATAATAAGTCAAGCTATGATCCTATGAGCTATGAGCCATCGGTATCATGTCAGATAGGTAATGCACAAATACCCGGACCCGAAACATACAAATATTAGTTCCGTGCGGGAATTGAACTCGCGACACGTAACACAGAACCTATTACATTTTTCTCGTATACCTGTTGTGACATATGTTACTGAGATAATAGGTTGGACAGATTGTGATTGATTGATGTGTCCAATATGATACCTTTGTGGGTATTTGTCACAGGTTTAGAAATATGACGAATAGTAAAACACATAATATGTGCAACAAAGATAAAACTGAGCTACGATAAACCATTTTTGAAGGGCATTGTGCAATGGAGCCAAGGTCAGCTACATTAACTATAGTAATGACACAAAGTTATAGGACTGTGTATAGGGTGGGCAGCAGCATACTTCTACACACTAATAAAAGTGTTGCTATCACAAATATTATGACAATATCCTCGGAGTCAATAGCATCATAGCCCTTTAGCTTATTAGATAGTTATGTAACTTACTATTGTAAGGATGGTTTTGCATAAAATTATAACTCTTAGAATTTACGGCACGGTTGGTGCAGTGGCTGACATAGTCGGCTGCTGCACTCCGGGTCACGGGTTCGACTTCCGCACGGAACAAATATTTGCATGATCTGCAAGTAGTTCTATGTTTGGGTGTTGTAGCTGACTGGAGTACGGGAGTGAGTGAAAATGCAGATTTGGAGACCGCAATGAACTTATTTGTCCACAACAAAATTAGATATTATAATATTGGATTATACCTATTATTATTATGACTACCTATTATTTTATATTTTTATAATAATAATAATAATGCATATTATCCATTTAGCACCCATTACAATAGACCTAATAATTGTAGTTTACATCTTATACAATAGTTTTACACCTCCGGGGACGATCCGAGACTGCATTTCATAGTGTAGCCATGGAGAGTTCCCGGTTAGTGTCCCATTACATTTTAGATTAAAATTCTCTAAAGGGCCTCTGCGTGTTGGACCTATGTCCCCGCGTAAGCCTATCAAAAGACCAGGTTCCCCCTTACAGGGGATATAAACCCGTGTAATAGAGAGACATAATAATGCAAAATAATATGTGAAAATATGTTAGTAGAACTCCAGTACACATACAATGGCTTAGCTTCTTTAAGTAATTGGAACAAGTATTGCTGTATGGGTTGGGTCTCAGCACTACCAAAGCAACAAAATACTTACTGGGTTTATCCTATTACAATCTGTAGCCAGTGTAAACTCTGAGACTGTGCCATTCTCCTGGCCAATAAATAGCTGTCTGGTTTCAGGTGTGTAAAACATTGAGGTACAACCCGATGGCATGTACTGGCAAATGGATGGCCAGTACTGTCCAGAATCACGCTTCAGCCATACTCGCACTGTCCTGGAAACATTATTTCTTTTAATATATGACCTTGCACTACAATTTTCCTTTTTAATGATAATGTTATTTATTTTATTCATTAAAATTAAAGTTATAAAAAATTCATAAATTTTTTAATGTAAATATAATATGAAAATATTTTGAATGAATAGAGAACATGACAAAACATATAGTCGTAGATTTTCAGTTATTTAAAAATAACAATGCCGCTTTTGTAAACCTAGTCACACATATATATAATAGATATTAGAATAGAATAGAATAGAATAATAGTTTATTTGTTAGAAAGTAGGTACATAAAATAAAAGGTGTTTACATCGATTTGTGGTCCTTGTACAATCTACCTAGAATTAGGCATGCAAATAATATTAGGTTATAATGATCCTCAGAAATGTCACAAATTATTATTATCAATGTCTTAATCAATGTCAAAATTATCTATCTATCTAAACATGTCAACATAATATGTCAAATCAAGATAAGTTATGTTAGAATTTATCATTAAAAAAATCATTAATTGAATAATAACATTTTTCTATTAAAAGAGTAGTCAGTTTCTGTTTAAAATAATATTTTGTGTCATTTTTTATGGTATCTGGTATTTTATTGTAAATAATAGGGCCCATTCTAGTAACATTTTTTCGAATCAAAGCAGTATTATATCCACCCACATGTAGAAGATTTTTATATTGACTTCTTATAGGTCCCTTTCTTGTTTCTGACACTGTGCTAAACAGAGTTATATTTGCTTTTACAAAAATAGCCATTTCTAAAATGTATAATGACGGAAACGTTAACACTTTTAGAGACTTAAACAAATCTATGCAACTATCTGTCATTTTCATGCCACACATTGCTCTTATGCAACGTTTTTGGGCCTTAAACACCTGTTCCCTCAGAGTACAATTGCCCCAGAAAATTACTCCGTATCTCAAAATCGAAGCAACCAGACTATGATATGCTACTAATTTTGTTTTGATGTTAACTTTGTTGGATAGATTAAAGAGGACATATGCAGATATGCTCAGTTTTTTACACACCTCGTCTGCTTGAGGTTTCCACGTTAATTTACTGTCAATCAATATACCTAGAAATTTTACAACTTGTACTTGATCTAATTTATGACCGTTGTATTCTATATTTAAATGTTGTGCAGATATGCGTTGATGAAAATGCATTATATTGGTCTTAAGTAGGTTTATTACCAAATTATTTTTGTCAAGCCAGTGTACTATGTCCTTTAGTGTATTATTTACGTCCTGTTCATAATTATTTGCATTTGAACATTTTATTAATGCGGTGCTATCATCAGCAAATAAGACCATTGGGTGCTGAATGTGTCGTGGCAAGTCATTTATATAGAGCAAGAATAGAAGTGGGCCGAGCACACTGCCCTGTGGTATGCCGTATTTGATTATTCTATCTTCAGACGAGTATGTTTTTTCTTGTTTTGTTTTTGTACAAATTCTACATATTACTGTGTATTGTTTTCGGTCGCTAAGATATGATTTTATAAGATTTAACACGTTTCCTCTAAGACCATACACATTAAGCTTATTTAGCAAGGTTTCGTGATTGACACAATCGAAAGCCTTTGTCATATCTGTGTAAATTGCACATATAGGATTCTTTTTATCTACATTTTCCATTACATAATTTAACAAATCGTATATTGCCGTATTGATACCTTTATTTTTCCTGAAACCCTTTTGTTCATTACATAAAATATTATATTTGGTCAAAAATGTATTAATAGATTCATATATTAGCTTTTCTAGCACTTTTGAAAATACTGGAATTAAGGAAATCGGTCTATAACTCTCAAAATTTTCTTTATTACCTTTCTTAAAAAGCGGCTTTACGATAACGGTTTTTAAACCGTTGGGGTATACTCCCGAGCTGATACATAAATTTGTAATGTGACAAAGATGTGAAGCGATACTATTTGACACGAACTTTACAACTCTTGTTGCTATACCGTCATATCCAAGGCTATTTTTATTTTTTAACGAGTGTATCGCTATTTTTATATCTTGGGGCAACATTGGCGACATGTACATTGAGTATGGGTTGTTAGCTAAACCAGTACTTTCAGGTATTAATGTTGTATTGTTTTGTATCTGGTCAATAAAATAATTATTAAATGCGTTCGCAATTTCTTTTGGATTTCTAATAATGGTGTCTTGAATATTCATTTGAGAAATAGGTTCACTAGTGCGTATTTTATTATTAATAATCTGCCATGATGCCTTGGATTTGTTATGGGAGGTGTTAATCAAGAAGTTATTTTGCGATTTCTGAGTCAATTTAACAATCTTTCGAAATATCTGAGAATAATTTTTAAATTTACTTTTATTCTCTCTTGATGGTTCATGTCTATATTTCCACAATAACAGTCGTTGTTTCCTACTGCAAACTCTAATGCCGCGTGAAACCCATTTAATATTTTTTTCTAATTTTATTGTCATCAACTTATATGGAAAACAAAGATCGTATAATAAACGAAAGTGTTCCAGAAAGTAGTCATAAGCTTCTGTGGCATTTTCTGTATCGTATATAAATGAAAAAGAAAGGCATTGAAGATAATTATTGAATCTTATTAAATTTTCAATTGATAGATCACGTTTATTTGTGCGCCAAGAGCTTATTCTACTATTTCTTTTTACTTTAATTTCCAATACCTGTGCAGTATGATCGGATAAGGCGAAGTCCATTACTTCACATTTACATTTCAGTTGAGAGCTGCAAGCAAAATTATCCAGACAACTATTACTGCATAACCTAGTCGGCTGCCGCAATTTCAGACTGAGATCGTACCCTAGAAGAAAGTATTCAAAGTCCCGAGCCACATTGTTTCTTTTTAACGTATCTATGTTGAAGTCCCCACAAATTACCACTCTTTTATTTAGTTTGTTACATAGTGATTTTAAAATAATCTCAAATTTTTCATAAAATAGATTCAAGTTATTTGACTTTGGTGGTCTATATATACAAATAATAATTAATTGTTGTTTTACTAATTCTATACCGCAACATTCGATGGCGCCTGTTATTGAATGGCGTTTAATATCCAAAAGTTCCTTGCATTCAAGATTTTTTTTGATTAAAATGCAAGCTCCTCCTCTTTTCTTTGCTCGTCTTGCATAACATGTGGCTAATTTGTAGTTGGGTATATTTAAAAGGTTTTCATTACTAAGCATAATAAAATGTTCGGTGATGCATAAAACGTCTATGTTTCTTTGTTTCTTCGATAGTTGCTGGAGATGAATAGTCAGAAAGTCGGACTTATTTAAAAGGCCAGCAATGTTTTGATGCAGAATATGTATATCGCTAAATAAGAAAAAACTCGGAATTTCTTGTTGGGGTATTTGTCTCATCGATATCATGAGGTGGGTTTTCTGACGTCATATTTGCAGCAGTGCAGTCATTAAGCAGTTCATTTATTAATAATTTTAAGTTTTGGTATATATTCATCAATCCGTTTTTAATAAGTCGGCCAGTATGGAAAGAGAACATGTTATCGGACATGTCACAGGATAGTTGTAAATTAGAGTCAAGCAGTATAGCATAATTATGAGTTAGATTGTCCATATAGAGCATATTATTAAACGTTATTAAAATAATATATATATACATTTTTACACATTGTTGTATCCATATACGTGCATGTTTTTATTATATCAGGAGACTCATAATCTATATGTATAAAAGAAATATGTTCATTTATTCAAAATCGCAATATCTATCGATATTTATACACAAGAACTTATGGATTCATTGCAACAAGACTAGACCAGTTTTCACCAACAAGTCCATATAGGTGGCAGATTTGAAGATGGAACTTTTCTTATTGTATTAATAAAAGAAGTTAAATTCAAGACATAATTTGTATTACAATCGGACATCTACAAAGAGAGATTTAACTAGCTGTGTCTACAAAGTCATTAATCATTTGATGAATGTGAATTTTATTCATATAAACCTTTTGCATCGATGAAATAGTAATAACATCACTGCTCGACATACGGTGGCGTTGCGCTTCTGCTTTATTTTGTTTGTTTGATGTACCATTTCCAGGCTATGTTATTGCTCACAGCAAAGACTAACCATTCTTTTAGTTACTTCCTTTAATGCTACTTTTCGCATTTAGCTGATTCAAGTTTATTGAGATTTTTCTTTTTTAATATATTGGAACACGCGATTAGATCTGGGGTCACTGTCAAACTAAAATAAAAATTAGACCACTTTCGCTATCGAAGGCCCATAGTGCAACTGGTTGGACAAAGTAATTAATATTTGGACCACTGCCCCTATCGAAGGCCCGTAGTCCAACTCGTTGGAGAGTAGTTGGACCACGACCCCAGAATCATAGATTTAATGTATTTGCAACCTACAGCGGGGGTGATTTCGAATAAGTTGACAGTTCAATGAGGGTACATTCTGAACAAGATTGTCCGAAAAGAAAACAAATATTAATGTTCTGTTATCAAACAATAGACCAAATATGAGTCACAACTCTTACTTATCATCACAAACGCTAATTACACCGTCCTCGCCAGGTATAACGACCGCTGCATTAACATCGTCGGTGCAACCTTCCAATTTACTCAGAAGTGCCGGTTTTTTCGTCGTAGAAAATCTATCGTTAGGCGTCCTCGGCGCAGGCTTGATTTCAGCAGCCATTTTCAAGATTTAAATGCAGTATTACTAAATAAACACGATTAATAATGACACTAATTCTTTTGGCGAAAAGAAAAACGTCATAATTATTTTGACATTTCTTTTTTATCGGGTGGCTTGTCGAAAAAATATCAATGTAGTTATGTCAACATTTTTAAATTTTATATCAGTATTTTTAGGCAATTTACGTCTATCAAAATATCAAAAACATATCAAAAACGATATTTTTTTACGCCTAACTAAAAAACCTTGCCCTTGCTCAAAAGGCAGGAATTTACATCCGTAATTTAAATACAGCACCACGTGTGCCACATTATTTATAAATTGCTATTATTTTTAAATAATATAATTATTACATTTGTCACTCTTTACGGATTCATTCTTTTCAAGGAGGAACCCGCGGGCTGATTACCTAAGTCGCAGACGCTTTGCAACAGGCGTAAATTGCTCCAACGCCGCTGTCAAATGTCAATTTGGTATTACCTATTTGCCGATAGCGACTAAACAGGCGAAGATCTCTGACGCGCCTCTGTCGGACAATCAATGAACTAAAAACGTTCATTTTTTTAAGTTCCACTGGTGGCTACTGGCGCTAGTAACTATGCATCTCCCACAATAGCGACAGGCGGGCGATGCCTTACGTAATACCAATTTTTTTGACGCTTTGCCACCGGTGGATCCTTCGCTGCGCGATAGCTGCTATCGCGTCTGCTGTTGCTGTTTTTAGCTAATCAGCCCGCCGGTCTCTTAATAGGCTTACGCGGAGACATAGGTCTAGCACGCAGAAGCACTTTATAGAATTTTCTAAAATGTAATGGAGTCACAAAACCGGGGCTCTCCATGGCTGCACTGTAGAAATACAGTCACGAATTATCTCCGGTGGTGTAAGACGTACGGTACGGTGGTGTACGAGATGGAAGCTACAATGACACAGACTACGGTCTATTGCAGTTGTGTTATATGGACTGAAAACTTAACGAAAATAACGGCGTCTGCCTTTCAACCTTTTACTGAAACTATGTGGCAGATGCCGACTCCCCACTCACAAAATAGGGCCCTTTAATGGCCACCACTAAAGGCGATAGGGACCAGTGTCTCGGGGTGTAGATACGGCACCGATTTCACCATCTCATGTTTCGAAGACTCTGAGCGAGTTTGCTCGTTATTACGCCATTAGACACTTCCACTCCCAAGCTTATTATTATATCATATAATTATTTACTATCAATATTATTTTTCTACCCACCCGTCTTCTACCCAGCTGATATATCGGTTTTTTTTTCACACCTTTAGGGCAACTGACCCCTCCTCAACAGATGGTAGCAGTAGATTCTCAGCGTTCCGGCAGTAGTCCGGGTTACCCTGAAGGACACTTAGGGCTGGGAATTTGAAGTCGTTATAAACCGTTATAATCTGGAAAACTTAGAGTCACGAACAGGTTTCTTCTGGGCAGGCGTGTACCATTGTCAACCGCATCGTTGCTAACATCAGGTGGTGGTCAGTGGTCAAGCGTAAGCCTATAATTCAATATAAAAATAAGCGCGAGTTGAACTCGCGTGGAGTGAGTTCCGAAATTGCTGGATATATTGTCTATTGTTGAATTCGGTCTTGTAACAATAACTTATCCCAAGAACAAACTTAACATCGTAGTTGAGAAACATGTTACACACATACATTCCAACCACAAACGTAAGTTTGTACGCAAAATATTGAAAGATTTACCATGTTGATTAAAGACCATAGACCTTTTATAAGTTTTCCTGTAATCTAGCGATAAAGAGCTAAGATATTTTTTTCAAGATTTAACGCTTAGTAGTTTCGGAGATATAGAGGGAATGGTCAATTTTTGTCTACTTTTTTAAATAACTTTTAACTTTGCCCACCAAAAGTGATGTTTGGATTACAGAAATCCATATGTCCACCAAATTTCAACTTTATCGGTCCAGTAGATTCCAAGCAAATTGACTATGAAGATGGACAGACAGACACACGAGTGATCCTATAAGGGTTCCGCTGTTTTTTCCTTCGGATATTCAGATATAACCCTAAAACATAAATCAAATTTCTAATAATAACAAATTATTGGGGTCAGGCATCAAATTATTTACATTACATTAATTGAACGTGTTGTACGTATGTCCCTGAACTTTTAAGACAGTATCGCTATCACTATTTATTGATTACTTCGAAAGCGTAAGGATAAAAAATCTCCGAAGGTTGAACATGGCCAATTACCATGATTTTTTATATAACACTAATGTGGCAAACAGGCATACGGCCCGCCCGATAGTAAGCGGTTACTGTAACCTATGAACCCTTGGAACACTAGAGGTATCAATAGCGCATTGCAGGCGTGCAGAAAGCTTTTTACGCCCTTTTTGAAGAGCTCCATGCTGTAATCTATTGGGAAAAGTGAGCGTGGGAAGAACTTCTTCTGCTGTAACGTACGAGACAATTTTGGCCATAGGGTTTGTGGATGAACTCCCCACCGATGGCAAGAGGTGCGATGGTACAAAGTAACCGTTAGTATCAATCGAACAATTCCTTAGAACACTGTCCGTTGTTGAAACGGTACAAACTCATAGGGGGCCAAAGTCTCTGCTCAGAAATCAGAGCAATGGTTCTAAACTGCTTGTGTGAGACAGGGATCGTCGACAATCCTAACTTGCAGCGTATAGTGAAGTCAAAGACCTTCTTTTTTATTTTTTGTGGTGTCCAGTGGAAATTCTACATGAACTAACTTCATTCGCCCCAGGGAAGGGCGAAGGACTATGCCGGACACCTACTGGCTAGGGTGCCAGGTCCTCGTACGATCACACTAGAGTCGCACATTGGTACCACGGCTTTAGGCACATCTCGCAGGGGGTGACTGTTAAGCGGTCACCTCCTCTAGCGGAGGGCAGACGGCTGTAAAAAGGCTGCACTGCCCCAGGCATTCTCGGGGAGGATTGTAAAGGATTCCCCCAAGCTTCGCTGTGCGCTGTGCTACACACATGGCGGCACATGACTACGTGCGCGCCACCGTCTTCCCAGGGGTCACTCGGTGTAAGCCACGCAGACTCCCCAATCTGCGAATCCGTGACCTCCGAGGCTCCCCACCATGGAACGACGGCATCCCGGCTCCCGGCTCAGGCGTGTTGGACCCGGGTGCCAGGGCGGATGTTACCCCGACTTTTTTTTATTTTTTATTGATCCGGTGGAAATACCTCATGTACTTCCTTCGCCCCGGGAAAGGGCGAAGGGGCATGCCGGACTCCTACCGGCTAAAACCACCGGAGTGATCATCGTCGGCACCGAAGGGAGGCTCGAATAATCTCCATCTAGAGCCAGCCGTTGGTGCCACGCCTTTAGGCTCATCTCGGAGGGGATGACTGTAAAGTGGTCATCCCCTCTAATGGAGGGAAGACGACTGTAAAGAGGCCACCAACCCAGGCATCTCTCGAGGGGATTGTAAAAGATTCCCCCGAGGCCTCACTATGCGCACACAGCGGTACGTGACCACATGCGCACCGCTGTCTTCCCGGGCGTCGCTCGGTATGAGCACGCAGATTTCTCAATAAGCGCGCTCGCGACCCCCAAGGCCCCCCACCATATAAAGACGACAGGGGGCTAAGGCGTGTTGGACACGGGTGCCGAGGCGGTTGTTACCCCGGCCCCGTGTCCTCCTCCTCCGAGCGGCCCTCTCCCGATCCCGCTCTGCGACCTCCTTCTGGAGCATTTCGCTCTCACAGAAAGAGACCACAGCACTCCAATTTTCCTGCTTTGCTAAGCATAGCCGACACTTCTGCTGGCAAAGAGAGATCTTGCCCGATCCGATCGACCAGGATCCGCCGCTCGGCAGTCCACGCAGGGCACTCTTCGAGCGTGTGCTGTGCGGTATCCTGATCGTCTCCACAGTGGTGGCACTGTGCCGTGACCTCGCGTCCTATCCTGTGCAAGTACGCACCGAAACAACCATGTCCGGTGAGCACCTGCGTCAGGCGGAATGTGACGCGCTCGCTCCTTTGGAGCCAGGCTCCGAAGAGCGGCAAGACAGCCTTGACGACGCGCTTTTGCGCGTACTGATGTAGCATGAGCCGCTCGCGCCATAGCTCGAGTGCACGCCGCCGAGCCTGACGCCTCAAACGTTCGAGCGCCCCTGAAGGCACGCCTTCACCGCTCTGGTGGAGAGAGCGTGTTTGGTGATACACCCACGCATCCATCTCCGCCAAGATATCAAAAGGCGGAAGTGTGAACTAGGTCTTTGATTTCAACTCCACGAATGGAAATCAATTGCTGTAAGATCTCTGATCAAGGTGACGGTCGGCCAAGCGATTTATTCATATTGTCCAATCTAGCATTAATTAAAGCCAAAACACTGTAGCTACCCATGTCACGGAACAGCACCCAGAATCATACATGTATTTCACTACTACGTCCTGGGCTCAGCGCAAACTGATCTGCTTCCCGATAGCAGACCACCACCTCCTGGTATTCCTTAATGCCGTTCCTATAGATTTACATTTTTCACTACTTCTGATCACCAATAAATAATAATTATTCAAGAAACGCAAACAACACGCGACGCTACGCTATGTAGCGGTGTTATGATGTGGCGCAGCTTGTACGGCGAATTATTGGTGACTACTGTGACCTATAGATGTTTAGGTTACCTAATGTGATCTTACCATCGGTGCCGAAGATGACCGCTCCAATGGTTTTAACCGGCAGGAGTCTTCGGTCCCCGGCAGGCACGTTCAGTATGAAGTTCATAATGAATTTAGACTGGTGACCAAGAAAAAAATAAAAAACGTAGTAGTAGGTCCAGCGGTACCGGCCACGCTGGTGTTTCAGACCGCCATCAGCGAGACGAAGGCTCGGACCTGGAGCGAGCTCCTGGAGGGACTGGACAGGGATCTGTGGGAGAGACCCTACCGTATGGTAGTGGGCAAGTTGCGCCCATATGTCCCCCGGTGACCGAAACGACCGGAACGAGTACTTTCAACGCTCTTTCCGGCGGTCCGAGACCATCCTGGTCCCTCTCCACCCCCGATTGCCTCGGACAGGGCTGAGGAGTTGGGGGTTTCGGAAGACCGCCACCTGAAGAGTCGCAACACCGCACCGGGTCCGGACGGCATTCCGGGTCGCACGTGGGTGTATGCACTACACTACAGGCTGTTCACCAGTTGTCTCCGTAGTAGCGCGCTCCCGTTCAGCAAGAAGAAGGCCGGATTGATTTTCTTGAAGAAGGAAGGAAGGGCTGCAGAGTCTCACTCTGCATACCGTCCCATTTGCCTGCTCGACAAGGCTTCGAAGCTATTCGAAAGAATAATTACCCGAAGACTCGTTGAGCACCTGTCGCGAGTTGGCCCCGACCTGGCTGAAAGTCAATATGGCTCCCGGCAGCGACGGTCCACCATCGACGCGATTCTTCGCGTCCGCTCGCTGTCGGAACAGGCAGTGTACCGGCGGGGTGGGGTGGCGTTGGCGGTTAGTCTAGACATCGTCAACGCCTTCAACTGGGGGTTCAAAGTGGGGCGCTATTAAGGCGGCGCTAGTCTATCATCGGTGTCCGCCCTACCTACAGGGGCCTATCTGTGCGATAGGCACATTCGCTACGCGGGCAGGGACGCTAGCATAAAGCGGAGGGAGATTACGTGCGGGGTTCAACGTTCAACAGGGGTCAGTTCTCGGCCCCCTCTTATGGAACCTCGACTATGACGCGGTCCTGCGTGTCGTTCTCCCAGCGTCAGCTTAGTCTGTTACGCTGTAGACACCCTGGTGTTGGCCAGCGGGGAGTCCTTCGAGGGAGCCATCCAGCTTGCAGAGCAAGCGGTGGCAATTGTCGTGGCCAAAATCCACGCTCCGGGTCTGCGGATAGCGCCTCAAAAAAACCGAGGTGCTATGGTTCCACAAACTGTGGAGGAGCAGAGACCACCCAGTACGTGGATACGCGTTGGTGACGCGCGAATCGGGGTTCGAAGAGCACTTCCAGCGCCTCGTCCCTCGAGTCGAGAGGGTAGTGGGTGCACTACTCCGGCTGCTGCCCTACCTCGGGGGACCATGTGAGGAAGTTCGCCGTCTCTACGTGCGGTCCGTGGTCCTATACGGGGCACCTGTATGGTCAGCTCGACAATCAGGCGCCCAGCGCTGCAGAACCAAAATTCACGGTCTGCAGCGCAGAGTGGCTATCCGGATCGCACGAAGATACCGAACAGTGTCCTACGAGGCGGCAACTCTCCTGGCACGTTTTCCGCCTTTTGACATCGTGGTGGAGATGGATGCGTGGGTCTACGATCAGACACGGTCCCTCCGCCAGAGTGGCGAAGGCGCGCCTCCAGGGGAGTTGGACAGGCTGCGGTGGCTACCTCGGCGGCGCGCACTTGGAAAGTAGCGTCATTGCCTGCGGATGCAGTTTGCAACCAAGGTTTGCTATAAGGCGGGGGATCTCTGGGTTCGCGGGTGCATAGATTGGGGAATCTGCGTTCTCACACCAAGCAACCCAAGAGAAGACAGTAGCACGCATGTGGTCAAGCGCTGCCATGGCACGCTTTGGGGAATCCTTTACAATCCCCACGAGGACCTGGAGCCTCCCTTAGGTGCCGAAGATGACCGCCTCAGTGGTTTTAGCCAGTAGGAGTCCGGCATACCCCTTCGCCCATCCCCGGAGCGAAGGAAGTTCACGAAGAACTTCCACCAGGCACCAATAAAAAAAAAGTTCCAGCGGTACATTGCATAAAAACCTAATCTAGGCATTACGTCGCGGACCACACTACTTTGCGCCTTATTTTGATAAGCGCGCGATTCCTTTTGCTTACTACTAGCATTGCCTACGTTTGCGTCATGACTGATGCTACTGCTTTGATTTCTAATTCTATGATTTTTATCAATAATTTTACTTTTGATGGAAATAAACATATTTCGTCCATGGAAGCCTTATAATGATTTTTTATAAAAAGGATCTTATTTTAAGCTATACTACAAATGCTTTATTTAAAGAGGTCTGCTGTGGTGCTTCCAGTATTGACTTTTGCTAGACATCTCTTTGTAATTGAATTGAAATTATTTACGTCAGTAATGACAGGAGTGGTTGTTTAAATTTTAGCAAATATTTCTACATAAATTACCGAAATTTCAAAATCCATAAAAATTATAAGTGTAAATCATATCAAACAAAACAATTGGAAGCACTAATTTAATAATCTATCTAGTAAGTATATTAAGCATTGAAGTCGAATACGCAAGCAGCTCGGTCACCAAGTCCTGGCAAGTTCTTCTGTTTGTAACACTGCATGCAATTTTTGTATGCTAAGCAATAACACAATAACGTTCAAAACCGTTCTTACACAACTTGCTTTATGCTTTTCTTCTTTCTTTTATTTATTTATTTATTTATACTGAATGTACACTAGTGTACAAGGGCGGTCTTAATGCCATAGGCATTTTCTGCCCGACGACCTTTGGGTGATGCAGAGAACAATAAGGTAGATGCACCAACAAAATATGAAAGAAAGGTATAGATGCGAAGACATATTATACAAATACATAGACGTACATAAACATTACATGTATAAAAATATATTTATATATATACGAAATAAACACATACATACATATTATATAATAAATATACACAGATAAGAAAAAATAAATAAAATCAGGGTTGAGATGAATTTGCTGACGTCTTTATTAAAAGGTAATTTCGTAATTTAGTTTTAAAGTTGTTCCGATTGTTAGCCATCCTGATTTTTTTTCTTTTTGGATTGGGTAGTGGCCAACTTTGGGTCAGAATTGTGCAAGCTGCCTAAAGGTGACTGAAAACTTGGTTTAAGGACTGCTGTCTAACAACAAACAGGACCGATGATTTCACGTGCTCTCTGAAACATGGAGACCTCGGTTCAAATACCACTCTAAGGTCAGAATGACAGCTATCAAAATGAACATACTTAAGCTATGTGTGTTACCTCGGCATTCAACAATAGTAACAGTTATAAAAATTGACGATATTAATAAAATAAAAAATAATTATCAATAAAATTATAACTTTAAGCGAGATTCACAACCGCACTCTAGATACTATGCTAAGCAAAGCAAGCGTTTCATATGAATATGAACATTATCCGCATATAGATAATGTTCGTATTCGAACGTTCACGTTGGAATCAGAATCGATTTTTTTCTTCACTGTGTAAGTGCAAAGCAACAAATGCTGTGATTGGCCGATGATACGATACGCAGTCCCTTTCCTACGATTTCCTCATTGCATACAGCATAGTTATGGTTGTATAGAATGTCGAGCTTGAAGTGTAGCCGTGTGTACATGATTATTTCTTATGTATATTTAATTAAAATTTAAGAATGTATAAACATCACATATTTTAATTAAAGGTTGTGCTTGTATTTACATTTTAACCGACAGGTGGATAAGACGTAGTTTTTATTCCTTATCCTTCCTATCCTACCTTTTATACCGTATATATATCCTATAGTTCTACTGTGTACGGAACTCTAAAAACCTAAATTAATATAAGCATATTTAAAACACCCGATTATATATATATATATATAATACTTTCGCTGTTACTAGTGCGGTGGCGGTGAGCACGTGAAGCAGCGCGACACAGCTCCTGTGCGATGCGAGGCACCGTTTGTGAAAACGTCGCAACGCTTGGCGTTGACGGTATGGCAATCTACACAGGACCAGTATCATAGGATTTGCGGAAACGAAACGGTGACTTTGGCACGCGGTGAATCGCCCTACTCGTCGCGTCGTGCCGCATCATGCTGTCCAGCCAGAGACATATGTCGGATTCCTGCACCTTGGGCGAGTAGGATTTGGCTGCCCCTACCCGGAGGAAGAAAAACATGTAAATAAAACAAAAATAATTTTACTAGTAAGTAATGAAAATCAATACATAGAAGTTACTAAAGATATACTTGCGCAGAATCCCTTAAAATCGTTTTATAAAATTATCCAAAAAAAAGTAATATCTGAAAATAGTAAAATATCTGACGACGTGCCTTTTGATTTGCCGAATCACATTAATGTCTTCATAGTGTAGTGATTTTGCAAACATCGGCCTGTGTATTACGACATGCAAAAAAATCTATTTTTCTTAGAAATGGAGACCACTAATTATATTTTTCCAGTGTGAAGGCCGCCCTAGGCGGTTGCCGAATTAAACCCTTGAAAAATACGTCACTGTGCCGAGCTGGGACCAGGGATAACTCTTTTTTTTACATTTGTAATAATAGACATATTCCGTCCACTATTGAGTCCAGGCACTAGGGGGAGATTAAGGGTGAGATTCAGAAACGAGTCTAAGCGTGAACTTACGCTTCCATCTGTCAAAATTAGGGGCGTAAGTAGTGCATTTTGACCGATGGAGGCGTAAGTTCACGCTTGGACTCGTTTCTGAATCTCACCCTAGGTCTTTGGTCGAGGGACGAGTCGTACTAGGTAAATTTTGTGCTAGGTGCACCTATGCAATTCTGTACAAATACTCACTCGATCCAAATACCTGTTCCACCTCGTCCATGAAGTACGATAAAGTGTGCTTAGTCTTCGCGTAATCATTTAAGTACCGACGCGTATCGAATAAAACATGTTGAGATTCACAAAAGAACGTGTTTTATGTGTTTTGTAAGGTTTTCCTTTTGGAGCCATTTTTAAAAACACAAACTTCTCAATAAGAAAGTTCGTTACGAAAACTACGAAATAGTTCAATAAGTCTGA
This sequence comes from Diloba caeruleocephala, assembly GCA_947459985.1. Taxonomy (NCBI): domain Eukaryota; kingdom Metazoa; phylum Arthropoda; class Insecta; order Lepidoptera; family Noctuidae; genus Diloba; species Diloba caeruleocephala. The sequence goes on along the minus strand of OX381606.1, from coordinate 24,788,822 downwards.
TACGCGTATTCGATAGCGTCGTCGTGTAGGTATCGATACGGCCGGCGCCGGTGTCCGCAAAGATCACACGCGCATGAGTCCGCACTTAATACTCGACTGCATTTCATAGTAATAATCAGATACTAGATAGTCTTCATTCGCATCGAGTATTTCCAAGTACAGACAGCTACACATCAAGCTATACAAATCTAGTTTACCCTGATCTCTCATCATACCGAAAGCCTATACAATGCGAGATCAGCTTATACTGGTCTTATAGTGTAGCCGTGTGTACTTAGTGTATAGAATCTACCTAGTATTTGATAATCATCAATACTCGAGACTAGTCGGCACCTCAAGTCCCGGCTAGTCTCGACATCTCGACAGACAAAGATAGAAATACTGCGGATTAGTGTAAATAAAAAGGACAGAATATATTCTTGCACTTGACTTCATAGTGAGACTAGGTGGATCGAGTATTTTAAAAGTTAAAATAGGTGCCACCCAGTCTCGTTAAATACCCAGTCGCTGGATCTGTTCTAGTACATATGCTTCATCTCTACTTTGGTCCAGTCTCTTACTGTTGTAGTAACAACACACAGACATTGTCTTTTAATATTTCTTATTAGAAAAATATCGGAAAAGATGGCCACCCTAGGCTCATCATGACCTTACGTGACATTGGTATGTTTGACACTCGTAGTAAATATGACGTTTTTCATAATAATGTTAACAGCCTTTAATAAGTTCCTTACATTTAAGGTAACTTTAACGTTCACAGATCTAAATAAATAATTTTAGTGTCAAGTGTGGATCCGTTATATTTTAGTCTTAGCTGTCTGATAAAGTAATGTTATCAATAATTATATAAGCGTAGTAAAAACAGCGAATAGTTGACAGTAAAGTAAAAAAATATCTATAGTAAATTTTAAGTTAAAAGTGGAGAACCCTGTAAATTCCAATTAAATATATCGGTAGATAAGAAAATATACACGTATGCAGTGTTGTTGCGGTTGATCTAAAGAGTAGGGTGGATCTTAAATTATTTGCTAACTGTTTACAGAGGGTGTCGGACAGAATTAAAAATGCCTCACGCGTTGTTAAAGTTATCCTCTCAAATGTTATTAAGAAATAATGTGGATATTATGAACATTGCTATGAGAACAAACAGGTAATGTACCGGCGTGGATTTACGTAACACTGCAATAAAAATAATAAACTTATATTATTAGGTAATTAACTTAAACTCTTGCCTGCCTTTCCGGCAGCTGGCGAGACATTTTTAATTATGTCTAGCTTTGTAATAGTTAAATGTCAGTATGTATCCAGTTAACACAGGACCACGTTTATATCAAATTTTGTGTGTTCCTTGTTCTCGTAATTGTTTTTGCTTATAATGGTTGGTATAAAGTATGCTCTAAACAATTTTGTTTTCATATAGATACTGCCAGAAAGTAAACAGGAATATAATTAGCACTGTATTCAACAATATTCTTATAGGTGTTCATGTATTTTTTTTGGCATTAAGTAATTCATGTCATGCTACATGGCAAATCTTAGAAATCGTACCTGGACTGATTGGTCTTATATTCTTCTTTTTACCCCTCAATAAAAGCTAGCCATAAAATGTGGTGCCCCAGAGGATTATTGACTCACTTCCTAAACTAGGTTGCAGGTAAAAAACCTGGCACATGCAGCCTACTTAGTAAAGCTTCAATGTTATATGTACTTTCTTCATAAATGAAAGCCCACTGATTGATTAAAACTGAAGGGATATATATTGTGAGAAAACCTGGATCAAATATCACCAATATCCAGTGTACAAGAGTGGTGATTGATCCTTGTTCCTTCTCTGTATGAAAAAAAACCTGGCATTTGCCCTGCTGCAGTAGTACAGTAACAAGCTGAAATATTACAAATCTTGTCTTTTCCGTAAATTCTACCACTGTACAGAAACTGTGGAGATTTGTGAAAAATATGTTCAAATTACTCAGTCTAGTGCAAACCGGAGGATGGGCAGCAGCATCCTTCAAGTATATTAACAACTCAATTGCGATCACCAAACCCGCCTGCCAAGCATGGCGATTATAGCAAAACCCCCCAATGAGCACGCACCTCACCCAGACCAGTCGTGGCAATCTTTCGGGGAAGCTTGTACCCAGTAGTGGACCTTATTTGGCTGAAACAATGACTCAGTCTAGATTTTGTAAAAGCTAGTTAATCTAAATTGTAGTGTTTTCCTCATCATGTTGGAATCTAATTGTTGGCAGCACTTGGTGGGACAATGTGCTGATGGGCCCCCCTGATGTAATCCTGGGCATCTCTGAGGCATACAAGAGAGATACTCATGAAAAGAAAGTCAACCTTGGTGTTGGTGCCTACAGAGATGATGCAGGCAAACCCTTTATACTCCAGTCAGTCAGAAAGGTTAGCATTATCATCAAATGTAATTAATTATTGTTTGTATCTAAATCTAAATATTGTAATCCATACTGTTAAGTGTAGTTAAAAGATAATGGATGTCTCTTCAATAAAAACACGTGAATTTTTGTATAAACATTTGTTTTACCAACATAAATACAGTTAGTTTTCGAAGTGCCTTTTAACACTCAGAATGTTGTAAAAATCATTTTACTATAATAACTATAATGATAATAGTAGAAAATTGCAATTTGTCTCTTGTTATTGTAGCTATTTTGTGTCATAATACTAAGTAATTACCTGTTATTATATATAGAATGGCATCTTAAATATTTAAGACATCTTAAAAAGAATAAATTAAATCTTATGAAATCAATGTCTTTTATATTTCTCATTAGGATGCTGCAAAATAGGAAAATGTTACACTTAATCTAAATTACAGGCAGAAGAAAATCTCCACTTCAAATGTTTAAACCATGAATATGCCCCGATAAGCGGAGAGGCATCTTACACTGATGCTGTAGCCAAACTTGCCTTTGGTGATTGCAGCCCACAGCTTAAGCAAAATACCAACTGCACTGTACAAGTGAGTACCTAAAAAAATTATCACCTTATGAGTTCTTTTCTATACAAATTGTCCCTTTCCTCAGAAGGACAATTGTTATTATTATTATTGTTGTTTTATTTGTTATAGTTGTTAAGATTAACAGTTTCTAAAATAATGTACAATCAACACAACTTGCTTATACATACTCTTCGATTCGTCTGATGTTATACATATTCATATCTGCGTACACAGGCATCATTTGCTTAAAAGGAGACTCCAAGCACTAACTTCAGCCTTGAATTGTTAAAGCACAATAAATTATTATTATATATATATATATCCTTGACAAAGCATCTGCAACAATGTTTTCCTTCCCTTTCACATAAACATATTAATAGAACCTAAGTATAATCATTATAAATTGAGAGTCATTGGATGTGGGTATTTAATGGAATCATTGTAGAAATCAATGGGGAGGCCTTTTTTCAGCAGTGGAGGTCCTTTGGCTGAGATGATGATGATAATCATTGAACCCAAATTCATTCCATGATACATGATTTTTTTTTAAGCTTTGCCCCACACTATTGTTTCTCCTGTGTCGTGGGTGCGTTTACAGCCACAAATTCCACACACTACACCCGAAATGAATGATATGAAAAGAAGAAAACATTTCGTGATAACTTTTGCCTTTAAAAAAAAACAAGCTGTATGGCATCACCAGTGATATATGGGAATAATAATATAATCGGTGACCTATCATTATGAGTATGCCATCATCCATAATATGTCCCTGCCTATACCTTACAGGATCATCTTTATGGTGGTATATAACTCATAAAGTTGAGATACTACTAAAAGACTTACTAAAAGATTGATGTTGCCAATAACTTAAAGCACTGTTAAGAAACCACCCAGACATTGCACACCATTTAGTTTAGGGAAGGAAAAATACCTGTAGGTATGGACGCTAACGAAATATAAAGTTCATGGTTGGGTCTGGGTATTTCAGTGCACCATTTGTAATGATAATTAAAAACCATGCAATAATATCCATGTTTCCTAGACTTTGTCCGGCACGGGCGCTTTGCGGCTCGGTCTTGAGTTCATCACGAAACACTACAACAAGCAAAAGGAAGTCTGGCTCCCCACTCCAACTTGGGGCAACCACCCTCAAATCTGCAACATGCTCAACCTACCACATAAGAAATACCGTTACTACGACCCCAAGACCCACGGCTTTGACCTGAAGGGTGCCTGTGAAGATATTAGTGTAAGTGTTACAGTAACTCAAATATTTTTTTACTGTTCATTATTTCCTGTTATAATGCGATGATAGTGTTCACCACTTACATGCATGATATAATAAGTCATTTATGCTTAAATATTAGATAAAAATACGCTTATCTTTGTGTATAAGTTACTTGCGTAATCATTCGTGATTCTATTCATGCCCCTAAATTCGCATGTGATATATTCCGTTAGATATTTAACAAAATATAAACAAACTGTCTCTTCAAATATCCCTATTATTTCTTGTATGATTAATTGATACCACATAACAAAGGGTTGTTTTAAAAAAGGGATGCTATTTGTTTATTTAGTTAGTAGAAGTATAAAATCGAATAGAGTATCTATGCGATTTCATAACATGATAAGTGTAATTAATAAGTCTAATGGGATGCTTGATACCTACCGTTTAAGGGTCAGCTCACAAAATGATACTTAAAAATCGTGACTACCGTTTTATAACAGAGGCCATGATATATTCTGATATTTGTTAACTTAAGGTGCATGCGTCCAGTCTCTTCTTCAGATATCTTAAATGATAATTGCTCAACGATATACACATTGTTTTTTAGAATGATAACTTGATAACACTTTAGTTGGCTATTTATAAATTATCGCTGTCGTACTATTTATTACAGGCAAAAACTAAACGTTTATCAAAAGTATTTTAAAATAACATAGATATTAACTTCCTAGTTAATTTCATCAATTCATATTTCTATCTTATTATATTATTTATTATTGCTTTAGATAATAACCGAAGTGCGGTTACACCTAGGCTTAGCCGGCTACATGTAGGTGAGGCCAAAAAAGAGATGCTATTACTTTATCCGACGGGCTGATTACATATGTCGCAGACGGTTTGCGACGGGCGTAAATCGCGTATTTCCCGATAGCGATTAAACAGCCGGAGATATCTGACGCACCCTCTGTCGGACGATCGATGAACTAAAAATTACTCTTACACAGCTACATTATCACTACTGGCGCTAGGAAAAATGCATCCATCCACAAGTAGCGATTGGCGGGCGAACGCCATACGTAATACCAATTCTTTTGACGATATGCCACCGGTGGATCCTTTGCTGCGCGGACGTTACGGAGCTTCGCCATACCGGATGATATGTCGGAACTTCCGGTTCAAATATTAACGTCGAATGCGCCATCGGTTCCGATGCTATCAAAACTGAACTTATCTGTCAGCCAACGAATGACGAGTTTACGATTGCGACTGTGTTTACAACATAAACTCCGGTTAAAGTGAATAAAAGTGAGTACATAAGAGGTATGCGCATGCGAGCGCACGAGATAATTTACCAATAAAAAGAAAATGATTATTTTGTTCTTACAAATACAAACTTTATCAGTCTTATTACAAAAATCTTGTTAGACTCAGGTTTAAACCAGAACTATGAAGTCTGGACTTAGTACGGAACTAACGTTAGTACCGTGGTTTAAACCCGTCCGTATTACAAATATCAAATTAAGTCAGGACTAGATAGTACCTGACTTTAGTTCTGGCTTAAATTATTTCCACAGATTATACACGGAATTCATTGGAAACATTCATTCAATCAGATAGCATTCGGATACATTACGTTCCGTTTACCCAAATGCTGAATATTTCTGTAATTTTTTTATATTAATGGTATTGATATTTTAACATATATAATAGGGTATTTAATGACGATAACTATTAGAAACGAATGGTTGTTCTTGTTTCAATAAATGCCATTTATTTTCTTTCTGAGTAATACTTTTATGACATTTATTTCATGTCCGAAATATGTACTTTCAAACAACACTAATGCGTAACGGAATGTCTATATCGCGCGGAAATCTTTAAACATAGGTAAAACTATTCTGAGATTTGGACGTTTCTTCGTACTTATTATTGATAAGAAGTTAGGGAATAATATTAATAAAATAGAACAACAGAAAAAAACGAAGAAGTGAAAACTGGAATTCTGAAGAAAAAGTTAGTACTTGCCTACAATTATTGTAATTATGGCACATTACTATCTTTAGGACGACGCAAATTTAAACTATTTCAGGAAATATTACAATACAACATACAAAAATAAACCAAATCTAACCTCAAAACAATGAATTTGACGTATATTTGTGACTTAGACCAAAGGTTTTAGAGTTAAACTAGGTCCCCATCAGGTTTATCTTTAGTACCATAGATAGTCCAAGACTAAGAGTTAAACCACTTTTTGTAATAAGAAATTTGATTAAACCACACTTTTAGTCCGAGACTATCGATAAACCATGTTTTGTAATAAGACGGTATAGGTTTAATATTTTGATTACCATATTTACTCTGATTTTCCTAATTTCATTTTTAAATTTTGTTATCTCCGCGGAGTCGGAGTTAATTGTGAGATATCCGACTCCGTCTCCGCCTCCGATGATACCACCTCCGTAACGACCCTAGTTTAATCCACCGTTGCTTTCTAACATCGCAAACGTCTCGCAGCTCGCTCGCACATTGCTCACTCGCGTTTGTTTTTAATCGTCTGTCGGAGGTATATCGATATTTATATTAGTGTGTGTTGTTTTATAAGTAATAAGTGTAGGTAACAAACAAATTAATTGGAATACAGACAATTTTTTTATCGAACTGACACGCGTCCTTTGCTGCAGATACTATCTAACGCGATATCGGTTTCATTCTTTTGTATGAAAAATAACATCGAACACCATGTCTTCCTCCAATCGAACTCATATCAGCTTTTATGAAAGTTGTCTAATATTGCTCGTTGACTTTTTATTTACAAAATTGCAGCAGACATTATTTGCTAACATGTTCACCTCAACATGTTTTGTTAGATTTTGGCGCAGCAGACCCGAAATCTACAATAACTGTTAGATAACTGCAATGTTAGACCTGTGTTCCCGAGTGAAGCCTATCAAAAGACGGGATTGCTCCTCACAGAGGATAATAACCCGTAAAGAGAGACACAAATCAATGATAGATGTGACAGCAATATGCGACTTTTTTACTTTATAATATTACGTTGCCCACAATAGAATTTCTCCTGTATCGTGGGTACAGTTTACAGACATACATCTCACATACACAAACACACCCAGACCCGGAACAACTATCTGCAGGTCATACAAATATAAGTTCCGTGCGGGAATCGAACCTACAACCCGTAGAGTAAAAGGCCAATAGTTAAGCCACTGCGGCAACCGCGCCGTCAAGAATAAATTCATAAAACTCGAAATAAATGGCCTTCATCACAGAAAAGTGTAAGTAACGAGCGTGGTCGCCGCGCCGCCCGGCTGGATTATTTTCAGGGCGTAGCAGCTGCTAAGATTTTTGTTTTTTTAAACGTTGCCCCACTCCACGATTTCTCCTGTGTCCACACACATACTATTTAGACTATTATATCAATATTTATTTATTTATTTATTGTATTGTTATTATAACGGTTGTAGACCGCACTCGTATTTTCCTCAAGTGAGAGCTTACTTCGACAAGTGCAGCCTCTTGCACCCTCCTCCGGGCGCCCATAGTAAACTAATAAGCAATATCTATTATTTGTAAAGAATAGACTGAACACATTACCTTGAAATAATATGTTATATATCTATCAAATGGGCATGTCAAAGGTCAAGATATAGGTCTACTAATGGTCGATTGACAGTTCTTACTACACCAAATCGAGCTGCCTGATAAATCGATTTTCGTCAATACCTCTTCGATCAATTGATCCACATCGATCGATGACGCTGACCAATCTGGCAACCTTCGGTACGTTTCGACTTTCTTTGCATAGGTTTATTTTTAATGGCTGGTTTTACAGTAGGACAAATCAGCAGAACAATGGAAATCAACACATTTTACTATCACCTTATTGTAGTTTTTTGTAACTAGCTGGGACCCGCGGTTTCACCCGTGTTTAATTTAAAAGAAATTTACTTCGACATAGAATAAATATATTGGATTTCAACGGGCTTTTAGGCGCGGAACCTAATAATTTTTCTAAAATAAAAATAGCCTTAGTTCATCATCATCATTTCGGCCGAATGAAGTCCACTGCTGGACACAAGCCTCCCCCAAAGATGTCCATAACGACCGATATGGATGTGTTGTGGGCTCATTGGGGGGTTTTGCCATAATCGCCTCGCTTGGCAGACGGGTTGGCGATCGCAGTTGAGTTGTTAATGTACTCGAAGGACGCTGCTGCCCATTCTCCGGCTAATCCCTTAGTCGACTTTTACGACACCCATGGGAGGAGATGGGGTGGTGGCATTCTGAGCCGGCACCACACGGCAAGCTTAGTTATTCTTTATAATATCAGCTATCTGTCAGTGAAAGTCCCGTCAAAATCGGTCCAGCCGTTTCGGAGATTATCCGGAACAAACAGCCAGACAGACAAAAAAATTAAAAAATGTTTTTTGTTCTGTCACCGTATTTTCATATGCATTTAGTAAACAACTGTTATTTTGGCATTACAAACAGACACTTCAATTTTATTTATTTGTATAGATAATATACTTACCTACCTAAAGTCAATCTAAGATCTGACCCTGAGTATGTAGGCTAGAAGGCATATTACCTTTATCGTAAATCGGCAGTCTGTCCTGTAGGTGTGTGATTGTTAGTGAAGAAACAATCGACAATTACGCAATCGTAAATGCTAGTGTTCAGCTTCAACATAAAAAAAAGCTGCTGCTGGCCTGCTTGGCAACTACGACGCTGTGTCACTTTCCTGCAAGTGACATTTGTGTGTTAGTGTACCAATCAAACGAAATGAAGATCGGCACGAAAAAGATCTGCTCTGCATGTCGCCAGCAGCGGGTGTACATAGAATGTTATAAAAAAAATGAGGCGGGGTAAATCACTGGGCCACGACGAGCTCAGTATTGAGCACTTACAGCACGTGGGTGTACATCTGTGCATAAGTCTTGGGTATATACCTCAGGACCTTATTAAGACCATTGTTGTACCGATTCCTAAAAAGTGAGGGGTGATGTTTCCGACAAGAACTACAGACGAATCGCGTCGTCTGCTGTGATAGCGAAGGTGCTGAACGGTTTGCCTGATCATCAACTTGGCAGACATCTTCATGAAGCTCAATTTGGCTTTAGTAGGGATGTCGGATTTGCTAAAAACTATAGATATATATATATAATATCGTTTTTTTTAAATTATATTTTACGCTTTCGATATATCGGCAAAAAAATCGATATATAGGCTTTGTCTTCTTACTTACTGCTTACATTTGTATTTCTGTACAATTTGATAAATTATGATGTAGTTTATTTAAAATAGACTAACGGCAGAAATTAATAATCAAACTAATCCCAAATCTTTGGATTTAGGATTTTGTACTTGATCATCTGTTTTTGTGTTAAGTGTTCTTCTGACAAATCCGCAATCCCGAATCAAAAATTCCCAGAAGGAAGATTTTAGATTAGATTGATTATTAATTTTGGTCGTTAATATACTTAGTTCTCTTTGAACGCCCAGCACGGTAGCAAATGTAATGTAAGTAGTGTTGAGTAATGACTAGGACATACAAGAGGAAGTATTTTGTCTCGTACATGACGAAATATATTGTAAGAATGGCTCAACAGTTTGACATGTAATACTTAAAATTTTATGTCGCGTTACTTTACTCTTCGCATGTGAACTGTATGGTGAGGGAGAGAACGACGCACATGCTTCAATCGTAAGCGTATTTTTATTCAACGCACATTTTCGTGACCGCGAGGGACAACATGAAGTTTTTATTCACTCTATGTTACTATTTACTACTACTGGGATTATAAACATTTTTTTAAGGGTAAGGCATTGTTGCCTTGTCTGTGCCTTCGGAGTGTGTTTTCTCGAAAGCGGGCTACGGGCTTGTAGAAAGGAGGAACAAGCTGAGTGCTTACAAAGTGTCGAATATATTATTTTTGAATGGAATTGTAATATTTATTTTGGTTTTGTTTAGTAATAATGTCTTACATGTAAGTTGCCAAAACTTAAATTACAATGGGAAATAAGTAACCCGTCGATAAAATCGTCATTTCGTCCATTGTCAATCGCTTCGTATACTTTACGATAAAGTCAGTTACATTTGTAAGGTATTGCAGTACAAATACAGCAACACTAAATACCATACTCGTTCCTTCAAATGTACCGCTGAGCTTCGGGATGTCTCGCCTTATTTAAAGTGGAACATGCTTTTGTCTACAAATTCAGACTTCATCTCTTCTTCTTCTTCTCTTAGATTATGACGTCTGTAGAGTATCTTCCACAATTTCGCCAATGTCATATATAATAAGGCAACGTTGTACGGTGTTCAGATTAATCAATCTTTATGTACTGATAAAGTATTTCTCAAAGATTAAAAAAGCTCTACAAAAATATGTCGGCAACGTCGTTCGGTTTACAATCGTTTCAGACTTCATCTCAATAGATGTAATGGAGTAAAGTTTACGCTCTTCGTCGATAGATGGCGTTGACCGGTCCTCCTGAATCGCGCTATGGTTTCGTTACACGAATTTGGTAGGGTGTCTCAATCATATTCACCATTAAGACGACTAAGGGATTTTAAACCAATTATTTTTTTACGAATCTCGGGAGTAACTCTCTCGAAGTTCTAAAATATCAATTTTAGGGTAGGGAATTAGGACTTTACCTGGCTGGAGGCTTTCCCTTGCTGGAGGCCTCTTTTGGCTTCGCCAGAAAATGACCGGTAAAGCAACCACATTTCCCTGAAATGCATGCGAGAAGCCCAAAAAAAAAATTATGATATATATATATAATATAGGCTTGCCGCTTGGGCATAATCTTTCACTTCAGTGAACTCACTCGCCAACTCTCGTTCCGTAAAGTGAACCAGTTCCTTAAAACCGTTCAGCAGTTCATTTGACTCCGTGAATCTGAATCAGTCAGTACGAAACCCTTCGATTTGGTTTTGGATCACTCAGTGAGAGTGATTCAGTCATAGATTGTCAATCGATTTTCAAGTAACACTACCGAACACTGTGTTTTTGTACGGATCTAACTGTATTCCAGCCTTTTGAAGATAATTTATGCCGATGTATCGCTCAAATAAAAAATCTTGAATACATGGATATTTTTTCAATTAGGCTTCAGACCAGGTACGCTACGGAGATGGCAATTTTGAGGCTCAAGCCTATATTTTCGTACTTCATTTGATCTGGTCTACTAACTAACATACTTCTTAGTAGTTTTATTAGTAAAGTAAACAATCTGACAATATTAGGTGGGCGGGCTCATACTCGGAGGAGTATATGTTTGTTGCTATGTATAATGTCTGACCTCGCCACCTCGTTTGTTCATCAACCTATACGCAACGGGCTGATTGAGGGGTTCGGCAAAGCTGGTATCGGATGCTCAATAGATGGTATGATTGTGAATAACTTGTAAGTTATGCTGAAGATATGGTTTTGCTGAGCCTATCACTAAAGGCTTTTGAATAGCTGATAGCGATGTGCGAAGGGTACGCGGAAGATCACTGCCTCAGGTATAACGCAAAAAATTAGCCAGCGAGCTACTTATTTTCAAGGCGGGGAATAAATTATTGAGACCCTTAAGTATAGTCACCAAAGTCAAATAGGCCATTGGGTTGCTGAGGATCTCGTGGATGACCTATATACTTAGCGAGAACGTAGGGCATTAGCAGTGAGATGCAATATGCGGGCTCATAGGTCTGCATGATGCGCTAAAAAGGTTAAAGTAACATTATTCAAATCTTATTGGTCAGATAACTCTCAGATCGTTGAATGCCCTACGAGTTCAGTATAATAATTTTGACGGCACGGTTGGTGCAGTGGCTGATACAGTTGGCTGCTGCGCTCCGGGTCGTGGGCTCGATTCCCGCACGGAACAAATATTCGTATGATCTGCAGGTAGTTGTTCCGGGTCTGGGTGTATTGTGTGTGAAATTCATGTCTGTAAACGCACCCACGACACAGGAGAAATTCTAGTGCGGGCAACGTTTAAAAAAAAAAACATTTTAGGTTTCTCATGAGGCTATCTTGATTTTGTAGCGCAACACGCATGTCTACTAAGGCAAATATGGACAGCTTTCAAGCAGTTGAAAGCGAGTGGCCTTCCTTATGCGGCGCGTCAGGGACAGCACCAGTGACCTTTTTTTTTTTTTTTTTTTTTTTTTATTGATCCGGTGGAAATACCTCATGTACTTCCTTCGCCCCGGGAAAGGGCGAAGGGGCATACCGGACTCCTACCGGCTAAAACCACCGGAGTGATCATCGTCGGCACCGAAGGGAGGCTCCAGGAACTCGAAAGATCTCCATCTAGAGCCACCCATTGGCGCCACGCCTTTAGGCACATCTCGGAGGGGATGACTGTAAAGTGGTCATCCCCTCTAGTGGAGGGAAGGCGACTGTAAAGAGGCCACCCCCCCAGGCATCTCTCGAGGGAATTGTAAAAGGTTCCCTCGAGGCCTCACTATGCGCTGTGCTGCGCACACAGCGGTACGTGACCACATGCGCACCGCTGTCTTCCCGGGGGTCGCTCGGTATGAGCACGCAGATTTCCCAATAAGCGCGCTCGCGACCCCCAAGGCCCCCTATAAAGACAACAGGGGACTCAGGCGTATTGGACACGGGCGCCGCGGCGGTTGTTACCCCGGCCCCGTGTCCTCCTCCTCCGAGCGGGATCGGTCCTCTCCCGATCCCGCTCTGCGACCTCCTTCTGGAGCATTACGCTCTCACAGAAGGAGACCACAGCACTCCAATTTTCCTGCTTTGCCAGCATAGCCGATACTACTGCTGGCAAAGAGAGATCTTGCCCGATCCGATCGACCAGGATCCGCCGCTCGGCAGTCCACGCAGGGCACTCTCCGAGCGTGTGCTGTGCGGTATCCTGATCGTCTCCACAGTGGTGGCACTGTGCCGTGACCTCGCGTCCTATCCTGTGCAAGTACGCACCGAAACAACCGTGTCCGGTGAATACCTGCGTCAGGCGGAATGTGACGCGCTCGCTCCTTTGGAGCCAGGCTCCGAAGAGCGGCAAGACAGCCTCAACGACGCGCTTTGTCGCGTACTGTGGCAGCATGAGCCGCTCGCGCCACAGCTCGAGTGCACGCCGCCGAGCACCAGTGACCTAAACACCATACTGTCCAGAACTTATTGTCCCGTGGTGCGCCATTGAATATGAACTCTAGGGATGTTTAAATATTAAATAGGTCTCGGGCCTGATTCTATTCTGGCGACGGACTGTCCTAGTTCGTCGCTCGCAGGCCGCAACTCTTGGAGGCTAGAGATCGGTCAGCGCCCTCCAACGAGGGCTCATTTAATTGAATTAAAGAATATTGTTCTGACGCCTGTAAAATACCATAAACCACCCAATTACATTTTCAATATGTTTTTGTTAATATTTTAGGGAATGCCAGAAGGCTCCATCATTCTGCTTCATGCGTGCGCACACAATCCTACCGGTGTCGACCCCAAGAAGAGCGAATGGGAGACTCTGTCCGAGGTAAATGGTTACATTTTATTTCCCATTCCATTTAACTGCAGTAACATCTGTGAGTATTCCGGGAATATTCATCCCAGTTGCTATTCTCGACAACGGGTCGTCACCGTTTCTTATTGAAATCCGTAGGTGATCAAAGAAAAGAAAGTCCTGCCATTCTTCGACATGGCGTACCAAGGTTTTGCAACCGGCAGTGTTGACAACGACGCGTTCGCTGTGCGCCACTTCGCGGAGCAAGGTCACCAGATGATGCTGGCGCAGAGCTTTGCCAAGAATATGGGTAAGCATGTCTCATGCTCATATCATCATTGCGATAAACTTTTTTTTGCCCCACTAGGATTTCTCCTGTGTTATCGATGCGTTTACAGACATTAACTCCACACATAATACACCCAGACCCGAAAAAACTACATGCAGATCCTACAAACGACCCAGAGCGCAGCAGCCGACTGTATCAGCCACTGCACCGACCGTGCCGTTATTATGATTGTTTGATGGTAAAGCAAATTTTCTGCTGGCTTCCAAAATACTGTTTCTTGCCTAACGGCACCTCTTTTTTATATGAAACACTGTTTATAGATTAATGCATAGACAAAAGGTTGCCACAATTTTATTTGACTGATTACTTCAAATCTTAGTAGCGGGATCTTCTAGGATCTTAAATTTCAAGCAGTCGTATACCTTGTTAATAGAAATACGGCGGATTAAAAGTAGGTACCTTATTTTATATAATTACATGATGTGATCAATTCAACAAAGTTATTATAATTAATATCATTAATCACCAGTAATTATCTAATTATCGTCTATCTACATAGTTATCTATATAGTTAATAAAAATCCTTTCCGCTGAGTAACATATTACAAATTATGTGGACAATAATATTTAAGAAAAGGAAGAATTACAGTATACAAGGAACACTTTTGATGTGAAACATTACAGCTACGAAGGGCTCCAATAAATCGTCGCAACGTGCCATTCGGGCAGATTCGTGATTCGTCGGCTCTCTCATACTTGTGTGTATCAGTGTCAATTTTGTAGAAATGTTTATAGGGGTTGTCAATAGATCCTTGAAATATACATATTGCGGTTGGAAAAAAAAATACCCCTACACGACACAATTGTGGAAATCTTTGGGGGAGGCCTTTGTGGACGTATGAGTGGCTGATATGATGAAAATGTTTCACATCTGCCAGGCGCCCCGTGACGGCTTTTATTATGCGTATTTAAGTGCGAAATTTAAGTCCCTCGTCGCGTCTGTCCGACTGCGCTAGAAACCCAGAAACTACTGAACGGATTTTGTTACGGTTTCCACTAATAGGCCGGCTGAATTAGACGACCTGACGATTTTACTTGTTGAAGTCGCAATCAAATCAATCGTAGGCGGTGTCGGGGACGTGATCTTGGCTTGCACTGTCGTCTGCATTCGAGCGCACGCGCCCGCGGGGGCGAGTTGCTATCGCTATTATTACATATTAACGCTTGCGATACAAGTAGACATTGATGTATTATATGTCGGAAAGTAACCAAATATTTGATAAAGGAAGGTTATTCCAACATGACGTAATATTTATCAGTAGCATTGGAAAGATTGTTGTATGATACAGGCGATTACTGTTATAATACACTGCAGAAAGGATATTGTCTAAGCACATTCAGAATAGTATATAGTAACCGGCACCGATATTGAGCCCTGACCCGATATGCAACTTCGCAAAACATACCTTCACTGGGCGTTCAAGATCTTATATTTCAGTCAATTGAAAATTACCACTGACATGTAAAGTGGGTGATCGACGTACGAGCCGTTACACCGCGGTTTTAAGATCGTCGCAAGCAAAACAGTTGGGTGTGAATAAGAGTTGAGGCAGTATGTCTCGTTCGGAGTCTAAAGTTTTATGTGACCTCGCTATAGCATACAACAAAATTAGAAACAATAGCGAAAACGTTCTAGAATTTGGGTTAAAAGTTGGATCGAAAAAAGGCAACAGTTGTCGCACACCCATTTAATCAGAGTCACCACTTAATTACAAAAAAATATCTAAGAATCTCTACGGAGAAGTCAGAATCAGGTTTTTTTTATTTGTGTATGACGAATTATTATCTTTAAAGTAAACATGGTACATTTTACCTTTTTTGAGAGTATTTTATTTTTTAGTTCTGAATTCAAATATTTAAATCACCTTTATACGTTAGCGCGTCAGTTCATTTTGTTTATATTTGTCGATTAAACTCACAACTAACTGAATCTCAGGAGTATGAAAATTGCCGTTCTCTTTTCTTCGATTCCATTGGAAATAAAATATAATTACTTTACGTACACAATAACGGGAGCCTCAAACAAACTAAAAGTAAACATTCACAAACAACAAACATAACCTCGAATTTCATCATTTCGGCCGAATAAAGTCCACTGCTGGACACAGGCCTCCCCCAGTTGTGGGCTCATTGGGGGGTTTTGCCATAATCACCACGCTTGGCAGACTGGTTGGCGATCGCAGTTGAGTTGTTAATGTACTTAAAGGACGCTGCTGCCCATTCCCCGGCTAATCCCTTAGTCAACTTTTACGACACCCACGGGAGGAAATGGGGTGGTGGTATTCTGAGCCGGCACTACACGGCAATAGCGGTGTGCGTTGCAAACCGTAAACAGTTATTGAAACTATGTATCGCGTCCAATACCTAAAACTATGTATTGGTCTCTTCTGAAACTATTTATCGGGCGAAACACTTTATTCACACAGCATTGGATCGTCGATAAACAGTTACCGAAACTAGCCGAATGACTCCGACCGAGTTATTCCGAAGTAAACCCGACCGATACCGACGATCGCACGAACAAGAAGCGAGATCGCGCATTTATGAATTTTAGTCATTCTAAATAATAATAATAAAAATCACATTTTATTCTATTTTATTAGGAATCATTTTTATGCTGCTATCAAATCTTTGACACGTTATTTAGGTATATCCATCCTATATTGGCACGAGTATAAATTACATATTAGAACTTTGCTTAAGACTATAATTTATTGTGTCAAATTATTGTATTTTACCAGTCATAATAATCATTTACCACAGACAAAGAACAAAAAACCAAAGTATAAAATTTTCAGTTGATAGCGAATTTTAATTTGTTTACTATTGATTACAAGTTTCGAAGCAAATACCTAAACCGACACGAAAACGTTTATCATTTCATAAACACTTTATACGCATATCGTCCAATAAATAGTTTTTGAAAATACATAGTTTTGAAACACTTTATACGCATCTCGTCCAATAAATAGTTACCGTAAATACATAGTTTTGTGTTGATAGCATGTTTCAAAGCAAATACCTGAACCGACACGAAAACGTTTATCATTTCATAAACACTTTATACGCATATCGTCCAATAAATAGTTTTTGAAAATACATAGTTTTGAAACACTTTATCGGATACCAATACATAGTTTCGGTTCGGTTCACGCAAAAAGCTTTATTACCCACTTCTACACGGCAATCCATCTCCATCTACTCATAACAGTGATATATTTTGTCATACATAGAGCATGGAATAGTCTGTCCTACTCTAACATCTGTATATGCACTATGTTTGTTTCATCTCCCTGAAGTTAGCGTCGTTCGAGGCGAAATAATCGGCCGGAAAGTTATTCGTTAGATAAATATCAATTGAAAAATTGACAACCAGTTATCAGACCGATAACCGTTAGTCGTTAGGTAGTTATTAGACGACTTATCTGACGATTGAAAAATCGGCCTTTAATTATGTTAGCACATGATTGTAGTAACTGTAATAAGAAATATTTTATTTTTATTTTGTTAGCTGATCAGTTATGACAAAGATATAACACGCATATTTGTATTCTATTGCATCTCATATTATACCTACATCCTTTTATAATATTTATGAAACTAAACTTTAACTTTACCTGCTTATTTTGTACTAAACACGACGACTAAGGAGAATTAAGCATACTCGCTTTAATGGTACATATCGATAACAATAAATTTATCGGCTATTTCAATTGCCTAGTTGTACATTATGCAGCCGTACGGTTGGCATGATTGGCTGCCTACTATTTGTGTGGGCGTATTTTAGTGTGAATAGCCAATTACAATATTGTGTTTATTCAGTTAATTGGATGATGACTTGTAACTGTGCATTACTGTGTTTTACGATGAATGGCAGGAGAAAAATGGGATCTCTAGGTTCGCGTACATTTAGGACTACACGACATATCTCCTTTCTTCCAATATCTTTGGTCTGAACTAATGCAACAACCGAAAACATACATCCGCATACATATGAATTGTAGAAGACAAATATACCGTGCGTATGAATGATGCACGTCATCTCGTTTCCAGATTTAGAATGTTATTTAGGAAAAGCTTTTAGGAAAAGAAAATCAACCATAGTTTCACACATTGAAATGTTTGGGATGAATTTATCCATATTGTTAGAATTAAATAGTTAACACGCTACGGTGATGAGGGTCACGAAGCTTGTTAGTCATTACAAGGCTTCATTAAACAAATTTGCAAATTTCAAAAACCTGTTCACAGCGGTATTTCTACTATAAATGTTTCATATGTTTATGTATCTCATATCTTCTTAAAAGCATACAAGAGGTCGTGCCATATGATATATATTAATAGTAATAATAATGTGAAATAGCTTTTCGCATTATTGTGTTTTGTTTTTGTATTATAGGTGTCACTAAAGATAATAATTCGTCATACACAAATAAAAAAAACCTGATTCTGACATCTCCGTAGAGATTCTTAGATATTTTTTTGTAATTAAGTGGTGATTCTGATTAAATGGGTGTGCGATAACTGTTGCCTTTTTTCGATCCAACTTTTAACCCAAACTCTAGGACGTTTTCGCTATTGTTTCTAATTTTGTTGTATGCTATAGCGAGGTCACATAAAACTATAGACTCCGAACAAGACATACTGCCTCAACTCTTATTCACACCCGACTGTTTTGCTTGCGACGATCTTAAACGACACACGGCACGGTTGGTGCAGTGGCTGATACAGTCGACTGCTGCGCTCCGGGTCGTGGGTTCGATTCCCACACGGAACAAATATTTGTATGATCTGCAGATAGTTGTTCCGGGTCTGGGTGTATTGTATGTGGAATTCATGTCTGTAAACGCACCCACGACACAGGAGAAATCCTAGTGTGGGGCAACGTTTTTTAAAAATAAAATAAAATAAATAAATAAGACCGCGGTGTAACAGCTCGTATGTCGATCACCCACTTTACATGTTAGTGGTATTTTTCACTTATATTTTTTTATAGGTTTCATGGCTGTAATTTATAATAGCCACTAATATTTTGTACACTATTTTGCTAAATAAAACATGCAATATCGGCAGTATATTTATCTGTTGTGAAGATTTTTTATGTCGTCATTTAAGTTGTTTATAACTATGATCTGTGTTTACATTCTTGACCTTGTTATCTTATCCAAGATACGTCAATTGCTTCAGTTAGGTATCGCTATAGGTTTTTTTTTACTATTGTAATCAACACATTAGACCCATATTACTTCTTACATAAAGTATAAGATACTGAATTGCTGAGTTTCTATTTTTAAGATTTCTAACGAACATCTGGCCTCCCCTTATATTTTGGTTGGAGAAGATATTTTGTGTGAAATAGTTTTTATTTATATAAGACCTACTACATTTAGAGTAAGTCGTCTCAAAAACAATTACAATGTTTCCGATATATTTGTGCTATCTCATAACTAGACACCGGAATATATACAGTTTAAAATTTTCGAAATATCCATGCAAATATGCATCATAATGCTCGAAATATGCAACAAAATCGCCACAAAGTGCCAAAATATGCAACATCAAATTTAAATACAATAAAATTAAAGCTAATTACCTCATTTACTACGTTTTCAACGAGATATTACTATTTTTGTTCATGGAAACCAATTTCATGAAATTCATTCAAGTAATTACTGTTCTAAATGTTTAGTCATCGGCATCATATCAGCTAAAAAACATCCACTGCTGAACAAAGGCCTCCCTCATAACTTCCACAACACTTGGTCAAATGCCGTTCGCATCCAACGACTCCCAGCGACCTTCACCAGGTCGTCTGTCCCCCTCGTTGGAGGTCGTCCCACGCTGCGTTCTCCGGTGCGCGGGCTTCACGCGAGAACCTTTTTACCCCAGCGGCCATCAATTCTACGAGCAATGTGCCCCATCCATTGCCAATTCAGTTTACTAATCCTTAGTTATGTTTAGTAGTAAGATTACATATATTATTAAGTATGGATCATAAACTTAATATTACGTTATATATAATGAGTTTATGGTGTGTACATTTTCTTATTTTTTTACTTAAGTGTAGTTATAGATTTTAGGTAGTATACAATAAAAAAAATTGCCAAAATATGCAAATACATGTAATCCGGCATTTACTAATAACAATACCTGAATCAAGTAAGTTGCCTTTTCTAGGCTTGTATGGCGAGCGTGTGGGCGCGCTGACGTTCTTGTGTGGCGACTCACAGACGGCCGCTAACATGATGTCGCAAGTCAAGATCATGATTCGCACCATGTACTCCAACCCGCCGATCAACGGAGCACGTATCGTACAGGAGATACTCAACGACCCCGAACTTAAGCAGCAATGGTAAGCCTAGACTTCTATTTGGGTAGTGGGTACTCACGCACCAACTATTCAGAACAAACACTCTTCAAAAGTGTCATCAATCATCATATCATAGATGATGATGATGATCAGGCAAAAGACCTCCACTGCTGAACAAAGGCCTTCATAAACGAGCGGTTATATGCCGTGTGTCGTGGGGGAATTAACAGTACTCACTGCGCTTGGTAGGCGGGCTGGTGAGCGCAGAATGGCTTCTGTTCCACATAAGAGATGCTGCAGCCCATCCCTCTGGTTTATAGTCCCATAGTCGCTTTTTAGGCCATCCACGGAAGGTTATGGAGTTGGTAGGCGGGATGGTGAGCGCAGAATGGCTGCTGTTCCACAGAAGAGACGCTGCAGCCCATCCCTCTGGTGTAGAGTCCCTTATTCGCCTTTTGCCGTGTGGTGCCGGCTCAGAATGCCACCACCCCATCTCCTCCCATGGGTGTCGTAAAAGTCGACTAAGGGATTAGTCGGAGGATGGGCAGCAGCGTCCTTCGAGTACATTAACAACTCAACTGCGATCGCCAACCCGCCTGCCAAGCGTGGCGATTATGGCAAAAGCCCCAATGAGCCCACAACACACCCATATCGGTCGTTGTGGTGATCTTTGCGAGAGGCCTGTGTCCAGCAGTGGACTTCATTCGGCCAAAACGATGCGCCTTTTACGACATCCACGGAAGGATATTGAGTGGTGCTATATCCTTGATCCGGACACCAGGCGAACAACACATGACAGGAAAAAATAAAGGATCGTTCGAAATTTAAGCGCACGTGACTTGCAGCATAGACAATTAAACTAATTATATTTATCGTCCGTAACAGGACGTCTATATAATTATGTCATTAGGAAGGTCTAATGTTCCTACTTGTAATTGAACACAGCGTCCGATTACTAAATGTATAATGCCTAAGTTCCCAATAATCAGTTTGGTTTCCCAGCAAATAAAAGACCGAAACCTTTCCCGCCTGTGTAATAATAGCAGCATTTGGCATTACCAATCAATTTGCCAAGCGCGATCGTTATGGCAAAACTTTCTGTGATGGCCAGTAGTCACACAATTAACAAGAAATGCACTTGGTTTCAGGTTACAGGATGTGAAATCAATGGCTGACCGCATCATCTCCATGCGGAAAAGACTCCGCGACGGCATTGAAGGCGCTGGAAACAAACACTCCTGGCAACACATCACAGACCAGATCGGCATGTTCTGTTACACTGGACTGAAGCCTGACCAGGTAATAACATGATTTACATCGATATAGTCCATTTTATTATCGACTAGCTAGGACACGCGGTTTCACCCGCGTAATTAAAAAAAATTAGAGCACTTAGACATAGACATTTGACATAGAATATATATATTGGATTTCAAGGGTTTTATTGTTTTGGCGCGGAACCCTTATTATTTTTATAAAATAAAAGTAGCCTAAGTTATTCCTTATAACATCAGCTATCTGCCAATGAAAGTCCCGTCAAAATCGGTCCAGTTGTTTCGGAGATTACCCGGAACAAACAGACAGACAGACAAAAAAATATTTGTATTTTTGTTATATGTATCGTATATACTTTCATATGCAGTTAATAAAAAGCTGTTATTTTGACATTACAAACAGACACTTCAATTTTATTTATTTTTATAGATTGACCAAGAGCCTTCATACTGTTACTAACCTAACATAAATTCGTAAAGCGTATTTTTTTTTTGTAGTAGTATGTAACATTTTCATTTTCTTTTTTGAGAACAAACTCTAGACTGGACAAAAAATTACAGCTGCACTAATACTATCGACAATCGAAACAGTTAATCGTAGATGAAATAGTTTTTGAACAAAGACGAATAATCTTATGGGAGGCAACGTAATTCTATTATGAGAACGAAAATACCGAACGAAGTGTCGAACATACAAACTTGCATTTTTATGGAAAAGCTAAGATTAATAAGTATATTTTCATATTAAGTACTTAATTAAAAACCAAAAAGTCATCTTTATAACATTATAATAAAACACTTTTAAACGGATTCTATCGCGTATATTACAGCGTACAGGACTGCATCCTTTGCATCCTGCGACCACGAATTCTGCAAAGTATTCGAAACGTCAGGAAGATCAAAAATCAAAATATACGCGATAGAATCCGTTTAAAAGTGTTTTATTATAATGTGTAATAATCGCGAAAATCTAAGTCATCTTTATAAATTATGTGAAATGTTACATATCAATTTCAAACTATAATAAGGAAAATCAACCTTCTTGTGAAAATACATAACGAAATTTCCAACTTTTATGTTCTATACGTCCTCCAATATTACTCTAAAACAGTTCTAAAAATAACTACGCTATGTGCTGTTTACGTTGTCAGAGTGCACGTTAGGTAATGCAGATTTATAGCTACTATATTTTCATATACTTTTGCACACTGTTTCCAGGTCGAACGTCTCACAAAAGAATTCCACATTTACCTGACCAAGGACGGTCGTATCTCCGTTGCTGGCATCTCGTCAAAGAACGTCGATTACGTCGCAGAGGCGATCCACAAAGTCACTGCGTAAGGCCTAAACGGCGCATATCGAACATAAATTGGGTAATTGATACATTTCTTTATATATATTAGACAAATCAAATATATAAAATATGTATATTATTTATATATCTATATAAACATATATATATATATATATATATCAACATATATATCTATATATATAAACATATATATCTATATATAAACATATATATCTATATATAAACATATATATAAACGTATATATATGTATATATTATAATGTATATACATAATAATCTTGTTTGCTGAAAGATGAGACGTTCCACTAACGGCACGGTTGATACAGTCGACTGCTGCGCTACGGGTCGCGGGTTCGATTCCCGCACGGAACAAATATTTGTATGATCTGCAGGTAGTTTTTCCGGGTCTGGGTGTATTGTGTGTGGAATTTATGACTGTAAACGCACCCACAGCGCAGGAGAAATCCTGGTGGGGGGCAAAGTTTAAAAATAAATGAAAAATTACACGTAAAACAGACATATCCTTAATCCCAACTCCAAAGATTTTGGATAAGATTGATTATTAATTTCGGCCGTAAATCATCCACGACCCGCCACTTGCACCTACACGAGCAAGGTAGTCCATTGGCTATTGAGTGTGACGTCATGGCCGTGTACCTACCGTGAAGAAGTAGTCATTATTTTTAGATCAATTTATGATATCGGAATCTCAAAATAAATAAAAAACATGGTAAATATCCCGTTTCCAATTCTAATAATAGTAATATATTTTTTTTAAACTTAATAATAAACGGATTGTATTGTATATATATTATATATATATATATATTGTATATATAGTATATATATTGTGTATATATATTGTATTGTAGCTCAACTAGAGACAGGCCTGTGTCCAACGTGGGACTGCAAAGGGCTATGAGAGGTAACCTGATATTACATCCAATGTTAAACGGTTTAATCAATGACAATCCATTTAAAACATTTATTTTGTTTCAGTACTGTGTTAACATCTAACACAATGGCGACGTCGTACACCAGGGCCTAAGCCATAGATTTTAATGATACCTTTATGTACCGAAAGAGCACAGTATTTATGAAACCAGCTTGTTTTTATTTAATTTAAAATTGTATAAATTATACTTTTGATATATAAAAATGCTTTATTTTGTAAAATTAAACAGTAAGTTTATATAAAATATTGTTTAATGCTTATTTTTTCTACTCTTCTTTATGATGTTACTAGTCGAGGACGAGTCCGTACCTTACCTTAAGATTCACTATCTGATCACGTGAAGACTATCACTCACTTCACATACTGTACTTATTTGCTTCAGACTCGAACATGCGACCGCTTAGTTTAATTGAAAAATTGGGACATGATTGTACACCATCTGACTACAGTAAGATTGTGTTTATACATAAGTTGGGAGTTTAGTAATAAGAAACTACATTATTATTTTGAATAAATTTTTATTTGTTAAAATAAGTAGATAAAATAAACTTGCGAAAAAACTCAGAAAATTGTATCAAGATGTTTGATTCTACTAGGTATTTCTACGCAAAATATTTACAGCTGACGAAACAAATGAACATCTTATTCTATTTATATAAAATAAAACCGATGCAGGTCAATCGTTAACATTGCCTGAAAAATTTAACAAATATGTATACTATACGATAGTTGTGTATCCTTTAGGACACAATACACAAAGGGAACACATTTTATCCACAATGTTATTGCATTGTGGTAACAATCTTAAACCTATTCACCTGCATCCACGTAAAATCGACATAAACCTATTAACAATTCACTAAACTAAATCAGTTTATTGTAGGACATACATACGACATCCAAAAATGCTTTTTCGTATATTACTATGATACAAAATATACTAATACATTTATATAAGTTGAAAGCTGTCAATGATACTTTCAATAAAAAATAATGTTTATCATTATATGTACAAATTTTTCATAGAACAAACTAATCGCTACTCATGGCACTATTTCTTTAGAATGTAAAAACATTCCATTTAAAGCAAGAAATATGTACCATTTAATATATACACCTCGAGTTTGGAGGACTCTTCTGATCTCAGCGTTGACACAGTTAAGGTACAACCATGATGCCACAAATGTTTAATGTGTTTTACCTCTGTGGAATTGGAGGTAATGGTGATTTCATTTTCTTATGCTATCTATGGAATTCTAGATCCCAGCATATTTAGAAAATACTCAGCATCACGCCTTTTCCCTATGGTGTTATCCAGATCCTACAATACGCCACATGTTAGGATCCTTATATGAATCAAGAAACATATTTAAACATGACTTAAAAAATTGTTAAAAAAAAGTCTCTACATTTCCCCGATATATTAAAGTAAGATTATCATGTAACATTGCCGTGTGGTGCCGGCTCAGAATATCACCACCCCATCTCCCCCCGTGGGTGTCGTAAAAGTTGACTAAGGGATTAGCCGGAGAATGGGCATCAGCGTCCTTCGAGTACATTAACAACTCTACTGCGATCGCCAACCCGCCTGCCAAGCGCACAACACACCCATATCGGTCGTTGTGGTGATCTCTGGGGGAGGCCCGTGTCCAGCAGTGGACTCATTCGGCCGAAATAATGATCATGTACCACCACTCTATATCTATGCTACATCTTCATTTACTGCCTCACTTCCGTTATCCTGGACAGCTGCCCCGCCTACGCCTCGTCACGCCGTAAGTACTTACACCCAATAATCGGAAAAATGTTTAAGTCGATATTATATTAATGAGTGGTATATACAGTATATACCATGTTCATTTAACTGTCTACATTAGGCCTATTTCTATTGTATTTACACACATACACGACGCTCCCAACTGGATATATTTCGACTATTATAATACGCCACTCATCTCTCACTCAATGGGTTACTGTTAGCCTAGAAACCATAAATACAGAATGACCAACTAGAAGTGAACCTTTGTTAGCAAGTTGTGCTATTATTTGCAGAGTGTAGTGCAGTGGGCAATGAAAGATTGTGTTACTGGAAATACCTGATCAATGGCATTCCTACGATATTCCAGTAAATCTGAAGATTTACCAAGTGGATTCTTTCCATCATTATAAAATAATACAATATTCGAACATTGTTCACATTAACCGAATCTGTACGTCATCACCTAAAATTATTTAGTTCTGGGGGCCGGCCGCTTCCCTAACATGATCGAGTCCGAAGGGGGCTAGCGTTCTGACCGCAAGGCAACGTGTCATCTGTATCAAGTCATGATCAAAGCAGCAATGAAAATCTGATTTGGTGAAAATTAAGTAACGTAGGTAGTAGTTGAAGCAGATAAAGCAGTGATTTAGGTAGTTGTTTTTAAGTTTACCGGGCGTGTGTATTTTATTTACTCGTAGAACTGATCGACGTTGGGGTGAAAAGGTTTTCGAGTGGAGAGTGCAGACCGCGCACCGGAAACCTCTAACGTGGAAGGACCACCGGCGAAGCGTTGAGGAAATCTATGGGGGAGGCCTTTGTTCAGCAGTGGACTTTAACAGTTACAAAGCCAGACAATTAAAAATCTATTGTGTCTCGCCGGCTGCCGGCAATTGACAGGCAAGAGGTTATGATGATGATGATACAGCAGAACCAAATGTGACGTTGTTTTACTTGTACTCTTTGGTAAATCTTAGGATTTATTAGAATATCTTTTTCCCTATTTGCCATTGGACTTTCAGTGTGGGGGATACTTGGGAATTTAGTCCTAATTTACATTTTTATCATAATAATACATCAATGTTTTTTCAGTAAATACCCCATTACTTTACATCTGGTAATTTAAAGCAATAACATTTTATTGTTTATGATACATTATTATGTACAAATCTATTAAATCCTTAGCCATTTACTGTAAAATAAAATTACTGCTATGTATGCTATTCATAATTTATGAATTGACAAAGACGCTCTGGCTAGAATATTAGCAACTGCTAAATATTGTGAATAATAAATAATGTGATTTAATATTACAGGTGACTATATATTAGATACATAAAATATATGTAAAACTAAAGGAGGAAATGTATAAAATTAATCTACATACTTTTTATGTGTCATTTGTATAAACAGTAATTACACTGTTCATATTAACAATGTTGCCGTGCAAACTTTTCAAACTGAATAATTATGTATCATATTATAACATTCAAATATATAACTTTAAGTCTTTTGTTACTGATTAAACAAAATCAGAATATACACAATCACAACAACACACAGAACTATAGATTCAAATAAAATTAATTAAGAGTCTATTTGCTGAGTTATTGCATCCAGAATCATTGGTAAGTAACATTAGATTTAAATAAAAATTCATAATCATGAAACTAAAAGTCTACAAACAATTTGTGCGTTCTAATTAATCTAGATACTCAATGAAAAAGTTGCCTTAGTAGATATAACTCTACCAAAAAATGTATACTGCTACAATACAAATTCCAGAACACAATAATTATGTACTCCCACCATGAAATGAGCACAAAACATTATGTGATTATAGTGGTAATGCAGGTGGTCCCATATATTACTTAAAATAATAATCTTAAAACCAGACAACCACACACATCCATGAGAATATGATATGCCTTTGAAACCCATGACTACATAATATGCATTGTTGATACGTAAGCAATATAATACATGCAGTTTACTGGTATATGCACAGTAATTTACGTCAAGTCACTGTTAAATGTTTGTAGCCTACTTTATTTTTGTATGTAACACTGGAAATGCAAATATATTTACATGAATAAATGAGTAACTCGTGAAATGTCGTTTCTTTTAAATCTCTTTTTGAGTATAATCTTACGTTTTGAACTTTCTAGATGTTGCAAGTATGGTAACGAAACCTTTATTATTTATAATAATAAAACGAGACTGCCGAATGCTGTTAATGAAATCTAACCTGTGTAGATCAGCTTTAAATTACTGAGCTGTTTAATTCTATCTGTTAGCCTCTTTATTACGAAGGGAAGTATGTAATACACAGATAGTATACAAACACCTTTCAAAAACTATATTTTAACAGAACAAACAATAAAACACTATGTTCATGCCTCCCTCGAGTCTAAGAATGTCACCACTTTACACTTCACATTATATGTCCGCGCTTATTCTAAGTTCATTACATTTATTAAAGATATCTTCCACAGACTCCGTCATTATTTAAACCTAGTTTATTGCTCATTATTTATTATTTATTTAAAGGCATACTTTCACTTACAGTTTGTGAGTCAGTCGAGTTAGCCGAGTCTTCGCCTAATAATCGGCTAAGTTGGTCATCGAGCGTGTCCGCTCGCCTCGGCTCGCGCGTCTTCGCCTCCACCGTGGCAAAAACATCGTCCCCCACCATCATATCGCCCTCATCGAGATAGGAGAACGAGTCTAAATTTATATCAGAAGTAGTGATTGCGGTGCTATAAATGTCTATTCTCTTCTGCTGTGATCTAGCTTCGGCGACTTTTTTGGAAAGTTTCTCTTTCGCTTTCGTAAGTGCCTCTGATTCAGATTTATCCAGTTTAGGATCGTTCTCTTTTAATTTCTCGACGATTTTAGTTTTAAGAGCAAACGACGAATCGTTACTCGACGACCCATCGTCTTGTAGCTGGCTCAGTAACGTTCGCGTTGCGAGGGACATTGCGCTCGAACTGCTGTACATTTCGCCGCTCTCACCTGAACAAATATTTAGGTTTTCTTACAAATTAATCGGAAGAACAAACAAAAATAAAATAAAGGTGGTATCAAATGTATAGTTTACCGCTTGGTGTTGCCCGTTGCATGTTTTCCTGTGATGAATGTTTGTTTTTTGATTTGTGACTTGACATGTATTCGCTATCGCTGTCACTGGACATGCCCAAGTCTAGGTGTAAAGAATTTAATTTATCCTCATCCTTCCCTTTTCTCGACACAGTATCCAGTTCCATTTCCCAATCGGTGACGCTCGACGAATCTTTGACTCCTTCAGATTCTTTAGTGTAGTTTAATTTACTGTCATCTTTTTCGATTATTGACAAACTTGCCTCTTCCATAGGCACTATTCCTCCTATGCTCTCAGCTGTGGAATCTAAGCTACTTGCATTACAAGTTTCCTCTGCTATTTGGTTATCAAACAGTACTGGTGTATCAGGGGTAATTTGAGAAAACTTTTTGCTATCATCGGATGGGCGAGGTACATTACTACCACGACTGTCTAAAATTTCCGACATAGTGGTAGTGCGACCTGTCTGTTCATTGTTCAGCTCTAAAACAATAACATTGCCTGCGCACTTGGCTCCATCCGCTTGTTCAGATTTCGACGCTTGCAATAGTTGGTTAACATTTTTACCCATTATTACTTTTGACATGTCGTTTCCATTCTTAGTGAATGTTAAAGCTTTGCCTATAGCCGTACCCTTCTGTACTACAATGACGCTGCCTTTAGTACTAGATGGTCGGACAATAGGATTGGTAATTTTAGGAGTAGATACAGGAGCTAACCCTTTAACAGGCACAATATCCGCTAAATTCGCAGTTTTGATTGGCTCCACACCAATGATTTTAGCATTAGAGGGAATTGAACTAACTGTAGTGGGTTTCGACATGACGGCCATAGCTGGCGATTTTGTCATTTGTGTAATGGATTGGGAGCTCACAGGCACTAATTTCATAGCAGTGGGTATACCCTTGAAATGTAATAGTGGTATATTCTGTCCCTCATTTCCTTGTTTCGTTCGCGGTTTTGCTGGTAACACGACCATCTTTTGTCCTGGTTTAGGATTCAAAACAACTGCTTTAGCAGAAACTTTTAAGTCTGTAGCAGGAATACCCTTTGGTGTAAGTGTTTCCGTAAATTTATTTGATATGCTGTTTGTACTAATTGCGGTGCCGTCCCTGTGGAACGTGCTGACGGCGGATGTAATAATTACTTTAGAGTTGGGCAGGTTTTTATTATCCGACGATGGTTTCGAGACAACAATCATTTTATCAGTCATCAGGGGCGTGCTGAGATTACGCGTTTTTGGTATAGAACCGATCACTTTGGTGGTCACTAGTTTGCCGGGTGTGTTCAACGCTTTCTGAGCTGAACTTGGTGCGACAACTACCTGTCTGTTAGATAAAAGTTTTATGCTCTCAGGGGGTTTTTGTAATATTTTAAGTTCTGACATTTGTACTTTATTTTTATCAGTGCTGATGTCACCGCGGTTCTTTATAATAAGTTGGCAAGGTTTTCCGGATATCGTCTGTTTCGTTACAGGCGCGCTTTGAGCTTGTAACGATGATGGGTCGTCGGGGTGCGCGTTCTCCGAAACTCCAAGTTCGTGAGGTACCGTCGCGGGTTGTGTTAGCAGCTGCATCGTTGGCGAATCGGTCACCATTCCAGGAGAAGATAACACTTTAGGCTTAATTTCATCCATATAGTCGGGTTTTGTTTTATTACCTAATATAGATTGAGCATAACTAGCTTGGAAAGTGTTAGGAGGGCCAGAATACTCCATTTGTATGGATGTTGGGTTGTACTGCTTGTTAGGAGACATTGGCAATTCTTGTTTTTTCATTTGAGATTTAGATAAGACAACTTGTGTACCCTTAGGACCTTTGTGTGACCTGCTCTTATGTGGTGTAGAGCGTGGACCATGACTTTGACTCGGTTTACTGGTTGATACTTTGCTTACTTGGTTGTATGAATGTTTTGACTGCCCCGACTGTTTACCTGGGTAAAGTAAAATAAAGGTATATTTATTTTGGTTTTAATATCTAGTGTATAAAAATAAAGAAAACTACCTAAAATAAGCAGAAAATATACTCTTTAACTCACTTGTGGCTGGTTGTGAGAATTTTGAATATATCTGTGATAGGTTCAAATGTTTCTGATTTGTGTTGACAGGTATGTTTCTCATGTTTTTGACAGGAATACTGGCATCATCTGGTATCAGACCACTCTCTGGATTTTTTCTCTTTCGATTCATGAGTTCAGTTTCCCAAATCTAAAAATATTTAAGAACAAGAAATAATCTTTCATCCACACTGTGGATATTAAAAAAAGAAATAATCTGATGATGAAAAATGATCTTGAAATGTTTTTTTTGCATAATCAGTGCTGCAATTTAAACTTTTAGAAATAACTACAATAATATTATAGTGCCCAGTTTATCAAAGTTGTATAAGGTACAACCAAAATACAAAGTCTATTTAATAATGATTTCAGAAATCAATTTTCAATTATAGTGAATATGTATAAAATTCAAATTAAAATAATTTGAAAAGCAAGATCATATTTCAAAATTAGGAAATCTATCTAAATTATACATAGGTTAGTAAAAAACTAACTTTAGTAGTTTGATCTTCCATGGCCACTGGAGGGTACATGCTGTCATCCATGGTATCATTTGATGTAAGGGCACTCTCAGCAGTTTGGCCTTCACCATCAGGTATCTCCTCCTCGTTAGACTTAGGAGCTATAAGTTTCTCAGCTTCAAGCCTTTTCTGGATTTCCTTATTTTCAGCTGCAGCAGCTTCTGCTGCTTTATCAGCTATTTCTGTGTAGATTGTCTGTGCAATTCCTCGGGGCAATAAGGGAACCCGCCGTCGACCTTCGCTGATCCATGCTAAGCCTGTGTTTGGACCTGATAACCTATTCATTGAAGTAATAACAATTATAAATTAACAAAAATTGAACATCAATAAGTGTCAATATCAATGTTTATATTTTGATAAATCTCACATGATCACCAATGAAAAACGGATCTGGCTGGTATTGTTTTTTATTTTTAGTTATTTCTACATTATTTACAAATAAAGTGGCTATTTTTTAATTTATACTATGAAATGATCCTGCATTGAACATGGAATTCATATATCAAAATAAGAATGCTAATTAACAATACTCTTTAATGACTAGATGAAGATATTATTATAAAATAATTTGACATTTCAAATATGAATAGGTTATCTGTCAAAATTTCATAATTCAAAATTACTTT
The DNA here is from genome assembly GCA_947459985.1 of Diloba caeruleocephala. Lineage (NCBI taxonomy): Eukaryota > Metazoa > Arthropoda > Insecta > Lepidoptera > Noctuidae > Diloba > Diloba caeruleocephala. Next base: position 24,756,882 of record OX381606.1, on the reverse strand, counting down.
CTAATACTCAAACTGCACTAAATCAGCCAAATATATTTGCAAAAAGCAGTGGTCAATGAACATTGTCAAATCCGACATATATCTACAAAGCTGTGATAGACCATATAACAATTGAATCACATAAAAAGAAGTTTAAAAATATAAAGTTTTTTATCTAACTTATGAGATTATAATGCATACAATCAATTATAAATGCTAACTAACAAGAGCAATATGTTAATACCTTTGACTTTCAGTTACTCTCAGCCATCTTTGACTGTGTGTAATAGTGTTTAAAAATAAATCAACAACCCTACACTGAAAATATTGAATATCAACTTACTGTTCTGCAATAGTTGCTAATAATTCGTCATTAGACACGCGGCGCGCCTCGGCACTATGCCGATCATTGCTTATATGCAAAACAGCGCGTAGTTCCTCCAATAGCTTTTTTCTGTTGTCTTCCAATGCTCCTTGTGCTCTAAACACACTGATCATATTCGAGTAGGCTTCCAATTCTACAAACAAATGAATAAACTATGAATTTCGAAATATATTTATAATACGATTGTCAACAAATTAGCTACGATGCTTTGGGTATAATTTAAGTAATCCATAGGAGGGAAAATGAATGCCATCTAAAGGACTAAACATATACCGAGTCTACGAAGCGTGAGGCGACATTCGTCGCGGGTCATGTTTAGGAGCATAGGCCACATTTTAGACGGTTTTAATTCAACACTAAAATTAAAGTCTTGATTAGATGATTTTGAACATATTTTATAAAATAGTCAATTGGCAAATATCCATACTGTTTACTTCAAACGACAATTCGTTCATTTTGACACTTCAAATAAGAGAAGCGAAAATAAAGCGTCTTGACTATGCTATTTAGTGATGCCAGCATATTGTTGTGGAATTTCCTCTCTCATTATCAACGATAAGTTTGTGAGCTGTGTAACATATCACATTATATTATTATAAAAACAGTATCACAATATACTGTTTCTGTTATTATATTACGTTGTTATATAATGCCGATTAATACTGTTTCACTGTAAATGTAAAACACAAACACGTAATAAGTAATCAATAACTACAAAAAATTGAACCTACGGACTAGTATAATTATTAAGCTTTAATATAAACGAATATCTGGGCTGGTTTTCTCAAAGAATATGGGGTAAGAGTTTGGTAAAGGGAATTATAATTGATAAATTAAGGAAAGCGATGTCATAATCATCATTCTCACATCAGTCGAAGGGGTTCCCACAGCTGAACAAAGGCCTTCTCCATAGATTATCACAACGGCGGTTACGTGCCACCCGCATCCAACAATCTTCCAAGTGACCATAACCATACATACATATATACACCAGTAAGTAATATTTATTAATATTTACATTGTCTTAATGCTTCCGTGTGGTGTCCGGATCAAGAAAATAAGCGCTACGCCATTTTCTTCCGTAGGTGTAGTACTAGGCATTAGACATGTGTAAGTAATGCGTGTAATATCACTTGCCGATGTGATGCAACAATACACATTACGCGAGAGAAACAAACATCACACTATCACCCACACATTACTTACTTCCGAGTTCTGCAGTAGAGATATATTTACGTATTGACAGTGTGTAATAGTAGTAGTATTTAGAAATAGGAATGTCAAATATGTCACTTTTTACTTATACCGTTGGAAACAATGCTAGGCAATGTTGTGTACGAATTTGCTGTTAGTTTCATACAATATTTGATATTGCATAGGGTTGTCGCAAACACCGTGCAGTAAAAAGAACTAATAATGTTCAGTATTCAAATCAAAAAAAAAATTAAGAGCTCTACAGCAACATTTAGAAGATTGTCCCATAGTTTTTGCACTGTCTGAACCCTGGCTTTTCTTCTGTTTCTCATTTCGAATCTTAAAGAAAGAAACTACAACTGAAATATTATCCTGCAGTTATTTTGGACACCTAATTTGAAGTACATTCTGTCCAAAAACAATAATACTTTGTTATATATTTTATATACAACAAAACAATTAAGCTAAATTAAGTAACATACCTGCTGATACAAAAGAACTATCTTTAGATCACTCGAAACGATCTAAGGATTCTAATGAGATTGCAAAATTTAAATCAATTCAGGCGTTTAAAAGCTATCGTAAACACGAGTTATACTTAGGCTTTCACATATTATAAACATTTTTAGTCGACGTGGAAACTTGTACATAGTCACAGCAGAAGTAAATAGCTAGTGGTCAAACAGCTATAGTATATAAAGTCAAGTATATAAGATTTATATCAACTCTTGGGCAACAATACCTTTGAGTTTGATGTTAGATAGGGAATGTTTTTTATGGTAACATTTTATAAGAAGGTTTTCGCTTATGTTTTGTTACGTTATGTAACATACATAGGGGATCAGCGGTGACGATAATAGTAAGTAAACTGAAACATTTGGCCATCAGCCTGCATTCTTGGAATACGATGTGTAGGATGAAAACATCGATATAAAGTTTGGAACACCGCATCTAACTTTAATATTTAAGCCATCTTAAGAGATTTTATGTAACCAAGAAAATAATAAATGCCTGTTCTGACCTGTAAAACTTTTATCCTTATCAAAATAAATATTGAGGAGAGAGCGGCCGAAATTAATAATCAATCTATCTATCAATCAATTTCAATATTAAAATTGATAAATTATCGTTATTAATACTCAATCGCTACAACTCTAAAATGCGTAGTGAGGAACTTTCGAGATACAAAATAGTTGAGTAGCACGATTGTTTACATTGCAAAATAAACTCTACTCTATTCTAAAGTAGGTCTTTTGTGTGTATATATATGATTTCATATATTATTCAATTTTCATACAATTTTTTTTGTTTTGGTACAGTTATAAAATCGCACTAGCCGGTGGTACGAAACACCATGCTTAAAATATTTTTGCTTCTACTATCATTTTTGCTCTGTAATACGACGAATCAAATACGAATATATAAACTAAACAGGCATATCGATGCGATTTTAAGGTCTCAGCAGTGACGTGGCGGGTCGAGCGATACGTATCAGAATTACCGAACCACTGGCATTAGTAATGCGTAGCTTCACGTAACTGTGACACGCGTGCCCCACCCACTTAGCAGTTCCACTTGTTTTCTTTATTCCGTGGTGATATATCTTAAACTACAAATATTTCCACCCTCTTAGGATTTGTTTTTACTACATGCAATATATTGTGTTTGTGCCATAGACACAATAGCATCAAATCGTCGTTTGTAAAGTAAGTTATGATTATAGTTTATTACTTTTGTTTTAAACCTACTATGGCTACAGGCAGTATGGTCAATAACTCAATAGACTTTAGTATGCCCAAACGGGCGAATGAACAAAAAAAAAACTACAAGTTAAATAATAAACCGCTTAGATTGTTATGTGGGACTTTGTCTTAATAACAATACAGACACAGACAGACAGACAGAAACAGAAATCTTTTTAGTTAGGTAATGGTTGGTTGGTGGCATGAAGCCAATACAAAGTTTTTATTTGCTTCATGGTTGGTGGACAACTGCTACTACTCAGTAAGATATTTTTTATAGGATAAGTTATAGATAAACGCACATTGTCAGAAAAATATACACATAATCAAATCGGAAATCAGAGAATAATAGCATTTAAAAATAAATCTTAAATTACATTAATAATTACAAGCGTAGCTAACGCTATAGAGTTATTTATAATTTCTTTAATTAATGTCTGTGAATGAAAATGTTTAATTAATAAAATAAATAATTTCCAATTTGATTATGGTATCATTTGTTTTTGTTTGTTGTCATTGTACGCTTTTAACAATGCTTTAATTCATTGTTTTAAAATATTGTATGCCCAATGGCGGGATATAGCTGATCATATTATAATGTAAACATCCTCTGTACCTTATGATCCATTCCATAATAAAACAAGTTGAACTTTGAATTTGAAGATCATTTTCGTTCTAAAGCATTCTCCGGTAACAACTTTTTTTATAAAAGAAATATCAAGGATTTTTGGTAAGATTCGCTTCTGAACAACTTAGCTTAGACTCGTTTCTAAATCACACCCTTAGACTCGTTTCTGAATCTCACCCTTACGCCCCTAATTTTGACAGATGGAAGAGTAAGTGCACGCTTAGACTCGTTTCTGAATCTCACCCTTAGCGTATACCATATGAGATAGATATAGTTTAGCAGGGTTACCAACCTATCAACGCATTTCTCTAATTGGTTTTTAGTATTATTGATTCTGTGATTCCAAGTAGTTTGAACCGTAGCCTTGATCCAATAACTTCGGACAGTTGATTCCTTGGGAAATCCGTAAGATTAATAGTCTGACCGAACCTTCAGCTTCGGCCACCTTCAGCCAAACCTTCGGCTTCGGCAAACGGGACCGAAGTTTTGGCTGAAGCTGGATGAAATAGTCGGATTCGGACAAATACAGATTTCGCAAATATTTTATTTGCAAACATTTCAAATGTTAAAATATTCATTTGACCAAGTGACAAAGTTGACGAAGTACTCGTTTGTCAAATTTGCGATTTTACAAAATGTGAAATAGGCAGAATTCGGTTCTCGTATGATGAGATCTTACTGAAATCTGATGGATCTTTAAGAGGAGCAGAATACCAGTTTTTTGTCAATTCATAATTTAATCTCATTTCAGTCACCATTCAGTCATTCTGTAAATTAATTTTTGGCCGCCGGAAAATTATTTATTTAGCTCACACCGGTGTTTCTCCTTGTCGCCTGTAGTGGTGGCTATTTAGGGGGCCCATCTTGTGAGTGGCAAGTCACCGTCTGCCACAGAATTTCACATTAAAGGTTGAAAGGCAGACGCCGTTTTTTCCGTTTTTCTTAGTATTAAATCCATTTAGCACCCATTGCAATAGACCTTATACTTGTAGTTTCCATTTCATACAATAGTTTTATACCTCCGGGGACAATCCGAGACTGCATTTTATCGTGCAGTCATGGAGAGTCCCCGGGTAGTGTCCCATTACATTTTAGATTAAAATTCTCTAAGGGCCTCTGCGTGTTGGACCCATGTCCCCGCGTAAGCCTATCAAAAGACCGGGTTCCCCCTTACAGGGGATATAAACCCGTGTAATAGAGAAACATGTAGATAATAATAGATAAATTAAATAAAAACCGATATGGACGATATAAAAGAAATAATGTAACCGAAAACTGGAACAAAATAAATAAATTAGAAATGACAGCTAAATACATAATGACAGAAGACATACTGGAGATGAAAATTTTATGAAAAATGACAATTACGGAATTGGATTGGAAATGCTGACTCGTAAAAAAGCCAGAGAATTACAAAATGCACGCCCACCACCCTTGGCCTCGTCGCTCAGCTCCGCCTCGCAACCACCGGAACCCGCTTCAACCACGAATATTGCGGTATCGGCCTCTGCAGTTGCGTCGAGCTCGAGCGATGAGTACTTATCGCCGCCGACGTCACCAACACCTACGCGTCGGCGAGGAAGAGGCCGACCACCGACAAGCTTGGGACCTCGAGGCCAACCGCTCCGAATAGGGTCCCCGCTGCCGATGGAAATGTGCCGCGCATGAGATGGACACAGTCCATTAACGAAAATGTGATGCGCGCGTACTATTGGGCAACAGAGGGGGGAACTAACCTCTGAGAGTACCGAGATAGGATGCTCTCTCTGTTTCAGGTGCTTGAGCCAGCAATCAACGTTTCGGTCCAGCGACTGTCGGATCATGTACGAGTCATTCAACGAAACCATAGGCTGGATGACATCGTGCTTGTCAGGCTTCGTTCATAAATTCCCTCGGATTCTATAATTTCCCCTTGGTTTACATATATGACTGCACATTTTTCCACACCAAATTACATCCTGATAGAGTGACTAAATGTTTCAGTCAATTTCAGTAACTCCATCAGTTGCAACTTGGTACGAGAAAATAATTTAAGTCATCCATGTAAAGCAAGTGGGAAATAACCTGACCGTCTCTCCCCAATCGATAGCCCTGACCCCTCTAGTAGATTACTAAGAGGGTTCAAAGCTAAACAAAACCACAATGGACTGAGGCTGTCACCCTTGATAAAAATTGCCTCACCGTCTCACAGAATCTGATGACACCCCGGATAGCGAATAACTGTCTTCCATTGCCCCAGTACATGACATCAAGAAGGTGCACAGGGTTGTATTTATTTTGTACAACTTCAGTACCCTCATGGGCCATGTATGTGGCACGGAGTCGTAGGCCTTCTTATAATCTATCCAACATGTAGACAGATTCTTTCGGTTACGGCGGACTTGTTGACAGATAGTCATATCAATGAGGAGCAGCTCCTTAGTACCGCGGGACCCATTCCATGTATTTGTTCCATGCATTGTTTTCTGTTTATGATATGTTTCGTTTAACTGGTATGTTTTGTGTCTTTGGTTGCACCGAATAAACGCTTTTATTTATTTATTTATTTATTCCTACATAAATTTTGAGAAGTAGACATGATAGCGTTATTATCAATGTGTTGATAATTTTTTATTCTCAAAATGGATGTAAGAAGTTTATAGACTGTCGGTAGACAGGTGATAGGCCTATAATTCTTGGGTTCCGCGGTGCTACCTGATTTATGAAGCAGGTGGGTAGTGACCCACGTTCTATGGACTGTTGGAATTGAGACGCCAAGCAAGCGTGCGAGCTTTGGAGCCATTTTAACAGAAATTGTGCAGTCCATCCGGCCCCTGGAATTTCCAGTTTGGCATCGGACGGACTGCACTGGCCATATCTTGAGCGTCTATAGTTATGGCCCCCATGTCCTGTATTGGCTCGCACACTCGCTCAACCTCCTGCATCCAATCGCCCTCAGTGTGATTGACTGGCACTGACCAAATGTTGCGCCAGAATTTAATCATGGTGTCATCATCTGGTGGTGGCCCGTCACTCATACTTTGAACGGGTCGCTCCCAGACTCTAAATGGGTATTTAGAGCCCGGATTCTGTGAGCCTTCGATCTCTCTCCTCAATCGAGACCTAGAAATACTTGGGTATGTCGGAGGCGTTGGGCATCAATGAGGCTGACATGAGGCAGACGCTGAAGGAGAGCTTCTTCGGCCGCCTGAAAAAAGTACTAAAAAGTCTTTAATCAGGTGGTAACAAGGTGCGCGCCTTTAAAGGCTGGGTCATGACAGTTCTCGTGTACTCCTTCGGCATACTCAAATGCACTCAAACAGAACTGGATGCGCTGGATAGGAGAGCCCGCACATTGCTGACTGCAAATCGGATGTGTCACCCACGATCCTCGGTAATGAGACTGTACATCCCGCGGCGATGTGGGGGTCGCGGCTTTTTAAATACAAAGACGACGCGAGACGCGAGGTGTACCGTCTTAGGGAGTATTTTTTCCATACTAACGTGGGGATGCATCGAGATGTAGTGGCAGTGGACAACGGGCTCACCCCGCTTGGTCTGGCAAAAGAGAACTGGCGCAAACCTGTAGTACTCAGTACCAATGACCGCAAGGAAGTATTGCAGAGCAAGGAGCTGTATGGACGTTTTTATAGGGCCCTCCATGGTCCCGATGTAGATTTTCCAGCATCAGTATCCTGGTTACATTTTGGCGACCTTCTTGGGGAAACCGAAGGTTTTGTCTGTGCGATTATGGACGAAGTTATCATGACGAACAATTACCGGAAATATATTGTTAAGGATGGTACGGTCTGTCGGGCATGCCACCGTCCGGGTGAATCCATCGGACATATTATTTCTGGTTGTTCTTGTCTTGCTAACGGAGAATACTTGCACAGGCACAACCAAGTAGCCAGGGTTATACACCAGCAACTTGCGCTGAAATATAAACTTGTGGCCTTTGAGGCCATACTACAAGTATATGCCCGACCCAGTTCTCGAAACTAGTCAAATCACATTGTACTGGGACCGGTCTATCATCACTGATAGGACTATTGTTGCTAATAAGCTTGATATAGTGATGATAGACCGAATAGAGCGCCGCGCAATGATTATTGATGTTACCATCCCGCATGATGAGAATCTCGTAAAAGCCGAGAAAGAGAAACAAAAGTATCTTGACTTAGCACACGAGATTGTCGACATGTGGGATGTTGACTCGGCGATCATTGTGCCGATAGTCGTTACGGTCAACGGCTTGATCGCCAAGAGCCTCAACCAACATTTTAAGAGGCTCTTGTAAAAACAAAAGTATATTAGGTAGCTTACAGAACGCAGGGCAGTTTGTGGCGAGCTGAATGTGAGTGGCGACACTGCGTACGTATTAGATTCTCGAGATAACGCTATCTCGAGTTTAACCGTAACCCGAGTTGATAACTCGAGTTCTCAGTTAAATATATGTATCTTCTATATCTTGAGTCTCGAGTTGCCATCACTAATCGCAAGTATCGCAACCAGCGTTGCCAGAAGGGTACGAATAGTACGAATTGTGTACTATTTCAGTCCTATGTGTACTTGCGTACTTTCGGTCTTGTTTGTATATTTAAAGTAGTTTTGCAAGGTTGCAATTTTTTTATTGCTTATTTTAAACGCAGGTAACATAGACTTTAAGAACAGTGTAACACATGCATATCTGTACGCTGCTAACACTAACCTAGATCCTTATTCTTGGGAAAAGTGCTTTTGATGTTGAATTTTGTCGCGGTTTTCTCGAGATCAGAAGCTCACTTTTCTGAAGACCTATTTAGTCTTTTACCTATGTAGTCTGTGTTATGTTATATGTACCTCCTACACTAAATTATGAAAATAAACTCTTTTGTGTACTCTGCTATAGTTTTGTGTACTCTGCTATAGTTTTGTGTACTCTGCTATAGTTTTGTGTACTATTTCGGAGACTTGTACGTACTATAGATAGACTGAGTATCATCTGGCGACCACAGCTGGCGACGCTGATCGCAACGATTTTCTTGTTTAAAATTGAATTTGAATTTATTTATTATTGCAGTCAAGTCAATAGTGATCGATCATTTTTTTTCGTAAATTTATTGATAAATTGTTGTTAATATTTACAATGGCAGATGTAGACGAAATTATTGATTATATTAAGTCATTGAAGAAAGGTTTTGACAAAGATTTATTTCAGCATAAAATCGATGAATTGGCATACGCAGTTGATACAACTGGCTTACAACCTAATGATTTCCATACTTTGTTTAAAGTTTGGTTGAATCTATCTATTCGTAAGTTTATGGAATAACATGGTTATAGAATACTTCGAGGGAGCTTTCAGGAAATTATCAAAATCAGGAAGTGCGAAGATTAATATCAGTGCTTGATTTACAGCTATAACAAAATGGGTGAGCTTAGGTGCTTGCCTGGTGCCACCACAGAGCGTTGAGGACCGGACAGTGGAGTATGCATTGAGTTGGATACTTTCTAACTATGAGGACCAGTCAACTGTCTCAAGAATAGGATTTTTGCTTGACTGGCTTACAGGTATGATCAGACCTTTCAAACCTCTTTGATTAGTTGTTCTATTAAATCCTAAGCAGCACTAATATGTGGTGTCCTTTTTCTTTCTGTAATCTCTTCTTTTATTGTTAACCTGTTATTTACTTAATGTAAGTTGTAAATAACAAAGTACCTATTATTTGCATTTACAGCTGCCATGGAATGTGAATGCATTGATATGGAAACTTTGGACACAGGATATGATGTATTCTATGTTAGTTTGACATATGACGCCTTAGTAAGTATCTTAAACTTAAATAAAAATGGATGTTAAATGAGCGAACAGTTTTAATAGACAGTTTCTTCAGTGTCAACATTTAAGACTGTTTATAGTGCACCATTTAACTAATTGTGACCTGAACCCATAGCATTGAAAAAGTCAAATGTTTAATTGTCTGGTCAATGGTGATAGTCAAAATATTAACTGGCTTAAGAACAAGTTCACCATTGACAATGAACTGTCAAAATGTTAAAATGACCCACCAAAAAATAAAAGTTATTAATTATATAATGTTATCATAATATTATTCAATAAAAGGTACAGTATAGGTTTATTATATAGATGTAAGTTTAGTTTGTGTATGTTTACAGACCCCTCATGCAATGAAACTTGTTTACACCCTTACAAAGCCTATTGATGTTACACGGAGGAGAGTTGTTGAATTACTAGACTATGCCAAGAAGAGAGAGGCTAAAAAGGTAAGTAACATTGTAAATTAGTTTCTAATACAAGGTGACCATGAAATAGCATCCGATTCTCAGCAAGGAATAGACCGCCCCTTAGAAATCATGGATGTTGTAACAGCCACTAAGGGTTGATATATCAAGAGTATGAGCACCAGCAGCTTCCCATGTATCTATATGAACTGTACTACGATCACTTATCTGCAAGCCAAGCATGGTGATTATGGCAATATTCCCTTTATCATCAAAGCCAAAGGATGTCTATTGCTTAACAAAGGACTGTCATAGATTTCCACAATGGCCGGTAATATACTGCCCACATCCAATGACGCCTAGTGACCTTCACCCTAAGGTCGGATCCAGGATTTCAAACTTGTAGGGGCCCTCGGTGTCTCATGTCAAGAACTCTGATCCAGGATTTAGATGTGGGGGCCCTTGGTGTCTCATGTCAAGAATTTCAGAGATCATTGTTGATATTAGGTTTAGGGTCAGCTATATCCAACAGTTTAGGGGGGTGCCATGGCCCCCAGGATCCGGCCTTGCTTCACTGGTTGCTTGTCCAATTTGTTGGAGGCCGCGCTGCTATGATTTCCGGTGTGCGGTCTCTACTTGAGGTCCCTTCAGTCCATTGCCACTTCAGCGTTCTAATCCTTTCAGCTATGTCAGCAACTTTAGTCTTCTACAGATCTTTTCATGTTTCTTTTGATCTTGTAGTGAAATACTAAGCATAGCTCTCTCTATAGCTTGCTGAGTGAGCTTTCTTATGAGGCCCACAGGGAGTGACCATGTCTCTGTCTCTGTGCATGGTTGGTGCAGTGGCTGATCCTTTCGGCTGCTGCGCTCCGGGTCGCGGGTTCGATGCCTGCGCGTAATATTTGTATGATCTGCAGGTAGTTGTACTGGGTCTGGGTGTACTGTATGTGGAATTTCACACACCGGGCTGTCTGGGTCTGACACTTGACAGGCGGGTTGGGATACTGCTGCTCATCCTTCGGCTAATCCCATAGTCGCCTTTTACGACACCCACGGGATGAGATAGGTTGGTGCTACTCGTAGCCGGCACCACACAGTGTTGCAGTATTATTGACGAAGAGAGGTTGCGTTTCCCTAACGCTGCCCAGCCGAGTCGGATTCGACGATTGACCTGTTTCTTGTAGTTGGATTTACCTTACTAGGCCATTTGTCCGAAGTAGACATACGCCCGAAATTAATATAATCAATCGAATCCAAAATCTTTAGATTAGAGATTTAGAACTTGATCAGGAAAATAGAAAAATTCTATTAAGGTCACATTTAATACAAAAAACAGACAAATCTTCAATGCCAAGTCCAAAGATTTTGGATTAGATAGGTTATTAATTTCGGCTGCTACTCGTCAACAACTTGGAGAACAGAGCTCCGAGCACGACATGGGCAATCAACATGACTTTCTTCTGTTCTGATTAAGCACAAGTTTAAGAAGCATTCCTTGTTACAGAATATGTACAGGCAGCTACAAGTACTTCTAGGATTGTTCAAGTCATACAAACCAGAATGTGTGCCTGAAGACATACCCGCTATTTCTATACATACTGCCTTTAAGAAGATCAATACCAACCTCCTTACTAGATTTAAAAGGAACCAGGTAAGTAAAATATTAAAATTAAAATAAGTCTTTTTTAAATTGTGATTTAAATTTGTAGATTGGTTTGTTGATGATTGCTTTCTCATTTTAGGAACACAAGAAGGTCATGCATAGGGAGAAACATCATTTGACATGGATTAATCCTATTAATTCTGTAAGTATAATAATATCATCATTTCGGCCGAATTAAGTCCACTGCTGGACACAGGCCTCCCCCAAAGATCACCATAACGGCTCATATGGGACTGTTGTGTGCTCATTGGGGGTTTTGCCATAATCGCCACGCTTGGCAGACGGGTTGGCGATCGCAGTTGAGTTGTTAATGTACTCGAAGGACGCTGCTGCCCATCCTCCGGCTAATCCCTTAGTCACGGGAGGTGATGGGATGATATGATAATAATATATGCCAATAATATTATTAGCATTCCAGGGCATACCATTTTTTTTTGTTGGTGTCCAGTTGAAATTCTACATGGAACTTCCTTCGGCCCAGGGAAGGGCGAAGGGGTATGCCGGACTCCTACCGGCTAAACCATTGGAGCGGTCATCTTCAGCACTGAAGGGGGGCTCCAGGTCCTCGTAAGATCACACTAGCGCCGCCCATTGGTGCCACGCCTTTAGGCACATCAATTCGGCCAAATGAAGTCCACTGCTGGACACAGGCCTCCCCCAAAGATCACCACAACGACCGATATGGGTGTGTTGTGGGCTCATTGGGGGGTTTTGCCATAATCGCCACGCTTGGCAGACGGGTTGGCGATCGCAGTTGAGTTGTTAATGTACTCGAAGGACGCTGCTGCCCATCCTCCGGCTAATCCCTTAGTCGACTTGTACGACACCCACGGAAGGAGATGGGGTGGTGGTATTCTAAGCCGGCACCACACGGTTAGGCACATCACATCACTGTAAAGCGGTCACCTCCTCTAGCAGAGGGAAGGCGACTGTAAAAAGGTCGCCCCCCAGGCACTTCTCGGGGAGGATTGTAAAGGATCCCCCCAAACCACGCTTTGCGCTATGCTACGCACACGGCAGCACGTGACCACGTGCGCACCCCTCTCTTCCCGGGGGTCGCTCGGTGTGAGCACGCAGACTCCCCAATCTGCGCGCCCGCGATCCCCGAGGCCACCCACCATGTAGTGACGGCAGGGGGCTCAGGCGTTTTGGACTTGGGTGCCGGGACGGTTGTTGCCCCGGCGCCGTCTTCTCCTTCTCCGTGCGGGATCGGCCCTCTCGTGATCCCGCTCTGCAGTCTCCTTCTGGAGCATGACGCTCTCGCAGAAGGAGACCATTGCACTAAAATTTTCATGCTCTGCCAACATAGCCGACACTACTGCCGGCAGAGAGAGATCTTGCCCGAACCGATCGACCAGGATCCGCCGCTCGGCCGCCTACGCAGGGCACTCGTCGAGCGTGTGCTGTGCGGTATCCTGGTCGCTTCCACAATGGTGGCACTGTGCCGTGACCTCGCGTCCTATTCTGTGCAGGTACGCACCGAAACAACCGTGACCGGTGAATACCTGCGTCGGACGGTAGGTGACGCGCTCGCTCCTTCTGAGCCAGGCTCCGAAGAGCGGCAGGATGGCCTCGACGACGCACTTGGTCGCGCTCTGAAACCGCAGGCGATTTCGCCACACCTCGAGTGCGCGCCGTCGAGCCAGCCGCCTCATTCTGTCAAACGCCCCTGAAGGCACGCTTTCCCCAATTTGGCGGAGGGAGAGCGTGTCTGGTCATAGACCCACGCATCCGTCTCCGCCATGATATCGAAAGGCGGAAAGCGTGCCAGGAGAGTTGCCGCCTCGTAGGACACTGTCCTGTATCCCCGTGCGATACTTAATATATTATGCATTTGATAAGACGAAGCTACAAAATTCCCGCTCACTACCGAGTTGTACCTCCAAGCGGGTCTCTCGCCGTCCCGTTTCCTGAGCTTCCCTCGCGCTGTCACGTTTTTCTAATTTCTATTCAGTCTCTATTTGTATGCGCTATACCTACATAAGATCAAAGGAATCGCGTGCGTATACGATAAAATAATCAATCTGCAAAGTGCAGGGAGATGTTTTCGTTCCTCTCATGGATGTCGTAAAAGGTTACTAAGTGACTCTAAACCAGAGGGATGGGCAGCACCGCCCTTCTGTGGAATAGTAGCCATACTGCGATCTCCAACCCGCCTACCGAGCGTGGTGAGTATTGGCAATTTCCCCCTAAATGATGACAATGGTGGACATCTATGGTGGAGGCCTTAGTATTTTGGCTGATATGATGATTATGATGATATGACTTGGACTGATAACGGATTTTAATTTAGCTTGTGATTTAGTAGATTTCTAACACGCTTTTATTAGCTTTACTTGTATACCTACTAACTAACTATAACTCAGTTAATTGAAGAATGGGATTGAAAATGGCGGCGCGTGACAGTTGTAACGTCCGCATACAAATTAGTGTTCAGTTATTTATTTTTAGAGCTCCGAACGTCCGAAGGCAAAAACAGCGGATCCCTTATAGGATCACTCGTGTGTTTCTGTCTGGCTGTCCGTCTGTCACAGCGAATTTGTTCCGAATCTACAGGACCGATTAAGTTGAAATTTTACACATGGAATTCTACGACCCAAACACAGACGTGTGACGTAAATAAATGAATTTTGAATACGGTCACGGTCACGGCAATATAGAAAAATAAAAAATTGCAAATGGTACCGTGTAACATATGAAATGGAAAGGCTTGTTGTGAGGGTCTCAAATATGTTTATTTTATCATTTAAAAATAAACATTTATATACCTGCAAGTGGGATTATAGACGGCAATATGGTTTGAGCGAGAGGCAAATAGAATTACCGCCATTTCCAATCGCATTCTTAATAAAATTAATGAAATATTTCATACTAATACGGCAATACTCTACATTCAACAATAAAAAATACGTCACTTTAGTAGGAACCAGCGAGCAGTGGGATAATGTAATAACAAAAAATTTAATATTAAACCTACCATCTGTTTAAACTTTACATATGGAATGCAATAAAGAAAAGAATTCAATTGAATTGAATAACTGAGTTGTACGTACGTAAACAAATCTTGGAAGTCGATTTAACCTATTTCTAATGGTCAAACTTAGCAAGTTTGAGTAATCCAGGTGGCAATACAATAATCTGGTACCTTTGAACTGACCTGATGATGGAGCCAGGAGGTGCATAGTGGAACTTTCAATGGCTAAGAACTCCTCTAGTTTGGGCTCATTTTGCTTGTTTTAACGAGTTTCATACATTACACTCGGTGATGAGGGTCTGATGATGGAGCCGGGAGGTGGATAATGGATCATTATCATAAGCAGCCCATTACTGTCCCACTGCTGGGCACGGGCTGTTTCTCATGATGAGAAAGGTTACGCCTTAGTCCACCATGCTAGCCTAGTGCAGGTTGGAAGATTTCACACACCATTGAGAACATTTTGAAGCCCTTTCAGTTGTGCAGGTTTCCACACGATGTTTTTCCTTCACTGTTAATGCAATTGATAATCAAATTCTGATGCGCACAGGAATTCGAAAGTGATGTACCATCACGGGATTTTTAAACGAAGTCCCACACTAGTATTTCATTTGTGTCGTGAGTCTGTACCCATACAGATATAAACCTCACATGCACAAACACCCAGACTCAAAAAAACTATCTGTAGACCCGTGACACATAGCGTAGTAAAGCCTAAGTTTCTACTAATTGACACAATTGATGTTTCGACACGATTACTATACGAGTGTTTAGTGATATCACATTAACTCCCATAGTTTCCCATTCATTGGCCATCAATTGTATTTTATAATATGGCTAAGGCCATTAAACGATTATGATAATATGGCTAAACAATTTTCAGGAGCGTGGAAGAAACAAGAAAGCCGACCCGCTAGTACCGAACATGGAGTTCTTTAGTATTGGTTCAAAGCAATATGCTGACAAGGAACCTCAGAAGAACTTCCTTGATTTCACTGAGTGAGTCTTTCAGGCACTATTAACATGATTGTTACGGCCTTGTATATTTTATTATGAGTTGCTTTTCCTTTCTTCTATTTTCCCTTACATTCTAGGCTTAATATCACCGTAAAATGTAAGTAAACAAATTGTGATTTTGAATAAAAACATGCAAATTACACAAGAAGCTAGTATTGAATTGAAATTGAATTTTCTTTATACTGTGGGTAGCTAAGAATATACGGATGTTGGTATTTGTGTATATAATATAAATAGCACCACTCCATCTCCTCCCACCGACTACGGGACTTTAAACCAGAGGGTTGGGCAGCAGCGTCCCTTCTGTGGCACAGTGGCCATACTGAGTTCACCAACCCGCCTGGCAACCGTGGCAAATTCCTCCCATAATGACGAAACAATTGTGTAAATCTATGTGGGCAGCCGTTGTTCAGTGACATGATGAATCTATTAAAAAGTGTTTTATTATGATGGGTGATAGCGGGAACCATTTTCATATATCATCAATTAATGTCTACAGCCCAGTGTCAGTGCTTCAGTGCAGTGTACAGCGCTCCACATCTCGGCCGGCCCGGTTGCGTGCTTTACTATGCAACGCTACCGGCGTGGCTCTACTGGCAGTCGCCTCGCACGCGGAACAGGCCTTCTTGTCTCATGACCTGCACCATTTACTAAACAGCTGTAAGTGTCGATACTTGCTGCAAACCAAGGCTGAGTTAACGCTACTAGCGCAGCTTGCTCTGCGGTGTGACAATATAGAAATACAATAATAGGAATAGTCAGGAATAGTCAAACCTGTATTTTCTACGTCGAGTCGATAGGTCAGTAGTAGTCCCTGTCCTATCTGCGTGTGCGCTCCAAGAAAGGAATAAACCACTCCTTCACTACCAGCGGGTACGAAACACGCAATAAGGCAAAATAGACTAGACATATTCAAATGCATTTTATTTAATATGTTTTTTATCCTTATCTTTCAAAACCAAACGTCGCAACGAAAGATAACAAAAAAAAAACCATATTTTAATGAAGCACGCTTAAATAGGTTTTGTACAACGTTCTATCTTTTTGTGAATAGGAAGGTTAGACTGAACCTTGAACTTTGGCACCTATCGCGCAAGGCTCAGGAGATGTACGCGATCTGCGCGCGTTATCTTCACGCTTTTTACATTGTTATCCATATTTACAGGTTTTCTAGATATATCACCTCACAGCTACATTGAGAAGCAGAACCTATTGCACAGGCTGGCGATACTGCAACACACGCTCATGCAGGGCATTCCCGTCATCACCAGGTTCCTTGCACAGTACCTGCCGCTGTGGAACGAGAGAGATTACTTTACAGAGGTAATTAATAAAACGAATGCAACTATAACATCTATTAGTATGCCATGTGTAGCCGGCAAAGAATACCACCACTCCATCTCATGCCGTGGGTGTCGTAAATGGTGACTATGGGATTAGCCGGAGGATCGGCAGCAGCGCCTTTCGAGTACATTTATAACACAACTGCGGTGGTCAATCCGTCTTCCAAACGTGGCGATTATGACAAAACCCCCAATGACCACACAAACCCATACTGGTCGTAGTGACAAATTTTGGGGGAGGCTTCTGTCCATCAATGTACGTTTTTCGGCTGAAATGATGATGATGATGATGATGTCCAGGCAAATCACATTTCGGCTTTTACAACCACAAGATTTACGTTTTACCCTGCGTAAAGTATAGGATCTGCAAAATTGCATATTTGGTTTGTTTGTTACAAAAGCGTATTTAAGTATTTAAAGTGTTTTAAAATTGCATATTATAAAACCAATACAGTCATCCTTTAACACTTTTTTGTAACCTATCATGTCAAATTGAACATATGTACGTAGCTGGTGCAGATTCGAAATTCAAGAATTTGCCCTGAATCCTGGCCCACTCCAAAATTATACTGAGTCACTAAGTAAAATTGATTTGCAGCACAGGTTTCAATGTTGCTGTTCCCAGAAAAATGGATTGGGTTGGATTGAAATAATCCATCAATCCGCCGTATAACGTGTAACTTTGCAGGGATGTCACAAGTGAATTTTTCGTATGGCGTCTATGTTCGATTCCCGGGTGTTTTATTAGGTAGTGTTATTGAGACACTCTTATTAGCAGCTTGGAATTTTGAAATTTGACGATGTGCTCTTCGAAAAACCTTTTTCGAACTACAAGCGCGACTATGATTTCGGGACTTTTCGCGCACAGATAAATTTAAACAATGTTTTGACGAACCTCGACGTTTCGACGGCAAATTTATGGCAAAACTGGATGGATCCTTGACACACTCCATTTATAGAAAACCAACACACACGGACAGGTATCTAGATGCCTCGTCACATTATTATCCCTGCCACTTACGATCTGTCGTTAGTACATTGAGCCTATGACCTATGTAAGGAGGTACTGCAACACAACGGCTTTACAGTAATCCGAAGGCAGCCTAGGCGTAGATGCCATAAGAAGCCGGACTTCGTTGTCAGCCGACAACCGGTGTTTATGCCGTATGTGAGAGGAATAACGGATAAAGTTGGAACAGCACTGAGAAACTACTCCATCAAGACTGTATATACTCCAACAGGTCAGAACAGCAAAGGATGTAATACCTAGAATTATTCGTGGTGAATCGAAATAAAAAAGTACAAGAATTTTAATCGAAATGATGGATATAGGCTGTCCTCCTCTTTGACTCCAGTCATCGAGAAGTGTGCCCGTCGCAATTTGTCTACAAACATGTCCACCGCAACGGTTAGCATTGTGATTCATATCGTGTTTCGGGCAGTAACGTTACCCAAAATCAACCGCGGGTAGATTAAAAAATCACCGGCCGCTCAAGACGATGACACCCACATACTTTAGTCTCCTCGTAACAATGGTCAATGCAACTCGGCCGAAACCTCGAGGTTAGTCAAAATATTGTATTGGTTTATCTGTGCGCGAAAAGTCCCTAAATCATAGTCTACTATATGTGAAATTAGCGATAGTTTAAAAACTTGTACAAGCGCAGCTTTATGGTTATTTTCTATTTATTAATATATCAGCCAAATAAACGTCCACTGCTGAACAAAAGCCTCCCCTATAAGACAATCGGTTACATACCTTGTGTTGTCATTTTGGGGGGAACTTGCGAGTACTCACCACTATTGGCAGGCGGGTTTGTGGGCGCAAAATGGCTACTGTTCCACAGAAAGGACGTAGCTGCCTATCCCTCTGGTTTAGAGTTTCATAGTCGCCTTTTACGCCACGCCACGGTGCGGGAGAGAAATTGACATTTTGGAATAAACAAATAGAAGTTAAAAAATAACATTTCCTTCGTGCCTGTTCGACAGATTTTAGAGCTGGTTCAATGGGTGAGCGTGGACAGTCCGGATCACGTGATGTGTGTGGTGGAGCCACTGACGCGGATATACCACAGGGCGCAACCCATCGAGCAGTGCGCCATACTCGGTAGCTTGACTAACATGTATTCCAATCTTGTAAGTATTGCTTCTCCGATTATCTATACAAATAAATATAATTGAAGTGTCTGTTTGTAATGTCAATATAACTTCTTTTTACTAAATGCATATGAAAGTATATACGGGACACATAACAAAAAAACTATTTTTATTTTTTTTGTCTGTCTGTCCGTTTGTTCCGGGTAATCTCCGAAACGGCTGGACCGATTTTGACGGGACTTTCACTGGCAGATAGCTGATGTTATAAGGAATAACTTAGGCTTCTTTAATTTAAGAAAAATAATTAGGGTTCCGCGCAAAAAAATAAAAACCCTTGAAATCCAATATTTTTTTCTATGTCAAGTGTCTATATTGAAGTACTCTAAATCCCTTTTAAATTAAATGCGGGTGAAACCGCGGGTCCCAGCTAGTTAGAAATAAATTAAGATTATTGTTAATTGAATTTCTTGCTGACATTTTATAATTTTATCTGTATCTATACTTGACATTAAATAATATTACTAACTGTACCTATTATACGCTGACATGATGGTTAATTTTAATTTGTAATTACCTGTTTTTTATAACTATAGCAACAATTGCATGGTGAGTTAGCAATGTATGTGTATGCTTACTTTTTTAAGATCCGTTTTGTACCCAAAATCACACCAATAAAGTTTCTGATTTCTGATTTCCAATATATATATTCTATGTCAAGTGTCTATGTCGAAGTACTCTAAATTTATTTTAAATTAAACGCGGGTGGAACCGCGCGTCCCAGCTAGTATAAATTAAATTTGTGCTTGTTTGCTCTTTAGACATACACGTTTACGAACGCACTCAAGATAGGAAGTTATTTGGCTTAAACGGTTGATTCTCTCAGGTCACGACGCCTTTCTTACATGAATTGCGATGCGCACGCGACACTTTTGCATGTCATAACAAATTTGAGTTAAGTTTTTGAGTTTGAGTGGGTGTGATCATTAGGTCGACAACCGCATTTGGTTTAACCGAATATGTTCGTTTACATTTAGTCGGTGACCGAATACGTCGACCGAATGCGGTTAAATGTGGCAAGTAATTTTGGAGTGTTTCCACAAAACACTAGTCGGTTTGTGACCGAATACAGCCAACCCAATAACTATTTACACTATTCGGTGACCGAAAACGGGCTGTGACCGAATACGCCCAACCTAGTAACTGTTTACACTAGTCGGTAACCGTAAACGAGCTGTGATCCAATACGGCCAAACCGACTCGTGGAAATAAGCCATGGCCTTTCGTGAAAAGGGACAGAACATCTATAATGTGTCAGTGTCTTGAGTTTTTTCACTTTGGCTATTTTAATTACCGACTTACGAATAGCGTTATAAGTGAAGTTACTAGTCTTCTTCCTCGGTATACAATGTGTCTGTGTCTTGAGTTTTTCCACTTATGGCTATTTTAATTACAAATAGCGTTATAAGTGAAGTTACTAGTCTACGTGATCTTGGTGTAGAACTGGACTCTAAACTTCATCTATATAGCCATGTAGAAAACATCGTTAATAAGGCGTACCAAATGTTGGGTTTTGTGATTAGAGCTTCTAGAGAACTTCATCATCCCTCTACTTTCTTATACCTATACAAATCCATAGTCAGACCGCTATTGGAATACGCAGTACCGATTTGGAATCCTTATTACATAAAATATAATGTAATTATAGAACTTACGCAACGTAAATTCCTTCGTGCTATGCAATATAGATGTTTTCATAAAAAAGCATTAGCCCAGATGCTTCTTAAAAAATATACCGCAAGAAGTTGGACTGCCCTGACTTGTTGAATAGTTTATGCTACCTGGTTCCTCGAATAGATCATTGGCGGAGGTACTCACTAGGCGCCTCTTTGCTACTAGCGTTTGTAAAACAAATTCCGGTGTGCGCACACTGCTACAACAAGCAATTTGGGCTTATGTCCAGCAGTGGACGTTTTTCGGCTTAAATGATGATGATGTACACGTAGTCGGCACTAAATAGGTTAAAAAATTCACTCTTATTATTATGAGTTTATAGAAAATACGGGATGTTACGGAGGAGGTGGTGTTATCGGAGAAGGCGGCGGGGTCGGAGGTCTCATAATCACCTCCGCGGAGTGACCTGTCTCATAATCACCTCCGCAGAAACAGTCGGAGTCGGAGGTCACAAAATTTAAAGAATGTTTGTAGAAAACAATATTTATTGAAAAGTAAGAAAAGGAGGCTATCATTCGGTATTCAAAAACCAATTTACTCACTTTAAACCGTTGTTTTATGTTGTCAATAAACAAAACACAGTCCACAATACCGCAATGCCTCAAGACGCAAGTCTTTAACCAGTGTGTGTTACCAGTGATGACATATGGAACAGAGACGTGGTCACACACAATGGGCATCATAAGAAAGCTCAAGGTCACTCAGCGAGCTATGGAGAGAGCTATGCTTGGTATTTCTCTACGAGATCGAATCAGAAATGAGGAGATCCGTAGAAGAACTAAAGTTGTCGACATAGCTGAAAGGATTAGTAAACTGAAGTGGCAATGGGCAGGGCACATTGCTCGTAGAACTGATGGCCGTTGGGGCACAAAGGTTCTCGAATGGAGACCGCGCACCGGAAAACGCAGCGTGGGACGACCTCCAACGAGGTGGACAGACGACCTGGTGAAGATCGCTGGGAGTCGTTGGATGAGAGCGGCATGTGACTGCTCGTTGTGGAAATCTAAGGGGGAGGCCTTTGTTCAGCAGTGGACGTCCTGTGGCTGATATGATGAAAACACAGTCGCAATTGAAACTTGTTGCAACTAGCACGACATTTGACTGGATCGCTAAGCTCATAGCTAAGCGCATCTAGTCTGATTAGGAGGTAAAATTTACCGAGGATTCGTCATATCGGGTTCGGGGTCAGTCTCCGTAACATCCCTAAGCGATGCGCTCATAGCCACTTGCACTTACTGATCGGTAAACGACCGGTGAGGTTAACCCTTTCACTGCGCGGCGTTGCATCATTGCGCCGCTTAGGTACGTTTGTGTTAAGCAATGCTTCGCGCGGTCAGTCTATGGATAGGTGACCGAATAGTGCTATTTGAACTGAGCGTGGAGTGCTTAGGGGGCACGTTAAATCGTCGGTCCCGGTTGTTGTCATTAGACGGCAGTCGTTAAGCCAAGTCGGAAGCCTTTGGGCGGCTTGAACAACTCTGACACAAGCCTGGGCAAAACCACAAAAAAAAAAACAGCGCGTGGCATTTAGATTCCCATACATACATATAACCAAACTTTCTGATATTGTCAGGTATATGCTAGCACTAGAAAACGTCTACACTTCATGGGTACTACGCCGTCACCGCTCAGCTACTCGCTAGTACTTCCCAAGGTCTCGACGGCCATCAGCGACATGTGTAACAAGGAACTGCAAGTTAATCCAGGTATGAAGTGGTTATAAGATTGTGATATTTTCAGCTAAATACCAGCACTATAAACGTGTACTATTTAAGGTCTATACGGTCATCAGCGACATGGACGGATTCATCATCATCATATCAGCCGAAGGACGTCCACTGCTGCACAAAGGCGTCCCCTATAGCTTACCACTACGACCGGTTGCGCTAGGGGCCCGTTGTTTGTTTGTGTCATCATTGGGGGAAATTGCCAGGATTCACCAAGCTCCCCGAGAAGTGCCTGGGGGGCGTTTTTACAGTCGCCTTCGCTCCATTAGAGGGGGTGACTGGGGAGGACTTTGTTTAGCAGTGGACGGCCTTCGGCCTATATGATGATGATGATGATCACGCCGGGTTCTATTTTATTAATGCAATTTAGACTTGCGTTCTACTAGGGTGTTGATTTTCCTTCTGTAATACGAGTCTTAAATCTTATGAGGCGATATGGCCGCTAATGCTCGCTAGCCTCATGCATCGCGATGATAATATTCGTGCAAGAAAACTTCGTCTACGGCCTACGGCGAATGTGGATGGCCACATACGTTGTCGTGATGTTCTATCGTGCTAAAATAGGCAAGAAACAAAATGGACGCTGCGGTTTCTTTAAATTTTATGGTGGCAAACAAATATACGCTACATTAGTCTTATAAAAAAAATTGCCTCCGCCTCGTAACTGCTAATAAACTCAAATTTTTTTTATTCCAATCCATATCTGCCGTATAACTTAAACGTCTGATACGTCTACTACGTTCAATGTTTATGCGCCGACTAAAGTGGGGCGGCGCAAGCGATGTTTATCGCGAGAAAATTCTTTGATGTGCGAGAGTTCACCGACAGTGGAGCGATGTGTCTTCGGCTTTGCCCGAAGTGCCGATGTATCCGCGAAGATTTGGGTATACATACGAGTATTGCGATACCGCGAATATTCGCGATGAGTGCGGCCTAGGCGAAAAAAGTGAGTCTCGATGGTAAATTACGAAAATCAATCATCGTCTTCATGACATTGCGTTTACACGAATTGAACGACAGTTGATTGTCGTAAGAACTTTAATTTTATATTTTTTATATTGGTGTCCAATGGAAATTCTACATGGAGCTTCTTTCGCCCCGGGGAAGGGCGAAGAGGTATACCGGACTCCTACCGGCTAAAATCACTGGAGCGGTTATCTTCGGCACCGAAGGGGGTGCCAGGTCCTCGTAAGATCACACTAGAGCCGCCCATTGGTGCCACGCCTTTAGGCACATCACGGAGGGGATGACTGTAAAGCGGCCACCCCCTCTAGCGGAGGGAAGACAACTGTAAAAAGTTCGCCCCCTCTAGGCACTTCTCGGGCAGGATTGTAAAGGATCCCCCCAAGTATGTCGCAAGACCTACACACTTCCACCGTAAGTAATGTTGGTGTTGTTTGCAGACGCGATAGTGGTGCTGCACAGCGCGGCGCAGAGTGCAGTGACGCGCGCGCGCTGCGAGGCGCGCTGGGGCGCTCGCGCCGCCGCGCTGGCGCCGCAGCTGGCGCTGGCGCTGCCGCTGCTGTCCGTGTCGGCTGCGCTCCTGGACAGCGTGGCCGGCCTCATGATACTGTAACTAACATTTTTATTTACAATCGCACTACTTTTTGTTTGCAGCTATTGATGATTTTGGAACCATCGTTATCATGTGTGTTGCTCTTCCCATTATCAAGAAATAAACTCACTGTCACAATGCCATCTATTGTGTATCGGCGAGCGCGGTTATTTACATTTGAGAGGTTACTATACAGGGAGACAATACATGCGCCGTCAGAGGTCTTTGAAATTCTTATTTTATACTAGCTGTGCCCCGCGGTTTCTCCCGCTGTTTAATTTAAAAGAAATCGGATTATTTATAAATAATTTACTTATACGGCATTGACAGTTGACACCCTAAATAAAACCCTAAGATACTCCTTATAACATCAGCTATCTGCCAAGACCCGTCAAAATCGGTCCAGCCGTTTCGGACATTAGCGGGAATCATTAAAATATTATCTAAATCCCAGACAGGAAGCATAATATTATTTTCGTGCCTTGCCAGTCTACATTAAATACCTACCACATTACCGTTATTACATGAATGCTACTAGTACTATAGCGTTGTCTTCCGGCTCACAAGACAATTGCAGCAATATTGCTTCTCTGCCCTGGAGATTATTATTAAATAATAGGTAGACAATAAAAGTTAAGTCCATTCACCGTTTCTACAATCCGCTTGCTTCTGGAGTTTGAATATTTTATTGAAAACATATACAATGTACTACGTACTAGAGTAGCTATTACAGACGAATAATAGGGCGCATCTTCATGATCCCGGGGCACGCGCGGGGCGCACGGGGTTTTATATTGCCATAGAAACATGTAAATGAAATATTGCCGTCACCATGGTAACGCCTCGCCAAGCGTCACATATTGATAATATTTAAATTTAATGACACATTTTGTTTACGCCGTTTTCAGCCAAAAGTTATAGACGCACCATCGGGTAACGGCTCGCCTTAAGTCGGCTCGATGAGTCAATCTAAATGACAAAGATTCCGGCGCGATCGCAGCGCCATCTGCGTAAGTGCCGTTTTTATAAACGAGCGTCGTTGAAACCGTCAACGTGTCTTGATATCGCTCCGCTCGCATGTGATCTGGTGGATGCGATATCGCCAGATTCTCATAACCCGCTGCTGATTCTCATCTAGGACGGCTTTGTGTATCCGCTCCGAAGTGATCTTCGAACAATTGAACTGCTTTGGGTATCATGCTGTTCCCACGCTTGTGACCGTGTTTGTGCTGCACCTGTTTCTACCTTTCCACCATCAAGTTTGGCTAGCTGCAGCGCATGTCAGAATGCCGTGTCAGTGCAGGAGCCCTTGGCTTGCTTTACAACACGCTGTACTCCCTTCAATATTTCTGTCTCCCCCCGAATCTACTAATAAAATAAAATGCACCACCACATGTTTTAAAGATAATATTTTGAACTAACTGATGAAAAGTCACTCCTTGACTTTTACATATGTACTCGAGTCATTAAAAAAATGTCTCACGGCACTTTAAGGCATATCTAAGTAATAAAACTTATCACTCAAACACGTCACGTTGCGGCAAGCGGCCAGGCACAGACTAAGTCAAAGTGTATGCGCTCTGACATGTGTGACAAAGAACCAAGTTTAGGCGTCTTCTCTAGTACGTAGTACATTATAACTCAACGGGCGGAAATCACATATTTATCTATATGGCAACACAGAACCACAAATAAGGGCCTGCAACAGCAAAATGGCGCTGCCTTGTAGGCGCAAGCGGTTTAAATACTTATTAATTCGACATTATTTACATATATTTTCCGGCAACGAGATTTGCAAATATATTTATATTAGAATTGGTTAAATTCTTTTGCGAAAATACTTTTTACCGAGCTACTTGTCCTCGTTTAGCCGAGATTGGGGATTGCCTTATAACCTTGAAATTGCGTCTCAAAACGCACTAATAAAAAAACTGTCGATTAAAAAACATTTATATATATATAATTTTCCTTATTTTCAGGTATAATAAAATATTTCGTTGTACGAAGAATTCGAATGAACTTGCGAAAGATGACAGCACAATTGCAAATCAGATGCAAGTTCTACAAGCATACACTTCAGACCTGATCAACTGTTTGTACAGCGAAGAAGTCCTAAGCGCTCGCAATTTGGGCTTCGTATTCGAGAAACTGCATCCACAACTTGTCTGTAAACTTGGCTCGTTGATGCCTGATGTCGATACTAAGTTAAGTTTAAGAAATAGTATAGCATTCGCACCCTACACGTACATACAGCTGGATGATGTCGGCAGGGACGCTGCCAACAAACTGTGGTTCAACGCGGTCATTGACCAAGAGTTCACGAATCTGAGCAGGTTCCTAAAAAAAGTGGTCTCCGAATTGCGTTATCAGTGATGTAAGTAGTGTTTTAACGTTGTATTGCACTAATCCTACACGCGGTTTCAATTATTATGATATCAATATACTATTATAATGCAAATGTGCAAATTAATAACCTCAGGTGGGTTATTCACAGACAATTAACTTACGACAGTAAAAGTTCTGTTGGACGCGAGGCTAGCCTCCGTCATTTTTGGGCATCATTCCAAACCCAGGACTATCAGCCGGATCGGCGGATCGCACCTGGGATCCACAATCAGCAGTCCCGCTATCGACCGTTAAATATGCGGCGGCTTATCACAAGTAACTCGGAATCAGTTAGGAGATAGGAGAGAGACTCATAAAGGCCCATTTATCGTCTTCAGTCTTTATTAGGGAGCGAGCTTGTCTTCGGTTCTGGCAAATTGGTACTTTTAGAGGGTTTTTATTACAAAAACCGGCCAATGGTAGCGATTTTGCTGCAACACTACGGTTTCTCCTGTGTCGTGGGTACAGTTTACAAACATAAATCTGCAAACATAAAACATAAATGCACTAATACTAATAGGGTCGGAAAACTACAGGAATCTAAGCGAGCCACTGCACCAAATTTGACGACAAAATTGACGACACGGTTGGTGCAGTGGTTGATACAGTCGACTGCTGCGCTCTGGGTCGCGGACTCGATTCCCGCACGGGACAAATATTTGTATCATCTGCAGGTAGTTGTTCCGGGTCTGGGTGTATTGTGTGTGAAATGTATGGCAGTAAACGCACCCACGACACAGGAGCGTGTGGCAACGTTTTTTTTAAAAACAAAAAACTAATGCGCAGTCAAAATGTGACACTACAGCCAATGAAACCATAAACCCTTGTTCATGGAGCTGCGGAGCTTAGCGCGACGCGTGGTGTGGGGTGGCAATCAGACAATTCGAACCTAATATATGACGATGTATCAAAGCGTTTATTGAGATGCGGATTTCCGCGCATGTTGTTTAAGTTTCAGCGAATTTTTACGCATGTATGTTACGCGGCGGAGAGAGCGGTGGAGACCGTGGGGGAGTACGCGGCTTGCGTGCGATGAAACGCGGTACGCACCCTCGGCGCAAAGTGTTTTCTTCGTTCAGTAATACTCTTGTTTTATCAAATTGACGGATTACAAAATCATATTAAAAATAAGCTTTTTCTTCTAATGTTGTATCAATCATATCGTATTTCATTGCCCGTATTTAGCCGCAGATTTTTGCCGTATACCTACAGCAAAAATCTGCTGTGGATCCAGTTTCGTGCTCTGCCGAAGAGTGCGCAAGAAAATACGCCTAACCCGCTGTACGCGCCGCCTCTACATGTAAGGCAAAATACGCTCCGTAACACGCTCGACGCTGCGCACCGCGCTATGATCCACGCCTCCATGAACTAAGGGGAAACACGTGGCTGGACGGTTAAGAATAGACAGTCACTGTAGTCCCGACTGAAACACAGACGTAATATTCTTTGGAATATTAAATTGCTACTATAGACATAGCAGCCCACTTGAATAGAGATCGGAGAGGTGTAAATGGCGTTTAGATTATAGATTAGTTAGTCCTACTGTAATGAAGATAAACAACAATCAAAGTGACGAGCAAAGTAAAGCATCTTGATAAATAGTAATACTCACTTAAGTAATACTTAGTTTTGGTTTGTGCCAAATGTATTAATGAGATATTGTTACTTAAAAGTGGACCAATTTGTAAAACAATTATGTAAGACTTTAATAGAAATATAAGTAATGATTGTGTGTATGATTCTAAAATCATACATACAACACATATTTTATACCTCAAAGTTTATTTGGGACTAAGCATTAAGTTAGGATCTTTACCTAATGGAATTATTAATTAATTGTGATTTAATTGATGTTATGTCATCCCACCATTTTATGTATATTTTAATAAAATTGTGACAATATTTTTCTGTTTTATTGCTAATTCTCCACCATATTCAACACCCGGCTTTGGAGTTGCATCAAGAAGGCGTTCGGCTACCATTGAGAGCCTTCCTACATCTGCAGTGACGTCACGGTCTACTTGGCGGATAGGTGTGTCACCTGCCCGGGACGCGAAGGATTGGACAGACGCCATAAGTCGTGCGGTGTTCCACAGGGGTCTGTTCTGGGACCGACTAGACCATCGGCTATGACTGAGTGTTGAGGGGTACACTCTTTCAGGGTGCTAGCGTGATGTGATCCGCTGACGACACGCCCTTCACGTGTACCGGGGAGGCAGCGAAACTCACAGTGGTACACCACGCAAGTTGTGGACCGCATGCGTTGGGTGGGTCTAGAGGAGGCCCTCATAAGTCCGAGACCATTTTCTGGGGAGCCGAACGCCACCTGTAGCCTGCTTTAAATGGGGTTCATGCAGGCCATGGCTCTTATTTCTTTTTATAAGTTGCTCGTTGGAAATTCATAAATTTCCTCCGCTCCGGAAAAGGGGCTAAAACCACCGGAGCGGTTATGGCCGGCGCTCAATTTTGGCACCGAAGGAGGGCTTCAGAGCCTCGTACGGTCAGACTAGGGCGCTAGTTCTGTAACCCGGACGTCGTCTTTTCTTGTTCGAGCGGGATCGGCGCTCCCGATACCGCTGTGTTCTTCTTGAGCACGACGCTCTCACAGAAGCAGACCACTGCATTCCAGTCTTTATGCTCTGTGAACATGGCCGACGCTATGGCCCGCACAGAGATCCTTTAATAAAATTATGTTTAACGTGTTCAATTAAATTAATGATATTTGTTAGAACTCGTATATTACCATTCTACATATAAACCAAATTACAATAACATAAATTATTAAAGACAATAAAAATTAACTAAGTATTGGCTGTGTAAATCCTTTAAACTTACAGTGCAGTAAAGATCTGTGGTTAATATACTATTCTGGAAACGTATAATATATTCTGAATTTCCAATATGGTCTGAGATATTTGCACATAACGAGAAGTCCAAAATTGCATAATGTTGTCATTTATAAAAAAATCATAGTTTTTGAGTTACGTATTTCACTTTATCTGGCTGCGAAATGTACAAGAATAAAATATAAAAGCTAGCTGTCTGAACCTAACTCCAAAAGTAATTCTATTATACGAGATTTGGTTTATGATCTTGAAAAACTGAAAAATATGGGCTAGATCATGGGCGTACCCAGTGTTTGTTACTATAGCCAGCATCCAAAGGATTTTAATAGTTCCCTCGTGGCCTAAAGGAATTGCCCAACCGAAACTTGACGATTTGAAATTTATGGTTCATTTAATACTAGGTAATTATCGCCCTTCGCTAGAGGGGGTGATCGTTACACCGTCTTACAATCATCCCCTCCGTGATGTGCCTAAAGGCGCGCCAAGGTGCACCAATGGGCGGCTCTAGTGTGATCTTACGAGGACCAGGGGGGCTCCGTTCGGTGCCAGAGATGATCGCTCCAGTGGTTTTAGCCGGTAGGAGTCATACCCCTGCTCTAGTGTGATCTTACGAGGACCTGGAGCCTCCCTTCGGTGCCGAAGATGACCGCTCCAGTGGTTTTAGCCGGTAGGAGTCCGGCATACCCCTTCGCCCTTCCCCGGGGTGAAGGAAGTTCCATGTAGAATTTCCACTGGACATCAATAAAAAAAAAAAAAAAAGGAGTCATACCCCTTCGCCCTTCCCCGGGGTGAAGGAAGTTCCATGTAGGATTTCCACTGGGGATCAATAAAAAAAAAGTAACTGTCTCGCAATTTTATGGATATTTAAAAGGATGATATCAAATTATTGACGATGTAACGGTTTGCAACTACCTCAGACATTAAATTTGAACATTATTTGTTAAGAATTCACTTTATAATAGATAGAATAGAAAGTTTAGAAGCTTTTTGTTTTTAATATGTATTTGTGTTTTTTTTATTGCTTAGCGTAGGTTGTGATATAAAATAATAGACTTGCCTATGTTTGAAAGGTCAGTGTAAAAATATCATCATATCGGCCATACAACATCCTCTACTGAACAAAGGCCTCCCCATAGATTTCCACAATTGTGTCATCATATTGGGGGGAATTTGCCAGTACTCACCACGCAACAGTAGCCATTCTGCGCTCACCAACCCGCCTGGGGTTGGTGAGCGCAGAATGGCTACTGTTGCACGGAAGGGACGCCGCTGCCAATCCCTCCGGTTTAAGAGTCCCTTAGTCGCCTATTATGATGTCCACGGGAGGAGATGGAGTGGTGTTATATTCCGGATTTTTTATATTTTTATCAGAAACATAGGTTTTAACATGTTTTTTTTATATATTTTGCACAGAAAAAAGCATTTATCTTATATATTTTGAATAACGGTGTGTTAAGATTTTGTGGCTGCAACATTTCTGCAACACACGTCCAAATTCAATTACGAAGCACGATTACGACGCGAGAATTCTTAATGAAGTACTAGAAAAACCGCTGATGTTCTAAGGTTTTTCTTGGTTACCGAAGAAACGCTCTTTTGATCGCTCTATTGTTTGTCTCTCTAACCATGTGCCACGCTGTTGCTATCGATTTGAATTAGGTGCAGTGGTAGAGGTTGTTTGAACTCATCTCCCGAAACCAAAACGTCTGAAAAACGTTACAAACACCTTTCATAAAAAATATTACTTTTAATGTTTTTTTATTGTTTAATCAATATTTCGATTGCCGCAAATATTTCAAATAGGGTCTCGTAAATATATTTACGAGACCCTATTTCGTATGTATATGTATGTTCGTTGTTTCGTAAATATACAGATTGGGTCTAGGGTCTGGGTGTTTATGCATGTGAGGTGTATGTCTGTAAAATGTACCCATGAGACGACAGAAATAGAAGAGTGGGCCTACTCTAAAAAAAAAAGAGAAAACGACAATATGTTCTTGTTTTTTTTTTTTATAACGAACATAGTATATACTTAGTCTTTCGGATAAACTAATCTGCACTAATATAGTATTATCTTCAACAAATCGCTCCCGTTGGAATTTTAGCAAGTCCTGTAGTTGTGGTGTTGTAGTCAGGAACTGATTTAGGCTTAGGCCAGCGCGGCCCCGCTTATTGGGAAATATGCGTGCTCATACCGAGCGACCCCCGGGAAGACAGCGGTGCGCATGTGGTCACGTACCGCCGTGTGCGCAGCACAGCGCATAGTGAGGCCTCGGGGGAATCTTTTACAATCCCCTCGAGAGATGCCTGGGGGGGTGTCCTCTTTACAGTCGCCTTCCCTCTACTAGAGGGGATGGCCACTTTACAGTCATCCCCTCTGAGATGTGCCTAAAGGCGTGGCACCTACGGGTGGCTCTAGATGGAGATTATTCGAGTTCCTGGAGCCTCCCTTCGGTGTCGACGATGATTACTCCGGTGGTTTTAGCCGGTAGGAGTCCGGCATGCCCCTTCGCCCTTTCCCGGGGCCGAAGGAAGTACATGAGGTATTTGCACCGGATCAATAAAAAAAAGGCCAGCGCGGCCGATGCCTGGGGCGGCACTATTTGTGGACTGGCAAATGTTGCGCGTCAACCAAAATTTTAGAAGCGACCTAAGTTTATCCCGCTGTATGCCTAAACCCGCACTTAACTAACGCTTATACGTGACTTAAGTAGGCCATTTTTACACCGTGCGAAGATAAATTTACTTAATATGCCACAGAACACAATAGACTAGGGTTTGAGATGCCGTTTTCAGTAGGAAAGCGGGGTCTCAAATAGTTTTGCGGGACTTAAATATTAAGTGGCATTTCAGTATTGGGCCGTAAGAAACTAACTGAAGACAAACGTCTAACGGAAGAAAAACGGTCCAACGATGTTTGTTTATTTTAATAAATAATACAATCTATATTGTTATGTACATTTCTGAGATTGAACCGACTCCCCCTGCCAGCGAACGCAGGTGCTAACGGACCCGCGATTCATCATCGGAGGTCAAGCGATGCCACCCAGTCTTGTATTATCCTCCCCCTTGGCCCGTCCCAACGGTTGCCCCCAAGTCCTAGAATGAGCGTTGAAGTCCCCCAGGACGAGCACTGGACGGGGTGAGCATTTACAGCGAATGCTGCGTGCCACTCCGTCCAAGTATCCCTCGAAGTCGGCGAGAGACACGTTGGGGGAGACGTAGCAGCCCACTACTGCCAGAGGTCCCCACTCAACCGCGACAAAGCCCTGCCCCCTGTCTAACAGGGAGCAAGATGGCCCATCTTCTACTGCAGCCCAGTAGATGGCGACGTAGTCCCCGGCACCCACGAACCAGCGAGGATGTTCGTGGATGGATGTTCGTGGGATAAGGTAATCCTGGAGGGCAGATTAAAGCAGCTGCTTCCTACCTTTTGATATAAAACCTGTGAAACCGGTGCCGCACCTCTCGACACCCCCCTAGCCGTTCACACCGGGGGCATTTAGGGGGCCCATCTTGTGAGTGGCAAGTCACCGTCTGCCACAGAATTTCACGTCCAAGGTTGAAAGGCAGACGCTGTTGTTCCCGTATTCATTAGTCTTTTTATTTCATGTAACACCCATTGCAATAGACCATATCGTTACCTATAGTTTCCATCTCATACAATAGCCTTACACCACCGGGGACAATCCATGACTTAATTTTGTAGTGGAGCTATGGAGAGTCCCCGGTTGGGGTCCCATTACATTTTAAATTAGAATTCTCTAAAGGACCTCTGCGTGTTGGATCCATGTCTCCGCGTAAGCCTATCAAAAGACCGGGTTCCCCTTATAGGGGATATAAACCCGTGAAAAGAGAGACATGTAGATAATAATAATAAACGTGCGGGTCGGAAAATTTGTGTACCTATTACTCTATTATATCAGGTTTTTTATCGCTATTTCGAGTGTTTGACCTACGGCATGTACTGTTACCGCCATTTCCACTACACTATTGAGTGTGTTCGATTTACCGGATCGGTCAGTCGGTTCGGCCGGTCGTTTTCATTTAAACCAATGCTTAAGGAACAGAATATGAACCGACTGACAGCGTGATAAATGCTACGATTAGTCGAATGCGAAACGTTGCCAATCGTACCAAGTAGATGTCTTGTTATGACAATTTGCATCTGTTTTTGTCTTTCTACTTTTCCTGTATCTCTAACGTGCCGATTAGGATTATAAATTGTTATGCTATCACATGATTCTGACGCTTGCAGTTGAGCTAACTCGATAAAATGAAAGTAGCCATGCCTGAAGAATCGGAGAGATTTTCTGCAAATTATAAATAATAGTTACAATATTTATTTAAAAAATGCAGTTGGTGTATCTATTTAGGTAAGTAGGTATTGTTATTGAAATGATTTAGGTTCGTATTTCAGTTACGAATGCTAATGTTTCAAAATTGTCTTACCGAATGTGGCGCTTTACTATTAGGTAATGCATGTTCATCTACGAATTTATTTATTTTGCACACGAAGTTTTTATGTCGAATAAATTAATGGCTAGATCGATGACGCACGAAACTACGCTCAGGTCGCATGTGTACCCCTAATACAAGTTGCTTTTCACAATTGAAATGTAATAGTAAACTACACGTTTACCGTGTTCGGCGCTGCGATTGGTTGAATAGTTTGGAGCGAGCAATTGTGAAAAGCAACTCGCACTAGGGGTACTGCTACGTACCCAGATAAGTATTAACTACAGAAGCGTCGGTCGGGTAAATTCTGCTTAACAATCAAACATTCCTTCCACAAATTTAAAAGCAAAATAGCTTAACGAAAGTCGTTCCACCAAAGTGAAAAGT
The DNA here is from genome assembly GCA_947459985.1 of Diloba caeruleocephala. Classification (NCBI taxonomy): domain Eukaryota; kingdom Metazoa; phylum Arthropoda; class Insecta; order Lepidoptera; family Noctuidae; genus Diloba; species Diloba caeruleocephala. The sequence continues at coordinate 24,722,567 of OX381606.1, read as the reverse complement.
AATCTGCCAAAGCCTTTAAAACAATAAAATGTTTTAAATTAGTTGATTAATACAAAAACATGGGCGTATATACAGTTCGGCCCAAAGACTTTGAGATAAGTTACTTTTCCATTTCCTCTTGTTACTGGTGCTCATTTATTTTTCGTGGTCCGCTCGAAAACATAAATTATGGACACCGTGGCAGGAGACTGCTACGTGGCGGGTGTCGCTGGCGTGCGGGCCCGGGAGCCACCCCACGACCGCTCGCCGCCCTTCGCCTCAATGAGAAATGTTTCAGGGCCTTTTGTCCCCTTATGCCCCTTTTTGCGAGCGACATCTTCAAGGATACTGTGTTAATCGGACCCTGCGATACTTTTTGTGAATTCCGCCTACGGTAACCATCTGGAAAAACGGTTTTTTTACGCGTTGTCTCATGGCCTCATTTACTTTTGATTGTTGTTCGCCTGCTGGGAATTAGCTACATTAGATTTCATTTTACTTTTAATATTATTCTAGATTTCCGAATCTCTCCGTTCCGATGTGCGAATTTTAGTTTATTTTTCCAGGAAGTGTCTATTGCTGGCCACGCTGGATTTTTTATTGAAGATTTGAATTAATGTTACGTCTTTAACGGTATAACAACTGTGAGCAGCCCTCTACGCCCATGTCGTTAAAAGTGATTAAGGGCTGATATCAAGAGGATAGGTAGCAGAAACCCTGTGTACTAATAACAACATATTGCGGTCACCAATCAGCCTGGCAAGCCTGGTGATTGTGGCAATATCCCTTCGACCGATCTTTGTAGTGATCAGTAGGAGTTTTCAGCAGTTGATGGGTATGGGCTGATGCGTGTGTGTCTGAGCTGCATATGTGTTATCATATGAAATGTCGACTTGTCGCATTTGGTCCAACGATTCACTCTCTCCTCGACTATTGCAGTAAGAGAAACAGTCAATTCCGTATAATATATCCCACTGGGCCAGCGTGTTTGTATATCCGAGCCTGACCGCTCGGGTGATGCTGTTGTGTGTGTCCGTCATTTGCATGGAGTATTTATCTGGGTGGCAACAATAGAATAGAATAAACAATTCATGGTTTCAAAATTATTTATTTTCATTGACTGGGTGAAGCATTCGTGCAGTAGGTATATAGCTACTATGCAGGATATATGAGGTTATCAAAGCAGCAATTGTCCATTGTCATTATTTGATCCATAAATTGCGCGTTGGTCGATCCGCAATAGACATAAACAGGTGTGTTGTTGTGTAAAAAAATCTACAACTTAATGTCATAGTAGAATAGAGGTCCAACAATTTTTGTAAAATACCATCGGGATTTATCACAAATCAATATTTATTCAAATCAGTACAAGCAAAGCAACACTTTCATAACTCAAGTAACGCGAATATTCTCGTGTGATTTAACGCAAAACACCTACGGGTTATTTTTGCGGGTAAAAATATGCGCAACTGGTAACAATTGATAGGGGTGGTTGTGAGAAGGGTGCAGTAGTTCATATCTCGCGTGGAGAACCCTTCGCAACCCCACTTTCCTTTTTATCCCTACTCAAAAATCGCTTCGAGAGACGTGTTTTCGCTGCGAAGTAACCATTGCTCCAATTTATGCCGAATTGTTGTTTGGGGTGAACTGAATTGTGCAGTTATTCACATGCATTAAAGAGAATAAATAAAATATATAACACTGCTTTCTGATTTGAACCTGATTGGCGGCCAAATACTTAAACGCAGCGTCTCAAATAGTTAAGCAGCATTTAAATATTAAGAGGCGTTTCGTTCGTTCGTGGGACAGACTTAGGTCCGTATTACAGAACGAAACTCAAGCATTGATCTCAGTTTAAAACTAGTTTTGAGTTGAGCATTAGTTTTAAAACGTCCCTCAAGCATAGATTTATTGAACGTAGTTCAACTGAGTCGTGGATTTATTCTAAATCATCACTCAGTTATAGGTCTGTACTCGAGCAGAGATTTCAACTGTGATCACGTGAGTGCTCGCTACAGGTTATTATGTTAATCATTTCGGCCGAATGTAGTCCACTGCTGGACATAGGCCTCCCCCAAAGATCACCACAACGACCGATATGGGTGTGTTGTGGGCTCATTGGGGGGTTTTGCCATAATCGCCACGCTTGGCAGGCGGGTTGGCGATCGCAATTGAGTTGTTAATGTACTCGAAGGGCGCTGCTGCCCATCCTTCGGCTTATCCCTTAGTCGACTTTTACGACACCCACAGGAGGAGATGGGGTGGTGGTATTCTGAGCCGGCACCACACGGCAATATGTTAATATGTACATCAAATTAAACTATATTTATTTATCAACATAACATCTGTTCAAGTGTTCAATGACAATAGGCGCCAACGCCAACACACGTTCCTTTATAGTTTATACTTCAACAACATTCATCTCTATAAAGTATATAAAAATATTTTACGTAGGTACCTAGTATGTAAAATAACTCTTTTTAAAATGAACCTTGTATGTAAAGAGGAACTACTTTGTAAATATATATATATCTTAATTAATAGGATTTTTGAGGTACATTTTAATATTTCTTATTCTGGGCTGCGGAACAAAGTTGGTAATGAAAATAAATCGTAATCGAAAACAGGCTGATGCATAGACAATGAGTAATATGTGCTTGAGGCGTGATTTTAATCTCGTCTCAGCTGAGTTTAGATTGATTACCGTTCTGGAATATGACCGATACTCAAGTGCAGATTCTATACTTAAACAGTGATCAGGTGATTAAAGATCAAACTGGACAAGTCCAGTATCGTTCTGTAATACGGACCTTAGAGTTTAATTTTAATTTTAATTTAATTTAATTTAATTTTAATTTATTAATCAACTTTTATTATTAATCAACTTTTACAAAAAATTATTGACATAAGTGTTTACAAACAAAAAAATATCTTACAAGATTATTTAATTAATGCTTAATTAAAGTTTATAACTAAAATATAATTTATCGGTACATGCATGAAAATATAAGTCAGCTCGACTTAACATAGCTATTATCGGCCTGCCTGAACTAGGTTGAACCTGTGTTTCAGGAGATCACTATCTCGTGGTTATTGTCGCGCGTCAGTTATATCTATATTATAAGAAAGGGAATGTTAAAAAAGATATATTTTCCTAAGGGGCAAAATTAAGTATAAACAAAGTTAAAAAACTATACTAAACAAAACAAGTGGAATTCACGAATACTAAACATTAAAATCATTTCATGATTTCTAGCATATTCTCTGTGTCTGTGTAATTGAGCTTCCCTAGATATTCCGATAACATGATACTGCATTTTCTATAACTTACACTATGTATGTTTAACAATTTATTGAGCTTATTATACAAAAACGGTCCTAAAAAGATGTAAAATCTATTAACAAATGCATGTCTAGTTTGAGGCTTAGGACAGACCAAGTCTTTCCTTCTCTTGTCTGAATGTACTGGGTTACAAGGAAGTTCAGTGTGTTGTTTTAATAAAATGTGCAGTATAAATAATTGACGAACCGTTAGTACATTACATGCTGTATAAAGCTGCTGTGTAGGAAATAAAAAAGGGCGAGAGGATGCTACCTTTAGAATTGCTCTTTGAGCACGTTCTAGAGGGAGTAAGATTGACTTTGCAGCACCACCCCAAGCAGTTATGCAATAGGTGAGTATGGATTGACACAAAGCTAAATAAACCTGTTTAATTAATTTATAGTCAGCTATACTACGTAAATTTTTAAATATGTATATTAATTTGCGCACTCTAGTGCATAACAAATCGATGTGATTGCGGAAATTTAGGTTTGAGTCAAGTGTGATACCTAAATATTTCAAATTGTCTGTCCTAGCTAAAGTGGGGCAAGTACATGCAATATCAGCATACATTCTACAACTATGTGCGTAAATGTTTTGGTTAGTAATCGGTATGTTAGTATTTCTCATTGTAAATATAATATATTTTGTTTTATTGACATTTAAGGTTAGAAGATTTTTGTGTAGCCAATTAGACACGGCATTAAAGCCACTCTGAGCGTGTTCATAGACCTCAACACGTGAATTTGCTGAGAACAATAAAGCTGTGTCATCCGCATATGACATTATAACACCATTTTGGAGGTTTACTTTGCACAGGTCATTTATATAAATTAGAAATAGGGTAGGCGCTATAATACTACCTTGTGGAATGCCATAACAACTGTTTTTTAGGTCAGAACTTGTATATTGACCAATTTTTACACATTGGTGTCGATCGCTAAGATAATCGGAAAATAATTGAAGCTGTGTTCCCCTTATCCCAAGTGTTTCAAGCTTTTGCAATAATATGGAGCAAGAAATTGTGTCAAATGCCTTGGCAAGGTCTAAGAAGATCCCAATGGAGTGCATACCATTGTCTAGATTGCTAGTTATATAGTCTGTTAACTGGTGTACTGCATGGCTAGTTGATTTTTTCGGTCTAAACCCAAATTGTCTATCCGAAAGCAATTTGTTATCTTCTAAATATTTTGTTAATCTGCTGTTTATAATCTTTTCTAGGATTTTTGACAGTCCTGATAAAATTGAAATAGGTCTGTAGTTATTAATACATTTTTTGTCTCCAGATTTGTGAATAGGCGTAACCACCGCTTTTTTAAGTAATTTAGGAAAAATTCCTTTATTTAAACATAACTGAAAAATGTGAGTTAGAGGAGGGGCAAGTTGGTCTTTGAACCTTTTGAGTATATTGTTGGGTATATTATCCCACCCAACTGCACAAACATCCTTTAAGCCCGTTATAATTCTTAATACTTCATCATTATCTGTATTTAACAACACAAAAGAATTTAGTTTTGAAGGAGAAGGTGGCATAGCAACATTAAGTGGGGTAAAACTTCTTGAGTTTAAGGTTTTTTCTGCTAAGTTTTTACCAACTGTAGCAAAATAGTTGTTAACTTTATTGACTGCAGCGGATGGGCATGAATCTGTCGAGAGTAAATCAAGTGGTGGCTCAGAGATTTTTGACTTGAATGTGTGATTTTTTATAAATCTCCATACAAGTTTACTGCTATTTCCCGCTTTTTGCAATTCGTTTTTATCGTGCTCAATTTTAAGATTTTTGAGCAGATTGTTACAGTAATTTCTATATCTTTTATAAGTTACAGAAAGTATTTCATTTTCAGGTGTGTGTTTTAATTTTAGGTGAAGTCTATCTCTATGTCTTATGCAACGCTTAAATGCTTATTTGTAAAATGCATATATTTTATAAGTAGTTATATAACATAGTTTTAAGTAAAGGGAACATCAATTAGTGTACTTACGTGTCTCAGCTACATACTACCTACTGGTAAAATAGTATTCACCTGTAAAGCATGAACAGAACAATTTGTAGTTTATGCGGAAATGTATAATGGGGTTTGGCTATAAATAGACATACAAACAGCGAAACACATACCGTGTTTCCAAATGTCAAAATCCTTATAAACCTTTGAGATCTGCAAACACGGGCGTTGAATCGTGTTAGTGTAGGCGAAAGCTCACCCGGCTGCTGTCTGTATCCCAATCGATAAAATTCGGGTCCGCTCCCCGTGCGTTGCCATGGCAATGCGCCCCGAGTGCCCTCCAGCCACCACCCCGCTGCCGCCCGCCGCATCTCTGAGAACACCGATGTTGACTTAGACGGATAGGGTAAGAGGCTTATTAATGGTTTTATGTTACTTCAATGTTGTACAACGAGTGAACGACTACGTTGGAAGAGCTAGTCGATTTCTGAACTGGATTTTTTAAAACCAACTAAAGCTAACAGATAATTAATAATTTGTCCGTGATATCCGAGTTTAGTTTTTGTGCAAAATTTATAGGAAGTAGAAAATGGGGCACCCGATATTATGAAACATTTCAAGGGAGTGCGCGCCGCCATCTTGCCAGACCGCGTGACGCCAGCCATTTCAAATCGGGTGCGTTCTCGTCGCGTCGGCGGCTCGTCTGCTTTATTTCCATCTGGATTCACACTAGCAACGAAGCGAAATTATTTGTAACTATTAGCATTCTCAGCAGTTAAATATTAGCGCACAGAACAGTCCGTTATGAAAGTGAAGGCCTATGTCCACTCATGTTGGATGCAAGACTTTGCTATTAAGATAAAGACGAATGGTTCTACGACTTTTTCAGAATATCAAGGTAAAAAGAGATGATGCGTGGAAATATAGGTTTGTATTATCAGTTTCAAATGTGTGGAACCAACGATTACCCAAATAAGTTGGAGGCACGATCCCGCATCACAAGTAGGAATAGCGATCCAGCATCGTAATGTGGGGTGCGTGTCTCCCCCGGCCACCGCTCGGCGCAGCACCCGTCCGGGCCGGCTCGCCGGTAGCCCCGTTTTGTCCAGGGAGCGAGGGCGTGCAAACTTTCTCTACCCATAAAACTCTGTTTGCTCAGTGCGAGCTTAAACATTTCTTTGCGGGTCAGGATTACTTAGCGATGAATAAGTAAATTGCATTTAAAACGAAATCGTTTTCGTTCCTAACATTTTCTTTGTGTAACGTGCGTCACGTCGTAGCTTTATGAATTTTGAAATGAAGGCGGACTGCAGATGCTTACGGCGGTGTGAGATAAATTCTTATTAATATTCCCGAGGCGCAGTTTTAGTTCTTTTGTCTTGCGCGGCTCGGGCAGGCAATAAAGAGGTAGACGCCTGGAAATGTGCTGCATTTATACAGGTTCCAGGCGCCGCCGGCCGGCGCGCAGTGGCGTAGTGCTTCTACTTTATTTTGTTCGTTCGACGTTCCATTGCACGGTTCTCTTATTGCTCGCAGCTAAGACTAACAGGGTTTTTAATTATTTCCTTTAATGCCACTTGCAGCGAGGTTACACAGGGACTTTTGTTATTCTAACGTTGCTCATACTTGCCATCGTATGGTGTAGGTACTAGAATAGAGCTTTGCAGTGAACAGTTTTATAATTTGTCCGGTTAAGCATCTTTATCCCTCTTGGGACGAGTGCGAGAAATCATAAAAAAAAAAAAAAAGGTTTAATTTAAAGTATCTAAAGCTACTTATGATAATTTTTCTGTAAAACATCCTTCTGCTGATAAAAATCTAACTAGAAAGAGAACTCGATCAGTGTGATTTAAATGAATCTTATTGGCATTTTAATTAGTCTACCGTAGCGCTATGCTGCTAGAGCTCAATATGAGTGATATGGAACGTAGCCTTCGACGAGATTACTCGGGTGGCGGGTTTGACCCGATTCTTTTGAAAGAAGAGAAGGTCGCTTTCACAAATATGATACGCCGACGCAGCTGGTGTGCAGAAAACTGTTGGACATACCATACATATTTGTATTATATGTACATACAGACTAAATTACCTATTCTTTCTTGGCAGTGTGTATTGACGTTGTTAGGGGTTTTAAGTGATGCCTTATAAATGATTCTATTGTTGCAACCCTCCCTTACAAGACGCAATTTCTATTGTTGACTTCATAAGAACTAACAATAGTATGTATAGGAAGTCTTGCAAGCGTTGAGGAGGCAGTAGTTGCATTATTTACAGTAAAAAGATTGCGATGCGTATGTTTAATACCATTTAATATTTTTCTTGGGTGTTTTTATGCAGCTAACTATTGTAAGCTGGAAGGATTCGGTAAAGTGGCAATGAAATAAAATGAAACGATCTTTATTTTAGCAAGTAGGTTTAAAAAACACTTTTCCTCGTCAATAAATTTAAATGAAGCCGGCGTTTCCTACCGACTCCCTCTGAGAAGGAACGCGAAACAAACTCAAAAGTTTGTGTTTTAATGGGTGAGCCACATAGCTCGTATGAACGCCGCTGGGGCACATAGCTTCTTGAGTGGAGACCATGTACTGGAAAACGCAGCATGGGATGGTCTCGATCAAATGAGGTCACCCGGTAAAGGTAGCTGGGGGTCGTTGGATGTGGAAAGCATGTAACCGGTCGTAATGGAAATCTATACGAGAGGACTTTGTTCAGCAGTGGACGTCCTTCGGCTGATATAATAAACTATTGTTTGTGCAGTACGATTGGTGCAGTGGCTGATACAGTCGTCTGCTGCGCACCGGGTCGTGGGTTCGATTCCCGCACGGAACAAATATTTGTACGATCTGCAGGTAGTTGTTCCGGGTCTGGGTGTATTGTGTGTGGGATTTGTGTCTGTAAACGCACCCACGACACAGGAGAAATCCTAGTGTGGGGCAACGTTTTTTTTTAAATAAAAAAATAAATAAAAATTAATTGTTAACAAATGAGACTAGTTCGCTCATCGCATACCATCTTTCTTAATATTTTGAATCAGAATCACAGTCGCCTGCCCCTATACTAGAGGAGGTGACCGCTTTAGAGTCATCTCTTCCGAGATGTGCCTAAAGGGGTGGCATGATGGGCGGCTCTAGTGTGATCTTGCGAGGATCTTGAGACCCCTTAGTTGCCGAAAATGATCGCTCCAGTGGTTTTAGCCGGTAGGAGTCAGGCATGCTCCTTCGCCCTTGCCGGAGCGAAGGAAGTTCATGATAAATTTCCACTGGGGACCAATAAAAAATAAAATAAAAAGAGATACAGGGTCCAGTCCATTTCACTACTTACCACGTATAGTAAAACTGTCGCTAGCAATAATTTTAAGTTTAGAGTTGGTAACGCTTTCTTATTTATAACGTTTTATGTGGTTTTCAATGTAAAACGTTGGAAAGAATTGTTTTCCTCGGCGTGTGGTCAAAAGCATAAAGCGTATTTACATGAACATATCGTTTAACATATTTGTAGCTGTTGCGCAGTTTGCAAATTTCATAGCACAGTTTTTTGTTTGTCATGCAGAGGTAAGTAGGTCCTAAATCTAATAGAATAGAACTCATTACACTTGCATACTCTACAGCTAATACAAACTGGAGAGTACACTGTGAAAAAAGTTTTTAACAAAAAGAAACCGCTGGCAGGGCCAGGTATAAAGTGGGCGGCTCTAGTGTGATCATACGAGGACCTGGAGCCTCCCTTAGGTGCCGAAGATGACCGCTCCAGTGGTTTTAGCTGGTAGGAGTCCGGCATACCCCTTCGTCCTTCCCCGGGGCGAAGGAAGTTCATGAAGAATTTCCATTGGGCACGAATAAAAAAATAAAAAAAACTGGCCAGGTATAAAATATAACTTCTCGTTGGTCTGCATGCACCATGGTTGGGGCATACCTGGCCCCGCCCGACTTCAGATATAAAGTTTATTTCCTTTTCTGTGGTTTTAATATTTTTATATCGTGTAGGGTTTCATAAGTCGGTATTTTTTTGTTAAAACGTTTTATTTGTTTCTTTTTAGTGTAGATAAATGTAACATGTTTTTCCAATTTCGTATCAGTATTTAACACTAAAAATAAGAATGACTCAAATGGTTCTCTAATCTGAGAGGATTCGAAACTATTAAGACATCATCTGGATAAGCGCATTCAAATTAACCTGTTTATTGAAGCTGGTTAAAAAGCTACTCAATCAAATGTAATGAAATTTATATGGGACTAACTCGAAAGTATACTGCACCAGTTAAAAAAATAATTGCTCAAATCATTCTACAAATATCGGAGTAATCGGTGTACATACATAAAAAAAGAAAATACGCATCGAATTCAGAACCTCCTTCTTTTTGAAGTCGGTTAAAACTAGTTTTTATCCACTAGTATATTATTATTTGAACCGTGTCAGTCTCTTCACTATTCCTGCCAGTGCGGCTAGCCACGAGATGGCTCGTCTTAATACGGTTGAGTGATCGTAGCTAGATTAACAGCTATAGACGTCGATAGTGAGGACAAGTGCCCTATGGTCGGTATTGGATAAAGAAGAAACACACTTTTAAAAGAATACACGTGTCACATATAAAGCTGTTGGGATGTTTTTTAAATATGTTAGAGCTTAATTACTGTGCAGTTAGGTACACATGCAGTGATTCGATAGAAAATCCAGCTTCGCTCAGCTTCCAGCCCCGGTCGGGATGCAAGACTAATTTTTTTGTCCGACGCCACTTATTTCTTCAGGGTTTATGTTTCGCGATTATTCAAACATAAGTTATTATAGATTGTTAATAAATCAGCTAAAATACCAATGAAATAAAAAGCAAATTGGTTACCAACATCGATATGAGAACGAGCGTAGTTATGTTCCTAAGCTGAACCGTAACTATTTTTGTGTACACGTTTCGAAATATAGTTATTGTATTTATATATCCATGACCCAGAGGTTTTCGGAATCGCTTCTTAATTACTAGGTTGGGGGTTCAAAAGCTGGCATGTAGGGTACGTGACTTTTTCAATATCAAATATATTAGTTAATCTAAAATACTCCTGTTCGTTCCTTCTCTGTGTGAGAAGAGGCCTTTGCCCTGCAGTGGGACAGTTACAGGCTGATACTATATACATACATAATCAGCCTATTATTGTCCCACTGCTGGGCACGGCCATTTCTCACGATAAGAAAGGTTAGGCTGATACTATAGACTTACATAACATTAGCATCACGCCAATTTGATCAACTGTTCGTCAAAGTAAAAGCCAAAGATGTTCAATATCTTCTGTATTGTATTTCTAGAAAATTTCAACTTGGCGACAAAACGAATAAGATTGATTAATCATCAAGCGATGACATTAGCTGTCAGCTCTCACAATAAATGTGGCCATAGCAAAAACTACTGTAATTTAAGTACACGTAAATCAATTATTACCTGCCGTACGTACGCAGAGTACGGTTAACTATTTTTTTTTCAAAGTTACATTAGCGCAATGTAATACAAAATATTAGATAGTAAAATAATAGGTGAAGTTTTTGGTAACAGTGTGATATTATGACGGTGGGTCGTCGTGGCCTGCCACGAGTCATCCGTTATGTTTGCCACCGCGCTGTGTGTCGTGTTTCATGAAATATAACCGCTCGTAAAACATTGGGATGCCCACGAGCCACGAAATTCATAAATTGTTGTGCATTTGATACCAGTCCAAAAGCCTGAAAAGCATTAAATAAACGCGTGGAGAGACGATAAACAACGATATGGTAGATATATAAAGAAAACGGGAGTTAACGCGAAATTACCTTTGAATAGCTTGACGTTTAGACCAGGTTGCACCGATCGTGGGCACAAGCAGACTGATGATACAGCGAGATCACTCCATTTGTGAGGTAGAATCATGTTCGTCCACCCCCGTTTTTTCTTTATTTATTTTAGGGCTGCAACACACTACACTGACTGTGTCCTTATCATTAACCGACTGCGAATAGCGAGATTGTGTTATTTTAATCACTGGATTCCATGTCGATGACAACTTGAAACCGTCTTCTCGATTGAAATTCTTGTTTAGCAATTCAAAAATAATTTCGCGTAAAGTCCCGTTTTTTAATATGCGAATCATCAACGCGAATGTTCAAAAGTCAGATATGATAGATACCAATGTAAGTATCCGTGTATCCGAGTATAGCACCAATCTATCTCCTCTCGAGAGTGGGAGTCGTTGGATGACGGCGGCATGTAACCGCTCGCTGTGGAAATCTAAGGCATTTGTTCAGCAGTGGACGTCCTTTGGCTGATATGATGATGATGATCTCCTTTCATAGATTTCGTAAAAGGTGACTAAAAATCGGCGGGGTATTGTCCCTTCAGTGGAACAGTAGCCATTCTGCGCTTCACCAACCTGGTCAAGCGACGATTTTGATCCCCCGTAGGGTGTCGGCACTCGGTAAGTAACCATACATAATATACATACATAAAAATCTACATACTATATAGATACGGTCAAATACATAGGTTAAAATATACTTCATATTATACGTACTATATATCATTTTAACCATGCCCGTAATTGTCAATTAGGATTCCGGCGAATTAAAAAGTATTCCCGAACTTTGCGTTTGAAAGAAAATTTACTTGGTGCTTTCTTTATATCAAGGGGAAGCTCGTTCCATATTTTATGTTGTCGAGAAGATAAACATAGCAACCAACTTGGCCTTAAGTATTCTGCTACTGGACTCATAGAACCCAGGCTTTTTTCCAGTAGTCATATGTTCTGTTGCTGGAACTTTCTCAAATCACAGTACCAACCGTTGACCTAATCAGCAGCATGGGTCGGGTGCGGAACAATAGTTATTATAACCAATAAAAAACTAGAAGTGTAGTCCAGCCTCTGCTTTTTAGTTTTTAATTATCCGCCTACATCCGCGACGTCATTAATTAAGATTAATTATTATTATTAAATAAAATTAAGACGTAGTTTATTATTCTTATATTTTCAGCAAATTTACTATACATCATAACCATCTATACTTGGAAGAATAATCATGAAGACCAAAGTACCTTCCGAGTGGTGTCCGGATTAAGAATATACACCACTCCGTCTCCTCCCGTGGATGTCTTAAAAGGCGGCTGAGAGGCCCCAAACGAGAAGGATGGCCAGCAGTGGTCCTTCTGTGAAACAGTAGCCATTCTGCGCTTAGCAGCCCGCCTGCCCAGCGTGGTGAGTATTGGCAAGTTTCCCCCAAAATGTCGACCCAGTTGTGGAAGTCTATAGGGGAGGCCTTTGTTCAGCAGGATGTTCTAAGGTTGATATGCTGAAGATGAAACTATCTAACAGTTTAAAAGGCTATAAAATATATCAGAAAATCATTAATTCCAAATTACAATATTTTAAATTGTCTACCACATTGTAGATATATCTCTGCATAAACTCCACTGTGATGTACCTCTCCAGGCATGATTTATTAAACAGAGGGGAACCCTTTGTGAAACTCTAGCTATTCAATATTCGACATGATTGCATTATACTTAGTACGTTGCGTATACATAGCCATCAAATTGTTCATTACGGACATATCACAGCCGTATGCCCCTAGACAAAACGAAACCATTCCCGAAATCCCTTAATTAGTGCTCAGTCCCCTGTCTGTCAGTGTCCGCCCGTCGAATGCGAAATGTCTACCACAAAGGTAGCATTAATTAACGAATCCAATATTGAATCCCTTTGATACATGTATCTGGTTGCATGTACCTGGTTGTACATAGGTACGTTACGGTGTCTCCTTTCAATGCAATTACTCGTCAACATGTCATATGCACACTGAATATACTTATTTAGGGAGTACAAAGCGACAAGGACTATGCAAACGCTAGGGCAGGCGGTAGGTGGTCACAGACTGGCGATTTACTGAAGTATAACCACTGCAATGAAATGTTAAATTTTAATATCGAGTTTATAGTGCAAACATTGTCAGGGGAATTCGACGAAGTCTTCAATCTTAAACATTTCGGAACTAATTAGGTCGCGTAATCTATATATTTTGGTAGTAGAGAAACGAACGAAGATTTGCTCGCGTGTGACATAGTACATACATAACATCACACCTTTTCCCATGGGGCCTACCGAACACCACACGCTACATTCCTTACACACCTCTTTGGATTTTTCGACATTCAAGCACCTTCGACACATTTGCCGTGCCTCTTTTGACATGCCGGATAGCCACAACCACATATAGGGCGTCATTCTCTTTACGAACATTCCAGATCTTTATAGAACCATCTTAACATCTTACGTAAACATAGTTCTTATACAAACTCACTTTTTTCGACTGTGGGCAATTTCTCTTTGATTTCCTCTTACCGTCTAAAACCCCAAGGCAAAACCAAAAGGCAATCTTCAGCACATACGGGAGCGCACCGGAATCTCCAGCGACTCCATTTGACACTACATATCTTGATTGTACACACAGAATAACTCCGTTTCTTTGAATCACATACATTATTTTCGGCTAGTCTGCTTTGTTCTATGTGGGTAAAAGGCGACTAAGGGTTGATATCAAGAAGATAGGCGGCAGCATCCTCCTGTGCCGTGTGGTGCCGGCTAAGAACAGCACTAACCCATCTCATCCCGTGGGTGTCGTAAAATGGGACTATGGGATTAGCCGGAGGATGAGCAGCAACGTCCTTCGAGTACATTTATAACTCAACTGCGATCGCCAATCTGTCTGCTAAGCGTGGCGATTATCGCAATATCCCCCAGTGAGCACACAACACAAACCCATACCTGTAGTTGTGACAATCTTTTGGGGAGGCGTCTGTCCAGCAGTGGACGTTTTTACAGTTGAAATCATGTGCTGTGTGCTAAGAACAACGTAGTGTGATCACCAATCCGCCTGCCAAGCTTGGAAGCTCATGTTCAGAAGTTAACATTTACGGGCTGTCATGTATGTGCATTTGTTTTTATTCATTTATAATTAAATTCATCATATTTACGATATTCTAAACTATTCAGCTACCGATGCAACTTTGACTAGAGTTTTATAACCATTAATAAGATTTGTGATTGGTAGTCAACATATTATGTTTACAATGTTTTGTTTGCTAGCCCTTTGTGATCTAGCATTTTTGAATTTGATAGCTCTCTGACATTGATGATCTCGATTTTAATAACTTCATCAACATCATTCATTATAATTATTTAAATAAAAGTCCACACATAATTTTTACGGGGTTATACATTTATGTGGCTAGGAAATAGTTGATACTCTTATCATCATTTAAATATTTTTGCTTATTCTCAAAATTGACGGCAAGCTGAATCGATTGAAAAAAGTTTTAGTTTCCTATGTGATCGGGAAGTACCTCAAAAATCACTGAAAAACGATTTCGGTTTTTGGTGTCGTTTTTCATCGTTACACTTTTTCGGTCTAGCCCCTCAGCCCGCAAACAAATCGATAACGTGCGATAAGGAACTCGGTTCCAATAAAAAGTAAGTTTTATTCGCATTCTAATTTTATTAAGTTACTCACATGTTAGAAAGCCTCTATAAACATTGACGCACTGTCTACTTCGGACTGTGATTAAGCCCGAGCCCCTCCCGAGACGAGACCGGGAATCAGGTGGCACAGAGATGCAATTTACCTACAAACGTACCTACCTATGTCGTCATGCTGTACATTTAGCAAGCGATTATGCACCGTATTTTTAACTTGTTTATGGCTGTAATTGGTTGTATATGGGTCGAGTCCCGGGCAGAGCTGGTGCAAGCTTCCGTTGCCAATGGTTACACTCGGACCGCGAGGTATGTACATCCCTACGTGCGTGATAGGTACTCAGTTAATATTTGACTATGGATGTTCGCAATATTTATATTGCATGGCTAGCTCCCGATTCTCCCGGGGATGGAAAATCAATAATCTCATGTACTGAATGTTGCCGGCCGTCTAGGTGTGCTATAGTGATATTATAGAGTGGTAAACTGTTGATAAAGCTTTGATGGTACGAAAGTAACTATGCGTTGGATGAGAAGTATCTAGGGTGCAATTCCTTAAGCGCAAACATGCATACATCCTTAAATACAGAATCGAAATAACGGTGTAAAACCGATTTCGGTATTCGCTAAGATATGATTGAAGCTATTCAAGTACACGTTGCAGATAGATAGGTTGCAAAGATAAGCCATGAGGAGCAGTCTTAGCGAATACCAAATCTGGTTCTCACCATTATTTCAATTCCGTATTCAAGGATGTATGGATGTTTGAGCTTAGAGAATTGCACCCCAGATCTCCACACATTAGACAAGGCGTGATTATTGGGCGCTATCCATACAACTAAATGTATCTCATGCCTTCTGACTTGAACAATTTCTTTAGAAACATGATTTTTGTAACTTCTGGGGTTATTCGATTAATTGCTTACCTATTATCTCTCTGACTGCTACGCGGTTCCTACGTATAGCGTAGGATACATTATCGTAATCATTTCAATTGCAGCTCTTTGTCTGGCGAAGTGTGAATGCATCTCTAACACGCCGACAGTGGACGCCCCCTCTCGGCGAATAATTTGGAGAATCTAGTGAATGTTAGCTATCCTTTGAGAGGGGAGGTTAATTTTGAGAGTGCCTGACATTTGCTACTCTAACTATGTGTAGGAGCTACCGACCGTACATTTGCCGTGATCAGCAATTTATCTATATTGCGGTATTTTGTACGCTTCACGGGTCGCCGTCAGCAAGCGTATGGTTTAACAATATAATTAGCAAAGCTCTTAATTAGAATTATCAACCAAATCAATTATTTTTTATATTTAGCCACAAATTGTCATGTCTATAAACAATATACCAAAACTCGTATCATTAAGCAAACAATTACTATTTTTCAAGGTACTATTATATTTATTTTTTCACCGCATAAAATTTCTATAAACTTCCACCGCCCTTTTTTGTCGTGGGAAGTCCTCATTAACTTACTCTGTCTAGGAGAGGTGGAAGGGCATCCTGGACTCTTACCGGCTATAACCCCACGGTGTTCCTTCCAATTTACCTATGGCTAGGGGTGCAGTGTTCGCTGTTTAGGCATTGGACCACGCCCCTAGCACCTTCTGGCGCCCTCAGATGGTCTGACGGGCCCCGTTTCTTCTGTGAGGCGCGCCAAGGCCTGTACTTCCTTCGTTAGGTCCCCGGGTGAGGTACCTGGGTTGTCATCTTTGGAACCGAAGGGCCCCAGGTTCTTGAGATCGAAAGCACATGTGCCCCTATTGGTGCCACGATCAATGTACTTATTCCGTACATTATTGAACAAGCGATACCTACTAGGTGTATATATTTCCGGAACCCTAAAGCTCTACAATTTTAATACACGGTTTATTCAAAGATCATTTTGCGAACTTAACCCTCATGATGTCGGTGGAGCGGTCCGCTTTCGACGCTATTACAGTGAGCCAAATGAGCCCTGAAGCCGTTGGTCGAGATAAAACGCCGCCCGCCGCCGCCTCAGAAGAATTGATGCTATAAACTTGATTGAATATTTTCTCTCGCGCGTTACACTTCTGTTACCGCCGAGACCGGGAGATTTATAGAGGTGAACGTAATCTACCACCCACATTTTTTTTGTTAAAGAATAAAGGAAATATGTTTTCTCTTATGCCTTTACGACAGTGTCTATGCGTAGAATGAATGTGCTTAGGGTCCTGTGCGTACATTGATTTATCTTTAATTCGTTTTTATTTTTTATTAAGGTGGCTTTTGTATTTTTTCCTGGCCTATAGCCAAGGTAAACGAGACAAGTAAGTACTTTGAATGATATAATGGCTTCTCCTGTATTATGGGTACCGTTTACAGACAATCTCAACACCCATGAAAACTATCCGAAGGCTATACATATTTGTTCCGTACGGGATGGAACCGAATGCGCTACAGACAGAGCGCATTAATTATTCAAAATCATAACGTTGTCGTCCTTCACCATAGCAGGCCGACCTGATGAAGATGGCTAGGAGTTGTTGGATGCGGGCGGCACTTAGTTGGTTGTTGTTAAAATCTACGAGGAAGGCCTTTATTCGGCAGTGCTCAAGATCTGTGCCCACCACCGTGTTTTATACGATCATCATATCAATCAAAGGACGTCCACTACAGAACAAAGGTCTCCCCCATAGATTTCCACAATTATGTCCGTATTCTAGGGGGAACTTGCTACTAGGTAGGTACTCACCGTACTTGGCAGGCGGGCTACTGAGCGCAGTATGGCTGCTGTTCCGCAGATGGGACGCTGCAGCCCATCCCTCTGTGTTAGTCCCTAACTCGCCTTTAACGACATCCGCGGGAGGAGATAGAGTGGTGCTACATTCTCACACGGAAACGGTTATATACGTAAGTTTAAGGTGGACAAAACAGCGCGTCTTGAGTTAAATCTATTTATGAATGCAGAAGAATCTTTTTTTTTCGTCGAGCGATTGCCCAATGTTAATAAGCAAGTATTTTACTTGTCGTTTCACAAACCTTTATTGGCCAGAACTACTGCCAAGTACAATGATGTTACAATACTTTCGTGCAACAATTTTTGCCGTTTTGATTGTTTTGATTTAAGACAAAGTTAACATTGCTATTGTTGTGGCGCACGCTGGGAGAGACCTACGTCCAGCAGTGGGCCGGTATAAGCTGATGACGATAACATTGCTACATTAATAAATAAATTATGACAGAAAAATCTATAGTAAAAAGGCGACAATGTTAATTTATTATTACTTTGATGGATAACTTTTTATCTCGATTATTCATTAAAATAGGAGTTTTATCTGTTCAAAGTTCAAGTTCAAAATCTTCTTCTTCTTCCCGCCTGAGACCAGGGTTACTTGGGGTCAGCGCAATATGTTAGTCATATTGCAAAGGGGGTTTCCAGCCAGCCGCCTGCCTCACACCAACCCTTCTTGGGTATTCTACTGTTGGTGATTTACCCGCCACCTTACAGGTAACCCAAAGTGCTTAATGATCCGCTCCAAATTCCCTTAGTCGTCTTCTACATCACCCACGGGATGCGATGGGGTAGCCCTATTTGTGACCGGAGCGACACGTGATCATCATCCAGTATCTCTACTTTGGACACGTGCATAGGAGTACTTTTGCCGTGTGGTGCCGGCTCAGAATGCCACCACCCCATTTCCTCCCATGGGTGTCGTAAAAGTCGACTAAGGGATTAGCCGGAGGATGGGCAGCGGCGTCCTTCGAGTACATTAACAACTCAACTGCGATCGCCAACCCGCCTGCCAAGCGTGGCGATTATGGCAAAACCCCCCAATGTGCTCACAACACATCCATATCGGTGGTTGTGGTGATCTTTGGGGGAGGCCTGTGTCCAGCAGTGGACTTCATTCGGCCGAAATGATGATGATGATGATGATGATAGGAGTACTTACTACTTGTAATCAATCGAAATAATGTCAATTAAATTCAATAATGCAATTATTTGGCAATTGTTTTCAATTGGCCGTTGTTGGTTGGTTCCTTTTTAAGTGTGGACTAAAGCAAACTGAATTTAAGATTTGGTGCACTTTAAAAGCAATTCACAACGTCTGTCCTCAACTAACTCTTTGAATCATCAAAAATTCTATAAAATGTATTCTGTCAGCGAGAGGCACTCATAGCCAGTTGCACTCACTGATCGGTTAATGATTGGTGAGGTTAAGCAACGGTTGGTGCGCCAGTCAATGGACGGGTGACCGCATAGTGGTATTTGAACTGAGCGTCTCCGTGCTTCGGAGCGCACGTATAATCGTCGGTCCCGGTTGTTGTCGTTAGACTGCAGTTCTTTGAGCCAAGTCGGGGACTTGACTTTGTACCCTAAACAGCTCTGGCACAAGATTGACCACTTACCAAACGAAAAAGAAAGCAAATAAAGACTATCAGTTTTACAAAAAGACGATAAGTCACTTTTAAGGACCAACATGAGAATACATGAAGAGCCTTATTCTTGACACGACATGACACGGTATATAGTTTGACTTTGTATTCATCCAAGTCAACCGCACATGAACTCTATATTGTTAAGTTGCATAAGTTTGCTAAGTTTTACTACACACAATTATATATGCTAATAGTAAATAGAGTATTACGGTAATGAACTTTGATGTTTAGCCTTGAATGTTAAATGACAAGAGATATTAACCGTCAGTTTCAACATAAAATATTCAGGAGTCTTGGCACCTTTACAACATAAAGCATGGTAATTATGATCGGCGTTCACAGTGTAATGGTCATAGACCTCTCGCAAAATGCTGGGCAAGCATGTTGGTAAACAAGCATGGTTCTTTTATCACAGTATACACTATCTACTTCATACAGTAGGTAATCCACTTTTATGTTGACAGAATTGAAAAACGTTATAATGATGATTGTTTTTTTATACAATTTAGTGACGATATTCTCAAGTCATTCGACTGGTGATTGAATTTGAAAGCTTGCCTTCCATAAAGGCGGGCCCAGAAGTTCGATCCCGGCCCGCACCTCTGACTTTTTGGATTCATGTGCAGATCAGAATTGGATGATCACTAACGGTGAAGGAAAACATCGTAAGAAAACTTGCACACATGAAAGGGCTCTAATAGTGTGTGTAGTCCGTTAATTGGCCCTAGGCCTGCGTGGTGGACTAAGGCCTAACCTTTCTCAGCGTGAGAAAAGGCCGGCGCCCAGCTGTGGGACAGTAATGGGCTGATCATTATATGTTGTTCGACTGGTGGTAAGCGTCCAGAAGGTCTAATAATAGAACAATAATTATTAACTGTATCTGACTAGAAAAATACGAAAATGTATATGCATAATTGAATACGTAAGTATATTTGGCTTAGTAGGCAGGTTTTTTTTAAAACTTTGCCCACTCTAGGATTTCTCCTATGTCGTGGGAGCGTTTACAGACATGAATTTCACATACAATACACCCAGACCCGGAACAAGTACCTACCTGCAGATCATACAAATATTTGTTCCGTGCGGAAATCGAACCCACGACCCGGAGCGCAGCAGCCGACTGTATCAGCCACTGCACCAACCGTGCCGTTGTTATCGTTATCGTCATTGTTATAGTTTTCAAGAACAATAAAGTTATTTATTTTAAATAAAATATACATTATTTTTGTAGTAAGTATTTATTTAACGAGGTTGCATATGCACTAATAGGTGTATTTGTTATAGATATATATCGAGTATTATTGGTGCATATTTCGACCATTTTAAGCTGCATATAATCCAGTCTCTAGTTATCACTCTCTTATGCCCAGTAACTTCACTAGCTACAGTGCCCTTTAAAGTGGAACACAGTAATGTGCTTGGCAGCACAATATCTGGCATTGTGGTGGTACCTATCCAGCTTCAACAGCAAGAATAGGGTTGCACGACTAGGGTTACCATCTATGTAAGGAAAGATGCTCGTCTAGGATGTACAAAATGCCAGATTTTTCAGAAAAATGCCTGTCTATTGTAAAATAAATGGTGCGATTTTGTAGTCAGTTTCATCCGGGTGGGCGGGCTTACGTGCTACCGAGAAATAAAAAAATGCCTGTCCCAGCTTAGCGCCGGCCGCACGGCTGTCTAAACCGTAAAATGCCTGACAAATGTGACAAATGCCTGTCAGATGGTAGCCCTACCCACGATCAGTAAATCACTCAACCAAGCAAATCGTTATAGTCATGCGCAGCTTAAATCTGCACAAAATACCTACAAGCGGTGACATTTTTACAGCGTAGGTAGTCACATTATACAAACGATAAATTAAAATGATATTTAACAACAAACACTCAATTGCATTCAAAATCAGGACGCGCTAGCCATGTCCTGTCATAATAATGGCAGCTCAGGACCAACGCCCCGCCCATTTCCCCCTGCAAACCCCCCCAATATGGTTCTATGGCAACTGTACGTACTGATTTATTAGAGATGAGACGACTACTGATTGTACCGAATGGCCAATACCTATTGTT
Source organism: Diloba caeruleocephala (assembly GCA_947459985.1). Taxonomy (NCBI): domain Eukaryota; kingdom Metazoa; phylum Arthropoda; class Insecta; order Lepidoptera; family Noctuidae; genus Diloba; species Diloba caeruleocephala. Next base: position 24,701,368 of record OX381606.1, on the reverse strand, counting down.
AAATAGATTTTTTATCGAACCGAATGAACGGCCGGAATACTCGGTTTAGTCACAAGCAGGGTTTATGGTATTAGATTTTAAAGATTATTTTTTGTTATTTTACTAATATTGCATAGTTTAAAAATCATGCCAGATGTTTTTTTTTCTTCTACGGCATACAAAGATTACCACCATAAAATTTTTTTTTTGTTTCGAGTTGTTATTCAACCGAAAACATGGAATATGCCAAATACCGAACACTAAAAGTTTAATTGGCGCATCTCTACATAGGCTGCACTAAAAGTATCGGGAATGGAATATTTCCACTGTTCCTGTCATATTAAAATCTTTTTAATTGAAAACTCCTTGGTTTTACAAATCGAATACCATTTATTTATTTAAAAAAAGATTCACGGTCTTGTCACAAGGTTTTGTCAAACTTGTTTAGTCGTTGAGAAAAACAAAAACAGTGTGTTGACCGGATGATTTCTGCATTTGGTGATGAAGCCCCATCCAAAACCACAATTTATCGCTGGTTTGCTGAATTTCAACGTGGACGTGTCAAGCTCAGTGATGATCCTCGTCAAGGTCGTCCAAAAACTGCAGTCACCCAAGAAAACGTTGAAGCTGTGCGTAAGCTGATTGAGGAAGATCGACGGTTAATGCAGAATGGTATTAGCATACCATTCTGCATTAACCGTTCTTTGTCCCTCAAGAGGGTGGAGTGCTAGCGCATTTGTTTGCCACAGGTCGTTTCTGAACTCCGCAGAGAGAACTGCAACCGCCGCATCATCCTCCATCACGACAATGCGAGTTCTCACACCGCGCACAGAACAAAAGAGTTTTTAGAGCAAGAAAACAGAATTATTAGACCATCCGCCGTACAGCCCCGACCTAAGCCCTAATGATTTCTATACTTTCCCTAAAATAAAGAATAAATTGCGTGGACAGAGATTTTCATCACCTAAAGAAGCTGGAGACGCCTACAAAACGGCCATTTTGGAGACCCCAACTTCCGAATGGAATGGTTGCTTCAATGATTGGTTCCATCGTATGGAAAAATGTGTCAAATTTCGCGGAGAATACTTCGAAAAGCAATAAATACATTTTTAAATAGTAATGTTGTGTCACTTCCTTGATTCCCGAAATTTTCAGTGCCGCCCTCGTATATTTTAATTATAGTCAAACAAGCTATGTGGTTGGTTCACTGTGCTTTGATTAAAATATAACGAGAGCCTGCGATTTCATTATTCGTATTCGTTATATTCGTTATACTTATAAGAAGATAATAAATAAGCTTGCTAGTATAACATTTAAAGTCACTTTCTACTCGTAAATCGCTACACTACAAAAAATAAGACGCAGCATGCCGCCGAATCCCTCTCGGCATATGTGCATGTCTGCCGTACTTCTGAAGCAAACACGTACATACGTTCTCACTTGTACGGTCCACTGGAGTAGTAAGAAGCGAAGCAAACATTGCCCAATAGGATGTTTTTATTTCCTCCACTCATCGATGTGACGTGTTAATGTTAAGAATAGTTCGTTACAAATGTATTTACAAACGATTACAAATTCGTTTGCGCTTCATTCATAATGCCAACATTGCGAACCTGGCGCGGCAGCGAAAACTACTTTGTATTACCAAGCCGTTTCTGCTGTCGCGTTGCTTTCGTAATCTATGGATAGCGCGAAAATAAGATTGGTAATCGTTATGAAATTGAATTGAAATGAACTTTAGCTTTCTATAGGCCCAACTTTCTCGTCTTGTCTCCTCTCAGCCTCAGTGGACAGGCAGCCTAAATTATAGCCATACATTATATAGCTTCAAGCTTGTTGCCTCACCATTCTGCAAATGTTCAACACTGGACTGTGAAAATGAATAGTCTGCACATCATATTCTGTAGGAGTGTATTCTTTGGCAAGATAAACGCAATATTATATTTGATAGCTTGCAAGCTACATCCGAAGTTATTTATTATACGGACATTGTTGCAACTAGGTCGAATTTCCGAGCGTTCAATCGTTTTTGCCATACCTACTATTGTAATCAGTCATAACTCACAATAGCTCACAACATAGGCCTCGTAAATAAATAAATATGTATATAAACAGGTTTGTACCCGTGGTTCTTGGCATCTGGGCTTATCCCAGTTGTAAACTCCCATTTATTGTGCCCATGGCTTATAGATTTTTCTGTCTACTGCTTGCTACGGAGGGAAGTGGAACGTATATTCTGTCTACTCCGCCTTTTTTCTTTTCTGATTAATTTTGTCGCAGGTTGCAGGATAGTTATTCATTTCTCTGGGACACACTGAGCTTCATTGGTCGGAGTTCTTTCCGGTTCAGGATCTACAATGGTGACCCCATTGTCACCTATCGTTTTTGGGGGGGCTTCCTTAGGTACCGAAGATGACTGCCACAGTGGTTTTAGCTGGTAGGAGTCCGGCATGCCCCGTCGTCCCTCCCCGCGGTGGAGGATGTTCATGTAGAATTTCCACTGGGCCTTATAAAAAAAGGTGAAGTTAAGCAACGCTCGGCGCAGCCAGTTTATGGATAGGTGACCTCAAAGTGTTAATTTTGCTCGTAGTTCCGCTTCCATCATCGAATATGCAGTTTGCTTAACCTTGTAATTTAGTTTGAAAATTAGATTCTATTAGATCGCTCGCACATACCAAAGATCTAGAAATGTCTGCTCTAGTTTATACAGGTCATTGTTCTAAAACTGTATATTGAATCGATACTGTTAAGCAGACTTGGGAACTTAGAGGGAAAATAGAAGTACATACCTATAGAAATAACTAACGCTGCATCTAAATAAATATTGAAAACGAGAATTCAGGAGAACTTTGAGATCGCTGGGAATTCTAATCTTTATGAAAGCGTGAATGATGTGCACAATTCCAAGGTAAAATACTTTCGTAATAAATAGTACAAACATGCCAGTTTGAGTGAAAGGGGTATTTTTTGTGAGCCGTGACGTTGGCGGGGTCCCCAGAGCCTGTCTTACCGTTATCTGGGAACGAGCATCCCCGGGACGGGCTATAAATCTGCCGAAGACACGTCCCCGGATCATGCTCTGTGATGACGGACGGTTTTTCGTACAGTATTTGCTTCATTGCTTAATGTGGTGTCTGGATTAAGAACATGTACTCAAGTACCACTATCTTCTCCCGTAGATGTCGTAAAAGGTGAATAAGTACTTAAACCTTTGGGGCCGTTCTGTGGAGCTGCGGCTAGCGCCATTCTGCGCTCACCAACCCGCCAGCCAAGCGTGGTGAGTACTGGTAAATCGTCCCCAAAATGACGACATACGGTATGTAGCCGGACTTTTATGAGGGAAGCCTTCGTTCAGCAGTGGACGTCTTATGACTGATATGGTAAACAATACTTATAAAAAACTAGCTGCCCGCCCCAGCTTCACAAAGGCAGGTAGAAGCAAATCCGATTGCAGCGCCACCTATCGGGTCCAATTGTGAATCTAAACCAAACAGGGACCCACTTAAACATACACAAAAAAAATCAATGTAATCGGTTCAGCCGTTTAGGAGGTCATTTTTTTCTTTTTAAAAACCGTTGCCCCACACTAGAATTTCTCCTGTGTCGCGGGTGCGTTTACAGACATCAATTTCACATACAATACACCTAGACCCGGAACAACTACCTGCAGATCATACAAATATTTGTTACATGCGGGAATCGAACCCACGACCCGGAGCGCAGCAGCCGACTGTATCAGCCACTGCACCAACCGTGCCGTCATTATCATACACACGTACAGATGAATTATAAATATATGTATGCTCAAGTAAATAGATTTATAACTGTGCATTCATATTACTCTAGGCTTCAATAATATATACTTAGATATTATACAAACATAGACATACACATGTATCACACATATTCACTCATGCATCCACGCGTAACCAAAAAGTATTTTGTTAATCCTTGTTACTAGAAGTCATTTTACTTTTCAGGGCATGGCATGACAGCTTGTAACTTGCAACCGACCAATGCAGAGGTCATAAAACTCACATTAGTAACGTTCACAGTCACATGCACTCACTGATCGGTAAACGTTCAGTGAAGACAAGCAGCGCTCGGCGTGGTCAGTCTATGCATGGATGACCGCATAGTGGTGTTTGAACTGAGCTTGATTTCCGTGCTTCGGCAGCCACATAAAAGCTTCGATCCTGGTTGTTGTCATTAGACGGCAGTTGTTAAGTCATGTCGGAGGTCTTTGAGTTAGTTGCTTGCAAATCTTACAAATCTGACACAAGGTAAGCCACTAACTAAAAAAAGGCATGAAAGAATCCGTAACGTAGCTACGTTACGGACATGGACATGGTGTAGCCGGAAAGGATACGGCGTAGCTGACTTTACAAGACGGCTGGCTACGCCGTATCCTTTACAGCTACACCATGTGAATCTTGACTACGCTGTTGTATATAGAAATGAACAGCTTAAAACTGGCAGTGGAATCTCGGAATCGGTGTGAGCAACAAAATCGATATTTTAGCAACTAATTAGCAACAAAAAAGCTACAAATTCTGAGCTAATTTTTTTTTTTTTTTCCCCTTTGGCACTGCCAGTTTTATGGAGCTGAGATGAACCATAATTTGTTGTTGCTCTCAGGGTACGTTCCGGTCACGTTCCATTAAATAAATTTTACCATATGATGGGGGTAAAGCCGTCGCCTCTGTGTGATTTATGTCAGCGGCCTGAAGACATACTACATATCATAATGGAATGTGATCGGTACCGGGACCAGAGGCTGAGTATGATGTCTGATATGAGTTTACACAATGGCCAATTAAATGTACTCTTAGGCCAGCCATTGTCTGACGAATGCAAGCATATTTGGGTTTTCCTGAAAATGTGTTTAAAGGTGAGGCAGGAAAGGATAGGGTAGACGGAATTACATTATAAGCGAGTAAGTGCTGGTATAGTGTGGTGTGTGCCATGTGTGTTGTTACTGCGACTTGCGTGTCACACATCATATTGTATCGTGAATGATCCCATGAGGCTGGCATAGTCACCTAGAGTGTACTGAAGCCTCAAAAATTAGATTAAAAAAAAAAAAAAAAAAAAAACCATAATTGTGATAGCATATCAGGTACACGGGTTCAACATCCGATTCATCTCAGATCAAGCGTAGACCTCTATGAACCTGTGTTTATATATAATCCTACCATCACAGATCATATACCTAATAGGACTTTTGCATATATAGAATAAATAATGAAGTAAAATGTCAGATTCATTTATTTATTTGAATAGAACGGTAGGTACATACACCGTACACAATCTTTATTCTAAAAACATATGTACATATAGTTCATTTCTGCCGAATGAAGTCCACTGCTGGACACAGGACTCCCCCAAAGATCACCACCGACCGATATGGATGTGTTGTGCACCCCCCGTGTTGCCATAATCGCCACGCTTGGCAAACGGGTTGGCGATCACAGTTAAGTTGTTAAAGTACTCGAAGGACGCTGCCGCCCATCCTCCGGCTAATCCCTTAGTCGACTTATACGACACCCACGGGAGGAGATAGGGTGGTGATATTCTAAGCCGGCATCACACGGCATGTAGATATAGTTATTAAATTACAATGATTATAACTATTAATTACAAGGATACTATCAATTATTCAAACATTATTTGGGGTATATATTATTACAGAAAGTTAGCGTAAGTCCCTAGTGATTTTAAAATGCGACGTAGCGTTTCAGATATTGTATCTCGAATAAATATATTGAAGCGCTCAACAAACAAGCGAGACTGCAATTGTATTAAAATTCGCTTGTTGACGAAACTGCAAGTTTCAGTACATTGTTGTACATTAACTTCGTAGTATAAGTTGGGCGGAAGTTGGAAACGCCGCGCTTCGGCGAAGCGTAGGTTTATAACTAAATTATGAAACTTGCGTCTTGGAAGAAGAATTTTATTGTTGGATACAGCGGAGAGCATTTCAAAAAGAATATTATTATTGTTGATTTAGGCTGTGTTGCAAAGGGTGCTCGAGTTAATGTTTCGTTAAATTTAATTTGGGTCCAATTATTTCAAGTATGCTCAGTGGCTATAAAAATGCTAAAGAGATGCAATAAACAATTACAAAGTCAATTTACCTTTTGTCCCAGTTTTTTTAAGAATTTGAATGAATCCCAATGAAAGGACGCATAATATATAAGACTCACTTCCGTTTGAAGATATGTACAAATCTGGAGTATATACTTTATTTTTGTTTGATGTTTCGTATTTTACTGCCAGCCGTCATGAGGTTGCTCTCGGAAGGTAATCTAACTTTTCCTATCGAGTTCTTTGACGACATCAAAGCGTTTTATGTCTATAAGTTTATGTATATGTACGTACGTAAAAACTGAGTAGGTACATGTGTGTTCCCTCCGAGATGTGCCTAAAGGCGTGGCACCAATTATTATATTATATTATTAATATTAATAAGATATTTAGGTGGCTCTAGAAGGAGATTATTCGAGTTGCTGGAGCCTCCCTTCGGTGCCGAAGATGACCACTCCAGTGGTTCTAGCCGGTAGGAGTCCGGCATGCCCCGTCTCTCTTTCCCGCGGCGAAGGAAATACACGAGGTATTTTCACCGGATCAATAAAAAAAAAAAAAAGGTACAAGTGTGTTATTTCAAAATAAAAGGTTTAATATTTATGAAATGATGTGTGTATTCTTATACAACCTATCCTCGTAAGATATTTATCTATTGGCCGATTGCCTACTAGAGATAAACATTTGACATAAGTTCATATAAATAATGTAAAATGGTTATATCTAGTGAGGCTAATCGCGGATGAGTAATTTGGGAATCAGAATAGGTTACACACGTCTCAGTTACAATAGCTAGATTTCTATCATAAAAAAAACCACTCACGGCAAACCTGACCCAATTATATAATCTTATAAATCTGACCCAACTAGTTTGTGGTACCTAAAAACCGGACAAGTGCGAGATGAACTCGCGTGGAGAGGGTTCCGTACGATGGATATGTTATCTACAATGTTTTTGAAGACGGATCGAAATTTGTTTGTGGTAACTTACAAAAGTATGTATGGTATCGGATTGTTGAGGGAAATTGTTGAATATATTGTCTATTGTTGGATTCTGTCTTGTTCTTATCCCAAGAACAAACTTAACATTGTAGTTGAATAACATGTTCTGCCTTACGTTCCAACTGCAAATGACTTCTCATAGCGATTCCTGTAATCTGTAAGTAAATAACTATTTTCTGTATCTTTTTTGTGTGTCACAGATAGCAATTTTTTTAAATGTCTATTTTGCCCCCCTCACATGCGTCCCATATTCAAACTAGGGCCGCAGAAATTCATATGTGTAAGAAAATTTATATTTAATCGGGCCAGTGGATACGGAGCAAATTAGCTATGACAGATGGACAGACAGACACACGAGTGATCCTATAGGTGTTCCGCCGTTTTATCATTCGGACAAACGGAACCCTAAACATGTTTTATGTACTGAGGATAGAACTTTTATTTCTGCCAGTGGGAATACATCATGATCATCCCCCACTACGGGGACCGGTGGAGGCCTACGAGGACTCTTACCAGCTAAAACCACCGGAGCGGTCATCTTCGGCACCGAAAGGGGCTCCAAGATCTCGACTACAATCACATATTAGAACCGTGGATTGGGGCCACGCTTTTAGACTCATCTCGGAGAAGATGTCTTTAAAGCGGTCACCCCATTGTAAAAGGCCGTCCCCCAGGCACATCAACAGGGGATTGTAAAGGACCCTCGCCCGAAACCTCGCTGTGCGCTGTGCTGCGTACACGGCGGCCCATGACCGCTTGCGCACCGCTGTTTTCCCAAAGTGAATTAAGTAATACCTAACCTTACCTCCTACTCGTGTAAATGACTCGCCACTCACAAGATGGGCCCCAAATAACCACCATTATATACGAAAGAGAACAACACTGGCGTGAGCAGCTCGGGGTGTCGAGACGTGCGGCACCGGTTTCACCATCGCGCGTCTCGAAGACTCGGAGCGGGTTCCCCGTTAATACGCCATTACACAATTTCACCCCCGAGCAAATAGCTCTGCCGGCCCCCTCTCCTCTCCTCTCCCTTTGATCGGTCAACTAAAGCAAGCCAGAGTTGAAAGTCCAGCGGGCACTCATGGGATTCCACTCCAGGTAATCAGACCAATAAAGGCAAGCCGGAGACGAGGCCCTGACTGACGCTCTGGGATATTCGGGTACGCAGTGTTGTCACTCACATACAGCGCAACATAAGTTGCCCTGCGTTCTGTAAGCTTCTTATAGATATCCCTATGATATACTTTTTTTGTATCAAAAGGGAGGAAGTAGCGTGAAAGCAGCTTTGAGATATCTACTGCCTACTGGGCAGTCGTTTTAATTTATTTATTATTGATATTATTTAAACGGCTACAAGCACGTGTTTATGTGAAACTGAGCACATAACTTACTGCCTGGGTTTAAAATAGCCGGTTCTATAACTTTTCGCAATTCCAAACATGCCCAAGAAATGTGAAGCATACTTACAGCGCAACATTTTTCATAAATACGGGGCGAAGCGCCCCCTCGCGCACATTCTACTTCCGATTATTATTACATTTTCCTGGACGGCAGCATCCGAAAAATATGCAACACTACATATTATTAGACGTGCCTTTGTGCCGTAGTATTCCGCTATCTCAGATATTTGGTATCAATATTCTGATAGAATATATACTTTCAACCGTATAAACGTTTGAAGAATGTAGCTATTTGCAACAAGAGCGCGATGTATCCCGTGTAGCAAATTGATTTATACGATGATAGCTGTGCACGTGTCTCCGCTTATGTTACAAGTTCTGTTGTTCGGGATAACATCGGTATACTGCTGTACCTATGCAACTTTTTTCGTTTCCCTACAGCTGTTATGCTATTATTTAGTTACACAACATGTGTCTAATTCAAATACCCAAACAAAATATAACAATCATGATAAAAAACACTAAGATTTTCTAAATTATTTAAAACTCCGAAAGACGAATCTCCATCCAGTCGACGAAAGTGTTATTTCCGCCCTGTGCTAAAAGAATTCATAAAGTAAACAATTTCAAGTTTTTGTGTTAGTAAAATCTCTTTGTAACACTACTTCTAAGACTATTTGGATTCCGAGATGATTAAAATGCTAATGATACACGATAAATTCGTATACTTTGATGCTTCTCATTCGAAATGAATGTGTGATTTTTTTTGGACTTTGCATGTGGCACACATCTTAGGCGCATAATATCATAGTTAAAACTCTAGTTAGGCGTTTTGATAATCGTATTATGATACTTTTTTTCCACGTGGTGTCCGGTATAATATAGCACCACTCCGTCGCCTCCCACGGATGTTGTAAAAGGCGACTAAAGGACTTTAAACCAGAGGGATGGGCAGCAGCGTCCCTTCTGGGCAAGCAGCTATTCTGCGCCACCACCCCACCTGCCAAGCGTTGTTGTGTACAGGAAACTTCCCCAAAAATTACGACACACGGTACGTAACTGGTCGTTATATAAATCTGTGGGAAGAATTTGATCAGCAGTAGACATTCTTTGGCTGATTATGATATTATTGGTGTCTGTTATTTTAACAGTGGTGTTGATGTTATAAAAAGAATTGTCCAAATTCCGTGTTTATAATGCTTACCAACCAGTGTAACTTATTATTAGACTCTTATGTCCTGCCCGGAACATACCGAAGACCTAGTCTTTTTAACCATATGCAAATGGACGGATTTATGCTTACGCTCACGAGGCCCGGGCTTTAGGTGCGCACAATGTGAGGGATGGTAAGATTTGGGAGGCTACCAAAAACAGTGACGTTAGATATTGTAACCCCATGATCTTGGTACAGAAGTGCTCTATTTAAAATTGAAGGATGAAACCTTTAGTATCCTCATTAATTATAAAACCTTTAAGAAAAGGGATATCAGATCAGGCTTAGGGTGCCATTGAGTGCAATATACCCCTGCACATGAACCATGACCAAGTACTTTTTTGTGACTAAAGTTGGTACTTAAAGTGCCATAATGGAACTTAATAAACTTCTGTACAAAATAAGCCTCTGAAAGACTACGTGCCAACGAGCCCTCAAAGCGGATGATCCCTTTTTGTAATAACTGTTGTTGCGGTTACTGTTAGCTCAAGAAAAATGCCTTCTGTGACTAAGCCTTTATATAATTACTTCAAAAAATGCAACAGCGCTAACATACATACATCTACTACAAAATTAAGCCAGATTTCCTGTCATTATGGTGAATAGGCGTAAAAACCTCCTAAAATGAGACTAATAGCGTCATAATCTCCCACACCAAGTACTTACAGTGCTGAATCGAATTGAATCATCTCCACGGAGATTACATCAAAACGGTCTCACCTAAAGCGAGCACGAACAAAAAACTTGTTCCCAGTGCGAGGGCAGGCTGTGCTGCCATCTCGCGCGTTGCTAGGAGACGCGCCGATCAATACAGCCTCCGCCGGGCCGCCTAATTACCCGGTCCCCGTGCCCCGCAGCTCCCGCCGTTCTCGTGTCGGGCCGCCCCTCCCCTGTGCCACCCGCCGCCCTCGCCCGAGGAAACTTCTCGCCACCCGCCCAACCACACCGCCGCTGTTGGATTTAAATATCGAATGATAGAATTCAAATTCAAATATTTTTCCCTTTGCGCCTTTGTTTGTTTTGACGAAAGCTCTTATTTTTTTTTGTAATTACCTTTTTCGTATGTGTTTGTTTGACACGGGTCTACAAATATTTTTGTTTGAAATTGCGGTGAGCGTTGCGTAGGTGTATAACGGGTGTTTGGGGTGCCTTTTATTACCTTTGTAAATACGAATCCGCCGATGATTACGAAGCACTTTTAGTGCCTATACTTTAAGAAACAAGAAAGATGAAAGTCGGTCAAACTAGGGTGGAGTCTCGCAAGAGGAAAAATAACATTTTGTGAGTATTCTATAAAAATACTAGCTTGTTTAAAAATTACTCTAGTGTTCATCTAAAAGCTTTTATTACACGAGTTATTAATAGTAAGCTGTAACTTCTAATAAACGGCACTCAGATTTCAGAATAGATAATGCGCATTATGCAAGCTCCGAAAGCAAAATAAACCTAGTCGCGTAGCTGGCATTGAAGAAAATTTCTGAACGAGGTGTGGGATAAAGCTGATATTTTCCGAGAGGCAGGTGCGTAATCCCGAGAGTAACGTATGCGATCATATTGCGCCCCCACTCTGATATATTGGAATATGATATGCGCATGTGAAGAACAGAAGAAAATGTAGTTTGGAAAATATGAATGAGGCAAGCTATTTCTTTCCATAGACAACACCCACAGATTAGCACTAGTGAATAGATTAGGTCAGTATTCGTAATCTCGTTTGGTGTATAAACTGCCTTCAGCCCTCTGCTCTTAGCAACGGATACCGAACTACAAAGTGGCGTTGGGCGATTGACTCTGGCTTGTCAATGTGTGCCGGCTAAGCACCATAACACTAATAGCACCAACCCGTCTCATCCTGTGGGTATAGTAAAAGGCGATTAAGGGATTAGCCGGAGGATAGGCAGCAGCTTCCTTCGAGTAAATTTACAACTTAACTGATGACTACTACTACTACTGATCGCCAACCCGTCTGCCAAGCGTGGCGATTATGGCAAAAACACCAAATGAGCACACAACACTAACCCAAACCGGTAGTTGTGGCGATCTTTGTGAGAGGCCTATTTCGAGCAGTGGACTTATTTACGCCTGAAATAGTGATGATGATGATGATTGACTGATTGATTGCGCCGGTTAATCCCATAATCGCCTTCTACGACACCCATGAGTTGAGATGGGTTGGTGCTATTCGTAGCCGGCACCACACGGCAATTCGGTAACAAATTCGGTTACTACCGGCCGAATACGTTAAGTCCCGCTTTAACTATTTGAGCTGCCCGGTTTTATACCAAAAACGGATTTCTTTTTATTCGGCCGCAAGGCGTTAAGTTCACCATATCTTGAGATACTGTTAAAATTAACTTTTTCTTCACTAGCACACTATGTTCGTCTAGCTATCCTAAGCGAATGGTCGGATACATAAGCGCTCTACAATGGAATTAATGTGCTATATTGTATATAGTTTCGGTTTCTTATTGAATATCAGCTGTCGGCTGATACGACATGTAACAAAGACAGTACATACTGCGACATATATGCCCACGCCCGATCGCTTCCTTTGTTCGTTAGTGCCCTTTGATCGAGTCTACTTCCTGTTACGCTCTTTGATTAATATCAGACGGCTGTCCCAGACAGAGGTATATACAAGCGCTACGTACATTTGTATAGAGGGTGGGTGGTACAAAATGGAGGCTGACATTTACTTTCAGTGAGTTTTGTAGTATGAATATTTTGTAATTATCACATATTGTTTTAATGACAATATTGTAATTTCCGTGTGGTTGAAGAACAGACCACCCCTGCCCACTTATGGGTGTTGGTTAAAGGTTATCCATGCGGTGTCCGGATTAAGAATATAGCACCACACCATCTCCTCCAGTGGATGTCGTAAAAGGTTACTCAGGGACTTTAAACTAGAGAGAAGGGCAACAGCGTCGCTTCTGTGGAAATGCTGTACTGCCGTACTGCGCTCACCTACCCGCCTGCCAAGCGTGGTGGCAAATCCTCCCAAAATGACAACACAATTGTGGAAATCTGTGGAGGAGTCCTTAGTTCAGCAGTGGACGTTTTTAGGCTGATATGATGATAGGCAGCAGCATCCTCCCGTATGCTAATAACAACATACTACGATCACCAATCTACTTGCCAAGCGTGGTGATTACGGCAAAATCCCCCATGACCTCTCATTGAAGTGGTCATTGAGAGGCCCACGTTCAGCAGTGAAACTATTCAGGGTTTCTTTTTCTTTGTTTTCATAAAAGTTGCCATGCACTATTGTCTGTTTTGTTATTGTGTGTATTTTACATTTAATTAGTCTACTTTGTTCGCACATACCTAGCTTATTACCATGTAATAACAAAATTGTAATGTAACTTTTTTTTTAAAGAGTATATCCATGTAGTTTCTTGCCGGCTCTTCTCCATAGGACTGAATTTTCCGAACCGTGCACTCAACTTGACTTTTCGTAAGAGCCTATTCGGGCCTATATAAAATAAAAAAATTGAGTTTGAGTTTGGCTAGTATTTCTCATGTGTTGCGGGTACAGTTTACAGACAAAATCAATCATAATCAAATCTGCACATGAGATAACACACACCCGGACCACAAATTGACGGCCCGGTTGGTGCAGTGGCTGATACAGTCGATTGCTGCACTCCGGGTCGCGGGTTTGATTTCCGCACGGATCAAATATTCGTATGATCTGCAGGTAGTTGTTCCGGGTCTGGGTGTATTGTGTGAAGTTTGTGTCTGTAAACGCGACACGTAGCACAGCAAGTGAATCGCTTAGCGATTGCGCCAAACGTGCAGGCGGATATATGTGTGCGTGTGTGTGTGATCGTGTACGTCGAGATTCCACGTTTCGTTTTCCAAATGAATAAACGGGCTTAATTAATTTAACTTTCATTCGTTCGTTTCAGCCGAATGAAGTCCACTGCTGGACATAAGCCTGCCTCAAAGATTACTACAACGACTGGTCTGGGTGTGTTGTGTGCTCATTGGGGGGTGTTGCCATAATCGCCACGCTTGGCAGGCGGCTTGGCAATCGCAGTTGAGTTTTTAATGTACTCAAAGGACGCTGCTGTCCATCCTCCGGGTAATCCTATAGTCCCTGTTCACCACCCACGGGATGAGATGGGGTGGTAGTATTCTTAGCTGGCACCACACGGCACTTTAAGTTAGTTTTTTACAAAACAATAGGATTACGTGTTAGTTACTTATGTCAATTATTTGTGCGTCGCGTTTATATTTTAACCTTAGTTAAGTGGATTATTACTGCTCCAGATCTTCATATACGTTGCTTAATTACAACTAAAAGGGATGATTAATTTGTCCAAAAGTTTGTGAGTGTTAGAACTTACCTATTTCACCGAAGTTTCTCGCGGTGTCTGACGGTGTCAGGGTTTGTCATTTCGAAATGGGAATAATGTAAATCCTTACTAATTTTATAAATGAAAAAGTGATATCTTTAGTCTCTGTGTTTGTTTAACGGCCACAATTAATAATCAATCAAATCAAATCCCGAAATCTTTATTTAGAAATTCGTTTTTGTGATAAGATCACATTTAACACAAAAAACAGACACATCCTTAATCCCAAATCCAAAGATTTTCGATTAGGTTGATTATTAATTTCGGCCACAAGCCGCACACGTTTCTTCACAGCTAAACTGCCGAACCGATTTTGATGAAGTTTTCAGAGAGGTAACTTGAAACTTACGAAAGCAGATTAATAGGTATATAATAACTGCGAATATTATCTGTGCTGGTCAAAAATCTCGCGGGTAAAGTTACCATCTTATTTTCATTAGGTATCTTCCTTATATCGACGCCTTCCAATCCATTTTCTGGCCCGTATTTTGAGATCTTTTTACTAAAACCAGAATTAAAATGAGAATTTATAACACAATGAAACATCTCATCTTCTCATTGATGTTTGACCAGCACAGATTATATTCGCAGCTTTTATGCAAACTAGGGATTTGTATATGGGTTTTTCCAGTGTATAGTATCACCTATTTTTTTATTGGACGCACAGTGCAAATTCCTCGTGAACTTCCTCCGCCCCGGGCAAGGGCGAAGAAATATGCCGGACTCCTACTGGCTAAACCCACTGGAGTGGTCATCTTCGGCACTGAAAGGGGGCTCCTGGTCCTCTTACGATCGCACTAGAGCCACCCACTGATGCCGCGCCTATAGGCACATCTCGGATGGGGTGATTGTAAAAGGGAATGTAGAGAATCCCCCCGAAGCCACGCTTTGCGCTGTGCTGTGCTGCGCACACGGCGGCGCGTGAATACATGTGCGCCACCGTTTTCTCGGGGGTCGTCCGGTGTGAGCACGCAGATTACCCAATCTGTGCGCCCGCGACCTCAAAGGCCATGTATTGATGGCAGAGGGTTCAGGCGTATTGGACATGTTGACTACAACTACACTATGATATGACCTCAGATTGGTTCGACTCCTAGGGCAAGAATGAAGGTAGCCTAGTCTTTGGGCAGTTAGCATCATCCCGTTTACAAATATATAAACATACACTGTGATGATGTATACATATCTGTATACATCAGCCAGTAAACGTCCGATGCTGAACATGGAGCTCCCAATTATCACTACAAAGAGCGGTCATAGCGGATATTGCTATAATCACTAAGGTTGGCAAGCGGGTAGCTAAGTATGTTGTTATTAGTACGGGAAGATGCCCATTCTCTTGATATCAACACTTAGTCTCCTTTAACGACACCATGAGTGGAGAGAGTTGTCTATTCTTTACGCGAGCTATACGGAATACTGGGTGTAATATAGATAATTCATTGATGCTCTGAAGTGCATATGCATAAACAGTAAGAGGCCGTAGGTCGTATCATTATTAGCAAAGAAAGTGCACCCTCTCTCTCTCATATCTTAGAAAGCACCTATTGGGCACAGCATCCTTCTGTGCTCGCTACCAATTGAGTCATTGCTACTGCGAACACCAATCGTTTATCAAGCATGGTGATCACGGTAATCCCCTTGCGACCTTATTGTAGCGGTCTATAACCACGCAGCTTGGTCTATTTACTGGTATACAATTTTTACTTAAGATTTCCCACCAATATTGTTCGAGAATAGCGACATAGCATCATTAGACGCGAAATTTTCTTTTCTCCGTTGGTATTTTTACACTGCAGTTATGTTCCTAAGAAAAAACGAAGTTTAATATAAATACTCACCAAATTATAGTTTAAAAAGAAAAACACGCTTTTAATCAAATATGCTCTATGTTTTTCATCATCTGTCAAATTATGAGGTATTTTCACCCTGATGCCCTAGATAAATTAATTATGTGCAGATTCTAATTAATTAATTACGTTTGTCTGTGTGTATAATGATTAAATGTTATTCGATTTTTGTTTAATCACGAGCTTGTGAATTTAGTGACAACACCGGGTCACTGTCAGATCAAATTATTGTAGTGTTATTGATTCTTGATACGTCTGCAAAATTGAATTGCACGACTTGAGCTATGTATGTAATTCATACATAGCTCAAGTTAATATAAATCGTGTAAAAAGAGTAACGGTTTGACGTAATTCATGTTTATACGTAATGGGCCGCGTGGCCTGAACGAATTCTTCGGGTGAATAAGCCTATAATCAGGATTGGATGCATACGGACCGTTGTATTAATCAGCGAAAAGAGCTTACATTTTAACAATCTACAGAAATCTATATCTTGGAAAGCGATAACTAAGGTCTCAACTATTCATCATCATTTCGGCCGAATGAAGTCCACTGCTGGACACAGGCCTCCCCCAAAGATCACCACAACCACCGATATGGATGTGTTGTGAGCACATTGGGGGGTTTTGCCATAATCGCCACGCTTGGCAGGCGGGTTGGCGATCGCAGTTGAGTTGTTAATGTACTCGAAGGACGCTGCTGCCCATCCTCCAGCTAATCCCTTAGTCGACTTTTACGACACCCATGGGAGGAAATGGGGTGGTGGCATTCTGAGCCGGCACCACACGGCAACTATTCATAAGTGGCTATAAATGGTTTGAATGACTAAAAATCATTGTTTTAACGTAGACCTCGCACCTTGCGACTTTTATTTGGTGAACGTCAGACGACTATTCACTATTTTGCAGACCGTTCTCTTACAACATAAACAGAGCCCTTTAACTACAATGTACGGTAACGGTATAAGGACGTAATAAATGACCTACACATTTTTGGGAGAGCTAGTGTTAAGGTATGTGGTTTTAAATTAGTCGTGTGTAAGCGTGTGGTGCGTGTGTGTTTGAAGTGGTGGGCCATTGAATAAAAGTTCCGTGGTGGATGTGGTAATAGTGAGGCTTCTGCCCTCTCAAAATTTAGTCTTAAACGGACAATATTTCCTGGAGTGTAAAATACCTTGGTGTAATATTTGACCGCAAAGTTAACTGGACTAAACATATCAGTGTTTTAAGATCAAAATGCCTGTAAGCGATGTGTGCACTGGCTCCTGTTTTGAACCACCGTAGCAACTTTAGCCCCCAAACCAAACTAAGAATATACGCAACCCTAATTACCCTGCCTTACTTACGCTGCTCCAGTCTCTGCTGACTATAATCAACTGCAAGTAATTCAAAATAAAGCGCTGAAGATGTCCTACAAAACACCCCTAAAAACAAATCTACAGTTACTTCACAGTAGAATAAAATTTCCCCTTATCAAAAGTTTTATTTTAAAACAAACACGCAAATTTTACTTATTTAAAGCACGTCATAAAAACATTCTGGTTTCGACAATAGGCCGCAGTCGCTATAAGAATTTGCCGTACATCGACAGGTACAAAACGTATCGCTTGCCGCATCACTATGTTCTGGGGTGCTATTCTCTAAGCTCGAAGAATTGAAATAATGGTGAAAAACCAGTTTGGTAATCGCTAAGTCCGGTCCTCATGGCTCACCGTCTGCAACGTCTCCTTGAATAGCTTCAATCATGTCTTAGCGTATACCAAATTGGTTTTATACCGTTATTTCGATTCTATATTTAAGGATGTATGGATGTTTGAGCTTAAGTAATTGTACCCCTGCATAGCGATGACGACAGATTTGTTACGATTTGTTAAACTAAAAATTTAAAAATATGATGTAAGATATCGAAATGGAACATATACAAAGATAGAATTCCTGTTTTAATCCCTAAAATTTTCATTCCCATACTTTGAGCCGGTTCGGAGCCTAATGGAGACAAAATTTCAGACACTTAAATTCTAAAAACGGTAGTTTATGACTATGCATCGTATAATTAAGTTTTCACAAAAATATTGGCATTTTAAAATCACAGACAGGCACTTCAATTTTATTAAATTGGCATAGATAGCAAGATTCCTACCTAAGAAACCCCTAAATACAGTACGTGTATATCACTTTACACAATGGAACTCGTGTTACGCATCTCGCACGACTTGCGTCATACTTTTGCGTCAATAACAGATTTATAGACTACATATAGCTGAATGCGAATTACGTCATTACCTACTACTAAAGAGAAAAACAGGGTTTATATTATATTGGACTTCTGCTCCCCTGGGGTTTGTTTATGTGGATGTTTATTTCGACGCTTTGGTTGTGAAGAGTCAAGATTTTTTTTTGTCCAAAATGGGATAAATATACTAGTTTGACCAAAAGGACGTGATTTTTACGAAGCTAGAGCTATGGAGTGAGCTGGCATTGTTGGCATTGGCATTTCTAAGAGATCGAATCAGTAATGAAGAGACCCGTAGAAGAACTAAAGTTACCGTTTAGTATATGCATATTGCTACCATTATTTAAGGGGGAAGAAATGGTGTACATTTTTATAGACTTAGTGGTAAATAAAGGTGAAGCTGTTCATTATCCATTGAGATATTAAACATGATAAATCCACCGGGTCTCCCGCGCCATTGGATTGCACTGCGGATGGGTATTTTTATACTACAAGAACTATATTACTGAGAAATTGAAGCCTCCCAAATTGTGTAATGGCACTAGGCTCCAAGTCAAAGGTTTGCATCACCATGTGATAGAGGACACGATTTTAACTGGACCAGCCTAGGGGGAAGCAGTCTTTCTGCAGCAAATTCCTAATTGACTCCGTCCGACCTCCTGTTTGACTTTATGAGACTGCAATTCCCTAATAAAGTAAGTTTCGCGAAGACAATTAAGAAGTTCCTCATCTCTCCCGTGGATGTCGTAAAAGGTGACTAAGAGACTCTAATCCAGAGGGATGGCCAGAAGCATCCATTTTGTGGAATAGTAGCCATACTGCACTCACCAACTCACCTGCCGAGCGTGGTGAGTACCGAAAAATTCCCCCCAAAATGGTAACACAATTTTGGAATCTATGGGGGCCTTTGTTTAGCAGTGGACGTTCTTTGGCTGATGATGATGATTAATAAGTTACAAGATCTAACTTTTAACTTCGCGGGAGTGGACTTGAGGCAAGACTATTTCTCCCTCTTCTGTGTTAGCTAACTCCGTCATCAGATTATACAGGTGCCACCTAAAAATGATAAAAAATATAGTACTCATACAAAGAAATATATACATCAATATAACTTCACAATTTGATAATACTTATGTACGAGTATATGCACGTCGAGTCCCATTTCACTACCTTAGTATTGGGTACCCCACATATTTTTCGCTGATGCCGTGCCGTAATTCGTCTCATGTGATAAGCATACTTATTACAATATAATGGACACTTCCTAATTCCGGGCTGTTACTAATACTGTTAGAGAAAAAAGTCGTATAGACCGAGTCCGATCAGTAAATCAAACCCCGGCTCTCACGTTTAGCAGTTGTGCTGTATCATTGGACTTGCTCATCTATACTAATATTATAGCCAGTTGCACTCAATAATTGGCAAACGATCGGCGAGGTTAAGCAACGCTTGGCGCGGCCAGTCTATGGATGGGAGACCGCGTAGTGGTATTTGAACTGAGCGTCTCCGTGCTTCGTTGGGTACGTAAAAAGTGTCGGTCCCAGTTGTTTTTATTAGACGACAGTCGCTAAGCTAAGTTGGAGGCCTGTGGGCGGCTTGAACAACTTTGAAACAAGGTTGGCCACTAACCACACGAAAAGAAAGAAAAAAGAAGGGTTTGGCTGTGTTTCTATGTAGGGGGGAAATCATTGGAACTACTAAATTGATTCTATAATTTCTTTCACTAATAGAACGCTACACTAAGCCTAAGTGTTATAGGCTATATTTATAACGATATTGACAAAAATAAACGCGTGGGAGAAACCGCGGGCAACAGCTAGTCTCTAATAAATAAATCGAATATGTGATAACATTGTTTTACTAATTGAAATAACCGCATGTGTAAGTTGACTCTCTTCACTACGTCTATGTGTATACCTTATGTATATCACATAATCTAAGGAAGCCGTGTAACAATATTAATAATATTTATTTATTTATTATCTCACCACAATAATGAAAAAGTTATAGTATTATACAAATTTACTGTGGGAGACTGGTGCCTAAATTAGGCTCAAGCCTGTTTTTCAGGTCACCAGGCCATCCACCCCAGAAGTCCAATTTTGCTCTTTCATAAACTGTGCCATGAGAATTGTTTCCATTTTCTTGTTCTTCGTGTATCTGATTCTATCAAGATGTTTCCTCTTGTTAATGTTCTCTTGAAGAATACTCTCCGATACGTTGATATCTAACTTTATCAGGCCCTTTAACTGCTGACAACATCTTGATATAATAATAAACTCACTGTTCTATTAAAATGTGTATATTATGGCTTTGATTAACCCAATATTGACAATTTATCAAAATTTATTTTCTTCTTCTTCTCTTAGAATATGGCTTCTGTAGAGTATCTTCCACAATTTCGCCAATGTCAAGTATAAGGCAACGTTGTACGGTGTTAAGATTAATTAATCTTTACATATTCAATAAAATATGTCACAAAAATGAAAAAATTCAAAAAAAATATATCGGCAAAGTCGTTCAATTGTTTTATTTTTTTCAAATTTATTTTCAATTTTCATATCTTTTTTTACTTTGACACTTGACGTTTTTGAATTCAATATATCAATGGCAATATTGCATCGTCTACTTGTGCTGGCCTGCTGGGTCCACTGATCTGAATCCAGTAGAGCACACAGAGTACCTTTTTATAATCTGGTAGAGCATGCGTGGGCTCTAACATGACCTGAGAGGATTTGCCAGTCACCTCTCTGATCGATGTCAAAACTTTAAGAAGAGATGATTCAAGTATTGCGTCAAAAGTCGGACAACTTAATCTAGAGCAAGCAGGTCGCATTTGGACCTGCATTCTAGAAGTGCCATTTTGTGTTAATATCTGTATTAATAGTAAAGTTAAAAGAACAGAAAATTAATATAAAAAATATTAGATACTAAGTTATTTAATAATTGTGGAGCAAACTCAACGTTTTTGTGATGTGTGTATGTGGACAACTAATTACATTTGCATTGTAATAGCACTGTGCGTGTGCTATGTGGTGAAATCTTTTTCATTGCTCTTCTGAGTTTGCCTGATACGGCGGGTAAAAGTTGTCACGCACGCAATAAGTGTCAGATGCCTGTGTAGTGCACATATTCGAGGTTGTAAGTTCGTTATTTTTCCATAATATGCAATTCTTTCGCAGCAAGTACTTTGATAAAGTTACCACCGTGTAACTATATTTTAACTATTATTCTTTGATCAGTTCCAACCGTGTAAAGCTTCAAGTGACAAGACGCCTTTAAAATATTTAAAAACGGTGTAGATGCACAAGAAAACCGGTTCTACAGAGGAAATAAGTGAAGCTGAAATTATTTTTATAGAGATAAAATTATGTGCCGTTTTCTATTCTTTGTCAGGCGTCCGCCAGATGAAGTTTAACAACGGTGCCGACGCTCAACCATCGGGGTACATCCGTCTTGGTGCTATTTTTTGTGTATCTCGCTAATGCCAGTAGTTGGGTGACATGGCAATTTGGATTTACCTGCCATGTTGCATGGCTGACGCCACGCGGCAGTGCATATTACTTGATTGGTTTTGGCTTTTAGCGTAATGGTATCGGCCGGAGAGGGTTGCGATGAGACTGCAAATGGATATGTCGTTCTAGATTATCTGCGTTTGTTAAATTATATACATGATTCTGCCTGAAATAGAATATGCGAAATACAGGGCGAGTATTAGCCTGAAATATTTATAAGCAAGCCATTTGCTTACAAAATATTAGTATGATATTTTGAAAGGAGTATCCTCATTATCCTCAGAGTAGAAATTTCGTTTTTTTTGTCACTTTCAATGACTTGTTACGGATTAATTAATACGTGGGTCACACTGATTAATTTTAGAATTGGCCAGTAAGAAAATTGCCGATGAAAAACGTATTTAAATTTCAAACAGACGACTCTTTGGGAAGCTTTAGACAATATACCACATTGATGCATATGTCATTTGTTTTTACAAATAGGCGGCAATTTAAAAAGTGCGTATCGTACGTCAAAATAAATTTGACTACAGAAAGGTTTCGCTCCATGATTTATTACGACTTTCTGTGCAGGTACGCACCGAAACAACCGTGACTGGTGACAGACGGTAGGTGACGCACTCGCTCCTTCCGAGCCCGGCTCCGAGGAGCGGTAGGATGGCATCGAGGACGCGCTTGGTCGCGAACTGCAACCGTAGGCGATGTCGCTACATCTCGAGTGCGGGTCGTCGAGCCAGCCGCCTCATTCTGTCGAACGCCCCTGAGGGAAAGCTTTCGCCGCTTTGGCGGAGGGAGCGTGTCTAATCATAGCCCCATGCATCCGTCTTCGCCTGGATGTCGAAAGGCGGAAAGCGTGCCAGGAGAGATGCCGCCTCGTAGGACACTGTCCTGTATCCCCGTGCGATTCATATAGCCACTCTGCGCTGCAGACCGTGAATTTGTTTCTGCAGCGCTGGACGCCTGACAGCCGGGATGACCATACAGGCGCCCCGTAGAGGGCCACGGATCGCATGACGCCCCCGTAGAGATGGCGAACTTCATCGCTCGGTCCCCCGAAATTGGGCAGCACCCGGTGTAACGGACCCACTACTTTCGCGATTCGGGGGACGAGGCGCGCGAAAGTGCTTTTCGAAGCCCCAACGACTGTCCAGGGTGAGCGCCAGATACTTCATGTACTAACCCACCCTGATTTGCGCGTCATCAATGCGTATCCACGAACTGGGTCGTTCTCTGCTAAAAAAAAAAAAAGGTCGCGTACCCTCATCTCCGCCGTATTAATAGGCAATATGCTAGATCCTACCAGCCCATTACCAGGAGGCAGGATCCATAAGTGCTTACTGCGTGTAATTTGTATTCTATTACACAAAAGAACGTTTTACAGAAAAAGTATGTTGTTTTATGACGACTGTAAAGTTTTCAAAACCCGTTCTAAATTATGGAATGCCCTTTATATTATATAATTTAATATGTAAATTATATAATATAAAGGGCATTATAGTTTTGAGGCGCTGTTAGCCGATTGTAGTTACTAATACTCATACGATAGATGTAAAAAACAAAAAATAAATTAATACATTCTAACAATTATTATTTCCACATTCATCGATCGTAGCGTAGATTAGTTATTAAGTTGTCAATAAAGTTCCAGAGAAACCAAATGTGCAGAAACAATCAATGCCCTACATCGCTGCAGTCATTGTAATCTTCGGATTTATAATAAGCTTTTTTAATATCCTCATTAAAAAGGTTTACGTTTAAACTTTCACTCGGTAAGATCTGCACCAGATATGTACCAGTACTAAATTAAAAGCTATGCATCAATAGTGTGGTATGTTGTTATGTAATTAACCATATTACTCGTTTAGGGTGGAAAATTGAGGGTTCGCTTGGAACCCTTTTACCCCCTCCCGGTAGTCTGTCCGTCTGCCTGCCACCGCCACCCCATTACCGGGAGGCAGGATCTATAAGTATTTACTGCGTATAATTTGCATTCTACGTGTAGATATTGTGTGCAATGTATTTTGATTTCTTAAGCCTTGTGCAGTGTAGGTATGCTTAACTAATTGGGTTACAAGAGTCTAAGGCCCGGCTCTGACACGATTTTATCCCCTCCACTGGGCACGAACCGCGTGGTCTCAGCAAAGAAAAGACACCCCCTCTCCAGCCATGGTTGTCGTAAAAATGAAAGACGATATCGACTCCAAACCAGGAAGCAAACTCATTGGAGGGTTTTTCCATAATCGGCGTTGGCGATCGTAGTTGAGTTGTAATTAACGTAGGTACTCGAAGGACGCCGACTTCCAGCTGGACGGGAACACGCTGCGATGGAGGCAGCTATTAAATAGCCACCCTATGCGGTCCTCAAGAGACTGCAGTGCATACACTGCGCGGCCCGGAATACTGTCCGGACCCGGTGCATTGCAGCGAGTCTTCAGGCGGCCAATGGCTCGGCCCAACTCACCTTCTGAAACCTCCAACTCCTCGGCCTAGTCTGAGGTAGTTGGGGTGGAGCCGGACCGGGACGGTCCCGGACCGCTGGAAAGCGCGTTGAAAGTACTCCCTGCAGCAAATCCGGGGCCATGGTTTCGGTCACCAGGGGGACCCACGGGCACAATTTGCCCACGACCATTCGATAGGGTCTGCCCTACGGATCCCTGTCGAGTCCCTCCAGGAGCTCGCTCCAGGACCGAGCCTTTGCCTCGCTATTGCGCTTTGTAGCGACTTCGTAGCCGCCCGGTAGGCCAGGTAAGCCTCGGCAGTCTCTCCGGCTGTAGCACTACGGTGGCGTCGGCTTCGTTGGTACTGGCAGCAGGATGCCAGACAGACCGCGTGCAACTGTGCGATCTCCTCTAACCACTAGTACACCGCCGTACGCCAGGAGCGCCTGGTCCGGGGTATTGATGCATCGCATATCGACGTCATCGCCTCCCAGAACCAAGCCAGCTCTTCTGGATCGGGTAAATCCCATGATCGACCTCTGACCACGCCGTGACGTTGGCAGCTGTGACGAGCATCTCTCTATCGAGCTGTGCGAGGGCCCAACGCCGCGACTATGGCCTAGGACCTGCACGGCTTGGGTCAGGCGGACGGAGGGCCAGGTCAAAAACTATGTGGCGGTGGTTGGAGAGCGTGACCATCTATTCCGCCACTCGCCAGCCCGACACCATGCTAGAAATAGAAGCAGCCGCCCATGTAAGGTCCACGACTGACTCCCCCTGCCACCGAACGCAGGTGCTACCGTTAGCACCCCCGATTCAACAATCGGAGGTCAAGACACGCCGCCCAGTCTTGCCTCCCCCTTGACCCATCCCGGTGGTTGCCCCAAACTCTGGAGTGAGCGTTGAGGTCCCCTAAGATGAGCACTGGATGGGGCGAGCAATTACCGCGAATGCTGCGTACCACCTCATCCAATCCCTCCAATATCCCTCAAAGTCGTCGAGAGACACGTTGGGGGAGACGTAGCAGCCTACCACTGCCAGACCGATGTCGCCGGCACATTGGCTCCTGCCTATTGGCAGAGGCAGAGGGGGCTCGCTTCCCCCTCTTACCTTTTTGGGCAGCGCAGGACTTGCTGCCCAGCCTATGCCCTGAAGGCAGTCCGAAGTCCGCACATAGTGAACATCTCGGTGACTGTGCCGTGCACTGTCTGGCTTTGTGGCCCTGGTTGCCACAAGCGAAGCAGCGGTCGTTCCAGTCAACCGTCTCTCGGACTCTTGACCACTGCCCCGCCTCGTCACTGCTACTCTCTCTCTCGCCGGCGCTTGAGCAGCAGCCGCATAAGTGGCCGACTGAGTCACCTGAGCCATCTGCATTGGCTTTATCGGCCGCGAGTGGCGGGCGCAAATGCTTCTCTGGTGGCAGCCGCCCCTCCAAGGCGGCCAGCTTGGCGTCCAGCATGTCCCAACCTCAAGGTCGACCGAACGCCAAAGGTCGGCCACTGCATCCGGTGGCATGAATACCGGTGCATTGCTACGATTAGGGCCCTCCAACGCGTCTCCCTGACGGCGGAGAAGACCCACCTCCGTAATGCAAGCCTACCAGCAATACACTAAGTCGGCTATGCCAACGGTACGCACGAGACACAATCAACGCTGTTGTGGATCTATCGTCAAAGTCTTGCGTTGAAGTGTGGTGAAATAAAAAGGGCTATTTTATAGTTCAATAAGTTTCAATAAGTTTAACAATAGAGTGTTTAACAAAAATAGTTATTTTATTGTTAAAAGCGTAGGGTGCTTTATCAGATATTTTCAAGATGACGTTACTTTTACAAATATTCACAACAATTCACATCAAGCACCCCACGCTTTTTAAACTCATTAAAAATTATTTTCTACTTTTTAGTTCTGTTATCTCACAAAAGCGTGTTTTTGATTTTAACTATTATTTTTTTGTGTTTGGGACGAAATCCGTAGAATAACTAAAGTTGCCGACCTAGCTAAAAGGATTAGTAAGCTGAAATGGCAATGGACGCACATAGCTCGTAGAACTGATGGCCGCTGGGGCAGAAAGGTTCTCGGATAGATACCACGCACCGGAAATAGGTACATAAAGATGACTAAAATACTCTTTTCATAGTTATCATAATACGAGTCGAGTCTGAGCTCTACGTTAGGTTTTATAGAAACTATGGAAATCGTTGTCCTCCAATCCTCCCCATTGTAGTACCTTATTGAGACAAAGACTACCCACATATACTATATTGATTGTGTAAATTGAGAGCATTGTGGACACATGCGTTGGCGCATAAAAAGTGTGGGCGCATGCGCGGGCATAAACAATTGTTTTCATGCCAAGGTGACATGGAACAAGGAAGTCTTACGTGTTCTGAGTGGCATGCACTCAATTAAGTTTTTCAAGAATTATGCAATTGTATATTTAGTTGTCAAAGATCTTTGACAACTAAATATACAATTGCATAATTCTAAGTAGTCTTTTCTTAAGTTAAAAAATATGGTACCAGAAATATATCCGGAGCACAGATTGTGAGGATACAAATATTCTTCCTATCTGGAGCTACGCTTCTTTACGACGGATTTGGTTCTCCGACTCAGAGACTTTCGTAAATATAAATGTATCGAACGCTAACATTCAGCGCGACTATTTGCGAATTCATTTCATTGCCTTTTACGGGAAACGAAAAACTCTGACGTACTATTCATCTGAACTCTGGAGTTGTGTCGTAATAGAGTGTTAAATAAATAAAACAACCCGGTTCTTGCTAGTTTGCGTTGTTGCTGCTCTCGATGTGCGCCCGTCGTTCGCCGACGCGTAGGCGGTCCGCCATGCTGCTTTCAGCTCCTTTGAGGGAGCAAACATCAATATAATTGGATTGCCTCACAATTTTACGTAAGCAACCTATAGAGTCCTCAGACTATGCTGAGGAGTTCTTATTCTGGAGCTGAATAAGAAAACTTCGACGTTGTATGCTTTATTCGAAACCACTCCTTTGAAGACGTCCACGCATTACGTTAATGGGAATATCCAATTATGTGTCTGCGAGGCTATTCAGCACGTTCTCCAACTACGTAGTAAAATCGTTGACATGTTGACATTAAGAAAACGCGCGGGTGAATTGAAAACGAACAAAGTTCTCATTTAAATTTCTTAAATGAATATATTTTGGTGGGAATTTACTTTTGTCTAATTATCTTTTATTAGACATTCATACTGTAGTGCAACAATATTAATACTAAGAGGTGATCGTAGTGTCAGTACGGTACACTGTATAAGGGGTTGAGTTGATAGGAGAAATAATAAAAAATGAGTCCAAGACGTTTTTCTCTCTATTAAATCAATTTGGTCTAACACAGTCTACAAGTCGGGAATTTGGTCTAAAAGAGATGAATGTAAACTTTTGATGGTGACTTTCCAAGTTTGGTCTTTGCACAATAAGTATTTAAATCCGCGTTAAAAACAATCTGTTTGCCAATAATTTGCGTAAGTAGGAAAAACGATAAAATTATCGGAGAACGTTATTAAATCCAATTAATAAAGGATTTCTTTAAACAACAATATAAAGATTTGTTGTCATATAAGCGAGTCAAATTTATTAAAAATAAATTATTAGTTAGTTAAATAAATATGCACTTTTAATTAATTATCTTTGACAGCTAATGTCATATAGTCAGATTTTCGTGATGTCGGTATGCGCGCGCAGCTCCCAATTTTCTCTTATCAAACGCGCCGAAAGAATTATAACTTCAAAATACGAATAATGCACTGCATACATCAAAGTTTTCTTTTCTTAAACACACCAACTTGTGTTACTTCGGATTAAGAAAAAAACTAGCTTTAAAGTGGGATCGGCTATAAGCCCACAAAATAAAATATCGCTTCAAAATCGTGCCGCAACTTTCGAACTTTTTCACATAGAGCTTTGACCGTGCCAAAGATTATTTGTGTTCTGAATTATAGATGTAGTGGAAAAACGAGCAGGATATGGAACGCTTTGGCACCTAAGCTGCGAATAAAATTCGATTGTATGTCAAAAAAAAATCTATTCAGTTGAAATATAAAAAATCTTTTAGGTATGTTTACTCAGCTAAGGCTTTACTATAGTACTTATTTCTGCGAGAAAGCAACTCTGCAAAGGAACAAAAATTATTATGGGAAAGGTGCTTTCAATAAATTGCACAAAAGAGCTTCTATTGCCTTTATAACCATGTTGATAGTTTTGAAAAATGCTCCAGCTCTGCGGCCCGGGCTCCGCTTTCTTCTCGCGTCATTTCACAATATATATAACAATATATAGCCTGGCGCGAGACGTGCGATACAGAATGAACATAAATTATCTATGAAAATAATTAAGTGTGTTTTTTTCTTAGTTTTCAAGGTTAAGTGGTTGAGAATTTTACTTTTTATACTTATATACATAACTAGCAGTTACACGAGATTAATTCCAATACTCACGAAACTTGAGCCACTGAGCCAACGAATGAAACCCTGGAGCCAAGGATATTCTCAAGTTAGAAGTGAGAGCTGGTATAATTTTATATATGTATTTAAAGAATGGGAAAGCTACAGGTAGAGTTTAAATTCCCATCGAAACCACAAAAGCTTTAAGAGAACACGGCACCGATATATTTCAACAGAGGGGACTCATTTGGTTGTTATTCCCTTGTAAGAAGGGTAGACTAAGATTAGTAGCAACTACCACCTTATGGCACTTATATCACAAGCAAGCAAAATTATGCTACATATTCTTTCAGAACATGTAGCATTATTTTTCTTGCGTGCGCACCAGAACAAGCCAGATTTGTGAAGGGAAAGGGCACTCGAGAGCAAATTATCATTGTGACAACAATAGATTATGTGTGAGAAGTTCCAATACGGCCTTACTACATAAAAGTGTGTACTGTATGGCACCAAAATATTACAACAGAATTCTAAAATCCATAGACGATTTAAATGTGTATCTTTTTACCCGACTACGGCGATGCAAAAAGGAGGGTTATGATTTTGACCGGTATGTATGTATGTATATTCATCTGTTCCCTCTGATTGCCTAAACCACTCGTCGCATTTTGGCAAATGAGGTGTCGTTGGAAGCGTCGTACTATTCTACAGGTTATATGACGTCACATAAAATATTCAACATGGCGGTTCATAGCGGACATAAATTGCTAACAAGAAAGTATAAAATATCGTTTTGGTATCCAATGAAAAATCTTAACGAGTACGTTCTAAAAAAATACATCGATTTTTACGTCCAATTATTATGGTTACTGCCGTGTAGTACCGGCTACGAATAGTACCAACCCATCAGATCCCGTGGGTGTCGTAAAAGCTGACTAAGGGATTAGACGGAGGATGGGCAGCAGCGTCCTTCGAATACATTAACAATTCAACTGCGATCGCCAACCCGCCTGCCTAGCGTGGGGATTATGGCAAAACTCCCCAATGAGCACACAACACACGGATATATAAGTACCGTAATATTATCGTTATCAGTCCAACCGCGATGCACAAAGCTTAACTAACGTCTTTCGGCCTTCAACTACGAGAAATCTGTTTATTAGTTTACATTATTTTAAGAAATTTTCTTTAAACTTGTTTTGTGCATTTCCGTAGTCCCGACTACTTTTAGTTGTTTTTTTAAATGCTTGAATTATATTTAGCAGATAAATGTTATTACAGCGTATCTGAGTTTATGACTGATAACAATAATATTACGTAACTTTATCCCCTATACCACCTCGTTATAATTGTTGTGATGCAATATTTTTATTTACCTTCGTAACTGTAGTACCTATATGTAAATAAGATGGTAATTTAGTCGCTGTGTGTTAGCGATTTTATCCGCCCAGAATATTGTACGCCTTATGGGTATGTTACGGTCAAACCATATCAATTCTGTTGTTCACCAGATCACTGAGAAAGTGCGATAAGACAAGATAAAAAGATTTTTATTAATTTAAACCATTAAAAGCCACTTACGAATAGGCGAGACTTTAGTTGCCGCGTTCCAAGATGTAGATTTCCTATGGAGTAGAACGGGCACGAAACTCCATGGTTACTCTTTTTAAACCATATTTGACTAGAGAATTTGACAAGCCGACCTATATTTGCTGTTTAGATTTATGGAAAGAGTTTGACTCAATGAAATGGGCGATTATGTGGTAAACGTTGCTGAAAATGGGGACACCGAAACACCTTGTACATAATATAAGCCTTCACATCGGGTTAAAGATAATCGCAGCAAAACTATGTTCAAGGAACACGCTAACATTTCCGTATGGTGTCCGGATTAAGAATATAGTACCACTCCATCTCCTCCCATGGATGTCGTAAAAGGTGACTAAGAGATAAGCCAGAGGGATAGGCAGCAGCGTCCCTTCTTTGGAACATTAGGCATACTGCGCTCACCTACCAAGTGGTCCAGTCATACAGCCTGGCACTTTAATCTCGAAACGAAGGTTGTATGGATAAAGTGAAATGATGAATAGCTATTACTAGAAATGGTATGAACAGGCTGAAGAAAATGTGTTCGAACGCTCATTATACCCATATTTCTGTACGCTGCTGCAACGTGGACATTGCGAAAAATTGAATAGAGGAAGATAAATGCTCTAGATACGTGGTGTTGGAGGAGAATGCTTGGCACCAAATCGTGCGGAAGGGCACCCATGTGATGGATGGACCAGATAAAATATTGCGTGGGCGGCATCTTGAACGAGTATATTGTGCATTTGTACTGTACTGTACAGAGAGAGATAGCGAGATACCACGATATGATGACCGCGACCGCTCTCTCAAGAGAGAGCGCAACGACAAAGCTGAAAATACTTCCGCTGTTATTTGGTTTGTATTATTTATGTTATATTTTTTTGGTCACATTCAAATTTTAATAATTAAGAATGAAGTTTGAATTTCGACAGACGAACGACACAGATTAAAAGAATGATGGATCTGTAAGATGGAAAAATCAGACTTAATTAAAATAATAATTTTATCATGAGCGGAAAATACTAATCCAACAACTACACTATTAGGTTTATCTTAAACAATTACATTATGTACTGAATAATCTTTTAAGGTAGTTGTCAGTTTATATCAATAATTGCGAATATAAAAGAAAAACTATTCACTGCGTTGTCTGTGCACCGACATGGTTGAACTGGAACCGCTGCATGCTTAAGTGAAGCGTGGGAGTAAGAATCTGTTTGACGTGATAGTTTTTACACTTTACCCAAGGTAAGGTAAGGTGAAGCTATCGAGAAGGCGGATCAACTAGCAAGGGCTTGCTCGAATAAGCAGATCATTGGCCCTGAGCCATTCGTAGGAATACCTCATGGTACCTACCAAGTAGCATTACATGCATTTGCAGATAAAGAACATGTCAGAGAATGGAGGCAAGCGAGAGGCCTAAATCATTCCAAGACTTTCTGCAGCACAAGACTAAACGGGTTTAAGAGACTATTAAATCTTACCAAAACCCATTTAAGGCACTATATAGGCGCAATGATAGGCCACTTCGGCACTAAGGAGCACCTCCATAGGATGAAGCTTAGTACAATGGATACATGCAGATTCTGTATGGACAATCAAAAGTATATCCAGCACATTTTGTGCAGCTGTGACGCCCTGGGAAGACGTAGGGCAAAACATCTAGGAATGGCTTATCCATTGCCTGATGATTTTGCACGGCTCCAGGCAGGTATGATTGCGAAGTACCTACAGGGACTTCTTGATTTGCCAGCGGAGGAGTAGTGCAGGGCTTTGGGCAGCATATAGGGTCGAAGTGCGTTCGGCTGATGCTAAGCCCGTGGCAGCCAACAATAGAATAGAATACACTTTACCCAAAGCATAATGCTGGCTGTCTAAAACTCCATAATAATCGTTAGATTATCTAACCGATTACTTACGTTCAGTTTTTGATTAGTAGTTTAATCTAATAGAAAGGAATATCAGAATAACATCCTCGTAATAAAAGCATATATGTGTGATATCGCATTTAAAAAATCATGTACCTACACCAAAAACGTCCCATGTAAAGTTTACGAGAGCTTTAATTTTGCATTAAAACAGGAAATAATGATTATTTCATCTACTCGGAGGTAATAGAAGCTTTTAAACGTAAAAGTTAACAGGAAGTCTGTACAATAACAGCTATAAGATGTTTTTCTCTCGTCGTTCCCCTAATGGGTATCTTGAAAAGGATATTTTCTTTAGACGCAGCCTTTCGAACGTTGTTTTTCCTTTACCGCGTCGCCGCCTCGGTATCGTAAATTGGCTTTCAAACAACTATAAACCAAAAAATAAAATATGTTCCGCCACACCACACACTGGAGAAAATGTCGTACGTAGTAGTAAGCAGATGGCGATTGCAATTTTCAAAGGGAAACGCTGCAAATAAATTGACGTCCTTTTTTACTTTGTGTAATTATGTTTGTTTACAACAAAAAATATACTCACCAACACATGAAAATACGACTAAAAATCTATAAAAAGGACTTAAAAATAATAGCAGCTCATATCTGTTACTAGCATTGCTGTGTTAAATGGTATTATATACGCTTTGGCCAAAGAAAAGGCCATCCAAGTGGTAAGTTAGTTCGCTGGTTATGCGTAGTGTCGACCAGTCGTCCGGAACTATTTGTGAAACTGATAGCATATATTTATCTGTAAGTATCTATTTTATATCACCCACGTTCGTCTCCCAGTAGGCACCTGCTACGCGTTAAGTTTTCCTTTTACTTTTCTTGACAGGCTTTTTGTCCGCAGTTTCCTTGGCGGGGAGGAGCGTAGCGGATATTGATTTTCGACTTATACTTTTACAAGGAGTTGTCAGTACAAACTGGATGTTACGTTAACAGAATAATCATAATATTAACATGTAAATCGTGCGTCAAAATCTATCATGATATCAGCCAAAAGCCGCCCACTGCTGAACAAAGGCCAGGGAGGCCTAAAAGGCAAACGACCGCTTACATAGTCGTGATTTTGGGGGAAGTTTGCCAGTACTCACCACGCTTGGCAAGCGGGTTGGTGACTGGTGAGCGCAGAGTAGCTGCTGTGCCACAGAAGGGACGCTGCTGCCGTTCCCTCTGGTTTAGAGTCCCTTGGTCGCCTTTTAAGAGATCCACGCGAGGAGATGGTGTGTTGCTATATTCTTAATCCGGACACCACACGGTACAACGGTTGTCAACATCTATAATAATATAATAAAGCTGAAGTCTCTATTTGTTTTTTGTTTCAACGCGCTAATCTCTGGAACTACCAGTAGGATTAGAAAATCCTTTTTGCTTTTGATAGCCTAACTCTTAAGGAATGTTGTATGCTTTATTTAACATCACGCTAAGACCCTGAGAGACGAGAAATGCAAAAAGTAGAGAAGAACGCTACGTCAAAACGGAAATAACTGCCGTCGGTCAGGGGTTTAGACGAAAATATATTATCTATGAATTAAATTACTTATAAATAATCCGATTGGTGAAACCGCGGGGCACAGCTAGTATACAATACAGATGGTAATTTGTCCAGCCGCCTGATGTGACTGACTGCCATATGGTTCTGGGTAAACAATAGACCAGAAAAACAATAGAAAACCGTACGACTGAATGTGTAAATATTGATTTATCTAAACACCGTACAACGTTGCTTGTACATGACATTGGCGAAATTGTGGAATATACTGAACAGAAGCCATAATCTAAGAGAAGAAGAATAGACTATGGTCTATTCTTACCCTCTCCACTCACGGGTGCCGTAAAAGGCGACTAAAGGTTGATTTCAAGAGCACGGGCATCAGCATCTTCGCGTGTGCTAATAAAAACACCACGATTACCAGTTGAGATATGGCTTTACCCGCCAGACCCTGACGTTATGATTTTATCATTCTATGCATATTAAGACCTTTACGTGCCTAGGAGTGAACGTTTCTATTGTAACTCTCGGTTCTGGTCGTCATTTGTTTAAGTCACAGACACGGCAAATATTCTTTCTTCTTTTTCCTTTAGTGGTTAATAGTCAACTCGTGTCAAAGTTGTTCAAACTGCCAAAAGGCTCCAAATTGGCTTAACGATTACCGTCTAATGACAACAACCGGGCCCGACAATTTTACGTGTCCTGAAGCACGGATACGCTCAGTTCAAAAACCATTATGCGGTCACCCATCCATAGGCTGGCTGCACTGAGCGTTGCTTAACCTCGAAGATTGTTTACCAATCCGTGACTGCAACTGGCTATGAGGACTACCTGATTATAAGTAACAACTATATCCATGCACATCAGCGACCTTTTTTTTTTTTATTGGTGCCCAGTGGAAATTCATCATGAACTTCCTTCGCCCCGGGGAAGGACGAAGGGGTGTGCCGGACTCCTACCGGCTAAAACCACTGGAGCGGTCATCTTCGGCACCTAAGGGAGGCTCCAGGTCCTCGTATGATCACACTAGAGCCACCCACTGGTGCCACGCCTATTGGCACATCTCGGAGAGGGTGACTGTAAAGCGGTCACCCCCCCAGGGGGATTGTAAAGGATCCCCCAGTGCGTCCCACGGCAGCGCGTGACCACATGCGCGCTACCGTCTTCTCTTGGGTCGCTTGGTGTGGGCACGCAGATTCCCCAATCTACGCACCCGCGAACCCAGAGGTCCCCCACCTTATAGCAACGGCAGGGGTTTTCAGGCGTATCGGAATTAGGCGCCAGGGCGGTTGTTACCCCGGCGCCGTCTCCTTCTTCTTCGAGCGGGATCGGCCCTCTCCCGATCTCGCTCTGCGGTCTCCTTCTGGAGCATGACGCTCTCACAGAAGGAGAGCACATCAGCGACCTACCGTATACTGATACGTTGCCGACCGAAGGCTTAAATTGGAATGCTGCATGTTCCAGCAAATTTAGTGGCTGTTCCTACCCTTCACCCGGAATACATCTGCGCTTACGCATAGTTGTTACGGTGGGTGAAATAAATTCGACTGAAGTACCGCCCCAGTCGAGCCCAAACTCTCTACTACCACTATACTTATACCTGTAATAGCTACGGATAGTCTGGAGCCAAAAGTATGCAAATCGGTTAAACTTCAGATATCGGTATCCAGTAATTGGATTGAGGAGGATGGATGGAGTCGTATTGTTTAAAACACTAACATTCCACCTCATCTGAGGATTCTGTTCCCTTTATCCTGTTGGTATAAACATACTTGCGGTACGAGTTGATGTCCGGATTAAGAATAAGCCACTCCGACACCTCTCATCCATGTCGTAAAAGACCACTAAGGGTCTCTAAACGAGAGGGATGGACAGTAGCGTGCCTTCTATGTAACAGCAGCCATTCTGCCAAGCGTGGTGAGTACTGGCAAATTCCCTCCAAAATGACGTCACACGGCATGTAAACGGTCGGTCATGGGGTCGTTCGTTGTATTCCGGGTGAAAGGTAGGAACAGCCAGTAAATTTTCTGGTACATAGAGCATTCCAATTTAAGCCTTCGGTCGTGTCATCAGTACACGGAGGTCACTGATGTCCATGGATATAGTTGTTACTTAAAATCAGATAGGCCACATAGCCAGTTGCAGTCACTGGTCGGTTATCAATCTGCGAGGTTAAGCAACACACGGTGCGGCCAGCCTATGTACCTATGGTGACCGCAAAGTGGTATTTGAACTGAGCGCATCCGTGCTTCAGGACACGTAAAATTGTCGGGCCCGGTTGTTTGTCATTAGACGGTAGTTGTTGCCTCGTGGCCTCCCAATGATCACTACTATGAATGACATATTGCCGTAATCACCACGCTTGGCAGGCAGATTGGTGATCGCAGTATATTGTTAGTAGCACATGGGAGGATGCTGCTACCCGTGCTCTTGATATCAACCTTTAGTCGCCTTTTACGGCACCCATGAGTGGAGAGGGTAAGAATAGATCTTAGTATATCCTTCTTCTCTTAGATTATGGCTTCTATACAGTACATTCTACAATTTCGCCAATGTCATGTACAGTATAAGCAACGGTGTACGGTGTTTAGATTAATCAGTCTTTACATATCCAGAAAATATTTCTCAATAATGAAAAAAGACTACAACAATATGTCGGCAACGTTGTACGGTTGACTATTGTTTTTCTGGTCTATTCTTTACCCAGAACCACACGGCGGTCAGTCACATCAGGCAGCTGGACAAATTACCACCTTTATTGTATACTAGCTGTGCCCCGCGGTTTCTCACGAAGTTTAATTGAAAAGAAATCGGATGATTTATAAATAATTTACATTATATATTTTTGAAAATACGGCTGTTACTTCCGACCAATATGGAGGTTTTTAGGGTTTCAAACGTGCAAATGAAAAAAACGTCTGATATACAAAAATGTCATCAGCATATCATAACGATATCGTACTCTTCACGAGCCCAGACGGTAATGCAAAGCCTAATCAACATCATATTACACTTTAATTAACCCTTCATATTCTAAAGCCAAGCAATATGAAACCGACATCATTAGTGCATAAAACCATCTCGTACACTCGACGAGCATATAACGTGAACAGTGTAGTT
Source organism: Diloba caeruleocephala (assembly GCA_947459985.1). Taxonomy (NCBI): domain Eukaryota; kingdom Metazoa; phylum Arthropoda; class Insecta; order Lepidoptera; family Noctuidae; genus Diloba; species Diloba caeruleocephala. Next base: position 24,664,744 of record OX381606.1, on the reverse strand, counting down.
ACAGTTGTTATGTAAGAGTAAGAATAAGACATCTATAGAGCGCGTCTTTGAAAGTTGATGTCGGCAGAATTATAAACCCGCTGTCACAAGTTGCGGTTACTTAAGTTTTAAGCAACACATAAGATATAATTGAAACAATAGGAAAGTTGAATATGCCAATTTAAGAATTGAAGCACTGTTAAAAAGTTTGTTTGTTTTGCAGTAGCATGATTTTTAAGCGCTAAAGCTTGGCATTGCTTGGCTTTTTAAACAAATAAAATCTGTCTATGATATAACTTGAAATGAACCATAAACAGCGCAATGGTAGAGCAACGCAGCCCGCAAAGGGAATATATTTTGATATTTTATTTAAAAGCACCAAACGACATAACATTAATGAATATATTTGTTTCGAATTGCGCCATGTTTATAAATGGCATCCGCAACACAGTTTATTCGATATTTTTATTAAATGTAATTACATTTTACTGGATTTCCTGGACAAGTACACCGCGTGACATACCGTTCTACGCTGCCATAGAATTATCAGTTATACATTTGAATTCCGATCTTATTTCATTTTGTACCCAGAAGCCTTTTTTTTTACTGGTATCCAGTGGAATTCTACACGAACTTCCTTCGCCCCGGGGAAGGGCGAAAAGGTATGTCGGACTCCTACCGGCTAAAACCACTGGAGCGATTATCTTCGGCATCGAAAGGGGGCCCCAGGTCCTCGCAAGATCACACTAGAGCCGCCCATTGGTGCCACACCTTTAGGCACAACTCGGAGGGTATGACTGTGAAGCGGTCACCCCATCTAGCGGAGGGAAGGTGGCTGTAAAAAGGCCACCCCTAAGCTCTTCTCGGGGAGGATTGTAAAGGATCCCCCAAGCCTTGCTGTGCGCTGTGCTGCTTACACGGTGGCACGTGACCAGGTGCGTGTCACCGTCTTCCGGGGGTCACTCGGTGTGAGCACGCAGACTCCTCAATCCACGTGCCTGGACTCCCGAGGCCCCCCACCTTGAAGTGATGGCAGGAGGCTCATGCATGTTGGACCTGGGCGCCGGGGGGGTTGTTACCCCGGCGCCGTCTCGTCCTTATGCGTGTGGGATCAGCCCTCTCCCGATCACGCTCTGCAGTCTCCTTCTGGAGCATAACGCTCTCGCAGAAGGAGACCTCTGTATTCCAATTTTGCCAACATAGCCGACACTACTGTCGGCAGAGAGAGATCCCGCCCGACTAGAATCCGCCGCTCGACAGTCCATGCACGGCACTCCTCGATCCTGATCGCTATCACAATGGTGGCATTGTGTCGTGGCCTCGCGTCCTACCCTGTGCAGGTATGCACCGAAACCACCATGACCAGTGAACATCTGCGTTAGACGATAGGTGTAGCGCTCACTCCTTCTTAGTGTACCCAGGAGCCTAAGCGAAAATAAGATATATGTTAGTTTCGTACTTTAACGATAACATATATATATATATACATATATATATATATATATATATATATATATATATATATATATATATATATATATATATATATATATATATATATATATATATATCGGCTCCTAAGCTGGATTTGCGACAGCCTCCTCCACTATGTGGTTTCATGGTACATGATTCGTTTCGTTTACATGTGTATTAAATCCATACGAGGACCTGGAGCCTCCCATAAGTGCCGAAGATGACCGCTCCAGTGGTTTTAGCCGGTAGGAGTCCAGCATACCCCTTCGCCCTTCCCCGGGGCGAAGGGTTCATGAAGAATTTCCACTGGGCACTAATAAAAAATAAAAAAAGCGTACACTCTATAATAAAGATGAATAAGATGAAGAATGGATAAAGAAAATATATTCGAGAGCCTCATACAAGCCCGTAATTGATATGTAACCAAAGATTGAAATCGTTATGTAACACAGTACAGTTTGCAAAACTGGTAACTTTTAATTTTCTCATTTCCCCCCAAATGTTACCGCTATGTTCAAAATTTATTTATTTACGTTACGTTACTTTCGTGATTCGGTCGCAAAAATTCATATGTGTTCTAAATTTGAACTTAATCGGTCCAGTAGATTCGGAGCAAATTGGCTGTGACAGGAACACGAGTGATCCTATTAGGGTTCCGCCGTTGTTTCAGTGAACCGATAGTTTCATGGCAACCCACTTGGTTGCCAATTTGCTCCGAATCTCCTGGACCTATTAAGTTTTTTTTTTCACGCTCAGTAATACTTGACCACCGATAGATTTGTTGTGTCGGTCTTATGTTTATTATTCTCTCGCACAACAACAATGCCCACGTGACTTACGGCGACGTCACCGTGTTGCCATCTTCGTAGGTATAAATCAGTATTTTCATTTTTTAAATGGCTATTCACTTTTCCCTAACATAAAACCAATACAGGGTAGATTAGGGTTACTTTGATGCGCGGGGTGAGTTTTGTCGAAACTTTCAGTTTGACACTTAACAGAAAGCAATTTGGTAGGTTTTAGGGTTCCGGTTCGAAAGAAAAACAGCGGATCCTTATAGGATCACTTGTGTCTGTCTGTCCGTCTGTCACAGCCAATTTTGCTCCGAATCTACTGGACCTATTAAATTGAAATTTGGTACACATATGGATTTCTGCTACCTAAACACTGACGTGTAACGTAAATAAATAAATTTTAAATATGGGGGTCACAATTGGGGGCAATATAGAAAATTAAAGAATAAAGTTTAGCAAAATGTACCGTGTAGGTAACATATGAAATGGAAGAGCTCATTGTTAGGGTCTCAAATATACTTATTTTACCATTTAAAAATAAATATATATAAGGCCGTCCATTGTACTTTAAAATATACTTTTAAGAGCTTCTGTTTTTGTATCTTTTACCGATTGGTGTACAATAAATAGAGTTATAGTCGCCCTATTCTAAATAAATAATTTTAAAGTTATTTAAGAAAATTGACGAAAATTGACCATTCCCTTCCCCCTTATACGAGAAACGCCTGAGCCAAAATTTTTGAAAATATATAGATATTAGCTTTTTAGGTATAGATTACAGGAAAACCTATAAGAAGTCCGTGTTCTTAAAATAACATGGTAAATCTTTCCATATTGTGCGTACAAATTTGCGTTTGCAGTTGGAATGTGTGGGAGAATATGTTTTTAACTACGATGTTAAGTTTGTTCTTGGGATAAGTTATTGGTACAAGACCGAATTCAACAATAGATAATATATTCAACAATTTCCCCTACAATCTGGTACCTAAAATACTTTTTTTAAGTACGAAAAAGAATTAAGTCCGATAAAAATAACATGGTGGATAACACATTAATCGTACGGAACCCTCTCCACGCGAGTTCAACTCGTACTTATCTGGTTTTTCTTCTGGGATCCAATACTTTAAATGGATTTAACATTTGACTTTATTATTCGCTGAGAGGTTTGACTTCCAGTACTTGAACCATTGCTATATGATTCATGCTGTCAGTAATAAAAAACTGTAGGTACGAGGGCGGCACTGAAAATTTCGGGAATCAAGGAAGTGACACAACATTACTATTTAGAAAGAAAGAAGAAAGAAAGAAACAATTAAATTAAATTAAAGATAACAATTATTTAAAAATGTATTTATTGCTTTTCGAAGTATTCTCCGCGAAATTTGACACATTTTTCCATACGATGGAACCAATCATTGAAGCAACCATTCCATTCGGAAGTTGGGGTCTCCAAAATGGCCGTTTTGTAGGCGTCCACAGCTTCTTTAGGTAGGAGAGGAAATAGAGGAAGGAGAAAGGAATAGAGAGGAATAGTCATAACATGGCCGGTTTTGGAGACAAACGTGGCCACCATTTTTTTTGCAACACTCCGTGAACGAACAATTTTTGTTGGCTTTAACTCATTTTCGAACACCCAAACTCGTGACTGGTTTTTTGTTTCGGGTTCGTACGCATATATCCAGGATTCGTCACCTGATACGATGTTGTATACAGCATTTGAGGATCCTGCGTGGAATCTTTCGAGAGTTCTGACGCACCAAGTAACGCGAGCCGCTTTTTGCTCTTCACATAGCAAATGCGGTATCCATCGGGAAAACAACTTTTTTACACCTAATTGTTCATGCAAGATTATTTGTATTTGACTCATGCCAATGTCTAAGGTTGCCTGAATTTCGCGGTATGTCACATGTCGATCTTCCTCAATCAGCTTACGCACAGCATCAACGTTTTCTTGGGTGACTGCAGTTTTTGGACGACCTTGACGAGGATCATCACTGAGCTTGACACGTCCACGTTGAAATTCAGCAAACCAGCGATAAATTGTGGTTTTGGATGGGGCTTCATCACCAAATGCAGAAATCATCCGGTCAACACACTGTTTTTGTGTTAAACCACTTCGAAAGTCATAATAAATTATAGCTCTTGAATTTTCTCGAGTCAATTCAATTCAATTTTTCAATATGGCAACAGTGCCGGTGTCGACAATTCTGCCAATGTCAGTAGTGTCATGGAAGAACGTGTGTAGTAATCATTTTTAAATAAAACTAATTGATTAAAACGTGACTTAATGTACAGAATTTATTGAATATTTTAGGCAAGTAGCAAGTTATAATCTTATGTCATTACTACGGACAAAAATCATCAAAGCTTCTAAAAGCTCAGAAGAAGAATATGTTAGTAAAGAAGAAAAGTTTATTGGTATAGGGATTTTTAATTTAGGAAGATGACTGTATAAATCATGACATGGATCATTTTTCTCGAGTCAATTCCATTTTCTCAACGACTAAACAAGTTTGACAAAACCTTGTGACAAGACCGTGAATCTTTTTTTAAATAAATAAATGGTATTCGATTCGTAAAACCAAGGAGTTTTCAATTAAAAAGATTTTAATATGACAGGAACAGTGGAAATATTCCATTCCCGATACTTTTAGTGCAGCCTATGTAGGATATTAATTGCATTTTTATTTTTTATTTTATAGTCTTTTGATTTATTTATCCATGTATGATCCTTTGTTGATCGAAATAAATGATTTATTATTATTATTTATGTATCTTCGCAATTCGCGATTTAATATGAAAAGGAAGTTTCAACCAAAACACTCCGCGAATCAAACTACCCCAGTGACACAATAGTTTGGAATATTTATGCAATATCTATTAACAGTATCGGCAAAATATCTGTTAATACTGTGCCAGCAAATCGCTTAAAGTACTAACTTCTGCATTACCTTGTCTTATTTATACGCTACACTGAGCAATCTCGGCCCGCCTTCCGGACACCTCGCTCTCTCACTCCAAGCATTAGCACAGCGTAGCCCAGCCAAATGCACTGACCTGTTTATAGTGTATAGGATGGAGACTCACTTCTACTTTTATGATATGATGCTTTTTTTATTAATCAAAAGGCATCTCCCATCGCGATTCAGTTTATAGCGTCTGAGTTTGTTATGAGATTGAAGTGCTTTCTTACGCCCGAAATGAATAGTCAATCTATCGAAAATCTTTTGTTACGGAATGCCAGGGAAAAGCTCTGATTAGGTTAAGGGCTTTTACAGACTGCCACTTTTTGTAGCGGTCTCTGGAAGCGCTGCAAAAAGTCGCGAATCAATCGCAATACAGTAGCGATACAATCGCTGACCGTCTACCTTTCCACACACGCGTGACTTGTTACACAAAACACACTAACAAAAACAAAACAGCTATGCAGTCGCGATACAGCCGCTGAACAATGTAGTAGTAATCTTTAGACAATGCAGTGATACGATCGCGATATAGTATCGATGCAAATGCGATGCGGTATCAATGCAAAGGTGATACTGCCACATCTCAGATTTAAAATGTTTGACCAGTTATTTGTCTCCAGCTACAGTGCGGTAAGTTCATCAGATGCAGACGGCCGTCTGCATATATACCAACATGTTAATGCATCGATCAACAGCGCATTTGCATTAATTCAAGCACGCGTTTGCATCGGTACCACAGTGTTTTCATTGATACATAAGAGCTATTGAATCGATACAATGGCGCGGTTGAATCGATACAGACTCCCACAAATCACTACTTTCGAGATGCAGTCGTGCTTTTTAAACGCGCGTTTGCATCGCTGCAAAGTCACCGTGTTCAACCGGGCGGTTAAAATGGAAGGGTAAAGGAGAAAATATAGAATGCTTATCGTACCATTTAGAAGTTCCTATCATTCCGAACTATTTGCTTTCTGTAATTCCGTGTGATTTATGCCAAAAATTACGATTTGTTTTCGTCATTCGGTGGCGTCACTACTTTTTCAGGATTGTTTTACTAATGAAAAGTATAATATGATAAACATGTTACGTTCATGAAAAAATACGTGACTAACTTAACTGTGTCTTCCGAATGTTTCTGTAGTCACTTCAAAAAGCACTAAAAACTTGTGTGTGTTCCTCCTTTATTCCAATCTCTCCTGGGATGTTCACATTGCAGAACAGAGTAAGAATGTTCTGATTGAAAATTGAAATTTCTTTTTTGACATTATTCATTTATTATTATATAACTTATTAACCGTGTGGTGCCGGCTCAGAATGCCACCACCCCATCTCCTCCCATGGGTGTCGTAAAAGTCGACTAAGGGATTAGCCGGAGGATGGGCAGCAGCGTCCTTCGAGTATATAAACAACTCAACTGCGATCGCCAACCCGTCTGCCAAGCGTGGCGATTATGGCAAAACCCCCCAATGAGCCCACAACACATCCATATCGGTCGTTGTGGACATCTTTGGGGGAGGCCTGTGTCCAGCAGTGGACTTCATTCGGCCGTAATGATGATTATATAACTTTATTTATTCATATTGTAAATGTGAGTGTGATGTAGCTATTTGAGTCAGATGTCAGATAACTAACATGCTAGTGGCATGTTAGTTATAGACAGCTTCACTACTCTCACTTATAGACTGCCATCAAAACGAATGCCTTCATTGCGATTTTTAAAACATACTTTTTTTTAATACTTTGCCCCACACTAAGATTTCTCCTGTGTCGTGGGTCAGAAATACCCTCCATCGTTTCAGTATGACGTGTAAAAGTATCTGCTATGACCTAATTACTGAATAAACGTTTCTTTTTTACCACGATGTCTCTATCACTCAAAGATTTTGATGGTGGAGAACTCAATTCTGATGTAAGCTCTTCTTTGTACATAAAAGTTTATAGTATTTAGGGTTTCAAACGGAACCTTTATAGGATCACTCGTGTGTCTGTCTGTCTGCCCGTCTGTCTCAGCCAATTTGCTCCGAATTTACTGGACCGATTAAGTTGAAATTTGGTACACATATGGATTTCTGCGACCTAAGTAACGGACGTAAAACGTAAACAAATGAATGTTGAATATGGGTGTCATTTTTAGGGGGCAATATTGAATATTAAAGACTAAAGTTTTGCAAACTGTACTGTGTAACATATGAAATGGAAGGGCTTGTTAAGAGGGTTTCAAATATGTTTATTTTATGATGTTAAAATATATAGTTTTGAAGTTATTTAAGAAAATAGACCAAAATTTACCATTCGACACATTATCTCCAAAACTACTGAGCCTAAAATTTTTAAAAAGGTATGGAAAATGACTCTTTACTTATAGATTACAGAAAAACATATACGAAGTCTATGGTCTTATAATAACGTGGTAAATCTTGCAATATTATACTCACAAACTAACGTTTGCAGTTGGAATGATAATAATTAATCGGAGAACATGTTTTCAACTACAATGTTAAGTTTGTTCTTGGGATAAATTATTGGTACAAGACCGAATTCAACACTAGACAAATTCGGGTCAGATTTAAAATAAAATAAAACATGATAGATAACATAATCATCGTACGGAACCCTCTACACGCGAGTTCAACTCGCACTTGTCTGGTTTTATCAACTAATAATTGATGTCACAAAAATAATGCAGTCGACATGTCAACATAATGAAACTACATAAGGTGTATTTGTGGTCTTGCGGAGCTGGACCAGCACTTTGACAAACATTTTTATTTAAAAGATAATCATTAAATTTATAATATGCTTGTTTGCATAAAGATGTTTTACAAATGTTTTAAATTGATTTTGTTGTAATAGTAATACGATGTCCGGTGTTTTATTATAAAATTGTATACTATATATGCTGCATAAAAGAAGCTTAGATTAGAAGCTTAGAGCTGCATAGAAGACTTAGCTAAATTTTGCCCGTATACTAATATAGTTTTTTGTCTTGTATTATATGCTACATCACATTTTCTTGTAAACGTTTGTGTTTCTTCTTACGTACGTCATATTTTATTTCATTATTGACAAGGTACCGTCATCATGTTGATGTTTTTGAAGAGTTCCCTCATGGAATCCCGACTTGGTAGTCGTAAATGGTCTTAATTCTCTTCTGTAGTAACAAGGTAAAAAGGTATTACAAAATGCTACTTGTAAGCATAAAATCTTGTTTGTAGATACCAAAATAGCCAAAGGCCCAGCTGGCCTACAAAGAGTATTGTAGCTGTGTCCCTCTAGATTCTAGAACTTCTGTCTTTGGAGTACTAATATCACCCTACTTGAGATTATAGATCTTATCTCATTTGGGTCCCGCTGTCGACCACAATTAAATCCAGTAGGTACTAAAAATTAAGTTAGATACCCAATACACAGTTTGAAACTGCTGCGATGAAGGGCCCTGTTGAACAAATGGACACGAGCACCCGATATTGTTGAACGAATTAAAAACATCAATAAAATGGTAAGTAATACCTACATTTTCAAAAATCTTTTTTGTTTGGAACGGCTGGCTCGAGTTCTGAGTATTTATTTCCCATAAGTTGTTTATTTGCTACTCACGATTTTATACTGAAACTTGTTCTTTTACAAATCGAGTCATGCTTCTCAATTTAAAGTGTTGTTGCTGATGATGTATTATGATTCTTAATCCTGGATAAGATTTAATTGTTAGAAGTTTTGCAGGAGCGTGGCGCTCACGTGTTTGGCCGATTATCGCCTGTGGTAGCCGGGTACTCGAAACATATATCTTTTCTTTTTCTTTTTTATTTATTTGTATCATGGTCTTCTCGCATACGTCTCGAGGGCGATCTCAACCGGATAATTGGCGAAGCGAAATTGATCCTTTTCTTGCTGTTTTTATTTATTATATAAGTTACCTTTAATTAGGCTATTCAGAAATGAATAGAATAACTTCATTAAATTTTTCTTTATTCAATATTGTAATTTATAATCACATATTTTTTTACTAAGTACATAGGAATATATTATTATATTAATTAAGAATAAATCTCAAAATAACAACATAGTTTGGTATACAGGTAATTGTTTCCAAATGTTAAAATTTCTTTAAAACCAACAATATTCAATATTTCAAGACCTAAATAAATAAACATTTGCTATTTTGAACTAAGTTAAAGAGATCAAAACATGGATCAGGTAACCACAATAATACAACTAATTTGGTACAGTGGGATCAATATACTACAATAGAAAAATTGCATTATGTGTATTGGATTAACACAATCTTTTTTTCGAACTTAACACAGGCGAAATAACCTAACAAGCCTATCCCACGAATATCATCAACCCAAACCTTAATCAATTATAAAGTATTTATATAAAATGTTTGTGAATTGACGCAGGCAGGTAATAGCTACGTCAAATAGTGCCGAGTGATAGCAGTGTGTCGAATTGAGCTAGCAATGCTGACGCGTTTGTTATCAGCATTCATTAGGGGTAAATGTTCCGTAACTGGCGGCAGCGCTGTGCAATGTACGCGACGTCATACAAATGGGAATATTACCTTTGCAATTGTAATTGCAATTGTTTATTCAATGTTTTTTTAGCTTGAGATCTATATTTGGGTTTCTTTCTAGGAAATTTATTGTATTAAAAGATAATCTTTTCGTGTAGTTAGTAATCAAAATAGAGTTCTAGAAGCCGCTCAAAGGCCTCCAACTTGGCTTAACAACTGCCTTCTAATGACAACAATTGGGACCGAGGATTTACGTGCCCTCTAAAGCACGGAGACACTCAGGTAAAATACTATTACCCATCCCTAGACTGACCACGCCTAGCGTTGTTTAACCTCGCCATCGTTTGCTGATCAGTTAGTGCAACTGGTTATACGCGCCTTGAAAAGAGAACAAAACTTACTAAACGAACTTTAATTTATTTACGTAATAAATATATGATCGAACTTCTCTTTTTGTTCATTATTATTGAGCTTGGCACACAGTACGGCGCATGCGCCTTGACACTTGCAGCATGACTCCGCTGCAACATGTTATTTGACGCTTCTTGTGTGACGTACTACATAGTATTTTATGCTCACTAAGTACTTAGCTTTATTATTGAGCACACGAAGGAAGTGTTGTAAATTAGACCGCGTACATTGCACCTCGCCAGCAGTGAATATGTTACCAAACATTTGTACAACCAACACTCAGCATTAATTTACAATAAACATATTATAAACAATAAAAATATCAGATACCGTCTTTGTAAATATATATGTACGTCACGTCGATAGATATGTTCCATAAAAATACACCTTTCTCTGTTATCACAGCCCTTAATTTAGCAAGTTATCTTTTAGTACCATTAAATAACAAAATTTAAACTATAAATCTGATACAACTATAGACTTCGTAAGTACTTAATAAGTTACAGAACCGGGACTGCGAGACAAGGGCGCCAGGGCAAAGGCTCCATGAAGCCCTTGTGTCTACGGTCCTGAATTTAAACAAAATTAAATATCTAATCAAATTAAGAAAAATATCAAAGGTAACATCGCGATTTTGAGCTTGGCTCTCTCCACCTAACGTCTGCTATATTTTGACAATATAAATATAAAAAATGTTTCAATAAGTCTTTTTCTTACTGTACATAATAAATTCCAACTTGTGAATACAAATAGCCGAAAGGCTTGTCGTGTTTCACATTTTTAGATTACGAATGTGTGTTATTGAGCAATTTCTTGTACAACATATTCATAATTCTGATTACAAAAGTGGGCATATATAGTATACACAGGTTGGATTCACACGTGGCATACATTAATCATGAGGCTCTTTCGGGGGCGAACTTGACCTTATAACTAGTTTTAACTAAACGAGTCATCATGACAGCTGACACATGAAGTGGTAGAACTGATCAAAGTTCACAGGCTCCAGGCTGCACTCGTGGTCAGACTTGTCGAGGAGTTCAGGATTCCTCTTCAGGAAGTTCCTGACCCAATCTTCGCCCGCCATTCTGGCGTTTACATCGAATGGATGATTCAGATTGTTGTCTTCTGCGTATTGGAAGGCTAATTCCCGAATATCTCGTCTAGATACCCCCATGAAATACTTCTCCATACTTTTTATATAGCCAACCAAGTCTTTCTCTTGGCTTTCTGTGAAGACCCTTCGGTAGTGGCCCATTAATGGTTTGGGGTCATCAGGTTGCGCATACCTTATTTTGCTTGCGCGCCTTTGGAGGGTTGAACGAGGTATGTGGAAGGTCCTGGCGGCCAGTTTGTATCCCATTTTCCCAGATACCACCGCTGCAACAGCCTTGGCCATGTCATCTTCGTTCCAGGACTGGCGTCCACTCATTCTTTCGTACCTTCTGACCATTTCACTCTGAAAAAACAAACATAAGGAATGTAAACAAAAGTTTCATTGATAACATGGCATTAATGTGTATAAGTTTGGTAAACATATCTATAATTCACGTTTTGACACAAAATTGTAGTCTAAACAATTATTTCAGAACAAAGTATGATTAAGGCAGCAAAGGTGGTCAATTTGAATAATAAGTGGGATATAGAGCTATTAATAGATTTTAAATTTACAAATAATAGCTTGGGTCAAAATAACGTGTGAATTAAAAAATAAATTGCCACAGAACAAGTGGTTTTGTTTGAATACATGGTAGTCGGCAGACGGGTGGACGTGGATGTTTAAATGTTCGGCGAAGGGTAACCGCAGCCTTACCGGTTTTGTGGACCACGATCAATGCCAACTCGAGGTGAAAAAATGTCTAAAGACGTTCTAGAAGGTAACGTTGAATAAATATTATCATTTAAATTTTGAAGTGTAGGTGATTTTGTAAATGTTGACGTAGCACCTAATAATTACAAGGTTCATTTAAGTTTTAATTTATCTTATCGTGTTGTAAATGATCTGTAAAGTGTTTTTAAATATTCAACTGGGCAATTACGCTTATCTAGTTAGTGGTTATCGAGCAAGGCCCCGGAAATCGAGCAGGACAAGTTTTTAACAAAAGTGGTTCACCAAACTTGGGCACTTTCAATTTCGAAACCACCTTTACTTTTATGTTTACCTTATACGAACTGTTACTACGTCAGTTTTAAAACTGATCAGCATTAAAGTCTGTATGCACTGAACCCCTAAAAGAGTACTGGCTCTTCAATACAGTGCAGTTTGTAACGCCGAGCTGATAGCGAACAGCACACGATAAGGTATGGCGTGTTTTTCCGAAGCGATAACTCTGGAACATTGAGGCCCCTTGCGAACGCGTGTGTTGAAACCGCAATATCACTTAACTGCCCATTTTATATGTCCACAAACCGCATGACTTTAAATACTAATTATATTCATTTCATCGCCATTCACATGTCACATTGACGGTTCAAAAACGGGAAATACCTCTCGTCACGTCAGTAGTCGACCGTCCTTGAATGACCGTGTCATATTTTTTATCTCTCAAAAAAAGAAATACATCGTCAGCAGTCAGCTGTTTGTGTTAGTTCCATAACGCGTCTATCAACATGTCGCCGCACTGAGATAATATATACTTTCTGTTTTTCTTAGTTTATCCGACATACATAGCCGGTTTTAACTCAATGTAACCGTTATCGAGTCTTAACAGACAGCAATGGAACGCGCCGGTGCCGACCGATCGAGAAATTGCTATAGTATCGTAGGAAATCGTAGTAGCGGAGCGAGTACGGCGTGAGTCGAGGTTACTCTGACGCGTGACTTGCAAGGTCCCCGCTGCATTGCACGATGCGCCAAGGTTGACTCGCTTCTCTGTACCGATATAACCTAGGCCTAATTAATTAATTATTTAAATAGAAATTAAAATGCAAATATAAAATGCAGTCGTAAAAAATGAATCCTCCAGCGCAGTAGCCCGAAGTGAAATCTGCATCGGATGTTATCGCGTTGCATCGATGCAGTTAGACAATAGCTTTCAACACGTATGGAACATAAATGTAATAGGGTCGTTAGTGTGTACTCACAGTGACTCAGTAGTTCAGGATCGCGTAGGCAGCCGGGAGGGGGGTCTGTGGAGGCGAGTAGGCGACAGGCGGGCGAGCGGCAGCGGAGCGGTGGCTGATGGCAGCGAAGTCAGGCTCGGTAGGTGGCGTGCGAGCGGGCTGACGGCGCGCGCGACACTGGCGCGGGGCCCGTCTTGCCCCGCCGCCGGCCCTGGCGCGCTGACGTCAGCTGGCCCAGGGCCCGACTGCGACGACTATTTTTGTCCGCAACTAATTATCTAGATCCTGCCTTTGTCCGGCCGTGTAACATTGAGGAGGAAACCTGGTTTTACCTTTAAACCCTACTACGTATACATGCGCTTGTGGCTAATTATTGAATACGTCATTCGTCAATCTTACATCAATTTATTTGTCAACGTGCCGTTATATGAGTCAGTGTACTCGAAATTAAATAAATTACTTGATGCTAAGTTTACAATAAAACAAACTGCTATTTACCGACTAGTAACACTTGTAAGTACGGTTATTGTAAAATTAATGATATACCTAATCGATTTAATGTGGATTAACTAATGGCAATGAGAGTAGTTGGTAAACGATGAAATGTTTCACAGAATTATATCTAATCCGTTGATAAGAATTCACTTACAGTATAAATAAACTTAAGCGTAGAAAAAAATACCTAATAAGTTTATAATGATCTTAAAATTTTATAGTATATACTACCTACCTATAAAAACAAAATTATGAAATCGTTTCTAGAAACTGTTCTTATCGAAACTCAGTGTTAACGATGACATTCTTTGTATCAACATCGAGATATTCACCTTTTAAAGTTATAATATGGAGCAATTATTGTTGCTTCTTTGGATAGTTGAATGGTAGCCAAAACGTTAGCGTGCGTAACAAAGGAGAAATTCCCCGGAGATAAAACTGTGGCCAACATTTAATGAGTCAGCCCGGTATGTACGAGTCTCCCGGCGCGACTAAATAGGACAACCTATAGGTACTCAACATCGTCATAACTGAATATTCGTACATTTTATCGACTTTTATGTGAATACAAGTGTATATACTTATGGCCTTTCATTTCGTACTAGCCATTATAGGCTTAAGACTTTTATGGTAAGAAATGCAAGGATGCAATATAAATAGACGTGTTTTATTTGTTCCAATACAGAGCCAATATTCGTTTCAAATAGAACATAACATAGACATTCTGAGAGTTGTAAATGTATCTATAAAATTTTACACTGAAGATAACCCCCCTCCCTAAAGACATTAAAACTGCAATAAATTGTCAATGTTCACGCGAGTGAGAGCCATTCCGTTTGATGGATCATGCGAGGCTACCAATCCAAATTGTATCAATGAAGACTTTTACATCAAGGTATTCATAAATCGTTTCTTATCAATACGTCCCGTATGGTGGCATATATTGACACGTTGGTATGAAAAGGTTGATAACGTTTGAAGACAGTTTTTTAGATAATATGAAGAATGGCCCGGGACATATTATGTCGCGCAATTTCAATAAAACACTGTTTAGAAAACTTTCTTACAATAGTTGACTTCATGTACACCCTATTTTTGTCTGTAGTAATTACTAAACCATACTTACAAACACAATGTATTCAGATTTCAAAGCGCCAATAAATTTAGTTAAGTACGAAATGTCATTGCAACATTTTCACGTATATTTTTATAGTCTCATTGAAGCAGTTTAGCTCAATTTATCGGTAAATTGGTACCTTGAAAGTTGAAACAATGAGTTTATCGAATTTATGTTATCAAAAATCTAGACCGGTGAAGAACAATTCTGCTTCAAAGTAATTTCCTTAATACGTGATTAATAAATCGCATGTCATTAACTCACATAACGAATATTTTGTTGTAATATCTATTTGAGGTCCGATGACCTCATTGACTTTTATTTTCCCTTTAAACAATAATTAACGTAATTCCTTCCCCGTATATGGTGTCAAGCTAGGTTTATACACTACTACGACTGGTGAGATGTGTGTCTTGGCTGACGTTATGTCCCGATAACTGTTTTCCTTGTTTCAGGGATATTCAATTTACCTTGTATACTCCGATATTGCTACAACATTTTCGCTATAATTATGATGTAATGAAATGTTACCCGCGACTTTCATCCGTATCCTTCTTAAGGCAACTTGATATCGTATGTCCTTCTCACGGCATAATCTACCTCGAATCTGTTCAGCCATTTGAGTGTGATGGAGCCTCAAACAACCAAATTTCACATTAAAATAGTAAGTAAGATGACGACTAACTCTTTAATGTCTGCATCTTATTCTGCTTTATATCATCTGGTCGATCTCTACAGCAGTCTACCTCTGGTGACGAAGATGACTGCCTGGCCGGCATAACCCTTCGCCCTTCCCCGGGGCCAAGGAAGTTCACGTAGAATTTCCACTGGGCACCAATAAAAAAAAAGGTAGAGCCAGGATCTCAGAAGCAAAGTGGCTCTACATTTGTTTGGAAATTGAAAACTAGCCTTATAACACAACATTGAAAAAAACATATTTACTATTTATTCTCAAGACTGAATCTTGAACACCACTGACTTTGATAAAGGAAGAAATGGCGGGGAAACATCAATATAATGGTCTGAAATCGCAAAAACGCAGTAAGCAAGGTTGGTATATAGCGCTCGTTCCTTCTCTGTATGAGAAGAGGCATATGCCCTGCAGTGAGACAGTTACTGGTGTTGCAACAGGCCAGCTAGGTATGTACCACCCCAGTGCCAAATATTCTGCCACCAAGGACTGCTTAAACTTTAGACATTACTGTGCTCTGGTTAGTAGGGCACTGTAGCTAGTGAAATTACTGGGCACAAGAGACTAAATAAATTTACGTCTCGAGGTGACGAGCGCATTCTAATTGTTATGGGCAGGCATATCGCTTACCTCAAGGCAAATGTCTTGCTTTTACAGGCTGCTATTATATAACAACTGAAACTGATTGTTTGACAAGCAGTATTAGGCTAGTAGTAGTACCAATACTTCATGTGCTCTCTGGGGCATGGATTCTCTAGATGAGTCGGAACGAACGAATAGTCTCTGATCCAATAAACTGTCTGATTTATCGATTTGATTGCGAGCTTGCTTCTTTATAGTACACTACAATGACACATGAATAAGCCGTGTGGTGCCGGCGAAGAACCATCCCAACTCATGCCATGGGTGTCGTAAAAGGCGACTGGGATTAGCTGAAGCATGGGTAGCTACGTCATTTGAGTACATTTACAACTCAACTGAGATCGCCATAACGCCTGCCATGCGGGGCGATTATGACTAAAGCCCTCCACAATACCAACTCAGACAGGTCATTTAGGCGATATTTGGCAGAGGCCTATGTCCAGCACTGGACGTTCTTTCGTCTGAGATAATGATGATTATGACACACACACATCAGCCCATAAAAATCCACTGCTGAAGATGGACCTTCCAATGATCACTACAATGACCCATAAGGACTACGCCATATTGACTACGCTTGGCAGGTGGATTGATGATTGCAGTATGTGCTATTGCAGTATGTGCTAATGCAGTATGTGACAGCACAGGGCAGGATGCTGTTGGCCAGGCTATTAATATTAACACTTAGTCCCTTTTACGACACCCATGGGTAGACGAGTGGTCTCTTCTTTGCCACCATCACACGGATCTTTATGGTAACTTCAACAATAATGGTTCAGTTTAATAAAAATACCGTGTGACAGCACAAGAGACATACCTCTATTATCTATTTCATCATCATCATGCCAGCCAAAGTACGTTCACTGCTGAACAAAGGCCTCCCTCGAAGATTTCCACATTATTGTGTCATCATTTTGGTGGAAATTTGCCAGTACTCAACACGGTTGGCGAGGGCAGTATGGCTACAGAAGGGACGCTGCTGCCTATACCTCTGGTTTAGAGTCCCTTGGTTGCTCTTTACTACATCCATGGGAGGAGATTGAAGATTTCATTGAAACATTTCATTATAATTGTATAATAGAGAAGACGTGTTCACTTAATATAATTGACTTTCTATGGGTACAGCGCACGTCCGATTATTCGTTTCTCGATTGTGTAACTGTTCCTAAATAATTGTTTGATTGCATTTTAATTCTCAACAGTATCTACGACAAGTGCTGACCAATGTGTCTTTAGATATCTTATAAACATAGACGCTGTAAACTCCCGGTAAAAATCAACCTACCCATGAATTTCCTTTTGTTTTTTAATAAAAACAATTGGTGCATCCCCGAAACAAATTAGATTATGACAACCGATACAGATAATTTCCCTAAACAGTTCGTAGTCACAAATATCATAATTCCCTTTGTTAGCGAAATATATGTGTTGATAGTGTGTCTACATTCGAACACGTTTTGGCGAGTATGTGGCAGATAAGATATATCTATATCAGTCGCATTTCTTGTAGCGTTGTTATTGTCTCATGTCTGAGATACGACACGAGCGTCGCAGGTAGTGATAAATAGTAAGTCAACTTACGTACACACACGCACACATACATAATGTTTACTCGGATTCTCCGTAGACGTCGTGAGGTCATTAAATGTATATAGAATATACAATATAGTAATCTAATCTATGGTCGGCTATACGTCGGGCTCAGCTATCGCCAAACGCACTTCGACCCTTGTGGATCTTTTGTGTTGAGCCTAAACCTCTATTCCGTCGCTGGCACATCGGAGAGTTCTTGCAGGAACCCTGTGATTGTTCCACCATGAAATTGCGCGTCATCATCTGGTACAGGTCAAGCTATTCCTATGTGATTGTCCCTACGCCTAGCAAGAGCGTCGCAGTGACACAATATGTGTGATATCGAGTATTTTTCACCCCTACAGAATCTACAATATAGTATGTAAATAACTTAACGTTAGAATTTCTTATTAGACTATGATTTCGGGGCTTCTCGCGCACAGAAATACCAAAACGGACAAATTTATGTCCTAATTGGCGCAATGGATAAGTAATTGGCTTTCTGCGATACGTGTCGCGAGTTCGATCCCCGCACAGAACAAATATTTGTATGATCTATAGACAGTAGTTTCAGGTCTGGCTGTAAAATATCAGAAGATCAGCATAAATTGTTGCAGCGTATGCTGAGATACCTTTTTGGTCTCGTACAGCACTACTGCAGTCATATATATATTTCATTTTGTTAAGTTAGTATTGTCATTTTGTATGAGTCCAAAATAAAACAGTTTCTTTCTTTCTTTATTTATTTCTTTCTATGGATGTATGAAACTGTACCCACGACTTGAAAGAAAGAGAAGACTTCCAATACCACGGACGATCCAATACAATGGACGAGACCACGCTCAATGCAACTTGGCCGAAACGTCGAATTTAGTCAAAATATTGTTTTGATTTATATGTACACGAAAAGTCCCGAACTCATAGTCTAATATGAGTGAAATTCGCGATAGAGTCTTGTTTAGTTGTAACTCAACAAATTATTTGTTGAGTGTAGATATTTTGAATATAATTATTTCTTTATTTGAATGTACTTTCAGGCGTTTTCCGGCACAAAATACCCTACGGGCTCCCTCCATGAAAGTCGTAAATGGCGACTAAGGATTAATATCAAGACGGTGAACAGCAGCATCATTCCATATGCAATATCTTATGACCGTTCATTGCAGTGATCCAGTAGGAGGCTCGATGTTCAGCAGTGGAGGTTTACTGGCTGTTGTGATGTGTGATCTCATCACATTGTTAGATTATTAGGTTCTCTACCAATAGCTGTATTGAGGTAAGGTAGGTAAGGTAAGAAGCTTTCAAATCACAGGGCAGCTGGAGTGAGCTGTGTATGAGTGACGACTCTGCGTACCCAAATGGCCCGAAGAGTCGGTCAGGGCCTCGTCACCAGCTCTCCTATATTGGCTGGCTGGAGCGATGGTGAAACCGCTCACCTCTCGATACGCCAAGCCACACATGCTGGTGTTGCTCTCTGTCACCTGCAGTGGTGGCCATTAAGGGGGCCCATCTTGTGAGTGGCGATTTACGTTCTACCACAGAATTTCAATAAAAGTAAGGCGCTGTTATATTTGTTTATTCATTAAAAATTTCTGCCGATGTAACACCAATTACTATACATCTTATCATTGTAGCTTCCATCTCTTACAATAGTCCTACACCATTGGGGACGATTCGTGACTGTATTTCTATAGTAGAATACCGCGGAGAGGCCCCGGGGCTCTCCATTACATTTTAGATTAAAATTCTCTAAATGGCTTCTGTGTGTTGGACGCATGTCGCCGCGGAAGCCTATCAAAAGACTTATTAAATTAATATTGCCAATAAAATGGCAATAATTACTTTTTTGTGGGCCTTCAAGTGTATAATGTCTGTCTTGTCCTGTAAGAAGGAACCCAGTCTTTTGATAGGCTGACAAGTTGTACCTACTTAATGTTTATGATTAGCGGTCTTATCGCATTATGGAGACTCAAAGAGAAATAACAATAAAGGCAACAATTCTTATTCAAACAACCTTATTGGTCAAGCAGTATACATAATAAGAAGAATTTCCGTGTGGTGTCCATATTAAGATTATAGCACCACTCCATATCCTCTCGTGGATGTCATAAAAGGCGGCTAAGACTCTAAACCAGAGGGATGTGCAGTAGCGTCCCTTTTATGGAACAGGAGACATATTGCGCTGACCAACCCACCTACCAGGCCTAGTGAGCACAGGCAAATTCCCCACAAAATGACGATACAATGGTGGAATACTATGGGGGACAAAGCCGTTGTTCAGTAGTGGAGAATATTTCCTTATTTTTAACCCTCTTTTTGTTTAATGATAGCCTTATTTCGAATTTCTGCACCCTGAACGAATATGCGGTCACATCATTTTTGCCGCAGTAGCAAAATATGAGCAAATAAACAAAAAAATATTTTATCAGTAAGTATTAATTTCAGAATAAGATACTACTTTTACTTTTTAGTACTACTTTTTATTTTTAGTTTGGAGGGTGATTACGCACTTGACTATATAAAGAATATAGTCTCTGATGGTGGTAACTAGCAGCATTTAAAGATAGCAACAAGTATTTGTCGTAACAGTTTGGTAACGTTCCGTCGTCATCGTCCGTCCACATATATACGCGTGGGAAGATTGACAGCTGCCACCTAGCGAGAAAAATTACTACTTTCAATTATAGACAGCGGCACACTGGGAATGCTGCGTACAACGTCACGCACGTTCGATTTTTATTCAATTCTTTTTTTTTTCACTCTTTAAAATAAAATACTGTATATACTACATCTATTTCAGACATTAAATTATCGTTTCATTGCAAGTACTTGGTCATACGGATGCGAGGAATATGCACAACGTGCGATTTGCTCAAGGAAAATAAATGGCGCCAAATTATTAACATTAATTACAATGATGATTTAATCTATTGCGCTACATTTTGTCGGTAAATGATGTATAATTATTATTGTTACCCTCTGTATGTACTATTAATTTTAATATTTAGACAGTAAATTAGAACTTCGTATGTTGGACTACTATCGGGTCAAAGTAGACAGTGTTATTTTTTTATCGAGTAAGTTTTTTATGTACCTTTTATTGCAAATTGGAGCAAATATGAAGCTATATGAATTCTGATTTAATTGAAGTAAGGATCATGTATTTGGCTATTATAATCGTCATTCAGAGGGGCTTCGTTTTTGCTACATTTTGGAAAATTACATTTTTAGTGTTCCGAACGTCCGAAGGAAAAAACGGTGGAACCCTTATAGGATCACTCGTGTATCTGTCCATCTGTCACAGTCAATTTGCTCCGAATCTACTGGACTGATTAAGTTGAAAGGACATTGCTCAGCCGCCATACATTGTTTGCCTAAGAACCAACATGCACGTAAAATTACTTTCTGTGTTCTAAATGACGACTAAATTCGACTGAAATTAAATTAAAGTAACGGACACTTCTAAGAATTGATTAGTATAAAAAAAACTTTCGAATTTGAGGTATTAGGCATTTAATTATCTATTTGTCACACACGCATCACATGAAAAATATATATGTAATAAACACTAAAACGTAAAAATAGATTAAGATTAGCTTTTACCTTGAAGCGCTGCATTTCTTTGTTTCATTCTTCAGATCTCCTCAAAAAAGTTCTAAATAGTCTTTCACTAATTAAAATTCTTTATTTGTCTGACTAGTATTGTAGACAATATAGTTGCTGTGTGACCTAAGTATGCATTTAACTACTTTACTACTATTACTATCGGGCAATATCTGCATCAGCTTGATCAGAATATGGAGCCACCAACATTCTAGTATTTCAAGACAATATTGTTAAGGCTCTGCAGATGTAAAGGAAAACTTCGGAAATAATATTATATTAGTAGGTAACTTATAATCTACACAATTGTGAGAATATATGAATTAATTATTTATTTATTTAGGAAAATCCAAATCTAAATATCTATCTACTTCAACAAAATAAAAACGTTTCGGTTAGTGTCAATGTCACTCGTAATAACCTTACCCATTCAGCGAGTCAGCGCTTTGGCATTAATACGTCTATTTGCAACAAAATATATTATGCATAGATGAAGCGCTGAAAGCGTGAATTATTATATTCGTCCAAATATGGTACCGGGGGATATGATAGAAAATAACGTTTTGATTCCACTTTTTAAAATCATTACACGATTTTGAAGTGTCCGTTCGATTTTAATAATTAATACATAAAGTATGAAAAGAACTAGAAATTATTATATAGGTTACATACGTGTTGTACCATAGGCTGTTTTTAACAATGTCCTTCTATATCTTACAATATTGGCCATACAAACTTACGTTTGCGGTTGGAATGTATGGGAAAACATGTTTTACAACTACGATGTTAAATTTGTTCTTAGGATAAGTTAGTGGTACAAGACCGAATCCAACAAAAGACAATATATTCAGCAATTTCGGAACCCTCTCTATGCAAACACAACTCGCACAAGACCAGTTTTTTTTTAAATTAACAAGAATTATTCTTTTTTTTTTTGTCTGAAAGTTTATCTCGAAACGGCTCAACGGCTTTCAATTGAAGTTTAATAAAGAACATATTAACTTAAAGTTCTGAAGCTATGAATATAAATATAAATTACGCTCAATGCCCAGAGTCATCATGGATATCCATCCGACTATTCTTTCCAATTGAAGAACCCTCCATGCCTCCGAGAGTACAATGAGCCCGTCCTCGTTATTAAAAGATACCAATGACCTCATCTAAGGATATCGGTATAACCCAGTAATTGGGTTGCGGGGTCAGGTGTCAGTTGTTCTGCGTAAAACTGATATTTAATCGTATCAAGTTACCCCTGACCCCAAAGTAGTGGAGAAAAGCCTAGGTAGATTTTGATTTCCCACCGAGGCGTGCCTGGAGGGGCGGCCTTTTTCCAGTTGTCTCCCCACTGCGAGATAGGGTGACCACTTTACAGTCATCCCCTCCAAGACGCTTAACCCTAGATTATTAAACTATCCTGAGGGTGACGTTGTCTCAACATCATCATATCACTGCTGAAGCTAGGTCTCTCCCATAGGTTTCCACAACGAGCGGTTACATGCCGCTCTCATTCAACGACTCCCAGCGACCTTCACCAGGTCGTCTCACCACCTCGTTGGAGGTCGCCCCACGCTGTCTGTGTAGAAATAAATAGAGAATCGCAAACTTTAATTATTTTAGAAGTTACAGTTACATTATTTGGGTTTAAGAGATCACATAATAATTAAAATAGTATATATTTTTTATTCTACGCAGTTCGTACACAAGTTTATGTTGTGCGCCCTACATTATGGCATTTTTGCATTTCATGCAAAAGTATTTTGTAATATTTTTTGACTTTAAAGGCACATTTTTCTTCTTGGATAATTGACACTTCAGGAACAGATTCAATATATCAGATACCTTTATGAGCTCTTTGATATCTCGCCGCAAATTAGGAATATTTATTCTTTCTTTTAGGTGAGGCTTCATAATAGCATCAGCCATTTCCAAAACGAAGTTACACCTGCATTTATAGTCATATAGTTTTGCCGATATCTTCTATCGCTGTACTGGTGTCACTGATCCGGAAAATTTTATGGGCTTTTCCAGCAAAGACGTGGAAAAGGTTATCGAAAATATGGTAAGAGGAAAATCCCCGGGCAATAGCTGGCTTAGTGTTGAGAACTTAAAACATGCAGGTAAGCATGTTTTTAGGGTTTTGGCCATGCTGTTTACCTTTTGTATCCAACACTCTTACCTTCCAACAAAGATGTTGGAAACTATTGTTGTACCGATACCGAAAAACGTTACTGGGGACGTCACTGATGAAAACAATTATAGGCCTATCTCTCTAGCGACTGTAGTTGCAAAGGTCTTCGACAGACTACTTGATGCGTAGCTTAGCAAGCATATTGAGCATCACGACGCGCAGTTTGGCTTTCGAGAGACACTGTCGACTGAACGTGCTATCTTAACACTGAAATATACTATCAACTAATATGTTAACAGAAAAGTACCTGTCTATGCTTGCTTCCTAGACTTGTCGAAAGCCTTTGACTTAGTGGACTACAGCAGATTCTGGGCCAAGCTTGGAAAGATAGGAGCTCTCACTGACCACAGTAATATCTATTTATTCTGGTACAGTAATCAGAAAAACGTTGTAAAGTGGGAAAATATTTTTCCGGATGAGTATGCACTAGAGTGTGGTGTGAGACAGGGAGGTTTGCCCTCTCCAAGGCTGTTTAACTTATATATTAATCGGCTGATCGATGAGCTCAGTAGATAGCGTCTGTGTTAATAACATCAGCTACGCTGACGACATGGTGTTGTTGAGCCCATCGCTCAGTGGATTAAGAAAACTGGTCGGTATCTGTGAGTCATATACGGAGTTCACGGTCTGAGGTATAACGAGAGGAAGAGTAAGTGTATGGTGATTAAAGGCAAGAATAAGCAACCGGAGCTCATATACCACTAGTCTTTCTAAACGGAGTGCCTTTAGAACGTGTCTCTCAGTTTATGTACCTAGGGCATAGAGCGGGAACGAAGGGTGTTGTTGGTGCGTGCTAATAATATGTTGGTTCATAGATTCGCAAGGTGTACCGTTGACGTAAAACTGACATTGTTCAAGGCCCACTATCAAAGCTTTTACGACAGCGCTCTATGGACCAACTACACTCAACAGGCCTACAACGCTCTTCGCATACAATGTAACAACGCCGCTAGGATTCTGTCGAGGCCCCCTCGATTCTGTAGCGCGTCAGGCATGTTTGCTGACGCAAGCAAGGACAGGCGACTTTTATGCCATTACGCGTTACTTACAGTATTGGTGAGCAATGATGATTCATTCTTAATTTTCTGTGCCTAAATCTTGTTAATATAACTCGTACAAGTTATAGTAATACGTTTCAAATGAAGTAATATACTGTTTCCTTCACTAAGCACAGCGGTAAGCCACATATATTCCCAGAAATTCTAAATATATTTCCTGAGTGAAACTTCGCTACAGCCTAACATCCAACTTAACAAATTCTCTCATTTGAGCAACTTACTGCTGATACGGCTCAATCCAAGTTTGCAATTTCGTTGTGGCTCGCAATTTGGTGTTCTTCTAACTTTTTAAGGTTACCACGAAACACACTTTCCGGAATATATATTGAGTTTTCGATGCGGATTAGATTACATCCGCCATTTGTATGAGGTCCAACTAAATATAACTTATTAAGTTGGTCATCAAACTGTATCGCCGTTTAGTGCCGGATAAGAATACCACTACCCCAGCTCATCCCGTAGGTGTAGTAAAATGTGACTATGGGATTAGCCGGAGGATGGGCAGCAGCATCCTTCGAGTACATTAACAACTCAACTGCAATCTCGAACCCACCTGCCAAGCGAGGCGATTATGGAAAAATCCCCAATGAGCACCCAACATCAACCCAGACAGGTAATTGTGGCGATCTTTTGGGGTAGTCATGTGGACACATGACTACTGCTGGATAGCAGTGGACGTTTTTCGGCTGGGTGATGAATTTATCAAACTAGAAAGTCGCTACATACATGCTTCTTTTAGGCTTTCTAGAATATTAAATCCATATCTTCAACACAAGGTGTGAAGGATAAGAAGGAGAGAAAAGTGTTTGACCTCCAGCGGTCAGGTCGGTTGACGACAAGAAAATCGCTAAAGGGAAACGGTTTAACAAAGAAAGGAATGGAGATGGTTAGCAATATAAGCTTGAATTATGATGAAGCTGTCATCAACATCATCATTTCAGCTAAAGAACGTCGAACGCTGAACAAAGGCCTCCTCCATAGATTTCCACAACAACTGGGTCATTTTGGGAGGAATTGGTCAGTTCTCACCACGCTTGGCAGGTGGGTTGGTGAGCGCAGTATGGATACTGTTCCTCAGATGGGGGACATTGCCACAGGAGTGGATCATGTCTAGGAGGAGGATATCAAGCTCTCTTAAGAAAGACGTGGACGTGTCGCGGGCAACATCTCGTTATTTTAGTGATCTTATCGCATTGGTAAAGCATGGATGGCTGATTTACTGGGTTTTGACTTTTTCACGGCTTTTATCTAAATGCATTTTAAAGTAGAATACATATTTGTAACTAGCTGGGACCCGCATTTCACCCGCCGTTTAATTTTAAGGGAATTGGATTATTTAAAAATAATTTAGATTATCGAGTTGACACGATGTGACCACGGACGCTGCAAAGTGTTCGAAACGTTGAGCAAATTAACATTAGTATTTTATTTTATATATTTATGGTGCATGCATTTATGTTCCACTATACAAAGGTGTTGCTTAATTGTGTATTGCACGTATGATTATTTCAGGTATTATTATGAGCAAGTGTGGGTATATATGGTAGAACAATATATTTGTGTATTAATGACCTAATAATTGTATGTGCTAGGGCTGCACGTTGCACGTATAGATGCTGTACGTAAGTATATAGAATGAATTAATTAAACGCGATATATTTCCGTAAGCTATTTTCAATTCGATGGATGCTATTCGCGTAAACTTCAGAAAGTATGAATTTCATGGGTTTAATTTTTTTGCGCGGAGCCCTAATTATTTTTCTAAAACAAAAGTAGCCTGAGTTATTCCTTATAACATTAGCTATCTGCCGGTGAAAGTTCCGTAGAAATCGGTCCAGCCGTTTCAGAGATTAGCGTGAACAAACTGACAGGCAGACAGACAAAAAAGTTCTTTTGTTGTAGGTACCGTATATACTTTCATATGCATTTAGTTGAAAAAGGTGTTGTTTTGACATTAGAAACAGACACTTCAATTTTATTTATTTGTATAGATTTTAATTTGTAATTTTAATCTCAGAATAAACATAAGTAATTACAAGCACAAGTAGGACATATTAGTACCTCCTCTTTCACGTCTTCTCCTAGTTCCTCCACCCTAGTGCGCAAAGCAGCTTGTTGCCTAGCCTATCAAAAGACCCGATTTCTCCGGGTGGTGAAATTTGACTTGATCTTGTTACAATTCTTGCAACGAAGTCATACTTTTCTCTCTGTTTTCGAGTGAATCTCTGCCTCTCTCCGCTGATACTATAATCGGATATTCCGCCTTGAATTTGTTCAGATTCCATTTATTTTTTCCATATTTCCTTTAGATAATTAAAAAAATGCCCCACACTTTGATATCTCCTGTATCATAAGTACAGTTAACTACATAAATCTCACATGCACGAACACCCACACCAAATGCTATTTTATGTAAGTAATAAGATGATACAAATAATTGTTCCGTACGGGAATTTAATTTGTAGAGCAGAAAGGCAATCTCTTAGGTAAGTTACATGGGATTAGAAGGCCAATTCTCGTAATTTAAAAATGTTCAAAATATAGTTCCGATCTAGTCTGTGTCAAAAATGTCACAAATGGTATTCTCCTAAACTAACAAACAACGTCAAACGTGAACTTACACTGTGATGAGATCGAAAATGGATCGAAAGTCGATCAAATGTAAAACGGTATTCTGCTAACATTTCGAACTGTCACATGTACAAGATTTTCATTAAATAAACGTCAAAATTGAGATCGATATGAGACTAGATCGAGATTATAATGAAATCTGACTGAACATTAAGAGTAGCAGAATACAATTTTTTCGGTCAATTCATAATTTAATCTCAGTTCGGTAAAGTTTCAGTGATAGTGTAGATTAATTACGAGAATCGGCCCTCAGGACGACAGTTCAGACATTCAAGAATATATTATATACAGTATCCTTATTTTGCTGCGGAACTCGTTTTTTTTTGCTAAGACTAGCATTGGATAGTCACGTTATAATTGCGAAGGAATCCATATAGCGGGATCAGTTCCACAACGCGACTACCGACGACATTAAACACATGGACTTTGGTCACATACCAAACGTGACTTTTATGTATCTTTATTGTAACGAATTACTAGATCGACAAGGTCGCCTACTTATTGATAGTGTTATATAGTTAAAAATAAAATCATAACGTTTAAAAAAGTATTGACGCATGCAACATTATCTCCATGGGTAATAGATTCATGACAATAATATGAGATTCAATAGTTTCTATCGAGATTAACTTAACGCGCCTATATATATATATGCCACGATATGACGTTGAGGTGACAGTCGGCTTTTCACTCGTTGACGAGTCGTCGCGGACTCGTAGAGTCGCTGTCAGTGTCAGTGATACGCTGGCGGTGGGTACGATGGATTCGTCGCGAAAGACGCCCGTGGAGAGGGGCCCTGGATTAGATAACCCATTATCTTATTAATTTCTAGAACAACTCCATCTACTCCCGTGGATGTCGTAAAAGGCGACTAAAGGACTCTAAACCAGAGGGATAGGCAGCAGCGTCCCTTCAGTGAAACATTAGCCACACTGCGCTCACGGCATGTAACCGGTCATTGGGAAGTTCGTCTTCAGCATTAAATGTTTACACTCTGTCTATCCCTTTGGCACATATAAGCGTGATGCGGATGTATTCATTTGCGAACATATTTCAGAAAACATCGTTACCGGATCTCAATACATATGTGTTGGCTTTTTAGATGGTTGAGTTGTTATCTAAGATAAATTATTAATAATATCGGCGTTAGTTTTCTTAACGTGCAGACAGAAAAGAAACAATAAGTGTTACTATTAATTGGATGGTAAAACGTTTTAAATAGATGTAGGAAGTAATCAATACTACTCTGTTGTATCTTCGTTAAGTTTATTGAGTCTAAAATTGCTCGAGTGTCTCGTAGGTATATTATGCGCTATTACCTACTTTTTGTCGACAAGGTCAAGGTATATTTTAATATATTTAGAGTGTGACTATGGCCTAAATAACCGAACGATATATTTTTTTCTTATTTTTGTTTACTTATAAACGTGTTTAGGGATCAAGCAGATTTGTTAAATTACATCTATTGAGGTTTCCTGAATTAAATGATGTATGGACTACTAATTATGCCTTATGTAAAAGGCAAAGTAAAAAATAAAACCACTGTTGCCTCATATGATAGTTTCTGATGTCCAGCATAAACTAGCAATCGCGTCGTGTGAAAGTCCACGTGGAAAATGGGTCAGGAGTGCAGCAGTCAGGAATTCCGGTATGCGCGCTTTCCTTTAAACTCCTGAACAACTCTTGGGCACAATTTAAATTAATTTGACATCACAATCATTACGCATCAGCCACCATTACATATAAAGTCCATTAAACTTATAGCAACGAACCCTGGCTGGAGGCCTCTTTTGGCTTCGCCAGAAATTACTGGTTAAGCAACCACATATACCAGATGTACGCAAGAAGCCCAATAAAAACAAATTACAACGAATCAGCGTATCTATTGTGTGGATTCGCCCCTCCATTATTTTATAGTATCCGGATTACTGCATATAAATACTGCATCGGTTTTGAGACAACATATTCTTTGATGTAGCGGAGGCGTTCGGCGAAAACTGGCACAATGGCCTAATATACAAATATATAAGCTATACCAACTCGGGGTGCCGGATCGACTCGTGTTATTCATACGGGACTACTTGTCGAATTGCAGTTTTCGTTATCGCATTGAAGGAACACTTTCCACCCCCAGCCCATAAGAGTCGGAGTCCCACGAGGCTCGGTGCTAGCCCCACTTTTTTTTACGCTGTACACTAGTGACATCCCCACTCAATCAAATACCCTAATAAAACTGGCATTACTTACCAATGACACGGCAATATTTTACTCAGGCACCAGACCTGATAGGTCCAGATGTCTATGGTATAAAGATTAGTTTTGGAATTTTTAATACCACACATGTCTGTCTATTATGTAAATAACAAATCTCTCGAGCACAGGTTTGATGTTTGTTTCTAGTCTAAATAAAGCTAGTGTCCGAAAAGGTTTTAGTACCATAGACCCCATCCATACACTGCGGCAGGTTATCATGATATTAATCAGCCACTATGCTAAGCGATTGTGGACTGTGAGAAGCCTTCGATTCAATAAAAATCTGGGCGGTGCTGCAATCTTTACAGTGGTGTCACATTGGCTATCGGTAAAAAGCGCCACCATGTCCGTCCAAGTATCGTAGAAGAGTTGTGAGACAGGGGCACGTTATTTCCCTTAAACTGTTCACTACTGCAATTAAGAACGAAGGCATTCGTGCATGAGCTTGCTGAATTCTTTCCACTTCATTAGGAGTGGCAAGAATTCAAACACCCATGGGATGAGATAGGGGGTGATCCATCCACTTGCCTCGTGGCAATATATTTTCGAGACCGTTCGTATGGCGGTCTATTTAGAGGTGATATTATATTTGGTAAGTATATAAGATGACCAGCTGGGGACATATTTATGGATGGACTTTTTTATTTAAGCCGTCAAATACCCGTTTCGCTGAGTGTGAATTTAAGAGTATATATTTTATTTTATTTATTTGTTTACAGGCAACAAAGTCTATAGGATGAAATTACATAATATACACAATAAAACCCTGCCTCCGGCCTCCTACCAACTAAAACCACTAGAGCGGTCATCTTCGGCACCAAATGGGGGGGCTCCAGGTCCTCGTACGATCACACTAGTGACACTTACTGTTACCACACCTATAGGCATATCTCGGAGTGGGTGACTGTGAGGCGGTCTCACCCCCACGGGGGATTGTAGAGGATCCCCCGTGAAGTCGCGTTGTGTGCTGATCGCACTAGACCTACCCTGACCCTGTTGTCATTTATCAATAATTCAAATAAAAAGTACCTTTTAACCTATTCCATGACATAATCTATGTCTATGCCACATCTAATTAGAATGTGCATGATGTAGCCTCAGGTATTCAAACTTACAAACACATTTATAATAGTGATAGAGAACATTTCCATTTCCTTAAGGTTCTTACATGCGCAGTTTATATCATGAATGAATTGGATATCAAGTTTCCCTTTGAGCTCGTATTTCCCATATTAATGAAAATGATTAATTCATATACTTGGTTCCTTTGTTCATATGTACTACGTTGGATTCGAAACAGCCGTTAGTAAGCGTACAGTTGTGACAACTATGCTATCACTGCGCGACCTCCACGTATTCAAATGAAACATGTGTAAACGCATTAATTTATTATCAATTCAAAAGACACCGTTCGGTATCCTCGTGCGATCCGTATAGCCACTTTGCGGTGCCAACCTTGAATCTTGGTTCTGCCGAGCTGGGCGCCCGAGAGTGGAGATATCCAAACAAGCGCCCTGTAAAGGGTTCTCCCGTAGGAGGACGGATCGCACGACTCCCCCATAGAGACGGCAAACTTTTTCCCTAGGTCCCCTAATATTGGGCGGTAGCCGGCCGCACGTAACCCCTGGGTCGCCTCATTAAACATGAAGGGTCCCAATGTCTGCTGTTAATTGATAATTATGTTAATGGATTATCGTTAATACCTGCTTATTTTTATGTACTAGACAATAAATGAACTTTCTTCCTATCTGAATTATTTAATACAATTTAAGAGCTTTTTCTTCTTAACAGTGACTCATTAATTTATTGTATTATGGCAGCTGATGATGATGCTGTGTGGTGCCGGATGCTGTGTGGTGCCGGATGCTGTGTGATGCCGGATGCTGTGTGGTGCCGACTACGAATAGCACCAATCCATCTCATCTCTTGGGTGTCGTAAAAGGCGACTATGGGATTAGCCGGAGGATGAGCAGCAGCGTCCTTCGAGTACATT
Source organism: Diloba caeruleocephala (assembly GCA_947459985.1). Classification (NCBI taxonomy): domain Eukaryota; kingdom Metazoa; phylum Arthropoda; class Insecta; order Lepidoptera; family Noctuidae; genus Diloba; species Diloba caeruleocephala. The sequence goes on along the minus strand of OX381606.1, from coordinate 24,633,302 downwards.
AACAACTCAACTGCGATCGCCAACCCGCCTGCTAAGCGTGGCTATTATGGCAAAACCCCCCAATGAGCACACAACACACCCATGTCGGTCGTTGTAGTGATCTTTGAGGGAGGCCGTGTCCAGCAGTGGACATTATTCGGCCGAAACGATGATGATTATGGATGGCATGGTAAACATCACTTTTGCTAATGTTAATATAAAATCATAGTATTGATACAGGTGAGGTGTATATCTCAATACCTAAGCGCAAGCGAGGATGCCGAGCCTGAGGGCTTGAACGGTATATTCTCAGCTACTGTCCCAAGATTGGCATTGGCAAGATTCGAAACAGAACCTTGGACCCGGACTTGTTTTGAGGAATTGTCACCACTCTTCCCGACACTTCCGGACGATCCATCGGCCCATCCAGTGACTACGCTGGACTGGTTCTTAATGCTCAGGGGGCACACCTGAGGGTGGCTGTTGGCTACAAAGGCTGCCTCCGTTCAAGCGTGTTGCCTTCTATAAGACTAAATGGATGTTGAATTGGTCCTACTAAGGAAATAAAGATTCTGCCAAGCATGAATGCTGTACTCACTATTCAAGTATCTCCGTGACGACCCATAACTGCCCTCGACGAGGTGTCAAAGCTATTCGAGCGCATAGCTGCCGTTCGCCTCGTCAGGCACCTGTCACGGTTAGGTTCGCAGTCTAACCGATAGCAAGTATGGTTTCCAGCAGCGGCGTTTGACAGTGTGACAAACGCAACTCCTTCCTTACGTCTGCTGTTATAGCAGGCGGTGTTCCGGGATGGGGTGGCGTTGATGATAGGCTGGGCATCGTCAAGGCCTTTAACTCACTGCCCTTGGAAGTTCCAAGGAAGTTTTTTACCACTTGTGCCTCTCTTCCTGCAAGGTATCGTTGGGGCGCATTTGTGCAGTAAGATCGCTCTCCGCCAGTAGTGGTGAAAGCTATTCTGACAGAACAGTCAAATTGGAGGGCAAAGGCCTCCGTTTATAAGTCTCATGATAGTCTTATAAACGGAGGCCATTGCCCTATACTATCACGAATAAGGCCATCGAGCATGATCAAACGAGGGCTGATCCTGCTCGTAGACCGAGGAGGTACGCGCCTCAGCGTTCAGCTCGGTCCATAGTCAGACTATAAGCAGTAATTTCTGCCTTGTTGTCGTGGGCACGACCCTTGTGATGTAGACAAAACATAGTAATCGCGTGCTGCCGTAAACATTGCAAGGTATTCATTTTGAGTATCGGGGCAGTAGATTTCCTTCTGAAGCCAGCTCCATCTACGTGTAGGAAAGGGTACCGGTGCGTCTAGAGGTACCAACAATGGCCCACTCCTCTTAGTCTTATCTAACTATCTGAAGTTGTTTAAGGTTCGAAATAACATTGGTTGCCATTGGACGTTGACAAATCGTGGTTGACCTGGCATACCGCTGTTTAACTTTTTGCCTTACAGGCCAGACGTTTATGTTGTTTACTGAAATTGTTCCACTGCCACATTCAACATGGTTGATGACATCTTTATAGGGAAACCCGAATGTCTTATGGAAATTCTGATTAAGGATAGTTAACGTGATAAATTTACAACGACAGTTTTATAAGGAAAGGTCAGATACATTTGGAAAAATGTTTATCGAAGTATAAAGAGGAATGAAGTATTTTTTATATGTTTATTTATAAAGTTTATACTACACACACGTACCTGACTTAGCTCTCCAAGCGTGGTGAGTGTTGGCCCCCTCCCCCCAAAATAACTACACGATTGAGAAATTCCGTGGTGGAGGCCTTTGTTCAGACGAGAGGATGGAGTAGGACGAGCTTTGGCTGATATATGTTGTTGGTCATAAAAATAACTCGAACTCAGTAGGTTTTGTTCATTTAAATCATTTTCAGGCACTTCAATCAGAATTTAAGTAGTTATGTAGATCAGTGTCGCTCCAGGGAGATATTTTAGTGAGCAAGTCAGACAACAGGCGGTTATATAAGTATAAAGGCATCATGATAGGCACTCACATTTACAGTGTGTTAAAATACAAACATTTTATAATCAATGTCCCAGAACAATACCAATTCTAAGAATATCAAAATATATTTTATACTAGCTGGGACCCGCGGTTTCACCCGCGCTTAATTTAAAAGAAAATTAGAGTACTTCGACATAGACAGTGGACATAGAATATATATGTTGAATTTCAAGGGTTTTATTGTTTTTGCGCGGAACCCTAATTATTTTTCTAAAATAAAAGTAGCCTAAGTTATTGTATAGATATGACATATTGACATTGACATATGACAATTTAAGCCGAAAAATGTCCACTGTTGGACGTAGGCTTTCCCCAAAGATCTAATATCTCAGCTCGTTGGCGGCGCGCTTTCAAGGTGGATTAGTGATTCTCATGAAATAGAGGTACGACAATCCGAGCTTTGGCGGATCCTGGTGGCGGAGTGGTATACGTGGTTAGTAATTCTTAAACTTTCGCGAATTGAATTCATGATTTTAAGATAATATCGGTATACCGAATATATAATATAGTCTACTCGTGATCACTGTCAATGTAACTTGATCGAAACGTTGAGGTCACTCAAAATATTATTTTGCTATGCGTGAATAGACCCGATATTATCTTAAAAAGTATGTGGTTATTATTGCACAGGGATCCTCCTTGACACTATCCCTTAGTCACCTTTAACAATACCCATAGGAAGAAAGGGGGTCGGTTCCCGGAAAATATAATTAATCAGGTAGATGCAGTAGCTAAGCAATTAACTTTCTGAGCTACGTGTCGATGGTTCGATTCCCGCACGGAACAAATATTTGTATGATCTACTAGTTGTTTCGGGTGTGTTTGCATGTGAGATGTAAGTCTGAATTATTTTTTTATTAAAAAAAAACTTTGTTAAGGACTGAATTAGATATATTACATTAAATATTTTGAAACTGGTTAATTATAGGTACTGTTGTGAGAGTACATTACAATAAAAACTTAATGAGTGGTTGGTTGTTGTTGTACCTAACTTTTCTTTGAGTCAAAATGTGTAGGTAAATCATGTAATTCTGCATAAGTGGCATAACAATGAAACACTGACCTAGATTGATGTGACTTTAAAATTGCGAACAACATAAATATGCGTAGACAAGTTCACACCTCTATTCTATAATTATTATGTTATATTAAATCCAGGGTAATATATAATCTTTAATAATGTTTTTGACGTAACTCTATTCTCACGATCGAAGGTTTTTTTTCAGTGCTGTTTAACAGGAAAAACCATTGATAGACGCACTGTCACCGTGCAGAAATGAGTAGCATCACTATGTCCACTTTCTTTTCGATAGGCGCCCACCGTACAAAATGCGAATGAGTCGAACGGTCATTAGTGATGGCTAGAATATGTTTAAATTGATTTCTGATGAATTATCACCGCAAATAAATAATAAATATTCCTGACCATTACTGCCATGCTTTACGAGAATTAAATAAAGGGATAAAAAAATTGACAAAAAAACCGATGTTCTTTTTCTCGAAACGAGTTGTTTTTCTGATCTTGAGTACTTGAACGTCTTCTATCTTGCATTCTTCACACGTCGAAGGAGTCCGCTCTTGGCATTCACCGCGTGCCTTATGAACTTAATTATACACATAAGGACACCGGCAGTGAACGCGAGGAGTAGGACTGTTTTCTTCATATACTCTTTTTTCTTCGTAAATCTTCTTTCTTAGTTACATTTAAATGCAGATTTAAAATTCAAAAAGTGCGTAGGTATGTATAACTGTTATAATTATGATATATTTTAATGTCTACGTATCATTCTCATCTTATCAGTCAAAAGACGTCTACTGCTGAGCAAGGGCCTCCCTCATAATCGACCAGTTACATTTTATGTATTGTAATTTTGTCGGGAATTTGCCAGTACTCACCACGCTTGGCCCGTGGGTCGGTGAGCGCAGAAGGGCTGCTGTGCCACAGAAGGAACGCTGCTGCCCATCGCTCTGGCTTGGAGTATCTTAGTTGCCTTTTACTACATCCAGGGGAATGGAATGGTGCTAAATTCTTTGTCCAGACACCACACGGACGCCTAAATATCTGCAGACTCAAGTTTTAACCACGCGCCAACGAGAAACATTGCTATAACTTATTTATTAGGCGCACTATAAAACATTCCTTTCTTATATATAATATTAAGCTAAAACAGAGCATTAATAACAAGCTTAAACTTATTGTACGTCATCATCATCATCATATCAGCCACAGGACGTCCACTGCTGAACAAAGGCCTCCCCCTTAGATTTCCCCAACGAGCGGTCACATGCCGCTCTCATCCAACGACTCCCAGCTACCTTCACCAGATCGTCTGTCCACCTCGTTGGAGGTCGTCCCACGCTGCGTTTTCCGGTGCGCGGTCTCCATTCGAGAACCTTTGTGCCCCAACAGCCATCAGTTCTACGAGCAATGTGCCCTGCCCATTGCCACTTCAGTCTACTAATCCTTTCAGCTATGTCGACAACTTTAGTTCTTCTACGGATCTCCTCATTTCTGATTCGATCTCGTTGAGAAATACCAAGCATAGCTCTCTCCATAGCTCGCTGAGTGACCTAGAGCTTTCTTATGAGGCCCATTGTGAGTGACCACGTCTCTGTTCCATATGTCATCACTGGTAACACACACTGGTTAAAGACTTGCGTCTTGAGGCATTGCGGTATTGTTGACGAAAAGACGTTGCGAAGTTTCCCGAACGCTGCCCAGCCGAGTCGGATTCGACGATTGACCTCTTTCTCGAAGTTGGACCTACCTAACTGGACAGTTTGTCCTAGGTAGACATACTCGTCAACAACTTCGAGAACAGAGCTCCCAACGGATATTGGGGTGGGCACGACATGGACATTTGACATGACTTTTGTCTTGCCCATGTTCATTTTAAGGCCCACCTGTTGGGAAACTCTGTTGAGATCATCGAGCATTGTGCTGAGCTCTTGCAGCGATTCTGCCATGACTACGATGTCATCGGCAAATCGAAGGTGAGTGATATACTCGCCATTGATGTTAATGCCGAATCCTTTCCACTCCAGTAGCTTGAAGGCATCCTCCATTGCAGCGGTGATCAATTTCGGGGAAATGACGAAATTATTGTACGTAATAATATTTAATCTAACATAAAGAATGAGAACGAGAAACAATGTTACTTTGACTAGATTTGTGTATTGTAGAGCAGGGGTGGCCTAACTGCTCTTGGGATCGACTTAATTGTATAGATATTGATGGGTCAATAAATTAAAAATAAATAAACAGATTTTAGTATGTTTCTTATTAAAAAGAAGATAATGGAAAGTTTTTACGTCTTGTGTTGTCAATATTTCTGTTTATTTATTATGAAATTGAATAGGTACTCGAATAAATAGTAAAAAATATATCACTGTAAGTATTGTCCATCGTAAACTAATACTTTGTCCCAATTTCTCACAATATTTGAATTTCACGCCGGAAAAAAGAATGAATGAAAGTGCTGCTCAGCCAGGTCATATGCCATCGATCGGAACAAGCGTTAATCGGAATGTTCGGTGAATACGGTAGATGAGATAGACACGTTTTCACCGGGTTTGTATATGGACGAGCGTACTTCATGATACAAAATAATTTTATCGTGTCTCTTCTGGTGTAACGGGCCGTTTTTCCTTCAATGCTCGGCTCAAACGCATAATTTGCAGTAGATAATGATCTCCTATGATGGTTTCGTTCGGTCTGAGCAGATCAAGATAAGCTAAACCCAGCTGATCCCGCCAAACGCAGTTAGTCAATACCTTGGATATTTGACTTTGGTGACGATGTAAATGCATGGCCTGCTAAGGCATGGGTACTTACGATATTTTACGCTTACTGTTATCGTAGTGTATCCATTTTTTACCGCTAGTCACGATACGATGCAAAGATTCTTGCTTTTTCTGCTGTTGAAGCAGCTGTTCATACGTAAAAAGACGTTCACGTCTATCGGCTTCAACATGTACGGGACCCAATGACCTTTGGTTTTCAAATATTCAAAATGCTTTTGAACGTTTCGGCTCCTAATGATTATGTAAGTTCAGCCAATGTCTGACAGACGAACGTCTGTCTGAAAGAACGCTCTGGCGCACCAAAAAAAAAAACATATGAAGACTCATCTTCATATTTTTTTCTTTTTTTGGTGCGCCAGAGCGTTCTTTATTATCAACATCGAAAACATTATTTATGAGGCGTCTAATCCAATATTTGAATTTTGTCTCAAACAAAGCATGGTCGCCGTACGTCAGAATAAAAAGTCTGTGTGCATCAGCTGCAGATTTTATAAAATAAACTAGTGCAGTGAAATTACCCTTTAAAACGCTTTCTTGAAGGAAATGAAATAATTTGTTTTAAATTAGAAATTATATAATTTACTGAATTTTAAGCTTTCCTAAATTACTTCTACCTAACAGATTCGTTATCATCTTACGCACGAAACTCCTGGCAACGCCATCTGTTGATAAACAGCGAGAACTTATTCAACATCACATAAATATTAAACATATTTTACCATAGTATCCATTGGCATTGGTCTTAACCTTTACAGCTTCAGCTTAATGACGGCTCGGTCCAGTAAAACTCATTACGTATATCATAGAAGTAATGGTTTGAGAGTAAAGAACATCTGGGGCATATGTGATTTTTTCAAAACTAGATTGCCATAAAGACGTGCACAGATTCAATAAATATAGCATCATACAGAACATAACCAGTTTCGAAACAAAAATAATAATTAAATTCACCGATCGTATTGTTCGTTTTTCAGTGACATTTTTTTATATCTTCATTATTACACTTATATTAGCCTATTTTCATTTTACGAAATGAGTTAAAAAAATGTTGCCTAGTTACTACGTAAAATTGCGTGTGCGCATAGATTGGGGGTGTATTGTGAAGGCACAATAGTCGCAGGGATGCAGCTGGCGTCCTTTTGTCACGGCTAGCGAGGGGTGGCGACACGCGTGCGTAACCCTACTGAGAACTTCGTCACCAGCTATGAAACTAGATGCAAGTATTGTCAACTTTGTAACCAGTTACTAACTAAAACTATTATGCAGGCAAATTATGTAATTATTTTAATATACCTTTCTATAAAGCCCCTGCCCAAAATAATGCTGCATGCGATTAGAAATGTTTTACACAAGGCGCTCATACCCACTCACAGATCGATAAAAGATCGGTGACGCTAAGCTACACTCAGTGCGGACAGCCTATGGATGGGTGACCGCATAGTGGTAATTTAACTGAGTGTCTCCATGCTTAGGAGGACACTTATAGTGGTCGGTCCCGGTGGTTGTCATTAGATGACAATCGTTAAGGCAATCTGAGACCATTGAGCGGCTGAACAACCTGCTTGACTTGGCCGCTAACCAAATGAAAAAGAAAATAAAGAGATAAGACTACACATACTACAATATGTAATAAGAAATTGAATAGTTAGAATATTGAAAATATTCTGGGAACAGCTACTAACTACATACATTGAGCATTTTTCATGTTAGTCTGACACACGTTGCTAATATAAAACATGCAGGAGTAAAAAATAAAGAGAAGAAATTATAATATATTACCCCTATAAGAGTATTCCGTGTGGTGTCCGGATTAAGAATATAGCACCACTCCATCTCCTCTCATGGACTCCGTAAAAGGCGACTAAGGGACTCTAAACCAGAGGGATGGGTAGCAGCGTTCCTTCTGTGAAACGGTAGCCATACTGCGCTCACTAACCCGCCTGCCAAGCGTGGTGAGTATTGGCAAATACCCCCCAAAATGATGACACAGTTGTGAAATTTCTATGGGGGAGGCCTTTGTTCAGCAGTGGACGTCCTTTGTCTGATATAATGATGACTATAACTAAAGAGTTTAGTATTCACCAGGATAGCTAAATATTTAATTACGAGTAACCTCAATTTAAATAACTAATTACTAAGCACTTTTTCCCCTGTTACGACATCCACGAGAGGAAATGGCCACTCCATTTGCTATATTCTTAATCTAGACACCACACAGGATCATAGTAGTAAGATATGAATAATTAGGTATTGTTTGTGAACTTCGGTAAGTAAATATATAGGAGTACTGGATTTCCGTAAAAACGCCAATACAGATTTTCCCGACTGGAAGATCGTCCCTTCTGTGAAATAGCACCCATTCTGCGCTCACCATCCCGCCTGCCAAGCGTGGTGAGTACTGGCAAATTCCCCCAAAATGACGACACTATTGTGGAAATCTATGGGGGAGGCCTTTGTTCAGCAGTGGACGTCTATAGGCCAATATGATGATGATGAATGACCGAAAACTAAAACGCCATTTATTATGAAGTCCTGCTTTAACTATTATATTCGAGAAACCGGTTTTCGGTAGGAAATCAGATGGCTCAAATGGCGCTTCGGCCATAAAACCCGAGAATCAGAAATCAAGTAGAACTTGAGTCGAGATTCCATCCATTGAATATAAATGCTGGACGTATTTCGTAGAGTTCATTTTTGACTAACGCAATCTAGACTCGAGTTTTACTAAAGTTTTGCTTTTCCTCTTGTAATACGGGCCTTCATGTTCAGCTAGTGTAGTGATTACTAAACTCTTTAGTTCCTAACTAAGCTATTTCAGGAGTATAAGTTTAGTAGCCAACGTTTAGTAAATTGTTATTTTCAGCGCAGTGTACATATCTTTGAAAGAAGTCAAGTGCAAAGATGTAGCTAAAGGGTTTATTACATGATGACTGCTATTGTGTATGGATCACGATTGGTACCATGAACAAAAATAGCACGCACATGGTGATCGAATTCATTCGTGTTATGAATCATATATCGATCTTTTGATAACATCTAAACTTGCAGGTCGTTCACATCGCTCTGCCGTGAAATAAACTCTAATCTAGGCATTGCATTGAGTTCCATAATCAAATATATGATTATATAAAAATTACACATGATTTACTTTGACTGATACGATTTGATTGATTGGCTTTTCTTTGGAGATATCCTAGGCTAAGCCTACTTAAAAAAAATCTGTTGCTAAAATTCTGAAGAATAGATTCCATAGTGTGTTCAGCGACTGTTTACTATACACACACTCACACACAAACACACACAAATATATATATTTATATATATATTTATATATATATATATATATAATTTTTTCTTAGCTTAGGCATACAATTGCAGCTTATAAAAAAGAGATTAAGAGCAGATTGCAGCCTATAAAAGAGAGAAGAAGAGAAAAGTTCAATCATACTCGGTAACTTTTTCTTGCATTGAAATATTATAAGGTCAAAAAAACGTTTCCATTGGAATGAAAACGTTAATTTCATTAGTTACTTAGAAATTTGTGGGCTACCTCAAAATATTGAACATTTCAGTTAAGAAAGCTGGATCTACCCTTATTGGCATGGGCTATGGGCTAAACTTTATAGAAATTAACTAGGAATAGGACTCATATCCAGGACGATGCATTTATTCAGACTGATATGACCGTGGCGTCCCATTTAGATACATAATTAACCCAAAAAAAGTGACTTTGCATGACTTTCCACTGGATGTAACCTGTGCTAATTTGAAAAGCTTTTTAGTTCTCATCAGAGCAAGCACGGCGCCCCCCAGGCTCAGCCTGCTTAGGGTTCCGAAAGTCCGAAGGAAAAAACAGCGGAACCGTTATTGGACCACTCGTGTGTCTGTCTGTCCGTCTGTGACAGCTAATTTGTTCCGAATCTACTGGACCGATTAAGTTGACATTTTGAATATCACTTTTGGGGGGCAAAATAGAAACTTAAAGAATAAAGTTTTACAAACTGTACCGTGTAATATATGAAATAAAAGGGCTTGTTGTGGGGGTTTCATATATATTTAATTTATAAATTTTAAATATAAAGTTTTAAAGTTATTTAAGAAAACGCACAAAAATTTACCATCGCCCCCGCCCAGGGGTGCAATTCTCTAAGCTCAAACATCCATACATCCTTGAATAACGAATTGAAAAAACGGTGTAAATCCAATTTTGTAATCGATAGGACATGATTAAAGCTATTCAAGGACAAGGTTGCAGACGGTGAGCCATGAGAACCAGTCTTAGCGAATACCAAATTGGGTTATCGGCGTTATTTAAATTCTGTATTCAGGGATGTATGGATGTTTGAGCTTAGAGAATTGCACCCCTGATCTCCGAAACTACTGAGATTAAAATTTTGAACAAATATGGATAATAGCTCTTTACCTATATATTACAGGAAATCCTAAAATAAGTCTGGTCTTAAAATAACATGGTAAATCTTTCAATATTGTGCGTACAAACTTACGTTTGCGGTTGGAATGTATGGGAAAACATGTTTTTGTACTACGATGTTAAGTTTTTCCGGGGATAAGTTATTGGTACAAGACCGAATTCAACAATAGACAATATATTCAGCAATTTCGGAATCCTCTCCACGCGAGTTCAACTCGCACTTGTCCGGTTATTTTAGCTTATATTGGTACATTAAGCCCTTAAACTGGACAAACTAGGGCATATTTTCACCCTGAACGTTTCATCATAATAGGTAGCTGTTAAGGTTCGTATCGTATGGCTTCTGAATGTAAAGTAGCAGTTTACAAATGACCTTTCAATTACTGCGTTGAAAGATGTCAATATTGCATTCCGATGTGTCCGTGCCACCGCCTGACCGTGATATAACCGTATACGATTGACTTTTTGCTACGAATATAATTTTTATTGCGTGTTTAGTTTTATTTCATGTTGTTTGTAGTGTGCTTCGTATAGCCGAGTGACGAAATCCTACATGAATTTTTAACGCATTGTACAGCTAATGGTGTGGCCACTACTGACGCACCATACCATTAATAAGCAACAAGGGGTGGAGTTGGTTTAGTTTTGTTTTTTAATTGTATCAAATCGACTTTGATTGTAAGCTTGTATCGTTTTTATGTACAAATATCTGTTTGAAATACATATAATATATACAATAAGTGTATTACATTATTACGATATAATTATATGATAATATAACTATATAATTATATTATAAAATCTTTCTCGTTATTTTTTTACAGCGTCATGTGTTCTTTATCTTTTATTTATAATAAACAAATTGTGAAAAAAGATATTTTTTTGGTACCGTAAGAGCAACTATTTAATATAACGGCAAAAAATGTAGCTTATATCTTCTTGTTTAATACACGCGACCCCTTCAACCTACTGATTGTCCGCAAATAAAGTGTATTATTTATGTACGACTATCCGTAATAACAAGCAAAGGAAAAAAATCTGTGATTTATGTTATAAGCAAAATGTTGTTGGAATTTTGTTCAGAACTACTGAAAATTGTCTGGCTAGTCAAGAAAAGACTGTGCCATGAACTTTGGCTATATCGGCACCGTGATTAGCTGAAAATAGCGACAGCAGACGCGACAGCAAGGATCAAGGATCCACCGGTGATAAATCGCCTGAAATAGAAAGGCGAGGATGCATTTTTTAGTTCATTGATCGTCCGACAGAATGTCAGAGATCTGCGCCTATTTTATCGCTATCGGCAAATACGTAACATCAAAATTACGTTTAACAGCCTGTCTCAGTCTGCGTGATTTACGCCTGTCGCAAACCGTCTGTGACATACGTATTCAGCCTATTATTCATTACACCCACCTGGCAGAAAATGAAACGTAGAACCATCAACGGTATGAGAAACTCGAATACACAGACAAGTAGTGAAGCGCTTTTTTAGCATCAATAGGTACATGAAAATAACACGCGTTCTAAAAGCTAGGCGCTTTTAACGCTAAGAACATTCAAAGAAACCGTAAACGTTGGCCCGGTATGTAATGTGACTATGGGCTATTAGGTTAGCTAATAAAAGAAGGGGGAATCAACGTTGTTACGGATGAACACGGGCTTAGCTGGCGGTGCCAACCGCGGCCTGCTCGACTCAAGCCTGGCCAAAGACGTCACAAGGCGAACAAATACGAGCAGGTACATCAATCATTTAGCCGGCCTTGAACTGGTTTGTTATTATTAGGAATTACCGTTACCTATGTATATATGAGTTAAGTACGAGAATGATACAAAGGCTTAAAAACAGTCCTAATACCTAATTTTGTGGTTGTTCCCTAAAGCGTTATACGTTATAAACGCGATATGCGTTATTAACATAATCAGCCCATTACTTTCCCACTGTTGGGCACGAGCCTTTTCTCAGGATGAGAAAGGTTTGGCCTTAGTCCACCAAACTGGCATAGTGCGGGTGTGCGGACTACACACATCATTAAGTACATTTTGGAGCCCTCTCAGTTGTGCAGGTTTACTCACGATGTTTTTCTTCACCATGAACGCAAGTGATAATCAAATAGTGATTCGCGCATTAATTCTAAAAGTCAGAGGTTTATGAACTCAGACCCTCCTGTATGGAAGGCAAATGTTTAACCACTATACTACCACTGCTATGCGTTATAAACCCGTAGCGTAAATATTAAATTTACAATCTAAGGTTCTTAAGTTCTCTCATTTCGGCCGAATGAAGTCCACTGCTGGACACAGGACTCCCCCAAAGATCACCACAACCACCGATATGGATGTGTTGTGGGCTCATTGGGGGGTTTTGCCATAATCACCACGCTTGGCAGGCGGGTTGGTGATCGCAGTTGAGTTGTTAATGTACTCGAAGGACGCTGCTGCCCATCCTCCGGCTTATCCCTTAGTCGACTTTTACGACACCCATGGGAGGAAATGGGGTGGTGGCATTCTGAGCCGGCACCACATGTTCTACTAGATGGGATATATTCATGAGTAGAAAAATAGCAGTCGATGAACATTATTTTATCACTAGAGACTCGTAGAAGACCTGTATCCTACAGTGCATAGTTACAAGTTTACAAGTTGAAGAAGAAGATGATAACGAATTATAATAAAATTATAGTTAAAAACTAATAAAAACACACTAATAGCGAAATCTGAACTCAAAAGCACAAAATAATTTTTTTAAGCGCGTGAAGTACTCTCTTCTTATATTCTCTTAACCTATGATATTGAGCCCACAAATTAATTACTTAAAGATAAAAAAAAATTGTAACGCCATGTTTTAAATCATCAGTTGATGATCCTGGTGACAGCACCAGGCCATAGTCATGTTAAATTGTTTTAGTGTCATCGATTTTTGATACGTCTGCAATTCAATTTCAAGTCCAACAAACATCTAGGAGTGGGTGAAAACTGAACTGCAAGATTCCATTACATTCGTGCATACTTACATAGTTACACACAGATAACAAGGTCATGCTAATATAAAGCGTGTAAAAATGAGTCCAAGAAACGAGATTGACTGAAATGAAATGATCTTTATTTTAGGAATTAGGTTTAAAAAAACACTTACTACACAAAAATTTAGATGAAGCCGGCATTTAATACTGACTACCTCTGTGAAAAAATACCGAAACAAACTCAAAGGTTTATGTTTTAAAGTACAGACATAATTAGACAATACAAATTTATTTGAGAAATATGTACGGCGTAGTCAGGATTGGTTGGGCTAAGTATAAAAATAGCCGTTATATGAATAAAAAGGTCCTCAGTTATTTCAGTCATTATAACAAACACCCTACCTTCTATAGTTTATTCAAACGAATGCCATTAAAAGTTGGTAGGGCGTGTATCGAGCGTAAGTAGAGGTTTTGATTGATCGGCGTTCCCCCGGTGAACCGTAGCCATGGCCGGTGAGTTATGGCACTGCACTCTCCATGGTGAAAGAACGTAAACATTGGACGTCACCTGCTCAAATCACTTGCCACCGCAGTTATTTATAAAATTTCATGATTCAAACCCCTCAAAAAAGTGTCAAATACCTAGCAATATTTGAGTAGATTAAATTAGAAGGTTGTTCTCGAAAGTTATTGATAATAAATTGTGAAGTGAATTTCACGTATTTAAAGTGATTAAACAGTTAAGGACAACGATCTATGAAGTGTCACTAGGGTGGATACTTATAAGTGACGTCAGCGGAAACGTTCACGAAGGGCTTCCCTCTCTACGACCCTCGTACTGAGTGCGTCTGCTAAATGACACGGCTACGTTATAATCGCCACTCAACACCACGCGATGCCTTATTTACATACATACAGCTAGCTAAATTAACGAGGAAGTAATATGTAAAATGTTTTATATGTATTAATATGTATCTTGTTGACGCCAATGCTGTTCTATATTTCTATATTGGAGATATTTAGACTCGAAGTTTCGCGTCAAAGTTAGAAATAACGATCAATGTTTATGGTTCTAAATCTATTAGGTGTGTACTTATTTCCAGACGTAATAGTCATTGAATGAGTTTGTTTGTTTCATCGTTAAACTGAAGCTATATAAATGAGTTGACTATCTGTTATAAAATCGACTAATGGAACGTAGCAATTCATCATCACGACTTTTCTTGAAATGTTTTTCGAATTGAATAGCTGGTAAAATTACGGTGAGTGACAACTACATTTGCTGGATAGTAAATTTAGCTCGTATGTTGCAAAAAAATCTCTTAAATATTATAATCCATATAGAGAGAGATAAATTTATATGTATTAGTATATACATTACACTGATATATGTATCATATCACCCAAAGGACGTCCACTGCTGAACCAACGCCACCCCCATTTATTTCCACAATTGTGTCGTCATTTTGGAGGTATTTTCCAATACTCACCACACTTTGTAGGTGGGTTGGTTTGAACAAACATACAGACAGACAGACAAAAAATTTAAATATTGTTTTTTTGTTGTAGGTATCGTATGTACTTTCATATGCATTTAGTAAAAAGCTGTTATTTTGACATTACAAACAGACACTTCAATTTTATTTATTTGTATAGATTAGAAATCTTTTTCAATAGATTACTAGTGACATAAGACTTAATAAATAATGTCTCAAGGTGATGAGCGTAGTGTGGTGCCACTCAAGACTAGTCCTGCTTAGCATTACAATTGTTATGGCAGGCATGACGCTTACCGCCTGGAGAATGAATAGGTTCTCTCGTCCCCATGTTGTTTAAAAATAATTACGATTAAAGCACATTGATAAGCGGAAACGCCTTAAAACGTTTTTCCACCGATGATTACTTCAATTGTAATTACCGAATATTCCAATTACGTGTTCATTACTTTACAGTTGCATCAAGTGACGGCTATCCATCGACGTCCATTTACAGATTAAAAATGGATCATATACTGTCTAAAATCGAAAATTAAAGTTCAACGGACTGAGCGCCACGCGACTTGCAACCCTTCGTTTCTAACTGTTATTATTACCAGAAAAAGTGCTGTAAAGTGTGCTAAGGTCGTCCGGTTTTTTACAATAGAGGAGTTCTTTTGAATTTGATATTAAAAATAGGTGGGGTGTACTTTATTGGGTGGCAATCCAGTGTGGGGTTCTATTGAATTGTAATATGAGGGTGTATCTGGACCTTTTTCGGGATGAAGTAATTAATATTTGGAACTAATAGGTGGACCGAGTTAGATATGAGGATGGATGACCGGCTCCTGCATTCGTGATATTTGCTGTTGAGTAGGAATTTGACAAAGATTTAGAGACGTGATGGCAGCACAGAAGCCAAAGAAGCATAAAATGAACGAAATGATATCATTACACCGTTTAAATTTCATGTAGCATTTCATGCAGGTAGTTGTTCGGGGTCTGGGTGTATTGTGTGTCAAATTTATGTCTCTATAGCTCGCTGTGTGACCTTAAGCTTTCTTATAAGGCCCATAGTGAGTAACCATGTCTGTGTTCCATATGTCATCACTGGTAACACACACTGGTTAAAGACTTTCATCTTGAGGCATTGCGGTATTGTTGACGAAAAGACGTAGCGAAGTTTCCCAAACGCTGCCCAGTTACATGCCTTAATTTAATTCAAGAATAATGCTAATAAAAAGATACTGCGTCAGTTTTCTGGTCGCTAGGATACGGCTACTTCCATAAACACATGCGGGGAATTCCTTTGCCATGGCGAGCCTTGCTTTCATAGTAAGTTTTACTGACCCTTCTAGTTTCGTGGTAACGCTTACAAATAAGTGATCACGGTTACTACAAGAGACTGGTATGATTTTTTGTTTGAGTGAGGTTTCAAAGACAACCATAAGCCACTTGATTATATACCAGAGTGTATAGATTTTGCTAGTAACTACTTAAAACTTAAAAAAAGTATAGCTATTGTGTTTAGTGTTGAATATGTGACGGTGAAGTCATCATATCAGCCAAATAAAATCCACTGCTGAACCAAGCCTCCCCGAAAGATTGCCACAATTAGGATTGGGTGTGTTGTCTGCTCATTGGGGGTTTTGCCATAATCGCCTCGCTTGGCAGGCGGGTTGGCGATCACAGTAGAGTTATTAATGTACTCGAAGGATGCTGCTGCCCATCCTCCGGCTAATCATAAGTAACAACATATGCATAAGTAGGAAACTACTTCGCAAGTAGCAACTACAAGAAATTTCTATAAAGTTGTTTTTTTTAAAATTATGTAATATAAATAGTTGTACGAAAAATAAAAATAATATGTTCATTGATTGAGAAAATTGGCAGTAGATAGTCGTTTATCTGACATAGCTGTTATGGTTTCATTGGTGTTAGATAAAAACTCTAAGATATATGTATATAACTGCATAAAACCAAGCACTTACCTAAAAAAATTACTCACCCTTATAATAATATTTACGGAATACATTCGCTATTCAAAAATATTTAACACTCTAAAACTTTTTGACTCAACTACCAAACCAGTCGGTGGGGCCATCGAACTCTTAAAAACTGGTCTTTGGACTATTCTAATGCAACTCTAGTTGTGAATATGGACACGGGAGTTTAGAAGGGAGCAGGGGTACCGTGGGAGATTGGGCCCTGTCATAATTTCCAACGCGAACCACCCCGCGCAGCTGTCGCGATAAATTTTGGATTCGATGAATCGATTGTTTGATTCACGACTTTCATTGTTCCTATTCGATTGTTTGCCAATCCGAGAATGTTTGTCACGGAGACCCATGAGAGCGAATATCAGGCATTATTTAATAGTTGGTGGCAGACCCGTTAATGGGCGTCGTTTAGGCCTCCCAATATTGAATAGAACGCGACGTGTGAAATTATAGTGTTGATTTTTATATAATTGAAAAATTACGAGGTCCTATCGGTTAACAACTAAACCTCACCTTGGTAACAAAGAGTGAAAAAGAGTGCCTACGTTTATTTATTGTTTTTTGTACAATGGCACTTACATAAGTTGGACTTAATGCCATGTGGCATTCTCTACCTGTCAACCTTTGTATATTTATAGGTACTCCTTTTATCTATACGAGTACATACATACATACGAATAAGTAAAATTGAAGTGTCCGTTTGTTGTGTCTAAATAACAGCTTTTTACTAAATGAATTACTAAACTTTCATATGGAAAGTAGGTACATATGGTACTAGAACAAAAAAAACGAATTTTATAAATTTTGTCGGTCTATCTATCTGTTTGTTCCGGGTAATCTCCGAAACGGCCGAACCGATTTTGACAGGACTTTCACTGGCAGATAGCTGAAGTTACAAGAAATAAGATAGGCTACTTTTATTTTAGAAAAATAAATAGATAAAGGAACCCAATAAAAATAAACATGAAATCCAATATACATACTCTAAATGTCAACTACCTATGTCGAAGTACTCTAAATTATTTATCAAATACGACGAGTGAAACTGCGGGGCACAGTTAGATTTTTATATGATGTGTGTCTTATAATACTCAATCCTTTTAGCACGTTACTTGGACGCTGTTAAAATATTATGAATCTATTTGCAGTATTAATTACAAAAAATTTACATCGCAACCGGTTGTAGGATTACACGCATCACAGGCCGGTCGCATATGTCTAAACCCAAACACAATAGCTTTTTTAATGCACTCTATTAAATATGCAGATAGGTTGCGCGTGCGAATAATGCATGTGAGTTTTAATCCTAGACAAAGCGGGCTGGATTAATCATCCAAAATATGGGGATACTTTTTTGGGTAGTTTAATAGTACGCGCTGGGGTCGTTGTACGCAGCTGCGCAGGCGTGGATCAAATTGATAGGTCCGTCGTACATATGTCGCGGGCAGCGTGCGCGTGCGCCACTACGTCACGCAATGTGCGAGCTCCGGCCGGCTGCACGATTATTGTTATGTTTTGGTTTCCTAATCTCATGAATATTGCAAACTTAAAATGAATTTAGGATGATATTTAGGCTCATCACTGACTCATTGACTGACTCTGTAACGGTGTAAGAAAAAAGTTTGTATTAAATTAAAGTATTTGTTGAAAAAAATGCTACCTGCATACCTTCCAAACTTAATTGTAACTATATGATGCATTAGTATTTATCTGTTAACTATCATCATATAAGCCAAAAGATGTCCACTGCTGAATAAAGGCCTCCCCCGTAGAATTTCACAACTGTGTCATAATTTTGAGGGGGATTTGGCAATACTCACCACTCTTGGCAGAAGGGCCGGTGAGCATAGAATGATGCTATTCCACAGAAGGGATGCTGCTGCCCATCCCTTTGGTTTAGAGTACCTTAGTCAACTTTTACGGAATCCACGGGAGGAGATGGGTGTCGGAAAAGGCGACTATGGGATTAGCCAAAGGATGGGCAGCAGCGTCCTTCGAGTACAATTATAATTCAACTGCGATCGCCAACCCACTTGCCAAGCGTGACAATTATGGCAAAACCCCTCAATGAGCACACAATACTGGGTGTATTGGTATTGGTCGTTGTGGTGATCTTTGACGGAGACCTGCAGTGGACTTTATTCGGCCGAAATAATAATATGTACTTTAACTATAAACGATCACATAATGACAAGATGTCACGGTGGCCCAGTGGTTTACGAACTCGCTTCTACTGAGGGGTTCAAAACCAAGCATTTACATGTTTTTCAATATCATAAGTTTTTTCTTGGTTAATTTATGACACCAAACTAACTTTAGGTGAAAGGAAACATCGTGAGGCGACCTTTTTTTGTCGTGAGGAAATCCTCATCGACTTCCTCCGGCCCCTTATCGGCTAAAACCCCACGCTGGGGGTGAGGTTTTCACTTTGTCAGCATTAAACCGTACTCTATCCTGAGGCGACTTGGATCTAATTGTTTGAAATACCTAACATGCAGTGAGCAACCCTAGTGATCAATGCTCGTTACTTCTCAGTACGAAAGCGCCAGGCACTAGTGGTCTGGCATGTTTGCCGAACTGGGTCTGTTTGGCACAGCTGTGGGGCACATAACAATGTTCTCCTTGTGTTTTTATTGTATTTTTTTTATTTTATTTTTTTCAGTTTATGTGTACCACATTGTCTGCGTCAAATAAATAAATTTTCTTTCTTTCTTTCTTTCTTTCTTTCTTCGTCCTGCTGCTGTATGACATTTACTGGCTGATATTTATTATTTAATTACACAAAAATATATTACGATATTTCCGTGTGGTGTCCGGATTAAGAATATAGCCTTGTGCCGTAATTGTCATAAAGGGCGAATAAGGGGTTCTAAACCAGAAACATGGGCAGCAGCGTCCTTTCTGTGGAACAGCAGCCATTCTGCGTTTGGCAGCCCAGTGCCAAGCGTAGTGAGTACTGGCAAATTCCCCCCAAAATGACGACACAATTATGGAAATCTATGCGGAGGCCTTTGTTCAACAGTGGACCCCCTTTGGCTGATATTATGATAGTTACAGGTAAATACTAATACTCATAAAGTTACAATTAAGTTTGGAAGAAGGTTTTATATATTTTTTCTTCTGTCGTATAAATAATAAACAGTTGAGCCGTTTTTAAGCGAGCTTTAAAGGTGACCATTACATTCTGAGTCAGCTAGAAATATCGAATTAACAGCGCGAGCGGTTGAAGTGCCAACCGTGCGGTATCTAATCGAGTGTTCAGCGATACACAAACTATGATAATGTTGATAAGAACGGGCGGCGAACACCCTCGGTGGATACGAATGTTCTTTAACTATCGATCGGGTTACACCACCGATCAGCTGTCACATGTTGCTATTAGTTTTAGTATTTGGTATCATTTATGTGTATACTAACTGTGCCCCGCGGCTTACCTGCTATCCCACAGGAACTGTACATTTTTCATTCGATCAAAAGTAGTAGTGACACTCTCCGGCGAATAAACTATCTCTATGCAAACAATCACGTCGATATGTTGCTCCGTTGCTGCGTGAAAGAAGGACAAACCTACTAACACACTTTCGCATTTATATTGATTCAAAAATAGCGAAATTAATTTTAAGGGGGCAAAGTTTACTAAAAAGCAAGTTGTATTTTTCGTATTTTCTTGCAAGTGTTGTCTTTTTAATGAGTAAAGTACCTATTCGGCAAGGGCGGATCCAGGCGGGCTCAGGGGGCCATACCCTCGGTCAAAAACTGTGGGATGCAGTTGACCTTAGACCTAGCAGCAACAAGGATCTCTGAAAGTCTTGAAATGAGACCCGAGGGTCCCCCAGATTATAATCCTGGACCCTGGTATTCGGGTAACTTTATAAGTTCTCTATTTTTGTAGGACCCTATATATTAGTAGGGATTAGTTTAAAGACTTGCTTATATAATGCTTATCTAATTTTTCGATCACTTAAAGCAACATATGAGTATTTTTTGGTCGAAATCGTATTTACAATAACTATCCAAAAGTCTAAGTAAAAAAATATATGTATGGAAATTAGGAATAAAAATAAATATACGATACGAAAAATAAAAATACGAAGAACCCTGTATTACTGGTTACAATATGATTGAAATATTGAGATTATAACTATTCACATTTATGTACATAATATATGATATTATGCGATTTCGGGTAAAGTTCTTAGGTCGATATGAACTATTAAGTTGTACTTTATTCAATAAATAAGTTTTTGTTTATATAAGACTTCTCAATGAAAGCCTAATAAAGGTAATTAAAGAAAAATGTGAACAAACAACTATTTTAAATGAAAATAAATTCATCTACCATTTGATTTGTGTAGTTTAGTTAAACCTAATATTTTATGTTACAGAACTGGATAGTCTTATGCTTTAATTACGTTTACTAGTTTATTTTTATTTCATATACCAAATTAACCTAATTCTAATATTAAAAATATTACTCCTAATTGAAGCGAATTAGGAGTAGTATTTTGTTTTAGACATTTACGTGCATGCATTTATTTTCTAGTACACATACTAGGAGGGATCAACAAGTAGTGAGAACGACATACTCCTTGGTAAGAAAAAAAAAATACTGGCAGGCATAGCTCAGATACATATTTGTAATTTTAATAAAGAAAAAAAAATCATCGATTCTCTTTTGTTTTTTTTTAATGTAGTAATTTTTTTGCCTTGAGGCGGAACGTGTTCTCGAATTGGAGAAAAACGAAGTGCGATAAATACCAGAGGTATTTAAAAAAGTTAACCGCGCAAGAGATTTATTGCGATTTGGAGGCAACATAAGGAGAGTCTGCTCCGCCGTATTCCACTGTCGCAAGGTGGGCTGCTCAATTTCGAGTAGGGAGAACGAGCACGGAAGACGAACATCATTGCGGCCAATGATATTATATATTAAAAAGAAGTAGATATGTTACATGCGCGGCAAAAGTAAGAACCAAAACTCCCCCAATCGTAGCACCTCGCAATTGCTTCGCCTAGATAGCTATCTCTTTTACTCTTGCTGTTTTTGCTTTCTTTCTCACGACATGGTTGTGCAAGCGAGACTGTATTTTGCGCGCCATTTAATATGGACATAACATATCTATGGTATAGTATCATTGGTTGCGGCCGTCCATCGACGTCAGTCACCCAAGAAAATGTTTCGAAGTCGAGAAAATTGTATTGAGCGATCGAAGAGTTACCATCCGATACTTAATTCAAGAAACGGGCATTTCATAAGTAGTAGTAAGTATTCAATCCATATTGAAACAATCTTTGAATGTGAGAAAAGTTTCCGCAAGTTGGGTGCCGAGAATGTTAACCGACAGTCAGAAACAAAATCGACTTGACATTTTGAAGATATTGTTGGACAAGTTTCAAGAACATTCTGAAAACTTTTTGTCTCGTTTCGTAACAATGGACGAAACATGGGTCCATCATTTTGATCCCGAGACAAAACAGCAACGGAAACGGCCATCATCACCGACCCCGAAGAAGTTTCGTGTTGTGGCATCAACTGGCAAGGTTCTAGCCTCAATATTTTGGGACTCAGAAGGGATATTGTTGACTGATTACCTGGAGCGCGGAACCACTATTACAGGCCAATATTATGCAGCTTTAATTCCCAAGTTGAGGAATGCCATCAAAGAGAAAAGGAGAGGAAAACTTCGAAGGGGCGTGCTGTTTCATCACGACAACGCCCCCGCGCACAGGTCGGCAGTTGCGATGGCTGCCATTAAGCAAGCTGGCTTCGAATTGGTTGACCACCCCCTTATTCACCAGATCTGGCGGCTAGCGATTTTTATCTGTTCCCCAAATTGAAAAAATACTAAGGGGAAATAGGTACGAAGACGATAACGAGGTGATGGATTCCGTGGAGAGCTTTTTGCAGGACCAAGACAAATCTTTTTTTGTGAAAGGGATTGAAGCCTTGGAAAAGCGCTGGGCTCGGTGTGTAGAGACACTCGGAAACCATGTAGAAAAATTAATTCTTAAGTTATCAATAGTCATTACATTCTATCATTCTCACTACTTTTTGATCCCTCCTTGTATGTGTGCTTGAGTATATATTACATGTATTATGTTTCAGGTATTTATTATGAACTAATGTAAGTATCTAGGGTAGAACATAAAATATTGTTTTATTTTATATTTCATATATTTGTGCATTAATGATATAATAATTGTATGTGCTAGGTTTGCGCGTTGCAGGTATGTGTAAACCGATACCACACGAATGGATGCTGGACGTTGGTAACTATGCATAGATTAAATGAAATATTCAATTCAATTCCTTTCAATTCTCATGGAATGCAATAAATGCATTCCATAAGTAAAGGTAAAGACAGATAGTACGTTTAAATCTATGGATCAATAATTATAGACCCCGTTGGGCACGACATAGTTTAGTATGATAGAGGAAGAGCTGCTTATTTACTTTAATTTTATTTGTTGTTGTTACATTATTCCCCTACTCGTAGGTTCTTATTATAGTGACGTATTTTTTATTGTTGGATTAGAGTATAGACATATTTGTAGTTATTAGTTTTAATTCAATTATAATCAATTACAACATTATTTTGTTGTGTTTGTTGGATACATATTAATTGTACGTATGTAAGTTATTGCATTATTAGCTATATATGATATTTTATTAATTGTATTTAAATTATTGCACTATTTACAATTTGTTGTTTATTGTTACTAGTCGTTAAAATTCTACTAATTTTAATTCATTTATTGCAGTATTCATTGGGTATGGAAATTTCTAAATTGTATTGAAATTATTGCATCTATTATTTACAAGTGAATCATTGAATTAGTGTTAATTAGCATTGCAGTTTTTATTAGTTGATAGTACCTATAATTTTTGTAAATTGTACAGCAATTATTGCATCTATTATTTATATATAAATCATTTCATTTCGGCCGAATAGAGTCCACTGCTGGACACAGGCCTCTCCCAAAAATCACCACAACGACCAATATGGATGTGTTGTTTGCTCATTGGGGGATCTTGACATAATCGCCACGCTTGGCAGGCGGGTTGGTGATCGCAGTTGAGTTGTTTATGTACTCGAAGGACGCTGCTGCCCATCCTCCGGTTAATCCCTTAGTCGACTTTTACGACACCCACGGGATGGAATGGGGTGTTGGCATTCTGAGCCGGCACCACACGGCAATCATTTATTTAGTGTTATTTAGGATACTTTTATTTATTGAATATGTATTAATAATTGTAATTATAATTTATCGTCGATGAAGTCTTTTACGCTATAGTAACTTTTGCTGAGCAAAATAATTTTTAATTTGAATACAAAAACATTAAACATACATTAAATATATAACATTAAATGTCGTTTGGTAACTTCTAATATATTTTTATAGACATGACCAAGGGACCCGAGAAGTGCATAGCTAGTCTAGAAGTTGGTAAATTTAATTTATTTGTAATTTTTCACATATAGTATAGAATTCAGGTTATAAATAAACAAAACATATTTCCATAAGCTATATTGATTCAATAAATTAACCTTTATATATAATATCCTAAATTGACCACAAAGCATCTAAAAGTCACATTAGTTCAAACCAATTATATCAAATGCATTTTTTTTGTAGAGTAAAGCCCGTATCATGCTACAAATATGATGTAAAGTATTGATATTGTTAAACCTTTCAGTTAATTTACATAGATAGCTTTGTGTTCCACCGATGTTTTTTTTTAAATCAACTTGGTAAAGAGACGGTCAGGTAATTTGCCTGGTGGTAAGCGTTACGCCTGACCATAACAATTGTCATGCCAGACCTAGTCCTGCGTGGCACCACACTGCGCTCGTCACCTCGATACATAAGTTATTTAGTCTCTTATGCCCAGTTATTTCACTAGCTACAGTGCCATTCTAACTGGAGCATAGTCATATCTAAAGTTTTAAACACTACTGCCTAGCGGCAATTATCTGGCACTGCGGTGGTGCCTACCTAGCCGGCCTCTTGTAATAAGAGATCTACCACCAATTAAATGTTCATGAATTGTAATCTTGTTCAACTTTAATTTTGTATAATGATATACAGTCTGTACCTGTATACTGTATTAGGGATGACAGACAAATATTTCAATACTGACTGAACATCTGTAGGGTTTAAAAGGGTAAGCTTTGAAGCGAAGATTCGAAAATAATATTAGAAAGATAGATGTTGCATTTTATTAATATTGACTATGGGACGAATACTTTTATTCAAACTTATTAATGAAAACATTGATTCATTAGTGAATACATTAATTCCTTGAAACAGCTAAATAACAAGGCGCTGGGTGATGATAGTTTTACGACGCAGCTACTGAAAGCGGATGGAACACCAGTACTTAAAGTCGCAAAATCTATTCGATTCCGTCTTACTCGAGGGCGCAACACCGGAAGCATGGAATTTTTAAGTGAAACGATTCATTAACATTTCTATGTCACTCCGAGTACGTGAACACTCATACGGGCCAATTCTATTACAGAGAGGTGTGAGGCAGAGGGATGTCATTTCCCCGAAAGTTTTCACCGCTGCAATGGAGGATGCCTTCAAGCTTCTATAGTGGAAAGGATTCGGCATTAACATCAATGTCGAGTATATCACTAACCTTCGATTTGCCGACGACATTGTAGTCATGGCAGCATCGCTACAAGACCACAATGCTCGATGATGTCAACAGAGTTTACCAACAGGTGGAATTTAAAATAAACATAGGAAAAACTAAAGTCATCCCAAACGCCTATGTCATGCTTAACCCAATATCAGTGGGGAATTTTGTTTTCGAAGTTGTTGGCAAGTATGTTTACCTGGGACAAAGCTGCCAGTTAGGTAGGTTATTCGTGTGGTGTCCGGATTAAGATAGCACTACTTTAACTCCTCCCACAGATGTCGTAAAAGGCGACTAAGGGACTCTAAGCCCGAGGGATGGGCGGTAGCGTACCTTTTGTCGAAGAGTAGCCATCACTAACCCACATGCCAAGCATAGTGAGTACTGGCAAATTCCCCCTAAATAAATGAAAAAATACCTACTAAGTTCGTCTGATGGGGGACGCCTTTGTTCAGCAGTGGACGTTTTTGTCAGGCTGATTTAATGAAGTAGGTCAACTTCGAGAAATAGATCAATCGTCGAATCTGACTCGGCTCAGCAGCGTTTGGGAAACTTCATAAAGCCTTTGCGTCAATAATACCGCAGTGCCTCAAGACGAAAGTCTTTAACGTGTGTGTGTTACGAGCGAAGATCGAAGAAATTACGAGATCCATAGAAGAACTACACTTGGTAACATACCTGAAAGGATTAGTAAGCTAAATTGGCAATGGGTGGGGCACATTGCTCGTAGAAGTCATGGCTGCCGGGGAAAAGTGTTCTCGAGTGGAGACCAAGCACTGGAAAACGCGGCATAGGATGGCCCATCTAACGAGGTTGACAGGTGACCTAGTGAAGGTCGCTGTGACTCTATCTATGGAGGCCTTTTTAAGCAGTGCATCTACATCGGCTGATATGACGATGATGAATTACTGATAGTTGTTAAACGCCAGAATGCAGAAGAGCCGGCAATGAAACCCAATAATTTTATGACATTACACATGACATCGTGTCTCGATACTTATAGATAACTACTAAAGATACACATGGTGATTATTTGCGTCAGAAATGCTCCAAATATTCAACAAAATCGCCAAAAAGTGGCAAAATATACAAGATCAAATTTATTTAAATCATATAAAATTATTTTTTGTGTTATTTATAAAGTCTGCGTTTGTTAAATTAAAACGAATTATTTTATTTAAATACCTACGACTACCTTATTTACTACATACATTTTCAACGAAATATTGTCATTTTGTTCTTGAAAACGTTAACAATAAAGTACTGTTAATACTTAATTATTATACTTCTAAAATTAGAAAATGTACCTACGTATTACATTATATATGTACAATTTCATATTTTTCTAGTTAGATACAGTCCAAATTATAGAAAACAATCCCAAATATGCAACTCGATTTTAGATTGCAACCCGAAAAGTTTGCCAAATTAAGCAACTAAATATTATATTCCGGTCTTTGGTGATATATTGTACGCAGATGGTAAATGGTCGTAGTTAAACAAAACTTCAGAAACATAGAGTTCAAGATCAAAGTTTTTATTTCATATAAGATTTTATGAAAAGTCTAACAGTTGTGTACGATTCGAGAAAGTCAGTCTTATGGAGATAAGAATCTGCATAGATATTATTTATATGTCTATCTTGTTATATGTTCATTATGATGTCACATGATATATCAATATCCTATTAATTGCAATACTTATATTCTGAAAAAAGTACTCAATAATTCTGTTGTTAAAATAAGAATTTCAGAGCTCGTAAGTATTTTACAATATACGGTCATTGTGGTGATCTTTGGGGGAGGCCTGTGTCCAGCAGTGGACTTCATTCGGCCGAAATGATGAAGTATTTTACAAAGGCATAAAAGTTTCTTTGTTTCAAATTATGAAATCAGTTATCATACGTACCTATTGTTTTGTCTATGTAGAAATTCATATAAATTTAGGTTTAGATTTCTCATTTTAATATTGTAATTTTTAATTTTAATAATTTTCCATGGTCGTTTTACTTTTTATTAAAAGTAGTATACTATTTTTAACACGCGGGCTATGTTTTAAATTAAAATAAAAACAATGTAAATGTTTGCATAATTTAATCTACAAACTATTTATTTTAGTTATATTTTATTATGTTAATTATGTGCGCGTTATAATGATACGTTGCCTCAGTGGGCAATCGCGAGAGCGATCTATGCCGCTACGGGATGGCGGGCGGGCGTCTACGATGCCTGTACCGTAGCAACTGCTACATTCTACGGCTACGAGTTACGCGCAGCCATTATCGACTGTAGTATCGTACATGATATATTATTATTACGCTTGTAGACAAATAGTCAATATTAAGTTGAATGGCTTTAACAGATGCGTTATTTTTTTTTTTCACTTTTTTAAGTTATAGCAATTTTATTTCGTGCATCGAATGTGTTGCAAAATTAGATTTTATCCCTTTTCCATATCATTCGTGATATTTGTATGAAATGAAAGTAATTTTAACTTCCTGGTATACTTAATTTACAACCAATTAACCTAATCCCATCAGATAAGCAAGTTTTTTAAAGTGAACATTCCCGTAATAACGGTGGAATTAGAATGTAATTTAATGTAATTGCTTTGGCTTTTTTAGTTTTTGTGTATGCATATCGAAGTAAATTACGTCACACAGTTATAAAAGAAAGGCTAGTATAATAAAATACGACGTATCGGCAACGTAAAGTTTAGTATGAAATGCGATGTTCGTATCGTAAGTCGGATGTGGTCGGGGAACGTCGGGTGGGTTGTAAGGGATAAAGACAAAGATGGGGATGGGGCGTAAGGAGGTTGGCACAGCGCCAGCCGACAAGGTGAAGTGGCGGCGCCAGTGAAAGTCCTCGCCCTCAGATTCATCTCGTACCCTCTCGTCATCTCGCTAACTTTACATCTATATGTACGCCCTACAGAAAGTGATGGTTCCGTTTTGTGAGCGGAGTGGATAATAATGTTCGTTCTGTACATAGATATAACATAAACTTTCAAAATATAGGGTAACAATGACAGATAAATCTCAAAATATTTGAATGAGAAAATATTTCACAAAAATAAAAAGCGCGAGCATACTTTTTTATACGATTTGTAGACCAATTTTAAAAGTCAAACATCAGTTATGGGGACTGAGAGAAGATATAAACTCTGATGTAACTTTATCTTTTGAAACGTTATCTCTATCGTCTTATATTGGGCGCAGAGTTACGTCATAATAAAATAATCTTACTAATATTATAAATGTGAAGGTTTGTATGTTTGAGGCTCCACCACGCTGGTAGATTAGGCCGTGGAATAGGACATGCAGTATCAAATTCCCTTAAAAACGTGGATGAAGTCGCAATTATTAGTTATTTCAAGAACAAGTCGAAAATAACCTCAATAACATTAAAATATCGCAGAGTTGAAGACAAAATACATCTTCAAATGGTATAGACATATAGACGTCTATTAAATTCTGAATTTACGTCTAATATTGAGAATATAGCACAAAGAATATCAAGTTATGATACACGCAATGAAAATTACTCATAAGTGTAACCATCGTCTATTGTTTAATCGAAATTCAGATACACTAAAACCATTTAAAGCGTAGACATTTTGCAGGACATGCGACACAAGAAGCAGAGTTAAATTCATTGAACATGTTTAAAACGTGTAATAACAGAAAATAAGGTATATATGTAGTTTTGTATACGGTGTAGTTTTAAGAAAGTAAAATAATATTACTATAACAAAGGTGCAATGTGAGTTTTATTGTTTTTTAAACTTGACCCCATAATTTATTTGATATTTAAACGTTGGATAATTAAAATTTTATTGCTTTAAACTCGTATCGATACTAACACACATACTATAAAATATTATTTAATTCAAGTTACGGAAGCTAATTGTTTGAGTACATTAATAGCTAGCACATTAAAATTAAACGCTTAATATCGTGTGTAAGCACAGGCTTGAATGCGTGGCGGTGCTACATGCGTACATACCTTGGCTGAAGGCGGCGACGACACGCGAGCGTCGGCGCGACTGCGGCACGGTTCACTCACAGCACGACTGACACTCGCGGAGCGCGCGCGGATAGGTGCGTTTCGTGCAAACACCAAAAGCAAAATGGACATACCTGAGGGTGGCGGCTGGCACGGGGCGCGCTCGCTACTTGAATGAGCTCCCGGGCGGATCGGCGCGCGCAGGGGGCGCGGCCAGCCCGCGTGGCTCCAGCCCGCGCCCCCCGCACCCACGCCGCCCGAGCCTGCACCGCTCAGCTGAGCCCTGATTAGCCCCCGGCCGGGCTATTCAATTAAGGGTTGTTCGGTGCATCGCCGATGTAGCCCGGCTGGCCGGGTTCGCATCCAACCGATGCCGCCTTTGAGTGCTCTTCATTACAGCTTCTCTACTCAACGTTATTCTTATTTGGGCCCCGGGCTCGGCTTCCTTTGCTGCCGGATAGACATAGCTTAGAATTTGTATGTTTCGAACAAAGAACTTGCGCTAGCTTTCTGCCCATACAAAACTAAGCTTATGCTAAATATATAGATTACAAAAAGATAAATATAGCTAGAGGCTAGTTAAATATCTCACTACTATAAAGCTTTTCTCCACATATACTGGAGTAAATATCGAGTACATTACGTTGCGAGCTGGCAACTAGTTATGTCAGTAGTACGTAGTGCGAGTTAGTAGTACGTGCATTGTTCTTTGTTCTAAAACAACTACTGTTGTAACGTAGACAATTTGGGCTGTTCCGTTGCTCATAGCCAGTTGCACTCACTGATCGGTAAACGATCAGTGAGGTTAAGCAACGCTCAGTGCGGTCAGTCTATAAATGGATGACCGCATAGTGGAATTTCAACTCAGCGTCTCCTGCTTTAGAGGGATGATTGCACGTAAAATCATTTGTCTCGTGTAATTAGACTGCAGTCGTTAAGCCAAGTCAGAGGTCTTTGGGCGGCTTGAATAAATCTGACGCGAAGTCAACCTCGCGTCAGATTTATTCACTAGCTAAATGACAGTAGTAGCAGTAGGGCTGCTAATCGAATTGAGACAGAAGCTACATTGTTAGCACAAGCAGCGCGCTGGGGCCGCGGCAACTCGTTATATGTTCCTCAGAGACTTGCCAACAACCATTAACCGTTCTATTCTGTATGCGCTGTAATTGAACAGAATTATGGAACCTCGTCGGGATAGCTTGGACCTTGAGTTCCGAGGTATTTGTTGTAATATGTGAAGATATGTAGTTAAACGGATGGATTGTATTGAGTTTTATAAGTAAAATAGATGCTTTTTCTGTTGTTACAAGTGCTACCTAGTATGCAGCTAGACAGTTACAAATTTATCTCAATTCTCCCGCCAGTAACGAGCTGAAAAAATGTTTACGTATTAGCTGAGAAAATTGTATTTTCTTCACTGGGGTAAAGAATTACCCACATACAATAGAGATCATGACTCAGCCGTAGCTAAAGCTACGCAACGTTCTGCGTCTCAAAGTCAACAGAATAATGACTTGACAAATACTTTTTTATAATTTGTAAAGCATTTTCTAAAATGTTAATTGGAAGTCACGTTGGTATTCGTAAATGGGATGGTACGCAGAGAGAGACTCTGCGACCCTTCCTTCCTTCTTCAAGAGAACCAATCCGGCTTCCTTCTGGACGAATGGGATTCCGCTACGACGGAAGCAACTGGCGAACAGCCACGTCAAGCGGTCCCCAAGAAACTGCAGTGCATATATCCACGTGTGGCCTGGGATGCCGTCTGGATCAGGTGCAGTGTTGCGAGCTTTTAGACGGCCAGTGGCTTGGCTCAGCTCCTTTTCCGAAACCTCCAACTCCTCGGCCCAGTCTGAGGCAGTAGGGGGTGCGAGGAGCGTGGTGCGCACTCCCCCCATCAAATCCGGGGCCATGGTTTCGGTCACCGGGGGGACATATGGGCGCAACTTGCCCACTACCATCTGGTAGGGTCTCCCTCACGGATCCCTATGTGGCCGCCCGGTAGGCCCTATAAGCTTCGTCAGTCCCTCCGGTTGTAGCGCTGTGCCGGCGTCGGGCTTCCTTGGTATCGGCGGCGGGATGCCAGGCAGACCGCGCGCAACTGCGTGATCTCATCCGACCACCAGTACACTGCCGTACGCTGGGAGCGCCTGGCCTGGGGCATGGAGGCGTCGCATATTGACGTCATCGTCTCCCGGAACCAGGACGCTCCCACTTTCGGATCGGACAAGATGCCTTGATCGACGTCTGGCCAGGCCGCGATGTTGGTAGCTGCAACGAGCAACTCTCAATCGAGCTGTGTGAGGGTCCAACGCCGCCACCACGGGTTGAGACTAGAACGGCTTGGGCAAGGCGTGCGGAAGGTCAAATCGAACATAATGTAGCGGTGGTCCGAAAGTGTGACCACCGCCTTCGCTACCCGCAAACCCGACACCATGCGTGCACAGAAGTAGCCGCCTATGTAAGATCCACGACCGACTTCCCCTGCCACCGAACGCAGGCGATAATGGACCCGCAATTC
Organism: Diloba caeruleocephala; assembly: GCA_947459985.1. Classification (NCBI taxonomy): domain Eukaryota; kingdom Metazoa; phylum Arthropoda; class Insecta; order Lepidoptera; family Noctuidae; genus Diloba; species Diloba caeruleocephala. Next base: position 24,601,430 of record OX381606.1, on the reverse strand, counting down.
AGCAATCGGAGGTCAATTGACGCCGCCCAGTCGGGGAGTACGGGGAGGCCCTCGGCCCGTCCCGACGGTTGGCCCAAGCTCTAGAGTGAGCATTGAAGTCCCCCAGGACGAGCACTGGACGGGGTGGTCATTTACAGCGAATGCTGCGTGCCACCCCGTCCAGGTATCCCTCGAAGTCGGCGAGAGACACGTTGGGGAAGACATAGCAGCCCACTACCGCCATGGCAACCGACCACTCTACAACAGTCTACAGCAGCAGATTCTGCGCTTTGTGGCAGTGATTTAGGTTACTCTGGAGGACCCTTCATTGGCCTCCATCGCCTCCGGTGAGCCTGAGGGTGCGATCGGTGTCGCCGGCTCAGACGTTGTCAGCTCCTTGGCTGAGGCAGGGGGCTGGTTTTTCCCTCCCGCTCTTCTGGGCTGCACAAGATTTGTAGCCCAATTTGTGCTCGGCCGGAAGGCCAAAGCCCGCACATAGGGCAGTGTTTTATCCGTGCCTGGCATTCTCTAATCTTGTGGCCCTGGCTGCCACAGCTGGAACACTGGTCACTCCGGTCGACCCCCCCGTGTATGGTGCACTGGAAGTGGACATAGCCAAGCTCGAGGCATCAGAAGCACTGTAATGGCCGTGCCGCCTATACCTCGATTCTAGCCGACTCAAATGCGGCAGGTGGACGACACCTTCTTGGCCTTCACCTCGCCAGCTACGGAAAGCACAATTCCGCCGATAACCTCTCAATTTCTGCCGAGAGGCTGGCGATCTGAGTATGCAATGCCTCCTCTATTTCTTTCTCTCCACCCCAGCGAGGTGTATGACCTCTGTGGGTCCAAAAGCCCATCGGAGTTGCTCACTCTACACCCAGGCAACGGCATGCACGAACGTGGGCGGAAAACCGCTATACATCTCGCGCTACACCTGCGACCTAACCGCGTCGCATAGGATACGGGGCCGGTACCTCATAGACCTCATGTGGAAAACCCCACAAGGGTGCAAGAAGTGGCTGTTGAGAAGAAGGTTGAGGCTCTGGGACCACAAAAGATAATTTCGCGCGCAAAAACAATTGCGAAAATCGATACACAAGCAGACCAAAAACCTCCTCTATTCAGATATATCGGTTAAAAATAAAGAAGTTTAACAATTTAATACATCAAGTACATAGCATATCCTTTGCATCTCAGCTAGAGATAATTGGGATAATCATGGTGTCGTGTACCTTGTTTGATAGTTAGTGGTAGTTAAATCTAACAATTCTAAATCACATAAAGCCAATCTACGTAGGCCCTTTGCACGACTTCAGCTACGTCGGCTTGGCTTTTAGCAAAAAATGTCTTCGCAGTCAGTTGACTATGAACACCCCTATATCCTTTTAAGGCCTGAAAAGACGCGATGACAGCGCAATTGGAACGTAGCTATATGCGTATTTTACCCGATTACCAATGGTGTCGCCTGTCTTCATCAAATTGAATTAACGCAGCAAACTGGTAAGGTTTATAGCAAACCTCCGTCGACTGACGCAAAGCCGTCTTTATGGTTATCCGGTATACTAGTCAATGTTTTTTCCGCATTCAAGTGGCGTAATTAGTTGGCCTAACCATTGTTCATATATTCATTGTTCGTTTTATGTACTACAAAACTAAAACGTCATTATTTCAGGCGAAAAAAGTCTACTGCTGGACACAGCCCTCCCCGAAAGAGGTGTGTTGCGTGCTCTTTTGAGAAACATATGCCATTATCGCCATGCTTGGCAGGCGGTTTGGCGATCGCAGTTAAGTTAATAATGTGCTCAAAGGACGCTGCTGTTTCATTGAAGTGTGTGTATATTATTGTTTTAGTCAGTAATAGTATAGCAAACATTTTTTTTTAAATTATATATCCCTCTGTACTGTACTTTTTCATGTGATTTCTCGTAGGCAGTTCAGGCACCGTTGCTGTTTAACCCGGCGATCTGGCGAAGCTAAAATGGCTTCGAGTCGATGTACTGTACTGGCATTTGAAAACTATTTATTTGATCTAATGTGATAAATTCAAGCTATTGCCAAGCTTCGACAGTTAATTTTGTTAGGAAAACTCGTCAACTTAATTTTACTAATAAAATATATCATGATTACTATGTTGGTCATATTGTTGCTTCACGTGGATGACATAAAAGACAATTTAGTCGTAAATAAGAATCTAGTCGCTGGTTGTGTCGCCACGAATGGCGTTTGCTTTAATTTACTAAACATGTAAAACGTTTATTTTTGTTAATGTTTGCGGACATGTTACCACGTCGTTTATCAGTTTACCTTTTTGAATATGTAGTTCTTCGGATATTCTATTTTATAAAATATATGTGGTAAGTATGGTGTTTTGAAAAAAAGGTAACTAAAGTTCAAGCAAAATAGTGCCTTCGTACTTTTCTGTCTTATGTAATTATATTATAAGTATTCCCATTTATTTGGCTCTTTTTATGATATAGCTAGGTTATATATATAAAGTATTACTTTTCAATAATTTCATTGCACATACCAAATTTCACAAAGACAAAGTCGGGGGTGTTTTGGTAATAAACAAGATTGAGGGGCACACCAGTATAGTTAAAGAACAATGATAACTCTACTTTTGTAAATTTAATTTAATTTAAAACTTTATGAGCCTAAATTGAACATACGTTTATCGAACGCATACATGAATCTGATTTTTTTGCAATTCCTATTATCATTTCGAGTTCATTTCAGATTTATATAAACCTTATTATATTATAACATTATTTATATAACATTATATAAATTTATATAAATATTTATATAAATTTATATAATGTTAAGTAAAATTTATATTTAAGTTGTTTCAATTTCTGGGTATATATTATAACGAAGTGGGACCTTAACTATACACGGATAAGCAGCATCAGTAATGATGTCTTCCTTAAATGAAAGTTCAGTTTCAATTATATATATATATTGACTCACTAAACTCAGTCTTAACCGACATAAACAGCAACAACATAATACTCACTGGTGATGTGAATTTAGACATAATGCCAGACAAAACTATAGGTCATGTTGCTGACTACCTTAACATGCTAGCTACTCACGGCCTTGAACAATCTATTAATATACCAACCAGGAATGAAGCTTGTCTCGACCACTTTATGACTAAAACTAACTTGAAAATACAAACACTGGTCTTTGACCAATTTACAGATCACTGCCCTATTCTCATCAACCTTGAAAAAACTAAAATTGAGAGACAGTACTTTTTTCGTGAAGTAAGGTCGGTTAATCATGAGTCTGCGACAAAAGAGATCGATAAAGTAGACTGGAGTGAATTCTATGAAATTGAAGATGTCAATCTCTCAGCGAAAGTATTGGTGGATAGCATTCAAGAAATAATTATATCTAATACTACCATAAAGATAACCAGTAATAAAAATAAACCTCTTAAACCTTGGATAACAGCAGGCGTTGTTAAATGTATTCGACGAAGAAACAAACTTCATCTTAAATTAAAGAAATCCCTCAATTGTAATGAACTAAAAGAGGAATATATTAAATATAGAAATAATTGTAATAAACTTATCAAATCACTAAAACGAAACTACTTCAAACATAAAATTAAAAGTGACTTCCGTAATATTATAAACACAAGGAACACTATCAAAGAATTCTGCAATATGCGTAAAGTTAGGCAATCTCCCACCGAGCTACTTAATCTACGTGCTACGCCATTGTCATCACTCGATGAAGTAAATTCGTTCTTTACTTCAGTCGGAACAAGTCTAGCCAATAAAACTTTATTAAACCTCGATAAGAAAGAAACAGACCTTGCAACTGAGGCTATTTCGAGCGGACCATCTACCTCTATGGCTTTTTTACCAACAGATCCAGACGAAGTTAGGGCATTAGTCCTAAATTTCAAAAACAATACTGCGCCAGGTTGGGACGAAATCCCTACTGACTTTGTTAAGACTAATATAAACGTATTGGCAGAACCTATTGCTTACTTATGCAACCTCAGCTACAAAAGTGGCATTTTCCCAACCCTATTTAAAAAAGCTGTAGTCTCCCCTATATACAAAGCTGGAAAAAGGGATATTCCTTGTAATTATAGACCAATATCCCTTTTGTCAACTATTTCCAAAATTATAGAAAAAATCGCAAACAAGAGACTTACAAAATATTTAGAGAACAACAACTTTATTGCAGCGAATCAATATGAATTCAGGAAGTCACTGTCTACTGAGGATGCTGTTTTGAGGCTTACCTCAAATATTACCACGTATCTAGACAAAGGAGAAAAGTGTCTTGGAGTAATCTTGGATTTGCAGAAGGCTTTTGATTCAGTATCAATACCTATACTGTTGACGAGATTAGAAAACCTGGGAATCAGGGGCACACAATTGCTATGGTTTGCAGACTACTTGACTGACAGGAAACAAATTGTACGCATTGAAAACAAGTTGAGTAGGCCTGGAAGCTGTACATTTGGTATCCCACAAGGAAGTACTCTCGGACCATCACTATTCCTTGTCTATATTAACGACCTGCGTCGAAGGACGATCAATAGAGCAGACCTGCTCATGTTTGCTGATGACACTGTGCTGTTATTCCATGACACAGACTGGAACAAAGTTCAAGGTATAGCTAACTCGGGTTTGTGTGAGGTAACTTCGTGGCTTGAGAAAAGTTTGTTAAGCCTGAATACTTCTAAGACTAAATACCTATGTTTTGCAAAATCCAAAGCATCTATGCCAGACAACAAATATACAGTTAAGATTCACAGGTATCCATGTAATCAAGTTCCAAATAATAACAGCCAATGTTCCTGTAAAGTTCTAGACCGCGTCACCTCAATAAAATATTTAGGGATTCAAATTGATGAAAGATTGTCGTGGCGTATTCATATTGAAGAAACAGCCAAACGTATTAGGAGACTTATATATGTATTTAAAAATCTGCGCAACATTGCTGATAAAAAGCTTCTGATACAAGTATATAATGCTCTCGCTCATTGTGTAATCAACGGTATATGTTCGTGGGGTGGCGCTGCCAAAACGCATATGATAGAAATAGAACGTGCTCAGCGGGCATTACTAAAAGTTATGATGTACTTACCATACAGGTATCCAACAACTAAACTATACCAGAAAATAGGGGTACTCAGCGTCCGTAAACTATTTATCTACCAATGTGTTAGGCGGTACCACCGCACAGTCGTGCCTTCCCTAATAGGCAATGGCAACAAAAGAAGATTTCGCTTTCCACTGCCCTCCATTAAGACTGAGTTCGCTCGTAGGCATTACAACTTCCAAGCACCCAACTTATATAAAGTTCTTAACAATGTTATAAATACTAGAGAAGTTAATAACTATAGGTTTAAGGAGATTGCACTAAGTTGGTTACTAAACTATAATTATGATACATGTGAAAAACTATTAATATCCCAAATATAATGAAAAACGTGAAAAAGCACACGTCAAGAGACACGTACGAAAAAACATACACACACATACATAATTCATAACACACATACATAATTCATAACGCCCATACAGGCCCCATAACATGCATACACACCTCATACATACCACATAATACACCTATTTACAGACACTTTACCACATACTAAACAGGCAAACCCCACTTACTGCTTCTTTCGACACACTATTAAAAAAGTTCAGTTAAGCTCAATATTTCTTTCTTTTTGTCTTAAAGTTATTTTAATCTATTATATACAGTTTAAATAAATTTTCATTAACACCTATGTATAAACGAAGGGGGAAGGGGACCGATCCCTGACATACAGGCTATTAACTTAGCCAAGTTCGGGTATCAGTACCATAACAAATGTATGCCTTATTGTTGTTAATAAAGTTTATTTTATTTATTTAATTACGATATAACATATTAGTTTTATATCATTAATACTACTATTATACATATAATACTATTTATTATCTTTTTTTTATACGGTTTGGTCAAACACAACTACAACTATAAAAAATCCAAGATATATCCCCTTGTCTATAACTTTAGCTGATATGTAAAACTAGCATCATCATTTCGGCCGAATGAAGTCGACTGCTGGCCACAGGCCTCCCCTAAAGATCACCACAATTACCGATATAGGTGTGTTGTGGGCTCATTGGGGGGTTTTTCCATAATTGCCACGCTTGGCAAACGGGTTGGCGATCGCAGTTGATTTGTTAATGTACTCGAAGGACGCTGACGATCCATCTCTTAGTCGATTTTTACGACACCCACGGGAGGAGATGGGGTGGTGGTATTCTAAGCCGGCACTACAAGGCAAAACTAGCGTACAGCATATTATTTCTTGACAAAATGCAAGATCAGCGGAGCACAGCAGCGACCTACAGAAGGTCGTAAGCAGACCATTAAGGGTAACTCGGCACTGTCCTTAATTGTTCCCAGCCTCGCAGTGTGGGGAACAATGTCGTTAGCGCTTATACGTTCCGTTTCCGTATTCCGTTTCAGAAAACAATTCAGATGAGCAATTTGCAAATAGTGAGGGATGCTTTGAGAGAACATTGACTATTAGTTATTGTTAATATTGTTCTTGTAACATTATATTATAATATTCATACGAAACTGTAAATGTGTGAGAATCATGTAGCCATTGATGTTATTTTTAGTACTTATATTGATTGTCTTTTGCCTGGCTGTATTGGTCTGTCATACTCACTAAAATGTCTTGCTGGCGGTGGTGTTGTGTATCGGGTCGTTCGGTTCCCTACAATATGGTTGAGCTAAGTGATGCTGATGCATGCGTCATGCTCGTGAACGAGTGCCGTTTGTTGGGACTAGTCAGCCGTTAAATGCCACGGCAAATAATTTATTATTATAATTTTAAATTTTATTGTGGTATGTTCCATCTTTACACATTGTCCTACATTTCTCTCTGTCTCGGTATATATATTACAATAATTTGTATCAATCAACATTTTAATCTCAATTATTTTAAAAGAGTATCCATGGAGTTTCTTGCCGGCTCTTCTCCATGAGATCAACTATTTGGAACCGTGCAACTTAGATTCTGACGTTTCATAAGTGCCAATATTTGGTTTATTTGAATTAAAAAATTTTGACTTTGACTTTGAGAAGTAGGAAGATTGTGGCTATTAAGTCCCAAAAAAAAAAACGCTCCTGTAATTGGTTTACATGGATAAAGTATTAAACTACGCCTATTCGAAGTCAATGGCAACATGACTTAGTAATTTAGTAGTAGAGACGTAGTTTGGCAGAATATTTTACATGAATTACTTAAAGATAGCAATGTTGAGTGTTGGGTACGATTTCCAGGTGGTACAATTTGTTATTTGGTTTTATCAAAAACTAAATAATAAATTGTACAACCCTAAACAATATTAGATTGGAACATTTTCGGTGTGTTCCTGGAGTTTGTAATTTTGGTCGAATAATAGTAAAACCGTGTGGTGTCCTCGGACAAGAAAATGACACAATAATTGTTGAAATCTGTGGAGAGGCCTTTGTTCAGCAGTAGATGTTTTATGGCTGATATGATGATGATTATGAAGCAACGCTTGACGCGGTCAGTTTATGGATGGGTGACCGCATAGTGGTATTAGAACTGAGCGCCTGCTTCGTGCTTCGGAGTTCGCGAAAATCGTCGGTCCCAGTAAGCGCATTTCAACTTAATCTCTTAAATTATGGCTTCCGTAGAGTATCTTTCACGATTTCGTCAGTGTCATGTATAAGGCAACGTTATTTGGTGTTCAGATTAATCAATCTTTACATATCCATAAAAAATCTGGCAAAAAAATTACGAAAATATGTCGGTAAAACAAGTACGGGTTTCAATAATATTTAAAAGTATCTTATTGCATCTGGAGGCATTTTGGCGTTTTAAATGACTCTGTCACAAGGTTGCCAAGTACCAAACGAAAAGGAACCAAAGAAGTCGCTATAATATGGAACTTAATACATCAATAAATAACCAGCAAAATTTGGGTATAACAAATGTATACATTTCTGCCGCAAAATACCTACTGAAATATTATTCGCGTAACATGATTATAAGAACCAATTAATACATTTCATTTAAAAATATTTAGTTTAAAGTGGTCAAGTAAGTGAGTCATATAATGCTTCAAGGTCATATACCTTCCCAAATTCCCAAGTAATTTTAATATTCTTATCTTATTCCAAAACTACCGTATTGCTACAACAGAATTTTGGATTTATAAATAAAATAAGATTTGAAGTAGTTAGAAATCAACTTTCGTAGTGTGTAAATATATGCATAATTATCGAAAAATACAATGGAATACGAAAGTATTTTGCCAATTTTTGTTTCGTTAGTAGTAGTTACAAATAGAATAGTTGTGAAAATAGTTGCTAATAGAATTGTCTTTCGAACGTATTTTTTTCTACATCTTATTGTAGATAGGCAAAACAATAAAAACAAATGCTCGTTAAGAACATTTTATTTTACACAATGCAATATATGTTTACACTGTGTAAAAATATATAGAATATGATTTATTATTCCCAATTAAAAGGGCAAACAAGGCAAAGGAAAGTGAGACCACTGAGCTATGTAATCCGCACATTATCCCCGACTGACCTAATAAGAAAAATTAGAGTCCAATTATGTAATTAACAGCCAGCATCCCGGTAAAGCTGCCCACAGCGTAACGCCCGGACGGCAGTAAAACGAGCATTAAGAACAAGTTGTTCTGTTAATGACTACTACTAACTCCCCACGTTTTTATTATACGTAACGTACCTTTAAGAGTCAGAAACTCGGTGTATCATGAACAATAAATTGAAACATATACAATAATTATTGCATTTAAACCAAAAAAAAAACAAAACGTTTTATTTAAATTTGTTATCAAATATGTACTTCACGTAAAATCAGACACTATACTTAATAGTTATGTATCCTCTTAATTCAAATTTAAAGAGATATATCTAAATTTTTTTTTAGATAATAACTCATTAAACAATTTAATTACTCTATTTAAATTAATCTTTATGAAAATTTAACATGGATAATTTAAGTGTTCGTTAGATTTAATTATTCCACATGACATTCGGTTTTCAATTGTTCTTTTTCAATAATATTGAAAAATAACAATTGAAAACCGAACGCCATTGCCGACATATTTTTATAGATTTTTTCATTTTTGAGAAATATTTTATGAATATATAAAGATTGATTAAATCTGAATACCGTACAACGTTGCCTTATACTTGACATTGGTGAAATTGTGGAAGATGTTCTACAGAAGCCATCATTTAAGGGAAGAAGAAGAAGACATATACATAAAGCACAGCTTTAAATCCATTTTTCTGAACCACTGGGTCCGTGATTTCGTTGAATAAATACTCCGCCGATGTATTTGTAGGTAATAGTGGATTGGAACTGCGTCAATGTTTGCCAAAAACCATCTTAACATTTCCCGATAAATACATTCATGGTAAGTCGAGCGTATAAAGGAAGTTTCCACCAACCTGCACAAGAAATTTCAACTGCTGCTCACAACACGAAGCGCGACGACTCGTGAACTCATTCGAATCGAATTTCTACAGTCGAAAGCTTCTACCGAGGCCGGAAACTAGCGGCAAACGAAATGCCTAAAAGCGGCAGAAATCCCGGGCACCGGCAGCCGATGCAATCCCTGAGGTGACTGCTTCGCTTCCGATGCAGTTATAGTTGGCTGCAGACGGGTTTAACGAGTGTTTCCCGGCCCGTAGCCCGGGACGCCGCCGCACCTCGCATCCTCGCTGTCACTATATATATTGTATGGCGAAATGAAAAGCTACGCGACTGACGTTGTTGAGCTGCTGCATATTGCCCTTTCTGCTTGTCAAAATAAGGTTGCTTAATGACAGACAGTGCGTAGTTGCAAGCTTGTGCCGTGTGCATACGAGCGTGTGATGCTGTCGGTGTACGTCGCGCTCCAGCCAGGTGAGGCTGTGCTGAGTGAGCGTTATGTATGTGTGGGTGAGACAGGTGAATTAGTGGCACGTCCTGGCTTCCCAGGGCGGCGGGTCCCGGGCGAGCTGCGTCGCCATAGCGACAGCCGGAATCCAATATACAGATAGATGTGTACAAATAAAAGCAAAATATAGGATGTTCGCTACAGATACCATAGACAACTTTTGATTATAATGTTCTACAGGCTTCTGGGGATTCCTTTCATGTACATATAATATCTTTGTGCGGGCCAAGAGAGATTTTTATGTAAATTGTCACACTTTCATAAACCATATGTCCGTTATTTAGGTCCATAAGTTATATATGCATAATTTGACGACACGGTTGGTGTAGTGGCTAAGCAAATGGCTTGCTCCACTACGTGTCGCAGGTTCGCTGCCCGTACTGAACATATGTTAGTCAGATCTACAGATCGTTGTTTCTGGTCTGAGTGATTGTGCATGTGAAAATGTATGTCTGTGAACTGTACCTACGACACAGGGGAAATCCTAGTGTGGAGCACGTTGTAAAGTTACAAAGTTACATATACATATATCGATATAGTTGTATTGAATTGTCACGTTAATTAAGAATTGATGATTGGAACTTGTAGTCGCTAAAGAGACAATCTATTCATGCTAATTTTCCCCTACTATTGGGTCCAAACTGAGCGCGACCATTTCTTACGTTCATTATAAAGATTTCTCGATTAGTACATTTCGAACATGCGACAGATCATGGGAAAAGCGCAGAAATTCCAGGTGCGTAGAGCTACATATCAAGCTATATTATTCCAGCATAAGCTGATCTCGTATTGTATAGATTTTTAGTACGATGAATCAGCCTAAACTGGATATCCTGGAGACTCTTGGTGGAACTCCTATCACGGGTGATAGGTCTGTTATTGCAAGAGTCCGGTATCACCGTAGTCCCAAATATTCGCCATGAAGCAGTAATGTTTAAACTTTAGACATTACTGTGTTGCGGTTAGGTTAGGTGGTGCCCCTTGCACTGTGTAGCTAGTGAAGTTACTGGGCATAACAGACTAAATAACTTATGTATCGAGGTGACGAGCGCCGTGTGGTGCCACGCAGGACTAGGTCTGGCATGGGCAGGCGTAACGCTTACTACCTGGCGAGGTACTCGATAGTGTTGTGGCCAGGTTGTCTTAAATAAAATAAAATGTTAAGCTAGTTTTCACGCGGTGCAGCCTAACACTAAGTTCCGAGGCTCCGGAGACCGACAGATGACGGATAACCTTGCAATATACGGGCCGGCCGGTAGGAAGTGCTGGATCCGCGAATTACGACTCGTTTGCTCAGCGCGATGACTACAACGACTATTTTATTATATGGGGTCTTGTTACTCGACAGTCATTGTCAATAACCTATCTAACTCTACCTTTAGATTTTTATATGTAGTTTATCTCAAAATAATATAATTCATGCGGTCGACCCTCAATAGATTGGCGGCGTCCAAGCGAATTATTGAAGAACTGTGGATTTATCATCATCATATCCGACTGCCGTGTGGTGCCGGCTCAGAATGTACCACCCCATTTCATCCCCTGGGTGTCGTAAAAGTCGACTAAGGGATTAGCTGGAGGATGGGCAGCAGCGTCCTTCGAGTACATTAACAACTAAACTGCGATCGCCAACCCGTCTGCCAAGCGTGGCGATTATGGCAAGACCCCCCAATGAGCACACAACACACCCATATGTGTCGTTGTGGTGATCTTTGGGGGAGGCCTGTGTCCAGCAGTGGACTTCATTCGGCCGAAATGGAATATCCGACAAAAGATGTCCACTTCTGCACAAAGGCCACCCCCATGGACGACCTGTTACATGCCGTGTAACGTCGTTTTGTGGGAAATTTATCAGTACTCGACCCGCTTCGCAGCCGGGTTGGTGAACGCAGATCGGCTGTTGTTTTACAGAAGGGACCTTGCTTAGAATCCCTCAGTCACCTTTTACGACATCCACGGACATATGGAGTGGTACAATATTGTTAATCCGGGCACCACACGAGTCTGAGCTTATGCTAACATAAAAACTTTAGGTAACCAAAAACCTCAACTATGAAAGGAGCTAAACAATAAATTAAAGATAATAAACAGCGTGCTGTATCTTGCGAGCAGCGTTTCCATCGTCTGTCATTCTGCGCATATGTAGGCACGTATACTCTAGCATAGTGGCCTTTTATACTAACACTAGTTGTTACCTGTGACCTCGTCCGCGGCGCAACTAATGAAAACTTGATAACGAAATAAAATGTATCGTATGTCTTATTGCATGATATAATCTACCCCAAATTACATTAAAACCCGTGAAGCTGTTTAACTGGTTAAGCCTCAGATATTTAACGCTCAATTTTATTTATTATAACGTGTAGGGATCTGGGGTAAGTCACGTGCAAGAGTTTTGCAAATAGATTTGATTTGGGGTAAGTAATTGTTTTAAATGATTTAATGTTAATTAAATAATTTAGCAACATACACTGAAGTTATAATTAAATACCAAGGTAGTAGTTCAACTGGTTTTCTTTTATAAAGTATTATTAAACCGCGCTAAGCTTTAATATTAAAGATTGGAATTAAATTATTGTTCTGCTATAAGTAATAAATAGTACATGCACAAGTATATAACAGTTACTATTAAGACGTTAGTCATAACAAACTAAAGAACAGGCCGGTTTAAAAGGCAAGAAAATCCAGAAAATGTAATGTTTATTTGTAAATACTAGGTTCCACAAGCTACTACAGGGATTCTATAAAGTTTCGAGGTCTGCAGTCTTTAAAATCAACAAAAAACATTGTGTTTCGAAACATCGTGGACGGTTTTAGTGTCAGATTATCTTCACTCGAGTCTCTCGAGTCCTATGTGAAGTATGCTTAATGTTTCGGGGGTAACATCCTCTCCCATGCCCTCCCCATTGCATCCGCGCTTACGAGAGGGAAGGCTATAAGCCGATTATTAACAGACGGCGGTCGTGTCCTTAATAAAGAGATGAGATTTTATAAATGAAGAGCACAATTTCAGTAGCGGATCGTAATACCATTTCATATTTCAGTTATTTATTCATTGTAAGTACCCGGAAGAAACTGAAGAGCCTTGATCCATTTGTGATCATACTTAACGGTTAGAGGAAAATGGAAATTATGCCGGGGAGTTTTTATTACGAAGTCGTTAAGAGTCGAAGTAAATAAAGAACTTTCAGCATAGAAACGAGGTACTTGTTATTTTTTATACCGGTAAAATGGGGCTATTTAGGTACCACGGGGCTAATTGGCACCAAGGACTGTTTTCATACTTTTTACATGTTTTTGAAGCTATACTAAAAATCAGCGTCTAATTTGAATCTCGCGTAATACTTACGACCGGCTAATCATTTTATTTATATGGGAAGTTTAAATAGTATGACTTATTCAAATTCCCTATTCATCATATCATATCGGCCATTTATACGTCCACTGCTAAACAAAGGCCTCCCCCATAGATTTTCACAACCATGTCATCATTTTGGGGGGTATTTGCCAATACTCACCACCCTTGGCAGGCGGGTTGGTTAGCGCAGTATGGCTACCGTTTCTCAGAAGGGACAATGCTGCCCATCCCTCTGGTTTAGATTTCCTAAAAGGAGGATGTCGTAAAAGGTGACTGCCTTTTACAACATCCTCGAGAGGAGATGGATTGGTACTATATTCTTAATCCGGACACCACACGGAATTCCCAATTAGTCCCGTGGTTTCCAAATAGCCCCATTTTAAGGTATAAATACTATCCTTCACTGTTGGACATGGCCCTCCCGATGAATGTAATATTAAGTAGTAAGATGATTCCAGTGATAATGATACTTCATATTTGTGTAATCACGATGACGATTATCACCCGGATTAATTATTGTAGTATGTTGTTATTGTACACACATAAAAGCAAACCATTATCTTATATTTATAACTAGCCGTTACCCGCCCGCTTCGCTAGGAGTAGATTATATTTATATTCATATCTTTTGAACCATTTAAGATATCGAAATGAATGGAACATACACGAAAATTAAGTTAATATTCCTGTTTTAATCTTAAAAATTTTCATTGAAATCCGTTAAGCCGTTTTGGAGCCTATTCGAGACAAACGTTCAGACAAAAATAAAAACATTGGTCATTTATGATTAGGCGTCGCATAAGTAATAGGTTTCACTTAAACTATGGCATTTGTTTTGAAATCATACACAAACATTTCAATCTTATTATATTGGTATAGATTATGACTAATCTTACTACTACTTCTGTTTTATATCTTATACGTTTTATAACAGTAACATTTATATGTACAAATTTGTATATTTGAGGCTCCATCACGCCCAAATGACGCAACTGATTCTATTGAAATTTGGCAAATAGGTACATTATGTCGTGGATTAGGGTCCAGCGCTGCAGAACCAAAATTCACAGTCTATAGCGTAGAGTGGCTCGTCCGGATCGTACGAGGATACTGAACAGTGTCCTACGAGACGGCAACTCTCCTGGCGCGTTTTCCGCCTTTCGACACTGTGGCGGAGATGGATGCGTGGGTCTACAATCAGACACGCTCCCTCCGCCAGTGCGGCGAAGGCGCACCTCCACGGGCGTTGGACAAGCTGAGGTGGCTAGCTCGGCGGCGTGCACTTGGCAAGTGGCGTCACTGCCTGCGGAAGCAGATGCAGTTTGCGACCAAGCGCGTCGTGGAGCCCGTCCTACCGTTCTTTGGAGCCTGGCTCAAAAGGAGCGATAGCGTCACCTACCACCTGACACAGGTGTTCACCGGGCACGGTTGTTTCAGTGCAAACCGGCACATTATCACCATTGTGATAGCGACCAGGACACCGCACAGCACAGGCTCGAGGCGTGCCCTGCGCGGGCCGCCGAGCGGCGGATCCTGGTCGACTGGTCGAATCGGGCATGATCTCTCTCTGCCAGCAGTAGTGTTGGTTATGTTGGCAGAGCACGAAAACTAAAAATGCAGTGGTCTCCTTCTGTGAGAGCGTTATGCTCCAGAAGGAGACCGCTGAGCGGGATCGGGAGAGGGCCGATCCTGCTTGAACCTGGCTGCGCCTAGCACAGCGCACCCCTGTGCCCCCTCGTCCCTACGTTTCGGGGGATCCTTTACAGTCCTCCCGGGGGGTGACCGCTTTACAGTCCCCCTCTCAGAGAAGTGCCTATAGGCGTGGCACCAGTGAGCGGATCTTGTGTGATCGTTTAGCCGGTAGGAGTCCGGCATGCCCCTCCGTCCTTCCCCGGGGCGGAGGAAGTTCATATTAAATTTCCACTGGGCCCTACATAAAACGAAAAAATTAAGTCAGGGACATAGGATAGGTAGGTACCAATAATCTAAAAACTTTATAGTTTACTAATTTAACTAACTACACTATCTAAACTTACTAAACTTATCAAACCAACTAAACTAACTATACTAGTTAACTACATTAACTAAACTTACTATACTCACTAAACCAACTAAACTATATAATACCTAATTACCATGTAATCATAAATGTAGGTGCTCATAGCCGGTTGAACTCGCTGATTGGTTAACGTTTGGTGAGGTTAAGCAACGCTTAGCGCGGTCAGTCTATGGATGGTTGACCGCATAGTATTTGAACTGACCGTCTCCGTACTTCGGGAAGCACATAAAATAGTCGGTCCTGGTTGTTGTCATTAGACGGCAGTCGTCAAGCCGAGTTGGAGGCCTTAAGGCGGCTTAAACAATTCTGACATAAGGTTGGCCAGTTACAGCACGAAAGAAGAAGAAGATTTTACGCTTAGCATAGCGGTCTGGTGAAGGCTGGTCTTTACAAAGAAATAAAATTTAGGTGTCTGTTTGTAATGTAAAAATAACAGCCTTTTCTAAATACGCGTGAAAGTATATACCGTACTTATAACGAAAATATATTCTTTTTGTCTGGTCTGTTCCAGTTAATCTCCGAAACGGCTGAACCGATTTTGAAGGGACTTTCATTGGCAGATAGCTGATGCTATAAGGAGTAACTTAAGCTACTTTAAATAATCATCATCCTGCGACCACGAATGCTGCAAAGCATTCGAAACGTCAGGAAAATCTAAAATATACGCGATAGAATCCGTTTAAAAGTGTTTTATTATAATACTTTAGAAAAGGAAAATAAATCGGGACCAGTGCAAAAAAATTAAAACCCATCAAATCCAATATATATATTCTACGTCAACTGTGTATACCGAAGTACTGTAAATTATTTATAAATAATCAAATTTCTTATAAATAAAACAGCGGGTGAAACCGTGGGGCACGGCTTGTTATATAAATTCGTTTGGTTGTATTATCTAAATAAAAAAAGAATCAAGCTCAAACGGCTGAAAGAATTCACGTGGAATTTGGCATACAGGTAGATTAATTAAGTCATAGGATATTTTTATTGCGTCATCAATTCCCCTGAACGGTTTAAATTAGTTCACTCGCGGGTTTATAAAAAAGACTTATCAGAGAAAAGTACAAAACAACAACAAAAAAAATAGTTATTTTAAATTAATAAATATATTCTAAGGTTTACGTAAATTTATTTATATATTTATGCAGTTATGGTATTTTGTTATGTGCATTTTTGCGCGTTGCATACATGATGTATACAGCGCGCATGGATGCTGCTAAGTATAGTAATCAATGAAAAATGCGATATATTTACGTAAAATTGTTTGGATGTAATTATTTTATATAGGTAATACTATTGTTATGCACATATATATCTTCGTGTGCTTTTGGCAGTTTCCGTAGTCTGCGATGAACAGCAATAAACCCGTTACCAGGATCAATAGTAATGTATTTAGTAGGTACTATATATTCCCCTTGGGTGCCGAAGATGATCGCTCCAGTGGTTTTAGCCAGTAGGAGTCCGGCATAACCCTTCGCCCTTCCCCGGGGTGAAGGAAGTTCATGAAGAATTTCCACTGGGCATCAATAAAAAAAAGAAAAAACAAGGTACCATATATTCAAAATGAACAAGAAGACAGTCCATTATGGACAGCATACTGAATGCTATCTATTCTCTGATACGTATATGTCTGCCCATCAGAAGTAATCCTATTAGGTCGCAGACGTCTTAAGTTCGATACACACTAAGCTATGGATAAAGCGGCGCTCTCTTGGAAGCTCTAATGATTAACGTTCAAAGCGGAAACAATAAGCTTCAATAATAATAAGCGAGTAATAATCCGAACACTTCATATAGTAACATTATACTATAAAAGTGAGCGCATTGTCATGGCCAATAACTAGGTAACTGAGTGAGCTGAGTAAAGAGAGAATGCGGCACCTGCTTAGATTTATGATCAAATCTAAGCTTAAGACTAAAAGACTGCTTCGATTTGATCATAAATGCGGATAATACGTAGAAAATATTAGTTATGGTGCATGAGTTTGTCGCGGAGTGCCTCCCTCCGTGTTTCCTTCCCGGTTAGCTCAACTGGGAGGCTCTCTCCACGGCAGCAAGTAACGGTGTTCAGTTATAGTTATTCAATGAAACGTAACATATATATTGTTATAACGGTATATTGATATTCACAACTTGCAACACTTCATCTTCATGGTTATATAAATATAAATTTTAGAATATAGCTTACTATCACCATATTTAAGCTAGTTAAAAATAAGTAATTGGAATATTGCAGGAGACTATTGGTCAGAGCGA
This sequence comes from Diloba caeruleocephala, assembly GCA_947459985.1. Classification (NCBI taxonomy): domain Eukaryota; kingdom Metazoa; phylum Arthropoda; class Insecta; order Lepidoptera; family Noctuidae; genus Diloba; species Diloba caeruleocephala. The sequence continues at coordinate 24,583,786 of OX381606.1, read as the reverse complement.
CAGCTGTGTGTTGAACCACTAGCGTTCAGGATCCAATGTGCAATGATGATCATCAAAATATGAAGAGCGACTCTACGTCACATAAATTCGAATTTTGATTTGAATAAAGAATGAATCGTGAGGTGGACAGTGATGGAAATAAAAAGTTATGAAGTCATGAAAGAGGTTGACTGAAATGAAGATGAAGGATGACTTCGTCACAAGTTGTCTTTTTCCGTGTCTTTTATTATTGAAATTAGTTTTATATCATTTTAATTAAAGTAAGTGTATGCAATAAGCAGGTGGCGCATTCTGTCTTTACTCATCTCACTCAGTTACCTAGTTATCGGAAAGCGTTTTCATAAGAATCAAATAAATCCTGACATTGTATAGTTTAATTATTCAAATTTGTGGTATACAATTTTGCTGGTTTGGCTTTTACCATACCTTATATTTTTTAATGTTATTTTCTTATATTTAATATTATGACATTGATTGACTATTAGTTATTGTTAATATTGTTCTTGTAACATTAAATTGTAATATTCATACGAAACTGTAAATGTGTGAGCATCATGTAGCCAATAATGTTTTTTTTATTACTTATATTGACTGTCTTTTGCCTGGCTGTATTGGTCTGTCATTCTCACTAAAATGTCTTGCTGGCGGTGGCGTTGTGTATCGGGTCGTTCGGTTCCCTACAATATGGTTGAGCTAAGCGATGCTGATGCATGCGTCGACCTCTTGAACGGGTGCCATCTGTTGGGACTGGTCATCCGTTAACTGCCACGGCAAATTATTTATTATTATTATATTATTGTGGTTTGTTCCATCTTTACACATTGACCTACATTTTTCTCGGTATATGTTTAACAATCATTTGTATCAATCAACATTGTAATCTCAATTATTTTAAAAGAGTATCCATGGAGTTTCTTGCCGGCACTTCTCCACGAGATCAACTGTTTGGAACCGTGCAACTTAGATTCTGACGTTTCATAAGTGGCAATATTTGGTTTATTTGAAATAAAAAGCTTTAGACTTGACTTTGATAGGTTTCCACGATGACCGACTTCATGCTGTCCGCGTCAATGACTCGACCGGCGACCTCTAATGGGTAACTTTAATTGTTAAAATTCGACAACCATCAAAATTACTTGACTATTTTTCCTTTATTTCTTAAGCACACTGTTTTCTTTTCATTTCCGGAGACGACAAGATTTGGTTAACTAATAAAAATGGTCACTGTCTTTTCCCTTCCTTTTAATTGTTTTCAAATGAACCTCCTGGACCCTTAGTAAAATGTTCCATATTATCTGATAAAGTTTGTTTGGTCAGCTTTGACGTGGTAGACCGTGAAATGCGTGTGTTCATCCGATAAACGCCAAGAGCTATACGCCACAGCAGTGTCGCAGTCACCGGCAACTAACCCCCCTCCCCCGCACCTTATACCCCCGCATAACGCCCCAACCCGCCCTCAACCTACGCGTTAAAAATAATAATTAGGTACGTCAAAAACCACAGGCAAAGTGTAAAGAGGACGAAGAATTTGGACTGCCAGCCCCACAGTCTGGTCGGTGATTAGGGACCGACGTAAAACACTGCGAAATTACGCTTGTTTTTTAAATAGAAGCAAGAACCCCGAATCTCGAATATCGAAACTGCCACTCTAGCGATATAATAGAAATGAAAGCGTTCGAGGGTGTTTTTATCATTCGGGGTTTGTAGTAATTAGTAATATATCATCACATAGGCTAAAAGAGATCTACTGCTAAACAGCCTCAGACCTCTTCCATAGATTTCCACAATGGGGATTGTTTAAAATTTGTAACATAAATTTAATTTTAAAGATTTAAGGATTTGGAACTTTTAAGACATCATCAGTGGTATTAAAGATTTGTGCTGTTGCCTCTACTTCTTCTTCTCTTAGATTATGGCATCTGTAGAATATCTTCCACAATTTCGCCAATGTTAAGTATAAGGCAACGTCGTACGGTATTTAGATTGATAAATCTTTACATATTCATAAAACATTTCTCAAAAATGAAAAAATTCTAAAAAATATATCGGCAACGTCGTACGGTTCCTGCTGTTGCCTCAATAGTACGTGTTAAGAAGTGTCAATCACACGTCATCTGTCAAATACTGACAAAATATTTATAACCTAATCTTTTATCCTTTATTAGATCGAAATCATAGCCAATTTTAAACAGAAAGTTCTTTTTGGATGTGTAAGACTGCTTACGCTACCGACGCTGCAATGTTATTGTATGTTTTTCGAGGTTATGGTTTTGACACTGACACTAGCGCTTGACTGAAAACTTTTCATAGACGTCGTTTTATTTTGGACCGGTAAGACCGGGTAAGACGTTGCCGACATATTTTTGTAGATTGTTTTCATTTTTGAGAAATGTTTTATAAATATGTATAGATCGATTAATTTGAATACCGTACAACGTTGTATATACTTGACATTGGCGAAATTGTGGAAGGTGCTCCACGATCGAAATCGAAGAAGAAGAAGTTGTTTAATTTTATTTTAATTGTAAATTATCTAAACTACATAATATTTCTCCAAATTCGATGACGTCATTGAAGGAAGTCAAACGTATTTCTCAAAAATATGAGACTACAAAAATATTTTTTTAAATTCTAACCTCATGAATAACAATAGCTACTTTATTCCTCAAAAGGGTCTTTCCGTCAGAGCGGTTTTAAAAAATGGACAAGCCCCATTGTGTCAACCTGTTAGGAGGAATTTGCCAATACTCAGGCAGGCAGGTTGATGAACGCACGCTTTGCACTATCACAAAACCATCATCACCAACCTGCTTCAGTGCCTTTTCAGGCATGGGCTTCTAGGTGCTCACAGTGGCACTTGCGATATTATACAAATATTTACAATGACAATTCGTGTCACACGTATTGTACACACCATTCGTTATATTTCTGTAAAGCTATTCAACACCTACCCTACAAAAAATTGTGAACTCTATTTTTAGGTGACAATTGGTTGGTTACAGGTATGCTCTAGCTTGATCTTGCGAGGACTTGGAGCTCCCCTTCAGTGCCGAAAATGACCGCTCCAGTAGTTTTAGCCGGTATGAGTCCAGCATCTTCGCCCTTCTCCGGGGCGGAGGAAGTTCATGATGAATTTCCACCGGGGATCAATAACAAAAAAGGTAACATGTATAGTGTTTGAAAGAAACGTTACATTAAAAGTTATGTCCATTTTTTATTTTTAGCCATTATTGATTAATTTATAAATAATGTTACTATTTAAGCAAGGGTGCGTTTACAGACATGAATTCCACATACAATACACCCAGACCCGGAACAACTACCTGCAGATCATACAAATATTTGTTCCGTGCGAGAATCTACCCCCGAGACGGAGCGCAGCAGCCGACTGTATCAGCCACTGCACCAACCGTGCCGATGATATATATATACCCTATATAAATTTATTCCAGAATTGTTAAAGCGCAGATACACTATAAATATCGTAGACCATTCACCGCATCCTAATCGGATTTGAGCAATTAATCGGGCTGGTTTTCACCGTACCTCCCCGGTTCGCGGCGCAAAGCTTCGTTAATAATGAATTCTGTCTGTGCAACAAATCAGACGCAATTGAATTTAACTCGTTTGAAATGTGTTTAATTTTAAATCTGGTACAGATTCTACGTTTGTGAAAATATTGAAAACGATTTTAAAATCTATATAAGTGTGTGTTTACATACAAAAATGTATTTTAATGCCTAATGTAATACTAATATAGTTATAACTCATGGGTTCCATGTACATTATTACGATTCATAAATCTATGTAAATTCAAATGGCAACGCACTACCTTATTGTTTTTGTAATCTGTATAAAATGAAAATTTCTCATGCAAATAAAACAATTGACTGCAACTAACTATTTTTTCGTATAAAACAATATAAAAATAAAAACAATCAAATATATTAATAATCACTACAGAATTCGGTGGGCCCCGATTTCACTGTCCGTCATCTACGAAAACCAGGAATCAGGATGTCTGATATCATATGTAGTCCTCTACCACGGGTGACAACCGAGTTTGAATTTTTATAATGCCGTCATGTAGAGTTCCCCGTTAGTGTCCCATTACATTTTAGGTTTAAATTCTCTATAGAGAATTGCGTTTTGTACCTAAGTGCCCGCGTAAGCCTATCAAAAGACCGGGATACATGACAAAAATTAAACTAAGTTTATTTTTTTACGGACAGCAAAATTATTAGTCAATAACAATGTAAAAAATAATAACTTAACAAAATGCTTTGTGTCAATAACAGTGAAATGCGTTGGTTGTTAACAGTTGTGTAGTTGGTGTTTGCATGTGGGCATGGCTGTGTATGAGTGTGTATGTATGAGTGTGTATGTATGTGTGTGTGTGTGTGTGTATGTGTGTGGGTGTGTGTGTAACAGCTGTCATTAAAACAGAGTTGTCGAATTGTCAGAACCTAACAGCGCTGTAATAGATCATACGTGGGGTAACGTATAGGAAGGAAATAACTTACTTTTAGTATAGCTAGCACTTTGGGCTCTTTTTAAATTCAATAAATATGTTTTAGTAGTCCCACCCCAATAAGCTATATAATAAGCCAACAACGATTGGCACAATGTGAAATAAACTGATTTAATTATCACAAGGTCAGAAATGTGGCGAAGATGTTAAAATATAAATAAGTTTCTGGGTACCAAGGTAACAATATGTTGCTGAAAACATAGTTGATAATCAATTACGATACCCAAGTATGTGATAGTGCTAGTTTTTCATAAAGAAAACAATTACACGTACCGTTAGTGGGCAAGTTCCAAGCGTGTGTTATAATGGGCAGGTTTGGTTGATGTTGTTTTCTAAGGGTGTAAGTCATGGATCTTTGTTTTATTTACATTGAGTAACATTGATTGATATTATGATATCAGAGGTCACATAGCAAGTTTACTTGAATATATTGTATGTATCTAATTTATTATTAAATTACTACGAAGTAGATATTATTATTCGATGGCACGGTTGGTGCAGTGGCTAATATAGTCGGCTGCTGCGCTCCGGGTCGTGTGTTCAATTCCCACACGATACAAATATTTGTATGATCTGCAGGTAGTTGTTGCGGGTCTGGGTGTTATTGTGTGTGGAATTCATGTCTGTAAACGCACACACGACACAGGTGAAATCCTAGTGTAGGGCAACGTATTAAATAATAAAGTTTGTTACAAATTTAAGCTTAGTGAATTGTATCCTTCTGAGGAAATAAATATCTTAAACTGTAGACCTTAGATTATATATTTATATAATCGTAGCGAAACGCTAAAAATCATGGTTGCTAAAATTTGTATAATTCCAAAACAGATATGTCTTACCATTCTAGTTTCAGAACTATATCCAATGTAATCCCCAAGGGTATGTACTTGGACTATTATTGTTTTTCAGATACATAACTACTTCCATACAGCAATACATATAACATATCCGATGATAATGTTATAGTACACAGCATACAAAACAGCAACTTACACGGAGTTTGATAAAAAAAAGCCTTCCTATACTAGAACTTCTGCAAAAAATAATAATAATTTAAATATGTCACCGTATAAATCGTAGGATATAGCAGATTTAAAAATGAATGTATTAATGATACCATGATGTTAATAACCTACGTTCGCAAATAAAGATTTCGATTTCATTTTTAACGGAACTTGGTACCGTTTTTATAATTTAATGAGTTCTCCTGTATTTGGAACTAAATTAAGCTAAAACTTGTTAGTTTATACGCGTATTTTCTTGTATATATATCAATATGGTTATATATATATCATTATTCAGTACACCACAGATCGCAGTATTTTTTATTTCCCCTACTTTTAAATCCATCTAAAGGTTGTCTATAAAAGATCGCTTTTAGCGATTAGACCGATTGTGCCATGCTAACTATTGTAAATAATCCTTCCTATGATTTTGGTGTACAATAAAGTTACAGTCTATTCTATTCTAGTGCACCAATAAGTATCAATAATTAACATTATTAACCAGAAACAGAGTCAAACTCAGCCATTTGTGAAGAAAGGAAGACGAAAGTATTTCAAAATAAATAACGGAACCACAAAAAGATATAGTTATAAAGTTATTACATAGTTACTCTTTAAACTTATAAAGTAATTTAAGTCATTATACAAATATACGAGTACATACAGCACATTTGTACAATTTCAATTACTTCGGTTTAATTTAACTATAAACAGATTTCAGTTATATACAGACATTTACGGTTATAAAATCCTGTTGAATGCCGGCAACGCAATAAACAGGTTGTGTAATACTCGTATTGCTGTAAAATGTTCAAAGTAATTTGGTATTTTGCAACGTTTGAGAGAGGGCTTCACGCTGGCTACATTGATCGTGTTGCTCGGGGTACTGCGCTTACGGGGCACAGTGTGGCCATGTGCATAGCGGAACTGTGAATTAATTTAATATGCTTATACATCTGCACATAAATACAATTCATTGCGTGGAAATATGACAGGAAATATGACAATATCTGTACACTATAAGCATATTTGTACACATGCGGGAGTTGGCATCGCAACTGCTACGGATGGCGGATGTAACATCCACACGCATGGTACATCTACTTAGATTGTAATCGAATAACTCAAAATTCTGTGAAATATTAAGTGACGGTTACATCAGAAAAGATATTATTTAATTAACTGAAATGCTCCTGGCCAATAAATCTCATTTCGTAATCCAATTTGAATTTGATCATAGCATATATACATCAATGGTTCATAGGTTACGATAGTAATATCATTGTTGCTAAAAATAGTGTTCAAACAAATTCAGTAGTACAGTAAGTCCATCATATCGATGACAACATTTCATATGGCTTTAGTGACCATATGAAATATTCGACATCAGTTCTCATCAGTCTCTCAGTTCATTCTTACAGTTAGCAAAACCCGATGCACAAGTTATGGAGAATAGACGAGAGCCTCATCCATCCGTCTGGAAACAAGATAATTACATTGAGAAGATGTTATATCAGTCTATAGATACTTGTGGGGCTTAATACAACCATGTAGGCTTATTGTATTAACATAACGAATACCAGAGCTCACGCTGCTATTTGTTGAAACTACACAATTTGCGACCTCACAGTAAACCATACGTGAACCACGTACTGTAATAGTGGAATTAGGTAACACTATGACAGTATGTAGGCGACACGAGACTGACAACATAAACGCTTCGCAGCTGAGGTTCGAGTTAGCGAAACTGGACTCGTCAAAGTATTATGATTATATTTGCTTGATTAATTTGAATATATAAATAAAAAAACAATTGAATACCGTACGATGGTCCCAAAATTTTCTACTAGATTTGATGTAATATCCTATGAATATTTAAAGATCGATTAATCTGAACACCGAACGATGTTGCCGATATACATGACATTGGCGAAATTGTTGGAAATAATTACTGTGCAGAAGCCTTAATCTAAGAATTGAAGATGAATTTGAATATTGATTTTGGTACTACGTACAATAATTTAGACTATATTAGGTACCTAATTATTGGTTTTACGAGTAATTAAAACATGTGGTTGAATTGTAATTTGATGGATCACTCGGTAATAATTAATTTAAGTCTAATTAAATTTAATAATAATATAATATTAGAGTTTTTTTTTTTAGCTTTGTCCCTCACTCGTATTTCTGCTGTGTCATGGGTGCATTTACAGACACCACAGCACCAACTGTGCCGTCAAATAATAATATGTTATGGTATGTACTAAAGTATCTCTCTGGGGCAGTCGTTATGCTATGAAGGGGAAAACCTGGACAAACGCATGTAGGGCAGATTAAATCAGCCTTTTGATAAAAAAAAACTAAAGCAGATCTATTAATAAGCTTACAAACAGCAGGGCACATTTTGGCAGGCTGTATGTGAATGGTAACACTGCGTACCCGAATGGCTTCACAGGTTGGCTGGAGTTGACCCCACAAGTTCTCGTAGGACGCTCAGTTCTGGCTTGCCTTATTTGGCCGGTCAGACGGGGCCGCCAGAGCTATGTATATGCTTGGAGATAGAAGTGACTAATGGCGTAATAACGGGTCCGAGTCTTCGAGATGCACGATGATGAAACTATTGCAGGAGCGCCCTCAGTGGACCCCAACATGCTGCCGACTCCCGCTGTATCGTGGAATACAGCAGCATGACAAGACACAAACAAGACAATTGTTTGTGTCACGTCTTCACCACTTCACGAAGATTAAGGGGATCGTGGAGTATATACGGGTTAAGACACAAAGTATTTGTGGGTCGAGAAGTTGGAATCGTGTCACAACCTTAACTTAAAATCATTTGTGGTGCGGGTCCCGACACGCCAACAGAAGATCTTTATGAATGAGAAGTTATGGCCGAAGGGAGTCGTCTACTGGAAGTTTCGTGGAAGGCTACGGGACGCCACGCCGCAGGGCAACACGTCACCGTCTATAGGTGTGAAAGAGTTAAAGTATAATATAATATAATATAAATGAGTATATTTAGATTATTATTAGCATAAAGTTGCTATTTGATAAACTACCCCACCATAGCTTAGCGCACGCCTGCATTGAAAACATATATTCAGTATATTCAGAGTTCGGACCAGTAACGTAATTTTATAGTCGAATTGATATCATTAAAGATAAATAGTTGATATTTTGCTAATATGATTTTGGAAGTTAAAAAGGCGGTTATCCTTTAAATATTATTAAAATGTATTAGGTTTTCGCGAGTATTACACATTATAAACGGTAACACTTTTAAACGGATTCTATCGCGTTGTGCTGTTTTTTTTGTTTTTCCTGACGTTTCGATCACTTTGCAGGGTTCGTGGTCGCAGGATGACTAAGGTGACAGGCGTCGTTCCAGATTTAAAAAAGTTATTTTATTTTATCTACCGTACAATTATAATCAAAAATTATTTCGATGCACGCAGTAATCACTCACAGTATCTTGATGTTTTTTAGTGTGGTATTTAGTTTGGGACTTATTTTATTAACAGAATTCCAAACTGGTGGTACCTGCCAGCCATCTTCTCTATTAAAATTGGGATGTTTTTTAATTTCAATAGGCTCACGAATCATTCTTGGTACATATCAGTTCTCTTTCGCGAGGAGTTGAGGTTGATCGAAACGAAGAAAATAGTTGGGTTTGTCTAAGGCATGTTCGCACACTGCAGACTTTGTGAAGCATCTATGCTTGACGTCAGCTATGTGTTCTTTTAATCTGGTGGCTGTAACAAAAATATACGCGAAAGAATCCGTTTAAAATTGTTTTATTATAATATTATTAAAATGTTAATAATTGATTAGATTTGTCTGTAATCTCTTCATCTGTAAGAAATTGTATTAGAAAACGCTAATATATAATATAAGTATTTAAGACGTTCCGTTTGGTTGTCGGCAAAGAGTGAACTAACCCTCTCTACCCATGTCATAAAAGGCGGCTAAGGTTTGATATCAAGACGGTGGGAAGTAACATCCTGCCCTGTGCTAATAACAACATTCTACGATCACCAATATGTCTGTCAAGTGTAGTGACTATTGCAATCTCCCCTATGATCCCTCATTGGGAGGCCCGTGTTCAGCAGTGGGCTTCAGTGCTTACGGGCTGATGTGTGTGTAAATAGAATTTAAAAAAGATGATTGTTACAAACATGTTAGGACATGGAAAGATGGTGCTGCTGTTTACGTTGACCTTTTGCGATACCGTGTTATTTATTGCAGTGGAAAACTGCTTGCATTACGTTTTATACAGCACCTAATGTAAAATGACATGGATTTTTGCACTCATTATTCATCCCTAATCTTAGTACGAGTATTATAAATGTGAAAACTAGTATATCTGTGTTTCCATCAAGCTCAAGTGGCCGAACGTATTCTTTTGAAATTCGGCATAGGTATACCGAGTTGTGGAATAGGATGTAGGCTACCCATTATTTAAATTTTAAAAGTAACAACTGAGTCAACAAACTATAATTTTATTTTAAGACCAGGGAAGTGGGCAGGTAGCTGCTATCATAAAATAATAAAGTAACATCAGAGCCACATTAAAAATTACAGTGCTCGTGGCCGCATACTAATAGAGACGTTTTGCTTAATAATATAGGTAGTAGCGCAGCCGTCAGTCTGTTACTGGTGCTGACACGCCTGGAAATCACTGAATTGCTGCTTGCTTGCGCGAAAACCTCCGCATGAATTCTACACACATATTAAGAGTACGAAATATATTTTATTTTTAATATAGCTAAGCAAACGCACGCGTCTAATGAAATTTCTTGCACTAGGAACTAACTAATGATCGTTCTAGGAACATTACTTTCCTGAAATCTATAAAAACACTTTATTTTTACTTCTCTAAACCGAATATCAAACTAGAATTGGGTCTAAACAATAAAACAGCTATACGACAAATACATTTGTTCTGCTTATAATATCGTTCGCTTCAAAGCACTCGTGCACGATCGTAGGTAGCTACAGTTACTTTAAGAATCCCATATATCCCGCGGGCGTTCCCCAGCTAGACGGAAGTTCTTTGTGTAAAGATCGGAGCGGTGTCAGGTGCCACGTAACATGCTACATAATATAAAACGTGCAGTAAAGTTGTCGTGGAACGAAGCTTTACGTGGCTCTAACTCCAACTCAGCTGGCTAAGCCTCCGGACGGCGGTACCGAGTAACTTTCCTAGACTCTCGTGTAATATATGTACATGAAAACTTCTATTTTAATACGTACACCTGTTTTTATCCGTAACTTTGTAAGACTCCACTATTAGGGTGAAACGTGACCGGAGTGTGTAATGTATTCGTTGTATTGTTTGTGCTTTATGGTTTAACATTTCTTTGTAACAGATGGCAGTTGGCGCAGTGCCTAAGCAATTGGCTTTCTGCGCTACATCGCGAGTTTGATCCCCGCACGGTACAAACATTTGTGTGATCTACAGATAGATGTTTCGGGTCGGTGTTTGTGCATGTGAGATTCATATCTGTAAACTGTACCCACGTCATAGGAGAAATCATAGTGTGGTACATCGGTATAAAAATAATAGTTGCTCTAAATCTTTTTGTAAATATCTGTAAAAGTAGCGTCATCGTGTGTTTTTTTTGTTGATGTTATTTCGGTTATCTATAAAAGCGTGATATTTTAAACTATTATTTATTTTCTAGTTTTTTGTGCGTTTTGTTTTTGTTTTGCGCATGGCTGAATGTCCATGTTGCCTGTCCATAGTCTCACTCCAGATGGTAATTATTTACCCAAGCATCTTCCTTTCGATGTTTAAGTAAACAAATTCTCCCTCCATTACGGATAAAACCATCTGAAGAATGAGACACTATTCGAATCTTATCGCACTCTTGCCGCGGAACATTGAATCGACATCTTATGGAGGTATTATGTTTTGTGCAAGTTTATACACAAACGACAGATGAATTTGTCATTTGTGCAAGTTTGTGTATGTCGATGAATTTGTCATTTGTGCAAGTTTGTGTAGGACGATGAATTTATATTTATTTTCGGGTATCAGAGATGAAAACATCGCTAATCCTGAGGATCCTGGCAAGGATAATGGGAAAAACTATTTAAATTATTGCATTGTCATCGGTCCTTGATAATTGTACGAGGTTTTAAATCAATCCGACGTTTTGAAGGGGATAAAAATCGAGTTCAAAAATTCTGGTACGTAGATACATAGATAATTATATTCATAGAAACATACCAAGCTAATCAAAGCGTGTTAAAAATAAACTTTTACTATAGCATAGGATCTTTTTAGTTTTGTGTAATATCTATGAAGTTGTAAATATCAACTTGATATCACAGTCCTTTGAAAGATAAATGAATTTTCATTTAACAAAGCCTTCTCCTTTCAATTTCCCAATACAGTTACAGCAATAAAAAGCGATCCCGACGAGATTTAATATCGCAAATTAGTCAAAGCCGGTATGCCGGAGGGTTGCATAGTAATATCGGAGGGCCGGGAGGTGGCCGGCGGCGTCCGGCGGCACACAAAAGTTGACGGACGTCCGGCGTGATTGAGTGGATCCCTCCTCGATACAGGTTCTAATGGGTCTCTCGGTGACATGCGGTGGGATGGGGGCTCCTCTAGGGGGATGCCCTGTTAATAGAGCCTGGGGACTGTTTGATTGCTATATTAGGTATAGTTTTCTACAAAAAATAATTATAATATGTTTGTATTACGTTTTTGCATTATGTTCATTACCGTGTAGGCTACGAATTGCACCAACCCATCTCATCTCGTAGGTGTTCTGAAAGGTGGCTATGGGATAAGCCGGAGGATGGGTGGCAGCGTCCTTCGAGTACATTAACAACTCTCCAACCCGCTTGCCAAGAGTGGCGATTATGGCAAATCCCCCTGTGCGCACACAATACACCCTGACCGGTCGTGGTGGCAATCTTTGGGGGAGGCCTGTGTCCAACAGTGGACTTTATTTGGCTGAAATGATAACGTTTAATGTTAAGAGAAAAGCACTTTTATGAACACGAGTCAGTTCGTATTGACTTTACAATTTCGAGTCAATTATAGTCCTATTATTATAAAGGTCCACGTGGTTCCCGACCAAGACAAACTACCCTACTCCACCCATGGATGTAAATGTTGACCAAGAATTGGTATCAAGAGGATGAACAGCAGCTACCTCCTATGTGCTAATAACACCATACTGCAATCACCAATTCGCCTGCTAAGTGTGAGGATTATGAAAATACCCCCCATGACCGCTCAGCATGAACATCAAGGAAATCTGCTGAATTCAATTGTAATAGCAGCAATTATTGTTGGTAGCTGTGTGTGGAAGGTAAAGGGATAAGATGTTGCGTGTGTTGACTTTAGAGGAATCTATAATCAGCAGTACTAAGCACAATATTTTTTCACTTATCGTTATTACAGTTTACAGACATAAATCCTACATGCACAAACACGCAGACCTGAAACAACTATCTGTATATCATTCAAAAATAAATTTAAGTTTTGTGCAGGGATCGAACCAGCTACACGTAGCGCAGAGAGCCAATCGGTTAGCCACCGCGCAAAACTTGCCGTCTGTAAATTGCCTGACTATAGGCTCAATCGCTCGCTTGATAGTAAATTGACTACTATTTTAAATATGAAAGTTTTGTGTCTGTATGTTTGCAACATCTAATTCAAACGGCTGAACGAATTCTAATGAAATTAGGCACAGAGATTATGTCGCCAACTTTTAATGTACACATGTATATCTAGTTGAAGCGAATCTCTCATCGTAAGGAAACCATATACAATGCGAGATCAGCTTATACTGGAAATGTGTAGCCGTAGCCGTGTGTACGCCCAGTGAATCGGGCGGGTAACGGCTATTGACATAAAATGGAACCAAGAATCAGAAATCCACTACAACCATCTTTTTTTAAACGTTGCCCACACTAGTATTTCTCCGGTGTCGTGGGTGCGTTTACAGACATAAATTCCACACACAATACACCCAGACCCGGAACAACTACCTGCGGATCATACAAATATTTGTTCCGTGCGGGAACCGAACCCGCGACCCGGAGCGCAGCAGTCGACTGTGTCAGCCACTGCACTAACCGTGCCGTCAAATATATTGCTACTTCATGCAGTAAACGAAAAGTTGATGCCTAACAGCCGTCCAGAAAACTCTTAGCAATTTTATGTCAGAGAGAGAGACTTGAGAGCTGCCAAAGTTTAGTGCAAACGAGTATTAATAACCGAAGAGCATCACTTTATGATAGATTTATTGTTTTCGGGTGGTATTTAAATGAGTGACTGTAAATTCAAGGTACAAGGTGTCAAAATACTGAAAACGGGTCACAAAAATACTAAGTGAGACTGAGACTGAGAGTGACTAAAAATGATTGCGTGTGTACACAAATTTTCGGCGTTATTTCATTATTATTTGGCTCAACGGCCACCCAAGCTGCAGCATAAACTACTGTTATGTACTTTATTTGTTCATTTGTTTATTTGTTCTTTAAAATTTGTAAAAATCTTTATAAACTTAATTAATTAATTATTTAATTGAGTGACTTTAATTATAATAAAGTCGCTTATTGGTATTTCTAGTCACGTACTTAAATTTTTAAATTTTACTATTGTTTTAAAATTACAATGTACAATGTACAGAATTTATAATTCACTCGGATTTCATAAAAAAGTCATCTAGTACAAAATGTCTACGGCTTTAAGACTGCCTTTGTACACTATTACATAAAGCATAAATAAAAAAATCTGGAAGCCGAAGATTTATAAATGCACTTGGTAGATGATTCAAAGTGGTGTCCGGGTTTAGAATATAGCACCGCTCTATCTCCTCCCATGGATGTCGTAAGAGGCCTTGAATCAGAGGGATGGGCGATGGGACGCCCTTCTGTAGAACAGTAGCGATACTGCCATCAGTGAACAGTGGCGATCTGTGGGGGAGGCCTGTGTCCCACCGTGGACTTTATTCGGCTGAAATGATGCATAGGGGCCCAATAGTATCAAATCGCCAATACGCAGTCAGTAAGCGTGGTGAATAATGTTCGTTCCTTCTCTGAGGAAGAGTTCCCTGCAGTGGAATGGTTACAGGCATATATTATTATAATAGAGTTTTCAAACATGTGACTTACGCCGTCTCTATTCAACATTCTGATATTCTTAAGCATCTATACCTTATCGTTTAGACTTTGTACTTTGTTCACAATTTGCCTAAAAACATTGTGAACTTTATTTTAAGGGGAAAATTAAACTTGATCTCTATTACCAACCGATTGTTGGTAATAGAGATCAAGTTTAATTTTATTAAAAGCTATATTTTTACTATCATCATGAATTCTTCGTAATACCTAATTTAATTTATAAATTAAGTTACTAGTTTATCATTTATTTTATTACAGCAGTGGGTGTTTTTATTTGTGTGCGTTTTCGTAACGAAATGATAAACAAATAATTATTGCTCGAATAGTAAAGTAAACAAATAATTATTGCTCGAATAGCAACTTTAATTATTCATTATTACAAAGATAAAATGAATATTACAGTTTGTTTTTTAATAAACGCCATCCCTATAAAATAAATATATAAATAAATAAATAAAATCCAATTTATTGTTGACGGCGCGGTTGGTGCAGTGGCTGATACAGTCGGCTGCTGCGCTCCGGGTCGTGGGTTCGATTCCCACACGGAACAAATATTTGTATGATCTGCAGGTAGTTGTTCCGGGTCTGAGTGTATTGTATGTGGAATTTATGTCTGTAAACGCACCCACGACACAGGAGCAATCCTAGTGTGGGGCAACGTTTTTATAAAAAAAAAAAAAAAAAAAAAAACTTCACTATTTTTACCCCTATAAATCTACATAAATAGCCATTTAATTAAATACAGAGACAAAATGTTTACATATAGTGAATTGTATTTCGAACAGCGCTTCACAATCTTCAATGTAAAGTATTTGTTATGACCTAACAAGTGAACAAAAGAATTGTCTCACTGAGTATTACCTTAATGCTTCAATAAAAAGATAATTATAAGATAAATGTTCAACTTAATTTTACAACATTTAACTGAATTTTGTATTGTTAGAATACAAATTATATACGAGGGCAGTGAAATTATATTTTATTTATATTACTTAATGTAACAACAGTTCTAATGTGTGAATTACACTATTCGAGTACATTGCATGCTGCGCTGATCTGCACCCACCAATAGAAGATACGAAACGTTTTGGACATTCCTTTAACAAAAAATATTCGAGCAAGCATTTGTTTTTCAAAGACATTCATTTTATCTTAACAAGAACAAACATTTCATCTCCTTGTTTTCCGTCAACTCCCGTTTCAAAAGAGAAATTGTACGCCTTTATTAAACGAACCTTTATTCTCCGACTCGCATTGCAAATTTATGCAGGCTTTGTAAAATCTCAAGTCAGAACCAATATTCATGGCATACAATGAAAGCCTAACAAAGTAATATTTGCTGCAACGTGCAAGCGAAGTGTTCGCCGAGGCGAGGCGCTTTGAGCGCATCCACAATAAAGCTTGCTCGTTTTGTTTTACGATGAAATTAAAATCAAGAGGACGCCGGCAGACCGTCCTCTCTCCCAAATTTTAACAGTAGATTAGATTCTATAAAGCCTTTCTGCTAAACTTTTTTACACGGCTAATACTTCTTTCACAACTTTGCGAGAAAGGGTTGCTCTTTCCTTAAAGTTAGAATACCAAATATATGTAGCAGTAAGGGGGTTGAGTTTTGTTATTATTTGTTTAAGGCATTTATTGAACACTACAGTAACATGTAGCTATGTCTCCATAAATTATCTACCTGGATTTTCTGTGTGTTGACCGGGGTAACAATATAGAACCCCTCCATCTCATTAAGGGACTCCAAACCAGAGGGATGGGCGTCACTTCGCTCATCAACCCGCCTGCCAAGCGTGATATAATGACATATTGGTGCTATGTGTATACATGTCATCATAACCGCTAAAGGACATCCACTGCTGAACAAAGGATGAGGGAGTTTATAGATTTCCACAATTGTGTCATTTTGGGGGAAGTTTAGGAAGGAAGAGCGCTTACATGTTGAGTTTCTACCGGGTGAAATAACAAAATACTATGTTTATAAGCAGTGATTATGCTAGTGTTCAGTCAGAAGTCAGTCTCTCAAGTCATGAAAACTGAGATGTGGTAACTTGTGACAATTTCATACAGAGGTATTGAATTAACAAAAACCTCTCAGAACCCTTAAAATATAAATTAACGCTAAAAATACGCAACTCGTACATGGTTGCGCCGCATTATATTTTGAATTGCATGATATATGAGGGACATGATTCAAGCGGAGCTGGGTGTCGCGGTCAGCGGCTCTTTGGCTCAAAGGAAATCTCATTTCGCGTGCCTCCCTACCCCTCACGCCCACCCGCAGCGCAACCCCCCCTGACATCTATTAAAATTATTTGAGAAAACCCAACACTTGCTCGGGTAGCTCCTCTCCCGCCGCCCGGGTGCGCTCGCTCCAATTTATACCGTGTTTTATACTTCATAGCTCTTTTGTTGTTGGATATCGACGGCATAATTGGAAAAGGCCTTTGGAGTGGCCTGTTTTTATGTAATTATTTTTCCTTTCACAATTTTGCACCTTGTAGTTACGAACGTTTGAAATTCAATTATATTAATTATCAGCAGGTTTGCTATGCAAAATTATTCCGTTCATCTCGTGTTTTATGTTTCACACATCAGCCCATAAGCGTCCATTGCTGAACATGGGCTGCTCAATGAACGCTACAATGAGTGGTCATAGGGTTAAAATCATAATCACCACGCTTGGCAGTCGGATTAGTGATCGAGTGTATGTTGTTATTAGCACAGGGGACGTTACTGCCCATTCTGTTAAAATCAACCCTTAGTTGCTTTTTTCGCCAGCTTTTTTGGGGTGGTCCATTCTTTCCCGGGAACCACAAGGAACTGTTTTATGTCTAACACTTTATTAGGAGGTACTTATTGTGAAAACGTCTAACATATTGGGATAAAGATCACTTTTAATTAATGATGGGTAGATAGAGTGATCAAGTGAAGAACGTGTTGAATGGTCTGTAAATACAAGGTCAATTCGAGGAAATTCCATGTGAAAAAGTAGTAAAAAGTAATATTATTTTGCCTCATGTTTTGTTTTATTTTTTGTTAAAAATAGATGTTTATAATATTATTTGAAGACATCAATCAAATAATACTTAACACAATTAAAAGTTAAGTAATCACTTCTTTAACGTAATTGGGTTCGAATCAGTACAAACATTTTGTTTGATATAAAAGTTTCAAATTCGTACAATAAGTAATTATTATTTGGTAAGCTTTTGTAGAGAGAATATGTAAGTGGAATTCCTATAGGCTGAATTAAACTTACTTTTGTAACGTTCTAAACAAAACTTTAACTATTCCTTATTAATTGAGAAATAACAGCAGTGAGCAGATGACGTCCGGTCTACGAAAATTAACACTTTTCATTACGTTTACTAAAGATTTGCTACGCCGTAGACACGTAGCACTTGTATATTAACGCTTGGTTGAACATTCAATTAGTTCTACTGAAATTAATTTTCATGGCGGAATATTGGTATTTAATATCTGTTATTAGGATTATAAGCTCAGGGTATTGCTACACAAAGATTTTGTTTAATAATTTATCTGTTAAAGGATTCATTCCTGCAGACAGTTTTATAATATTTACCTACTCACTGTATGTGAGTTATGTTGTTATTACTCACTGTATGTTATGAGGGTTCTAATATATTACCTATTTTGAGATTCTTTACGATTTTAAGGAGGCAATAATAATCAGCCATTTATACGTCCATTACTGACCAAAGGGCTCCAACTAATTAGTTGTATTATACGAGTAATAATTCCATGTTCAGCCAAGACAGGTTGATTTGGACACCAGAAGGGAACCAAAGTAGGTGCGAGGAATCATTGCATAATGTTCTGCAGGAAGTAATTATGATACTTTGGGGCAGATTAAAATGTGTGTAGAGTCTGGTGCTACGATATCGTTTCCATAGAACGGTTTTCAATAAAGGCTGATCCCGGGGTACGGGTAACGTTACATTATTTGATAAATGACGATTGTATTTAGGTGTGCCTATATACTTTAAGGTGATCCATCAATTTCGCACCGTTTCACAACCACCATTATTTGACGGCCGCGAAACAAATGATTACAAATGAATCGGGCTGCGGAGCGCGGGCGCGGGAGCGTTGCCATGGCGACGCGAGACGATCGATGCGCGACGGTCCCCCGCACACCTCACCCACCCCTCAATTAAACAATGATTCACGCGTTAAGCGATGAGATGACGAACATCTATAGTGTAGTCTGCGATCAGGAATTATTGCAGTAATCTGCTGGCAATAAATGATAGAGAATTAATTTCTGAACACAAGGTTTTGGTTAACCGGGTCGCTTTATATTTTACATATCAGTATAATCAGACATCATTGTAAAAAGATTGTCGGTCTCAAAACGTCTGTAATAAATTGAAATAAATGTCTTGCTGTGGGGTGAAATTCCTAAACAACATATTTACACATGCCCTGTGGATGAACTTACAACCTAATGGAATGATGCCAATGAATACAAGTAGTTTCTGCCTACACACCGAAAGTTGTTTATTTTGTGAGGCCCCTAGAATAACAACATTCGAACCCCATTAAAGCTGATCAGTAGTTGTTTGGTAAGGCTGCTATTATCTGTTCAAGAATGTATCATTACTAATAATACATTCTTACTATCAGCGAGCTATGTCTTTCCATAGCTATATCTTTCCATGGCTAGCTGATGATCTTTAGCTATGTTTGGTTTTTCTACGAGATCTTATAAGAAAAGAGGAGATCCTTAGAAGAATTAAAGTTGCTGACATAACAAAAAAGAAAGAAAGTATTTGTAATCTGAAGTGGCATGGGTGGGGCTCATAGCTTGTAGAACTGATGGCCAGTGGGGTAGAAAGGTTCCAGAGTGGAGATCACGCACCAGAAAACGCAGCATAAGACATCCAACGAGATGAACACTCGAGTTGGTGAAGGTCACTCGGAGTCGTTTGATGTGGGCGGCATGTAACTGGTCACTGTGGAAATCTATGGGGGAGGAATTGATTCAGCAGTGGACGTCTTTTGGCTGATCTGATGATGAAGATGGTACTAACCAAGTACTAACTAAGTAACTGCCTTTAAGATATTTAGTAATGTTTGTAACTTACCTAGTTGCTAGTGAAACGCATAAGGTTTATTTTAAATACAACCCAGGCTAGCCTAGTTTGTGCTTTACTAATTTAAATTAGCTCTTAATAAGCTCGAGTATTGTTCTGTAATTTTTCTTCTATTGATTGTAAATTTTATTACAAAAGGATGTTTAATATTACTAGTGTCAAGAAAGATAGCCGCTCGCTTCCCGTAGCTATCGTAAATGCCCACAATGGTCTCTTATTCAAAGGATAGACCGGAGCGTCTTTCGGTAAACTAAAAATAAATAATGCCACCTCATCTAGCTTATCAATCTAGCTGCTTAGATTAGTCATTTTTCAGACAACGACCTTTTTGACCTATTCTTATCGCCGTCATTAGATGTCTGTTTGCGAGGCTCGGGGGGATCCTTTGCCATACTCCCCGAGAAGTGCCAGGAGGGCGACCTTCTTACAGTTGCTTTCCCTATCCTAGAGGGGGTGATATACAGTCCGCTTTTTAGTCATCCCCTCCGAGATGTGCCTAATGGCGTGGCATAATGGGTAGCCTTAGTGTGATCTTACGAGGACCTGGCCCCCCTTCAGTGCTAAAGATGACCGCTCCAGTGGTTTTAGCCGGTAAGAGTCCGGCATGCTTCTTCGCTCTTCCCTGGGGCGAAGGATGTTCATGATGAATTTCCACTGGGAACAAATAAAAAAGGGTGGCGTTTGTTCAGCGTAGGCTAATAATGTTGATACCAATTATTATAAAAAATACAGATCCCTTTAAAATGTGTGAGTGATACAATCACACTACAGCTCTATTTCAATAGTAGAATCATTGTCATATGAGCCAAAGCACGTCCACTGCTAAACAAAGGAATGGGGCCTCCCCCATAGATTCTCACAATTATGTCATCATTTTACGAGGAATTTACGACTAGTGTAGTCTAGTCGAAATGGCCAGCACACTATGACTACTGTTCCACAGAATGCTGCTGCCCATCCCTTTGATAAGGTGTCCCTTATCTATTATCGCTTTTTATGACACCCACGAGAGGTGAGATGGAATAGTGTCTATATTCTTAATCCAAGCACCACATCATCATCATCATTATCATATCAGCCACAGGACGTCCACTCTCCCCCTCAGGCCTCCCCCTTAGATTTCCACAACGAGCGGTCACATGCCGCTCTCATCCAATATAATAT
The DNA here is from genome assembly GCA_947459985.1 of Diloba caeruleocephala. NCBI lineage: Eukaryota > Metazoa > Arthropoda > Insecta > Lepidoptera > Noctuidae > Diloba > Diloba caeruleocephala. The sequence continues at coordinate 24,562,814 of OX381606.1, read as the reverse complement.
AATCAATGGGCACCACATATAATCAAGAATCTCGTAATACTTCTATAGACTACTGCTACAAAACTAAATATAGGTGTTTTTCATCAGGCCGCACTAATTGGGAGCCGTATCGGACGCGCAACTCCGTGTAATTTCTAGCTAAAGTTGGCGACGTAGCAAGTTCGCAGTTGCCGGCAGATCCGACGCTGAACTATTGACGTACTAACTATAAACTAGGTACACTGCGAGACACATATGAAATATTTCCGCTGGGAAATGTCACTGAGTGAGATTCGTGTTTCCGATATTCAAATATTTTATGTGAATATGTTTATATTGTAGTGACATATTTTTGCATGGCATGACATGTAACTGATCATAATGGAAATCTATGGGGGAAGCCTTTGTTCAGCAGTGGACGTCTTTTGGCTGATGACGACGATGCTTTCCAAGTACTAAATAAGTAACCTCACCTTTAAGTTTTTCAGTTATGGTTGTAATCTTTTATTTTTATTTTTTATTGATGTCCAGTGGAAATTCTACATGGAACTTCCTTCACCCCGGGGAAGGGCGAAGGGGGGCTCCAGGTCCTCGTAAGATCACACTAGAGCCGCCCATTGGTGCCACGCCTTTAGGCACATCACGGAGGGGATGACTGTAAAGCGGTCACCCCCTCTAGCGGAGGGAAGGCGACTGTAAAAAGGTCACCCCCCCAGGCACTTGTTGGGGAGGGTTGTAAAGGATCTCCCCAAGCCTCGCTTTGCGCTTTGCTCTGCACACGGTGGCACGTGACCACGTGCGCGCCACAGACTTCCCGGGGGTCACTCGGTGTGAGCACGCAGACTCCCCAATCTGCGCGCCCGTGACCCCCGAGGCCCCCCACCATTTAGTGACGGCAGGGGGCTCAGGCGTGTTGGACTTGGGAGCCGGGACGGGTGTTGCCCCGGCGCCGTTTCGTCCTTCTCCGTGCGGGATCGGCCCTCTCCCGATCCCGCTCTGCAGTCTCCTTCTGGAGCATGACGCTCTCGCAGAAGGAGACCACTGCACTCCAATTTTCATGCTCTGCCAACATAGCCGACTCTACTGCCGGCAGAGAGAGATCTTGCCCGATCCGATCGACCAGGATCCGCCGCTCGGCCGCCCACGCAGGGCACTCCTCGAGCGTGTGCTGTGCGGTATCCTGGTCGCTTCCACAATGGTGGCACTGTGCCGTGATCTCGCGTCCTATTTTGTGCAGGAACGCACCGGAGCAACCGTGACTGGTGAATACCTGCGTCAGACGGTAGGTGACGCGCTCGCTCCTTCTGAGCCAGGCTCCGAAGAGCGGCAGGATGGCCTCGACGACGTGCTTGGTCGCGAACTGCACCCGAAGTCGCTGTCGCCATATCTCGAGTGCGCGCCGTCGAGCCAGCCGCCTCATTCTGTCAAACGCCCCTGAAGGCACGCTTTTCCCACTTTGGCGAAGGGAGCGTGTCTGGTCATAGACCCACGCATCCATCTCCGCCAGGATGTCGAAAGGCGGAAAGCGTGCCAGGAGAGTTGCTGCCTCGTAGGACACTGTCCTGTATCCCCGTGCGATCCGTATAGCCACTCTGCGCTGCAGACTGTGAAGTTTGGTTCTGCAGCGCTGGACGCCTGACAGCCGGGATGACCATACAGGCGCACCGTAGAGGGCCACAGACCGGATGACGCCCCCGTAGAGACGGCTATGTTTGTAACCTACCTAGTGGATACACTTAAGATTTATTTTAAACACAGCCTAGGCTAGCCTGTTTAAGGCTTTATTTGTTAAATGTAGCACGTTATAAGCATTGCTCTGAATTTTTTTTCTAATGATTTTAAATATTTATCATATAAATAAAGCATATTTCGGATGTTTAATATTAGACGTGTCCCGACAAATACTGGATAGCCTTTCTCTACCCGTAGCTCGTAAATGTCTCTTATTTAAAGAATAGACTGGAGCGTCTTTCGGTAAGCTAAAAATAAATACTGCGACCTCAGATGCACCCATCCATCTGCTATGTGTAGTCAGTCTTCAGACAACGTCCTCTATAACCAATTATTTTAGCCGATAGCCGAGGCGTTTAATCGGTAATAGGCTAATACGAGGGCGGCACTGAAAATTTCGGGAATCAAGGAAGTGACACAACATTACTATTTAAAAATGTCTTGACGAGGATCATCACTGAGCTTGACACGTCCACGTTGAAATTCAGCAAACCAGCGATAAATTGTGGTTTTGGATGGGGCTTCATCACCAAATGCAGAAATCATCCGGTCAACACACTGTTTTTGTGTTAAACCACTTCGAAAGTCATAATAAATCATCGCTCTTGAATTTTCTCGAGTCAATTCCATTTTCTCAACGACTAAACAAGTTTGACAAAACCTTGTGACAAGACCGTGAATCTTTTTTTATATAAATAAATGGTATTCGATTTGTAAAACCAAGGAGTTTTCAATTAAAAAGATTTTAATATGACAGGAACAGTGGGAATATTCCATTCCCGATACTTTTAGTGCAGCCTATGTATATATTGATATCAATTTTTTAAATGAAATATTTGTTTAATATTAACCGTGTCCGGACAAATAATTGATGACCTCTCTCTACCCGTAGCTCTGGTAAATTCCACTTGTTTGGACATCCTTCAGCTGATATAACGTTGATGATATTTTTCATTCTGTTTTAGTTGCTAATGTCTGCCATATTAATTATGATTTGCCCTTTTTGGATCAAAATATATGTAAGGACCAAAAATTAAAACACATGAGTAACATCAATATGTCTGTCAATTAAACGTTTGCTCGTCATTGTTTGATGTTTGGAAAATTCAATTTTATTTAGCTTGCCTGGTGAACCAGATATCAATATTTATTAGATAGGTTTATTTTGATTTTCAACAAAAATACAATTAATATCTGTACGCTGATGGGAACACGGTTTCATCCTAATTATAGATTATTAATTATAAATGATATGATACAGGAAACCAAAACCACATTTAAATCCGATTTTCAGGCTGAACGAGCGTTTTAATTACAGCAGATTTTATTACACATTTTATTACACATACATTAAATATGGTTTACTTATGATCCCCGCACTAGGACGAGCCTGTATCGCGGGAGATCGACACATTACACAGTATTAAATTTTTATTATATTAACAAATGATAGATGTATCAGGACAAACTTAGGGAAATAACAATTATACAAAGTCTGGCTACAAGGAAAAGGAATTACTAATATACCTAAAAGAGTACGCTCGTATTGTGTGTTTGTGAGGGAGTGGGTGTGTGTAAGTGTATCAGTGTGTCAGTGTGGGCGAGTGTGTGTGCGTGTGTTCGCTAGTGTCAAATGTGCAGTCAGAGTACATATAGTATAGAAGCGAGAGCCGAGCAGCTTCATTAACCCTACTTATCTATCTATGAGTAACAGATTTTCTGTGTCATCATAGTCCAAGATTAGCAACCATTTTCGTACTCTTTCCTTCACACCATATAGTGAGCAAGACAGATCACAATGCTTGCTTGCAAAGCGATAGATGTAGGGAAAAGAGTAATATCTGAAGCGTCTAGCAAAAGATGTTTTAATTCTTGGTACATTTATCTTAACTCGGCGTTTCTTAGTTGATCGAATAGTAGCTAACGAAGAGAAAATTTTGTGGTAAGAAGTGATTACCTTCTGAAAATAAAGTTGTCGAACCGACAATGAAGAGGTTTCAGTATGAAGCTGCTTTGTAGGGAATCTACAAGGTTTTCGTAGCATTACTTTGAGAACTGATCTTTGCGCTCTTTCCAATTTAACCATGTGCGTCTTTGCAGCGCCTCCCCATGCTGTTATGCAGTAGCTTAGTATTGACTGACAGAGAGCTTTATAGACCATTATAAGAATATCTCTCTCGGTGCCATCACGAAGGAGCTTCATAGAATAAATAAGCTTTCGAACTCTACCTGCGAGACAGTCGATGTGAGGCTTAAAGGATAGATTCTCATCCAAAAGCACTCCCAGATACTTTAGTGTGAATGCACGTTCAATGCATAGACAAGAACAGGTTGCATTCTTTGAAATGTCATTACACTTGTGGATCCTGATATTGCAACACTCAGTAGGACCTGGGCTTCGATTTTTGTGGAAGCAGATAAATTTGGATTTGCTAGCATTGAGTGTTAATAAATTGACATTGAGCCATCCAGCCACACGAGCCAAACCCTCCTCGGCAAGTTTACGCACCTCATCCCATGAGTCACCGTGAAAGACTATCACGGTATCATCAGCATAGCACTGAATCTGTGTATTCCTTGAATTTTCGAATAGCTTAAGTATATCATTCATATAGACGCAGAAAAGTGTAGGGCCCAGGATGCTGCCCTGTGGCACCCCGATACATATGTTTCTGATGTCACTAGAAAAACCTGCGAGTGAAACGCGTTGTCCCCTGCTAGTGAGGTAGCTCATAAACCAGTCCAAGGCGGATCCGCGAATTCCGATACTCTCGAGTTTTTTGAAAAGGATTTTAGGAGACACCGTATCGAAAGCCTTGGACAGGTCCAAGAAGACGCCAATGCACTTCTCCCCACTGTCCAATGCCGAAACCACATTGTCGAGTAAAAAGTTCACGGCATCCTCTGTGGATTTTCCTTGTTGAAATCCAAATTGAAAATTTGATAGGATGTTGTGCTGTTGAAGGAATTTCGTAAGTCTTTTATTGACAAGCTTTTCCAGAATCTTGGAGAGAACAGGGAGCAAAGAGATAGGGCGATAATTCGAAGGATTCGCCCTCAAACCATCTTTGTAAATTGGAATAACAGACGCAATTTTCCAACAGTCCGGGAATTCACCCGAGGACAGGCTTAGATTCATTATGTGGGTTAACGGCAGAATAATGAGATGGGCATATTTTTTTTTTTTTTTTTTTTAGTATTAAGTTATTCAATCCATCAATTCCAGGAGCACTGCTCTTGTTACAGAGTTCAAAAGCAATATTTATTTAAAATTGGATCATGGAGCGGGTGTTTGAACCAGCTGAGCGGTGCGGCGCGCACTGCGAATTAATTCGGTTCAGTTATAGAACATTAAATTGGAAGGCCGCAGGAGCGGCCGCAACCGCCCGAAAGGCTTAGCTTCCAATCCCAATAAACGATTGGCTGTGAGCTCTGTGCACGGCAACCGACAAACGTTATACAATCCACCTAAAATAGCTCGTTTAAATACGGACTCAGGGACCGCTGGCTTTTATCAGATCAGACAGTCTAACTTTGGCCTCCTCATTCCACAAATTTAATGTGGTATTCTAAAATAACGTGGTATTTGAAAATTACAACTTGTTTTGTTTCCCTAACCCTTACGTAGTTTTATTTCCCTACGTAAGGGTATTTGCAAAAATGGCAATATGTTTGTTTTTATATTAACCAATGACTGAACGAGAAAATTATTCGAAAAATCTATTAAAATAGACGGTTAAACAGTACCAGGCAAACTATCGTGATTATCATTTTATTGTAAGGGTCCGTGAGGATAGTTCGCTAACATGTTAACACAAAACCCGGGCTAGAGGCGATGTCTGCAAGTTGGCAGAGAGACCGCGGGCAGACGTAAGTGTTGCAATTTAATTAAATCCCCATTACTGAGAGATAGCGCGCCTCGGGACATACTTTTTTACGTCTGTTAGGTTGTGTACTGGAATATTAAAGCTGGGTTCAAATCTTACTGTGAGCTAACATTATTTCTGCGATAAGCATTATCGCAGAAATAATATATCTTAATAATATATAGCCGCATTTTAATATAATAAGCTCACATCGGTACTGCCCGCACCGATAAACCTGTAGGAAATATTCATTTCATTTAAAATGAATGTTCAGTGTGTCTGTGGTCCAAAAAATATCGAAAGTTTGATGTAGTATACTGATAACAAAAGGTACCAATTAAACAGTCTATCGAAGCCTCATTACATGACTGAAGTCTACAAATCGATAAAGAATTGTGCACCAAAGTATTTTTATATCATATACTGTATCTACTACAGTATCATTACCACTCGAATCTGTCAGGGACCAATTTACTCTTCGACTTATCAGGTTTTAATAAAAGTAACAAAACAGAAATGAAACATGACAAAGTGTACTAAAGTTTGAAAATTCGTCTCGTTAAGTACTTCTTTGCCACTAACAGCAATAACTGAATAGTGTTCGCGCCAGTCTGGCCGGAGCTACTTCTGCCTACACCATGTCTCTTGTCAAAGCAACATGGAAATTAGACAATGAACTGTGAGAGCGTTAACAGTCGGTACCTGTCTGCGGGGTGGCAGGGGGCGGGCCGGGTGGCCTGTGAAACAAATGATAAGGCGATTACAAAAAAATATACACTGTACATATGTACGAATAATATGTACAGACTGGTACAGATGGGAATAAAAGTAAGTACAAAATGTGTAGAATATTTTGCAAGAGATAGTATCTGCACATTCTAATTTGTGATTATTTCTACTGTGGGTAATCTAATCCCTGGATTATGCAAGTACAACTATGACTTTATATCTGTTTGCGGATTGTGTACAGACTTTTTCAACAAGCTTAAAATCCGAGGTTCTATTTCAAGTTTAGCAGAGATATTGATTTTATGGTACCAGCTTCAGCTATTGAATAGATATGGAAATACGCTTGCCTTTTACTTTTTAGAGGCGGATGGGGAAATAAAAACAATCACTGATTAAGCCCGTAATAAAGCAAAAAAAAAAAACAATCACGGCCATATAAAATAAATAAATAGGTGGTACAAATGAAATATTATTATATAAATCATGTTGTCGTAACTTCTCTTTTTGTCTCTAGAACGAAACCGCGACACGCGCTAAGATGTTCGCCAGTGATCTTATTCCTCAATTTGCGTTTACTAAGTTTCTAATTAATAATATATAATACATCATAATCTGACCCGCGTTGATCGCGGGCCTGATCGAAAAATATTTCGGTGCGTAGCATACAGCGAGCACATAGCGAGGCTTGGGGGATCTTTACAATCCTCCCCGAAAAGTGCCTGGGGGGCGACCATTTTAAAGGAGGTGAAGGAAGTTCAGGTAGAATTTCCACTGGACCCCAAAAGAAGCCCCCCATCCCTGACTGAGAACATCATAAACAGCATACAGTCACTGGTGAACTGAGTATCCCATAACGCTTCTCTCAGGGGTAGATTTAACGAATGCCTGAAATCCCCTTGCATTATTATCATATGAGCAACAGACGAAGTAAATAAATACTCACAATCACAATCAGATCAGTCAAAGGACGTCCACTGCTGAACAAAGGCCTCCTCCATAGGTTTCCACAACAACCGGTTATATGCCGCCCGCATCCAACAACACCCAGTGACCTTCACCAGGTCGTCTGTCCACCTTGTTGGAGGTCGTCCCACGCTGCGTTTTCCGGTGCGCGGTCTCCACTCGAGAACCATTTTGCCCCAACAGCCATCATCTCTACGAGCAATGGGCCCCACCCATTGGGCGGTCAGTTTAATATTTCGTTTAACTATGTCGGTAAAAAAATACAGTGTGAAATTATTTTAGTGATTATGATTACAGACATCCTCGTACATGGGGACATTGCGGTGTAAACATTTTGAATGTAAAATACAATAATACACGTCTGCAATGAAACTTTTCAATAAGAATCTTAACGCAAACTTACCGATTAAGTTTATGTTAATATTTAAACATAATACGCGGAGCTGTCCCGTCTCGTAGTGAATATTGTCGACTATGGTTTAGGTCAGTAGCGCGTAGGCACGTTGTCTTCGAGTTCCGAGCGTAAAGCACACGGTCATATACTGGGAGGCATACCACGAAAGCTTTCCTCGTAAATTACTGCCAATTGCGGTGGATAATGCGCTCTTTGGCATACTCAATTAGCCGCATAGTTTTTTGATTTGGATGGGTCACATTCTTGGAGATTTTTTCTCTCAGTAATAACATTTGACGGTATTATGAATTAAACAGAGTTTTTTTACCAATAATTACTATTGTATTATACAATCTATCTACGACTAAAGTTTTTACAGTATTTACGGAAGTAGCGCATAAATAAAGTTAGTACATTTGACTTAGTTAGACGTATTTATTTTTGTTTGGGCTTGGTAAAAAAATATCGATACGGATTACTTAATAAAATATATGAAATGTTTCTTACATAATTTTACAGTGTATGCATAAAATGCTGACACAAGTTTAAGAATATAGGCATTGGATGAGGCATGATGATGTAGTATAAGCGAAATTTCTTCATAGGATTACGTGGAGTACTATGTAGTGCGAAATGTAATAAGTATTTGTAGGGTCCCAGTGCAGTGGTGTGAGTCGTGGTGGCGGCGGTCGAGCGGCAGAATCAAGGGCGCGAGGGGAGAGGGACGCGCGGACGGGCGGGATGCTGCGCAAGGATGAGGCGCGCAGATCAATATCTCGCGTCGCCCGGCAACGCCGCGCCAGACCGAGTGCCTCCCGTACTACAACCCCTCGACCCGCCACCCCCAGCCATCACCCTGCCCACTATTCGCTTATTTAATACATACCGTATCTGGGATGCGAGCTTTTTCGTGCTAAATGACAGGGCACCGTAATACGCCGAATCGCAAAGTCACCGCTCTCGTAATGCTCGCGCCATTACTATAGAGTTGTGGTCCCCTTGGCCGAACATAACCGCGGCACGATAGCGATGACATTGACCCGTTTCCCGAAGAAATCTTCCATTTTCGCCCGTGCCCAATTTATAGCGTGAAAGTTCTTGTGAAGAGATGAATCTATGAAATGTTACTCATCTCGCTGTCGTAAGTAATACATAGTTTTCGTACCACAGATACATATATGATATTAGAGTTTTAGACAAAGAATTCGAAACAAAGAGATCTGTGATTTTTAGATCGTTCCAAGATCTTTATCCTTAGCAACGTTCGCAGTAATAGGTAACACGACTTAGGCCGGTACTTTGTTAGAGCAGAGCGAAGCGGAACCTAACGGAGCGGAGCGAAGCAAGATAAAATCGCCAGTAGAATACTAGTATTCTCTCCACTGATTGAAGTGACTTGTTTAGTCTTTTCATCCCCACTCCACCTCGGTGGCTGGAGAGTCAGCATCATTCCTCAGATTTTGTAATAAAGTGTCATCTACTGAGCCTATTCCGTAACACAATTGTGTTGAATTATTCTTAAAGGTATTTCATTATCTAACCAGTCAGAGCATACACATACTTTTTAGTATTAGTTAATTTTACTTACATACATATAATTATTTAAGTTTTGCCATCACTTAACTCGGTAAGTATTATAATCCCACGTCGTTATTAGTCACGTCTAAAGTGCGGCTGCCGAGAGAATTCGTTCCTGCATATGTTAATTGGTCCGTTATATTAAAGATTAAATTTCATATATAATATGATTTTAATGTAGTCACGTCACCACATAATAAACTGAAATAGTTTGCCACTAAATTAAATCTTTGATATAACAGAAACTAGACCAATTAACAGATGACGGCACGGTTGGTGCAGTGGCTGATACACTCGACTGCTGCGCTCCGGGTCGTGGTTCGATTCCCGATCTGCAGGTAGATGTTCCGGGTCTGGGTGTATTGTATGTGGAATTCTTGTCTGTAAACGCCCCCACGATACAGGAGAAATCCCAGAGAGGGGCAATGTCTTATTTAAAAAAAAATATGTCTGGCACGCATTCTCTCAGCGGCCGCACTGTGTGTTTAAACAATACGAACATTATCAAGAGACTATACACCCTTAAATGTCCACCGCTGAATATGGGCCTCCCAATGATAACTACAATTAGCAGGCAAAGGGCGATAGTATTGCCATAATCACAACGCATGGCGGGCGGATTAGGATGGCACACTTAGAAATGCTTTAATTACCACATTTTAGCATTCAGGAATTCTGTATCAATGATAAGAAAATTGACTGGCTATTTATTTTTGTCTAACTTTGGTTTACTAAAGAATCAGTCAGAATCAAATAGATGTTAGCGTCCTTCTTTTTTTTCTTTTTTTATTGGTACCTGATGGAAATTCTTCATGAACTTCCTTCACCACGGTGGTTGTCATTATACAGCAGTCGTTAAGTCAAGTCGGACGCTTTTGGGCGACATAAACAACTCCGATCACTTTGTTCACTAATCATACCGAAAAAACTGAGGAAATGGAGGAGGGAATAATAATGAGGATCCATTTTCTTTCTTTATTAATTGAATGAATAGTCATCATACAGAACAATATTAAAAATAATGAATACTTAATCAAAAATAACTCAACATGCATTATAATTAATATTTAAACATAACATACACCATAATTAATAATAACTAAACATAACATACATCATAATTAATAATAATTAAACATAACTTAAGGCGACTAGACCAAGTTAACACAAAAATAATTACTAACAATAAATTATTAAATAGAATATTTACATCCATATAAATGACCATAATTGACATAGAAATTTCAACTATAATCTCAATATTGAATACATTAAAATCTAACGTGTAATAATTAAATTGGCATTTTGTAAAATATAGCACGTCTGGTTATACACAAATTATTATGATTAAAGGATAATGCTCAAAAACAAACGGAAAGGGTTAGACATAAACCATGTAAACAATAATAAAATTTGTTAATTTTAAGATGGAAAGGCTAACCCATTTTTTTCGTTAACTCGAAATTGTGTAGTCCTCATAACACCCATTGTAATAGACCTCATCATTGTAGCTTCCATCTCATACAATAGTCATACACTGCTGGCGACAATTCGTGACTGTATGTCTCTAGTGTAACATGCAGTCACTGGTTAGTGTCAAATTACATTCTAGGTGAAAATTCTCTAAACGGCCTCTGCGTGCCCATATCCCTGCGTAAGCCTAATAAAATACCGGTTTCCTTTTCGCAGAGGATAATAATCGTTAAAGAGAGAGAAAGAGGGAGAGATAAATTTACTTTACGTCCAAAAAGCATTGTCTGTTTCGGATTCAAACATGATCGCACAGGGTGTTATGTCACTCATCCAAAATGTTTGTCCAATGTGCATTTGACTATTTATTTTATTTTTTAAAAGATTTTGTAATTTTCATATTTTAAATCAATCACTACTAAATGGGTATATAAAGCACCCAATGTCTTCATTTTTTTTATTGATGCCCAGTGGAAATTCTTCACGAACTTCCTTCGCCTCGGGGAAGGGAGAAGGGGTATCGGACTCCTACCGGCTAAAACCACTGGAGCGGTCATCTTCGGCACCTAAGGGAGGCTCCAGGTCCTCGTATGATCATACTAGAGCCGCTCACTGGTGCCACGCTATAGGCACATCTCTGAGAGGGTGACTGTAAATCGGGGAAACCCCCTCGGGAATAAAACGCACCTAGATAATAAAAATCATTAGTTCCACCCTTTCGTAAAACAGTTCTGGGTTTTAAGTCACCTATTCCAAGGCTATATAGAGCACTCAATGAATACACTGGGTCAATTGATATCTTTACCTCAACGCTTGGCGCGTAAATACTTAATCGAAACATTATAATTTTATTTGAAACTGTGTGTCAAAGGGATGTTCGCTGCTGGGCAAGGGCCTCATGGACCATGGATTTCAGCAACTGTGTCGTCGTTTTGGGAGGAGTTTGCCAGTGCTGGCCACGCTTGGCGGGCGGATTGTTGGGCGCAGTGTGGCTGCTGACCCGCAGAGGGCACGCTGCTCCGCATACCTTTGGCTTGGATCAGATGGAGTGATGCTATATTCTTAATCCGGACACCAGACGGAATCATGTGAATTAATCAGTTCATACATAGGTTTTTAATATTTCAAATCATTTTTATTATATAAAACAGCATACTTAGAGCATGCAGTGTTTACTTGTAATTAGTTGTGCAGTTAGATTTAAGATATAAAACGAATGTTCCTGTTCTGTGTTATTAATATGGTAACAACGTTTGGTAAATCTATACAATAAAATAAAAAATAAATAAAATAAAATAATGTCTTTACAATTGCATAAGGCACTCGTCAAACATCACATTTTGGACAAAGATTTTCGATGGATGGCATGACGCAGTCGTCAAAGAAACATAATTAATCAAATCTTGGACAAAGAAAGGCTAGTATGCCATTCATCCTCCCCTTATGCTCCGTTGTCGCCGTAGCACTGACAATTCTGGAAGCATACATGTCGCCCCTTCGCACGGGGGCCAGCCTCATTCACACACTTTCAGCAGCGTATTTATAGTAGACTAGCCGTCACCCCGACTTTGTCTGCATCATACTGAAGGGAATTTGATATCCTATATTCTATGACGACACAATGTACTTTTAGGTCCAATTTCATTACAATTCGTTCAGCCGTTTGAGTACATAACATAGTATAGTAAGATATTAAAATATGTTGTTGTTGTTCTATATCTTTATAGAACTCGTTTCAAATGTATACATCAATCATATCATAGAATAGGTATAAGTTATTAAGAAAGTGTAAAGACAATAAGGTAAATACGTAATTGCAAGTATTCATGTTTATGAAAATCTCCTATTGACTTGACGACACGGTCGGTGCAGTGGCTGATACAATCCGCTGCTGCGCTCCGGGTCGCGAGTTCGGTTCCCGCACGGAACAAATATTTGTACGATCTTGGTGGAATTTATGTCTGTAAGAGGCACCTACTATAAAGGAGAAATATTGCAACGTTTGAAAAAAAATGACGAACTACTCTTTAGTTAGCCTATCATGTCAACAGGAACCGAAAACGACAGGATGATGAGAAACCTACTTAAGAAAGCTTTACCTGAAATCGATGCCTCTATGCTTATAAAGTAAAAGCCCTAAAAGATTTAGTGCTCTAGAACAATAATTGTTCTGGCTTGAACAGACTTAGCTAAGGGAATGATCTAGAAAGGCAGTTGTGTGAGCAGCGCGACGCCTCGCATGATCCAGTGGCTGGGGTCCATTTTCGTGGGCAGCAGCATGAACAGGATGTAGTTGGTGGAGTGTCCCGTGGTGGACAGCACGCCCCGCCGGTCACCCGTCTTGTACAGGGGACAGTTGTAGAACACGTCCTTGGGCACTTCGTCGCGCTTCAGCGGAATCAACCACACCTGTGTACAATAATTGTGTAATTGAAATAACCCAAAACCTGAAACTAGTTTGTCCAGAATCGAGAGTAGAACCGATTACACTACTTTTTAACTAGATTTATTTTTATAAATTGTAAATACTTACTCTACCCGGGGTTACCTTTGCGCAACTAATCTACGCTTACTTTAAAACTTGGTAGGTAGGTCACATTCCTTTTCCTCAAAAATTGTGTCTTTAAACTTTCAAAACCTAGCTGAATGCTAACATGATATTATTTTTAACTCCAGCGCTACTAGCGAGAATACGTCACCGAAAATGAATATGTTTAGAATCGATCAGAATTATTATGATTCACAACCAAAAGTTAATAAATATTTACAAAAAAATAAAGTTAAGTTAGATGGATTTAGAGATACTATTTTGGGCAAGAGACCCTTTTCCAAAATGAACTGATTACCTCAGACCCCCATAGGCTAATAATCTAAGGTCCCTGCTCATCCAATAATAATCATCATCATATCGGCCACAGACGTCCACTACTAAACAAAATACTCCCACAATATTCATCCATAATTCGGCTGAATCAGGTCCACTGCTGAACACAGGCCTCCCCCGAAGATCACCACAACGACGATATGGGTGTGTTGTGTGCTCATTGGGGGGATTCGCCATAATCGCCACGCTTGGCAGGCGGGTTGGCGATCGCAGTTGAGTTGTTAATGTACTCGAACGACGCTGCTGCCCATCCTGTGGCTAATCCCTTAGTCGCCTTTTACAACACCCACAGATGGGTGTGTGCTATTCGTAGCCAGCACCACACGGCAACACACACACACTAAACTCCCACCTATATTTCTGCAATTGTTTCTTCATTTTGGAGGATTTTTTTAGTACTCACTACGCTTGGAAGGTAGGTTGGTGAGCGCGGTACGGCTACTGTTGAAGAGAGACACCACAGAAGAGACGCTGCTGCCCATCCCTCTGGCTAGCCGCCTTTTACGATATCCACGGGAGGAGATGGGATGGTGCTATATTGTTAATCCAGCCACTACAAACAGTTTACTTTTTTTGTACATAGGTTCAACAAGTCGATTCGTCTTTCCGCGGATCCCACGCATCCTTGGAAGATATCAATACAAATGTTTTTCGATAACTCAAATGTGTACCGGCGGGAACTCGTCGTAAAGTATCTTGGGGATGGACTCGTCGACGATCATCTCCTCCATGTTCCACCGCGCGCCCTCCATGAACAGGCCACGAATGAACACGCCTTCAGGCGGCACCCTGTCTATATCGAACTCTTTCTGCACCTACAGACACAGTTTAGATGGATTTCAAATATATACCGACTAACAGCACATCTACTGCAAAGCAAACTGCTAAATTCAGTTTGGATACAATTGTCTCCCGTTGGCGCAACTACATTAGAACTAAATGGTTGCTGCATGACAGCTGTACCGACGGCACGGTTGGTGCAGTGGCTGATACAGTCGGCTACTGCGTTCCGGGTCGTGGGTTCGATTCCCGCACGGAACAAATATTTGTATGATCTGCAGGTAGTTGTTCCGGGTCTGGGTGTATTGTATGTGGAATTCATGTCTGTAAACGCACCCACGACACAGGAGAAATCCTAGTGTGGGGCAAGGTTTAAAAAAAAAAAAAGTTTTCGGTGCAGTCAAATAGATTGAACAAATGAAAATATCATCATTATAATATCAGCCAAAGGATGTCCACTGCTAAACAAAGTCCTCTCCGAAAGAATCCCATAATTGCGCTGCAGACGCAGTCGCAGGCAGGTTGTTGAGTGAAAAATGATGCTGTTCCACAGAAGGGACGCTACTGCCCATCCCTTTGGCTTAGAGCCTCGTAGTCGCCATTTACGACTTTACGACATCCACAGAAGGAGATGGGGTGATGCTTTATTCTTAATGCGGACACCACTCGGACTCTTAATCCGGACACCACACAGTCTCTTAATCCGGACACCATTTGGACTCTTAATCTAGACACCATGTATAGCTACACAAATCCGTAGCTAATCAGTCCGTAAATATCCACTGCCGACTCATGACCACTACAATGAGTGATCATCGGGGAGGTTATTGTTGTTATTGGCTCAACGAAGGTTGCTGCTGGTCATCCTCTTGATAAACTCTTAGTCGCCTTTTATGAGACCCATTGGTGTTAAGACCGAGGGGTCTTAAAAGAAGAGGTTCTTTGCCGTGAAAATCAAGGAATGTATAGCTAATTACTTCGTAATGGAAGGCAAGCTGGTCAATGGGTATTTTGTACTTGCGCGCGTAGCTCTGCTGTGCAGCTGTGAGGAACGCTTGCGGGAAGTAGAAGCCCGACAGCCAGAACACATTCGGCGGGCCGTACTGATGCCAGTGCTGCCAATACAATAAATGATTGTGAAAGCAATAAATCAAACAGTATTGTTTTTTTTAAACTATGTCCCGCAGTCATGTTGTCCTGTATCGGGTGAGTTGCACTGTAAGAAACCTTTCATTGAAGCAATACACACAAATGCAAATGTTATATTTACCTTAGAGCAACATTTTTGAAAACTCTTTTATTAGCCTTTTTCCTGTATTGTTGTTTCTGGGTACAGTTTACAGACATAAATTTCACATGCACAAACACCCAGGCCCGGAACAAGTACTTGTAGATCTAATGTTTTTCCATGCGGGGATCAAACCGTAACGCGTAGCGCTGAAAGCTAATCGCTTAGTCACGGCGCAACCCGTGAAGTCGAAATCTAATTGCATGTTGTTCGTTTAAATTCGTCATTGCATAGACTTTTATTGTTGCATGAAATTCAAAATAACCCAGTTAATTCGTCAGAATATACGTTTTTTTATTTTTTTTTATTAGTGCCCAGTAGAAATTCTTAATGTATTTGATATGCCGGATTCCTACCGGCTTAAACCACTGGAGCGGTCATCTTCGGCACCTAAGGGGAGGCTCCAGGTCCTCGTATGATCACACTAGAGCCGCCCGCCGGAATATATCTACATCATCGTTACATGTCATCATATCAGCCACAAGACGTCCACTGATGAATAAAGGCCTCCCCGTAGATTTCCACAACGAGCGGTTACATACCACCCGCATCCAACGACACCCAGCGACCTTCATCAGGTCGTCTGTCCACCTCGTTGGAGGTCGTCCCACGCTGCGTTTTCCGGTGCGCGGTCTCCACTCGAAAACCTTTTTGCCCCAATAGCCATCAATTCTATGAGCTTTGTGCCCCGCCCTCTGCCACTTCAGTTTACTAATCCTTTCAGCTATGTCGACAACTTTAGTTCTTCTACGGATCTCCTTATTTATGATTCGATCTCGTAGCGAAATACCAAGCATAGCTGTCTCCATAGCTTTATTTTTATTTTTAAAAACGTTGCCCCACACTTGGATTTCTCCTGTGTCGTGAATGCGTTTACAGACATGAATTCCACACACAATACAACCAGACCCGGTACAACTACCTGCAGATCATACAAATATTTGTTCCGTGCGGGAATCGAACCCACGACCCGGAGCGCAGCAGTCGACTGTATCAGCCACTGCACCAACCGTGCCGTCACTCGCTGAGTGACAGTGAGCTTTCTTATGAGGCCCATAGTGAGTAACCACGTCTCTGTTCCATATATCATCAATGGTAACACACACTGGTTAAAGACTTTCATCTTGAGGCATTGCGGTATTGTTGACGAAAAGACGTAGCGAAGTTTAAGGAACGCTACACAGCCGAATCGGTTTCGACTATTGACTTCCTTCTCGAAGTTGGACCTACCTAACTGCACAGTTTGTCCCAGGTAGACATAGTCGTGCACAACTTTGAGAACAGAGCTTCCAACGGATATTGGAATGGGCATTCGACATGACTTTCGACTTGCTCACGTTCATTTTCAGGGCCGCCTTTTGGGAAACTTTGTTGATATCACCGAGCATTGTGCTGAGCTCTTGCAGCGACTCTGCCATATCTACGATGTCGTCGGCAAATCGAAGGTGAGTGATATACTCGCCATTGATGTTAATGCCGAATCCTTTCCACTCTAGTAGCTTGAAGGGATCCTCCATTGCAGCGGTGAACAGTTTATGTGCTGGTCAGAAATCAATTTGTTTTCTTTCTTTCTATTGGACAATATTATAGTTGAATATAACCAGCAAAATTCAGCATGTTCATTTTGTATATATATGTGATACACAATCCTTTCAGTTTTGTTACCTCATAAACCACACTTTAGGTTCGACATATTAGCGTAACATAATATACAGAGTAATAGTAATATACAGTCAGCCAACCACCGTTAAAATTGGGAATCTTTTTTATCGGTTAATAACACTTAACAATAATTAGGAAATATGCGGACATATAATGCGCACATAATTAGCACAACGGTAATTCAAACGCTTACATAATCTTTACGAAAAGACCAAGAAAGCCATAGAACGGAAACCGAACGCATGCGCCCGCTTATGCTACAATGTTGCAATGTGTATCTTCTTCTTCTCTTAGATTATGGCTTCTGTAGATTATCTTCCACAATTTCGCCAATGTCAAGTTTGAGGCAACGTCGTACGGTATTTAGATTGATAAATCTTTACATATTCATAAAACATTTCTTTTCATCATATCAGCCACAGGACGTCCACTGCTGAACAAAGGCCTCCCCCTTAGATTTCCACAATGAGCGGTCACATGCCGCCCTCATCCAACGACTCCCAGCGACCTTCACCAGATCGTCTGTCCACCTCGTTGGAGGTCGTCCCACGCTGCGTTTTCCGGTGCGCGGTCTCCATTCTAGAACCTTTGTGCCCCAGCGGCCATCAGTTCTACGAGCAATGTGCCCTGCCCATTGCCACTTCAGTTTACTAATCCTTTCAGCTATGTCGACAACTTTAGTTCTTCTACGGATCTCCTCATTTCTGATTCGATCTCGTAGAGAAATACCAAGCATAGCTCTCTCCATAGCTCGCTGAGTGACCTTGAGCTTTCTTATGAGGCCTATTGTGAGTGACCACGTCTCTGTTCCATATGTCATCACTGGTAACACACACTGGTTAAAGACTTGCGTCTTGAGGCATTGCGGTATTGTTGACGAAAAGATGTTGCGAAGTTTCCCAAACGCTGCCCAGCCGAGTCGGATTCGACGATTGATCTCTTTCTCGAAGTTGGACCTACCTAACTGGACAGTTTGTCCCAGGTAGACATACTCGTCAACAACTTCGAGAACAGAGCTCCCAACGGATATTGGGATGGGCACGACATGGGCATTTGACATGACTTTTGTCTTGCCCATGTTCATCTTAAGGCCCACCTGTTGGGAAACTCTGTTGAGATCATCGAGCATTGTGCTGAGCTCTTGCAGCGATTCTGCCATGACTACGATGTCATCGGCAAATCGAAGGTGAGTGATATACTCGCCATTGATGTTAATGCCGAATCCTTTCCACTCCAGTAGTTTGAAGGCATCCTCCATTGCAGCGGTGAACAGTTTCGGGGAAATGACGTCCCCCTGTCTCACACCTCTCTGCAATGGAATTGCCCCCGTGCTCTGTTCATGTACTCGGACCGACATGGTGGCGTTTCTGTATAAGCACTTCAACACTTCAATGTACCGATAGTCGATCTGGCACCGCTGCAGAGATTGCAGCACTGCCCAGGTTTCGATCGAATCGAAGGCTTTCTCATAGTCCACAAACGCCAAGCATAGTGGCAGATTATACTCCTCGGTCTTCTGTATAACCTGCCGCAGCGTATGGATGTGGTCTATGGTACTGAAACCTTTTCGGAAACCGGCTTGTTCGGGAGGCTGGAAGTCATCAAACCTGCGCTCGAGACGATTCGTGATAACCCTTGAAAACAGCTTATAAACATGGCTCAGAAGTGAGATGGGTCTATAATTCTTCAATAGGGTGTTATCACCCTTTTTGAAGAAGAGCACCACCTCACCTCTGTTCCACGCTTCCGGCGTTGTGCCCTCGAGTAAGACGGAATTGAATAGCTTCTGAAGGACTTTAAGTACCGGTGTGCCACCCGCTTTCAGAAGCTCTGTCGTAATTCCGTCCCCACCCGGCGCCTTGTTATTTTTAAGCTGTTTCAAGGCCATCCTAATCTCGTACAGGCTGATGTCCGGGATATCCTCGGTATAGTGTCGGGTTAGTTTGGCTCGCGGGTCTTTGTCAGAGCCAATGGTAGGTATAGTAACCGAGGTGTATAACTGCCGGTAGAAGTTCTCAATCTCTCTCAAAACCTCTGGCTTAGTCGACGCTACACTGCCGTCCTCGGTCTTCAGCTTCATAATACGACTTTGCCCAATAGACTTGTCTCTTGCGAACACTTTGGAGCCTTGATTCCGCTCAATCGCCTCTTTAACACTATTAGTGTTAAAGGTGCGGATATCGTGACGCAAGGACTTCCATATCCGTCTATTGAGTAGTCTGTATGCTTCAGCATCACCGGAGGACTGCAGCGTCATGGCGCGTCTTTCTGCCATGAGGTCGAGAGTGTGATCGGAAAACTTTTTTGGTCTACCTTTACGGTGGGTTTTAAAGAACTTAGACCCAACCGTTTGGACAGTTTCTACAAACCTACCATTTAGATCGTCCACAGATACGCAATGTTCTAGGCACTCGAAGCGGTTTTGGAGTTCGAGTTGAAAGCTCTCGGGGTTTTGGATATGAGCACTAGAGGGCCGGAGCGTAGACCTCATCAGACGAGACCTCTCAACTTTGAGATTAATATTCAATGTGCCTCTTACCATTCGGTGATCACTACCGGTTTTCACCCTGTGGATCACAGAGACATCATTGAATATTTGTCTTTTATTAGTCATGATGAAGTCAATCTCATTCCTCGTGGAACCATCGGGACTCATCCAGGTCCATTTCCTGTGAGGCGGCTTTTGGAAAAAGGAGTTCATCACGAAGAGTCCCTCCTTTTCCAAAAAGTCGGCCAGCCTCTGTCCCCTGGGGTTCCGATGCCCATATCCAAATTGCCCCACTCTCAACTCACCATCGCATCGAGTGCCCAGCTTTGCGTTGAAGTCCCCCAACACAACAGTGAAATGTGTCTTCGAGGTATGTATGGCCCTACTTACGTCCTCATACATACTCTCTACTTCATCATCTGGGTGTGTCGAGGTCGGTGCGTAGACCTGTATGACCTTCAACGAATACCTCTTGGATATTCTGAGTATAAGGTACGCTACCCTGCTCGACACACTTTCGATGGCCACTATGCTGTTAATGAGGGACTTGCGGACGAGAAACCCGACACCACCTTGAGACAGATGTTCGCCTTCCCGGTAGTAGAATAAGTTGCCGGATTTCAGGGTTATCGTGTCCTCCCCCTCTCTTCGGACTTCTGATAGTCCCATGATATCCCAGTGCAACTTATCTATTTCTTCTTCCAGCTCAACAATCTTTTCGTCTGCCCTCAGTGTTCGTGTGTTGTACGTCACCAGGGCCAGTTTCCGTTTAGGGTGGTAGCCGGATCCCATCCGGAGATTCTTAGCACCCCCTGCCCCGCCATTACCATGGCCGCTACCATGACCAGGAATAGCGGGGCTGCCGGGAACTGGGGGCCGGTGCTTGAATTGTGTTGTCATTTTGGGGGGAATTTGCCGATACTCACCACGCTTGGCAAACGGGTTGGTGAGCGCAGAATTACATTTCTTTTATTATATATTTATTATATCGGTTCAATTGTTTTTTTCGCAATGCGTACGACAACACATTTTATGACAAGAATATTTTGGAAATAGAAAACAATGTCAAACACTTACACGAGGAAACTATATTTGACACTCCTGGTACATCAAATTGCCTTAATACCTATAAGAAAAGTTGGAGTGAGAGGCGGTGAAGGGAATTTTCCTATCCATCGTATGGTTATCTTATAGTGATAATGCCACCCATTGTACATTCAGTTTCTACTAAAGCTTTTTTCTGTATACTAAGAGTATCACTTCACATGTCACCCACGCAGAGCGATGCGATCCCCATAGTTTAATGAAAATTATAAGGTGTAAAAATATACCTGCAAGAACTCAAGCCTCTGCAGCAAGTCGTTAAAGTAGGAGGCGAGCGGCTTGAGCGAGGGATAGCTCTTGCCGGCCCACAGCGCGGGGATGCGCCCACGCACCATACTCGCCAGCACCTCCTCAGTTATGTCACTCAGCACGCTCACACCTGCAAAATGGATATAAAACACAGATCGAAATAAGTGCAAACTATTACTTAACAACAAAAGTTGATGCAGTCATCAACTTTTGTCAGCTGATAGGATTACGGATCCCGCACGGAGAAGGACGAGACGGCGCCGGGGCAACAACTGTCCCGACTCCCAAGTCCAACACGCCTGAGCCCCCTGCCTGGTAGAGCCTCGGGGGTAGTGAGTGCGCAGATTGGGGAGTCTGCGTGCTCACACCGAGTGACCTCCAGGAAGACGGCGCTGCGCACGTCGTCAGGTGCCACCATGTGCGCAGCAAAGCGCAATGCGATGCTTAGGGGGATCCTTTACAATCCTCCCCGAGAAGTGCCTGGGGGGGCGACCTTTTTACAGTCGCCTTCCCTCCGCTAGAGAGGGTGACCGCTTTACAGTCATCCCTTCCGTGATGTGCCTAAAGGCGTGGCACCAATGGGCGGCTCTAGTGTGATCTTACGAGGACCTGGAGCCCCCTTCGGTGCCGAAGATGACCGCTCCAGTGGTTTTAGCCGGCAGGAGACCGGCATACCCCTTCGCCCTTCCCCGGGGCGATGGAAGTTCCATGTAGAATTTCCACTGGGTACCAAAATATATATATATAAGTATTACAAACGGAATTGTCAGCCGTGTTTATTAACCTAGACAAATGCTAAACAGAGGCTTCACAGACATCGTTCATAGACATTATTTTTATTGGAACAAGTCTACCACAGCCTTTCTTCCACTATAAATCCTGTTAACGATGATCTACATACTATAGTTCTCACTGGAAAAAGCCACCGAGCAATAGAGCGCAGTATGACCAGGAAAACGAATCACTGTCTTGGAACCCACAACGAACTTAATCAGAAAAAAAGGCGGTGTAGGAAAGAAGATACAGCCCACTTCCCTCCATAGAAGGGAGGAAAAAATGTTTATAGTTTTTAAGCACTACGGTCACAAAAAGGCTTTTTTATTTATACGGGTCCTATGTGTGTATCTGATTTCAGTAGTAGGTATGGTAAAAACGCTTGAACGCACGGAAATTTACCCTAGTTGCAACAAGGTTTGTGTATATAGTACTTTTCCGAAGAATACATTCGCATAGGATATAATGTCCAGATTGTTCATATTCACAGTCGTAACATATAAAGATGAGGCAAAAAGCTTGAAGAAAAATATTTACCTCTTAAAATTACCAGGACCCGTGAGACATTGGGGCAGCGAATACCTGGAACTGCGGTGCTAGCTGGACCCTTACGATATATATAAATATAATAAGATACCCACCACCAAGAGTTTTTTAAGACAATTTTTAACGTAATTTTGTGGTTGAGCCAGAATTCCTTTGTTCTGACGAAAGCGCTTGCGACAGCGTCAGTAACGTTGTTTTTTATTGCCATGTACGTAGTCATATATCTAGATAGATGGTGTACGTAAAGAAAGTGAAATGCCTAATTCAAACCTAAAATTATCTGAAAATATAAAAGTTCTGTAAATGTATTTCAATTTATTGGTGCCTGCGCTGTTTAATCTATTGTACTAGTAAATGCAAGTAAAACAGGATCAATAGTCATACAGTCCCTTATCCAATGCCGTGTCAAATCATCAAATTAAGAACAGAAAAACAAGATATAACTTACCTTGTACAGCTCCAATGACGGCCTTAGCGCTGGACCTGACAACATTGACGAGTCGTTCGTATCTAGCGGCCTCCTGTATGACGACGATAGACATGGGTGTCATTTCGGATGCTTTGATGTCACCCTCGTGTGATGGACCCGACAGGATCTTGTCAGGTAGCCGAGCCAACACATCTTCTGCAACCGCCATTGCTTGTTCTTCGGGTGTTTCACCTACACCACCGGCTGCCATCGTGTCCTGTGTTCAGTACAAAATTATGATTTTTTTGAAGAGACACATCTTGTACCGTGGTAGGTTTTGTTTAGTTATGCATTGCGCGTTTCGCATTACGCGTGAAACTTATCCTAAGCGACTCTAAACCCGAGGGATGGGCGGCTGTGTCCTTTTGGTGGAACAGCAGCCATTTAGCGCTCACTAACCCACCTGACAAGCGTGGTGTTTACTGGCAAATTCCCCCCGAAATGGCGACACACAGCATGTTGCCGGTCTTTGTGGAATTCTATGGGTTTTCCATAGATGACTCAAGCCTTTGTTCAGCAGTGGACATCCCTTGGCTGATAGATGAGGATCATGAATGAAATATGAACTAAAAACAAAACATTTTCTAATGTAAAAGCGTAGGGTGCTCGATATCAAAGGTAGATTAATTATAAGAATATAAGTAGAGACAACACGAGAGAGAACAAAGGCCTCCTCCATAGATTCCCATAACGACCGATTACATACTGTTGGTCATAATTTTTAACATAATTTCCGCCGAGAAACGACTCTGCTGGACTTAGTTGTACCCAAAAATCGTAGCAACGGAAGAACTGGAGAGTTTTGCCATAATCGCCACGCTTTGACCAGCAAATGTTGGCGATCTTAGTAAAGTTGTAAACTTACTCGAAGTACACTACTGCCCATTCTTCAGTTAATCCCATAGTCCTTTTTTACGATGCCCACGAGATGAGGTGGATAGTAGAGGTATAGGTTTACTTATTTTACTTTATTAATATTTTTAGCCTTCCACTTACCTTGTATATTTTCTCAAGATCCTTTAAGCATGAAAATGATAGATCAATGTTACATAATTACACTAATAAATCTATTAAACTTTAATAAAATTTCTTACCATACGATCCTGCGGATGCACCAATGATAAATGAAACATAAGAAACACTACATGAATGACATAATTATTAGACTATAAAATATATTTGAGACTAATTACATAACACTTGTAATAATAATAACTAATTGTAATACTTTGTGATAACGTCAAATAATTATTTAAATTTATCGCAAACCATTACTTTGTTCGATTTTTTTTACCTGTGTAAGTACAGCAGTGTCGAGCAGCTCTTCGGCCTCTCGAAAGTGCTTGGTGATGTCCGCGTTGGAGTGGAACCCAAAAACAGAGGGTGGCGTGGCCGCTGGTAACGAGCGCGCAAACGTAATGAAGTCCGAGTGCTCCTTCAGCTCCGGTATGTGGTATATACCTAGTTAAACCATAATCATATCAGCCAAAGAATGTTCACTGCTGAACAAAGACCTCCCAAACAGACTTCCACAATGACTGGTTACACGCCGTGTGTGTATTTTGGGGGAACTTTTTTTTTTTCTATTAAAAAAACTTTGCCCCACTCTAGGATTTCTCCTGTGTCGTGGGTGCGTTTACAGACATGAATTCCACACAATACACCCAGACCCGGAACAACTACCTGCAGATCGTACAAATATTTATTCCGTGCGGGAATCGAACCCACGACCCGGTGCGCAGCAGCCGACTGTATCAGGCACTGCACCAACTTTGCCAGTACTACACTATGTTTGGTGGGCGAATTGGTGAGTGCAGAATGGCTGCTCTTATACAGAAGAGACGGATGTCCTTTCTTCTGGTTTAGAGTCCCTTAGTCACTTTTTACGACATTCATGGGAGGAGTGGTGCTATATTCTTAATCCGGACACCGATCGATTTTCCATCATCTTTTTCATAAGAACTAGGTATTAGTCATTTTATTAGATGTTTTCCATGTTGCTAATAGCTTTGGAAAAGCGACGTAAACAGAAATGCTGCAAAAAGCCATGACAGCCAGCGACTTATACTAATCATATGAATAGTAAAACAAAGATAGGAAAAATTTCATTTTGATAAATCGTCAATATTGGGTGTATCAAAGCCATAATATACACATTTTATTAGAACTACGAGTTTATTGTTACATCAAGATGTTGTCTGTAGCGAAAGTGCGCAATCATGGGGTGCAAGATGATAACTGGGTTATCAAGGACAAAATCAACCAGTTTCGAGGCCTGATAAATTTATATCAAAGAATTGGAGAATCAAGAGAACTTTAACAAGTGGAAACAACTTGATGCAATCAAATAAACGAAGCAGAAGAAAATGGAAAAAATCGCTTGACAGTGTTTATGAAAGAGCAAAATTATACTTCTGGGGTGGAGTCCTGGTGAACTGAAACACAGGCTTCGGCCTAGCTAATGCACCAGTCTCCCACAGTCAATTTGAATAATATTGTAGGTAACTAGGAAGTATTGTACTTTGTTGCAAGTTTTTCATTATTGTGGTGAAAATAAATTACTTTCTTGCTTAACAGAATATTCAAAATAGTATCGACACATTAAGATAAGGAAAACATCAATGTCCGCTTTGTCCAAATTTGCACTTAGGCATATAACATATACCTGTGGGATCAAGCGGGTATTGGTGCTCTGTGATGGCCGCAGGGTTATAGAACTTGTAAAGGATGGTGTTGAGTGTGCGCCGATCCCAGTCGTCCGTCACGCGTCCGCCGTAGTTGCACTCGCCCGTCAGATAGCGGAGCGCTATGAATTGCACGTCCTGGAAACAAATACGTTGAAGCGCACAACATCCAGAGCACAGAAATGACAGTCTCATTTCATCCTGTCAGCTAAAGGACGTCCACTGCTGAACAGAGGCCTTCCCGCACAGATTTCCACAGGTGTCGTCATTTTGGGGGGAATATGCCAATACTCAGTTCTTTTGTCGCCTTTTACGACAGCCACGGGAGCAACTGGAATGGTGCTATATACATAATCCGGGTACCACCAGGACCTCATTTATACGTGGTGTATCCTGCTCCTGTGCGACTAGCTCCAATGACACATTGACGGTAAATCATGTGCCCTTACTTAGGCTTTTTTCGTGTGGTGTCCGGATTAAGAATATAGCACCACTCCATCTCCTCCCGTGGATGTCGTAAAAGGCGACTAAGGGACTCTAAGCCAGAGGGATGGGCAGCAGCATCTCTTCTGTGAAATGATAGCCATACTGCGCTCACCAACCCGCCAGCCAAGCGTGGTGAGTATTGGCAAATACCCTCCAAAATGATGACACAGTTGTGCAAATCTATGGGGGAGGCCTTTGTTCAGCAGTGGATGTATAAATGGCCGATATGATGATGACTTAGGCTATTAAATACACCAGGCCAGTGACAGTGGGAGTTCCAAAGCTAGATGTGATGGAGCGAGAGTGAGATACATTTGCCAAGAATATGACTGCGATAGACTACTGATAGTTTCACTTAAAATGTTCATAAATATACTTACATCATATTCATTGAGGAACATATAGAGTTGCATGACGCTGATCCTTAGGTCAGTCTCGTTGAACTCGTAGCGTATGTTCCACCCGAGAGGCCCAAACTGCCGTCGCTCCTGAACCACCGCGTGGAAGAAACATAGTGCGAACAACAGCTTCTTGAAATTGTCTGACTGCTTGTTGCCCTCGAACCATTCTAGGTCGTTAATTGGATCGCTTCCGTACGAGCGAGCTATGTTTGCTCTGAGGCCTGAATGTAAATTAAGGAAGCATTAATTAAGTCGTCTGGTGAATCTGTATCTCACACTCCTCTTTTTATACAAGCTGGTGATGAGACCAGCAAGTTATTTTCCTGACGGTAAGCGTCACGCATGCCCATAACAATTGTAATGCTACCCAGGACTAGTCCTGCGTTGTACCACACTGCATCCGTCATCTCATTAGTTATTTGGTCTCTCATATCCAGTAATTTCACTAGCTACACTGACCTTCAAACCGAAACACAGTAATGTCTGAATTTTAAACAATCCACTTGGCGGTGAATATCTGGCACTGCGGTGATACCTACCTACCTAGCCGAACTCTTGCATTACTACCAGTAAACCCAGTCCACCCACGAGTGTCGTAAAAGGCGACTAAAGGTAGATATCAAGAGGATGGGAAGCAGCATCCTCCCATGTGCTAATAACAACATAGGTACTGCAATCACCAATCCGCCAAGCGTGGTGATTATGGCAATATACCATATGACCCTCTCACGGTTGACGCAACGGTTGGTGTAGTGGCTGACACAGTCAACTGCTGCGCTCCGGGTCGCGGGTCCGATTCCCGCACGGATCAAATATTTGTATAATCTGCAGGTAGTTGTTCCGGGTCTGGGTGTATTATGTTTGGAATTTATGTCTGTAAACGCAACCACGACACAGGAAAAATCATAGTGTGAAAAACATTGTAGCAATCATTGGGAGACCCATATTCACTAGCAGACGTTTAGGGGCTCATGCTTGTGTGATACGTCCGTATGAGTGACACGAGTGAAACAAATTTATATCCTAAGATCGATTGAAGTATTCTTCGGTAATTGCATTAAGCCCCATATGACACTTTGGTACTGAATGTTCAGATTTTTGTTTGTGGTGCTCAGTGGAAATTCTACATGGAACTTCCTTCGCCCCGGGAAAGGGCGAAGGGGTATGCCGGTCTCCTACCAGCTAAAACCACTGGAGCGGTCATCTTCGGCACTGAAGGGGGCTCCAGGTCCTCGTAAGATCACACTAGAGCCGCCCATTTGTGCCACACCTTTAGGCACATCACGGTGGGGATGACAGTAAGGCGGTAACCCCCTGTAGCAGAGGGAAGACGACTATAAAAAGGTCGCCCCCTAGGCACTTTTCGGGGAAGATTGTACAAGATCCCCCCAAAGCCTCGCTTTGCGCTGTTCTGCGCACACGGCGACACGTAATGTTGGACTTGGGTGCCGGGACGGTTGTTGCCCTGGTGCCACCACGTCCTTCTCCGTGCGGGATCGGCCCTCTCCCGATCCCGCTCTGCAGTCTCCTTCTGGAGCAAGACGCTGTCAAAACTAAAATCATTTAGGCCTGCTTTTTTGTATACTAAAAATATATTGTATAAACACGATGTGAAGAAAATGAATTTATGCATTAAATTTATAACCATTCTGAATGCTTGATTGTTTGCTTGGAATGGCCTATCTTTCTTGTGTTAAAAAAAAAACAAAGTTGATTATTGCAGATGTCAAAGCAATCGTCTTTTTCTTCGTTTCATGTGGTGGCTCAAAGATCTCCGACTGGCTTAACAATTGCTGTCTAATGATAACCCAGATCGACGATTTTATGTCCGAAGCGCGGAGACGCTCAGTTCAAATACCACTATGCGATCACACCTACAGACTGGCTGCGCCGAGCGTTGCTTAATCTCACCGATCGTTTACTGATCAGTGAGTGCAACTGGCTTTAAGCGCCTCAAGATTTTTCTGAATTTGAGTTCAAGCAGTCGTCGTATTATATTGATTGAGTCGTGAAGGCGAGTTGCAGTACCCTCGGTTTCCGAGTGAAATTCTCATTTGACCAGTTTTATTGTTAATGACAATTTTTAAGATTTACTCCAAAGATAAATACGATTAAGTTACCTTGTGGCGGCTCATTGGTCATTTTGACACCGTTCTGCAGCACATACACGGGGAAGTGATCCGCAGGGTATGACGTCAGCCAAAGCCTAAAGTCCGGATGTGTAGAGTCCGGAAGTAGTCCTTCACAGGTCTGAAGGAGAGAATTACGAGACCTATTACATATAACATAGCAAAATAACTGATGATGCAACTATTACCTTGCCGTGTATTGCTGACTACAAGGAGCACCAACCCATCTTATCCTGTGGGTGTCGTAAAAGGCAACTATAGGCTTAGCCAGATCATAGGCAGCAGCGTCCTTCGAGTACATTAACAACTCAACTGCGGTCGCCAACCCGCTTGCGAAGCGTGAAGATTATGGAATAATCTCCTTATGAGCACACAACACACCCTGACAGGTCGTGGTGGCGATATTAATTTCGTTGCGGGTTCTACGACAGTTATTCGTTTTCCTGGGACACACTGAACATCCGGGATAGGCAGATTTTTTCAATGGTCACCATTACAGATTCTGGTTTATAGAGTTGTAGTGATTGGGAGTATGTGGCGGGTTTGTCCCAAAAACATACTACTGCGAAATTGAACTCAAAATACTCCTAATGGGAGAGGAAAATTTGTACGTGGTATATAGCAATAATAAGAGCTTCGAAGACCGTTTCCTTCGCCTAGTCACCCGGATCAAAAGGGTAGTGATGCTTTGCACAGATTGCTGCTCAATCTCGGGAGACTGCAGGAGGTTTGCTGCCTCGTGGCGGTCGACGGATCGAGATTTAGAAGCATCCGGCGCTGTGGATTAATGCAATCTTCTTGTAGCCTGCTAAGGTGTTTGCCATGTATGGTTGCTTCGGCGAACACCAGAAAGAATCGAGGCATATCCATGGAGTATAGCCACCAATGTGATGTAACCAAGGTTCCACACTGCATACGCTTAAGGGATGTACAACGTAGGACTCTAAGCCGTGGATCCTGGTCGATTGGATTGTGTGATACTAACAGTAGTGTCAGCTATGATAGCAGAGTAGTAGACCAGATTGTACTGGACTTATACTGCAAGAAGGTTTCTTGGAAAGAATCATCAGGAGACCCTCGAATATAATCAAGAGGGCTGGTGTCTTTTTAACCAGGTTGTGACTGCATCGACGCCCAACCCGGTGCAGAGTCTGAGGCTAAATGCCGCAATTCCTATCTAGCTTCTACCAAGCGCTTCAAGGGGTAATGACAGCTCTTACTGCTGTAAACAGACGTGTTTAGTATCGTTTTCAGGGAAGATTATTTCGTTTACTTCTTAGACGTGCTACGGCAACGCACAGCACGGGACCGATGCGTCCCACTAGAGAATGTGCTGAAGATGGCTACTAAATAATTTTATTAGTAATTTGACATAGATACAAATATTCCTATTGAACAGACACTAAAGTAGTACCGGGATTTACCTTTTCCAGCGTGGGCATCCAACTCTTGGCAAGATGGCAGTTTTGTAGCACAACCCAAGTGCCACTGCGGATGCCTTCATCGATCAGTTTTACTGCTATGGGACCCTGACCTTGGCCCAGAGAAAGCGAAAACAGCCGAGAAGAACCGAATCCCTAAAAAATGTTTAACATTAATAACCGTGTAATGAAATGTTTTACATATACATACAAACTTCTTTCAGAGTTTCTATTTAAAAATCTTCTAAACATGATACCACAATAACACTTTCCTTCATCCTCAGAGATTTTGCCGAAGATTTAACAGAACTTTCTACTACTAAACCAATGTGATGGCACACGTGCCTTCCACTGGAGATCTCGGAGTACCTCCGTAAGCCGACTTAAACTCCCTCCGTGGCTGCAACCTGCTGAAGACGGCCATGGAGGGAGTTTAAGTAGGCAAGAATCCTCCAAACCGTACGAAGTTTTCCTCTGCACAAAAAAATGATGATCCGACCAGTTTAACTTAAATGGTGATATGGTTTACCTGATCGTCTGCAAATTTGAGCAAAGTCCCCATAGGGTCAGAGCCGGGTGTCAGTACAAACAGCAGCGGTATACAGCAGTGCGAGTCCGCGTATGAAGACGGTAGGTCGAATAGTGGGGGCTCCACAAACTGACGACCCAGTTTTTCTATAAACATTACAAATGTTGTCATCCTGATTCTGTATAGGATTTAATGTTGAAAGTAGATATTAAATTACAGAGCGGTCTTTAAATTTACCTTCGACATAATTCTGGACTGCGGGTACCATCATATCAAGACGCATACATCGTATTACTAACAATTTCTGTGGAAACAATAGAACCATTCATTGCATACTCTTATTATAATTCGCAATTACAGAGATAATCAATGGAATCAGTTACCTCAAAACTATCAAGTTTTTTGTCCCACGGTGCAGGCAAAGGTTGGTTATGAGGGTCAGGCGTGTCACAATAATCTTCCCATATTTTAATGTTCTTTATAAAATGTTCCAGAATGCCCTCAAACTTATCTATTTCATTCAATCTGCCAATTAGGCAAAATTATATTATATGTTAGATATAATTTCAAAATCAAAATAACGAGAAAATGATATTGCAATCTTAGTTGATTGCGAGTATTGTCATAATCATCATATCATCCAAAAGATGTCCACTGCTGAACAAAGGCCTGCCCCATAAACGACCGATTACAAGCCGCGTGTCGTTATTTTTTTCCCCTCAATATGATGACACAGTTGTGGAAGTCTAGGGGGGAAGGCCTTTGTTCAGTAGTGGACGTTGTACGGCCGATATGATATGATGATTTATATTGACCTAGCATGTTTGGTTCATTATTCAGCATCTTATCAGTCAAAAAGCTTTTACTGACATAGGGCTCCCCCAAATATCGCCGCAACTATCGGTCTGGGTATGTTGTTTGCACGTTGGGGGTTATACCATGGCAACTTGGCAAGTGGGTTAGCGAACACAATTGCGTTGTAATAAATTGAAGGACGCTGTTACTCATCCTCTGGATAGTCCTATAATCGCCTTTTATGTCACTCATGGTAAGAGATGGCGTAGTGCTATTTTTCACCTCTTTTTGCACCTCTCGGCTCTTTACTGGGCATAAGAGACGAATGTATCGATGTGACAAACGCAATGTGGTGTCACGCAGGACTATTTATTTTATTTATTTATATACTCTTTATTGTACACCACATAATACATAGAGATAAATCTTTAAAAAGATACATGTACAATGGGCGGTCTTATCGCACAGGGCGATCTCTTCCAGACAACCTTTGGATAGACAGGAAGAAAGGAGAGAGATATTGGGCTGTCAAGTGTACAATTTACCATACAAATATATAGAATATAAAATACATAACAATACATACAATAAATCATCATCATCATATCAGCCACAGGACGTCCACTGCTGAACAAAGGCCTCCCCCTTAGATTTCCACTACGAGCGGTTACATGCCGCCCTCATCCAACGACTCCCAGCTACCTTCACCAGGTCGTCTGTCCACTCGTTGGAGGTCGTTCCACGCTGCGTTTTCCGGTGCGCAGTCTCCATTCGAGAACCTTTTTGCTCCAACGTCTATCAGTTCTACGAGCAATGTGCCCCGCCCATTGACACTTCAGTTTACTAATCCTTTCAGCTATGTCGTTAACTTTAGTTCTTCTACGGATCTCCTCATTTCTGATTCGATCTCGTAGAGAAATACCAAGCATAGCTCTCTCCATAGCTCGCTGAGTGACCTTGAGCATTCTTATGAGGCCTATTGTGAGTGACCACGTCTCTGTTCCATATGTCGTCACTGGTAACACACACTGGTTAAAGACTTGCGTCTTGAGGCATTGCGGTATTGTTGACGAAAAGATGTTGCGAAGTTTCCCAAACGCTGCCCAGCCGAGTCGGATTCGACGATTGATCTCGTTCTCGAAGTTGGACCTACCTAACTGGACAGTTTGTCCCAGGTAGACATACTCGTCAACAACTTCGAGAACAGAGCTCCCAACGGATATTGGGATGGGCACGACATGGGCATTTGACATGTCCTTTGTCTTGCCCATGTTCATTTTAAGGCCCACCCGCTGGGAAACTCTGTTGAGATCATCGAGCATTATGCTGAGCTCTTACTACAAACTACAATAAATATTATATATATAAAACGATGATAAAATAATGCTTCTTCACCATTTTCTTAAAAATATGACTAGTACTGGGTAGCAGGGTAGCATTATAATTATTATGCGCAAGCGTGACGCTAACTACCAGGAACGACGTGTTCGTCGCGTCATAGGGTCGTCGTTTTTTTTTTTACCTGTAATATGAAACTTACGCATTAAACTCTGCCCAGGCCGCCGGGCTGAGAAACAGCGTGGGGTTTGGTACCACGTGCTTGGGCTGCGCGCCCGCCAACAGGAACAGCACGTCCGACTGCTCCAGCTCGCCCTCCGCCACCATTATTGTGATCGCTAGCAGCAACGAAAACACCATCTTGTCCTGCAACATGATATCTATTAGAGTTGTATAGATCTTAAATATACAGTCCTACAAAAACGGTAAACTTTCTTAACTTTAATGGGAAAATGTATGGGTTATACGGGACATTTAGGTTTATTATAAAACAAGTATTTTTTTACAATAATTAATGAGCACAGTTGCTATATTCGAGCAGTTAAAAATTATTATTTTTCAAACAATGATATTATACCATAGATATGTTACGTCCATATTAAATGGCGCGCAAAATTCCGTCTCGCCTGCTCACTTATGTCGTAAGAAAGAAGATACAAAAACTACACGAGTAAAAGAGATAGCTATCTAGGCGAACTATTGCAAGGTGCTACAATTGGGGGAGTTTTGATTCTTACTTTCAGCGCGCATGTAACATATCTGCTTCTTTTTAATATATAATAGCATTGTTTTCAAACTTTTATTTAACTTTGCTTATCTTAAATCTTGGAACTGAATTGAGCTGAAATTTTGCATACCTACACGTTTAGTTTGGATGACAATGCATGCTTGGCTAAGTGACAACATTCTCAATGCAATATGGAGGACTCTTTGCAGTGGCGCATGTTCTATTGCAAAAACAAAGGATTTTTCCTACGTAATTTGTTTTTACCGTTAAAATATTAATACTATCCAGGTCAATGATATTATACCATTGATATGTTACATCTCAATTATTATTATATTATAATTTGCGTGCCATTGAATATAATGGCGCGCAAAGTTCAGTGTTGCTGAAAGTAGGTACAAACCTATAAAACTGCACACCTATGCTGTAAGAAAGAAGATACAGAAACTACGAGAATAAAAGAGATAGCTATCTAAAATGACAACACGTGTACTCGATATCTTTGTCATCATCTGTGATAGAATATATGTGTTGTCTCTTTTCTATGATTCGCCTGTGTTTTCTTCGAGAATATAATTGTTCTATAAATGATTTGAATAGTATTTTTGTTCAAATATTTTTTTATATAGTTTGTTACTCACGTGTGGTATGAGATCCCTTGTTCTTTATTAATCTTTGCATGATAGTTTGTGCATTTCTATATACGCACGACGGCATTATTATTACTTAATAATAAAACAATACAGATTGTGACAGTGTGTTCTCGATGTCCTGTTTAAGGGCGACTGATTGCGAGGTGCTACAATTGGGGGATTTTGTTCTTACTTTTGACGTGTATGCAACATATCTACTTTTAATATATAATATCATTAATGCAGGTGCATAGATAATTCAGAGTGGTGTTCGGGCTAAAGAATATAACACCACTCAATCTCATCCCGTGGATGTCGTTAAAATCGACTAATGGTCTTTAAACAGAGGGATGGCAGCAGCGTCCCTTCTGTGGAACAGTAGCCATATAGCGCTACCAAGCGTGGTGAATTGAAACTGGAATTTTCCCCGCAAAATGACGATACAGCTGTAGCTGTAGCTGCAACACATACATGCACGCGCGCCCATGGCTAGCGCTTAACTGGCGGCTCGGGTGCTGCGTGATGTTTTATATGAGCGCGATGAACGCGCGCGACCAATGACGTACATCGAATGATTAGTTTATAAATTCCACATATTGTTATTACCTAGTCCCTATAGACACAACTTGTACATTAATATTTGGTGATATAATAGACTAAGTTTTGTGAATAAATATGCTTTTACCTCATTCCAAATCAGTTTTTATTACAATAAGCAACTACAGTCTCCTGCCTCAACAGTGGTGACCCCGACGTGATTAATTAAAATACATATTCAAGATAGAATTATGTCTCCGCCTATCGTCGAGTTGAAGAGCGATGAACAGGAGGTGTCTGGTGTGTCAACCACAATTCGCATTCCACCCATTTGGCGCGACAGGCTACGGTTATGGTTCGCGCAATTTGAAGCCATCGTCTCTTCACACAAAAAAGGTGACAAAGCGATGTACGAGCTTGTCATCGGTCAGCTGGAAAACTAAACAAATACTCTGCGAAACATCAACTAGAAATATCCGCCCGTACCTACCAGATGACTTCCGTCGCATCGCCTTCAACGCCGTGCACAATGCAAGTCATCCCGGTATAAGAACAACGCGCAAAATGATGCAAGACCGTTATTTCTGGCCATCAATGAACGTAGACGTCGGTAACTGGGCGAAAACGTGTACAGCGTGTCAGCAATCAAAAGTACAACGTCACACGCGCAGCGATACCGGAGTGTTCCCAACGTGTGACCGGCTCCAAAATATACATATAGATATCGTCGGCCCACTACCTATAACAGCACACGGCCATCGCTACCTGCTGACAATCATAGATCGCATGACACGCTGGCCCGAAGCCATTCCCATGCAAGAAATGACTTCGGAGGTTGTAGCAAGAAACGTATACGAAACGTGGATATGTCGTTTTGGCTGCCCCACCACCATCACAACCGATCAAGGACGTCAGTTTGAGGGCAAGCTATTTTACGAACTCACGCGACTACTGGGAGCCGAGAAAACCCGTACTACCGCCTACCACCCACAGAGTAACGGAATCGTGGAAAGATGGCATCGATCCTTAAAAACGGCCCTCATGACAAGACTTGCTGACAACAACAAGTGGCTGTTGGAACTACCAACTGTCTTAATGGGACTTCGCGCTGTTACTCGGTCCGATACCGAAACCAGCCCAGCGCAACTAATATACGGTCAAGCACTACGTCTACCCGGCGATTTCATCACACCATCTACAACTACAGTGATGAACCAAGACTACGTGGACCAATTACACCGCGTTATCACTCAGCTTACGCCAACCTACTTGCCGCATAGCAACAAGCGCAATATCTTCGTACATAAAAACCTGCAAACGTGTGACTCCGTATTTTTGCGTATTGATACCGTCCGCAAGGCACTGCAACGCCCGTACGAAGGCCCCTACCATGTCTTGGAAAGAAACGACAAATATTTTAAAATACGGATGCCCGGCAGAACTGCAAATGTCTCGATTGACCGCCTTAAACCTGCATACACGGTAAACACAGACGTTGAATATGGCACCAGCACAAACACCGACAGCAGTTTTCCAGCTACAACTTCAATCATAACAAACGACGAACGAAGAACTAGATCCGGCCGTGTCGTGAAGATGCCCGTACGCTTTGCTTGGGGGGGAGTCCTGTAGCTGCAACACATACATGCACGCGCGCCCATGGCTAGCGCTTAACTGGCGGCTCGGGTGCTGCGTGATGTTTTATATGAGCGCGATGAACGCGCGCGACCAATGACGTACATCGAATGATTAGTTTATAAATTCCACATATTGTTATTACCTAGTCCCTATAGACACAACTTGTACATTAATATTTGGTGATATAATAGACTAAGTTTTGTGAATAAATATGCTTTTACCTCATTCCAAATCAGTTTTTATTACAATAAGCAACTACAGTCTCCTGCCTCAACAATAGTAAGTAACCGGCCGTTTATGGGGGAAGCCTTTGTTCAGCAGTGGACGTCTTTTTGCTGCTATGATGATAATTATGAACCGCATAGATACCTAATGATAAATAAATGGGTACCTTTTCAAACAAACTCCTGCAGATATTTGCGTAGAGAGAGTACGTGAAGTAGCGCCTTAATATTTTGAGTCGTTCTTCTATCGCTTCTACCTTCTCAGTATTGTCAATAGCAGCCGTGAACAAACCTTCGAACCAGCCCAGCGAATACTGGTACATTGGATCAATATTCGCTAATGATGCTAAAAATATAAACAAAACATTATGAGGTTTCGATGATGATTAAAAACATCAATGCGAATGAATAAAAAATTTTATACTTAGGGCACGCAATCGCGAGACCGCCGCGTTCAGTGTGATCGAGGCTTTTAGATTGTTTATAAGGATAAAGTAAATGTGTGAATAGGTTCACATTGCATACAACACGCTGCAAGTGCTGCCGCCGCAGTCCCAATAACATGGCCTTAGCCTGAACTAAAACATCCTTCACAGTTTCACTTCTTCATCATTTCGGGCGAATGAAGTCCACTGCTGGACACAGGCCTCCCCCAAAGATCACCACAACGACCAATATGGGTGTGTTGTGTGCTCATTGGGGGGTTTTGCCATAATCACCACGCTTGGCAGACGGGTTGGCGATCGCAGTTGAGTTGTTAATGTACTCGAAGGACGCTGCTGCCCATCCTCCGGCTAATCTCTCAGTCGATTTTTACGACACCCATAGGATGAGATGGGGTGGTGGTATTCTGAGCCGGCACCACACGGCAGCTTCCACTACGTGCGACAGTTTAATCTAGTGAAATGTTAATTAAGAGCGTGTTGTCTGAGGTGCGGAGCCTTCAAACTTAATTCTCTCTCTCAGTGCGACGGGTTATATGACCCCCAAAAACAGAGGTAGTAGAAAAGGCTACTATTTTCTTAAATTTTGTAAATATGCCAGGGCAGTGAAAAGGTTGTTTACAACTGCTTAAAATTACCGTTATTTTTTTGTAAAAACAAAATTGCTTTGTTTTTAAATTTTCATGAGAGGACTTAAAGCCTTCTTGAAGTACATTTTACTTGTCGATGCGCGAACGTTACTATTAGTTTAGCCTGATACATTCAGACTGTTAATGGACCGCGTAATAACAATAAATGCACTTAACTAAATACACTTTAGCAAAACACTAAACAAAATATAGTTAAATTGAAAAGTAAATTATGTTTTCGCTTTATTACTAAATTACTTAATGATAAATTATAATTTATCTACCTACACCGTTGACTTTATTATATTGTAGTACCTACTCTGAATTTATTTAGATAACTTACCGATAAGGAAAAATAGATTTGTAGAGTGCACCGCTATGGGCACGTAATCGTCTCGAGCCACATCGATAGCCGCCTCCGTTACCCTGGCCACCTCTTGCTTCTCCTTGATCTCATTAGAAGTGTCTTTTGCAGAGTTCAGAATCTAAACATGCGATGGTACAATCAAAACGATGATAATGATGAAAGATTAAATTTGGCAACGCGCGAGTGATACCTCTGGTGTCTCAAGCGTTCATAGGTTACGGTAACCACTATCCATCAAATAGGTCATATGCTTGTTTGCCACCTTAGTGGTATCAAAAAAATACAGTTTGGCGCTGTGTAAAACAACTGTGAGCAGGTTCACGTCGCTCTTAATGTAGCATGCATCGTAGTTCCCATTGGGATAACGTGGCCTAAGTCATACCTGGACAGCTTCTTCATCTTCCAATAAATGTTCAGAAGTCGACAGCACAGTCAAAATTTTCCTTTCAATGTTCTGTAACAGTCGGCGATGCTCGGCTCCCTGCGTGGTCAAGTCAGACTTCGCTTGCTGGAGGTCGGGCCTCTCCCGGGCCACGACACGAGCCAACAACTGTGCTTGCAGCCCATCCATAGCCAACATAAAGTTGACTAAAGTTACACGCACACCTACCTCGGGCAGGTAATGTGGGTTTGCCAATTTTGTACTTATATATAACCTAAAAAGAAAAACGTTCATATAAATGTGACGCTAAATACGACTGTTAATGTCCTATTATTATTCGTTTTTTAAACTGACTATATTTCGTCATCATCGTCTGGTCGACCCTTCGTGTGACTAAAGGGCTGGCCTATTTTTTGGACAAATAATTAGCATTGCTATTCAACGTGGCAATGCTGCCACTCTTCCGGGAATGTGACCAGTTGATAGCTATGAGGAGGAGTAATTTGACGCCTGAATCCACCTCCTTTCTTATAGTTTTTTTGTGTATGTTTAGTTATATAGGAGTGTAGAATGTAACTTTTTAGTTTTAAAGTGTGCATAAAATATTAATTTAATAATAAAACTCACTTGAAATCTTTACTGTATTCAACAATACTATCACCAATTTTTATACAGAGCGCTCCGCCTTGTTTGAATGTTTGTTGTTGAAGTAGAGGTTCTAACATCGGATCTAGCTCTTCTAAAACGTTTTCTAGCAAAACCTTGATGAGTAACAAAATAAATTTGTATTATTACTATAACCGAATCAAAAACCGAAAAGTAGTTTAAAAAGTTTCTGTACCGGTTGTCCAAACTGTACAGCGTTTTCTAACACCCGGGCCAGGTCTGCCTGCGTCATGCGTACTACACCAATATTGTTCGGTTTTTCCATATTTTTTATCCAACGATTCGCCTGCCCTTGGGGATCTATCATCAAGGGCCAGCGACGTGCCGTCCTGAAATAGCAAATATATATAATGTTTGTCATCATCATCAATTCGGCCGAATGAAGTCCACTGCTGGACACAGGCCTCCTCCAAAGATCGCCACAATGACTGATATGGGTGTGTTGTGGGCTCATTGGGGGGTTTTGCGATAATCACCACGCTTGGCAGACGGGTTGGCGATGGCAGTGGACTTGTTAATGTACTCGAAGGACGCTGCTGCCCATCCTCCGGCGAATCCCTTAGTCGACTTTTTTGACACGGGAGAAGATGGAGTGGTGGTATTCTGAGCGCCCACCACACGGTATAGTAATGTTTGTAAAGAATTATAAATATAGAAGATTATAGGAATTAACATGAACGCTCAGTTCGGGCTTCATAAGAAAGCTCAAGGTCGGTCAGCGAGCTATGCTTAGTATATTGCTCGCTGTTCTCTATGCGATCGAAAGCATAAAAGCGCACGAAAGAGATGTCCTCACACATCTGTAGAATACCTAGAGTTCCCTAGATAGACGAAATGATTATAATCCGTGGCAGTGGGTAGGGCACAGAGCTCGTAGAACTAATAGCCGTTGGGGCAGAAAGGTTCTCGAAAGGAGACCACGCACTGGAAAATGCAGCGTGGGACGGCCTGCATCGAGATGGACATATGACCTGGTGAAAATAGCTGGTAGTCGATGGGTGGCATGTAAGCGGTTGTTGTTTAAATCTATTGGGGAGGCCTTTGCTCACCAGTGGGCGTCCTTCGGCTAATGAAATGATAATGATGGTGATAAAAATATTAACATGGTAGTGATGATTGATTATTATCACAAGCCTTTCCTATCCACGACTAAGGTGCTCTCATGCAATTGAATGTAATCTTTTTTTAAGCTGAAGGACTGTCATCTGACCTCCGCAACCCATCTACTGGGTGACAACTACCGAAATGCTAGGTAAGATCACACGACAACCATTTAAGATTTGACAGCCTATGTCGACCGTTTTGAATAATCATATGACCACAGGTCTGAGACTGACGGCTAACGTTCTCTCGGCATCGGCATGGCTCTCGATGGGTCACACATCAGCCCGTAGACCGCTGTTAAATATAGGCTGCTCAGTGATCACTACAATGAGCCGTCATAATTGTATTTCCATAATCACCACGCTAGACAGGGGGTTGGAGATCGCGGGAGGAAGATCCTGCCATGCTCTTGATATCAACCCTTAATCATCGGCCTGGCCTCTCATCCCATTGATGGAGAGGGGTGGTTTATTCTTTGCCAGGAACCACTTAAAACTGAGGATGAGCTATGCAAGTGCAGCTTAACTCGAAGACTAGTCAATGTCCTTGATAAACATTTAACAGCAAGCTGCAGTTACCATAGTAAATGATACGATGTTTACAATTCAAGCTTGAGTTTGTACTCACATAATGATAATGGCGCTCTCTACGCTGAAGTCGTCAGAAGGCAAACCGTCGATGTTCCATTGCTGAATGGTGACTGGGTCGCCCAATGATTTGATCAGACTAAAGTTCAGCGTGCATACTATTCCGCAGTCATGACATGCTTGCGCCCATTCCTTTACCTGACATTAACAATAAGAAGACATTAACTCAAGAAAACATCAAGCAACAACAAGCAAAAAAAAATATTTGAAAATGTAGTTTTTCAAAGCTTTAAATATATTTTAATGAAAAGGTAATGTTTTTAATGTGACCGTGTGGTGCCGGCTCATAATACCACCACCCCATCTCATCCTATGGGTGTCGGTAAAAGTCGACTATGGGATTAGCTGGAGGATGGGCAGCAGCGTCCTTCGAGTACATTAACAACTCAACTGCGATCGTCAACCCGTCTGCCAAGAGTGGCGACTATGGCAAACCCCCCCAATGAGCACACAACACACCCATTTTGGTCATTGAGGTGACCTTTGGGGCAGGCATGTGTCCAACAGTGGACTTCGTTCGGCCGAAATGGATGTTTCTATTTTTTTAAATATGCATCGAATTTAAAAAGAAAATTATTCTTTTGATGCTTTTACAAATATTTAATAATAAGAAAACAAGGAAATAGGAGGCTACGAGTGGTGAAACCTGACATCGTCCGGCGCACCTTGGGCAGTCAGCCTCGATACCAGCATTGCTGACCAGCTAATATTTCCACTAGGGCATGAGCGATTCCCATATGGTAGCTCATGCTGACACGATAGAAGAAGATAAAAGAAAAAAAAAGGTAGGAAAGGCTAAGAAGAGGAAAGGAAGAAAAAATAATGAAAAGGAAAAGAAACGGGAAAGGAAACTAAAAGGAAGTGTAAGGAAAAGAAAACAAGGAAATGTAAAGAACAGGAAATGAAAAGGAAATTAAAAAAACAAAGAAAAATTAATAAAACAGAAAGGGAAACGTCGCAAAATAATACACCAAGCAGTATTACACTTAAAAATAAAATTTTATAATTTGGTTCGGTTCATAAAACATACTTGTTTAATTCGAAACTGTGCCGTGAATGGTCCAAGATACGCGATGATTCCAGAAGCAATTAAAATATCCCCTGAAATGAATGAAAAAGTAATATTTAGCAACATATCAGTTTTAAGAAGCGGCAATGACTCAACGGCTGAGGCCAGGACTCTATGCCAGGTCGCCGGGCGTCGCGTCGCATCGTATAGTCGTCGTTTTACTGGTTGAAGGTCTCTTATTGCCAAAGTCCAGCTAAGTAGGTACCACCGCAGTGCTTTGCTTTTTGCTGCCAAGCTATTCTGTAGTAGTGTAGTGGCAGTAGTTCTCAGATTGGTGGAGCGGGCTCAGAATAGCGCCACTCCATCTCGTCCTGTGAGTGTTGTAAAAGATGACTATGGGTGAGATGAGGATGAGGATGTCCATCCTCTGGCTAATCCCATAGTCCCGGCAGCACCTTTTGTGTGCTTACATTAATTACAACTCAACAGTGATCGCTAAGTATGATTACATTAAAATAGGATCGATAAACATGTGAAACCTCATTGTTAAATTTATATTAACTTGGTTTTAGCTAGAATCAAAAATGTATTTACATACTACAACAAAAAGAAAGAAATAACCTTCATATGGACTTTTAGATTTCAATTTGGAAATATTTGAAGTTCCATGATAGCAAAGAACCTCACTACCCACGAGTATCGTAAAAGGCAACTAAGGATTGATATCAAGAGGATGGACAGCGGCGTCCTCCCGTGTGCTAATAACATACTGTGATCAGCTATCCGCCTGTGAAGCGTGACCACTCATTGTAGGGATAATTCGGGACCTATGTTCAGCAGTAGACGTTTACAGGCTGATGAGTAATGTTTAAGAACGGTTTATTACCAGTGAGAGAGTAATATGAACTATGCAGATCTTTAGCGATTTGGGTCCACCTGGTCTTCTCTCCGCCGAGCCCCGATATGAGCATTTCGGCTCGTTTCAATTTGTTGCTGCAGTCCATCACTTCGTCGTCTAGTACTTTCTGTTGACGACTCTGTTCTGCTAGAGCTTCTTCCAGTACTTTCAATTTCATTTGTACCTAAAATCATAAAAATGTGTTACGAATAAACATAGTATTATTTGCTATTACATTTAATAATGTAAATAAATATAAATAAATAACCACTTCAATTAATTTTATAAAATAGTTACTAAATCTACGAAGCCGTTTTTTCACGAGGCGTGTGAGCGTGATCTTTGTTTGCCAGGACACAAAAAAATGTCCACATATTAAAGACTATTTTGTTCATGTATACGTAGTGCTTACCTCTCTGAGCTGTGCCTGCTTAACAGCAAGCGCGGCACTGGCTTTGTCATAAACAGCTTGTGCAGCAGCCAATCTTTGTTTCTTAGGCGCAACCACCTTCGCCACTTTGTCATACTTCGTCATCGCAATCACCCATTTGCACATACCTGTATTTCATTACATGTGTGATTTGAAAGCTTTTGGGCACAATGCACTCAAAAAGGCCAGCAAAAGCTTCGCTCCAATATAAGGTATTAATCATGAAATTGATAACTGTCGCGCGATGACGGGATTAAGAATATAGCACTCCTCCATCTCCTCCCGTGGATGTCGTAAAAGAAGACTAAGAGACTCATAATCAGAGGGATGGGGCAGCAGCGTCCTTTCTGTCGAAGGAAGGGGGGATTGTTCTCGCGACCTTAGATGGACTTCAGTGCCGAAGATGACCACTCACTGTTTTAGCCGGTAAGAGTTCGACATACACGTCCGCCCTTCCCTGGGTGTGGGTGGGTCATAGGGTATGGGGCCATAATCAAAAATCCTGGCGCCTCGGATTGGTGATCGCATGTTGTTATTAGAAGACGAGAAGATCCTGCTGCCCTCGTAATACCAACCCTAAGTTGCCTTAACGACATACATGGATGGTCTATTC
The DNA here is from genome assembly GCA_947459985.1 of Diloba caeruleocephala. Lineage (NCBI taxonomy): Eukaryota > Metazoa > Arthropoda > Insecta > Lepidoptera > Noctuidae > Diloba > Diloba caeruleocephala. The sequence goes on along the minus strand of OX381606.1, from coordinate 24,519,131 downwards.
TGTGCTGGGAACGACATAGTGTTTTGTAAGATGTAATATAATCACCACCCCATCTCCTCCCATGGGTGTCGTAAAAGTCGACTAAGGGATTAGCCGGAGGATGGGCAGCAGCGTCCTTAGAGTACATTAACAACTCAACTGCGATCGCCAACCCGTCTGCCAAGCGTGACGATTATGGCAAAACCCCCCAATGAGCCCACAACAAATCCATATCGGTCGTTGTGGTGATCTTTGGGGAGGCCTGTGTCCAGCAGTGGACTTCATTCGGCCGAAATGATAAAATGATGATGGAAACTTACACTTATTTTTATCGATGACATTTTTAATATTTCATTATAGTGGGGCATACCTTCAGCGGCCACAGACACAGTCTTGATCTTCTCCGGCACGAAGCCCTCATCCTGCATGACAGTGGCCATCAGTTTCTTCATCACGGCCGGCGGGATGTTGTCCCTGTCGTAGTTCTGTAGTGACTCCAAGAACTTGATGTCGTTTAGGATTTTCTTTGAAGGTCCCCAGTAGTCTTCAACGGTTCCAACACCAGACGGGTTCGGAATCTTATCAGGTTTCACATCCTACATTGATACAGTCAGTGAATATTTCACCGTTTTCTCTAAAAGGTGTATTTTATGTAAAAGCCATACATACTATATTTTTCAGATATGAGAGTCTCAAAAGTGTGGGTTCATCCATAAATCACGTAACGCTTTTGAGTGAGTAGATTCATCATTTTGGCCGAATAAAATCCACTGCTGGACACAGGCCTCCCTCAAAGACCACCACAACAACCGATATCGGTGTTGTATGCTCATTGGGGGGTTTTGCCATAATCGCCACGCTTGGCAGGCGGGTTGGCGATCGCAGTTGAGTTGTTAATGTATTCGAAGGACGCTGCTGCCCATCCTCCGTCTAATCCCTTAGTCGTCTTTTACGACACCCACGGGATGAGATGGGTTGGTGCTATTCGAAGCTGGCACCACACGGCGGAGTAGATTAACGATTAAAATAGGATTGTCACGTATAGGTAATTATGAATTTGGGAAATTCAATTCGTATTTGGCGTGAAAAGTTACGTTGTGAAAGGAGGTAAGGAGGGGTGAAGCTAAATGTCTACATGCTGTCATATGGTGCAAAACGGTATAAAAGGAGAAAAAAAACGTAACATGGCATATGAACGACTCCTATGGATTAAGTATTAAGTATCCGTTATTAACTTGTTTTTATATAATGAATTGGAATTTATTTATTTGCAATACCTTAATTCATACCTTGACGCACGAAGAGTGGAAGACGACGCTTAACAGATTTAGACACAAAGACATGTGAAATTCCTTAGCGGTTAACAATTCAACAATTAAACGGTAGAATATAACGAAAAATAAAGATATTATATCCACATAGATTTCCACAACGACCGGTTACACGATGGCCGCATTCGACAACTCCTAGCAACGATCACCAGGTCGTCTGTCCATAGAATTGGCGGCCTTCCCACACACCGTTTACTAACTCTTTTGTCCCAACGGCCATCAGTTCTACGTGCCCCGCCCATTGCCACTTCAGCTTACTAATCCTTTTAGCTATGTCGGCAAGTTTAGTCCTTCTACGGATCATTTGTTTTTTGATTTGTTATTCGATCGCGTAGAGAAATACCAGGTAAAACTCTCTGCGTAGCTCGCTGAGTGACGTTGAGTTTTCTTATGAGACGCTTACTGACTGCTAGCTAAAGTGGCCTACTCGAAGCATTGCCTGCAGGGCCCTATATGCAGTATCTCTGCCGGATTTTACATAGCCGATCGGCTCTGCAAACATTCACACTATACAATCCGGCAAAGCTACTGCATGTAGGGCCCTGCAGGTAGTGCTTTGAGTAGGCCGTTTAATAAAGACAACTGGTAATTATATTTGAAAGAAATGGAAACAGGGTTTTGTATTTGTTTGCAAAATGTATTTGTAAGTATATATTTTTCCCCGTGCAGAAAAGGCAAAGGGAACTTAGCTCATACAGCCATGAATATCATCATTGGCTATGCGTTTTGTATAGAAAAATTATGTGTGTATGTTTACTTTATTTTACCTGCCTTAACGGCAACATACACCCATGTCTTTTTTGTCCACATTTATGACACCGTCTCTATCGAATTATATAAGTTTTATTTCCCTATTCAATTACATAAATTAATACAAAAAATAAAGATTAATTTTCGATGGTCACATATACCACAGATGTGAAACATTGTATGTATTAATATTTGACACTCCGTCCGTCTCAAACGCCTGGACGGATTCCAATGAAATTTGAAATAGAGGTAGATTATGACGTAGAATATCCTATGGGAGTTTTTATTTGAATTATGAAAAGAATACTGATCTCAAAAACATTATTTACGCTCAGAGAAGCGGGCTTTTAACGGCTAGTAATTACATAAATATGTATATTTTGTAGAATAACATAAAATTTGAATCCACACATAGTTAAAAATATTATCTTACAGACATCTAAAATTGCCCAAATTACACATTAACATGTATAGGGCTAACTACAAAATTTCAGTTTTTAAGAAAACCGTGTAGTTAAGGTTATATACTTACCGGGTCATCCTTTCGAAAAGCGATAACAATAGAACAAATTAATAACATATCAGGTCTATTTTACGTGTTCTATCAACAAATTTATATGAATATGATTGTGTTATTGACGATTTATTGCAAGTAAATCTTTTCATATGAAACGAAAGTTCACAGTTCATGACATAACAGCAAAAACGTAAGGTTTGGATATTTTTTTCTAATAAATAAAATAAAAAAAAATGGTCTACCTCTCAGTTCAGAAGAATAAAAACATTAAAAAAGTATATTCAAATAAATGTTGGTTGTTTTACAATATAAAACATATAATGTTAGTACCTTTAATATGCAGATAGCCTCCATGACGATTCGGATACCTCGCGGAGGACTTTTCATGGTCTTGATGAAGGTTATATCCTGAGGTGTGAGAGTGTCGAGCGCAGCGAGGGCCGCATTGAGGATTGGCATAGCCTCCGCCAGGTCAGCGTCGCACTCGTCCTTAATGGCCTGGGCTGCTTGTGCCTATACCATCAAATTTACTGTAGAACAGCAGGTACTTTTATGGCCGCTTAGCCAAATTAGGTTATACACATAGTCAATTGTAACTTTAGACGTTTACGACATGGCCTCTATATTATAGATCTACATAATGAACTGACGGAGGAAGTGAGTATTTAAATGTATTGTTAAAATATATATTTTAAAAGTCATACTGCGACCACGAACCGTGCAGTGAAAGTTCGAAATAAACATCTATAATATACACTATGTAATCCGTTAGAATGTAATACGAAAGTGTTTTACTACAATGAGTAATAATCGTGAACAACTCAGACATTACTCATTTAGATCGATATGGTTTCTAATGACGCAGACGTTTTGCGTTAATTTTGTTTCGCGGACAATCAATTATACGTTTGTGCATGTAGAATTTATTTATGTAAACTGCACCCACGATACAGGAGACATATAAGTACAGGGCAACGTTCAATAAAAAAATAAAACAAGTAAAACGCGACTGCAAAAAAAAAACTCTACTACGCAAAAAGTTACATACCATGCCATATTTAAATATTATGCTCTATGTCACATCCACAATTAAGACAGATCTAACGACACCTCATAATCAAGCCGTTTAGGCTACAGAGCATGTCAAAGAAATAGACAATCGTGTCGAAAGACATTACACTCATTCTGGGGTAGTCGGGTAGACCTTATTTCTTAATAAAAGCGATTCGTATATCCTGCTATATGTCCCCCTTGAAATAAAGTTTACTAGTTGTGAAGGATCCTATTTACATTTTTTATAAAATCTAGTGTCGAGACGAGCATGAGTCATTTGCCTATTGGCACCACACTGCGCTTATCACCTCGAGATATTTATTAGTTATTTAGTCTCTTATACCCCAGCAATTTGTATTAATATCAATGAATTATAAAACAAGGCCGGTTTAGTTTTAGTTAGCCGCAGCTCTAACCAAACCTAACCTAGCGAGAGGCATAGAGATGTACGAAGATAATACTGCCTGTTAACTCGTCCATATACTTCATCATCATCATCGTCATCATCATATCAGCCAAAGGACGTCCTTCATTTCGGCCGAATGAAGTCCACTGCTGGACACAGGCCTCCCCCAAAGATCACCTCAATGACCGATTTGGGTGTGTTGTGGGCTCATTGGGGGTTTCAAAGGACGTCCACTGCTGAACAAAGGCTTCCCCATGGACTTCCATAACTGTGTTGTAATTTTTGGGAGAATTGCATCATAAAGCGTTGCCCCACACTAGGATTTCTCTTGTGTCGTGCGTTTACTGACATGAATTCCACATACAATACACCCAGACCCGGAACAACTACCTGTAGATCATACAAATATTTGTTCCGTGCGGGAATCGAACCCGCGACCCGGAGCGTAGCAGCCGACTGTATCAGCCACTGCACCAACCGTGAAACCAAATTTGTCACTGCTCATCACGCTTGGCAGACGGTTTGGTGAGCGCAGTAAGGCTAATATTGCATAGAAGGACGCTGCTGCCCATCCCTCTGTTTTAGACTCCCTTAGTCACCTTTTACGACATCCACGGGAGAAGATGCAGAGATACTATATTCTTAAAATCCTGACGAAACATGAAACGGTTTACAAATAGCAAATTTATATGGGGTCTTTTATCGAGGGTTGTTACATAGAAATTGACTGATTCCGGCTTTTATACCAAGCTCTGGTAATAGCCAAACAAAACACCAGGAAATCACTTGCCTGTTCCTCAGCAGCCGTCTGATCTACAAGCACTTCTGCTTCGACGAGTGCCACTCCTTCCTTCTCCTTCTCCACTACGGCAGTGGTCTCAGCGACTGCAGCGGCACCAGCGGCCAGTTTGGGCTGAAGCACTTCTAGAGCTTGTTGCAGTGCACTTACTGACTTAGCCGCAATGGCAAGCTGGTCCAACCCAGTCAGATAGCGTTTTTCGGCTGTTACTAAATCTCTATTCAAAAAATAAGGGTTAGATTTAAGATGATAACTTTATCGTATTGTGGTTTATATAAATAACAGTGGGATCCTACTTGGTTAGATCGACAATTGCAAAGGTTTTGGTAAAAGGTCATTACAGTTGGCCGCCTGCCTGACACCAAACCTCCTTCCGTATGCTACTTACTTGCTTATGCTTGGTGATGGTACGTACCGGGTACCATTAAGCACTTTGGGTGACCCGCGGGTGGTGAGTAAACCAGCAACACTACCAAACTCCCTTAGTCGCCTCTACGACACCCACGGGATGAGACGGGTAGCCCTATTCGTGACTGGAGCTGCACGGTGCTAAATCACGTGTATTAAGGTATACTCAGGTGGGGTGTATCTCGTCTTCGAGCTCTGACTCGATAGAGCAAAACCAATTTTAATGACGGATCATGGTTTGGCCTTTCACATCTGGGGGCCTAAAAAGGCCGCTTTAGCAGAATCATAATATGAATCACACTAAATATCACCAAATGGTCCAGAAGGCCTTAAAAGACCGTATTAGGTTTTATTTATAAGGCATAATAATGATCTCAATACGATTCACATCAGAAATAAAAAAATGGTCACTTAATCATAACTGACAATTAACGTGACCATTTTGTGATTTCTAATGTAATTCATATTATGATTCACCTAAAGCGGCCTTTTTAGGCCCCCTGGTCTCCATCAAAACACATCTGTTTTGAAAGGCTGCGTTCCCACTGTCACAGGTGACCACCATGCCACTGCCATAGTGGGAACGTAGCTTAATACGGGTAATACAGATATCCTTCGTAAAGATTTCTACAGAACAAAGATCCTCCAATCAGCTCTGAATGATAGTACCTTGCTAGGGCAACATTGCCAAGGCCACATACAAGAATAATGTGATGCTAATGAAAATTATAAATACGCCAACGAGAACAGGACTAATTTGATAAAGTAAATTAAAAGCAGCACTCACGTGCGTTTCTTGGTGAGTAACGATTTGAACATGTTTATGAGCTCCAAGTAAGCGGTGGGCGTGACATAGTTGTAACGCTTAAGGCGGAGGAGAAACTGTCTCGTAAGCTCCTGTGTGTCGGTGTGAAACACCTGGCACAGCTTGATGGCCGTCTCCCGCTCCAGGTCCGTGAGCTCTATGTCTTTCAGGAAACGAGTCGCCACTGCCAGCAACGCGTCTGGTGGCCACTCCTGGTAGCCAAGAACAGTAAATAAACAGATGAAGTTGTGATTTTTTTATTTATTGTCTACCGAACAACCTTCTCGCTTAAGCTTTAGTTCCAACCTATATTGTAGTTTTCCTGTTGACACTTTTAAATCTTTCTCTTTAGGACTTAGGTTTGTTTAAACCGCCCAAAAGCCTTGGACTTGGCTTAATGACCACAGTCTAATGACAACAACCAGGACCGACGATTTTACGTACCCTCCCAACACTGAGATGCCTAGTTTCTGCCTAGGTACTACTATGTGGTCACCCATCCATAAGCTGACCGCGCCAAGCATTGCTAAACCTCACTTAAGATAGATGCTTCTCTACTTTACATTGTTTTTTTTTTCTGTTTAGCTTCCACCTTATATGCACAGATGGGTGCTATTTCCAGAACAAAATAATGCAGTGCCCCTTATTACGAAAACTCAGTAGACAGGTACTCGTGCAGTGCCCCTAGTACAAGTTTTGTTTGACAATCGAAACTTAATAGTAAACTATACGTTTTCTGCGTTCGGCGCTGCGATTGGTCCGCTCCAAACTCTTCAACCAACCTACTACTAAGTTTACTATTACGTTTCCACTATCGAAAGTAACTCGTACTAGGGGTACTGAGCCGTGAGCGTTAGCAAGACTTACCTGAAACCAGTCAATAGTGCAGCAGTTGACTAATGAGGGGAACTTCCTAATGCGTGTACGCAGTGAAGTGCCGGCGGGTGACATGGCTAGCACTATGTGCAGCTGGTCCCGCACTATGGATACAAAGTACGCATACAAAGCCGTTGGGCTTCCGTCCGTCTGCAGTGACTTGTCACGCTGACGGTCAATCTGAACAAAGATAAGCGATAGTAAACTTTTAACCTTCTTTCAGTGTGATGAAGGGATCAAGAATAATGTACCACTCCATATCATCCCGTGGAGGATGTCGTAAAAGACGTCTAAGGGTCAGTGGTCTATCAGCCAGTGGGATGGGCAGCAGCGCCACTTCCGTGGAATCAAGCCGCCTGCCAAGCATGGTGAGTACTGACAAATTCTCGCCAAAATAACAATACAATGCCTTATAACATCAGCTATCTGCCAGTGAAAGTCCTGTAGAAATCGGTAGAGCCATTTCGAAGATCAGCGGGAACAAACAGACAGACCGACAGACACAAAAACATTTAAAATAGTCTTTTTGCTATAGGTACCGTATATACTTTCATATGCATTTAGTAAAAAGCTGTTATTTTGACATTACAAACAGACACTTAAATTTTATTTATTTATATATGTATATAGACAAAGGCGCTGGGCAAAACATCGTGGATTATTAAAATAAGACCTTATATAAATGCGTCACTAGAACGGGTATCGTGCATTTAGAAGAATGGCGTATCCAATTCGCAGAGACAAAACCAAATAGCAATGTTCAACTGGATTGATATCGTGCAACATTGCTTAAACTAGATGCTACTTTGAATAATGCTATAGAAAACATGACTGACACTACATATGTCAGAGCTAAGGCAGTACTTACAACTCTCATTTTCTCGCACAACTCTGCTTTCTCGTCGGTATTAAATATATTGGGTACTTCTCCCGAGTTCAGCATATTATTGACGTCTTCTAGGAATCCTTCTTCTTTAATCTATGTAATACAGAATAAATGGAATTAAATATTTTTTAGGTAATATGTAATTACAAAAACCTTGAATGTAATAGATAATCTGAGAACTAAATATCGTAATTAAAAATATTCAAAATATAGTTCCGATTTGGTCTCAATGTAGTAAATGGTATACTCCTAAACTAATAAACGACGTCAAACGTGAACTTATGTTGGGATGAGATCCAAAATGTATCGAAAATTGATCGGAGCCAAACCGGTATTCTGCTAGCATTTTGAACTGACTGACGGTGACTGTGACAGTACTAAAACTGTCATTTGAAATGAAAAAATTGTGTTGAATTGAAATGAAAATTTGTAATTACATGTTAAGATCATTTTATGGTACGTTTATATTTCATTATTTATATATTTTCGATTAACTCACAAGAAAGTAACTTTTGAAAGTGTCTTTACATCCTGGTTGAACTGAAAATATGAATGTGACCATATACTAAGTACCATTGCCGTCAATATGACTGGCAGTTTGAGTTTGTCATGTCTTCCAAATTTTCTGCTGTGATGATGTCGCGTGTTATGTCAAGATTCGTTGATTTCCTTAAAATATTGTTGAGGTCAGCGACGCCGAGGCATGCATCATACTTGAGAACGGGTGCCGTCTATCACGAAAAGGATTACTGCCGTGACTGATTAAAATTACCTGTGACTCAATGAACAGGAACACCATGAGCAAATCAGGAGTGCTTGTCTTCCGTAGCAATGTTTTCAAGTCTTCACGCCACTCGTTCTTACCGTAGGTACGACTCATTTCGACCTATACATATAGTAAATATCTCATTCATTGTATAAATTTCATCAACATCATATCAGCAAAAGAATAGAATAGAATAGAATAGAATATTCTTTATTGTACACCATTTTAAAAACAACTACTAGGAATAATTTAATGAACAGTAATTGTACAATGGGCGGTCTTATCGCTATTAGCGATTTCTTACAGACAACCTTTGGATGGATAAGAAAAAGATGGACAAAGACAAAGGGGTATTCCGTGGTGTACTTATTATATTAATATAATCAAATAGTGAATCTATTAAATATAATACAAATAGGTATTTCTTCCATAAATTACTTAAATAATAAAAGCCAAAAGGCCATCCCTTGCTTAACAAAAGCCTCTCCCCAGTTACAACAAACACATTAAGGAAACGGCATTTATTAAATAAATCTCCATCATTCAGATATTATGATTTCAAGCCGGATTTAAAAAGAGAAGTACTTTGATTTAAATAAGTCCCACGCTAATGCGTGCAGCATCAATCTCAACATCGACAAATTAAGACATAGTATAGAAACTATGTAACAATGTGACTTTAGCTATTATTATGCATGTACTCACGCAATCCAGATACACCTACGATGAAAAGCAGTAACATGGATTAGATAACAATGAATAGGTGGGAGGATACGTGACCTGGAAGAGATCGTATTCATTGATGTGCGCAGCGAGTCTGGTGAGTGACTGGCGGCCTGAACCACCGAGCCCGACCAGCAGCGCGTGCGAGCGCGGCTGCGTCAGCACGCGGCAGATGCGGGAAACGTGCTCGATCGCAAACCTATCAAAATTGTGTATATTTAAGAGCAAGTATGCCAGAGCAGTGCAGTCCCACCTCACCGACCCCGCGGAGGCCTGTCGCCGCGGCACTATATAGCTGAATTACTTCTCCCCCCCCGTCCCTTGATCCAGGCGGCCCGTGCCAAGCCAGTAGTCTTAAATATCCCCAAAAATATTTAAGTCAAACCGATCCAGCTGTCATACATACATAGCTTGTATCCCTTAGCAACACCATAAGCCGAGGTTCGAGTTCCGCAGTGGGTGGAAGCGAACTCAGACCCTCCTGTATGGAAGGTAAGCGTTCAACCACTAGGCTATCAATGCCTTACGCCTCCGTCATTCCCACGTATTTACAAATCTCTGTTGAGGAGAGGGATTGAAGATTCATGGAATCTCAGCGTTGAATTTCCTCAGGGTCGATATATTTCCCTTAGCTTTGATAGATACTGAAGGTTTCAATAATCTTCATGGACATCAACACTTACAAGTTCGTGACGGAAACAATAAAAGTCATCCATGTAATTTTAAAGCAAGGCGGAAATTACATAACCTTTTTTTTTTTTAAATTTGCCCGAGACTAGGATTTCTCCTGTGTCATGGGTGCATTTACAGACATGAATTCCACACCCAGACCCGGAACAACTACCTGCAGATCATACAAATATTTGTTCCGTGCGGGAGTCGAACCCACGACCCGGAGCGCAGCAGTCAACTGTATTACTGCCACTACACCAACCGTATATCTTCGCGACGTGACCAAAAGGTAATATCTCACTAAACGTGGTGCTTCAGCAGTGGAACAGTGCAGTTATAGATTGGTTCGGTGTTTTATTACTTACCTAAAGAGCACGAGATTCATAGGTTTCTTTGACATGTTGTTAAACTCGACTAGGAATGCTTCAACAGTAGAATTTAAGAAATCCATGTTGGTAGTCTCCATGTAAAAGCGGGTGTCGACTTTAGGATTCGCAAAATCACAGAATATTAGTTTTCGTAGATGAAGATCAGTAATTGTCTGTTATAAACGGAAAACATCAAGACATTTAATATACATCTTCATCATTATATCAGCCAAAAGACGTCCACTGCTGAACAAAGGCCTCCCCCCATTTCCACAATTCTGTCATCATTTCAGGGGTAATTTGCCAGTACTCGCCATGATTGGCAGGCGGGTTGATGAGCCCAGAATGGCTGCTATTCCACAGAAGGGACGCTGCTGCCCACGACTCTGTTAAGTTAAAGTTAAAGTCCCTTAGTCGGCTTTTTGACATCCACGAGAGGAGATGGAGTGGTGCTATATTTTTAATCCCGACACCACACGGAATTAAATATACATTTTCTTTAAATATATAATCAAAAACTTCTCAAATATATAATAAAATTCCCTCACAAACATTGATGATTATTAATTATTTAAATTTGGTTCCACGGCTATCCAGGTCTATTGACTAGAACCAAGAGCATGCTGTCGTATGTATCGTTCAAACCCTGCATTGCATACACACATGGATAAAAAGTATTTGTGGTTCATAATCAAGAATAAACCCCAATTAATAAAATACAAATATTTCTAGGATTGCCAAATAGTCTTCCAGGACACCAGGCAGGTATAGATATATGTAGATAATTCTCTACTAGCGTATTAAAACTGAGGGGTTATACTTCAAACAAAATCATGCCTGGTCGATTAGAATAGACTTTAGACTTCCCAGCGTCTTATCGAAGTCATCCCTTCATCATCATTTCAGCCGAAAAACGTCTAGTGCTGGACTTGCCACCCCTAAAGATCGCCACAACCACCGGTCTGGTTTTGTGTGCTCATTGCAGGGTTTTCGCAGTTATGTAGTAAATGTACTCGAAGGACGCTACTGCCCATCCTCCATAGCCGCCTTTTACTTCACGCCTAGGATGAGATGAGGTGGTGTTGTCCTTAGCCATTTTCACACGGTGGGCGTCGTATAGAAGAATAGAAGTCAACCTTTAAGTGCTTCATATAACACTATCTTACTGATGTGCAATCGCCTTAAATATACAACCAAACTAAGAACCTGACCTCTTTAGGACTATCGAGTAGTCTCTCCAGCAGCTTGTCGAATTCATCGTGCAAGTGCTTAGTTGTGGCGGATCGCAGGCAGTTGACAAGCCACTGGCGGTCCGCATCCTCGACCAGTCGGTCAGAGAACACGCGGAGACACTCATGTACCCACAGGCGCTTCATCGATTGCAAGTCCGGAGTAACTTCGGGCACGGATAGCAGAACACCCTGAAATTTCAAGTAGCCTATACTGCTGGAAAATAAAGCATTATTTAATTTTTTGTTTTGGAGACTTAAATAGGTACGTAGGTTATTAGTTAATCTCTAGAGAGACCGCTTTACAGTCATCTCCACCGAGATTAGCATCAAGCGAGGCAACAATAGGTGGCTTCAGTGTGATAACTCTTGAGTTCCTGGAGCCCCCCTTCGGTGCCGAAGATGGCCATTTATTTTAGCCAGTAGACATTTTTGTTTTTCATTTTCAGTGCGGAAGACGTACATGATATTCTACTGGGTGAATAAAAGTAAGTAGTTAATAATTCGATCATATAGCGTAATTATAAATTTACCATTATGACGCGGGAGAAGTCTCGCACATTAAACGTGTAGTGCGACTTGGAAGGCGTGGGCAGTAAGTTCAATTTGCACTCTTTGTAAACCTCCAACGTGCCCCACACTAGTTCATCGATACATGGGTCGAAGTCTTTTGAAAACCCTCTGGAAGGTAAAGTTAAGGCATTATAACCCGTATAACAATACGTTAAGTAATGAAAGGTGGTCTCGATTATTTATTATTTATGTATTTACTTTAAATAGAACAGCTAAAGTCAATTACACTACTTGAAGACATCGTTTTGAATTATAAATAAAACTAAATCAAATACAATAGTAAAGTAAAAGAAACACAATTATAAATAAAACTACTGGACACAGACCTCCCCCAAAGGTCACCACAATGACCGATATGGATGTGTTGTGGGATAATTGGGGGGTTTTGCCATAATCGTCACGCTTAGCAGACGGGGTTGGCGATCGCAGTTGAGTTGTTAATGTACTCGAAAGACGCCGCTGCCCATCCTCCGGCTAATCCCTTAGTCGACTTTTACGACACCCACGGGAGGAGATGGGGTGGTGATATTCTGAGCCGGCACCACACGGCAATAGCCAATATATCATGCTTATATTGTACATCAACGGATACAAACTGCAACAAAATTATCAAAAAACGTTATAATAAGTTTTCTTTTAAATAAACTTAACCTTTTTGGAGTTTATTTATATACGAGCATATAAGGCCCCCGGTATGAAAAATGTATGAGGAGTGAAATTTTATCGAGCGTAAACTAAAATGCGTTAACATGTTCTGTGCACCTTCTGCGTTAGTCGTGTATGTGTCAAATGTCGTTTGATGTCAAAGTTTTATATTATTTCATTTCATATACGTAAATATTGAAATTGAATAAAATAATGTGTTTTAAGTATTTAATCAATAATTATAAAAGTGTGTGGTTCTCAGCTCCGACGCACGACTGGAGTTTACAGATATATATAAATTGTAACATTTATGGCCACTCTATACAGTTGCTAGTTCAAGGAGTCGTTCGCATCGAACAACACTTCATGCTTGAACAAAGTATTCTCATTTTTAAATACAAGTAAGTCCAAATAGGTACTTAACCTTTCCATTATTCATATCGGCCATTTATACGTCCATGCTGAACAAAGGTTCACAACTGTGCCATCATTTTGGGGGGTATTTGCCAATACTCACCACGCTTGGCAGGCGGGTTGGTGAGCGCAGTATGGCTACCGTTTCACAGAAGGGACGCTGCTGCCCATCCCTCTGGTTTAGATTCCCTTAGTCGCCTTTTACGACATCCACGGGAGGAGATGGAGTGGTGCTATATTCTTAATCCGGACACCACATGGAATTCCATGATTACTAACACATAATTGACAAGTACAAAAATTCTGAATTAACTACATAAAAAATTGTTTTGTCTTTTTATAATTCTGATTAGACCCCTTGAGCAATTGTAATGCCAATAATCGTTCTAAAGTCACAGAATAGATAATAGTACTGCTGAAGTGTAAATAAATGTATGCACATATTATTCGTTACAGGTTTTAGTTAGCACACGTTTTCTAGAGTTAAGACAAGATTATACTGACTGCCTTCGTTACAACTAAAATTTACTGCTAGTCAAAAATGAATGTCAGTTAAAACTGGTTTTATCTAGGGAAACCGCATGAATGCAAGTGGTTTCAGGGATAAAAATCATCAAGAAGACCAAGGCAGGAGCGATGCGAAGTGGAGCTTCCACTTTGGCCTTCTAACCCAACCTATCCGAATCGTACTCGTATTCGCCTTAGCAGATTGAATGGTTAAAAATGCATTTTGTCTAGTTAAAAACAAATGACATTCATTTTTTTACTAGCAGTAAATTCTAGTTGGCTGATATGACCAAATTCTAGTTGTAACGGAGACATTCTATATTATAAATGGAGGTTTCTATATGATGAGAGAATACGCATTCTAACTTAAAACAGGTTTCACAGCATGTACAAATAAGATGTAAAAAATCTTTTATTCATCTAGACGGCACGGTTGGTGCAGTGGCTGATACAGTCGGCTGCTGCGCACCGGGTCGTGGGTTCGATTCCCGCACGGAACAAATATTTGTACGATCTGCAGGTAGTTGTTCCGGGTCTGGGTGTATTGTGTGTGGAATTTGTGTCTGTAAACGCACCCACGACACAGGAGAAATCCTAGTGTGGGGCAAAGTTTAAAAAAAAGAAAAAAACCATTTGCAGCCATTTATGGAATAGTCGAGACTTTAGCTGCCGCGTTCCAAGATGTAGATTTAATATCGCAAAGAACGGGCAAGAAACTCCATGGTTACTCTTTTTAATGATATCTAATATGTTACAATATTTATGAGTATATTCTTCTCGAAATTAGGTTTATTAATTATATACCCATTCTACATAGTACCGACGATATAATATCATTTATCCATTAGTGTTGTTATAGATAGGCGGGTTTTCTAATACGAAATAAATAATAATCGAGATAAGTAATCATGCAAACCTAGTATCAAGATGCCACAGCATTATTCTGCTGAAGATTACTTCAAGAGTTTCGTCATCGAACTCGTCGATACAGAAGAACGCGAAGTGTCGCGAGAACCTCGGTGTTATTATTTTAGCACCTGGCATCGGCTTGCCCATAGCGCACATGAACTGAAGTAGGTTATATTAGATAGATATAATTTATGTCGGTTACACACGGTGACTTTTTGCAGCGATACAAACGTGCATTTGCGTAATGCACGACTGCATCGCAACACTAGCCTAGCTAGGTAGACGGTTAGCAACTGTATCGTCACTGCATCCCGATTGAATCGCTGCATAGTCGCTGTGTGTAACCACAAGCTTATTTTTCGTTTGGATTAAAAATGAGTCAAACGATCAGAAATATGATTACACTCGCATCATCATCATCATTTCAGACAAAAACCTTTCACTGCTGGACATAGGCTTCCTC
Source organism: Diloba caeruleocephala (assembly GCA_947459985.1). Taxonomy (NCBI): domain Eukaryota; kingdom Metazoa; phylum Arthropoda; class Insecta; order Lepidoptera; family Noctuidae; genus Diloba; species Diloba caeruleocephala. Next base: position 24,504,052 of record OX381606.1, on the reverse strand, counting down.
CAAGATTGCCACAGTGACCAGTTTGGGTTTATGTGTTCATTCGGGATTTTGGTATCGCCACGCTCGGTAGGCGCGGTTTAGCGATCGCAGTTGGGTTCTAAATATACTGCTGCTGACCATCTTTCGGCTGATCCCACAGTCACCTTTTATGACACCCTCAGAAACAGATACTACTCCGGTACCATTCTTAGCCAATATCACACGGTCCTACGTATAAATATAATAAAGCTAGCACACATTTACGGCTGAATATGAGCCTCCTAATATGTACACAAGACAATATATCCACTATCGCCATCAAGCAAAAGTAGATTAGATTTCATTTATTCATATTGATTAGTTGGAGATTCACTAAGCGTATAGCGTATAGCAAGTAGCGTGTTGGTAAAACAGACATAATTCGCTTGTATCAAGTTGCCACATCGATCGGTGCCAAGTAGGTACAAGCGAACTATCCCATTCCATGTCTTTATTTTTATATCATAGGCTTCTGCAAAAGTTGTGAACTTTATTACATGGGTACAATCAATATGTTATAGGGATGGCGTTGACAAAAAATAAGTTGTAATTACCACTTTTTAGTTATTGCATTTTTTTAATAACTTGTTTTTGACCGTTTATTACGAAAACGCACACAAATAAATAGCAGGTGCGGCTATAATAAAACGGTGAAAAAATATTAATATTTTATTGCTCCAATAGCAACTATATTTATTAATCCAATAAATATGGAAATTACTTACACCTTTTTTTTAAATAAACACGAGCCCTATGCGTATCCCTTGAAATATAGTTCACTGTATCTGTAGGACTGTAAATAAGAATAGACAAAGGTACAAAGACTTAGAGGAAGAAAGAGTAAGCTCTGCTCCACGCCACAGGACTTCTTATTTGAAATACAGAGTAAGTACCCATTTTCGCGTAAATATCCATCGACTGTAAATAATGATGTGAGACGGTACATGTAAATGAATATACACTACATTTAATTAAATACACAATTAAATCTCACTTGAACATCAATGAGGTGCATAGCAACGTTGGTCTTGCGGTCGTACCAGAGCCCCAGGTCGATCCCCTGACGTAACACTTCGATGGGCGGCTGTGCGCCGTACGTCTCTGACTGAGGCATAGAAACGTCATCCACGAACACCACTGAGTAGCACCCAATAGGGGGACCGAATACGCCTGATAACGGAAAACAAGCAAAGGAATTCCTAAACAAATTGTTCGACGTGGCCCCACACTATACGATGTAGGAGTGGTGGCGGAACGAGATTTAGCATTTTATACATTTGGACTTATTGTAGTAGAAATCTTGAGACAGGCTGCCGTCGCAGCACAACGAGGCGTCAGGAGATCCTTTACAATACCCCCAGTTATGTGCACCTCACCTCTACTATCAGTTGTGACAGCCTTACAGTCACCTCCTCCGAGATGTGCCTAAAGGTATGGCGCACCAATGGCTGGCTCTCGGGTGTGTGTCCGTTCTGGAGGACTTGGAGCCCCTTCCGGAGCTTCACCTTTTTTTATTGGTGCCCAGTGGAAATTTTTCATGAACTTCCTTCGGCTCGGGGAAGAGCGAAGGGGTATGCCTTCTGCCTCCTACCGGCTAAAACCACTGGAGCGGTCATCCAGAGCTTCACCTAGGTGTTTCTAGTGCTAGTCAGGCACATCCCTCGGCCCAAAGCCCTCGAGGATTTCTACTATGATGAAAAAGGTACACCTCGGTGAGCGAGAGCGAAAATAAACTCTCGACCTTTTCTCTCCCTTTTCATTTCTGTTATTCTAAAGCAAGCTTTGGAATAAATATTTTTTTTACTAGTATTTAATCTTACCCTTCCTTCTTTTATCCAATTTTCCCATGATAATATCTTGAGTTTGGTTGCAGTTGGTTTGTGCCGAGAAGGCCATGATCAGAGCCTTATATATTTTCGTATCCACTCTCTTTACTAAGAAATCCTGCAACAGTAAGAAACATATTGTGACACTTGGGAAATTACAATGTCTAACTCTAGTCTGGCTAGCGTCTAATGACAAACACATGAGTGATAAATAATGATAACGATAATCTGGATTGATTTCTTCCATTTTAATCAACAACACCTTTTACGACTAGTCCACGCCAGCTGCATTCCTGAAGTATCCATATATCCATATAGACAGTTTGGTGACAGTAAAGTCCGTGTGGTGTCCGGACTGAGAACACAGCACCACTCTATCTTCTCCCGTGGATGTCGTAAAAGGCGATTATGAGACTCTAAACCAGAGGAAGCTCCCGCCTGACAAGCGCGGTTAGTTCTGGCTAATTCCTCCTAAAATGACGATGTAACCGGTCGTTCTTTTGTTCAGCAGTGGACGTTCTTTGGCTGACATGACGATGATGATGATGAGACGATAAAAGTACTTTCAAACCTTCGGTTGTTTAAACAGCAGTAGTTCAAACACCGAGTTAGTCGCATTTATCATTCGTTAAAAACCTAACAATTCATGAAAACGTTTTGAAAGAGACGTGTCTGTAATAATGTAAGGAGCTTACTATAATGTACGAGGACTTGCCGGTACCAGTAGGCCCGACCATCATGACGAGCTTGTGATGCATCACCAAGAGTTTAAAGAGTGCTAGGTACCGCACGCTGTCCAGTGTCGTCACCAGTATCTGATTGGGTGGCGTATCGCGGCTTATAGCCGGTGCAGTCATGACGTCATCGCTCCACGGCTTCCATTTGCCTTTACCCTTTAAATAACAGAGAAAACTGTACTGCTGTTTGCATCTTATTTCGTATGATTCCCAGTAAAGAATAGACCACCCCACTCCGCCCAAGGGCAACATCCTCTCGTGTGCTGATAACAACATTCTGAGAGCACCAATTCACCTGCAAAGTGTGGTGATTAATATATATTAATATAAGGCAATATTCCCTGTGACCGCTCATTGCAGTTATCATTGGGAGCCCCAAGTTCCGCAGTAGACTTTTACAGGCTGATGTGAAGCTAACAGTGGCAACCAATGTCGTTGTAGCACTACAAAATCTCTAGTATCTTTATGGTACCAGACGTAAGACCTCCTATGATAGATCATCCCCACGGACAGCTCTAAACGTTCTGCTTTAGAGTGGTATGCCATTTATCTTTTTCCAATGTACGTCTGATCAAAGAAATGGATAAGTTAATAAATTTTTATCTTGTTTTTATTTAATCTAATATTTTGACATTTCAATATTTTCAATCAATCACTACCAAATGTGTATGAAATAATTATTTCTTGATTATGAAAGCAACCAATATCTTAATAATGCAAGGCATTTTATTTCAAAAATAAAATTATGCGTTTAGAATTCAATATGGCAATTGTCAAACACCACATCTTGGTAGGTATAAGATGACTGGCATGATGGAGTAGTAAAGGAAATTTGTTAAAAAATTAGACAGGTAACTTGGATGAGTGGTATACCACCCTAACTTTTAATTTTTTACGGAATAAGTACTACAGACTAACTGTCATTACTAAAACCATAAAATCTACATGTTGCGTTTAAAAGAGAAAACAAAATAATGGATGGTACACTGGCTACTTAACGCTTCTGAATATCAAAGTAGACATTAGCGTTAAAACATGCCCTGCATAAGAAACAGTACAAGTTGCTCTGCATTCTATCCGTGGGTAAAAATAAAACTCTGCAATACTCGGCATATGGGTATATCATGTAGCAGATTATATTTGCCATACTTGAGCTTCAGGGCCAAGGCATCGGAGATTTGGCGCCTGCATCGATGCAGCATCACATTTTGGTGGCTTGCTGCTTTTTACACGATCAGTCGTATCAAAATCGCTCGTATTAAAAGCGATTTTATCAATGCTGCATCGATTGGTAGAGAGCTGGGGTGCAATTCTCTAAGCTCAAACATCCATACATCTTTGAATACAGAATTGAAATAACGGTGATAATCCAATTTAGTATTCGCTAAGACTGGTCCTCATGGCTTGCCTTCTGCAACGTGTCCTTGAATAGCTTCAATCATATCTTAGGGAACACCGAATTGGTTTTACACCGTTATTTCGATTCTGTATTCAAGGATGTATGGGTGTATGAGCTTAAGAAATTGCACCCCTGAAGCCAAGAATGGAGTGGGCGGGGTAGTGCCATGCGCTCACACTGACTGTTTATTTGTACGTAGATCGTTACTGATGATGCTTGTATTTCGATTTCGTGTCGAATCAAACATTTACTGAATCTAGCTTCCGAAACTAACAATCAATTGTGCGGAGGTAAGAGTTCGATCGCAATTCGCAGCATCTAGCTTTCTAAATGCGTTCAAATCGCTGATTGCATTCTTCATCAATCGATCAAATTCTTCGACAAATTAAAGCACACCTTTTGTAAAGCCAAAATGCAATGTATTTGTAATCATACAAAAATAAAGAAAAAAAGGTACTTTTACCTTTTAAAATAACTAAGCAAAACATCGCGGTTTGAGGATTTGAGAACTGCTTATCGATGAGGTCACATGAGGTCAAATTCAAAGCTCAGCACTCAACAGCTTTGTCTGGGCTTAATCTTTATATTTTAATGGCTAGAATTGGTAATGGAAAATGTTCTGATGTTTGGCAGGATATATATGATTGCGGAATCTGCGTGCTCATACCTAGGATTTTTTTATATTTAGTATTAATATACATAGGCTGCACTAAAAGTATCGGGAATGGAATATTTCCACTGTTCCTGTCATATTAAAATATTTTTAATTGAAAACTCCTTGGTTTTACAAATCGAATACCATTTATTTATTTAAAAAAAGATTCACGGTCTTGTCACAAGGTTTTGTCAAACTTGTTTAGTCGTTGAGAAAATGGAATTGACTCCAGAAAATTCAAGAGCGATGATTTATTATGACTTTCGAAGTGGTTTAACACAAAAACAGTGTGTTGACCGGATGATTTCTGCATTTGGTGATGAAGCCCCATCCAAAACCACAATTTATCGCTGGTTTGCTGAATTTCAACGTGGACGTGTCAAGCTCAGTGATGATCCTCGTCAAGGTCGTCCAAAAACTGCAGTCACCCAAGAAAACGTTGATGCTGTGCGTAAGCTGATTGAGGAAGATCGACATGTGACATACCGCGAAATTCAGGCAACTTTAGACATTGGCATGAGTCAAATACAAATAATCTTGCATGAACAATTAGGTGTAAAAAAGTGGTTTTCCCGATGGATACCGCATTTGCTATGTGAAGAGCAAAAAGCGGCTCGCGTTACTTAGTGCGTCAGAACTCTCGAAAGATTCCACGCAGGATCCTCAAATGCTGTATACAACATCGTATCAGGTGACGAATCCTGGATATATGCGTAAGAACCCGAAACAAAAAACCAGTCACGAGTTTGGGTGTTCGAAAATGAGTTAAAGCTAACAAAAATTGTTCGTTCACGGAGTGTTGCAAAAAAACTGGTGGCCACGTTTGTCTCCAAAACCAGCCATGTTACGACTATTCCTCTTGAGGGACAAAGAACGGTTAATGCAGAATGGTATGCTAGCATTTGTTTGCCACAGGTCGTTTCTGAACTCCGTAGAGAGAACTGCAACCGCCGCATCATCCTCCATCACGACAATGCGAGTTCTCACACCGCGCACAGAACAAAAGAGTTTTTAGAGCAAGAAAACATAGAATTATTAGACCATCTGCCGTACAGCCCCGACCTAAGCCCTAATGATTTCTATACTTTCCCTAAAATAAAGAATAAATTGCGTGGACAGAGATTTTCATCACCTAAAGAAGCTGTGGACGCCTACAAAACGGCCATTTTGGAGACCCCAACTTCCGAATGGAATGGTTGCTTCAATGATTGGTTCCATCGTATGGAAAAATGTGTCAAATTTCGCGGAGAATACTTCGAAAAGCAATAAATACATTTTTAAATAGTAATGTTGTGTCACTTCCTTGATTCCCGAAATTTTCAGTGCCGCCCTCGTATAAATGATTATTAAAAATTATATGTCAATTAGGGCACCAAATTTATATGATCATACATTAAAATATACAGTTATAGATAAATTTATGTGAAGGGTTGTAGCAGAGATAAATATATATTCGTCAGGGGGTTCCTGCTCCTCTATTATTGAGTTTTTTTTCCGCCTCGCGTCCGCTTTACAATCATTCTCTGCGAGATGTACCTAGAGGTGTGGCACCAATGGGCGGCTCTAGTATGATTTTATCGAAAATCTGGAGCCGCCTTTCGGAGCCGAAGATGACCGCTCCGGTGGTCTTAGCCAGTAGGAGCCCCTCTACCCTTCCACGGGGTGTGAAGGAAGTACATAAAAAATAAAAAATGCTAAAATACATAGGTCTCAGCCACTAGTCGTGCAGTGGCTGAGACTAGTTGTAGTGTAGTGGCTGAAGCTTGAACATTTAAACCCTAACAGGAAGCTTCTAGCTGCAATAAATAATAACCGAGATGGAGATGTAAAGATAGTACGTTTGGTGCAGTGGCTAATCGCTTGGCTTTCAACGCTGCGCAGACAGGGAGGCTTCAAAACTCATAAAACCTCTCTCTTGCTTAAAACCATGAAATATTAAACCAAATACTCACTTCCTTAATAAATCTATAGTCGTACACCAAACCATCCTTTGGAATTATAAATATGTATTGTTTCTCTGGTTTGGCTATTGTTTTAGGCATCCCTAGCGCCTCTTTAACCTTAAAAAATACATTACACTTTTACATATGCACGCATTAGTCATAAAAGCTTATATAGGCCCTGGCATACAAAAATAATAATGTTTATTTCAAAGGGACAAAAACGCACTATATGTAAATATAGACACGGGCCACTGTAATGCCATTGCTCTCATTACTTAGGTACCTGATTATCCTTATAATTGGATGAAAACTAAAAATGGATATAATTGTAAATCACACAAGTGTCAACCTTAAAGCCATAAAAAGTAAGTATATTCTAGAGTGACAAAAAATTACCGTAAGTAAAATTACCGTAAGTAAAATTACCGTCTATTTTGTTATTTTAATTTACCATAAATAATTCCTATTCATTTTGCGTCCAAGTATTCTTATGAGGCTTCAGCTGAAAGTCAGCGCTGCCGTTACTTGCAGCATTAGCTGAGGCTACACCTTTTGAACACACACGACACCAAACCAGCCTAGCAATATTGATATTTATGTTTACCTACGGTGTATTGGTTTTTTAATAAATGTATTTCTATCTTTCTGATAAAATAATGAACAAGGAATTTTTGAACTCGAAATAGCAATTAAGTAATTAATAATTACAAAAAATATATACAAATAACTTATTTTTTTAATAAACGGGAGCCCTGTAGTCTTCGGAACCGATGTTCGGAATCCCTGAAATAAAATTCTCTATGTTTGTAGGAGGCTATAGAATTACACCGTATAATATTACCTTCTCTGGAAATTCCTTATCTAGTAGGCCTCGGAAAAGCATATCAAACTTAGGACGACCGTCAGCTTCCAAGGTAGCTCCAATAGACCAAATACAGGAGAAGAAAAACACACCCTAGAACATAAAACTCAATCAGTATTTTTCTTTTTCGAGGTGTAAAAGGCTCCTTTATTATAAAGCTTTTTTTTCGAGATATTGATTAAATGTATAAGTATTATAAATTCGAATCATCGAATCCATTTGTTCTCCAAAATATTGCTTAAAACAAATAGATTTTCATACGTATGTTTGGTTTTTTGAAATTAAGGATGTTGTTTTGTAAAATCCGGGGTCGAAATCGAATCGTAGTAGGTATTGTTCGCATTTCGTGACATATCCATAATATTGATCAAATCGTAATATACTCAATTTTAAAGGAAACGAATGTGATTCTTATTATTATTAAAAAAAAACTGTAATCTTTATTGCGTATTGTTATTATGGATATAAATAAATCCTTGTTGTATAAATACTACTCTGATATAATAAACTGAGAATCAATCATAATAGATCTTTACGTATGAAATTGCCGTTCTCCAGTACTGGCCATTTAAAATAAAAATACTTTTTACGTTGAAAATTCGAATAACTATGGAATATGAGTACCGTCGTGGCCGCAACACGGCACAAGACAACACTACAAGCGAACGCACAACCCGTTATTACAGTCCCTGCTGCCGCTGCACGATAACGTGCGATCCCATACAGTACCCCTAGTACGAGTTTCTTTTTGCAATCGAAACGTAATAGTAAACTACACGTTTACTGCGTTCGGCGCTCCGATTCGATGTAGTGTTTGGTGCGGGCCAATCGCAGCGCCGAACGTGGTAACCATGTAGTTTACTATTACGATTCGATCGTGAAAAGAAACTCGTACTAGGGGTACTGCACAATAGACGGTCTTCAAGCTACAAGAAGAAGGAAAAATTGAATGTCGGAGATTTGTGTAGTATTAATTTGTATGAATACGTTACGTGACGTACATAACCTCACCAAAATAGGTAAACATCATATTCCAGATATAAAAAGACATGAAGCTTACCTCAAGTTGCGCCCGTATATCAAGATCCGATACCTGTTCAAGATACTTCTCATCGTAAAAGTCATCCAGGAAGCAGTCGAAGAGACTCATGCACGCTTGGACCAAGTTGGTGCGAGACGTTATATACATTTGCTGCAATCACAAGAACCACATACATTTACACCACCCTCGAACCAATTATGGAAAAAATAACTTTATGTATGAAGGTGCGCAGACATACAATAAATTACCAATAGATATTAAAGAAGCCAAATCAATGTACACGTTTAAAAAAATCTTAAAATGTTATATCAAAAAAGTTCCCACTTTATTACGTTAAGTCGCTTCTAGTTAAACTTAAGTCTTTGTATTTACGTTTACTATCATAATGGAAATTTTCAAGTTACCCGCTACTTACTTTATATAAAAATGAATATAATAAATTCCAACAGAAAATGTTGTTAATTAAAACTTGGTAAGCTATTTTTTTCTGTAATGAGTATAAATACCTTGCTTAAAAGTTTGTTAGCAGTTATATAATACGTATAATACCGACGGTTAATGTGTAGTTTTGTTTATTGTTTAACTCAAAAACGCTCGTCAGTTCTTTAATACATTCACGTAAGTAAACCATAAGTTTCTCATATAAGCGAATATTGTAATTCTTTTGAGAAATAAAGATTCTTAAACCCGAACTGTCTGAAACTGAGCCTCCTCTCTTCCGAGGCCTATTATACGAGTATATGTATCTATTAAATCTAGGGAATTCGTTTAGGGATTATTTAGATAGAGTAGGTATGTTATAGGAAGCACATTCTCATTTCCCTTACAAATGAAAATGTAATGATAAAATGTTTCGATTTTATAAAAATATTTCTACGTCTTACCTTAACTAATCCAGATAACTCAACGAGCCATAACAACGGTGACATGAACCGGTTAAACAGATTGCGTATGAGATTTCGATTGACCGTGTGTAGAGTAGGAGGCAGCTGGTTGAGCCATGACTCCAACAGAGCCTTCCAGCCTAGACCCTTTGGCTCCATATAGATCATGCCAACCCGGGACACCTGATGTAGAGTTGCCATAAATAATAGTAAGTTCCAAAGAATTATGTTCTTTAGTTCTTTTCATTTGGGGTGTTAAGAAGAATTCCAAAATCTTCAAATTTTTTTTGACGTTTCCCCACACTAAGATTTCTCCTGTCGTGGGTGCGACAGACATACATTCCAGACACAATACACCCAGACCCAGAACAACTAACCGCAGATCATACAAATGCATCAGTCGACTGTATCAGCTACTGCACCAAGCGTGCCGTCTATTTAACTGTTGAAGACGTATTGTAGAATCAGGCCAGTCATACCAGGCCTGGCATGGCCTCCTCATATTATGAAACAGCGTCACTCCATGAAAGGGTTTTAGTCACATCATGACGCGACTCCGTCGTTCCACCCACTTTGGTGACGTAAACGGCAGCTTAGGGCTAATATAAAGAGAATGGGTAGCAACATCCTTCTCTGTGCTAATACTGCGATCACCAATCCGCCTGCCAAGTGTGGTAATTAAGCAACATCCCCTATGAACACCATAGTAGTGGTCATTGGGAAGCCCATGTTCAGCAGTGGACTATTACGGATTTGATCATAACATGACTTAATAATTACCTAAGTGGATCAATAAATGCGTCCGTGTGGTGTCCGGATTAAGAAATAACACCACTCCATTTCTTCCCATTGGACGTCGTAAAAGGTGACTAAGGGACTCTAAACCAGAGGGATAGGCAGCAGCATCCCTTCTGTGGAACAGAAGCCATACTGCGCTCACCAAGTGTTTTAGCACAAACTGAGCGAACCCCACAGTCAGTTCTTGAAGTTCCCAATTTACGAGCTGAATTATTGTGCCTGTTATAATAATAATAACGTTAAAGTCTAATGCCGGCTTGGCTGAAGTTTGAGACAAATACAACTCTACTGTCCTACATTCATCGTCGTTCATCATTTACTTTCCGAAGTTCGATTACGGAAGGTCTAAATAGATGTAGTGTAGTAGGTAGCTGATATTGCATATACTTTGCACAGATAATATAACACTATAATCTAGTATCCTCTGTTGTTGGCGTGGAGTACGTCTCCACGTTGGAATTCATAGCAAATAGTTCATGTGTTTTGTTGAATAATATGATTATGCTCATACACAAGCATCACACAAACAAAAAGACGAATGACTAACTTATTTTAAGAAAGACGCAGCTTTCTAAGGAGAAAATTAATTTAATATCCCAGGTTAAAATCCCTGTCTGACATAACAACAATAGTAATACTTAAGACTCATGGTACCTTCTCCCATGCACCCGCCACAAATTTATTCTCTTCTAATCTGACACAACATAGTTACAGATGAAAATATGCTCACCGTAGCCGGCGAAGCGGCCTCCAGGTCCATGGGTTCGAACATCAGATTGGTCGTGGGCGCTAACTGGATGATCTCGCCGCTCATTAAGCACAGCTTCTTGTTGTCATCGAGCACCGTGTTCAAATTCTCAATCCAAATCGCGTCCACCGGTCCATCAAACACTAACCATTTTCTGTAATTAGAAATTACTAGATTCATATCTCATTTTTGTGATCTGCAATGCAGTTCCCTAAGCTCGAACATCCAAACATCATTGAACACAGCATTGAAATAACGGCGAGAAACCAATTTATTATTACCTGAGACACGATTACACCATTTATCGGCCCTTGGACCCTCGGGACCCCCTATTGTGGTGGGAGGTGTTTGTACCAGCGTCGTGTCGGCGATGAAGTACCTGGGACTCGTCCTCGACAGCTGGTTGAATTTTGTGCCAAATGTACAAATACACTTTCACAGCTGCTGCCCGATTTAGTTGGTGACAATACTTTCTGCCGAACGTTCTACGTGGAGGTCATGCGATCCATGGCCAACGACGACGATTAACGACAGCTAGTATCGTTAAGCGTTGCAAACGGTGACCCACTACGGTGAACGGGTAATTAATTTGACACCAGTTTTTCTCGAATGAGATGCATGAATGTTTAAGCGCAGTATTTATAGGTATATAAATCTAGAGATGAGACGAGCAAATCCTTCACCTGGTGGCAAGCGTCACGCCTGCCCATAGTAATAGTAATTCTACTCAGAACCTGCGTGGCACCATACTGTGCTCGTCATTAGTTATTTACTCTCTAGATTTAAATCCGGCGATGGAGCGCCGCGCCATGGTAGGACGTTGTTCGTAACGACGCCGGCGGAGTGTGGGCGAACGCCCAATAATTTCACTAGCTACAGATCGATCTATCTGCCAGATTAAACCGTACTTAACTCGGTCACATCTTAAATTCCGAACTCTTGCTAAGCCGTTGGTCCTTTTTTTTTTTTTTTTTTTTTTATTGATGTCCAGTTGAAATTCTACATGGAACTTCCTTCACCCCGGGGAAGGGCGAAGGGGTATGCCGGACTCCTACCGGCTAAAACCACTGGAGCGGTCATCTTCGGCACCTAAGGGAGGCTCCAGGTCCTCGTAAGATCACACTAGAGCCGCCCATTGGTGCCACGCCTTTAGGCACATCACGGAAGGGATGACTGTAAAGCGGTCACCCCCTCTAGCGGAGGGAAGGCGACTGTAAAAAGGTCGCCCCCTCAGGCACTTCTCGGGGAGGATTGTAAAGGATCCCCCCAAGCCTCGCTTTGCGCTGTGCTGCGCACACGGCGGCACGTGACCACGTGCGCGCCACCGTCTTCCCGGGGGTCGCTCGGTGTGAGCACGCAGACTACCGTTGGTCCTGGTTGTTAAACATAAACATAAACATAAACATATTTATTAACAAAAACATAAGTACAGTTCATCTATCATAACATAACACATAAATTAACTATGATTAACATCAGTATTTTCAGATAGAGTTAACGACGGTGTCCGTGCTAGTATAAACTGTGTTACAGACACCAACGCCCTCCTCCAACAACTTATGTGTATCGGATTATAACGAAGACAGAGTTATAGGTTCCTTTTGAGTGATTTTTAAAGAAGGAATTTAATGTTTTGTTATATATTACAATATTAAACAGAATTTCATTAATAAGTAAGAAATAATAATAAAAATAACTTAAAATCAATCGTGAGTATAGGTATGTGTCTGTAGGTGGGTATGTGTGTGTAAACGAGTATATGACATTCGTTGTAAGGTGAAGAAGCCTGTACATTATATAGTTAATCTTATATTCGGTCGTTACCTCCGATCACTAATCCGGTTGCAAAGGTAAAACGTCGGTCGCTTTATATATGTAAAATAAGTATAAATATTTCATCACATTCAGACTCGGCACCGATCCACATAGGCGGGAAAAGCTTCGATCACGATGATAATGGTTAGAACCTGTACCAATGATTTGCGTGTCTGTATTGTCTGAATATAATTAAATCATATGAATAAGTTTTAAGAAAACCTTTCACTCGTCAATAAAAGATGTAGCCGGCATTTCGTATTGACTACCTCCGAGAGGAAATGCCGTAACCAACACAAATCTTTCAGACAAACAGATATTTCTTTATAAGACCATCCGTTGCCTTACCTTTTAAGGTCTCTATTTTGAAGTTTCAAAATACTTAACTCGGTCTTAGATCGATAGATTGAAGTTTCAAAATAAAGACCTTAAAAGGTAAGGCAACGTCTGGTCTTATAAAGAAAGATCTAAGCCGTTTTGGGATGACTTGCCCTGACAGAAAGCAAGCGCGAATTAGTATATTGAATGTTAGGGTTCAAAATTATACAACAACTACCCCAGTAACCTTATCCCAAACATCACAAGGCATCCCGTTGCATGAACGGTGTACGCCAAGTTCATGATTTCCTTTTTTATACATACGGAACATCGCTCCTGAACTTAACTCAGTCCACAGTTGGGCAAAGGCCTCTCACAAGCAGCTCCACAACACTCTCGGGTCACCTTCCGCATTCAGTCTGTCCCTGAAAACCACTTACCTATTGTCATTACTGGAAACAGCAAAGGCTCTATAGCTGACAGCGAGGATACCGTCAGACCACTCGTGCGAGACAGGGTCAAACTGGCCATACAGTTGTCCCATTGTGATGGACTTCGGGTTTATTACTATCCACTCCACTGCGTTCTCGTCCATAAGACCCTTTAAATTAAATAAACTTTTTATCTTCACAAAAAACATTAAATTACAAAATTATAACAGTTTCTCGATTATGATAATGCATATGAATACTTGCGTTTACCACCACGACCAGTGCATGAGAGTTTGGCGCTTATTACTAAATTTGAAGAAATCGACGACTAAACTATTTTGTATTCTGTATTGAATTGCCGTTTTATTTGCCATCGCTGAATAGCAATCGAATTAAAATAATAAATCGAAATCAAATGCGCGCTATCTTTCAAATTACGTGTAAAAAATAGTAGGACATCATGTTGTCTAATAAAATAGCGTATACCATGCACAGCAATGAATAACAAACGAAGAACAATCGAATCACACCGATTTTTATTCAATTGTAACCGAATTCAGAACAAGCGAATGGGTCAATTGTTTTTAGTAACAACGCTCATCGCTACTATACATTGAGTTTAAAGATCGAAGTGTACAGGCGATTATAATACGAGTAGTAGAGCCAAATATCCAACACCCGTCAGAGGCTCACCACCCTTATGTACTTAATATAAGTGTGGTACACCAATGATGGCCTAGTACAGTCTTTCCCAACGTGGGCGATAACGCCCCCTTGTGGGCGCTGCAGGCCTAAAGGGGGGCGGTAAGAGACTCAGAAAAAAAAGGGGGCATTGTGTAGGGCTTTGGGGTCGATTTATAATTTCATCTACCTAGCTAGGAAGACTCTTAGACACCGACTGAGCTCTCGACTCTCGACTACATCTTGTGAACATCAACTAATATTAATTAAGATATAGCTCAAACTCGGATCGATATAAAAGACCGCGGGCAATCATGTTTTAACAAGTTTTTGTTAAATAATCCGAATTGTACATTCCTATACCAATCGGCTGGTTCTATAATACTTGTTCTTGCTTGTCGAGTACGATTGGGCGTCGAATGAGATAAACGAGTTTATGCACGTTTGTCTTATCCTTATTGGTGCGTGCTGCTTATGCAATCCTATATAAACGACGTAAATTTATTTTATTTTCATTTGCGGTTTCGCGCATAATAGCAGTACTTGATTTCAACACTTACGTATTTCTTAAAACAAAACAATGTCGGAAGTAAAAAAGAAGAGACGGCAATACTCTGCGGAATATATTAAATTCGGATTTATTGAAAATCCCACAAACCCGTCGTCGCCTTTGTGTCTTCTATGTCTAAAAACATTTTCGAACGAAGCAATGAAGCCTTCAAGACTGCAAGATAATTTGAATAAAATGCATCCAGATAAGACAGAAAAGAATGTAGCATATTTTCAAGACCTAGAGAAGAAGCATAATACTCAGCCAAGTGTATCAAAACTATTTTCGGCGGCTGCTAAGCAAGATGACGACGGACTTCGAGCTTCATACAATATCTCTTTGTTAATTGCTCAAAAAGGCAAACCACACAACATCGGAGAAGAGTTAATTTTGCCAGCAATAAAGGAAGTAATAACTACTGTGCTTCATAAACCGGCCGCCGATATTATCCGAAAAATTCCTTTGAGTAATAATTCTGTGCAAAGACGAATTGATGAAATGGCTGAAAACATTGAAGAATCATTGTGCAATCATCTGAGGACTAGTCAATTCTCAATTCAGCTCGATGAGTCCACTTTACCAACTAATGAAGCGTTGTTGCTATCTTACGTGAGGTTTATTAAAGATGAGAAAATACGTGAAGAACTATTGTTTGCCAGAAATTTGGAGACAGATACAAAAGGCGAAACCATATTCAATACATTGGAAAAGTTTTGTGAAGAGAAAGAGATTCCTTTGAAAAATATTATATCAGTTGCTACGGATGGCGCTCCGGCTATGACAGGGCGCCATAAAGGCTTCATAGCATACTTAAAGAATAAAATTCCAGATGTCCTTGCTATACATTGCGTTATTCATAGACAACATTTGGTTGCTAGAAACTTAAGTGAACGACTATTTCAATCACTGCAATATGTCATCAAAGCAGTCAATAAAATCCGTAGCAGCTCTTTGAATGATAGATTATTTCATCAGCTTTGTGTTACTATTACGAAGATTTCAACCGTTTGTTGCTTCATACTGAAGTTCGTTGGCTGTCAAGAGGCAATTGTCTGATTCGATTTTACAACCTGTTTGACTCTATGATAGAGTTCTTGGAAACTAAAGATACAGAACTGCGCAACAAGCTCATAACATCAAAGAATGATATAGCTTACATGACAGACCTGTATAAAATGTTCAACGACATGAACCTCCAACTGCAAGGCGATGAACTAAATTTAATTAAAACAAAAAATGTCGTTGCTGCTTTCGCAGCCAAACTGCTTCTGCACAAAAAGAATATGGGCAGACGCGAGTTTCACAATTTTCCAAATTTATCAGTATACTGCAGTAACGACGACTTGTTTGCCTACTGCCAACATTTGGAAAACCTCCACATTGACTTCACCGAACGATACCAGGACATTTTAAACTTGGAAATACCAGACTGGGTGTTGGATCCGTTTTCAAATGTCAACACAGCAATGTCACCTCAGCTGGAAGAAGAACTTATAGAATTGACAACAAACGAAGAAATAAAAATCAAGTTCAAAAATGGATATCAAGAATTTTGGCTACAAAAACTGATCCCGCAATTGTACCCTGGATTGTGGTCAATTGTTCAACGATTTTTGATAGCATTCCCATCGTCATATTTGTGTGAACGTGGATTTAGTGCTGTGGCAACGCTGCTTACTAAAAAGAGAAATCGTTTGCGTGTTACCGAACGTGGCGACTTGCGGCTGTTTTTGAGTAAATTGGAACCTGATATCAACAAACTTATTGAACAGCATCAGATTCAACCTTCACATTAGTTTTTATATAAGAATTGATTATGTTTGTTTTATTTTCAATAAAAGATACTCTGTACGAATACTATACATTTGCGTTTCAATAATCAGTTATAAGTACTTAGCGGTTTTTAAGTATGTTTAAAAAGGGGGGCGTTAAAAAATAATTTATTCTTAAAGTGGGCAGTAGACAAAAAAAGGTTGGGAACCCCTGGCCTAGTAGTTGAACGCTTCCTTCCATATGGTCTGAATTCGGTCCCGGTCTACACCTCTAACTTTTCGGATTCATGTGCAGATAAGAATTTGATTATCACTTGCGTTGACGGTGAAATAAAACATCGTAAGGAAACCTGATAAATATCTGAGAGGTATGTCTCTAAATGTTTTCAATGGTGTGTGTGTGTCGGAAGCCTTCACCCAAGTGCCAACAACAACTGTAAAAAGTATCAATTCAATCGGATGAATGGTATAAGGAACGCATAGATGACAAAGAAACATTTTTATATAATTAGATTAAAACAATTTTTAAATGGCATAGTCAATATTTTTCCCACTAAAGCTGTGTGGGCTATGTATAGCACCAACCCATCTCATCTCGTGGGTGTCGGAAAAGACGACTAGGGGATTAGCCGGAGGATGGGCAGCAGCGTCCTTCGAATACATTAACAACTCAACTGCGATCGCCAACCCGCCTGCCAAGCGTGGCGATTATGGCAAATCTCCCCAATGAGCACACAACACACCGATATCAGTCGTTGTGGTGATCGTTGAGGGAGGCCTGTGTCCAGCAGTGGACTTTATTCGGCTGAAATGAAATCAATATACATACTCTTTCAGCGACGGATTTCAATGCTTGTGCAAGTGCGTGATAGGATTTCGTCTTGCCGGAGAACGGAAGGCCGACCAACATGAGGCCGTGTCGCACTAGAATCATCTCGTACAATTGAAGCACCTACAATTTTTTATTATATTGTAATAATGAATACATTCAATATTTTAAATATGTTAAATGGTATCCATCTTTTACCTTTTCAATGAAAAACTCGTTGCATTGCAAGTTCAGTGTTACGCAGACATCCTTCAGACAGGTCACCAAATGTGGCAGACCAGCCAATGGAAGTGCCAAACCAGGGAACAAGTCACCAATGATACCCTATAAGATATATTCAAATTAAAGCACACACAGACACACACTTCAGCCCATGAACGTCCAAACCATGCAGGATAGGCTTTCTAATGATCATTACAATGAGCGGTCATAGGAAATGTTGCCATTATCACCACGTTTGGCAGGCGGATAGCTGATCACAGTATGTTATTAGTACATGGGAGGACGCTCATGATAAAACTATTTCAGTGCGGTCGCCGAGAGAATGCGTTCCTAAAATCTATTAGTTGGTCTAGTTTTTGTTAAAACAATGATTTAATTTAGTGCTAAAACTATTTTAGTTTCTTATAGGTTCACGTTACTATATTAACAATAATTTTACATATTAAATTTTATCTTTAATGTTAAAGAAACCGGTCCAACTAAAGGTATCAGCTACGCATTCTCTCAGCGGCCGCACTTTAAGCAAAGATAGTAGGATGTTAATACTAAGATATATCAAACTTCCAGTGTTGCCATGAGACTAAGGTTAATTCATAGTAACTCACCATGAACAGCGGCACGTCATGTTCAAGGAACTTGGGCAGGTTGACGTCTTTGATGGAACGCAATAGAATCAAGTCCTCGTCTTCACCAGGGTACCGCAATTTAAGTGCACCGGCCGCACGCAACACTGACTTCACCGCACGCATACCTTGCACGAGAAGAGTTAATAATTAACGTTAATTTAATCTAGTCTTTACTTATCTATACATATATAATTACTTGTCCTGAATGACTGATTCATCAACGCAGAGCCTAAACCTCTTCGGTACAAACTTGAATTTAGGCAGTTGGTGACTTTAATAACGTAGGCATCCACTAAGAAAGGAATTACATAAATTCCACCCCTAAGTTGGTAAAATAGGAGTTGAAAGGTTGTATGAAACTCCGAGGATAGGCAGCAGCGTCCTTCGAATACATTAACAAATCAACTGCGATCGCCAACGCGCCTGCCAAGCGTGGCGATTATGGCAAAACCCCCAATGAAAACACAACACACCGGATGTCGGCCGTTGTGGTGAACTTGATTGATCCGATTAGCTTGGATGCCCAAGCTAATCAGATCAATCAAGAATCGACTGCAAGCTGTGATTAGAGCTAGGCCCGCAATACCAAGTACTGGGACCATAAATGATTGTACTGCGGAACAGATTTGTTTTATTTTTTTAATACGTAAAACCACATCACTTTTTCCGATATGCCCGCCCATGTTCCCTTCCCGTTCTCTCTTTGTGAGTACTTTTTAAATATGCCATCAACATTTAAAAGTACTCACAAATGTTTACAATAATAGCACCAACTTCAAGTTTAGGTCTCAAGCTTTTAAACGACATATGATTTTTATAATTAAACAATGTTGTTTTCGAAAAATTCTTACATGTATGTGCGCTTAGGAGTTGACTCGATTTGGTTGCTCGCGAGTGTATATTTTGACAATATTTATAGCTTCTTATTTTATTCTGTTTTTTATTGTAAGTTATCTACGAGTTCGAAAGCGTGGTAATTAAATATTTACTTTTGGTCTTACCTAGTCTTTTTAATGTTGAAGAACATTGTTCATAAAGTTGCCATAGTCATAAATAGGAATTCTCACCGTAATCGTAGTGACACTGCGAGGAGAGTTGCTCCGAGCACAGCTTGTATGTGGCAACGATCTTGACGGCGAGCGGCTTTGCGTTCAGGTAGCCAAACGCGTATAATTCGATCTCGGAGATCAACACGTAATCCGGCACCATCATAGCCACAGAACGGAACAGCGCCTATACATCAAGTAGGCATTATTAGTATTTATAATAAAGCGAAAGTATTTTGAATTCAGTGTGGTGTTCGCATTAAGCATATACTCGTAGCACCACCATCTCCTCCCATGGATGTCGTACATGCCGACTCCTGGCAAATTCCCTGCCATCATAATACAATTGTACAGTCTATCGGGAAGTCTTTGTTCAGCAATGCACGTCTTTTAGCAGATATGATGATGGTGATGATGATAATGATTTTGCATGGAACAGAGTCGTGGTCACTCACTGTGGGCCTCATAAGAAAGCTCAAGGTCACTCAGCGAGCTATGGAGAGAGCTATGCTTGGTATTTCTCTACGAGATCGAATCAGTGGCAATGGGTGGGGCACATAGCTTGTAGAACTGATGGCCTTTGGGGAAAAAAGGTTCTCGAGTGGAGACCGTGCACCGGAAAACGCAGCGTGGGACGACCTTCAACGAGGTGGAGAAACGACCTGGAGAAGGTCGCTGGGAGTCGCTGGATGAGGGCGGCATGTGACCGCCCGTTGTGGAAATCTAAGGGAGAGACCTTTGAGCAGTGGACGTCCTGTGGTTGATATGATGATGGTGATTTTGCATTTAAATATAATGAAACACTGAAAACTGAAAAAATAATTTAAAGTTATTTTTATGTAAATAATCTCTGCCACAGAAAAATTGTCATACACATATTTATGGCACAGATTTCTGGATACGATTCCATCTAATCTATTAATTTTTATTCTAACTAATAGTAATGTAAACAAAAGCACCTTTAAGTTGTCAGGTAGTTCAGATCGACCGGCATATCCGGGGTTCATAGTGATGAAGGTGGCGCAGGTCTTGTCGAGCTGCAGTACCGTGCCTTCAAACAGCAATTCTGGAGATCCAGAGTTGATGCCTCGTTGGATAGACAAGATCTGCTGAGCGACCACTGAGAGGACCTCCAGGTCGATGCGGTTGAACTCGTCGAAGCACGACCATGCACCGCATGACGCAAGGCCCTTGTTGATAAGAATAATAGTTCAATATCGTTTTACCCGCGAGTTTTGTTAGGTGTCTTTGATATGGAACTTCACAGACCGCCTAATCAGGAGTAAGCGTCAGTGACTATATTGACTATGATAAAATGCCATAATATGTGACGCTAGGCTGTAGCATTTATTATGCGACCGAGGAACTTAGAGTATAATATCTGTTTAAATTAATGAGAATAAACATGTGACTTTTGACTTCACTCGGCCGAAATGATGATGGCAAGCTGTCGATAGTTAAGCTATCGTGCCACAAATATAAAAACCTAACTTTGTGAGAGACTGGTGCCTGAAGTAGGTTTTTTACTAAAACCTGTAACACAGGGCACCAGGGCCCTTCCGCAGCTAGTATTGTTACAATTCTTTGGCCTTGTGTGCAAACAATTTTCTTCCTTAGAATCCAAATATATTTTTCTTGTTCTGTCATTTTGTGCGTATGTCAAACTCTTCTTCGTTAATAAATTTCTTTCATTATTCGGTTACACTTATATTGCTTCATTTCATTGATGGTCTTCATTGTTACATTTTTATTTTATTGTAAATTGATTCAGAAATTTAATAAATTTATTTTCATATTTAGATTAAAAATTTTCAGAAAGTATATGTCTGCTTGACAGGGGTAAATGATAATAATAGTTAGATTAATCATGACTGTACATCATGTTACAAATAACTAAGCTATGATTGGACTTGTTAATAGCGCCAAGCGCCTGCTGTAGACAGTAAGTAAACCGGGTAAATGGGGACTGTCGTTTTGGTATTTTAAACATATATAATTGACATAGTTCTAGTGCCATATAAGCATCTCAATAGAGTAATGATAGAAGGTAAATTAAATACACAGATGAGAGATGATCCTTCTTAGGGTGAGATTCAGAAACGAGTCTAAGCGTGAACTTACGCTTCCATCTGTCAAAATTAGGGGCGTAAGTAGTGCATTTTGACAGATGGAAACGCAAGTTCACGCTTAGACTCGTTTCTGAATCTCACCCTTAAACCGTCAATTTCGTGCAAAGTGTAGATTAATAATATGAGAAACTACCGTTGAATTATTATGTTTACCTTGAAGAATTTCCCGAGGGCAATGTAGTCTAGACCGTCAGAGCAATTAAAAACGACGCACTGTTTAGCCACCGCTTTAGCCAAATCTTTTACAGTCTCAGTTTTTCCCGTGCCGGCAGGGCCTTCAGGTGCACCACCTACGACAAACCGTAACAGAGTATAATAATGTCTTAGGTTTTGGCGAGTATTACACATTATAATAAAACACTTTTAATGTGTACTTTTAATAATAGATGAGTGATCTGATGACTCATCCTGCGACCACGAACCCTACAAAGTGTTCGAAACGTCAGGAAAAACAAAAATCTAAAATATACGCGATAGAATCCGTTTAAAAGTGTTTTATTATAATGTGTAACATAGTAGTTTATAAAAACATAAATCTTTCGATCCTGTCCGCGGTAAATACAGTTACATATTATTAGTACTTTGGAAACGTAACTAACTTTTATCAGGAGACAGCGAGCATAGGTTAATAATATTGTAAGGAGTGACCTGTATTGTTGCTAAACACACATTAACGCAGACTTCGATAACTAACGCAAATTGTAAAGCAAGGCTTCAGTCAGTACTCAAAAGCAGCATCAGTTGCGTTGTGATTATCAACCAGCTTACCATCATCATAACAGCCAAAGTATGTCCACTACTAAAAAGGTCAACATGTGTCGTCATATTGGAGGGAACATGCCAATACTCACCAAGTTTGGCGGGAGGATTGGTGAGTGTAGTATGGCTACTGTTCCACAGAAGGGGGCGAAGCTGCCCATCCCTCTGCTTCATAGTCCCTTAGTCACCTTTTACGTCATCCACGGTAGGAGATGGAGAGGTACCATATTCTTAATCCAGACACCACACGGATAGTAGTAAAAAAATTGTGAAACATACCCAAATTGAGATGCAAGGCGCCGAACAGAGTTCTGAAGCAACGGTCAGTGAGCGGCGTTACGACCAGCCGGCCAGTGTTGCCGAGGTACTCGTACCCATAATTCAGCTGCGAGTTTATCATGCGGGTCAAGCACTGCCATGAATTATCTTCTTGTTCCTATAACAAATAGTTTAATAACGCTTCGTCATGTCAGTGTGTCAGTAGCTAGCGATAGGCATCAAGGCAAGGTAGACCCACCTCTTGTTATCCGTTGGTAATGATATCGTTGTAGTGATTTTGGCCATCAATCAAATAAACATACTTAACATAGTGATTCCGAATAAAAGAAAGGCCACCTTCCCATTCCTCAAGTGTCGTAAGGGGCTTCTAAGCAGTAAAGTAAAAAGACATAAGCAGGATAGGTACTCATTTTTGCTAATGATGCGAAATGATTATGGCTTTTCTTTCACGACCAAATATAGAAACGGTGTGAAAAGACAATGTATTATAAATTCAGGCTATCATTACCTCCCAGTAGTATCGTATCTGAGAGAGCCAGTTAAAATCGTTATCTTGCTGCACGACTAATTCTATGAGCAGCATCAGAACATCTCTAGCGTGGACATCTAGCACAACCAACGCTCCTGAAATGCAAAAGAATAATGATTAAAAAATCGTAACAATTTCGGTACATAAAGAGAGACGATTTAAATCGTCACTCTTTGTATGATCGACCATTGACAAATCATCATTCATCATTTCGGCCGAATGAAGTCTACTGCTGGACACAGGCCTCCCCCAAAGTCACCACAATGACCGATATGGGTGTGTTGTGGGCTCATGGGAGGTTTTGGCATAATCGCCACGCTTGGCAAACGGGTTGGCGATCGCAGTTGAGTTGTTAATGTACTCGAAGGACGCTATTGCCCATCCTCCGGCTAATCCCTTAGTCGACTCTAACGACACCCACGGGAGGAAATAGGATTATTGACAAATAGTGAAACTAAATTCTCCAGCTACCTATATGATAGGTCTGGTAAAGTGTTAGTGGCTAATTTGGCAATCAGCTAGTTCTTGAATATTTACCGAGTGTTATTCTGTTCTGCAAATTGAGCTCGCCGCGCACCAGGTCAACAATTTTCGATATCTGGTAATTACACTTCTCCCAATATTTCCTCATAGCGGGAATGCTGATATGAATTGCTTCCGTTACTTCTAATGTCCAGAAAGTCATCGATATACATTGAACCTAAGCATAATATAAATGTAAGCAAAATTACGAATATATTTAACCATAGTTGATCTTGGCTAATGAAATAATACTAACAGCTTGACCAGGCCATATAAGCACCCAATGATCACGTTCACACTGCAAATAGTCATCGTACGATAAGGCCACAACATTATGGACAGATGATTTCATCGACTTTTCTAATTCCAGTAGCCATTTTTCTACCTAGAAATTAAATATTTTAGAAATAATGAAGTTATCCGGCCTTAAGTCACTATTCAAGCCTGATGTAGGATTTACCTGTCCTCTGGCAGCTGCAGTATTTATTTGCAGAGTGAGTGACACAATTTCTCCTTCGGAGGATTTCATGTCAGTCACCACCATTTCTGCCGTGAATGCCAATTTTGCAATTCCTTCGAAACATTTCTTAAGATGAGGCTGTACCCTGTTGAGGAAGAAACCCAATTGTTTAACAAGGATCAAAATGACACTCTTACGCATATACTAATAAATGTCTTGTGTTGTTGATAGCCCACTTAATTCGGAAGTAAATTTGACAATCGATTCAGCTAATCGCGATCCTCTGATGGACATACGTTGCCCAAAATACCCCATAAGACCACACCCTCCGCCTTCTGCTTCCATAATTTATATTGATTCCTATGTATTGAGAGTCGTGGCACAAATTGCGCATTTTCTCTGACAAGTTTGCGTCCGATAATCCAATCTTATTCTTTATCAGCTTCTCTGATAGATAAATATCCTTAACCATTGGATAGAACGATTTTGATAATAGCGATGCAATATTTTTATAACATAATAAGATTTTTATAAACCAACTTTGTGGGATCCTTCGTTTCGGACAAAATTTCAAGCAGTTCGTCGTTAGAAAGGAAGAAGAATCGAGGGAAGTATAAGCGCTTCTTCTCTAGATACGCGTTCAGGCCACGCTGTACCATTTCCAGCAAATTGTTGGACTTCTTCAGGCGGTCTAGCATTTTCTCTATCATAATGACGTCAAGTACACGCGGCTCCCCAGAGGCCGCCTTCATTATCTCGCGCCACATCTGTAGGGGGAAATTGTTAATATTTTATTAAAAACCAAGCAATACGATGTACAGTCTAGACGTAGAGATAATTTCGGACAGTCATCATCATCATCATCATATCAGCCAAAAGACGTCCACTGCTGAACAAAGGCCTCTTCAACAGATTTCCACAAAGTCCGGTTACATGCCACATGCATCCAAAGTCTCCCAGCGATCTTCACCAGATCATCCGTCCATCTCGTTGGAGGTCATCCTACGCTGCGTTTTCCGGTGCGCGGTCTCCACTCGAGAACCTTTTTGCCCCAACGGCCATCAGTTCTACGAGCAATGTGCCCTGCCCATTGCCATTTCAGCTTAATTAACAGTTCATATACTTGGACGTGTTCCGCTTAATTATCTCTTTAACACCATCGGTGTTAAAGGTACGTATGTTGTGACGCAAGGACTTCCATATACGTCTATTGAGCAGTTGGTATGCTTCAGCATCACCGAAGGACTGCAGCGTCATGGCACGTCTTTCTACCATGAGGCTGAGGCTGTCATGAGAGAGATTTTTAGGACTACCCTTACTATTTTAAACGTAGACTACGGAACGTAGTTTACGGTTTTAAAGTACTTAGACCCAACCGTTTAGACAGTTCCTACAAACCTACCATTTAAGTCGTCCGCAGATACGTAATGTTCCAGATACTCGAAGCGGTTTGGGAGTTCGAGCTGAAAGCTCCCGGGGTGTTGAATATGAGCGCTAGAGGGCCGGAGCGTAAACTTCATCAGACTAGACCTCTCAACTTTGAGATTAATATTCAATGTGCCTCTTACCGTTCGGTGATCACTGCCAGTTTTCACCCTATGGATAACGGAGACATCATTGAATATTGGTCTTTTCTTGGTCATGATGAAGTCAATCTCATTCCTCGTGGAACCATCGGGACTCATCCAGGTCCATTTCCTGTGAGGCGGCTTTTAGAAAAAGGAGTTCATCACGAAGAGTCTCTCCTTTTCCCATAAGTCAGCCAGCCTCTGTCCCTTGGGGTTCCGTTGCCCATACCTAAATTGCCCCACTCTCAACTCACCATCACATCGAGTGCCTAGCTTTGCGTTGAAGTCCCCCATTACAACAGTGAAGTGTATCTTGGAGCTATGTATGGCCCTACTTTCTTCCTCATACATATTCCCTACTTCATAATCCGGGTGCGTCGAGGTCGGTGCGCAGACCTGTATGACCTTCAAGGATATTCTGAATATAAGGTACGCTACTGCTCGACACACTTTCTGTGGTAGATTTTCGACAATAGTATGTTCAAACTGAAAGATCGGTAACATACATAACCTATAATTTATTAGAATAATTTATTAGGTAAGTAATTTTTAAATGTCATAATCTAAATTTCATCATACTTTATCGACAGCACTGAATCGTCGTCCTTCTTCCGGGATTTGCTGCTGAATATCGGGTGATGAAAAGATGGGCTCCAAGTACATCCAAGTGGCTTGAACTTTCAACCATTCATCTAAAATTTCTTGCAGAAGTATCAGCTTTCCCTCCCAATCGCTAAAATGAATCATTTATTTTATTTATTACTCGTTATATCATAAACATTGCCTTAACTAAATTGAATTACAAATGAACTTACTGTATATCATCCTCAAATGGTTTTATATACGGTGAATTCTTCATCGTCTGCGTCTTGACAATGTGGTCATCTAATAGCAATTGAATTTCGTCAACACTTGACAGGATGTACGTCCCAGTATCCCTAAAAATCGCAACGTTTTTATGACTTATAATATACACTATGTTATTAACATTATTTATGAGTTCAAATCGTCATGGTTCACATTCCACACAATGATTACGTAGAACTAACGTTTTACAACTTACTTGTAAATGAGAATTTCGAATTTGAGATCGGCCCATTCCTTCATCATCTTGTCCAGTGACTTCTCGAGGTTGTTTTCTTTCGTGGCGGCTTCTGATATTCCTTCAAACTTATCAATGTAATCGTCCAGGTTAAAATCGATTACTTTTTCCAGCGACAGTTCCTCGTCAACGACAATGGGGAACCCGACGATTTCTGAAATCTTTTCCCAATGACGTAGCTTCATACCAGGATTTCCTAGTGTCTGTATAATTGGCATGTGAGACTTGAACTCATCCATTTTTTCTCTAAAAGTGGTATCATGTGTTTTAAATAGCTTGTACTATGTTTATCGTGTTCAAGATCATAGATTGGTTAGAATGTATTCTTAAAAAGTACACATCTATGGTAATTTCCAATTTTCGTTAATAGTAATCTTTTTTGAAAATACCCTAATAAATGTATACCTAGTTTATGTATGCAGACGGACACTATTCATCTGCAATCCTACTGTTAGGTAATAAATAAATGATAAATAGAAAAGCTGACGAACGAACGACGCCAGTTTGATCTCCACACATGCGTGAACAAACTCCATACAATCGCGTCGGTTGTTGGGACACCCAGGTCCCCGGATATGCCTAGACCTCAAGCCTAAACATGATACATTGAACGAATTACCATCCCATTGTCATTCATATGATGTGACCTATGCGTGTAGTTATAATGATAAATACAGAAGTGAAGTGAAGTGAACTCAAATTCAGTTCTACCATGTATGGTACATTACCTATAATGGCTTAGGTTTTCATACAGATTATTAGCAACTCCGTTTACCTCACAGACGTGGCGAGGCGATGAGTCTCGGGAACCTCTGCGAATGATTTCTCTAATTTGTACACAACTTTATAGTAATAGCTGACGTCACCCTCAATTTCCTCCGGATCGAAACTGCCCACCTAAAATATATACAATAATTAATTGTTGTACCACTAGTAGTGGTAGTTCTTTTTTATTTTTTGCTAGGAACTGGCTGGGCCTTGGTAAGTGCTACTGGAGTGCCAGACATTCTACCGCCAGGTGTTTAATCATTACTGTGTTCTGATTTGAATGCCACTGTTGCTACTGTAATTACTGGACACAACAGACTAAATGTTCCGAGGTGACGAGCACAGTGCTTAGCATTAATATTCGTTATGGGGAGGCGTGATGCCTGCTACCGGGCGAATGACATATTCTTCTCATCACTAAACGAAGCTGTATAAAGTATGTATATAATTTCTATATCTATATTTAAATCACTAATTTGCAACTTCTCTCTTTTAAATTTTTGTTAAACATCCCTGACAATTCACATTATTATAGAAAGGTCACGTAGCGCGTTGGCTGTCCGGTGTAATATGTTGGCCCGCAGGTTCGTACATTGCAGCAAACAAGTAAAAGTTACACTTTTTAAATCTTACTGCCAAACGTTATACACATGCAGCCTGTGGGTGAACTACACACTGGGGGTAAACAACGCCTTGCGTGTTCAATACAATAACGCGTTTAGGGTGCTGCTGGGACTGCCACGATTTAGTAGTGCTTCAAACATGTTCGCAGAAACGCATACAAATGGCTTTCATGCTCTTATAAGAAAGAAAACGATGTACATCCCCACTGAATCGTGTGAGGTCCACCCACATCAGCATACTAAGCGTGTTCTCAGATTGGTGGGACACTCCAGTGATGACGCTGGCACACGTCACTGTAAACATAGCACAGTATCTTCCTTGACATACTTCATTCATTGTTAATGACAAATTATTTTTAATACGAATGAAATAGTTTTAATAATAGTAGTATGTTGTTTGAGTCTTATACCTATATTGTGTAACTCAAATCGTTTTTTATTATTTATTGTGTGTTGTATTGTACACTATATCAGACTTATTGGCTACAGTAGTCGTGTCAGTGATGATAGATCGATCCCAGTACAATGTGACATTTTCTAGAACTGTGTCGGGCACATACCTGTAGTATGGCACTTCTGAAGTCACAAGGTTGCATTGCAGTGCAAGGTGCTGATGGATACTCCTGGCTACTTATTATTATTATTAGTGTACGCATAAATACAAGTTATTAATTATATTGCAATCAATCACATACGGCATACGAACTTAGATGTATAAGAAAAAACTAAAAAGCCTAACCATAATCAAAATCTCTTAAATCAGTTTTTTAATTAGTAATTCCATACAATATCGGTACAGTCCGCGCAACGAGACATGAGCAATTGCTTTTTTTTTATTAATTAAGAAATGAAAACATCCTACTATATCGCAACAAAGCTTACGTCTCGATGGGTTGGCTGTGCTAACCTTTGCAGACATCCATGTATTATATTTTTCAAGGAAGTCGTATCCTGCGTCGAATAGTTTCTTAAACGGCACTAATCTGTCATACACAACCTTTCTCTTGGGATACTGTGACAAATCCCATCCGAACGAAGACTCTTCTTCGTTAAACTGATCAATCTTTGCCAGAGCATTTGATAACCTGTGCAGCGGAGCAAATGAGACAAAATAAAACTATTGAACAATATGTATTATATATTCATTTCTGAAAATTTCTCACGAATTAGAACTAAAAACTGTGTATACTGCACGTATACATACTTTCTAGCACGTATAGATGCAGTACTTGTATATAGAATGAATGAAATAAACGCGATATATTTCCCTAAACTATTTGGATTCGTGTGGTGTCCGGATTAAGAATACAGCACCGCTCCATCTCCACCCGTGGATGTCGTAAAAGGCGACTAAGAGAAACTAAACCGGAGGGATGGGCAGCAGCGTCCCTTCTGTGGAACAGTAGCCATACTGCGCTTACCAACCCGCCTGCCAAGTGTGGTGAGTACTGGCAAAATGACGACATTATTATGGAAATCTATGGGCGAAACCTATATACAGCAGTGGACGTATACATGGCTGATATGAGAATGATGATGATTTCGATTCAATGGATGCTATTCGCGTAAACTTCAGCAAATGTTAGAACTAGAATGTAAACGAAAACACCTCAGGAGAAAAGAAATTTGAGGTAAATATTGTCAATGTTTTTGTATAAATGTTCTTTATGTTCCGGAAAATATATAAATATAAGCTGGTTAAGTGTAATATTCTGAATAAAATTTATAAATCAATGCATGTTGACTCACTTCTCGTCCAAATGTCGCGCCCGCGTGACGTATTTTGGTAATTGGTCAATTTCTCCCCAATATTGTACTTCATTGATTTGCAACTCATAAATGTCCAAGTCTTCAATAAACTTGGCAATACGAACCTAAATAAATAGGTAAGGATTTAATAGTAAGCGTTCCTTCTTATTACAGAAATGCTAAAAACATTTTGGTCGTGTAGAATTTACATATATTTTACCTTCAATAGTTCTTGGTATTCTAACTTTTTCTGATCACATATACTCTTAGACTCTTCTATAATACCAGGCATACGAGCATACCTGAAAAAATATTAAATCTTTCAGTATATCAACAAAAAAACAATGTACGCCTGAGTACTCAAAACTCACTTCGCCGGTAGGATGGTAGGTGCCTCTCAAATATTTAAGAGGGTGCTTAATACTGAGTGGCGTTTCAGTATTCAGTTATGAGAAGAGTAGATACTTGGTTTTAAACTGTCACACTTATAATCCCAATAAGTTTAAGAAGAGATATGGTTCCAAAGTTTGCCGATGGTAGTAAAATTTGTTGACTTACCTACTAGTTCAAATATTCAGGGGATATACAGATAGATTTTTATTAAATACTAGCCATGATAAAACGTAGTGACAATTTTTATAATTATTTATTTCAAGTTAAAAGTACTCTACATATATATCCTATATACACGACATAATCGTTTTCTATGCCAAATTTCATTGGAATTAGTTCAGCTATTTAAGTGTGTCGGCGCCTCAAACATGCAAAGGTGTTGTACGGGTGCTTGGCTTGGATCACCCCAGTGCCACGATTCGGTATTAATGTATATAAGTATAGTCATAGTTTATTTTACAGGTGGCCAGTAGTGTTTACTACGACATATTTTATTGTTCCATCATAGACTAACACATAGCGCTGTTACGATATGTGGCTTACCAGTGGAAGGTCTGGTTATTTGCTTTCAGCTCTAAAGGAGTAAAGATAGTGTAGTCTCCTAGGAAGACGATATATCTCATGACGTTGCGTAACTTGTCCTCCATCTCGGCGAGGATGATATCCTCGACCTTCTTGACGTATGCCATCAGCTCCATCAGCGCCGCGGTATCTGCTGGTGGCGTCAACAGCGTGTTTGCTATTACTGCGTATTCGTCGTAAATTCTGTACACAAACATCGCGATTTCAATAATTCTGGTACAACTTATTGTATTAGGTACAAATATAATTGATCTCAAAATTGTTAATAACTGAAATATTAAATGTATATATTAATATGTAAAGAAAAAACTTTGTACCCCTTTTTAAGCACAGCGCTAGTGTTAAATTTGACATAGTTAAAATTTCTATGGAGGAGAAGTGCAGAAAGGAACTAAAAATGTATGTACATTAAGGAAAAAAAAAAAGTTACGGTCTATTTTCGACCCCTGGGCGATCTCTGGGCGCGACTAGTATTGGATTAAAAGTATGTAAAAAAAAGTAAATCTGCTTGTACAAGAGAATATAGTAAATACTTATTTTCCCGAGCAGAATTGCTCATGGGTGAAACTGTAGAGAATTGCTAAGTAGAATAGATATTGTAAATCAAGATTTGTAAAGAGACACTAACCCTTTGATCATCAACTGATAATCTTCAGTCATTCTTCTCAGCAACGTATTGGCAAGTCTCGTCGACCCCGCACGCAAGGAGTTAATAAGTTCCACCCTTTGTATTTGAAACATGCCAATGACTACGGTACCCTCAAGGTGAGAAGAGATCTCTTTGGACAACTCGACGTATTTCACACACTCCTCGCAATATTCCTCAAACGTCTTTTCCGGGGAAGCATTTATGAAATTTTCTACTTCAGCTAAAGACTGTCGAACACAAGTAAAACAATTAGCAATTACTGCTTCAACATTCTGTCAGTTTATTGCAAATTAATAAATATTCATATCCGCATATAAATGCTCTCACCTCCCCGTTAAGTAAACAGACGTAGTCATCAAAATCTTGAACCCTTAGTTCAGGACCAATTCTTTGCTCTGCAATCAAATCTGCTATTTGATTCTTATATAGGTCCACTAGATCATCATCTATAATAGGCTAGAAAAAAATATACCCGAATGAAACAAAAACCAACTTGAACTTGAACAAATAAACAATATTATTATTTACCCTTAGTGTAGTTCTTGAAAGAGCCACGTAATCTTGATATAGTAAAGTTTCTAATCGAGGCAATTGTCTACATGCATCTATCAAGTAATCGTACATGCAATTCAATTGATCTTTGAACTGCCGAAACGTAGGATCAAACTCTATAGCTTCGTTTTGAAATGCCAAATTTATTATAAAGCCTTGGTTGGTTCCCTGTAAATTAGAAACATGTTATGAAACTAAGAATAGAAACACCCTACAACTACAACAACAATAATCATCATCACAATATTGTTGTATGACACAACACAGTTCCAATTTTTTTATTACCGACTTCGAAAAGTAGGAGGTTCGCAATTCGATGCGTATTTTTTTATGTATGTACACCGATTACTCCGAGATTTGTGGACCGATTTAAGCAATTATTTTTTAACTGGTGCAGAATGCTTTCGAGTTGGTTCCATATAAATTGTATTAAGTAGTTTTTTAACCAGCTTCAATAAACATGTTAATTTTACTGCGCTTATCTAGATGGTGTCTTAATGGTTTCGATTCCTCTCAGATCGGTGAACCGATTTCAGTCATTCTTATTTTTTGTTTTAAATACTGAACCAAATTTGAAATAGTTGTTACATATAATTACACTAAAAAGAAACAAATAAAACATTTTAACAAAAAAAATACCGACTTCAAAACCCCTACACGATATAAAAATATCCCCAGGCCAGGTATGCCCCAACCATGGTTCATGCAGACCAACGAGAAGTTATATTTTATACCTGGCCCCGCCCGACTTCATAAAGTTTTTTATCCTTTTCAGTGGATTTGATTTCAGTTTGAATATTTTTATATCGTGTAGGGGTTTTGAAGTCGGTATTTTTTTTGTATTTTATTTTTATTTGAAAGTTTGTATTTTTTTGTTTAAGATCCCAAAATATCCAGAACTTGCAACGGCGACCTCCCTGACAAATTCTTGAATACCTAAGTAGACACGTGCGACTACACCTTTCAGTGGCATTTCTAGTACAAATCTTTATATTTAGATTTCTGTGACCTTGGACAACGCATTGAGCCTTTTATTAAGCCGTTGGGTGAAGATCTTGATGAAGAAAGTTGTCATCTTGCGTACAACGTGAAGGTACCCCGGATCGCTAGTGTATGAAGATGCAGAATGGAGCAACTAAGTGGGAGTTAGCACACAGCCTAGTGCTATAAGGCTCTTTACTATCTCCCACGTAGTTAATTCAGCCCCTACTGAGTAGATTTAATAACCATCGATGTCAAAATAAGTAACATGTACTTACGCCAACGTCCATAACATATTCTGTGAATTCCTTCATTGATTTCAAGCATAAAGTTTGAAGATTGTAAGTCATAATACACGCCAAACAGTTGTAGAAGTGCCTCATTTTGGATGCTTGCTTTGGTTCTGGTATTAATTTCTTTTTATTGCCCTGAAAATGCAATAAGTATATTTTGCTTGATAAATAGACTGCAATGAAAATACCAGTTACTGACTGACTCCCTTCTAATCCCGAAATCTCCGAAACTATAAAACCTACAATTTGACTTGTTGATCATAATCGACCTACTTACTTGGAGAAAAATAGTTTGAATAGATGGGATCCACTGATGGGTGAGGACGGTGCCAGCAGCTTCTATGTGTCTCTTGCAAACAAAACAGAAGTCTTGTAGTTCATATGCCTCATTAGTCGTCATTATATCTTTCATACTAATCAATCTTAAGTCGCTGAAATGATACGATCAATATTATATCTTTTGTATCGCATGAACATCAAGAATATATATGTATAGTTAGTTATATAATAAATAGTATCTGAGCCTGGGCGACCGAACCTCGCTGGGCGTCTTTCACGTCTGCCGTGGGAAAGTGATAACTTCTGGGAAAAGTTTGGTCATCTTCATATAATATAATTTCGGTTAAATAAAACAGAAAAAGAAAGGATGACACCTATCATGATTAAGAAAGTAAAGCACATTATCTAAATACAAAATTTAATCTAATTCGTTAGAGTCGTTTTCGAGAAACCTACATATACATATATACAAGAATTGATCATTTAGAGTATAGGATTATCGTACTTAAATTGTTTCCACCAGATTTGCAGCACTTGTGCAATGCACGGGTTTATGCTGTGCAGATTCTTTGTAAGGTACTTTTGTGCTATAACGTAGCGATTCCTCCAAGCATCGTCTTTTTTAGCCAACTCTTGCTTCAGAGGCGTATCTTCTTCTTCCAAAGACTCCTCCTGCGAATATATATTACAATATTACTCTATATTATAACAAAGTTAATCGTTGTCAACATGTGCTACATATATTATATGGAAGAGATTTTATTCATGGATTTTCATTGTTGTGGTTAGTAAATAAATATATTTTTAAAGCATAAATAAATATCCATTTCATTAGAAGTTCAACAATTCTTAAAACCACATTCCTCGGGAATAAATAGACTTTAGAAATAAAATACCGTATTGGGATCTTTCAGCACGAAATCCACAATAGCTTTCTTCATACTCATCATAAAATCTTCGCGCATCTCATCCGTGCACGAAAATAAAGTGTCCTTCCATTTCTTCAATTTCGGAGATATAAGGTTGTGTACTCTGTTGTGATACAAATACTAAGTATTACTTAACCAAAACTTCTCCATAATTCATCATCATCATCATTTCGGCCGAATAAAGTCTACTGCTGGACACAGGCCTCCCCAAAGATCACCACAACCACCGATATGGATGTGTTGTGAGCTCATTGGGGGGTTTTGCCATAATCGCCACGCTTTTGAGTTGTTAATGTACTCGAAGGACGCTGCTGCCCATCCTCCGGCTAATCCCTTAGTCGACTTTTACGACACCCATGGGAAGAGATGGGGTGGTGGTATTCTGAGCCGGCACCACACGGTTATCTCCATAATTAGGTTCCGAATATTATTCTTATGATATACGACGCTCAGCCTGATACCGAGACATGAGATGTGAATGATTGAAGTGAAAACTTCTTTTAGCGCGGTACGCATATTTTTAGATGAGATAAAATCTCTGGACTCGCGACAACGTTACGAGACGCAGCTATAGTGTGTGCATATATGCATGTACATATAGCAGACCGCGAACGCGTCTAGATAAATAAAATAAAAAAGTTTTCACTTCTGTCGGCACTCCCGTAGTGCAACCCGTATTTTTTTATTATCTGCTGGAGTAGTGCAGTTAATCTATTTACAAAATAAATTATAACGGCAGATAATATAAAAAAAATAGGTAACGACGGTGCCTGTAATAGAATGAAGATGAACTGTGTCCCAAGACAACAACGCCCTTCCACCGACTAAGTAAGCCCATATCAGTATCTTATAAGTATCGAAATGTAATGTACATAGAGTTATAAGTTCTCTAAAACAAGTTTTGAAGGTGCAATTGCACCGTGTAGCTACGGTCACGAATTGGGCTACCCCATTTCATTCCGTGGGTGTCTCAAGCACTTTGGATTACCAGTAGGTGGCGGGTAATCCACACTAGCATGCCCAAGAAGTAAGGAAGGTAGGTGATTGTAAAACCCTTTTGCCAAAACCTTTGCAATATTTCTTATTAAATTGTATGTAAATTGGGACTAAGGCACGAAGAATGAGAAAGTATAAAGTAGTGTATGAAGAATTAAAATACTGACCAGATTTTGGTTTTAATATAATAATAGATGAGAACTAAATAAACGAGCGTTCGTGTCTTTTGAGCTTGCTTGTATGTGCGTGTTCGGGTTTTTATAGATACTATAATTTTCTGGTGAATAATGTTTAAATTCCAGAGTTATGTGACCGCAACACACATGCATCGGATTGTACAGGATTTCAACCAATCGGCTGTCTGACTCATAGCTGCAATTCCCGGCACCTACTTACACCAACGTTAAACTTATTTCTTGGCGCGAAGAGTGTACTACTCTAGGCACTTGCTATCCGACTACCCCATCAACTTTCACCCTTTAGTACCTTTGCAACACTATGAGAATGTATGTATGAGTGACACACTGCACTGTATCAATCCGACGGGTGACATATCGCTGGTTTGCGAGAACACTGACACAACTCAAAACTTTGAACTAAGTATACAGAACAAACAGAAATCTTCTTCTTCTCTTAGATTATGGCTTCTGTAGAATATCTTCCACAATTTGGTGAATAATGACGGTCTCAGGCAGACATTCGCTAAAGAGAGACAGCGTCATTAATCATTTGAAACAAAATAGGCTAATGTGTATCACGAAGTCTGACTCTTTTCAGATGCGTCTCTGTACAATTAATGTCGCGCCGGCCGCCCATGTCTAAGTGAACCCACGCTCGTTTTGCTTAAATACAAACTGATTTAGCATTCAAGCACCATCATTTTACAAATTCATCAAAAATAATGACATATTTTGTAATACGTCCTCATAAATTATTATTTTTCCTAAGTAATAATTCTGGGTTCAAAGTTTACAAGAGATGGAAAGTGTGAGAGTGATATTGAAAGAAGAGTGAATGCAGGAAACATGGTGAATGGAGCTTTGCACTCCTTTATGAACAGTCGGAAGGTGTCTAACAAGGCTCGTTTGGCTGTGCATGAGGGGGTGTTGGTTCCGACACTCATGTACGGAAGTGAAAGTTGGGTATGGCAGAAGAAACATGAAAGCAGAATAAATGCAGTTGAGATGAGAGCGTTAAGAAGTATGATAGGAGTTAAACTGAGTGACAGGATAAGAAATAGTGAGATAAGAAAACGTTGTGGTCTGAAAGAAGATGTAGTGACAAAAATTGAGAAAGGTATGCTGAGATGGTTTGGCCATGTTGAGAGAATGAATGAAGAACGATTGACGAAAAAAGTGTATAAGGCGAGTGTGAATGAAAGTGCTGGAAGGGGTAGACCTAGGCGGACGTTTCAAAACCAAATCAGGGACGTCTTGGAAAAAGGCCAGGTCAAGAGTACCCTAAACCGAAGAGCATGTATGAAGGGAATAATGAAAGTGGACGAAGCGAAACAAGTATGTAAGGATCGTAGCAAGTGGAAAGAAGTGGTCTCTGCCTACCCCTACGGGAGAGAGGCGTGATTATATGTATGTAATAATCTCAAGAATAATGACCGAAGTCCGAAGGGGATTATCTGATGATTTTTTGCACTTTTGATAAAAAGAAAACAAAATATTTTTGTAATAAGCAATTTGGTTTAACTAACATTAATTAATAAGCAATGGAGATAAGCAAAAATTATTTATAAATAAATTTAAAAAACTTCCTACAGTTAAATCGATGATTCTTCATTGTGGCGCTGTTCTCGCAAACCAGCGATATGGAGAAATACGCGACGCAGAGTGACTGACAGTTGTGGAATAGTAGCACATTTCCGTTATTAATGATTAATAATTATAATAAAACACTTTTAAACGGATTCTATCGCGTATATTTTAGATTTTGGTTTTTCCTGACGTTTCGAACACTTTGCAGGGTTAAATATACGCGATAGAATCCGTTTAAAAGTGTTTTATTATAATGTGTAATACTCGCGAAAACCTAAGACATTATAATGATTAATAATATTATTTCAATACCTTAATATAATTTTGTTATCCAACGGCGCTACATGTATGGTATCTATACCGTAGCGCAGATAATAGTAATACCGAAGCATGTTCTGTTCTTCGCCTGTAGGCATGCCACCTATGTTATCGCTTTCTTCCACTGGCTGACATATCAAGTTTACTAGTTTCAACCTAAATTCCTCCCGAGCTTTACGCATTGCTGTAAAGCTTTGCATTACTGGAAAAAAATATTAAAATGTTTAAATTAAGCTTGATAATCGGACTGCACGCGCTCCCTCAACGTAAGGGGCTTTTGGTGAAAGTCTTACGGCCGAATACTGAAACGGCACTCAATATTTAAGACGCTCTCAACGATTTGAGATGTCTGCTTTCGGTAGTATAGAGGGCATCCCAAATAGGCCGTTACACTTTTGTTAAGTAGGGTCATTAAATATTATTTCAGATTAACAGAGAGACCTATATTACCAAAGTGCAACTACAGTAAAATACAGTGACATCTACTGAGCCATCAAGTTGGTACAATTCTCGACGTCAAGAATCTTGAATCGCGAAAGTAAAATGTGAGTAAAAATGCTGCGGCATATACATATACGCACGCCCAACATCAACTGTTGGGTTTTCTGCCCGCTAGTATACACTAACAATGTTCCTCGATCCCAAACACGAAACAACAGCAAACAATATTATAAAAGGACATATGTTAGTCGTTCACATTTCTACCTACTAATTTTAAATTTTTATTATCTTCATCATCATCATATCAGCCAAAGGACGTCCACTGCTGAACAAAGGAGTCCCCCGTACATTTCCACAAATTCCGGTCACATGCCACACGGATCCAACGTCTCCCAGACCTTCACCAGGTCATCCATCCATCTCGTTGGAGGTCGTGTGTCCGTTTACAGACAAATTCCACACACAACACACCCAGACCCGGTGCAACTACCTGCAGATCATACAAATATATGATGACGGTACCGGTGTCCAGCAGTGGATTTCATTCGGCTGAAATGATGATGATGATGAAACGAGAACTATTGAATGCAATATGGCTTTTTCTGAATTCTATATTGACTCGTGTTGAGATGTCAGCGCACAACGAAACCATAACATTTCAATGAAAACGATAGTACTACCACAGTGGAAATCATATTTCCGGTATTAGTTAACTACTTTTGACACTAGTTACTAGCACATCTTTGAGGTCATATCGAACTGAAAGTTGATGAGGTATACGGTTGGACGGCACGGATTGGTGCAGTGGCTGATACAGTCGGCTGCTGCGCTCCAGGTCGTGGGCTCGATTTCCGCACGGAACAAATATTTGTCTGATCTGCAGGTAGTTGTTCTGGGTCTGGGTGTATTGTATGTGGAATTCATGTCTGTAAACGCACTCACGACACGGGAGAAATCCTAGTGTGGTGCAACGTTATTTAGAAAGCAAAATATATATATATATATATATACATATATATACATGTTCCGTGCGTGCGGCTCTAGGTGGAGATTATTCTAATTCCTGGAGCCTCCCTTCGGTGCCGAAGATGATTTAGCCAGTAGAAGTCCGGCCGGCATACCCCTCCGCCCTTTCCCGTGGCGAAGGAAGTACATGATTTACATCCGATGGACCAATAAAAAATATATTTAAGAAAGGTTACATGTAACATACGTAATACATAAATATAATATATAAAAAGCATGGGTCAATTCAAACTTGGACTAGACAGTCTAAAAATAAATAGGTGGGAAATACTGGATAGGTACCACTGGACCTCCTCCTTGGTGCAAATTTCGCAGCCTGTAGTTTCGCAGCTTTAGAAGATGGTGCCGGTAATTTTAAAACTTCTTCCGGTAGCGAAAATAGAGGCCGCGTTCGTATTTTAAAATCTTCAGGCATTGAAATCTTTGGTATTTTTGGTAACTTTATATCGGAAGAAGAAGGTGCTGGCTGGCCTTTCTTTCGTGTCGGCTTGTTGTTTTTCTGCATTTTTGGTCCTTGAAAAGAATAATATCTTCATCAATTTCTATTTGGTTATCAACAGCCAAAACCTCTGAAAAGGAAAAATAACTTTATTTATGAAGTCGGGCGGGGTCAGCTATAAAATATAACTTCATGTTGGTCTGCAGGAACCATGGTTGGAGCATATCTGTCCCGCCCGACTTCATAAATAAAGGTATTTTCCTTTTCAGAGGTTTTAATATTTTTATATCGTGTAGGGTTTTTGAAGTCGGTATTTATTGTTGTTAAAAGGTTTGATTTCTTTTTAGTGTAAATAAATGTAAGAACCGTTTACAATTTGGTATCAGTATTAAAACTAAAAATAAGAATGTCTCAAATCGGTACTCTGATCTGAGAAGAATCGAAACTGCTACCTCCTCCTTTTTGAAGTAGGTTAAAAAGTACATTTTGTCATTTTTTATCAAGAGCTAATAAGATGTTAAGGACTATTGTAAATCGCAAAACAAAACATAATAGAATTATAAAATTTGTGTACCTACCTACCTAAGTACATTTTGGTACCTAAACTTGAAAACTGTGTGTACATTACACACAGTTTTCAAGTAAGATTAAGTATTTTTGCCGGACCTTTGTCTGGAAAAAGTATAAAGCTAAGCCGATCTTTTTTTTACTTTGGTGATGATCAAAGTAGCCTGCCGGTAGCTCTGATGCCAAACCTCTGCTCACGCTAGGTACTGACGTTATCAAAGGTCACAAACCAGCGAACTTTACACAAGTTACGTGCGTTGTAGTATAAAAAAATTTGTGATTTTGTGATACTGGTATTTTAGTTAAAGTTATTATTATAATTAATTGTTTTTATATCAGTCATACTATCATACCCTTAAAGTATTCTCGACTTTGTATATACATCCTATTTTTTTTTGTTTAAAGAAATCGTTATGTTCCATTACTTGTTGTGACCTTGTAGATAGGGACATAATCCCTTTGTTGTTGGATTTTTGGCCGTGTTTTGGCAAGCGTTCTCTTGATTTAACTATGTGCCACGCCAGTGTATTTCTCCTGGGTCGTGGGTAGTAAGTATCGAAGCTGATAAATGATAGCACTGTTAAAGATGCTCAATAAATTTAATAAGAAGACCATTTATTTACAAGATATAAAAGGTGCTAGGGAGCGGATGCGATAACCACTAATTGTTTACTAACGTATCGTAAAATTATAAAGTAACGTTAACGCTATTGCTGCTTAAGAAGCTGATTTTCTTGTGCTCAGATTGCCGTTGTCCCACTGCTCGGGTAGCCGAGGAATTTGCTGCTTATTATGCTAGTTCTTCGGTTCAAACCCTCTGTTGGTAGGATTCAAAATAGGATCAGTTTAATATTTTTACTATAATGTCCTGCTGCTACAGAAACGCTGCTAAAGATCAGACTTAACATTGCCATCCACTTTGCTGTTCACCGATCACCGAACGATACCACTCATAAGGCTTCCTAACACACGTCAGTTTTGGGCACGATGAATATAAAAACCTCGTAAGGCCCCGTACGATTGCCCGAAGGACCATGTAGTGTAGAAGCTACTAAATAGATTTAATAACTGGATCATGGGTTAACAAAATATAAAAGGAGCTAAACTAAATAGTGGAAAAATACCGCGAAATAGTTTATTCTTATTTTTTTATTTTATATAATGACAGCTTTTAATATAATATCATAAACAGCCAGGTCAGGGCCAGGACCTACAAAAGCACAACGGAAGTTACTTAGATTACCCACGGCTTCATACTGTGCAAAGTACGAAGAGAATTTTCCCCTCACGTTGTTTCTGCCGGCTTATCTACATAGAAGAAAATTTATTATATTGATTAATTAAAATGTTATTTATCTAAAACAACCTACCTACTGACTGATAATTTACAGAGTACCTACGTAATATAATGCCGATATTGTGTTTTTAATTGTCTTTTACTTTTACTAATATAATACTAACTGCCCGCCCAAGCTTCGCATTCGATTCGATCGATTGCAACTTCACCTACCGGGGCCAATTGTGAATTTAAACCATCCAGCGACCACTCAAACATACACAGAACATTTCATAAAAATCGGTCCAGCCGTTTAGGAGTTCAATGACAGACACACGTACAGAAGAAATATATACAGGATGTCCAGTAATAGTCAATACCTACCAAAAAAACAATATATGTTCAGCAAAATCTTACGGATTTTTTTTAATGGGTCGCACTGATGGTCCGTGCCGGCAAGCAGATTGCTCGCAATCAGCGCCCTGTATGCTCGCTAGAACCGCGTGGTCTGCACGCTTGAAGTACGCTGTATGTAGGGCGGGAGGGTGGTAGTTGCAAGCGCACTCGCGAAATTACTTACAAATTCTAATTTTATTGACAAAATGAGCGGTGTTGTTATAGTGACCATGTTATTTGGACTGTTAATACTGGGTGGCAAAGGGCAAGCTTCATTTTATGTGAGTTCTTAATGACGACAGCCAGTGCTATGCCGGAACCGCTTCCAAACAAA
This sequence comes from Diloba caeruleocephala, assembly GCA_947459985.1. Taxonomy (NCBI): domain Eukaryota; kingdom Metazoa; phylum Arthropoda; class Insecta; order Lepidoptera; family Noctuidae; genus Diloba; species Diloba caeruleocephala. The sequence goes on along the minus strand of OX381606.1, from coordinate 24,462,145 downwards.
ATACAATAAGCGTGTGGTCTAGCGCTCGGCTGGCTGGGCTGGATGCAATATGCCGCAGGCCTATGGATCGTGTCATTCGGAGATAAAGCGTGATCCTTCTACATCTATGCCACGTTTCTCATCAAAGCGCAAGCGCAGTCATTATTGCATATTTCCAACAATATGCTGTAGATTTCTAAATTCCACGCTTGCAAAGCCGCGGGCAAAAGCAAGTTTTTCTTAAAACTATGAATTATACATGAAACAAATAATTTTGTCCGCCAACCCGAGCTAGGCCAGCGTGGTGGACTAAGGCGTAAGGCATTTCTCATCGTATAAAAAAGGCCCGTGCCCAGCAATAGGACAGTAATGGGCTGATTAGGATGATGTAATTTACTAAATATAGGTAGTTACTTAAGTAGGTACTGTTTCCTCGAGATACCACACTGTTCGTTTGTTTTTCTTTTAAACTACTTACACCTTAGCAAATTCTTGGTAATAAGCAGATATTTTGTACAAATAACATAGCAGTTTTATGAAATAGGTACCGTGAATATAATGTACCTTAGTTTAGCACCAGCTTTTCACTATCACGAGTATTACGTGGAAAATGTACCTGCATAAAGATATATTGAATTTACTATACCGATTATGTACCTAGATCTTGCAAAAAAAACTCGTTTATATACTTAAGCATCAAAGACCCAATAGACATTTTTTTTACATTATTTACATTCAACATCCTACAATAAAAACAAAATATTTTTACTTGGATGTATAACTTTATGTATAATAGTTCAAGATCCCATAGGAATAAGCCTATCATAATACAGAACTGCTTTTAATATAAATGTCAGTGACATAGTAACGTCGATGCATGTGTTGCATCGCCAAGGCCTCAATCAAATTAGTCGGTATAAGCTTTTCCCTTAGAATAGGTACCTAATAGTCTAAGGTTTTCCATGTGATTCTAACCAGTAACTACTGTTGTCTGTTATGGTCCTTGGTGGCATAGGTACTTTGTCTACGTTGGTGAAGCAGGTTCGTTTTGTTATTGCTATAATATATTTTCCATCGGCATAGTTTTGTAATAATTGTTGATGTCAGAACCATAAAAAGAATAATGATATCAAAATCACCATGAATATTTGACTATAAACTGCATAATTTATTAGCAATATCCAAACGTACTTTGACAGCCTTACGTCACAGTAAAACGAGATTTGTTTTAATTATTGTATTTTATTAGGGTTTTACGTTAAAATTACATAATTAATATAGTCTATGTATTCGTATATAAAGTTAAAACCGCTTTTCTAACATTTGAGTTCGTTTGACCGAAGTCTTACCTGGCTTTAACTGGGTTCCAAGAAGGTAAGCACATAAGTCGTTTAAATTTTTGGTTATCACTAGCAACTTGCAATTACTTTACACTTATTTACCCTAAATGAATAAATAAATAAGTAAAATTGCAAATAAAGTAACTTAGTGTCATGAAAACTGTTATTGTCAAGGTATTGATTTCTCCATGGCAACATGATTATCGTAGGACTTACTTCATTTGTTTGGTTAATTTGTTTTTAAATAGTCAGTATACTGACGCAGTTTGATAGTTTTTCTAACAATTCCAGTAAGTTTTTAAGTCAGAAAAGCTACTTTACAATTACATCTTGTCAATGTTTATAGGTTATAAAATTGCCGAATGAAACTAAGAGTGCAATCATATTCAAAGGTAATTGTTACTCCCGCTATAGTGATGCAATCAATTACTAATCAAAACACAATAACACTGTACTACTATAGACATGTATATATACGCCTCAGGCCTTCAATGGATAAATAAACTGTATCTGTCATGCTCAGGTGATGTCATAGTTGGCTATATAGGTATCTCCAATGTTGTGAATAGGCTTAAAATTTGGTTTGAGTTCCATAACTAATAAATGTTTATATTTTCCAAAACAGTTCATGCTCTGGTCTAAAAATCTGCTTTGAAATTAGATCTTGTGTAAGTTTTTATGTTAACTGGTGTTGTAATAGCAGCTTCTATAACATTCTTATAGTATGCTTCTATAATATAATGGTGATATATCATCATAATTACTGCTGAAAGTGTTATTGTCTAAATTCTTCAGTCATATACTATATTGGCTGTGTTTCCAATTTATTATTTCAGCAAAACTTCTGCATACTTATTTTTCTATGAAGTCAAAATGCCTTTTATTTAATTTAATTTATTAAATTTCAGATGATATTTCAGTTGATGCGGCGTTTTCATTCATCACCTGTGTGCAGGACAGCAGAATCTTCTCTACTTGCTAAACTAAGGAAAAAAACTGGCTACACTATTGCTAACTGCAAAAAAGCTTTAGAAATGCATAACAATGATACTGATAAGGTACAATTTTATATACACACTATTGTAATACTGACCTCAGGATATCATTTAATGTTTGACTGCACAGTGTGCATGTTATTGTTCATCAATCATCATGCATCATGACCTAAACAATTCATATTTATTTATTTAATGAGAGGAAATATAAAGCCACTATTAGCTTATTATTTATTATTATATACTAATAATGATATGTAGTATACAAAGCCCTTACTAATACATTAGTTACTTTCAAACTTTTGATGGAACGGTTGGTGCAGTGGCTGATACAGTTGGTGCTGCGCACCGAGCCGCAGGTTTGATTCCCGCATGGAACAAATATTTGTCTGATCTACAGGTAGATGTTTCGGGTCTGGGTGTATTGTGTGTGGAATTCGTGTCTGTAAACATACCCATGACACAGGAGGAATCCTAGTGTGGGGCAATGTTTTTAAAAGTATAAATAAATAATAATAAGTAAAACTCCTCCAAATAAATATTATTATTTTACAGGCTGAGTCATGGTTAAATGATCAGGCCCAAGCAATGGGCTGGGCCAAGGCTACCAAACTAGCTGGCCGCACAGCGCTCCAAGGCCTTGTTGCTGTGAAATATGATAAGAAACATGGAGCTCTAGTTGAGCTCAACTGTGAAACAGATTTTGTTGCCAAGAATGAGAAATTCCATAAAATGATTGAAGATGTCACTACTGCATGTTTCAAGTTTGCTCATACACACATGCAAGCTATAGGACCAATCACAAAGGTATATATAAAAACTAGTTTTACAGCACAATCCCAGTAATTAATCTTGTAATAATGTTATCTATGTGTAAACCAAACTAGATTGTTTGTTCCTAATTGAAAATGTCTAAATGGCCACTAATAATAAAACTGAATTAAAAGAAAAAGAAGAAGAAAGAAGCCTATTTTAATTATTGTAATCATCATCATATCAGCCACCTTCAACATCCACTGCTTAACAAACAACTCACCCATAGGTTTCCACAATCGTGTGTGAATTTTATGGGGGAATTTGCACTGGCAAATTCTCAAATTCTGGCAAATGAGTATTGACTCAGCATGCTTGGCTGATGGTTTGGTGACCTGGGTATAGCTACTATCCCACAGAAGGGGTGCTGCTGCCCATCCCACTGCTTTAGAGTCCCTTAGTCACGTTTTATGACATCCATGGGAGGAGAGGGAGTGGTGTTATATTCTTAATCTGGATACTACATGGATCAATTATATTATTATAAATATTCAAATTAAATAAATTAAATAAACTAAATATTCTTACTATGCAAGCTCAGAAAGGATCAGTTTCCTCATTTTATGTACCTGGTACCATAGAGAACTTATTTAACATTTTGATAATCAATGCAATGATAAGAGTACAGATTGTATTTCAGCCAAAAACCATTAAACTCTACGCTAAACCGCATACTAACCCGTGGTGTGGCAATTCCATCTCTCTCTCGCTATTATATCCTTACTCTCAAATGTAATGAAGCATGTGAGAAACACGTAACTGCTGGGATAACTAGAGAATCTGCGAACTGATAAGCGACCGCCTATGTGGCTTTCGTCATAATCGTTTAGCTGTTGACCTTCTAGTGTATCTCACTCATTGTTGTGCTCTTGCCGTTGAGAATCAAGATCAGCCAACGCCTGGCTGTTAGCCTTGATATAGCGAGGGCGTTCGATCGGGTCTGGCACCACGGTCTTCTGTCGAAGTTGCCATCTTACAGACTGCTCGAGGGATTGTGAAACTGGATTGCCTGTGTTCTGTCTAACAGAAGCATAATAGCCGTTGTCGATGGCAGTTGCTCGGAAAGCATGGACATTACGCTGGCGGATATTTTTCCTCACATTCACATTAACGCTAGCATCCTACAAGGCTCCGTGCCGTCCCCGACATTGTTCTTACTGCATGTCAATCAAATGCTGTCCATCGACGGAATTCATTATTATGCGGACGAAAGTACTTGGGACACTAATTACACGGGCCCTGCTAACATCCCTCGTCCCGTGGTAGAGGAAAGCGGCAGACAACTTGTGTCCGAAATCGAGATTATGCTAATGTTTGTGGATGACTCAGGGCCGTATCGAGAATCAAAACTAATTAGAATTTGAGTCGAGATTGCGTTAATCAAATATGATGCCTAAGTGATAGGTCTAACATTTATATTCAATTGATGCAATCTCGACTCAAGTTATACTTGAGGTTTGATTCTCGATCTGTAATACGGACCTAAAACTTAGTCTAGTTTAATCCCATCAAGATAAGATTGCGCGTTCACCGCTAAGAAAACCTCATTAGCTGTAGCTCCACAATTCCAGCATATCCCTTAACAATGGCAACTACATTGGGTTACTTGGCGTCGACATTTCAAGCGATGTTCAGTTGCGCAGGCACTTAGAGGAGTCCAAAACATAAGTCGCAAGTCCCCGCCCCCTATGGACCACTGCTGATATTCATGGGTGGGAGCACCTGGATACCAGCTTGGACATTTTGACTCGGTCCAGATACGTGCAGTTAGGATGGCCGACGATCTCATGCTCACAAGTGGCCTAGCCCCCCAAGTCTGAAGAGAAACTGCTTATACAACGGACAGTGTTCTGAGGAATTATTCGATATTATGCCAACGGCTACACTCTCGCCAAAATGGCACCGTACATCAGTTTCAGAGGAACTTCTTTGTATGAGTTTCGGAGGGGATATTTGATAGATAATAATTTTTATTTCACATTATCCAATTACTGGCATTTATGAAATATCAGAATTTAAGTTGCATGGTTCTCATTGGTTGATTCTATGGAGAAGAGCAGACATGAAACTCCATCGATACTCTTATAGAATAGTTCAGATTACAAAGTGGATTAAACAGCATGAGTTTTCAATAACCGGCCAAATTTTCAGAGACTGTTCCGTTCCGATAATATTTTCGATTTATGAAAAAAATATATAATTTTTTTTTTTCTAAGATTTTATTCCTCTCCGACATTAAATGAATTGTTGTAAATGTCTACACGCTTTAGTTTACAACAACGCAATTAAATTCAACAGTATAGATAGCACACATGCATAAATTTGGCAATGCACGCATTTTTGCTTTTTGCTCCAACGGCCATCAGTTCTACGAGCTATGTGCCCCGCCCATTACTAATTCAGCTAAGTCGACATTTGACGTTTGACCTTTCGAAGTTGGAACTAAACTAACTGGGCGGTTTTGCCCAGCTAGACATACTAGGTAACAACTTCGAGCACAGAGTTCCCAATGGATATTGGGATAGGCTCGACATGGCCTTCCACCCGAGACGATTCGCGACGACGCTTGGAAACAGCTTAAAAACGTGGTTCAGAAGCGATATGGGTCTATAAGTCTTCAACAGGGTACACACACACAGCACCTTACGTACTTTCCATGCTTCAATAGCTTCTGAAGAACTTTAAGTACCGATATTCCACCCGCTTTCAAAAGCTCCATCGTCAGCCGTCACATCTTGTAGGGTGATAGAACTGACTTGGTGTATTTCTTCTTGCTATGACTTAAGTTCATGCTCGATGGTTGTTTGTTTGTCCGTGTAGTTTCCGGATTAAGAATATAGCACCACTCCATCTCCCGTGGATGTTGTAAAAAGTGACTAAGGGACTCTAAACCAGAGAGATGGGCAGCAGCGTCCCTTCTGTGGAACAGTAGCCATACTGCGCTCACAAACCGGACTGCCAAGCGTGACGAGGTATTGGCAAATTCCGCACAAAATGACCACACAATTGTAGAAATTTATGGGGGAGGCCGTTTTTCAGCAGTGGACGTATAAATGGCTGATATGATGATGATGATGATGGTGATTGTTAACCATGGACAGTTACAGTTGAAAGGTATGCCTTAAAGGCTGCCTGCTGCCGCTACCTGATTTGTGCTTTCTAAATAAGCCGTAGAAACCACATAAGAGATTCCGATAGTTTTCGGCCTATTGACGAAATCTGTTGTTGCTTATCGGTCAGTCCACAATGGCGATGTGGACTTAAATAATAGCAAACGCCAACTTCGCCATCGGCCCTAGCCAACCAAGCGACCCGGGTGAGATCATGCATATATTGTCAGCATCAAACATTAGCATTCTGCTTGCGACTCGCAGAAAAGTCTGTGTTCTCAGCCAAGAAATGAGAGGGATCGTTAGTTATGATGAGTTAGCTTCCGTCACTTGGGCGCGTAGGTTTCAGGCAAGCCCGTTTAGCCAGCACTGGAAAAGAATATAGTCCCCAGCTGCTAAGGTAAAGATTTTATTAAGGTACCGATATGGTTTGACCCACGGCGATGCGGGACCGCTTGTATCGTTGCTATATTGATCTGGTTGGTCACGCTGGGTAGAAGGGCATCGTGCTGCAGATTTTAATGCCGCATAAGTGATATCCACGATGAATGAAAAAACATTCAAAACCTTCATGAAATTAAATATGACTGTAAACACTACCCGACAGGACCCGCACACATGCCACCACTTCATAGCAGTCTCGTGCGTTTCTGCTTCAGTATTTGCAGCACATGCGTGCTTCGTCCCTCTTCTCCATCATCGTTATTATTGGCTTACCAAACGACAGACCGCCCGAACAGCCTAATCACTAACTCGACTCGAGATTGCTCTACCTGTAAATTCATAGGTCCCTTAAGGCAAAGTGATACGAAAACTGACGCCGCTTCAATGGAACTTTAATAAGTCTACTGGTCGTGACGTCATGAATGCATGGTTATCTATGTAGAAAATAAACCCCAGAATACCGAAATTATGTTTTGATTCGATTGTCTAAACCATACTGCTCAATATAATTATGCATTTTCATTTTATTTTTCAGATGGAACTGGACACCGAACAATTAGCTAATCTGTCTGCGGAAAATGGAAAGAAGCTGTCGGAAATATTAGCTTTGTTCATTGGAACTGTTGGTGAAAATGCGGTTCTGAGGCGAGCTGAATGTTGGAAGGCGAACAATGATGATGTTAAAATTGCTGGCTACACTCATCCAGCACCTGCGTCGCCGGCTAATTATTCTGCAGGAAAATATGGAGCTCTACTCGCCTACAAACAAGCACATGAAACTGAAGATGTTGGTAGACAACTCTGTCAACATATAGTTGGCATGGCTCCTAAGAAGATTGGTAATAAAGAGCAAGATAAGCCCGCTACCGACGCTGATGATGAATCATGTCTCATTTTTCAAGAATACTTACTGGACCCCTCTTACACTGTTGAGGAAGTCTTGCAGCAACATAAAGTTGAGGTTATTGAATACATAAGATTCTCTTGCGGTGAAATCGTTGAAGCGCATATGCCTGGCGTCGAGAAGCAACCATTAGATACAGTCCAAACCTTACAGTGAATAAAAGTTACATCCATGAGCGCATTCGGCTTTAAGTAGGCAATAATTCAAAAATTTGTTAAATCCATAGTTTATATTTATTTTGTATTATTAAGGAATAAAAGCTTAAATATTATTTACTCTTTTAATTTTATGTATAAATTTTTAACATGGTTCATAAAGTTTAATTACTAAAAAAAACATCAATAACTAAACATTACTGTTTTCTATATGAATCGGCGTGAATAACATTCTTCATTTTGGCCTTTCCCTTCCACAGGAACATTCTACAGTCTTTTTTCCAAAACATTGCAATTTGACAAGGCTCAAAACAGTAGCCATGGAAGCTCAGTACCTCCGGCGAGACAACGTGGAGTGCTAATGTGTTCTGCTCTCTCGTTCTGAAGGGGCCTGTGGTAGCCGGTCGCAAAAGGCATCCACACGGACAAACTGCAGCTATCTTCGGCGCAGACATAACATTCATTCTGTTACATAAATTGATTCTTTGAAAATTGCCACATAACCTGAGCTCCTCGACGGCCCCGGTGAAGGATTGCGTGGCGCGCAGAGCGAGAGGCCGAGCATTTTGGTTTTCGGGATTATTTCTGAAACCAACAGTCGATAACGATTTTTTTGTAATATTAGGACTGTCTGCTGGACTTCTGTCTTCGAACTCGCTTTCTTTATCAGAATTATCATCTGTGTACATGATTGCTGTAATTTACGTTTTTACGAATTTGAAATGACAGTTTCCGTCGTTTGTTTCCCGCCTCGAATAAATGATCGGATACGTTGATCAAAGCACGAATATGTGAAAGATTTAACCAAAAAGTTTTATATTAAGTAATCGTAAACTGATGAAATAATTATGTGTTATGAAGGTGAGTAGGAAATTCGTGAGCGAACGACATATTGAAACGATTGATTTCTACACGAATAATTTTGCGAGCATCAATCATAGAAGTAATATATATAGACAACAGGAATGTGCACTCAGCAAAACAATACATATGAAAACAAACCTTACATCATCGTTATAGTTTTGTATTTCAAGTGAAAATGTCACAAGCCGACAGAGAGGGACGCACGAAGCATACACTTAATTTACTAATTAATTACGTTAGTATTAATAGATAGTATATTAGGGGGAGTCGGTCGTAGACCTTACATGGGCGACTCCTTCTGTGGCCCATATGATTTATCGGCCGTCCACGCAGGGCACGCCTCAAGCTGTGCTGTGCGGTATCCTCGTCGTTATCACAATGGTGGCATTGTGCCGTGGACTATCCTGTGTAGGTATGCACCGAAATAACCGTGCCCGGTGAACACCTGCGTGAAGCGGTTGGTGAGGCGCTCGCTCCTTTTGAGCCATGCTCCGTAGAGTGGCTGGACGGCCTCGACGACGCGCTTCGCGCGGTCGCAAACTGCATCTGCAGACGACGACGCCACTTACAAAGTGCGGGCCGCCAAGCTAGCCGCCTGTGGAACGCCCCTGGAGGCGCCCCTTTGCCGCTCCGACGGAGGGAGCGTACAAGGTGGGGATCTTGTTAGAGTGGTGGTACCGACCTAGCCGGACTCTTATAATAAGAGACCAACCGCCAAATGGAAAATAACTTTTTGCAAAGACCTAAAGAGATGCTTACTTTGGTGAAACAGCCTTCACGATACAAGTTTTTTTTTTCCAGAATGTGAAATAATATCGACGGATAAGATAATAAATTATAGTTTAAAAAAACAAAAAAACACGCTTTTGTAGATAACCGAACTAAAAAGTAGAAAATAATTTTCAATAAGTTTAATATAACAATAAAGCGATAAATAAAAAAAAACGGTCCTTGATAAGTGTGCGAAGTTTCAAATCAATCCGACGTATTGAATGAAATGGTATGAAAATCGAATTCTCTGCATAGAAAATCTGTTACATAGATTCATAGATACATAGATATATACCAAGCTAATAAAAGCGTGTTAATAAGTGAGCATTTATTAAGTTTTATCTAGAAAACTCAATACATACTCCCTTGAAGTTAATAAATTTTTGCGTTCTTCTAACTTTGTGTGACTTGATTTACATTGTCCTCTATGCACATAAAAGTATTATAGTAAATAACAATATAGGTTACTTCATAAGCACTCGACCGCAACGAATCGATTTATGATCGCGTCATGTACCGCTCGTGGTGTAGCAGGTAGGTTTAATACACAGACATAACGGTATAAGCGAATCTAGGGCAGCTGCTTTCGATGTTGTTTAATAAAGATTGATTTCAGTGACTAAAAGGGTAGAATAGAATAGAATATTCTTTATTGTACACCATTTTAAAAACAACAACTAGGAATCATTTTGTGAACAGTAATTGTACGATGGGCGGTCTTATCGCTATAAGTGATTTCTTACAGACAACCTTAATGGACAAGAAAAAGATGGAAAATGACAAAGGGGATATTCTGTGGTGTACTTATTGTATTAATATAATGAAATATATAATATCTAGACAATAAAATATAATACAATAAGTATATATTCCATAAATTACTTAAATAACATGCACTTATATACAACCATATATAATACTTTATACAACATAATATAAATAATACGAGTACATAAGAATATTGGAAATCGTACATAAACATATGGAAAACACACAATCAGAACAAAGTACTATTATTGGTAAATACAATACACATTTAAACAGACAAGTAATATTCTTTTACTAGTTTTTTAAAAGTAACCAAAGGTACTTATTTATCTGAAAATGTAAAATGTGTAGGTGATTGAAGACAATGCCTATAATTGGTAGCTTGATTTCCATTGGTTTTAGGGACAAACCACCAAGACCAAAGAAACTGAAGAATATTATGGTTATGTCATGTCATAATGTCTTAGGTTTTCGCGAGTATTACACATTATAATAAAACACTTTTAAACGGATTCTATCGCGTATATTTTAGGTTTTTTGTTTTTCCTGACGTTTCGAACACTTTGCAGGGTTCGTGGTCGCAGGATGTCATGTCAATACTACTTTCATGTAAAGGCCTTCAAAGGTAAATCTTAAAGTTAATCTTAATATTTAAACGGTCTTCTTCACTTCTTAAACTTTCCGGAATTCAATATCGGGTATATTCTCGCACATGTTAATATCAAAATAACAATTTGACAATACTCGACGTTTCGCTAAAATTGCATCGACCGCGGTCACGAGTAAGTAATTAGACTGGAGCAACGTAGTAACCAACTATCCGCACCTAGTCTTGCAATACCTACAGCGTCACCACACTGGCGCACAGTCAATATGTTATTTTGAAATTAATCAGTGCGCTAATTGACCATACATCTCATTAACTGCCGCAAAACGAGACAATTAAAAATCTATTGTGTCTACACGGCTGCCGGCAATTGACAGGCAAGAGGTTAAATTGTCTGAAAAGTAATATCTATGTAAATGTATTATATTAAATTGCAGTTCCTTTTCTACCTGGTAGCCAGACCTATAAAACATGAAAATCAAACTGTAAATTAGTGCGCGCCTTGGGGCCCCAAAAAGAACATCCAGAAGAAACCATTAATTACATTAGGATGTTAATACGAAGAGCTTTATTTTAACTTTATCCAGAGAGGAAATTCTCCTGATCTAGATACTAGCATGAGATCAACAAGTCTCCTGAAGATGTCAAAATTATTACAAAGCAGATTTCATTCCTGTAAAACCTAGAGTCTCTTTAATTCCGTCTGAATTACAAAGTACCTATACACAACATCGGTGATAACTAGTCATGAGCCAAATAAGTAACAAGTACCTACTAGCTGAGGGTTCTCGAATCGTTTTTCCAGAATTCTCCTGTTTCCAAAACTAGCCGGATTTCAATAAGTCTACGTCATAATCAGAACTTGGTCAATTCATAATGTAAATAAATGTTTCAAAATGCTGAGAAGTCGTCCTATGTATATATACACCTGTGCCGTGTGATGCCGGCTTAGAATAGAACCCATCTCATCCCGTGGGTGTCGTAAAACGCGACTATGGGATTAGCCGGAGGATGAACGGTAGCATCCTTCGAGTACTTACAACTGAACTGCGATCGCCAGCCCACGGAGAAGCGTAGGGACTATGGCAAAACCCCCAAAGATAACACAACCCAAATATTAAGTTATTATGAAAAAACAGTCAGGTGTTTCTATTAACCTACGTTTATATCGCTTCTAAGAGAAATTTTCAAACTGAAAACCTAACCGTGAGGTGTTCTCTGATCTCCTCCCGTGGATGTTGTAAAAGGAGACTAAGGGACTCTAAGCCAGAGAGATGGGCAGCAGCATCCCATCTATAGACCGACAGCCATACTGCGCTCACAACCCACCTGCCAAGCGTGGTGAGTACTGACAAATTCCCCCGAAAATTACGACACAATTGTGGAACTCTATGGGGGCGCCTTAATTCAGCAGCATACCTATATCTATTTTTTATATTTGCTGATATGATGATGATGACGAATACCTAAAAGATACATTTTGTTTTTACTATTTATAATTTAATGATAAGGGGCACATTGCTCGTAGAACTGACGGCCGGTAGGGCAAAAAGATTCTCGAGTGGAGATCGCGCACCGGAAAACGCAGTGTGGGACGACCTCCCACGAGGGGGACAGACAACTTGGTGAAGGTCACTGGGAGTCGTTGGATGCGGGTGGCATGTATCCAGTCGTTGGGGAAATTATGGGGGAGGCCTTTGTACTTTGGCTGATATGATGATTATAAATAGATAAGTAATAAAAAGTATTGGAAATCATTAACGTATTCAACACAGTTCATAAAAGATCGCCATAAACAACTATCAAAAAATACCTCAAATAGACTTTGATACTTAAAATGCAAAAGTAAGGCAAATTCAATAATACATATATCTACTATTTTTTGTTTTTGATGTGCGCCTAAAGTCTGCATTTTTGTTTATACCTACTGTCGAGGATAATGCACGCTTGCCTAGATGAAATCTGCGACTCCGGCAAGGAGTCGATCCTAAGACTCGATAAAGTAGCCAAAGTTGAGAGTAAATGCGGCCCTGAAGACTGATCCGCTGGGACGGAACCGTACGACGTAGCTGACATATTTTTTAGAATTAATTCATTTTTGATAAACGTTTTATGAATATGTAAAGATTTATTAATCTAAACACCGTACGATGTTGCCTTATACTTGACATTGGCGAAATTGTGGAAGATACACTACAGAAACCATAATCTAAGAGAAGAAGAAGAAGATCCGCTTGGACATGAGGGTTGCCGCCCTGCTCCCAGTTGGACAGGGGGCACGGCTTTGTCGTAGAGTAGGGAGCTCTGGCAGCAGTGGGCTACTATATTTGCCCCTACGTGTCTCTCGCCGACTTTGACGGGTACCTGGACGGGGTGACATGCAGCATTCACTGTAAAAGCTTACCCGTCCGGTACTCATCATGGGGGACCCCAACGCTCACTTTAGAGCTTGTGCATTTGTTGTGCTTTGCATAGTATTACAGCCGGAGAAACTGATGAAGCCTATAGGGCCTACCGGGCGGCCACGCCGGCCGTTCAGACCACCATAAGTGAGGCTAAGGCTCAGTCCTGCAGTGAGCTCTTGGAGGGACTGGACTGGGATCCGTGGGGGAGACTCTAGCGTATGGTCGTGAGCAAGTTGCGCTCGTGGGTCCCCCTGGTAACCGAAACCATGGCTCCGGGCTTGCTGAAGGAAGTACTTTTCAAGCTCTTTCCGGTGGTCAGGAACCATATCGGTCCCTCTCCACCCCCGACTGCCTCGGACTGGTTAGATGAGTTAGGGATTTCGGATGGGAAGTTGGGCTGAGCCGTTGGCCGCCTGACGGCTCGCGGTACCGCACCGGGTCCAACGGCATTCTGAGCCGTGCGTGAGTGTATGCACTGCAACTGCACTGGAGAACACGCGCCTCAAACAGTCCCCTAAAAATAGGGGACCATTTGAGGTGTTGTCTAGCGTGTTTCCGTCCGCCTGAAAGGAGGCCGGATTGGTTCTCTTGAAGAAGGAAGGAAGGGCCGCGGAATCGCCCTCTGCATACCGTCCCATTTGCCTGCTCGACGAGACTTCGAAGCTATTCGAAAGAATAATTATCCGAAGACTCGTTGACCACCTGTCGAGTTCGGGCCAACCTGGCCAAATGTCAGTGCCATGCTTCCAGCAGCGGTGGTCCACCATCGACTCAACTCTTCGCGACCGTCACATCCGGTCGCTGTCGGAGTAGGCAGTGTCTCTGCGGAGTGGGGTGGCGTTGACAGTCAGCCTAGACATAATCAACGCTTTCACCCCCGTCCCGTGGTACGTGATTCGAGGGGCACTAGCAGCTAACTGGAGGGCATCATAGGGGCCTTTTTTATTGGTCTCCAGTGGGAATTCATCATGAACTTCCTCGACCCCGGGGTAAGGTGAAGGGGCGTGCCGGACTCCTGCCGGCTAAAACCACTGGAGCGGTCATCTTCAGCACCGAAGGGGGGACCCAGGTCCTAGTAAGATCACACTAGAGCCGCCCATTGGTGCCTATAGGCACGTCTCAGAGAGGGTGACTGTAAGGAGGTCTACCCCCCAGGAAGGTTGTAAAGGATTCCCCAAAAAGCCTCACTGTGCGCTATGCTATGCTGCGCACACGATGGCGTGGGCCCCCAAGATTGTGTAGCAGCCGGTGTAATGCACCCACTACCCTCTCGACTCGGGGGACGAGGCACTTGAAATGCTCTTCGAAGCCCCAGCGACAGTCCAGGGTGAACCCCAGGTACTTGATGTACCGGCCTACCTTGATTTGCGCGTCACCAACGCGTGTCCACGAACTGGGTGGTTCTCTGCGCCACGGCTCCATAGCTAGGTTTTGTGAGACGCTATCTGCAGACCCAGAGCGTGGATTTTGGCCACGACACCGATTTGCCACCGCTCGCTTGGCAAGCCGGGCGGTTCCCCTGAAGTACTCCCCGCTGGCTAACATCAAAATTCGCAAAATTAGCAAGCTGATGACATTGGATTCTAATAAACAGTTGTTGGCTGTGATAGGACATAACTTTGCGTATTTTTAGGCGTATTAAACATCGAATTGATATCTTAAATGTTGCAGCTGTGTTGTCAAGATCGTTTTCTCGATTAATTTGACATGTATCACGATGTGACGTGAATAGACTTGCGACTTTGCAATATTGGTGATAATCACAGTATGATGTAATCAGCTACTTGTCTTAATACTTTGTTAGCCTTCCTTGCCGAGAACAAAACGAATTCTTGCGTATTCAGAAGGACAACAGACTGCCACGCTTATAAAACGAGTGGGTTATACCAGGGTTATTCAAAAAGTTCTTGAAATCACTATAACAACCAAATCAAACAAATCTTTAACTTTAAAAAACTCATTTACCATCACTGCATCATCAATTAATCATCGTCAAATGTTGGCCCTTTAATTTAAGGAATAAATGATTGATTATTTTAAAATCATCGCTCGTCACTCGGGGAAAAGATATTTAAGAGTCAGTTACATTACACTTGTATACTACCTACAAGGTAGTACAGCAAGTCCAGTAAGCCGCTCCGGGGCGGAGGAAGTCCATGAGGGATTCCAACGTTAAAAGAAAATGTGTATTCATGACACATAACTATGTTTACCAACAAGGGATTTGGGCAAATAACAAATGAAAGTGAATACGGAATTAATTCCTAAATGAACAAAGTACGCGTCCAAGCGTGGATCCTGTGTAGCAGAATACCAGCGAGCCGCGATCGTCACTAGCGAATCATCCCACCATGTGTGTGATTTTAATGTGGTCAGTTAGTACACGTCTTCTCTCTGATATGGTTTGACGGACAATATAATTGATAGAAATCAAACTGTTCCATAGTCATAGTCATCTTAAATGAGAAAGTGAGATAACATTGCAAATTATACAGATAATGGACGAATATCAGGTAGTCCATTTAAATTTGTATTCGTATTTATAAACAAACATGTTTGTTTTGTGCATAAAATTTACCTTCGCACTTGTATTTAGAATTAGATGCAAATAATTGTGTTTTAATATAAACATACAAAGGTACAAACATAAACGCTCCTAAACGTCCCAATCCGATATGAGAATTGGCCTGATAAAGGCGAGCATGTTCACAAAAAAATATGTTCTTAATTCTTAACTCTTTATTGCACACAATATTTACAAATTGTTAACAAACGTTGTTGTGTGTTGTGTGTTACAAATGTTACAAACATTATAAAAGAAAAGTTGATACACATAGGCGAGCTTAACTCAATGTTACTATGTAAATATGGGTAATTGATTTAGTTATTTATAATATATATCCGATAATCATCTAGTATTTACTTAACGCTCCAATAACAAAGTACGTTTGTTCCGCCGCGTCAATTTGTCGATTCTAATTGAGTTGTTAAGAGCTGCTGATAAACTAGCGATGAAAACGCGATAGTCACCACCACGCCACATATCAATCTAAACAAGTTGCCGCCCCGACTTTCGCGGGAATTAATTAATTCCTCTCGCAAGTTTTATTAAAATATGTAAGTGCAAGAAGCGTGAAACAATTTTCTTTTTGTGGTGCGCTCGACCGTCGTCCGCCACCGGTTAGTCTGTGAGGAGTGCATGGACGTCGCGGTTGTCTAGTAGTGTCTTATTGTTACGTAGCTAAGTGCCGATACGCGGGTGCTATTTGCAGTGCGCGCGTGCGTTGTTATGGAACCAGTTAGCCCCTGAACATCGACAGGAAAATGCACATCCTGGAGATTGGTGCTGACCAAGTAAATAATTACGTGACATCTGTATACAAACAGTGAAACTGAAAGTGTCACTAGCGCGTTCAATTTTGTATGCGAAGTACAAATGAACTGTCATTCACACTTACCTGCCTTTTGTTAATAAATATTATTTAGCAGCTAATCAGGAACAGCAATTGCTTTTTGTTTACTAAGTGTATATACTATCATAGATATATTATTTGATTTAGCTATGTGTGTATAGTTTAATATTAAATAAACATATTCACACATAGCTAGGTAGTGTACCAGCTTCCTTCGATTTTTATCCGAATTTAATTTTCCATCCAACAATACGCAGTCGAATCTATGGCATAAATTTGGTGTTTCAACACTTAATTGGGTAAATTAACTGCTTAAATGGACTGTTAATCGGCAAATGTATCAATAAAGCGCAAAGCTATTGGGCAAAAAACATTTATAGACTCAACAGTACCGACACAGACTAATCGCTTACTAATCTCCCAGCCAGGAATTTCTCAAAAATCTATATTTTTATCGATCGTGTTTGTATCAAATCGACAGCCTTTTTGTCTCCGCAACCGAACTACTGAGTTATACCGATATTCTTATTAAAGACTAAAGAGTAAAGACCCGTTATCAGACTTATAGGCGCTGACTGCTCGTAAAGACGGGCATGCTCTCCTAGGCAAGGAGCGGTATTAATTTGGAATGAATAGGCCATCCAAATAACCATCTAAAGTGTGACCGCAGCAATCGTAGTCGGTAACTTATCGTCGTAGATCGGTTTCATTTTTGGATATAAGTGTACTAACTGATGTATTTGGCTAATTAAAATGTTAAATTAAAGGATGGCCTAGTGACTAAAGGCAGAAACAATACATGGGCGAAATAAAACGATGGCAAAAACGAATGGCAAAGTAATAATTGGCGTAAAAATATTTGCGATTCATTAGGAAACTGTTGATAAGTAGATATATGTTAATTTTAGTTAGGTATTGCTAATATGTAGATACCCAAGTACATTTTAATCTCAACCACATAGGTACCTAGTTAAATTACGTAAATGTGCAATTTTGTTATCAGATAAAATATTTCATATCTCTATCCATAATCATAACGCTGAGTGCGTTTCTAATTTAGCACTTTATGTATCTTAACGGTCTATTTCCTTTGTGGAGAGAGCAGAAACAAAACTGCAAACAATTTAACACTATGAGTAAATCATCCTAAAGTCAGCGGCAAAGAGATGTGCACAATTAGCAAAACTGTAAGCTGAATTTTCAAATAATTAATCATCCAAGTGTATATTTAAAATTTTGGTATTTAAATAAAGTTGGAAGTGGTTGGTATGTATACTTATAATAATATTACTTATTACGAACACTACATAAAAAAAACTCATGAACTCAAACTCACTCATATCGATTATTTTCGGAGATGTGAAAATTTTGTTTGTTAAAATTGCTTTGCCTGAATTGAGTTTGTCATTAATCGTAAATAAGACAACCTTATCCGCTTATGTGTAAAAACCTTATCCGCATAAATGTAAAAACTTTGGCCTATTATTATTGTGGGTGATACAATTAAATTCATATTAATTCCTATTAAAGTAAGTCAAATCAGTCTATCAACACAACGACTGTCGATCAATGCCTTGACAGAATTGTTGATATGGACTCTCTTTCTACTACTAGCACTTTTGGTAGAATTGGGGGATGTAACTTAAAACCTAATAAGCCCCGTACCTGGGATAAATACTACGTCATAGTGAACCCTGTGTCAATTTTCCCCTCAAACCCTTCCCCCCTTCCCCCTCATTGCTCAACATCAATGACATTTCTTATGTCAATTTAAAACACAAATAATAAGGCGGATACGTCGCGTCTCTTATGTAATAATTATTTTATAAGGTTGGCAGGGGCAATTTATTAAATAAATTACCGCTGCCTCAATTTCTCGTTTTATCAATTTAGAATCTCATCATACAATAACTATTTGTTTTTATGCAGTTTTTATATAATACCAATAGTAAAGTAATATTATTTTATTAATATGTTTCATTTAAAATGATTAATTGAAGTTATCATCAGCATCATCATGTCAGCCAAAGTACGTCTACTGCTGAACAAAGACCTCCCCCATAGATTTCCACAACGACTGGTTACATATCTGTAAATTTTGGGGGGAGGTTTCCAGTACTCACCACGCTATGCTGGCGGGTTGGTGAGGGCAGAATGGCTCCTATTCCACATAAGGTACGCGGCTGCCCACCCCTCTGGTTTAGAGTCCATTAGTCGCCTGTTACGTGTTTAAAAAAATATAGTTTTAACAACTTTTTACATGAATTCTTTAAGTACAGTTTCGCCTGTATCAGCCTCAACTTGAATCTTAAAAATTGACGAATTATTTACACTTTGGACATAGCCAGAAATATGTATTTTCAAGGATACAAAGAAGTCAAACTTTTCATGTAGGTAACAACAACCCGGTTTAGCGTTACAATCAGCGACCACACCTGGAGGTCTATTGTTGGACGACCTACAATCCGCTACCGTTCGGTCATTTGTCCAACTTTATTTCCATGGTCGGCCTTGAGACGCTCCTACATTCTGTAATCTGCCCTACCCTTAATTACACTGCCTATCTAAAAGGGGTTCCATAACTTCAGTAGTCTGTAATCACCGCTTTTATTTTGCGAAACAATAGGCTAGATTGAATGATATGGTACGCGATTTTTAATTCCATATCTAAACAAAACAATGGAGACTTAACTCTCAGATGTAGTTCAGAACTCGGTCAAAGTTCTTTGTTCGACGTTCACTTTGAATACAGTGGGAATGTTTCAATGGCTACCTATTACCTGGGTCTATATTTATTTTAATTCTCCTCACTCATGATTTATTATAAGTATAAGCGTACATGGTGCCCTGAATAGATCTATCACACAAATACAGAGAGAGGTGTCTCCATTGTTGCACACTACTCATCCAGACTCAGCAAAAGTAAACAGGCAATTTAAAAACATATGCTGATACAGGATTTGACCCCTTTGCTCAGACAGGGGGCGCTCTTCTGCCACAGCGCCAGTTCCATCGTTATATATTAAGGTATTAAGCCTTTTTCATTTATTGTTTTACTTCCTCCGCCCCGGGAAAGGGCAGAGGGGTATGCCGAACTCCTACCGGCTAAAACCACCGGTGTGGTCATCTTCTTCACCGAAGGGAGGCTCCAAGAACTCGAATAATCTCCATCGAGAGCCTTTAAGCCAATTAAGTATGCCTAGAAGCAACTGTGTATCTAAGGCACAGAAATCGGAAAATGTATTTGATCTAAGGCGTAAAAGACTTCTATTATAAGATGAATACGTTTATTTCATGACAGGAAGATGACGGCGGCAGTGCGCGTGCTGCGGAGGCAGCATTTCGCACAGTGCCGCGAGAGCACACCGCTTTCCTCGTTTGGAGAATCACGGTAAGATTTTAGATTATGGCTTTAATACTACTTACCATATAACAAAAAAACATTTTTGAAACAATAATTTGGACGCTGGTCTTTTCTCAATTAAGCACATATAGACCAGGGTCGATAATTTTTAAAACCAAAAAAAAACATAGTAGGATGAAACCCATTAGAAAAGGAGGGAAATATTATAAAAATGAAAGGAAAAATAATTTACGGGCGATCTGAGGTTGGGAAGGGGATGGGGGTGAGTTTTTAAGGGTAAAAAACGGTTTTTCTCGATTTCCGGCAAAACTAAAAGTCCTATCGAAAAAAGTCAATTAGCAAAGTTGTAGATAATAAAAAGATCTAAAACTTTTGTATTTACACTTTTTTCACATAACCTCAAAATTTATGTGAAAAATTCAAAAAACCAAGTTTTTGGTTTTTTATTTTTCTTTTACAAAAAAATTTTTTTTTTAACGAAATTTTGTGAAAACTTACCTTTTTATGTCCCAAATACGCTGTAATTTATTTGATTAAAAATATTTATTTTTTCACCTTATTTTGAATTAATATCGAAAAAACACCCTAATTTTCAATCGAAAATTCACCTGTCAAAATATCAGCTTTTTTCAAAAAGTTGGTATGGTTTCTGTTCGTTGAAATCTCTACTTTCCGATGGTGAAAAAAAAAATATATGTTACTACGGTAAATCTTCTCAGAAAATGCAAAAATTAAAAAAAAACTTGAATTCGAAAAAATTTTTTTTATTATTATAAATAATTTCATCTAAAAAATGTGATTGCTGCAATTTGTTTCAATTAAAAAG
Organism: Diloba caeruleocephala; assembly: GCA_947459985.1. NCBI lineage: Eukaryota > Metazoa > Arthropoda > Insecta > Lepidoptera > Noctuidae > Diloba > Diloba caeruleocephala. Next base: position 24,441,387 of record OX381606.1, on the reverse strand, counting down.
TTGATTTATTTAATGCTAATTACATTTATGTCATAGAAAATCTCATTATAGATAAATATAAATGTAAATCGTACTATTAAATGTAGATGCTTTATTCTCATTACGTTATTCATTACAATATTTTTAAACACATTAATCTTATCATTCATAAATACCTTATCTTCAATTCTAATCACTTATCCATTAGTTTTTGTCTTTTTGATGGCATTTCTTCATCGTTAGATTCGTCAAACATCTCCGATTCTAGTAGATCTTCGAAATCTTCATGACTATCACCTTCTTCCTCTCCAACATTATTTCTAGACTGCGTTGGTTCTTCATCCACAATTTCTTCTGAATCATTAACTTCCTCATAGGTTTCTTCTTCAGCTGACTAACAGCTGGCTAACAGCTGCTACGAAATATATAGTATATAATAGTAGGTATGTATGTAGTAAGACCCAGACCCGCCTAGCCCCTTCCCCACTTCTCCACGAAATACCTTTTGATGGGCTACAATTTTTCGTAGGTCACTCAGGTATATCTACTCAGGTATATATATAATTTATCTCAAAATAGTTATAAATAGGCATCTACGCATATAATTTAAAGAAAATTAGACAACTTTCTCCAAATATTGTAGATGTCTTATTAAATATTAATTTAATTAACTTATTTGTTTGTTAATTATAGTAGTATATTTTTATTTGCAATTTTTTTGTTATCAACGTCACATGTAATCCTAACGTTTTTCGAGTAATTAAAGTGTAAATTTTAATAAGTAGCTCAAAATTATTTATAATAATTAAAAAAAAAAATTCGAATTCAAGTTTTTTTTTAATTTTTGCATTTTCTGAGAAGATTTACCGTAGTAACATATATTTTTTTTTTCACCATCGGAAAGTAGAGATTTCAACGAACAGAAACCATACCAACTTTTTGAAAAAAGCTGATATTTTGACGGGTGAATTTTCGATTGAAAATTAGGGTGTTTTTTCGATATTAATTCAAAATAAGGTGAAAAAATAAATATTTTTAATCAAATAAATTACAGCGTATTTGGGACATAAAAAGGTATGTTTTCACAAAATTTCGTTAAAAAAAAAAAAATTGTAAAAGATAAAAATAAAAAACCAAAAACTTGGTTTTTTGAATTTTTCACATAAATTTTGAGGTTATGTGAAAAAAGTGTAAATACAAAAGTTTTAGATCTTTTTATTATCTACAACTTTGCCATTTGACTTTTTTCGACAGGACTTTTAGTTTTGCCGGAAATCGAGAAAAACCGTTTTTTACCCTTAAAAACTCACCCCCATCCCCTTCCCAACCTCAGATCGCCCGTAAATTATTTTTCCTTTCATTTTTATAATATTTCCCTCCTTTTCTAATGGGTTTCATCCTACTATAATTTCTTTTCACTTTTCATTATTTTTAAAGGCTTCTACCCTGGACTAATACCTAAACGAATAACCAGTGATAGTATAGTGGTTGAACGCCTGTCTTCCATACATGTCAGAGTTCGATCCCGGCCCACACCACTGAGTTTGAGAATTCATGTGCGGATCAGAATGTTATTATCACTTGCGTTAACGGTGAAGGAAAACATAGTGAGGAAACCTGCACACCTGAGAAGGCTCTAAAATATTCTCAATGGTGTGTGTGGTCCGCCAACCCGCACTAGACCATGTGGTGGACTAAGGCCTAAACTTTCTAATCGTGACAAAAGGCTCGTACCCAGAGGTGGGACAATGATGGGCTGATTATGTAATACGAATGGGCTTCTAGTTAAACCGAATTCAATTCAAAGTGGCCCGTATTAAAGTTTTTTCAAACACCCAGACCCGAAACTACTACCTGTAGATCTTACAAGAGAAGAAAGAAGAACGAACCCGCAGAAAGCCAGTTGCTTAGCCACAGCGCCAACCGTGCCAGACATACACAAAAAGTTAAGTAGTGGCTGGCACAAGGTCGTGGGTTCGGTTCCCGCACGGAACAAATATTTGTACGATCTGCAGGTAGTTGTTCCGGGTCTGGGTGTATTGTGTGTGGAATTTGTGTTTGTAAACGCACCCATGACACAGGAGAAATAACAGTGTAGTGCAACGTTCTAAAAAAAATAGAACTTGAGTCGTAATGTCAAATTGAATATAAATACTGAGTTGATTACGTAGGGTTCATATTTGATTAACGCAAATTTCTAGACTTGAGTTCTACTTTAGTTTGGATTTTCGTTCTGTAATACGGGCGTTATGACTTACGGTTTCTCAAAAAGATGCGGAGGTTTTAAATACTGAGTAGTGTTACAGTATTCAGCCGTTAATCTTTCTAATAAAGTTGTCCTTCATTCGAGTGCCTCACGAAGTGCTTGGCACGTTTATCTCCAAGCAACAGTGAACTTTAATTGACCTATCACGCGAAACTCACACATTCAATTACAGTTGAAACATGACTGCACGCCACAGTTTTAGCTCACAACAAATTTCGCTTTCACTGTTGAAGACAAAAGTTGTGATTAGTTTGAGTCATCATCTCGTGCTATATGTGAAGACACTGTCACTCCGAATATCGCAACAACGTCTATCTAATTACGAACAAAGCAAGGTTTTCTCCGAATTAAATTTTTAAGTCGATAGCTTAGCTTAGTAGAAATAAAAAACCGGACAAGTGCGAGTTGAACTCGCCTGGAAATGGTTCCGTACGATGAATATGTTATCTTTAGGTACGAGAAGTGGCAGATGCCTGGCCTAGTTAAGGTGAACATGTAGTACCAATAATTTATCTGAAGAACAAACTTAACATGGTAGTTGAAAAACTTGTTCTCCCATACATTTCAACCGCAAATGTAAATTTGTAGGTACGCACAATATTGAAAGATTTACCATGTTATTTGAAGACCATAGACTTCTTATAGGTTTTCCTGTAATCTATAAGGAAATAACTATTATACATATTTTTTCATAATTATAGGTTCAGTAGTTTAGACGGCACGGTTGGTGCAGTGGCTGATACAATCGGCTGCTGCGCTGCGGGTCGTGGGTTCGATTCCCGCACGGAACAAAAATTTGTATGATCTGCAGGTAGTTGTTCCGGGTCTGGGTGTATTTTGTATATGGAATTCATGTCTGTAAACGCACTCACGACACAGGAGAAATCCTAGTGTGGGGCAAAGTTTTATTTTTAATCCAATCAAAAATTCTAGTTTCGAAGATAAGGTGGGGGGATTGGTAAATTTTCGCCTATTTTCTTAAGTAACTTCATCATATCGGCCATACAACGTCCACTACTGAACAAAGGCCTCCCCCAAAGATTTCCACAACTGTGTCATCATATTGGGGGGAATTTGCCAGTACTCACCACGCTTGGCAGGCGGGTTGGTGAGCGCAGAATGGCTACTGTTCCACAGAAAGGACGCTGCTGCCCGGTTTAGAGTCCCTTAGTCGACTTTTACGACCTCCATGGGAGGAAATGGAGTGGTGCTATATTCTTAATCCGGACACCACACGGAGCAAGTAACTTTGAAACTGTTTATTTTAAAATTATCAAATAAATATTGATTACTTACAACAAGCCCTTCCATTTAATATGTAACACGGGACAGTTTGCAAAACTTTATTCTGAAATTTTCTATATTACCCCCCAAAAGTGACCCTTATAATCAAAATGTATTTATTTACATTACACGTTCGTGTTTGTGTTGCAGAAATCCATATGTGTACCAAATTTCAACTTAATCGGTCCTGTAGTTTCGGAGCAAGTTGGCTGTGACACACGAGTGATCCTATAAGGGTTCCGCAGTTTTTTTCTTCGGATATTCGGAACCCTAAAAATACTCTCAGAATACCTAGCTGGTGGCACTCAACTCCTAGAACGATCTTGCACCCTTGCGGAGCACAAACGTAATAAACTAAGCTCTACAGATGTGTTTGTATGCAGCGCGTACCTATTTATCTTCTCTATCACACGCACAAGCGAATAGATAATGTTGTTATAGTTAGCCATTTTCACACACGCTTCGTCACTTCACATATCATCATAATTATTTATTTTTAACATGCTTTTATTTGCTTGGTATGTATCTATGTAACGGAATTTCTGAACTCGATTTTCATCCCTGTCAAAATGTCGGATTGATTTGAAACTTCGCACACTTATAAAGGACCGATGACAATGCAATAACTCAGACAACCCTATAAAATAGACGGTAAGAAAGAGAAAGAGAGGAAGGTCGCTTGGAGGGGGCATAACGCTTTTTCGTTACGTTACGGTTTCTGCAGGTTCAATCCACTGTAAGCCGCGTAAAAGAACTTCTTTCCAAAAAAACAAAAATACAAACTAAAAACGTTTTTCGCGGCTACCCAACCGCACAAAAAATAGAAGATAAATAATAGTTTAAAAAAACACGCCGTTACAGATAACCGAACTAAAAAGTAGATTTTAAAATAAGAATAGAGTGATTAAAAAATAAAATGTTTATTGAACTGTAGATCACTTACGCCCGGAAATGGTGTCATTTGTGTCGTCGTTCAAATGGTTACGCATTGCATGTGCCGACTATCATCGTAATTTTTTTAATTCTATTCTTATAATTGACTATAATAATAAAAAATAAAAGTCTTAATTGATCGTATATTTACAGATAATTCATCGCTGTTTGTGTTTTGTATTTGAAATATCTATCCAACACCGGTTTTTCCAGAATGGTCTGTTTACATTGCGTGACGAATAAGTCTAATCTAAATAAGCTAACTACATAGACCACATCAACTGCTTTTATATGAATTGTTTTTTTAATGAACGAACACAGGTTGATTCCGTGGATTGATCTCAATCTACAAATTTTAAATGGAGTTATCTAACCCCATTTAAAATTAGTAAATATCTAACTAAGAGTCCAGAAGCGTAAAATTCTTGTCAACATATGATAATCGTTTCCCTTACTTACAATTTGTGTAATCATTTCTTTAATTTAGTAGAACGTGTGAAAGGGCAACACGGTAAACTCTGTTTTCTCACCAAACGCAAACAATGACAATTGCAGCGAATTGTAAATGTTAAGATAGTAGATTTCATGAGATTTTTTTAAAGTAAAGCATGTCGTCTTTGCGCCATAGATACAACTTTATTTTTGAAGTTATAGTTCCTTTGGCGCGTTTCATGAGAGTAAAAATGGGAGCTGCGCGCACAAACCGACGATATTTATCGAGTCGATATTTATCGGCTCTGCAAACATTCACACTCTACAATCCGGCAGAGATACTGCATGTAGGGGCCTACAGGCAGGGCTTTGAGTAGGCCATTTAATACTGAATTGATTTTAAACATATTTGACTCGTTTATAATACGAAATTTTATTTTATTATACTCAATTCATTTATTTTATTCCAGTTCAAATTATTTATATTTATACAAATTATATATATATCATTATTCACAAATCTATACAAATAAATAAAATTGAAGTGTCTGTTTGTAATGTCAAAATGACAGCTTTTTACTAAATGCATAGAAAGTATGTACGTTACATATAAAACAAAACACTATTTTTAATTTTTTTGTCTGTCTGTCTGTTTGTTCCTCGTAATCTCCGAAACGGCTGGACCGATTTTGACGGGACCTTCACTGGCAGATAGCTGATGTTATAAGAAATAACTTAGGCTACTTTTATTTTAGAAAAATAATTAAGGTTCCGCGTAAAAAAATAAAACCCTTGAAATCCAATATATATATTCTATGTCAGTTGTCTATGTTGAAGTACTCAAAATGTCTTTTAAATTAAACGCGTGTGAAACCGCGGGTCCCAGCTAGTTATTTAATAAAATCTGTATAAATTTAATATAACATACTACATATAATAACGCGCGTATGAGGACACACACCGTTTTTTTAGATGAAAGTTATTAATTTGTCTTAATTATGAATTGTCTTTGTGCTTGTTGTTAAATATTAAACCGTTGTAACATTTATCGTTCTTATCGAGTAATACTCGTATTACTGTCACCGTATACCGTGACATTAGCAAAACATTAATTAATTATCTCTCAATAGTTAGTTGTAAGGCACTTAAGGTAGCCATTATAACACTTTTTATTAATACACATAAGTATATCTATTTTTCTTACAGCGTTACAGAGTCAGTCCGCGATGAGTGTAAACATATTCCTCTATATTTAGTAGATATTTGATGATAAAATATTAATATATACGAAAGTGTTCTTATTATCGGAATTAAGACCTTATTGTCTTTAATTGGGAGTTCAAGATTTATTTTGTTTATTTCTAAAAAAAAAATCGCACCGAACCTTACTTTGTGTTTAGATCTTAGCTGAAATTTAAATACTTAATACAGAATCTTAAAGCGAAGAAAGTTCTCATTTTTAAACCAAGCGTCAACATCGTACTTTATAAAGTATATGATTTTAATTGAATACAAAGTGACAAGAGAAAGTATACATTTCAAGATAAATGATAAATTGCAGCGAGATGCATCATGATTCATGAGATTAAAGTTACGTGGATGCTGCGCAGCCGCACGCTTGTTAGCGGCGCTCAATGCGACGCAAACACTCGTCTAATCATCATTTGAAACTGTGTACTTACATATTACTATTTATCATTTTGTTACCTACTTTCTGTTATATTATTTATATTCATAATATTTATCTGTAACAAAATTGATCTTCTAGTAATCGGATACTAACCACAGGCTTCGTGAAATGGATTCCGTCCTGATTAGATGTAACTTTCTACTGTTTGCTAAATAACATTTTTAAGTAGGTTATTTCCGCTTAACTCTCGTCCTTAATACCCGATCCAGAAAGCGAACATAGTCTCAATTTTAGACACCTAAGCACAATGTAAGCTAAGACGTTTATCCGTTACGACTACAGTCATTGGAGGATTCGTTGAACTTTTAGAAGCTAGCACAATGGGTGTACATCATACAAGCATCATTACAAAACTTGTAGTCATGAAATAAATAAACCAGCACTACAGAAAATGTAGTAATCAAAAAACAAGAGTTTTATGCTGCCAATAAACGTAGTAATTAAAAGGGGGTGTATACTAGAAACTCTCTAAGCTTTTGTTTAGAGAGTATTTAGTAGTATCATGGCATGTACGTGGGTATATTTTTTTTGTAAACGGTGCCCTCTCTATAGTGTACTGCTCCTGTATCGTAAATACAGTTCATAAACATAACTCTCAGATGAACAAACACGCAGATCCGTGCCAACTACCTGCAAATCGAACATATTTAAATATTTACTCCATGCGCCGATCAACCCGCGACAAGCAGCACAGAAAGCCAATCGCTTAGCCCCTGCGCCAACTAAAACTAATTAATAATAATGTCGGTCGTCTGTAACCATAATTTTAAATCCCTGCATTTTACTGGAAATTTCTCGCGCTGTCAAATAAATCCTTCATAATCAGGCCAACCGCAGTTTATTCGTTCGTCCGTAAATGCATCTTTCGTGTTAACAATTTCATACAATTTCTCCAATAAATTAATTAACGAGTTTGCTTCATAAAGATAAGTAATGGTCGAGTGCGAGACTTGCATTGTAACGGAAGACCACTGTCGACACAGATATTGTTGTTCGATAGGGTTACCTAAATAATCAGTACTTAGATAGGTACTATATATTATATCATCATCATCATGATCATATCAGCCTAAAAACATCCACTGCTGAACAAGAGCTCACCCATAAGACGACTGGTTTCATGTCTTGTGTCGTAATTTGAGGAGGAATTTGCCAGTACTCACCACGCTTGGCAGGCGGGTTGGTGACTGTGGTGTTGTTGCCCATCCCTCTGGTTTTGAGTCCCTTAGTAGCTATTCACGTCATCCACGGGAGGAGACGGAGTGGTGCTTTATTCTTAATTGGACACAAACAGAACAAACGGCACGGTTGGTGCAATGGTTGATACAGTCGACAGCTGCGCTCCGGGTCGTGGGTTTGATTCCCGCACCAAACAAATATTTGTATGATCTGCAGGTAGTTGTTCCGGGTCTGGGTGTATTGTATGTGGAATTCATGTTTGTAAACGCACCCACGACACAGGAGAAACCCTAGTGCGGGGCAACGTTTTAAAAACAAAAAAAAAAAGATTAATCTTAATCCGGACATCACACGGCTTTATTATTTATGATTGTGTTATGTACTTGTTGTGTGCCATGTTATGTGCTTTTACCACCCGAGCTTCTACGGCCTCGTGTTCTGCAGTAGACGTTTACAGGCTGATGTGATTCTGATTGCATGACAAGAACCGTCTACAAAACTATTAAATTAATTACTCAGACAGTAGATGCGAGCGTTAAAAATATTTAAACATAGTTATAAACTTTCTATTTTCTGTTACGCATTAAAACAACTTAGTCTTAACTAATGTGAAAAAGTATGCCTTACACTAAAATTAATAATAAATATTGGCTCCCGGTGCAGAGGTATGGACTAACATGACACATAAATAATACTTGGGAAACACTAAACAAAACAGAAATATAGGACAACACACTCACAACAATAGTGAAGTTTATATTTGAAGGGGGCATGGAATAGGGAACGCATTTATAAAACATGTAATTAAAATGTTTTCTTTACATTAATAATAAGCAGAGTATGGGTTATGTATCTAAACGTCATTGATCTCCGTTTTCTTATAAACTGTTGCTACCTACAATAAAACTAATGTGCTGCAGATAAAATCTATTTGAAAGAGGACATGGTTGAATAAAGATTTGAGACATAAAAAATATTACAATTGAATAAAGAATTTGTGTGGCAACCCTGAATTGTGCCATCAGTGAGTCACATAACATCTCAGTCCCGCTACGTGGTCGGAGGAACTGGGGCCACCGGACCGCGACTGAACGATTTTCAACTTTACATTACAATACAAACAAAGATGGCTATCAGTCACGGAAATTGTTAGCATTAAAGAACATGAACCTTAGTTCACAAACAGATAGGCCCGTCGAGTTCTGTGGAAATAGCTGTGCGAATATTTTGTATTGTAGCTTTTTAACAGTAGGTACTGGGAGCATTGCTCTCTGTTTGGGACTTAGACAGACCTGTAAATAATTATCCTCTTTAAGAATTGAATCTACTATAGGTTGCCAATAGATTTTAATATGTACTGGGAGCATCGCACTCTATTTGGGACTTAGACAGACCTGTAAATAATTATCCTCTTTAAGAATTGAATCTTCTATAGGTTGCCAATACATTTTAATATGTACTGGGAGCATCGCACTCTGTTTAGGACTTAGACAGACCTGTAAATAATTATCCTCTTTAAGAATTGAATCTTCTATAGGTTGCCAATACATTTTAATATGTACTGGGAGCATCGCACTCTGTTTGGGACTTAGACAAACCTGTAAATAATTATCCTCTTTAAGAATTGAATCTTCTATAGGTTGCCAATACATTTTAATATGTACTGGGAGCATCGCACTCTGTTTGGGACTTGGACAGACCTGTAAATAATTATCCTCTTAAGAATTGAATCTTCTATAGGTTGCCAATACATTTTAAGTTTTCCCTGACTAATGTCAAAGACCCACGAAAAATATAGGATAACAAAAGGGAAGAACGGACTGCCTTGAGAATAATTATGGGTAGGTACCTATTCACGGTAGGTAAGCCAAGAGTGAAATAAAACTATCTGTTAACTGATAGCTAAAAACGTTAAAAAAACTGCGTTTCTTATACAGTAACAAAAAAGATGTCTGTAGCGCGCTTGCACTGCTGAACTTGTTTTCGCGCAATCACAAGTCACGACAGAATAAATAAATGAAACCTCTAAATGCATAACTTATGGATTCAAATTCATTATTTAGATATGTCCATACCCATTTCATCCCGTGGGTGTCGTAGAAGGCGACTAAGGGATTGGCCGGAGGATGGGCATCGGCGTCCTTCGAGTGCATTAACAACTCAACTGCGAACGCCAACTCGCCTGCCAAGCGTGGCGATTAAGGCAAACCCCTCAATGACCACACAACGCACCGATATCGGTCGTTGTGGTGATCTTTACGCAGCAATCTCTGTCAGGAAAATAGTAAATTAGAGTATAAGTATGTAAAAGGCATTGCTAAATATAGGTAGGCTTGATATCTTTGGTGCCTTCGACAACGCGTGGTGGCCTATGCTACTACATAAAATGAAAGCTCGTGGTTGCTTCAAAAACATCTACACTCTCATATACTCATATTTCGCACACGGATCTGTAAAACTTAAAATAGGTCATCATGCTGTGTCGAAGGAACTCACGTTATCGAAACATAGGTTTTGATGATTTTCTAGCGATTCCATTGCTCTACGGCGGTTCATTGACTGGTTACGCAGATGACGGCCTTCTGCTTATTCAGTCAAGTACAAGAGCGGCCCTTGAAAAATTGGCAGATATTATTTCATTTTGTACTTTAAAAACTGTGGTTTACGGAGCTACTTGGGTTGTATATGTTATGGTTCACCTGTATGGACCGCTACTATCGGCGCGATACGACGTAAACTGCTCCAAAGCCAGCGCTTAGCGTTGATATTCTTGTGCAAGGCATATAGGACAGTAAGCACTGAAGCTCTGCCTGTGAGAACAAGTGTTTTGCCAGTCGATCTTAAGATACAGTGACGTGCTGCAATGTACTACTCAACGCGAGAAAACATGGACGCGGAATTTCTACTACAACGCGATCGTGTTGGGATCTACAGATTGTTTAAACCACAGACTGCTGATTGGGAAGAACTCTTGGCCATGCAGGTGGGACACATCTATTAAGGGACATCACCTATACCAGTTCTTTCCATCCGTTCGTGAGCGGCTGGCAAGTGCATGGTTGGAAGTTGATCATTGCGTGGCTCAATTTCTCACCGGTCATGGTAACTAAAGAGTAAATTATTTAGCTTCAAGCTTGTTACCTCACCATTCTGCAAATGTTCAACACCGGACTGTGAATATGAACAGTCTGCACATCATCTCCTGTGGGAGTGTATTCTTTGGCAAGATGAACGCAATATTATGTTTGACAGCTTGCAAGTTACATCCGGAGTTGTTTACTATACAGACCTTGTTGCAACTAGGACGAATTTCCGTGCATTCAGGCGTTTTTGCCATACCTACTATTGGAATCAGTCACAATAGCTCACAACATAGGACCCGTAATTGAAAATTTATAAAGATTTTTGTAATGCTTAGCAACTAGGCTTATCTTAGTTGTACACTCCCAATTATTGTGCCTAAGGCCTATAGTGTTTTCTGTCTCCTGCTTGCGGAGGGAAGTGGAACGTATATTCTTTCCTACTCCTACTTTTTCTTTTCTGATAAATGTCTTGGAACCCAGACATTTATTCATTTCTCAGGGCCACACCGAGCTTAGTTGGTCGGTGTTTTTTCCGGTGGTCGCCATTGTAGATCCTGGCTTACAGGAGTTGCAGTGGTTGAGAATGCGTAGCGGGCTTGTCCCAACAAAAAAAAAATACCGAATACTTAAAGCACGTGGAGTATCTGACGTTTAATATGATAATTACAAATAAAGTTGCGTTTCCTATGCCCAAGCCTCCCGCATCCTATTTATTCAAATCTATGTTTTTAGCGTCACGCAGTCACGCGTGCCACGCGCTCGGCGATGCCCCCGCATGTTTACTGCTCTCGTGCTTGGTTGTACGCTCAGTATTACTTTTCATGTCACGCGGATGACTTGTATGCTAGTGTACCAATGAAAGAACATAAAGATCATAATAGAAATAATAAGGAAGAGTTATATTCAAAGTTCATTTGCGACCTTTTACGAATGACGATCACAGCCCTGCTGCGCGTCAGATGATCTACTCTGCGTGGCGGCCGGCGTGGGTCCCCTCGCGTATGCGGACTAGAACCATACGCTGAAAATTGGTGTCAGGAAATGCAGCCTAACGCCACTCCACAGACATACACACTCGCAAGACATCATAATTGTACAGATATTTGTATACACGAATGGACAGCAACAACGACAAGTTACGATTAACGCCGAGCGGGCGAGCACACTTAGTTTTTTCTCTCAGTATCCTGTTAAAACAGTACATTTGAAATTTCGTATTATGCTTCAAAGAGCGTGACACATTTTGATTATGACATTCAAGCATTCTTATTATGGATGGACTACCTACATTATTATATATTAACTGCATAATTTCCAATGTTTACGTGTTAATGATTTGTCTGCTGGTTGACTAAATTATAAAACTCGTAAATAACAGTTACGAAATGAAACTGGTAATCTATCATTGTTTACTTTTTTGGCGATAACGGTCGACGCGCCCGTGCTGACAGCGCAGATCGAGATTAATAGGCAGAACTTACTGTCGATGCCGATTTCTATTTATTTTGTAAGCGACTGGCGCTAATTATGAGTCGAGATCAGTGACCTTGAGATTAACGATCTATGTTATGATAGTCAATTTAATTATTACGACGTCTGTACCTACCAATTTTTTTATAAACAAACTCTTCACTAGCGACTCGCATTATTATTGCAATATTCTTAGTCGCAATATCGCGTGAATCCTGAAGTTCCTCGGACGAGCAACTCTGAGATGAGTCACGGACTCACGGTAGAGAGCAAACGGCCTCCCATGCCGTGAGACATGAAATCTCTTGTAACGTCGAAACTATTAATATTGTTTATGAACTGGTATCAAAAACTATATTGATCAAATTGAGTACTGGAAAATCAATATAAAAGGGTTTTGATAAGTATTCATATATCATTGAACAATCCTATAATTCAACACTATGATATCAATATATAAACATTTGTTTGTTATAAATGAGCCATATTTATAAGATATATATTATGCTATTGAGGACTTTAGATCAATTCTTTCATATATGAATGATATGATGCCAACATCATATCTATGCTGACGATGTTCAGATATACCTTTCTTTTAAACCGCAAGATTACGAGACTGCTGTCAAAGCAATCAATGATGATCTCGAAAGCATAGTAGGTTGGTCTGAACGGAACTCTCTCATCCTTAACCCTGCCAAAACAAAATATATTGTTTTCGGAACTAAGAGTCAGTTAGAAAAAATACCACGAAGTTTGGACGTGACTATGAGGGGGGAAAATATTGATCGCGTTAGCGAAGCACGAAATTTGGGTCTAGTTATGGATCAAGATCTCAAGTTTGAAACACATGTCTCAAACTGCGTCAAAAATTGTTTTTACCGCCTTAAAGTTTTATATAAAATGCGTCCATACCTAAGTGAGGAGTTGCGTGTACAGCTAGTTGAAAGCTTGGTTTTATCAAAGTTAAATTACACAGACACTGTTATTGGTCCCTGTATCTTGGCACGCACCGAAAGGCTTATACAAAGAGTCCAGAATGCATGCGCTCGCTTTTGTTTTAATGTACCACCAAGAACTCACGTTACAGCATATTTTAACAAACACAACATTTTAAAAATGAAAGCGCGTCGCAAACTCCATCTGGCCTGCCTTCTTTTCGGTGTCATCAAGCATAAATGCCCGTCATACCTGCACTCGAAGCTTAGGTGGGTAAATAGTCACCGACAACGTGAGGGTAGACTGTGTGCTAAGCAATTGGCCATATCACACCACAGATCTGCAACATTCCGAGGCAGTTTCCGGTATGCAGCGTCCAAATGCTGGAACAACATCCCTCCACCGATTAGGAACCTGCAAAATATAAATACCTTTAAATCCAAGCTCAAACTTTTTATTCTTGAATCTCAAATTGCAATTAATATGGTTAATGCTGACATATCTTTTATTTAATTTAATATAATCAATAATTTATTATTCAATTCAATAGACAATTTTTTATTTTATTTATATTATTCATTTTGTATTAATGGTGAACCTACTAGGTAGGTTATACATCTTACAAATAGACAATTATAATTATTTTTACCGATTCTATTTTAATTGATTTTTAATAGTTAATATAATATAAGAAATACATTATTATTATTAAAACTACAAGATTAAATTTCATTATTATTATTTATACAAAATACTTACCGGGCCTGCCTTGAGTTCTTGAGCATGAGTGCGTAAGAACTACAGAGTAGAGAAACAAGACAGCTGCGCCATGTATTTTGAGAATATTAAATGATTTTAAATATTGCACTCAATTTCCTAATAAAGAAATATTATAGACGTGCCGCCGTCCGAGCGAAATTGAATGGTACATTTCCTACCCATTTACTTCATATGTACATGTATATATATATGTATATTTTTGTCTGCTACTGAAAAGCAATAAACCTTCTTCTCGATTATACTTACTATGTTTAAATATTTTTGACTATTTCTGTTCTACTTTTAAATATATTTATTACATGTTATTTCCCACTGCATTTTAGTTATTATTTTTTATATGGTATAGTTATTAACCTAATATTACGTTTCCTCCGTCCGTATGTCACTGCAAGGGTGCCAACTGAAAATCAGCGCTGGGCAACGCCCAGCAAATGCTGAGTTGGTAACCCTTTCGGCATGATCATATTGATGGTACGTTTGTCTTTATTTAAGTATCTATAAATATGGCTGTTAAATTTTCATTTTGTGCTATCAGTTTTATTGTGCTGAATAAATGTGTTTTCTTTCTTTCTTCTTTCTTCTTCTTTCATATTGTTTCAATGTATCTCATATATAAGGGCAGCCAGAGACAGATCTGGGAAGCAGCATCCTTCGAGTACATTAAAACTGTGATCGTCCACCATGCGTGGCTATTATGGCAAAACACCCAATGAGCACACAATACAAACACAAACAACCCACTCCGATCGTTGGGGGCCACAGAAAAGAAAACAAAGTTTTATGTTCTGTTGTTGTGATGGTTTTTTTTGGGGAGGCCTGTGTTCAGCAGTGGACGTCTTTCGGCTGTAATGATGATCTTTAACGGTTTTGTTAGGGCACGCCCACGTAAAGTTGCCAATATTTCTACGCCTTGACGAGGTTAGATTTACCAAACATATAAAGAAATCTCATCAGGGTTCCGAATGTCCGAAGGAAAAAACGGCGGGACCCTTATAGGATCACTCGTGTGTCTGTCTGTCACAGCCAGTTTGCTCCGAATGGACCGATTAAGTTGAAATTTGATACACATATGAATCCTTACGACCCAAACACGAACGTGTAACCTGAATAAATATATTTTGATTATAGGGGTCACTTTTGGGGAGCAAAATATAAAATAAAACTAAAACGTTTTGCAAACTGTACCGTGTTACATATCAAATGGAAGGGCTTATTGTAAGGGGCTCAAAATTGTATAATTTTGGTATATTTACTTTTAGAGTTATCTAAGAAATTATATGATAATTGACCTTCTTCTATCTTCTAAACTACTGAGCCTGTCATTTAGAAAAAAAAATATATACTAGTTCTTTACTTATAGATTACAGGAAAACCTTTAAGAAGTCTATGGTATTAAAATAAATGTTGGTACATTTTCAATATTGTGCGTACAAACTTACATTTGCAGTTGGAATGTATGGAAGAACAAGTTTTTCAACAACGTTAAGGTTATGTTGTGTTGGGATAATTATTGAAATAAGACTGAATTCAACAATAGACAATATATTCAACAATTTCGGAACCGTCTCCACACGAGTTCAACTCGCACTTGTCCGATTTTTCTATCTGGAATAGCTTCTCTTTACGGTGCAATATTTTCTTTCAGGAATCAAACACTGAATTGTTGCCTCGCACACATT
This sequence comes from Diloba caeruleocephala, assembly GCA_947459985.1. NCBI lineage: Eukaryota > Metazoa > Arthropoda > Insecta > Lepidoptera > Noctuidae > Diloba > Diloba caeruleocephala. Next base: position 24,425,673 of record OX381606.1, on the reverse strand, counting down.
ACGGCACATTCTACGACGCCGAAGCTTACTTGGTATACTCCTGTTCACTGCCGGGACAGCCGGCTGGACCCGATGTTATTGTGAGTACCTACCTGACCCAATAGACACCAAACATTCCTTCAAATTAAGGATTACTATCAATCCTTAATCACAAGACTTACCTGCAGTCGTATGAATTTGTGATGGACAAAAGTACCTACCTACATATGTCTATGCTAAATATATAGGGTCTAACATTAATAATGGAAAATATTTTAAGGCTAGGCTCTATGAATGGTATAGAATTCATATCAAATATCAAGTATCGGTTTTACTGATAATAAATAAATCAATATTCAAACATTCGACTAGCGAAAGATTTACTTACTCTGTACTATTTGATAAAATAAAGGTTGATGTTACGTTCATTTATTTTGCTAAAACGCATCATTGCTACCCATAGATTTACCTCCTAAAATATTTTCCATTATTAAAGTAAGACCCTATATATTTAGACAAAGACATCGGTAGCTACTTCACTAATTATGTTTTATCAGCGACGAGAAATAAAAGAGAACGGCAATGGTGAGCTCTTGGAGCGTCACATTCACTCGTGGGGTGGAGAAGAAAGTGGCGGGCTAGCTGGACTGGCCTTACGTCGCGGCACACAGCTAGCAGCCTACCTTGGCGCTCCAATCGTTATACATCGTGAGACCACCACCAAGGAGACACCGAGGTTGCTCTCCTACTTCAGAGATGGAATTAGGTAAGTCAACTAAGACTAATTTTACGTTAGTTGAGTTTCACCAATGCTGCTGCCTCCACCCCGGCGAAAGGAGGAGGGTGGTTGTGTTCCGGACGCCTACCAGCTAAAACCACCGGACCAGTTCTTTGGCACCGAAGGGAGTTCCAGGTTCTCATACGAGATCACACTAGAGTAGCCCATGGCCCAGGCACTTATCGGGTGAGATTGTAAAGGATCCCTCGAAGCTTCGCCGTGCGCTGTGCTGCGGTGGAACGTGGCTACGCGCACGCCGCCGTCTTGTCGCTCGGTATGAGCTCGGAGACTCCTCAATCTGCGCAGCCGCGACCCCCGAGGCCCTCATAATAACAAATAACAGGGCAGTTGAGAGTCAACCTACAGAAATTATTAGAGACGGCGTTTTATCTTTAACTGCAACTTTCATCAGTATAGAATTGTGATAGCATAGCCACCGACGACACTTGACGGCATCTAAATTATCTTCGAAATACTATCCAGTTGAATGCCATTGACATACCGGAGCATGTCCGCGCGGCAAAGATTATCTCGTATCTTCCGCGAATAAAACTGAAAAGTAGCGCTAGTGCGAAGCAAAAGTGGTATGAAAAATACCTTCTTCACCCCGATCCAAGTGGAGCTGGTATTTTTGCTACTTCACGGCAATGGATTAATACGAAAGACTTAGTTCTTCTATTTATTGTGGTAAGGAAGTTTGTACTCTGCATAGAATGTTGTGTCATGCAGTTATCATCCTAGCCAGTCGGTGTCCAGGCTAATAAGTGACAGTATGAGTGATTTCTGCATAGATTGCCGTGTTATGTGGTGTGGGACGTTTACCGTAAACTTTGTGAATGTAGGATCCTCCGAAGTGGCTCGGGGAACTTGAACGGCTGCGCTCGTCTGTACCGTGTGCGCGGGCGCCGACCGGTGCTAGTCCAACTCGAGCCGGTGTCATGGGCGCAGCTTGCCACGGACGGCGTGTTCGTGCTGGATACCTCCTCTCTACTGGTGCTGTGGCTCGGAAGGACCGCCAACCTCGTCGAAAAAATATTCGGAGCTAAGGTTTGCATATAACTCATACTGTTGACGGGCATTGAAGAACGCGGAACAGTTATAGTTTTAATAAAATTCATTCAAAGGCCATTTGCATGCTTGGTAGCCTCCTTCATACTAATTGTCTATATAATATGAGTTACATTCAAAAAACTTAATTAGTCACCTCAACTTCCTGAACTTCGACGATAGCTAAATTCTTGCCGCATCATCATTTAAAATCATTCAATAGTCAAATAATTACCCAAACTCGGAAAAACGGAATACCGTTCAAATGATGCGAGAATAGGATATAAAAAGAAATAAACATTCACGTCCAGATCGCATACCGGATGGCCCGAGGAGCGGACAAGGGCATGATGACTCGCCGAATTGCGATCGCTCACGACGGTTACGAGCGGACGCTGCCGGCTGGCGACCGCGCGCTACTTGACGCGCTGCTGGAGCTGCGTGCGCGAGCGCTGCGTCCCACCGCGCCTCTCGCTGACCCCCCGCGCCCCGCGCGCCTGTACCGCGCCACACAGCCGCCGCGAGTCGCACCTATCACCGTACCCTCGCAGCGACCCGCCGCAAGGCTGGAAGAGATCAAGCGCGCGCCGCTTTTTAGAGAAGACCTGGCTGATGACGTGAGCTTAATTTGACGTAAAAAAAGTCTCTTGTTAATAAGTCAAGCATTCATTATTTTACGTTTTATATCATTTGCATAGACTACATAGAAGGCTGAAGTAAAGCTAGCTCTATGCCTGCGTGGACACAAAATGTAGCGTTTAATGCAAGGACAAGAATGTATCGCATTTTTATATTTTCTGCAGGGCGTTTACATAGTTGACAGCGGGTGCCGTGGTGTGTGGGCATGGGTGGGTCCGTCTGCAACAGGCGCGGCGGCACGAGGCGCTCTTGCAGCAGCACGCGGGTTGGCCCGGGCTCGTCGCATGACAGTGCCGGTGTCGGTGGCACCAGCAGGCCGGGAGCCGCTAGAGTTCGCGGCTTTGTTCCATAACTGGCGCTGGTGCGACGCGCGACGAGATGGAAGACTTCGCGCCGCTCGCTCTGCTACAACTAAGCTGGACGCCGTTAGTTTGGCGACCAATGCGTGGCTCGCCGCTGAGGTTTTGTTTTCATTTATGTATACCTATACCTAAGCCTAAGCTGTTTTGTTGTTTACAGTTTCAGCAGACGCTCCAATTGCCAAAAGTTGGGCTCGTTCCCTACACGTTTGCACTCAGGCCAAATGCTGGTTACGCTCATGACTCCAATAGCTACCGACCGCTGCATAGCTACTAGGGAATAGCAAGTCTAATTTATACTAAAATAGAATAAAATATAATCATTTATTCAGTGATCGGGTCCTAACAGACACTTGTTATGACACGTGTCATATTAAAACAACGAAAGCCATGTCGCTATCTTAGATCGTGTAATACTCGTAATCTAAGATGGTTACATACTTAAATACTGTCATTGCAGCTGAAGAACCAGTTAAGGCACCGGTTCCGAATTTCATCTGAATGATGCCCATACTTTAGACACCTCTACGACACATCCGCGAAGTGATCCAATGAGCTTTTCCCAACTATATCACGTGGTAATAGATCAATGAAACGTTTATTATCAGGCCCAGTTGCCAGACGACGGGTCAGGAGCGCTGCGCGTGTGGCGCGTTCGACGTCGAGGCTCGGACGCGGAGGACCCCAACAAGGAGTCTTTAGCCGAGGTGGAGCGCCCACAAGCCGCAGTCTTTTACGACAGAGACTGCTATATTGTGCTCTATACCTACCACGCGCCCACCGGCGATCAGAGTATGCTGTACTATTGGATGGTGAATACTAAATTGCTTTTGTTGCCTACATTACTTCATATTGAGATTTCGTGCCAACGTTATAAGATACCCAGTATGGGGCGCCCAGTTAACTCTTAAGCTTTCAACATAACTTGATAAGATTTATCAGGTAAAGCAGTAAATGCCTACTACTATAGCCAACTAGCGACCCTCCTTTTTTCGTAGCATGTTAACAGAAAGCTACGTACCCATATCGAAAGTCATTTTCTACGCTGATAACGAGCCGAGCATTTTCTTAGTCCTGCATGGTACCACATTGCGCTTTTCACCTCGAGACATTAGTTATTTAATCTTTTAAGCCCAGTAACTTCACTAGCTACCTTGCCCTTCTAACCAGAACACAGTAATGTTTATAGTTTTTAGTAAAAAATATATTGAAATAAGTAGTGGAGACATGTAGCTCGTGGTAAGTAAGATTTTTGTACGATTTTCACTTGATATTTAACGTTGCAGGGTGGCTCTTCACCCAATGATCTCAGGAATTTGGGTGCAAAAGAAGCTAAAGACCTCTACACAAAGCTCGGGCGTTCTCCTGTACAGGTACGTTCCGATATCCTATCTTCTTGTTGGAAACGAAAACCGAGTATTAACGCCATATAACATATTTCAGGCGTGGGTGTATCAAGGCAAGGAACCAGCACATTTCCTTCAAATCTTCAAGGGTCGAATGATCACTTATGTCGGCAGCGCAACTGATTATGATCGTGAGTAATTGCATACAAACCGACGGAAACTACTTCTTGAATACCTACCCACGACCAAATCTCACTACTTTGCAAATAGGGATTTAATCGAGGACCCACAAGGTATAATTTAAAGCCACTTGGCCAGCCCCTACTTCAACAATTTTATTCCTATAAATTGCTTTATGCATCACTAACCTGTGATAACTGATTTGCCTTCATAAAGGTGATGTGAGCATGGTATGATATGGTAATTAAAGAGGCAGCTATGTCTTTTAAGTTGGCATCAGTTACCGTCTTTTGGATATTGAATTGTTTTCTTTTTGGCAGCTACGGGCCGTCGCTTGCTGGCTCCTTCGCGAGTACTGATCCGCGTGTCGGGGCAGTACGCGCGCGAGGCACGGGGCGTGGAAGTGCGGGAGGGCGCCGGCGGACCCCCAGGTGGCCCCACCGGCAGCCCCCCCAGCCCCCCCAGCGGGGGCGCGGGCGCGTGCTACGTGCTGCGCGAGGCCGCGCGCGCCTGGGTGTGGTGCGCCGCCAGCGCCACGGGCGACGAGCGCGAAGTCGCCAAGAACATGGCTGCTACTGAACATACGCTGGTTATGCAAGGTAAACAACATTAAATGTCACACACATTTATGCTGACAGGTGCATTCATAGAGAGAAGTGCTAAACGAAAGCTCTGTACTTGTGTGTTATACCTTAACAGCTTTCTAGCATTTTCACGTCCTGTAAATACATGTTTATTTTATGAAAGGATGTGATTATAATTATTGTAAATTCTTAGGAAGAAAGTCAGAGATGTGCATTTTCGTAACAACTTGTGGGCTTCATTGTCATATTAGAAGTACACTCAACCCGTTTTTCACATTTCAGATCAGCGTTGTATTTTTTTTCTCGACTCGCCATCCCTTCATGATGTAGGTACCTATTTCAATTCGAATGAAATTTTTATTTTATTTAAATGAATATCTCAGGAAAGGAGAAGGCTGACTTCTGGACGGCACTTGGCAACCGGCGCCACCTGCTAGTACCATCTCCACAGAAGGAAGTACAACGTCCTTTGCCGCCGCGTCTCTTCTACGTATCCCTCGGTGTGCCTAGTTCATGTACATGTAAGTTTATTTGACCAAATTTAATTCTGACTGTAGATTCCATAAAAATAACAATTTGGGTGGTATTGTCCAAGGCAATAGAAGAACGGTCATTCATTTCTGTATCTTCACAGTCGAGGAGATAGTGTCGTTCAGTCAATACGACCTAGCTCCCGAGATGGTCGGCGTGGTCGACGCACACGACGCGGTCTTCGTGTGGCTCGGACAACACTGCTGCCCACGCGCCAAGGAAGACCCCAGGTCCATTGGCCTCGCCTACCTCACGCAAGGTAACTATTGTAATTATTATGGCCAAAATTCCTAATCAAGGTTATCGGTTCAAGTCAAGACTGTTTCCTCATTGATATTAATTAAGGTAACGGATTATCAAAGCATCATTTAGCAATTTGGCGTTGGATTTCCACGAGTGACGATGCCTAAGTGCATCCGACGCACCGAGTCAGCACCGGTACCGACCTTGCTGACTGGGAAATCTTTCCAGCCATTTTTTAATGATTATAATAATTATTTTATTCACATTATACGTTACAAAACTTATGAAACCTCTGACTCCCGAACTATCGTTATACTACGTTGTAGCGTTAATTATACCGAACCTGTATATCAGGAGACAAAAAATATTTTTCATCATCATGTCAGCCAAAGGAGTCCAATGTTGAACAAAGGCATCACCCATAGATTTCCACAACTGTGTCGTCATTTTAGGGGGAATTTGCCAGTATACACCACGCTTGGCAGGTTTGGATGAGCTATTTCCACGTGAAATACGACAGCTTGTGCCAATATCAGAGAGAAAGTATCAGGTATGCTTGAAGCCACAGTGTCTGTAGAGAAAATGGTTTTTGGGATCAAAGAGATATATATATATATATATATATAGATAGATATAGATAATAGATCATAATACTAAGACGCCATAATTTTACATCGTAGGAATTTACTTAACTAGACTTTCTATCTATTGCCAGCTTTCAATCATATTATTTTTGACTAGCTACTAGACTACTTGCCTTATGAAATAAATAAAAAATAAATAGCTGGGACCCGCGGTTTCACCCGCGTTTAATTTAAAAGACATTTAGAGTACTTCGACATAGACACTTGACATAGAATAAATATATTGGATTTCAAGGGTTTTTTATTTTTTGCACGGGGGCAATTCCATTGCAGAGGTGAGACAGGGGGACGGAATTTCCCCGAACCTGTTCACCGCTGCAATGGAGGATGCCTTCAAGCTACTGGAGTGGAAAGGATTCGGCATCAACATCAATGGCGAGTATATCACACACCTTCGATTTGCCGACATCGTAGTCATGGCAGAATCGCTGCAAGAGCTCAGCACAATGCTCAATGATCTCGACGGTGTTTCCCAACAGGTGGGCCTTAACATGAACAAGGGCAAGACGAAAGTCATGTCAAATGCCCATCCCAATATCTGTTAGGAGCTCTGTTCTCGAAGTTGTTGACGAATATGTCTACCTGGGACAAACTGTCCAGTTAGGTAGGTCCACCTTCGAGAAAGAGGTTAATCGTCGAATCCGTCAGCCTAGGCTGCGCAACGTCTTTTTCGTCAACAATACCGCAATGCCTCAAGACGAAAGTCATTAACCAGTGTGTTACCAGTTATGACATATGGAACAGAGACGTGGTCACTCACAATGGGCCTCATAAGAAAGCTCAAGGTCACTCAGAAAGCTATTGAGAGAGCCATGCTTGGTATTTCTCTACGAGATCGAATCAGAAATGAGGAGATCCGTAGAAGAACTAAAGTTGTCGACATAGCTGTAAGGATTAGTAAACTGAAGTGGCAATGGGCAGGGCACATTGCTCGTAGAACTGATGACCGTTGGGGCAAAAAGGTTCTCGAATGGAAACGGCGCACCGGAAAACGCAGCGTGGGACGACCTCCAACGAGGTGGACGGACGACCTGGTGAAGGAAATCTCGAAATCTAAGGAAGAGGTCTTTGTTCAGCAGTGGACGTCCTGTGGCTGATATGATGATGATGAGACACAGACAATACCTATGCAGTTAATGCACTTGAGGATTAGGACGATATTCCACTCATTAATTCAACTAATTAGTACGTGTGATTTTATTGCGAGTTTTGTTTTTAATCAATGAATTATGACAAAAACAATATAAAAGCATGCTTGGTAGTCAAATGTGAACAATTAATAACTAAACTACATAATCCTAACATAGAAATTGATAGACAAAACTAGGTAAATATGGATCGGTAAGAAACCCATTGTATTGATAATTATCGGATAAACGACAAATTATCGCTATAACTATTACGAGGAATTGTCTTGATAATTTCGAACCCTGTCTTTACTTAGATCCAGCAGCGCGAGACACCGGTACACCTATTGTAGCGCTCAGTCAAGGACGTGAGCCGCCACATTTCACCGGTTTCTTCCCCCATTGGAAGCTATCTATGTGGAAGGTATGCTTTGCAGTAAATGAGTTGCAAGGCGCACACTCATAGTACTAAGTAAAGAACACAAGATAAAAAACGCTTTTCCAAGCGTACTGTCAGTCATTCTACAAGTGCCGCCTGTGGATCAGTTTTACTCATCTGACATACAGCGACGTGATAATAACGCAGTCGGGTCGGTGCTAATGCTGCCATGGTAGTACAGAGGGATTGTCAGAGAAATTTGCGGAGACAAAATATCAATGTGTCACCTCCCCACTGCTACGTGTCCGCAACAGCATTAACACTATCCTAGGTGTGTTCGCAGATCGGTAGGCTTCACTGATGCTGATGAAATGAGCAGTGTTTATTTTAATTTTTACCTGACTACGGCGAAGCCAGACCAACGGATGTGATTTTACCAGTATGTGTATGTACCTATGTTTGCGTGTTAGTATGTTCATCTATATCACTCAGAGCGCCTAAACTACTCATCGTATTTTGACAAATGAGGTATCGTTTAAGGCGTCGTGCTAAATTCCGCACTCCGCAGGTTACGGCTATATGAAGGCATATATGAAGTCGAGTATATCACTCACCTTCGATTTGCCGATGACATCGTAGTCATGGCAGAATCGCTGCAAGAGCTCAGCACAATGCTCGATGATCTCAACAGAGTTTCCCAACAGGTGGGCCTTAAGATGAACATGGGCAAGACAAAAGTCATGTCAAATGCCCATGTCGTGCCCATCCCAATATCCGTTGGGAGCTCTGTTCTCGAAGTTGTTGACGAGTATGTCTACCTAGGACAAACTGTCCAGTTAGGTAGGTCCAACTTCGAGAAAGAGGTCAATCGTCGAATCCGACTCGGCTGGGCAGCGTTCGGGAAACTTCGCAACGTCTTTTCGTCAACAATACCGCAATGCCTCAAGACGCAAGTCTTTAACCAGTGTGTGTTACCAGTGATGACATATGGAACAGAGACGTGGTCACTCACAATGGGCCTCATAAGAAAGCTCAAGGTCACTCAGCGAGCTATGGAGAGAGCTATGCTTGGTATTTCTCTACGAGATCGAATCAGAAATGAGGAGATCCGTAGAAGAACTAAAGTTGTCGACATAGCTGAAAGGATTAGTAAACTGAAGTGGCAATGGGCAGGGCACATTGCTCGTAGAACTGATGGCCGTTGGGGCACAAAGGTTCTCGAATGGAGACCGCACACCGGAAAACGCAGCGTGGGACGACCTCCAACGAGGTGGACAGACGACCTGGTGAAGGTCGCTGGGAGTCGTTGGATGAGAGCGGCATGTGACCGCTCGTTGTGGAAATCTAAGGGGGAGGCCTTTGTTCAGCAGTGGACGTCCTGTGGCTGATATGATGATGATGATGATATGAAGTCACAAAAATCCAACATAGCGGTTAATAACATATAAAATGTTACCAATAAAAAATTGTTTATGATATCGATAGATTACTCGTAGTCGAAGGCTGAGATACGTTAGTTTTGTTTTGTGCATCGCGGTTGGGTCTTCAGCTACGAGAAATCTATTATTAATGTAACAACGTTTTGTAATAAACACCGTACTTGTTTTGTGCTTTTCCGTAGTCGGGTTTTAGTTTTAAATAGTTTTTTATCTAATTTGTGGGTCTGCGAACACTAGGAAGCACGTAAATATTATTTCTAACACGCTATAGATAGTCTGAAATAAATGTATTTATTATATATTTGTAATTTGTAACGAGTTAATTTTGTAACAGGGTCACAAGACGTTCAGTGCTATCATCAGTGCTCTAGAAGGAAAAGCAATCGTTCAAAGCGGCAACAGCGCGTTACAAAGTGGCAACAGCGCTAACCGTTTTGATCAGTACGAAAAATATCCTTTATCGGTCCTGAAAGGGCCCAAGGAGCATCTCCCGCCAGACGTCGATCCTCTTACCAAAGAGGTATCTATTAATTATAGCTCACCCATAGCTATTTCTTTTAAAACATATGTGGTATACGAAAATATATGCACTCGCATGCTTAGTGAAAAAAATATTCTATTGAGCACCTATTCAGTTGATTGACCTGAACAGATTCACTTATCTACGACTACAACGCACGCACAACAATATTAATCGCTGCTTGAACATTTCTATAAAGCTTATGATTTTATTTTGTAGTTGTAATTTCATGTATATTTTCCAAATCGTTTAATTTTCATTATTTTGAAAATACCTACAATTTACTATCAGCCAATCACAATAATTTTATGTGAGCATATTTCAGAATTATTACAATTATACTAGTCACTCTTAGATCAATAGTGAAGCGCCAAGCTTTTGACAAATTACTGTGTCTACATCACTATCTTTATTGTAAAAAGGTACCTGCTGTTTGGTCTGTTTTTCTACAATACGTCAAATTGGTAATTTTCACGTACCTATACGGTCTTGCTGTACCCGCTCAGTTAACGTGACACGAATGATCAAATTATTAAAATAAATATTTTCGTTTGTTTCGGAATCAATTGCAAAAATCTTGGTTATTTCCATAACCGCGATTTGTATAACCTAATGAATAAAGGTCACAGTTTGTGTAGGACCCTATATTATAGATATTGTATAATATTCAATCATCAAGCCCTTGCACTAAACAAATTTTTTGGTTATAAACATTCTCATAGCCCGTAAACGTCCGCTGCTAAACATAGGCTACCCAATAGCCGCTGCAATGAACGGTCATAGGGGGGGTATTGCCATGGCAGGCAGGATCGTTATTGCTGTATATATTAGCACGCGATAGGATGCTGCTGTCCTCTTGATATCTACCCTAAGTCACTTTTTAATGTTCCGTGTGGTCCTCGGCAAAAAATGGACCAATGCACTTCACCCATCCGTGTCCTTATATTTACACTTACAAATGACATATTTATTTTCAGTTGTACTTAACGCACGACGACTTCGTGTTCACGTTTAGCATGACCTACAGCGATTTTCGCTCGCTTCCTGGGTGGAAACAGAAGGATCTGAAGAAGGCCGTCGGGTTATTCTGAAGATCCCGAGTTCAGACAGTGTCGAGAGTACAGAGTACTACATATTCGGCATTATAAGGAACTGACATTTTAGTCTCGAAAGCAGGCCTGTTTAAAATAAACGTTAAGTATTGCAGGTCTATAAATATTATGAAAGTATTGATTTATCTAATTTTTATTTTACATAATAATTTATAATGCTGTTATTATAATATGTTGTTAGATTACGTATTTACATAAATGCATATGTTCGTTTTTGTTAATATGCATAGTTAATATAAATGTTAAAGTACACAACAAAGTTTTACGATTTGATATATTCATTCACATGAGATGTTCATACAGCATTATTTCACTTACACGTTTTAATATTTGAACATTTATCATGTACATTGCAACTTTTTATTTATGTGGATAAAATGCACTTGTATTGGTTTCAGTTTATAACTAACTGTTCAACCGCTGTCAGAATAAAAAACATTTACTAGAGATAGTTTATATGAATATATTGTAAAAGAAAATAAAGTGTTACTAATAAATACAGTTAATCTTAAGAAATAAAACAATGAGATTTTAAAATGTTATTTTTATTTTAAAAATAGTACTTACTAACTATTGGGCATTAATTACCTTAAAATTATTAATCTTTACAATTTACAAGTGTTTCAAAATCATAAAATATCGGCTGAAATGAAAGCGTATTTACACTAAAATAATGACAGGTATCATAATATAAGCCTACATGATATGGGTGAGCCGTAGCTAAGGCACGTTTTATTAGTATTGCATGTCACTATAGTGAGCTGAACGTGTTCACACACCAACTACACTCACACTACATTACAGCAATGATTCAAACCATATTCTGAATAATATATGCAATATCATAATAATATTATAAAATATACGACGGATTACACGAATGTCCTACATCAGCAAAAAGCTACTTGAAAAATATCTTTACAAAATATGAAAAGCTAGTTAGGAACTTACAATTTTAGTAGATAAATAAACGTTACAATAAATGATTTAATTCGATAATAAATAATTTACATAATGATTTTACAATATATCAGTTATTGTTATATGAGACAATTTGGGAGTATTTCTATAACCGCATCGGTTTACAAGGCTGCGATTGTCGAGAAAAATACTCCCTAAAAATGTCATCTAGAATAGAAACTCAGGTTATCAGAATTATGCATAGTAAATAACAATATTATTATCATTATTACATGGAATTAATATTATTGACGAGACATGGAACGAAAAACGCAAGCTTTTAGAATCCAAAATCTAAAACAAGTTTATTTTTGTTATTTTTGAAACTTCTTTGGTAATAAAACCGAACACATGAAATATAAAAGACATCTCATGAAACCATATGGAATGAAGTACACGCAAAACAATGCATAAGCTGCCGTAATAAAAAAATAAAAATGCATCTCAAAAATAAGCGTAAACACTACGACAAAAGAGCAATTTTTTTTTACTTTAAGTACGTAAATTTAAAATTCGCATGTCAACATGAATTAAGAGATTGTCCTGCACTTACATCTAATAGAAAAAACAAAGCGATAACTGTATATGCGACAGAACAGAGAACTTGAGTCAATTTAAAACTAAGGAAAACAAAAATCAACATACGTTTTCGTTGCAGGAATGTAAACAATGTGTAGAGCAATATTAAACAGGGTATTGTATAATATTTAACAAGAACTTATAGTAACAACAATGCGTCGGAGGCCTGTTTCCTTCTAGCACCACGGGTGTTGATAGTCCAGTTAAATTTGAAAAATAGCTCCGTTTGAAAGTGTCGAGTAGCCACTTCAGCAATGTGTAAATAATATATTTAATACAACCTCCACTATATTATAATATAAATATATGATAACCGCAAAATGTCTTTTTTATCCCCTGTATTTTTAAGACGTTCAAAGAGACAGTGGAAACAACCTCCAAATTGACTGGACTACAAACATAGACACGACTATTTATCACAGCTGTCCAAAGCCTTCACACAATATATAAATCGGTCACCTATCCCTCTACGTCACTGATTATTTATCGTTGCACAAACATAGATTACAAATCCATTTTTTAATAAGTTACTATTATTGTCGAAATGTAATAACATATATTCTAAGCCCAGATTTATATTCTAAGCCCAGGTTTTTGTATGTCCTCGTACGAGTACACCGGTCGTAGCAGAGTTTGACATTAATATATCAATAGTTGTGAACTGTTTCAACTACTTTTGTACTTTATACTCACAACTAAACGAGATTTATTGTACACGATGACAAGGCCCAATAAAAATTGGTGTTTAAAAATTTGTTACGTAACACATACATTATAAATCTATGTCGATAGGCCTAAAGATGGTTTGTAAATTATATAGAAGTAAAATAGACATCATCTTAGAGTTGACTTGGTGTTTCCACAAATGGAAAAGTTTGGCACATTTAGTTTTTTTTATTAGTTGTACCAAAACGAATATTTAAGACACAATGAATTATTGCTTCTTAGTTACATTTCTCTGCTAAATATTGCAAGAGAAATCTTACTTCAATCAGTTATACAATCAAGTATACGGAAAAGTATTTAGCAAACTTTTGTAGAATCTTTGTTTTATCTAATTATTATATAATAAGCTCAAACGCTCACTACACAATAGTCTAGAATAAATTGATTTAGTGATTCAAGGAAGCCCGATCAGAGTCTTACATTATTAAGTAACGTCGCGGAATTTAGTTAGAAGAACTAGGTATTTCAATTGAGCAAATATAATTATGTGATGATTCACTAAAAACAAAAACACCTATGGCACGGTTTCTTCGTTAATTGGCAACACTTACGTGTTGTGAATTGTCTTACTTCTTTACTTAATCTAACATAATAAGGGTCCCTGAATCAGTTAGTATAATTTTCTACATATCAATAAACATGATATAGGTTTAACTAGATTCTTTAACAATACATTGGTAAGTCAATTCCTGTATGGATCAATTCCCATATTTGTAACTAAAAGTTTTAGTAACATTACAACTGCGCAAAATATGTGAGCTTATTGTGACTGAGTCACTCATTACTTTTATATTTTCCATATCAGGATAGGTTAAATTTCAACGTATACCGATCCAGTAATAGCTCCTGTGATATCCACATACAACATACTGAAATAATAAACATTATGTGCTGTTAAAAATAAAAACGTAACAAAATACATTATAATAAAAATGCTCTACTGGTTCAATAAATTGTACAAAAATATTATTGGAAAATAACCAGTTTGTTTTATGTCTGTTGACTATTAGGCGTTGACAATGTAATGAACGATAATGTTGATTAGTTTATATGTATGTATTCAATTATTTTATGTGAAGAAAAGCTTCACAAGCTTGTTTAACACCACCCATTTCCCTAATACTATACAACATGGCAGTCGCACGCCACCTACAACCGCATCCGAAACCGCAATATAAGTATACAAAAACTTAATAATATCAACACGGTTACTAAATATTTCACGACCCAAGCGTAATCAACCAAGAAAATATTAGCTTTTGAATGCCTATATAAAACTGTTGTCATGTAACATGTTAATAACCGGCAAGTGATGCACACGATAGCACCATTGCATCTGCCCCTGAGATTTTGCCGTGACAATCAGCTTCTTCAGAAATAATATTAATTAATAAAACACCACTTGAAAACGCAATAATTTTGATAAGTACAAAATATTAATATTTTCAATATCTATCACAGCAATCGTGCCGAAATCTTATAAAAATTTGGACAAAAATACCTAAAACTTATATTAGACTAGTTAATTTACAACTTTGATTGAGTTTGGAATAGAAAATTCTATAATTTCAAATTGTAAATATTGTCAAATTCCAGATCAAATGCTAACCAGCGGGCCACATATTGCGGTTTGCAAACTTCACTTCTCAATAATATTCTCGATGAACGATTTTCCTTACAAGTTATCTGCCGTACTTATTTAAAAGTACCTCGATCAATAGTACGATAAAATAAATTCAATTAGTTTTCCAAAATAAACAGACTATATTCTAGGTCCCGTAGAATAAAATGTTCGAAAATAGTGTTAGTACGAAAACCAACGCGCGATGAACTAAGCGGTCCACGATTATTACCTTTAAAAACCAAGTACACACCAAATGAACCATTTGTATCTAGCAATGAGCGCCCATTCTTCTTGTTGATAAGTGTCAAATACCGTAGAGGGCGGGCCCGGGGCGCTTCACTGGCGCGGCAACGACGCGTTGGCCGGCAACGTGGAACTGCGCTGCGACGCGTTCATGTACGCAGACTTCAGGTTCGACCGCATCGAATCCCTGCGAACGTCAACCGAGGTCAATCACACGCATTACAAAAAATACAATCAAATATAAATAAAAAGTGAAGCTATTCGTTAAGTTCTGGAATTGACTGAAATAGGGCAAGTACATTTTCGATTTATCCACATACAGATCTGATTGGTGTGTATCGCTGTACATTGACCAAATTACTATTATTAGTTCAGTGCGGAATTGCTCGCCTGTCTAATTAAGTATATGTAATGACAAGCAGATAAACCAAGTTATGTTACCATCCGGCGAGTGTCGACACTAAGTTTATTTTTGGCACAATCGTTAGAAAAGACACAATTTTAAGGGAATTTTACCTCTTTACCTTTCTTTTGGGACACATCATCGTTAGGTATTGATCTAGGTCAGGTACAGGAGTTTACATAATTAAGTAAATACTATTCTGCAATATGAGACCGCACGGCGGTATCGTAAGAGGGGCGTTCCCATTCGGAGGAGGCGCTGGGGTAACAACCGTGCCCGCACCAAATTCCTATACGCCTAGCATAGGGGTCACGGGCGCGAAAGCATACCGAACGACCGCCGGCAAAACGGCGGCACGCATGTCGCACTGTGCGCTCTCATACTGCCATGTGCGCAGCAGAGCGCACTGTGCGCTCCATGCTGCCATGTGCGCAGCAGAGGCGAGGGGGATCGTTTACAATCCTCCAAAGATAAGTCTGACCGCTTTCTTTACAGTCACTTCCACTGCGCTAAAGGGGGCGACCGATTAATAGTCATCCTATCGGAGACGTTCCTCAATGCGTGGCACCGATGGGGGGGCTCTGGTTCATTCGTTCTCGAGAACCTGGACCCCCTTAGGTATCGAAGACGACTTACCAGGTGGTTTTAGCCGGTAAGAGTCCGGCACACCTCTCCACCCTTTCCCAAGGCGGGGGAAGTAAAAGAGGATGCTAAATGCGTTGAAAAAGAAAATGACTTGAGTGAGCAAGACGCGTGTACAGACAAGGCGGCTCACCTGGGCGAGAGCTTGGTGTGGTGGGCGGCGTGGCGTGGCGCGGTACCCATAGACTAGGCGCGTGTACAGACAAGGCGGCTCACCTGGGCGAGAGCTTGGTGTGGTCGTGGTTGGTGTGGTGGGCGGCGTGGCGTGGCGCGGTACCCATAGACTAGGCGCGTGTACAGACAAGGCGGCTCACCTGGGCGAGAGCTTGGTGTGGTCGTGGTTGGTGTGGTGGGCGGCGTGGCGTGGCGCGGTACCCATAGACTAGGCGCGTGTACAGACAAGGCGGCTCACCTGGGCGAGAGCTTGGTGTGGTCGTGGTTGGTGTGGTGGGCGGCATGGCGTGGCGCGGTACCCATAGACTAGGCGCGTGTACAGACAAAGCGGCTCACCTGGGCGAGAGCTTGGTGTGGTCGTGGTTGGTGTGGTGCGCGGCGCGGTACCCATAGACTAGGCGCGTGTACAGACGAGGCGGCTCACCTGGGCGAGAGCTTGGTGTGGTCGTGGTTGGTGTGGTGCGCGGCGCGGCGCGGTACCCATAGACTAGGCGCGTGTACAGACAAGACGGCTCACCTGGGCGAGAGCTTGGTGTGGTCGTGGTTGGTGTGGTGCGCGGCGCGGTACCCATAGACTAGGCGCGTGTACAGACGAGGCGGCTCACCTGGGCGAGAGCTTGGTGTGGTCGTGGTTGGTGTGGTGCGCGGCGCGGCGCGGTACCCATAGACTAGGCGCGTGTACAGACAAGGCGGCTCACCTGGGCGAGAGCTTGGTGTGGTCGTGGTTGGTGTGGTGCGCGGCGCGGTACCCGTAGACTAGGCGCGTGTACAGACAAGGCGGCTCACCTGGGCGAGAGCTTAGTGTGGTCGTGGTTGGTGTGGTGCGCGGCGCGGTACCCGTAGATTAGGCGCGTGTACAGACAAGGCGGCTCACCTGGGCGAGAGCTTGGTGTGGTCGTGGTTGGTGTGGTGCGCGGCGCGGTACCCGTAGACTAGGCGCGTGTACAGACAAGGCGGCTCACCTGGGCGAGAGCTTGGTGTGGTCGTGGTTGGTGTGGTGCGCGGCGCGGTACCCGTAGACTAGGCGCGTGTACAGACAAGGCGGCTCACCTGGGCGAGAGCTTGGTGTGGTCGTGGTTGGTGTGGTGCGCGGCGCGGTACCCGTAGACTAGGCGCGTGTACAGACGAGGCGGCTCACCTGGGCGAGAGCTTGGTGTGGTCGTGGTTGGTGTGGTCGTGGTTGGTGTGGTGCGCGGCGCGGCGCGGTACCCGTAGACTAGGCGCGTGTACAGACAAGGCGGCTCACCTGGGCGAGAGCTTGGTGTGGTCGTGGTTGGTGTGGTGCGCGGCGCGGTACCCGTAGACTAGGCGCGTGTACAGACGAGGCGGCTCACCTGGGCGAGAGCTTGGTGTGGTCGTGGTTGGTGTGGTGCGCGGCGCGGTACCCATAGACTAGGCGCGTGTACAGACGAGGCGGCTCACCTGGGCGAGAGCTTGGTGTGGTCGTGGTTGGTGTGGTGCGCGGCGCGGTACCCATAGACTAGGCGCGTGTACAGACGAGGCGGCTCACCTGGGCGAGAGCTTGGTGTGGTCGTGGTTGGTGTGGTGCGCGGCGCGGTACCCATAGACTAGGCGCGTGTACAGACGAGGCGGCTCACCTGGGCGAGAGCTTGGTGTGGTCGTGGTTGGTGTGGTGCGCGGCGCGGTACCCATAGACTAGGCGCGTGTACAGACGAGGCGGCTCACCTGGGCGAGAGCTTGGTGTGGTCGTGGTTGGTGTGGTGCGCGGCGCGGTACCCATAGACTAGGCGCGTGTACAGACGAGGCAGCTCACCTGGGCGAGAGCTTGGTGTGGTCGTGGTTGGTGTGGTGCGCGGCGCGGTACCCATAGACTAGGCGCGTGTACAGACGAGGCGGCTCACCTGGGCGAGAGCTTGGTGTGGTCGTGGTTGGTGTGGTGCGCGGCGCGGTACCCATAGACTAGGCGCGTGTACAGACGAGGCGGCTCACCTGGGCGAGAGCTTGGTGTGGTCGTGGTTGGTGTGGTGCGCGGCGCGGTACCCATAGACTAGGCGCGTGTACAGACGAGGCGGCTCACCTGGGCGAGAGCTTGGTGTGGTCGTGGTTGGTGTGGTGCGCGGCGCGGTACCCATAGACTAGGCGCGTGTACAGACGAGGCAGCTCACCTGGGCGAGAGCTTGGTGTGGTCGTGGTTGGTGTGGTGCGCGGCGCGGTACCCATAGACTAGGCGCGTGTACAGACGAGGCGGCTCACCTGGGCGAGAGCTTGGTGTGGTCGTGGTTGGTGTGGTGCGCGGCGCGGTACCCATAGACTAGGCGCGTGTACAGACGAGGCAGCTCACCTGGGCGAGAGCTTGGTGTGGTCGTGGTTGGTGTGGTGCGCGGCGCGGTACCCGTAGCGCTGCACGCGGCGCGCCAGGCGCGCCACCCAGCGGCGCTGCTCGGGCGCGCCGGGCGCCAGCAGCAGCAGCTCGCGCGCGCGGTCCGCATGCAGCTTGCACGCCGCCACGCCCTCGCCCTCCGACACGTGCTCCGCGTGGATCTTCATGCGGCAGCCTGCACACACAACCACGTTTAAGGATTACGCCACACAGCGCCGAAATGCCCCCTCCTTCGTTTCAATATGACGTGTATGACCTGATCACCTTGGTCGGATTGAAAGCTTAAGATCAACTTTAGACGTAAATATAGTTGGACCAAAGGCTAAAATAATACTAGTGAGAATAGCAATATGCATAATAAAATACATTTTATCCTCGCCATCTGGATGGTTTGAGGTCCACTAACAGTACGATGGAATTGTTGACCCACCTTCTATCAGCGGTCACGTTAACATACATTTTATCAATGTATGTGTCCCTAAATTATCGGCAAGGCATCAGCGGCTCTTCGGATGTTGTTTATAGATTCTAGTAGTCACGAAGCGATGTCTTAATTGTCCCTTTAATGTAAGAAAAAAAAGATAATAAAGTCCACTTACGTCGACACTCGTAGGCCTGCGGCGGACGGAACATGTGCCAGAGCGGCCGCGTGCACACCTCGCACGCGGTGGGGATGTGGTACGTGATGCTGACCAGGTCGTGACCTTTATGCTGCACTGTGTTCCCTGCGTGGTTTAAAATTAAGCCATATTTACATTAATAGTTTCAGCCACAACATGTACGCTACAGAACAAAGACCACCCCCATAGATTTGCGCAACTGTGTAGTCATTTTGGGGGGAATTTACTACTGTTGCACAGAAGGGACACTGCTGCCCATCTATCGACGTTTTAAAGTCCCTTGGTCGCCTTTTATAACATACATGGTAAGAAATGGTGTGGTACTTATATTCTTAGTACAGACACCACGCGGAATATTATTATTATATATTATTAACATTACATTCTCATTTAAGATTCTTATGAATTAATCAACTGCCCATCGTAGTCTAATATTGGAACCATGTCGTCGTCATCGTCGTCGTTTCAGCCGAATAAGGTCCACTGCTGGACACAAGCCTCACCCAAATATCGCGACAACGACCGGTCTGGGTGTGTCGTGTGCTCATTGGGAGGTTTTGCTATAATCGCCACGCTTGGGAGGTGGGTTGGCGATCGCAGTTGAGTTTTTAATGCAATCGAAGGACACTGCTACCCATCCTCAGGTTAATTCCATAGTCGCATTTTACGACACTCACCGGATAAAATGGGTTGGTATTACTCGTAGCCGGCACCACACGGCAACATGGGACCATGTAGTATTATGAATATCTTTGTCCAGAAGATCAACGTCACGCATATAGTGACATGCAAGTGAAGAAACGTCTCAGTGTATAATCACGGTCGCGCTATACCGTTAATCAGTAAGATATAATTAGAAATCAAGTAAAGTTTTGTCGAGCGCTGATAATCCGCTGCCGACTACTGACGCAGGTCGTCGAAGTGCACTATACCAAATTAGGGTCATCTGTCAACATCCGTTTGCATATTAACACACCATTTATTCCAACTCCATGGCAGGGACATGGGCCTCTCTGGAAGAAAGGCGATAGTGTATGTTTCGGTTCGATGACTGCAGTGCACATGTGGCGTGTAACATGTAGCGTGTATCATGTAGTGTGTCTAATGTACCGTGTATCATGTAGCGAGTATCATGTAGTGTGTACCATGTAGCGAGTATCATGTAGCGTGTAGCATGTGGCGAGTATCATGTAGCGCGTATCATGTACAGTGTATCAAGTAACGTGTAGCATGTAGCGTGTAACGTCGAGCATGTAGCGTGTAGCACTCACCAGCGTGGTCGGCAGCATCGGCGGGCAGGTCGGCAGCGTCGCCGGGGCGGCGCGCCTCGCCCTCGCCCGCGTACAGCAGCTGGAAGATGCGCGGGATGTCCTTCGCGTCCGCGCGGATCACGTCACCCTGCGTCACCGAGCGCACGTGGAACACCTTGCTGCAACAATTATATTCGAATTAATATATTATCATTATCATATAAGAATGTTCAACTTTTACTGAACTGAACTTTGTAATTCAATGACACAAATTCCTCAAAGTGGTATTCAATCTTTATATTCAATGAATATTACACAAGACAATTTGCCCGACCAAACAGTAAAGAAAACGTAGCGTGGGATGAACTTCACAGAGATGGATAGGCGATCTGTTGAAGGTAGTTGGGAGTCGTTGGATATGAGCGGCATGTGGCCGGTCGTTATGGAAATCTAGGGGGAAGCTTCTGTTCGCCAGTGGACGTCATTCAGCTGATATGATGATAATTATGATAAAGTAGTAGGGTCTAAAAAGAACTAAGCAACAAGACCTTTTTTAACCTCGCGGGAAATCGTCATAGACTTCCTCCGCCCTGGGGAAGGGCGGAGAACCGTGCCGGACTCTTACTGGCTAAAGGTTAGCGCACAAATAACAGCTCAGCAACATCTTCATCGCCTCAACTCGAGCCATTCAGTATTCGAAACTCCTTACTGCAACGCACACTAATCAGTAACGTAACGGCATCGTCTCGCCTCAGGACAAGCTTGCGACCGAAGCGTGGTCAACTCGCAGTCACCGCGCTTACGTCTCACCAATCGCTCTTAGACGGCGCGCAAACCGCTCACGACCCCTGCGTTTAAGTCTCGCCGTTCGCTCGGAGATGGCACGCAACCCGCTTACAGTCCCCGCGCTTAAATCTCACGGGCGCCCTACTTCCCCTCCCGCTGCCTGCTCGCTAGCTCACTCATCGACCGCCTACGCCACATTCACAAACCAAATGAAGGTAGTGACGCGTGCGAGTTTTGTTATATTTGTTGTCTTTCGCAATTGATTACATAAAATAACCCCCGTAGTAAGTCCCCGTAGGGGCAGCAAACTTCCACTTTCAGTCCCCCGAGATTCAGTAGTATCCGGTGCAAAGCACCCACTCTCGACCAGGGGGACTGGGCGCTTGAAGTACTCTTCGAAGCCCCAAGGAAAGAACACGATGAGCCTCAGGAAATGTCCACAGAGAACCCCAGGCCTAAAGTCCATGTCATTAACTCGTATCCGCGTATTGGCCGGTTCTCTTCTCTCCGGTAGTGTGTGGAACGATAGCGCCTCGGTTTCGTGAACCACTAGGCCACTGATTTTGGCCACATTTGCCACCGTTTGCTCGGCAAGCCGGATGGTTCCCAGAAAGATTCCTCGCTGGCCAACACCAGTGTCGACAGCGCAGCAGACTATACTGACACGAGCGGAGAGGACGAGATGCAAGACCGCGTCCTAGACGGGACTGTCCCCTGCGAATTTACCGCACTTAATGTCCCTCCGCTTTACGCTACCGTCTCTGCCCGCATAGCGAACGTGCTTATCGCGGGGACAGGCTTTGGCGATACCCAGCAGGAAGGGGAGCACTGATAGTGGGTTAGCGCTCCCCTAATCGAGATGCAATTGAAGGCATCGACTATATTCAGGCTGATAGCCAACGTCACCCGCCGGGAAACTGGCTGCTCCAACAGAACCGACAAGACGCAGGCCCTAGAATCCCTATATTAACTGGCAGCACTGTCACCGGTGCGAGAGTATCGCGCTGAAACCACCTCCCCGCTTGCTGATGAGTGGTCACTACAGCTATTATATTTTAGTTCAACATTAAAGTACAGTCACGGGATTGGATTTCGATTGAATACACGTCCACACCCGCTGTTTTTAAATTTCGGTCAATTGAATAAAAGCTCAATAGCGCGCGCGGCTGTCGTCACTGCTAATAGACGCAAAGCTGTCTCGTCATGAGAACTGGTCGATAAGCCTATAATCCACTGACCTATAATAAATCTGGACTTCTATACAAAATAACAACTATTTTTTACCAATTTGAAATGAGTGTATCCGGAACTAAAATTGTCAAATATTTATAACATAGTTGTCACACGTCCCATCTCTATCATTAGTTCCGCAGACACTCACTGCTGCTCGCTACTGCTATCAGCGCCAAAATGACGAAAATCAAATAGGTTCACTACGACGATATCGATCTCCAGTCCAGCATACTAGAATAATGAAAGTCGGGTGTTAGTATCATAATTAGGAAATTCGTTAGATTTAATCATTATTTCAAATCTCATCTGCTCACCTCAAATCCAGGATCATAACAGGATCCGTGGTGTTCATCTTGTCGTTCTCCGTGTTATAGAATATTATCTTCTTGGAAGACACGACGACGTACTGCTTCTTCCAGCCGTGGCGGCGTATGTTCTGCTTGAACGGTATGGAGAGCCAGCCCTCGAGCGTCTGCTCTGTCTCGCCGTCCTCGGCGTCGGCGGACGATTGCGACGCCGTCTCGCTCGTTAGGGCTGCCAGTTTCTCTTTTAGTTGTTCGATCTCGACATCCTTGCTGTCGACCTAGAGTAGTAATTTGTAGTTTTAGTTGGATTTCATTTCCATGTGGTGTCCGGATAAAAAATATAGAACCACCCCTTCTCCCACGGACGTCGCAACAGGCGACTTAGGGACTCTAAAGCGGAGGGATGAGCAGCAGTGTCCTTGCTGTGGAACAGCAGCCATACACGCTCACCAACCCGCCTGCCAAGCGTGGGTAGTACGGACAAATTCCCCTAAAATAACGACACTGTTGTAGAAATTTATAGGTGAAGCCTTTGTTCAACAGTGGACTCCCTTTGGCTGATATGATTACTGTCGTTTTGTATATACGTTAGGAAGAAGCAAGATGACTGAAAACCATTTTCAATTGCATGTGTGCAGAAATTTCTATTATTAACATATTCAATTCTTGAATGTATTGTATTTACTTGGTCTGGGAAATGATAACTCACCACCAGGCTAGGCATTACATTTATTTAGTTGAGTGTTAATTTATGTTACTATGCCAGCGAACCCTGGCCTCTTTATACATCTCAATATTGTACGGAAGAAATCACTGATTACGATAATACCCTCCATTACATATCACTATTTGTATTGCTTCTGGTGTACCATTTAAGACTATTTTAAAAAACACAAATTTATAGTGTCCATGAGTAGCATTTGCCCTCTTCTTTGCCCTCATATCGCAATATTGCACATTTATTCTCTAGTACCTCGCACCCCCACAGCACTTAATGTAGGATTCTAATGCTAGTTTCAATCTGTTTGTGATCCAATAGCCAAAAAGTTTTGCGGTATCTCTGAAGTATTGTGGAGTGATTTATGAATGTATTTTTATTATTGTGTGATTGAACAGTGAAAATATATATACCGATCTATTTAAATAAATTTATATAGATAAACCTCACTCACTCAGCCCAAACTGATTCTACAGCTAAAGACCAAATTTATATGTCCCACAGTAGATCACAGTAGTCCCATAGTAGTAGATAGAGAATCCGTCTGGGGGTTTTGGGTACATGAATACCTAGACAAATGTCACGCTATCATTGAACGGAGAGTCGTTAAGCCCCCTAAAATAGGGTTGACCTACACTTGACTGATTCATGATGCTGTCTATCAGAACAGGTTAACGCAAAACGGCTATGGATCTCAAAACTTCAGATTTTTACTCACAAAATATTGTATAGTAAGTAGGACTCGACTTCAACAGTAACCTTTGAGTTTGTTTAGGCAGAGGCAATTAACAGCAAATGCCAGCTTCATCAAAATTGATTAACAAATGAAAGTGTTTCTTGAAACCTACTCACTACATAAAAATCGTACTACCTCAAAAAATCTGTGAATGTGTCTGTAACGTTAGTAGTTGTCATGTGTTCGGGATCGTAAAGACCCTGGAAAGACGGACCATGCGCCTGGCCTCTTTACATTCGCCTCCCTTCCGCTATTGGCGGTGATCGATTTACAATCAGCCCCACCTCATCAGGTCTAAAGGCGTGGCACCAACAGGCGGCTTCAGTGCGATTTTTCTCAAGATACTGGAGCCCCCCATCAGTGCCGAAGATCACCAAGGTAAATTTAGCCGGCAAGAGTCCGACATACCTTTCTTCGGCAGGGTCCGGGAATTTAATGATGGATTTAGACTGGGAGAAAAAAAGTAGGTCAATCTGGCAACTTAACAAATCCTTACCTCCATGGCGAGCCGCAGCCTAGTGGACTGTTCATCCAGCAATTGCTGCTGACAGTCCTGTAGATCGCGCTGTAGCTTCGAGATGTGCTGGTCGAACTTCTCCTTCTCGCGCGTCAGCTCCTGCTGCAGCTTGCGATAGTCTTTGTCTTTGCGCACTGACATTTTGCTTTTGTTCTTCGTTGTCGCTGGGTTCATATCTTTCCTGTAAGTGTCATACATATTACAGTAACTGTTATGTTAATTTTAACGCGTTTTGTAGGTATTTATTAAATATAAGTACGATTCTCGAGTTAATTTTGTGTACCATGTGGTCCTGAAGCCAAAGTATTTATTTTTAAGTATAATACAAAATGGTATTGGGTAGCAATTTCAGACTAACATAATTACCTAAGATAAATAATCTTAATCGGAATCGGAAATCCGATCCTAATAACTATCAAATGAAATCGGATAATGTAGCGCCAAACATGTTGTTGCGTCCCGCTACACCCTCGACGCAGCTGTATCCATCCCGTCCGCATCACTCCACGAAGGCTGTGGATCGTATGATCGTCGTCGATCGTAGAGTACATACAAATTAAGATGAAGTGGATGTTGAGGGGGGCCGAAATGAGTCGAAGTCGCGCAATAAAATCAACTTTTAAGTCGTTAGTGGTGCGCGTTCCAACACTACACCTTGAGACCTTCATGATGAAAGTCTGGGCCGAAGAATATCGTGTATCGAAGATTTCCCTGACGCCGACTATACGTGTGCAGCAATAGTGACTAAATATAATTAATATGTAATCGTTAATAAGCTTTTTTGTATTTATATACTGTGTCTATGCCTTTGGTGCTAGATAGTAAATAAAAAATAGGGCACTAGGAATCAGTGGTCGGACAGTGTAAAGAGAATGCCTCCGATTTACGATGTCCGATCGCAATAATCGTATGAAATCCGATAATGTATAAGGTAATCGGAACTACCGATTGTGGGTCAGATCAATATGACTTTGATTCTGATATTCTACTATAAAATGAATGTCTCCTGTTACATTAAATATTATAATCAGTATTTTGGGGACAAGCATAATATATTAAAAACTTAATTATTAATTAAAATTATTGACATTTTTTTTTATACATATAAATTAAAAGTATTGATTTTTTAAAGAAAGCTCCAGCAATTCGCGAGTACCCACATCATAAATTACGCGGATTGCCCTCTTCTATAATACAAAAATAGAATCTACAGAAGCCGCGCTTTACCATATAATAAATGCTGTAGAAATACCGTTTCATTTATTATATATCGAGTATATTGCGTTCAATCATTATTTCAACTTCGACTAGGACTCGATGGCATGCATATAGTGGTGCATAAGAAGCATGGTGGTTGTAAATAAATACATCTTTAAGGGACGTGACGTTACCTGTTCATGATCTCGGCAAGTTTGTTGACAGCTTGTTGCTTGAGCATGATCTCAGAGTTCAGCTTCTTGTTGAGCCGGTCGACGTCTTCCTGTAGGCGCTGCATTGTGGCCACGCGCTCTGCAAGCGCCGTAGCGCTGCGACGCAGCTCGTCGACTTCCTGCAAACGACACACATATGTGATATGCAAGCAAATTACTGTAGATGCCCTGTTAAATTCAATACACAAAACTAGAAACGTGACGACTTGGCTGACCAGCCGATACCCGACTATTCAGACGACGGCCGACTGACCGGCGAAGCGTCGGCAACTCGTTCAATCATCATATCAGCCATAAGCCGTCCACTGCTGAACAAAGGCTTCCCCCATAAACGCCTGGTTACATGCCGTGTGTCGTCATTTTGGGGGGAATTTACAAATACTCACCACGCTTGGCAGGCGGGTTGGTGAGCGCAGTGTGGATGCATGCACGGAAGGATATGGAGTGGGGATATATTTTTTATCCAGACACCACACGGTTAAGTTGTTTATTAACCATTCAGAAATATATATATAGTGCGTTGCCCTATCTGCCTATTTAAAAATCGGAATTACATTAATTCGTGATAAAATGAGAACCTCCTACTTTTTGAAGTCGGGTAAAAATAGTGATTACTAAGTTTTTACACTACTATCTAGGGCAGAGGTCGCCAAACTACGGCCCGCGGGTATCATCAATGTGGCCCGCGGACATGCTAGGTATCCGGCATGCCTTTCGTTTGATTACATTGTAAAATTTACAATGTAAATAAATCATACGAATTATAATCAGATATTTTAATTTAACGACCACTTTAAAAAAACATGGGATTTATCCTAAAAACTGACAATAAGTGATATACAATGATTACAGGGCAAAACACATAAATTTAAATTTGCGCGTAATCTAAAATAGTATGTTGGTCATGGTACATTGGACTTCATATAGGAAACAGTGGCCCTTAGGCTAAAAAGATTTGCAACCCGTGATCTAGGATGTAACGGCAGCGCACATTAGATGTGAACGTATCCGCATTGTGAAAGTGAAGTTTACGCAGTAACTTATCGATGCCGTTTTGACAGCTGACAAAAGGTTTTGTTTTTTGTATTCGAGAACAGTAAAAGTGTACGTTACCTTCCGTTGAAGGTCGATGGTAGCCCTGTTCTCGTGGTCGCGGTCGCGCAGGCTCTGCACGAGAGAGTCGCGCGCGGCCAGGTCGCTGCGATGTTGATTCAACGCGTCGCGCATCTCTAATTCTTTCATCGTCTTCTCCTTCTCCAGTTCACCGACCGTTTCCTCAGCTATCGACCTGAAAGTTGCAATGTCAATAATAAGCATCATATGCTCATCATCATATCAGCCAAAGGATGGCCACTACTCAACAAAATCCTCCATCAAATTTTCCTACAGTGACTGGCTACATTACATGCCGCCCGCATCCAACGACTCCCAGCGACATCCACCAGGTAATCTGTCCATCCCGTTGGACGCCGTCCCACGCTGCGTTTTCCGGGGCATGGCTTCGAGAACGTGTCTACCCTAACGGCTATTAGCTCTACGAGGTATGTGCCCCGCACGTTACCACTTCACCTTATTTCTGATTCGATCTCGTAGAGACACACCAAGCTTAGTTCTCTTCATAGCTATATAATATAATATATCTATATAGCTGGCTGAGTGACCTTGAGCTTTCTTATAAGGCCCATTGTGAACGACCAAATTACTGTGCCATATGTCATCGCTGGTAAGACAAACTAGTTAAGACTTTCGTCTCAAGGCACATCCGTATTGTTAACGAAAAGATGTTTCGAATCGGATTCGACGGTTGACTTCTTTCTCGAAGTTGAACCTACGTAACTCGACGGTTTGTCCCAGATAGACATACTCGTCAACAACTTCCAGAACAGAGATGCCAACGGATATTAGGATGGGTACGACATGAGCGTTGGACATAACTATCGGCTTGCCCATGTTCATTTTAAAACCCACCTGTAGCGGCACTGTGTTGAGATCATTAAACATTGTACTGAGCTCTTGCAGCGATTCAGCCATGACACTACGATTTCGTCGGCAAATCGAAGGTGAGTGATATACTCGCCATTGATGTTAATAATACCGAATATCAGTAGCTGGTAACGCTGTCCCACATCCTATGTTTACGTATATTAAATATTAGGAAAGAGTTGTCGTTTTAACGATAATTTCAGAGCCACCTAATCTTTAAATTCCTGACAACACAAACATTCGAATGTTCAAGGATGAGGAATATGGAACAGCAAGTGCATAGTATTTCAATTTAGAAGTTGAATTGACAAGTGATATATTTTGAACGTTGTCAGCACTTGTGTTGTGCATGTTGTGGCTTGCTTACTACTATTGCAAAAAGACAATTTCGTTTTAAAGTATATGTAGAAGATTGCAATATAATAAATACGATAACCAGAGAGAGTACATTTCAATAATTAATTACACTGCTGTGTTATTTTAAAACAACTGTTACTATAAACTGCTGTCAGTTATCCTGTTATCCTGCTGTTGAGTCGTTTTGCGGTTTTGAAACATTATAATGAATTATGTGTAGCTTGTTTATATACAGTACATTACTTAAAATAGTTTAAAACACTTACTATATACTACACTAAAATGATTTAGTTATTACAATAATCTAAAACACCAAACTAAACTTTTCAACTATCACCGGACAGCGACAGTGGATAATGACCATCGTGTTCGTGATCGCAATGACAACAATAACAATAACATTAGTCGCAACACGCATTACATTATTGTCTCACTGTTGTCAAATTTTCGTTATCCGTTGTTTAGTTATTGCTTCAGTTAAATATTAAAATTGACACTATTCCAATTGAATAAAGCATAAAATCGTAAAATAAAACTACATTAAGATAACAGACAACGATAAAAATAAAAGTGAACTTTATGCCGTGCACTTAAGGACTATAATCGTATGATTTGTAATTCTTTAGCAATGTGAAGTACATCATATTTGAATAACACCATATCTCTTACACCTATTGGTTGCGCATAATGTTTTCTTATTCGCCACGTAGCCGTGCGACATTAGCTGCGAGTGAGCTGCCTGGGCTGTTGTCAATAACAATAACGAAAAACGACAACAGGATAATTCGTTGTTCAATTATATGTTATACATTGCGTAAGAATAATGCATTATATTATCCGTAATTGAAATAATGACCACCTCTGACGATAACACCATAGTGTCTACATGCATGGAGCAGTAAGCAAACGGATTACTAGTACACATTAGTACATTTCTCCTCCCTAGAATAAGCTATTACGAGTTAGACCACTGAGGTAAGCAACTTCATTTGACGATAACCGGCGTCGCGTCATACTACGTAGTTACAATTCGTTATGTTCGGGCAACATACGCAATGTTTTGTAGATTTGATTGCGCGGCCTGTTCGCACATTGTGGCTGTATTTGTTTACTACTACATGATTATGCTGCTCAAATATGTTTTAATGTTTCTTACAAGTGTTTTGCTCAGTACTGTGACAGTTTTGTTTGCTAAACCCATCCAATCCAGTTAATATGCTTGTGCTGTGAGTGTGTTCATCATCATATCAGCCAAAGGACGTACACCGCTGAACAAAGGCCTCACCCATGGATTTACACAACGAGCGGTCACATGCCGCCCGTATCCTATAACTCTTCAACAGGTCGTCCCATTTTCGGGTGCTAAGCTATGCTTGGTATTTTTCTACCAGATCAAATCAGAAATGGGGAGATCCGTAGAAGAACTAAAGCTGAAAGGATTAGTAAACTGAAGTGGCAATGGGCGAGTGTTCCCCACGTCAATATTTTTGTTTATTTGAGCCTACCTGGCTATGGCCTCCGAGTCGGCGCGTGCGATGGCGAGCTGCAGCTGGTGCAGTAGACTGGAGCGCTCCTGCTCCGAGTCGCGCGCCGACCGCGTGTTCTCCTCCAACATCAGCCGCATATCGTTAGCCTGGCTCTTGTACACGAAGCAGTAATGCTGCTCTGTCTCCAACTGCTGGCGTAGCTCCTCGCTCTGGTAGATATGAAACAAATTAACTTATAAAACAACCACCCTTATTCTCGATTACTACAGCTATTTGCAATCAAACTATAACGACTGACATGGTGCCAGCTTGTTCTAATAACGTGTAATCTGGAGTATACTATTTTTTCATTCATGGCGTAAAGTTTTATAAACGTAACTACGTTTTGTTATAAGATATAGACGTCTACAATGGCTTCTAATAGAAAAAAGAAATATTTTGTTTTTGATTGGCAAAAGTATATGTAACATTTACACGACATTGACATACATAGGTACATATTGTTTATAGTTATAGTTAGGGAGCTGGCGAGCAACATTTCTATATGATTTGCTCATGTAGCAGACTATTAATAGCGATAATTGTACCACAAGAAACATTAAGGACCGCGTCTGCCACCATGGTAACGCTGCATTGGGAATTGTCAGCGCTTCAAAAATGTAAAAAAATTGTGGCTATGTCTGCCTCTGAGGCTGATGTTCAATCCTTCTCAGAACAAAGAAAATAGAAAAGGCAGACATCCAGGACTCTGACTTTTGGAGTAAGATTTCTTAATGATTTCAAAAGGTGTATATCAAGTGCACACCTTTTTTATTGGTGTCCAGTGGAAATTCTACATGGAACTTCGCCCCGGGGAATGGCGAAGGGGTATGCCGGACTCCTACTGGCTAAAACCACTGGAGCAGTCATCTTCGGCACCGAAGCGGGCTCCAGGTCCTCGTAAGATCACACTAGAGCCGTCCATTGGTGCCACGCCTTTAGGCACCTCTCGGAGGGGATGACTGCAAAGCGGTCACCTCCTCTTGCAGAGGGCAGGCGGCTGTAAAAAGGCCGCCCCCCAGGCACTTCTCGGGGAGGACTGTAAAGGATCCCCCCAAGTCTTGCTGTCCGCTGTGCTACGCACAGGGCGGCACGTGACCACGTGCGCGCCACCGTCTTCCCGGGGGTCACTTAGTATGAGCACGCAGACTGCCCAATCTGCGCGCACCCGTGACCCCCGAGGCCACCCACCATGAAATGACGGCAGGTGGCTCAGGCGTGTTGGACCTGGGCGCCGGGGCGGTTGTTACCTCGGCGCCATCTCGTCCTTCTCCGTGCGGGATCGCCCTCTCCCGAAGTGCACACACATGCAGGGTCCGTTTAAAGACAATGTGAAAGACCACAGAGAAATTGTCTGCCACCATGAAAGCGCTATGTTACAATCGACAGCACTTCAAAAATGTTTTTAAGAAAGGTGTGCTATATTCATTTTTTTTTTTTTTTTTTTTTTTTTTTTTTTTTTTTTTTTTTTTAATAATAATAATTTATTTCATACAAAAACTTAGCATACTATTACATGCTCAGTTTACAATTTAAGCTTAGTCTAGTGTAGTCGATAGGACATCTGTGTCTGAACTAGATAAATAAATATCTGTATTTCAGACATCAGCGCTCCTCCCCAACTTTATAGATCTAGAGTTGTATACGTGATGAACTTTATTTTTCTTTAGTCAAACATATAATTACAAAATATTTGGTAGACTTAAACAGTAGGTAAATAATATATGTATACTAACAAAAAGTTAAAAAAATAAAATAAAGAAATAATGAAAATTTTGAGTATCATTTCAATATCATTTGCACATGTCGGCCTCTTGGACTGATGTTCAGATTTCTTATAAAAACAAAGAAAATCGGTGGGACAGACACCCAGGCTACTGATATTCCAAAGGCAGACCATTGGAACGTTTGTTTTACTCTATGCTCGAGCCAAGCATCAAGTAAGAAGTTTTACGCGTACAAAATATTAATGAAAATAAATAATTTTACATATAAACAATCAATAGGAGCTTTTTTCTAATCATCAATATTATCATATCAGCCATAAAACGTCCACTGCTGAACAAAGGCCTCCCCCATAGATTATCACAATTGTGTCATCATTTTGGGGCGAATTTGCCAGTACTCGACATACTTGGCAGGCGGGTTGGTGAACGCAGTATGGGTGCTGTTTCAAAGAAAGGACGCTGCTGCTCGTGCTGCTGGTTTAGAGTCCCTTAGTTGCATTTATTTTTTTGAGGAGATGGAGTGTTGATATATTCTTAAACCGGACACCAGGCGCACAATTTTTTAAATATTATTCATATGATCATGTTGATATATATATAGTTAATAAAAATCCAAAATTAAACAAATATTAAATGCCGCTAATAATAACAATAATCAGCCACAATGCCCGCTTTTCCTCAATTCTGTGACTTCAAAGAATTGTACAGCTCGAAATCAGTCACTAAAATGTCTGCCAATTTTTTTCCGTATTCAGAGGGTTATGATGAATCAAATGGATGTAACCTGAACCGTGAGCAAATGACTTACTACCGTCTCGTGATAATGCAGAACCCTGCATAGCTTTTTCATGGATTATCTTCGTTTTCAGATTGGTATGGACCAGTAGCCCGAGAGGCAGACATTAGCAAATAATTTAGTAGTTTTTTTACATATAAGAAAGAAAACGTAGCGACGTAAGCTTTTAATTCACCACAGAGCAAATCGATTCGTATTGATCTTAACTTTGATCCCATCGATACGAAAACATGAGCAAATCATATACCTAAATTATCGCTAGCTTCCTAACCATGACGATTGCTATTATAAGTATTGCTGTACTAACAAAGGTCGGGATCAATCATTTCGGCCGAATAAAAACCTATGTCCAGCAGTGGATTGTTATAGATGTAGTTGTAGTTGTTATAGATGGAGGCCTATGCCTCCCCCAAAGATCACCACAATGACCGATATGGGTGTGTTATGGGGCTCATGGGGAGGTTTTGCCATAATCGCCACGCTTGGCAGGCGGGTTGGCGATCGCAGTTGAGTTGTTAATGTACTCGAAGGACGCTGCTGCCCATCCTCCAGCTGATCCCTTAGTCGACTTTTACGACAGCCACGGGAGGAGATGGGGTGGGTTCTAAGCCGGCACTACACATCATTCAACTATATTCAGCAAACAGCAAGGCGGTCTTGCAGCGCTGGTCTTTAAATGAGAGAACCCAGATAGAAACCGAGAGAAAAGTAGAATTAATAAAATAAAAAACTGTGTTTTATAATTCTTTCACGAAAACAGCGGAAGCTGTGTCAACGTTTAGAAGCCAAAGTCGCGCCGCATTGTCTAGCGTAAATTATAAATGTAAGGTATTCAAATGACGTTATAATTCCAGAAACTGAATATTTTTGAGGAAGTTTTGTATGTTGTTACTAATAAATATAATAAAGCTATAGGACATACCAAGTTCCCTCTAGGAGTGATTACGCCATATGAGTCACAATTTGTATAGTAAGACTGACATAATCGTGCTGCCACAGGGGACCTAAAGCTCTTGTTAAACATAATATCAATGTTCTTACTTTTCAGACTGATATGAATCATTTTATTATTTAACGTTATTTTATTTCTGTCATTTAAAAACTGCAGATCAGATTCATGAACTAACGAACAGCTAATACACACTGACGAGCCACCGTATTCATCAAGGCTCTCCGTTTTAATTGTACATTTTTGTTTTGCAATACACGCTGCATAATGTTGATTCGGTCGGTATAAGTATTTCAATTTTATTATTTATAAGTAGACGTTTTCATATCATAGGAATCTGCATACTAAGTGCGTATTAGCAGTAGTATCATAAGCAAACGTTATTGCAGTACAACTTTATTGTACCACATGTCCCAGTTGGAGATGACCAGGAAATTAACACGACAATAACACATGCCTGTATATTAATGTGTGTCATCATCATAATGGAAGTGTTTTATAGACATGTCTTCATTGCCAAGGCTCTGTTTGTTCAGCACTCGCGTACGACAAATTCATAACTTCACACTGATTCAGCTACGTCTTCACGTCATATTGCTTTAAATGTTAGACCCGTTTTTTAATACTTTTATTTTAGTCTATGTAAATTATCATCATAAAAAGTTTGCTGTTTTGAATAAAGACAAAATCTGACACATAATGTAGAATTCTGTTGTATTCTAAGAACAGTTATATAACTCATTGAACAAGAATCTAATCTAGGTAGTAGGTACATATTTTATTTCTAAGAAGCCTTAGATAAATATACGCTAGCGTGGGTTGCGTTCCCCTTTTAGGTAAACCCAATGACAAATTAAAAAGAAAGGTAGAAAGTAACGTTTTCATAATAAGACTATAATAACATACAAACTTAAAAATACTAAGTTTTAATCTGTAGAACCAATCTTGAGTGTTGGCGTCATAAATATCAAGGTCAAAGAAGAATACCTACTTTTCATACTTGGGTAATTCGTGCGACTAGCGGTAAGAGAATGCAATAAAATATATTTATTCATATTCTATCTCGAAATATACAGTTGTATCTACCAAGCTATGTACATTCAGTTATGTGAGTGTACTTTGTAATAGATAGGAGTTCTGTTACAATTTGATAAAGTATTAATTTAGTTCACAGTGGTCACTGTAGTTGTGAAATTAATTAATCTTCTCAGCTTTGTGATCTAATTTTATAACAATAGCCGAACCGAGTTCCTTACTAAGGAATCATTTATTTTCATCAACACTACCTATTAGTATAAATTGTCGCAATGAAATTCCGTGAAATTGAATGAATAAATATTCTATTAATTGAGAAAATCACACCATAATCAATGAGTAAGGCATTAAACTCTAGAAAAACCGCTGTCTACGTAATCATCTGTTTATTTATTTGGAGACGAGCGCATGCGCAGGTTTATGTCATATGAGGCAAAAGGCGTGTATGTATGTGTGCATGTTTGCCTTCGACAATGAGTCACTATGTTGTAATGCCGGAGGACAGTCTATTTCGGCACGATGAGATTATGATTAATTCACAAGAAACACTCAAGAGTTTGTTAGATTGGTCGATCGATATACCTATCTATAAATACATATGTGCATATATTTACATAATATAACTTGAGATACTGCTGGTAAGAGGGTTGTGTCGTTTTATTTTCGTTTACTGATTTCAGATGAGAATAATAATGACCTGCTAATGACGTAACTTCATACATGTTCGTGTCAACTAAGGTCTAAACAATATACTTACTGCGATCACCAACCCGCCTGCCATGCGTGGTGATTATGGGAATGTCCTCTATGATCGTTCATTATATTGTATATTGGTAGGGCCATGTTTAATTGATATAAAATACATTTATTAGGATCATACGAATAAATTTTTAGCTACCTACATTATCTACTCTTCTATGTCTGATCAACCCATCCCCGATGATCCAACAGAACAAATCCATGAAATAAACACATATACACTACACTAGGCAAGCAGGTTAGTGACCTTAGAACGAGTGTTTTCGAACATACAATGCTGCTACGTCTTTGGTCCATCGGTATTTGGGCACCGGGGGCGCGATCGAACGCAGACAAAGCGTACACCTCACCCCCGGCTAGATGTAAGAGGAAGGACACCGTGGGGTTTTAGCCTGTTTGAGTACTTGGGCAAGAAGAATGGTTTTCCCGCCATTTCTCGGTAGTTAGAATCTCGGTGGACAGTGGCATGGTGAACCGCCTGTAATATGCGTTTACGGCAGGGACGCCCTGCGGACGAGGGAGGGCCAACTCTTACTGGCTAAGACCGCACGATGTTCCTTCGACCTACCACCTATCGTTGCGCATAGGATCGCACACGCATTACCCCCTGGAATATATACACAAATACAAAGAGAACTAATGAAATGAGACGTGTGACACCAATGACATTTTACAAATAGACGGGCCATACATGAATTTCATTGCACTACAGAGCGGCGTAAATTTGACTATAGCTACTACCATTTGACTATAGCTACTATCACTATATGTAGTTATATATAGTGGTAGTGGCTATA
This sequence comes from Diloba caeruleocephala, assembly GCA_947459985.1. Taxonomy (NCBI): domain Eukaryota; kingdom Metazoa; phylum Arthropoda; class Insecta; order Lepidoptera; family Noctuidae; genus Diloba; species Diloba caeruleocephala. The sequence goes on along the minus strand of OX381606.1, from coordinate 24,389,550 downwards.
GTCAAATTTACACCTCTCAACCAGTGCGCGAAGAAAGGGAGAGAAAATAAAAGCCACAATGCGGCATACCGGTTGTTCGAAAGAGATGAATATACACCTTTTTGTTACGTGCAGCTGCATGCTCGTTGGTCTGAAAGCGTGTGACGTAGCAATCACAATCCTAGCACCGGCTGCCATTAGACCGTGTAATAAAACAAAATGCCGTAATTTTTATTTACAGTATAGATTTACGCATTAAATGACGTTTTGTTCTCACCATAATTCGATTTCGTGCATAAGCGTTATATAAACACAGGAGGGCATTTTTTCTGCAATATGTTGCAAGGATTAGTTTAAGATTGACGTAAGTGAAAGCCGGGCAAATTACCTTGCTTTCTTATAAATAATTAAAGACATTATAAAAAACGTGCGAGCCTACAGTAGTCGCATATGATGTTGTAACATCTGATATCTCACCTTGGTAATAAGGAACAATAGTAAAAGACAAAAATACAAATGTTCGAATGGCGCCAAAACCCAGCACATCACAGCGCATGCACTAAGGAGGTGCTGCCACAGATAAGTAATAATTGGAATCAAAACATTTTTCTAATTTCTAATAATAATTAGAAAAAAAATGGGACATCCTTGGTAATATTGCTTAGATTTGCCCTGTATCATAATGAAAAAGAACTGTATTATAATATTATTTTTTTAGTGATAAAGTGTTATAATTTGATTCTATTTTAAAATCTTCCCCGGCTTCCTGTTACACACTTGCCCCCCTTTTCACGAAATCACTCCCACAGATTTCTGTAAAGAGGGAGGTAAGATGTGACACATCAAAAACATTATCGTGGCACTCACCCGGGCCGCGTGCATGTCGCGCTCGGCGGCGGCGGCGGCCAGCTTCTCGGCCGCGTCGTGCAGCGCGGCGCGCACGGCGTGCAGCTCGCGCGCGCGCGCGTCGCGCTCGGCCGCCGCCGCGCGCGCGCTCGCCTCGGCCGCCGCCACCTCGCCGCTGGCCGACATACGCGCCGCTCGCTCCTGCTCCAACGAAGCGGCTAAACCCATCGCCTAATTAAACATTACACTGGAATTAGATCACCATTGTCATCTTCTTATACAGTATATTGAGACACATCAAGTCAGCCGTTAACTGCCTCGGCAAATAAATTATTTTTATATTATTGTAGTATATTACATATTTAACGTAACGCCCAAAGGAAAAACAGCGAAATCCTTATAAGATCACTCGTGTGTCTGTCCGTATGTCACAGACGATTTTCTCTGAATCTACTGAACTGATTAAGTTGCAATTTAGTACACGTATCGATTTCGGCGACCCAAACATAAATGTGCAACGTAAATAGAGGAATTTTTAAATATGAGGGTCACTTTTAGGGGGGCAATTTAGAAAATTAAATAATGCAGTTTTGCAAACAGTACCATGTAACATATGAAATGAAAGGGGTTATTGAGAGTCTCCAATATATTTACTTTATAATTTTAAAACATACATTTATAGTTTTAAAGTTATTCAAGAAATGTTATCACTCCCCCCCCCCCATTATCTAAGAAACTACTGAGCCTAAAATTTTGCCAATATTGTGCGTGCAAACTTACGTTTACAGGTGGAATGTATGGAAGAACATGTTTTTCAGCTACAATATTATAATTGTTATTGGGTTAATTATTTTAGTTTCCACAAACATTGGGTTAGGTTAATAAAAAATACATGGTAGATAACATATTCATCATACGGAACCCTCTCCACAACTCGCACTTGTCCGGTTTTATCTAGATATTTATGTTTATTTATTTATTCTTTATGCACAAACATGTACAGAGGCGGACTTAATGTCTTAGACATTTAACCATCATTTGTATACATGGAGTTATCTCACTAGCTGTTCTCCATAGGATCGACTATTTGGAATCATGCAACTCAGATTCTGACGTTTCATAAGTATATAATAAACTCTGAAGTCAAACCAAATTAACGAAGGATTGACCAGCTAACTCCTCAACCTAATTATTTGGTGTTTGGACTGCTTAACGGCTGTCATATTTACGGTACACAAGGTACCGGCAAGACAGTAAGAGAATACAATGAAGTATTTCGTTGTCAATTTCAGTCACTGTAACTAACAGTTATTAGATGCTAAAACGAAGAAGACTAAGGAAAAATATTTATATTAGAATTTAGATGATAATAATCTAAGTAACCTTCTCGGTTTCCTGACGATGTTCGCCTTCTAACTTCTGCAGTCTCTGCTGCATTTGCCTGTAGTCGACGCTAAGCATGGACATCTGACGGTCTTTCTCTTGGCAAACCGACTCCGACCGCTGTCGCGCAGTCTTCTCCTCGTTCAGTTTGGATTGTAGGGCTGTTGTATAATATTGCAAAAATATCGTAAATAAATGTGAATTTGAAGCCCTGCTGTTAAAAAATACAATTTTAAATGTGAACAATATTATTACTATGGAATAGTAATAATATTGTTCACATTTATATATTATCCGATATTTTAAAAACACATTGGGTACACACAGCTACATATCAAGCTATACGTTTCCAGTATAGGTTGATCTGGGACTGCACGGAAAATCTATACATAAGAGATCAACTTATACTGGAAAATGTATAGCCTGACATGTAGCCGTATCTGCAATCGGGTTTTCAGACAGGTTGATAAATATTATGAACTAAAAAAACACATTTTTTATTTAGTATAGTTACAAGTGAAACTACGCTGGACCTACAAAGTCAACGGAGGTATATTAGCAAACTGGACAATACCTTTAAATATCTTTTCCAATGTTCCTGAGGCATGCAAAAAGTGAAGGTATGAAATATATTTTTGGGAGCAGTTTAGCTCATTTAAACATGAGAGGGTTGTAGCGTGGGCTAAATGGTAGAAAAAATAAAATATGTCGAAATACTAACACTCACCCTTAACTAGCTCCAAATTGGCTTCTTGTTTAGAGAGTAGCTGCGACCGTTGTGTGTCCTGATGGGCACGCACTTCCTGCTGATACAAATGCTGTGCGGCACGTAGTTCGTGAGCCAACGAAGCACACTCCTTCTCCAGTGATGAAAGCCGCTCTGAAAGCTGCCTGTTATCCGCCATGATTTGATTTAGTCTCGCCGAAGACCTTTCGAGCTCTGCATGAGCAGCGTTCAATCTGCTTGTGGCTTCTGCGACTGCCGCATCTGAACGTTGTTTAGCTGCCTTCACGGCGGCAAGTTCCTCAGAGAGAATGCTTCGTTCCCTCTCCAGGTTGTCTCGCTGAGCACGCAGGCTTGCCATGGTGCCATCGTTGACAGCAGCGGCTGCGGCCTGCGCAGCTGTCAGTTCCGCCGCTAGTTTTCGTGACTTGGCAGCAGACTCAGCTTCCTGTTTTAATTTTTCACGTAACTCTGTCAACTGCATTTCTAAAGCATTTATTTTGTCATTATAATTCTGCAAATTATTTATTTCTTTAGCTCGTTTGCTTTGCTCTTCGTCAAGCCGCCGCTTAGCTTCATTAAAGTTAAATTCAGCTTTTCTTCTAGTCTCAGCTTCTATGTCAGCCTTTCTTTGCAACTCTCTCAGATCGTGTTTAAGTAACGCTAATTCTTTGTCTGTGTCAGCTATTATTTTCTTATTCCTAGCTTCCCTTTGAGATAATTCTTCTAGCTGAGCACATAAAGTGACTTGTGTGTCTTCCAATTTCCGCCTGCCATCTCTTTCCCTTTCGAGTAATTTCTCTAGCTGCAATATAGCTTCAGATCCAACATTATTTATATGATTATTAGATATAGTATCTACTACGTCGGCTGCCTTTAATCCTCTACCGCATAACTGATAATCGCCATTGTAAGTAAATCCTACAAATGGCAAATGATTACCAACAAATGCTTTAGGCACTGGGAAAGATTCATCCAAAGCATCAGACTTTTCCATGTCATCAAAGTTCCTCGTATCATCATCACTAGACAATTCAGGCACAACAGGTGGTATAGAATCTCTTAAGTTTTCAAAACTCCATTGATCATTGATGAAGAAAGGATGCTGCTTGATTTCATCAACACTATTTTTACCTAATCTTTTAGTTCGATCTGTTAGAAGCCCTCTGATAAGAGATTTAGCATCCTTTGAAATTTCTACATCATCAGGAAACTGAAGAGAGTTCCTATGGTCCATGATCTTGCCATAGGTTCCAACTAAACTGTCGGCATAAAAAGGAGGATCGCCGATGAGCATTTCATACAAAAATATTCCCACAGCCCACCAATCACATTCACGACCATACACTCCTTCGCCATTTTGTGACTGTAACACCTCAGGTGATATATAATCAGGGGTACCAACTGCATTGCTAGCCCGCACAAGTCCATCAGGCCCCATTCTCATGCATGTACCAAAGTCAGCTAACTTTAGGTGACCATATTTGTCAATTAACATATTATCTGGTTTTACATCACGGTGTACAAAACCCATACCATGAATTACATCTAAAGCAAGCACAATTTCCATTGTATAGAACTTAGCCCATTTCTCAGGTATGTCATAGTTTGACATAAGACTGACAAGGTCGCCACCGGGCATGTAGTCCATAACCATATAAAGATATTTATGGTCTTGAAATGCAAAATGGAGTTTTAATATCCACTCAGAGTTAGCATGTGCCATTATATGCCGCTCCTCCCAAAAGAATGTTGAGTCAGATCTCTTGATCATTTCAACCTTACTAAGTAGCTTCATGGCATAAACTTGACGTGTAGACTTATGTCTGACTAGTTGCACTTCACCAAATGCTCCACGGCCAATTACCTTGATCAAATCAAAATCTGCTGCTTTCATACGTAGGTCTACTATGTCTGAAGCAAAAGTTTCATCTACAACAAAAAAAAAGGTTTACAAATTAAGCTAAGACCTGACATTTCTTGATATATTGTATCAAAAATGTTATTAGTTTAAGATATGTTACATGACAATCACAGCATAGCATACGGCAATGAATATTTTTCTATTTTTTTTTTACTGAGCCTGATTGTAGTCCATTATTGACTACAGCTCAAAAAGGGCGGGCTCGACCGCTGTAACCGAATTCCGAAAAAAAGTAGCATCATTGTTATGATTCTGTGTTTCGGGCGATAAGTGAACAGTATTAGAAGCCAACCCCCATTCCTCCTCCCTACTGATTTCTCCTGCTTTAAAAGATCAGCCACTATGCATAAGTGACTCTGTTGCTGCAACTTACATCAGGGCAGTGATAGCTTACCATCATGCGAAACGCGTGCCGGTGTATACCAGTTGGAATATACCATTTATATTCCATCTCCTCTCGTGGAGGTCGTAAAAGTCGACTAAGGGACTCTTAACCAGAGGTATGGACAGCAGCGTCCCTTTTGCTGAACAGTAACAATTCTGCGGTGAGCGCAGTACTCCCCCTAAATGATGACACAATTTAAGCACCGGCGCCCAGTTCCCGGCAGCCCCACTATTCCTGGACATAGTAGTGGCCATGGTAAGCGCGGGGGGTGCTAAGAATCCCGGGATGAGATCCAGCTACCACCCCAAACGAAAACTGGCCCTGGTAACATATAACGCACCCACACTTAGGGCAGACATAAATATCATTGAGCTGGAAGAAGAAATAGATAAGCTGCCTTGGGAAGTCATGGGTTTATCAGAAGTCCGAAGAGAGGGCGAGGACACGATAATCTTGAAATCCGGCAAATTATTCTACTACCGGGAAGGCGACCATCTGTCTCAAGGTGGTGTCGGGTTTCTACTTCGCAGGTCCCTCATTAACATCATAGTTAGCATTGAAAGTGTGTCGAGCAGGGCAACGTAAATTATACTCAGAATATCCAAGAGGTATTCGTTGAAGGTCATACAGGTCTACGCACCGACCTCACCACACCCAGATGATGAACTGGAAAGCATGTATGAGGACGTAAGTAGGGCCATACAAACCTCCATGACATACTTCACTGTTGTGATGGGGGACATCAACGCAAAGCTGGGCACACGATGCAATGGTGCGTTGAGCGTGGGACAATTTGGGTATGGGAACGGAACCCCAGGGGGCAGAGGCTGGCCGAGTTTTTGGAAAAGGAGTGTCTCTTTGTGATGACCTCCTTTTTCCGAAAGCCGCCTCACAGGAAATGAACCTGAATGAGTCCTGATGGTTCCACAAAGAATGAAATTGGCTTCATGAGCAATAGGAGACAAATATTCAATGATGTCTCTGTGATCCTTAGGGTGAAAAGTGGTGGTGATCACCGAATGGTAACACACATGGCACATTGAAAATTAATCTCAAAGTTGAGAGGTTTCGTCTGATAAAGTCTACGCTCCGCCCCTCGAGCGCTCATATCCAAACCCCGCGTCGACTAAGCCAGAGGTTTTGAGAGAGATTGAGAACTTCTACCGCCGGCTATAATCATCATCATTATATCAGCCACAGGACGTTCACTGCTGACCAAAGGCCTCCCCCTCAGATTTCCACAACGAGCGGTCACATGCCGCTCTCATCCAACGACTCCCAGCGACCTTCACCAGGTCGCTGCGTTTTCCGGTGCGCGGTCTCAATTCGAGAAGCTTTGTGGTCAAACGGCCATCAGTTCTACGAGCAATGTGCCCTGCCCATACACCTCGGTAACTATACCTACCATTGGCTCTGACGAACACCCGCGAGCCAAACAAACCCTACACTATACCGATGATATCCAAGATATCCCGGACATCAGCCTGTACGAGATGGCCTTGAAACAGCTTAAAAAATGACAGAGCTTCTGAAAGCGAGTGGAACACGGGTACCTAAAGTTCTTCAGAATCTATTTCATTCCTGCTATTTCAATTATGGAACAGAGGCGAGGTGGTGCTCTTCTTCAAAAAGGGTGACAACAGCCTGTTTAAGAATGAAGAATTATAGACCCATCTCGCTTCTGAGCCATGCTTATAAGCTGTTTTCAAGGATCATCACTAATCGTCTCGAGCGCAGGTTTGATGACTTCTAGCCTCCTGAATAAGCCGGTTTCCAAAAAGGTTTTAGTGCCATAGACCAGATCCATACGCTGCGGCAGGTTATACAGAAGACCAAGGAGTATAATCTGCCACTATGCTTAGCGTTTGGGGACTATGAGAAAGCCTTCGATTCGATCGAAACCTGGGCAGTGCTGCAGTATCTGCAGCGGTGCCACATTGACTATCTGTACATAGAAGTGTTGAAGTGAAGTAGTTCCATTGTGGAGAGGTGTGAGACATGGGGATGTAATTTCCCCAAAACTGTTCACCGCTGCAATAGAGGCTGCCTTCAAGCTACTAGAGTGGAAAGGATTCGGCATTATCATCAATAGCGAGTAACGTGAATACCATATGGGACAGAGAGATGGGCCACATAAGTAAGCTCAAGGTCACTCAGCGAGCTATGGAGAGAGGTATGCTTGGTATTTCTCTATGAGATTGAATCAGAAATGAGAAGATCCATAGAAGAACTAAAGTTGCCGACAAAGCTGAAAAAGGATTAATAAACTGTAGTGGCAATGGGCAGGGCACATTGCGTGTAGAACTGATGGCCATGGGTAAAAAGGTTCTCGAGTGGACACCACGTACCAGAAAACACAGTGTGGGATGACTTCCAAAGAGGTGGACAGATGACCTGGTGAAGGTTGCTGGGAGCCAATGGAAGCGTGTAGCACGTAACCCCTTGTTATGGAAATCTGTGGGGGAGGCCTTTGTTCAGCAGTGGACATCTTTTGGCTGATATGATGTTGTTGATATCTACTTAATAACACTCATAACCAGAGGTCGGAATTAGGTAGAGTTATTCATGTACTTACTTTTTTCCTGTGGCAACACTACAGCTAACAGCTGATTTAAATTTGTCCGTAAATTTTATATTCTAATTTATGTTTAAAATCATAAAGATACAGCCTTATCCCAATTAATCACTACTTAATTGTTAAAATAAGTGTATTATATAATAATAATAACGTTTTGTGTATCAATTGTTCGATAATAGAACAGATGAATCAGTGAGGTTAGTCATACTTTGCATGTCATTATCATCTCATAAGGTATTGTTTTGTTGATTATTCTATTTATTTGAATAGAATTAGTATCGTGAAACCACCTACATATTAATTAGAATCGGTCAATACGATAAATATACCGATTAGATTGCCATCATAACGTAAACATAACCTTAGTCAATTTAAGTTAGGTTTTACAACTTCTCATTATTTTGTCTCTTTACTTCTATTTTTTCTCGCTTGCTCAACCATGATGACTCGCAGGGCTATTGCTCGTGAGGAGGAGTTGAAACTACAACTTACATTGAAAGAATTAAAGGCCTCGAAGGAGTTGTGCGACCAACTTGACAAAGAAAGAGATGGCAATGAAAGGGAACTTATAGATATATTAGACAAGAATAGAAAGTTAAAAACCGAAATGGCACAGCTACATAATAAATTCACTGATGCCATAGATGCCCGGGACAGGCTCCAAGTCATTGTAGACGGATTCAACGAATGTAGTATTGAATATGAACAAGCCCTGACTCGTATACATGTATTAGAACAGCAGCTACAGGAGGCACATAGTCAGATCACACTGCTGGAAATGACTAAACTTAATGTCACAGCTTCACTGAATCAAAGTTTATTTGATGAATTGGTTCCTACTGCCCCGAGCATGGTTTCTGCTTCAATTAATATAAATCCATCATACCCAATACATCTGACATGTGATATTGAAAACAACTCATGTAATTTGGTGAGGGTTGTTAATTGCAGCAAAAACAAATTAAAGAAATACATAAAAATTAATCATTACATTAAAAAAACTCAAAAATTGGTAAAAAGACAGAAATTTTTCATCAAAAATGTTAAATTAAACCGAGAAAGATTGCAATTACTGAAAAAACTAGACATGTACTCATTCAACTTAGAACAATGTACTAGGAGATACAAAGTTGACACCGGAGACTTGCAGGATGAGCTTCAGCATCTTCAGGAAAAACTCAACTCTATGACAAATAAATACACCGCCTCAGAAAAACAAATGAGGGAGTACGTACTAGCAATGAATGAATTGGTGGGCTCACATCATACAAATACCTCTGAGCATTCTCAATCACCACAAATTCGCACTAACAAAAGTGATTATAACCTGTCACCTAACCATTCATTGTCTCTATGTGATACCGCCATGCCAGAATCTTGTGTTAGTTTACCAATTATCAGTAGTTCCCTAATAAAAAGCTTTGGATGTATGAAGAACAAAAATGATATTGTAATATTTAGTGATGAAATTGGGAAGGATATAGGGCGTTTACTGACAAATAAATATGAAGGACACTCAATCATAAATTACTGTATGCCTGGTCTGTCCCTTTCAGGTATAATGAATAAAATAATTAATTATAAGTTTAGTCGGGACACCACACTCTTAATTTTTGTGGGAAATAGGGGAAATGTGAACAAGAGAGATTTACAAAATTATTACAGCAGTTTATGCAATGTTAACTTAAGAAAAATTGTAATGTTCACATTCCCATATAGCAAAACCTTGCCACAGGAAGAAAATGACTTTAGATACCAATTGAATATGACATTGCATACTATGACATATAATAATAATTTATTTCATTTAATTGATACTAACAATTATGTTAGTGATAGTTTTTATTTGACAAAAGATATGTACTATCTTTCTAATTATTGTAAAAGACAGATAGCTGTGTCGCTATCATATTTTTTATGTGTATCAGCCAAAAATTTGGCTAAACAAGTTGCTTCTATTGAGCAATGTTCTAGTTTTGACATTACTGATTATTCAGCCAGTAATTTCGCTATACAAAATGACATGGAAAATAATTTAAATTAGAAAGTAAGACAATGGAGGGAACCTCCTGCTTAAAGCTATTTAGTTCAAGTAAAAGCCCAAGATTTAGTAATTTATGTAAGAACTTAGACACTATCAACCTGGTGCATCAAAATATTCAAGGTATTATGGGCAAAGATTTAGAAATTGAATTGTTCATGAACTGCAATAACATTGATATTTTATGTATTACAGAGCATTGGCTAAAAAGTCACCAGTTTATGTTCAATTTCAATAATCACCAGGTTGGCAGTTCGTTCAGCAGAGAAAATGCAATACACGGTGGCTCATTAATTATAGTCAATAATCAGATTAAATTTAAAGAACGTAAAGATCTTGTGAGCCTCTCTGTTGAACAAACAATAGAAATAGCCTGCGTCGAATTGGAGCGGTTCATTGTATTAAGCGTATACAGACCTCCTTCAGCATTGTATGACTGTTTTGAAATAGTCATGGATGAAGTACTGCATAGAATCAGTAATTTGGACAAAACGGTTATCACATGCGGTGATTTCAATGTTAATTTATTGGAAAATTCTAGTTTAAGTGTAAAAATTCAAAGCCTTTTTCAGTCATACAATCTGGTTAATTTGTTTCTGGAGCCTACTAGAATTACTCAGACCACAGCCACATGCTTAGATAATATATACACAGATATTATACCATCCTACAAACAAGTTATTAATTTATTAGACTCGGATCATTGTGGACAACAGATTACTGTTGTAAACCAAAGAAAAAGTGTGGGTAAAAAGGATATCACTGTTTGTCCAAAAACCGCGATTCGCTTGGAAAGATTTAGAAATAAGCTTAGAAATAAATTAACTTTTTTGCCATATAATGATAATCCAAACATTTTATATAATGATTTTTTTAATATGTACTGTCAAGAATTTAATTCTACTTTTATCCCCAAGAAAATCTCGGTTAATGGAAATGCAAGTTTTAGTGAATGGGCTACTATTGGAATTCATATAAGTAGAAAGAGACTATATGAACTATATAATGAACGCACATATTTTAATAGTGATACTTTTAATCTATATGTGAAAAATTACTCCAAATTATTCAAACGAATTTGTCATATAGCAAAATCTCGTTATTTGAGTTCCAAAATAAAAAGTAGTGATAACATAATTAAAATGACTTGGAATATAATTAGTAGTGAAACTGGAAGAGCTAATAGCCGGGACAGTGACTATAGCTTAATTATAGATGACAACATCATTAAATCAGAATTAGAAGTTGCTACAGCTTTTGAAAAGTTTTTTACCGACATTCCCGTTTCGACTACAAAGTCGCTGAATTCTTCACCCACTGTTGCGGAAACTATACTTAAAAGTAATGTTAACACTTGCAGTAATCAATTTAAATTTGATCATGTTAATTACAGAGATATAATAAGAATCTTTAACACGCTAAATAATAAAAAAACCGCTGACTTGTGGGGAAATTCCGTTAAAGTAGCCAAATCAATTATTGACATTGTTGCACCTGAGTTGGCAATAATTTTTAATGAATGTGTTGACCGTGGAAAATTTCCTGATCTTATGAAAAATAGTAAGATTATTCCTTTGTTTAAATCAGGTAGTACATCTGACCCTACAAATTTTAGACCTATTTCAGTACTACCTACATTTAGTAAAATTTTTGAAAAATTGATTTTGGTACAAATGCAAAGCTTTTTTGATAAGTATCATTTATTACATTGCAAGCAATTTGGCTTTACAAAGGGTCGTTCAACAACTGATGCCGGTGTTGAACTTTTAGGACATATTTTCGGTGCGTGGGAGGATTCACACGATGCCTTGGGCATTTTCTGTGATTTGTCTAAGGCATTTGATTGTGTTGTTCACGAAATTTTGATCAGGAAATTACTACACTATGGTATTAAGGACTCTGCGCTGGCTCTTCTTGTTTCATATTTGAGTAATAGGATTCAGAAAGTAGATATTAATGGTAAGATATCTCCTGGGTCTGTAGTTAAAATGGGAGTACCACAGGGCTCAATTCTAGGCCCATTTTTGTTTCTTATATATATAAATGACTTACCCTATACTGTAGGGGATAATCATGAGATAGTGTTGTTTGCAGATGACACTTCGCTTTTATTTAAACTCAAACGCCAACATCTGGCAACTGACGATATAAACAGCGCTATCTCCAGAGTGGTCAACTGGTTTAATGTTAACAATTTACTCTTGAACGAGAAAAAAACTAAATGTATGAAATTTACAACACCTAATGTTAAAGCAGTAAAAGCCACTGTACAAATGAATGGTGCGGAGTTGGACCTTGTGGACACCGCAGTGTTTCTAGGTATTACTTTAGATTCTAAGCTGCAGTGGGGACCGCATATACTAAAATTGTCGAAAAGGCTTAGCGCTGCAGCATACGCAGTAATGAAAATTCGTTATTTAACAGATGTAGAAACAGCGCGACTAGTATATTTTGGTTATTTTCATAGTGTAATGTCGTATGCTATTCTGTTGTGGGGTAATGCTGCCGATATCCAAACTATTTTTGTGCTGCAGAAACGAGCTATCCGATCAATTTATAAGTTAAGCCCTCAATATTCACTCCAACAGAAATTTAAAGAGATTAATATAATGACCGTTCCATCCCAGTACATTTATGAAAATGTTTTATATGTACATAAAAATATTAACCTCTTTACAAAAAACAGTGATATTCATAATATTAATACCAGGAACAAACACAAACTGGTTGTTCCTGCTACCAGGCTTCAGAAGATAAGCAAATCGTTTAAATGCCAATGTGTACGTTTTTACAATAAAATCCCAAGTGATATTCAGAAATTAAGCCTTAATAAATTTAAGTCCATTATAAAGCAGAAGTTGTGTAGAAAGGGTTTCTATAAAGTTACAGAGTATATGGACGACAAAAATGCTTGGGATTGAGCTGCTCCAATGTTCAAAGGCCGATATTGACATTATTGGGTTTGATGTATCAAATACCATTGCCATTAATTTTTATTTACTTTGACATTTTTTTATAATGGATTATATTAATTCATTTAATGACATTTGATTATCCCTCATCCTCAATTTGTTTAAGTGACACCAATTACTTTTTGGTGTTGGTTGTTTTTGTTTTATATTCGCTTTACTTAGATTTGAAACTGTAAGTGCGAGGACCATGTGGATTATTAATTTATTTTGTTTAATTGACGTGATAGTTGTCTGGCAGTTTAGGTATGTCATGCTCACTCAAGTGTCCTGCTGATGGTGGCGTCGTGTATCGGGTCGCTTAGTTGCCCTACAATATGGTTGAGCCGAGCGACGCTGATGCATGCGTCATGCTCGTGAACGAGTGCTGTTTGTTGGGATTGGTCAGCTTAATGCTGCCATGACAATTTAATCATAATTTAACATAAATATCAGGCTTGTTTAGTGTGGACTTTTAAAGAAGTTTACTTTTTTCTGCTACATTGTCCTCACATTATTTATTTTGAGAGCAATGTAACCAAAAATACTGTAACAATTATTATGATTTAAAAAGAGTAACCATGGAGTTTCTTGCCCGTTCTTCTCCATAGGAAATCAACATCTTGGAACGCGGCAACTAAAGCCTTGACTGTTCATGGGTGCCTGTATATGGTTTTACATGAATAAAAATATTTTTATCTTATCTTATCTTATCTTATCTACACTGATTTCATACAGCGAAAGAAGAAAGTGGATATGCCTCAAATCCCGAGATTAATTTTAAAGAGCAGAAAAAAATCCCGTGATTTTTTAAATAAAAAGTTATTTACTTTTACACAATTTCGACGTTGCCAAACTTACATCAATGACATCGGATGTCCGAAGTTGCAAAATTCCAATACGCGCGATGTTGCCACATTTGTAGTTCGCACAATATACTCGTAGCTTGTGAGAACAAAAGAATACAATAGCGGAAATGCGGAGCACTCCCCGCTTAACGGAATGTACTAAATTTTGTCTCTTTCTACCGCATTCAAACTATCTATTAGCAATAAATCGGTTTACTCATTCACACAGCTTGTTTCCTATTGTGTTTTGTGTGGTGAATCCTGTTTGACCCTAGCTTGTTTACTGGATTCTGGACTATACTTAATACGACTATTTCGGCACGCATTAACGGACTTTGATTTGGCCTTACTGTATTGGATGATTGGATATTTGAAGTTGGTGATATTGATATACTTGGTAAGTTTCTTGTTCATACTTTTATTAAATGTCCTTTAGATTAGATTTTCCCAATGTAGAATGTTAATTTCTATATACCATTTTTCGTTTTGCATTTTACCCACAAAACAGGTTTACGCCCAAAGTAGCTTCTTTGACCGAAGACTGAGCGAAAAGGGGTGTACAGTGAATCAATAAATCTAGTGCCCTTGTGCTTACTAAGTAGAAGCAGACACTTCAAATTTATACAGAATGTGTATTACTATAGTTGCTGTAACAATAAATCTATATAAAGTATAATACAAAGTACGCTTCTCGCCGTCTGTGTCTCTGTATGAATTTATGCACGCTTAGATCTTTTAAAGTACGCAACTGTTGTACCCTATCTCTCACATACTTACAAACACATTCATACGGTTTTCTAAGATTTACTTTTTTTTTGCTCCAGATTAAAAGTATTACCATGGCGCAGAGTTCAATCAAAGAAGCCACCGTCAACAAGTGGATCAAAGATAATCCGGAGTTATTTTACGACCATGCAAGTGGATTAATTTACTGCTCTAAATGCAAAGCACATTTGAGTGCAACTCGTCACAGTAACTTCAAAAGACATGTAGAAGGAGCAGTACATAAAGGCACGAAGAAAGAGTGCCACACTCCTTTAGAATTTTACTTCGACTTAATAGAATTTATGATTCTTTGTAACATACCATGGTCCCAACTGAGCAATGCATTTAAAACATTTTTTCAAAAGTATGTGTTGCAATTGCGTAAATATTAAACTACCTAGTGAATCCTTATTGAGAAAAGTTTACCTGGATCAGCTTTTTAAAATCAAAGTACAAGCGATGCAAAGTAAGATTGTAGATAAAAAGCTATGGCTTTCAGTAGACGAAACTACGGATTTATTAGGAAGAGCTGTCGTACATTTGTTGGTGAGACCATTAGAACCTAGTAGGTGCTATCGGCCTTACTTAGTGGTATGTAAAATGCTAGATACTGTAAATGGAACAACGATATCACAATTTGTATCTTGATTCTTTAAAAAATATGTGGGGAAGTTCATTTGAGAGGAAACTAGATAACGTTAGAATGTTACGTACAGACAGTGTGGCATAATCATGTATGCTATCAGCTGGTAGAATGTTAAAATCAACTTTTCCAAAAATGTTGCATTTCACATGTTTAGCCCATGCTCTAAATCTTGTTGCGGGGTGGATTAGAAAAGAGAACCCTAATGTTGACAGTTTAATTTAAAATATGAAAAAAGTTTTTTTTAAGGCACCATAAAGAATTAAAATCTTTAAAGAAATGTGTCCGGATTTACCTTTACCTACTGCAATTCCCAGATGGGGTACTTGGCTTGATGCAGCATTCTATTACGCTAAGCATTTTGATGAAATTAAATCTGTATTGTCTGTGCTGAATAGTCAATAGGCCAAATCAATAGAGAATGCTTTAAACATTTTTAATAATAACGACAACATTAAGGATGATTTGTCTCGTATTTACGAAAAAAATTCAATTATACCAACAGCTTTGACATCTCTTCAGACACCCGATCTTTCTCTAATGGAATCATTTGAAATATTTGTTGCAGATTGTTGATGTTGATGATTGAGTGGTGAGATTAGCTTTGAGATGGGCAAATTGCGAGAGCTTAGAAAGTTAAATTGGAAAATGTCATGGATAGAAATCCTGATTTGGACACTATCAGAAATATAGCAGAAAAAAATTCTTCCTGCACTAATGACGAGGAGGAGGAAGTGTATAAATTTGCTAACCTCACCTCGGTTGACATAGAGCGATCTTTTTCAATGTACAAATGGATTTTAGACGTTCGGAGAAATTCATTGAAGCCAGAAAATATTGTAAAGCTAATGGTCGTATATTTTAATTCTCACAAAAGTTATACAGTAATGTCGGAAGCAAACACTTCAAATCGTACTGGTAATGAATCTGACAAGGAAAATGATTCTGATGGGCCGTTTGAATAAGCAAACCCTCACGAGTCTAGGCTAGAAGCAAAAGTATTCGCTCGTATTCATAAAAAAGGTGAAATATGCGTATGAGAATTTGCTTAAGACTATCAATAATTTGTATTGTGAATTAATGTAAACTAATAAAAATTGTATGTTAATAATCTTAGTTTTATTTGTCTATCTCTGAGGTTTTTATTATTATTTATTCGTAATATTGTTGGCCACATGGGATTGTCCATTAGAAATCCCGGGAAGGTCCACATTAATATCAACATTTCGATGCAAGTACATAAATAACTCTACCTAATTCCGACCTCTGCTCATAACACTGACTGACTCACAGGACTATGGTGAAACAGTTAAACCTTAAACTGGTCTAGAAACATGAAATGACAGAACAGGATTTCCTTATGTAACATAGGTGAGCAGTAAGAAAGGATTTTTAATAATTCATCCTGACAATGAAGTTAAATCAGGCACAGGGCTTGTAATACTATGATATTTTCTATCCAGATATTTAAATCTTGTTAGTATATATTACAAAAGATAAGTCATGACCTTAGTAGTAAATGCTTATTTACACAAAAGATAAGTAATGTAAGCACATTACTTATCTTTTGTGTATCCACATTCACTTGCTAAACATGACCCTTCTCAAAAAAGCACTGCAAGGAATAGTTGTCAGAAAGTATAGCCATAATCACCATGCTTGGCAAACATGATGACCCCACTCCTAGCATAACATAGGCACTTTGTTTACACTAGTATAAATGTGAAGGACAAAAAGACTGTACAAGAATGTGACCTGGACACAAGAAAAGTCTAAAAAAGAAACAGAAATCACTATTTTTAGAACCATCTGAGTAGGCTACTATGACAATACAGGACCCGCACTATTGTACCTCCATTGAGGAACTTGTGACAAAGCTTAATCCAACAACAAATACAGTCCAACAGAATGCAAAGATCATGCAATCCGTCTAATTTTCCAATAGTTATCACAAATACATAAATATGCAGTTGTTTCTATATGATGTTTTCAAATTTCCACTAGAGTCCATGTGCAAATTCTATGATAAATCCAAAGGAGGCTGAGGAAAGAAATTATGTCATTGGGAATGCCCATTTATACAATTTGCGCAATTAATTACTATGCCTAAGGCTACCTATAGTCTATGCAGTCATTACCGTCATTCTCTAGTTTGATCCAAGTTCTAGTGCTGACTGCGTGCAGATCTTCTTTTTGTATATACCGTTTTATGTGTTTTTGAACTTCATCCATATTATAATATTGTATTAAGATGTTATGTGTGTCTATGCAGGGGTTAATTACCAATGATAATGAACCATTTTAGAAAATCTTACTATTGGGAAACTAGTACTAGTTTATATATAGCACATATCACTTCTTTTTGTTTTTTACTGGACCCAGTGGAAATTCTCCATGAACTTCCTCCGCCCTGGGGAAGGACAAAGGAGCATGCTGGACTCCTACCGGCTAAAACCACTGGGTTGGTCATTTTCGGCACTTAAAGGGAACTCCAGGTCCTCATATGATCACACTAGAGCCATATGCACATATCCTGTGTTTATGCTATGAGTGAAGGTGGGTTGCTAGTAATTTAATGAAGAGTATAGATTGTCATTCTGTAACATTTTAATGTTGAGCATTATATTTGAATGTCCAGAATGTATGAGGAGCAAAGGGATACAAACAATACTTACTTTTAAAGCATTTAAATTACTGCTGCATTTGTTTAACATAACAAAATTCAAACTACCTATAAATTTATGTGCCCACTATTTTAGTTTCTTTTTTTATTTCATTCATCATTTCGGCCGAACGAAGTCCACTGCTGGACACAGGCCTCCTCCAAAGATCACCACAACCACCGATATGGATGTGTTGTGGGCTCATTGGGGGGTTTTGCCATAATCGCCACGCTTGGCAGGCGGGTTGGCGATCGCAGTTGAGTTGTTAATGTACTCGAAGGACGCTGCTGCCCATCCTCCGGCTAATCCCTTAGTCGACTTTTACGACACCCATGGGAGGAGATGGGGTGGTGGCATTCTGAGCCGGCACCACACGGCAAATATTTCATTCAAATATATTTATTCATATAGCTTATAAAAATTAACCATCAGTAATGACAAAATTCTAGCAAGTATCAAAAACAGTATCTTTTATTTTCTTTTTTTTTTTAAATGTTGCCCCACACTACGATTTCTCCTGTGTCGTGGGTGCGTTTACAGACATGAATTCTAATACAATAAACCCAGACCCAGAACAACTACCTGCAGATCATACAAATATTTGTTCCGTGCGGGAATCGAACCCACGACCCGGAGCGCAGCAGCCGACTGTATCAGCCACTGCACCAACCGTGCCTATCTATACAAAATATGCCTGAAACATATAATTGTTAAGCACCTTGTTCCTTATGCATTTACAATTGTTATTTCACACTGCCATAGTATTATTTTTAACTGTTCTGTTTCTAATGTTACCTATACTTTCATCATAACCATAATTTCAGCTGAAATCATCCACTGCTGGACAGAAGCCTCCCTAAAAGATTGCCACAACAACTGGGATGTGTTTATTGTGTGCTCATTGGAGGGTTTTGCCATAATAGCCATGCTTGGTAGACGGGTTGGCGATCATAGTTGACAAATACATTAGAATCACTAAATTAATCATATAAAGTTATGGAAAACATTTACTACTCTTCAAAATATTAGAGAAAGAAAGAGATTTTTTCTTCTGATCTAGCAATGATTTAGGTGTAACAACTAATGCAACTTAGTTACTTATCTATAAGTCTTTCAAAATTAACAATATACCTACCAGAGGAAAGAAATAAGAATTATACAAGCTACAAATAATTTACAAACCTAAAAAGTAACTAATAACTTTTGTTTCTATTTTATTTAAGTGTGTGATGTTGTGTGAATTTAGTTTGTTGTAAAGCATGACATGATAATGATGTTTCAAAAACACAATATCATTTTAATTCAGTCATTTCTGTTTCATGTTCATCATTATGATTTTAGAGTATATCTATCGCCATACATTTCATTTGGTAATGGTTGTATTACATGTTCCTGAAATTCTGAATATGGATAGCAGTTTTGTTTTATGCATGAAACTATTACATATGAATTAATTCTAGCCAATAAACAGATTTCAAAATGGAACACTAGTAATACAAGTCTAAATGAAATAAACGTTTTATATGCTGCTTCTGATAAATAATATGCATTATGTACTTACATCTGCTGGTATATGCCTCGACATTCTTCATGCGTCGAATAGCCGGGTGGTCGCAGTCGGAGACGAGCGCCGTGACTGTGTCAAGCAAGCAGTCCACGTTGCCGGTGGAGCGAGGATCACACAGCCGCTCCTCCAGGGCCCGCAGCCGACGCAATCGTTCTTCGTCCTTCACCGATTCCATGCTGTATCCTATTTCTGACGTCCTCTGCCACTAAGGCTAAACGCCACCGCACATTCTCCCGATGACTACGCCGTGTGAGAACACCACTTTCATCACGACACATCAACAACTGGATACGATACTACTTTGTTATTCTTGTATTCTAGTTCAGTCGATAACCTACCATTCAAGGAATAACTTATGTTTCATTATCGAAAAATTCAGTTGCTACAGCTCAGAATGACAGCAGATAAAGGTGGTTCTCACAACAAAGCATATGCACGTTTGCAAACACAACAAGACGATTATTTACATGTTAAAATATCCACTGAATTTGATCCAATTAATAACACTAAATAAACGTAACGATTGGCACAATTATGAGAAACTTGAGTAAAATTACAAATTATTTCGTCCGCTTGACTGATGAACGATGGATGATCGAACAATAAAGTGAAGTTAGACACATACATATTTTAGAAGTTTGCAATGGCGCTAACATAGGATAGGTAATTAATAAGTTACTAAATCTAAAAACACTATAATTCGTTTTCCAAAGAACTTTGATTTAATTATTTGTTCTTATCATAAATATACCTGCAAGCAATATTTTAAATACACAAAAAAAACTATAAGTTAGCTATGGAATCGATTGGTACCAAACTTGAAACTACCATTTTCGACGCAATGCTTTCAATAACTTTGAGCCCCGTGACATTATCGTTAGTACTAATACCGTAATCTGTGCATTATCGCTCTGCTCGAGCATGCAATCGGTAAGCAGGTACACGTATTTATTTATTGAATTCTGATTATTCATCAGCTGAAGAAAAAAGGCAACCTTGTAAATTATTATATTGTATGCACGAGCTGTGGGAAGACCTGAATAAATAAATAAATAAATAAATAATATGGTCCTTGCGTGCATAAATGGTTTATTTAGTCAATGTTTAATTTCAGCCCCCTCTGTTCGTTCCGCGAACTTTTTGACCATAGATGATACATATATATAACCGTAGACTGAGTATTAACTCCATTCAATACTCCATCTACGTATATATCTGAGATTTTTTACTTCCCTCAACAAGTCCAACTGACAGGTGTCAAGAACGCATTCTCTCGGTGGCCGCACTTTATAAACAGCCGTGTTCGTTGTAAGTAGTTCGAGCACAACCATTCCGTCGATATCTAAACTATATGTATGTGCAGGATCGTAGCCGTTTTAAGGATTTTTGAGTGTGTACCTTGAATTAATTCTTATTACGTGTGCCGGCTCAGAATGCCACCACCCCATCTCCTCCCGTGGGTGTCGTAAAAGTCGACTAAGGGATTGGCCGGAGGATGGGCAGCAGCGTCCTTCGAGTACATTAACAACTCAACTGCGATCGCCAACCCGCCTGCCAAGCGTGGCGATTATGGCAAAACCCCCCAATGAGCCCACATCACATCCATATCGGTCGTTGTGGTGATCTTTGGGGGAGGCCTGTGTCCAGCAGTGGACTTCATTCGGCCGTTAGATAGACGTGTTACATTAGCTTCTCAAGTAAAAACTAAAAACTATCGGTGGTAATGTCGAACCATCGATAGTCAGCGATAGTATCCGACCACTATCGCCTGGTGAAAGAGTAAATTGGCCTTCTTGCAGATATCTAGGAAATATGACTGCTCAACCGGACATTTCTGGTGAAGCCAAAAGACGCCTCCAGCCAGGCTTAAATGTTTTTATATGCTAAGCAACTTGCGCTAAGGGCGGCCCCTGCAGGACATGGACCTCAGCTTAGAGCATTGCTGGGGATAACAAGCTATTATTTTGGGGACAGCTGGATCAGTATTATTTAATTTATATTATGGGATGTTTAAATCTACAAGCTCGGCGCGAGCAAGGGACGGGGGGGGGGATAGCCTAAACAAAGCTACAGTGTCGGTTTTGGTTTTTATGATCGTACGAGAGGTGGTAGCACTGACCTCGCTTCCACTTTATTAAAATAAAGGCGGTCGTCAAGTATGATACATTTAAATTAACAACATGATAATATATCAATAACTAAATTAACTATACATAATTAATTAACAGTTATATAAGAGATTTGTAGTTATACAACATTAAAAATATTAACACAAGCAAGTTGTCGTGGCGCTCCAAATTAACGGAATATGACGATTGGAGCTAAAAACCTTTCTCCGACTTTTACAGATATAGCACCCAGAGCGACCACGGATTTGCGGATACAAGACTTCAGTTACATTTATTGAATTACTAGCTGTTACCTGCTTCGCTACGTGTAAAACAATACCTAAGATTGTTCTTTTATATCAATTAAATAAAAAGTATCGTATTCCAGGACATAATCTACCATTTTCATCATCACATTCACCCATTTGTCTGTGGTGGAGCCTCAAAAGTACTCGAACAAACAAACTTTCTATAGTGGTAGTAAGATTCAAGATAAAAGATGTAAGCAACGTAATACATGTAATTTCTTAGTTATTTATTCTTTCATTTATCACAAAGCCCAGTGTTTGATAAAGTATTAATTGGTTAATGATTAGGTATTAGTTGTCATTAGCCTTGACGTTACGGCAACGTCAAAGAGTCAAACGTTTCGTAGCAGTGTGTGCAAGTTATTTCATCAACCCTGCGATAAAGGTACGGGTCGCTGGGAACGGATAAATCGGAACAAACAGACTGAGTGTTATTCATTTAGGGCCAATTTCACCGTTCGCATTAAAAACCGAGTTTAATAAAACTAAGTTTTGCATATCTGAGTCAGGGTTGTTGCTGATGCAGGTTTTATCATATCAGCGGATGCTTGTGTTGATTTTTTCAGAACAATATCAGCGGATAATGCTGATATTAATAAATTACTTAAATAAAACATATCCTACTATAAAATATTTAGGCTTTTGGGGAAATTACATCCCCATGTCTCACACCTCTCCACAGTGGAACTACTTCACTTCAACACTTCTATGGACAGGTAGTCAATGTGGCACCGCTGCAGATACTGCAGCACTGCCCAGGTTTCGATCGAATCGAAGGCTTTCTCATAGTCCCCAAACGCTAAGCATAGTGGCAGATTATACTCCTTGGTCTTCTGTTTAATCTGCCACAGCGTGTGAATGTGGCCTTTTCGGATACCAGCTTGTTCGGGCGGCTGGAAGTTATCAAACCTGCGCTCGAGACGATTCGTGATTATCCTTGAAAACAGCTTATAAACATGGCTCAGAAGTTGTATAAATGATAATACAGATTTTATAGATCGAGAATCAAAAATGAAGTAGAACTTGAGTCAAGATTGCGTTAATCAAATATGAACCCTACGTCACAGGCTCAGCTTTTATATTCAATCGATGCAATCTCGAATCAAGTTCTACTTGAGTTTTGATTCTCGATCTGTTGTAATACGGCCCTATGACTGGTTAAAACTCCAAGTGACTTGCGCTAGGTCTCGCCTTCAAAGAACACGTTACGACTTGAATGTCAGTATTAAAATCAGCATCAATTGTTGCTGATGCTGATATTTAAAAACAAAACTGATAATCCACGGATGCTGATGATGATGCTGATATTCGCAACTACCCTGTTCTGAGTTCAAATGTTGAGTTTGATCTCGAATTACGTCAATCTGATTTCACCAGGTTAATTTCAATTTCAAATTCCAAATTTCAAAGGCATTTCTTTTGCTATCTAGGTGGCTCCTCATACAATAAAACTCATAAGGAGTTACATATATTTAGTCTCACAAAGATTAAATGCAAAGAGAGGCTAACTGACTGGCTACAAAAACTAAACTATAATGATACTGAAAAAACACACAATTACACACTCTCACAGACCCACATACTCTCAAACACCCACCCCAGTCACATACCCACGCATTCACACACCCACACAATCACCCATACTACACATCTACTAATATTCATTTCGAATAATTTAACTTAGATTTAATCATAATAAATAAAACTATAAAATATCATGTGATTCTTTACTAGATTCTGTCAGCGCACGTAGTACATACTCCATAAAATGAAAATGTAAAGGGGTGGGATCCTGGTGTCCTGAAACACAGGCCACGAGCCTAGCTTAGGCACCAGTCTCCCACAGTATATACTTACCTGAATTGTGTATCATTGCCGAATCTGACCAATGTAAAAAAATGTATATTGTGGTGAGAATAAACGATTATCTTATCTTATCTCTTATCTTAATCGCGTTCACGAAAACCAAGTTTTAATGTCATAGAATGTAAATGTCGTCATAATCTCAGACAAAGTCGCGATGCATCTTTCATTGTATGTATGTCAAAAGTAGAATGTTAGCATTGTATCCAAACCAATGATATTATATATTAAAAGAAGTAGATATGTTACATGCGCGCCAAAAGTAAGAACCAAATCTCCCCCAACTGTAGCACCTCGCAATCAGTTCGCTCAAAACCGGAGAACGAGCACAAACTGTCACAATCTGTATTGTTTTATTAATTATGTAATAATAATGCCGTGCGTATAGAAAATGCACAAATTATCAAGCAAAAATAAATAAAGAACAAGGATCTCATACCACACGTGAGTGACAAACTATATAAAATTATATAGTAAAAATACTATTCAAATTATCTATAGAATAATATTCTCGAACAAAACACAGGCCAAGCAAAGGAAAGAGACAACATATATTCTATCATAGGTTCATATGTTTTATAGCGATATACGTACATACAGCGAGACTGAGTTTTGGGCGCCATTTAATATGGACGTAACATATCTATGGTATAATATCATTGATCCAAACATTTAAATTGTATTGTGTCATTATTTTGTTATTTTACATGATTTTTGATCACAAACAGATTGTCCTGAGTATAGGCATACAGGATGTAAACTATAGTTTAATTCAGAAAATCAAAAACGGAACTCCGTTTATTGGATTATTAAGACCAATAAAGGCTAAGGGTCGATTTCACCATTGCAACTAAACGCGATCAGTTGAAGCTAAACTCAGTATAAGCGCTTTTAACTGAGTTCAGAGCTCCAATATGCATTTCACCAACATCAACTGAACGCGTTTAAAGCATAACTCAGTTTAAATTCTGCAGTTGAGTTATAATAGTACTCGAAGGACGCTACTGCCCATCCTCCGGATAACCCCATAATCGCCTATTACGGTACCCACGCGAAGACGAAGAAGGGTGGTGGTATTCTTACCTGGCACCACAAGGTACATATATATATATATACATATATATATATATACATATATACTTTGTTTTAGTTAGACAAAGTTACAAAATAAGCGAAATATACATTAACAGTAGATTTTAGGTAAAATATGCGATAACCTAAAAAAATGCCTAAATATGCCTATATATAATTAGGTAATAAAATAATAATATATTTATTTTCTTTTTAATGTAATATAATATATATAAATACCTATACAAATATGCTTAATCATATTATCCGATCGTAAGTAGGGTTGCCAGATGGACTACAATATCTGGGCAAAATTTCAAAATGTCGAGATTTTGGGGTCGTTTTCGCGACAAAAAATATTATAAATCAAAATCATACTCTTTATTATTAAAATTAAAATCATGACAAAAAAATGTTTTTTTTTTTGCACTTTATGATTATCATAGAATAGGTTAATAATAAAAAATTGAGGCAATAGAAAGTCGTATGTTTACCCCGACACGAGTACATGGCTTGTCGTTCGTTCCACTATTAAATGCGATACCGCTTCCGTTATCTTTCTTATTTTATACAAAAAAGACTTCTACTTTACTGTGATTTGTGAATTCCGTTGTGAAATTTCTTCTTATGAAATAACTGTTAAACTGCGGTGACTCTTTGCCGTGCTTACTTGGTTTTCGGTGATAATTACACTCAAGTGGTGGCGTTTCGTTCAGTCGGAGTGAGGTGACCGTTAAAGCGCGCGGTAATTTAAAATGTCTGTATTGATAAGATCTTTACGAGAAGCAGTTTATCGGGACATCTTGTATTTTGTCGGGATTCTGGACATCATATGAAATGTCGGGACAATCCAGACGAATCCCGACCATCTGGCAACCCTAGTCGTAAGTAATAAAAGATGATTTTATTTTAATTATACTTACGGCTCTGTTAACCCAATGATTGTGATAAACTAATTAATAACGATTGTATTTCAGTAAGTAGTTTTGAGATTTGTATTGTCCCGCTGCCAGTGTCTGCAGCCCCGGCGAAACCTCTTCATAGAGATTTCGCTAGCGTCACTGCGAGCGCCCCTGCCGTCAGCAAACCAATAAGAACCACTGTGGCACGGCTCCTGTGGAGTCCAAAGTTACTATACATGCCGCAAAGCCGAATACTCCAGTATATATCTCGCGCCTATACTACACCACTAAGGCGGAGAATATCATAGAATATGTGCGCCAAAAGACTACGTCCATACCATGAAGCAAATACAAATATGAGATGTGTACTACTGTGTGTGCAACTGTGCACTGCGATACCAACTAGGTCATGACCTCATCACGGTGAGCGTGGCCTTTGTCAGTCTGCCGTCACCCGTCCTGTGCAAACGAGTTCACGTCCCCACATCACATTATATCACTATTGCTTTATTTCATAAAAAATAGATGAAGTGTTATGTGTTATCCTGCAAAAGCTACTCGGATAAAAGTTCTGATGCTATGTATGGCATCGCATTTCACTTGGGAGTAAAATTATACACAATTTATTTGATATCTTCTAGAAAAAAATAAAAAGGGCTTAAAAGATTAAAGAAGGGGTTCCGCCTTATTTAAGATTAGATATCTGTTTTCATCTTTTATATATATTCGTTTCCAACATATTACCCCCAATAAATAACCAGAGCTCACGTTTTTATCACTAGATCCTAACTAAGTTAGTGTGAATATCTTATATTTAATGATGACACACTGAAAAAATAAGTAATTACAAGATTTTGCATAACTTCGTGCAAAAGCAAAAATAGATAACTTAAAAATTAGAAGACTTCAAAATAGGGTCTCTATCCGAAGTTTTGGTTTTAGTTTCACAGCTTCGGCAAAAATTGCAGAATTCAGCAGCAGTTTCACCTTCGGCCCGAAAATAGCCGAATATGCCGCTCCGTCGCTACTAGCGTCAGAGTCAGATCGGGTAGGTTCGAAACCAAAGATAATGGAAGAAAGGAGTGTAGTTAAAAATATATGCGAGCCTAGAAATCCAGTTTTCCTCTACCATTCTTCATAAAAACACACTAATGCGCACAATTACAAGTTCTCATCCAATGAACTGAATAAACACAACATTATAATTAGCTACGCATACTAAAACACACCCACGACTTTGTAGGCAGCCAATCATGCCAAGCGTATGGACTGCAACACAGCAGCTGTACCACGCAACGCGTAAGTTTATTGGGAGTACCAGTCACTGTTCTATTCACTGCATTTGTTATTCACCGATTGCTAGTTAAAAATGCTAGATAGAAGAAGCATTGTATTTTGTACAAAAATAATAATGTTTGTCTGCTCCATCAATCCAAGTATAACATAATAAAGAAAACAATAAGTTTTAATTATTTCTTTTTGCAGACAAATACAAGAAAAATCTTTCACTTGCTTATGGTATATGATTCTTTCTTTAATAAAGCTTTTTTTTTTCAGTTTTTGCATATTATCCCCGAACAACACGACACTTTAACAAAGTTTCACTCACGCGATCGAATCTCAACTGATGTTATAAATCGGCCTCGGCAACCTCTGCAGTTTATTCTGCAAAATCTCACTAGTAAACTCACTTCTGGGCTTTTTTAATAATTTAGTACCTACGTTGCATTTAAAATCTGAAGTCTTTTATTTAATCTAATCGAATAATCTGTTACATACTTGGGAATAACTATATTTCAGGTATAATGAAAATGTAACTAAATTGTACCACATCTAGTTACATAAATTTCGGTTTTGGCCAAAACTAGAAAAGGAGCCGAATATTCGTTTACGGTTTCGGTTTCGGCTGAAAATCGTGTTTCGGTCGGACTCGACTTCAAATGAAAGTTAACCGTTTAAAGAAAAGGTACTACGTTACAGTTAGATTGTACTA
Source organism: Diloba caeruleocephala (assembly GCA_947459985.1). NCBI lineage: Eukaryota > Metazoa > Arthropoda > Insecta > Lepidoptera > Noctuidae > Diloba > Diloba caeruleocephala. Next base: position 24,362,011 of record OX381606.1, on the reverse strand, counting down.
TAGTAACAAAAATAATCTATGTGTTTACTTTAACAATATAAGTAATGTTTGTGCTATTTTATTTGTGAACCTGTCTTTATACACTGACGTGAAGCAAAGTGAGGATGTATTTCTATTTTAATGGTATGCCACGTGTTGGCATATATTTATTAAAACAATATATGAACTTTATCTTTACACTTCTTAGCTTACAAGAATCTTAAGATGACCACATATGTTCGGATTTCTAGGTGAATATCCCTATGTACCTGCCATGACTGTACCCGAACACATGAGTCATTCGAGCATGGTATGTGGTGTATTTTACCATTAGAATGCATAATATAGTAATATGTAGTGGCATGTGCGTTTTATAGCTGATTTCATTCAATATGAAAATTACTCTTAGCACCGTTCACGCCTACGTCTTCTCAACACACCTAGTAATCCTTTAATAATTATTAAGCTGTGTAAACGTGACAGCTGCGCATGAATCGTGCAGCAAGTGTTGCATAGTACAGAAAATAGTCTACATAGTAATATATAGTCCCTGCATAGTATATTAGTCGCCTTTAACGACATCCACGGTAAGAAACGAAGTGTTGCTATATTTCTCCCCACACCATACGAAACTAGTAATGTTACAATGATAACATAAGATTTGAAGGAAGCATTTAATTGAAAATTGTCAAATCGCGAGTGTATGTTCCCAATCTATTATATTGTTCTGTGAGTGTATGTATGGCTGTAGCCTAACGGAGAGGGGAAACAAGCAATGAAAAGATCATAGACAAATATCTACAAAAATATTCAGGATAATCAGTCATTCTCATTCATGTTCTGTATCATTCATTCAATTTTGTTCATCGAATGGAACATGGCGGTGCTAGGCAGGATGTGCATAAGTTTTTAATTTTTGCATATAATAAAGAGTTGCATAAATCAATTAGCTTTCTAAGTAATTTCTGACATATTTTGAGTGTTTTAATATTTGTTAGTGTGCAATAGCTATTTCATACCTGTAGCCTCTTGTCTGGACTTCTTAGTGCTGCAATGAAAATTATTATTCGCTAGTAGTGTAAAAATAATTGTGACAAATATATCGCTTTACCTCAGGTAAATTGTTTGATATAATTTTCTTATAAACACAGAAATGTAGTTTAACCTAGAATATTATAATCTAAAATATCATCCCACAGTAGTCAAGAAAAAGTTACGAGCCTGCCCCATTTTGGTTCAAGTTCATTCTCGTGTTATTTTGTTCATCCTTAGTTTTGTAATTCGCTTATAAATCGTATTATAGTTATGTATGCTGTGTTCATGAATAAGAATACAATTTATAAAAATAGATCATACATCTGGCGTAAAGTTTTAGTGAGAATCACTTTTCTTTGTGGTCCATAATCACGTGTGGTTCGGGTCGTTATGGGGTCAATAACTGCTGACTTCGAATTATTTTTGTTTTAATCTCTTAACGGATAATGAAAATAATAATTAAAATGGAAATTATGTAGGGCATATTAACTTCTTCAATAAGTCAGGCTTACAAGTTGTCAAGAAGCTCCGTCGTAGATACTATCATCGAAATGTATATGACTGGGATGTATCTATATCAATCGGCATGGTGTTTAAAATATATGCAAAGCCAACTAGGCGTACGGGAAGGTGGGGGTGGGGCTAGCAAGGGGCGGGGGCCGGTCTGGCAGTCAGCTGTGTAGTGTCATGTCGCGTCGTGTCGTACCGAGCCGTGGGAAGCTGCCCATAATGCGCCCCTCCATTGAAACTTGAAATTGATTCTGTTAAGCTTACAAGCTAGAGAGCTTACAGAGATAAATCAATATTTTATCATGTGTATTACATGTTTTAATAATAATATATTCAATATAAAAGCATACCTTACATAGGTTGTAAGTAAAAAAAGTAATGGTAAAGTGTATAAAACCTCTTTGTGCTTTAACCAGTAGTTAGTAAACTTAAAGATAAATCTGTAATTTAGACATTGACGTGTGTACACACATGCACACACACACAGATGAACATAGTTGTGTGTAAACCTATGTTCTTCTTATTTACTGTAATGTAACATAGTATTCACATCATGATTTTTGTTAAAAGAAATTGTAAACTGTGATGTCATGAACCATCCTATACTACAATAATGGCATCATTATTTAAAAAAATTGTGACTATTAATTCTACTCTCCATATTTTCACTTCACATTTTCGCCAATGCCAACATTTCCAATATTATTAAAAAAAAGAGGTATGTACTAGTGTAAACTGAAACTGCAACAATCCAAACATTAGAACTTGCATAATTTTAGCTAAGAGTGTGCTTTGTGCCAATGTTTTCATTGTTTCATGTATGTTTGCCATTTGCCATTGTTGTGCAATCAACAATTTTCAATAAAGTCCTCTTTATGGTTTACCGCTGAATGCTGACGATAACAGCTATAATCACACTTTTCTTGCTCTCAATGTATAAACTTAATCAGTGTTTCATTACATTTGTTGATTCATATCCTGTAATAAAAAAATATTGTTTTATCAATGGATACCATACCTACTTCTTAATTATTATTTTTTCTTTGGGTTTATTATTGATGAAGTTTTAATTTGAAATGGGACAACATATTTTCATCATAAAATAAGCATGTAACCACATTAATAAAGCTTCAATACTCTATAATATTATATGTAGGTTGTATGATGGGCAAATATCTAATTTCAAACCTGTACAGGATCCATTTATACCAATGCACACAACATAGAAGTATGTATCAAACATGATGTAGTTTACTTATTTCTGGCTTCACATTTCATTATTTCTTCTTAGTATTTGTTCATTGTTTCAAATAAATCAAATTAATGAACAGAAAGATTTTACCTTACAAAAGAAAACTTAAATAATAATGGTTGTCCCTTTACTTTGGATTTTATCTTTATTTTATTTTGTGTATTTGTTTTCGAGACTAAATCATAGACGCTTATTTTTTCTATGGTATATATTATTATTCCAGTGTGCCGTGGTGGTCATGGCTACGCTCATTCAAGAGAATGGTATTAAAGAGCTGAGCAAAAGCACCCATGGAGTTATGCCGAACCGTGGCATATCCACCCATAGTCATATGGTGCCCGACCATGAGTATTGTGAGGCTGGTGCAACCAATGCACCACAGCCACAGTGCGCCGATACAGGCGAGTCGGTGGCACCGCCTGCCCCCATTGAAGAAGAGGAGGATACACCTGAAATAGACATAATGATAAACAATGTCGTGTGCAGTTTTAGTGTTAAGTGCCACTTGAACCTTAGACAGATAGCATTAAACGGTGTTAACGTAGAGTTTCGCCGGGAAAATGGAATGGTAACTATGAAGTTACGGCGTCCGTACACGACTGCATCGATCTGGTCGTCGGGTCGAGTTACGTGCACGGGCGCCACCAGCGAGGACCAGGCGAAGATTGCAGCTCGACGATACGCACGTGCTCTGCAAAAGCTCGGCTTCCAAGTGCGGTTCCGCAACTTCCGTGTAGTCAATGTATTAGGCACTTGTCGGATGCCCTTCGGTATAAGGATCATATCTTTTTCCAAGAAATACAAAGAAGCAGAGTGAGTATTTTTTTTACACTTCTTGCATGATTGTCATGTTTTTGGTCCAAAAGTACTTTAAAAAATCTTGTATGTTCAAATCAAGAGAAAAGCCTTTGTTTATATTTGACACCTAAAGTATGGGTTATACATATTTTCACATAGGACTAGCTTCTGTACTGCACCTTGTAAGCAGAGTTAAATACATGATACAAACATCAAAATGAAAATGAAACGAGTTCACTACACACTTACATTATTATTATTATTAAGTGTATTTTGATGGCACGGTTGGTGCAGTGGCTGAAACAATCGACTTCTGTTCTTCCGCAAAAATATTATTTCACTCCGTTTTGCTTAAATGTTACAGTTAAATCCTTTATAAAACATTCATATTATGAAGTAACTAATATACCTTAATGCCTGGCTTATTTGACTTTCACATCATTTCTTTAAAAACTTTTAAATATAATGAAAGTTTCATTTTTATAGTAAGAGTTTAGAAGAAATTGTTTTATTCTTATGAGAAGCTTTTAGCTCTGCTTGTTTAACAAAACAAGTATTTTCTACCTTTCCTTATTAATATTAATTGAACAAAATAAAAAAAAGTTGGTATTTGTACATATTATTTATATATATTATCAGAAATGTATATAGTTCAGGATGTTTATATTATTAATTCTTAAAAAAAGTATGTAATTTAGTTATAATATACAATTTCCATTATGGTATAACTGTCATATTGGCTTAAGGTGCAGCTAGGGTTGCCCCTGGGGTGACCCCCGTGGTCACGTGCCGCCGTCTGCGCAGCACAGCGCAAAGCGAGGCTTGGGGGGATCCTTTACAATCCTCCCCGAGAAGTGCCTGGGAGGGCGACCTTTTTACAGTCGCCTTCCCTCCGCTAGAGGGGGTGACCGATTTACAGTCATCCCTTCCGAGATGTGCCTAAAGGCGTGGCACCAATGGGCGGCTCTAGTGTGATCTTACGTGGACCTGGAGCCCCCCTTCGGTGCCGAAGATGACCGCTCCAGTGGTTTTAGCCGGTAGGAGTCCGGCATACCCCTTCGCCCTTCCCCGGGGTGAAGGAAGTTCCATGTAGAATTTCCACTGGACACCAATAAAAAAAAAGGGTTGCCCCTGGGCTATCACAGTGCCACGAACCTGTACACACCAACAGGTTCTATATTACTAATATTTGCTGCAAATATATTTAATTAATTAGAGCGATTGTATGTAATAATGTAACCATTAAATATTTTACACATTTCGTAAACCAGTTAAGTATTTTATACAATTCCTGAATGATATTATTTCCGATAATATATACACAAATCAAAAGTGTATGGATGATGATAAGGATTTTTGCGAATAATGCTTCAACTGAAGTTCCACAAATGAACTTGTTTTAAAATTCACTGACTCCTGTCGATTCTTATCAGTAAAATTAAATGTTCCTTTAAAGCTTCACCACTAGCCTCGCCAAATCGAATAGAATCGCAATAATTCGCCTACCGTATTTCCAAACTGCGTTAGTTAGCGATTAGTGAAGATAGGTGGCGGGCCGAGCCGAATCGCCCCCATGCGTTGGTCGTCAGGCGAATTTCTGCGGCGGCGCTTTTCTGCTCAACTCGGCGCCTCAAAGAAGCGCGCAGACGCATCCACGAGTACAATTTTATCATCGCTCCAAAATGAATGAAGAATTGTTGATATCTTCAGTATAACCATAGTTTGAACTGTATAATCACAAAGACCTCAACTGTAATGACGACCAACATCGGATGAATACATGGGAAATAACAGGGGTGCAATTCCTTTAGGTCAAACATCCATACATCCTTCAATACAGAATTAAAATGACAGTGAAAAATCAATTTGGTGTACTCTAAGACATGATTGAAGCTAATCAAGGACCGGTAGCAGACGGTGAGCCATGGGGACAAGTCGTAGGGAAATTGATTTTACACCGTTATTTCGATTCTGTATTGAAGGATGTATGAATATTTGACCTAAAGGAATTGCACCCTAGGAGTTGTTAACCCAGTATATGGCCGCACGCCGCTTATTTTTATTCTAGCGTGCTTCTCTTATTTTGAAATAGAAACGTTTCTTCATCCAAGCTGTCAATCACGCACAAGCACGACCTACTCTCTCAGCGGCTAACCAATTGATCTATGATGGACGCACCCGGAATTATTGTCTCCATTATTCTACGCCGCGATAAGACATATTATGCGTTCACGTACTATTGGTGGTTGGTCTCTTACTGCAAGAGGCTGACTAGTAGGTAAAAAAGGCGATAGATTAGCCATCGAATTACAGGCTTATCTCTATTACCTCCTTGCTCTTTAACCCATTTGGACCCAAATACGAACTATCAGAAATATTTTGAAAACAACTTTATTGGTATAATCAAAGGAGGATTTTAAGGCAGATAACACAAAAAAAAATGTAAAGAAAATCAACCGCAGGTAAAAAAAACTACTGTCCTTGTACAGAGATAATGGGCTCATGTGTGGTATTCCTTGAAACAATTATTATTTTCGATGCACAATGTTTTATGTACTTCTTGTATTGTCATCTCACTTTTTTATTTTCGCTTGGCAGTCTCTGGAAGCAGATGAGGTTTCATGTCACCGATCTTTCCGTTTTCCATCTGCTTTGAAATAGAATCGAGCGATAGTTTGGCGGAATTGAAGCTGGTCCATTTTATCTGCATAGGTCAAGGCATGAAGATGCCAGGCACAGGATTAGAAACAGCCAAATCTTGCATATAGGTAAATAAGACCTACCACCTTGTTTGGCTCGAATTGCTGATAATACTGCAAATTGCAATAGACTGGTCAAGTTGGTCAATTCTACCCACCTTCCTAATTTTTTGTAATTCTGGTAGTTGTATGGGTCATCACGTCTACTTGTCTATAGTCTTCCATCGTTTCACTTTGCCCCGGGGTGAACACTGTCAAAGTGAGAACCCATAGTGCATACGCTATTATCAAGCCATCCAACAAACAAGATCTGAATGGCTGCATCAAATCGATAGTCATACTCTGCTAGATTCTTCTGTCCTGTCTCTGACTGATATCAGAGGGTATGTTTTTGTCCTGTTTTCACGTACAGTGCCTGTAGCACGATAGCCAGCTTCACGTAATTCTCGCAGCAGTGAGCAACAAGGCTCGATATCCGCTTGCTTTTTCGCCTGTTTTTGTTTTGGGTCCTCGTCACTGCTATCCCATTCATCTTCATGCTTAGAAGCAAAAACTTCTGTTCTACCTGGGTATCATGTGGAGATATGTTCTGATGTATACAACGTCGTCACCTTCTTCATCATCCGTCAAAACACTCGGATCTGGAGGGATAGCTACTAATCGTAATTGATGTCAAGGTCATATTCTTCACCTCAAATGTTTTCTAAACCTTCTTCAAGTCCTCGGTAATTATTGATCGCATCAAATGATCGACTAGCCATGGCATACGCCGGTAGTCAAGCCTAGCAAAAAAAGAAGAAAAATATACGTCATCTGCCCAATGTCCCTGTACCCCTGTACAGGGACATTATAATAATCATAATAATAATAATAAACCCCTCTGGGCAAACGTTATCTCACCATGGGATAAGGTAATCCCGGAGGGCAGATTAAAGTAGCTGCTTGATTTCTTCATACCTTATGATAAAAAAAGTATATCATAAGAAAAAAAAAAAAGTATATTAAGTAGCTTACAGAACGCAGGGCAGTTTGTGGCGAGCTGAATGTGAGTGGCGACACTGCGTACCCGAATGCTCCAGAGAGTCGGTCAGGGCCTCGTCTCCGCTTGCCTTTATTGGTTGGTTGGAGTGGAACCCCATGAGTACCCGCAGGATTTTCAACTCTGGCTTGCCTTAGTTGGCCGATCAGAGGGGGGCCGCCAGAGCTATATGCTCGGGGGTGGAAGTGTCTAATGGCGTAATAACGGGGAAACCCGCTCCGAGTCTTCGAGACGCGCGATGGTGAAACCGGTGCCGCACCTCTCTACACCCCCAGCCGCTCACACCGGTGTTGCTCCTTGTCGCCTGTAGTGGTGGCCATTTAGGGGGCCCATCTTGTGAGTGGCGAGTCACCGTCTGCCACAGAATTTCACTATAAACGTTGAAAGGCAGACGCCGTTTTTTCAGGTTTAGAAGTATATTATCCATTTAGCACCCATTACAATAGACCTAATAATTGTAGTTTCCATCTTATACAATAGTTTTACACCTCCGGGGACAATCCGAGACTGCATTTCATAGTGTAGCCATGGAGAGTCCCCGGTTAGTGTCCCATTACATTTTAGATTAAATTCTCTAAAGGGCCTCTGCGTGTTGGACCCATGTCCCCGCGTAAGCCTATCAAAAGACCGGGTTCCCCCTTACAGGGGATATAAACCCGTGTAATAGAGAGACATAATAATAATAAATTCTTTATTCTCAGGCTACTTCGGCCCATAGATATATACCTTACAAACTAATAGATATTATTGTAATACAGATTGTGTTAGTATAAAGAAACCTAATTCTATATTAGTAAAAGCTTCACTTCGCACTAAGTCACTGAAATGAAATGAAATAATCATTTATTAAAATAGACTAAATTATTAGTTCTTTTGAACGTCAACATTAGACAGCACCCATTAAGCCTGTCATATACAATATTTATACATACATGTACACAAAAAAAATCAAAAGTTACAACATATGTCAAAATTACAACATATGTCAAAAATGTATGTAAATTAAATACAAATAAAATGGTGCCGGTTCAGAATACCACCACCCCATTTCCTCCCGTGGGTGTCGTAAAAGTCGACTATGGGATTAGCCGGAGGATGGGCAGCAGCTTCCTTCGATTACATTAACAAATCAACTGCGATCGCCAACCCGTCTGCCAAGCGTGGCGATTATGGCAAAACCCTCCAATGAGCCCACAACACACCCATATCGGTCGTTGTGGTGATCTTTGGGGGAGGCCTGTGTCCAGTAGTGGACTTCATTCGGCCGAAATGATGAAAACGTAAAAATACTAATATAAATCACATGTCAAAAAAACTGTATAAATTCAATGTCAATAAAAAGTGTATAAAATAACAGATGTCAGTTTATGTATAAAAATAAAATGCTGACTGTACCTAGCAAGCAGCTCAGTCTCAAGCTTTTTTATCCTCAAGACAATCAGAAATCTTATAATATCCTTTATTACAGATTTAATAAAAGTTTTAAATTTCTTAAGCGATAAATTTCTGACTTCACTGGAAAGTTTATTTTAAAAATGTATACATTGACCCGTGAACGAGTTGCTTACTCTGTGGAGACAATGTACAGCTAGATTGTGTTTACACTGTGAACATCGGAAATTTTTGCTATGCGGGACACCTGATTACACGGAACCATCCCGTTGACAAAATGCAAAAATTGCCTTATTTTTTCGGTTTACCCTTTAGATGACTCTTTATACAGCTGATAAAGAAGAAAAAAATATGAATTTTGCACTGCATTATAAAATAAAAAAACTCTTATCTTCAGACGGTGACCTGCCCTATAACTCCAGTCAACAAGTTTCTAAATTTTAACCACTTATGCTAATTATTTCAATATGTTTTATATTAATTATAAATCTACACTATTTGACTCAAAAATCATGTATACAAACTAAAGATATTCTAATCAGGTAAAAAAATGAAGGTAGTGAAAGAATTGTCCCTATACATGGACGGCAGATCTATATGGGTTAAGGAGATAAACAAACAGCTTTTAGGATACCTAGATGATCACGACCTGATAAGCGACCGCCAATATGGCTTCCGTCTTAGTCGGTCAGCTGGTGATCTTCTAGTGTATCTCACTCACTGTAGGGCTGTTGCCACTGGTAGTCTACGTGAGGCATTGGCTGTTAGCCTAGACGCAGCGAAGGTGTTCGATCAGGTGACACTGCGGTCTCCTATCGAAGTTACCATCATAAGGACTACCCAAGGGATTGTGCAACTGGATTGCCAGCTTTCTGTCCAACAGAAGCACAAGAGCCGTTGTCGCTGTCTCCAACATAGTTCCTACTGCATGCCAATGATATGCTGTCTATCGATGGCATTCATTGTTATGGGGATGACAGTACTGGGGAAACGTATTACACGGGCCGTGACAACGTACTTCGTCCCGCAGTGGAAGAAACCGCATACAACTTGTGTCGGAAATTGAAAGTACTCGAGAGTCTCCGATTTTAATCCTACCAAGACACAAGTTTGCGCGTTCACCGGTAAGAAAACTCCATTTACTGTAGCTCCATAATTTCAGAACACATCTCTTAACAATGGTAACAGTATTGGGATCCTTGGTGTCGCAATTTGTACGTGTTACGTGAGTCTTTCCCATGGGCCTCATAAGAAAGCTCAAGGTCACTCATCGAGCTATGCTTGGTATTTCTCTACGAGATCGAATCAGAAATGAGGTGATCCGTAGGAGAACTAAAGTTACCGACATAGCTGAAAGGATTAGTAAACTGAAGTGGCAATGGGCGGGCACATTGTGCTTAGAACTGATGGCCGTCGGGGGTAAAAAAGTTTTCGAGTGGGGACCGCGCACCGGAAAACGCAGCGTGGGACAACCTCGAACGAGGTGGACAGACGACCTGCTGAAAGTCACTGGGAGACGTTGGATGCGGGCAGCATGTAACCGCTCGTTGTGGAAACCTATGGGGGAGGCCTTTGTTCAGCAGTGGACGTCTTTTGGCTATGATGATATGATGAGGTAATTCGTTTTGTCCGTGGGGTGTCCGGATTAAGAATATAGCACCACTCCATCTGCCGTGGATGCCGTAAAAGTCGACTAAGGGACTCTTATGTAGGGATGGGTAGCAGCGTCCCGTTTGCTGAACAGTAGCATTTCTGCGCTCACCAACCCGCCTGCCAAGCGTGGTGAGTATCGGCAAATTCCCCCCAAAATTATAACACAATTGTGTTTATCTATGAGGGAGGCTTTTGTTCAGTAGTGGATGTCATTTGGCTGAAATGATGAATTCGTTTTGTATGTTTGATGGTTCCTAAACACATCAAAATTAGTACTTTGGGGCATGTTTTTATAAAAAAAAAATTAAGGACCAAATCACTGGATTGAGCTTCATGACCCAAAAATTCTCTCCACCGTTCGGCATTATTATCCGAGAATTGTTCGAGAAGCGATTGAGATTAAAAAACATTCAAATTTCAATCGGGAAGATGGATTTAGGTTATCCGCGTAATGGAATCCAGTGATATAAAAGTGTTCGCGTCGCGATTTATCTTTGTGTATACCTGCCGATACTGTCAGTAGTGTATGTCGTGAAGGTGCACTGCAAGACCAAGTGCGGGTAGTTGGTAACAAGTCGCCCATCTCGACGCTCACACCCGTTACTCCAGTCTACTCGTGACCACTGTCAATGCAACTTGATCGAAACGTTGAGGTTAGTTACAATATTATTTTAATATTAATATGTGCGCGAGTAGACGCGTAGTAGTGCGAGAGTAGAGTATTATCTTAAAATCATGAATTCAATTCGCGAAAGTTTAAGAATTACTATTCATTGGTTATTGAAGTATAAATTCTTATTAAACTATTGTTCTCTGTTTATTTTATTCAATAAGTAATTTGCAAATCACAATAATTATGGCAATGACATTATGAATTAGGTAATTTGAAAGTCCCGGGGGTCGCGGGCGCGCAGATTGGGGAGTCTGCGTGCTCACATCGAGCGACCCCCGGGAAGACGGTGGCGCGCACGTGGTCACGTGCCGCCGTGTGCGCAGCACAGCGCAAAGCGAGGCTTGGGGGGATCCTTTACAATCCTCCCCGGGAAGTGCCTGGGGGGGCGACCTTTTTACAGTCGCCTTCCCTCTGCTAGAGGGGGTGACCGCTATACAGTCATCTCCTCCGTGATGTGCCTAAAAGCGTGGTACCAATGGGCGGCTCTAGTGTGATCTTACGAGGACCTGGAGCCCCCCTTCGGTGCCGAAGATGACCGCTCCAGTGGTTTTAGCCGGTAGGAGTCCGGCATACCCCTTCACCCTTCCCCGGGGCGAAGGAAGTTCCATGTAGAATTTCCACTGGACATCAATAAAAAAAAAAAAGGAAATTGGAAGTATACTCAGAAGAACATTCTAGTCAATCGATCTAACCGTTTCCCATTTATTTATATTTAATAAATAATCATAGATCATTTATGATGCCTAGACAGTTGTGATTTCGCGACGCGAAGGCTCGGTCCTGGAGCGAGTTCCTGGAAGGACTGAACAGGGATCCCTGGGGGAGGCCCTATCGTATGATCGTGGGGAAGTTGCGCTCGTGGGTCCGCTGACCGAAATCATGGTCCAACATTTGCTGGAGGAAGTACTTTTAACGCTATTTAGGTCCAGGACCGTCCTAGACCCTCCGCCCCCGATTGTCTTGGACTGGGCCGAGGAGTTGGGGGTTTTGGAAAAGGGGCTGGGCCGCCTGAAGAGACTTTTTACCAGTTGCCCCCGCCGTAGCGTGTTCCCGTCCAGCGGGAAGGAAGCCGGATTAATTCTGTTGAAAAAGGAAGGAAGGCCCCCGCGGTCTTCTTCTGCATATCGTCCCATTTGCCTGCTCGGCGAGGCTTCGAAGCTATTTGAGAGAATAAGTACCCGAAGACTCGTTGAGCACCTCGTGAGTGGGTCCCGTCCTGGCCGAAAGTCTGTATCGCTTCCGGCAGCGGCGGTCCACTATCGACGCGATTCTTAGCATCCGGCACTAATGCTGCGGATACGTGGGTCTGTGATCAGACACGATCCCTCCGCCAGAGTGGCGAAAGCGTGCCTCCAGGGGCGTTCGACAGGCTGAGGCGGCTGGCTCGACGGTGCGCACTCGAGATGTGGCGACATCGCCTGAGGTTGCCGTTCACAACCAAGCGCGTCGTTGAGGCTATCCTGCCGCTCTTCGGAGCCTGGCTCAAAAGGAACGAGTGAGTCACCTATCGCCTACCGCAGGTGTTCACCTGTCACGGTTGTTTCGGTGCGTACCTGCACAGTATAGGACGTGCAGTCACAGTACAGTGCCACCATTAGGGAAGCGACCAGGATACCGCACAGCACACGCTTGAGGAATGCCCTGCGTGGGCTGCCGAGCGCTGGATTGTGGTCGTTCGGTTCGGGCAAGATCTCTCTCTGCCGGTAGTATTGTCGGCTATGTTCGCAGAGAATGAAAATTGGAACGCAGTGGCGAAAGCGTCCTGCTGCAGCCTTCTACAGTCTCCTTAGACTGCTGAGTGAGATCCGGAGAGGGCCGATCCCGCAAGGAGAATCGGGGATCGCGGCTGTGCAGTTTGGGTAGTCTGCGTGCTCATACCAAGCGACCACCGGAAGACGGTGGCGTGCACGTGACCACGTGCCGCCGTTTGCGCAGCACAGCGCACAGCGAGGCTTTGGGGGAATCCTTTACAATTCTCCCCGAAAAGTGCCTGGGGGGCGGCCTTTTTACAGTCGCTTTGCACTGCTAGAACACACGCACACGCACCGCTGTACAGTCATCCCCTACGCGATGTGCCTAAAGGCGTGGCTACGTGGACGGATCTAGTGTGATCTTACGAGGACCTGGAGCCCCCTTTCAGTGTCGAAGATGACCGCTTCAGTGGTTTTAGCTGGTAGGAGTCCCGGCATACCCCTTCGCGCTTCCCTGAGGCGAAGGAAGTTCATGTAGAATTTCCACTGGAGACCAATAAAAAATATATAAAAGAAAGCAATTGTGATGTCTGCATTTATCTTAAATTATGAGCTTTGCAATAGACTACATATTTTGAGTACATACAAATTTTATTATATCTATGGGAATTTTCCTATGTATGACAAATCTTTTGCAATTTAAGTTAAAATAATAAGTTTTTTTATGCTGAAAATAAAATTTGACGGCACGGTTGGTGCAGTGGCTGTATACAGTCGTCTGTCGCGCTCCGGGTCGTGTATTCGATTCCCGCACGAAACAAATATTTGTATGATCTGCAGGTAGTTGTTACGGGTCTGGGTGTATTATGTCTGGAATTTGTCTGTAAACACACCCACGACAAAGAAATCCAGTGCAGAACATAATAAAATATGTAAGATGTTCTTTAATATTTGGCCGAAAATATATCCATATAAATGTCTTGTTAGTCAAACAATTTTTCTATTGCTATTCAGTATAACATTAGTGGGTAAACAAATATATGTAGATAAAATTTATGCATTTTTATGAACTAAGGTAATACTTTCGACTGTGTATTAACCATCTGCTCTCTGTAATAGTTAAAAACTGTACCCCTAGTACGAGTTTATTTCACAGCCGAACCGTAATAGTAAACTACATGCTGCAACTGGCTGGCTCCAAACTCTTCAAGTAATCGAAGCACCAAACGCGATATAGAAACTAGGGGTACTGCTCGTAACATTACAGTTACAAATATCATAGTATTTATTGTCTTCTGAATATCATGGGAGCCATCAAAATGTAAACATCATCCTAACTACATACTTTTGTCTTGTTTTTGGATTCAAAGCACTACCTCAATTAAATCTATCATATATGTTGTCAAATAAGAATCATCATCATCATTTCGGCCGAATGGAGTCCACTGCTGAACACAAGCCTCCCTCAAAGATCACCACAATGACTGATATCGGTATGTTGTGTGCTCATTGAGGGGTTTTGCCATAATCGCCACGCTTGGCAGGCGGGTTGGCGATCGCAGTTGAGTTGTTAATGTATTCGCAGGACGCTGCTGCCCATCCTCCGGCTAATCCCTTAGTCGCCTTTTACGACACCCACGGGATGAGATGGGTTGGTGCTATTCGTAGCCGGCACCACACGGATAATAAGAATAGTCTAGTAATATGTGAGCATGTTCATGTTAGCATTTACTGTATGTATGATTTGGTATGTAAATAATTGATAGTGGGGAAGAAAATCTTATATTCAAGGTCTCAACCACTTATTATTTATTTATTGGTTGTTGTAGTTGTGACTTTCAAAAGCATTATATTTTACAGTGTTTGCAAGTGGGAAGTTAATTTCGTAAAAAATATAGTTTAGATGTTATGTAGCAGAGGTTTCCCTGTATTGAAATGACCTAAGTAATTGCTACACGGCACGGTTGGTACAGTGGCTGATACAGTCGACTGCTGCGCTCCGGGTCATGGGTTCGATTCCCGCACGGAACAATTATTTGTATGATCTGCAGGTTGTTGTTCCGGGTCTGGGTGTATTGTATGTGGAATTAATGCCTGTAAACGCACCCACGACACAGGAGAAATCCTAGTGTGGGGCAACGTTATAAAAAAAAAAAAATAATATGGCGTAAAAGACTGTTAGGACTAAATAAACGATTCTATTCTATTACTCCATACTTATCTGGATAGTAACTGTACTAGATTTGTTATTCATCATGGGTATAGTGATTTTTAAATGAATTTCCTTTCTTTCAGTTATGAACCAGAGCTTCACCCAGGAGTTACTTATAAGTTATATAATCCTAAAGCCACACTAAAGATATTCTCTACAGGAGGTGTAACTATCACAGGTAATTTCTTTTTGTACTGACATTAATTGATATGATTACTATTAATTCCGTGCGGACGTATGTCGTTGTAAAGAGAAAATAGCATTGAATTTACCATAAGTAGGTATCTAAAGAAATAAAAATATTTAAGTTTTTTGATCTACCTAGTGTAACAATTATTCATCTGTGGCCTGTTGTGTGTTTTATTTTTAAATATCAACTGTGTAAACGATTTAGGTAAGTCTTAAAGTTATCAAAATGTATAGTTGGCTCTGTTTATGTATATAATCTATATAGTATGTGCGAAATAATCGCTATACACAGGCACACAGGTCATCAATTTAAGCCTGCCAAAGAAATATAAAACCTGGCCATTTCTTTTTATAGACCTTATTCATATAAAGATAAAACGTTCAAACCCATTTTAGTTAAAACTAGCTGGGACCCGCGGTTTCACCCGCCGTTTAGAATTGGATTATTTATTAATAATTTAGATTACTTCGGCATAGACACTTGACATAGAGTATATATATTGGATTTCATGGGTTTTAATATTTTTGCGCGGAAACCTAATTATTTTTCTAAAATAAAAAAAGTCTATGTTATACCTTATACCATCAGCTATCTGTCAGTGAAAGTCCCGTAGAAATCGGTCCAGCCGTTTCCGAGATTAGCGGGAACAAACAGACAGACAGACCGACAGAAAGATAGACAAAAAATATCAAAATAGAG
Source organism: Diloba caeruleocephala (assembly GCA_947459985.1). Classification (NCBI taxonomy): domain Eukaryota; kingdom Metazoa; phylum Arthropoda; class Insecta; order Lepidoptera; family Noctuidae; genus Diloba; species Diloba caeruleocephala. Next base: position 24,346,189 of record OX381606.1, on the reverse strand, counting down.
TTATTGCCGTAGACACCGTATATCCTATGCATTAAGTGCTGTTATTTTGACATTGCAATCAGACACTTCAATTTTATTTATTTGTATAGATATGTTCTGCCCTTATCTTTCGTTGCGACGTTTGATTTCCAAGACAGGGACGTAACATATTTGATCTAAAATGGGTTTGTTCGTGTGGTCTGGATAAAAATATAGCCACTCCATCTCCTCCCGTGGATATCGTAAAAGGCGACTATGGGGCTCTAAACCAGAGGATCTGCAGCAGCGTATTATCTGTGGAACAGTGGCCATTCTGGCTTCACCAACCTGCCTGCCAAGCGTGGTGAGTATTGGCAAATTCCTCCCAAAGTAACGACACACGCTATGTAACCGGTCGTTTATGGGGGAGCCCTTTATTCACCTGTAGGTGTGTTTTGGCTGATATGGTGATAGGTTTAAACGTTTTATCTTTTTAGGAAGAAGACATTTAAATACCCATGTAACCTATTCCATGCCTGAGCAAGTCATCATATCGTTCCTTTCCTAAGTAAGTTGAGGCTGGCTTGGAGGCTATCCAGGAGCAAATGGCGCAATATTTTGTGTTGGGAGACTGCCGTCTCACCTTCGCAATCCAAAAATGGTGATAGATATTGGTATTATAATATTATGCCAGTTGTCAGACAGTCTGCAACAAGATGGACAGATCGCCTGGGTGGCGGTAGCTAGGAGTCGTTGGATGCGGGCGGCATATAGCCGATCGTTGTGAAAATCTATGGAAATCTTTGTTATGGAGGCCATTGTTCAGCAGTGGACGACTTTTGGGTGATACGATGATGATGAGCCACCATTACAATGGGCCTAATTGCTATTGCCCCAAGTCACTGCACGCTTAGCGCTTTGGGCATTATCGCCTTTTCGTGAGGCGCCTATGTCCATGGTATTCTTCCAGGCTGCGTATCTCAAATAGGCACCTGGATAATATGAATAACGTGGGCGGTATTTTGTATATAATTGAAAAATCTGTTAAACATCCATACTAGAAGATTATGTTCCCATATCCATGTAGTCGAACCAAGTTTATTATGATAAGAACGCCGGAAAAACATTATTCCAATACCGATAACGTAACATAATAACAATATGTTAATGTAATGTATTCACTGCCAAACATAATCTTTGTAAAACTGGCATCCGCCTTGTTGGTAAAATGGTCTTATGTGAAACTGCAGAACTTGAATATAAAGTTTAATCAATACGATGCGATGTTTAAAATTGTGTGTAGACAATGAATGGCGATGTGAATGTTCCTTACGTTGTTACGCCTTGTGTTCTCTTGATTTTAGAATATAAAATATGTTAATTTTTTTCTTAGATTATGAATGTGATACTTAATACGTCATAATCAAATTACCGTAGACTATTTATTATAGGTCCGTAAAGTGCCCTGCTCTACATTTCGTGTATCAAACCACTAGTATGACTGGTCGTGAGGAAGTAGCCAGAAATACCACGTTTGACAACAGATTGGTGTTCGCAAGACCCAGATAGCATGTTTTTATTGGCGCACAGGCGGATATTATAGATCGGGCAAAACTTTATAAGCCCTCTGTGCCCCTAGTAAAAGAAACTCGTTCTTTTCACAATCAAAACGTATAAACTACACGTATTCCGCGTTCGGCGCTGCGATTGGCCCGCTCCGAACTCATCAACCAATCGTAAAAAGAAACTCGTACTAGGGGTACTGAACGAAGGCCCGAGTACAAAACCGCGCATAGTATGAGTGCACGATCATTATTGTGAGAGGTGACATTTAATAGTAAATGCCTACCTACAGCATTGGTTTGTTCATTACATAAATAATAATCTCTCTAACATCTATAATGTGCGTACTGAGTAGCCACGCGCGTTCATTTTCCGAGGACTCGCATAGTTTTGCGCACTTCTGTTTATTATGTTTCTCTATTCACGGGCTTATATCCCCTTGGGAACCCGGTCTTTTGATAGGCTTACGCGGGGACATAGGTCCAACACGCAGAGGCCCTTTAGAGAATTTTAATCTATAATGTAATGGGACACTAATATATATATGTATATATGATATTCTGGCCTATGGTAATATTGAAATATGTTTGAATACGCCTACAGTAAACTACTTTTGTCACCAGCCCGGAGCGTGAATGATGTGCAGTCTGCGGTGGAACGCATATTCCCGCTGGTATTCGAATTTCGCAAGCCTCTGACTCCAGCGGACGAGGAGCTCTTGCGGCAGAAGCGTGCGGCTCGAGGGGGCGCTGTGGCGCCTCCGCCGCCTCCCGCCGTGGACCCCATGCACTTGGTGACGCTGTCCGACGACGACAACGACGCCTGGGAATGACGCGCACGGGCTGCGCGCGCCTCCGCCGCCCACTGAAGCTCCCGACGCGACGCCCCGTGCGGGAACGAAACGAACTTTATATTGGCATCGAAGCAATAACTGTCGGTTGTTAGTGCGATCGCGTGTGATTCGTCGGCGAGCTGTTCGGTTCATGCCAAAGATATTTATTAGAGGAGGTGCTTCGCGCCCGGTCCGGCCCTGCGCGCGGCCGCGACCGCTCGGCTGAACGTTCTGCGGAGCGCCCGCGCTTCTTTACCTTTCGTATGTACGATTGTATTGTTTTTGTGATGACCTGTGACCTCTTTAGTATGCGTAGATGAAGTCGAATCGTTTGCGTTGATACAAAAATTGTAAAATAAAAAAAAATGTTCAAAGATAAATCTCGATATGTAACGATACTCAAGTCTCGTTTTTCATTTGCCGTTATGATTGTAGAATTTGTAGTGATAGTGTTCAATAATGTTTGTTCTAAGAATGAGACGACTGAGCGATAGGAGTTAGTGATTGTAAATATGGAAGCTTCGACATTATACGTTTCAATAAAAACATGTTTGTTTAATTTAGTATTACTTTAATATCCAAGAATGATAATTAATAACACAACCTGGGGTTGCTTTCACAAAGACTGTTGTCTAGGAGTCTGACTCATGGGTATCGTACTCGTCACTCGTGAACCTAAGTTGTGAGGGGCGAGGCGGTCTGCAAAGCCTTAACTGCGACTTTTCTAATCGCTGGTTTACAAACTCTTTTGGTGTCCGAATGTATGCGCTCATGTCCACTACAGCAAGCCGAGGCGTTTTGACGGCTGTTCCTGTAAAGAGAACAGAAAAGTATTACATTGTTTTCTAATAGCGCCAAAGTTATGTGCTCCATTTGCGTCCAATAATCTGATTTTATTATGCTCCAGAACAACAGTACTACACTACAGTGTCGCATGCTTTGTTCCCGCTCGACTCGGTTTTACTGCTGCACCGCTACTTAGTATCTTTCAATGGTCTCGGATAGAATGACCTCAAATTCTGTATTTTTTTAACGATTACGGGCTACTACATTTATAAGTTTACCTTGCATCCCCATACTAGTTATGTAGAAGGTCTGATACTGGTTTCGTAGTGGCCTTGATACATATTTCTGCGTCCCACATTACGGTATGAGACCAGGTTTTGTGGCATGCCTTTCTATTACAAAACTAAACTAAATGTTGAGAGTAGAACTCTCTAAGTATCTGATCTACCTAGCTCTCAAATATGTTTTTGTGAAAATTTGCCTATTTAGACCCAAATATCACAATAACTATGATCTCGGACTACGTGATATAAATCACAAAACTGTTCAAATGAAATATTTAGAAGTAGTAAAAACCTACGATTTAGCAATCGTCAAAGTCTATGATCGTTTATTTTCGTGTTATTCCGGATCCAAGTAAAAAAAACTTTTTGCACTAAGTAATAATTTAACTAAAAGACCTTACCCAGGTAGGTAGGTTCTCTCAGCAGCAGTGGTTGCGGTGACAAAACCAGTGAGCCACGCCTATAGCCACATCTCGGAGAGGGTGACTATAAAGCAGTCATCCCCCCGGGGGAATAGTAAAGGATCCCCCAAAACGTCCCACGGCAGCGCGTGACCACATGCGTGCTACCGTCTTCTCTTGGGTCGCTCGGTGTGGGCACGCAGATTCCCCAATCTACGCACCCGCGAACCCAGAGGGACCCTTATAGCAACGGCAGGGGGTTTCAGGCATAGCGGAATTAGGCGCCAGGGCGGTTGTTACCCCGGCACCGTCTCCTTCGAGCGGGATCGGCCCACTCCCGATCTGTGCAGGTACGCACCGAAACAACCGTGCCCGGTGAGCACCTACGTCAGGTGGTAGGTGACGCGCTCGCTCCTTCTGATCCAGGCTCCAAAGAGCGGCAGGACGGGCCTCCACGACGCGCTTGGTCGCAAACTGCATCCGCAGGTGGTGACGCCACTTTCCAAGTGCGCGCCGCCGAGCCAGTCACCTCAGCCTGTCCAACGCCCCTGGAGGCGCGCCTTCGCCGCGCTGTCGGAGGGATCGTGTCTGATCGTAGACCCACGAGAAAAAGAAAAGGAAATCTAATACTAATGCGCAAATGCTGGTATCTACAAACAATTAGTTACCTGTAATTATAGGCAAAACATGCTCAACGCTTGGTACGGTCCGGGGTCGTGACTTTAGTATAGGGCGGCGTGAAAGTCTTGCTGGTAGAGCTTGCAGCGGCGGCGGTGATACCTTCGGTAGGGACGGTGACAACACTCGCCCGGCCAGAACACGCCTCTCAGGGGACGAACCTGGGGACCTAAAGTGGGCGAAATCTAAGCATACAGCGTGACGGACCCGTCTTGCAATAACATTAAATAGTCCGAAAATAAATAGAAATTGTACGCGATATTGACATATGTACGTAGGTATACCTACTCGATTACACTTAATGCCACAACGCGAATACTTGCTGAAATTGAGTAAGTGTTGGGTAATTTAACAAAGGCCCTTTGTTTGCGTAACTTCCACGTAATTTTTGGTTATGTGGCTTCCATTTCATGAAGTTTTTTATTGTGTGGTATACTCTTGTTTTATTATTGTTTTGCAAGACGGATATTTCGTACAGAAATTATAATATTTTCGTAAACTGCGTTTTGTCATAGCTGGATTTGTCTACGAGTAAGATTCATTTTTATAATCAAAGACGAGTCCACAGATTATTATTATACATGTTAGGTGTCTAAATAAAATATTTATAACATAAGTACAAAAAAAATTGACCTGTCCCTTTCAATAATAGGTCGTCTTCGTCGCCGTCTGCCTCGTTGATCCTTTTTCTTACTTCGCCCCACTCGCGGCGGAATAACGCCAATATGTCGATAGTAATCACAAAGAGATTTCGCTAAAGATCTCCCTACTTTCAAATCTGAGTGTCTTGTTAAGTAATTAAGAATCTAAAAGCATGAAACATGCAACATTGGAACACCTTGGAATATGAACTACTTAAGCGAGTAGGTATCTATGCTTAAGAATCGTTAGTTATCATATTTGTCAGACTAGAAGTACCTAACATACAATTAAATACCGCTTAATAAATAGAATAGTTAATATACTTTATCGAACGATATGGTGTACCATTTAAAACGTAACGTAGTAAGGCTGTTGTTCACCTACTTAGTTCTCCTATACCTACTTACATCAGCAGGTATTTCACGTTTAAAGGATACATGCATCTTCGGTGTAATGTATGTAAGGCCCTCTGGGAGATAACCTTCGCCCGCCTAACGATACGAGGAGTGTGTAGGCGTCGATCGCACCCGTTGGTAGGGCTCTGCGCGCGGTGCCAGCTAGCACCAAGTCTGCGTTGAAGAAGCAAGCCTCGGGCCGCCACGCCTCTACACGAGCGCCTATGAACTTTGGAAGTACTGCATGACGTTCAAACCTAGTGAAAAACGAAAATCGGAAGCTACAAATCCTAGACAATATCCTACAATAATACACCACGGGTTTAATCGATGAGGTACATTTAAGTTTCAGCAAAGATTTCTCACCTTGAAATATCGCTGCAAAACATTATAAGGCGCTTAGTGACACACATTTCTGAAGTCACGTTGAAATTTTCCAAAAGCAGGCTTACGCAAGGCGAAATACAAGTACATAAATTTTATCGTGCGTCATTTCAAAAGATTTTTAATGACCGTTACATAAGTTTTACATTCAACGTCTTAATATAAGTGATGATTGTTAATGTTTCAAAAGTTGTTTTGGAATGAGGATTAGGTACCTACTAATTAATTAAATATTTATAACTGCAAAACTTAACACAATACAAGATATATAATACTTATTCATGTAACCTTTATAGGAGGTGAATCAGGCACGATTCTCTAACCGTAGGTAATAAAATACTTACCTTAACTATTCACCAAGATTTATTTTATAACACAGAAACAATCCAAAACAGCTGGTCGTCAATGGCCTCATGCGCCTATCATATTATGATCGGGTAGTATGTACCAAACATCCCCGCAGTGCCCGCCTCATGGTGGTTATTGTACGTAATGGAATCGGTATGTACAAAGCATAAATAAGATGTGGTCGTCCCGCGACATTTAACGAGGTGGACAGACGACCCGGTGAAGGTCACTGGGAGTCGTTGGATGAGGACAGCATGTGGTCGCTCGTGGAAATGTATGGGGGAGGCCTTTGTTCAGCAGTGGATGTCCTTTGGCTGATCTGGAGTGCAATTCCTTAAGGTCAAACATCCATACATCCTTGAATAAGAATCGAAATAACGGTGTAAAATCAATTCGGTATTAGCTAGGACATGATTGAAGCTATTCCAGGACACGTTGCAGAAGGTGAGCCATGAGGACCAGTCTTAGCGGATACCAAATTGGGTTATCACCGTTATTTAAATTCTGAATTTAAGGATGTATGGATGTTTGAGCTTAGAGAATTACACCCATTATGATGATGATGATGTACATACGTGACGTTGCAAGTGTGTTGGATAGATACTAATTACACTATCGCGTGTTTTTTATTGATATGAGTTTGAAGATGTGTTTTTGAAACGAAGTTCTTTTACGCGGCCTACATTAGAGTGAACTGGCAGAAATCGTCACGTAAGAAAAAGCGTTATGCCCCTTCCAGGCGACCTTTCTCTCTCTCTTTCTTTCGGTAGATATACGGTAGAACGTGTGTGTATGCGTGCGATAATCTAGATTCGAGCAGCAAGCATTGTGCGCGGTCAGCTGTATAACCTCAATTCTAGTTTTAATTTACACACATTTTATATCGTGTCATTATTGCAGGTAAGGAACTTCGTTCCTGACGGGGGTCCCCCGACCGTACATTGATTTTGTTTTATTTAGAACTCTCCGTCCGCAGCGAAATTAAATCTCTACTTTCGTATTGTATTTATCTACTATTCACTTCTGATTCAAAATGTGTCTGCTAGTGACTTCTTACAGAATAGTACTGCAGTACTCTACCGCAGTGGGGTGTTAAAGGTGATTAAATCGGGTTCCTGGATAGAATACCTACGTTAGATAAATATTTATATCAACCGCGAGATCAAAAATATAGGAAACAATTAGTGTCCGACCGAAACACGGTTTCCAGCCGAAACTGAAACCGCAACCGAAACATTTTGTAAGTTTTTCATAATATCTGGAAATACAATGTTTGTCCCATCTTTGTAACAGCTTATTCGTTATTCTTAAATAAAAGTCATTAGGAAATCACTTTATTTTTGGAATGCAATATGTAGGTCATCATCGTACCAACAAAAGGACGTCCACTCCTGAACAAAAACCCATAGATTTCCACAACGGCTGGTTCTATGCCGTTCGCATGCATCGACTCCCAGTGACCTTCACCAGGTCGTTTGTCTATCTCGTCGGAGGCCGTCCTACGCTGCGTTTTCTGGTGCACGGTCACCACTCGAAAACCATATACACCAACGGCCATCGGTTCTATGAACACAGAGTTCTCATCGGATATTGAGATGGGCACGACATGAGTGTTTGATATGCCTTTCGTCTTGCCCATGTTAATTTTAAGGCCCATCTGTTGGGAAACTCTGTTGAGATCATCGAGCATTGTGCTAAGCTCCTGCAGCGATTCTGCCACGACTACCATGACGTGGGCAAATTAAAGGCGAGTGATAAACTCGCCAATGATGTTCATTACAGCGGTGAACAGTTTCGGAGATATAACGTCCCTCTGTCTCCCTCTCTGCAATGGAATTGCCCGCTTGCTCTGTTCGTGTACTCGGACCGACACCGGCGATTGGCGTGTTTGCATAAACACTTTAACACCTTGATGTACCGATAGCCAATGTGGTACCGTTGCAGAGATTGTAGCACCACCCCGGTTTCGATCAAATCGAAAACATTCTCATAGTCCACAAACGCTAAGTATAGTGGCAGATTAGATTCCTCTGTTTTACTGTATAACCGGCCGCAGCTACCGCAGAATGTGCTCTGCGGTAGTTAAAACTTTTTGAAAATAGGCTTGTTCGGGAGGCTGGAAGTCCTTAACTCGAGAAAACCTTTGCTCGAGACGATTCGCAATGACCTTTGAATTTTGAAAACAGCTTACAAATATTGCTTAGAAGAGACATGGGTCTAAATTTTTCGACAGGGTATTATCATCAGTCATCATTTCGGCCGTATGAAGTCCACTGCTGGACACAGGCCTCCCCCAAAGATCACCACAACGACAGATATGGCTGTGCTGTGGACTCAATGCGGGGTTTTGCCATAATCGCCACGCAGACGGGTTGGCGATCGCAGTTGACTTGTTAATGTATGCGAAGGACGCTGCTGCCCATCCTCCGGCTAATCCCTTAGTCGACTTGTACGACACCCACGGGAGGAGATAGGGATTGTTTGCGCGAGACAGAGCTCATTTCTGAAATCGTACATACTAGGGTATTATCACTGTATACAATTTTTGAAGAAGAGCACCATCTTGTCTCTAATCTATGCTTTCGGCGTCGTGCCCTCAAGTAAGACTGAATAGCTTCTGAAGGATTTTAAGTACCAGTGTTTCACCCCACTTCAGAAGTTCTGTCGTAATTCCGTCCTCACCGTGTTATTTTTCAGCCTTTTCAAGGTCATCCTAACCTTAATTACCATAAATTAAGTATCATATTGCATACAAAATTATTAGTTTAAAGATCTTTATTTATTCAAAAGAACATAGTTTACTTAGCGAATAAATATTAAGAAATAAACCCATAAAACTTGAATTGACAATAACTTTTCATTCTAGATATATATCACAATCAGGTAAATAGTCGATTCAAGAAGTATTTGTAACTAATTAAAAGATTATTTTATATTGTATGCTATTATTCTCTTAAAACAATATTGATATTTTCTTTTTTATTCTACAATGAGTCATTAAAATCTACAAATTAAACGAGTAAGTTTTGCGTTTGGCACGCACAGCCTCCAAATCACGATAATAATCATATCTCAATCATTTAAAGGAAGAAAATAAACTACAAAACTAAACTATTATTAGCAAACGCAAAAACAATTTTATATGCAGTAAATTTGCCAGGCGTAAAGGTTTTACTCATATATATATATATATTATACATACATACGGATCGTTTATTGTACTTCATTATAATTTGGTTAAGTAGCATATCTCATAAACATCGTTTTTTTCCTCAATCGTGTGTCACTCACTATCTATCATTGAGTAATATCGTTATTAAAAACAAAAACAAACAAATTACCTGAAAATACTCATCATTGTTTGCGCGAGACAGAGCTCATTCCTGAAATCGTACATACTTTTCACTGCGGATTCAGAAATGAGTCTTTACAGAATAGCACTGGTTAAACTCAACAAGCCGTATGGGCAAATAAATCCGTTTAAAAAACATCCAATAGTGCCCGATATGACTCGAGAGCTACTTTCGACCATTTTTGGCCGAAACTGAAACTGTGGCCAATAACAGCGTTTTTAGCCGAAACCGGAACCGAAACTTCGGTCGATCTGTAGAAATATCGGCTGTAGTAACTTGTAAAAACAATTTTCTTGCTACTACTACTTGCTAGCTAATACCCTCTTGCAAACAAAACGAATGTAGGTAAAAATTATCTAGAATGTAAACCCACCTGTAAACGTCATCGTAAGAATTACCGCGTACAAATACACCTTCGTGGCTTATGTCTGCGTGAATGTCAATGATGAAATCCAATTGAGCGGTCTGGAAGTAACGATTTAGATCAGTAACGAAATGTGATACACACTACCGTGCTATCAATGTACCCTCTTGATACATTTACATTAAAAGATTTATAAACTCCAAAAACTGCAAACTGGTGTACTTACGTATGTTATAATAATATTAATTAACATGTTGGCGTAGTCTTTAGTACGGTACGGTTGGTAGGTTACCTTTTCCGAGGCGAGTTTTTTGAGCAGATCGTTGACGGCTACGAGTGCGGGGTGCGCGTAGCTCGTAGCCCTGTTCCAGCTACGGTTGAGATCACCGCCGAGCAAGTCCGACCGCTGGTTGCCCAGAAACACCCCATCTGGATTCAGCATCGGTATTACCTGGTAACGCACGTATTTGGTTTTTGTAAATGTAATGAAGTAGTTACATCTACTCGAAAAGGTAAATGATTAATTTTTTATTATACTCTATAGTTAGTCATATTCGTGCCTACTGGATGTATGTGCTTAGCAGGAATTTAAAGCCATTAAAGTACAATTGCTTGCGGATAAGCAGTGTGGTGCCGGCCACGAATAGCACCACCCATCTCATCCCGTAGGTGTCATAAAAGGTAACTATGAGGTTATCCGCAGGATGGGCAGCAGCATCCTTCGAGTACATTAACAACTCAACTGCGATCGCCAACCTGCCTGCCAAGCGTGGCGATTATGGAAAAACCACCCAATCAGCACACATCACACCCAGATTGGTCATTGTGGCTATCTTTGGCGGAGGCCTGCGTCCAACAGTGGACTTTATTCGGCTGAAAGTACTAATAATTTATGAAAATCAAATTATTAATCTTTGCTGTAGGCATGAAGATTGCGCATCAGAAGACCAATTTTCGTAATTAAAAATGTTTAAACATAATTCCGATCTAGTGCCAATGTCGTAAATGTCACAAATGCTACTCTTCCATAACAAACAACGTCAAACTTGAAATTAAAACATGATGAAATCTAAAATGGATAGAAAGTTGATAGAAACCAAAACTGTATTGTGCTATCATTCTGACCTGTGTCAACAGGTAATAAAACTGGTATTGTCGATGAACGTCTAAACTGAGATTGAAATGAGATTAAATTGAGATCATAATGAAACAAGACGAGATTTTATAACAAGATTTTAAGGGGAGCAGAATACCAAATTTTAGTCAATTCATACCTTAATCTAAGTTCAGCGTCTATTTATAATATCTGTGGTTCAGCCAAGTTTTTTGTCATAATGTAAATTAATTACGAGAACTTGTCTTTAGATGGATTTATCGGATGTCTTGGCACTTTTACCTCTAATATAATGTTGTTCCTTAGAGCCATTGCCTTTTCGGAAGAGCCTAGCAAGAAGTCCAGGAATCCTATTATAAAAAAAACAGTGTAAAATATTAAAAAAATTTAAGGCCCTTGTGAAAAATACTCGCTGAGCTTCTAATAGAATAATGAATACCTATATAATTTATTTATTTATAATTCTTACGACTGAAATTGATGTATCAAAGTCAAAGGTTTTTATTTCAACATTATTACACACACATCTATACAAATAAATAAAATTGAAGTGTCTGTTTGTAATGTCAAAGTAACAGCTTTTTACTAAATGCATATGAAAGTATGTACGGTACCTATAACAAAAAACCAATTATAACATTTTTTGTCTGTCTGTCTGTTTGTTCCGGGTAATCTCCGAAACGGCTGGACCGATTTTTACGGGACTTTCACTGGCAGATAGCTGATGTTATAAGGAATAACTAAGGCTACTTTTATTTCAGAAAAATAATTAGGGTTAGGGCGCAAAAAAAATCCTTGATAATCCAATATATATATTCTATGTCAAGTGTCTATGTCGAAGTACTCTAAACTTCTTTTAAATTTAACGCGGGTGAAACCGACTAGTTTCAAATAAAAACCTTATGAATAGTCAGAATTTAAGTTGCACGTTTCCAATTGGAATCTTCCAATAGGATCAATATGGAGAAAAATAAAAGCAAGATACTCCTTTAAAATAATTGATTTATAATCATAAAATTGTCACCATCTTCACCCACTGCTGAAAAAAGGCCTCCTCAATTGATTTCCACAATGTGTCGAGATTTTCGAGGTAATTTTCCAGTACTTACCACGATTGGCAGGCAGGTTGGGTGAGCACAGTATGGCTACTGTTTCCACAGAACGGATGTTGCTGCCATACCTCTGGTTTAGAGTCCCTTAGGGACCCGTAATTACGACATCCACAGGAGATGGAGTGGTGCTATATTCTTAATCCGGACACCACTCGGTATTTTTTAAAAGTATATGCAATTTTAAATAAGTCAAGTCAAATGACGGCAGCGTTGGTGCAGTGGCTGGTATAGTCGGCTGCTGCGCCCCGGGTCGTGGGTTCGATTCCCGCACGGAACAAATATTTGTATGATTTGCAGGTAGTTGTTCCGGGTCTGGGTATATTATGTGTGGAATTTGTGTCTGTAAACGCACCCACGACACAGGAGAAATCTTAGAGTGGGGCAAAGATTAAAAAAAAACAAATGTCAAGTTATTTTTACATTAATCGATAATATAATTAAGTCGTAGAACCTAACACTGTTTTCCATAAAAGTACTTGCTGGTTCTGCTAGTTCTAGAGCCAAGCAAGGCAAGCTTATTCTTACTGCGAATATTTAAGTTGTGCACGTTATATTTATTACTGAAACTAACAATTCTTTTGCGACATATATACATGATATTATTGTATATATACAAGGATGGTAAAGTATGTTTATCTCCTTAAATGGTTAGCGGAGTAACTCGCGAGAGTCCAGTGTAAAACTAGCTCGAATTGCTCTTTTCTGTAATATAAAAATAGACTCTACATCGGAAGTTAATCCTCACAGTCAAATTCCGTAAGACATAATACTGTGGAAGTCAGCAAAATATAATTATACCTGTAGCCACGTCCCTCACCTGTCTAATTTTCGTAATGGCAAATGCAGCAGAGCTCGGTTTGATAGAAAGTGCTTTTATATGGGGGGCGGCCATTGAAATTGTGAGTCTACTGTAACTCCCAAGAAGTTGAGGGGACCAAATCTAAGTTTCTTTCGGCATGATTTACTTATGTTCATATGGTTTTTATTGATGTGGCGCACTCTGGGAGAGGCTTACGTCCAGCAGTGAACCGATATATGCTGACGATTGATTGATTGATTATATTCATCATAATATAAAAAATTGTAAGTATAATTAATTACACAAATCATTCATTTGTTTCAACTGTTTAACTTATTGTCCGCGCTCTGTTTAGAACCGATTCTCCATTTCATATATATCAGTTACATTTGAAAGTCAGATAAAAGATTTTAATTATAAAACTAGTAACCCACCGACTTCGGGTTCGAGACTAATCAGACTAATTGGACTCCGCGACTGAACATAAAATGTAAGGCCGATTTGATGTTAACATAAAATAAAAATAAAAAGCCAAATCTATAGTGTTATATACAATAAGAGCATTTAAAATTACGTACCTTGACAAACAAATGAAGAAGGCGGCTCTCCTCCGTGTGTCCTCGCTATGACCAGAACGACTCTCTTTTTTGTTTCTGCCGTTTTAACTTTTGATACAGCGTTTTCTTCTTTGTTATCTTTGTCTTTTTCATTGAAGTTGTAGTCTCCAATTGTTACCAGGTCTATTCGGCGTTTTTGCTAAAAATATATAGGTCAGAGTAATACCCACAATATTAAAAAAAACAAGCGTGAATAGGACTCGCGCCTATGAGAGGGTTCCGTCCCATTTCATGTTGTACATATTGTATGTAAGTATATTTATTTTATATTAATTCGTAGTAAGTATTAAATTAATTTATAGTTATATATTATATTAAATTTGTATCATATTGCCTTGTGATGCCTGAACAAAGAATGTACCGTGCTTAAGCGACAAACTTTGATTTTGCGTCTGCTCGCGTGGTATGTACTGTATACATAGGCTGCACTAAAAGTATCGGGAATGGAATATTTCCACTGTTCCTGTCATATTAAAATCTTTTTAATTGAAAACTCCTTGGTTTTACAAATCGAATACCATTTATTTATTTAAAAAAAGATTCACGGTCTTGTCACAAGGTTTTGTCAAACTTGTTTAGTCGTTGAGAAAATGGAATTGGAAAAAAACAATTGAACCGTACGACGTTGCCGACATATTTTTTAGATTTTTTTTCATTTTTGAGAAATATTTTATGAATATGTAAAGATTTATTCATCTAAATACCGTACGACGTTGCCTTAAACTTGACATTGGCGAAATTGTGGAAGATAACCTACAGAAGCCATAATCTAAGAGAAGAAGAAGAAGAAAATGGAATTGACTCGAGAAAATTCAAGAGCGATGATTTATTATGACTTTCGAAGTGGTTTAACACAAAAACAGTGTGTTGACCGGATGATTTCTGCATTTGGTGATGAAGCCCCATCCAAAACCACAATTTATCGCTGGTTTGCTGAATTTCAACGTGGACGTGTCAAGCTCAGTGATGATCCTCGTCAAGGTCGTCCAAAAACTGCAGTCACCCAAGAAAACGTTGATGCTGTGCGTAAGCTGATTGAGGAAGATCGACATGTGACATACCGCGAAATTCAGGCAACTTTAGTCATTGGCATGAGTCAAATACAAATAATCTTGCATGAACAATTAGGTGTAAAAAAGTTGTTTTCCCGATGGATACCGCATTTGCTATGTGAAGAGCAAAAAGCGGCTCGCGTTACTTGGTGCGTCAGAACTCTCGAAAGATTCCACGCAGGATCCTCAAATGCTGTATACAACATCGTATCAGGTGACGAATCCTGGATATATGCGTACGAACCCGAAACAAAAAACCAGTCACGAGTTTGGGTGTTCGAAAATGAGTTAAAGCCAACAAAAATTGTTCGTTCACGGAGTGTTGCAAAAAAAAATGGTGGCCACGTTTGTCTCCAAAACCGGCCATGTTACGACTATTCCTCTTGAGGGACAAAGAACGGTTAATGCAGAATGGTATGCTAGCATTTGTTTACCACAGGTCGTTTCTGAACTCCGTAGAGAGATCTGCAACCGCCGCATCATCCTCCATCACGACAATGTGAGTTCTCACACCGCGCACAGAACAAAAGAGTTTTTAGAGCAAGAAAACATAGAATTATTAGACCATCCGCCGTACAGCCCCGACCTAAGCCCTAATGATTTCTATACTTTCCCTAAAATAAAGAATAAATTGCGTGGACAGAGATTTTCATCACCTAAAGAAGCTGTGGACGCCTACAAAACGGCCATTTTGGAGACCCCAACTTCCGAATGGAATGGTTGCTTCAATGATTGGTTCCATCGTATGGAAAAATGTGTCAAATTTCGGGGAGAATACTTCGAAAAGCAATAAATACATTTTTAAATAGTAATGTTGTGTCACTTCCTTGATTCCCGAAATTTTCAGTGCCGCCCTCGTAAAACTAACCGTGAAGTTATATATAAGGATAAATGATCTCCTAATAATTCCACACGGGATTTAAAAGTAACGATATTTGGATTTATTCCTCCACTTGTGCCAAAACCTCTCCCTTCAAAATTGTACTGCCACTTCAGTTTAATAATCCTTTCAGCTATGTCGGCAACTTTAGTTCTTCTACGGATCTCCTTATTTCTAATTCGATCTCGTAGAGAAATACCAATCATAGCTCTCTCCATTACTCGCTGAGTTACCTTGAGCTTTCTTATGAGGCCCATTGTGAGTGACCACGTCTCTATTCTATATACATACATGTTATATAACACACACTGACTTTCGTCTTGAGGCGTTGCGGTATTGTTGACGAAAAGACGTTGCGAAGTTTCCCAAACGCTGCCCAGCTGAGTCAGATTCGACTATTGACCCGTTTCTCGAATTTGGACCTACCTAACTGGATAGTTTGTCCCAGGTAGACACACTCGTCAAAAACTTCGAGAATAGAGCTCCCTACATTTATAGGTTTAAATTGAATTTATTTTTCTACGTAGAGCCCTAATTTGTCGACACATTTATTCCATCGATGTTTCCAATCTTTGTGAGGATGGATTTAGATTATAGATTAACCTCTGTTCGAAAAGTATAGACTGGGCGTGTTGATAGCCTACACGTATCTTTTGATGTATGCTTCGATCTTTATTTTTTTCTTGCTGACAGTTAAAACACAAACCAAGTAAAAAAAGTCTCTCGTCTTGTCATGTACCACACACATCAAAAAAGTCTAAGCAACATGATCATGTTACGAAAACTGCAAGATTAATTTATTAAATTAATTATATATCTAAGATAAGAAGGTATAAAATCTTTGTTATACCAAAAATCATACAGGCGGATTTTAAAAACTAATACTTCACGTTCGTTTTTTTTATAAAATGAAATCGAATTCATTTGTTCAAACAAAAATATAATCAAACGTATAATATGAAAAACCATTCCAAAATTCAAATGAGTACATGTTGCTTAATTTTTTTTATGTGTGTAATGTGCTTCTGCCTTCCGTTCAGCGAAATCGTCTCCTCATGTTTTACCCTTACTGATGTTTATTTCAAATTAGATAAAAAATCTTTTTACACTATTTCATGGTGTTCGATAAATAAAGATAGGTTCTTATACCTGGGTAATACACACCCTCTTGTGTCGTGGGTGGGTACAGTTTACAGACAATATACTTCTCATGCACAAACAGCCAAACCCAGAACAACTATCTTTAGGCTATAGAAATATTTGATCCGTGCGTGGATCAAACCCGCGACACACAGCGCACAAAGTCAAGTACAGTGAGCGACAAAAGCCGCTGAACAAGAAAAAAATTCAAGTCATTAATTGTCTTTATCTTTAGAAACGTTGGTGAACATTGTCATAACCAGATAATAGCAACATATTTAAAAAATGACTTGATTAAGAAAAAATATGGATATGATGCAAAAAGAGAAGGAGAAAGCTATATGAATAAAAAAACTACGACTTATGGCGCTGACCGTACCATCTAACCTCCTTAGTTAACTTCCGAGTTCAAATACACATCAAGTGACTATAACTAATAAGCTTACAATTGTCTGTGCAATAGACTGTCTCGTAGCAAAGGCCTGAGCTTTCTTCTCCCACGTAGCCAGGTGCTTTTGAAGTCGAGAGTAAGAATACGATGCTGCCGCCGAGAACTGATATACATCCTCTTCACGGTCGAAAGCGAACGCGATGCTCAAAATCTTCCGCCCGCGGTGTTCTAGAGACCGGTGATAAAATATCAACCGTCTGGGAATCCTTTGCCTGCCAAGATTCAAATTAGGTTGTCTATATAGGTCCTTTCCCTTTCCTTTTCCTTCGCCCCGCCTTCATCTTCGGCACCGAAGGGGGGCCACGCCCTTAGGCACATCTCGGAGGGGATGACTGTAAAACGGTCACCCTCTCTAGTGGAGGGAAGGCGACTGTAAATAGGCTGCCCCCCAGGCACTTCTCGGGGAGGATTGTAAAGGATCCCCCAAGTCTCGCTGTGCGCTGTGCTACGCACACGGCAGCACGTGACCACGTGCGCGCCACCGTCTTCCCGGGGGTCACTCGGTATGAGCACGCAGACTCCCCAATTTGCGCGCCCGTGACCCCCGATAATTATTATACCTACCGTTTAGGCTACAGAGCGTGCCAAAGAAATATACATACATACACTCGAAAGACATTACCCTCCTACATAACTGTGTCGTCATTTTGGGGGGAATTTGGCAGTACTCACCACGCTTGGCAGGCGGGTTGGTAAGCGCAGTATGGCTGCTGTTCCACAAATGGGACGCTGCTGCCCATCCCTCTGGTTTAGTCTCATATTACAATATTCACGGTAGGAGGTGGAGTGGTGCTATGTTCTTAATCCAGACACCACACAAAGAGTATTTTTATTCACGTCATGGAACAAAACACTTACCATTTCGGCCGTGACGTAGAACGGACGAGCGGGGTCATGTCCCCATCAAACAACGTTGTTTCTTTTCCCAAATTAACAATATTCAATATCACTCTCTAGAACAAACACGTCGCTGTTAGATTGAACTAGTACCGTAAATTTAGTGCCTACTGAAAATAAAATAAATTAGTTAAAGTAAACCAACTCAAGTAAATCAACTTATTACTTACATATATCTAGTTAAAATACTTATTGAATATTCACCTGATCCTGCTTAACATTTTCAATGGTGAAGTTAAACCAAAACCTGGCTCTTGGTCTACAGGTGTCAGGTCTAACGAACAGGTCGTACTCAAAGTCGGTAATATAGTCAGCTCGCCCTAGATTCCCACACTCGAAAGCCGCGTCGAAACATAGCTGCCCCCGCTTGGCTTTCCCACTCTGACCTGGAGGGCGAACGGTTAGCCGACTTAAGTTACCCAGCCCTCCTTCTCCATCACTTTCTTCGCTATCTGTAATAGCATAGTATTTCGATTAATGTACCTAATCTATACCGATCAAATTACTTCTTTCTTCTTGAAAATCACGCCAGCACACCAGTTTGAATTAGTATAATCCTTTAGACTTATATGATTTACCTACACGTATTAGAAACGCCTAAATTCATTGCTAGGTATGACGGACATATTATGAGAAATAGTTTGATATTTTCATTCGTAGCTACACGGGCGCCTGCCGCCCAAATGCATCGACTTTGAAATGCCAATTGAGTTGAACAATCTCTTTTAATTTACCTAGAAACACAAAATAGATTTAGGCACACGTGATAATGTTATTGAATCACATTCATGATTCAGTGATAGACTTGAACCCGCACTTAATTTTGATATTTATAAAAATCTTTTTGGGGTAGATTTAATTGATTATGTTATTTTAATACCACTAGTGAGGCGACGATATATGGAGGTGTGATCCAGAGCATCAGTGTTCGCAGCCATTGCTAGACTGCTAGGGTTCCCGACTAGAACGCCTGCCTCAACTAAGTTTAACAATGTAGGTGAACTGATTGGCTAAAAGATTGACGGCAATGCCTAGGCGATAAGTGCACGAATATGTAAGGAAAACAGTTTAGCGAAACACGCCAACCGTCTATTGAAAGTAATTTTTTTCTACAGCCGATTGAAATTTAAACGATAAGAACCTGATTCTATTTATTCGACTTCGCTTGTATTTTATGTTATAACGATTTATTATTTATTTCATGTTTTATACACTACAATTGTACAGAGACTTAATGCCGCTAGGTATTGTCTACCAGTCGACCTTAGGGTGATGCAGACACAAAACATGGTAGGTGCACAAACAATGTAATTGTGCGCAGTCAAATAACGAAAGGCAATTATAGAATATACGCAAGACGTTTTAACCCGTTAACATAATATAAACATATATAAATATATGTAGATATATTATAATAATAAATACATAGGTAATAATAATATATACATACATATTAATAAATTATTAGGGAGGTAGTTTGTTTTTAAAAGAGTAGCCTGACTTCAAGAGTTCAAGAGTTTCTTCATTTCACAGAAAAATTGTTTTGACAAAGAAAGAAGAGTGCTAAAAATCGGAACGGTGAGAGGGATATTGCAGGAGACGATTATGTGGGGAACGAAGATTTTTGTCATGATTGGAGCATATATAGATACTGAAAATGAGAAGTAGGGTAAGTAACTGACCTATTGGCTAAACTATCCTATTTCGTTAGTTTGTTGAAAAGTTAAATAAAGAAGAGCTAGCTAGCAAGCTAATAAAGTTTTGAATACTGATTTTGCACGATACTCGTACCGTAATTTCACGCCACCCGTCCTATTGATGTGATACTGAAATATATTAGCCTTTCTTGGTAGACTCTCCTTATTAATAGAACTAGATATTGTGCTGGTCAATTCGATGCTACTGAGACATTAAACGTGTGAAATTGTGTGGACATTATAGAAGCCACATAATTTAATGGCATGTTTTGGTTCAATGCGCGGTCTCGGCTTCTGCGGTTATAGAATAAAATGAGATGAAACATTTACGGTACTTACCCACGGCACTACCAAGCTACACTAGCAGTAGTGTCGTGGGGTATATGTTTTCCCTTCTGCACTACTGACCACCAGTGTCGTGGGTATTATAAACGGGGCTCTTCATTCCCCACAGTACTACCAAACGTATTTCATGTTCAACTAACTCGTATTTTACTTTTAATGCTCCAAGTATTCTCAACTAATGGACTAGTTCCACTGCTGTTTGCGTTAATGTCCGACCGAAAATCTAATTGTAACGTTATTTTGCCTTATAAAAACGTAATTTCTTTTAAATTGTTCATGAATATACCTAAGATAAATATAGGTACTCTTAATAAGGAAATTTAACAAAGTAACGATTTCGGAATACTTGAAACACTTAGAAGTAAAAATAAGAGTTATGTGAATATGAAAGAAATTTGATAGTGTTGTGGGGAATGCAGATATGAGCGTTTATAATACCCACGGTACTATAAGGAAAATATATTTCCCAAGACACTGTAGTTAGTGTGTGTAGCTTGGTAGTGCCGTAGGTAAGTATCGGATCGTTATGTCATATCATCATCATCACGTATAAATGTCAACACACTTCATTAGTGTGTCTAAGTTCCAATGAACGTTCATAATACCCACGGTACTACTGATCAGCAGTGCAGAAAGGAAAAAACATTCTTCAGGACACTACTGGTAGTGTAGCTTGGTAGTCCCGTGGGCCAGTTATTCAGTAATTTGGTCCTAACAAATACGTTTACATGTGATATTGAAGCAACGGACGGCATTTGACTCGGTTGACTATTTTATATTCCATACCAAAGTGCATCATCATTATCAGCACCAATCATCATCGTCATCATATCAGCCAAAAGATGTCCAGAATGACTACTGTTCCGTAGAAGGGACGCTGCTGTTTAGATTCCCTTAGTCGCCTTTTACGACATTCACGGGATGAGATGGAGTGGTGCTATATTCTTAATCCGGAAACCACACGGAATAATTACATCATTACATTATTGCATAGTCTTTATAAACTCAATCAATCCTGTCAATCACTGTACCTTCGCTTGGCCGACATTTACGTAGGCTTTAAATCCTTTCTGTTATAATAGGTCGCAGTTTACCATTAGCGTAGCGTGCTACGACGTAGCGTAGTTCGAACGCTTTAAACAAGTTATGTATATATGTAGATGGTTTTGAGACAGTATCGAGTTTAGAGTACATATTCGTGGTTAAATAACTAAAATTACAATGGAAAACGGGTTGGACTCCCGATCGAGAGGTTGTAATAAGGGATTTTACGGAAATCTGAGTCCGAATCCAATCCGAATCTTCAGTTGAAATGTTATCTCCGAATTCGACAGCGGTTCCGATACCATAAAACAGAGGTTAAACAAGTTGCGTTCCGTTGCAAGATTCTCTTTTGTTTATTTATGATATAAAGTACCGGTTACAGTAAGTAGAAGAGACGCTAAATATGAAAATCCAAGAATGCACTGGGCGTGCGATACTTACTTAATAACATATCAATAAATTATTATTTTTATTAAAGAAAATTAATATCCTGCTATTCTCTTGCAAATTCAAAGTTTTAAACCATAGTTGCGATTCCCAGCTTTAATTACTCTTTGTTATTTTAATTTTAAGAATAAATGTTGTGTAAATTTCTTAATGTCACCTGTATAAGCAATCAAAGCAACTAAATAAATTAATGAAAAATTTCAGTTAAATAAATCTCAGTTATTAAAACTAAATCCTATATATAATGAATAGGTCAGCAATTTTAAAACTTGACTGATGATCAGTTGCTTTTACTGTTGATTGTGCATGCTTTTATTGTTCATAAAGATTTGCTCAATGTTTGCTGAAGTTCATCATCACATCAGCCAAAGGACGCCCACTGATGAACAAAGGCCTCCCCTATAAATTTCTACAATTGTTCGTCACTTTGGAGGGAATTTGCCAGTACTCACCACGCTCGGTCGGTTGGTGAGCGCAGTATGGCTGCTGTTCCACAGACGGAGTGCTGCTGCCATCCGTCTCACTTAGAGTCCCTTAGTCCTTTTACGACATTTATGGGAGAAGATGGAGTGGTGCTATATTCTTAATGGATACCACACGGAGAAAAGTTTTATTGTCATAAATAACATAACATAAAGATTTTAGGTGCAAGCTTTCATGTATGTGGTATATACATACGTAATACATCGATCTCTAACGCAAACACGTGGATTTGCTTTGACTACGAAGCCATAACTCATAAGCGTCATAATCAAAACTTATAACGACTAATGTATATTAATTAGATAACTCATTTGTTTCATGGATTACCTATTCTGTGAAATATTTGTTGCCACTTGTTTTCAATATAGTATCAAAACCAAGTAATGATACGCAAGACGGTATTAAATGTACTAGAATAATGTTAGCAGATTCCAGAACAACTCATCGAATGTATATCATTCTGTAGGTATCTTACCTGCTCTAGTGTGATCATACGAGGGCCTGGAGCCTCCCTTAGGTGTCGAAGATGACCGCTCCATTGGTTTTAGCCGGTAGGAGTTCGGCATACCCCTTCGCCCTTCCCCGGGGTGAAGGAAGTTCACGAAGAATTTACACTGGGCACCAATAAAAAAGAAAGGTATCTTACCTGACATTTCTACGGTCACAACACCACAATTTAATTAGAAGAGGTGATGCCAGCTCTCACTCAAGCCGCTGCATAATCACTTTTTACTTATATTATACATATTGGTGTCACCGAAGGATTCTGGTTTCCTTTGTGTCCTGCGGCAAGGCGGCACGTTGCCACGATACGCCGCGATGCGACATTTTAGTCATAATAATAACAAAAAATAAAAATTATACCACTCCAATGCGTAATATCGGCGTCGCTAGTAGCCGTTGCTAAGCAATGGTAGCGTCTGTCCTATACGTACAAACCTATTACTAATACTTTTGTGAAAGTATATGTTATAGCCTGACCAATACCGCTGCACCGCGCCTGTGGTATGAGCGGGGAGGTGGGGAGTGGGAAGGAAAGAGCACGAACTCACATGAGATTCATAGTGTCGAACAGATATCACGATATCGAAGTACAATATTTTGAAGCTATACATATATATATATATTTAAAACATGTTACTGCTACAATGGTAAGTGAAATAAGTAATCAACAATGATCGGAATAGGTAGAGTATATTTTCCTAAACTTCAAACGCGAACAGAGACGTAGAGTGGACTTCCTTATGACAGTATTTTTATCCGGGACATCACTTTAGTACATTAAAATATAATGTTTTACAGTGAAAGAATTTAAGTCCTGTTTTTGTTCAATACGTGTATCATTAAGGGGCTACGAAGCAACATACTTATAACATCGACCAAGTGCCCCGTGATGATTATCACATCATGAAATTACTAGGCGATCACAGTTGAGTTGTTAACGCACTCGAAGGACGCTGCTGCCCATCCTCCGGTTAATCCCATAGTCGCCTTTTACGACAATCACGGGATGAGATGGGTTGGTGCTATTCGTAACCGGCACCACATGGCAATTCGGTATAATCCTTACCACAGATAGTATATGTCCTTACTAAACCTATTCAGCCATTGTAAATAAAACGAACATTATGAATATTGTCATTTATTCAATAAATAATATGTTGTTATATTAATAATATTATTTTTGGCATCAAATCGCCTTACGCACCACAAACATTGAACAAAGCTCAACGTTTAGTAAATACTGAATCAAATCATGCGTATGATAGTTAATACTATAAAACTTTTAGCATTAATATTTACAAATCCTTCTTTTATTTCGCTAAATATAAATGTACACAAATAACAATCACATAAATGTAAACAACTCAAAACAATGCATATTTGCGCGTAAATATGATCTAAAATATTATTTGCGATCAATATAATTTACTATCCATACAAACTAGTACCCGTGCAAATTCAATTTAAACATATTATTATGTATTTAAACTTAAATATTGATCCCTAAAACCGGTAACAATTTGTAAGATCAGGAAGCATACAAATGTTTAAACATCAGCCATCTGTGCAGTCAAGAAATGGGACTGAAATATTTAAGAGTGAGATTATTATGTGCAATATTGAAGGTAAACAAGGATGACAAGACTAGATAAAGCCTTCATATAACACTAACGATATTCGAGTAAGTTTTAAAAACATTCGAATGAGGTAATATCTATTCATATTAAAACTTTATAGGTATAACAATTCCATTTTATGATAAAGTCTCTTATAATGCCTCTATTAGTACATCCTCAGCGAGCTTTCCTTCTTATACAAGGTGAGGGTTGATAAACTATAGCAAATGCACTCACGTATTCGTGAACTACACTGAACATCAATCAAATTGATCTAATAGTTTAGTCTCAGTACTTTACACTGTTCTGTACACATGGCAAGGTTACGAAGATCAGGGACCGGTACAACTCGAACACAAAATTAATACACAGATAAGATAAAAGGAGAGACATACGTTGCTAAGAGTATAAGTGAAAAATGTACGCGAAAAAATAGTGCGGTGGTAAATGATATTAATTATCTGTAGTATCACAGAGTACTAAATAATAATATACGATAAAAAGCCCAGTGTCCAATACGTGCGTTCATTTTTAATCGTATCGTCGTTTTATTACTACAAAATATAATGTAATTTCTAAATTAACTTAATTATAATGAGGGTCAACGATGTGTAGTTTTTTATGGGTTATTTAAAAGTTAGGACATTAACTGATGGAATGCCTGAAGACGCTAAAAACGATTACTTATCAAACAATTTAGGAGTTGAAGAAACTATATCATTCACACGTCGCTGTACTTACCAGTGGACCTGCTCCAAACACGTTATGAATGATCGTTATGCTCCAGAATCATTCTGAATCATTTTTAAAAATGAGGAAATCTCAGAATATCTGAAAGGATTTATAAGCTTAAATAGCAATGGGCTGGGTCCATAGCTCATAGCACGAACAGATGGCCGTTGGAGCAGAAAGGTTCTCGAGTAGAGACCGCGTACCGGAAAACGCCACGTGGGGGACCTCCAACGTGGTGGAAGATGACCTGGTGAGAGTCACTGGGCGTCGTTGGATGCGGGCGGCATGTAGCTGGTTGTTGTAATTCTATGGGGGAGGCCTTGGTTCAGCAGTGGACATCCTTTGGCTGATATGATGATTATGATGAGGATATTTTTGACACGAAAGCTCTGGAAAATGATTATGTTACTCTATGTCAGTCTGCAGCGGTAGATACAGTCCCCACCCAAACGAAAACATAGTTACGCCCTTGCCTATTAAATTCCGATAAAACTCCCATTAAACAAAAACGTACTCCTAAAATGGGTAAAGAACACTGATATATTGAATATTGTGCGATATACATAGCCGTTATATACATGGTTTTTATATTGGTACATAGTTTGAATTATGTCGTGTTTAGTTTTAAGGTGTTTTGTGTTCCATTGGGCGTGGAAACAATTGCTTCTTCCCACTTCTTCTTTTCGCTATTTCCAAAGAGATAGATGGACATTCTGCAGGACTTACGCCACACAAGGAGTACACAAAGAGTTCCTCATATAAGGTACATATGGAAGCTATTTAACAGCGACACACGAAATCTGGGATACATACAAAGTTATACACGAATTCTAGGCAAGTAAAGATGCAACACCACTCCTATAAACTATAAACATTGTAGGGGTCGTGTAAGCTGGTCAGCGATAGGCGAGATTCCTCGGTGAAGCTCCAGCTGTAACCAACGACGTGAAGGAAGAGGTCTCAACAATTTTTTTAATTAATTTTATGAAAGGATGTTCATTTGTTACGAAACTATCAAGTCATCGCCTGGTGGTAAGCGTCATGCCTGCCCATAACAATTGTAATGCTACCCAGGACTAGTCCTGCGAGGCTACAAACTGCGCTCATCACCTTGAGATTTGAGTTATTTAGTCTTTTATGCCCAGTAATTTCACTAGCTACAGTGCTCTTCTAACCGGAGCACAGTAATGTGTAAAGTTTAAACACTACTGCTTAGCGGCGAATATCTGACACTGGGGTGGTACCTACCTAGCCGTATAGCAATGAGACACCTCATTTCGGCCGAATAAAGTCCACTGCTGGACACAGGCCTCCCTCAAAGATCACCACAACGACCGATATCGGTGTGTTGTGTGCTCATTGGGGGTTTTGCCATAATCGCCACGCTTGGCAGGCGGGTTGGCGATCGCAGTTGAGTTCTTAATGTATTCGAAGGACGCTGCTGCCCATCCTCCGTCTAATCCCTTAGTCGGCTTTTACGACACCTACGGGATGAGATGGGTTGGTGCTATTCGTAGCCGGCACCACACGGAACAGAGAGAGACCTACCACCATTTAATTTTTTTTTTTTAATGTAATGGTTCACCTATGCTTTTATTGTACTTTACTGTGTAGGCTTTGCCTAGAAATCCCTAGTTATCCTTAGTAATCCTGCTTTACACATAAGGTTCAAACATTACTCGTAATCAATTCCAACTCTGTTGAAAACGTTACCATTTTGTTTGCTGACTAGTTTTTTCTATATACTGGTCTGTTTCAATTAGTTGTTTTATTGCTGTTTAAGTTTTTACCGATGATGAATTGATGACACACACTAATATTTTAAAATTGAATAAAGATGTGAGTGATTTCTTATAAAAAAAATATTACATTTAAAAATACCTAATTAATGTCTTATAATACCAACAACTGATACAGATCTAAACATTTGTCAAATTACAAAAATAAATGGACCAATCTTAATCAACCGCCCATCAGTTACCATGATCAAGAATTATATCAACATTACTGCCAGACTGCCAGTAGATAATATTTATTTGAATTGTACGCCTTTTCGTTCGCCTAAAGTATTCCAAAGGGGGCAGACATTCGACCCACTCTCACCTTATAAATATAATTTTACATCAGTAACAAACTCTCTAATACCCTACTAAATTTTAACCAATTCTTATTGAGACATCTAATATTTGCACGGTGTACCGTACAAATAAATACGCCCACGAAACCGGTTCCAAACTATTAGATATGGTTTCGGTTTGGTAATACCACGGAGTAGTAATCAAATGGAGTGTTAAGTAGGTATATTTATCTGTAAGAATCAACCTCACTCAATGTATAAGGTTCGCGTGGGAAAAACTGTTGTAGCAACATATTACGCAGTGTTTTTGCAGATAACCACGCTCAGCCCTCACATAATGACTCCATTTCATTACTACTCTCTGGTCAATACTATGTAATACAATATAGAGTGTTACAAGTAGAGATGATAGTCGTGGGGTGTGTGGGACGGGTGTGCGATCACGCCTGCATGTCGGCGTCGGTGTAGTGGCTGGGCCCCTCGGCCGAGCACACGGAGTCCTCGGGCGTGCGCGAGGCGTCGCCGGCCTCGCTGGCCTCCACTGCGCTGGCACTGCCCCCCGCCTTGCCTTTGCCGCCGCGACGCGCTTGCAGCGCCTGACACGCACAACACAGCATTAAAACTTGTAGATGTGTCTACCTAACGACCATGAGTTATGAAATGAGTTGATTTCGGTGTCAATGTATACCGGAATGCGGTGTCGCTTCTATGCCCGGCTCTCGATCGCACTCTACATCAATTTAAATACACTATCGGCTGAATACTGAAATGCCACTTAATATTAAGTCCCGCTTTAACTATTCGAGAAACGGTAGGAAACCGGGCGGCTCAAATAGTTAAAACTGAACTTAATAATAAGTGGCGTATCAATATTCGGGCCAATGAGCGTTGGGTCTTCATCATAGTCCTGTTAAAAATTTAAAGTGTAATTATCTACATAAGTCTGCGTAATATACACATTTATATGAATCTATGGCCGACCGGAGACCGCATGTAGAAACGACACAGGCTGTATACTCGGTGCGTGTGGAAGCACCCTTTAGCAATCGGTACTACATTCTGATTTGTGAAACGTTTGTGTGGTGTGGTGAACGTTGCAGAACTAGTACATTACTGCTCTTAAAGTGACATAGGTATTTACCATTTCATATATTAGGACTTTGATAAGAAGATCAACCAATTTCAGTATATAGCGTTACTATTTGAAAATAAATGTCTAGGTACAGTCGGGATGTAAGCCGCACATTTGACATAACAGACATGAAAATATAACAAAAACACACAGCCCTCGGCCCACGTGAGTCAGACAAAAGAGAAGAGCAATAGTGCCATTAAAGACAATTAAGATGGTGTCGTTTATGCCAATGCGAAGTAGTTTAGTTTGGCACTGGGAGCACAGAGAAAGCGTACATCTGGAGCATTGTGATAGTCAGGTGGTGTTGCTGGGGTGTGCAGGGACGCGGGGCCGGCGGGGGCCGGGGAGCGCGGGACCGCTACAAGGCTGGACATCCACAGGGGTCATGCGGGTGCTCCACGTCAGTGCGCATGCGATATATAGGTACGTATGTATGTAGTTTTACGCCTTCTTACCTTTTCACGACTGCCCTTTTTCTAAAGTTGGTGTAGGATGGAAGATGAAACATTCAATTAATGGCAGTGGAGATAGAACACCGATATACGAGGGCTGAAAATACCTAAATACTAGTTACGTTACTAAATCTTCAGGTCGGTCAATTCAATCTAATGTTAGGTCCTAATCAAAAGTAGCAAGGGTTAGTCATTGAAATAATCTGAATCTAAACACTAAATATGAAGTTATACCATAAGAAAACCAATATCAAAATCAACACAAAAGAATAGAGGGTTAATAATGTGGTTGTCAAACTCAAACATGTTTCACTAAAGGGATGAGGACCACAAGTGAACTTAATATAAGGAAAGAAGATTATACAATACATCACACGAAACCTTAGATTGTCCAAATTTGAATCAACCTAGACTTACATATACTTGAAATGGTAGATAGACATTGACAAGCTTACTTATTTAAAAAAAAATGTCTACATGTTTAATTAAACTTTCTCGCTTTCTGCGAATCAGAAATTATACTGATCAGATTCAGCTTCTTTATTTTATTTTAAAGCATTCTTTTCATCGCATCAACACAAAATAAAATTATCAAACCTTATTGCTCTTAATCAATGAAATATCGAATTAATAACTAGAGATCCTTGTTAAAATACAGAACCCAAAAATAAAGCATTTTGTTTTCCTACAATTACATTCTTAGTACCTGTAAGGAAAACCGTCGATGCGGTGGTTTTCTTCCGCCGCGTCGCTTGCTAATGTGCGGGTTATCTCTACGCAGTGTCTTGTTGCGCAGGATCTCCAGCTGAACGTACAATCTTTTGAGCTCGGCGCGCACCTCTTCAGAAGTAGGCTCCTCTTCGCCTTCTACACCGAAGCCCTCTGCAGGACCACGACGTGAGACCTGGATATGTTGATAAACGCGACAGTTACTGTATAGCAAATTTGACACTAACTTAACAAAGCTGGAGAACAGAAACAGTTTTTCACGTGACAGGATCTAATATAATTAAAGTCAATGTACAGGATACTGTGTAAGAGATGGATATAATGTGTATTCCGGCAAAGGCAAATCGAACGCTACTTTACGTTGGTACGAAACTCTGAAACATGATTATAATGTAAACTGAATATGAGTTTCATGCAGAAATTATGAAAATAGGCATGTTCGTAGGCAAGTATAGGAATAATTGATTGTAGATACCAGCACAATTTATTATATTGGGTACCCGCTAGCCCGTAGCTTTACCCGGCCACGCGTTGCCATGGCTAAATGCGCGTAATTACAACAGGAATTAGATTCTGAATAAAAAAAACAATTATGAGTCTCCTGATTTAATTTAAAACATGATCGTATATGAATACAACGATGTGTAAAAACTTCAAAACGATCGGTAAAGAACTTTAGGAGATTAGTGATTTTGCACAAACGAACATTAAATTATTATATATACAGATTATGAGTCTCTTGATTTAATAAAAACATGCACGTATATGAACACGACGATGTTTAACATTTCAAAACGGTCGGTATAGACCTTTAGGAGATTTGCAATTTTGAACAAATTAATATTTTTGTGACAACAAATTAATATATATATAATATATATATATATATATATATATATATATATATATATATATATATATATATATATATATTGATGACGGGCAAGAGCAGTGACATAGGTCTTAGAATGATTGTTCTTAAATCCATAGAATATCCAAATGATTAACTTCGTTAACTGCTTCAACAGCCTTTCGACAATCCATTTGAATTTCCATATGGATTGTCAAAAGCATCTGTATATAATAGGAGGATGAATTTGGTTCGAGAAAGCATGAATAAAAACGACAAAAGGTAAAAACCAGTACCACCTTGAGTCAAGCCAGCAAATATATTGCACCCGAAAAAGTTTATTCAGAGCCAATACTCGAACGTTAGACGGGTATGAAATCTATCAATCATTGTTTGTGATATATTAAGTGAGCAAAATGACATAAACAAAGTATTCAGTTCATCACTGAACACTTTGTATGACCGACTGGATATCGTCCCTAGCATTGATCATAGCTGTGGCGGTATTATACCCAGGATGAAGACGCGCTTATGGAGATTAACGAGACGAGACGATTTTTTTTATGTTAGTTTCTTATATTTAATATTATGACATTGACTATTAGTTATTGTTAATATTGTTCTTGTAACATTATATTATAATATTCATACGAAACTGTAAATGTGTGAGAATCATGTAGCCATTGATGTTATTTTTAGTACTTATATTGATTGTCTTTTGCCTGGCTGTATTGGTCTGTCATACTCACTAAAATGTCTTGCTGGCGGTGGTGTTGTGTATCGGGTCGTTCTGTTCCCTACAATATGGTTGAGCTAAGCGATGCTGATGCATGCGTCATGCTCGTGAACGAGTGCCGTTTGTTGGGACTGGTCAGCCGTTAACTGCCACGGCAAATAATTTATTATTATAATTTCATTGTGGTATGTTCCATCTTTACACATTGTCCTACATTTTTCTCGGTATATATATTACAATAATGTGTATCAATCAACATTGTAATCTCAATTATTTTAAAAGAGTATCCATGGAGTTTCTTGCCGGCTCTTCTCCATGAGATCAACTATTTGGAACCGTGCAACTTAGATTCTGACGTTTCATAAGTGCCAATATTTGGTTTATTTGAAAGTTTGACTTTGACCGCTCTTATAGAAAAATGAGTTTGATTGCAGTTAAGGCGTTCAAGTGCTTAGGACAATTGGATACGAAAGCTTTTTCCTGTAGTTAGTTGAATTGCAGAATAATATCAGAGTATATCATCAAATTTAAAAAAATGCCTCTCACACTCTGCTCTGCTGCGTTGGCCTCTTCAACTTAGCTAAAGATGATTGTGTTAGTAGTGGGTTTACATCAATAGTGCAATGAGGTTCGAACTCAACTCAATTTTCGATTTATAGTCTGAAATCTTAGCCATTGGGCTATTTTCACTTAATAATAAAGTACTTTACACACTGAAATAAAATGTATGGCTAAACTATTTCAATAAACCAGTTTTTATTTATGTTCAGTACTAAACCGCGCGCCAGCCAACCCGCACTAGGCTAGCGTGGTGGACTATGGCCTTATCTTTCTCATCGTGAGAAAAGGCCTGTGCCCAGCAGTGGGACAGTAATGGGTTGATTATGTAAGTACTAAACTACCTTTCATTTTATATTTTGTAGCTGAACCTAAGGTACTACTGAAATAGCTTATGCATGAGTTTAGTGGTCAAGACGATACTAAAATATTTAGTTACTAGTAATTGAATGTATTGTCCGTGTGGTGTCCGGATTAAGAATATAGCACCAATCCATCTCCTCCCGTGGAGGCCTTAAAAGGCGACTAAGGTACTCTAAACCAGAGGGATGGGCAGCAGCGTTCTTTCTCTGGAACAGTACCTATTCTGCGTTTATCAACTCGCCTGCCAAGCGTGGAGAGTACTGGCAAATTCCCCCAAATATGATGACGTAGTTGTGGAAATCTATGGGGGAGGCCTTTGTTCAGTAGTGGGCGTTGCATGGCCGATATGACGATGATGATGAATTGAGTGCACGTAGCTGGCGTACCTCCTGCGCGAGCGAGCGCGCGCGGTACCCGTGCCACAGGCGCGGCGCCAGCACGCAGGCCAGCGCCGCGCCCGCCGACAGCTGCGCGCGCGCCGCCGCCGCCGCCGCCCAGCGCTCGGGCGCCGCGCGCGCCGCGCCCCACGCCACGCCGCGCCAGCCCAGCGCGCTCGCGCCCTCCACGCACAGCGCCGCCGCCAGCCAGCCGCGCTCCTGCGGGCCCACAACCGAACGCGCTCACCGAACTGCTGCTGCGAGGGAGCTATACGTGCTGCAACGACGGTTTCCTCTTTGGTCCAACTTACTGACCACTACGATACGATTTGAATTAAATACGGGTGTGGGTTACAGCTGAAAACCAGCGTTAGGTGGTCAGTATCACTGCCGCCTAACATTATACTGAGTTGTTGGCCATTTGGCATTTTAATTTTGTCACTGTGCACGATATGTGTAGCACCTTTAATTTAGTGTTATGGTTTTTATATTTAAGTTTATTTTTATTGGGTAAACTGTTTGTGCCAATAAAAACATTTTTCTTTCTTTCTATGATGGATAAATACCGGGAGTATGATGGATGCTAGCCTTGTGAATTGAAAATCAAAGACGTGTTACAAGTATAATATAAATTAACATCTCTTTTAATTGACATAAATCCCGGTACCAAACACTACCAGACTACGTTTCCCACAGTAAAATCGATTACCTGTCACACCTGTTCCGGTGACTTACCAATAACAGTGACAATAACCTGTTACATAATAGTAGCGTCTTATTGAAGTGAAACTTCTTTTGGGATGGTGTGAATTTGATTTTATGAAACGAAAAAGTGTAAAGAAAGAGAGAGCAGAGAGACAGCTTTTAATGTATTTACAGGGTTTAGGCTGTGAGAGAATGAGATAAAACACGTCTGTATATAGTTTCTGTATTTCATATTGCCGATCAATCGCTCTCTCTTCTCTCTCTATCTCTTTCTGTTTACCACCTCCATAGTCCAACTCATTCCCTTACATAATAACCAAAATACAAAGTTTCAATTTCACCGCGTGTGAACTCACAAACTCGACATATTTTTTTTTCGCCTACTTACTTAAATAACTTTTAAACCATATATTTTAAAATAATATAATAAATACATTTGAGACACTTGCAACAACCTCTTTCATTTTATATATTACACAGTACAGTTTGCAAAACTTTATTCTTAAATTTTCTAAATTTCCCCCCAAACGTGACCCATATTCAAAATGTATTTATTTACGTTACACGTACGTGTTTGGGTCGCAGAAATCCATATGTGTGCCAAATTTCAACTTAATCGGTCCAGTAGATTCGGAGCAAATTGGCTGTGACAGACGGACAGACAGACAGACACACGAGTGATCCTATAAGGGGTTTGCCGTTTTTTCCTTCGGACGTTCGGAACTCTAACGATGCTGTCAGTGCCTAAAAGCATGGTTACTATTGCTTACTTTCCAATTGCGTTTAGTGAGTCATATGCGCCAGCATTGAACCTATGTTAAATTGTTGACGATGTCCAACTTTCAGGCCTTCCCTGGGTTCTACAACCAGAATATCAATTCAAAAAGGGTACCTGGAACGGCACGTTAGCGTTTCTGGCAGCATACGCAATGCGCAGGCCAGCCGCGAGCAGGAGCAGCTCGGCGCCGGCCGTGACGTGGTGCCACGCGGCGCGTGCGCAGCCGGCGCCGGCGTCGTCCTCGCACGCCGCCGTAGCCGTGAACGCCGCCAGGTAGCACGCCGCGCCGGACACCATAGCACCGACCACACGTAACACCTGCAATATAGAAACAGTCTGCGTATAATACAGCTCTACATTTTTGAAGATAGCCAATGTTTTTATTTCAAATAACAATTTTCCGTTGTCCAACGTCGTCAGTTGATCCCATGGAACTGAGTTGTAAAAGAAACTTCATAGATACTCTTTTAAACTAATTTAGATTACAACGTTGATTGTAAAAAATAATGTTAAAGATGTAACGAAAAATATATTACAATATAAATATAAAAATATATTATAATATTAATTTATTTGCCATTTCAGTTAACGGCTCATCAGTCGTGAGCTTGACACACGGCACCCATTTACAAACATGACATGTTTGTATCAGCATCGCTTAGCTTAACCTTGTTGTAGGGAACCCAACGACCCGATACACCACGCCACCGCCAGCAAGACATTCCAGAGCATGAACGACCTATTACATGTCACAAGAAATAATTTTAAGATATCAATTAAAATTAAAATTCCTTTATTTCACTATATACCTACAACACATTAAAGCTTTAATTGAAAGTAACAGCACTTTAATCATGGCGAACATTATAAAAAATATTGACGAAAAATATTGTCCCGGGATGGCGGCCTTTTTACATACAGCTCCCTTATACTAGACGGGGTGGCCGCTTTACAGTCATACCCTCCGAGATGTGTCTAAAGGCTTGGCACCAATAGGGCGGATCCAGGGGGGTAGGGGGGGGTGCCCATGGGGGCATGACCCCCTTGGGCCTATGTCAACCACTGATAAGACATATTAGTACATATAGTCTCATTGATTTTAATTTTTTTTAAATACTTCATGTGTTGATGACTGTTCAGACCTCACACAAACACGCGTTCGACGAAATATTGTCTTGTTATTGTTTGCTTTACAGATATTTTTCTAATGCAACGTATGTGTGATCAATCTTGTTAGATGTCTAATATATAATATAACCTCAAAATCCGAAAATTATTTGTATACTACACAATTCTTAGGAGTGGCCGTTACTTTAATTTCATTTCAGTAAAATGTAGTCGTCATTTAGAACACAGAAAGTAATTTCCCGTGCCTGTTGGTTCTTAGGCTAACAATGTATGGCCGCAGAACAATGTCATTTGGAAAAAAATTAACTTAAAAATTAAGCCACTTTATTGCCAGGAGGCAATATTATTCATCGACTCGACGTTTTTTTAGGTTGGTAGAGCTACCATTATCAAAATATTTGTGTCTTGAGGTAAGTGCAATGTGTTGTACTAAAACTTTTTATACAACTTTGTTACGAGACTAGCAATTCATTCGCCTAGCGGTAAGCGACATAACAATTAGAATGCTACCCAAGACTAGTCCTGCGAGGCATCACACTGCACTCGTCACCTCGAGGCGTAAAGTTATTTAGTTTCTTAGGCCCAGTAATTTCACTAGATACACTGCCCTTCTAACCGGAGCATAGTAATGTTTCAAGTTATTTTATTGTTTATATGCAATTAAAAAAACCTTTGGCACTTCAAATTAAATAAATTGATATTTTACTTGACTGTAAATAAATTATAAAAAGAAGACTAGAAAAACTACCTTGTCGTAAACAAATAATATTTTCTCAGAGAAGCTGTATTTATTTGTTGGTTTACAACTGTTACAGTAATCTTTAATGAATAACAGATCATTTAATATTACACATTTTCAATTTTGTAACAGGGTTAGCTTTTTCGGATTTGCCTAATCAACCACAGAATAAAGCTTTATTATTGCAAGGTAACTTTCGCTACTATACACGTACTGCTATTTCCTCGCGAGCCGCCGCGCGCGGCATAACTGCGTGTCGATTGCCGAAGCTGGAAACATATTTTTAATTGACCCTTGAGTTACACCCATTTTAATGTGTGAGCATGCAGATGTGATGCTATCGATTGCCACTCTTTGATGCCAATTTGACAGTTAAGAGGTTACAGATCTACCTTGAAGTCCGTAGTAATATAAGTTTCAGATTATGTGTTCTCCAGTCTAATACCTAGGAAAGATCACAAAACTAGCCCAAAGTATCCTGTCCATCTTCCCAGGCTCTTTTAAGGTTTAAATGAGAGTAGAATCAACATGCTCTGTGGAACGTCCCCTTATAAATCAAAACTGTATGTCATATTATATCCTACTTCTGTTAATAAAATATGCTAAAATTTGCTAAATCTATCTTTGTCCTATATATTGGTTTGAGTATGTGTATAGAGTTATAGTTGTCTATAGAATTTATCTTCTAATAGGGTTGTGGGATTAAAAAAGCATAACATTTTTCTATCTACTACAGAGAGGTATAATCATTAATTGGGTATTCACGTACCTCAGAATCCTTGGGTGTCCATCGATGAGCCTTCCTAGTGCGGAACTCGGCGAGCAGTACCCACAATCGCAGCACGACAGATCCGTAGCAAGCGACAAAGCCGAGCTCGCGCAGCCATGCACCCGCTATGCATCGCCATTTTGCTACCGATATGTACTGGGATGCAGCCTGGAAACATGTATGATGTTAAAGTTAGGTACTTTAAAATATGCCATTTAAGCAAATAGCCTTAGATCCCTAAGAATCAATAAAGATTAAGGTTATCGGCTTCACTGAATTACTCAGTTATTTTTCTTGCGGCCGAATACTGAAACTCAAATCAATATTAAGTCCCGCTTTAACTATTCAAGAAACCCGTTTCCGGAAGAATCCAGTTGGCTCAAATAGTTAAAGCGGGAATAAAATTTCAGTATTCGGGCGTTAGTAAGTTATATGTCACTTTTTGTCTATGCCTAAAGTCGAATAACGTGAAATAGACACTATATATAAAAGTTTGCCATACAAGTATGTATGTATTACATAACTATACCCGGCCCACGTTATAAAATACTTTATGACGTTTGCACGTTTCTTAAGTTCTGAATAATATTACAGCTAAGTGTACACGAATCTCATTCCTCGTGGAACCATCGGGACTCATCCAGGTCCACTTCCTGTGAGGCGGCTTTTGGAAAAAGGAGTTCATCATAAAGAGTCCCTCCTTTTCCAAAAAGTCGGCCAGCCTCTGTCCAAATATTCAATGATGTCTCTGTGATCCACAGGGTGAAAACCGGTAGTGATCACCGAATGGTAAGAGGCACATTGAATCTTAATCTCAAAGTTGAGAGGTCTTGTCTGATGAGGTCTACGCTCCGGCCCTCTAGTGCTCATATCCAAAACCCCGAGAGCTTTCAACTCGAACTCCAAAACCGCTTCGAGTGCCTGGAACATTGCGTATCTGTGGACGATTTAAATGGTAGGTTTGTAGAAACTGTCCAAACGGTTGGGTCTAAGTTCTTTAAAGCCCACCGTAAAGGTAGACCAAAAAAGTTCTCCGATCACACTCTCGACCTTATGGCAGAAAGACGCGCCATGACGCTGCAGTCTTCCGATGATGCTGAAGCATACCGACTGCTCAATAGACGGATATGGAAGTCCTTGCGGCACGATATCCGCACCTTTAACACTAACGGTGTTAAAGAGGCGATTGAGCGGAATCAAGGCTCTAAAGTGTTCGCAAGAGACAAGTCTATTGGGCAAAGTCGTATTATGAAGCTGAAGACCGAGGACGGCAGTGTAGCGTCGACTAAGCCAGAGGTTTTGAGAGAGATTGAGAACTTCTACCGGCAGTTATACACCTCGGTTACTATACCTAGCATTGGCTCTGACAAAGACCCGCGAGCCAAACTAACCCGACACTATACCCAGGATATCCCGGACATCAGCCTGTACGAGATTAGGATGGCCTTGAAACAGCTTAAAAATAACAAGGCGCCGGGTGGAGACGGAATTACGACAGAGCTTCTGAAAGCGGGTGGAACACCGGTACTTAAAGTCCTTTAGAAGCTATTCAATTCCGTCTTACTCGAGGGCACAACGCCGGAAGCGTGGAACAGAGGTGAGGTGGTGCTCTTCTTCAAAAAGGGTGATAACACCCTATTGAAGAATTATAGACCCATTTCACTTCTGAGCCATGTTTATAAGCTGTTTTCAAGGGTCATCACGAATCGTCTCGAGCGCAGGTTTGATGACTTCCAGCCTCCCGAACAAGCCGGTTTCCGAAAAGGTTTCAGTACCATAGACCACATCCATACGCTGCGGCAGGTTATACAGAAGACCGAGGAGTATAATCTGCCACTATGCTTGGCGTTTGTGGACTATGAGAAAGCCTTCGATTCGATCGAAACCTGGGCAGTGCTGCAATCTCTGCAGCGGTGCCAGATTGGCTATCGGTACATTGAAGTGTTGAAGTGCTTATACAGAAACGCCACCATGTCGGTCCGAGTACATGAACAGAGCACGGGGGCAATTCCATTGCAGAGAGGTGTGAGACAGGGGGACGTCATTTCCCCGAAACTGTTCACCGCTGCAATGGAGGATGCCTTCAAGCTACTGGAGTGGAAAGGATTCGGCATTAACATCAATGGCGAGTATATCACTCACCTTCGATTTGCCGATGACATCGTAGTCATGGCAGAATCGCTGCAAGAGCTCAGCACAATGCTCGATGATCTCAACAGAGTTTCCCAACAGGTGGGCCTTAAAATGAACATGGGCAAGACAAAAGTCATGTCAAATGTCCATGTCGTGCCCACCCCAATATCCGTTGGGAGCTCTGTTCTCGAAGTTGTTGACGAGTATGTCTACGTAGGACAAACTGTCCAGTTAGGTAGGTCCAACTTCGAGAAAGAGGTCAATCGTCGAATCCGACT
The DNA here is from genome assembly GCA_947459985.1 of Diloba caeruleocephala. NCBI lineage: Eukaryota > Metazoa > Arthropoda > Insecta > Lepidoptera > Noctuidae > Diloba > Diloba caeruleocephala. The sequence goes on along the minus strand of OX381606.1, from coordinate 24,307,464 downwards.
CGGCTGGGCAGCGTTCGGGAAACTTCGCAACGTCTTTTCGTCAACAATACCGCAATGCCTCAAGACGCAAGTCTTTAACCAGTGTGTGTTACCAGTGATGACATATGGAACAGAGACGTGGTCACTCACAATGGGCCTCATAAGAAAGCTCAAGGTCACTCAGCGAGCTATGGAGAGAGCTATGCTTGGTATTTCTCTGCGAGATCGAATCAGAAATGAGGAGATCCGTAGAAGAACTAAAGTTGTCGACATAGCTGAAAGGATTAGTAAACTGAAGTGGCAATGGGCAGGGCACATTGCTCGTAGAACTGATGGCCGTTGGGGCACAAAGGTTCTCGAATGGAGACCGCGCACCGGAAAACGCAGCGTGGGACGACCTCCAACGAGGTGGACAGACGATCTGGTGAAGGTCGCTGGGAGTCGTTGGATGAGAGCGGCATGTGACCGCTCGTTGTGGAAATCTAAGGGGGAGGCCTTTGTTCAGCAGTGGACGTCCTGTGGCTGATATGATGATATGATGATGATGTACACGAAGTAAGAAATACTTTACGGCTGCGATGGATGTTCTTTTTTTTGATATTCATTATATTCTATATTTAAAAAAACTATGTTTAGGATTTTTATTGCATCGTAAGTACAGTTAACAGAGATAATCACACATCCACAAACACTCGATCGTGCAAAACTTCCAAACTTATATACTGAAAGTTCCGTGTTTTTTCCATGCGGGAATCGAAGTAGCGCAGAAACCCAAATGTTTAAGCGTTTTGGCCACGCCAACTGTGTTGTCATTACAATCAGTATCAACACTATTACTAACTGTCAAAACGTACTTATTACCGTGGTCCAATTATATCGTTACTAGCGTCCCGCCCGGCTTCGCACGGGTAGCAGCAATTATCTATAGCCAGATGACTTATATGACACAAAGTTGACAAAAAACAAACAATAAAAAAACTGTTGATCCGATCGCTACCAAACTTCACAGGATCACCCGCTGGGCTAATTTGACCACCAGCGGATGGCTCTAGTGTGATCATATGACGACTTGGAGCCCCCCTTAGGTGCTAAAGATGACCGCTCCAGTGGTTTTAGCCGATAGGGAGTCCGGCATACCACTTCACCCTTCCCCGGGGCAGAGGAAGTTCACGATGAATTTCCACAGGAATAAAAAAGTGCACATTTACACGTGTATGAGGTCGTGGAGTGTGTGTGGTGTGGTGTAAGGGAGGATTTTCGTGCATGTATAATATGAGGGAGTAAGTACGAACAAAGAGAATAGCGGTACGCCATAGAAATACCAGTTTGAAATTCACTACATTCGGTTACTTATTAAATTTTTAATATCGTCACAACTAAAGCTTACCAGCCAGAATACTCTTTATGATCTGGAAGCTATTCACGTGTTTTATCGACTTGTGCTGACAAATTTTATTGTAAAGGTGAGGCGTAATTTTGGAGTACTTAATACTCGTGGCAAAAGTACCTACATTTTACGCGTGCTATGGGATACCTTTCGATTCTTTCATTTCTTATCAGCACGTGTGTCAGCAACTGCGTGTTGGTGATATCTCCGCAAACACTCGTAGATAAACATTTTTCTTAATCTTAGGTCCGTATTAACTATTAAAGAACGAAACTCAAGCATTGATCTCAGTTTAAAACTAGTTTTGAGTTGAGCATTCATTTTAAAACGTCCCTCAAGCATAGATTTATTGAACGTAGTTGAACTGAGTCGTGGCTTTATTCTAAATCGTCACTCAGTTATAGGTCTGTACTTGGGCAGCGATTTGAACTGTGATCACGTGAGTGTGGTCCGGATAGCGCTTGAGCACAGTTTTTAATGCATGTTGTTTTTGGTTATATTGTTCTTGAGTACAAGCTAAGATGTTTTTATAAGTCTCTCTACAATGATATTATATATTAATGTATCTGTAAAATGTCATTGAATGGAAGCATAAATTTATCACAAAATGGATATTTTTGGAGAAGTTGACTATTACAATGATTTATTTAGCGATTATTCGAAAAGAAGTTTGGTCTTTAGTGTTCCTCTCAGATGTATATGATTGACTTGTATAATTGTTTTTTTTTTAATGAGGTAGTCTCATGTTTCTCCATTATGTGGTGAAAAACGTCATACTTTCTTTTCTTTAACTTTGTGGAGGAGCCAACACGATTTCGCTACAGGTTATTATGTTAATGTGTACATCAAATTAAACTACATTTATTTGTCAACATAAGATCTTTTCAAGTGTTCAATGACAATATGCGCCAATGCCAACACACGTTCCTTTATAGTTTATACTTCAACAACATTCATCTCGTTAAAGTATATAAAAATATTTTACGTAGGTACCTAGTATGTAAAATAACTCTTTTAAAAATAAACCTTGTATGTAAAGAGGAACTACTTTGTTAATATTTATATTTCGTAACTAATAGGTCTTTTGAGGTTCATTTAAATTTTTCTTATTCTGAGTAGATCGGAACAAAGTTGGTAATGAAAATAAATCGTAATCGAAAACAGGCTGATGCATAGACAATGAGTAATATGTGCTTGAGGCGTGATTTGAATCTCGTCTCAACTGAGTTTAGATTGATTACCGTTCTGGAATATGACCGATACACAAGTACAGATTCTATACATAAACGGTGATCAGGTGATTAAAGATCAAACTGGACTTGAGGATCGTTCTGTAATACGGACCTTAGAACTTGCGCCTGTGTATGAACACCAGAGTGGTTCTAGTCCAACATAAAGAAGCTCCCTTAAGCCCGCTCGATCGGAACACAATGTGCGCCTTTGCGGGCTTTTCGCCACCCTACACACAAATCCCTTAACCCAATATACAGTCGCATAGTGGCCTATATATGTTTGAATCAGCAGTTCGTATTTTGTTTTGATAAACTACACCTCACTCTAATATTTATCCTGTATTGTACAGACACATAGATACACAGATAAGTACAGTCGTACAGTTTACGACGTTAGATTGTACGAATATTCGTCCCGTGCGGAAATCGAGATAATTATTGACTTCGTTTAATGAGGTAATGTTGGGGGATGTTGTCTTAAATAATTCAAGTGCCGTATTGCTAGCCTACTTCACTTCGTCACACATCTCTTTGATTATGTTCCAGGTATATTTGAGATTGTTTTGGTTTTTGTGTTATTCTGCTTAGTAATAGGAGTATTTTAATGCCTCAACTATTTCGTTGCAAGTTTTTACTCTTTTCTTAATTCTATATCGTTAGCGACTTTCTTAGTTTTTAGTGCATTTTATCTCACTCGCGCATTCATTTAACAACGACCACCATGAAACACCCTATGGTGCCAACGCCCAATGATGTTTATTTTTATTATATTATTATTTTACTCATGTTGTTGTTTATAACTTCCTGAATAACTTTCACTAGAATTTGAGTAGCATCATCTACAATGTTGATTTGCAAGTATAAGTCTTGTTTTATTTGATCGAGATCTATAATAACTGCTTATAATTAATTGTTATTTTGTACTGTTTTGTATACGTTTTTGCTAAATGTATATTATAAATAATAAAATAGGACTATCGTCGTTAAGCGGTTCAAATTCAAAGGTTTTGACCATAAAATAGTCGAGACAATGGCCTAGCATGCTCGGCTTATCGAACCCTTGCCTTAATCCGGCTAGCTATGCGGCTAGCATATGCAGGTATTCAGCCGTGTGTGTGTATTAGTTGTGTACAGCCGTGTTCTGTGGCATAGTGTTAATTTTACATCATCAGCACGAATCTTATTTTTACTATGTATATCAAAAAGGAAATCGTTCAGGTAATTTATGTAGTCAGTTCGGTCGGAAAAACGCGGTGCTCTATAGGAGGCAATTAGTGCCATTTTATCCTCCTGCTCTATCAGGCAATTTCCTTCTATCATATATTACCGAACTTGCATACGTGCACGAGACTTTTTCTGAGATATAATATTACACAATCATCGTGATGTGGCTAGGTTTTGTGCCGTTTATGCCGTGTAATTTTCCGTTACAAATTGTTATTAATTGAATGAATATTAGAGCTACTATCAATCCAGCGTTCTAATAATAATATAATGATGTCCGCTCATACCATTTAGGGGGTCCATCCTGTGAGTGGCAAGTCACCGTCTGCCACAGAATTTCACTTTAAAGGTTGAAAGGCAGACGCCGTTGTTTCCGTTTTTTGAAGTATATAATCCATTTAGCACCCATTACAATAGACCTTATAATTGTAGTTTCCATCTTATACAATAATTTTACACCTCCGGGGACAATCCGAGACATTTTATAGCGTAGCCATGGAGAGTCCCCGGTTAGTGTCCCATTACATTACCTATAGATTAAAATTCTCTAAAGGGTCTACGTGTTGGACCCATGTCCCCGCGTAAGCCTATCAAAAGACCGGGTTCGCTCTTACAGGGGATATAAGCCCGTGAATAGAGAAACATATAATGATGTCAACGGCTATGTCAATTTCATTGAGAAATAGGAGGAGTGATGTTTTTATTAACACTATAGATTTTCACCTCCAAAATAGTTAGTGCTCCGTTAATGACGCTGGGTCGTGGCTAAAAAATTATGACGCAATAGTGAAAATCTATGGGGGAGGGCTTTGTTCAACAGTGGACGTCCGTTGGCTGATCTGATGAATTTAAGATGTAGTATCTAAGGATGTATTTTGTGTGGCAGAATGTGGATGTATATAGTATAAACATAGGTAAGTATTGGTGCCTGAGTGAATTTTATGTGTGTACAGTAAAATTACTCTTTTATACATTGCAACGTTATAGTTAAAAAGTATAGAAAAATAAAAGTAACCGAAGATAAATATAGTTTAGTCGCACACCGCACCGGTAGATGACTCAATATATGAAGTGGAAAGCATGACTAATAAGCAGTTGTCAAAACAGATGAACAAGTGGAACAATATCGTATCATAATATTACATAATGAACTAAAACAATGCTGTTGATCTGGATTAGATAAAGACTGAGATAGTACAAAACCGCACAAGATACGTTACCCCCTTGTCACTAAAATGAGAGGACAATGACGGAGTACCCGCATACTTTTTAAATAAACAACTATTTATCTGAGGAAATAAATGAAATACTCACCGAAGCATACATTAACAATGCGCCAAGAAGTACCACCTCAAGCACCGTCCACATTCCCATCGCCACCGCCTGAAAACAGAGAGGTATCCCTGTGTATCTTATAGAAAATAACAAAGTTTCAGTTCTTAATTAGGATGCCGTACCAAAAAGTAACCAGAAGAGCTTCTATCAGTACCACTTCGTACGTTGCCATTAACTGTAGCTATCGGCTTGAAATTAGGTACAATTGTAAGAAATAATGGCACACGTCTATTGCTGGTAAATTAATTTCAAGAACACTGTAAAATTTGATATCATATGAAAAGACACTTTTCTTTTAAACATTGCCTCACACTAGGGTTTCACCTGTGTCATGGGTACAGTTACAGACATACATTTCACATGCACCTTTGTTCCGTGCGGGAATCGAACCCGCGACACGTTGCGCATAAAGCCAACTGCTTACGGCCGAAATTAATAATCAATCTAATCCAAAATCTTTGGATTTTGGATTACGGATCTGTCTGTTTTTTTGTGTCTAACGTGATCGTAACACAACAACGGAAGAATTTTAAAATCTTAAATCTGAAGATTTTGGTTTATATTGATTATAAATTCATGCCGTAACAACTATGCCGTCAACCATAACCATAATAAAGGACTTTATTTATTTAAATCTTAATAATTTTGAATTTATTTACACGAAAAAGTAAGAAGTAAAAATTGCAATGCACAAAAATTTAAATAGTCTGCGCTGGTAGATTTTATGCAAATATATTATAAACCGCGTCTCTATTAATTCCTGCGATATCGGCCAAATACCTTTATAAACTAACTAACTTTACATCTTGCTATTTAATCATATACGCGCTCATTCTTCACAAGATTTAATCTCACACATGGCCGGTGATATTTTTACTTACTTTACATTTTCTCTTCTTGAAGATGATGAGGCCGATAACAAGACAGAGCAGCATACCGGCTAGGTTGGCAGCCAAGAGGGCGACGCGGTAGGCATCGGCTAGGCATGCGGTAGAGTCACTGCCCATCCCGCAAGGGGTACAAGTCAGGGGACCGGAGTTGTCCGCCACTAACGTAGCGCCACTCAGCCAACCGTTGCCTCCAGCGTTCCAATGGCCTGCCTGGCACTTGCACCGATACTACAAAATAATGGATTGCATAGTGTATTTATCACTAAAGTATTCCAAAATATGTTATTGTGTAATCACCTCTATCCTCCGATGTCCAGTGCCAAAAGATGGAGTAGCTTCGCAATCTGTTGTAGCGGCATCACACAAGGGAGGTCCACCGAGCCAATCGTTCATTGCTTCTTCACATGGTAAGGCAGGCCAGCGCCGAAAAAGAGCCGCAGCAGATCTCGACGGTCCCGAGCCTCGAGCTGCAGCCACGCCACCCCACCAGCCCTCACCGTCTTTCTCGCAGGAGAACCACGCGTTAGACCAGACCGCTGTTGTTGCATTCCAAGCCGATGCCAACGTCCTCCAAAACTGACGTAGGGTTATTGAATTGTTTTGTTGGAAGACGACCAGTTTAGGTGGTTCTGCTATGTATAGGACGCCGAGGTGAAGCTGTGGGGCTCCGAGGGCAACGGCAGCGGGCGGTGGGGCGAGCGGCGCTCGTGTAGCGGCACGGGCCAGCGCAGCTGCACGGTCCTCGTCCGCCACGCCTTGCTGCACCAGCTCTACCAGTGCGCGCGCTGTATGCATCGCCGCTGCTTCGTGCTCACGTGCGTTCTGCAATTTGACTAAACGTTATGTCGAAACAGTTGAGACTTAGGCATCGGCAGCTTCTCTTAAAATTATTTTGATATTTAAATAAATTTGATGAGCCTCGCAGTTATTAAAACGTAATGATTTAATAATAATTGCATAATAAATACGATATAGATTTAACAGGTACATGTAATAATTGTGCATAAAGAGGTACTGACATACATGCTCATTATTAGTACGAAAGCAGTTGTTATTTGTTAATTGCTAATTAGTAGCATGTGTGAGAAAACATTGTTGTCAAAACAAATGGCGCGTTGGGGAAAGGAAAATCTTTGCTTTTCGTGACTCATTATTGGACACATGAATGTCTATGGAACACGGTCAGATCTCTATAAAAATATATTAGTTTTTATAGAAGTATGCTTAAAACCAGCATCTTAGGAAAAGTGTACACCTAAAGAGCATGCTAGTTTCAAGCATCTTTTTTTTATGAGCATGTAAGTAGCTTGTAACTTGAAGGTATACTTCAGCTGTACACGTTTGCGAGTAAAAGCGGGTAAAGTTTAAAGCATTTTTCTCCTAAACACGCTATTTTTACAGAGATATGACGTTTGTTTCTTTGTAGAACGCTCACATGTAGCAAACTGAGATCGAATCCAAAGTACAAGCATGCTCATAAGCAAATTTATTCAGATGTGCTCAGAGTTCACCCCCTTCCCACCCACAGGTAGCGCGCTCGAAAATCAGAAATGTTGGTTTTAGAACATACTAAGCATTTGAGTTGAGGCTAAAATATGTACCGTATTAGGCAAATAGGTAGGAAAGGCTGTAGGTTCTACACGCATTTTGGTTTATTTGACATATCGAGTTTCTCCTAAAACGCCACGCTTCGCCCATCGACTTACGACTTTTCAAACAAACTAAGGATGATGAGAAAAAAAATAAAAATAAAATGAAGGATGACGTGTGACTACAGCTTTACGATTCTAATAATTATGTAAATATTGAACGCAGGCTTGTTTATAATTTAGTGAAGGACATTTCTAAGTCGTAGACGGTTATTATTATGTTTCGAGGCGATATCTAGTTTAGGAATTTCTGAATGCATTAAAAATGTTAAGGTATATACTGATGGCATGGGCGGCGTGTTTCTTAGCACGAGGGGTTCACAGATGGGCGCCGATGGCACAGGCGCTGATGGAGCAGCGATGGCGGCGGCGGCGGCGGTGGCGGTGGGTAGTGGAGTGCGCGGCTCGGCCGGCGCGGCCGCTGCGCACGCATACCACGCCAGCGCCCACGCCGCCCACCGCACCTGCATCCTTCACCTGGCTAACTGCAAGCCCTGAAAAATAGATTACATATAAACTTAATTAACATGAATCTAAGACAGTAACAGTGCAACTGACAAGTTTGCTCTAAAATCAACGTCATTACGTACAAAGGTCCTACAAGTTATGTCAAGCAGTACAATACGATAGATGTACAGTTTTGTCCAGGTAATAATGTGGTATGAACCCTTTTTCTGACATAAACATTTTTATTTCTTTATTATTATTTTTATTTTGAAAAACTTTGATTCAGTTTTATGTTTCATATAATATAAAGTGTGTGTTATACCAATAACATCCACTTTTACGCAACGCAATAATGCATTATATATAATATTTACATTTGATGGATTTTTTTAATTGGGAACACCGCTACATAATAGAATTATCCACACGTCACTAAACAACCAACAATGTTCTGTTGTATCTAAATGAATGAGTCGATTCGTAACTTTATCTGTCTACCACACAGAAATCACATTAATTAATTGGGTTTTCTATGGCGTACCTTCTAAATTTACTATTTATGCGAATCAGACGAACTATGTAAATATTGTGGGATCATTGCGAGTATTTATTTATAAAACTTAAAAAATAACTACACTACATGTAATATTCAAACGCACCGTTCGCCATTACACGCTTCGGAATACGTTATACGCTTAGCTAGCGTGCCATGACCTACTAGGACGAAATTATGAATCATAATCCGTTGCAGACAATAGTGAGTATGTGTGTGTGTATAGTATTGAAACTGTTAAATTAAAGAAGGACGTAAGTCAAACCAAAGCATCAATCTATTACGTGTTGAGATTGCTACGAGACTTATGAACGCGACCGTACACGTAGACTCCCGTTATCTCTTTCCTATTTCTCTAATCCATCCAAAGGTTGTCTGCTGTATGCGATAAGACCGCCCATTGTACATTGACTACTGTGACCTACTGTTTTTCTTTTGTTCTTGTTTTTATTATGTGGTGTACAATAAAGTGTATAAAAATAAATACAGCTTACAGACACAGATCTCACATGAACAAATACTAGAAACACCTATCCACCAGACCATCATAAAAATGTTTGTTCCGTGCTGGGTAGAACTCGCGATACGTAGCGCAGGAAGCCAATTATCTTATCCACTGCGCCAACCGCACCGTCATATTTTAAAACTCAGGTTGGATATAGATTTCTGTTTATTTTAAAAGCTAAGGTTCATTCAACTTTTGACGGCACGGTTGGTGCAGTGGCTGTCTAGTGTGATCTTGCGAGGACCTGGAGCCCCCTTTGGTGCCGAAGATGACCGCTCCAGTGGTTTTAGCCGGTAGGAGACCGGCATGCCCCTTCGCCCTTCCCCGGGGTGAAGGAAGTTCCATGTAGAAGTTCCACTGGACATCACAAAAACTTTTTTTTTAAATGGTGCAGTCGCTGATACTGTCGGCTGTTGCGCTCCGGGTCGTGGGTTTGATTCCTGCACGGAACAAATATTTGTATGATCTACAGGTACTTGCTCCGGGTCTGGCTGTATTTTGTGTGAAAATTATGTCTTTCTTTAAACGCACCCATGACACAAGAGAAATCATAGCCCATACTACTATTTCTCCTCGGCAACGTTTTTAAAAAAAAAACAATAAAAAAAGGAAACAAGATCCCAACACAGGGAATTTCCCACCAATCATGAAAGAAAGAATAGCAGCTAAAAGTGCAGCACAAGGTTTCCCCAAATCCCGATTGCCTAAATTCACGCCCGAAGAAGTTGAATACGTAAAGGGAAGCTCTGATTTCTTCGGCATAGACCACTATTCGACAAATTTAGTAGACATAAATGAATCAGTTTTGGGCTTATATAGCTCGCCGTCATACTTCGATGACTTGAAAGTAATTTTATATCAATCTATTGAGTGGGAATATCGTCAAGTTTTCTTTAGGTTGTTACAAAACCCATCTTTTACCGTTGTACGAAGTCTTAGAAACAGTTTTACGAAATCGTCGCTTTTTATCACAGGTTCCATGGGGGTTCTACAAACTTTAACCAAGATCAAGCAGGACTACAACAACCCACCCGTGTACATCACTCAGAATGGCTACTCAAGTTACGGCGGGCTAGATGACCACGACCGAATCTCATACGATGGAAGAGGGATTTGACGTCAGAGGTTACAGTGCTTGGAGTCTCATGGACAACTTCGAGTGGATGAAAGGATATACGTGAGTTTTTAAGTGTGCCTTACAGATTTAATTTGGAACAATTCGTCCGTGATGGGTCTAGAGGACCACACACACATTCAAACACAAACTTCCACTTTTATAATAGTAGTAAAATAAAAAGAAGCTAAGAGAAATTAGAATGTCGTGGTGGGGTTTGCGGAATCGCTTCTCAAGGTTGTGTGATTAAAATCTAGCAAGTACCAAAGTGACTTTTGCATTCTCTTGTAGTACTTAGTTAATCTAAGACATCGCTGCAATGGACGATACCTTAAAGCTACTGGAGTGGAAAGGATTCGGCATTAAAATCTATGGCGAGTCTATCACTCACCTTCGATTTGCCGTCGATTTCGTAGTCATGGCAGAGTCATTGCAAGAGCTCAGCACAATTCTCGATGATCTCAACGGAGTTTCCCAACAGGTGGGCCTTAAAATGAACATGGGCAAGACGAAAGTCATGTCACATGTCCATGTCATGCCCATCCCAGTATCCGTTGGGATTTCTCTTCTCGATGTTGTTGACGAGTATGTCTACCTGGGACAAACTGTCCAGTTAGATCGGTCCAACTTCAAGAAAGAGGTCAATCGTCGAATCCGACTCGGCTGGGCTCGTTTGGGAGACTTCGGAACGTCTTTTCGTCAACCACTGATTTTAGGTGAAGGAAATACGTGATGAAACCAGGATCGAATGGTCGACATCGCCAATCAGTGAGTAAGCGTGGTGACCAATGATCGTTCCTTCTTTGTATATCAAGAGTCGTTTGCCCTGCAATGGGACACTGATATTATTTATTATTTAAGATAAAAATTATCGTATATCCTTTTCCACGAAATAATCTACCTCTTTGTTAAGTTTAATTAGAATCCGTTGAGCCTTTTGGGCATGTGGCAGCCTAAAACATTCAAACAAACAAAATGTCAGTTTCAAGTTACTATTGTACATACAGTGAGCGGTACGGCCTATGGTACTTCATGTAGTATGTATCTCTCTGGACAGTTGCTGGGGAGAAGTAATTCAAGCGCTTTGTCACCCGGGTCGAGACGGTAGTGACGAGAGAAGAAGTTCGCTACCTCTACTGGTCTCTCTAGTCTTGTGGTCATTGGTCAATTTGATGGATAAATTCACAGTTTGGAACGCAGAGAGGCTATGCGGATCGCAAGAGGGTATCCTCGAATGGTGACCTTTGAGGTGACAACCCTTTTAACGCGCTTTCTGCCTTTAAATATCCTGGCGGGCATAACATCATCAAACACGCTTCCTCTGCCAGAGTGGTGGAAGCGTGCGTCTAGAGGGGTCTACTGCCGTAGTTACAAAAAACGAGTCGTCATAGCCGTTCTGTCACTCTTCAGTGCCTGGATGAGAAAATGCGAGTGCGTCACCTACCACCTGATGCAGGTGTTCCCCAGACACGGTTGTTTCGTTGTGTCATGGCTAAATGCCAACATTTTTGAGACGACCAGGATTCCGCACTCGCTCGAAGCGTCTACAGCTACGTCAATGTAGCCCGGAGTTCATTTTAATAATAATAAAGGAACACGTCAAAACCTACAACGACGCAGGCTAGTCACTTAACTTTCTGCGCTACGTATCGCGGGTTCGATTACCGTACGGAAAAAAAACAAGCGAGCCTTACAGTAGTCGCATATGATGTGTAATATCTGACATCTCACCTTGGTAACAAGCAGCATTAATATTAAAAGATCAAAATTCAGTACAACAAAATGTCTGAATGGTGCCAAAACCCAGCACCTCACCGCGTATGTAATAAAGCGGGCGCTGCCACAGATAAGTAATAATTGGAATCAAAACTTTTTTGTATTGCTATAAAAATGGTGCGCTCCGCATATGCGTTACCTGGCTGAGGCTTCTTTTGCCTTCGCCGGAAACGACTAAAGATAAAGATAAAAATATTTTTATTCATGTAAAACCATATACAGGCACTTATGAATAGTCAAGGCTTTAGTTGCCGCGTTCCAAGATGTTGATTTCTTATGGAGAAGAATGGGCAAGAAACTCCATGGTTACTCTTTTTAAATCATAATAATTGTTACAGTATTTTTGGATACATTGTTCTCAAAATAAATAATGTGAGGACAATGTAGCAGAAAAAAGTAAACTTCTTTAAAAGTCCACACTAAACAAGCCTGACATTTATGTTAAATTATGATTAAATTGTCATGGCAGCATTAAGCTGACCAATCCCAACAGACAGCACTCGTTCACGAGCATGACGCATGCATCAGCGTCGCTCGGCTCAACCATATTGTAGGGCAACTAAGCGACCCGATACACGACGCCACCATCAGCAGGACACTTGAGTGAGCATGACATACCTAAACTGCCAGACAACTATCACGTCAATTAAACAAAATAAATTAATAATCCACATAGTCCTCGCACTTACAGTTTCAAATCTAAGTAAAGTGAATATAAAACAAAAACAACCAAGTAATTGGTGTCACTTAAACAAATTGAGGATGAAGGATAATCAAATGTCATTAAATGAATTAATATAATCCATTATAAAAAAATGTCTAAATAAATAAAAATTAATGGCAATGGTATTTGATACATCAAACCCAATAATGTCAATATCGGCATTTGAACATTGGAGCAGCTCAATCCCAAGCATTTTTGTCGTCCATATACTCTGTAACTTTATAGAAACCCTTTCTACACAGGTTCTGTTTTATTTATTTATTTATTTATTTAATTTCTATGGAAGACTTACAGCAAAATATAACAAAATGATAACAGTAAAGTAGACAGACAGCCAATAACAAGTCTTCACGTATAAAATCTAGCAAAATAAAACTAGAGTGAACGTTCTTACTTAGGAAATAAACAAAAAAGAAACAAATTTTACTTATAATCTATCAAACTGGTAGTATACAAAATTATAGCTACATAATTACACACATAAGGCTAACATAGTTTAAACAAACATAATTATATGGCAACCACTAGAATTATACCGGTTATACACTGTTTCACTTAAAGAAATTGAGGCTTAAGCACCTTCTAGCCGCGACCACGCTCGTGCTAAATGGATCAAAATCATGCTGCTTACACAATTTATTGAAGTTTCTGCTTGCACGCACAACATAAGAGTTTTGCCTGTAATTTGAGGATGCAAATGGTACACATATAGGTGGATTAAAGCGAGATTTTGACGGAACATTAAAATTAAATTTAGATAAGAGATCGGAGCTATCGATGTCATTTTTAAAGATTTTTAACATTAAAATACAATCGGAGATCTCGCGGCGAGTTGATAAAGGTAACAAATGATACTGTTTACACAGGTTTAAGTAATTTTCGGACTGATACGGAACCCTTTGATGAAAGCACAAAAATTTTACGAATCTTTTTTGTATGTTCTCAATTCGCTCGACATATTTTTGGTAGCATGGATTCCATATTTCGGTTGCGTATTCTAACTGACTTCTAACGAAAGTACAATAAAGAATTTTTAATGTTTTGGCCTTAGTGAAACATTTAGACAGTCGCATGATAAATCCCAATGACTTAGACGCTTTAGCGATAACTGCATTCACGTGTGTGTCAAAGATAAGTTTGCAGTCGTGATGCACGCCCAAGTCGCGAATAGAATTACATTTAGATAGTAATTGACCTCCTAGGGTATATGTCGTAGATATAATTGAGCGTTTACGTGAATACGTTACCACCGAGCATTTTTCGGGATTAAGGTCCAATCTACTCATACGACAGTATTCCTCCAAGCGTTGTAGGTCAGCCTGAAGAGTAGTCGTGTCCTCTAGTGAAGATATAGTAGCGTATATTTTCATATCATCAGCGAAGCACAGTAGTTTAGAAGACATAAAACATGAGTCGATGTCGTTAATATAGACAGTAAACAACAAAGGGCCAAGCAGAGAACCTTGAGGACATCCACTGGGGACAGGAACCCAACTTGAAATATAGTTGTTTAGCACTACAGCTTGAGACCTGTTTTCCAAATAAGAGGAGAACCATCTAAGCAAGTCACCGCGTATACCCACGTTATTTAATTTACGAAGTAGGATGTCATGGTCAATGCGGTCAAAAGCTTTGCTATAGTCAGTATAGACTACATCTACTTGCTCACCTCTATCCATGGCTTCAGTTATAAAATCATTCAACAAGATTAGGTTCGTGACTGTAGACCTGCCCTTCAGAAAACCATGTTGAAATGGGGTGAATGAATGTTTGAGAGCCGAATACACTTGGTTATACACAATCCTTTCGAAGACCTTGGCTATGATACATAATTTCGATATTATTAAGGCTTAATTTCTGAATATCACTTGGGATTTTATTGTAAAAACGTACACATTGGCATTTAAATGATTTGCTTATCTTCTGAAGCCTGGTAGCAGGAACAACCAGTTTGTGTTTGTTCCTGGTATTAATATTATGGATATCACTGTTTTTTTGTAAAGAGGTTAATATTATTATGTATAGAACATTTTCATAAATGTACTGGGATGGAACGGTCATTATATTGATCTCTTTAAATTTCTGTCGGAGTGAATATTGAGGGCTTAACTTATAAATTGATCGAATGGCTCGTTTCTGCAGCACAAAAATAGTTTGGATATCGGGAGCATTACCCCACAACAGAATAGCATACGACATTACACTATGAAAATAACCAAAATATACAGTCGCGCTGTTTCTACATCTGTTAAATAGCGAATTTTCATTACTGCGTATGCTGCAGCGCTAAGCCTTTTCGACAATTTTAGTATATGCGGTCCCCACTGCAGCTTAGATTCTAAAGTAATACCTAGAAACACTGCGGTGTCCACAAGGTCCAACTCCGCACCATTCATTAGTACAGTGGCTTTTACTGTTTTAACATTAGGTGTTGTAAATTTCATACATTTAGTTTTTTTCTCGTTCAAGTGTAAATTGTTAACATTAAACCAGTTGACCACTCTGGAGATAGCGCCGTTTATATCGTCAGTTGCCAGATGTTGGCGTTTGAGTTTAAATAAAAGCAAAGTGTCATCTGCAAACAACACTATCTCATGATTATCCCCTACAGTATAAGGTAAGTCATTTATATATATAAGAAACAAAAATGGGCCTAGAATGAGCCCTGTGGTACTCCCATTTTAACTACAGACCCAGGAGATATCTTTCCGTTAATTTCTACCTTACTGGACTGACTGGTTAAGCAACCAAATTTCTAGGAAATATCTGCGAGAAGCCTAACAAAAAAATGCGTTCCATTAAAAAAAAATAACTGATGGAATCTCCTTGCTGATATTAACTTCTAGGATTTGCCCTGTATCGTTATGGAAAAAAATCGTCTTATAACATTATTTTGTTAGAGAAAAGGTGTTTTAATTTGATTCTATTTTAAAATCTTCCCCAGCTTCTTGTTACACACTTCCGGCCCTTTTCAAGAAATCACTCCCACAGATTGCAAGAAAGTGAGAGGAAAGATGTTACACATCAATATTTGTATTGCCTACAGGTAGTTGTTTCAGGCTTGGGCATTTGTGTCTGTGAGATTTTTGCCCATAAGCTGTACCCACGACACAGAAGACATCCTAGGGTGGAGAAGCTTTTAAGTAAAAAAAACAACAATAACCAAGCATAATTATAATATGCACGTTCTTAGCACTGAGCCCTCTAATAATATTTCGTCAACACCCGACATGTCATATTAGTTCCGTTAGTGTACACTAATATAAATAACACTTGGCGCGGTCAGTCTCTGGATGGGTGACCGCATAGTGGTATTTCAACTGAGCGTCTCCGTGCTTCGGAGGGCACGTTAAATCGTCGGTCCCGGTTGTTGTCATTAGACAGCAGTCGTTAAGCCAAGTCGGAGGCCTTTGGGCGGCTTGAACAACTCTGACACAAGGGTGGCCACTAACCATACGAAATATATATATAACTGAAAAAATAATGTTAAATTTAAAATAGTAGCAATCACTTTTTAGTGTAATATCGTTCAACATACACCACCCTCACACAATCACACCCTCTCACAACACGTACACAGTTAACATACACTGTAACCTAACAATTTTATAAAGACTTTTTATTTTGATTATTTTTTCAAATCCAATACCTGCCGTCAGCAGTATTGGTATACAATTATCTGCTACTTGCAACTTATTTATTTTTATCTTTTTAACATGTTTTAACCAATGTTTACCTTAAGGCATATCTAATATTACCAACGTTTAATATTACCAACATATCAATAACGACAACAAAGGAATAGAAAATATAACCTATCAGCACGTAAATACCTACCAAAGCATACAAGCATCCACCTCGTCTTTAAGCTTATTTTACGCCAATATCCGGAGTTTGAATAAAACTGGAAAGCTTGACGAGTTAAAATGTATTTTACAGTCTTTCAATCAACAATTACACATTCTATTACTTACCGAAACGTGGATAAAATCAGAAGCACAAATACTAGAAATACCCAATTATACACATATCTACAATATACGAACGGATGGCATTGGCGGTGGTGTGTCTATGTTTATACATAAAAATATTAAGTTTGACATCAAAGTGGAACGATACGAGAGTGGAAACAATTTTCTATTCGTACAATTACTGAACCTTTGCTAACTATTGGGGTGATTTATAAACCACCTAGTACAAATATGAAGAAGTTTATTGATACTTATACATTGCTATTACAAAATATAAAACAAAAAACTATGATACTCGGAGATTTTAACATAGATTTTCTGCAAAATGGACGTAAGACGACTATTGATTACTTAAATATAGTCCAGGGAGTCGGGCTACTACATAATAAATAATTTGCATGAAAAGTATGCCACCCGTCAGAACTCACAATCAAGAAGCATTATTGATTATATTTGTACAAATATCATGGATGCTAGTATACATATATGGCTCTAATAAAATCATCGTTATCTGACCATAAACAGATTTACTTAGGTCTTAAAAAGTATAAGCAGTGTTTTAAGCAAAAAATACAATACCATGCTATAGATTATAAGAAATTATACAAAAATACACAGAATAAGAATTTACTAAAAGAAGGAGATATCTACAGCAGTTTAGAAACATTTATAAAGCAGCAAATCAATGAAGCCAAAATAATAAAACATATAGTTCTTAATTTACCACAAAAGGACTGGATTAACAAGGAAATAATCAACAATATTAATGAAAGAAATCAACTCTGGCATAGCTACCTGAAGGATCCTGAAAATGAAATAATAAAAAAAAACTTGCTGTTGCGAAGAAAAAAGTAAATCAAACCATAAAGATACAAAAGATGAATTATTACTATGATGCCTTTAATAAATGTGACAAAAACCCTAAGAAGATGTGGAAGTTAATTAACACTCTTGCTAAAAATAAAATCAATAATGGTTGTGCTCCCCCAAAACTAGTTTTTGAAAATACGACTATATTACATGGTAAAGACATTTGTAACTGTTTTAATGAATACTTTGCTACCATTGGTTCGGTATTAGCTCAAAAAATTCAATCAAATCAGTTTTACCAATACACTACTCTAATTACTAAAAATAACTTCACTTCTGTACTGTCAGCACTACAACCGTGTACAAAGGACAAAATAATTAAAATCATAGACAACCTGGATAACAATACCAGCTGTGGTTTAGACGGAATAACTTCCAAAGCTGTTAAATGTCTAAAAAGCCTTATCGTAGTTAGTCTAGTCAACGCTATCAACATATGTCTCGACGAAGGTGTGTTTCCGGATACCCTCAAGATTGCCAAGGTAACCCCGATATATAAATCGGGATGTAAAACTGATCCTAGTAACTACCGCCCCATTTCAGTATTACCTACCATATCTAAAATATTTGAAAGGGTATTGTACATCCGCTTATTTCAATATTTAAAAGACATAGATTTTCTATTTATACATCAGTATTGATTTCGACCACATTCGAGTACTTTGTCAGCGACTATCGATTTAGTGACTAAAATTAAATACAATATTGACAAAAAACAATTGGTCCTAGGAGTTTTTATTGATCTAAACAAAGCTTTCGATGCAATAAGTCATTTTATCTTATTAGAAAAGATAAAAAGCATCAATATCACTGAAAAAGCCTACAAAATATTTGAATATTACCTTACAAATAGACAGCAGATAGTAAAAATTGATAATTATAAAAGTAAGCCGACCAAAATGGTGTGCGGAGTCCCACAGGGATCAGTTTTGGGTCCGTTACTTTTCCTAATTTACATTAACAGCATAAGCGATATTGGGCTGACAGGACACATCACACTATACGCAGACGACAAGTGTCTTTTTTATTTTGGGCACTCAATCCATAGCATTGTAACTGAAGCTCAGCAAGACCTAAATAAATTAAACATGTGGCTTGAGCAAAATTTATTGACTATTAACGTAAACAAAACATCATATATGATATTTTCCGCTAAAAACAAAAAGGTTCCTGGTTTCCCTCCGCTTACTGTAAATAACCAACACATTCTAAGGTCATACCAAGAGAAATATCTCGGCTTGACCTTGGATAGCAGACTGACATTCAGACCCCACATTGAATATATAAAATCAAAATTACTTTCACTGACTGGAGCTTTGCGAAATATTTCTAAATGTGTACCATTTAAATTACGTTATAACATATATAATACTTTGGTTAAACCACATCTGGAATATTTGGTCCAAGTCTGGGGGCAGGCCGCTCCTAGCAAGCTAAATGGCATACAAGTCACACAAAATAAATTGATCAAAGTATTATTTAACTACAAATATTTAACACCCACCAAAGACATTTATTGCAAAACTAAACTACTAAACTTAAATAAACTTTATATTTACCACACATGCATATTAATTAAGAAAATACTTTCGGATAACATTCACTCAAACATCACATTTAAACATAAATCACATCATAACTATACCAGGAACAGCGATAACATAGAACTGCCTATGATCAGAACCTTGTACGGAAAGAGAAACATACAGTTTGAGGGAGGGATTTATTAATTAATCATAAAATTGTAAATGTGCGTGCATCATGTAGCCGTTGTTGTATGCCGTATGTTATATATTTAGTACCCTTTGCCTTTGACCTGGTAGTATCGGTCTGTCATGCTCACTAAAATGTCTTGCTGGCGGTGGCGTTGTGTATCGGGTCGTTCGTTTCCCTAAAATATGGTTGAGCTAAGCGATGCTGATGCATGCGTCATGCTCGTGAACGGGTGCCGTCTGTTGGGACTGGTCAGCCATTAACTGCCATGGCGAATAATAATTATAGTACATTAGTATGTTTTTTCTTTTATACATTTGCCTACATAATGCTCTTTATATGGTTTACCTTCATTTGTATTAATCGACATTGTAATCTTAATTATTTTAAAAGAGTATCTATGGAGTTTCTTTCCGGCTCTTCTCCATAGATCAACTGTTTGGAACCGTGCAACTTAGATTCTGACGTTTCATAAGTGCCAATTGGTTTGGTTTATTTGAAATAAAAATATTTGACTTTGACTTTGGAGCTCAGCTATATAATAAATTACCGAAAAATATAAAAGACTGTATCTGTTAATGTTTTCAAAAAGAAATTGATGGTGTACCTAATTAATTATTGACAATTAAATATTTTTTTTTAACTGTGGTAGATTGAATACGTCTATGTACTTGAATACATTTTAATTAAGTTTCTCATATTAAGTGTATTCTCATATATACTATGTAATGGTCTTTTGGGAAATAAAAATTCTTTAAACCGAAGGCATATCTATTGATTGGTTCCCAAGATACAGGCTTGCCTATTTTGGGGCCAATGGTAATTCTTATATGTTATGTGTTGTTTTTGGATTTTTTATTTTTATACGTCTTTATTATTATTATCTACATGTTTCTCTTTTACACTGGTTTATATCCCCTGTAAGGGGGAACCCGGTCTTTTGATTGGCTTACGCCCCACATGGGTCCGACACGCAGACGCCCTTTAGAGAATTTTAATCTTCAAATTTGCTCTCTTAAATGCCGCATAACGCTCAAATAATATTCTTTATTTACCGTTTGACCTTCCGGCAAGAATTCCGAGTGCCCAACACCGCGATAGTCAAAGAAAACAGTCAACATGACTTTGACTTTTGATCGACTTTGGCGTGGTTTTTCGGTTTCGGTTCAGTTGGAAGGCGCCACTCCGAAGCTTGTTGACTAGTTTGTAGTTTTGCGTAAACCCACGTCTCGTCACCAGTAACAATGCGTTTCATGAATGTTGGGTCGGAATTGACTCGTTCTAGCATGTCCTCAGCGACTCTCATGCGATTGAGTTTTTAAAGAAAATTCAGGTCTTTTGGGACTAGCCGAACGGTAACATGTTTCATACCCAAATGATTAGTTAAAATGGTACGGATCGACTCGTGAGATACAGAAAGTTCGGCGGCTGTCTCTCTCAAAGTTGAATGAGGATTTTCAGTCATTATTTCCTTCACTTTTGCGATGTTAACTTCAATTGCAGACGTTGATGGCCTACCAGAGCAAGGCAAATCTTCCATCACATCTCGACCGCTTTTTAACGCTTTGCACCACTCATAAGCACGTGTTTTTGATAAAGTCGATTCACCGTAAGCCTTCTGTAACATTTTCAGTCGGCTAATTAATCCCTTAGTCGACTTTTACGACACCCACTGGAGGAGATGGGGTGGTGGTATTTCAGTGACTCTGAACACGAAATTCCATTGGCCATGCAAAATTTAAGACAAACTCTTTGTTCGGTGTTTTTGTATTTTTGAAATTCGCTATACACACTAGATAAAATATAACTAAAAACAGCACTGTATTTAATATAAATAACAGATGCAACTCAAACTCCGTGCCAAAATGGAAAACAGTTGTGCCAATCTAACAACAACAATAAAAACAAAAATTCGAATTTGGAACCATAAACAAATCATCCATTCCCGATACTTTTTTGACTGAATGTATGTTTTCCCTCCAAAATGATGACACAATCGTGGAAACCTATGGTGGAGGCCTTAAATATTTTTAAATTAAAGGCTTATATAATGATGATCATCCAAAAACAAAATTTATGCCATTTTAAACTATGTTTTTATTTTATTTATCATATCAGTTAGTAAAAGATCCATTACTTGGAACATGGAAATTCAGAATGAACGGTCGCAAAAGAATCGCCATAATTATGTTTGACGAACAAAATTCTGCCAGCAGTGTGTTGTTACTTAGCTCTTTTGACGATGCTACTGCACATTTTTCGGATACAATACCTCTTATTTTTTTTTTATGATTCCCATAAAATAAGAAAAATGCCTGGCCTACCTTTTCATCTTTTCCGGGAACCAAACAATCTAATCACTTCGAGTATACTCTTTCTAATCTACAAAGTTCAGTTCATACACATTAAATTGTGGACACAAAAGATGTTCCTAAACGTTAAAAAGCACGTGTAATATGTGCTAAACATTTGCATGTCATCAATACAGGGCGTTTTACAAATCCTTGCATGACTTGAGATTCTTATACTAATCTCCTCAGATAATAATCACAAGTGATAGATAAAATCATGTATAAATATACATTGGAACGATTTAATCATGCAGAATCTTACCATGTTGCTAAAACTCGGATCGCTGTAAGTTGATCATATTCCGAACAGTAGCAACATAGTATTCATCTAAATTATTTAACTTCATTGTCCGTTTGTTTCAGGGTTCTTCTGATAGTTGCCTTGACAGACAGCAAGGCAACCAATTCTCGGCAAGACGTAAGAAAGTTTCCGGATGGTTTCAAGTTCGGCACAGCCACCGCGGCTTACCAAGTAGAGGGCGCCTGGGATGAAGATGGTAAGAATAATAACTACCTTGCTTTCCTATAGAAAACTGTACTATTATTTTATGCCACAGTTTATTTCTCCGGTAATGTAGGTACTCAGTTAACCTTTTTTTCTTAGGCCAATTTTTTTGTTATGTATGGTGTACAGTAAAAGAATATTGTAATGTATTGTATGGATTTGGCTAACGGAAAGATTCAGTATCTTAGTCACGGTACCAACCCTGTTGTCAAATTTAATGGAAATTTCTTTTATAGGCAAATCTGAAAGCATTTGGGATTACTTGACGCACAAAGTCCCCAATACTATTGAGGATGGCTCCAACGGAGACATTGCTGATGATTCTTACCATTTATACAAAAGAGATGTGGAGATGATAAGAGAATTGGGAGTAGATTTTTACAGATTCTCACTATCGTGGCCACGTCTATTACCCACAAGCTTCCCCGATCACGTGAATGAAGCTGGAGTTCAGTATTATAATAACTTAATCAACGAAATGCTCAAATACAATATTGAGCCAGTGATCACACTTTATCATTTTGACTTACCACAGAAATTGCAGGAAATGGGAGGTTGGACTAACCCCGCCATAATAGACTGGTATGCGGACTATGCTCGTATTGCTTTCGAATTGTTTGGTGATAGAGTAAAGTACTGGATCACAATGAACGAACCGCGTGAAATTTGCTTCCTAGGCTACAGCGCAGGGGCCATAGCACCAGAGTATACCATCACAGGTCTAGCTGAATACATGTGCGCAAAGAATTTGCTCCTGGCCCACGCCAAAGCTTATCACATCTACGACGAAGAATTTAGACATGTACATGGTGGTAAAATATTTATTACTGTGAGTGCAAGATGGAACGAACCTGCCACTGACGATGATATTGTTGCAGCAAAAGAGGCTAACTTATTTGAGGTATTTGTTACTTTCACATTTTTTAAGTAATGCACAATTGCACTATGAAACCTCACCATTTCATATTGTTTATTATTTCAGTGGGGCCAGTATATTTATCCTATATTTTCTGAGACTGGGGACTTCCCTCCGTTCATGAAAGAACGTATAGCGGCCAAGAGCGCTGCCCAAGGTTTCGCCAGATCTAGACTACCAGAATTTACTCCAGAAGAAGTGGAGTATATTAAGGGATCATCAGATTATTTTGGGCTTAACCACTATTCATCTTATATCGTATACAGAAATCAATCTCTCGTCGATTATTATCCATCACCTTCTTATTATGATGATCTTGAAGTAATAGTTTACCAAAAAGACGAATGGGTTACTTCGATTGCAGGTCCGACCACCATGACTAAGGTAATACCATTTTTTAGATCTGAGAAGATCATCACAACACCTATAAATATACATCAGATATTGTAAATAATTAATTGGAAGTCCCTTAATGATAGCAACTTCTTGTTCTTTAATCCAAGAGCGTTCCATGGGGTTTTTACCGGCTACTGACGAACATCAGAGAGACATACAACAATCCGACTGTGTACATCACTGAGAACGGGTTTGCGACTCACGGCGGCCTGGACGACTACGACCGCGTCGACAACTACAGACAGTACCTGAACGCCATGCTCGACGCTATAGATGAGGGATCTGACATAGTAGCCTACACTGCCTGGAGTCTTATGGATAACTTTGAGTGGATGAGAGGATATACGTGAGTATTCAGAAAGTACCAGGAGTTAGAGGAGTAATAAAATACACGCGTTATGAAGTAAAAATAGCTTAGTGTGATTGCGTAGCTTGCGGTTGTTCGATGTAATCGCACGTACCTTGCGAATAACATGCAAGCCGTATTTAGCTATCATGGCCGTGTACCAAACTAAAAGCGTGTGACAATATTAATAGGAATGTGTTGAAATAAATATACATAGAATAACAACGGTGTGTCTTAATTTTTTGTTTGTAGGCAACGTTTCGGTCTGTACGAGGTGGATTACGAGAGCCCAGAGCGCACGCGGACGCCGCGCAAGTCTGCCTTCGTGTACAAGGAGATAGTGCGCACGCGCGCGCTGGACTTCAACTACGAGCCTAACACTACCGTCATGACCATTGATGAGGGATATTAACGATAAAACTATGCTTTTAACATTATTTTGACAATATTAAACAATTATCATTTGAAAGCTTTTTGATTTTATTTTATCTGTGTCATGAAATCACCCTCAATTTAGAGCAGGTATGGGCAACCTTTGACATTACAAACGTTTGCGAGCAAATACGTTCGCTGGCCGCGTTTAAAAGTACTTAGTGCAATTTAAAGTAGTGATAATATTTTTTGCGATAGATATTAGACATGAAATAATACGACAATGTTATTACAGTACAATTTATTAAAATAACAAAGTGAAATTGAACCGAAATCTATGAGACACTTGAGCTTGAATTTGGGAAACTAATCCATCGATATTTGGATTAATTCCACTGATACAAAGACGTAAAGAATTTTCCAAATTATCGTCAGTCAGTCTTGTACGATGTGTTGATTTATTAACTTTCATCAATGAAAAGAACTGTTCGCATTTATAAGTACTGCCAAACGCACAAATCAATCTTCTTGCGAATTTTCTAAGCTGCGGAGTATTTTCTCTAGGTTTTTTTTTGTAGAAATCGCACAACTCTACGTCTCCAAATTTGGATTTTAGGAGTGAGTTTTCTTGAATCTCGATCAACTTCATTTGTACGTGTATTGGAGCATTTTGTACATTGCATTTTGTAGGAGTAGCAAATAAACTGAAACAGTCTTCCATGTTTTTGAAGTCGCTAAATCTGTTCGAAAATTGTTCCGACAGTAACTTGAGTTCTTCAGCATATTGAGCATAAGTAATATTTATGCGCAGAGAGCCTGCTGAAATGGTAACTGTTACCAGACAGCATCTGTGATTCCCACAAGCGTAGTTTGATCTGAAACGCTTTCAAATGGCTGTACAAATCATTTACTAACTGTCCTTGTTTTTGAAGTTTCAAATTTAAATCATTCAAATAGGCTGTAAGATCGACCAGAAATGCTAAGTCATATATCCATTTTGGGTCACTTAATTCAGATAGTGGTTTATCTTTTATTTTCATAAAGTCCGTGTGGTGTCCGGATTAAGAATATAGCACCACTCCATCTCCTCCCGTGGATGTCGTAAAAGCCGACTAAGGGAATCTAAACCAGAGGGATGGGCAGCAGCGTCCCTTCTGTGAAACGGTAGCCATACTGCGGTCACCAACCCGCCTGCCAAGCGTAGTGAGTATTGCCAAATTCCCCCCAAAATGATGAAACAGTTGTGGAAATCTATGGGGGAGGCCTTTTTTCAGCAGTGGACGTATAAATGGCCGAAATGATGATGATGGTGATGATATTATCTCATTTCTAAGCTCATAAAACCGTTTCAACATTTTCTTTTGCTCAGCCATCTGACTTCACAATAATAAGTTACGTCATTATATTCAGCTGCAAAAATGCCTTGAACTGACGATGGTTAAGCTCTCGGGATCGAATGGTTTTTACTACCACATTCATAACATTCTGGAGTCGAATGGGCTTAGAACACAAGTTCTGTTGGTGGATAATGCAATGAAGGACTATCAAATCATCTTTTTGCACATTTAATTCTGTTGCTTTCTCATTAAAAATTCCGATGAAACCTTTACGTAAGCCGACCATAGAAGGTGCACCATCAATGCATACTCCAATTAATTTTGACCATGGCAAGCCAAAACTTGTGAATACCTTTTGAATTTCAACAAAAATACCCTCTCCTGTAGTGGTTCCATTTAGCGGCTGTAAAGCAAGCAATTCCTCAGTAACAGTGAACTCCTTATCAACACCTCGAATAAATATAGCCAGTTGAGCTGTGTCAGACAAATCGGTGCTCTCGTCTAATGCTATGGAAAATTATTCAAAACAAGCCATACGGTCAGTCAATGTTGTTTTTATATCATTAGCCATCATTTCTATACGTCCAACAACAGTTCATCTTGACAACCAAATTTTTTCAAATTCATTTTTCTTTTCAGGATACGAAATACCGCAAACTTCTAACATATACTCTTTGACAAATTCTCCTTTGGCAAATGGTTTTTAATGCCTTTGCCAATTTTGAGCTAACTATAAAACTAGCTTTCACAATATTATCAAGTTGTATTCTTTGTTTATGAAACATTTGTTGCTGATTTTCCAAATTTGCGGTAAGCTTCTGGATTTTGTCTGTTCTTAATTGTCCTGTCAGTGAGTGCAGCGTAGCATGCTTAGTTGAGTAATGCCTCTTTATGTTGAATTATTTCACTACTGAAATGGATTCATTACACAGCAAACAAATAGGCTTACCATTATGCAAGATCAAAAATAATTCTTCAGTCCATTTTTCTTGAAACTGCCGACCCTCTGTATCTTATCTACTTTTCATTTCTTTCCACCAGACATCATTTTTGTTTACTTTTCATTCAATAAACTTAATAACAAACTATAACTATAGTTTAGTAGTAGTAACTACTCAAGATGCACACAAAGTCACAAAGCAAGTTGACGGCTCGAGCAGTTCGCTAGGATATCGCCTGTCCAAGTTATCATCTCGGTAGCTCAAATAGAACTGACGTTGACGTTCGGGCCATCCACCCGCATATATAGGCAAAATGAAGGAATACTCTGGAATAAACTAGTTTAAAATAATTGCGAAGCAATAAATCTTTTGATGTGTCGCCCGTGAGGCGGCAAACCTCAAATAATTTGATCAAGCAAGCCGAGTGGCGGCGATTATCAAAGAGTACCGCCTCACTGTCACTCCCGTGAGTATAAGTACCTAATGTAATATTTTTTAAATTGGGTTTTTAATGTCTCGTAGGCCGGGCGATCATATCTAACAGCGGGCCGGTTGTTGCCCATACCTGATTTAGAGGAATACTATTTATATGACAGGGATACATTATATACCTAAAATTTGCTATAATTCACAAACAACCAACCCCATCAATTCATCATCATCATCATCATTTTAGTACATGAAATTATACCTGCTAGGGTGTGCAAGCCGGTTTCCAAGGTTTAAAAGATTGTAGTACCATAGACCAAATCCATACGCTGCGACAGGTTATACAGAAGACCGAGGTGTAAATTCTGCCACCATGCTTAGCGTTTGTGGATTATGAGAAAGCCTACGATTCGATCGAAACCTGGGCAGTGCAGCAATCTCTGCAGCTGAGCCACAATGACTATCGGTACATCGAAGTTCTAAAGTGTTTGTACAGAAACGCCACTATGTCGGTCCGAGTACATGAACAGAGCACGTGAGCAATTCCATTGCAGAGAGGTGTGAGACAGGGGAACGTTATTGCCTGGAAACTGTTCACCGCTGCAATGGAGGAAAAAAAAAAAGGTTCTCGAGTGGAGACCGCGCACCGGAAAATGCAGCGTGGGACGACCTCCAACGAGGTGGACAGAGACCTGGTGAAGGTCGCTGGAAGTCGTTCGATGCGGTCGGCATGTAACCGGTCGTTGTGGAAATCTATGGGGAACGCCTTTCAGCAGTGGACGTCTTTTGTCAGCCAAAAGACGTCTGATGAGGGTGTGCAAATATTAATTTCAATTCAATTCCATTCATTTTCTTCACTTAAAACACGGTAATTACAGATGGTCAAAAAACGTATAATAGGATACATACATATTTCGCCAAACTGGCATGCAAATGTCGATAAGGAGCAATTAACATCAGCGTTTTTTTTTATTAACTATAATTGAGATTTTATTTCACAGAGGTTATGGCAAACAGTATGGGACCGAAGATACTCCCCTGTGGTACTTCAAATTCCAAAATGTCATCTCCATTGGTGTAATCCCCAATCTTGGGTTCTCTTGCATAAATAATCTTTAAGTAATTTGAGTGCCGCGCCTCTTATACCAACTTGGTCACATGATTGGGGATGGAGACGCTGTCGAATACCTTTGAAAGGTCCAAAAACAACCCTAGACACTGGCTGGAGAAAATTCAGTAATTATCAAAGGATCACTTACATAATTAATTTTATTACGATAAACAGGTGGTGATGTGGGCCTATTCTTTAATTTAAAGATACTTTTTTATTTATTTTTTTATTTGGGACAAGCCCGCCACACAATCCCAACCACTGCAACTCCTGTAAGCTAGGATCTACAATGGTGACCACCGAAAAGACCACCGATCAATGAAGCTCGTGTGTGTCCCACAGAAATGAATAACTGTCTTGGAACCCGCACCGAAATTAATCAGAAAAGAAAAAGAAGGAGTAGGAAAGAATATACGTTCCACTTTCCTTTTAAGATTGCCTTTTAAAATTAGTTGAAAGGTCTTTTGTGATGCAAACATTAGCGGTTTCATTCGCCCCACCTAGAGATTAAGCGTAAACAAGTATCCTCCAATTTTTCAAGGCCCGCCCTTGTACTTGACTGAATAAGCAGAAGGCCGTCGTCTGCGTAACCAGTCAATGAACAGCCGGATGTTATGGCTTAAAAGTACTGTAATACAATACACATCTAAATAAAATTAAAATTCAGAGTCTACGACTTATACTTTTTTTTTATCTGTATTTGAATGTAAAATTTGGGTATTTTTTTAATAAAATAATAAAAAGTTGATGAAAAAAAACCACAGGGCATGAGAAATTTTTAGGGGTCTGAAAGGATAGCAGATGAACCCCCCAGTTGACCATTTCAATTTGGCACACGTTGCACCAAACATCCTGTATAATGTTTACATTTGATGTATTTTTTTAATTGGGAACACCGCTACATAATAGATTTATCCACACGTCACTAAACAACCAACAATGTTCTGTTGTATCTAAATGAATGAGTCGATTCGTAACTTTATCTGTCTACCACACAGAAATGACATTAATTAATTGAGTTTTCTATGGCCAACCTTCTAAATTTACTATTTATGCGAATGAGACGAACTAGGTAAATATTATGGGATCATTGCGAGTATTTATTTATAAAACTTAAAAACGAACTACACTACATGTAATATTCAAACGCACCGTTCGCCATTACACGCTTCGGAATACGTTATACGCTTAGCTAGCGTGCGATATCCTACTAGGACGAAATTATGAACCATAATCCGTTGCAGACAATAGTGAGTATGTGTGTGTGTATCGTATTGAAACTGTTAAATTAAAGAAGGACGTAAGTCAAACCAAAGCGTCAATCTATTGCGTGTTGAGATTGCTACTGGACTTATGAACGCGACCGTACACGTAGACTGCCCGTTATCTCTTTCCTATTTCTCTAATCCATCCAAAGGTTGTCTGCTGTATGCGATAAGACCGCCCATTGTGACCTATTGTTTTTCTTTTGTTCTTGTTTTTATTATGTGGTGTACAATAAAGTGTATAAAAATAAATACAGCTTACAGACACAAATCTCACTTGAACAAATACTAGAAACACCTATCCACCAGACCATCATAAAAATGTTTGTTCCGTGCTGGGTAGAACTCGCGATACGTAGCGCAGGAAGCCAATTATCTTATCCACTGCGCCAACCGCACCGTCATATTTTAAAACTCAGGTTGGATATAGATTTCTGTTTATTTTAAAAGCTAAGGTTCATTCAACTTTTGACGGCACGGTTGGTGCAGTGGCTGTCTAGTGTGATCTTGCGAGGATCTGAAGCCCCCCTTCGGTGCCGAAGATGACCGCTCCAGTGGTTTTAGCCGGTAGGAGTCCGGCATGCCCCTTCGCCCTTCCCCGGGGTGAAGGAAGTTCCATGTAGAATTTCCACTGGACATCAAAAATTTTTTTTTAAATGGTGCAGTCGCTGATACAGTCGGCTGTTGTTCCGGGTCGTGGGTTTGATTCCTGCACGGAACTAATATTTGTATGATCTACAGGTACTTGCTCCGGGTCTGGCTGTATTTTATGTGAAAATTATGTCTTTCTTTAAACGCACCCACGACACAAGAGAAATCATAGCCCATACTACTATTTCACCTCGGCAACGTTTTTAAAAAAAACAATAAAACAAGGAAACAAGATCCCAATTTTGAATGTTTTCGCGATTATTACACATTATAATAAAACACTTTAACCGGATTACATCGCTTATATATAGAATTTTGTTTTTGTATTTGAGGTGAAATTTAATTCTGTAACTATTTATATTATGTTTAAGTGCATATTCAGTAAAATTAAGATAATATCAACTTTTTTGTTTCCGCGAGGCTAGTATGCTCATCCGATATGTTCCGACACAGGGGATTTCCCACCAATCTTGAAAGAAAGAATAGCAGCTAAAAGTGCAGCACAAGGTTTCCCCAAATCCCGATTGCCTAAATTCACGCCCGAAGAAGTTGAATACGTAAAGGGAAGCTCTGATTTCTTCGGCATAGACCACTATTCGACAAATTTAGTAGACATAAATGAATCAGTTTTGGGCTTATATAGCTCGCCGTCAACTTCGATGACTTGATAGTAATTTTATATCAATCTATTGAGTGGGAATATCGTCAAGTTTTCTTTAGGTTGTTACAAAACCCATCTTTTACCGTTGTACGAAGTCTTAGAAACAGTTTTACGAAATCGTCGCTTTTTATCACAGGTTCCATGGGGGTTCTACAAACTTTAACCAAGATCAGGCAGGACTACAACAACCCACCCGTGTACATCACTCAGAATGGCTACTCAAGTTACGGCGGGCTAGATGACCACGACCGAATCTCATACGATGGAAGAGGGATTTGACGTCAGATGTTACAGTGCTTGGAGTCTCATGGACAACTTCGAGTGGATGAAAGGATATACGTGAGTTTT
The DNA here is from genome assembly GCA_947459985.1 of Diloba caeruleocephala. Lineage (NCBI taxonomy): Eukaryota > Metazoa > Arthropoda > Insecta > Lepidoptera > Noctuidae > Diloba > Diloba caeruleocephala. The sequence continues at coordinate 24,276,466 of OX381606.1, read as the reverse complement.
TAAGTGTGCCTTACAGATTTAATTTGGAACAATTCGTCCGTGATGGGTCCTCTAACATTCAAACACAAACTTCCACTTTTATAATAGTAGTAAAATAAAAAGAAGCTAAGAGAAATTAGAATGTCGTGGTGGGGTTTGCGGAATCGCTTCTCAAGGTTGTGTGATTAAAATCTAGCAAGTACCAAAGTGACTTTTGCATTCTCTTGTAGTACTTAGTTAATCTAAGACATCGCTGCAATGGACGATACCTTAAAGCTACTGGAGTGGAAAGGATTCGGCATTAAAATCTATGGCGAGTCTATCACTCACCTTCGATTTGCCGTCGATTTCGTAGTCATGGCAGAGTCATTGCAAGAGCTCAGCACAATTCTCGATGATCTCAACAGAGTTTCCCAACAGGTGGGCCTTAAAATGTACATGGGCAAGACGAAAGTCATGTCACATGTCCATGTCATGCCCATCCCAGTATCCGTTGGGATTTCTATTCTCGATGTTGTTGAGGAGTATGTCTACCTGGGACAAACTGTCCAGTTAGATCGGTCCAACTTCAAGAAAGAGGTCAATCGTCGAATCCGACTCGGCTGGGCTCGTTTGGGAGACTTCGGAACGTCTTTTCGTCAACCACTGATTTTAGGTGAAGGAAATACGTGATGAAACCAGGATCGAATGGTCGACATCGCCAATCAGTGAGTAAGCGTGGTGACCAATGATCGTTCCTTCGTTTGCCCTGTGACCATCGATGAGGGCCATTAATAATAAGGCTTTCTTAAAACGCACAAATATTATCCAATTATCGTTTGAAAACACTTTGATTTGATTTGATTAATGTTATATGAAAACTATGTGATGTCCAGATTAAGAATATAGCACCACTCCATCACTTCCTACGGATGTCATAAAAGGCGACTAAAGGACTTTAAACTAGACGGATGGGCAGCATCATCCCTTCTGTTTAACAGTAGCCATACTGCGCTCACCAACTCGTCTGCCAAGTACTGGCAAATTCCTCCTAAAATGACGACACATTTGAGGAAATCTATAGGGAAGGCCTTTGTTTTGCAGTGGACGTCCTTTAGCTGATATGATGATGATGATGATGATATAAAAACATTCTCTATCCAGAGGAAGCAAATTTATGATAGTCTATCGCAGTCCACAACTTAGCAAAGGTGAAGTTTGTTTGGATGGTGCCATACTGAGCAAGCGAGTTCGTGACCGTGCGTGAAAGCAAAGTTCTAGCACGGTATATCGCCTAAAAAATGTTAGATTGAAGGTTAATTTAATGTTATCGTCCGAAAAGGAATTGAAGTTACTGGCGAAGCTAAAACAATCAGCTAGCTGAAGTGACAGTGGGTCGACTTAGTCTAACGGAAACCTGATGGCCTGGTTCTGAGTTTTTTTTCGTAGGAAAGTGTCATGGAGACAAACAGTGTACCTGAACACCGATGGCAGCCGCAAGTCATGTATCGACGCTGTATTAGGCAGAATATATTATTCATATACTTCGGTAAATAATTAAGAATGAACAAAGATAATTGTTTCTGAGAGAGAGACTATTATTCTATCAGTGACTCCTGTTTGACAGGATAACGAATACCATGACTTACGCACACTATATATGAGATTTTATTTCATGTAAGCTCTGCATGCACTTAGGGTAGACTGGAGCGGGCGGAGGCCCGAGTATTGTGGCACAACTTGGGAGAGGTTATGTCAAAAAGTGAAGAGTTGATTACATACCCTGAATTACCAGAAATTTAAGTGCACGGTTCGTAATAGTGAAAAGCTTGTTGCGAGAATTAGAATTAGTATATTTTATTTTCATTACTATCTAGCGACAAGCTTTTGCGTGTATTGAATGGTAGGTTTTACATAAGCGCTGTCACTGTCAAGCCATTTTTATCGATTTAACTAAATATTTTTTTGTCTAAGTGAAAAGCCATAGGTACTTTTGCCCTGAACTCAAATAGAACATGAAAATTATTTACCGCTATGTATTTATTATTCAGTAATATCATTATGCCTACAATAATAAAATATTGGCATTTATCACTGTATGATTATAGTGAAACATTAGCTACGAAGATGCTCCAATAAAACAATTCAATAATCTAATAACTATGATGACTATTAAGCTGATTGAAATAAATTGCTTAAAATTATTTCGGATAAACCCTAATAACTTAATCTCGGTACTAATTAAACTAGAAAGCATTAAACATGGAATAGAAGTCCAAATAACGTAGGGCCAAGAAACTAGGTTCATTTAACAGGTCTTGATTAATACTTATATATCTAACATATTCCCTTAACACCATTGGGCTGCTTTTTTACATTTGCTCCGCGTTGTGGTGAATGTACTGATGCCATGAAAACAGAATGATGGCCGAATACTGAAACATCAGTTATTAATAAGTCCCTTCTAACCAAGTAACTATTCAAGAAAACTGCTTTCGGTAGGAAACCGAACGACTCAAATGGTTAAAGTGGGGAATTAATATTAACTGACGTTTCAGTATTCGGCTGTGAGGCTATTTTATTAATATTACTTATTTTTATAGAATCGAAAATATGTATATTGCACACACGCAACCGCAGCAAATAAAATGATAATTGTACAATTTCGGTACATGAAACCCAAAAACCTGAGGTAATGGCTGTATTAAAACAACGTTCCCCTACTAGAGCGAGACAATTTATTCACAAAACATTATTCCTCTAGTAAAGTCGATGTAACGTAACCATATCGTCATCTAATTAGACGCCAACACCATCTAGTTAGATTATTGGAAACTTCTAATAAATTAAATGTAATATGTATTTTCTTGTGATGGTGTTGGAGTCGAAGCAGATCTTGTACAATAATTGTACCGTTATACAGTTATACGTTGACGATTGTATAGTTTGTTTGTTGCACTGAAACTCTGGTCAGCGGGGAGTCATTCGAGGGAGACATGCGGCTTGCCGAGGAAGGCGTGGCGATAGTCGTGGCTGAAATCTGAGCACTATGTTTGCGGATAGCGCCTTATACCGAGGCGCTATGGTTTGATAAACTAACACGAGACAGAGAACCGCCCAGTTCTGATTCGTCAGGGTGGGCTGGTACATGGTACTTCATGTAGTATTTATCTCTCTGGACAGTTGCTGGGGAGAAGTAATTCAAGCGCTTTGTCCCCCGGGTCGAGACGGTAGTGACGAGAGAAGAAGTTCGCTACCTCTACTGGGGAGTCTTGTGGTCAGTGGTCAATTTGATGGATAAATTCACAGTTTGGAACGCAGAGAGGCTATGCGGATCGCAAGAGGGTATCCTCGAATGGTGACCTTTGAGGTGACAACCCTTTTAGCGCGCTTTCTGCCTTTAAATATCCTGGCGGGCATAACATCATCAAACACGCTTCCTCTGCCAGAGTGGTGGAAGCGTGCGTCTAGAGGGGTCTACTGCCGTAGTTACGAAAAACGAGTCGTCAAAACCGTTCTGCCAGTCTTCAGTGCCTGGATGAGAAAATGCGAGTGCGTCACCTACCACCTGATGCAGGTGTTCCCCAAACACGGTTGTTTCGTTGTGTCATGGCTAAATGCCAACATTTTTGAGACGACCAGGATTCCGCACTCGCTCGAAGCGTCTACAGCTACGTCAATGTAGCCCGGAGTTCATTTTAATAATAATAAAGGAACACGTCAAAACCTACAACGACGCAGGCTAGTCACTTAACTTTCTGCGCTACGTATCGCGGGTTCGATTACCGTACGGAAAAAAAACAAGCGAGCCTTACAGTAGTCGCATATGATGTGTAATATCTGACATCTCACCTTGGTAACAAGCAACATTAATATTAAAAGATCAAAATTCAGTACAACAAAATGTACGAATGGTGCCAAAACCCAGCACATCACCGCATATGTAATAAAGATAAGTAATAATTGGAATCCAAACTTTTTTGTAATGCTATAAAAATGGTACGCTCCGCTTATGCGTTACCTGGCTGGAGGCTTCATTTGCCTTCGCCGGAAACGACTGGTTAAGCAACCAAAATTCTAGGAAATATCTGCGAGAAGCTTAAAAAAAAATTCGTTCCTTTAAAAAAAAAACTGATGGAATCTTCTTGCTGATGTTAACTTCTTGGATTTTCCCTGTATTGTTATGGAAAAAAATCGTCTTATAACATTATTTTGTCAGAGAAAATCTGTTTTAATTTGATTCTATTTTAAAATCTTCCCCAGCTTCTTGTTACACACTTCCGTCCCTTTTCAAGAAATCACTCCCACAGATTGCAAGAAAGCGAGAGGAAAGATGTTACACATCAATATTTGTATTGCCTACAGGTAGTTGTTTCGGGCTTGGGCATTTGTGTCTGTGAGATTATTGCCCATAAGCTTTACTCACGACACAAAAGACATCCTAGGGTGGAGAAGCTTTTAAGTAAAAAAACAAAACAATAACGAAGCATAATTATAATATGCACGTTCTTAGCACTGAGCCCTCTAATAATATTTCGTCAAGACCCGACATGTCATATTAGTTCCGTTAGTGTACACTGATCGGACTAGATCTGCCCATTCTTCTTGTATTATGTACCGTGTAGGTACACTGGGGGATTAGTACTCATTAAACATGTAAAAGTCCACAGATAATATTTTGATAGACGCGGAACTACACCTCAATACAGATAACACAGATACCATTGAATCAAATGATAAATGGTCAAGAGCTGTCAAAATATACTTTAAAAGCGTAATGTAATACCGTGATAATACAAATAAACAAAACAAAAATAATGTGAAGATAGCGGAGATAATAGCAAGACTTTTCCAACAGTTGCCTCGGACACAGCAATTTAAGTTACGTGACGTTTCACGTCGTAACGCGCGTTGTCGAACGTGCTGCAAAGCGCCAAAACGTATATTTTTGTTTTTTTTTAAAACGTTGCTCCACACTAGGATTTCTCCTGTGTCGTGGGTGCGTTTACAGCATAAATTCCAAATACGTTGATGAGAAAGCGTTACCATAGAACGGTGTATATAGGAAAGACAGCGTTTATCAGGTCACAAAAAACGTCTATTGAGATGGGGCGCTATGTCGTCGCGTCTTGTCAACCTTAGCTAGGCTCGCATTTGGTTTAGCGTGTAGTATCGGGTTAAACAGATACTACTCCATCTATGGTTTAGCTTCTTCTCTCTCAGGACTCTCCATGGCTGCACTATAAAATGCAGTCTCAGATTGTCCCCGGAGGTGTAATACTATTGTATAAAATGGAAACTACAAGTATAAAGTCTATTGCAATGGGTGCTAAATGGATTTAATACTAAGAAAAACTGAAAAAACAGCGTCTGCCTTTCAACCTTTAAAGTGAAATTCTGTGGCAGACAGTGACTTGCCACTCACAAAATGGGCCCCCTAAATGGCCACCACTACAGGCGACAAGGAGCAACACCGGTGTGAGCGGTTATTATTAAAATTAAGACATTTGCATATTTGTAGCCAAAATGAATGAAATCTGTAATGAACCACACCGGCACTAGACCACCAAAGAGTGACCATCACTTTTCTAAGGGTCATGTTTCGTTTAGGGCATTAATTAGGTGCTGAACTAGAATCTAACCAACTTGCTGAGCGCTTGCGATTATCAAACAGAATAAATTTTTCCTCGCAGGTAACAATGCGGTTCAAAATTCCTTCGTTTCTGTACCTGTTAAGAAGCGCAAGGCAGGCCTGGACGCGCACGTTACGCTAATGATCGTTAAACTTAACGATGGGCGATAACGAGGGACACCCATTTCTCAAGCTTTTTTACCTTGCAATTTGACGCAAAGAACCAATATTGTTTTGATCTAACGTCAAAAGCTGCTGCTAATTCAGCCGTAGATTGAGTACCATTAGCTTCCACAATCGCCTTCAATTCGTCATTGTTGACCAACATTTTCGGACGACCACGGGGTTCATTTTCCAGATCAAAATTTCCAGAACGGAAGTGTGAAAACCAATAACGGGTTGTGCGTTCGTTTGTAGTGTTAGCTCCGTAAACTTCGTTGGTGTTGCATGCCGCTTGTGCCGCGTTGCTGCCGCATATTCCATAATAACTCGAATTTTCAACGTATCTATGACGACGAAAAAGATTTAAACGTGATGAAAACATAACACTAAAAATATACATTAGGCTGATTCTGAATAATGAAAACCATGTTTATAAAATAAAATAAATTAGAATTTAGAATTCATAGTCAAATAAAAATATTTGAAATATCCAGTACTGCAGAACCGCAATTTCATAGGTCCTTCCTATTAATTAACTAAAGGCATCTGCGTGTTTGACTCATGTCCCCGGGTAAGCCTATCACAGAATTGGGTTTCTCCTCAAAAGAGATATTAAACCCTTAAAAAAAGACAGATCATAATTCATAAATCATTAAGGATGATATAATACTGTGCAGGTAATAATCATGCAAAATATATATCTTGGTTAGGTAATATGCATACCAGCTCATATTGAAGACTAACTTATATCCCTTAACCTTAATCCTGCGGATTTCGCAGCAGTTGACTAACAATCAAAATTTATAATCAATCTAATACAAAATCTTAGGATTTGGGATTGAGACCATTGATTGATTAGGGATAGGACCTCAACACAAAAACAGATCGACTGATATTGCATATTTGTTATCGGTACATCCAGTGTTGTTTATTGTCAGCATACTGATATAATCACTCACGACTCCCATGTCCATGACTGTGTATTTTTCATAGATGCTTATCAAGCCATTTATCTTATACATCATCATCATATCAGCAAAAGGACCTCCCGTCTTTCTCCAGCAGGGGACATCCGGGTTTCTTCGTTCGGGTTTCTTAATAGACTTCTACAGTGATGTCGTCATTATTGGGAGAATTAACCAGTACTTACCACGTCTGGCGCCTAGCGGGTTGATAAGCCCAGTATGGCTACTGTTCCCCAGAAGGGATGCTGCCGCCCATCTCTCTGATTTAGAGTCCCTTAGTCACCTTTGACGATATCCGAGGGAGGAAATGCTGAGGTGCTATAGGTATTCTCAATTCAGACCCCACACGGACGGACGCGTAGATTGGATGCGTATAATAATTAGCTGTCACATTATCCCACAGTATGGAGATTAAAATAGTGTTTTATTAGTTCACCCGACATACATAATTATGGGCGAAACTGCCAAGCGTGGTGAGTACTGGCAGATTCCCTCCAAAATGATGACACAATCGTGGAAACCTATGGTGGAGGCCTTAAATATTTTTAAATTAAAGGCTTAAATAATGATGACCCTCCAAAAACAAAATGTATGCCATAAACTATGTTTTTATTTTATTTATCATATCAGTTAGTAAAGATCCATTACTTGGAACATGGAAATTCAGAATGAACGGTCGCAAAAGAATTGCCATAATTATGTTTGACGAACAAAATTCTGCTAGCAGTGTGTTGCTATTTAGCTCTTTTGACGATGTTACTGCACATTTTTCGGATACAATACCTCTAGTATTTTTTTATGATTCCCATAAAATAAGAAAAATGCCTGGCCTACCCTTTCATCTTTTCCGGGAACGAAACGATCTAATCACTTCGAGTATACTCTTTCTAATCTACAAAGTTCAGTTCATACACATTAAATTGTGGACATAAAAGATGTTCCTAAACGTTAAAAAGCACGTGTAATATGTGCTAAACATTTGCATGTCATCAATACACGGCGTTTTACAAATCCTTGCATGACTTGAGATTCTTATACTAATCTCCTCAGATAATAATCACAAGTGATAGATAAAATCATGTATAAATATACATTGGACCGATTTAATCATGCAGAATCTTACCATGTTGCTAAAACTCGGATCGCTGTAAGTTGATCATATTCCGAACAGTAGTAACATAATATTTAGGTATTCATATAAATTATTTAACTTCATTGTCCGTTTGTTTCAGGGTTCTTCTGATAGTTGCCTTGGCAGACAGCAAGGCAACCAATTCTCGCCAAGACGTAAGAAAGTTTCCGGATGGTTTCAAGTTCGGCACAGCCACCGCGGCTTACCAAGTAGAGGGCGCCTGGGATGAAGATGGTAAGAATAATAAACTGCCTTGTTTTGCTATAGAGAACCGTCATCATCATTTCGGACGAATGAAGTCCACTGCTGGACACAGGCCTCCCCTAAAGTACACCACAACGCCCGATATGGGTGTGTTGTGTGGGCTCATTGGGGGGTTTCGCCATAATCGCCACGCTTGGCAGACGGGTTGGCGATCGCAGTAGAGTTATTAATGTACTCGAATTATACTGTATGTACTCGAAGGACGCTGCTGCCCATCCTCCGGCTAATCCCTTAGTCGAGTTTTAGGACACCCACGGGAGGAGATGCGGTGGTGGTATTCTGAGCCGGCACCACGCGGAAGAAGAGAACTGTACTCTTATTTATTTTTTGCCACAGTTTATTTATCCTGTAATGTGGGTTTTTTTTTCTTAGGTCTATTTTTGTTATGTACGGTGTACAATAAAGAGTATTGTATTGTATGGATATGGCTAACTGAAAGATTCAAAGAACCTTAGTCACGGTACCAACCGCGTTGTCAAATTTAATAGAAACTTTTTTTATAGGCAAATCTGAAAGCATTTGGGATTACTTGACGCACAAAGTCCCCAATACTATTGAGGATGGATCCAACGCAGACATTGCTGGTGATTCTTACCATTTATACAAAAGAGATGTGGAGATGATGAGAGAATTGGGACTAGATTTTTACAGATTCTCTCTATCATGGCCACGTCTATTACCCACAAGCTTCCCTGATCACGTGAATGAAGCTGGAGTTCAGTATTATAATAACTTAATCAACGAAATGCTCAAATACAATATTGAGCCAGTGATCACACTCTACCATTGGGACTTACCACAGAAATTGCAGGAAATGGGAGGTTGGACTAACCCCGCCATAATAGACTGGTATGCGGACTATGCTCGTATTGCTTTCGAATTGTTTGGTGATAGAGTAAAGTACTGGATCACAATGAACGAACCGCGTGAAATTTGCTTCCAAGGCTACAGCGCAGGTAACTTAGCACCAGGGTATACCCTCACAGGTCTGGCTGAATACATGTGCGCAAAGAATTTGCTCCTGGCCCACGCCAAAGCTTATCACATCTACGACGAAGAGTTTAGACATGTACATGACGGTAAAATATTTATTACTGTGAGTGCAAGATGGAACGAACCTGCCACTGACGATGATATTGTTGCAGCAAAAGAGGCTAACTTATTTGAGGTATTTGCTATTGTCACATTTTTTAAGTAATGCACAATTTATTGCACTATGAAACCATGCTATTTCATATTGTTTTATTATTTCAGTGGGGCCAGTATATTTATCCTATATTTTCTGAGACTGGGGACTTCCCTCCGTTCATGAAAGAACGTATAGCGGCCAAGAGCGCTGCCCAAGGTTTCGCCAGATCCAGACTACCAGAATTTACTCCTGAAGAAGTAGAGTATATCAAGGGATCATCAGATTATTTTGGGCTTAACCACTATTCAACTTATGTCGTATACAGAAATGAATCTCTCGTCAATTATTATCCGTCACCTTCTTATTATGATGATCTTGAAGTAATAGTTTACCAAAAAGACGAATGGGTTACTTCGATTGCAGGTCCGACCACCATGACTAAGGTAATATCATTTTTATAGATCTGAGAAGCTCATCACAACACCTATAAATATATATCATACTCGTTTATTGTAAATAATTAATTGGATATCCCTTAATAATAGCAACTTCTTGTTCTTTAACCCCAGAGCGTTCCATGGGGTTTTTACCGGCTACTGACGAACATCCGAGAGACATACAACAATCCGACTGTGTACATCACTGAGAACGGGTTCGCGACTCACGGCGGGCTGGACGACTACGACCGTGTCGACTACTACAGACAGTACCTTAACGCCATGCTCGACGCTATAGATGAGGGATCTGACATAGTAGCCTACACTGCCTGGAGTCTTATGGATAACTTTGAGTGGATAAGAGGATATACGTGAGTATTGAGAAAGTACCAGGAGTTAGAGGAGTAATAAAATACACGCGTTATGAAGTAAAAATAAGCTTAGTGTGATTGCGTAACTTGCGGTTGTTCGATGTAGTCACACGTACCTTGCGAATAACATGCAAGCGTATTTAGCTATTGTGGCCATGTACCAAACTAAAAGCGTGTGACAATATTAATAGGAATGTGTTCAAATAAATATAGAATAACAACGGTGTGTCTTTAATTTTTTATTTGTAGGCAACGCTTCGGTCTGTTCGAGGTGGATTACGAGAGCCCAGAGCGCACGCGGACGCCGCGCAAGTCTGCCTTCGTGTACAAGGAGATAGTGCGCACGCGCGCGCTGGACTTCACCTACGAGCCTAACACTACCGTCATGACCGTCGATGAGGGACATTAACGATAAAACTATGCTTTTAAAATTATTTTGACAATATTAAACAATTATCAATTGAAAGCTTTTGATTTTATTTTATCTGTGTCATTAAATCACCCTCAATTTAGAGGAATACTATTTATGATACAGATACCTTATATACCTAAAATTTGCTATTATTCACAAACAACCAACCCCATCAATTTATCATCATCATCATTATTAGGAACATGAATTTATACCTGCTAGGGTGTGCAAGCCGGTTTCCAAGGTTTAAAAGATTTTAGCACCATAGACCACATCCATTCGCTGCGACAGGTTATACAGAAGACCGAGGAGTATAATCTGCCATGGTGGCATGGTGGCTTAGCGTTTGTGGATTATGAGAAAGCCTACGATTCGATCGAAACCTGAGCAGTGCAGAAATCTCTGCAGCGGTGCCACATTGACTATCGGTACATCGAAGTTCTAAAGTGTTTGTACAGAAACGCCACTATGTCGGTCCGAGTACATGAACAGAGCATGGGAGCAATTCCATTGGAGAGAGGTGAGAGACAGGGGGACGTCATTTCCTGGAAACTGTTTACCGCTGCAATGTAGGATGCTTTCAAACTACTAGAGTGGACAGGATTCGGCAATAATAATGGGCCTCATAAGAAAGCCAAAATCACTCAGCAAGCTATGGAGAGAGCTATACTTGGTATTTCTCTACGAGATCGAATCTGAAATGAGGAAAAACCAGAAGAACTAACTTTAGTTCTTCTGGTTTTTGGCCTTGGCCAACATAGCTTATAGGATCAGTAAACTGAAGTGGCAATGGGCGGGGCACATTGCTCGTAGAACTGATGCCGTTCGAGTAAAAAGGTTCTCGAGTGGAGACCGCGCACCGGAAAGAGCAGCGTGGGACGACGTCCAACGAGGTGGACATTCGACCTGGTGAAGGTCGCTGGGAGTCGTTGTATGCGGTCGGCATGTAACCGGTCGTTGTGGAAATCTATGGGGAACGCCTTGCAGCAGTGGAGCTTGTCAGCCAAAAGACGTCTGATGAGGGTGTGCAAAATATTAATTTCAATTCAATTCCATTCATTTTATTCACTTAAAACACGGTAATTACAGATGGTCAAAAAACGTATAATAGGATACATACATGTTTCGCCGAACTGGCATGCAAATGTCAATAAGGAGCAATTAACATCCGCGCATTTTTTCAATAACTATAATTGTGATTTTAATTCATAGAGGTCGTTTATACAGGATGTTCAGTAAATAGCACGACATACTGCAGGGGGTGAGAGCTTGGGTCAATACCTACCAAAAAAACACAATATATGTTCAGCAAAATCTGACGGATTTACAGTAGTACAAAATTTTCCAAAATATAGAAAAATCTCTACCTTGACACAGATTTTCAAGCATCTCGTAATGAAAAATTCCTTTTCTAGTTTTTTTACCTCAAATTATTTGTAAATAGTTGCTTTATTCATTGATAAGATCTATTAAAAACTAAAATGTTTCAAGAAATACAATTTTTATATAAATTTTCACAGTACAATTTTATTATCGCTTAACTTTAACCTACAGTGGTAAAAAAAAAAGTATGTGGCAGTTTTGTACAACAAACTTAACAAATAAATTGTTTAATGATGATTTTGCAAAGATACAATACTAGTCCATTTTATTAAAAAAATACCATATCACGTACGACGCGTGCAAACTCTTTTAAATAGAGACTACGTGCCAAGAGTTCAATTCTGCCGCCACATGCTTGAAATGCATCGGGAGGCTAGCTATTTACTGGACATCCTGTATATATGGTAAACAGTGTGGGACCGAAGATACTCCCCTGAGGCACTGCAAAGTCCAAAATCTCATCTCCATTGGTATAGTCCCCAATGTTGGGTTCTCTTGCATAAATAATCATGCATGAGTAATTAGAGTGCCGCGCCTCTTATACCAACTTTTTCCAGCTTGGTCGCAAGAATGGGGATGGAGACGCTGTCGAATACCTTTGAAAGGTCCAAAAATAATCCTAGACACTGGCTGTAGAAAACTCAGTATTTATCAAAGGATCACTTATAGCGACATAATTAATTTTATTACGATAAACAGGTGGTGAGGTGGGCCTATTCTTCAAAGATATTGTAAGAAGAGTGGGGCAGTGATCCGTTATGTAACATTCAATCACTAACGTGACAGAGCAAAGCTTTGATTTCATTAGAAAATGATCCAAACAGTTTTCATTTCTTGTTGGAAACAAGTGTGTGGGCAATAGACCGTGGGATATTAACAAGTTGAGATAGTCGCCAGATCTGCGATCGGGATGGCTAGCCTTAATGTCGATGTTCATGTCGCCCATTTAACATACAGTGCTAAATGTATTTAACGTTGCCAGTACTTCGTTAATTCCGTTCAGAAAACTGTCAATATCATGAAGTGAAGTAGATCTATAGACTGCAATAAGCGCCAATTCATGATCGATTTGACATATATTACGGTTAAATTGAGACTTTTTATGGTAATGAAAAATGAATGAAAATTCGAGAAGGAAAAAACATCCAACATTGATTAAGATAAGTGAAGTGTGAGTGTGTGCGAATGTATGTGAGTGAGTAGATAAACGTAGGTTAGGTTTAGTGGTTCAATGTGTGTGTGTGTGTTCATAAAGAAGTCGGACCGGCCAACATGTAACTTTTAGTAAGTCTTTGGTTTACTTGTAATTTAATTTTTGTACCTAGTTTCGAGTCACTTTTTTCCATTATTTGGGGGGAGACGATGTACACAATTTTATTAATACTGTAATTTAACTAATTGAGCTCCAATTATGTAATAACTTCCGCTAGGAAGGGTTGTTTTATGGGATTCAATTTCACAGATCCTGTCTTTCCTTCGAGTGTAGCTAGGCTTGAATGGAATTAACACATGTTTACATAATATGATATGGACACAGTGCTGCCTGACGGTCAACACGGAACATACTTGATATATTGTTTTTTTTTTTGTTATAGTATCTACGTTCAAGACAGCTCTTTGCGTTCTTTTTTATTTAAGCAGCAACTTAGCAGCAGCTCCACCCCAAACAATAATGCAGTCGGACAGGACTGACTATTCTAAGGTAAGATATCATCATATCGGCCATTTATACGTCCACTGCTGAACAAAGGCCTCCCCCATAGATTTTCAACAACTGTGTCATCATTTTGGGGGGTATTTTCCAATACTTGCCACGCTTGGTAGGCGGGTTGGTGAGCGCAGTATGGCTACCGTTTCACAGAATATACCAGTTTTAAAATACCGACGTTAGCCGAAGATCTTTAATGTTTGATTACATAAATAAGCTTCCTTGTGCGGCCAGTTAAAATTTCTATATGCTTGTCCTATCGGAGGTATGCATCGATCTGGACTACAAAGTACCTAACGTCTGGTATACGTTATAAAGAATTACAGCTGCAACTCGGATGGGCGTGTTTACAGTGATGAACCATCAACTGAAGCCTATTAAGGGCTGTGTAGAAAAAGATGGGGAGAAAGTCATATATTTGGTATTTTTCCATGTTTACGGTGAGACGATTTTCAGCGAACCAGGACATCACGACCGATAATGCATGTTCAGCGAAATTATAAGCAGGTTCCCGAGTCTCAGCATGTACCATAAAAGCAGTAACATTGCATATGCAATGATTTTGAGATTTTTATGTTTAGTTCACACAAGTTACTAATGTATATTAAGAAAAGGGTCGGACCTAACACACTGCCCTGTGGAAAACCATAGGTTAGTGGTTGTCGTCGCTTGTGTGCTCCTAGATTTTCACATACTGAGATCGGCTCTCAAGGTAGCTCCGGAAAATTTTAAGGACACTATCCCTTATACCGATCCTCTCTTACTTATCCAGGAGTATGGAACAGAAACGGCATTGAAGGCCTTTGAGAAGTCTAAAAATATAGCCGAATTCTTTTGTTTATTATCAATAGACTTTATCACTGATTGCGTAAGTTCAATGATAGTATTTTCTGTCTGTTTCCGTTTCCTTTCATAAAGCCGTATTGATTACAGGAAATGAGTCTAAACTTATCTAAATAAATTTTTAGTCTTTTGTTTAACGCCTTTTCAAAATTCTTGGAAGTAGTAGACAAAATTGAAATTGGTCGATAGTTTGTGATACCGTTCCTGTCCCCACCCTTCTGGATCGGTCGAACTAAAGCCTGTTTTAAACACCTTGGGAAATACACCCGCAGATAAGCATAGGTTTAGGACGTGTGTCAAAGGTGGAATCAAAACCGCAGCGCAGACTTTAACTTTTGCAACCTTGTTGGCCGCTCCTATCCTACAGAGAGGCGCGCGAGGAACACACGCACCGCCATCGCGGGCCTGTTTCTGTTCGGGCTAAGGACAGCCCCTAGTTCGTCGCCCGCAGGCTGCTCCTCATTGTGGCCGGAGATCGTTCAGCGTCCTCCTCCAGCGCCCGCGCCCTGTGCATTTTCTGCGGCGGGGATCAGAGGTGGTCTCCTCCCGTCCCCGCTCTGCCACCTCCTTTGCTTGCATCACGTCCTCAGAAACGGAGGCAACGGCATCCCACGCGCTCTCGCTCCGGAAGATAGACTGAAACACGGACGGAAGCGAGAGGAAACCTCCTTCGACCGCCGCGACGAGATCACGGCGCTGCGTTGCTCAAGCTGGGCATTCTTCAAACATGTGCTGCGCCGTGTCCTCCAGGCATTCTCGGCAATGATGACAACCAGGCGTCCTTTCTCGGCCTATTCGACTCAGATACTTCTCGAAACACCTATGGTTCGAGATTACCTCCGTCATCCGGCAGGTGGGGTGCCATGTCACCACTCCAGCCATTCCTCCATGATGGGTCTTACCGGGCCTGCAGTGGGCTGCTCCAGTCGTTCCTTCCACTCCGCCACCAGGATCGTCCGAAGCTCAGACCGTCGTACCTCAATCCCAGGGGGTACTGACCGTTCACCCCGACATAGCACTAACTAACGCAATGTTATGAGATGAATTAATTCGCTACTACTATTATGAAATTGCGAAAAGAAGTTTGTTTACAAATTCTACAATCAAGAATGCGAAACATTTTTCATTTATAATGAAATGAATTATTATAATTATTTAATTATTAATCGTTGTCGGTCTGTTATGTTTTCAGGTGAAAACTAAGCAATAAATCATCTTTGTGTGTAGGTTATTCAATTGATGGAAAGTCAAAGTTTTAATCGCAACCTAATTAAATGAGAACGACTATCGTGGATATCGTTCATCTTCGGCAACTAAGGGAGGCTCCAGGTCCTCGTATGATCACACTAGAGCCGCCCACTAGTACCACACCTAAAGGCACATCTCGGAGAGGGTGACTGTAAAGCGGTCACAAGCGGTTTTCACAAAGCTGACTACGATGCAGTTAACAAGGAATTATCTACTATGGATTGGAATTATGTATTTGCCAATTGTGCTAACGTAAATAGTATGTTAATTGTGCTTTATGGACTTTCCATTTAGTAAAAATAGAAAAGGAAAATATCCAAGTTGGTTCAATAAACCCCTAATAGCCCTGTTAAGAGAAAAGAATAATTAGAATAATTAGTCTTTAGTTTTCAGTATTCCGATCCCTTTTTGTTCGCGGATGATCTCAAAATATCACGTATAATAAACTCTGACTTAGATGTTTCTCTGCTTCAACAAGACATAGATAGGTTACACACATGGAGTATGGTAAACGGAATGAACCTAAACACTGAAAAATGTTACCATATTAGATTCACCCGGAAGATTACCTATATAAACTCGTCTTATCAAATTGGAAATGATCAGATAAGTGAGGTAGAAATTATAAGGGATCTTGGCGTCATATTGGACAAAAAAATTACCTTCTTACCTCACATTGAGAACATAATTAGAAAAGCGTCTAGCATGTTGGGATTTATAATCAGAAATGGCAAGATTTTTCGTAAATCGCATACTAAAATCGTGTTATTTAATGCGTTGGTTCGCAGCCAAGTTGAATGCTGTCCTACAGTTTGGAGACCACACTATTCCACGCATATCCTTAGGCTGGAACGTATTCAGAAAAGGTTTCTGTGGCACCTATCTTATTCAGAAAGGTTACCAAAGAAGTTCAAATACGCAGAAAGACTTGCACACTTTAAAATGTCATCACTAGAGAAGCGTAGAACACTAATAGATCAATTTTTTTTTTTAATTGCTCAACAACAAAGTCGATTGCCCTCAAATATTGTCTAAGGTAATGTTTAGAGTCCCACGACGTACACCGCGAGCACCAATATCATCATTAGTTCCACCCTTTCCACAGTTCTGGGTTTTAAGTCACCTATTCCAAGGCTAAGTAGAGCACTCAATGAATACACTGGGTCAATTGATATCTTTACCTCAACGCTTGGCGCCTTTCGTAAATACTTAATCGAAACAATACCAGACAGCTTATAATTTTATTTGAAACTGTGTGTCCTACTGTTCACTAACTCATAAATCATCATCATCTGATCAGACAAAGGGATGTTCGCTGCTGGGCAAGGGCCTCATGGACCATGGATTTCAGCAACTGTGTCGTCGTTTTGGGAGGAGTTTGCCAGTGCTTGGCGGGCGGATTGTTGGGCGCAGTGTGGCTGCTGACCCGCAGAGGGCACGCTGCTCCGCATACCTTTGGTTTGGATCAGATGGAGTGATGCTATATTCTTAATCCGGACTCCATGCGGTATCGTGTGAATTAATCAGTTCATACATAGGTTTTTAATATTTCAAATCATTTTTATTACACAAAACAGCATACTTAGAGCATGCAGTGTTTACCTGTAATTAGTTGTGCAGTTAGATTTAAGATATAAAACGGATGTTCCTGTTCTGTGTTATTAATATTGTAACAACTGTTGGTAAACCTATACAATAAAATAAAATAAAATAAAAGTCGTAAATAAAAGGTACTAACTATCCATACTAGAATACTAATTCAATTAATTAAAGTTATATCAACGTAGTGAAGAGTATTCATCAAGAAGAAACAACTTCATACAATCAGATACCTACACGAAGAAGAAGAAAATGGAAAAATTTCGCTTGGCACTGTTTACGAAAGAGCAAAATTGGACTTCTGGGGTGGAAGGCTTGGTGACCTGAGATACAGGCTTCAACCTAGTTCAGGCACCAGTCTCCTACAGTAAATTCCTATAATACTTTTTACTTTTTCATTATTGTGGTGAGAAATAAATAAATTTCAGAACTCATGGAAATGTTACCTTCTGGGATAATATTATTATTGATGCAGAACTAGATCCTCAATACATAATTCAATCAAATCTATAAATATAAAAATCAATGTTGGTCTGTATGTCACTTGTAGACTCGAATACAACTCGTAAGATTGCGCTCGTTATGGATTGGTAACATATATTTCGGCACATTACTAAAAGATTAAAAAATAGTTTGAGAAAATTTCAATATGTGGCCCGAGAGCACATTACTATAAAAACGGAAAATAAACCAAATAAACCATTGCAAAGCGTGGCAAGGTGCGCTAGAGATAAATAATACTAAGCATATTTCATGACCTATCAAAATACATTTTAAAATTGTAATACCGTCCGTGATTATGTACGAAGAAACAAAACAACTAATGTGAAGATAGCGAAGATACTAGGCTTTTCTGAAACTTGCCTCGGATCATAACAAAAGGCCCAATTCTCGTCATTAATTTACGCTATTGACTTAAAGTTGACCGAAGTGAGATTATATTAGTACACGTTTAACGTTGTTGTTAGTTTAGTAGCAGAATACAATTTGTGACATTTATGCCATTGAATTTTATTTGAACATTTTTAATTTTCGAGACTTGGCCCTCTCATGTTTCGCGTCGCGAGTTGATTACGTGCTGCAAAGTGCTGAAACGTGGTGATATGAGTGCGCTTAGAGCATGAGCGCGAGAGGGTCTTGAGAAAAAGGCGTGTAACACGACACAAAAACCTGTCGTGTGAAAGAGCGCTAAGTATCTTCCTAACCATAATTGGTTTTGCGTACTGTATTCGGTGAAACGATATTTCTCCATCTATGATTTAGGTACTACCGATATCATCCAGAGCGAGGTCATAGTCTATAGTAATTTTTAGTTCATAATATTGTTGGGAACTAGCTGTTATACGGCCGCTTTATAGGGTGTAAAGAGATGGCATTCCTTTTTGCGTTAAACGCGTCCTTAAAACGGAGCGTGTAGCTTTATATTTTTACAACTATATGGACAATCTTGTTGTAGTCGGACAACGCTGCGTGTAACGGTAACGGTTGCGTAAAAATACATTTAGTATACTTTTTTTGCAATCGCCGCTGGGATAGGACACAACGTTAAATGTCTTTTGTCTCAACGTATTTAGCGTAGAATATGTTAACCATGAAAATATTTTTAAAGCAAAGTGTTCTTTTGTAGTTTTCGTGCGACAGGTCATAAATATCAGGTCGATCTATAATGAAGTGATTCAACAGTTCATCTTATTCTTTTGAAAAATCTACCACTCTTCATTTCAATGATATTTTTTTATTGGCCACACGGTGTAAATTCGTCATGAACTTGCTCCACCCCGGGGCCCTCCCCGCATGCCGCCTACCGGCTAAAACCATCGGAGCGGTCATCTTCAGCACCGAAGAGAGCTTTAGGTCTTTGTACGATCACACTGGATCAAGACGGTCATCCTAGGCATACAACTTACGAATGACAAGCACTGCACATGCACAACGATTGGATATTTTTGCTGCATAGAATGTGGGTAGGTAGAAAAATTAAACAACACGTATTTCTAATCTCGTTTTGCCATAATCGCCACGCTTGGCCGACGGGTTGGCGATCACAGTTATAAATGTACTTGAAGGATGCCGCTGCCCATCCCCCGACTAATCCCACAGTCGCCTTTTACAAAACCCACGGAATGAGACGGGGTGGTGGTATTCTGAGCCAGCACCACACGGTATGACATTTAATGAGATGATACCTCATAACACTTTTTCAATCTTTAAATCCGAATGACACTGATAAGTGAGCGCGGTTATCTGTGGATTTGAACTGAGTGTCGCCGGTCCCGTTTGTTGTCACTAGATGGCGTTAAGCCAAGCCTTTGGGTGGCTTGAACAACTCTGACACAAGGTTGGCTACGAACCAAACGAAAAGAAAGAAAGAAAGGAGGAGGAGGAGACAACCATACGGGCTGGTATGATACAAAAATCCGCGGTACTTGGTACGTGATAAGGGGCAATCCTAACGCCATGACACTTGAAACTAACATCTGTCTGGAGAGTTCGGTATTTATATGGACCACACAAATATCATGCTGATGATATAGTTGAGCGACGGGTCTTTGAGCTCCCTACACCATGATTCATGCTTGCCGTCTGTCAGGATAGATCATCGCAAAACAGCCATGGATCTTTCTTCAAAGGGCCAATCCAGAAATTACCCTATATTTTTGTCACATAATATTGTATTTGGACTTTTAATGATTAAATGTTTTGCAAACATACATAAAAATGCTTTCGTATCGAGTTTAGGGCTTAGCCAAGAAAATATGTCTAGACATTATCGATTTTACCTAAGACTCAAAGTTCATGACTGAAAACGGGCAAGTTCTACCTGAACTTACTAGGTAGAACTTACAATAAAAATAAATTACACTGTCACAGAACAGTCTTAAAATTCTTTGTTACGTTGGCGTAGTAGCTAGGTGTTTGTGCATGGGAGATTTATGTCTGTAAACTGTACCCACGACACAGGAGAAAGTGTGGGTCATCGTATAAAAAAGCCACAAAATGTAATTTAAAAAAAAATTAACTATGATTTTCATTTATTACACGACTGCGAAAACATGTACTTACAGTTATGTTACCAAAAAGACCTTGAGATACATAACTTTTTATTGGTGCCCAGTGGTAATTCTTCATGAATTTCATTCGCCCCGGGGAAGGGCGAAGGCGTACTCCTGATCCCCCAAAGCGTCCCACGGCAGCGCGTGACCACATGCGTGCTACCGTCTTCTCTTGGGTCACTCGGTGCGGGCATGCAGATTCCCCAATCTACGCACCCGCGAACCCAGAGGTCTCCCGCCTTATAGCAACGTGGGATACATACCTATCATCTGATAGGCATTGCTCAACTATGTTGGGGTTGGTTGCCAACAGGCTACCTATACCAGCATTTTAATGTGAGCGACTGTGATTTACCTTCTGTCCTATTATTCAATGCCAGTTTAGAACTGTTCAGCCATTCGGTCTTCTCGCTGCGCCTGACCACTGTAAAAGATACTTGTATCATATGACAACCAGGACCGATGGCTTACCGTGCACCCCGACGCACCCCCCGTTTCATTCATTCAGTCAAGGCATGATCTGCATTTAGCCGCAAGCTTATGGGTATGTGCAGGTTTGATTCTCTCTTGGAATCTATGTATTACTACTCGTACATGAAGAATTACCTGTGTACCCCTTTTGAAGCACATTGTGCGCACGGAACAGTGGGAGATTTGGAAAAAAGTTCGTATAGAGGAAGAGCGTAGAAAAGAATTGTTTTTTATGGATAAAGGTCGAATTTCAACCTCTGAGCGTATAGCGCACTAGTATAGATAAATACCTTTTTTTTTTTTGTTGATGTCCAGTGGAAATTCTACATGGACATTCCTTCACCCCGGGGAAGGGCGAAGGGGTATGCCGGACTCCTACCGGCTAAAACCACTAGAGCGGTCATCTTCGGCACCGAAGGGGGGGCTCCAGGTCCTCGTGAGATCACACTAGAGCCGCCCATTGGTGCCACGCCTTTAGGCACATCTCGGAAGGGATGACTGTAAAGCGGTCACCCCCTCTAGCGGAGGGAAGGCAACTGTAAAAAGGTCGCCCCCCCAGGCACTTCTCGGGGAGGATTGTAAAGGATCTCCCCAAGCCTCGCATTGCGCTGTGCTGCGCACACGGCGGCACGTGACCACGTGCGCGCCACCGTCTTCCCGGGGGCCGCTCGGTGTGAGCACGCAGATTCCCCAATCTGCACGCCCGCGACCCCCGAGTATAGATAAATACCTACCTACCAATACTTTTTCCAGTCATTGGGGTTTATACTTTTCAGATTTATGTTTGTAAACTGTATCCAACACAAAAGAGTATGGATGTTACCTTGTGAGTAGGGAGTCACCGTCAGCTATGTTGTCTGCATAACCAGGATGTCCAGTAAATAGCACGACATACTGCAGGGGGTGAGAGCATGGCCTACCAAAAAACATATATATGTTCAGCAAAATCTTACGGATTTACAGTAGTACAAAATTTTCCGAAATATCGAAAAATCTCTACCTTGACACAGATTTTTAAGCATCTCGTAATGAAAAATTCCTTTTCTAGTTTTTTTTTTTCCTCGAATTATTTGTGAATAGTTACTTTACTCATTGATAAGTCTTTATTCTATTAAAAACTAAAATGTTTTCAAGAAATACAATTTCGATATAAATTTTCACAGTACAATTTTCTTATCGCTTTACTTTAACCTACAGTGGTGAAAAAAATCCGTAACATTTTGCTGAACATATATTGTGTTTTTTTGGTAGGTATTGACCCAAGCTCTCACCCCCTGCACTATGTCGTGCTATTTAGTGGACACCTGTATAAGCACTTTGCGGTAAACCTTATCATTGTAGCTCTCATCCAGTATTCTTACAACCAGGGGACAATCCAGGACTAGATTTTTATGGAGCAGCCGTGGACAGCTCCCGGTTAGTAACCCGTGTGTAAAAAAACAGACCACAGCTGTAGTTTAATGCAAAATCAATTTGAAAGTATATTTTAGGTAGGCAATATGCATACTAGCTCATGTTGAAGATTAATCATTCGGAGATACCGTGAACTTAATCTTACAGTTTTCATAGCAGTCGACTAACGGCCGAAATTAATGAGCAATCTAATCACAAATCATTGGATTTGTGATTGAAGATATGTCGGTTTTTTGATTTAAATGTTATCCTAATACAAAACCAGATCAATTTCTAAATCTAAAATATAAATAGATAAAAATAGCTTTTGGATTAGATTGATTATTAATTTCGGCCGTAAGATTTATAACCCAGTTTGGGCGACGCAGTGCCGTGACCTCGTCCTTGCGTTGGAAGGCGATGAACTCGCGCTCCCGGCTGAGGTTTTTTCCGTAGTCAGGTATGAGAATGCATGGAAAGTCGTCGCCTCCTTTTGTAATTTACGCAAAGGAGGCGATAGCCAGCGGACTTGGGGCATTGCGTCGCCCGATCAGAGGCCAGTGGGACAGTTGCGAGTTATGTTCTGCGCGCGCCCTCTAGAGGATTTTGTGGCTACACGACCGCACAGGTGTGCATAATGGGACGACTCAATGCAATGAGTGTGACACCACTACCTCTTTTAGATGAATGATTTACATCACTATTGCGAAGTTTATTCCGTGTGGTGTCCGGATAAGAAAAGAATATAGCACCACCCCATGTCCTCCTGTGGATGTCGTAAAAGGCGACAAAGGGAATCTAAACCAGAGGGATGGGCAAGAGCGTCCCTTCTGTGAAAGGGTAGCCATACTGCGCTCACCAACCCACTTGCCAAGCGTGGTGAATATTGGCAAATATGATGAACCCCAAAATGATGACACAGTTATGAAAATCTATGGGTGAGGCCTTTCTTCAGCAGTGGATGTATACATGGCCGATATCATGATTGCTTAGTTTTGCTCTAATAAATAAAGTAGGCGTTTAAGTAATTTTGTAATCGGCAACACATCTGTATTTAGTAAGTAGGTTGCTGATATCCGTGTCCCCCGGGAAGACGGGGGCGCGCAAGTGGCCACGTGCCACCGTGTGCATAGCACAGCGCACAGCGAGGTTTGGGGGATCCTTTACAATCCTCCCCGAGAACCGCGAAGTGCCAGCGGGCTGCCTTTCTACAGTCGCCTTCCCTCCGCTAGAGAGGGAACCCTCTCTAGCGGAAGGACCGTAACCGCCTTACAGTCATCCCCTCCAAGATGTGCCTAAAGGCGATGAAATGATGAAAGGCAATGGGTGGCTCTAGTGAGGACCTGGAAACCCCCTTCGGTACCGAAGATGACCGTTTTAGCCGGTAGGAGTCCCGGGATGTGGATGCCCATTCGCCTTTCCCCGGGGCGGAGAAAGTAAAACACTGAAGACCAGTAAAAACAAAAACCGGACAAGTGCGAGTTGAACTTGCGTAGAGAGGGTTCCGAAATTGCTGGTATTATCTATTGTTGGATTCGGTCTTGTACCAATAACTTATCCCAAGAACAAACTTAACATCGTAGTTTAAAAACAAGTTTTCCCATCTATTCCAACCGCAAACGTAAGTTTGTACGCACAATATTGAAAGATTTACCATGTTATTTTAAGACCATAGACTTCTTATAGGTAATCTATAAGTAAGCTATTACCTATATATTTTTCCGAATTTTAGGCTAAGAAGTTTCGGAGATAAAGGGGGGGGGGGAATGGTCAATTTTCGTCTATTTTCTTAAATAACTTTAAGATTGTATATTTTAAAATTCTAACATTTTGAGACCCTCACAATAAGGGCTTATCATATTACACGCTACAGTTTGCAAAACTATATTCTTTATTTGTCTATATTACCCCCCAGAAAGTATATTCAAAATTGAATTATTTACAATACACGTACGTGTTTGGTTCGCAGAAATCCATATGTGTACCAAATTTCAACAAGATCGGTCCAGTAGATTCGGAGAAAATTGGCTGTGACAGACGGACAGACAGACAGACAGACAGACACACAAGTAGACACACTATAAGGGTTCCGGCCGTTTTTTTCCTTTAGACGTCGGAACCCTAAAAAGGTTGCTAATATCCATATGATTGCTTCCTACTATCCAGGTAGACTATTGTCCGTTTGCCGTAGTTAACATATAAAACATGAAATGATTTTCTCTTCGTGTGAAGAGAAAATCATGTGTAGGCTAAGAAAAAACTGATTTGTGCGAAATGTTAAATATTTTCATCTGTACACATGCTAAGTAAAAGCCGATTTTTGCGAAAACTCTATCCAATCACGATATCTCCTCATATTCAGCCTTAATTCGGTTTTGTTCAATTCCTGAGTTTATAGCGCGTATAACAAGCTTGTCGTCAGTGTTTTACTTTATGTTTACTTATCGCAAAATAACGTAGGTATATCGAAGTTACCTGTATGCAGATTTTACTATACTTAACCTTGTATGATCAGCCCATTACTGTCCTACTGTAGGGCACAGGCCTTTTTTACGATGTCAAAGTTGAAAGCTTAGGACCCTCCACGCTGGCCTGGTGCGAGTTGGCAGGCTACACACACCACTGAGAACTTTTAATCCTCTCAGTTGTGCAGGTTTCCTCACGATGTTTTTCTTCATCGTCAACCCAAGTGATAATCAAATTCTGATCCGCACATGAAACCGAAAAGTCAAGGTGCGGGCTGGGATCGATCTTAGATCCTCCTGCATAGAAGGCAAGCGTTCCACCATTAGGCTGTAATTGATTTTTACATTAAAGGTAAAATAAGATTTAGAATTCCACAGAACAGATTTTCTATCGTTTCACCCTCTGGAAACCTACGAGTTGTTTGCCATAACCATATAATTAAGCTCAAAATTAATATATGTACGTATCCAAAAACAAAATCAATGCCATTTTCAACAAGATTTGTTTGTTCATCATGTCACGTTCTAAAGGTCCTTGGAACATAGAACTTCGGAATAAACGGTGCGCGCGGTAAGAGACGTACATAGAGTGTAATGTAACCTGCCTTGTTTTACTATGGAGAATTGTACTCTTACCACCGCGTACGTATCACCTTAATTAACATTGTAACAGGCTTCTAAAATGCAAAGGCTAGCTCGACCTCTCAAACCTGCTATTGATCGGGAGGCTCGGTTAGTTACTAAACGTGAGTGCAATGCACAGACTTTAACTGCAGAAAGTAGCACACAGCGCCAGCCGCGGTTAGGTACCCAATGAGTGGTCACTACTGCCTCTCGATCACAAGAAAGTAATGAAGGATATGAAGCACGTCTCGCAAGCGATCGGAAGCGCCATTCTGCATCACGGGCCTCAGTGACTTACACCCGGTGCGAATCGCGATTGAGCTCGCAGTGTATCCGCACTGCGACGTCTCTATACATCGACATCCAACGGTCATGCATTTGGACGTCCATTTAGAGAATACTAGCGAATTTATTTAAATCCTGAAAATATCATAGAGCGCTTGGAAAATCAGCGTCAACTATGCTTCTCGTATTTTTTTAAGTATGCGAAGTGGATTTGTTCGCCAAATCGCGAACGAATGGCGAGATGCTGTCAATTTATACGTACGAGCAGAAAAGAGGTGTGTTTGATCGACGTCAATGTGGGCGTACAGAATAGGGTTTCTCGGGAGTTATGAAAGACACCGCATTGGGTAAGGTCTACACTGTGCATCCAAATGAAAAAATGGCGACTGCTATTTCTTGCGCCTTTTACTGCATACAGTGCTTTTGATGGCGTTAAGTTTCCCAAATATCGACCAAATTGTCTAGCGGATATCGTTGTCTCTTTCACTTGACAACAAACCCGGAATGCCTTATTTTGCCAAGTCAGGTTGTCAAAGACAAGCAACGAGGTTGTTTAAAATCGGAAAACTGTCTGCGTATAAATACCTGGCTGGAGGCCTCTTTTGGCTACGCCAGAAATGTCCGGTTAAGGTTAATTTCCAGGAAATGTTTGCGAGGAGCCCTACAAAAAAAGCGTATCAATACGTATTTCAGTTTAACGGTTTATTTATTTTTCTGTTTCTCTTTGCTGACAAATATATTTCTATTGTACCGACCTATATGTCTATCATAGGTAGTACGCTTAATTGGCAGTGGTGACTCTTCCACAAAAGCCACTTATCAAGAGTTTAAATTAAGAATCGTACAAAATATCTCGAAGAAATTATAGATACAGAAAAATAAAAATAATAAGCTACTGACATTAATATATTAATATACATATAGGTGTATGACCAACATAGGTTAACGAGTTGGAGTGCATTATTGACATATCTGTCGTAAGGATTTCACTGTCACCGCTACGCCAGCTAAGGTAAGATAAGCAGTGCTGTTCTGTAAGAAACTCTCTAGCAAACTTACTTCTGAATCTGCATGTATGCTACCTATTTACGAATGCTCTAAGGTATATCATCCGTTCTGAATATCGTTATTTTCTTCAACGATGCCGACATCCAGAGTAGTGATATGATATGTGGTTTTACCGTTGGCGTTTTTATAAATACGATGGCATGGTTGGCGCAGTGGCTAAGCAATTGGCTTTCTACGCTATGTGTCATGGGTTCGATACCCGCACGGAACAAATATTTGTATGATCTACAGATAGTTGTTAGTATGGCGGTATCCGGACATTTATAATGTAAGGCTCTTATTTTAGTTACAAATTTGGTGAACCTCTGTAAGTAACTTCTACTTCAGGTATACTTAAGCAAAGCAAATCACTATATGTATATATTATAATGCATCTATAAACAACTCCAAAAACCGAACCAGGTGTGCAATTCCTTAAGCTCAAACATCCATACTTGTATACAGAATTGGAATAATGGTGATAACCCGATTTGGTACTCGCTAAGACTGGTCCTCATGGCTTACCTTCTGCAACGTATCCTTGAATAGCTTCAATCATGTCTTAGCGAATACCGAATTGGTTTTACATCGTTATTTCGATTCTGTATTTAAGGATGTATGGATGTTTGAGCAAGGAATTGCACCCCAGAATCTAAATAACGGTGTAAAACCAATTTGGTGTTCGCTAAGACATGATTGAAGCTATTCAAGGACACGTTACAAAAGGTAAGCCATGAGAACCAGTCTTAGCGAATACCAAATTGAGTTATGTCCGTTATTTCAATTCTGTATTTAAGGATGTATGGCTGTTTGAGCTTAGAGAATTGCACCCCAGGCACCTACTCACAGATGTCAAGTTTATACTAATCTGCATATCATTATTTATATTATCTATATCCAAGTGTAAGATAACTACAACTATAAATATAAATACAGTTTTCTAATCGAAACAGTTAAAATCAAGATGTTACCATACTCGGCTTTGTTGTGAGTGTAGTTAGTGTATTTTAATAAATATTTTTTATGATCAGTGCCCGTATAGTTACTAGTTATATATACTTTCGTTTCAGTAAACTGCTTTTACTTCCCGCTGTTTTTGCTAATTGTAAAGCGGTGAATTGTCGTAACAATGTGAGGAACTTTCCGGATGGATTTAAATTCGGTACTGCCACAGCTTCATACCAAGTAGAGGGTGCCTGGGATGAAGATGGTATTAAAGTTTATTCATGACTCCAGTACCACAAATGTATATTATTGTACGACACATATTTATGGCTATGATTTCATTTTCAGGGAAATCTGAAAATATTTGGGATCACTTAACACATAAGGTACCCAGTGTTATTGAGGATGGCTCCAGTGGAGACATTGCTGATGATTCTTACCACTTGTATAAGAGAGACGTGGAAATGATGAGAGAGTTGGGACTCGACTATTATAGGTTCTCTCTTTCCTGGACGCGTATCTTACCCTCTAGCTTCCCGAATCATATCAACGAGGCAGGTGTTCAATATTACAATAATTTGATAGACGAAATGCTTAAATACAATATTGAGCCAATGGTAACTCTCTTCCACTGGGATTTGCCGCAAAAACTACAAGAGATGGGAGGGTGGGCCAACCCCCATATTGTGGACTGGTTCGGTGATTATGCGCGCACCGCTTATAAATTGTTCGGTGACAGAGTGAAACACTGGATTACAATAAATGAGCCTCAGGTATTGTGCTACGCTGGATACGGTAACATCCTGTTGGCACCAGCCCTTGCACTTTCAGGGCTGGCTGATTACCTATGCACAAAAAATGTGCTTCTAGCACACGCAAGGGCTTATCACATTTATGATGAGGAATTTAGATCATCCCAGGGTGGTTCTATTTTTATCACATTGAGCGCTCAGTGGTACGCGCCGGAAACCGAAGATGATATTCTAACGGCGGAAGAAACTAACTTTATGCAAGTAAGAGTTAAACGATCACTTACTAAAGTCCTATACCTGTATATAGGGTCTTGCTTTAATAATGGAAAATATTATGAATGGTATACAGTTAATTTCAAGTATCAACACACACTGGTGGGTTACTAAACAATCACATTGATGTTCGTCCGGACCATTTTCAAACACGTTTTAGAGTTGTTGTGTGTGCGTGTTCGGTACAGTACCACATTATTTTTAGAAAGACATACTAGTGATAGTTACCTACAGTTTTTACGTGGTAAATTACGCTTTTTATACAAACAGAAACAATAATTATTGAAATTAGTTTTAAATATGTATAAAATAAAGGTCGATGTGCCGTATGGTGCCGGCTCAGACTACCACCACCCCATCTCCTCCCGTGGGTGCCATAAAAGTCGACTAAGGGATTAGCCGGAGGATTGGCAGCAGCGTCCTTCAAGTACAATTAACAACTCAACTGCGATCACGAACCCGTCTGCCAAACGTGGCGATTATAGCAAATCCCCCCAATGAGCCCACAATACACCCATATCGGTCGTTGTTGTGCTCTTTGGGGGAGGCCTGTGTTCAGCAGTGGACTTCATTCGGCCGAAATGACGAATGTTTTTTTTGTTGCTAAAACGCATCATTGCAACCTGTACCTTCTAAAATATTTTCCATTAATAAAGTAAGACAGTATATATTTATCAAATTTTATATTTATTTCAGTGGGGTCAATATGCCTATCCGATCTTTTCTGAGACTGGAGACTTTCCTCCAATTATGAAAGAGCGTATTGCAGCTATAAGTGAGAAGCAGGGATTCTTCAGATCTAGACTGCCCGAATTCACTTCCGAAGAAGTGGAATACCTTTTGGGAACATCGGACTATTTTGGCCTAAACCACTATACTACCTTTTTAATTTATAAGAACGAATCTGTTGTCGGTTATTACGCGTCACCCTCATATGAAGACGATCTTGGAGTATTTATTTACCAGAAAGATGAATGGAGTTCCATAGCAGGCCCTACCACAATGGTGAAGGTAATCCGATCCGAACTATAGTTGTGAATTTAAGTTGACAAAGTGAACAGATGGTCCTTTATCAGTACAACTGATAAAGGACCATCTGTGTTCCTTCCAATTGCCTATGGCTGGGTGTGCGGTATTCGCCGTAGGCATTGGACCAACCCCTGGCAGGTATCGGCCTGTCACTTATGTAGTTTGACGGGCCTCATATCTGTGCGACTTGGCCGGCACATTCCTTCAGATAGGCGCACGCAGAATACATCGCGCCGACTGACCGCAACACGCTTGCTGATTGGTTAATATTTTGTTGCTTCGTGTGGATGATTCTTAAAAAGAGATACACCTGTGTTAATGGCGCAGTAAGACCCGAATATAGAAGATTATCTAGGTCACTAGGTAGCTTTAAGCACACCCCCAGGAAGACGGTGGGGTACACGTCACTTGCCACCGTGTGCATAACATAGCGCACAGCGAGGCTACGGCTTTACAATTGCCCTCGGCATGTGCCTGAGAGGGCAGCCTTTTAGACCGCTTTACAGTCCCCTTCCGAAATGTGTAATACACGAAAATACTTTATTTTGAGTCTTTACTGGGATGCATGCAAAGAAAATACTGTCATATTTAATTTCCGATTAATTCATTGATACGTACCATAAAGCAGAACGGTGTACACACTACATAACAATGATTATTCGAAATTACAGATGTCATGATCGTCGATATCATGTATCATTGACAAGCTGTCCATATAGGTTCCCTTTTCAGATATTTATTTACGTGGTTGTGATATATTTGTGTTTCTTTAAAGAAAGATTAGATAAATTGAAAAAATAATCTAAAGAAAGGAGATTAAATGGATCAGTCATAACCTGAAATGCTTAATACCAGTAATAGTATTTTATTGTTTGTTTTTACAAATTATCAGTAATATTCAGTAGTTATTTATTTAATTCTAAAAAAATATTAAATAATAAATGTTTGGATTTTAGTGAGGATAAATCACAACTTTATAGCTTTCGATATCTACTACATAAATATATATTTCCTTTTCCATTGACCATTTCTTTCTTTTCCTATTTTCTTAGAAACATTGACTGTATCGTACATACCTTTACAGTTTACAGAAATAAATCTCACATGCAGAAATACCCATAGCCGGTATTTCAAATATTTGTCCCGCGAGGAACAGAACCCGTGACATGAAAGCGCAGAATGCCAAACCACTAGCCAAAGTGATGCAAAGAAAGAAAGAATAAAGAAAAACATTTATTCAGCACAAATAAACTGATAGCACAAAAGGACATGAAAATAGACATAATTTAAGATAAATAACATAGCAACATACCATCAGCATGATCATGCCGAAAGGATTACTAACTCAACATTAGCTGGGTATTAGGTACCCAGGGCTGACTTACAGTTGGCACCCTTGTAGTGAAACACAGACGGAGAGAACATATTATTAAAATTAAATTAATACAAAACAGTGGCAAATAACATTAAATAAATATATTAAAAAGTACCTGAAAGAGAATATTTAAAGAGCCAAAAATACATAAATAGTTTGTGTATAATTAAAAAGAAGGTTTATTTGTTTCAATCACCGACTAAAAGTCGTCGACAATAAATGGGTAGTGGCACGACCGCTGGGAATGATAGTGTTATGTGGGTGTCACTCATTTCATTTTCGCTCGGTTTGAGTTTGTTTATAATATATCTTTATCGGGAAATTAAATGGAATATTTTAACTCATTTAATAAAAATTCCAAATACATAGTGCAGCAGTATTATTTTCTCTACGCTGTGGTACTTCCGCACTCATACTCAAGAACGATGATAAATGATATGAGAGATACAACACAAATATTTTAAAAAAATGGTCGTGAATTTAAACATTTCGAAATCTTTATTGAAAAGGCAAAGTTACGAGATCGATTGATAAAAATTGGCGATGTAGACATTTAGTCTTTAAGGCTTTATGCCTTAAAGAAATCCGAAAATAATCAACAAAATAAAGACTAATATTTATCTAAAAAATAAAACTGCTTAAATAGGCAAAATATACTGAGAAACGCTACGAGTGTACTTGATCGTGGCGTGAACTTATCAAAAATTTCTAAACATTTCTCTACTGCTATCTATTCCCGCAAATTCCGCTATAAATGCCAAATAATGAATATAAAATGGCAAGAAGAGAAAATAGAGCTTTCATAAATTTTCTTTAAAAAATGTTATATATTTATTAAAATTTAGATTTAGATTGTAATACGAGTACTAGTTATCAAACTTTCAAAAATAACGAAAAATCATTACAACCAAATAGGTTTTCCTTTCAAATACTTAAGTTTTCCTATTTCAATACACTATTTTCCTCAGAAAAAGTTAGCAGCCATACTTGGAGCCCCTCCGGTGCTGAAG
Organism: Diloba caeruleocephala; assembly: GCA_947459985.1. NCBI lineage: Eukaryota > Metazoa > Arthropoda > Insecta > Lepidoptera > Noctuidae > Diloba > Diloba caeruleocephala. Next base: position 24,244,502 of record OX381606.1, on the reverse strand, counting down.
ATGACCGCTCCGGTGGTTTTAGCTGGTAGGGTCCGGTATGCCCCTCCGCCCTTCTCCGGGACGTAGGAAGTCGTACCTACGTGAATGTGGAACGTAATGTATACCCACATGATATAATAAAAATAAATACAAAAGATAGCTTTAAAGCATGCAGGCAGGTAATTCAAATTCATATTTAAAAAAATTGTCGATTTTAGATCCCAAGTTCCGTTAAACATACATACATACATATAATCACGCCTCTCTCCCGTAGGGGTAGGCAGAGACCACTTCTTTCCACTTGCTACGATCCTTACATACTTGTTTCGCTTCGTCCACTTTCATTATTCCCTTCATACATGCTCTTCGGTTTAGGGTACTCTTGACCTGGTAAAGGTAGTAATAAAATGTGACACATAAAATCTAGAGATAGTTCTTGGTGTCAGTTAGGTCAGACCCATAGTTATCTAATAGCCTCAATTTATCGGTTATGTTTTTCTTACTTCGTTTAAGTATTTACGTCTTCTAAGCCCGCTACGGTCTACTAATAGATAAACGACCGCTGGCTGCAGCGCACCTTAGGATAATCATCACCTAACTCACACTTAATTTATATTTTATCCTGAAAAATCCAGAGCGTTCCATGGGGCTTCTACGATTTACTGACGAACATCAGAGAGACATACAACAATCCGACTGTGTACATCACTGAGAACGGGTTCGCGACTCACGGCGGGCTGGATGACTACGACCGCGTCGACTACTACAGACAGTACCTGAACGCCATGCTCGATGCTATAGATGAGGGATCTGACATAGTAGCCTACACTGCCTGGAGTCTTATGGATAACTTCGAGTGGACAAGAGGATATACGTGAGTATTCAGGAACTAACTTGAATAAAAGAAAAATACACGGAATAAAAAATGCGTGCTGACGTATTAACGTAGCTTATTAATAGTCATTTGTCATGCATTCGCCAATGCAATGTTGGAAACCTATAGTGGCTTTATACAAAACTAAAAACTTTTACCAAACTCAATAAAGATACGTCTAATTAAATATAAAATAACAACGGTGTAATTTGGATAATTTACTTCTTTATTTGTGTAGGCAACGTTTCGGCCTGTTTGAAGTGGACTATGAGAGCCCAACGCGCACGCGGACACCGCGCAAGTCAGCGTTCGTGTACAAGGAGATTGTGCGCACGCGCGCGCTGGACATCAGCTACGAGCCCGACACTACCGTCATGACTATCGACGAGGGACACTGATTTTTGAGATATATTAAAACGTGTAAAACTTAACTTGACGCTGGCAAAATGGAATACAATAGCTATGAAAAAAATAAGTGTAATAATTTCTTTATTTTACTTTCTTCTTGCATACGGTAAATAGATCGAATAAAAATCATACAACTATTAAGTCTGATTACTTAGACGATGGCATGTCAAAATGGCTAGGCTAGGCCCTCGTATCTCATTCCGTGGATGTCGTAAAAGGCGACTATGATCCCATAGTCGCCGGAGGATGGGCAGGAGCGTCCTTCGATTACAAAACAACTGCGATCGCCAACCCATCTGCCAAGCGTGGCGATTATGGCAAAACCCCCCGATGAGTACACAACACAAGTTCAATAGCCAACCCGGTCATTGTGGCAATTTTTGGGGAGGCTTCTGTCCAGCAGCTGACATTTTTCGGCTGAAATGATGATGATGATGATGTCAAAATGTACATGTAGCTTTAAGTTATATTTATGTTACAATGTAAATATGACACCTTGGAGAAGGAGTATGCTAATGATGATTAAATCCTTTTTATGGTAAATTTTGTTGCCTATCAAATTTATATTTTCGTTACAAGTTGTATTATCAAATATGTAAAAGAAACTTAGCTTAGTTTCACGTGGCGAGAAAGTAATGATTGTAACTTCAAAGCTGATCACGACCATAGATAAATTCAATTAAAAGAAATACTATCACGGGAGAAATACATCATGTACTTCCTCCGTCCTGGGGAAGGCCGGAAGGCATGCCGGACTCCTATCGGCTAAAACCTGGAGCGATCATCTTCGGCACCGAAGGGGAGCTCCAGGTCCTCGTACGATGACACTAGAGCTGCCCATTGGTGCCACGCCTATTGGCACATCTCGGAGGGAATGACTGTAAGGCGGTCACCCCCTCTAGCAGAGGGGAGCGACTGCAAATAGTCCGCCCCCCAGGCACTTCTCGGGGGATTGTAAAGGATCCCCCAGAGTCTCCCTGTGCGCTTTGCTGCGCACACGGCGGCACGTGACCATGTGCGCACTGCCGTCTTCCCGGAGGTCACTCGGTATGGGCACGTAGAGTAAAATACGCAGCTATTCAGCTTGATTCAATTTCCAATGCGATTTCTCAAAAAAGCTTCACTTATGCCTAGAAAGAGATGGGAGAGATTCAAAAAGATGCATTAACGTTCATCTTAAAAACCAGCCGAGTGCGAGCTTTGTCCCGCTCTTCTTTTTTCTAGTCTTTTTGTTTTTTTTTTAAACTTAGCCTCACACTAGGACTTCTCCTGTGTCGTGGGTGAGTTTACAGACACAAATCCCACACACAATAACACCCAGACCCGGAACAACTACCTGCAGATCGTACAAATATTTGTTCCGTGCGGGAATCGAACCCACGACCCGGTGCGCAGCAGCCGATTGTATCAGCCACTGCACCAACCGTGGACCTACCTAACTGAACAGTTTGTCCCAGGTACATACACACAGATACACGTCAACAACTTCGAGAACAGAGCTCCCAACCGATATTGGGGTGGGCACGATATGGGCATTTGACATGACTTTCGTGCCCATGTTCATTTTAAGGCCCACCTGTAGGGAAACTCTGTTGAGATCATTAAGCATTGTACTGAGCTCTTGCAGCGATTCTGCCATGACTACGATATCATCGGCATATCGAAGGTGAGTGATATACTCGCCATTGATGTTAATGCCGAATCCTTTCCACTCCAGTAGCTTGAAGGCATCCTCCATTGCAGCGGTGAACAGAAACCGGCTTGTTCCGGAGGCTGGAAGTCATCAAACCTGCGCTCGAGACGATTCGTGATGACCCTTGAAAACAGCTTATAAACATGGCTCAGAATCGAGATGGGTCTGTAATTCTTCAATAGAGTGTTATCACCGTTTTTAAAGAAGAGCACCACCTCAACTCTGTTCCACGCTTCCGGCGTTGTGCCCTTGAGTAAGACGAAAGCTCATGGTCACCCAGCGAGCTATGGAGAGAGCTATGCTTGGTATTTCTCTACGAGATCGAATCAGAAATGAGGAGATCCGTAGAAGAACTAAAGTTGTCGACATAGCTGAAAGGATTAGTAAACTGAAGTGTCAATGGGCGGGGCACATTGCTCGTAGAACTGATAGCCGTTGGGGCAAAAAGGTTCTCGAATGAAGAACGCGCACCGGAAAACGCAGCGTGGGACGACCTCCAACGAGGTGGACAGACGACCTGTGAAGGTCGCCGGGAGTCGTTGAATGAGAGCGGCATGTGACCGCTCGTTGTGGAAATCTAAGGGACAGGCCTCAGTGGACAGCCTGTGGCTGATATGATGATGATGATGAATAAGTTTTATTCAACTTTGATTTACGGCCAGCGAAGCGGGTGGGTAACGGCCAGTTACTCATTATATCTGTGACCCAATTCCTTAAGAAAAGGCGGAACAATATGATGAACCCACTGTGATGCCAAATTATAAGTTTATACAACAATCAGAACACTAATTGTTTCTAATGCTGATATTTTTGTGGGTCGCCGTCCATGTGCATTGTATAGAAAATCCAGTTCCAGATCAGCTTCTACAAAAAAATCGGCATGTACAGGCTTCTACGTCATATGCATACGATTTAGGCACTATATTAAAAAGAACTACTTACGAGGCCAAATCATTACCCTTCTTTAAAAACTTAGTAAAAGAACATTATCTGTGCTTTTAATAGTCTAATAGTACTATATCACTTTTCTGTGACAATGATTATCAAAAATCTATGTATTTATGTATGTATATAGTATATCAGGAAAATCAAAAATATACGCGGTAGAATCCGTTTAAAAGTGTTTTATTATAATGTATATATTATATTGAGATTCCTTTTTTAAATTTGTAAGTACTATCATATACCTATTACAGACTACTACAGACAGACTACGTTATTATTTTTCGTGACTTTCTTGTCCATTCTAAGGTTGTGTAATAAATAGGGTTTAAGCAATAAGACCACACATTGTACATTGTTTTAATATTTAAGTTTTCTTTTTAAATTCCAAATTCTGTGAAATAAATTATATTCTATTCTATTCTACTTTTCGTCGGATACAAGGTTTAATTAAAGAACAACTTGGCAGTCACGGAGCACAAATATTATATAAGGCTTTTGTTCACATTTTATCAGTCGCATTATTAAAGTGTACATTAAGGATGTAATAATCTTATAACTACATTGTACTGCTCAATAGCCTAGTCATAAAACGTTCTTTAACTAGAGACGTGATATATGAATTAAAATAGAAGAAAATGAAGAAAGAGATGGAGATATCACGGCGATAGTTACATACCAATATTTCTCACTATAAAAGCAGCTTATGATCTTTGAGCTTCTCCTATTCTGGCGAACATATTCGCACTTCCAATACTTGGCAAGAAAGTAGTGAAGAAAATCCTTATGCATTTACGGAGCTTCATGATCCCTGTGTACATTTCGTTAATCCCGTGGCTCTTGCGCCCTTCAAGCTGCGACAGGACCTTGTACATCATCATTACAGCTGAATTAAGTCCACTGCTGGACACATGCCTCCCCCAAAGATCGCCACAACGACTGGTCTGGGTGTGCTGTATGCTCATTGGGGGGTTTTGCCATAATCGCCACGCTTGGCAGGCGGGTTGGCGATCGCAGTTGAGTTGTTACTGTACTCTGATGCTGCTGCCCATCCTCCGGTTAATCCCATAGTCGCCTTTTACGACACCCAAGGGATGAGATGAGACTCAACTATACTACAAAGGGCTTCCAGCTGGTATCAGACATCCCATCTCGGAACATGCTGCACGAGCGTATGTGAGACGTTAACTGCCTTCGTGTACAGCACAGTGTATGCTCTACGCAAAACTGACTGTCAGTGGCAGCAGACGCAACAGCCTGCCTATAGGATTTATTTACTTTCAGCTCTATTAAAATTTTAGTTTTGTTCAGTGACAATTTACATTATAGATTGTATTTTTTAACGTTGGTCTACACCACTATTTCTACTGAATCGTGGGTACAGTTTACAGACATACATCTCACATGCACACACACCCAGACACGAAACAACTATCTGTAGATCATACAAATATTTGTTCCGTGTGGGTATCGAACCCGCGACACGTAGCGCAGAAAGCTAATCGTTTAGCCACCGCGCCAACCGTGCCGTCATCAAGAAATACAATCCTTTTTTCAGCAGCAGCATGATGGTTTCATCATCTATCAGTTTCAATAAATAACTGGACGTCTCAAATAGTTTAGGGGGTCTTAAATACTGAGTGGCGTTTCAGTATTCGACCATTAGGTCCTTTAAGTTATTATTGATAGGTTTGTAATCATCTTAGTGAAAATTTGGCCTTTGAATATTATCGGTGGGTTTAAGTTTATTTGTAGTTTTACGTCAAAGTGAGGACTGAAAACGATCTCTGGTACTCAATATTTTAGTTTCGCGAACAGTGCAACCTAGGATATCAACCAACACAATGCCAAGTAGTGTACCGTATTTATTAGCGATTCCGTTAAATTGATGAAGATTATTAAACAAACGTTACAAAGTCAATTAGCACCTCACTAAGACCAGTATTATTGGGTTCGGCAGTGGAATGATTTACGCCGAGCAGCCAATCTATCGTACCCAAAAGGTTCAAGGTTAAAGGTTCCCACGATGTAAGTGTAAGCATCTGAATTATCTAAGTAGCTATAACATTTAGCCACGAAGTGCTCAAGCATGGCCATGGAGCCGGATGGAGGAAGATAAACTGACTAGATTTCAAGACGATGAGGTTTAACAGAAGTTTGAGGAAATATGTATATTGACGGATATCTTCACACTTGCATTCTCTAACATTAATACAGAAGATCTTTTTCAAACATCAATTTAATACAAGTCTACCGTCCTTTTTGCTGTGATAACCCGAACTTTCTCGGTTCCGTCTATGTAACAAATAGCTGTGGTCGAATAATTCATTGCTACACACACTATTGTTAGCCATGTTTTAAATGAAATGAAATTTATTTATTTGCTTAAATGTGGGCACATTACAGTGTGGATTTTATTACACTATTAGTACAGCACTTTACCATTAGCATGGCATGCAAATATGTCAAGGTTTACATTTTAATATATTGTCTAACATTACATAATTTTATATCAACTGCATTACTCCCATTAGTAGTCTATCCAAATTAAACCAAAATATGAACGAAAAAAAATGTTAAATCAAATGTTAAAATAAATAGTCATTTTTAATGATTGTTGAGTCTAATCATTAACCACCATAAGATCAGTTTTAATATAATGTCAGTATTAATAATGTCAAAGGTAAACAGTTATATATTAATTACATTTTACAATTTAAGTATCTTTTTTTTAAAATTAGATCCCTGATGCCTTGGGGGAGGTGGTTATATATACGAACAGATATAGCATAACTGTTTCTACTACATATTTCCATTCTTATACCTGGAAGAACTAATTTATCAGGGTACCGTGTGTTAAATTTAAAAACAGATTTTTATACACATCACATCGCATCACAACACATCTCCACCATATAACTTACTGCGATATCTACTTGAACATTAAGTGCAACTCTTCGATAAAGTCGAAGAATCCTGAATCACGCAAGTAAAATGGTCGCACAACGCTACATATAGGCTTCAGCCCGCCAGGCATACCACCCGCCTGGTTGGAGGACCCTCCCTTTCCTATGGAGGAACACCTAACTGGCGACACCGACGAGATACGTGATACACGGTGATCTCGGCAATTGATCGGACAGAGTGACAGTTCAACTTGGCGTTTTTTTTTCGTCTATGTCCTTATTATAGCGGACTCATATAACTGAAGATGGCATTATTATGTCTACGTGGTATAATAATAATCCAAAGTTCTAAAGGATATTGAAACATATTGCTTATGCAAATATAATTAACAATTTTCTACCACAATGCAGTTGCACTCGTACAAAAAGCAAAAGAAAACGCATGGTATCATCATAGCAGCCATAAGACAACTTCAACAATTGTGTCATGATTTTCGGGGGAATTTGCCAGTACTCACCACGCTTGGAAGGCGGGTTGGTGAGCGCAGTATGGCTAATGTTCCAAAGAAGGGACGCTGCTGCCCATCCCTCGGGTTTAGAATCCCTTAATCGCCTTTTACGACATCCATGGGAGGAGATGGAGTGGTGCTATATTCTTAACCCGGACACCACACGGTATGGTATGCGTTAAATGATGTTCGAACAGTACGATCACTGAATCACTCAATACTTACATACCGAGCGATATAGCTATAAGCGCCATTAATAGCCTTACTGATACTTTAGGTAGGATAGCGATACATGCCCCAGTAATGAGATGGGAGTTGGGTGGAAATTATGGCCACTCCGTGTAAAATACTCATAAACCCGCAACATCTCGGTAGGCCAAGAGCTGTTCTCAACACATTTATGATGATGATATGAAATAACCTTTAGATATTATTTATTATCATTAAACACTTTCAAAACGATAGATGTCATTTTAATACTACAAATATGTGTATTATCTACAAGCAGATCCGAAATAACCACACTTCTTAATACTTTCATCTACAATACACTACTTATGATCCAATCAGATAACCAATAAACTAAAATTACTGGTATTTATCCACTTTGATAAGATAACAACAAAACGTGAAGATAACACATGAGTAAACAATACACAGCTACCTCCTTATCTTCTTTAAAGCTTTAACTGTCATTGATAGCTCAATATAACTATTCACGGGTAGGTTTGCATAACCCTTTATTTGGGCACTAATCTGATCAACAATTAAAATGAAATTATATTAAGACAAGTAGGTATGTCTTACTAGATTGCTTTTATTAGGACATTTCACTCTTTGTGCGATATGCTTTGATATCAACAGAGGTAAATATAAACATGACATCTAGTGTAGAGTTGCCGTAAATGTTAGAAACCAAGACATTTGGAATAGAAATATATAGTATGCCCAAGGGCCGATTTAATCCTGAATAAAATACCAAAAACGAACAATTCTATACAGATAGAAAATAATGAACATGTTGACTAATCTTAGGCTTACTCCTCGTCCTCGGTGCCACTATACTTTGCCCATTCATATTTTCCTGAAGTTCTGGCTTTTTAAGTAATTTCTGTGATATAAAAATTAAATTCTATGCATGGCATTTTATAATTTTCAGAGTACACTCAAGTTTTTTTGGACCTCATAAGAAAGCTCAAGGTCACTCAGCGAGCTATGGAGAGTGCTATGCTTGGTATTTCTCTACGAGATCGAATCAGAAATGAGGTGATCCGTAGAAGAACTAAAGTTGCCGACATAGCTGAAAGGATTAGCAAACTGAAGTGGCAATGGGCGGGGCACATTATATATACGTACTTGAAAATCATCCGTGTCAATCTTCAAGCGATAATACGAGATACGCTCGAGAATCTCGATAGTTCGTATGTATAAAAGTTCATGCTAGCACTTAATACATTGGTCTTTTAACCATTTCGCAATGTTACGAAACGGTGGGCTGTTGTAAGTATACTATTTATCTTTCGTTAGAATATAGACATACCATACTATAAATCTGAATTAAGATCTAAAAACGTAGCTTAACGTCTTCTTACTGTTTTATAATGCACAAGGCCTGGTGTATTTTTTTTCGGTATCTCCATGAAATACGAATCTATTGCTGAGCCTTGAAATAATTAAGGACGTAACCCTCCAGATAAAGATAGGCGAAATAATTCGAATTAACAAATCGTTCATTTTTAATACTTTGTTCCTTTTTACAGTATTCTATTAATATACTGCGCCGCTTTAACAGATTGTAAGGCAGCTAATACACGAAAAAATGTGAGGAAATTTCCGGAAGGCTTTAAGTTTGGCACAGTCACCGCCTCCTATCAAATAGAGGGCGCCTGGGATGAGGATGGTAAGAGAGATAATTTGTTACTTTTACTATTAGTCTATGTAATCCTACTACAGGGCAAAGGCCTCCACCATGATTTCCAAATCGTACGTTCTAGAACCGTTGTGGACCATTTATAATATACTTTATATAGATCAGCCATCGAGAACTCAAGTGGTCTGCCATGACGGCGTCTCACTGTATCAAGGCTCCTGGCTCTTGGTGATTACTTTGGCCCACAGCTCATCAGACATCCGGAAACCGTGGCCAGCCCAATCCCCATTTAATTTGGCAGCTTTATTGGCGACGTCAGTGATATGGGGTTTGAAGCGCAGTGTCATGTTTCAAAAACAATCTGTTAATTTAACACCTCGAATACTGTGCTCCATAGTACGTTGGCAGATCTTAAGTTTGGACATTTGGATGTTAGTCGAGGACCAAGTCTGAGCTGCATAGGTCAGGATGGGAAGTATGCACTAGTCAATGAGTTTTTGTTTATAAGTAAGATTGGGATCTCCCTTCATAAGCTCTTTCATGGACCAGTAGCACTTCCAGGCATTTTCAGTCTTGTGACTTCCTTATCTTGTATGGACTGGAATGAAAGTATCTGGCCCAATATGCTGCATTTGCCGTTGGGAAAATTAGACAGGTTACGGATGTGGCTACAGCTAGGTTAGTATATTTTGCGTACTTTCACAGTATTATGTCTTATGGAATTTTACTGTGGGGATCGGCTGCTGATGTTGAGTCTATTTTTATATCACAGAAAAGAGCAGTGCGAGCTATCTATAACCTGGACTCTCGTGTGTCACTCCGGAAACTATTTAAGGAAACAAACATTCTTAATCTAACATCCTTATGGTATATGATATATTTTCCAAAATATTATGTATATCCGTAAATTATAGTTAATTTTAGTAAGAAAAGTTCTTGTTGCGAGTATTTAAGCTGTGACGGGCACTAATACTCGCAACAAGACAACAAGAACAAGTTGGTTGTACCTGGCTTTATACTTAGCAGAACTAGCAAGTCGTTTATGGGAAACAGTATTAGATTCTTTATCCTCTCGCGTGTTTATTCCCGGCAGCCGTGTAGATACAATATACAAAATTCCTTGTAGTATTACCGACTTACCAGAAATAACATTCAAATAATTGATTAAGCGCATTTTAATTTATTTAATATAAATCATTAGATCGACGATAGCGATGTCTGGCAAACGTTTCCCTCCAGCACACTGCGACCCTCTGGCGCTTTATAATATATTTTATAATTTTCGCATGATTGAAGTGTTGTTACTCCCAATCAATGCTTTACCGTTTACAAAGAAGTTATAGTTATTTTTTTATTGACATCCTGACATTTACTTGACTTTTTTTTTTTTTTTTCTTTTCCTACTTGACATTTAATTTGACTTATTTAAAATTGAATTCTATATTTATGATATAAATTATTTGCTTGTGTTTTATATAATGACTGCAATTTACATTCTAATATATTCTTCTTCTTCTTCTCTTAGATTATGGCTTCTGTAGAATATCTTCCACAATTTCGCTAATGTCAAGTATAAGGCAACGTCGTACGGTATTTAGATTGATAAATCTTTACATATTCATAAAATATTTCTCAAAAATGAAAAAATTCTAAAAAATATGTCGGCAACGTCGTACGGTTCAAAAATCAATATTTTCTTAATCTTTTGACATTAATAAATGAATTAATCATAAAATTGTAAATGTAAGAGCATCATGTAGCCATTAATTTTATATATTTAGTATCTATACTTTGCCTTTTACCTGGTATTGGTCTGTCATGCTCACTAAAATGTCTTGCTGGCGGTGGCGTTGTGTATCGGGTCGTTCGGTTCCCTACAATATGGTTGAGCTAAGCAATGCTGATGGATGCGTCATGCTCGTGAACGGGTGCCGTCTGTTGGGACTGGTCAGCCGTTAACTGCCATAGCAAATAATGATTATTACATTATGCTCGTTATATGTTTTACCATAATTTGTATCAACCAACCTTGTAATCTCAATTATTTTAAAAGAGTATGTATCCATGGAGTTTCTTGTCGGCTCTTCTCCATAGAGATCAACTATTTAAAACCGTACAACTTAGATTCTGACGTTTTATACGTGCCAATATTTTTACTACGCAATATTTGGTTTATTTGAAACGATTTGAAATAAAAATATTTGACTTTGAAGTAGATGTATTCATCGACATATTGCATATCTTCGCCGTTTCATATCAGCCATTTATACGTCCACTGCTGAGCAAAGGCCTCCCCCATAGATTTCACAACTGTGTCATCATTTTGGGGGGTATTTGCCAATACTCACCACGCTTCGCAGGCGGGTTGGTGAGCGCAGTATGGCTATCGGTTCACAAAAGGGACGCTGCTGCCCATCCCACTGGTTTAGATTCCCTTAGTCGCCTTTTACGACATCCACGGGAGGAGATGGAGTGGTGCTATATTCTTAATCCGGACACCACACGGACTTCTTCGCCGTTTACCTGAACCTTATTTTCGGTGCTATTTGTCTTTGACATGTTTATCTTCAGTCCAATCTCAAGATAGTTTGTTAAAATTTATAATGAAATATACCTCGAAAACAATTGAAACCCGTACGACGTTGCCCACATATTTTATAAAAGTTTTAAGAAATATTTTATGAATATGTAAAGATTCATTAATCTCAACACCGTACGACGTTTATTTATTTATTTATTCAAGTACAGCCACATCACTTACATTACAGTTATCGCTACTCAATTTAAAACAGTATTTTGTCTGATGTAAATGACAATAACGGCGTACATAACACTTAATAATTAGACGTTACCTTATACTTGACATTGGCGAAATTGTGGAAGATAAGAAGCCATAATCTAAGAGAAGAAGAAGAAGAAGAAAATTTATAATGATTTACATAATTGAATCCTTTTCTCTTATATTCCGTAAAGCCAAATACAATGTCGCAATGGATTTTTAATCCGGATAGTATAAAATATATTAGAATCGTTTATTCAGTACCCAACTTGGGTCACAAATTATAGATCCTAACAGACAGACTTTTCTATGTCATATTGGAATGACGGCGTGTTGGGAAGTAGATATAACCTTTTGTGAATCAATATTGTTACCCATATTCGACAATTGGTTTGCTACCATATCAAATCCTCAAGTGACGTGAAATATGCCAAAAATTACAGGAAAACCTGAAAACATTTGGGATCGTTTCACACACATGGTTCCCAGCCCTATTAGGGATGGATCTAGTGGAGACATTGCAGCTGACTCCTACCACCAATACAAGCGAGACGTAGAGATGATGAGAGAATTAGGACTTGATTACTACAGGTTCTCTCTATCGTGGCCACGTATCTTACCCACAAGCTTCCCCGATCAGATCAACGAAGCAGGAATTCAATACTATAATAATTTAATAGACGAAATGCTTAAGTATAATATTGAGCCTATGGTCACATTGTACCACTGGGACTTACCTCAAAAACTGCAGGATCTGGGAGGATGGACCAACCCTCATATTGTTGATTGGTACACGGACTATGCACGCATCGTTTTTGAATCGTTTGGCGATAGAGTCAAGTATTTTATAACTGTGAACGAACCACGTGAAATCTGCTATCACGGGTACGCGGCGGGTAGTCTCGCACCAGGGTATTCCATTTCTGGAATGGCCGAATACTTATGCGCAAAGAATGTACTCCTGGCACATGCTAAGGCTTACCACATCTATGATGAAGAATTTAGACCAACCCAAGGCGGACACATTTTCATTACTTTGAGCGCAGATTGGTATGAACCTGAGACTGAAGATGACAAAGCAGCAGCAGAAGATACTATCATTTTCGAAGTAAGTTTTGCTATTAATATACGAATAAATACTTTCGTTACCAGTTATATTTACCCAAAACTGCAGTATCTATGTCAATATTTTACTGACATTCTGCGACAGGTTAGACTGGAAGCGAACCCTAATATAGGGTTGTCCTTTTTTTTATTTTTATTGGTGCCCAGTGGAAATTCTTCATGAACTTCCTTCGCCCCAGGGAAGGGCGAAGGGGTATGCCGGACTCCTACCGGCTAAAACCACTGGGGCGGTCATCTTCGGCACCTAAGGAAGGCTCCAGGTCCTCGTATGATCACACTGGAGCCGCCCACTGGTGCCACGCCTATAGGCACATCTCGGAGAGGGTGACTGTAGAGCGGTCACCCCCCCGGGGGGATTGTAAAGGATCCCCCAAAGCGTCCTACGGCAGCGCGTGACCACATGCGTGCTACCGTCGTCTCTTGGGTCGCTTGGTGTGAGCACGCAGATTCCCCAATCTACGCACCCGCGAACCCAGAGGTCCCCCGCCTTGTAGCTACGGCAGGGGGTTTCAGGCGTATGGGAATTAGGCGCCAGGGCGGTTGTTACCCCGGCGCCGTCTCCTCCTTCTTCGAGCGGGATCGGCCCTCTCCCGATCCCGCTCTGCAGTCTCCTTCTGGAGCATGACGCTCTCACAGAAGGAGACCACAACATTCCAGTTTTCGTGCTCTGCCAACATAGCCGACACTACTGCTGGCAGAGAGAGATCTTGCCCGATCCGATCGACCAGGATCCGCCGCTCGGCGGCCCACGCAGGGCACGCCTCGAGCGTGTGCTGTGCGGTGTCCTGGTCGCTATCACAATGGTGGCATTGTGCCGTGGCCTCACGTCCTATCCTGTGCAGGTACGCACCAAAACAACCATGTCCAGTGAGCACCTGCGTCAGGCGGTAGGTGACGCGCTCGCTCCTTCTGAGCCAGGCTCCAAAGAGCGGCAAGACGGCCTTGACGACGCGCTTGGTTGCAAACTGCATCCGCAGGCGATGACGCCACTTTACAAGTGCGCGCCGCCGAGCTAGCCGCCGCAGCCTGTCCAGCGCCCCTGGAGGTGCGCCTTCGCCGGTCTGGCGGAGGGAGCGTGTCTGATCGTAGACCCACGCATCCATCTCTGCCAGGATGTCAAAAGGCGGAAAACGCGCCAGGAGAGTTTCCGCCTCGTAGGATAAATATAGGGTTGTCCTACAGTCTTACTAGAGGCTGGGAATTATAATATTAGTCAATTATATTAATCATAGCATGAGATGATAGCACGATAGGAGCAAATTTAAAAAAATGCATGCCTTTCCATTAAAATACTGTTTTTTTTTCAGTGGAAACAATATGCTCATCCAATATTCTCTGAGACTGGAGACTTTCCTCCACTTATGAAAGAGCGTGTCGCAGCAAAGAGCGCGGAGCAAGGATTCCATAGATCCAGGTTACCAGAATTCACTCCCGAAGAGGTTGATTACATTCGAGGATCATCAGATTATTTTGGTTTGAATCATTATTCTACTAGTATGGTATACAGGAACGAATCTCTGGTTGGATACTATGAGTCTCCTTCCTACTATGATGATATTGAAGCTATATTGTATCAAAAAGATGAATGGACTACCTCGATAGCAGGCCCAACAACCATGATAAAGGTAGGTATTTAATTTAAAGATGCCTAAGTATAGTAATGTCTTAGGTTTTCACGATTATTATACCTAGGTATTACAGTTTCCAAAACCAATTTATAAGTCACATTCTATCCATCTATTCAATACGTAACTCGTCACCTTTGATATTAACGGACCTATAACATTTTCAAAGGAAATAAAATATGTAAGTAATTTCAAATAATTAAAATCTTAGATGTCAAACAATCGACTGCATACAAAATCAAAACGTGCAATAGCCTGATAGTCCCGAATTGCAGTACATCCCGCAAGTCATTTTTAGGATTAGGTACCTTGTTAAAACTGACCGTCTGTATGGAGTTAAAAAATTCAAAGTCCTCTTCTATAGTTGCAGAACTTTACTTGTCATACTCATCATTTGGCATAACGTTTATCATCATCATCATCATCATTTCGGCCAAATGAAATCCACTGCTGGACAACGGCCTCCCCCAAAGATCATCACAACGACCGATATGAGTGTGTTGTGTGCTCGTTGGGGGGTTTTGCCATAATCGCCAAGCTTGGCAGACGGGTTGGCGATCGCAGTTGAATTGTTAATGTACTCGAAGGACGCTGCTGCCCATGCTGTAGCTAATCCCTTAGTCGACTTTTACGACACCCACGGGATGAGATGGGTGGGTGCTATTTGTAGCCGGCACCAAACGGCACGTGCTGTATAAGTATATCAATAAACTATTATGTAAAAAACTTGATGCTAACAATTTTACATATTACATTTAATATTAAGACTTTAGTTATAATGCAAACCAAGGGATACCGAGTTGTTTAAAGATAGATATAGTTATACTTTGAAGAGAACAGAGTCTGTATAAAGAATATTCCAATAAATATTTCTCTGGTATGCTTCTTCAGAATGTTCCATCGGGCTTCTACAAGCTATTGACAGACATCAGGGAGTCGTACAACAATCCGACTGTATACATCACTGAGAACGGGTTCGCGACTCACGGCGGCCTGGACGACTACGACCGAGTCGACTACTACAGACAGTACCTGAACGCCATGCTCGACGCTATAGATGAAGGATCTGATGTAGGGTGCTACACCGCCTGGAGTCTTATGGATACCTTTGAATGGATATTCGGACATACGTAAGTGGATTGACGAATAGTTACATAGACAAGCCTTAGCTTTTTTGAATCATCATCATATCGCCTTTAAACTCCCACAGCTGAAATAAAAATATAAACAGCAATATTTATTTGGCAAAAAGTTTGTTATATACTTTTCAAGTAATTTGGTATGTAATCGTTTAACATGTTCCGCCTATAGTGGAGCAGGCAGAAATACAAGCATAGCATATAGGCATGCTACGGAGGTGGATTTTATCGGAGTCGGAGGTCACAAAATCGAATGGAAGTTTGAAGGAAACAATGTTCCCATCGAAAATACATATATACGAGTCATATTAGGTAATCGAAAGACCTAACTAAAGTTTATGTTTGCGAGAACAAACTTAGAATCGATTTTTTACTGAATACCTCACGTGCGCCACGAATGCATTGCTCTTCCACATTTTCCATCAAATTTTCTCACTTTAACCGACGACGCGGTGCTATTATTATAAGCAAACAAAACACAGTCGCAATCGCAGCTTGTCGCATCTCATATTACCACTTAACTCCGTTAAATCTCCGTTTTAATAGTATTAGAACTGGAATCGGATTGGGAGGTAAGATTTAAACCGAAGGTTCTGAAGTTCAAATTCGGGGCCGGAGCTCCTTAACATCCTAGCGTATGCCTTACATAAAATACATTTCGAATCCATAGTAAATATTCGTTTCAAATGTTATGTATCATCATATCAGCCAAAGAACGTCCACGGCTGGCCTGGCTAAGGCCTCCCCCATAAATTTCCGCAACGACCGCTTACATGCCGTGTGCCGTCATTAGGGGGAATGTTAGTACTCCACTACTAGTACCACATATGGGAAGCTGTGCCCATCCCTCTGGTTTGCAGTCCCTTAGTCGCCTTAAACGACATCTACGGGAGGAGATCGAGTATGGAGATATTACTTATACGTAATACTAATTATAATATATAATATTCAGCAATGTTGGTAAGTCTTAGCATCATTTTATGTCAGGGATTTTCATTTTTATTATAAATTATTTATCTACAAGCCAACCAAACAATCCCTATTGGGTGTTCCCGTAGGCCCTTTGGAATCATGCTAAATATTTGTATTGGCATTACAGAGCTATTTTTCTGTTACAAAGCGGTAGAGCATCTGGAATCAAGGAGTGTAGTTGAGTCCCTCTAGAGAAATGTTTTTAGGGGTTGCTTATTCGATTGTTTTGGGTTATTCTTTGACAGACATTGCTACTTTATAAACGTACAGTGATGTAAAGGTATTAATTAAATTTTCTAAGTCTATATGAGTCTAGCGGACTTGTTCCACAAATAGTTCGACTGCTATTTTTTACGCGACTAATCCGTGTTGTCCTTTATAGAATCATAAACTATGCATTTGATCATGTCATGAGCTACAGCAGTGTTGTGCATGAGCCCACAAAGGTTTCTGAGTTGGTCCGACCAATCTTTGACAGATGGCGCCAGTATCATTCCAATTAATTTCATTTCTATATATATAAAATTAAACGGCGGGTGAAACCGCGGGTCCCAGCTAGTTATATATAATTCTTCTGTACGTGTGTATGTCACTGAACTCCTCCTAAACGGCTGTACCGATTTTTATGAAATTTTGTGTGTATGTTTGAGTGGCTCCCTGGATGGTTTAGATTCAGGGGTTCCCAACCTTTTTTTGCCTACTGCCCACTTTAAGAATAAATTATTTTTTAACGCCCCCCTTTTTAAACATACTTAAAAACCGCTAAGTACTTATAACTGATTATTGAAACGCAAATTTATAGTATTCGGACAGAGTATCTTTTATTGAAAATAAAACAAACATAATCAATTCTTATATAAAAACTAATGTGAAGGTTGAATCTGATGCTGTTCAACAAGTTTGTTGATATCAGGTTCCAATTTACTCAAAAACAGCCGCAAGTCGCCACGTTCGGTAACACCCAAACGATTTCTCTTTTTAGTAAGCAGCGTTGCCACAGCACTAAATCCACGTTCACACAAATATGACGATGGGAATGCTATCAAAAATCGTTGAACAATTGACCACAATCCAGGGTACAATTGCGGGATCGGTTTTTGTAGCCAAAATTCTTGATATCCATTTTTGAACTTGATTTTTATTTCTTCGTTTGTTGTCAAGTTCTTCTTCCAGCTGAGGTGACATTGCTGTGTTGACATTTGAAAACGGATCCAACACCCAGTCTGGTATTTCCAAGTTTAAAATGTCCTGGTATCGTTCGGTGAAGTCAGTGTGGAGGTTTTCCAAATGTTGGCAGTAGGCAAACAAGTCGTCGTTACTGCAGTATACTGATAAATTCGGAAAATTGTGAAACTCACGTCTGCCCATATTCTTTTTGTGCAGAAGCAGTTTGGCTGCGAAAGCAGCAACGACATTTTTTGTTTTAATTAAATTTAGTTCATCGCCTTGCAGTTGGAGGTTCATGTCGTTGAACATTTTATACAGGTCTGTCATGTAAGCTATATCATTCTTTGATGTTATGAGCTTGTTGCGCAGTTCTGTATCTTTAGTTTCCAAGAACTCTATCATAGAGTCAAACAGGTTGTAAAATCGAATCAGACAATTGCCTCTTGACAGCCAACGAACTTCAGTATGAAGCAACAAACGGTTGAAATCTTCGTCATTAGTAACACAAAGCTGATGAAATAATCTATCATTCAAAGAGCTGCTACGGATTTTATTGACTGCTTTGATGACATATTGCAGTGATTGAAATAGTCGTTCACTTAAGTTTCTAGCAACCAAATGTTGTCTATGAATAACGCAATGTATAGCAAGGACATCTGGAATTTTATTCTTTAAGTATGCTATGAAGCTTTTATGGCGCCCTGTCATAGCCGGAGCGCCATCCGTAGCAACTGATATAATATTTTTCAAAGGAATCTCTTTCTCTTCACAAAACTTTTCCAATGTATTGAATATGGTTTCGCCTTTTGTATCTGTCTCCAAATTTCTGGCAAACAATAGTTTTCGTATTTTCTCATCTTTAATAAACCTCACGTAAGATAGCAACAACGCTTCATTAGTTGGTAAAGTGGACTCATCGAGCTGAATTGAGAATTGACTAGTCCTCAGATGATTGCACAATGATTCTTCAATGTTTTCAGCCATTTCATCAATTCGTCTTTGCACAGAATTATTACTCAAAGGAATTTTTCGGATAATATCTGCGGCCGGTTTATGAAGCACAGTAGTTATTACTTCCTTTATTGCTGGCAAAATTAACTCTTCTCCGATGTTGTGTGGTTTGCCTTTTTGAGAAATTAACAAAGAGATATTGTACGAAGCTCGAAGTCCGTCGTCATCTTGCTTAGCAGCCGCCGAAAATAGTTTTGATACACTTGGCTGAGTATTATGCTTCTTCTCTAGGTCTTGAAAATATGCTACATTCTTTTCTGTCTTATCTGGATGCATTTTATTCAAATGATCTTGCAGTCTTGAAGGCTTCATTGCTTCGTTCGAAAATGTTTTTAGACATAGAAGACACAAAGGCGACGACGGGTTTGTGGGATTTTCAATAAATCCGAATTTAATATATTCCGCAGAGTATTGCCGTCTCTTCTTTTTTACTTCCGACATTGTTTTGTTTTAAGAAATATGTAAGTGTTGAAATCAAGTACTGCTTATCTATTATGCGCGAAACCGCAAATGAAAATTAAATAAATTTACGTCGGTTATATAGGATTGCATAAGCAGCACGCACCAACAGGAATAAGACAAACGTGCATAAACTCGTTTATCTCATTCGACGCCCAATCGTACTCGACAAGCAAGAACAAGTATTATAGAACCAGCCGATTGGTATAGGAATGTACAATTCGGATTATTTAACAAAAACTTGTTAAAACATGATTGCCCGCGGTCTTTTATATCGAACCGAGTTTGAGCTATATCTTAATTAATATTAGTTGATGTTCACAAGATGTAGTCGAGAGTCGAGAGCTCAGTCGGTGTCTAAGAGTCTTCCTAGCTAGGTAGATGAAATTATAAATCGACCCCAAAGCCCTACACAATGCCCCCTTTTTTTCTGGGTCTCTTACCGCCCCCCTTTAGGCCTGCAGCGCCCACAAGGGGGCGTTATCGCCCACGTTGGGAAAGACTGGTTTAGATTCATTTGGACCCGGTAGGTGGCGCTGCAATCGGGTTTGGCATGTATCTGCCGGTGCGAGGCTGGGGCGGGCAGCTAGTTTACCTAAATTTAACAATCGAACCTATGCAGTCATGACGCGCATTTATGGTCATTTTTTTTGTTTTTTAAAAACATTGCCCCACACTAGGATTTATCCTGTGTGGGTGCGTTTACAAACATAAATTCCACACACAATACACCCAGACCTGGAACAAATACCTGCAGATCATACAAATATTTGTCCCGTGCGGGAATCGAACCCGCGACCCGGAGCGCAGCAGCCGACTGTATCAGCCACTGCACCAACCGTACCGTCAAAACCGTACCGTCGTTTTCCACTGCATGTTCCTAAATTTTCGAAGCGCATATACAAAGTTAATCCGAGTATAAACATTTATTTCATTCCAATTGCAGTCTGTAGAATGCGATATACCTAGATAATGCGTTCCTGACACCTGTCAGTTGGACGGAAGATTAAAGATTAAAGTATAATTTATTTTCAGATAGAAGATATAGGTTTATTTTCAGGTTCATCAGCATCATCACTTTAGCCGAATAAAATCCACTGCTGGACACAAACCTAGACCTAAACATCTGCCAATTCTGATCTAGTTTTATAGTATGCTGTCGCCTGTAAGACAATATTACCATAGTCGCAAGCCAACGGATTGTTACTCAGTGTGTTTTAAACGTAAACTTTGTCCTACACTAGGATTTATTCCTGTATCATGCACCCAGACCCGAAAAAGTATCTGTAGATCATACAAATATTTGTTCCGTGCGGGATACGAACCCGCGACAACGATACGTAGCATAGAAATCCAATATCCACTACGCCAACCGTGCCGTCATTAAGACTTAAAGAAAGAAGGTGTAATCCTCGCCGGAAACCACATATCAATTTCTAATAATCCTTATTTTTACAATCATTCACCATTCATATTACGAGCTT
Organism: Diloba caeruleocephala; assembly: GCA_947459985.1. Taxonomy (NCBI): domain Eukaryota; kingdom Metazoa; phylum Arthropoda; class Insecta; order Lepidoptera; family Noctuidae; genus Diloba; species Diloba caeruleocephala. The sequence continues at coordinate 24,223,560 of OX381606.1, read as the reverse complement.
TTTTATCCAATCAGGCAACGGTTCGGTCTGTACGAGGTGGACTACGAGGACCCGGCGCGGCCGCGCACGCCCCGCAAATCAGCTTTTGTGTTTAAGGAGATAATCCGCACGCGATCGTTGGACTTTGATTACGAGCCTGATACCACCGCCATTACCATCGACGAAGGACACTAAAATGTGGAACACCGTTAAGTAAAAGAACAGTTTAATAAAATCGATATATATACTAAAATGAATGTTTGTTTTTCCCTATGCGCTCCTATACAATGCATCCGAATGAGTTAAAACTTGGAAATTTGGGTGAGAGTTTGTAAGAAAGACAAAAAAGCGGCATTGCATCGCATTAGCTAGTGAAATATAAATTACCAGGTTATTACCTAGTTTGAGAGGCACCGGTTTCAAATTAGTGATATTTATTCCAGTCTGAATGTATGTATGTAACGGACGGAAAAGTAATAAATCAATTATTATTGAATACCCGGTATATTTCACGATCAGACTTGCTATTTGATCAGTTAAGGGATCCGTTTCACTTAGCTCTATAGAAAATAAAAAGAGAGAGATAGAAATGTCACGTCCAGATCAGGACTAGAACTAGTAACAATCTACATAAGAAAAGAAAAACGACGATACGCGAGGTCGTACAAAAATAGTGAACTTTATTTTAGGCTATAGGAATTAGGGTTGCCACCATTTTTGGGAACAATAAAACTACATTTGCATTTTAGGATAGTAAAAATAAAATACGTTGTATAAAAATATAATATACTTTAGTGTACACCATTTGGATCTTAAAAATAAAACTTTAAATATTAATACAATGGGCGGTCTTATCGCTAAAAGCGATCTTTTCTAGACAACTTTAGGATGGACAAGAAAGTCACGAAAAATAATAATGGGGTAGTCCGTGGTGTACGAATAAGTAGATTATAGTACTAAATATTTAAACAAATCTCAATATAATATAATGGATGCATATATAAATACATACATAAATAAATAACTCTTTAGACACGTATTTTTCGTTTCTTCGTGCTACTTTCAGCAAATAATTCAAAATTCAAATTTCAGCAAAAGTATCCATTTGGAACATTTGCGCTGGAATATAGTTTTCAATATTTATTTGAACCGTTCCACGATCGAGATCATGTTTTTCAGGTGTATATGGACTACACGAGTTTGTCTTTTCCCGTGATTTCACTATTGTATAAAGTCAGATTGCTGCATTAGAACTTATTATTATTAGATTGATGCTGTTATAAAATGGTGAAAATTATTGTTTTTAAGTGCTCGAATAGGATTTTAACTTATTAATTAATGCAAAAAGAAAATGGAATTTACTACTTGTTCTTTATTAAACGAGTTTACTATTTTTAGGACCCTTTACACAATGACTGCTTAAACGAGTGACATATTCAAACACTTGATAATTAATACCTATTAAATAATATAATACCTGACGTAATAAACTAAAGGATAATCACAAATAAATCATATAGATTAAGTTTATGAAAATATACGAAATAAGTTCGCAAAACGTGGTCATGCTTGCCTGCGCGCACCCAACTCTCGACCTTCGCGATAAACATAATTAAAAAATCGTAGTAACATAGTATTAATCAATCTTCCCTTCATACTTCATACTACATACATACCAGGGTTTAAAATGAAGAAGTAACCAAATATTAAGGTATTATTTTAACAGATATTTAGAATGAGAATCAGCAATGTTCCGTTCCTTCAATATCACACTCGTTTAACCATGATGATGACATGTATATGGAAAGTGTCTGTTACATATGCAATATAAATAATACTCCAGAAATAATGCATTATCCGACGCAGCGCGCGAAAGCTACCGATCGAAATTGTGGTAACAACCATTTAAATCTGGGCTTTTCATAATGGCTTATTGAACAGACGCAAAGCTAGTTTCATAATGCATTACAATTAATATAATGAACCTCAGTTACGCGTACCCCAGTACGCAGCGTAGGTAACTAAAATAAAAGTTAAAGTTACACCGATAGAATTCAATACGCAGCACTAGACTAGCATTTCTAGTAATGTATGTAAAACGTAGAGAATAGTCAAAACATTGTTTTGATTTATCTGTGCGCGAGTCCCGAAATCGAATCCAAATTATGTATGTAAGATAATTAACCTCCGGTATACTCCAATTACTAATGTATTATTATATTTGTGCCCCAATGTTTAAGCTGATGATTTTTGTCTGTTCTTCATACAAAGTAATATTACTCATATCACATAAACTTCATCATCATATCAGCCATAGAACGTCCACGCTGAACAAAAGAGACCATAGATTTCCAAAACGACTAGTACCAAAACGAGAAATAGTGTTTACTTGGACCGTAACTAGGGAAGAATTTGTGGCCGATATGATTATGACAGATTGGAAAGTTTTTCCAGTAATAGCACTATTGATCGGATGCGTTGTACCTACCTACCTTATACCTTGATGAGTTAAGGTAAGCATAACGAAGCTGCAGAATTATTTGATGAGTAAAATATCTGATGTCAGTACTTATGTGGCCGGTGTGAATGCATGGCGAAAATCATCTAACAATTCAACATCTCATATCAGTTAAAATAAGATTGAACGGAAGATACACATATGTACATGATAATGATACAGAGTATAATAATTATGGGGTATATTGTTTTTACCTACTACAGTGGTGTAGTTTGTAGCTGTAATGACTTGACAATTTGTTTATTTTTACAAAACATATACATCATATACATAATCCCACTGCTGGGCACGGGCCTTTTCTCACGATGAGAAAGGTTAGGCCTTAGCCCACCACGCTGACCTAATGCGGGTTGGCGGACTACACACACTATTGAGACCATTTTGGAGCCTTCTTTGTTGTAGGTTTCCTTACATTTTTCTTCACCGTTAACGCAAGTGATAATCAAATTCTTATCCGCACATGAATCCAAAGTCACCCTCCTGTGTGGAAGGCAAACGTTCAACCACTAGGCTACCATTGGATTTTAATACTATAACAATTAAAATGGAAAATAATTGTCTTTCATTTTCCAGGCGAGTAAGTACCAAAACCACATGTTTTTTTACATTTCTATTTTCACTATTCTAATACTAAATACCTACCTAGTTTTAATTCTCGTAGCTGGTCTGGAATGCCACGTACCACTTCGTGGGCGTGACATTCCGGACAAGCTGCAGGAATGTCGCTTGCTGCTGATGGTATTGTAGGTAATCACACAGACGAGCGAAGCGGTATACGAGTAGTATTACGGATATTATAGAATACAAAACTATATCTATTCAATCATTTCTCGTAGTTTCTGTATATAGATTTCCATACAGCACATGCGACACAACGCTAAATCTTTACAAACCGTTTAATAAACGTCTTGAACGCTTATATCATAAGTGAGAATGCATTTAATCCAGTAATGACTCACAAAGAATTACTGCTTTCTAGGCAATAGAAATGTGAACCTTTTCCATTCGTTCTAACTTTAAACTTACAAACACGACACACACCCACTCACACAATTCTGAACTTTGGCCTCCCAATAATCACTACGTGATATAAACATGTTAATATAAGTTACAAATTCCGTGTGGTTCCGGGAAAAGAATAGACCACGCCTCTCCACCACACGACCACGCCATGGGTGTCGTAAAATCCGACTAAGGCAATATATTGCCATAATCACCATGGAACCACACGGAACTTGCAACTTATATCAACATGTTTGTATCACGTAGTATGAATATTCTAAAGTGCAAAATCGATTACTCTGTCATCCGTTACTGTCGGCAAGATGGCTTTCTTTCTAAGGCTACCTGAGGCGCTTCCCAACCAGCACAATAAGACCTGTCCGTCCCTCACTATTCTGTTATATAGTGCACAACAAGGGTTTTCCAATAAATTTACGGAGATCTTGTTTGATCGCTCGTGTGATTTTGTGGCATTTCCAATCTTTTTCGGCATTCGAATACTGTCCCTAAGGTGACTGTAGATATCTTTACATGCATTTTATTTTACACAAATCATGTGTTACTCAAGCTTTTGTGGTATCGTTCAACTTCATCACTATCGTTTATATTTTCACTTTCTTCTATAAATAAAGTTTTTGTTAATCATCATCATAATATGATGATGTTGATAACCAAAAACTTTATACGCCATTTATACGTCCACTACTGAACAAAGACCTCCCCCATAGGTTTCCACTATTATGCCATCATTGTAGGGGTATACTCACCACGCTTGGCAGGCGGATTGGTGAGCGCAATATGGCTACTGTTCCAAAAAAAGAACGCAGCTGCCCATCTCTCTGGTTTATAGTCCCGAAGTCGCCTTTTACGACATCTACGGGACGAGACGGAGAGGTGCTATTTTTCTTAATCCGGACATCCATTGTTAAAAGTCAATTATAAATCCCTGTGTGACTTAGAAATCCGAATACGCATAGATTTTCAGTTATCTGCCCATAGGTACCGGTCAATCCCATCACGTATTATATGGCAAAATTTAAGTAAAGAATAATGCCGCAAAGCCAGATTTTTGTGTATTAGGTATACGACTAAATTCTATGCAAATGGATGTTCACGCGATACGCATTCAAATTACCGATGTAGAATCAATTAAACTGGAATGGATATGCGTGAACAATACCTGCTGCCCATAATCTATAGCCTGCAGACAATATTAATAACGTAACCTTGCCTTATGTTCCTTCTTTAGTTTTAACGTAGGTACAATTATTATGTTAACTTATGCCCGATTCTTAATCTTACAAAGCGTCAGTTATGTGCGCTTTATCCAGTTTAACACAAAATTAAGTCCAAAGGCTACCACGAAGTTAGTGATAAGATTGTATGACCAATCTGTCATCGAAGTGAGTGAAGTTCTTATTTTATCAGCATGACGACCACTCAGCCTCTACCTCCTACCTCATAATGAAAGCGCCTAAAAGCATCGCAGGCCACTTAATTCGAGGGTGTCTTGTTAATCCCTTAAAAACTCGAGTGCCACCACCATTGTTTAGAGGCCGCCACGCCTCAACAATACAGAACTAAAAGTGTTGAGTCATAGCCCCAGTCAAATTATTCACACAAAAGGCCAATTTCAGCATGTTACAGATTTCTAAAAAGTATTCTTTACAATACTCAGTTGGTAATATATATGTATATAGATACCTATTTTATTTAACCCTGTGAACATGCTTCATGTACTTCCTCCGCGGAAAAGGACGGAGGGGCATGCCGAACGCCTACCAGCTAAAACCAGACCAAACCAGAGTCATCTCCGTCACATAAGAGGGCTGCCGAACTCGTAAAATCCCCATCTAGAGCCGCCCATTGGTACCAAGCCTTTAGGCACATCTCGGAGGGGATAACGGTAGGGCAGTAACCCTTTCTAGCCGGCACTACTGCTGGCAGAGTGAGATCTTGCCTGAACTGATCGACCAGGATCCGCTGCTCGGCAGTCCACGCAGTGCACTCTCCGAGTGTGTGCTGTGCGGTATCCTGATCATCTTCATAGTGGGGGCACTGTGCCGTGGTCTCGTGAACTATCGTGTGCAGGTATGCACAAAACAACGGTTTACGTCAGGTGGAATGTAACGCGCTCGCTTTTTCGGATTTCGGAGCCTGGCTCCGGAGAGCGGCAAGACGGCCTCGACGACTACAGCAGTTTGAGCCATAGTTCGAAACGCGCCGCCGCGCCTGCCGTCTCAAACTTCCGCTACTACTACCGCTCTGGCTAAGTAAGGGAGCATGTTTGGTGATCTCCTCGAAACTCCGGCGACTGTCTATAGTGAGCGCCAGATACTTCACGTACCGGCCCTCCCTGATTTGCGCGTCACCAACGCATCTCCACTAACTGGGTGGCTTCGTGCTACGGGGCACCATTTTGTGAAAGTTTTCCTTCGTTGTCGTCGTCCTACCTTCGTTAGGCGAACCGCAAACCGCAAACACAGAGCGTAAATTTCAGCCACGTCTATTGCCACCGCTCGCTCGACAACCCAGATGGTTGGCCAATACAAGAGTGTCGTCAGCGTAACAAACTAAGCTAATTGACCTCTGGCTGCGCTCTGAACGTTGGCAGCTGCGACAAGCATCTCTCAGTCGAGTTGTGTGAGAACCTGACGTCGCGATGGCAGGCCGGAACGACTTGGGCCAGGCGAGCGGAGGGTCACATCGAAAACTATTTGGCGGTGGGCACAAGTGGTGTAACTTTAGTTGACTTTAGTTAACTTTAGTTACACCAGTTGTGTCTTCTTCATACAAAATGATATTGGTTAAGTCTTAACACTAACAATTTTTTTACAATGAAAGTGTTTTTGACGGTGGCGACATCTGGGCAAACGCTGGTATTTCTCCTGCATTATGGGTACAGTTTACAGACATGAATCTCACATGCACAAACATCCAGTCTCGAAACACTTATCTGTAGAACATACACATATTTGTTCCGTGCGGGGATCGAACCCGAGACACGTTTCGCAGAAAGCAATCACCACTGGCCACTGCTTTAAAATGGGATAATTATGAAGTAATAGTTGACGCATACGTGTGGTGTGGTGCCGGCTCAGAATACCACCACCCCATTTCCTCCCGTGGGTGTCGTAAAAGTCTACTAAGGGATTAACCGGAGGATGGGCAGCAGCGTCATTCGAGTACATCAACTCAACTGCGATCGCCCACCCGTCTACGAAGCGTGGCGATTATGCCACAACGTGATGCCCACATGCAATGAGCCCACAACACACCCATATCGGTCGTTGTGGTGATCTTTGGTGGAGGCCTGTGTCCAGCAGTGGACTTCATTCGGCCGAAATGATGACGTAATTAAACGCAAAACGAAAAGTTGTTGTATAATAATATTTCAATTTGATAAAATGTGAATTTTCCAAATACTGGACTAGTAGTTATTTTTGTAAATATGTCAGTCATAAGATACAAATGCAAATGTAATTATTTTCGTATAAACACTGTGCGACAACGATAATTACTAAATAGGAAACTAAATTAAATAAAAATTGCTCAGATTTGAACAACATTATATTCTCCGAAAAAGAGACGCAACGCATCCATCTTAACATTATATTACCTCAAACGAATCTACTTCCTAAACAAAAGATACAAAGTCCACCTTCTAAGTATAATTGTGAGATAATAATGATTTATTATATAATTTAGGTCAGTACAAAGTTGCAGTATCAGTAGTATAGTGTATTGTTTGTATACGAATGTAATACGAAGTTACCTACATACACTCATTAATTCTTTCGATGATAGTAAAGTATCGATGTACGGGCTTAATTTATATCATGGAACAATTCCTGGCCAGCTGCCAACAGCTACTGAAGGGGAGTTGTGTATTCAAGGCGCGCAAACAATCAACCTGTCGGACAACAGATGTAAATAAGTATATCACAACAATTGATATTATGTATAGCATCACGTACCCAAGTTATGATAACCATTCGTTCCTGAAATCTTCAGTAAGTGGAACATAAAGTTTTCAGCAAACTTAAAGTTAATTAATCAAAACAGATATCTTCGTTATTCCCTACAAACGTTTCCACCTTTTTGTTTGTTTTGTTTATAGACCATTGAGTTTTTAAAGTTCGGTCCTAATGAAGTTGTGGGAACACAAACAGTGCAATGAATACTTAAACGAAATCAACGACGGTGAGCCTTTTATGTGGTGTCTTCATTCGTTACAAACCAAATAAGGAAATCAACAAGCCCATCATCGTTACATACTCATTATAAAGTATGAGGGCGATGCCAACTTTGATGACAAAAACTTTCATTCACGGCGCCGAACATCACGTTTCACTTGTAACAACGAGCACAATTGCCCCACTTTATGGGACCATGACTCAATATAATCTATAACTTCTGACTACAAGTTGGCAAATAATAAAAATGTAGGTGAGCTGAATGAATAATATGACTCCTTAATAAAATGTACAATTTAATATAAAATATTTGGAAGAGTTATAGGTGTAGTAACAGAATTTTGACAACGTGATCGCGTTCGCATAAAACATTTGCAGTTTTAAATTTATTTTAGTGTCTTTGTACCTAAATCGAAATAGACTGCTGGGCTGATTTTGAGAACGCTAGAATAATCATTTTTGGTCATTTTTGAATTGAAAGCCGTACGACGTTGCCCACATATTTTGTAGACTTTTTTCATTTTTGAGAAATATTTTATGAATACGTAAAGATTCATTATTCTAAACACCGTACGACATTGCCTTATACTTGACATTGGCGAAATTGTGGAAGATACTCTGCAGAAGCCATAGTCTAAGAGAAGAAGAGAACGCTAAATTGCAAAGCTCTCTGTCAAATCATCTCAATTAGATTTTTACACATATTCCCTGTTATATAGCCGATGAACACCCATACACACAACACTTCACACTCTCTCACCACATTGACCATTATCGTAAGAGAAAAACAAGGATAAAAACATTGCAGGCGAAGAGCAAATTGAAAACCAAATAACTATCTCATTTAAATAAATGATTTTCATTCAGGATGGAGATTTGGGGTTTGCCCAAAGTTACGATGCGATAAACAGAAATAATTGTACAAGGTATAAATAAAAGACAGCCAATATTTGCACCAAATAAGCAGTAGACAATAGTGTAAAAAGTTAAATTAACGATTTTGTCGATACGTATGTGGCCACCTGGTCAACGTAAACCGATATTTTTATATAGGATCGTAAATTACTCTTGGTTTACAAAGTGAAATATAGCTCGATGGTTAGCGGCACGCGTATAACTGCGGTTTATTTACATTATAAACATATTTCAAACTTCAAAGAGAACATATCGATATGTCATTGAGAACAGCATATCCGATATGCAGATAAGCTGATCGAGCGAGCAACTGATCGCTTTTATATTTCCACATATTACACACACATCGGGTTAGAAATATAAAATTGGTATCATTATAGTGACCTAAATAGCTAACTACTGTACCATAACAGGACAGGTCAAGTCGCAGAGGATTGGATGGATGCCTCCATTATTTCTTAATTAACTTTTTTGTTATCCCTTCTTTTTGCTCGAGACTTCTACGACGCAGTTTTCTATTTTCAATCCATTTATATGTTATTTTTAGCTAGCGTTCTTCACTGACATTATATATATATTTATTAATATAGATTTGTCTTGCCAAGAGTTTTATATGATATCCATTTATCTGGGGTTTGTTATAAAAAGTGCCTTAAAATATTTACTTCACCATATATATATATATATAGTATGCTAACCATCATGAGGACGGATTCCATTGTTGCATGCAGTCCAGCCTTTTGAGTCCTATGCTGGAAAGCCAATACAGTGAGGCATAGAGGTTTCTAATCCATCAAGTGTACAGTTGTGAAATAAGTGCCAAGAAAACCGGGTAAAGCAGCGTATCAAGAGCGGCAGCTTTCCTGTATATGACAATAAACGTATCGAAAATAGAATTATTAAAATCAATGGTATAAGAATAATTATTGGGTTTTGTGAATTCCAAGTTTGTGTATTGAGCCCTAATTGTGAATAAATAAGAGATATGACTTTAATAAACAACGATAAAGATGCTTATTTAGACAACATTCGACATACTAGCACATTCTGGTAGATACCATTGAAATAATTAGGTTCTATCATTGGTAATATACTATGTATAATAGAAGGCCAGTATGATCAGTAACAGGGAAGCCATTCAGAAAAAGAATAAATTATTCATTTTGGCGGTATCTTGGCCTAATTACATCAAATTCTTATCTTTCTATGTACTCGTACTTCTGAAATACCGTTCTAAACATGTAACTAGGCACTTAAAATAATGACTGACAAAATAATTATTTGTCTTTGGGGAAAAGATGAATAATTGCGTATATATCTGGAGCACTTAATAGAGCTAGAATCCTTGAAAATTCGGTTTTTTTCTAAATAAATATTTGAAAATATTATACAAAAACCAAATTCCACTATAACTGTTCGTTTGTGATGATAATACAAACAACACAAACATCGATATACTCTAGCCCATTGAATTATGTCACCTTTAGAAAACGTATTTCTCCAAGACATACTAGATAGGTCTATTCATTGTCCAGTTGAGCGCACACTGTATAGTGGTCTACCTATTTATAATAGCTTCAGAGGCTCAGATCCATTCAGTGGACATGGAGGACGCTAGCATCGCTTCATTAAACATACGCGCATGCTTCATATAACCAAGGCTGGTGGCCAAGACAGTTTCAAACGGGGTCGAGAAAACAAATCATAATATTAATAACAAACTTGTAGAACTTACACAAGATGCTCCCTCGCGCTATATCAAAATATAAACAAACGTCAATCACTCGAGCGAAATATTGTAATCCTTGCTTATTCTTCTCTATGTGTAGTATGTTTAGTGTTATAAATGAGTGTATCGATGATTGTCACGTCGTTTAACCTGGTACAAAGTAAGATCGCAAATTCCGTTCAGTATTCCTTCTAATTTCTCAGGAGGCTTCCTAAAGCTAAACCTAAAACCAAGTAGCCAATTATTAAGTTCAATTCCTCGAGAGAATTGGCGTTCGAAATGTAGGATCGTAGGACGCCGTTATCTAGTAATATATAATTGTAAATAAACAAAAGTAAATAGCAAGTCTGTATTGGACAGTGTCCTTCGGTTATAACGTATTACCTCGGTACTATTATTATTAAATTGCCAGTTTTTGTAGCGTCTAACTCGATAATGGTTCTCGTGCGCCCGGCGGTGTCAGAACGTTCAGGCCAGATTTACGTCTTAATTTACCATTGACGAGGTCCACATTATTTTCAGCCGTCGGTGTTTCATATACATTGTCCGTTAAATAAATATTTTACATAAATTGTGTATAATATAAACAGCAGTTCCTTCCTATACAAGGGTTTTCACTACAGAGTACTAGGAAAATATACAATAATTCACTCACCGTAAGTAGAACCGATGATATTGAACCTTCAACCATTATTACCTTTTCTTTAACGTGCTACTAAATAGCGCATAACACAGGTGATAATAGACGTCCCCTATTTACTCATTTATTATCCATCCAACATAAATTTGTATAACTATTATTACACAACAACACTTACTACAATATTGCTAATTAATAATTATAAGTTGTTATCAATAACGTTTAACACATTCATTACACATTCCACTGGTGTACTTAATAATCACACGAAATCAGATGACCAGACATGTTCCATGACTATTTTATAAGATGCCGGAATAAACGAAGGAATTATATGAATATCTCTAACATAATCAATGAACAGCAACTAGATAAATAGACTTTTGAATACGTGCTGATAATAAATCAAGATTTATACTGATTTTGATTTTCAATGAAAATTACGGTGCATACCGTGTTCAAATAGTGTTTGCGCGCGCCCTGGAATCGACCGGGCATCACGCCGCGCCACTGAGCCATCTCGCGAGGCTCCCGGCCCGTGGCTGTCGCGCGCATGCGTGCATCACGCCACCCACGCCTGTCTCCTCCACCACACTGCGTGCTTTACATTACTCGCTATTACACACCAAACACACGCGCCTGCTCTATACGTATAGCAATAAGCAGCGTACGCGCTGTTATCACCGTAGACTTGTCTGACGCGCTACGCATCAGAATAAGCGGTCAGTGATAGAACAAGAATCATAAATATGACGTCACCAGTTCGCTCTGGAGTACCACTATGCGGAGGCGTATTTTCTGTAATATTTAATTAACGCCTACACGACATCCGTAAAACGCCAAGTGATACCGATACCCTATAAATTATGTTTTATTATATAACCTTAAGTGTGAACTTATACGTGTCGACCTTAGAATTCTAAGGTGTCACCTTACTGCACAATACAAATATAGATATTTTACTTTTTAAACCAACATAATAACATACAGAATAGTCTGAACGTTTTCATTCCCACATTTTTAGAAGGTTTGTTAAACAAGTGATTTCAGAATAAGTACCAATAAAATATTTAAAACTAAAGTTAGGCAAAGTAAAACCAAATAATTTTTTTCAACACGTTATCGACAACTCCAAACTTTTTACAAAAAGTGGGCTATATTATAATAGTGATAAAGAGGCAGGATTCTAAAAGCCCTTGGTTAGTGCGACCTTTTACTGGCGGGATGTTTCTTATTGCAGGAATCCGGCTAGGTAGATACCACCGCAGTGCCAGATATTTTGCTATAAAGCAGCTGTAGTGTTTAAACTTTCCTGGGTTTGAAAGGCTCTATAGCTAGTGAAATTAATGGCCACAAGAATACCTATTCGAGCGCAGTGCTGTGCCACGCACGACTAGCCCCATTCTGGTTGTGGGCAGGGCCGACTTTTACCACCGGGCGGCACCACCGGCTTCTTCGTCTCGTCAATACGTAGTATAAGTTTAATAGGATGTGCCCAAAGCCATATTGCACCTTTAAAATGGTCATTTTAAGACTCAAAATCAAAATCTAAAATTTTCGGATCAGAGTCTCTATAATTCTAAAGGTGCGATTATCTCAAAATTGTGAGATTATATGGCCAATGGCAGAGTCTACAAATCGTAGTGTCACTTACACCCATACTGTGTTAGTTTATATTTTGCAGTGCCTATTAAAGATCTTTTTTACTGGTGTCCAGTGGAAATTCTACATGAACTTCCTCCACTCCGGGGAACGGCGAAGGGGTATGCCGGACTCCTACCGGCTAAACCACTGGAGCGGTCATCTTCGGCACCGAAGGAGGGCTCCAGGGCTTCGTAAGATCACACTAAAGCGCCTATTAAAGACCTAATAATTGTATAGTAATTAATGTCTTAGGTTTTCGCGTTTTTTTTTTTAAACGGATTACATCACGTATATTATTGATTTTTCTTTTTCCTAACGTTTCGAACACCTTGCAGCGTTCATGGCCGCAGAATGATTAAGGTGAAAAGGCGTCGTTACGAATTTTAAAATACATTTTTCTACCGTGGCACTAAACCAGAGGTTCCCAGACTTTTTTTTCTCACTTTGACTGACGGCACAGTTGGTGCAGTGGGTGATACAGTCGGCTGCTGCGCTCTGGGTCGTGGGTTCGATTCCCGCACTAAACAAATATTTGTATGACCAACAGGTAGTTGTTCCGTAGTTTAGTCTAGGTGTATTGTGTGTGGAATATATGTCTGTAAACGCACGCACGACACAGGAGAAATCCTAGTGTGGGGCAAAGTTTGAAAAAAAATCTTTAAAAATTTCGCTGGTTCCGGTGGACCCCCTGCAGCTACATTTACCATATTCCCAAAACTCGGCAAAAAATGTGAAGATTAGATCTAACTATGAAAATTTGCGTTGCGGCTGAGTTCCAACCACGAATTAACAGTTTTCGAAAAAAAAGTGCTACTCACAGCATAAGGAACCAATCAATTCTTAGTTATTTAATTTAGAAAACTCCCCATTCGGAGGAGGACAGTCCCAATTTTCGTGAACCCCCGCTTACGAATTCTGATCCCCTATTTTTTGTCACGCCAACGTAGACCCCCGTCGAGTCTCCCGTGGACCCCTGGCGGTCCACCTGGACCACTTTGGGAACTACTACACTAAACCATCTCATCCCGTGAGTGTCGTTATAAGCGACTATGGGATTAGCCGGAGGAAGGGCAGCAGCGTAAATGTATAGCATGGTACCGACTGTATTATATTATAGGCAAGAACGGGGGACGTGGAGTATGATAATGTTTATTTCGAAGAAAGTTTTGCAATAACATACATTTTTTTTGTGAAAAACGTAAAGATAAATTCAGACTTTTGACTTTTTGACCTTCAATTTCTTCGATCGTCACCTTCATCCGCCGCGATGAGATCACGATCCTGCGTTGCCCTAACAGGGCACTCCTCGCCTGCGCCATGTCCTCCGGGCAGTTTCCGCAGTGATGATAACCGGATCAGTATTACATACCTACTATTATCATCATATCAAGCAAAAAAGCGTGTTAAAAAAGACGACTACTGCTAAAAAAGGCCTCCCCCATAAGACGTCTGGTTACAAGCCGTGTGTCGTCATTTTGGGGGGAAATTGCCAGTACCTACTCACTACAGAGTGAATGGCTGCTGCTGCCTATCCCTCTCGTTTAGGGTCCCGTAGTGGGATTACGACTTTAACGACATTTACAGAAGATAGAGAGTGCTATATTCTTAATCCGGACTCCACATAGATAACTACGGACCCATCCTGTGAACAAAGTGAAAAAAACATTTGTTGCGTATTGTAACTGAATCCGAAGTATTTTTTTATATCTCACAGTATATCTATTATACTGTGTCACAGTATACATACAATGCTGACGATACCTAATTTATTAAATAAGGCAACAAACAACTTAGTAGAACTCTAGTAAATTGCGAACGTATTCTTTAATGACCTGCAACATGTACAAGATATAACTTTCCAACATAAACTTAATTGCTTTCTGTCAAGGGGTACAACAAGGTCAAGTCAAGGACGAATAAAACTTCATTTAGCTTTAAGAAGCGCCTGTATTTGATGAAATGTTTAATTTTTATTTGTACAAATTCTGGTAGAAACAATATAAATTGATTATTATGAAAGCATGTTATAATTAGCGTTATAAAAACAAATAAATAAAATGTTTTATGTATGTATGTTGTGTCTTAACTCTGGTATGAATGTATAGAGACAACCGATACAGAGAAAAAGATAATCATATAATATAACAGTATTCAGGTCTTTAAAACACCATTTAATTTTTTTAAACCTTCAACCTAAACATGTCTTAAATGAATATACATATAACATAGTATAATACCTACAAACTAATTCAACAATTCATTTATACGCCAACAATGTCATGTTAACCAAGATTAAAATTTACACTAGCACACTAAAACCACTTAAGTTTCCTCGTTCAGTCAAGATGTTTCTCACTGACAATGCTACAAACAAACTATACGCTCGGTAAAGGCGCCTATGATCGTCATGTCGGCAGCTAGCGCGGCACGCATCACCTGCGGCGCGACTGTGTCTCGCACCTTCAGCGTGAACTCGCGGCGCGTCGGCGGAGGCAGGCATCCACCCGCTATGTTTAGTATCCTCGTCCGGCCTGCCACATCTAGTGGGCTACCCTCATCACTAGTACCGAGGACCGTTCTAGCGCACAACACTCTGCAGGCCTCCGTCTCAGCGTCTTGAAGCTCCCGAGCAGCTATTTCAAACGTCCTTCTAATATCAACGCCACCCACCAACGAACTCCCGCAAGGTACACCCTCTTCGTGTGCCTTCGCTGCTCCCGCGCGAAGAATGGCCGGCAGAAGTAGTTCTGCAGCGGCGCTGACGGTACGAGACCGTAGAAAATGTAACACCTGTTCCGCTTCGCGTGTCTCATCGAACAATCTCCGTTGCCGGACTGCCGGCACCGGCCGCGCGACACTCCACGCCTCTGCCCAGGGATTACCCGGCAATAACATGCGGTCACCTAACGAACCGCCGTCGTCTGGTTTCCAGTCTCGCGGCGAGTACCAGCGCACGAAGTCACACAGTTCTGCGCCAGGGTTGGCCGCTTTAAACGCTTCCATATCAGACAGAAGCGAAGCACTCATCATCCTCGCTCGGAGCTCTGACGCTTTAGCATCATCACCGAGCCGCACCATTAGTTCTGCGTCCTCCTCCAACTGATCTTCAGTTTTCGGCGCCGGATCCTAGATTGCAAAGAAAAATTATGCAAACGTCAATTGAGAATATTACATTCATACTATGAATTCATAATAATAAAAATCAATCAATCAACAGTTATATCTACCGGTTTTGAAGACTTTCTACTTGATAACCTCGTTGGCAAAATTCACAGTTATTGATTTATGCATAATTGGTTTTAGTAGAAATAACGTAGATATCTATTGTTATTATAAAATATGCAGGTCTCTTCACAGCTATTCACGCAAAAAACCTAAATTAAAACATAAATAGGTACTCGCCTGTGTACGGGGAACATATAGAGGCGCTCCATTTTTAAGACTGGCATCACCAAACCGACTAAGCCGGCCCACTGGTCGGTCCCATGGCAGTTGGTCTTCATTTTCACCCTCAGAACAATCAAAAAATTCGTCCTCGGAAGAGTTTCCCGCAAAGCTGCCGTTGCCTTCTAACGCGCGTTTAATACAACAGTTGAGGAGCTGCAGTTTTTGATGAAGTAAGCAGGTACGCGCGTTCGGTGCCCCTTCTGCGACTCTGTTAACAACAGACAAGGCTCACAATTAATTGCGAAATTTTATTGATTAATTTATGTTAAATAAATATTAACGTTTAATTTAAATATACCTAGTTGCTAGAAAAAATCCCTATCCCCAAGCCAATAGGATAGGCCTATTGGCTTGCAATATATTGGTGTTCCACATTTCATACTCCATTTCGCACTCCATAGAGTATGGAATGCCCAGAGTTATTTGGACATTGATCAGAAATACCGTTGAGGGTAAGGCCCTGGAGGGTAAACGTGGACATCACCAATTTATAATTTATAAACTTAACTACAAAATATCCTAAATAAACTAGAATACCTACTATTTAATGGTAAACTAAATTGACAAGTCGAGAAATTAATGAGACCAACCGTATAACTACGATTGGGCATGACATTAACTGGTCGATAACAATCAGGCCAAAACCTAACGTTATGTGTTACTAATAAGGATTTCTCATAAGCGCTCTTTTATGACTACTAAAAGAAAATCGAAATTGCGTCAAGCTGAGAAATGAGTTTGCCTTATAGTTTCGGTTAGTTACATTTTATTATTAATAATATTTTATTGTCCTAATAAATACATTCACAATTGGTGCAGTTAGCGGTTCCACTCAAGATTAGACTGATGTATTACGCTACGGGTACGGGATACTGATTCCCAATCTAAGCTTATTTCTGTGTTTTGGGAGACAGTTATGGTTTCTGATTGTTTGCCACATCATCCTCATATCAGCCAAAGACTGTAGCTTCGCAATATATATATATGAAAATGTATTGTATGTGCACAAAAACATTTCAGATTTTGTGAACTTTTCCGATGCTCAGTGTCAACATCAGGTAAAAACACAAGCTTAATGTTCATTGTACTCGTCTCCACAGAGTAAGCAACTCGTTCATGTGTCAATGTATAGGCACGTTTTTACAATAAACTTCCCATTGAAGTCAGAAATTTCAAAACTTTAATTAAATCTCAACACTGCAATAAATGATATTGTAAAATCTCTGATTGTCTCGATGATAAAAAATGCTTGGAACTGCTTGCTATGCACAGTCAAATTTGTTTTTTAAGTTATATTTTTCTACATAAACTGATGTCTTTTATTTTATACACTTTTCATTGACTGGATTATTGATTATTAAAAAAAAAATCATTTTTTTTCATCATTTCGGCTGAATGAAGTCCACTGCTGGACACAGGCCTCCCCCAAAGATCACCACAACGACCGAATATGGGTGCGTTGTGTACTCATTGGGGGGTTTTGCCATAATCGCCACGCTTGGCAGACGGGTTGGTAAGCTCCGTATGACTACTGTTCCACAGAAGAGACGCTGCTGCCCATCCTCCGGCTAATCCCTTAGTCGACTTTTACGACACTCACGAGAGGAGATGGGGTGGTATTCTGAACCGACACCACACGGCAATTTGTTTTTAGTTTGTATTTTTGATCGCTCAAATCGCAAAAATAGCGTAAGTTTAAAGGATTTTGTTGACTTATCCTTTTGTGCACTGGCTATGTAAAAAATATATGTTATAGATACTTAAGATCATTAATTCATTATCAAGGTCATTGGGCAATGTAATGCCGTTAACATACATTTTTGACATTGTTTACATTTAATTATTGTGATCATTATCGTGTACATGTATTTAAAAACATTGTAAATGACAGACTCGCTTGCTCCTTCTGAGCCGGCTCTGAAGAGCGGCAGGTAAATTTTTATACCTACGTTATAATAAGATTTGACATTCGCATTGAAACCTGCTTTCATAAGCAAATATAAAGTCGGGACTATACGACGCCGGAATCATGACTCCGGCTCGAAGATGTATTGAAACCGGAACCGAACCGGTATCGTATAATCTTGGCCATCCAGATTGTTGTTTGATTGTAGTAAAAAAGTGGATCCTAAGTCTAACGACCAAGTAGAAGGGCTTAAACTGGTGCTCCGCTCTACGTAAAAGTAGCATCAGTAACTTTGCTTACTCTCCGTATTATAATAACGCGAAAACGTTTAAGTGTTTATTATAATACGCTTAAACGTGTGATGTCCGGTATCCGTGTGGTGTCCGGATTAAGAATATAGTACCAATCCATGCCCTCCCGTAGATCTCACAAAAGCGACTAAGGGACTTTAAACCAGGGGGATGGGTAGCAACGTTCCTTCTGTGGAACGTAGCTATTCTGCGCTCACCAACCCGCGTGCCAAGCGTGGTGAATACCTACTGGCAAATTCCTCCCAAAATGACGACAGAACTGTGGTAATCTATGGGGACGGCCTTTGTTCAGCAGTGTACGTTTTTTGGCTGATATGATGATTCCGTTTAAAACAGTGTTTTATTATATAGAGTGATAATCGCGAAATCCTAAGACATTACACTCTCCGTATTATACATATATAATACAACATAAACTACACTTTTTACAATCATTAAACAACAACTGTCACGTAGCTATGCCAACATGTTTCAACTTTCACTTTAAACGCAATTTTAAATAGATAAATACATTTCCTCGAAAAGAAAGCAAATGAATCATAGGTATAAGACACTCAATCTTTTCTCGCAACACGTGGGATAAGTATTTTCTCTTTCGAATACGCAAATCCTCATGTCTAACGCAACCACAGCACAGTCGAGTTCAATGCGAGGGCATGTCCGTTCGCCACTATTATTGTTATGAAGTACCAATGAGCATACCTGCAGCTGTCAGTCAAAACCACAATTATTTTGTCTCGATTTGTGTGCCACGACCCAGAATCAACGGGAACTGAACTAAACGCGCGAACGCTCTCAGAACCGTTATCACATTGAATCACAAATGTGTTACTGTGTAGCGGACAGAAGGCTAGCACCAGTACAGCTGCATCTCCGAGATGTTCGCGCGTAATCGGTCGGTGAACCGTTTGTTTACCGGAGCCGGTGCGGCATCGGCAGCAGCAACTAGGTGTAGGTCAGGACTGGTGGGGGCCTCGACTCCAGCGTCGGCAAGCAGTCCGATGCCGACGACAGCCGCGAGCGCATCCACAGCGCAGACATGGGCCGACTTTGGTCAATTTGTGTATAACCGGTTCTGACACCGTGAGTGAGAAAGTTTCAATTGTTGTGATCCGACAATGACAAGCAATCAGTGATTAAAAATAAACAGAATACAATAAACGAGCAGTGACAGTGCTGGAAGAAAGTGATCAACTTTAATCACTCGGAGGATTATTATCATTTTGATCAAGATTTATACTCAAAATGGTGAGTTATACAATATACGAGTAAGAATTTTCCGCCACTACCTGGAACGTAAAGCATTATAGAAAATTGTCTCGTCGCGTACGTTGACCCACTTAAAATGAATCAAGCGTACGTAGAGCATGGACACGAACAAGATGTACCTACCTTATTATACATTTTTTTAAACAGCATCTACTTGAAAATTAATTAAATGGTAATTATGAACATCGTTATGAGTTTGTAACATAAAAACTTTAAGGTGCTGCTTCGGAAAATGTAGAGATAACATAAAATGGCTCTACTACAATAAATCTAGCGAATTTTGTCTATGTCTTTAATTATTATAATTTGCAAAAAGTACTGTCGGGTCTATAAATTAGCTTTTTTAACTGTTAATCCACAGGCTAAGGTATGCATAGAACAAAAATATTTTCCATCGATATCAGATACAGCATACCAAACCTATCGCAGTGTACAGCTGGACTTAGGAATCACCGAAAACCGATGTATATGATACCCATAGTCACCACACTTGGAGTGCGGGTTGGTGACCGCAGACATATTTTATATGCATGAGGATAAATATTGTTCACAGAATGAGATGCATGATGAATGATACGAGGTATTAATGTCACCATGAATCTCGTGAGACGCAGCGTGACACCGCGACAGCCACACGTGTGACTATGTCAAACGCGTACTTTCTCTAATAGACACTTTTTAACTCAGACCGACAAAGCCTTCGCAAGTCTTCCAAAGAAAAATTATTCCAACGTTTTATAAAGGCGATTTCGATACGAAATCATTGGTTCGAACCAGCCAGTTTAGCTTCTTTAATAGTTTGCTCTGGTGGTTTGTTTACTTGACAAAGTTTTCTTATGTGCCGGCTTAATAGTGTATTTGTAGAGGCGGCGACTGTGGGGCGATCACCCTACGGCGACAGGGGTGGACTGGGCGGCCCCAACGCGGAGCGCCCGGGCCGCTCCATCTAAGTCAGTTCCGGACTTTCGACTTCGTTAATAGCCACCCTGTTTACTTTTACCTATCTAACCGTGATGTTTTTCTTCGGATAGAAATCAAATAAAACACCTTTGATTGTTAGACGGAGATTTTAACTCAACGTGCCGCAACCAACAAAAGGCGATTAAGCACGCATATTCTTTTTTCGTTATACCTATGCATAACCTAAACTCTTCTTTTCAGTTGTTTGTAATGTTTTATAGAACCATTATTAGTAACAAAATATTGAAAAGATATTTTTATGTTATCAAGCGATGTTAAATTTATAAACATATGCACATTACTATGCGTTATGCCGCAGAATAATAAAACCGTTTGTAAGCTAACCTATGACACAACGTATATAATGAAAGAGAAAATTGAACAAATCAAAAACAAATCGCTTGAGCGGGTTGGGCCTTTTGTCGCCGATGCGACGGCGGCCTCCTCGTCCCTTCCCTACTCCGCTCAGTCGTGTAACGATATCAATATATTTCCGTTTTTCAGATATTAAGAACCTCAGATATTACCCCCCGTACCGCTCATTCTTTTTGCTCTTTATTTATGACATTTATGAATCATATTTATATATATAAAAATGTATGGAACTTCTAATTAATATAATATTTCATTCATGTAAATGTGATAGTCTCGTATTACATCTTGGATTGCACTTACAGGAACCAGCAACAGAATATAAAACAATTACAGATTGTTACTGCAGTGTTAATGTCAGCACAAATTGTAACCTTTTTTGAAAACCTTGGCTAGTTAACATTAAACTTTTTAGAACATGGCAACTTAATCAACTGATTGAATTGGCAAGGTGGTCACGGGAGTCGCCAAATACTTGTATCTATTTAATACTAACTAATAATGCTCAATTTTCGGTACATAAATATTTATTCACACATCAATGACTAAAATTTTATTCGCTATATATAAGTTATTAAGTAAAATTACATTAAGACTAACCAAATAATCGTATTATAACCTTAACTAACCGTTTGTTTTTCCCTGTAACAATAATGTGCGACAAGTAGTAATATTCACAAATGGCGAATTAACTTCGATCAACAATAGTAATTGTTGATCGAAGCGAATTAAGCACTTACGAGTAATACAGTTAGCTGCAATTAGGAAGTGTAAGTAAAGTAGTATATGTATATGAGAAATTATAGATACTATTTTGTATGAAGACGAGACGATAGGTATCTACGTAACATGTTTTATTCGAAAGCTGCTAAAGCGATACTTGTCTTTGAAACAGTATTTTCATAATTGCATTTGCAATAAATTCCGAACGGTAACGATTCCGTGCACTATATCAAAACATGCTGTAGATACATGCATTCCCTGCAGCCGACAGCTTGCACAGTTTCCACCGACAAAGGTGTTACCCGTGAAATTCAGTAGGCAATTAATTTACGTAGCAGGCATTGCGCTTTGGGATCGATTTAATTGCCTTTTGCGAATCGAAAAGTCTACATAAAACACGCCCATGAAGATATTAATTAACAGAGTTTTGTTTATTAAATACTCGCACGTAGCAACATATTTACTGAATGTGATTTTATCTACAGTATTCATTGCTTTCGCCGTACATCTAAAATAGCCGACGAGTTAAAAGCTTTTATTAATAGCGCACGGACTAGCTGGAAACGCCCCACGGGAGCTATGGTCGAGGCCTATTTCACCTTTTGCGCCTTTCTCTCATAATGTATGAGCTCTTCCCGCGCCACATTGATGGGGTTTAGGTGCAAAATTGAGAACGCCAATAAATGTTAAGCCTACGCAAAAAAAAAAGCAAATATACACATTTGTATATTGTCTTGAATTAATGAAGTACAACGGAGGAAGGGCAGCAGCGTCCTTCGAGTACATTAACAACTCAACTGCGATCGCCAACCCGTCTGCCAAGCGTGGCGATTATGGCAAGACCCCCCAATGAGCACACAACACACCCATGTCGGTCGTTGTAGTTATCTTTGGGGGAGGCCTGTGTCCAGCAGTGGACTCCATTCGGCCGAAATGATGAATGAAATACGGTAAACTCCGTAAGATAATTGTGAGGAACAGCAGTTGGATTAACATCCAAACCAGATAGGACAGACACATTTTGCTGTGATGATTCAAGTCAGCGGCCTTCATATTGCATTACGTTCGGCGAAGCTAGATGACATTGCGTAACCTAAAAAAATACTAGCATCTACACGAATCTCGTTTTTACGATAGTTTTCACCCATGATGAACGACGGGACAAAAACACCGTGGCGAGGGAGCTGAGACAATAGACAGAGTAACTGTGTCGCAGGTTTGTTGTCGACGCACGTCCGTGAGACACACGGTGTACTTGCACCTTGATTGTTATACGTGACGCCTACGCCTGTACCTTCACACTTAAGTATGTAAAAATTCCGTATTTCTCGAAAGAGATTTATATGAAAGAGTTTCGTTTGGAAGTTAAAGCACTGAACCACTACGCGTAAGTTAATTTCGTAACAATGTAGCATATTAGCTTTTAACGAAAATAATGCTCTTTAAAAGTGATTCTGTATGATTATAGAAAAAAATGTCCGTGAGGTGTCCAGATTAAGAATATAGCACCACTCCGTCTCCTCCCGTGGATGTCGTAAAAGGCGACTAAGGGAATCTGAACCAGAGGTATGGGCAGCAGCGTCCTTTTTGTGTAACGGTAACCATACTACGCTCGCCAACCCGCCTGCCAACGTGGGGAGTATTGGCAAACACCCCCCAAAATGATGACACTGTTGTAGAAATCTATGGGGGAGGTCTTTGTTCAGCAGCGGACGTATAAATGACCGATAGGACGATAATGAAAACATAATGTCGGCACGGTTGGTGCAGTGGCTGATACAGTCGGCTTCTGCGCTCCGCGTCGTGGGTTCGATTCCCGCACGGAACAAATATTTGTATGATCTGCACGTAGTTGTTCCGGGTCTGGGAATTGTGTGTGGAATTTGTGTCTGTAGACGCACCCACGACACAGGAGAAATCCTAGTGTGGGGTAATGTTTCGGTTTTAACAAAAGAAATGTGTTATTGAATATATGTCGATAATTTAAGCAGATTTTTTTGCTTTAGGTCTAAGTATACTCTTGTAGTGATGTATATATATGTGTATATAAAAACTTACGAATATAGAATTTTATAAAAAAAGTATATTTTTCTTATAGATTTTAATATTCATAAGTTATTAAAATAAATTGAGAGAATGTAATAAAAATGATTAATAGGTATTTCATTCATGTAATTAAAATAGGAATTATAGAAAGTTGATTGACGACGTAAAGGAGCGGCTCGTATAGTGGCATATGCTTACAATCAACATCAAAAGCAATTAAATATTAAAACCAACATAAAATTTTAGTAGTCTCATGGCCGGTTTCTGAAAATACTTCGGTCTAGAGAAGTATAAGGAAACAAAATCAAGGAGCATTTAGTCATACATTCAGAGTTTTTTTTTTAAATGAAAACATTTCAACCCGCTTTGTCAAAGGTTATATCATCCAGAATGAATTGGCTTTGAAATTGGAATAACCATAGTGTAACAATCAAGTTGACATCCAGAATGAATTAGCTTTGAAATTGGAATAACCATAATGTAACAATCAAGTTGACATCCAGAATGAATTAGCTTTGAAATTGGAATAACCATAGTGTAACAATCAAGTTGACATCCAGAACGAATTAGCTTAAAAATTGCAATGACCATAGTGTAACAATCAAGTTGAAAATATTAAGCGATAATAACTAGTGAAATATTTTTGGGCGAAAATATAACGGGAGATAGTGTAATTAATAAGAAAATGAATTGATGTTAGATTGGTAAAAACATTCATAACTGATGTTGTCAGCAGTCTCAACATTCGACTTCTTCGGGTTACTGCTAGTATTTGTTTATTAATTATATATACATAGGTATATTATTTATCGATCTGTACACTACGGCCTACCTCAAAATCTGGTTTTCTCTGAACTTCTTTGTCCATCCTAAGGTTGCATAGAAAAGATAGCTATTAGCGATAAGACCGGCCATTGTACATTATATTTATACATTCGTTAATATATCTATCTAATCTATCTAACGGCCTAATGAAGTCCACTGCTGGACACAGGCCTCCCCCAAAGATCACCACAACGACCGATATGGATGTGATGTGGGCTCATTGGGGGGTTTTGCCATAATCGCCACGCTTGGCAGGCGGGTTGGCGATCGCAGTTGAGTTGTTAATGTACTCGAAGGACACTGCTGCCCATCCTCCGGCCAATCCCTTAGTCGACTTTTACGACACCCACGGGAGGAGATGGGGTGGTGGCATTCTGAGCCGGCACCACACGGCGAATTAATATATTGTGTTTCCAAATTATGTATACATAGGCTGCACTAAAAGTATCGGGAATGGAATATTTCCACTGTTCCTGTCATATTAAAATCTTTTTAATTGAAAACTCCTTGGTTTTACAAATCGAATACCATTTATTTATTTAAAAAAAGATTCACGGTCTTGTCACAAGGTTTTGTCAAACTTGTTTAGTCGTTGAGAAAATGGAATGATAAAGTATAGGGATTCTGGCCACAGAGTGTCATTGAATAACACGTGTGTCAAAAATATTATATTTTGTTATTTTTGAGTAATTTTGTGACTTATCGTTTTGTATATTCCTGTTATCCGATAAAATATTTCTGTTTTGTGTATAAGTATTTATAATCCGTAGTCGTCACTATGGACAAGAACAAACCTCCCGACCCTCCTGATATCTCAAGACCTTCAACCCCTATATCTGGCTTCACCTTCATTGACGCAAATTCCAATCCCCCGAGTCAAATTGCTGACACCGGGTGTACAATAAGCGGATCACTAAGTCCCCAATGCCAACCAAACACGCGCAAACGTCCGGTTAATGAAGAGGTAACGTCAAATCGTCCTTCGAAACAACCCAGAAGTCAAGTCGGCCGGGAAATATATTCTGTGGTAGATAAAGCTCCATATATTGTACACGTGTCTCGCAAAGAGCAACAGTCAAATGCTGGCACCACTCTTCATCCAATAACTTTTGGCCTATTCTTGCTTAAAAATAATGTAACTAACATTATTCGTGATGGTATCAAGAAGGTAGGCAGAAATCGTATTTCGGTAGAGTTTGCATCCCCTGAGGATGCCAACTCATTTTTATCTAATAGCCTGTTATCAAAAAATAGTTTTGAGGCCAAAATACCAACATTTAATATTACCCGCATGGGTGTCGTAACTGGCGTTCCAACGGATTTGTCAGAAGAGGAGGCGAGGTCTTACCTAAATGTGCCTTCAGGATGTGGGAAAATCCTTAAAGTTCGGCGGATTAATAAAAAAATTGTAAGAGATAATACCACTGAGTGGCATCCGACAGAAACTTGTGTCATCACTTTTGATGGACAAGTTTTACCTAATAGAATCTTTTGTTGCTACACTGCCTTACCTGTACAGCAATATATTTATCCTACCATTCAATGTCGTAAGTGTTGTAGATTCGGTCACGTAGAATTTTTGTGCCGGTCCAAACCTCGCTGCAGCAAATGTGGCCGCGACCACCCTGGTGTTGGATGCTCTATTTCTGAAAATGATGCTTTTTGTGTGCTGTGCTCTGGCAGTCACTTTGCCAATAGCAGGGCCTGTCCGGAGTATGGTAGACAGAGAGCCATAAAGACTGTTATGGCTGAGAAGACTATTTCATATGCTGAGGCCAGTAAATGTATCCCTAATGCAACTCGCAGTTATGCAGACATCACAAAAACAACATCGTCTACATCTCAGTCATACCGCAAAACAATTTCCCTAAAGCCAAAGACTCATACTGCCCTTTCTCCGTCTTATGATAAAGCTGCTCATCAGCTGCTAACTAGTACCCCCCAGTCTTCTCAGCCTAATGGATGCCTTTTCAACAATCAGCTCTTTGAAAATTCTGACAGTTTGTCTACTATTATTGAACTTCTCATCAAACTTCTGACAACTTTTATGTCTTCTAATATATCCCAATCACCGTCCAACGTTGCTGATAAACTTATATCATTACTTTTAAATATTAAAAATGGCAGCTTCCCAAGTGTTTCTGCAATGGAACGTGAGGAGCGTGTGGCATAAAAAACACGACCTCATATACCTACTCAATAAATATAAGCCATTGGCTTGTTCCATTGCGGAGACTTGGCTTATTCCAAGTCTTAGTTTTCGTATGCCACACTTTAATATCCTCAGATGTGATCGATCTGATGGCTATGGAGGATCGGCTCTATTCATAAAAGATCGTGTCCCACTTGTGTCCGTGTCTATACCTCTGCTTGATATGGATATGAGTATTGTGGCAGGTAGGGTTGAGGGTACAACAATCATTTCTGTTTATATTGCTCATCCTCATCAACGATTTCTATCTATATTACGGGTTTTATTGCGCAGTATTAATGGCCCTGTCCTTGTTATGGGTGACTTCAACTGTCACCACTTTAGATGGGGCTCTGAACGTTGTGATTCTTTTGGGGAAGGTTTAGTTAACATTTTAGATGAGCTTAATCTGTGCATATTAAATGATGGTTGCCCAACTCGCAGAAGCCTTCCTGGTCAGCAGAAAAGCTGTGTTGACCTCACATTTTGCTCGCTTGATATTGCCGCCGCATCTTACTGGGAGTGTCTAAATTCATCTCATGGTAGTGACCACTATCCCATTATTATATCAATACAAGGAAAAACATATTTAGAAAAAATGTCTCCTCCACTTTTGAGGTATAATTTGTCCAAACCTAATTGGGCAGATTATGCATCAACTCTGGAGGATAAAATTGACGTGCTTCCAAATTTAGTTTCGGAAAATTTCGAGGACTCTGGTCACTGTTATGTTAAAACTTGTTATGAGAGTTTTGTTTCGGCCGTCACATCTAGTGCCGATTCCTGTTTTCCTCTTAAAAATAGTGCCCGTAATAAAATTCCATCACCACCTTGGTGGGACCAAGAATGCACCATGGCAATCAGGGAAAGAAATGAGGCGGAAAAGTTATATGATGAAGAGATGATCAATGAAAATCTGATTGTTTACAAACATGCTCTCGCAAAATCACGAAGATTACTGCGGAAAAAGAAACGTTCAGGGTGGGTACATTTTTGTAACTCCTTATCCCCATCTACGCCAGCGTCTGAAGTATGGAAGAGGATTAACAGATTCAGATGTGGATGTTTGCCTTCAATCTCTTCCCCTATAACTCGGGAGATAGCCGAACGATTTTTTGACAAAATAGCTCCGCCTTATGTACCATCTTCATCAGAAAGTTACCTCTCACCCGTGAGGTCAACAGAGGATCCATTTGATAAGCCATTTACTCTAGATGAATTAAATTCAGTTTTACAACATGTCCGTGATTCTGCTCCTGGTATTGATGGTTTAACTTATTCGTTTATAGCTCGTGCTGGCCTCAATGCAAGGAAATACTTTTTAGAAATAGTAAACTTTTGTTATTGTAATAGTTGGGTCCCAGACCAATGGAAATGTCAAATCATTATTCCTCTTTTGAAACCAGGCAAACATGCAGATGACCCGAATGGTCTTAGACCAATTGCTTTGTCATCAGTATTGGTAAAATTATTGGAACATTTAATAAAGAATCGATTAGAGTGGATTGTTGAGTCCAGAGATTTACTGCCGAACTCACAATATGGTTTTAGGAAAGGGTTCAGTACTATGGATAGCGTTGGTGTTTTACTAACGGACAGTCGTATATCCTTATCCAAAAATGAATCAGTAGTCGCAGCATTTCTTGACATATCTTCCGCATACGATAATGTCCTTCTTCCCATTCTCAGACAAAAATTGCATCAGCTAAGACTCCCGGTCAAGATGGTGCAGTGTATATGTGCACTTCTTATGTCCCGTTCTTTGGTTTTAAGGGTTCAGGGTGAGGAATTTGACCCCAGGTTAACTTGGAAAGGGTTACCGCAAGGTTCCGTTTTAAGTCCTTTGCTGTATAACTTGTACACAGCGGATATTGGTACTTGCCTTAATATTGATTGCCACATTTTACAATATGCTGATGACCTGGCTCTTTATGTTACTAATGAATCAATTACTGATGCAGCTGTATCTCTCTGCCATTCTCTAGATTCTCTGAATCAATGGCTAATAAATCATGGTATGTGTTTATCTCTGCCCAAAAGCTCGGTAATAACATTTTCTCGCAAAAAGCGTATTCCTCAAATTTCAGTTGTTATCCAGGGACATACTGTACCAATAGCCACAAAAGTAAAATTTTTAGGTGTTTATCTGGACTCCAAATTGACTGGCAAGCAACATATAAATTATCTGGTGCAAAGGTGTGAAAGGATTATCCCAATTCTAAAAGCTCTTGCGGGCGTCTGGTGGGGTTCTCATCCCTATACCATGAAATTAGTATACAATGCCTTAATCCGAAGTGTTTTGGATTACGGAACGTTTCTTTTGATTCCATGTAACAAAGGAGCTTTGGCAAGTCTGGATAAGGTGCAAGCTAAGTGCCTTCGGATTATCTTAGGTTGCATGAAGTCTTCTCCACTCAATGCGTTGCAGGTTGAGTGTGCTGATCCACCTTTAGCTCTAAGGAGACAATATTTGGCATCTCGTTTTTTAGCTCGAGTAATCACCAAATCTACGCATCCTCTTCTACACAAACTAGGTGTTTTAGATGATATATGTAATAGTTCAAATTACTGGTATCGTAAAGACACCCCTCTGATTATTAAAACCTTTCGTCAGTACCAGAACTTAAAAGATCCTATCATTCAATATCCCAGACTTTCCCTTTTCAATTTTGAATATGATATTTTATGTTTCAAACCAGACATCCTTTTCGATATTGGTATATCTAAAAAGTCTACTACAGCGAATTCGGTCTTTAATGCGCTGATTAGTGAACGTTGGAATGGTTTCGAAATATTTTTTACAGATGCATCCAAATTGACCGATTCCAGTTGCACAGGAGCTGCGGTATACTATCAAAACTCCAGAATAATTTTAAAATTCAAATGCCCTAAGGAGGCTTCTGTCTTCACGGGTGAATGCGTGGCTATTTTGGAAGCATGCCTTTTTATAGAATCGCACAATATTATTAAGGGCGTAATTTTCACGGATTCCTTGAGTTGTCTTCAAGCTTTGAAGCATAGTCCTTTTAAGAGTAAATTAAACAGTCCTCTTCTTTTTCAAATAAAAAAATGTCTTTTCTCTTGCAAAAATAATAATAAAATTATTCAATTGGTTTGGATACCGGGTCATTCTGGTATCAAGGGAAATGAATGCGTTGACGCATTCGCAAAAAACGCGGTCACATCTGAATCTGCTGATCTCAAACATTATAGTTATTTGGGCTATGATTTGCTGAACCTTCCAAAAAGGTATTTGCAGGCTTCATGGCAAGTTCAATGGAATAACACGGGTAAAAATAAGGGTCGTTTTTATTATGCAATCCAACCCAGCATACCACTAAAACCATGGTTTTATCGGTATAAGAAGGTTTCTAAAACAGTTATATCTGTCCTTTGTAGACTCCGTGTAGGTCATTGTTGTTCTCCTGTCTTTTTACATAAAATTCATGTCAGAGATTCATCTCTGTGCGATTGTGGGTTGGAAGATGGTACTTTAAACCATTTATTTTTTAAATGCCCCAAAAATGATCCATGTCATGATTTATACAGTCATCTTCCTAAATTAAAAATCCTATACCAATAAACTTTTCTTCTTTACTGACATATTCTTCTTCTGAGCTTTTAGAAGCTTTGATGATTTTTGTCCGTAGTAATGACATAAGATTGTAACTTGCTACTTGCCTAAAATATTCAATAAATTCTGTACATTAAGTCACGTTTTAATCAATTAGTTTTATTTAAAAATTATTACTACACACGTTCTTCCATGACACTACTGACATTGGCAGAATTGTCGACACCGGCACTGTTGCCATATTGAAAAATTGAATTGAATTGAGAAAATGGAATTGACTCGAGGAAATTCAAGAGCGATGATTTATTATGACTTTCGAAGTGGTTTAACACAAAAACAGTGTGTTGACCGGATGATTTCTGCATTTGGTGATGAAGCCCCATCCAAAACCACAATTTATCGCTGGTTTGCTGAATTTCAACGTGGACGTGTCAAGCTCAGTGATGATCCTCGTCAAGGTCGTCCAAAAACTGCAGTCACCCAAGAAAACGTTGATGCTGTGCGTAAGCTGATTGAGGAAGATCGACATGTGACATACCGCGAAATTCAGGCAACTTTAGACATTGGCATGAGTCAAATACAAATAATCTTGCATGACAATTAGGTGTAAAAAAGTTGTTTTCCCGATGGATACCGCATTTGCTATGTGAAGAGCAAAAAGCGGCTCGCGTTACTTGGTGCGTCAGAACTCTCGAAAGATTCCACGCAGGATCCTCAAATGCTGTATACAACATCGTATCAGGTGACGAATCCTGGATATATGCGTACGAACCCGAAACAAAAAACCAGTCACGAGTTTGGGTGTTCGAAAATGAGTTAAAGCCAACAAAAATTGTTCGTTCACGGAGTGTTGCAAAAAAAAATGGTGGCCACGTTTGTCTCCAAAACCGGCCATGTTACGACTATTCCTCTTGAGGGACAAAGAACGGTTAATGCAGAATGGTATGCTAGCATTTGTTTGCCACAGGTCGTTTCTGAACTCCGTAGAGAGAACTGCAACCGCCGCATCTTCCTCCATCACGACAATGCGAGTTCTCACACCGCGCACAGAACAAAAGAGTTTTTAGAGCAAGAAAACATAGAATTATTAGACCATCCGCCGTACAGCCCCGACCTAAGCCCTAATGATTTCTATACTTTCCCTAAAATAAAGAATAAATTGCGTGGACAGAGGTTTTCATCACCTAAAGAAGCTGTGGACGCCTACAAAACGGCCATTTTGGAGACCCCAACTTCCGAATGGAATGGTTGCTTCAATGATTGGTTCCATCGTATGGAAAAATGTGTCAAATTTCGCGGAGAATACTTCGAAAAGCAATAAATACAATTTTAAATAGTAATGTTGTGTCACTTCCTTGATTCCCGAAATTTTCAGTGCCGCCCTCGTAATAAAGCGTATTCGATTCTATTCTATTCTACCACATATTTATGATAGCTCTATACACCTTCCTATGCTTATATGATCATATATCAGTATGATCGCACCTGCGGCTTTGCACATTAATTCAATGACATATGAACCCGGAGTGCACCCCGATGAGGTTAACCGCGATTAGTCTCTCTTCGGTGCTTCGAGAGCTAATAACGACTTACGGCCGAAATTGATAATCAATATAATACAAAATGTTTAGATAAAAAAAATTAAATGTATCCGTTTTTGTATTAGAATCACATTTAACACAAACAACAGCCAAATCCTTAATCCTAAATCCAAAGATTTTGGATTACATTGATTATTAATTTCAGCCGTAAATCAAAATTCATAACTATAACGGCCTACTCAAAGCACTGCTTGCAGGGCTAGATTGTATAGTGTGAATGTAGAGAAATGTATGCATAGTCGATAAATATCGGCTCTGCATACATTTCTCTACATTCACACTATACAATCCAGCAGAGATACTGCATGTAGAGCCCTGCAGGCAGGGCTTTGAGTAGGCCCCTTATGCGCGTCTAAGTTGTGATTGTTTGACAGGCCGTTTCAAACATTATTAATATACTGTGTTATTATAATTCACAGCTAGACACGCACTAAATAAATCAAATAGTAAAAAACGTGGTATACCTGACGTTCTGTATTAGAAATCAGAAACCAACATCTGCCCCAATAGAGTCTTACAATAAAAATGGTATATGAGTATGAGATACAAATTTTCCGTCACAAATCATCATTTAGGCCGAATGAAGTCCACTGCTGGTCACAGACCTCCCCCAAAGATCACCACAACGACCGATATGGATGTGTTGTGGGCTCATTGGGGGGTTTTGCCATAATCGCCACGCTTGGCAGACGGGTTGGCGATCGCAGTTAAGTTGTCAATGTACTCGAAGGACGCTGCTGCCCATCCTCCGGTACAAATGAAGTAGGTTTTTTGTGTCCGTATAGACTGAGCTGACTGACATTCTTGACATCAAACGCGGATATTAGCTACTCGTATATTTAGTATCAAATTAGCCAACTTTGTAGACCCAATCCTGGATTTTGTAGTAAAAATCGTCAATGGTAGATTACTAGAAAGAAACTACGTGGTACAAATTATTCCCTACAAATAAGGTAGCTTTTTAATATAATTTTAGTAAAACTAATTTGTCATCTTATGAAATAAGGTAGGTTGTGAAGAGATTTGTCGCTTTGGAATAATAATGAACAGTATGAAGAGTACTGCCTTATAAGCTGTGCTCGCAAAGGATAGGCTAATCTCACCAAATTTTATTATTAAACTGAGTCCACGGAAGCAAATAGGTTACTTACAAATGCTTTTAATTCTTAAGTGAGGAAACAACATAAGATCGTAAAAATCACAAATATTTCCTAGTCTATCTGCCAAATATGTACGTAACCCCCAGAGGAATTGCAGTGAAACTGATTGATTGACGGACTCTTTATTCAGCTATCCCACTTCAGTTAATCTGATACCAATAACCTATCGAACATTGTATTAGTTATCTAGCAGATTCATTCCATTGTTCAAACTTACTTAACGGCAACGTATTTATGATATGTTTCATACGTTAAATAATAATAGTTTAGTTTGTCGAAACTGCGATTGTGACAAATTTCTGATGGACTGTTCCTACCTACAGATTGGTCGTGTCGTGCGACAATTTTATATAAACAGTATGCCATTCGTGTTAACTGATGTCTCTTAATCGGTGCCAATAGCCCCCTTATATTTTTCTCTAAAGCAAGGTTCAGCGACCCCTACACAGGTGCAATATTCATCTAAGTCACGGTAGCCGTCACCGCGAGGCGTGAAGATGGATTAGCTACAATCGAGGCATTAGAGACGGTTGATCTAGCGTTATAGTACGATGTCGGCACAGACCTGCCACGGATGCAATTGATAATTATTTGCTCGATAACGTTTTTAGTTCGTAAATTAAGTATAATCTTTACTTCTAGTAACATATATACATCGATGCTTTACTTACATTATCTTTGCGATTTATGATCAAAATATCAGAATGATCTGCTTGTCGCTTTATTTTTTATTATTATTATTAAATATTTAACATCTTTTTGTTCTATGAACAAGCTATTTTTAAAGTTTGTCTCATATTAACTGTCTGGGCTGTACAAGTTAGTCACCGCACATTTCTAATTGAACTATATTGCAACGGATGCAATTAATAATTATATTGCGCCGTAACAATATTGTATGTAATATTTATAAATACCTACTGCTCGAGCCTTTTTATCTTTTTTATAGTCCTAAAGAACACTGTCGCCTGGCCTACTCCAAAGTCGCGGACATTGTTTATACAAAAACATTTTGGCCTATTATATATATAACATATTTATTACTTCATAAATTTCGTACAAGTACCTACAATGCTCTCAATTTTTTTTTTATTAGATTTAAAAAGAAACGACTTCATTTTTTTAATATTCCCTATTTGTTTGCTGTAGTTTTCAGGTGCTCATAAAAGATTGTGATTGCTTTTGTAGGTCAAAAAAAGGTTACATCTGTATATTTAAATTACCGACCGCTCCCAATTTTATGCATGCTTCGATTGTAATATTAAAAATCTTGATAATGTAGATGCCTTATTTTATTCAGCTATAATTGTCCGAATTACACGCTTCACTAAATGTAATTTGTAATAACTTTGTCCTATTTATATTTTTCAAACTAACGTCAACTGACCAATGTACTATGATTTTGTGTTCCCTTGAGTTTTGTTCTACTTGCTCTTAGAAATTCCATCATTAAGTAAAAAGTAGGTAGGTACACAATAGTCAAATTGTACAGTCGTTAATGACACGTGCGGGGTGCACCAAACCATAGCATACAGGTCTTATTTATCGCGTATGTGATCGAGCAAAGTCGGTCTCGCGTCGCTCAGCATCTCGGCCATTCGCCACTATTCGGCCCATCGCACCACGGTCGTGCGCGCTGCTGCCAGGTGCAATATCTGCGAATCTCCATCCGATCGTAAACGCCTCACTGCGTTCCACATTGTTTTTGCGATCGATACACGGAACATTTATAACAAGTTTTCACTAACATCAAATTCAAATGAACAATAAGGTCGGTAATCCGTCGAATTAATATTTGAATCCATATTGAAACTTTTTCGTTCCATTTTTCAATATAAGTTAGGGAATAAGTGAGTTACTCGCGAATCCTCCTATCCTCCTCCATAAGAGTCATTGCACAATATTGTGTATTTGATTTCAACCACTTAAAAATACTACTTAATTCGCAGCTCTACATTTCAAAGAAATAACTGCACGTCACAAAGGGACAAAGGGAAAATCACGGCATAGTACACAATTCGCTATATTCGATTCGATAAGGTTAAGGTTAAGACGTGTAATTGATACATCAATATCTACTACACATTTTTTCAAAGCCAAACCTTCAAAACAGCACGAATTGGTTATGTACATTGGAGCTATGAACTCAAGTACCTAAGCAATATCATTGTATACTGTCGAAAGCTTCATAGATTGTACTGTAGATAGCACTAATTAGGGAAAGGATAGGGCGTACAGTAACGGAAAACATAAATGTTAATCGTTTGAACAATTACAAAAACGTTAGAATTATTTAGTGTTACACAATCATAAATTGGATTTAGGAAGTTACTTCAGCGGACCCAACATCCGCAGCACAACCCACGCGTCGCTTCCCGCCAAAAAAGCATTACGTTCCGCCATGATCCGCGAGCTCTCTAGAATCTGAGCCAGTAACTACAGCCGATTATTTTTTATAACAAAGTATCTGTGTAAATGGTAACTTATTCGCGGAGATACCTGCCATGACGAACAGCAGCGCAATTACGAACACAAGATGATCAAAGCTACGGACGCATGGTTCCCTTCTCTATAACAAAGAGAATTATAACTCTACTTGGGTGGGTATAAGTTACACTTAGGTGGCTGCAGCGACGATTTTCCGAGGTTTTCAACTTTTCTTCTCTTTTCGTGTTCTATAATCTTATATCATATATCTATATGAGTGTTCAATTTTTCTTTGTACGTATGTATAACTTATCCATATGGATTACGGTATTCTGCCATGTCGCCACGCATCGCGTCTAATCGTAGGGAGTGCGAGTCGCGCTTTCTACCCACATTTACGGTTAGACACAAACCCACAATTGTTTATGTTCTGAGTAGCTGTAATACACTTTAATTAAATGGACTCAACTGATCATTGAATTATATTGTCACACAAGGAAAACTGCACCATTAACTCTCCGAATCCTTACTCCCAAATTCCTCCCTCTGACTATGTAGATGTAGGTTTACTACGAGCAAACTTTAAAGCCCGGTAAAACGATACCGATAAAAGAGTCAAAGGGGATTATTGTAAAGCTGTCCAACCGAAACTTTAATTCTATTAAGCAAGCTTTCTCGAGTGTAGCACTCGACATCGCTCGGAATTAATTCGTGGTACATGCCAGTGAGTCTAACTCTTTTTAGACTACTATCTACTGTAGTTACATTCTTATTTAGTTTTGTCATTAGGTTTTAATCTGTTTTAAGTTGAAATGAGACGTAGTGAAAGCTTGTCGAAGAAAAAACAGGTTCGAAAAGTTTATTTTGAATAACTGACGTATCAGAAAACGCAGCTTAATAAACCCACAATACAGCTGATATGAGTAAAATCTTAGATAATACCATTCGTCCTCAGTTAGCGGTACAGCGCGGGTGTTGCGAGTCACAGCAAGTCGCATGAGTCGGTAGCTAACGGCCAACGGGACTGATTCGCGACAAATAGCTAACGTCATGACATTAATGATACATTTTCTTAGCCGTCTACATAAAGCTGTCATAACGGTCAAAAGCCGAAGAATTATGCATACAAACACACGGTATACTCAAATGAAGGGTACAGGACAAGAAGGGGCTCATCAACAAAACCAATAACCAGAGATAACCGCCAATCAAACATTAAAGATTTAATCTCAAGTATAGCAGATCGTTCAAAATCAAGACAATAAGAACTTTCTTTACCGGTTTTTCATGCAATATGCACCTTTTATTTAGGTTTGAGCTGCAATGGGCTCTTTTTAGACATTGATGGATTTTTTATTAATAGGATTTTCTCTAAAAATGAGCTCCGTATAGACTATTTTGAATGTATCATACGAAGGTCTCATTTGAAACGAATCGAATGAAAAAGTTAGTTGGATTTACAATAAATGTTGATGTGGCCCTTTTATTCCTGTACCCTGTAAATGTTAACTATTAAACAAACAAGAAAAGCGACCCTTGACAAGGCTGCATTGGGCTAACCTTCCAAGGTTTTTTTTTAAACGATCTCCCAGACTGCGTCCTCCTATGCCGTGGGTACAGTTTACAGACATACATCTCACATGTAAAAACACAAATATTTGTTCCGTCGGTGATCGAACCCGCAATACGTAGCGCACGAAGCCAATCGTTTAGCCACTTCGCCAAACGTGCCTAGCCTTAAAAATCCTAAGGCGTTGGACTCGACTCAGATATTTCACAAAGCTTAGTGTAAGATTTCTACTATACATAAAAATTAACATCTCCAAAACATATACATATACATTTAGCTTTCTAGTTAAGAAAAATGAAAGTTTTAGTAATTTCCTAATTCAAATCGTCTGAACCAGTAGGATAATAAAATTAGCTGCAAATATATCTACGAAGATACAACACTGTGGACTTGCGCGTTTATTATGTAAATCAATAGCATTCATGAGTATTAAATATGTCGAAAGAATAAACAATACTTACTTAAACATTTTTTTGCTTATAACTAATGAGATTTCCATTGTACATGGAAAATAAAATTGCTAATGAAATCAGCAATAGGAATTAATAGTAGAGCTTTTTTTTATTGTGTGCTAATGCGAATTGTCCGTGTGGTGTCCGGATTAAGAATATAGCAGCACTCCATCTCCTCCCGTGGATGTCGTAAAAGGCGACTAAGGGAATCTAAACCAGAGGGATGGGCAGCAGCGTCCCTTTTATGAATCGGTAGCCATACTGCGCTCACCAACCCGCCTGCCCAGCGTGGTGAGTATTGGCAAATACCCCCCGAAACTATTACACAATTGTGGAATCTATGGGGGAGGCCTTTGTTCAGCAGTGGACGTATAAATGGCCGATATGAATATGATGTGCTAATGAGTCTCAGTACTTAGGACTCCAAACTCTCAATTTTTTTTTGCTGTTAGCGCAATATGTTTCGCTATATTACTTTATTGTTGTATTACTCGTTTAACATGATTAGTTCGTTAGCTAAAGAACAATTCATGATGACGAACGCTTCAATTTTGCCAAACACACAAATTCTATACAAATAAATAAAATTTAAGTGTCTGTTTGTAATGTCAAAATAACAGCTTTTTACTAAATCAATAGCATAAAAACAACTTTTTTTGTCTGTCTGTCTGTTTGTTCCGGGTAATCTCCGAAACGGCTGAACCAATTCTGACGGGACTTTCACTGGCAGATAGCTGATGTTATAAGGAATAACATAGGCTACTTTAATTTTAGAAAAATAATTAGGGTTCCGCGCAGAAAAATTAAAACCTTTGAAATCCAATATATATATTCTATGTCAAGTGTCTATGTCGAAGTACTCTAAATTTCTTTTAAATTAAACGCGGGTGAAACCGCGGGTCCCAGCTAGTTACGTGATAAAATAATGTGTTTATCAATACCAACTGCTGCTGTAGCTGTGTATTTTTAACTACGCGTAGGGTGAATCACTTGTTTTGTACCAGACGGTTACGCGCAGTTCAATGCTGGCACAATGGCAGAGTACCTACTAGAACTCTTCGATGTGCCAGCAACGTAGTAGACGGACCAATCTATAGCCGACAAATAGGTAAGATGAGATGTTGTTAAGTACACTTTCGGCATGACCTCAGCTAACAGGTATTGCGATTGTTGACTTGAATTTTATAAATAAACAGTATGCAACAGGTTGCTAAGCCATGGTGCCATGGCCAGGTGCGCCCTATTGCCATGGTTATCGGCCCTTTACGCTTTCACACTTTACCTTGTTCAGTACCGCACGTGCGGAGTTTCATAAAATACTATTACCTGTACCTACTTCCGTAATATTTGCCCAGATCAATTTTTTTTTTTTATATCTTATCCCCACACTCGGATTTCTCCTGTGTCGTGGGTGCGTCTACAGACACAAATTCCACACACAATACACCCAGACCCGGAAGAACTACCTGCAGATCGGACAAATATTTGTTTTCCGTGCGGAAATCGAACCCGCGACCCGAAGCGGAGCAGCCGACTGTGTCAGCCACTGCACCAACCGTGCCGTCATTTCATTCATTTGCACTCTGAATATGCATCATATTTAAAGTACGAATGTCTTATAGATTTCTCTGTCTATATATTTCGTATAGATTTCTCTGTCTATATATTTCTTAGAAATAGATTTCTCTATTGGTAGGTGCCATGATGGATTCATATGAAAATTGTTAGTTTGATATTTCTCATAAGTTCAACCCACGGAATATTGTATATATTCCTTGGTTCAACCCGGCCGGGACAATTTCGGTTGAAAGCAAAAGATTCATCATTTCGGCCGAATGAAGTCCACTGCTGAACACGGGCCTCCCCCAAAGATCACAACAACGACCGATATGGGTGTGTTGTGGGCTCATTGGGGGGTTTTGCCATAATCGCCACGCTTGGCAAACGGGTTGACGATCGCAGTTGAGTTGTTAATGTACTCTAAAGACGCTGCTGCCCATCCTCCGGCTAATCCCTTTTTTCCCTTTTACGACACCCACGGGAGGAGATGGGGTGGTGGTATTCTAAGCCGGCACCACACGGTGAAGCAAAGATTATCGGTTTAAAAAAAACTATTAACTGACTGGTTCTTTTTAGGGTTCTGTACGTCGAATGAAAAAAACGTCTCCCTTAACCCTTAAAGGATTACTCGTGTGTCTTTCTGTCTGTTCGTCTGTCACAGCCAATTTTGCTCCGAATCTACGGGACCGATTAAGTTGAAAGGGGAATGCTTGTATCCAACAATGGACTTTATTTGGTATTTACTGAATATAAATATATATATAATATGCAGCCGGACCAGCTTTCAAATCACAAATTATCTTGGTTTGTTTACATTTGTAAGTGCATCATTGTGATTGTATTCTCTCTTGTCGTCTTGTCTCTTATTAAACAACGAATCGTCGTTTCAGCCAAATAAAGTCCATTGCTGGATACAAGCCTCCCCCAAAGGTCGCCACAACGACCAGTCTGTGTGTGTTGTGTGCTCATTGGGGGTTTTGTCTTAATCGCCACGCTTGGCAGGCGGGTTGGCGATCGCAGTTGATTTGTTAATACGCTCGAAGGACGCTGCTGCCCATCCTCCGGTTAATCCCATAGTCGCCTTTTACGACACTCACGGGTTGAGATGGGTTGGTGACTGAAATTTACTGAATATAGTGTCTATTATTGAATTCAGTGTTGTACCAATAACTTGATATGTGATTTATATTATTATATTTTCGTTTAGTCCGTGTGGTGTCCGGATTAAGAATATAGCACCACTCCATTTCCTCCCGTGGATGTCGTAAGAGGCGACTAAGGGAATCTAAACCAGAGGGATGGGCAGCAGCGTTCCTCCTGTAAAGCGGTAGCCATACTGCGCTCACCAACCCGCCTGCCAAGCGTGGTGAGTATTGGCAAATACCCCCCAAAATGATGACACAGTTGTGGAATCTATGGGGGAGGCCTTTGTTCAGCAGTGGACGTATAAATGGCCGATATGATATGATGATTTTCGTTTTATTTATATTTGTGACATTTAATTATGCATATACGTTCTGACATTTAAGTACATTTTAGTATTGTTACAATTTTTTTTTGTGTACATGACGTATTTATAGATATTGTATATTAGTTATATTACAGACTAATGTGTTGCTGGGAGTTTGTTGCGCCGTTTCTTCTCCCCAGCATAAACACTAGGAAGCGATGAAGGGTGGGCTTATACGGGTGCTGTCTAATGTTGACGTTCAATAATAACTAATAATTTTAGTCTATTTTGAATAAATGATTATTTCATTCCATTGATTAATTCATATTTCATTTCACTTAACCCAAGAACAAACATAACGTCGTAGTTGAAAAACATGTTTTCCCATACATTCCAACTGCAAACGTAAGTTTGTACGCACAATATTGAAAGATTTACCATGTTATTTTAGAACCATAGATTTCTTATAGGTTTTCCAGCTGCTATCGGTAAAGAGCTATTACATATATTTTTTCAAAACTCAGTATTTTCTGAGATAATGGTCAATTTTCGTCTACTTTCTTAAATAACTTTTATACTATATATTTTAAAATAATAAAATAAATTCCCTTACATTGCATATGTTACACGGTACAGTTTGTTAAACTTTATTCTTTAATTTTCTATATTTCTCCCCAAAAAGGACCCCATATTCAAAATTCATTTATTTACGTTCAAAGTCAAAGTCAAAGTCAAATATTTTTATTTCAAATAAACCAAATATTGGCACTTATGAAACGTCAGAATCTAAGTTGCACGGTTCCAAATAGTTGATCTATGGAGAAGAGCCGGCAAGAAACTCCATAGATACTCTTTTAAAATAATTGAGATTACAATGTTGATTGATACAAATTATGGTAAAACATATAACGAGCATGATGTAGGCAAATGTATATAAAAAAAAAAGCATGACGCATGCATCAGCATCGCTTAGCTCAACCATATTGTAGGGAACCGAACGATCCGATACACAACGCCACCGCCAGCAAGACATTTTAGTGAGCATGACAGACCGCTACTACCAGGCAAAAGGCAAAGTATAGGTACTAAATATATAACATTAACGGCAACATGATGCTAACACTAACGGCTACTTGATGCTCGCACATTTACAATGTATGAATAATTAATTTAATAATGTCAAAATATTAAGAAAATATTAGAATGTAAATTGCTATAATGGCTATTATATTAAACATAGGCAAATAATTTATATCATAATTATAGAATACAATTTTAAATAAGTCAAATTAAATGTCAAGATGTCAATAAAAAGATAAATAATAAGTCAAGTAAAATTTCAGGATGTCAACAAAAAAATTCACTACAATTTCTTTGTAAACGGTAAAACATTGATTGGGAACACGTCATTAATGCGAAAATTATAAAATATAAAATATATTATAAAGCGCCAGAGGGTCGCAGTGTGCAGGAGGGAAACGTTTGCCAGACATCGCTATCGTCGATGTAATGATTTATATTATAGTAGGCTTTCGAAATTAAAATGCGCTTAATGCGCTTAACGTTACAAAGTAAAAGTCAAAATCAAATATTTTTTATTTCAAATAAACCAATTACTGGCACTTATGAAACGTCAGAATTTAAATTGCTCGGTTCCAATTAGTTGATCCTATGGAGATTAACCGGCAAGAAACTCCATGGATACTCTTTTAAAATAATTGAGGTTACAATATTGAATTATATAGGTATTACACAAATTATTAGAAATATCACATAAATGTTTTTAAGGCTTTCTCAACACATTGCTGAAATATACATATAGCAGCTATACAGTACAAAGAGCACCTCACATATAATTGGTTACCAGGGAAGCCACATGTGCAGAAAGTAGCTAACGCCATATGTCCCTATCGTCAACATAGTCCCTAACCCTATAGTAGGCATTTTTTATGAGAATTGTTTTAACGTGTGCTTTAAACTTCCCATCTGTGAGATCAGTAATTGCTTTAGGTATCTTGTTATAAAATCGAATACAGTTTCCTAAGAATGAGTTATTGGTTTTTGACAGTCTAAATTTAGGAACAACTATTTTATGTTTATTTCTAGTATTTATACAATGAATGTCGCTCTTTACATTAAACATTAGCAGGTTTTTACGGACAAACATAATATTTTCAAAAATGTAAGGGGAGGGCACTGTAAGTATATTAATATTTTTAAAAATCTCTTTAAGTGATTCACAAGGACCCATATCATAGATGGCGAGAATGGCCCTTTTCTATAATATAAATATTGAATCTACATCAGCCGCCGCTCCCCACAATAGAATGCCATATGACATTCATCATTTCGGCCTAATGAAGTCCACTGTTGGACACAGGCCTCCCCCAAAGATCATCACAACCACCGATATGGATGTGTTTTGAGCTCATTGAGGGGTTTTGCCATAATCGCCACGCTTGGCAGGCGGGTTGGCGATCGCAGTTGAGTTGTTAATGTACTCGAAGGACGCTGCTGCCCATCCTCCAACTAATCCCTTAGTCGACTTTTACGACACCCACGGGAGGAGATGGGGTGGTGGCATTCTGAGCCGGCACCACACGGCATTATGCTGTGGAAATACGCAAAATATACTAGTCTGGCCGTAGCTTCGTCAGTTAGTTGCCTAATTTTTTTGACTGCAAATGCAGCAGAACTTAATCTGTTGGACAGAGCCTTTATATGAGCGCCCCACTGTAATTTAGAATCAATGGTTATACCTAGAAAAATAGTTTCATTTACTATCTCGAGTTTGTTGCCTTCAAGAATTATTTCCAATTCGACTGGAGGTACATTTGGCAATGAAAACTTCAAACATTTGGTTTTATTACTATTCAATAAAAGGTTATTTGCAGCAAACCATCTAGACAGAGGATAAGCTATCATTACGTTGTGTACCTTCATTGACATTCCTCTTGATTTTAAAAATAAGTGATGTGTCATCAGCAAATAAGACTATATTAGATAATGCTGACATCATAAAAGGTAGATCATTTATGTAGGCTAGGAATAGAAATGGGCCCAGAATTGATCCCTGTGGCACGCCCATTTTCACTAGGGACCCTGAAGATGTTATGCCGCCTATACCTACTTTAAGCTGTCTTTCAGAAAGGTAGGATAATACAAGCTCGAGAGCTCGACCACGAATTCCGTAGTGACTTAATTTGCAAATGAGCGTATTGTGATCAACGCAATCAAAAGCCTTGGAAAGATCACAAAAAATACCAATAGCATCATGTGAGCCCTCCCAGGCTTCTAAAATAT
This sequence comes from Diloba caeruleocephala, assembly GCA_947459985.1. Lineage (NCBI taxonomy): Eukaryota > Metazoa > Arthropoda > Insecta > Lepidoptera > Noctuidae > Diloba > Diloba caeruleocephala. The sequence continues at coordinate 24,179,790 of OX381606.1, read as the reverse complement.
GAGTGACTAGTTTCGCATCTGCGTCTGTAGTCGATCTACCCTTCGTGAAGCCGAACTGCCGATCGTGCAAAATATTATTAGCGTTAAAATGAACCATCATTTGATCAAGCATAATCTTTTCAAATACTTTACTTAATGTTGGAAGAACAGAAACAGGTCTATAATTAGAGGTATTATGCTTGCAGCCTGATTTAAAAATTGGGATTACCTTACTGTATTTCATCAAATCTGGGAATGTCCCACTATCTATGCAAAGATTGAAAAATTTTGCAAGAAACGGGGCAATGCTCTCAATTATAGATTCAAGTACTTTAACAGATATACCCGACAGAGTCACATGTCTAAATTGAAAAGCTGGAATATAATTACAAAAATATTGCTTAAGTAGAGATTATGAACAGAACACAGGGGACGAGTCAAGTGACTTAGTAATTTCGATCGAAATATTTGTGAAAAAACGTTCGAATGTGTTAGCGACTTCAGCCTTGTCTGTTAAGGTTTTATCTTCGATTTTCAAAGATAGATCAGGATCCCGTTGATTTATTTGCCCAGTTTCAGATTTTATAACGTTCCACACTGCTTTAATTTTATTCCCAGATTTACTAATTTTGCTACTGATTAATTCGGATTTAGCTAACGCGCATACCCTTTTAAATAGTTTTGAGTAATTCCTAACATACTCATGAAAAGATTTATCAGATGTAAAAGATTTTTCATAATACAAATTGTAAAGCACATCCCTACTTTTCCTAATGCCTTCAGTAACCCATGCATACACGTACGTGTTTGGGTCGCAGAAATCCATATGTGTATCAAATTTCAACTTAATCGAACCAGTAGATTCGGAGCAAATTGGCTGTGACAGACGGACAGACAGACAGACACACGAGGGATCCTATAAGGGTTCCGCCGTTTTTTCCTTCGGACGTTCGGAACCCTAAAAAGGTATGGTACACTTGCTAAAACTGAATTAATTAGCAACTTAATAAGTAAATCTGTAAATAAAATAAAAGCTAGGAAAGTTATTAGGTCAGAAACTGTGGTGGTGGTGAAGAAAAAAAACTGTCAGAAAAGTTAGGCTGGCGTTATAAAGCCGGAATACCTCTCTGAACTCAGAGACGGAACTCATAACCTGAATTGAAACCTCAAGAACCCTAAAATTCTGATTGATCAGCAGTCTCGTGTTTCTCGGCTCAGGCGAACGTCTTTGGTTGGTAAATATGGAAGTGGAATTGATACTCATCGAGCTCAGTACTTTATTAAACAGAAGCCTGCGAATACATTAGATTCATCCTCTTAATGTTAATGGATGAAGGGAGAGCCAGTACCACATTACGGCGAGAAAATTACACGTAATTTGAAGAAATCAGAATGGGGGTGGAGCATAATTAAATTATATGCAATTCCGAGCTTGTTTTTCCTAATTATTATTTTAAACACACCACTTCAATAAGAAAAAGTCTTTTAAAAGTTTAAATATAAAAAATACCGAAGATTTATGGGTTATTTCTGTTAAAGTACTAGAATCTGTAACTGATAACATTGTCCCGATAATAACAAGGTTTTTTTTTATCTTTGTACGGTGGCGGTACTTTTACTGATCTGATGACACACAGTAAAATGGTCCCAAATCTCAAATCAGGCTGCAGGCATAATCCATCAAATTATAGTCCGGTTTCTGTTCTTCCACTTTTAAAGTCCAGAGTAAAGTTTTTGAAAGATAATACCTGATCAGATGATAATTGATAATTCTACAAAAGAAATGGATTTTACAGTGCGTCACAAAGTAAATCGACGACAGACGCGGGTTCGAATTGGTCACGCACATTTTAGAGGCCTGGCATGGCTCACTGGATGCTGTTGGTATCTTCTGCGATATTTCCACGGCTTTTAATTGCGTGGATCACAATATGCTCATTCGTAAGGCACTACGGAATGTATGATCTACATACAGATAGTTGTTTCTGGTCTGGGTGTTTGTGCATGTGAAATGTTTGTTTGTAAACTGTACCCACAACATAGGAGAAATCATATTATGGAACCACGTATAAAAAAAAAAGGTGTAAAATCACGAGGATCTCTAATAGTAGTAGAAAATAGGCGTACCTCAAACCTCAAAATAAACCCCTGCTTAGATAAATGATCACCAAATACATGATGACTAAATTATCTTGTTTCTTTCTTTTATGACATGTCCCTTATTTTTTAAATCAATAGAAAAGATGGCGAACATTTACATGTAAAGATTCTTCGAAACTATCTTTTGCTGAATAGTTACAAAACGAATGTTAAAAGTTTTCGTTGCCATACGGAACCCAACTCGAATTTATCTTAGCGCTCGAAACTAACAAACTTGATCTTATAAATGAAAATGTTTTCTTGCGCATCACTACTGATTCGAAGTTACGAGGAGAGCTCACATCCAGCTTTGTAAAGCAGGTTAAGTTCTGCTGCATGTGCAGTTAAAAGATAATGCAGCTCACTGACGAAGCTACTGCTAGACTAGTCAACTTCGCGTATTTTCACAGCATCATGTCCTATAGCATTCTGCTTTGGCAGTTGCATGTGTCGTTGACTCAGTTTTTGCATTGTAGAAAAGGGCTATCTGCTCTTATCTACGACGAAGCCCGACGAAGAAGATATTTTTGAATAATCATTTAGGTATTCTTAGCCGGCGCCACACGACAGCATACATACAAATCTACATACTATAGTTACGGTCAAATACATAGAGTTAAATATACTACATACAATAAGTAGATACTACAATAGCAGTTATAATAAGAAAAACACTTGTTCAAACAGTACGGCTACGCAATAATGTTTAACTAAGCGACGTGCTACTGAGCCTGCATGCCGCAGGACAGCACTCCTGCCATCGAATCTTAAGCACACACTGACACTCTGTTCTGTTCTGTTTGCACGGGTTTGGTTAGTAAACGTATCGGAACAATCTAAAACAGCACATTAAAAGAATTTAAAACCAATTTCGAAAATCCAAATGTGCACACTTGTAACGCTCCTTTGTTACTAAATGTAAAAAGAAAAGGGTAAAAAGTTTTAAAAAAATAAAAAAATATGGCTGATTTGTTATTAGTCATTCGTTTCGAGTTCTATTTAATTATTAATGGACTTAACGGTTATATTAAAGGGCTTCCATAGAATTAAAAGCCGATCTTCTATCTATCTTCGAGATATATCGTGTTCACATAAACACTGACCAACTGACGTCTAAGATTGTTTTCTTGAATCAATTTTTGTATAGTAATATTCTAAATAAAAGATGTCAGAATTGTTCATTGGAATCTTCTCTTGCCATTGTACGTTTTTTAACCATATAAGTGCAATATAGATTTTGTGTACATAATTTAATAATAATATAATTTTCTGTAACTATGAATTTTGTAACCATTGGAGTATATTCATCCAACGCATGCTATTCTATTAGGAGTGTTCCTGTTAAAATTAACAGTTTTTTTGTGACATGTCTCTTAAACTGTTATCTATTCAGTAGGCAAATGTGAGACAAGTGGCGCACGCATACCGCACGCTCAGAGTACGGCCGCCGCACTATAGAAAATAGTAGAACAATGACACATCAAAAATAGTTTTTACCAATGTCACTACTAGCATGTTTTTAAATTATATTTTATAGTTTAAGGGCCAAACTATACCATAATGCGGGAATAAAAATAAAAAGTTAAAGCCACAATATTTATTCTTTTTACGGATGTACGTGTTACTTAATGAATATGGATTTGAGCATATCTACAACGCATATCTTCAGGGATTACATTCGATAGGAGAAGGAAAAGAAGCGAATCTTGTGGAAATATTATAGATGCGCATAGATGACGCAAGGCAGACAAAAATACCAATGGATCAAGACGCATAAAGCACTTTTATTGATTTAGATTTAACGATAGCACAATATTTGTACCTGAGGAATTTAACAAACGAACGAAATTGTTTTATTAACCCAGCACATTAAAAAGTACCTACAAGAAATTAAACAAACCTGCTATCCAGCATCTGCCGCAAAAAAATTTCAAGATTTATTTGATCACATTTCTACTGAAATTTTGACCATAGATTCCGTGAATAAGAATGGATTGGAACATTTACTCATAAACAGCATTACGGGGGCTGTGATGGGTCATGTGATCAAAGCCAGCAAAAACTTAACTGAACTTATTTCTGGTGCAAATGAATTAATCACTTCTTTCGCGCCTATCAAATTAATTGCTAACAGGCGTTGTTGTTTGGCAAAATCCGGTACCTCAACTGTTCGTTTTTGTCGGCCTATATTAATAGAATTTAGCAAAGAAACTGCCATTAAAACTAGAGCTGTTCTGGATGAAATAAAATGCCAAATTGATTCTCTGGGCACATCATTAATTAATAAAGAACACCTTCTTGTGAGAGAGAGAGTGCAAGTGACGCATGAACTCTTTCTAACAATGATATATGGCAAAGTAGCTCAGTATTAACGGATACGCCTTCTGGTTGAAAATATACTAAATTTGGACCTAGTCCACGGCTAATGAACGATTTACCTAAGGTCACCAGGCCTGAATATAAAAATTCTTATCAATACAGACTACATTACGTGCCTGGATTCGTTGTATGGAAATGATATTACATATTTCCTACAACCTTCCTTTCTAAACATGGTCAGCCACAAGCGAAGAAAAGAAACGACTAAAGCAATATAGGAAAACCCTGGTACAAAAACGTTTTCGTGACGATTAGGATTGATCATCGACCAACCACGACAAGTAAGTGGCAATTCTAATAGTAATTCTGCCAGAAGATTGCAAGCTAACAAGCTAGCAAATTTACATTTCTGTAACTGTAGCACAGTTACAGAAATGTAAATTTTGTTTTTAAACGACTTTATGTCATTCTGCAAGCACTTTCATCAGGTTTTTTGGCAAATTTAGCAGTTATGCTATACCAGGATCTATGTGAGCAATTATGAATGGTAGTATATGCCATCTTCAGTTCACAAAATATTGATTCATGGAGAAAGTGCCATAAATCATTTTGCAGTGCCTACAATTGATCAACTTTCAGAAGATGCGCAAGAATCCCGTAATTTGCGTTACAAAATATTTCGCCTTCATCATGCCAGAAAATGTTCTCGATCAGCTACAAATGATATATTTAAATTTGATTTGAATACTCTTCTTTATAAATTAAGAAGGAACCTGACAAAGATACCTTAGGTCTTTTGAAAGTGAACGAACTCATTTCAGACCCCGAAGTTCACTAAGTATACCTTTAGCATATTATAATTAGTATTCAATAAAATTTGTTTAAATTTATAATAATTATTTTTTCAAAATATTTCTTATAAATTATATGTTAAGAATTAAGTAATAATTTTGTAAAGACTTCACATTTTGTATTTTTTTGTATATTAATTTGTATTATGAGTTAAGTATATATTAATTATTTATGCCGTGTGGTACCAGCTCAGAATACCGCCACCCCATTTCCTCCCCTGGATACGATACAAGTTGACTAAGGGATTAGCCGGTGGATGGGCAGCAGCGTTCTTCGAGTACATTAACAACTTAACTGCGATCGCCAACCCATCTGCCAAGCGTGGCGATTATGGCAAAAACCCCCAATGAGCCCACAGCACACCCATATTGTTTGTTGTGGTGATCTTTGGGGGAGGCTTGTGTCCAGCTGTGGACTTCATTCGGCCGAAATGATGAATTAGTTTTTGTACACATTACAAATAGTATTGTTAGTAAAAACAAATAAAATGTGGTCCATTTTAGATGCTATCGTTTTTATTTTCGTTTTTTAATACATTACGTTAAAATGAATCCTAATAAAATACATCCTATTTATACACTACTTTATATTTGTGCAAAATGTTAACAATATATCTTTAGAATTAAAAGATTCATCGATTTTATATCCGAAACAGTCCTCGATTTTCCATAGTGCGCCGGGGTGCGCACGGCGACCGCCACAACAAGCCGGTTAGATCACCACAACCGACAACGGACGCGGCGCACTGGCGTTAAGCTCTACTGGATATATGAATGTGTAACAAGAAACCGCTATGTATGATAAAAATGAAACTAAGCAACATAAACACAACAATTCTTAAGATTAATTCACTTCCGATGAGTTTTGGTTTAGATAATTATTGTGTCTACGAGTTCACATACCTTGAATAACCCAATTAAGTAATCGTTAAAACAGATGTTGTTTCTGTAATGTATTAAATAACGTAATACAATTAGTAATCAATAATATGACTCAACGGAGACAGGCAAAGTTAAGATAGTACTGGAGAGTCAGGTTAACTGTTGAATCATTAACTTTCGCTCGTTGATGCCGATGCTGTTGAAGTGAGCATCGTTTAGCCACTTAGCCTTAAGATCATTTTACTATTACTATTTAATTTACAATAACTTAAATCATTGCGCATTGGTCCGAATAAAAGGCTATTCTATTTTTTAAATACAATTTTTTTTAATTGGTCTCATTCAATAATGTAAACTTCGTATGCAAGCAACCTTAACAGATGCAAAAAAAATAAACTACTACAATATAAAAATCACCTAATAAAAATAAATGCCGAATTATCTTATCTTTTTAGCTTTATTAAATTATAATATAAATACTTTTTAACGGTTTACTACTACGTCATGGTTCTAAAAAAAAAAGGAAACCTCATTGGTTTTTTTTTTTTTGTGACAAGCCCGCACATTCCCAACCACTGCAACTCCTGTAAGTCAGGATCTACAATTTTTTTTAAACATTTCCCCACACTAGTTTCTCCTGTGTCGTGGGTGCGTTCACAAACACAAATTCCACACACAATACACCCAGACGCGGAACAACTACCTGCAGATCGTACCAATATTTGTTCCGTGCGGGAATCGAACCCACGACCCTGTGCGCAGCAGCCGACTGTATCAGCCACTGCACCAACCGTGCAGTCTAATTATTTGATTTGATATGAATTAATATGATCATAAATTCGCTAAGCAAGGAATGTGCGTCGCCGGTTGTAGCCTATACCACTTCTTGCAGTTTCACAAGTAACATTCCGTTTTCTAACGAAGACGATGGATACATTACCCACATTGTTTAATAACGGTTAATGCTACCGTATCCAACAAAATATTCTGGTAAACGGTTCCAAAAATTATATCAAGGTCTGAGTGAATTATATTAACAGCGTTGGGTTAAAAAACATCTTCAGTATCAGAAAACAAAGTTAACTTTACGTGGAGATATAAGTATACACATGATCCATATAGATCAATCAGTCTCAAATCATTACAAGTTTAGATCTAGCTTAAACAAGTAAGATATCCAAATAGCAGGCTCAAATACGTATATGAGTAAAGTCCAAAGCCTCGTAGAGCCATCAAACCCTTGAAACTTTAACGGCCACGATACCTAAATCTTAGAAAGGCCCAAGATTAATTTCGTCTAAAATTAAACATTTATCAAGAAGAAGGTTCAGAATAAGAGAAAAGCGTACCGACATGTATCTACTAATACTAACTTGAACAGAGATTAAAATCATATAAAGAAACTAACTACCCGTAAATGTGTTTTTATTCAACTAAACGATTACTACATTCTTAATAAGTGTTAAATTGCCTTTAAGCGCAGGTTAAGAGCAGAAGTGTCACGTTATGTGAAATTTTTGAGTCTGTCACGTGAAGTTACAAACACGCTTTCTTAACATACCAACACCACTTAGAGCAGAACATAGATTACCTTTGCGCAAGCAATAAACGTCTTACTTGATGTCCTGTTTGGAGTGCAGCCGTAGGGGCTCTATGGAGCCAGGACGGAGGGGTTGTGATCAGTGAAAAATATTGAGAAATAAAAATAAACAACTCTTCGAAAAAACTGTCCAAAAATAAGTCTCATATCTTCGAAACGGACGAAGAACTTAGACACATTCACATAAGTGTGATCTATGCGAAAAAAGATTATCTTCTCATAGAGCCCTTAAGAACACGCTCCAGCGCTAACCTCTCTGCCCCTAAGGCGACACCGACTGGTCGCCGACTTTAATTAAACCGATGGGAAGATTTAACAGCTGAAACTAATTATCAATCTAATCCAAAATCTTTCGATTTAAGGTTTTGAAGTTCATCTGATTTTGTGTTAAGTTCATACAAAAACAGACAAATCCTTATTCGCCGTGAGAGCAGTGACTTTTTAGGGTGATGCAAACTCGCGTTTGTGATACGCACGTCCATCGCGACACTAGCTATTTGTAGGCTTCTGTATCGATCGCGCGATTATATCGATGCAGTATTTCAATAAAAACGTGTGTTTGTAGCGATACAAACGTGCGGTTGAATCGATGCATACGCAGTACGCACGTTTCTATCTATGCAGACGCACGTGTGCATCAATGCAGACGTGCGTCGTGACAAAATCAGCGAAGGAATAAATCTAACTGACGCCACGCGTTACCATAACTCGCTACGTATCAACTTCAATTGAACTCGTCGCGCTGTGGCTGTCAATAAATAAGTGTTTAGTAATTTTAAATCTTCTGCGTCGTTGCTGGATTACGCTCACGTCGATACTATATCGCGTTTGCGTCGAAACTTCATCGCGTGTGCATCGACACTGTATTGCATTTGCATCGATACTGTATCGCGTTCGCATCGATACTGTATCGCGTTCGCATCGCGATAGTATATAACCGATCCGTAGTATGTAACCGATCTAAACTATATCTATGTCAAGTCATCTTCATATCATTATCTGACGACTATAAAATAACTTTGAGAAACGATAAACAGATTAACGAAATCCAACATGCATGACAGTTTCACACCACACTGCTTGTAGAAAACTAGCGTGTAATCAATCATATTCACATAATAAGACTCTAATTTTCATTTTTAATGCAGTACGTAATCCATTTGATCGCAGCCGATACAAAGTCTGACACAATATTAATCATCGCCGTCCCCGAAGTAGCACACTCCTCGACCCGCAGGTTTTACACAAATTATTGGACATAATCATTTTTCCATAAATAACGGAAGCGGAGTGATTTATAGTACCTAAGTAGGCCAAACTGACTGAAAAAATATTGAGATATTTATGCGACTTTACTTAAATACGCATTATTAATAGAACTCTAATTATGCTTTGCCGATCTCTTAAACCTAGAGAATTTAGCGACCTTAAATATAGATTTAGCGAGGTAGGAGGCTGGCGAAATTCCACTTGTAAGAGATCAAAGATGAAGTGGAGGGATTTTACGATTGAAATATTCAGTTTTACGAGAGAAAAGACGTTGATATGTATTGGTCATGAATAATGCACTACAGTACCGAATAAGTATTTACCGGTTTATGGGGGATTTCACAGCCAATAAAATAAACAGCATACCTTATGTTTAAGTGTAACGTAGAATTCATATACTTTGAAATATAATTACAAAAGCGTAAACTATGTCGTGTCAAGAAGAATCTAAATAAACAAGCATTCCTCTTCAAGATCGACTTCGTACAGTAAGAAGTTTTATTGTAATCTAAGTATATTAAATAATTCATAGTAAATTTAGTTGACAATGAAAAAGTAGACTGTCTACATATATTATACACCTATCAGTCATATCAATCTTACACTGTACACAGGGCCTGTCATTAACAGAATATATAGTTGTATTATAATAAAAACACTTTTAAACGGATTCTATCGCGTATATTTTAGGTTTTTGTTTTTCCTGACGTTTCAAATGCTTTGCAGCATTCGTGGTCGCAGGATGACTAACAAAGCATTCGAAACGTCAGGAAAAACAAACAACCTAAAATATACGCGATAGAATCCGTTTAAAAGTGTTTTATTATAATGTGTAATACTCGCGAGAACCTAAGACATTATTATATAGTTGTAGTTTTTATATAGTGTATATTGTCAAAAAACATACACCGTAACATACACACGTGTTTCATAGTTAATCTATCCCTAACTCCTAAATCGATATTAATACGTTTGAGAGTAGAGTTTACTGATGGGTGAAGACAGAAACTCAAGACTTTTAAATTACATAAAATCCAATCGCACATTCCTTTTTAAAATGTAAATATTGTACCGGATCATGAAAGTAATGCAAGGAAAGCCTCTTCTGTCGCTAGTAATACCGATCGTGTCTTGAATTAATTTTAGCGCCCGACGTTGAATGACGAGCTACCGTAGAACCGATGTACTGCTGCGTGGTTCATTACGTAATAACAATATAAACAAGCACTTGTATAAGAGTGAATGCCTAACTGTGGTTATGATAATATGTGAAAGCATATCGCAGTTAGAGCAAACATCACAAAACGAATCCTTTTCACCATATTTGTACTATGGATATTCGTCCGATTCAACATTTACTTGGATCGATACAATATAATTCAATCCATTCGAATTTTGTATCGAACATCTGGCGGATAAAAAAGGAACGGAAGATTGGATCGAAAAAATCGTCTAGAACGTTTTAATTAAATAAAAAAACTTTTAGTAGGTTGCGTGTCTTGCTGGCCGGAGGTTTACGGACTCGCTTCTGGGTTTTGGGGTCAAATCCTGGCATGTACTGTAACGTACTCGGGATCTTTGGGTGACGTGTTTAGGACTATGAAATGATTATTATAATTCAATCCATTCGATTTTTGTATCGATACAATAGTTTACGATCATCTGGCGGATCGATAAAAACAGACTATGCGCAATTAAAGAAAGAACAAAAAGGGAGGAAAGGCTTATCAGAACGTCCTTTCTCGTTGATCAATCACACAAACGTAACAAAGGACTAATAGGAGGCTACATATCAATCTGCGAAATCAGCTTAAACTGGAAATTTAAAACTTTATTTATATGTAGCCGTGTGTATGACTATCAAACGAAGGGGTTTAAACAATCAAAAGAACTTTGGACGGCGAAAACAAACAGAAATACCAAATAAACTGTTAGTGATAAATTGATTTCATATTTCTTACCGAATAACCGCGTTGCCTGGCCTGGCCTGGCCTTGCCAAAATAAGGCATTCTAGGTTTGCTGTCAAACGAAATAGGCAACGATACACGCTAGACAAAAACGAAAAACACTTCGCAAAACAACACCACGCGTTAAATTTGCGTTCCAGAAACCCGCGGATTGTGACTGACTGTCAACGGGCGGTTAATTGTGACATTGTCACTGTCAGCTCCATTCAGCATTTGACCGTCAAAATACCGAGTATTTTGAGTTCGTTGATCGCTCTGATCTTCTGCTCTAAACTTTTCACACAATCTAGTTTGACCGAGTGACCGTGATGAGCGAGCATTAAGCGTATATTTCGTACTTGTTCTGCGCGATTACTGCACCAGCGCCTATATAATTGGCAAGGTACAGAATACAGAACAATTGTCTTGTACAGAATATGGGTGAAAAACGCATAATGGGTCTTCTCTTTTATATTGATGCGCCCGCCTATCAGGAATTCAGAACAGAAACCATATCATTTCGGCCGAATAAAGTCCACTGCTGAACGGCCTGTGTTCAAAGATCCCCACGACGGCCGACATCGGTGTGTTGTATGCTCATTGGGGGGTTTTGCCATAATCGCCACGCTTGGCAGACGGGTTGGCGATCGCAGTTGTGTTGTTAATGTACTCGAAGGACGCTGCTGCCCATCCTCCGGCTAATCCCTTAGTCGACTTTTACGACACCCACGAGAGGAGATGGGATGGTATTCTGAGCCTTCTTATTTTATTTTATTTTATTATATCGGATAGGGAAGGTGCGTATTTACGCGACCAGGACATTTACACCAGATATTTACTATCAAGTACGCGCACCAGGTAAGACTTGTAACTTAACTTGACTTGTCGAAGTACTCTAAATTTCTTTTAAATTAAACGCGGGTGAAACCGCGGGTTACCAGCTGGTTTCTATACAAACGTGATTGCGCTCCTTATTTATATTAAAGGCACGGATCAATTTCCTATGCAAGTATTTTTACGTTCAAGGCTTGGACGTATATTACGATTATTTACGGATCACTTTTCTATGCAGTAGAAAATACTTGGATTGGAAGTATTTCGAACCCTGGTTTTTGGCGCTGGTATCTTAAAGGTGGACGTACTTGGAAGCCCTGGTATTCGATTTTACGAGTACAACCCATGCCTAGTGTGGGTAGTACGTAGGCATGTGTAACTCAGGTCTGAGCCGGTTCAATTATTCAGATCACAGAGACTTGAGCTGCTGAGCTGCGGTTCAAATGCAACATAGACAGCTCACGGCTCATTGACAGCTCACAGAGCATAATGAAAGCTTTGCAAATCGTTTTTGAGTCTATATTCGCTCAAGTAGTCCCTTTGAGATGCTTTGAGCTGTTGATCTATGGTTAAATCTGATTTGTTCTGTGAGCTGACGTATTAGTAACTGAATGATTAAAGGTGCATAAATAAAACGCGAAGCATAACATATTTATTACTAAATATTTTAAAAAAAATGGGAAGGTGCGTTTATTTTTCACATACCTAACATAAAAAAGAAAAATCGCCTATTATGTTTTAAACCTATAATAAGAAAGAGATGTGAAAAGTGGCGGTTAAACCTGTTCGAACCAGTAGAGTGCGCGCCGAGTCACAGTTCACAGTATAGCAAAGTACCTACTTGAGCTGACCTGCGAGCCGGCTCGCAGCTCCGGTTCAAGTGCTTGAACCGTGATCTGACCTGCGAGCCGGCTCGCAGCTCCGGTTCAAGTGCTTGAACCGTGATCTGACCTGCAGCTCATGCTGATTTGTTGAGTTACCCATGTCTAGTAGTACGGCTACGGTCCGGAAGCCCTGGTACTCGATTGTACGAGTATGGCCCATGCTTAATTTCGGATATTATACGATCTTTCAAAAATTTGGGGGTCAGAAGGATTTTAGCGCCCGCCATAAGCGTAACATTCGGCGGCGGACATCATGCAGTCGCAAGCCCAATCCGATCATCATTCCCCGTTTAACCTTTGGAAAGATCGATGAAACAGTGTTCACTGAAAGACTATGTACAATTGGCGGTAACGAAACCATAGCGCCATTCAATTCGATGCCAACGCCATCTATCGAGCGGCGGTTAAGTTTAAGATATCGCCGTCCGCATCACCACATTTGACGCCTAATGTACGCGATAATTTCATTGATAAAATGAAATATGAGAAACATATTCATAAAATGTACCTATCCCTTCAAAACTGTTATTTAATAAAAACAAACAATTATAAAATTAAGTAATATTTTTTTACAATCAAAGATAATTACGTAGTGAACTACCTTTTCCTTAATAATTAACGATTTGGCACAAATCTAAAGCACGTTTACCATATTTTTACAACGAAGCAAGATTATTTTTCATTCAAAATAACTTTCACCAGATGAATACGTAATTATCCATTGAATAAAATAGATTGTTTGACGGTAAACCATCAAGATACTAAGTATCAGCCGTCAAATCTGGCCAAACAGATTTAATCTAAAATTAGTAGTCATATTTCAAAGCGACAGGTGAGCAAGCTTTTAATGAAATAACTCGTATTAAATATACCTTCGAAGCAAACCCGAGGTGCGACGACAACGACTTTGATTTCACAACATTTGGTAAACTTTAATCGATCTGTCACTCAAACCAAGAGCTCGACAACTGGTGAATTATTTTAGCTTAATTAACTGACACCGCCTGACACGGATGAATAAAGGATGAGACCTTTGCATCAATGAGTTATATCAGAATACATTTTATAGCAAGGTCTTTGATCAGCGTAAATCTTTGCACATGCCAGTTGCGGCGAACTAATGCAAATAAAAATGGATTAAATTTGATTAACTAATAACTAGGCAAAAAGGTGTATACAGAGTGTCCAGTAAATAGCACGACATACTGCTGGGGGTGAGAGCTTGGGTCAATACCTACCAAAAAAACAATGTATGTTTAGCAAAATCTTACGGATTTACAGTAGTACAAAATTTTCCGAAATATCCAAAAATCTCTACCTTGACACAGATTTTTAAGCATCTCGTAATGAAAAATTCTTTTTCAAATTTTTTTTTTTACCTCAATTTATTTTTGAGTAGTTACTTTACTCATTGATAAGTCTTTATTCTATTAAAAACTAAAATGTTTTCAAGAAAACAATTTTTATTTAAATTTTCACAGTACAATTTTCTTATCGCTTAACTTTAACCTACAGTGGTGAAAAAAAAAATCCGTAAGATTTTGCTGAACATATATTGTGTTTTTTTTGGTAGGTATGTCGCGGAGTGCCTCCCTCCGTGTTCCTTCCCGGTTAGCTCAACAAGGAGGCTCTCTCCACGGCAGCAAGTAACGGAGTTCAGTTATTGTGATTCAATGAAACGTAGCATATATGTTATATAGGTATATTGATATTCACAACTTCAACACTTCATCTTCATGGTGATGTTTATATATTTCAAATATAGCTTATAAACACAATATTTAAGCTAGTCAAAAATAAGTAATTGTTATATTGCAGGAGACTATTGGTCAGAGCGACAGCTGTGTGTTGAACCACTAGCGTTCAGAATCCAATGTCTAATGATGATCATCAAAATATGAAGAGCGACTCTACGTCACATAAATTCGAATTTTGATTTGAATAAAGAATGAATCGTGAGGTGGACAGTGATGGAAGTAAAAGGTATGAAGTCATGAAAGAGGTTGATTGAAATGAAGATGAAGGATGACTTCGTCACAATACCCCGCTGTCCCGGTGAAAAAAAAATCATGTAAGGATTTTTTTTTTGCAATTAAACAATAAATCAATCATAAAGCGTGTCATAAAAAAAAAAGTAAAAACAAAAAAGTCAAAGAAATGGTAAATGTGAAATAAATTTTGTAGGTGTGGATGCTATGTAACAATGAGAATATACAATAGATTGGATTCCCAACACATACAACTAACACAAATCACGCATGCATTCTTCATCATTCAAAGTCTTATTTCCATTATTGGAAAAGGACGCCAAACATAGAGTAACCCTAGACTATAATAAAGGTTACTCATGGAATCAACCTACAATAGTGTAGGCTTATTTAGTGTCAGTCACCACCCGCTGACGTTAGGTGAAAGTGTAGCTAAGGCTTATTTAGAGAGTCGCTAACCGCTCTGTAATATATATACAAGGAGTTAGCCAAATAGGCTTACGTACCTAACTATAAGGACGATACGTCTGAAAGACGAATATAAGATATAATATCTTATAAGTATTAAAATAATTATTTGCATATTATATGCAATTAAGATTAATTGACCGAGGCTTATTTAGAGAGTTGTCGCCGCTCTTTTAGTAAGAAGTTTTGTTGGTGTATTATACTGGGTATAGAATAGGGCTTATTTAAAGAGTTTCAATCCGCTCTGTACTGTACGTTAATGGAAAATTAATATAATAATTAGTATTACATTATGTACATAGAGTAAGTAAGTATTTATAGGGTGATAATTGAGTTTAAGGTAACGTTTTAAATGATTCCGAAAAGGTTATGTTAAAAGAGTATTGGATAAAATGATAAGTAAAGAGGAATTATATACATAAAATAAATAAAAATTGGTAAAGGGAAATTATATCAAATTAATACTTGATTAGTTATTAATCAAATAAATCCTGAAGTTAATATATTATTCTCTAAAAGGGAAAGACGAGATTTTAAATCATTATATTTTAAATCCATTATATGATTGAATGAAAAAACTATTAATGGTGATTATGTTATGATATGGTATGGTATGGGATAAATAGTTTAATTAAATATAATAATCTATTGTGTAATAAATAAATACTTTGTTTGGTCTTCAACCACCTAGTACAGGAGTGCGTCTCGGTAGTCGGTTACGGAAACCTCGAGGAATACACCCTGTACGTCGGTGGTCTGCGTGCGCGTATACCTAAGGATACTCTCCTTAGGCACGCTGTAAGTGTATAACCGATCTCGTCTTGAAGTGACCACGAATGGTTTTAAGAACACTCCAAGATTCGAAAAGGTTTATGATTCTACCGTTGGGTAGATTGGTAGTGTATGTATTCGTGGATTAAGTGATTATGTGTCCTGTAGGAGTATCTGTTTAGTGTAGATATATAAATAAATTCTACTTGATATAATAAACCTAATTAAATTAAAAATAAATTATGAATGACGTGACAATGACTTACTGACAGCTGCCCTCTGACACCTAAAACAAATATTATATTTTCTATTTGTTATAAATCTAGACAAATATAATTAGCACTGAATAAATAACAAAATTATGAATGAAAAAAAAAAAATAACAACAGTTATAGAAAACACAGGTAAGTTTACAAAAAGATATTGTTCTTTACTGCCAAAAAGTGTACCCAGATATAAATAGATGTCGGCTGTAAATGCCTTTTAGAATTTTGAAAAAGATAAATAATTATGGAAAATCCTTCTGTAGTTCGCCGTTCAGGCCTCCCCGAAGATGGTTGATGATGATAACTTTCTTCTTATATTATGTAGCTAGATGATTAGGCAGCTGACGAATTGGGTTGGTGGGTATTCTTCAAATTGGGCGCCAGTGTCGCGGAGTGCCTCCCTCCGTGTTCCTTCCCGGTTAGCTCAACAAGGAGGCTCTCTCCACGGCAGCAAGTAACGGAGTTCAGTTATTGTGATTCAATGAAACGTAGCATATATGTTATATAGGTATATTGATATTCACAACTTCAACACTTCATCTTCATGGTGATGTTTATATATTTCAAATATAGCTTATAAACACAATATTTAAGCTAGTCAAAAATAAGTAATTGTTATATTGCAGGAGACTATTGGTCAGAGCGACAGCTGTGTGTTGAACCACTAGCGTTCAGAATCCAATGTCTAATGATGATCATCAAAATATGAAGAGCGACTCTACGTCACATAAATTCGAATTTTGATTTGAATAAAGAATGAATCGTGAGGTGGACAGTGATGGAAGTAAAAGGTATGAAGTCATGAAAGAGGTTGATTGAAATGAAGATGAAGGATGACTTCGTCACAGGTATTGACCCAAGCTCTCACCCCCTGCAGTATGTCGTGCTATTTACTGGACACTCTGTATAATCAGGTAAACTGTTTTTAATCTAGAACGGCATAAACATTGAGTGAGAACCAAGTTTGTATCAAGTCGTGATCAGAGTTTTGATATAAAGCTACAATTCTGTCTACCACAGTGTTGTTCGGATTCCAGAAGAGAATTCCTGTTATTCGAAACAAATTAAAATACAATGATGTATGAGAAATAATACAAAATAAATTGTTCATGCCAGGCCTTTGTCTTTAAATAATTTATCATTTAATTGGCGAGAAGCTATGTAGCATGTGTGCGTTAATTCAAACACATTCTGTTACATGACAAGCAGGTAAATGTAGAAAGCTGCGAAGAGAAGAAATACTCGTTTGTAGCTTTTTAATAATTTACATAGAAAACTTTCCCTGCTGCTATCAAACTTCAGAGTTAATACACAAAATACTTCGCAGGTCAATCACCCTAAAAGTATTAGGTAACAAACACTTCTATATCGACTTTTTTAACTTCCTGTACTGACAAAACCATGTGGTCATCACGAATAATCTTAATAAGGCTAATAAATTCTGGTGGTCAATGTTAAACGTTTAAGACCAACAACTGGTGTGTATAATCAACACCTGATGATAACAAACACAATGCCGTGTTGTTAGGTCAGTAACTATTGCGCATTATAGTACGTGTTTACTAAAGTAACTGCACAGCATGCTAAACATGTAGTTCCGCACTGCCTCTGCTGCATATCGCATGCTAAATCTTACACATAGCTATGCACGCTACAACGTATCATTACATACCTTCTAATAATACATAGGATTACCCTCGTCAAACAAACGAATGATAATTATTTTCTATAGCCGTTATTCGTGTATTAGGTAGATTGCATCAACCTATTATAGCCAATTAGACCTCGTCTAAGGATAGGCCATCTTCTTAAGAACATTCAAGTTTCAATCACCCGGTTTATAAAACAAGGCGCCCGCGCCGGGAGCATGCTACACACATCCGACCGCATCCGGTACTTACTGAAAGTCGGTACATAACAATAAACAAAGAAAATAAAACCAGGAACAGAGAGAAAATATAAATAACAGGAGGACGTGTGTGAAATTTCCTAAAACCGGTACTGTGCTCGTACTTGAATATTTATTTGAATATTTCGTATGTGCATGAGCAGTTTACACTGTTATAATCAACACTACGAAGTTCTAGTTTCCCAATTAACTGAGGCCAGGCAGTTATCGAGCCTCAAATGAAATCAGTATTTACAGACTCGCATCACCAGGGATTAACTAGATGGGCAAGTAAGTTCAGTGCAGTAAAAGACGATAACATCTTTATTAATACCTAATAAAAAATAAATAAGGATAAGTATAAAACAACGAAAATCTTTCAGTATGGTGTCCTGATTAAGATCCAGATCCATTTCATGCCGTGGATGTCGTAAAAAGGGGCTCTAAACCAGAGGGATGGGCAGCAGCGTCCCTTCTATGGAACAGTAGCCATACTCCGCTCATAAACCCGCCTAACAACGTGGTGAGTATTGGCCTTTTGCTGATATGATGATGACGATCATCGAAAATCTAAGTAAAACGCAACAATATCTACTATTCGAATATTTGCCAAGCCAAAGGCCATGAGAAAGTGAACAGAGAGTAACTCGGTATGGAGTCGTCTCCGCCGCGCGCTGCGCAGAGTACCGTTAACAGCGAAATCGGATGACTGGTGAATTTATGTAAATAGGCTAGTGGAACGAGCTTACATCTAAACACAAGCATTCCGCAAGTTTGCAAGCGATAACAGCTTTACATCTATGCTAATAACGTTCATAATAAGTTTCTGGTTTCACTTTTACATGTTATGATAACTACATTACTAACCTGTTGCAAGGATCGTGTCTGTACATTGATTTACGTACAATATCAATGAAAATATAAGTACCAATTTTAAATAATCGATACGGCTCATTATCTATCTTATCAAGGATTTCTTCCGCGAGGGAACAAATAAAAACCCTAAGTGAACTTGACAACGTAATAAATGATATCAAAGTCAAAGGTTTTTATTTCAAATAATCCTAATATTGACCCAATAGTTGGTGAGGTTCCCAATAGTTGACCCTGAGGAGAAACTCCATAAATACTCTTTTAAAATAATTGAGATTACAATGTTGATTGATACAAATGATGGTAAAAATTTAGGTTTATGTGTAAAGATGGAACATACTACAAAAATATAATTATAATTTATTCGCCAGACAGACGGTTCATGAGAATGACGCATCAGCATCGCTTAGCTCACCCATATTGTAGGGAGCCGAACGACCCGATACACAACGCCACCGCCAGCAAGACATTTTAGTGAGCATGACAGACCAATACAGGCAGGCCAATGACACAATCAGTATAAGTACTAAACACATAACATTAATGGCTCACATATTTACAGTTTTGTATGAATATTATTATTATTTAATGTTACAAGAACAATAATAAAAGTAAATCAATATTATAACATCAAATATAAGTAAATAACATTTAAAGAAGTCCTATGTCAGTATTCCACGACATAATCTAGCTGTATGCCAAATTCTATTAGAATTCGTTCAGCCGTTTGCGTGTGATTCAGTGAAACAAACATACAAACTTTCACATTTATAATAGTAGTAAGATTACCGAGCTACCTACGATGTTTAAGAGATTGCTAAGACGTAACTAAAGAATTCGGATGATCGATTGAGTCTAATGTCCTTATTCTAAGGTATCTTAAGCCTCTAAAACATAGCAATTAAAAAAAAAAAAAAAAAAAACATACAATAACTAACAAAAAATAAACATATTCTGAAGTTAGAATCACTAGGTACGTTATTATAATAATATACATCCCCTCTGGGATGTGCCTAAAGGTGTGACACCAATGGGCGGCTCTAGATAGAGATTTATCGAGTTCCTGGCCCCCGTCGGTAGTTTAAGCCGGTAGGAGTCGGGCAAGGCACGCCGCCCCCCGCGTCCGCGGTTAAATAAATAAAAGTAGGTACGTTGTTATTAATATATTACTATGAATATTCGATTATACCAGTGTTAATTTGTTTTTATATACTGTACTTCAAATATCCTTGTGGAATATATCACCACTCCATCTGCTCGCGTGGACGTCGTAAAAGGCGACTAAGGGACTCTTAACCAGCGGGATAGGCAGCAGTGTCCCTTCTGTGGAACAGAACCATTCTACGGTCACCAACCCGCCTGGCAAGCGTGGTGAGTACTGGCAAATTCCCCCCGAAAGGACGACACGGGAGGGAGGCCTTTGTTCAGCAGTAGACGTACCTACCTTATGGTTGATAATATGATGATGATGACTTAATGATGATGATGAAAAGATTATTTGCGTGGTTAGTGGACAACTGGTTTTACAATATGAGACTTGCAGTATTTAAGTTCTGGTAGAGACTAATACTGGACTTAAGGCGAGAATTTTAATTATTGTATATTTTGTTAAAGATAGACGATATTTAAAAAAAAAAAATATCTTTGGATGGCACATGTTCAGCAGTGGATGTCTGAAGTATGTGTTGTATATTTCTGGCAAACATATATTTGTATCGACATAATGAAACCGGTGGGGGAAGCGTGAAATATTGCAAAGGGGTTCCTTTCGTAGATGAGCACTACAAGAGGATAGTTTTTATTTATTCTCTAAGGAAACTAAATCGGGCACACAGCTAGCTTCTATACAGGTAATATATAATATCATTCATATACAGGTGAAGCTATAGGAGGTTGTGTAGACGATGTATATAACGAGTATAGGGCTGTATACCAATTTCATCTAGATTTACAGACGAGAAAAACATTTTTTAAACCTACTAGCTGAATACTCACTGCGTTTTCCGGTGCGCGGTATCCACTCGAGAACCTTTTTACCCCAACGGCCATCAGTTGTTCGAGCAATGTGCCCCGCCCATTGCCACTTCAGTTTACTAATCCTTTCAGGTATGTCGGCAACGTTAGTTCTTCTACGGATCTCCTCATTTCTGATTTGATCTCGTAGAAAAATACCAAGCATAGGTCTCTGCATAGCTCTCTCCATGGCTCGCTGAGTGACCTTGAGCTTTCTTATGAGGCCCATTGTGAGTGACCACGTCTCTGTCCTATGTTATCACTGGTAAAACACACTGGTTAAAGAATTTCGTCTTGAGGCATTGCGGTATTGTTGACGAAAAGACGTTGCGAGTTTCCCGAACGCTGCCCAGCCGAGTCGGATTCGACATTTGACCTTTTTCTCAAAGTTGGACCTACCTAACTGGACGGTTTGTCCGGAAAACGCAGCGTGGGACGACCTGCAACGAGTCGGACATACAACCTGGTGAAGGTCGCTGGAAGCCATTGCATGCGGGCAGCATGTAACCGCTCGTTGTGGAAATTTGTGGAGTCGGTCTTTGTATAGCAGAGGACGGCTTTTGGCTTATATGATGATGATGAAATCATCATATCATATCATATCGGCCATTTATACGTCCACTGCTGAACAAAGGCCTCCCCCATAGATTTTCACAACTGTGTCATCATTTTGGGGGGTATTTGCCAATACTCACCACGCTTGGCAGGCGGGTTGGTGAGCGCAGTATGGCTACCGTTTTACAGAAGGGACGCTGCTGCCCATCCCACTGGTTTAGATTCCCTTAGTCGCCTTTTACGACATCCACGGGAGGAGATGGAGTGGTGCTATATTCTTAATCCGGACACCACACGGACGGATGATGAAATACTCACTTATAATTTATGAAAATAAATACATATTTTTTTATACAAGTTGGTGGCGAGACGAGCAAGTCATTGCCTGGTCGTAAGCGTTAGGCCTCCCTATTACCGCGAGGCCACGGCACAATGCCACCATTGACACCGCACAGCACACGCTCGAGGCGTGCCCTGCGTGGGCCGCCGAGCGGCGGATCCTGGTCGATCGGATCGGGCAAGATCTCTCTCTGCCAGCAGTAGTGTCGGCTATGTTGGCAGAGCACGAAAATTGGAATGCAGTGGTCTCCTTCTGTGAGAGCGTCATGCTCCAGAAGGAGACCGCAGAGCGGGATCGGGAGAGGGCCGATCCCGCTCGAAGAAGAAGGAGACGGCGTCGGGGTAACAACCGCCCTGGCGCCTAATTCCGATACGCCTGAAAACCCCTGCCGTTGCTATAAGGTGGGGGACCTCTGGGTTCGCGGGTGCGTAGATTGGGGAATCTGCGTGCCCACACCAAGCGACCCAAGAGAAGACGGTAGCACGCATGTGGTCACGCGCTGCCGTGGGACGCTTTGGGGGATCCTTTACAATCCCCCTGGGGGGGTGACCGCTTTACAGTCACCCTCTCCGAGATGTGCCGATAGGCGTGGCACCAGTGGGTGGCTCTAGTGTGATCATACGAGGACCTGGAGCCTCCCTTAGGTGCCGAAGATGACCGCCCCAGTGGTTTTAGCCGGTAGGAGTCCGGCATACCCCTTCGTCCTTCCCCGGGGCGAAGGAAGTTCATGATGAATTTCCACTGGGCACCAATAAAAAAAAAAAAAAAAAGGCCTCCCTATTACAATTGTAATGCTACCCAGTACTAGTCCTGCGTGACACTACATTGCGATCGTCACCTCGACACATTAAGTTCTTTAGTCTCTTATGCCCAGTAATTTCACTCGCTACAGTGGCCATCCGTTCCGATCCCAACACAGTAATGTCTAAAGTTTAAACACTACTTACTGCTAAGCGGCGAATATCTGGCACTGGGGGAGTATCCAACTTGCCGGCCGCCATGCTTAAAATTACAAGCGATATTAGTATGAAAATTCATATGAACATGTTCACACATGTCTAGTGGCTACCAACCCTCTGTAACCCGACCCTAATGTTTGGGTCATCGATTACTTTTGGACATCAGCAAACGTTCGCTGCCTGCAGA
The DNA here is from genome assembly GCA_947459985.1 of Diloba caeruleocephala. Taxonomy (NCBI): domain Eukaryota; kingdom Metazoa; phylum Arthropoda; class Insecta; order Lepidoptera; family Noctuidae; genus Diloba; species Diloba caeruleocephala. Next base: position 24,156,778 of record OX381606.1, on the reverse strand, counting down.
TCAAATGTTTGACATCGTGTTGGTTTGAGTACACGTCAGCGTTGTATATTTCAGTCATACATTTTCGTAAACAATATGAAAGTCGTTTAAATTAGGGGTTTTAGAAGCTTGTTCCAGTATATACTGTTGTCCTCACTTGATTGTCATTAAAGCATATTAGCAATGCAAGTGCAGGGAAAGCCAGATGTTCCGGGCTAGTAGTCCGTAGCCGCCACGCTGCACTTCTCTTCAACGGTCTGTGCACCGCTTGACTACCACCTATCTGTCATAGACTCCCACATCCAAGGCTAAGCAGCTTTCAGCTTTTAATATAATATAAACTGCTACCCGGCCGGCTAAAATAAGATTTAAGAAAGAACAAAATTAAAGATATAGGGTCGAAGATTACAACCCAAACTTTTTGCACGGTGTTTTTTTAATCTCATGAACGAAATCCTACTTACCATAAGTACCTACGTAATTATTTCTGCAGCGCTAAGTGCTGAAGGTGATACTTACTTCTTATAAAAAGTACGTTTTTAAATATGATTTATTTTTAGGTATTAAATTTTCTTTAAGGCATTGCTCTTTGACTACTTCTATGTCCGACTTCCATTCATGATATTATCTTAGATATCTGATAAGTTTGCAGTTCATTAAATTAACTAACGTTGATATCTTATTGCTCGTGCTCACGATAACTTCCAACACGTGTTTATTTATGTCACCGGGCTAATCGTTACATTTGCCATTAACGCAATGCGTTAGACCTCAATTTTCTTACAGGATCGTTAGTTATATATGAGCAACATTTCCCAATTATTGTGTAGTTCCAGCAAAGAACCCGTCTGATTATGACCAAGAAACAGCATCCTGCTATCTGCTTAGGTATTAATAACAGCATACTACGTTAACCAATCCACCTGCCAACCGTGGTAATGACAACAATATATGGGCTTTCACCGTACGTTATGGCGATCATTAGCAGGGTCATGGGCGACATTGAACTTTTACTGTAACTTATACTGGTTTAGTAATGTCTTAGATTTTCGCGATTATTACACATTATAATAAAACACTTTTAAACGGATGATACGCGATAGAATCCGTTTAAAAGTGTTTTATTATACTGGTTTACTATAAAATAAATTCATCAAAACTAATTCACTTTCGAGGAAACTTAGTAATTATTATTTCTAACGTCTAACGTATCTTATATCCTTAAAATACTAAACATTTTTTCTTTCGTGTTTTCAGGTAGAATTCAAGCTCACACAACCTAGGCCATGGTTGTCTTCAGTGCTGCTAATGCTGATGGTATACTGCGCAAGCGCGCAATGTCCGTGGGACGGTGCGCAGACGCTACAAACCGCATGCGTCTGCGCTTACAATTTGGCCAGAGACTTGTCTGTCCAATGTGATCAGGTACACCTTAATACATTATTTTTTGGATTTAAAGGCATAATTATAAATCTTTTACATTTTACCGATATAACTGGTTTTATAAATAAGAAAATGCCAAAAATAATCCCTATGTAAAATGATTTAATTTTATCTACGGTTCTACTTCAATATAAAAATTGTGTTCAAAGAAATTCTTTTTTATTCTACAGGTTGACTTTCCTACGCTATTATCAGCCATAAATATTAACGCACACAATATTGGAATCGATCTACTGTACATAAATAATTCAAGCATTCCTGTTCTCACACATAATATGTTCACAAACCTTAAAATTCATAATCTCCAAATATCCGGATGTGGAATAAAGAGGATAGAAGACGACGCTTTCAGAGGGCAAGGCCCATATCTTAAAAACTTAAACTTGCAAGATAACGAATTGACTGAAGTTCCAGTGAAGGCCCTGAAAATATTAATCAATCTTTCCCTTCTAGATATATCTAAAAATCGCATCACGCACATCGATAACCATTCTTTCATTACTCTTCGTAAGCTCACAACACTGAAAGTTTCAGATAACAATGTAACACTAGAACCTCAAACGCTTACAGGATTAGACAACTCATTAAAAAATTTAAACCTAAAAGGCACAAAGCAAAAAACTGTTCCTGAATGTATAAGAGGTCTTCGGAGCTTAGCATTCCTTGATCTATCTCAAAACAGTATCAGAGAGCTTCCAGGATCCGACGGTGCCCGAACATTTGAGGGATTAGACTCGTTGACTGCTCTAAATCTAGAACGAAATCTGATTGTCCATCTCAAAGAAGACTCGTTTGCTGGAATTAAGACTTCACTCAGTTCTTTAAGTCTTTTAAATAACCTATTACCAGAATTTCCAACTGCTGCAATAGGAACACTAAATGATTTAAGAGTATTAGATATCGGCTTCAACTTACTGAATAAATTACCTGTGGATGCCTTTAAGAACAATCCATCTATAACTTTACTAGCGTTAGATGGAAATCCTTTGCCCACAATGCCGGAAGAAGCATTTGCTCACCTCAATCAAACACTACGGGGGCTTAGTCTCGGCGGTAGATTTTTAAATTGCGATTGTCGCCTGCGTTGGATAATTGAATGGATTCGCAATGGAGAATTGCAAGTAACATCGCGTGAAAGAAATCCGCAATTCTGCGGTAATCCTCCTCACTTCCGTGAGCGAGGATTTTACAGTTTTCAACCAAATGAATTAGTTTGTGACTATGATATAACTTCAACAACAGAAAAACAATCAACAACAATAAAAGATAATAATGATTGGAAAACAAGTCAAATCGTCACACCAACTTCCACATCCACAACCACTTTAGCTCCGACAACGACAAGCAGCACTACTACTACATCACATAACACAGAAACAAGTAATAATGTTGAAATTCCAACGAAACCAGCCATAATACAGACAACTACTTCCACAAGCACTGCTCGGCCAAATCGTGTTCCTCCTGTACGTCCAGCCGCACCCACTTGGCGCCATGCTCCACATCAGCGCCCTCCCCTTGTTATGAGCTTTCCACAACAAAAAACAAAAGTAGATGATTCCAATGAAGTTATAGTGAAAAACGCATACAGGCAAGACAATTCTGTAATCATTCAATGGGACTCGGATGTTGCTAATATACTTGGCTTCCGTGTCGTTTATCGACTTTTTGGAGACAAAACCTTTAAACAAGGCCCACCTTTAGAAGCTAGCGAAAGAGAATTTAAAATTAAAAATGTTCCATCTCAGGTTTGTATAATATTTTATACCATTCCATAGTTGCAAAAAAACATACATTTGTAAGTACTATATATATGCGTCTGCTTTGCAGGAATGTATTGTGGTCTGCGTGATCTCCTTGGAGGAGGTTCACGTGAGTCCAGAGACGGTGCCATATTCTCAGTGCCGTGAGGTACGCACTGTTTCCGCCGCCGCCTCTAATATGGACAAGATCACTATAGCGGCAAGCGCCGCTATTTGCGGCACGATCGTCGTGGCAGTTATCATATTTGCTGCAGCGTCACGTCGCCGGTCTCGCACCGTGCATCGCCTACACACTCAAACTCCTGAGAAGATGCCCAACCCGTGTTGCGGCGCTATCGCCGGTACCCCGAGCCCGAGCGGCCCGCTGTCTTCGTTAGCTACAATCGGCGCATTTGGAAAGCAGCGTGAGTGGGATCAAGTGTCGGCTTATAGCGCACGTTCGATCCCGCGTGCACGTTCCTATACTGAACCAGCTCCCCCGGACCCATTACCAGGTCGTCCTGGCCGAGCTCGTTCCCTCGCTGATGGTCAATCGCAACATAGCTATTCTCATTCCGCGCGATACGGAGCGCCTGGATACCCTAGTAGCCTTCTAGGATCAAGAGCTGGTAAGTAAAACTGTCGCTTCGAATACTTCTTCTTTTCACTTCAGGCTTTTACTTATATTTTGAACGAAAAATACTTTTTCTATTCTTTGTACATAAAAAATAACCAAAACTTTACTTTTAGATCTCCGACAATCGCGTCAATCCTTAGGAGCGGCTTCTGAACGAGCCTCGCGACTGTCGCTGAGCGGTGCAGCGGGTGGAGCCACGGGTGGCACGTCAGGGTCTCGACGAAGGCCTCGGTCAAGATCACGACCCGCTAGCCGATACAGCGTCGGCTCCCTGGGTATGGGGTACTGCGATACTTCCGACAACTGGACCGATCATGATATGGACATCTATATGGCACGAAACCCGACGACCCGGAGTGGACTAGTGCCTTTATAGCGTGCAAAGGGCACAGTGTGGGGAGATGTGACACATCGCGGGCGCTCCTCACCCTCGGGGAAAGTTCCCGGGGCCTATACCTTGTGGTGCAGTCATGAAGCCCGCAGAGGCCTGCGCCAGCACCGACACTCTCGCCGACACAGCCATGAGAAAACAAATGGACGTGCTCATGGGCATTGTAACAGACTCACGGGGCTAAGCCAGTGTGACCGGTATCAATTTGAATATTGAATAAAGTGTAATAATATTGTTACCTACTATTAAACTTTCCGAAGGTGTACAGTTAGCTAAGTTTCAGTATACATGTATGTATATGTGGCTGTATATTCTCTGATAAATATTGTATCAAAAATGTAATTATTATTTTGCATTTAATACACAAAACACTCCGACAGAGAATTCTCAAAAACAAATATTGAATCAGAAAACTTCGAAACTTAAATAGCTACTCACATAAGTTAAATTTTTATCATGTCACTTAACAATCTATCAGACGAAAATTGCATGAATTAACAATTGGTAAGTAAAATCTATCCAAATATTTTATTTACGTGTCAAAATAATTACAACCGACAATGTTATATTACAGTTCAAAATCAAATCAAAATCTTTTATTCAAAATAGACTACTTTATTTCTTTTTTAACGTCGACATAAGACAGCACCCATATAAGCCCACCCTTTACCGCTTCCTAGTGTTTAAGCTCGGGAGAAGAAACGGCGCAACAAACTCCCCAGCAACAAGTTAGTCTGTCATACTCAGATACATTTCCTTATTTTAAATTAATCACATTTATAAAAGATAATAAAGGGGTGATTACTAGTAGTAATTTTTTCATAGCAACTTGTCCGCTAGCACACACCATTACGCTTCAAATTAATATGTCAAACTAAAACTATATAGACCAATATAGTATTTTATGTAGCTCAAGGTCAATAGACGTGCCCGCTTACATGTGAGATAGTATACTATCTCTGATGTTATGTCATGCAAATTAACCAGGACCAAGGGAACCTTGATTGTATAAAACACATTAAAATAATAGTCAGCAGGACAACCTGCCACCGCAAGCAGCACCCGTTCACGAGTATGACGCAAAGACAGAGAGTTCAGCAAACAATCGCATTTTGAAGACAGAGTGTTTTTATTACCACTGATTTTGTATTTTATTATACGTCTTATGGCGTGTATTATAGGTATTGGTAAGATTGAGTTGTAAGTTGTACATATCATTTAATATATGTAGATGTTAAGATATTGTAACTAAATTAGTAAATATAAGAATTATTGAAAGGAAATATCACAGAAAGCTAGTAGTCGACTAAGAAAATGTATAACAATTATGATGTTAATAGCCAAAATATTAGATGTGTCACCATTATTGCATGCATCTTATGCTGATACCCAGAGAGTTATATTTACAATAGGTAATATTGACCAGAAAAGGTGCAATCCCAAGTGGTGCTAGAAGCAAAATTAAGTAATGTGTAAATTTATCTATTGATAAATCATTTAGCCATAATGAAATTAGAGCTTATTTATTTTTATATAATAATTTTGGCAACCACAATTGCACTTAGCCAAGGTCATCAAATGATATGTATTATTTAAATTTTAGGTCTTAATATAAATATTTGTGTAATGTCAATTATCATAAATAAACTATAATTTGAAGAAGTATATTTAAAATTATTCCAACCCAACTCATGACAATGAAAAAAGAACATTTTTAGATATACCCATTCAAACAATTAAATTTTACTTAACATCCTACTTCTCATAGTAATAAAGGTGGAAGTTTAATGTTCCAGAATTTCTATATTCTGTATTTGCCTGCTATCTATATCTTACTATTTTTATTAAAATTCCATGTGGTGTCTGGATTAAGATTATAGCACCACTCCATGTCCTCCCATGGATATAAAAGGCGATTAAGTGACTCTTAACCAGAGGGATGGGCAGCAGCATCGGTCTGTGGAATAGTAACCATACTAGACTTACCAACCTATCTAGCAAGCATGGTGAGTACTGGCAAATTCCCCCCAAAATAATGACACAATGGTCTTTTGAAGAATTGGAAATCTACAGGGGAGGCCTTTGTTCAGCAGGCCTTGGCTAATATATCTTACTCAATACAGCCAGTAAATGTGAGCAATTTCGCAGAGCTATAGTGCAAGGCATGTTGGGAACCTGTAGGCAGAAATGGGTGGGGCTTAAGTGACCGGTTGCCTCCTTGCACCTCTGGAAATGGTATACGCTACAACCTTCCGATTTCAAACACAGCCAACTATTTGACTTTAAAGATCCTTTTGATTTATCTTTAACATTTCTTATGCAATGTCAAAGGCCTATCAATTTCAAAGGCAATGAACCACTGTATGAAGTAGAAACAGCCCTTGAATTATCAGTATCTCTATCCATATTAACTTACCCAGGCACAAGAATACGATGTTCCCATCTATACTGGAGCTCCTGACTGAACTCGTACCATAAATGCGCAAGGTAGGGCAATCCTCCGGCATCAAAAAGCCGCGCTGCCGTCACCGAAAGCCGCCATACCAGCCCCCCTTCTGGGCTTGTCTTAACATAACTACACAACTTTGGTTCACCATCAACCTGAAATATTTTGTAAAATTAATGTATTATTAATTTATTACATACAACTAACACAACTAGCGCCATCTACTGCCAAAAATAACAAAACACATTACCTGTTTAAATTCCACTTCCAACTGTTCAGGGTAGTTGAAAGTATCATCTTCAACTGCATCAGGGAACACATAGTACAGCAGGGGCATAAGCAGATCATCTGCTATGGGTCCTTTAAAATCTATCATGTTTCTACCCTGACCCATAGCAGCCTTTACTAATTTAGAAATTGTTATTGGAGCTTCAGTAATTTTATGCAATGGATTAACTAACCCTAAGCTTCTGCTCAATCCCAGAGTGTCCATCAATAAATTATTATTATCTAGCAATTCCATTACTTTACTAATTGTTTCAGACAATTGACAAATAAAGTTCTCCCTCATTTTAAGGGTAATTGTCCAAGTGGGAGCCATAATTGGGTCTATTTCAGAAAATGTTGAAGAATCTACAATAGCACATTCACGGAACTTTGGCCAGATTGCATTCAGTAATACGCTATGTATTGGATTCTTTTCAGAACCAAAAGGAAGCTCTATCAATTTCTTAACATCAAAACCATCTATTGATAAAAACTCGTTCACTTGTGTGGCCTTTTTCCAAGAGAATGCATCCACTTCTTTTAGTTCATAAGAAAACTTTGCAGAAACAACAACAGCATCTAAAGCAACAGGTGATGAAATTTTTGATTTAAATAAGCTTACAAGGCCACTTAAATGCGAGCACTGATTCGAAATCCTCTTCAGATGAATAGTATCAAAACTAATTTTATGTTCACTGTCCTCATAAAATCCTAAATATGTATGCTGCCAGTGTTCACGGATTTTAACAAAGAAAGGCACGCCACAATCTATGTTAGCAAATGCAATATTAACAGTGCTCATAACAAGTTTTATTAAATTTCCATCAACTAATGGAGAACTGGGGCTCAACATTATATACCGTTTTAAACCATACCAACAAGATACTGGAAAAGGGCTGCCATCGAGATCACCCATGAAATTTGAGGTAGAATCCCAAATACCAGCATGCAACTCTACTAGAATAGATTTATCCTCAGCCTCTTCAGAGTTCTCTACTGATTTTGCAAACTCTAACGAATGGTAGGACAGCATAAATTTGGAGTTTTGGAATTGAATTTCCTCGGATTTGCCTACCCATTTCTTTGCGTATTCCCCTGATAGTTTCGGTAAAGTTGTTTTAGACAACCGCCATTCATTTAATATCTCTTCTATGCGGGCAATAAACACTTCCCATTCTGATACAGTAGTGAAATCTTGATGGTAAATATCATATTCATCTATTTCTTCGTTCATTTCGTTTTGGTGTTAAAATGAAATTCTAAGGTAACAAACACAAAAACAAACAGCTGTTATCGTTTGACAATTGACACTGACAGTGAACTAGCTAACAGTGACACTGACAAATTCTGACATAATATAATGTTACATTACACGTGCTGATATTTAAAGATAACACGTTTATAAAATTAAGTGTTAAAGGCGGACAGAGAATCTTATAATGATTTATAAGATTTAAAAATACATCTTAGGGTGTCATCATCATCATCATTTCGGCCGAATGAAGTCCACTGCTGGACACAGGCCTCCCCCAAAGATCACCACAACCACCGATATGGATGTGTTGTGGGCTCTTTGGGGGGTTTTGCCATAATCGCCACGCTTGGCAGGCGGGTTGGCGATCGCAGATGAGTTGTTAATGTACTCGAAGGACGCTGCTGCCCATCCTCCGGCTAATCCCTTAGGCGACTTTTACGACACCCATGGGAGGAGACGGGGTGGTGGCATTCTGAGCCGGCACACACTTAGGGTGTAATATTTATAAATAAAATCATATATCAAATTACTTACTCTTTTTTCCAACTTTATCTTTTACTTTTAACGAACGTCATGTTATATTAATAAACTGGATTAGTAAAGTTGCTCGTACAACTGATGGCCGTTGGGGTAAAAAGGTTTTCGAGTGGAGACTGCGTAACGGAAAACGCAGCGTGGGGCTTCAGCGAGGTGGACAGACGACCTGGTGAAAGTCGCTGGGAGTCGTTGGATGAGAGCAGCATGTAAAATGGAATCTGTGAGGGAGGCTTTTGTTCAGCAGTGGACGTCCTTTAGCTGATATGATGATGATGATGTTATAAGGGGATGGTTTAATTGCTCAAAGACCAATAATCGCGACGGGACATTATAGAATAAATAACAAGGAAAACCTATGTCCCGTCACGAACGTATGAATAATGCTCTTTTTATCTGCTTTCGTTTCTGTGACCAAAATCTTTGTGAAAAGTAGAAAAATTGCCGTCCGGCTTGAATGCGCTAATAAAATAAGATACAGTGCGGCCGCTGATAGAATGCGTTTCTGACGTCTGTCAGTTGGTCATAACTAGTGATGGCCAGTAAATAACACTATCATTACTTTTTTCAACCGACCCAAAACAAAAATAACATAAGATAAAATACTTACTTGTCTTGCTTCTAATTCCTGAATCTAACTAATGTAAGAAAATAAGAATGCATTAAGTATAGTTCGGAAATGTTTAATATAAATTAAACAATTTCAGAAATAGTTGCGACTGGGTTCATATTTAACAAATTGAATCAGACTCCGATTCGCTTGAGGATGTGCTGTCTTCATCATCTTCGCCTACGTGTATTATTATATGATTAACAATCAAACAATAAATTCTGATATCTCTGTCAAAGTTTACAAAAATAAGAATTTTCGGTTTTTCGTCTTTCACCACATCATATTTTTTTTATTTTCCGCAGCTTACTTTTGATACGTCATCATCTTCTTCATGCCGAATGGTGGACAAGTATTGATACCTGTCGAACTTTTATTAGAGTGTGCCTCTCAGGCGCTTGGAGTTAGCAAACGAACGATAACAAATCTTAATAGTGAGAACTTCGGTACGTCTGGCACAGTAGAAAATATTTTACGAATACAGAAGAACTAAAACTGTGACAGATATTGATAACTTTGACGCCGATATAATAAGGAATCATATACACGGTTACTATTCGAGGACTGAATGCTTTAATTTAACAGGACAACGCTTTTGACATCTTTGAGAGCAGCTGATTTGTATGCTGCTATGGTTAACAATGTTTGACCGTTTGCCGTTTCGGCAATATTATGCACCAAAGTTACAAAGCAATACAATGCGACACACAATCGAAGACAATTAAACGAAAGCCAGGTCACAAGAAAAACAGAACGATATTGAAGTACTGGGGAACTGGAGAACGTAGTCTATGCGCACGAAACGACAACAGACGACAGTTTTGTTTTACAAAATGGCGGCCGTACTATTATATAGTATAACGACAGATAAGGTTTCAACTGCCTAGTTATTTTTGACACATCACAACAAAAATAAACATTTAAAGTAACCTATCAAACTGGAATACAACTGCCATGAAAAAAAAAAAAAGTAACCTAGTACCTAGCACACGTAAAGTAACGCAGTATAGATTAATAATATATTGTTTCTTATTTCTTAAACATCAAATTTAGCGAGTAATTATAACATTTATTGTAATTTGACTTAATTATATAGTTTTTAATGATATTATTCGATATGGCAAATAAACAATAGTATATTTTATCGTAAATCCTTCGTCATTTCAAAGTTACATCGTCCTTTCTCTCACGACCTGTCAGGAACGCATTCTCTTAGCGGCCGAACTTTATGTATTAAGACCTGGATATAAACTTAGTATACACGTTCCCTTTGTCAAATTGTACAAATAAGGATGGATTGTGAGTAAAAAAACTCTATGGTTTGAACCAAAGGAGGATCCCATGTTCCCATAGTAACCAAATAAAATAAACAAACAATTTGTCCAAACACATTTATAATCCACAACGTACGACGTTGCCTTATACTTGATATTGGCGAAATTGTGGAAGATATTCTACAGAAGCCATAATCTAAGAGAAGAATTCACATTTATAATTTCTTTTATTATGTTTAGAGGCGATAATCCACATTCTTTGAGTTATGAGCAGCAAGCCAAGTTTATTCAAGACCGAATTTCAAATGTCGAGAAAAACTTTGGTGATCTTTGTGTCGCATTTGGAGACTACACCAGAAAGACAGCAAGGTGAGATAAAATCACGTCTTATTACAATATGTTAATCCTTAATAAGACTTCCTTGCCGTGTGGTGCCGGCTCAGAATACCACCACCCCATTTCCTCCCATGGGTGTCGTAAAAGTCGACTAAGGGATTAGCCGGAGGATGGGCAGCAGCGTCCTTCGACTAATTAACAACTCAACTGCGATCGCCAACCCGTCTGCCAAGCGTGGCGATTATGGCAAAACCCCCCAATGAGCCCACAACACCCCCATATGGGTCGTTGTGGTGATCTTTGGGGGAGGCCTGTGTCCAGCAGTGGAGTTCATTCGGCCGAAATGATGAAGTGTAAAACAAATAACATTTAAACTTACACACTGAGCTACATATTGTGTCTCTAATTTGCGCAAAAAGGGTTACTAGCTACTACTAGACGCTAGTTTAAATAATTTAAGTAAAGCACGGATGCCAAACAGATACAAATAAAGAGATAAATGTATTAAAATATATAAAGACACGGGGTTTATTATACTTAAATTACTGCTATAGTAAAGAAAAGGCGTGAAAGGTTCTAGCTAAATAAATTATTGAACTTAGTTTTTGTATTGTCTTCGCCACTTTCATTCGATTGGCCGGTCCATTCACCGCTGCGCCTCGCCTGTGCGAGCGCACGCAGCAACTCACTCACATAGTATTAGTACATAATGAATAATGAAGCGACGCGTCTTGCGTTACGACTTGTGTATGAATTATAGAGCTGCGCTTCGGTGGTGTCAGCGTAGTATGTTACGCTGATGGCCAGCGGGGAATTCTTCGAGGGAACCATCCGGCTTGCCGAGCAATTGTCAATGCCAGAAATCCATGCTCTGGGTCTGCGGATAGCGGCTCAAACCTTTACATGAAGTACCTGGGCTCACCCTGGACAGTCGCTGGAGCCTCAAAAGGCACTTTGAGCGCCTTCCGCTACCACCACCCAGGCAGCCAGGGTAGTGGGTGACAATCTCAGGAGACCAAGACAGGAAGTTCGCCGCTGAAGTTGGCCCTCTACGGGGCGCCTGTATGGGCATCTAAATTGTCAGGCATCCAGCGCTGCAGCACCACGGCCTTTCTTTCACGGTCTGCAGCGTAGAGTGGTTATATGAATCGCAAGAGAGTAGCGAATAGTATCGTATGAGGCGGCTACTCTCCGGGCGCGTTTTCCGCCTTTCAGAATCCTGGCGTAGGTCTATGATCAGACACGTTCCCTCCGCCAGAGCAGTGTAAGCGCACCTCCAGGGGTGTTCGACGTTCTGAGGCGGCTGGCTCAGCGGCGCGCACTCGAGAAGTGGCGAGAGCGCCTTAGGTTGCAGTTCGCGACTTAACGCGTCGTCGAGGCCAGAAGGAAAGGAGGTAAAAAGGAGCGGGTGCGTCACCTACCGTCTGACTTAGATATTCATCGGTCACGGTTGTTTTACTGTGAATTTGCACAGGATAGGACGCAAGGTCCTGCACATTGCCACCACTGTAGAATCGACCAGGATACCGCACAGCACACGATCAAGGACGTGGGCTACCGAGCGACAGATCCTGGTCGATCGGATCGGGCAAGATCTCTCTCTGCCAGCAGTAGTGTCAAAATTGGAATTCAGTGGGCTCCTTCTGTGAGAGCGTCATGCTCCAGAAGGAGAACGCAGAGCGGGATTGGAAGAGGGCTGATCCAGGATGACACGGCGCCGGGGTAGCAACCTCGTCTGTGCCCAGGGCCATCACGCCTGAGCCCCATGCCATCGTTATATGGTGGGAGGGATGGGGGACGCGAGTGCGCAGATTGGGTAGTCTGCGTGCTCATACTGAATGGCCTCCGGGAAGACCACTGCGCGTATGTAGTCACGTGCCACCATGTGCCAGCACAGCGCACAACTAGTCTTTGGGGGGAGATCATTTACAATCCCCTGAGATATACCGGGGAGAGTGGCCTTTTTAAAGTCACCTCCCCTCTACTAGAGAGGGTGACCGCTTTACGGTCATGCCCTCTGAGATGTGCCTAAAGGCGTGGCATCACGGGTGGCTTGAGTGTGATCGTACGGCATAATAATAATAATAACATCTTTAATTCAAGTACAAGACTATATATTATTATTATTAATCAGTAGAACTCTGGCAGACCCCACTGCCCTTCCTCGGGGCGTAAACGAGGCACTTCCAACGGACTGATAAAAAAAGATTAGATCTCCAGGCATTTGTATACTAGGCTCATTGGTTTATTTTTATTTTAAACCGGTTTTTTAAGTCTATAATGCGGTCAAGCCTCTAACGGAGCGGAGGTGTTTGTAAAAACACTACGATATTGTAATGTCCTGTTTCCTTATGTATGAATGGGATGGGATGGTAGCTCTTTAATCACGATATAATGAACAAGTCGCTCTTTCCGCGTTTTCCAGGCTGGTGCTTAATATTATTCAATTTTCATTTTTCAATCAGGTTACGCGATATGGGGGATGAACTTATCAAAGTTCTGAAAGACTATGCAAATAATGAAATCGTCAACAAATCTCTGAGCAGTGGCTTAGAAAACCTGTCTACAACATTAACGGCTATTGAAGAATACCGGAACTGCGAAGTGCAGCGTCTGGAAGCCAAGGTAAAAAATAATAATTAACTAACATATCACTTATAATAAGTACGAGGGCCACACTGAATGTTTTTAGAATTCTGCAGTTGCCGATGAAAAATTTATCAAAATTTCGAATAAGGAACTGGACTCTCTGGGACTGAACTCTGAACTCTTTGGGGATCTGTAGTTGATTGAAATAGAATGCTGCAAAGTATTCGAAACGTCAGGAAAATCAAAAATCAAAATATACGCGATAGAATCCGTTTAAAAGTGTTTTATTATGATCTGTAGTTCATTGAACTGATACTCGTAAATGAAAACCAGCGTGACTTTGGTAGAGAATAAACATTCAGTACCAATCGGTACAGCCAAATGACGCTTATAACCCTAACCTAACACCATGCGTGCAACGCACGTAGGTTAAATAATAATAATATCATTTATTTCAGGCTTTCATGGCCCATAGATATATCCCTTACAAACTAGCATATATAAATTAAATACAAAATTTGTATTAATGAATAATGCTTAAGACTATGTTAGTAGCACTTCACTTTGCACTATAATATTGTGTTTGTGCTGTCCTGTGGCACTTGTCCGCGAAAGCGACGGAACACCACGCCTTGAGGCCAAAAGTCTTCTTCCATAACGAGGGGCAGGTAACAATTCGGTACTCGCACCACGAACGCCTTAAAGTTGACGTTGCGGCGCGACTCCAGCAACTGCACCCTCGGTGTGTACCTCGTCTTTTGTTTCACATATTCTACGATGTCCTCCGCCTTAATAAAGTAGTGTAGGCGGGAGATGTACAACAGTGCATTGGGCACCATAGGAGAAATGCGATTATTTTCTATGGGGCTACCTCAAATCGGTAGTCTACGAGAATAATCCGACCAATGTAGACCAGCTGAAGAGGAATATTATTCAAGTAACAAAATACCGAGAACAACTTTTCAACGAGCTTTCCAAAATTTGCGACTTCAGTTCCAAGAGTGCCAAGCAGCCGAGGGAAGTCATTTGGACAACATTATTTTTAGGTCTTAAAAATTCCTATGTTTCTACTTTTTTTAAATACAAATATATTTTTGTTATGTTTCGTAGTTCTTTTTTAATTGAATATTGAAACCGCCAACACCCTTATGGCCTAACCTGTATATAAAATAAATCTGTTGGTTCAGGTGATTGGGGAGCTTTGCCAGTACGAGACAATTTGTAAACATGCGAGGGAGGAGTTAAAGCACACAATGAACGTACGCGAGAAAGAGCTGGCACGCAAGAAAGTGCTAGATAAAGCCAGGGAGAGGCAACCTTTTAACAGGCAGCAAGTTGTAAGTGGTATTTATACATTTAGATCAATTCACTATGTGTCAAGCTGCAATGCGCTAAGCCTAAATCTTGCACACAATTTCATAATTATTACCTATCTGCTGGCCGCATGCACATTACTTATTACTGTAAAGTATAAGGTAAAACCTTATGTTCTGCTGCATGCATTGTGTTCTACTACTTGTGTTTTTCTGTGTATGATATGTACCTAGCTCTGGATTTATGATGTCTTATGTATTATGTAACTCTGGACTACATAATATCCTCATTATTCCGCCTATTTTTAATAAAAGTGTACTGAAATACAAGTATAGCAGACATATTACCATCGGCTCGTAAACGTATACGTGGTAAACTGGACCTTGTACTCATCATATCGGCTAAAGGGCGTCCACTGCTGAACAAAGGCCTCCCTCATAGATTTCCACTATTTTGTCCTCATTTCAGAGGGAATTTGCCAATACTCATCTCTTTTGGCAGGCGGTTTGGTGAGCGCAAAGTGACTGCTGTTCCACAGAAGGGACGTTGCTGCGTCCGTACCTCAGATTTAGAGACCGTTAGGCGCCTTTTACGACATCCACGGGAGAAGATGGAGTAGTGCTATATTCTTAATCCGGACACTAAACCTTAATCCTTATACTAAACTGCTACAATTAATTCTTTTGACGGAATATTAACATAATCACCATCACTTGGCAAATCGATTGGTGATCGATTTTCGTGCAAAGAATAATGCTGCTTACCTACTTTTCTGACCATATCCCTTTTATGAGCTAATTCTCATGGCAACCAACTGTAATCTTTCCATCACTGAAAATATTATAGGCACCTGTACCTAACCATATAGCAAAATTATTCAACGCCTATTACTCCTAGACGTATGCAGAATCAGAGTTGCTGAAGGCTTCGGCAGAAATGTCCCGAACAAGCAAAGGTCTAAGTGAGCAAACGGAGTTCTTCGAGCGACGTAAACTTCAACAACTGAAGACTCTTCTGTCAGACTTCGTCATGACAGAAATGACATTCCATGCCAAAGCAGTCGAACTTCTCACTGTTGCTTATCATCAGATCAGTGATATCAATGACAAGGCAGATCTGGAGGTAACTACGTTTTGTTTTTCCTATATCTGTAAGTCTGATAGGGTCTCATTACGATTTAGTAATGTAGCTGTTCCAGGGGCAGATCCAGGATTTTAATTTGGGGTTCTCGGGTCCCATGTCAAGATTTTCGGGGGATGGCATGACCTCTTGAGCCCCCCGCTGGATCTGCCCTTGAGCTGGTAGGTAGATTGTCTAGATAGTAACAATGAAAAAACAGATAATACAGGTAGTAGGTATGAGAAGTCATGGTTCAAAGGGCAAACCAATTCTAGTTAAAAACTAAAATCCGCAATAGAGTTACAGCTATTTTTTGAGTTTTATTCTAAAATTATCATGGTAGTGAATAAAGAAAAAATACCATACACTGGCCCATCACATAGTTACACGCAAAAATATTTTACGTATAACACACGCACTGATTGTCTCTAAGGGTGAGATTCAGAAACGAGTCTAAGCGTGAACTTACGCTTCCATCTGTCAAAATTAGGGGCGTAAGTAGTGCATTTTGACACATAAGGGTGTTGGCGGTTTCAATATTCAATTAAAAAAGAACTACGTAACATAACAAAAATATATTTCTATTTTAAAAAAGTATAAACATAGGAATTTTTAAGACCTAAAAATAATGTTGTCCAAATGACTTCTCTCGGCTGCTTGGCACTCTTGGAACCGAAGTCGCAAATTTTGGAAAACTCGTTGAAAAGTTGTTGGTTCTGGTCCGAGACTAATCCCCGACGCTTGCATGAACGTCCACTTCACAGCCCTAAGCTTGTCGTGTGGGCTGGGATCACGTCAACCGGTATCATTGGGCCATACTTTTTTGAGGACGAAAGAGGGGAAGCGATGACGGTTAGAGCTAACAATTATTGCAACATGATAACAGACTTTTTGGTGCCAGCTTTGCAAGAAATTCAAGGTAATACCTCGAGGATGTGGTTTCAACAGGATGGGGCCACATGTCATACGGCAAGGGTATCCATAGAGCTGCTGAAAAATGTTTTTCCCGAAAAACTCATTTCAAAATGCCTCATTTGAATGGCCACCACGTAGCCCCGATCTCTCTCCATGCGATTATATGGAAGCGTAAGTCGTCGTTTAAGTGTCTCTCCATGGAAGCGTAAGTTCACGCTTAGACTCGTTTCTGAATCTCACCCTAAGTTCTAACATACAATTTATTTAGAAGAAAAATACAAGAAAAGTGTATACACATTTTGTGTGTAAAATATTAAATACAAAATTGCTGGAATAGGTACATATGAGGAGAAATGGAGAAATTCGTAAAACAATTAAAGGTTCTGACATAGCGGAAAGTAGTAAGCTGAAGTGGCATTGGATATAAGGCACATAGCCCGTAGAAGTGATGGCCATAGGGGCAGAAAAGTTCTCGAGCGTAGATCACGCATTTGAAAATGCAGCATGGGACGGCCTCCAGCGAGATGGACCGATGACCTGCTAACGATACCTGGGTCTGAGTCGTTGGATGCGGCATCTAACTTTTTATTGTGGAAATCAATGGGTGAGGCCGTTGTTCAACAGTGGAAGTCCTTTAGCTGACATGATGATGATGACATATGAGGAGATTCAGTACAGATTGCAGATTTTTTTCGGGAAATGTGCGTTTGATTCTACACGTGCAACTTCGCGTAAGAAGGATAGATTTACACGCGAATGTGCCGTACAGCCTCACCCGGATTCAGAAAAAGACTTGTGGAACTATGCTGTTATATAATGGGTAAATTTCTAGCAGGCTCTTCTCGGCGCGCTCATGACATCGTTACTTGAGACAAATCTTAGATCTACCAGGTATGATCCAGAACTAAAGCGACAGTCGACGTTTTGGCTGTTTTAAAATAAATAATAGACGCCTACCAAAGAAAACTTTTTCACGATGACGGGGTATTTGCTGCGGTACTTTTACGAAACCAAAGGAGCAATAATGCTAAATAGTATGTGACAAAATGCTTGCCAGAAGTTTTAACTGATGTGAGCAACAAACACAGTGACAAGACAATGCACCCGTGCACTAAGGCATAGTATCGACTTTCTCGATAGCACAACAGACAGTTCCAACCCGTAGATCACCTTCCTTACAGTCCCAGTGTGACTTCTTTTTATTCCCCGAAATAAAAAACATCAACTCAAAGGGAAACAGTTTACGTTAACGGAGATGCATTATTTGCATTCAAGCAGGCAGTAAAAGAGGCACCAATCTGATTCAGAATGGAAGAAATGTTCTGAATATTTGTTAAGACACATAGCTTTGAATAGACTCTAGTGCGATACCTACTTTAGAAAAGAATCGAATAGGTACTTACTCGTGTCCAACTTAAATAGGTTTTTAGTTATTTTTACGCCATAAATTAAGGGGTTTTATTACATATCCGTTTAGAATTCTAAAGAAATATTAAAGATGCTTTATAATCGCTTTTGGTACAGTCAGCTACAAAAATATGTAGGTACTTAGCGCAATACAAAAGTGTATTTTTGTTTTTAATCATGACACTCCGATTTCTCCTTCATTATGGGTCCAGATTACACAAACAAGGGATGAAACGATCCAAGTAAACACGAGTAATTACTTTCGATTCGATGGCAAGTACTTTTGGCATTGATACTTTATGACTGAGTAGCAAGTAGGTATCGGATTCAGCTCTAGTGTGATCTTACGAGGACCTGGACCTTCAGTGCCGAAGATGACCGCCCCAGTGGTTTTAGCCGGTAGGAGTCATACCCCTTCTCCCTTCCCAGGGGTAAAGGAAGTTCATGCAGAATTTCCACTAGAGACCAATAAAAATTAAAATATAGGTACATACCTATCGGATTCAATGTAAGGTGTCAAATGAGTAGTTATTACTCAATACTGTAGCTGTAAGCCGACGGACACTACAGTTACTAGTTTATTATAATATCTGTGCTATAGTACATCTGCACTTGGTTAACGCTTGACCTGTAAACTTATTAATTTATTTTATCGTGGACTTATGATTTTAAAACAACATCAATAAAAAACTCCTGGCAAGAAGTAGGTACCTATTCAAATATTAATAACGATAAAAAGATGATGAGCCTTCACTTTATTGAACCCAGTATATGTTTACCTAAATCATACCTATCCATTGGAAGAATGGGAGGACTTAAAACTAGGTCGAAGGTAGATAGGCTTCTTTCATAGAGCTTAAACTGTCTGCTTGCCAAGGATTTTGGTAATTATGCTACCTCGACGCCTTATGACTTCGCGAGAGATTACTCTCTAAGGTTGGTGTTACAATCACCAATACAAGGCACCGGTTATCAGGCAACATCTGTAAAAAAAGCTATTTTGGGTAAAATCGCACAAGTCTGTTGTCTTTTTATAAGCAGTATTATGGATCATAATTAAATAACGTGTTTCTCAATTAAAGTCCAAAGTTAGATACCGTGTTATTATTTGGTTCTAAAGGAAGCCCTTCAACATAACCTGACCGCTACATATAGGTATCGATACTTTTTGACCGAGTAATGGTAAGTATCGATACTTTCTTCCGATACCAGTAACGAGTAAAAGAATCCATACCGTGACGGTATCGTTGCATCCCCACCTACATATAAAAATACCGTCAAGTGCGAGTAGGACTCGCGTACTGAGGATTCCATACCGTTAACGGAATATCGTGATCCCCAAATGTACGGGCGCACGTGAAGTAAATTGTATGAAATTAACCGCAAATATAAGTTCACCTCATGAGAATTCCACACATAATTTATAATTAATAATTTCGTGCCAGATTTCAAGATTATAGGTCAACGAGAACTAACCGGGTTTTGATGATGAATCGATGGGACTTTTAGTATGAAAACACTCTTTGAAATGCCGTAGGTATATTTTATTGCGTCAAATTAGGATTTTTTACAGCAGCGTAGAGGTTAGATCTTAGTATTCGATATTAACTTCAACTTAATATCAATCTAGATTGATAGCCAGATCATCGGCGTAGCCTATCAATTTCTATCCCATCCTATCTTGTTCCAGACTCTGGCCCTTTGAAATTAATATTTATTTGAAACTAATGATAGAAGCGGGGTTGTTAGTTACTTGATTTATGAGACACAGAGTATAATATACCTGACACGATGGATAAGTTCACAATATTTTTGCGACTTCATATCTGTTGATGTAATAAGTATTAGTAGGTATAATGGGTAGGTAGGCATTTGCGCTAATATTGGTTTTGAAAGACAAATAATGACTAATGACAGAAATATGAAAACACTTTATAACTTAAGCCAAACTAGACGTGACTACTACCATGACACTATTGAATATCTGTATTACCTACTGTAGTCTTTGCAATAGACCGTTGATTAGTCAAAGTTCTAGCGCACACTAAAGAAACATTTTCACTCTTCTGGAAAGCTTTTACATTCCAATTATCAACGGAAATAAAACTGGCATGATATCTAGCTACATACCTATTAGATTAGGGATATAGAATAAATCTCAGACTATGAGCAGACTCCAGTGCTAGTGTATTATAATATCTGTGACAGTAGTAAGTGGCAGGTAGGTAAATTTAACGCAGTGCATTCTGGATTGCGATAGAGCTTCTCTTCATAATATCAGCAACCGTAAAGGAACTTATTAATTGCTTTTTTTTCTGCAAAGCTTTTGAATGCAGGTCTTTCTGATGACGAGGATCAAACGGTAATTAATCATTCTAAATATGATACAATTTTAGTACCCATGCATTTTGTAACATTCTTACAATGATCATACACAGAACTTCAGAAGGAAATTGCGGTCGCCGGAGAAACAAGGGAACCCTGGAATGTCAGCAAGATCGTTGTCACTGGCGTCGCTCATGAATCAGCACTCCCCAACCAACGATGAAGACTCTGCGGTTAGCAAAGATAACAACTTTAACGATTGGATTTGTTTGGTGCAATAGCAGTGCAGAAAGCAGAGTCCTCAACTTTGCTTTCTTTTCTACTGATTGCCAGGTTGTGGGTTCGATCCCTGCACAGAACGAATATTTTAGTACCTACTTATGCCACACGTTTAATTTTACCCACCAGGGTCGGAGTTTTGGTGCACACGAGGTTTGCGTCTGTTGACTCCCTCATACGAGAAAACTACGCGGTTTAAAGATATAACAAAAAATATGTGTAGAGTTACGGTAACACGCCCGGAAAAAATTATATAGTTAGATATTACCATATAAAATTATGTATTGATGTGTTCTTTTATAAAATTTAATATGAATATACACTTTATATATGAATTAATATAATGATGACAACCGTGTATATATATTTTTGTACGGATCAGAACTTTTTTAAATATATATAAAATATATGTTCCTTCATATAGAGTAGAGTATACTTCATTGTACACCAAAAGAAAATACAAAGTAAATTTACATACATAATATCAGTACAATTGACGGTCTTATCGCTAAGAGCGATTTCTTCCAGACAACCATTGGATGAAGAGAAAATCATAAAAGAAGAGAATAACGGGTAGTTGGTATACTACTGGTGTAACTTATATTTATAAACAGTAATACTTTATTTAAAAACACATATATTAAACAATGTTACAAAATGTATATACATAGTTATTCCCAAATATATGAATAACTCACAAAATGTATAAATTAAAAATACATACACAAAAACAATACATAATATATATAACCGTAACAATTACAGATCCAAGCCATATTCCTTTACCATTTTTTTTAAAGTAACCAGCGTTTCAGCCCGTCTTATAAACACTGGTATAATGTTATATTATAGTGCATTCCACAAGCGTGTGGCAGAAGCCAGTAAAAAACATAAACGTCATACGTAGACATGGGTAACTCAACAAATCAGCATGAGCTGCAGGTCAGATCACGGTTCAAGCACTTGAACCGGAGCTGCGAGCCGGCTCGCAGGTCAGCTCAAGTAGGTACATTGCTACACTGTGAACTGTGACTCGGCGCGCAATCTACTGGTTCGAACAGGTTTAACCGCCACTTTTCACTTTTCATCTCTTCCTTAAATAGGTTTAAAACAATACGCGATTTTTATTTACATACTTTTTATTTTGAAAAATAATTATAATAAAATAAATGTTAAGCTTCGCGTTTTATTTATGCACCTTTAATCATTCAGTTACTAATACGGCAGCTCACAGAACGAATCAGATTAACCATAGATCAACAGCTCAAAGCAGCTCAAAGTGACTACTTGAGCGAATATAGACTCAAAAACTACTAGCAAAGCTTTCATTATACCCTGTGAGCTGTCAATGAGCCGTGAGCTGTCTATGTTGCATTTGAACCGCAGCTCAGCAGCTCAAGTATCTGTGATCTGAATAGTTGAACCGGCTCAGACCTGAGTTACACATGCCTAGTCATACGACTTGTCATTTAAATGTCATGTCATGAGTCATGGCCCATGACGAAATATTCCTGAATTATTCCTGTGTTAAGATTCTCCGCAAGTTAATATTGCGAGGTATTCATAGCTAGATATGATCCCCCAAACGATAAAATCGCATCAGAACATATAAACTAGAGACGCACGAAGTATATCAGTGACAAGAAAAGAGTATATATCTTTAATCCTAAAGATATATATCACTCTTTTATATCTAGATCCCAACTCGTTCAATAAATCAGAGCCGCTCAAGTCACTCTGTTACTTCGCGAAGAATGAAGAGCGGGTGACGAAGATATGATCTATTTATTGAGTTAGGATAATTCGAATCAATCGCTCTTTCGTTCAGATCCGAAATAAGCGATGAAATGATTTGAAAAAAAAATTATGCTCCGTGTCACAGTATGCAGTATACACAATTACCTAATTCAAGATTTTAAAACGTGGCTAGATTATAGCGACATTAGTACGACTAATTGTATGTAGATTACAATAATCTTTCAACCCAGTCGCTCTTTCTAATAATTAACCCAGACACAGATACAAAAGATATAGTTGCAATGAAAGTGAGCGAGTGAGAGATTCGCTCTTTGAGAGAGATATATCTTTTATATATCTCGCGAGCGAGCGACTTATCCCTAATATAAACAGGCCTGGGTCATATATCGACTAGGCCTGAGTCATATCGCTTTTAGAGGTGAGACATACTAGGTAAAATACGTACTAAGTAAAGGTGAGACGTACTTACGTACTAGGACTACTAGGTGAAATACGTACTGAGTAAAGGTGAGACGTACTTACGTACTAGGACTACTAGGTAAAATACGTACTGAGTCTTAGAAGTACGCGTACGTACAAATACTTGATCCAAAAACTAGGTCCGAGAGTATTTAGGCGTATTTAATATTTTATTTATTTCTCTAGTATATTGACGTTTCCTTATCGAGCGCGTCTTAGTGCGTTCGAGTATTTACGCGTTTCTAGTATATTGACGTTTCCTTAACTAGTGCGCCTTCATACGTTCGAGTAATTAGGAGTTTCAGAGTACAGGTATCTTCGGTAACATAATAATTCATTATTTCACAATACCTATTGATAAGTCTCAATAGATCATTTTAATTATTTTAAAGTTGTTAAATTCCCTTCAACGTTAATCTGCTTTTTCAAAATGTTGGCGTACCTATTACATTTTTTACAATTCATTTTAGGTAGGTGCATACTGTATGGCAATAATTGTTTATTTTATTCACAAATCTTTTTGTATTTACCTATTTACCTACACATATTATTACACTTTTTGTCTTTTGTTATTATTTTTAATTGTTGCTGTTTGTTTATTGAGTTTTTGAGTAATACAGTCCATTTTCGTATGCACGGCTACTTGTCAAGCTATAATTTCCAGTATAAGCTATACTCTTATGTATAGGTTTTCCGTAAAATCCGTGATCAGCCTATACTGGAAATGTATTGCTTGATATGTGGACGTGTGTACAGGTGCTTACCAACGTAAACATAAACACGTAACATTATTAATATAACATATCATTAGATAAAGTTATTCCATTAGTATGGATATTAGGTTTAGAAATGCAAAACGGAATCTCTTCGAAACTAAAAAAGCAAGCTCAGTTATTAAAAAAGAAACGTCTTAATTGTTGAGTAATATGGTCGATTGTCGTTCGGCATCGGCATCCAACTCACTCACTCACACATGCGTTCATCGAGCACGTCTGTGATTGCGTCTCGAAAACTCGAAAGGGCACGTGTCTAGCGAGTCCAGTGAAATTGTACGTTGGTGTGTGTTTTGAGTCTATGACTTGTCAGTACTTCTAAATACTAAAATAGTTAAACTTATTAATAAACCAATTATTTCTATGTAATGAAACACAATCGAACTAAAACCAACCCGTTTATGAATGTAATAATATTAACTTCGTAATTACGCCTAATAACAATAGCCTAATAAAATGGATTGCGCGAGCTATTCATTACCTCTCTTTTCGTTTCACTCAGATCAGATGTCATTGTTTCTTTCTAATGCATCTACCTCCGCAATGAATCCGAACCTAAAAGAAATAATGCTAGAGATGTAATTATAGAGATACAGTGATATATTTATTAATAAAAATCATAATGACAATAAGACAGTTACACTGATTACTTAAACAATAAAGAGTTTCACTCAGTTTTCTCACAACACCTCGAACATTCCAACACTCCATATCCTTCCACTTATCAGCAAACTTATCCAGTAGTTTGACTACAAGGGATATAATCACTCCTTGCGCCGGATATGAATCTTTTGAGTTAAATCAGTTAATCACTCCTGAGTTACACTGTTCTGTTGATCTGTCGTTACTCTCCACCGTCGTCCACTGTGGAAAAGGCTGCGCAGGTGTGTTTATGTGTATAATAATAAAATATATTTGAAGTCTCTTGAAGTGAACACTTGGATCTGCAATGCATTGACGTCAGCAAACCTTCTCCTACAACCCTTCATATTATGTTATATATAACTGTATATTTTTATACATAATCATATTAAATTAGGTCGTGCCAAAATTGGCATATAATTTTATATTATCATTTATATATAATTTTATAGGTAGGTATAATATTTTTTCCCGGGCGCGCACCCACATCTCTGTTACTTTCTTCCGATCTAATATTCTCGAGGATTATAGATACATATTCGTCGTCAAACAGATAAATTTGTAATTGGCATTCGTGCCTTTGTGAGCGCAATGATCAGTCGGCCCGACGCGGTACTAGTAATGCCATCACTGGTACCTACTGCTGTTTAACATTAAGCCAATCAGTATACCTTTAAGTACCTGTACCTATTTAATATTTTACCTAGTGTGGGCGGCAGACCGGGTACCTATACGAGGGCGGCACTGAAAATTTCGGGAATCAAGGAAGTGACACAACATTACTATTTAAAAATGTATTTATTGCTTTTCGAAGTATTCTCCGCGAAATTTGACACATTTTTCCATACGATGGAACCAATCATTGAAGCAACCATTCCATTCGGAAGTTGGGGTCTCCAAAATGGCCGTTTTGTAGGCGTCCACAGCTTCTTTAGGTGATGAAAATCTCTGTCCACGCAATTTATTCTTTATTTTAGGGAAAGTATAGAAATCATTAGGGCTTAGGTCGGGGCTGTACGGCGGATGGTCTAATAATTCTATGTTTTCTTGCTCTAAAAACTCTTTTGTTCTGTGCGCGATGTGAGAACTCGCATTGTCGTGATGGAGGATGATGCGGCGGTTGCAGTTCTCTCTACGGAGTTCAGAAACGACCTGTGGCAAACAAATGCTAGCATACCATTCTGCATTAACCGTTCTTTGTCCCTCAAGAGGAATAGTCGTAACATGGCCGGTTTTGGAGACAAACGTGGCCACCATTTTTTTTTGCAACACTCCGTGAACGAACAATTTTTGTTGGCTTTAACTCATTTTCGAACACCCAAACTCGTGACTGGTTTTTTGTTTCGGGTTCGTACGCATATATCCAGGATTCGTCACCTGATACGATGTTGTATACAGCATTTGAGGATCCTGCGTGGAATCTTTCGAGAGTTCTGACGCACCAAGTAACGCGAGCCGCTTTTTGCTCTTCACATAGCAAATGCGGTATCCATCGGGAAAACAACTTTTTTACACCTAATTGTCATGCAAGATTATTTGTATTTGACTCATGCCAATGTCTAAAGTTGCCTGAATTTCGCGGTATGTCACATGTCGATCTTCCTCAATCAGCTTACGCACAGCATCAACGTTTTCTTGGGTGACTGCAGTTTTTGGACGACCTTGACGAGGATCATCACTGAGCTTGACACGTCCACGTTGAAATTCAGCAAACCAGCGATAAATTGTGGTTTTGGATGGGGCTTCATCACCAAATGCAGAAATCATCCGGTCAACACACTGTTTTTGTGTTAAACCACTTCGAAAGTCATAATAAATCATCGCTCTTGAATTTTCTCAAGTCAATTCCATTTTCTCAACGACTAAACAAGTTTGACAAAACCTTGTGACAAGACCGTGAATCTTTTTTTAAATAAATAAATGGTATTCGATTTGTAAAACCAAGGAGTTTTCAATTAAAAAGATTTTAATATGACAGGAACAGTGGAAATATTCCATTCCCGATACTTTTAGTGCAGCCTATGTAGGTACTGATTGAGTTGTTAATGTACTCGCAGGACGCTGCTGCCCATCCTCCGGCTAATCCCTTAGTCGACTATTACGACACCCACGGGAATAGATGAGGTGGTGGTATTCTGAGCCGTCACCACACGGCAATATAAGTACCTACATATAACCTATAGTAGAGGTAGATATTGTTACAGATACGATTCACTCATGTTAACGAAAATAGCGTACGCAATGATACTAAAAGAATGTATCGTAACCTATAGGTGTTCCAACATATTTATTGCAGACTATGCGTAAAATTAAGTCACCCGAAAATTATGGGAATCCGGGAATGACTAGATCCAGCTCACTAGCAGCTCTCATGAATAATTCACCGAGCAAAGAAGAAACATCGGTAAACTTGTTTTTTTTTTTCCTCATCATTTCAGCCATAAGACTTCCACTACTGAACATAAGCCTCCCCATAGATTAACACAGTTCTGGCATAATTTTTGGGGGAATTTGCCAATACTCACCACGCTTGGCGGGCAGGTTGGTGAGCGCAGTACGGCTA
Organism: Diloba caeruleocephala; assembly: GCA_947459985.1. Lineage (NCBI taxonomy): Eukaryota > Metazoa > Arthropoda > Insecta > Lepidoptera > Noctuidae > Diloba > Diloba caeruleocephala. Next base: position 24,129,721 of record OX381606.1, on the reverse strand, counting down.
CTGTTCCACAGAAGGGACGCTGCTGCCCATCCATGGATTAGAGTCCCTTGGTCGCCTTTTACGACATCCAACGGGTGGAGATGGAGCGGAGCATTTTAATTTTTTTGACTTCTTTAAATCCGTTCGGCGTTGATAAAATGCATGCCTTTATTTTTTATCCAGGCATCGGAAGAAACTGAAGATGAAGACTCTTCTGAAGAGACTGAATCGCGTTAATTCGTACCTAGTAGTGGCAGGCACTCAGTTTTTAGTTAAGCATGTAATAATGACTCATCTTTGTCAAGGATAATCCAAATAATACACTTTATGTATATCTATTACCTACTTGATGTTTTTTTCTCAAAGAGGTTAAGTATTTCCATAATGCATCGCATAATATTATTTCCATAAGCATCGCGAATTATTCTAAATTGAATACAAAGACCAAATACATCGTGTTCCATAATGAGGGACGGATTATTATATAACTCCCGAAATCAACAATCTAATAAACCAGGAAAAAAATTATTCGCTAAACCAGTTCAGAAACTTTAAAAATAAAAATGATAAAAAGCAAACCATATTATACCAAAAACATAAAAAGCAAGAATGGCAGCTGCTGCCACCATGTTATAAAGATCATGCCGAAATAAAATGAAATATATTTGCTTTGCACAAGCCTTAAAATTCTAACAAGAGGAGCCAGGATAAGACACGCTGTCTACTAGCTAGCCCACTACACCCAGACTCGTCGCCCAACTTCACTTTGCAGACTCACACACCAGTGACGCCGGCAGTTGCAGCTGCATCGGGCTCGAGCGACGAGTTTTTCTCTCCACCTTCGTCACCACTAGTAGTACGTCGGCAGGGGAGCCCAGCCAGCCACCGACCAGCTTTGGACCTCTGTTTTTTTTAATTATATTATTTGTGTCCAGTGGAAATTCTTCATGAACTTCCTTCGTCGTCGTATGATCACACTAGAGCCACCCACTGGTGCCACGCCTATGGGCACATCTCGGAGAGGGTGACTGTAAAGCGCAGCCGGTGGTTATGTGCAGCGCATGAAATGGACTCGCACAATCAGCGCTCATGCGCGCATATTACGAGTCAACAGAAGGAGGAACCAATCTCACTGCGTACCGTGGTAGAATGCTTACTCTATTCCAGGAACTTGAACCAGCCGTCAACGTCTCGGCTCAACGACTGTCGGATCGGCTGCGGGTCATCCAACGCAATTTAACATATGTTGTCTCATAAGTGCCAGTAATTGGTATATTAGAAAGAAAAAAAACTTCGACTTGACTTGAATCACAGGTTGGATAACGTTGCACTTGATAGGCTGCGCTCCGAAGTGAAGAGTAGTCATGTCCTTTCTCCCGTATCTCGGACTGCGATACACCACAAGTATCTGTTAAAGTTCCGTCGCGGTCCGACAGCATCTACGGGGAAGAGGATGAGGTAAGCAGGTACCCAATACACGCTCTGGGTTTGCGGATAGCGCCTCATAAAACCGAGGCGCTATGGTTCCACAAACTGCCGCGGAACAGGGAGCCTCCCAGTTTGTGGATACGCGTTGGTGACGCGCAAATCAGGGTGGGCCGGTACATGAAGTACCTGGGGCTCACCTTGGACAGTCGTTGGGGCTTCGAGGAGCACTTCGAGCGTCTTGTCCCCCGGGTCGAAAGGATAGTGGGAGCCTTGCACCGTCTACTGCCCAATCTCGGGGGACCGAGGGAAGAAGTTCGCCGCCTCTACGGGGGAGTCGTGCGGTCCGTGGCCCTCTACGGGGCGCCTGTTTGGTCATCTCGACTCTCGGGCGTCCAGCGCTGCAGAACTAAGATTCACGGTTTGCAGCGTAGAGCGACTATACGGATCGCACGAGGATACCGAACGGTGTCCTTTGAGGCGGCAACTCTGTTGGCGCGCTTTCCGCCTTTTGATATCTTGGCGGAGATGGATGCGTGGGTGTATCACCAAACACGCTCCCTCCGGTGCCTTCAGGGGCGCTCGAAAGTTTGAGGCGTCAGGCTCGGCGGCGTGCACTCGAGCTGTGGCGCGAGCGGCTCATGCTGCCACAGTACGCGACAAAGCGCGTCGTTGAGGCTGTCTTATCGCTCTTCGGAGCCTGGCTCCAAAGGAGCGAGCGCGTCACATTCCGCCTGACGCAGGTATTCACCGGACACGGTTGTTTCGGTGCGTACTTGCACAGGATAGGACGCGAGGTCACGGCACAGTGGCACCACTGTGGAGACGATCAGGATACCGCACAGCACACGCTCGAAGAGTGCCCTGCGTGGACTGCCGAGCGGCGGATCCTGGTCGATCGGATCGGGCAAGATCTCTCTTTGCCAGCAGTAGTATCGGCTATGCTGGCAAAGCAGGAAAATTGGAGTGCTGTGGTCTCCTTCTGTGAGAGCGTAATGCTCCAGAAGGAGGTCGCAGAGCGGGATCGGGAGAGGGCTGATCCCGCTCGGAGGAGGAGGACACGGGGCCGGGTAACAACCGCCGCGGCGCCCGTGTCCAACAAGCCTGAGCCCCCTGTCGTCTTTATATGGCGGGGGGCCTTGGGGGTCGCGAGCGCGCTTATAGGGAAATCTGCGTGCTCATGCCGAGCGACCCCCGGGAAGACAGCGGTGCGCATGTGGTCACGTACCGCTGTGTGCGCATAGTGAGGCTTCGGGGGAATCTTCTACAATCCCCTCGAGAGATGCCTGGGGAGGTGGCCTCTTTACAGTCGCCTTCCCTCCGCAAGAGGGGATGACCGCCTTACAGTCATACCCTCCGAGATGTGCCTAAAGGCATGGCACCAATGGGTGGCTCTAGATGGATGATCTTTCGAGTTCCTGGAGCCTCCCTTCGGTGCCGACGATGATTACTGCGGTGGTTTTAGCCGGTAAGAGTCCGGCATGCCCCTTTGCCCTTTCCCGGGGTGAAGGAAGTACGTGAGGTATTTCCACAAGAACACTAAAAAATGCCTTGCGCATACTGCATCCAGCCCATGCAGCCGAGTGCCATACCGCGCGCTATTGTCTTTTGTTTGGAAAAGCTTCCCACTTGGCACTGGGTGTCATCAATAACTTTCACAAAATGCTCAGCTTTTACAGTTCAATCACTCAGTATAAACATATTTTGTCATTTAAAAAGATAAAACACTCCTCAACAAACAAATACTTTATTCATCTACGTCAGTTTCATGATGATAATTTATGCAAAATATAAATGAAAACTTATGATTTAGTCCTAAGGAAAGAACTGCTAGTGGCATCTGCTGCTGCTTGTTATTATTATAATTGACTTGAACCTGTGACGCTGTAACTTATTGTTTGCACCCTTCTCTTAATAAATAATAACATTATAATAAAACAATTTTAAACGGATTAAATCGCGTGTATTATTGATTTTTGTTTTTCCTGACGTTTCGAACACTTTGCAGGGTTCGTGGTCGCAGGATGACTAAGGTGACAAGCGTCGTTACAGATTTAAAAAGTTATTTTATCTACCGTACAAAACTAATCAAAAATTGCCCTGCAATCCCTGCAAAGTGTTCGAAACGTCAGGAAAAACAAAAATCAATAATACACGCGATTTAATCCGTTTAAAATTGTTTTATTATAATGTGTAATAATCGCGAAAACCTAAGACAATACTAAATAATAACATATTCAATATTTAATAAAATAAAAATATTAACTACCTACACCAGACAGAATATTTAATATTGAAATTGCTTTTCAAGAGAATAAAATTGATGCAAAACATAATAAAAAAAGTAAGATTTAGTAGGGTGGATTCGATCCCGAGAACAAAACGCACAACCCGCGTGTCAATCCCGCTCTGCGACCTCCTTCTGGAGCATTGAGAGGGTTCTCACAGAAGGAGACCACGGCACTCCAATTTTCATGCTCTGCCAGCATAGCCGACACTACTGCTGGCAAAGAGAGATCTTGCCCGGTCCAATCGACCAGTATCCGCCGCTCGGCAGTCCACGCAGGGCACTCTCCGAGCGTGTACTGTGCGGTATCCTGATCGTCTCCACAGTGGTGGCACTGTACCGTGACCTCGCGTCCTATCCTGTGCAAGTACGCACCGAAACAACCGTGTCCGGTGACTACCTGCGTCAGGTGGATTGTGACGCGCTCGCTCCTTTGGAGTCAGGCTTCGAAAAGCGGCAAGACAGCCTTGACGACGCGCTTTTGCGCGTACTGTGGCAGCATGAGCCGCTCGCGCCATAGCTCGAGTGCACGCCGCCGAGGCTGCCGCCTCAAACTTTCAAGCGCCCCTGAAAGCACGCCTTCACCGCTCTGGCGGAGGGAGCGTGTTTGGTGATACACCCACGCATCCATATCTGCCAAGATATCAAAAGGCGGAAAACGCGCTAACAGAGTTACCGCCTGAAAGAATATGCGCAAGCCTACGGGTCGTGTCTTTCGTAGATATAGGTGATCCCTCTGCACCTATTACACGATCCCAATAAAAGCGCAGGTTATTATTGCATGTTTTCAACAACATGATGTAGATTTCCAATTTCCACGCGTGCGAAGTCACGGGCAAAAGCTAGTATAAAATAAACACAACTTTACGCACTTTCTTGTTATTATATATGGGGCCATGAGGACGATCCTTCGGTATCCAGGATGTCACCAAACTCCGAGTAGGAACGATGAAACAATCAAGATTGAGCTGGGAATATTCCAAGGCTGTAAGTAGCAAGTATGAGCCCCTTGTGGTTTTGTCTGGCCTTGAACCCTCTCAGCACATTGCTGTAGGGACCATGGCTAGGCTTCCCGTTGCGGAGAGGAGGTAAGGTTGTATCCCACCTGCCTTACATGGATGATGTGCTCCTGACAAAATGCATCTAATTAAGTTACTAAAAGTATCCGCAAGTTTCAGTCATTCTACTAGGAAGCAATTTGGCATGGATAAATTTGCGATCATGCATGTAAAACCAGGGAATTCAACTCACAGATTCCATTTACCTTTAAAGTGGTCTAACTCTTTTCGCAACCGAATCCGGTATGTCAGAGGCGTTAGGCATCAACGAAGCGTACATGAAGCAATCGTTGAAGGAGCGTTTCTCTGGCTGCCTGAAGAAATTACTTAGTAATCTTTTGTCAGGTGGCAATAAAGTGCATGATAGTTTTTATTTATACTTTTTATAAAGCGTTACTCCTCAATAAGATGTCTTGCTCTAAAGTACAAACTATAGTGGAATCCGAGGTACTGTATTATAGGTAGGTATGTGCCCGACCCAGTTCTTGAAAATGGTCATGTTACGTTGTACTGGGATCGATCTATTATTACTGATAGGTCTATTGCTGCCAATAAGCCTGGCTGGCATAGTGGTGATAGATCGATTAGAGCGGCGTACGATGATTGTTGATTTTACCATCCCGCATGACGAGCATCTCGTGAAAGCCGAGAAAGATTAAACAAATTAAGTATCTGGACTTGGCACACGAGATATCGAGATATGAAATCATCGTACCGATAGTTGCGACAGCCAATTGCTTCATTGTCAAGAGCCTCGACCATTATCTAAGGAGGCTCTCATTAGGTGACTCACACACAGGTCGTGGATACGCGTTGGTGACGCGCGGTGTGGGCCAGTACATGAAGTACTTGGGGCTGGACAGTCATTGGAGCTTCGAAGAGACATGATGTTTTTTCACGCGCCTAGTGCTCCGAGACGAGACGGTAGTAGGTGCTTTACACCGGCTACTACCGAATCCCGGGGGACCGAGCGAGGAAGTTTGCCGTCACTGCTATCGTGCGGTCGGCGACCCTCTACAGGGTTGCAAACAAACTTCACGGTCTGCAGCGCAGAGTGACTATACGGATCGCACGGGGATACAGAACGTGTCCTACGAGACGGCAACTCTCCTGGCGCTCTTTCCATCTTTCGACATCCAGGCGGGGACGGATGCTTGGGTCTATAGTCAGACACGCTCCCTTTGCCAGAGTGGCGAACGAGAGCCTCCCATTGGTGCCACGCCTTTAGGCACATCACGGAGGGGATGACTTGTAAAGCAGTCACCCCCTCTAGCGGAGGGAAGGCGACTGTAAAAAGGTACAGGCACTTCTCCGGGAGGATTGTAAAGGATTCCCTCAAACCTCACTGTATTCATATAAACCTAACGATTGACGATTCACAAATTACTAGACGTCTAATTACAGTGATGCCAACTTGGGGGTTTTCCCCCTAAATTTAGGGGCAATAAGTATTGAAAGGGGCTTTTTTAGGGGAAGGATTTCTTTGGGGGTTTTTGAAGGGGGGGGAAGGATTAATAATAATATAAACTTAAAGTTCTTATATTTCTGAACGCTGCCAATTTGCTCTCGATTATATGTTTTTTAACGCAGCCTAGAACGAACGGTACGCCTGTCGAGTTCATTCTGCGCCGCTCATTCTAAAGAGAATACAAACTCTATGCTGCTCATTCATTCATAATTTATTTGTTGTTTCGCTTTTATCGTTCGCTTGAATTCAATTCAATCGTCTCAGTTTTTTGTTTGGGTTCCTTCTATCCTTTTATTAAAAGAAATAAGTTGGGTGTTATTCAATTTGTTAGTCTCAAGAGTTTATGAGTTAAGAATTAAGATTGTTCTTTCGGTTTTGGTTCTTGCATAAACTTCAAATATTCAGAATACATGTGAAAAGAAATCAGACACAGGTTAAATAATTTAAAAAAATATGCACCTCGCACTGGCACCTTTGAGGTCACTGCCGACGACGATGACGATGCCGTTTTAGATATATTAATAATTAGATTTAGAATTAAAAATATGACACCACTCCCATTTCCTCCCATGGAAGTCGTAAAAGTCGACTAAGGGACTAAAAGGGAAACCAGAGGGTTGGACAGCAGCGTCCCCTCTGTTGAACTCTAGCCATTCTGCGCTCACCAACCTGCTTGCCAAGCGTGGTGAGTACTGGCAAATTCCCCCCAAAATGACGGCACGGCATGTAACCGGTCATCTTAAGCAGAAGGCTTTTGTTCAGCTGTGGACGTTTTTTTTTAAACTTTGCCCCTAACTAGTATTTCTCCTGTATCGGTTTATCTCCTGTATGCGTTTACATACACAAATTTCACACACAGAATACACCCAAAACAATAATTATGCATTAATATTGCATAATTATTGTTTTATTTCACCAACACCAATAAAAAGTATTTGTAAACCTAAACAAACTATACTAGATATAGGTACTAAAAAAAATACTTAGGGGTTTTTAGAAATGATCTTGGGGGAAAAATTCTGTAGGAGTTGGCAACACTATCTAATTATTAGACGGCACGGTTGGTGCAGTGGCTGATACAGTCGACTGCTGCGCTCTTCGGGCTGCTGCGGGTCTTGGGTTCGATTCCCGCACTTAACAAATATTTGTATGATCTGCAGGTAGTTGTTCCGGGTCTGGGTGTATTATATGTGGGATTCATGTCTGTAAAATGCACCCACGACACAGGAGAATACCTAGGGTGGGGCAAAGTTTTAAAAATAAAACTGACTAAAAAACGTAAATCGCAATTTGCATTCAACTGTACTGGATACTCACTACGATAGGCTGAATACTTACTGATGTTTGCGGGTCGAGAAGTCATCTGGCATACAAATAATTTTAACTAACCTCAATCCACAGGAGCTAATTAACATAAAAGAACAACAGAATCGCATGTCAAATTTTGATACCCTTAGGTTTATTTACCTTCGCAACATGCACGCGATACCACAGACTCGTACCATGATGTACTATGCACAGTACTGATCAATATTCACCCTCCTAGCAAAGTACCCATATTTATATTAGTAACAAAATAACACATACATACAACACAGTTTAATTATAAAACACACAATCATACAAATAGGTGCACAAACACAAATGCATCATTACTGTTCTTATCTTATTACAAGAAATCAATTATCTGATCACTCAATATTGCTTTGTATAGTAATCCAATATCCACTTCCCACATATTAGACATCTACTAGCGCACTATGTAACAGAAACAAACACTTCAAATATCCCAAATCCATTCAAGATGTCTAAATATATTGAAACCAATTCACAAATGTTACTGTTAAATCTATTTAATTCACTAAAGGCTTATGTCATGTGATGAACATATATTGTAAACTAACCAGTCTAATAATATGGTAGTAAATCCAATACAGTAAGTCATTATTCAATAGGTATACAGAGTTAATAAGTGTTTCCTGTCAGGTTAGTCTGAAATATACAAGGCATTATAAATACAATTGAAACCAGTTCTGTACAAATGCGCTGGTCATCTGTGTTATAATAATTGTATTGATACCATAAATAACATCAAACTTTCCATAATTAACATATAAATTGATGTTACATTCCATTGATTTTTTATAGTAACTATTGCCAACAAAATGGAGTGAATTGGGACTGGCTTATTACCTGCCTTGTCACCTATGTTTATCTAATATAATCTTAACTACAGTGGGTGGTTCATATACATAACAAATTTAAATAAATACATGAGCAACAAAATCATTAAGTTATGTAGTGACATCACCTATAGATCTTTATATATGCAATTATTTATTTTGATATTAAATGGTAATAATTACATGATTCAGGCACAAAACAATGTGGTACAATTGTTACTTCTAAGATCACCGCAATATTACTACTTTTCGTTTTCAACACCTGCTTGTGTCATGAGGTCTGTGATGTTTTTTTCCAATTCATCAACACGCGTCCCCATCTCATCTATCCGGTTGATAATTTGATCTGACATACTTTGAAATTTATCTTGCATATTTTGTAGGAGTGACTGTACCTGTGAAATATGGAAACCATTAAAAAGCCTAACATATTATTTGGTACTAAAACTTATCTTGCAATAGCTAGGTAACAAATGTAGTGATGCAATGAATTTGCACAGTAACCAGCAAGAATATTACTTATGTATGTTAGGTCTGAATATGTCTATTATTCCAATAACATAAGTCATACAGATATTATTAAACACATAGTCCTGACCGCCGACTCATTGTAAGTGACAATTTTTTTAATTTACTTGTTATATGGTAAGCACCCATTGCTTAAATAAAAAAAATCATAAATCACAAATTTAAAAATTTGTCACTTACGTTAAGTCGGGGGTTAGGGCTCGACATCTGAACTCTTAAAAATGATTGTACCTTTAGGCTTTATAATAATAGGCTAGATACACATTATAATTGACCCAAATTGTTATTTGTATTTCATTTTAGGTAAGTACATAGTTAGTTTTCAAGTTGATAACCTAGGTACTAGGTGGTTTACATCACTGCTATTTTATTGCGACGTATAAAAACTAGACTCATAAAACAATCAACTAATATGTTAGTTCATTTATTTATTTAAGGGGTAGCTCAACCTACGTATTGTGTCACTTCTTGCATGTTTTTAGGATCATTTCCCGGTGTTGTATAATTGCTCTCCACGTCAGTAGTTACAGCATCTGTGTTTTGCTCTGCCATTACTTATATTCTAAGACAGAATTGTAGCCTTGTTTCTTAATTAGTCTGTAAACTGAGAAAAAAATATGTATCTATTAAATGAAAAACTCTAGTTGAGTGCACTCACTCTTCAAAATTCTAGCGATAACTGAGTCCGGGAGACGTCAGCCTACCATGCTTTATAATAAAATTGATCGACAAATAATCTAAATAAGACACTGCCTTAGCAAATTGATTGACCAAACAAAATGAAAATGTCATTGAAATATAACATTAGACTTTTCTTTGATAATATTTTAACGGCCCTGGATTCTAGTCCTTTAGAGCCTGATTAACATTCGACGTCCATGAAAAAAAAAAGGAATAGATAAACAAAAAAATATTCGACGTACATCTCTGTCTACGACGTACATACATGCAATGTTGGCTGTCACTGAAGCAGTACATACCCGAAACTTATGTCAGAAATTTCGCGTGGTCAGCTTTTAGAAAAAGCGTTTTTGCTACTTATGACGACGAAAGAGACGAGACCACAAAACTGAAGTACGTTTACGACTTATTATAAAGGCCATGCTATGCAGATTATCGTAGCCTCTTTTCAAATAAAATTACTATTAGGTACAGGCAAGGGCGGATCCAGCCTTCAAGTCAGGGGCGGTCACATAGTCATGGTCCAGCCAGGACAGAATTTGACAGCACAGAGTCCATTTCATGCGTGTTGTCGTACGCGTGATTGTGTGAGGCCTGACCAGAAGTCCTACTAAAAAGTATGTAAAAAAAAATCCAGTGTGAGTTCACACGCGGTAGAAGTGAAACTTTGTTTTTTGGTTAATTTGTAAGAGAATGAGATGAATACACAACGGAGGTGGTAAACAGAGAGAGAGGGGGGGGGGATTGATCGATAATAGGGAAACTATATAGAAACGTGTTTTATCTCATGCTCTCACAGCCTAAACCCTATAAATACATTTATAGCTGTCTCTCTTTCATCACACATTTTCGTTTCATAAAATCTAAGTCCCACCGTCGCTAAAGAAGTTCTTGTTGAAAAATTAAAATCAATGATTTAATAATATTATAATATCAATGAATTAGGAATATTATCAGTGATTGACGTGGGGAACAAGGTCCAAGCTACCGGTGTCAGGGTGCCAGAGAGAGCAACCTCCTAACAATACGAGCCGTATCTAGGAGTACCACTTTCTGTATCAAACCCTTGACCCAGCTGCCTAACAAGAGCCTCTTATGATGTTGGTTGAGGCTCTTGGCCATTGGCCGTAACAGCTATCGGCACAATGATTGCAGAGTCTACCCAGGTGTCGACAATCTCGTGCGCCAAGTCAATATACTTAAGTTTTTTATCTTTCTCGGCTTTAACGAAATTCTCGTCATGTGAGATAGTTATATCCACAATCATTGTGCGGCGCTCTACTCGATCTATCACCACTATATCAGGCTTATTGGCTACAATAGTCCTGTCAGTGATGAATGATGGTAGATCGATCCCAATACAACGTGACACGGTCATTATCGAGAACTGGGTCGGGCACATACTTGTTGTATGGCACTTCTGAACTCACAAGATTGTATTGCAGTGCAAGTTGCTGGTGGATAATCCTGGCTTCAGGGTTATGCCTGCGCAAGTTCTCGCCGTTAGCAAGACGAGAACAACCGGAAAACCGGAATGCCGTCTTTCACAATATATTTTCGGTAGTTATTCGTCATAATAACTTCATCCATAATTGCACAGATAAAATCTTCCCGAAAGAGGTCACCGAAGTGTAACCAAGACACAGACGCTACAAAGTTCACATCAAGCCCATGAAGGACCCGGTAAATGCGTCCGTGAAGCTCCTTGCCCCGCTATACCTCCCTACAATCATTAGTGTCCAGCACAACAGGCGTACGCCAGTTCTCTTTAGCCAAGGAGAGCGGGATGAGTCTCTTATCTATTGCAACCACATCTCGGTACATCCCCACTTCGGCTTGGAGAAAGTGCTCTCTGAAGCTGAACAAATTACGATTGTGGAGGGTATTAGCATTTAAAAAACTTGACCCCCGCGCCCTTTCGTGGGCTGTATTGCCTCATTACCGAAGAACGCGGGTGATGGATCCGATTTGTGGCAATCAAGGTACGAACTCTTCTATCCAGAGCGTCCAATTCAGTCTGAGTCCACTTGACTATGCCGAAGGAGTACATTAAGACCGGCATGACTCATACGTTGAAGGCGCGCACCTTGTTACCGCCTGTTAAAAATCTTTTAAGTACTTTTTTCAGGCGGCCAAAGAAGCGTTCCCTTAACGATTGTTTCATGTCAGTCTCGTTTATGCCTAACGCTTCCGACATAAAAGTATTTGTAAGTTTCAGTTGAGGAGAGGGATCTGAAATCTATGGAATCCGAAAGTTTTATTCCCTCGGATTCCATAATCTCACCTCACCGTTCATGCATTTGTCCACACCGAATTCCGATAGAGTTACTGAAAGTTTGAGTTATCTTTAGTAATTCTATCATTCGAAAAATTTTGGGGGCAAAGAGTTTCAGGTCATTAACGTACAGAAGGTGGGATAACATCTGACCACCTCTTCTCATCCGTTCCGTGGTGCTACCAGACTTATGGAGCAGGAGGATAACGCCCGTCGTAAGAAACTGTGGTAGAGACCCAGACTCTAAAGACGCCTGTAACTGGGACGCCAAACGAGCATATGAACCACGTAGCCACTTCAACCAAAAATTGTTCAGCCCATCTGGTCCCGGAGATTTCCAGTTGGGCAACGAATGAACTGCACCAGCTACGCCTTGGGGGCTAATGATGATTTCCCCCAGTTCACATGTTCGTTCAACGCATCCAATCACCTACAGAATGACTGATGGGCACCAACCAGATGCTGCGCCAGAATGTATTCATAGCGTCATCATCCGGTAGACGCACATCACTCACACCTTGGTTAGGTCGCTCCCAAGTTCTATATACCCACCTTGGATCACTTTGGAATATACGATTCAGGGTATATCGCTCCACTCGCCGCTTGTATCTACGGATACGGTTTGCCCATGCATAAACTTTCTGCTTCAAAAAGTCGATGCGCTCTGCGACATGGCAACATATATTCTTCCGAGAACGCTCGCCTCACAAAGCGCATCAATCTTGGGCGGGTGTTGCCCAACTTGAAGCAGAGCAGTTTGCCGATGAGTGCCCTAGCCTCGCTAATACGACTTCCAATCCTGCACTGCCAAGGCAGATTTCGGTCGCGTGGCTGTATCATTTGGAAACTTAACATGAGCTACACGACATGCCGCAACAGCCGCACAATAGAGGTTTGACTGTGTATCAGAAAGGTCTTCGCTGCTATCAACATAATTTGGCAGCAACGAATCTAGTGTACACACCAGTACTCTATTTTTTTTAAGCATAGGCAAACGTGAAAGACACGGTCTATGCTCAGGTGGTGTGGACTGATATTCCCGAATTGCATCGTCCAAAGTGCTCCTTAAATTTTCACTATACTGGGTACTTAGATTCGTAGTCCTGTCATCATCTTCGCTAGTTGTTTTTTTTTATTTCTTGTTTATTATCTTATTCATTAAAGGCCACAATAATAACTTGTTAACAATTAAAAATGGGATGAATACAAAATTGAATAGTGAAGTTGTTACAAAATGGAAACGAAAATCTTAATTTACATAGTAAATAAAAAAAAAGGTAATTAACCAGACTAAAGGTAGTGCGAGGTTAGTGTCACTGAATTCGTAATAAGGATTGGTTGATAAAATATAATTAACTGAACAAATTTTTAAATGTATTAAGTTAGCGCGTAAAATGACTCCAATAAATAAAAATAGACCAGCCAAACATCAAAAACATAACAATATAAGAAACCAGTGGTAGGTCTCTTAATGCAAGAGTCCAGCTAGGTAGGTACCACCCCAGTGTCAGATATTCGCCGCTAAGCAGTAGTGTTTAAACTGTAGACATTACTGTACTCCGGTTAGAAGTGCACTGAGGCTAGTGAAATTACTAGGTATTAGAGACATACCTATGGCATGCTTTATAAGCTAATGTAATCGCAATTACATTTCCAATTTGTAACTTTGGTAGTCCACATACACCTACGTAACCAAACAATATGAAGGTAACGTTTTAATGTTTACTAATCGAAAACTACGTGCAGTTGAACAAAGAATGCTGCAAGTAATTAAATTAAATTTTTTACGATGTTCCCATCATATTTACGTCTCATTTTAATTATTATTATCGTAGTAGCCTAATTAACATTTATTGACTTTAAATGTTATACTATCATTATTAACAGTGAATAATGATAGATCTTCGATCTCCTAATAAAATATATTTCAAGTCATGGGTCAGCACAAAATCACTGCAGACAGTTTTTTACGCAAATGCCCAATTACAACTTGGCCAGGCTTAAATTAGAGCCCTAGTGCCGTTACACAATTTGGGTGGCTTTAAATTTCTCAGAACGGTGTAGGTACACCTAAATGTAGGTACATTATAGAAGTACCCACCCGTGGTACAATCGTATGGTGCTGGACAACCGGTGGACTTAGTGTTAAAATGTAAAAAAAAAAACCACTGGATGATGAACAGCTTCATCATTGTTGTCCGAGTCTATGGAATTGTACACAATTACCTCCCCCTCAAATAACTGCAGCAACATGTTGATTTTTTTATAGTAAATACAATTATTTATATTGTTTTTAAATAACAGTTTTAAGGATTGATTTTCCAAAAACACTAAATCACGTACATCTTTATTTTCAACCAAAAACCATGTTTCAAAGTAAAACAAAGATATGAAAAATTTAAAATAAATTACGATAAATCTTAATGTTTACGGTAGCGGGCGTACCTTTCTCCGCAATGTCGTCTACTTTAAAATGTAATCATTGCAACCTTTTCATCGACGAGATGTTATCGTACGAGCTCAATGAAACGTAGCATATATGTTATGTGTGTGTGTGTGTATGTGTGCATCGTGTGCCAAACTGAAATGGTTGACTGGGGGGTCATCTGCTATCCTTTCAGACCCTAAACATTTCTCATGCCCTGTGGATTTTTTTCATCGACTTTTTATTGTTTTATTAAAAAAATACCAAAATTTTACATTCAAATACAAATTTAAAAAAAGTATAAGTCGTAGACTCTGAATTTTAATCTTATTTAGATGTGTATTGTATAACAGTACTTTTAAATTCAAAATTAGTGACATTGGCCATCTAGTTTTATTATAATTTACTCGCAAAGTTTTGGACTTAAATTAAAGTTGTCAATGTTACTCGTTACTTGAAATAAAAAAAATGCATGTTTAACATTTATTTAATATTTTTTTGATATTCTGCTCAAATTGTTGGCCTCTATTGCGAATGCAGGCCCGACATCTATTTCGTATTTCCACTGTTGTGGCATGAAGTCGCATTTCCTCCTTAATTGTATTGAACGCCGTTTCAATGCATTGTAGTAATACCTCCCTAGTCGGAACCTCCGTGGCGTATACCAGCTCTTTGGCACGTCCCCAGACATAAAAGTCTAGCGGAGTTAGGTCTGGGGAACGTGCCGGCCATGCAATAGGGCCATCGCGACCAATCCACGTATTGGGGAACACATCGTCGAGATATTCCCTCACAGTCAAACGCCAATGCGCGGGACAGCCGTCATGCTGGAATCCCTTGGGTACATTTTCATTAAATACAGGTACCTCGGACACTAATTCGGGCAGGTCATTTTGAAGGAACTCCAAATAGTTGTCGCCATTGAGGTTATCGGGCAGGTAATGCGGTTCAACTACCTGATTCCCAATCACTTCTGCCCAAACGTTTACACTAAACCTCCTTTGAAAAGATTTCTGTCTTTTAACACATGGGTTTTACATTTTGTTTGTCCAGTGGTGCAGATTGTGAAGATTGAGTATCCCTTCTTTGGTAAATTTGGATTCATCCGTCCACAGTATTCTTTTAAAAAAATTAGGATCATCCACATCCGTGTGTAACATAAACCGACAGAATTCCACTCGTCTGTCAAAGTCGCCACCCTCAAGACCTACAAGCAAAGAACTCTTTTAAATTCCTGTTGAGCAGTAAATAATTGCACAATAAGATTTTTATGGACCGGCGGACCGCCTGTATGGGCTAACTGATTCACTACCTGGAAGTGACGTCATACCATACCCATTACCTGCTAAACAAAGGCATCGTCAAACAAAGCGTGTACCGGCTTAAAGTTGTTTAAAATTACGTACCTTGCACCGGAGTGTAGTGGAATGGATGCTTTTCGTTTTGCTGAAGAACTTTCCACACTTTCCATATTGAAATATCAAGATGTACTGCCACATTTCTAATGCTTCTTGTAGGGTCTTCCTCAAAAAGTGCCAGTGTTCTCTCGTCCACTTCAACATTATGTCGCACAATATGGCCCCTTGGTTCATGAAAAGTGACACTGCCAGTCGCCCGTATGCGTCAGTATGTCTCTTGGAAGACTCTGCGGCCAGGTAATAGTCTACCAGGAAAGCGTTCCTGGTTAAGTCGTTGCGCAGCACGAGCGACACCATGGGCGGCTCCATAAGCCATCATGATGTCAGCATATTCTTCGTTAGAGAACGTCGCCATTGCAACAACAAAAAAGTCAACAAAGTTTAACAATAACACCAAAAGTTAAAATGTAACAAAAACCAACAAAACAAAGTAACAAAATGAAAAAATCGCGGAGTACGATGAACTAGCACACACGTCAGGTAGCAGAGGCAGTGATGTCTCGACTAAAATAATGACGGATTGACGGCGTCGTTGGCGGCAGTTCGTCGTTTGTTCACACTAGTTTACGCTATGCAAAATTTGGGTATTTTTTTAATAAAACAATAAAAAGTCGATGAAAAAAAATCCACGGGGCATGAGAAATGTTTAGGGGTCTGAAAGGATAGCGGATGACCCCGCCAGTCGACCATTTCAATTTGGCACACGATGCACTAAACAGCCTGTATATTTCAAATATAGCTTATTATCACAATATTTAAGCTAGTTTAAAAATAAGTAATTGTAATATTGCAGGAGACTATTTGTCAGAGCGACAGCTCTGTGTCCAACCACTAGCGTTCAGAATCAAATGTGTAATGATAATTATCACAATACGAAGAGCGACTCTACGTCACATAAATTCGAATTTTGATTTGAATAAAGAATGAATCGTGAGGTGGATAGTGATGGCGATAAAAGGTATGAAGTCATGAAAGAGTATGATTGAAATTTAGATGAAGGATGACTTCGTCACACTATAACAAACTATTACAATGAACATAAGCTATGTGTGTTACCTCGGGATTTAACAATAGTAGGTAACAGATATAAAAATTGATAATATAAATAAAATAAAAGTTGTTTAGCAATTAGATCAATAAAATTATGACTTCGGGCTAGACTATCTACTATGCTAAGTATAGCAAGCGTTTATATAAATATGAACATTATCTCCGTATGATGTTCATATTCGAACGAAATTGATTCGACTCAGTTGACAGCTGTCGATTCAGCGATAGCGGCGCATACGAACCACTAGAGAGTCAAATTGAATTAATTCGGTATTTACAATGTGACTTATATGACTGAGCAGTCATCGAATTGAACACAGTATACGAATTCACGAATATGTGAATTTGATTTTTGTAGCGACACGTAGAAAGTAAAACCTTTAATTTCGATTAATTGCCACACTGTACTGCACATTTTTTTATGGTTTAATCAATTCGTTGTGTTCCCAATATATCTATGCTGCATGAACACAAAGGTGAAAGTATGAAAGGTTCTCGAATGGAGACCGCGCACCGGAAAACGCAGCGTGGGACGACCTCCAACGAGGTGGACAGACGATCTGGTGAAGGTCGCTGGGAGTCGTTGGATGAGAGCGGCATGTGACCGCTCGTTGTGGAAATCTAAGGGGGAGGCCTTTGTTCAGCAGTGGACGTCCTGTGGCTGATATGATGATGATATGATGATGAACACAACTTCAAAATAAAGCTGAACCCATCATCACATTTACAAAAATACTCGCCCACTACATCACATTTTTACCGCCAGAGGCCATAATTATTGTTCATAACAAAACTTTCATTTAGGACGGACAGCTATATCTCGATAGTAAAAATATTGAAAATAAACAGAAAAAGCGACCCATTCGATTCGATTCAGCAAGTGGAATCGAATCGCGCGAATCATGTGATTGGTCGGGAATTCGGAATCAATCGAGTTGATTCGGGTACACGAATCATGACGATTTCGCGAGTCTGCCGACGAAATAAAAAAACGAATCAATTCGGATGGAAAGAAATGCGATTCGAAACATAGAGTTGAGTAACTCGAGTTATTCTAAATGGCCATCGGTAGGACAACGTTCCGACCGTGTAAAACATTAACGTCTGGATTATATTTCCCCTACTCTAGTAGTAATAAGATATACTGAACTCTTTGTTGAAAACTCAAAGCAAGGCAGTTTGAAGTCTCATTTGATTTGATTGATCAACTTACAAAAATACTCAACAGTGTAGTATTCTGTCTATAGCTACGACATATATATAAATATATTTACATAAATAAAACATTACCTACACTGATTACAAAAATGGCTGCAAATCGTCGTAAGCAAGACGATAAAAATTTAGAAATTTTACGGGAGATTATTTCATTAAATGGAAACAAATATTGTTTAGATTGCTACCAAAGAGGACCTACATACGTAAACACTACAATCGGTTCTTTTGTATGTTCGAAATGCTCGGGAATGTTGTGAGTATTGTTAGTGCGTTATACTGCTTTTGTCTAAATGAAGTAAGATTAACGAACTGTTTTTTGTTTTGTATTGCAGGCGTGGCCTTACACCACCACACCGCGTGAAGTCCATCTCCATGGCCACTTTCACGCCGGAAGAAATAGAATTTATAAAAACGAGAGGGAACGACTACTGCAGGCGCGTTTGGTTAGGTTTATATGAGGGTGAAAGTGTGAATTTTACCGATGAGCAAAGCGTTAAGGACTTCATGTCAGATAAATATGAAAAGAAGCGTTATTTTTTGGATTCGCCAGCAAACAGCAACACTCCTGTCAATGGGAGTTCAATAAAAAATAAGCCCAAACATAAGACCGGAAACAACGCATCTGGTTCAACGCCATTGATATCGATTTCGCCGCAAATAGCCAAGAACTCTGTCAATAATAACACAGCTGTCCAAACTGCGAAGGTAGTGAACAATTTGTTGCCCGCTAATGACATAAGCTACAGAGTAGCTCAGCCAGTCAACAATTTGGTACAGCCTCTTTTGAAATCCGTCAATATCGCCCCAGTACCTACTGCTGTGCCAGCCCCAGTACCTGAGTAAGTTATAATAACACCCCTGAAGTGCCTGTGCATATTGTGCTGTTATTAATAAATTTTTGCAGAGGAGTTGCTATTAGGAAATGGCATGACATGCCAGCTGGAACTTTAAGGGGTTAATTTACATATGTTATGCCTCTTAATCTAAATAAAAAATATAATTTGTTCTCTTCCAGTTTTCCTGTTGATTTTTCTACAGCAAATATTTATAACAGTAGTCAGTTCAACAATAACATGAACAATAATTTTGTATCTCCTCCGTCCATGACCTCACCATCATTCAATGCTTTTAACTCTCCTGCTCCTCCTGCAAGTAAGTATCCAAAGTATATTATTACAATCTTAAATCCCTTTCTATGCATCAGCAGGCTTGGATTGTCTTGCACGTCTGAATCTCATAATGAATTTATGATTTCTACAGATGACCGTTACGCTGCATTAGCAGATTTAGACCTGGCTCTAAGACAACAAAACATGAAACATATGGGTAAGAATTATTGGGTTATTCCTATGGAAATTTAAATTATAATTTTGTTCTGCACCACTTTTTTACTATGGAGAAGCCTATGTCCAACAGTGGAAAGGTTGAGTTGATGATAAAGCCGCAAGATTAAGATGAATGTCAAGTAAATATCATGAATGTGTAGGATTCCTTAACATTAAATACTTTTTACAACTTCTTTCTTTCTTTCCATGCTGCACAAGCTGCAGTACAATGTTTATAATTAAAGCTTCAAGTTATGTTTTTATTTAATGTATAAATCACATGTGAAATATTTTTGCAAATCATGCATTTCACTTCTAAATTAACATTGTTTCAGATGAAAATAATATTGTAAATAATAAGAATCCATTCCAAAGCAACACAACCAATGATCCATTTGCCAATAAGAACCCTTTTTCCAATGGTGGGTGGAGCACTGCAACTACACCAGTTCCAGTCAACCCTTTTATGGTAAGTAAGTATGATTGATGTGTTTCAAGTTTATCTATGTATATCAATTTGAAATAAATAAAATATTACCAACTAAACAATCTATTCTAAAGGAAGTAATAAACATATATATAAAATCTATAACCATTGAATTGTTTGATAGGTGGAAATGAATTCAGATTACATTTAAAACCAAACTACAATTACCAGCTTTGATGTCTTTGCAATTGTTGATTATTTATATTAGCATGTTAATGTCTGCATTGATGACTTCTCCAGGCTTGGGACAGTAGTATATAATATTAATGAGGCATCTTGTATCTGATTCTTATTTGCTTCATTGATGACCATTTGGCATAGAATCAACAGTTACTTTTTGGACCTTGTAACCTATTGTTTCCAATATTTAATTATGCATTCTGTTTTACATATCATGATTATTTGCATAATGGATTAATTATATATATATGTGTGTATATATATATATATATATATATATTAAATATGCACTTGAGACTGAATTCATTTCCTACAAGTTAGTAATAGTTTTAGGTAGCATTTTGAATATGAACCATGTGTTCCATATGAGTGTATGTATTTATTTGTGAACTATTTTGATAATGTTATCAATTGAAAACACACAGGAAATAATGACTGATAGTTTTTTTTCCTTATGTTAGGAAAACATATGTTCCCAGAAATAGCTTGGCCTCTAACAATATATAGTGGACAGTTTGAGCAGATAATCCAGTGTGAGTCATGTATCACAATTATGTGTGATATTAAAAGATAATTGAGACATATCACGTTTTTTTTAGCAACCTACAAATAATTGCGGCTTCATGAATTCCAAGAATCCATTCCTCTGATCAGCCTATGTGTGAAGTAAGAACTAAGTGAGATGTCAAAGATCAAACTATGGAACAAAAAGCACAAATAAAGAGCTACAAATTTTATGTTATTGACAAATCATAAGAGTAGTTGAATAATTATTAATGCTTTGTTGTAGTAACAGTACAGTAACACTTCTGAGTTTACGCGGGCTTAGATAGTTACAGTATATTTCGTAAGGAGAAATATTACTTAGTATTTATATTACTAAATCTTAAATAAGGTAAGAGTTCGCGTAAATTGGGATATTACTGTACTTTAAGTATCGTCAGTCTATAGCTAGCTAACACAATGCAACACAGGTTGTAAAATAAAGTGCCTCAATATGCCTTGAAGTTTCAAATATTTACAATGAATTTAAATATCTCAAACCAAGTAAAAAGTATTTAGTATGTGTGGATAGTAAAGTTAATAATGAAATGAGTATAAATATGAAATATTGATTGAGTCAGGTTTTAGCTTTATTCTAAATTATATAGATAGACGTATTTAAATAACCAGTAAAAGGCGAAGTTATTTACATTATATTAGTATATTGCGAAAATTTTAACACAGGTATTATAAATTTATCAACAATAATGTCCATCCATTAACCAGTAGTGCCTTGTGTATATTAGTTTTGTTATGTGAGTCAGCCAGTGGCCGGGTGGTGCGGTGCCAGCCGCGCAATGTCATAGAGGTTACTGGCCTTATTATTTTGATAGTTTGTAATTGTATAGAGGGGTACAAAATTTATTGATAAAATGTAAAATGAAGTTTTAACAATATTTGGTATATTTTATTTGTAGGAGTCTGCACTTTGTACATTTTGAAGTACCTATTCAATATGAGGTAACACTAGATTTCTGGTCCATGTATGAATGGGTAATTTTAAAGCAATTTAGCAGACTTCAGATGAATTGTACCGTTCCAAGTTATACTGAGTTATGCATTGTTAACTTTTTGTAATTTCACCATATGAAATATAAGTTATTTTTAATGTTATTTAATATTTTAACATTTTGCTTGACAAAATTGAACTGAACATTTTCTTAGTCAAGGTTTAACATTAAATACTCGCATATTTTTAAAAGGAAATTAGTTGCGAAATTATGCGTAATTAGACAGTTAGAAGTTGAGCTCACAATTGTTGTGCTTCATCTGTGATTCTGAACCAGTTTTATTTTTATTTACAAAGAGCTAACTTGAACAATTATTATTTTCTAATTAATGCACTTCCCTATTTATTTAGTTCTTAATATAATTGTTTTTACTATTGGAGCACTAAGATCTGTTAATTTGTATAAATAAAAATAATCACTATTTTTTTAAACATGTTTTTTATTTTGAAAATTACCTCGCACGATACGTATTGGCTTCATAACATTTTATATAACACTGGTTAACAACACAAAAACAACTACTCAATAATGAGATTTTATTTTACAAGTGATATTACATACACTTACACTATCAGTCTGTTCCATCGAAAAATAATAAAATAAAAAACAGGACAAATGCGAGTTGAACTCGCGTGGAGAGGGTGCCGAAAATGCTGATATTGTTGGATTCAGTTCTGTACCAATAACTTATCCCAAGAACAAACTTAACATCATAGTTGAAAAACATGTTTTCCTATACATTCCAACCGCAAACGTAAGTTGTACGAACAATATTGAAAGATTTACCATGTTATTTTAAGACTTCTTATAGGTCTTCCTGTAATCTATAGGTAAAGAGCTATTGGCTATATTTTTTTCAGAATTTTGGGCTCGGTAATTTCGGAGATAAGTTTCAGTCAGTTTTCGTATATTTTCTTAAATAACCTTCAAACTATACATTTTAAAATAAATACATGCCCTTCCATTTCATATATTACACGGTACAGTTTGCAAAACTTTATTCTTTAATTTTCTATATTGCCCTCCTAAAAGGACCCCCTTAATCAAAATTCATTTATTTACGTGACACATCCGTGTTTGGGTCGCAGAAATCCATACGTGTACCAAATTTCAACTTAATCGGTCCAGAAGATTCGGAGAAAATTGGCTGTGACAGACGGACAGGGTATATAATATATAATACCTATAAGGGTTCCGGCCGTTTTTTCCTTCGGACGTTCGGAACCCTAAAAAGAAGCATAAGGTAACTGTCAAGTCGTTACCACCACGGAAACAGCTTCGTTGGGCGGGCATACAAAACATAAGCCGCTTCTTTTGAACACGCACTTATTAGTTTGGACTGTATTTAGATATATATTGCGGGTCTCAAACCACAGGGGCGTATCCACAAAATCGTTACTTTTCAAGAGACATAAAAACTTAATAACTTTTCTTGTGATGTTAAGGTAACTTGTTGTATATTTGCTATGCACATATGCTATTTATGATTTTGTTTATAATTGTAATGCTTGATTTTAAGTTTAGTGTTATATAACACTAGATTTCGGTCTTCCATGTCTATTTGGCACGATGGAAATATGGTGAAACATGTATAAAATCCCCTCTCCCCTCTGGCTAAGATTCGGAGGATAGCTAAGATTTGGAGGACCTTAGTTATAATTATTAGGGCTTAGACCGGTGTAATAGACGTCCGTGTCATTGGCGAAAATAACCAAATGGACGATCTACTGTGTCATTTTTGGAATGTCGTAAATGTACAGCATGAATAGGAGTGGAGCTAGCACGGATCCTTGAAGGAGTCAACATGTAGTCTCGAATGATGAGAACTAGATGGTCGGATACGCCGAGTTTCTCTGGAGGATCTCACGCTTTTCATGCACATATTGGAGAGGATGACTGTAAACCGGTAATCCCCTTTAGCTGCGGAGAAGCGACAGTAAAAGGCCGCCCCCAGACACATATCTGGATGTAGTTAAAATAATCCCAAAGGTAAAAAGTATGTGCTAAATTATTGAATATTGAATTTGTGCTTAATGATTTTGTCTCTGCTCACCATTATTTATTTTCACTCCACATGGCATTGCACTTCAGTATGAGTCATTGAGTCATGAGCATGCACCCGTTTTCTGATAGAAGCTTGAAACAGCAATACTAAAAATTGTAGGCGTATGTACACATACGTCAGTACTGATGAGAAAATGCTCTCTGGGTCATATTGAAATAAACGATCGTATATACACCTACATGGTCCGTCGTAATAACCCAAGATCAAAAGACGTATGCGCATATGGTGTCCGGATATTCCGTGTGGTGTCCGGATTAAGAATATAGCACCACTCCATCTCCTCCCGTGGAGGTCTTAAATGTCAACTAAGGGACTCTTAGCCAAAGGGATGGGCAGCAGCGTCCCTTTTACTGAACAGTAGCAATTCTGCACTCACCAACCCGCTTGCCAAGAGTGGTGAGTATCGTCAAATTCCCCCCAAAATGACCACACAATGTAAGCACCGGCCGCCAGTTCCCGGCAGCCCCGCTATTCCTGGTCATGGTAACGGCGGGGCAGGGGGTGGTAAGAATCTCCGGATGGGATCCAGCTACCACCCCAAACGAAAACTGGCCCTGGTAACCTATACCGCACGCACACTGAGGGCAGCCGAAAAGATCGTTGAGCTGGAAGAAGAAGTAGATAAGTTGCACTGGGATGTCATGGGTTTATCAGAAGTCCGAAGAGAGGGAGAGGACACGATAACCCTGAAATCCGGCAACTTATTCTACTACCGGGAAGGCGACCATCTGTCTCAAGGTGGTGTCGGGTTCCTCGTCCGCAGGTCCCTTATTAACAACATAGTTAGCATAGTAATGTTCAAACGGTACGTAGATGACACATTTACCATCTTGCCTCACAGTAGGGTCTCTGCATTCCTAAAACACCTAAATTCAATACATAGTAAAATTCAATTTACTATGGAATTGGAGGATAACAATTGCTTGGCCTTTCTTGACATACTTCTCATCCATAATCCTGATCATTCTGTTAGCCACACTGTGTATAGAAAGCCTACCCATACAGACAGGTACCTTAACGGTGAATCTGACCACCATCCTTGTCAGTTAGCTACTGTGGCCAAATCTTTGTTACAGAGAGCACACGGCATCGGCGACGCCGACCACCTGGCAGGGGAGCTTAACCATGTGAAGCAAGTTCTTCAAAATAATAATTTGATCCACATCCCCGTCGCAGAAGCCACCCGAAACCCACCACGGTTGATCGACGGCCCGCTGTTTTACCATTTATTAAGGGAGTTACGGACAGAATTGGTCATATCTTAAAGCGTGCTTCTATTAAAACCTATTTCAAGCCGCATAAGAAGATCAGCCAACTTCTCAAACCGGTGAAATGTCACATACCTTTGCAAGATGCAGGGGTCTACAAGATTGACTGTAATTGTGGTTTATCATACATAGGGCAAACAAAGCGTAGCATAGCCACCCGAATAAAAGAATATATAGCTGACGTCAAGCATAGACGCTCCACAAAGTCTGCAGTGTGTGAACATGCCTTAGGCAAACCTAACCATTATCTTCGTTTTGATCAACCTCAAGTACTCGCGAAAGAGAACCGATATGTACCTAGAATGTTTCGTGAGGCTATTGAAATTAAAAAACATCCTAATTTTAATAGAGAAGATGGTTGGCAGGTACCACCTGTTTGGAATCCAGTTATTAAAATAATAAAGTCCCAAACAAGATACCGCACTAAGAAACATCAAGACACTGAGTGATTACTGCGTGCATCGAAACTAATTTTTTGATTAAAATTGTACGGTAGATAAAATAAAATAACTTTTTAAAATCTGTAACGACGCCTGTCACCTTAGTCATCCTGCGACCACGAATGCTGCAAAGTATTCGAAACGTCAGGAAAATCAAAAATCTAAAATATACGCGATAGAATCCGTTTAAAAGTGTTTTATTATAACATAGCATTGAAAGTGTGTCGAGCAGGGTAGCGTACCTGATACTCAGAATATCCAAGAGGTATTCGATGAAGGTTATACAGGTCTACGCACCGACCTCGACACACCCAGATGATGAATTCGAGAGAATGTATGAGGACGTAAGTAGGGCAATGCATACCTCGAAGACACACTTCATTATTGTGATGGGGGGACTTTAACGCTAAGCTGGGCACACGATGCGATGGTGACTTGAGAGTGGGGCAATTTGGGTATGGGCAATGGAACCCCAGGGGACAGAAGCTGGCCGAATTTTTGGAAAAGGAGGGACTCTTCGTGATGAACTCCTTTTGCCAAAAGCCGCCTCATAGGAAATGGACCTGGATGAGTCCCGATGGTTCCACAAGGAATGAGATTGACCTCATCATGATCAATAGGAGGCAAATATTCAATGATGTCTCTGTGATCCATAGGGTGAAAACCGGTAGTGATCACCGAATCGTAAGAGGCACATTGAATATTAATCTCAAAGTTGAGAGGTCTCGTCTGATGAAGTCAACACTAGCGCTCATATCCAAAACCCCGAGAGCTTTCAACTCGAACTTAAAAATCGCTTCGAGTGGCTAGAATATTGCGTATCTGTGGACGATTTCAATGGTAGGTTTGTAGAAACTGTCCAAACGG
Organism: Diloba caeruleocephala; assembly: GCA_947459985.1. Taxonomy (NCBI): domain Eukaryota; kingdom Metazoa; phylum Arthropoda; class Insecta; order Lepidoptera; family Noctuidae; genus Diloba; species Diloba caeruleocephala. The sequence goes on along the minus strand of OX381606.1, from coordinate 24,103,541 downwards.
TTGGGTCTAAGTTCTTTAAAACCCACCGTAAAGGTATGTGAGCAACAGCAGAGTGGAAAGGATTCGGCATTAATATCAATGGCGAGTATATCACTCACCTTCGATTTGCCCACGACATCGTAGTCATGGCAGAATCGCTGCAAGAGCTCAGCACAAAGCTCGATGATCTCAACAGAGTTTCCCAACGGGTGGGCCTTAAAATGAACATGAGCAAGATGAAAGTCATGTTGAATGCCCATGTCGTGCCTATCCCAATGTCCGTTGGGAGCTCTGTTCTCGAAGTTGTTGACGTATGTCTACCTGAGAAAACTGTCCAATTAGGTAGGTCCAACTTCGAGAAAGAGGTCAATCATCGAATCCGACTCGGCTGGGCAGCGTTCGGGAAACATCGCAACGTGTTTTCGTCAACAATACCGCAATGCCTCAAGACGAAAGTCTTTAACCAGTGTGTGTTACCAGTGATGACATATGTGCCAGAGACGTGGTCACTCACAATTGGCCTCATAAGAAAGCTCAAGGTCACACAGCGAGCTATGGAGAGAGCTATGCTTGGTATTTTTCTACGAGATCGAATCAGAAATGAGAAGATCCGTAGAAGAACTAAAGTTGTCGACATAGCTGAAAGGATTAGTAAACTGAAGTGGCAATGGGCGGGGCAGATTGCTCGTAGAACTGATGGCCGTTGGGGCACAAAGCTTCTTCAGTGGAGACCGCGCACCGGAAAACGCAGCGCGGGACGTGGAGTCGTTGGATGCCCGCGGCATGTAACCACTCCTTATGGAAATCTAAGGGATAGGTCTTTGTTCAGCAGTGGACATCCTTTGGCTGATATGACGATGCGCATATATCTGGATAGCAGGTCAAAAATTTGACAGTGAAAAATATGATTGCTCTTACGCGTACTGTGCGGCTATATGGTTTGAAAATAATCTTGCACTGTCAAGCTTAGGGCATAAAATAATTTAAAGTTTTTCAAAAAGTTGATAACATTAAATTATAGAAATAAAATATGTTACGTATTACTGATTGTACAATCGAATAGCATTAAAATCAAAAATTCGTAATTTTGCATATACGCCCATATGGTTTGAGAACCGATACGCGGAATAAATGTAGTGGAATGTTGCAATTAAAATTTCACTCACTTGTATATCTGAATTATTCAAAATTTTAGAGTTCAAGAATCAAAGACATAATAACAATCATTTAAACATGGTGCTACAACACATTTCTTCTTATCGGCCATACAGCGTGCACTACTGGACAAAGGCCTCCCCCATAGATTTCCATAACTGTGTCATCGTATTGGGGGGAATTTGCCAGTACTCACCACGCTTGGCAGGCGGGTTGGTGAGTGCAGAATGGCTACAGTTCCACAGGGAGGACGCTGCTGCCCATCCCTCTGGTTTAGTCCCTTGGTCGCCTTTTACGTCCTACACGGGTAGTAACACGAGATGGTGTGTGCTATATTCTTAATCCAGACAACACATTCACAGTTCATAAAAAAAAAATTGACTTGTGTTTTTTAATGTTTATCTACAGGAACAACAAAAATCTCAGTCCAATCGTCATAGTACATATGTCAGTGAAACAATGTCAATTTTTTTGAACTTTGGGTCACCTTAGCCTTAGAATTATGTTACACGTGTAAGTTGCGTTAAACAGCTTTTTACTTTCGTGTTTAGATACATATTTTCGTATTGGGATTGTGCATTATATGAACTTTACGAAAGTAATATAAAAATAGCATTGTTTATTATTAAATATGGCTTCTGTTTTATATCTGTATTACGTTTATCGTATACAAATCAAAGATTTTTAGCTCAATAAAGTTATAAATGAAATAGTGTATCTCATTACATATAGCTCCAATAGGTCAACGGCTAAGGAATTGATCTGGCAACCGAGATGTCCGGAGAAATAGCCCATTCGTTGCATGATTATGTCATGAACCACCATTTTAAGCATAACTTGCGGAATTAGTTGATGCTCACGAGCGACATGCACATCACCAGCTTAAGTCGTCACTCCCGGTCTAGTAAGCATTTGACTTTTAGTGATAACAGTAGGATTCAACCATCGAAAATGATTGGAAAGGAGATACACGAGAGTCGCTATAACCATAAGTTTTGTATTAGTGGGTGGTGTCAGTTGATGTAACATTATTCTTTGCAGTAAGGCTTTTTTTATGTGCATTATATTTTGACGGTCTCTTCACATTTTATATTTTTGCGAAATAGTGTATCACATTTTGTATTTACTGCTTTTTCGCGTAAACACTGGCGTGGAGAAGTTATCGGGCGTTACGTTAGGACTCGGAAGTGGTGTTTTAGGCGTATCATGCGTTATTGACACAGTTGAAACATTTTTGATGGCATCAGGTAAGTCTTCTGGCGTATTTGCCGGTTGTGATGATGTAGCCGACGACCGCTTCTCTGATATTGTTTTAAGAATATTTTTCCCAGCTTCTTTAGTCTGCAAAAATTGTCCCTTAATCTAGTCAACTATTTATACTATGTAATAACAACAAATTTAGGGAGCATAAAAATCGGAAAATGAAAGTTCCTTCGCGTATTGGTATTTTCAAGATCACACAAAAATAACTTGAGGTTCCTAGAACCCAATACCTTACGACCACTACCACTACCACCAAAGAACCTTCCAATCAATGTACTCTTTGTAAACCTAAGTTTCAGTAATTATTATTGGAATTGTAATAATTATTATTGTACTGTAAAACAAACTAAACCACTTACACTTTCATGCTCCAAACACTTATATGCATAATGAGCTGCATGGTCGAGCAGAGAGAACCTCAGGTAGTACTGTGCTAAGTACCGCTGTGCAGCAGGCAGCTCCTTACTTCCCAGGTTAGCAGGGTCTTGACAAGCCGCCGTGTATGCCGCCGCTGCACTATTCGGCATGTTTGACTTTTCGTACAGCCTGAAAAAATTACAATTACATGTAGATTACTGGCATTCTTGTTATTAGTGTGGCGGAAATCAAACTTTGTGGCAAGGTGAGTGCAAAATTCGGACAAACGATTGTTAACTCTCTGTGTGATTGTTAACCCTTTTATAAGTTAGCATGATCATATGCACTTAACTAAATAACATTTTCAATAAATTATAGTTTAAAACTTTAAATAGACTAAAAAACACGCTTTTGTAGATAACCGTACTAAAAATAAGAAATAATTTTCAATAAGTTTAAAATAACAATAGTGATTAACAAAAAAAAAAATTATTGTATAAAAGCGTGGGGTGCTTGATGTCAGTTGTGGTAAATATTTGTAAAAGTAGCGTCATCATGAAAATTTCTGATAAAGCACCCCACGCTTTTTAACAATAAAATATATATTTTTGTTAATCACTCTATTGTTATTTTAAACTTATTGAAAATTATTTCCTACTTTTTAGTTCGGTTATCCACAAAAACATGTTTTTTAGTATTTTTAAACTATAATTTATTATAAAAAAAACGTTTTTTTTATTTGTGCATGGCTGAATGTCCATGTTACCTATCCATAATCTCAATAAGTCCGCGTGGTAATTATTTACCTAAGCATGTTCCTTTCGACGTTTAAGTTAAAAAAATCTCCCTCCATTATGGATAAAATCATCTGAAGAGTGAGACACCATTCGAGTGTCATCGCGCTCTTGCCGTGGAAAATTAAATCGGCATCTTAAAGAGGTATTATTTTTTGTGTATGTTGATCAATGATATTATATATTAAAAAGAAGTAGATATGTTACATGCGTGCCAAAAGTAAGAACCATAACTCCCCCAATTGTAGCACTTCGCAATCGGTTCGCCTAGATCTATCTCTTTTACTTTTATTGTTTTTGTATCTTCTTTCTCACGCCGTGCTTGTGCAAGCGAGACCGTATTTTGCGCGCCATTTAATATGGAAGTAACATATCTATGGTATAATATCATTGATGATGATGTATTTGTCATTTGTGCAAGTTTTTGTATGTCGATGAAATTGTATTTTATCCGGGTATCAGAGATGTAAACATCGCTAATCCTGAGGATCCTGGCGAGGATAATGGGACAAACTATTGAAATTATTGCATTGTCATCGGTCCTTGATAAGTGTGCGAAATTTTAAATCAATCCGACGTTTAGAAGGGGATGAAAATCGAGTTAAAAGAATCTCTTACATAGATACATACCAAGCTAATAAAAACAAGTTAAAAATGTCATAAAGATGGTCATATTTTATTGTGAAATGAGACTATTATAGGCGAAGCGTAATGTCAATGGCGTGTATTTTTGTTATAGTAATAAATTAAGTGGAAAGTGTGATACAGAAATATTAAAAAATATTGTATATGATATTAAAATGAAAAGTAAAACAATTGATGTGGATGTGTCAGCCACACTGTCATTTTCGGAATAGGTAGGTTCTTTATTGCACTTACTTAGCTAGTTTGAATAAGGCCATTCCTTCAATATCACCAGTGCTATGAGCTTTGTAGTAGCACTTGAGTGCATTGGGGATTTTATCCATCTTCTCATATGCTTCGCCTAGAGACACCAACATCCTCGAGTCGTCGGGTTTTAGTTGCGCGGCTCTTGAGTAATAGTATATACAGTAACCATTTAGCCCTAATATTTCGTAAGCTTGCCCAAGGCCATTCCATGCTCGATAATCATTCCTGTTAACATCTATAAATTATGGATAGTTATATTAAGTGCAGCACTTACAATGAATAAATAAAAGGGACAAGGGATTATGACAAGAGGTTGGCCAGTAAACAGACCTATAACAACATACTGCAATCACAAATTTGTCTACCAAGAGTGGAGTTTATGGCCATGTCCTCTATGAATGTACAATGTATCGGTGAACATTTACTGACTGATGTGGGATATAATATGTATAGGTAGGAACAGCAAATACTGAAAGAAACAGTGCTTAGTTTAGTAAAAAGTGATTTATTCTATAATTTAGTAGGACTATGAACTAGTGGGCATTGTGAGAGTTTCCTTGTCAACTTTACTTTGTGTGGCATTATTATCACAATAGGCTATAGCACATATTTCTGTTAACATAAAGCATGTTTTGCAACAAACTACACAATCAAAATCTACTAGGAAGGTTAAAATTTTAAGATCTCTTATTTAAAAAAAGTACTATTTACCTATAGCTTGTCTATAACACTGTATTGCAGCATTGGAGTTCTGAAGCTCAATGAATTCATGCCCCATAAGTATCCATGCAGATAAGTATTGAGGGTCCAAAGACAGTGCTCTTTGGAAATATACCACAGCTTTTTGATGCTCACTTCTTAAACTGTAGTAGTTACCTATAAGTGTTCAATAAATCCTTTAAATATAAACTAAATTGGGTTGTTCACTGTTAGAATAAAGTAATTATCTCATTAACCGACTCAATCACAGACACAATTAAAAATCTATTGTCTGGTCAGTCCATGGCTTGTGTCCCTAAATATTAATAACCTCACAAGGTTTTTAATATTTACAGAAGTAGAAGTTAAATTACTCACCGATAACACAGCAGGTCTCAACTCTATATTTGTCTATCGACACTGCTCTTTGAGCTAGGTTTGCAAGTTCCATTCTTTTCTCTTTCAGGTAAAGAAGGTGAGAATACACATCCCAGTTGTCTAGTCGATATGGATCATTCTGATAGAGTTCTCGGAATAATGCTAGTGATGAATCAACATCTGAAACATCACATCTTTCAGTATATGTAGCATAATTTACATTGTTATTTGTTAACATCTGAGCGTGAAATTTTGTGTTTGTGCTTTCAATCTGAATCTTTAATATTACAATTTCATGTAGTCTTAAAATTTTAGATTTAACATATTAAGTAGGAGTGCTGTGTGTGCTGTATAGTATGATGGTTTGTTGCTGCCATATTGTATAATATGCCGTATTACACAATGGCTGGTGGGTTAGCAAAACAGCATTATTTTCTTATACAGCTAATCTCTAGTTCAGACAGATTACAATATGCCTGAAAAAAGTAAGCTGCATTGTAATAAGCAAGTAGTGTTCCTAAAGCAGCTGAGTAATGTGCTGCTGGCATACATTTTGGCGTGAAATAGATACACCATTTAAAAAAAAAATGAGTTCCATATGGCACTACTAGGACCAATATATATCAGTGCTGCATAATAACAATAAATATGAACTCACAAATGGCAACTGTGCTACAAAAAAGGACATTTCATATTCATTATAATTTTAAAGCAATAAATAAAATAGGTTCACTTGATTAGGTTAGAACAGTGACTAGAAATTGATATTTATATTGTAGTATATTTTCTAGAGATTATTTTTGTATGCCATATTGGAAAAGTACTCTATTTTTGTATTATTTACCATTGTAGGGTGACATTATTCCCTGTTACTAATACAGCTAAACATTATCCACCCTTAGTAGAACATATCACAACCACAATCCTGCAGATGAGATAACCATAAGAGCAAACAGCACTATTTTGCAAACTGACTCACTGTTGTGTGTTACACAATATAGCTGTGACAGATACACTACCTCTTCTATCATGATGAGCAATAGCCATTTGTGCTGTAACATAAGTACTTTTTTCAAAACCGGCTGCAACCAACACCATATATGCTTCCAAAGCTTGTTCCGATAACTTCAATTCAACAAAAGCATGTGCAGCAAAGAAATACATCATCCAATGTTTGGGGAGTTGGAGTGAATCTAGTGCTTCATATTCATTAGCTAGGCCTGCTAGCTCCACCCAAGCTGCCCAAAGTGTTGGCGCAGCTGCCACAGCAGCCTGCAGTACTGTTACTGCCTGACTTCGTAAATCCAGTTTCTTTAATACCACACCCTCTAAGTACAGTAGATATCCATCAAGGTTGTTACGGTTCGCCTGAAGTGTAAATTTACCACTTGGATTATTAATTTATTTATGAGCTGACCGAGTGAAAGTTAAAAATGTAGTTACCTTAAAGTATGAAAGTAAATCCAGCAATACTTGTGTAGAATCAGTATTATCTGTGCCTAGGTCAGTAGCATTGTCTAATCGTTTCTTTTCGCTTGACATATACTGGGAGTATTTGTGGAGGAATACGCATTTAGAACTCTTACAGTTCTCTAAAAAATGAGCAGCTCTGTCGTATTCTTGACAATCGAAATAGGTTTTGGCCAGGGTGTAAGCCTCTCTCTCTTCCAGTAAAATACCATCATCGTAAGTAGTTGGTGGGTGTTCAGACGTAACTTTGTGATCTCTTAGAGAGAAATTTAATTCAGCAAGCCATTTAGCAGTCTGCGTAAGACCGCGATCTGTGCATTCAATAATGCCTTTTACAATATCGATCCTAACTTGATTTATATCAATTTGAATATCACCTTTTGAATTCATAGATAACGGCTGCATGTTATTTGAATTTGATTTAATCACATTTAAAGTATAAGTACAATTTATTTTACAATATTCACCGGTATTAAATACCTACGAATTTTACGTACGAAAACAGGAAACTATGTGACAATTGACAATTTGACATATAAAATTCGGAGTTTCGGACTGGCTTCCAAATCCTTTGGCGAATTCGGTTTGGTTTTTTTTTCATTAATTACGGGGATTGGTAAAATTACGATTTTAAAGTAATCAATTTTATTCAAAGATATTACACAGAATGTAAGACCAAGAATATCTGAATATTTATCTGATAACTAGAGATGCAACTTGACGGTCACATTCAATAGATGACGGTTGCGTTGGGCGTTGAATGAACGAACTTGTTAAATCGACCATCTAATGATCTACGTACAACCAACGCATCGACGTTCCGTCCAAAGGTTCCGTCGTTCATCAATGGACTACTCAGTCTACGCCTACGGTTAAGCCCGTAGGATAGATAAGCCACATGGTGAGATTCAGAAACGAGGTTAAGCGTGAACCTACGCTTCCATCCTATGTGTTTATTTTATGCTTCCATCTGTCAAAATGCACTACTATCTACTTTCTACTTACTATACGCTCATAATTTTGACAGATGGAAGCATAAGTTCACGCTTAAATAAACTCGTTTCTGAATTACACCCTAAGATGTGTGGAATATTATGTGAAATAAGTTTTTCAAATTCAAAAACTACAACAAAGGTAATTAATTTAAATTAAATTAAAACTTATTTCGATATTTTGTTATAAAACAATTCCATAAGTAATGTTCGTAATTTATTTGTAGGATGAACAAATTTTAAAACGGATTAAAAACAGAGGTCCTGATTGCACACAAAGCTTAGAAATTAGCTTAGGTGAAGGTTTGAGTGCATTTTTCTGTGGGGCAGTACTGTGGATGCAAGGTGCAGAGCTTACACCCCAGCCTTTGGAAACCGAACAAGGTGTACTATTGTACAATGGAGATATATTTGATGAAACATGGCAGAGCAACATTAGCGATACACAATTAATTATGGACAAACTGAATTATAACATGGTAAGCTACACAATGCCTGCATTTATTTGCTTCTTAAATTTGTTTAACTAACTTTGCAATGACTTTACATCGCAGGAAGAATCAGAAGATAATATTATGAAGCAGCTGAACTTGTTAAAAGGACCATTTGCCATCATATACTATGAAAAGTTAAAGAAAAATTTATATTTTACAAGGGACAGAATTGGCAGAAGTTCATTACTGTTTCATAAGAATAATAATTCTATTATTATCAGCAATGTATTAGGAAGAAATTATACCTGTGTTGAAGTGCCAGCAACACATATTCATGTTTTAAATATAAGTACGAATACCATAAAATTATGTCCATGGAATAGTGAATTAAGTTTAAGCGAAGAATTAATCATAGAAGAATGGTTAAAAAATCTCAAGATAAATCAAAGCTTACCTGATGATGAACTCCATTTTGACTATAATGTAGAAGACTTTACAGAGGAGGTAATAAGTGATGGCATGATTTTAAACACTATCTTGTTGGTTTTGAGTTTTATAACTGAATGGAGGAAATTGTCCTTAGTAGGCTTACATGGACTAATTTAACCTTTGTCAATGTTTCAGGATGAGGTAGTAAAATATATAGAGTCAGCTGCTCAACAAATAACATGTAAACTAACATTAATGAAGAAATTATTAGAACATGTGATTATACAGCAAACAGTTCTAAAAGTGACTGAACTCTTGGAAAAGAGTGTTAAACTGCGCTTGAATAGACAGCCAAATAAATGTAAAGAATGTTTATGTAATCGAGTAGATGACTGTAATCATAGTGCGGTTGGGGTACTATTCTCTGGTGGTCTTGATTGTACAATATTAGCTTTACTAGCTGATAAATATTTACCAATGGAACAAAGCATAGACCTTATTAATGTTGCATTTAAAAAAGATGACACTGCTACATATGAAGTTCCTGATAGACTAACAGGAAGACAATCATTACAGGAATTGCAAAAACTGTGTCCAAATAGGTAATACAAAAAGTCTTAGTTATTAAAATCACAAAATAATTGTGATTACAGGTTGAAATGTTGATATTGCAATATACAAAACTAAATGGATTAGCAAAAACTGGTTAATTACTCATCGGACTGATCTGGATTTTTATACAAAAACATTGTGCATTTCTATCTAACACAACACCACTGATACTGATAGGGTGCAGTGAACTTTTGAGTATTGTTTTTTTTTTTAAACTCGTTGTATAGAAAAATAACAATTTTTTCCACATTCATTTCTGAAACTAACCTAGCCCTTGGTCATTGTGCCTAGGACATTGTTGGCAATTTATTGTGATGGTAGATCAGTGTTACCATTTTAGCTTATTCGCTAGAACTATCAGATTTTGTGAAATTTTAGCAGATAAAATTCTGGTTTTAGTGTGGGATAAAAAAAAAGTCAACCTCTGACGATTTTTGGAGGGCCAAACTCGCCAGTTTTTTATTATTTACAAACTACAAATGTATAACTTGTCTAACATAATTTAATCAATAAATAATTATATTCACGCACTTATCATATCACAATAATATATCAATTTCTAATAGTAACTTTTGATGTCAATCTTTGACTTTGTAAGTAGGTACTGTGATTTTTTAAGGCATATCTAGGTACATATAGTATGAAATAATCACATTGTATACAAATAGTTTGCCCATTTACAGAATTCCTTCTATCTAAAATTGCCAATGCCAATTTCATGTTTATGTTGGGAATGACATAATGAGTAATGATTCTACATTCCATGTGGTGTCCAAATAAGAATATAGCACTACTCCGTCTCCTCCCGTGGATGTCGTTCAAGGCGACTAATAGACTAAACCAGAGGGTTGGGCTGGAGCGTCCATTCTGTGGAACAGTAGCCATACTGCACTCAGTAAACTGACTGCCAAGCATGGAGAATACTGGCAAATTCCCTCCAAAATGACATCAGTGTGGAAATCTATGGCGGAGACCTTTTTTTAGCAGTTGATGACTGCTGGCTGGTATGATGATGGTGACGACACTGGATTCCCGTTTAGTAAAAATATTTTTTTAGGCAATGGGTTTTTAGAGAAATTAATGTGCCTAAAGAAGAATTGGAGAAGCATCAAGAAAATACTATAGGTGATTTAGTCTATCCCCGACAAACTATCTTAGATGAAAGTTTAGGAACCGCTTTGTGGTTTGCTGCTAGAGGACAGGATGGTTCAAACACATCTTCTAGTAGGGTAAATATAAACAATTCTAATTTCATCATAATGTTAATTGGTTGTGTTACAACTTACACGTAATGTGCCTAGTGCATTGCAACAGGCTTAACGTTTATATATCCATGGGATCAAGAAGAAAATACAAAGCATGGGAGCACAATGTAGTAAGAAAAGGAGTGATAAAGTGCAGTGCGGCCAAGCGTCGCCACAGAGATCTGTATAAACATTGTAGGTATCGTATGTATATTTATTCGAAACAGAATTATGACGATCCGATCCCTAGGCTTTATACTGCATCGTGGGTACAGTTTACATACATAAATCTCCCAAGCTCAAACACCTAGATCTGAAATTACTATCTTTAGGCCATAAAATATTTGTTCCGTAAGGTAATCGATCCCGCGCCCCTTACGAGCCCTGTTTCTTACTACTCTGTGTATGGAACTACCATACCGTTATCTGCCAAATGTAGGTGCATTCAGTAGTGAAAACTAAGTATTTCTAATTCCAGGTTTTATTAGTAGGTTCTGGTGCCGACGAATTGTTTGGCGGTTATATCCGGCATAGAAATGCTTTTAGACGGAAAGGCTGGCTTGGGCTCAGCAAAGAATTACAGCTCGATTGGAAAAGGATATCGTTCAGGAATTTAGCCCGTGATAACAGAGTCATATGTGATCATGGAAGACAAGCGAGGATGCCGTATTTGGATGAAGAATTTACAAATTACTTGCTTCGGTTAAAACCATGGCTGAGGTTAATAACTAATTCAAAAATAAAATTTTAGTGCACTGCCTCTAATTTCTTATCTTAATTTTGTTTGTGATCTTTTTTTAGTCCGTGTTTGTGATATTATTTTTCAGGTGTTTCCCCAGTGAAGATTTAAGTATTGGTATAGGAGATAAGCTCATGTTGAGACTAGTTGCATTCGATCTTGGATTAAATAAGGCTGTTATTTTACCCAAACGAGCTTTGCAATTTGGCACGAGAATTGCAAACAAGAAAGAAAAGGGAAAAGATTTATCCAAAACTTTCTTTAAGAATATAACTATTTCCATATACATTATTTTTTATTTATAATTAGCTGCGCCCGCCATTCCATCTGCTTGGTTTTGGATATCCTTGAACAAGTTGTGAAATCTTTACAGTTTACCTACACCTTAAAAAGGGGCAAATAAATGAAATAAATCTAACAGAATCCTTCTAATGGTATTTACAAAATTTTATCAAGGTAAAGTTTCATATTAATCTAAAGCCTCATTGAAAGAAAGAAACATCTATTACAGTCTCGCTACTGTAAGAAAAAAGTAAAAAAACAAATTGCACAAAAAATAAACATAGTACAAGGCCAGAATAGGTCGCCTATCTCAGCATTGTACTGAAACATCTAAATACTGCAACGCTGGTATTCTGATAAGGCGTAAACATGAAGACAACCATAAATAAATTATACTATAATATAAATAATTTATCGCCTTGTATTCCGCAATGTCTAAAAACTAAAGTTTTCAATTAGTGTCCTTCCGGTTATGACCTACAGAGCCGTGGACACTAACAGCCGGACTAGTCCACAAGTTCAGTCACTCAGCGGGCTATGGAACGTGCTATGGTAGGAGTCTCTCAGATTCAGATTCATGTGCGCATCAGAATCCGAAACGGAAGAGAACCAAAGCAATCGACATAGCACACCGAATCAACAACCTGATGAAGTGGCAGTGGGCTGGTCACGTTTGTCGAAGGACCGATGGCCGATGGAGCAGACGGGTCCTAGAGTGGAGACCGCGTATGGGCACACGCAGTGTGGGTACCCACCAGCTAGATGGACGGATGACCTGAAAAAGATCGTTAGTTAGATAATTGTATTTATGACTTCCAAAAGACAGACCGTAAGCTGAAAATAATTTATTTAAAACTTCCACTTTTGTTCTGATTGATAAGTGAAAGAGCACGTTACTAGCATTCTTGTGAACATTACAAACGTGCCCTTTGACAAATCCTTATCAAAGTCTAAGTGCACCTGACACATTTATATTCATAAGATTTTTTATTTTTAGTCTGTAGCATTAATTCATGCTGTGATAACTTACAATGATAATTTAAGCATAATATTTCCTTTAATAATGACCTTGCTAAGTTTAAGACACCATTTTGTCTATTTGGTAAAAATCTGGAACAGTTCATAACCATTTTTATATTTCTTACAAATAAAACGTAGAAGATAATTTATTTTAGATTCTTGTAGACACCTTTAGATTCTTCGGAACTTCGCTTATGATCACATTCGTAATAGTGGTCGATGTGAACGATCGGTGTATATCAATCTCTTAGACGGCACAATTCTCACTGCTCGAGCAGCGCAGTATATCAGTCAGCATAGCACCTGTTTTTATATAAGAGAATACAATATACTACGATCCAAGTAAATTTTGAAGTACTTTTTGTAGCCCGCGGGCTTGGCCGTCGCCTAGAATAATGAACAAAGTTGAACAAAGGCCTCCCCCATAGGTTCCACAACTGTGTCATCCTTTCGGGGGGTATTTGCCAATATTCATCACGCTTGGCAGGCGGGTTGGTGAGCGCAGTATGGCTACCGGTTCACAAAAGGAACGCTGCTGCCCATCCCACTGGTTTAGATTCCCTTGGGCGCCTTTTACGACATCCACAGGCACCACATGGACTTTAGCCAATACCTAATCCAAACTATCTCTAAGCAGTTCAATAGTTTTGCTGTATAAATGTATCAAACAGATATATTTGACACATAGATGTTTTAATATTATTAAGGTATTTCCATTGGGAATATGTTCCCAAGCTTCCGATGTCCGCTGTTGCTCTGATGTGATTACGCAATGCAGGGCTGCAATTCTTTAAGCTCAAACATCTATACATCCTTGAATATAGAATCGAAATAACGGTGTAAAAGCAATTTGGTATTCGCTAAGACATGATTGAAGCTATTTAAGGACACGTTGCAGACGGTGAGCCATGAGGACCAGTCTTAGCGAATACTAAATCGGGTTATCACCATTCGATTTTGTATTCCAGGATGTATGGATGTTTGAGCTTAGAGAATTGCACCCCAGGTCTTATCTCACTGTAACACACAAAACTTCATAAAAGTGTAATCGCCCGTATATGATGCTCATAAAACTTTCTATCTAGATCCTTAGCTATCTGTTTTGTCTCGTCGATTCAGCCAAATAAAGTCCACTGCTAGACATAAGCCTCCCCAAAGATCGCCATAACGACCGGTCTGGGCGTATTGTGTGCTTATTGGGCGGTTTTGCCATAATCGCCACGCTTGGCAGGCGGGTTGGCGATCACGGTTGAGTTGTTGTAACTTAATTGATTAAGTATTTATTCAATAACTAGCGCCTTGTCCGCGACTTCGCTTAGAAGTAAGAATTTACCATACAAACTTCAACACCACATTTTAATCTCTTTAGGTGATGATTATTATGGCTATGTCCTTCCCCAGGCTTCAAGCTACCCCATACAAAATGCATCAAAATCAGTTCAGGGCTTTAGCCGCGACAACGTAACAAACAGACAGACAGAAACACATCCGCATTTATAAAATTCAATATATTTAGCAGTTATAGTAGTCGAACCCTTGCCTTCCACGGAGGAGGGTCTGTGTTCGATCCCTGTCTGTTTGTTCCGGGTAATCTGGAAATCGAAACGGTTGGACCGATTTTGACGGGACTTTCACTGGCAGATAGCTGATTTTATAAGGATCTAAAATAAATGTAACCTAAGTTATCTTAGGTTACATTTATTTTAGAAAAATAATTAGGGTTCCGCGCAAAAAATAAAACCCTTGAAATCCAACATTCTATGTCAAGTGTCTATGTCGAAGTACTCTAAATTTCTTTTAAATTAAACGCGGGTGAAACCACGGTTCCCAGCTAGTAATAAATAATAACAGATGTATAGGCGCTCAGGCGCAGCTCAAATAAAAAACGAAGTATTACGAGACTAGTTATAAACCCAAGTCTGTAAACTTATGAAATAAATACATTTTTATTATTATCTACATGTATCTCTTTTACACGGGTTTATATCCCCTGTAAGGGGGAACCCGGTCTTTTGATAGGCTTACCCGGGGGCATGGGTCCAACACGCAGAGGCCCTTTAGAGAATTTTAATCTAAAATGTAATGGGACACTAACCGGGGACTCTCCATGGCTGCACTATAAAATGCAGTCTCGGATTGTCCCTGGAGGTATAAAACTATTGTATGAAATGGAAACTACAAGTATAAGGTCTATTGCAATGGGTGCTAAATGGATTTAATACTTCTAAAAACGGCGTCTGCCTTTCAACCTTTAATGTGAAATTCTGTGGCAGACGGTGACTCGCCACTCACAAGATGGGCCCCCTAAGTGGCCACCGCTACAGGCGACAAGGAGCAACACCGGTGTGAGCGGCTAGGGGTGTCGAGAGGTGCGGCACCGGTTTCACCATCGCGCGTCTCGAAGACTCGGAGCGGGTTTCCCCGTTATTACGCCATTAGACACTTCCACCCCCGAGCATATAGCTCTGGCGGCCCCTCTCTGATCGACCAACTAAGGCAAGCCAGAGTTGAAAATCCTACGGGCACTCATGGGGTACCACTCCAACCAACCAATAAAGGCAAGCCGGAGACGAGGCCTTGATCGACTCTCTGGAGCAGGGGTTCCCAACCTTTTTTTGTCTACTGCCCACTTTAAGAATAAATTATTTTTTAACGCCCCCCTTTTTAAACATACTTAAAAACCGCTAAGTACTTTTAACTGATTATTGAAACGCAAATTTATAGTATTCGGACAAAGTATCTTTTATTGAAAATAAAACAAACATAATCAATTCTTATATAAAAACTAATGTGAAGGTTGAATCTGATGCTGTTCAATAAGTTTGTTGATATCAGGTTCCAATTTACTCAAAAACAGCCGCAAGTCACCACGTTCGGTAACACGCAAACGATTTCTCTTTTTAGTAAGCAGCGTTGTCACAGCACTAAATCCACGTTCACACAAATATGACGATGGGAATGCTATCAAAAATTGTTGAACAATTGACCACAATCCAGGGTACAATTGCGGGATCAGTTTTTGTAGCCAAAATTCTTGATATCCATTTTTGAACTTGATTTTTATTTCTTCGTTTGTTGTCAATTCTATAAGTTCTTCTTCCAGCTGAGGTGACATTGCTGTGTTGACATTTGAAAACGGATCCAACACCCAGTCTGGTATTTCCAAGTTTAAAATGTCCTGGTATCGTTCGGTGAAGTCAATGTGGAGGTTTTCCAAATGTTGGCAGTAGGCAAACAAGTCGTTGTTACTGCAGTATACTGATAAATTCGCAAATTGTGAAGCTCACGTCTGCCCATATTCTTTTTGTGCAGAAGCAGTTTGGCTGCGAAAGCAGCAACGACATTTTTTGTTTTAATTAAATTTAGTTCATCGCCTTGCAGTTGGAGGTTCATGTCGTTGAACATTTTATACAGGTCTGTCATGTAAGCTATATCATTCTTTGATGTTATGAGCTTGTTGCGCAGTTCTGTATCTTTAGTTTCCAAGAACTCTATCATAGAGTCAAACAGGTTGTAAAATCGAATCAGACAATTGCCTCTTGACAGCCAACGAACTTCAGTATGAAGCAACAAACAGTTGAAATCTTCGTCATTAGTAACACAAAGCTGATGAAATAATCTATCATTCAAAGAGCTGCTACGGATTTTATTGACTGCTTTGATGACATATTGCAGTGATTGAAATAGTCGTTCACTTAAGTTTCTAGCAACCAAATGTTGTCTATGAATAACGCATATACATTGCATCATTGCGCATGCATTGTCATGCAAGGACATCTGGAATTTTATTCTTTAAGTATGCTATGAAGCCTTTATGGCGCCCTGTCATAGCCGGAGCGCCATCCGTAGCAACTGATATAATATTTTTCAAAGGAATCTCTTTCTCTTCACAAAACTTTTCCAATGTATTGAATATGGTTTCGCCTTTTGTATCTGTCTCCAAATTTCTGGCAAACAATAGTTCTTCACGTATTTTCTCATCTTTAATAAACCTCACGTAAGATAGCAACAACACTTCATTAGTTGGTAAAGTGGACTCATCAAGCTGAATTGAGAATTGACTAGTCCTCAGATGATTGCACAATGATTCTTCAATGTTTTCAGCCATTTCATCAATTCGTCTTTGCACAGAATTGTTACTCAAAGGCATTTTTCGGATAATATCTGCGGCCGGTTTATGAAGCACAGTAGTTATTACTTCCTTTATTGCTGGCAAAATTAACTTTTCTCCGATGTTGTGTGGTTTGCCTTTTTGAGCAATTAACAAAGAGATATTGTACGAAGCTCGAAGTCCGTCGTCATCTTGCTTAGCAGCCGCCGAAAATAGTTTTGATACACTTGGCTGAGTATTATGCTTCTTCTCTAGGTCTTGAAAATATGCTACATTCTTTTCTGTCTTATCTGGATGCATTTTATTCAAATGATCTTGCAGTCTTGAAGGCTTCATTGCTTCGTTCGAAAATGTTTTTAGACATAGAAGACACAAAGGCGACGACGGGTTTGTGGGATTTTCAATAAATCCGAATTTAATATATTCCGCAGAGTATTGCCGTCTCTTCTTTTTTACTTCCGACATTGTTTTGTTTTAAGAAATACGTAAGTGTTGAAATCAAGTACTGCTTATCTATTATGCGCGAAACCGCAAATGAAAATAAAATAAATTTACGTCGTTTATATAGGATTGCATAAGCAGCACGCACCAACAGGAATAAGACAAACGTGCATAAACTCGATTATCTCATTCGACGCCCAATCGTACTCGACAAGCAAGAACAAGTATTATAGAACCAGCCGATTGGTATAGGAATGTACAATTCGGATTATTTAACAAAAACTTGTTAAAACATGATTGCCCGCGGTCTCTTATATCGAACCGAGTTTGAGCTATATCTTAATTAATATTAGTTGATGTTCACAAGATGTAGTCGAGAGTCGAGAGCTCAGTCGGTGTCTAAGAGTCTTCCTAGCTAGGTAGATGAAATTATAAATCGACCCCAAAGCCCTACACAATGCCCCCTTTTTTCTGGGTTTCTTACCGCCCCCCTTTAGGCCTGCAGCGCCCACAAGGGGGCGTTATCGCCCACGTTGGGAAAGACTGCTCTGGAGCATTCGGGTACGCAGTGTCGCCACTCACATTCAGCTTTACTGCCAAGCTCCTCTTGAAAAGCTACGAGACGCTGTTGCCACTATTAACGTAGATTTGGCCCGAATATGTGATTGGAGCAAGAATTACGGACTAACGGTCAATCCTATCAAAACGCAGGTCATCGTAGTGGGCAGTTCCAGGATGATATCTAGAATAGACTGGGTGACACTTTCACAGGTTTCTTTTGAAGGCACTTTAGTTCCTTTTAGTGAAAATGTTAGAAACTTGGGGGTGATCATAGATAGAAATCTGTCCTGGACTGCTCATCTGCAAGAGATTAGTCGTAAGATGTTTGCTTCAGCGGGATCCTTGAGGAGATTACGCAACTTTCTCCCTACTGTAACTAAAACTGCGCTTGCACAATCCCTTCTGCTACCTATTCTCGATTATGCTGATGCCACCTATCTTGATCTTACCGAGGAAAAACTTGATAAACTTGAGCGCCTTCAAAATTTTTGTATAAGATTCATATTTGGTCTGACAAAATATGATCACGTCTCAGAATTCCGCACTAGGCTCAAGTGGTTCTACCTGCAGGGCATCATAGGGGCCTATCTGCGCGATAGGCACATTCGCTACGTGGGCAGGGACGGTAGCGTAAAGCGGAGGGAGATTATGTGCGGGGTTCCGCAGGGGTCAGTTCTCGGCCCTCTCTTATGGAACCTCGCCTACGATGCGGTCCTGCGTGTTGTTCTCCCTGCTGGCGTCAGCTTAGTCTGTTACGCTGATGACACTCTGGTGTTGGCCAGCGGGGAGTCCTTCGAGGGAACCATCCGGCTTGCGGAGCAAGCGGTGGCGATTGTCGTGGCCAAAATCCACGCCCTGGGTCTGCGGATAGCGCCTCAGAAAACCGAGGCGCTATGGTTCCACAAACTGCCGAGAAGCAGAGAACCACCCAGTTCGTGGAAACGCGTTGGCGACGCGCAAATTGGGGTGGGCCGGTACATGAAATACCTGGGGCTCACCATGGATAGTCGTTGGGGCTTCGAAGAGCACTTCCAGCGCCTCGTCCCCCGAGTCGAGAGGGTAGTGGGTGCTCTACACCGGCTGCTGCCCAATCTCGGGGGACCATGTGAGGAAGTTCGCCGTCTCTACGGAGGAGTCGTGCGGTCCGTGGTCCTATACGGGGCGCCTGTATGGTCAGCTCGACTATCAGGCGCCCAGCGCTGCAGAACCAAAATTCACGGTCTGCAGCGCAGAGTGGCTATTCGGATCGCACGAGGTTACCGAACAGTCTCCTACGAGGCGGCAACCTTCCTGCCGCGTTTTCCGCCTTTTGACATCCTGGCGGAGATGGATGCGTGGGTCTACGATCAGACACGCTCCCTCCGCCAGAGCGGCGAAAACGCGCCTCCAGGGGCGTTGGACAGGCTGAAGCGGCTGGCTCGGCGACGCGCACTTGTAAAGTGGCGTCACCGCCTGCGGATGCAATTTGCGACCAAGCGCGTCGTCGAGGCCATCCTGCCGCTCTTCGGAGCCTGGCTCAAAAGGAGCGAGCGCGCCACCTACCGCCTGACGCAGGTGCTCACCGGGCACGGTTGTTTCGGTGCGTACCTGCACAGGATAGGACGTGAGGCCACGGCACAATGCCACCATTGTGATAGCGACCAGGATACCGCACACACGCTCGAGGCGTGCCCTGCGTGGGCCGCCGAGCGGCGGATCCTGGTCGATCGGATCGGGCAAGATCTCTCTCTGCCAGCAGTACTGTTGGCTATGTTGGCAGAGCACGAAAACTGGAATGTAGTGGTGTGTGTAATGTCTGGAGCATGACGCTCTCACAGAAGGAGACCGCAGAGCGGGATCGGGAGAGGGCCGATCCCGCTCGAAGAAGGAGACGGCGCCGGGGTAACAACCGCCCTGGCGCCTAATTCCGATACGCCTGAAAACCCCTGCCGTTGCTATACGGTGGGGGACCTCTGGGTTCGCGGGTGCGTAGATTGGGGAATCTGCGTGCCCACACCAAGCGACCCAAGAGAAGACGGTAGCACGCATGTGGTCACGCGCTGCCGTGGGACGCTTTGGGGGATCCTTTACAATCCCCCTTGGGGAGTGACCGCTTTACAGTCACCCTCTCCGAGATGTGCCAATACGCACCAGTGGGCGGCTCTAGTGTGATCATATGAGGACCTGGAGCCTCCCTTAGGTGCCGAAGCTGACCGCTCCAGTGGTTTTAGCCGGTAGGAGTCCGGCATACCCCTTCGTCCTTCCCCGGGGCGAAGGAAGTTCATGAAGAATTTCCACTGGGCACCAATAAAAAAGAATAAAAATAAAAAAAAGGCTCTAGTGGTTACCAATTCGCCTTCGTCGGAATACTCATATTCTTTCGCTACTTTACAGTGTACTTTTTATTCCTTCTACTCCCTCTTACCTTAAAAAACGCTTCGAGTTCCTTGGTGATACTCATACGCGGAACCTAAGATCATCAGAAAACCTAAGGCTTAAAATGCCGATGCATTCCACAAAATTTATTGATAAATCCTTCACGGTTCAGGCTGCTCGTTTGTGGAATGCATTACCGATTCCAATAAGACGTGCTCAATCGCTGCCAGTGTTTAAGGGACTAGTTAGGGAACATTACATGTCGTTAAAGTCATAAATTTTGATTACTTTGCCTTAATTCTGCTCTATTTTTCTTTTTACTACTAAATTATCAGTTGGTTTAATTATATTTTCATATATACACACCGGCACAATTAGCGGAACAGAAAAAAAGTGAGACTATGAGATAATAACGCATATATTTGACGAAAATGTAATTAGACACAAAATAACAAATTGATTAACATCTTTTAATAACGACTTTGAAAAGTCTTCGTTATTTTTATTGAAAAATAAAGAAATTTGAAATAAGTGAAATTTTTAGATGATTATGAACCATCACAAAAAATAAAAAAAAGTAAGCATTAAATGATTTAACAATAAAATTAAAGCAAAATTAATAACGAGTGTTTCCCCCTCTTGCTCTGATTACGGTTTCCATTCGTCTGGGCATGCTACAGATTATGTTATCGATGATTTCTTGAGGCTACCGCTCCCACTCCTCAAGTAATGCGTTTCCAAGTTCATTCAGATCGTTGGGGGGTGGCATTCTGGATTTAACCCTTCTTTTTAGCAAGTCCCAGACATGCTCTATCGGATTCATATCGGGGGAATTTGCTGGCCACTGCATCACCGGTATACCTACGTAGCTCAGATATGCCTGTACCGATTGTGCACTATGAGCACGAGCATTATCTTGCATTAGAATAAAGTCGTCACCAATAAATGGGGCAAATGGTACAACATGTTCTTCTAAAATGTCTCTGATGTATCGATCTGCTGTCATGGTCCCTCCTGTGACTATCAGTAACTCCGTGCGAGCTCCCAAACATATCCCTCCCCAAACCATGATCGAGCCGCCACCATAACCCACTGTGTGTTCAAAATTAGACTGTATGTGGCGTTCTCCTTTGCGTCTCCATATTCGCTGTCTCCCATCGATCTGTTTTAAAAGAACTCTGCACTCATCAGTAAAGAGAACCTGCTGCCATTCGTTCAAATCCCAATGACGATGTTCTCGCGCATAGCTTAATCGGTTTACGCGGTGACGTCTCTCAAGTTTTGGGCCTTTGGCAGGTATATACGACCCTAAACCAACTTCTTCAAATCTCCTGCGAATTGTACGCTCACTTACTCGTACTCCTCGAACGTCTTCCAGTTCATTTCGAGCTTGTACAGCCGTTAATCGCGTATTCCTACGAACTCCAAGTTGTAAAAAACTGTCATCTCGCCTCGATGTACATCTTTTTCTACCTTGACCCCTCCTCCTCACAAGAGAATTAGACGATCTGTACCGCTGGATGCTGCGATGAATCGTTGATACTGGTCGACGAAGCCTTGAGGCAATCGATCTGTAGGTATGGCCATTTCTTCTCATTTCATCAGCACTAATGATTTGCAGTGATGTTAAGTCAGGCATAATAAAGAGCTTTTAATATACAAAATTGCCTATAGAATAACAAATTTATAAAAAACCATTAAGTGCAATTTTTCAAAAAAATTACAATTACGTAGTTATTAATCGAACAAGTTGACAAAACGTATTGTTCGGGAAAATAAAACAAATGAATGAAAAAAGTGTATGTCATCTAATTTTCTATTTTCAAATTTGACAATAAATTAAAAAAATATCCTAACTGGCCACTTCCTCAAGTAAAAGATTTTAAAATCCTGCTTTTTTTGTGTTCCGCTAATTGTGCCGGTGTGTATATATATATTATATATATCGCAGTATTATTTATATATGTTTTATGTATATATGTATGTTTATATATATAACTATATCATCTTTAGTATTTATTTAGAATCGTTTTGTTGAGATATATTGTTATGCATTTTTGTGCGCACCATCGACAGACCCATTCTTGTCCAATTCAGTTTTTTCCATCCTAAGGTTGCCTGGAAGAAATCGCCGAGTGCGATAAGGCCGCCCATTGTACTCTATATACTAGGCCTTTCTGTTTTTATTTTTTGTATAGTAATTGGTGTACAATAAAGAGTTTAATAAATAAATAAATAATAAACTGCCCCGCGTTTTATTATTACTTTGTTTTTAGAATTTGATTTTCTCAGGTTTTTAATACCTGGTCATTTTAAGATCACACGGGTGTACACCAAAGTGCGATCTTATGTTTAATATGCCTGATTTGCCTGCATTGGCGTGATACTATTGTCCAAATCTAACTGTAAGAATTTCCTAACTATCCGGCATGTGTTAAGTATAGCTGCTTTTTGGAGTGTAAGATATGTATACTTAGAAAGGTTGAGTGTATTTAAACTATTGGATAATTGTTTAGGGATAACACCGGTCGTTGAAATTACTATTGGAACTATTGTTACTCTATTCATTTTCCATACTCTAGTAATTTCTTCTTGTAGTTCTGTATATTTTCTGATTTTTTCTGTTATAGTATTCTGTATATTATGAGTGTTTGGTACTGCTATATCTATTATGTATGTATGTTTATTTACTTTGTCAACAAGTGTTATATCAGGTCTATTGTTATAAATGGTGTGATCAGTTATTATAGTCCGGTCATAATATAATTTGTAGAATTGATTTTCTAATACGGCCCTAGGTGAGTAATTGTAGTATGGTGTGTATGGATCTTGCATGAGATTGTGTTTTTTTGCGAGTTTCTGATGTTAGCTAGTTGATTGTGTCTATGAGTGTAGTCGTTTTGAGTTAGTGTGGTGCATGCTCCCGTGATGTGTTGTATTGTTTCAGGTTTAGCGTGGCATTTCCTACATAAATCATTTCTAAGTGTTTTATCTTTCAGTATATATTTTTTGTAATTTTTCGTGTTAATGACTTGATCTTGAATGGCTAAAATAAATCCTTCCGTTTCAGGAAACAGGCCACTCAGCTCAAGCCATTTGTTGGATGCCTCTTTATCTATATGTGTTTGGTGTAAATCATTAGGATGTCTTCCATGTAGTTCCTTTTGCTTCCATTTTCTGTGTATCTCTTCTATATGTTTTACTTTATCTATTGTTTCAGAGTTATTATCTTCGCTTAGGTTTAGTGGTGTATATTTATCATCTATTTCCATTATGGTTTTGTGTAATTGGCTACTCCTCTTCTTCTGTATAAAAAATTGTTTTAAGTGTATTATTTGTCTTTTATGTAGGTGTGTTATTTCTATTAAACCTCTTCCACCTTCTTTTCTGGAAATTATTACTCTTTCTATTGCCGATTTGGGATGGTGGTATCTATGTTGTGTAAGGATGGTTCTTGTTTTTATTTCTAAACCATGTAATTCTGTGTTAGACCATTTAATAACACCGAAAGAGTATGTGAGTGTGGGAATCGCGTATGTGTTTATCGCTTTAAATAATTTTTTACTCCAGAGATACATTTTACATAATGAATGAATTCTATTGTAATATTCCTGTTTGAGTTTATCTTTAATAGTCTTATGTTCTAACAGTCTTGCTTGATTATATCCTAAATATTTATATAGTTCTTCATTTTTCATCGCCTCTATTGCTTCTTCTGTGCTCAAAGAGTAGTTTCCTTTTACAATCTTACCTTTCTCTATATTTAATATACGGCATTTGTCTAGGCCGAAGTCCATTCCTATGTCTTTTGAAAATGTTGTAGTTATGTCTAATAAAGTATGTAGCTTTGTATTTTTATCAGAATATAGTTTTAAATCATCCATATATAGTAAATGTGTTATTTGGTGTAGTATCGATCTATTACTTTTAATGTCAAAGCCTAATTTGGATTCAGTTAACGTGCGGGAGAGTGGATTTAGGGCTAGACAAAACCATAAAGGGCTTAACGAGTCCCCTTGAAATATGCCTTCTTAATCGCTATTTCGTCGATAGATATAGTTGTTGTATTTGTTTGTAATTTTAATGTTGTTTTCCAGGATGCCATCGTATTTTCCAGAAACTTTATAATTAATGGGTTAATTTTATATATATTTAATACTTCAATCAGCCATGAGTGGGATACGCTGTCAAACGCTTTCTTATAATCTATATACGCGACATACAAGTTTTTCTTACATTTTTGTACATGTTTTAAGATAGTAGAATCAATAATTAACTGTTCTTTACAGCCCATGTGACCTCTCCTACAGCCTTTCTGTTCTTCCGTTAGAATATTATACTTATCGGTATGTTTAATTATTTGATTAGTAATATAGGATGTTATAATTTTATACATGGTTGGGAGACAAGTAATTGGTCTATATTGTGAAGGATCCTGAGTTTGGTCTGATTTTGGTATCATATATGTGATTCCTTTTGTCAAAAATTCTGGGAGATTCTGGTTGCCTTTTAAGATATCGCTAATCTGTTCAGCTAATGTTCTATGAAGAGTGTGAAGCCTTTTTATCCAAAAATTGTGTATACCGTCTATTCCCGCTGCTTTCCAGTTATGTGTTTTATTTATGATCAAGGTAATTTCAAGTGGATCTACGTCTATGAAAGGCATTTCTTCTATTCTTTCTGATCTAGTAAGTTCATTTTTTATCCATTGTGCATTTTTATTATGTTCAGTGCTGTCTGACCAAATATTCTTCCAGAATTCCTTCAAGGACTCTTCAGCCGGAGGGTTTAAGATAGTAGTATTATTATTTTTAAGTTTTCTATAAAATTGCTTCTCACTTGCTGTAAATAATTTATTGTTATCCCTTCTTACTTTAGATTTTTTATATCTTGCAAGTCTGTGACTCTTTACTAAAAGTTTTTGTTTTAGTGTATCCAAATAATGTTCTACTCTTTTATTGAAATGTTCATGAGCACTATGCTTTTTAGTTTTTTCTATTATATATTGCACTTTATCTGCAAGTTTTTTGAAGTATTTCCATTTTTAAACTGCGTTAATCTGCCTATATCTTTTCGTAGCAAATCTATATCCTTTTCTAATCTTTTCTTCCATGGTGGTTCATTTTGAATTCGATTACAGTGAGACCTATCGGTATTTATTTTTAGCTTGAAATGTGTTATAACAGTAAGAGCTATGCAATAAATTAATGCATGTGTATCACAAATATTTTCCAGATATGGTAATTTGGGTGGGATAATTGTTCGGTTAAATATACTTATTATGTCTGATAACTGACGTGACGGCTTAACTTTTGGCAATAAGGGTCTAAGACAAGGATCAGTTCCACTGTATTTTAATAAATTTGTTTCTAGCTCATTAGTTAGTACAGCTGTGAGAGAAGGCTCAAACTGATTTTGTATGGATATTGGTGTGTTAGAATCTGATACGAAATGACTATAATGTTGTGTGTGTGCGTCAGTGTGCTGTGTGTGAGCATTGGAGTGCTGTATGTGTATTTCAGTATACTGTGCAGTAGAATTGGTGATCATGTCATTACGTGCTGATAAGGAGGGATTTTTGTTTTTTTTGTGTTAACTGTACGTTGTCTGTGTGTTGTGTGTAACTAATGTTCTCCTCTTCTTCCTTTTTAAGTTCTTCTGCTACTTCAATCTTAATTCTATTTAAGGCATCCTCTGATAACATTCTGTTCCTTATAATGACTCGTCTTTGGTCTGCTATACGTTGTTCTGTTACATTAAATTGTGGGTATTTCAGTTTGAAATTTTCGTATAATTGTGTGCAGTACATGGTTCTGTCCTCTTCAAGTTTTGTAATGTGATAGTATGTGCGCATGATGAATATGTTCATATCATCGGTCCATTTCATGCGCACTCTTGATTTGCCGGCTTTGGTGGTCGCAGGCTGAGTGGCTGACGCCGCTTGCGAAGCATCCTCAGTCGGAGTAACTGCTCTAACTCTATTGTCTGGTCTGTCCGTCGTTTCGGCTGTAACAATTTTATCGGCAGGAACCCGCCTGTTCAGTTCCTCACCGCCGATGGTTCGCATGCTGAAACACCCAGCATCGGCCCCAGGTGTGCCCCGACGATCGCCCTCGGGTAGCGGTCCTATACGTTTTCTCTTTGATCTAGTCTCCATGTTAAATGGGTCACCTCCTTGTTAGCCACATAAGTTTTTCGTACGTGAACGTACTACGTGTGTCCGCCCCCCACGTGGTCAGGTGTTCGACACGGACGTAAGGTAGGATTTTAGGGGGCTTATTATTACTATTATTATTTCCTTTGTTAACATTTTTATACATGACTTGACTGACTTATAACGCGTCCGATAAAGTGTTTCCAGCTTAAATCAGCTCTCTCTATGCATTATTTAATCAAATTAATTTATAAGTATATCCCAAAACTTGTGAAGTTGGCTTTCTTTTTGTCAAATGGTTATAAATAAGGGAATAAACAAAAATGTAAATAAACAAATCTCTAATTTATTTCTGACAAATATAGTACATAACATACATGCACCAAAAATGCCTATTTTACCCACGTCACTACACACAGAAATCGAAAATAGAACGCTAGTCTTTATGTGGATAGTCATCAATTTATTTTATTGATCCATGTCGTCATGATCTAGAAGCATTCCATAAGGGGCTATATGTCATTTAAATTTCTTAGGTCCAAATATTAAGTCCGCATCAGGGGCTCCTTTAGGATGCTGATATTTTTGACGTACATGTTGCCCTCTGTTTGGGTTACCACTGCCTCCCGAGCCACCTCCACTTTCTGCGCTATATTCCTCTTCTTCTTGCCTCTCCGAGATGTTTAGAGTTAATCTAAAACGTATTAAACAATAATAAAATATGCATAGTTTTCAATTGTTTGTTATTCTATAATTCATGGGAAAAGGCTGTAAATATGAAAGCTGCAATTATGGTTTGCTTGTCCGATAGCTGATATGCCTAGGCTAACATATATGATAATAACAACACAATATGAATTTCGATGGAAAAGAAAAGCGCGCTTATATGCTATTATATAATGGTTATCTATACAAATAAATAAAATTGGAGGAGGAATTGGAGGCTTTTTATTTATTTTGTTGTATTGTGTTGCCGACGTTCAGCTTAAGTTAGAAAGCCTTGTGTTCTGGTAATTACATTAGCTGTTCCTGTCTTTCTCCCGGAATGCTACGCTTATTAACTAAGCTTGCATATAGTCGTTGTGACGGTTGAAATAGAAAGGACCGTAGTACCGCCCCAGTCGAGCTCTCAACATAGAAGTAGAGTTCTACAGTACACGTAAAAATCTATAATACATACAATTTCATCCTCTCCATCTCTTGTTTGTCTGCGAGGGCTTGCTGTTGTAGGTTGCTTGCAAGCTCAGGTGGAGCATTGAACGACTTGTACTGAGGCTTAGTACCTTTTCGCACCATCAAAACAAATTCCACACCTTCTTTACCCTGCTGTATTGATGGATTATTTTAAGTATTACATGAAACTGGGGTTTATTCATATCTTATACTTATACTAAAATAGGCGTTTTAGCTGGGAAGGGGGGAGTAGGGCTACCTTCAGCCTCTCACATGTATATTAGTAATTATAATAAACCCTTCTGGGGCAAGCGAAGTCACCATGGGATTTATCCCACACAGCTTTTATATAAAAAAGTATATTATAAGAAGATCTATTAAGAATGGCAGGCCAGCTTGTGCAAATTATATGTGAATGGCGACACTGCATACCCGAATCCCCCAGACAATCGGTCAGGCCCTCGTCTCCGGTATGCCGTTACTAGTGCGTGGATAATGGGAGAAATACGTACGTCATGTCAACACAATTCTCGTAGAAGTTTTTGTAATTAAATTTTAAATAATAAAATTTCTAAGCTATTAGTCACGTAATACGCGTCAAAGTTGTTCTAAATCTATAAATATCGTGTACAAGTATTATCTAGTAAATCAATCACAGTTTTATAACGTAACTCATAAAAGGTAAAGTGACAGTGCATATAAACATAAACATCAATAAGTCAAACTACGAATAATTTTGGTTTCCTCACGTAGCAAAAACTATGTAACATCAGTGCAGAAGTAAAAAACTTACATACAGCAATATTCATTATAATTTGTAGTATTATCATGATTTGAGTGACGGTTTTGTTGCACATATTTAAATGTGGTACGCTGCTAGCGCTTGAACTAAGGCTGAGATTTAGAAACGAGTTTAAGCGTGAACTTACGCTTCCAACTGTCAAAATGCACTACTTACGCTCATAATTGTATTCACAGACGATCGGAACACGACTTAAGCTTAGCTAAGCCAAGTAGTGTAGTAGTAAATCGGCTACTTTGGGTGAATCTAGCGCCACTAACGGCCGAAATTAATAATCAATCTAATCCGAAATATTCAGATTTATGATTTTGAAATTCATCCATTGTTGCGTTACGATCACATTTAACACAAAAAACAGACATGTTCGTAATCCTAAATCCAAAGATTTTGGATTACATCGATTATTAATTTCGGCGGTAAGCCGGCAAAGGTATGCTTGCAACAGGAACTTTGAATTATGGATATATGAGAAAGTTGTTTACTTTGATTGTCATAATCCTATAGCTTTGTACTATGGAGGCTACATTAGTCCAATATGTTCGACTATTTAACAAAATATCGTCCTTACCTACTCGCAGTAATACAGCATGCATGATGCAACAATAACTGTGTATAGAATAATAAAATGTTGTTGTTTCAGTCCACATCCCCAAATTTATTTTTATTCAAGTCTGCGTCAGTACTTTTATTTCTAGGATGGTGGATGTGGAGTTTCGAATAATCATTTTTACTCGTAAAATGTTCATATATTCCTGCGATTTAAGTTTGAGAGGGACTGTCTCTGAATATGAATTTTGAAGATGCGCTTAGCCACTACTTGGCTTAGAGCGTTTTTAGCCCGTCGTACGTTCATGTCTCTGAATCTCACCCTAAATATAAACGGACTTATCGACGACAACTAGTACCAAGAAGCTAATAAAGAGAAACATACATCGATTTACCACAACGTTCCGTAATCTACACATAGATGGTGTTATTAAAGCAACACCTTCAGTTATTATAATCTACAATATAGATTCACCACAACGTTGCACCACACTGCTAGCGCTACTTGCATACAGTATATAAACAGCCCTATCTTCGAAATTCGTGGTCGAGGCGGTAAGACAAAAGATAAACATACATCGACTTACTTTAACGTTCGATAATCTACAAATAGATGGAGTTATTGTGTCTAAAACTTTAACTATACCACAATATCGATTCACCAAAACGTTATGAAAAGGTGATATACGAGGGCAGTTTGATAAGTCCATGACTTTGGAAAGAAAAAACACTCTTTTTACATATACATTTTTTTTCTACATTATCTCCTTTCAACTCTACGCACTTAGTCCAGCGATGTTCCAACTTCTTTATCCCATCAAAAAAATATTTTTTGTCAAACCCTGAAAAATAGGCCTCAGTTTCGTCTACCACCTCTTCGTTTGACGAAAATCTTTGCCCGCCAAGCCATTTCTTCATGTTTGGGAAGAGGAAAAAGTCACAGGGGACTAAATCTGGCGAATACGGAGGGTGTGGCAATAATTCGTATCTTAATTCGACAATTTTTGATGTCACGATTGCAGACGAGTGGGCCGGTGCATTATCCTGATGAAATATTTTTTTTTTTCTTTGCTAGATGCGGTCGTTTCTTGATCAACTTTTTATTGAATCTATCTAACAATGCAGCATAGTAAGCTCCGGTTATTGTCTTGCCTTTATCCAAAAAATCGATGTAAATAACCCCTTGGCTGTCCCAAAAGACTGTGGCCATCACTTTACCAGCCGAGCAAATAGTTTTTACCTTCTTTGGGGCACGTTCCCCGGTAGAAGTCCATTGCTTTGACTGTTGCTTAGTCTCTGGTGTATAATGATGGACCCACGTTTCGTCAACTGTTATGTACCGACACATAAACTCACTCGGATTGCGATTATACATGGCTAGGCATTCCTCAGAAGCTGTTACACGATTTCGTTTCTGGTCGACTGTTAGTAAACGCGGCACCCATCTTGCAGAAAGCTTTTTCATGCCCAGAATATCATGCAAAATATAAAAAACTCGTTCAGTCGTGATGTGCACAGCATCACTTATTTCGCGTATCTTCACTTGACGGTCTGCCAAAACAATATCATGTATTTAATTAACCATGCCCTCCGTAGTGACTTCAATCGGCCTTCCTGGGCGCTCCGCGTCATTAGTGGTAGTACGTCCACAGCGAAATTCAGTGAACCACTTATGTAGCATCCCATAAGAAGGCGCAGAATCACCATAATACTTCTTCAATTTGTCTTCGGTCTGCTTAATAGTTTTACCACGTAAAAAATAGTGTTTAATTAGCACTCGAAACTCGATTTTCTCCATTTTCAAAAAATATTTAGAAGTCGCCCAACTTTTTTGTTTCTAAAAAGCTTGTTTTCGCGCCAAATTTGAAAAAAGAACGGCATGCGCTTCGTAGTGAGTTTCCAAATATGAGATAAAAATATATGTATTTTAAAATGTTTTTATTCAACCTTAAAGTCATTGAGTTGCCAAACTGCCCTCGTATAATTGCTTATATACATTTTTTGAATCATAATATATTGACGCCCTATTAATACGGGTTCAGGAAAAATAAATCCATAAATGTAGCAATATATAACCTTCTGCATAAAATAATGATCAATCTTGACAAAGGGCAACCTGCCGTAGCATTATATATCGATATATCAAAGGCCTTTGAGCATGTCGACCACAATATCCTCATGAAAAAAATGTATGCATATGGTGTGAGAGGTACGATGGTACGATCTCATAAAATCCTACCTCTCCAACAGACAACAGTTTACAGAAGTAAAAAGAGTGAACCCAGTAACAAAAATGGAAGAAGTTTTCTTTTCTAATGCTGGAACAGGTGTTTTCGGTGTTCCATAGGAAAGTATCTTGGGCCCCTTATTCTTTCTTATCTATATAAATGACATGCCTTTGGTAACAAACCATGACATTACATTATTTGCTGATGACAGCACGGTTTTATTTACTAATGAAAATACAATTAATTTAGAATCTGACATTAATCAATCTTTAGTATTAATTATAGACTGGCTCAATAAACATAACTTAATGGTGAATATTGATAAAACTAAAATTATAAATTTAAAAATAAGAATGAATCGTATGTTTTCTTTAAAAATTGGCTGTTAGGTACTAATAACATTGAAGCAACTGAACAAACAAAGTTTCTAGGATTACATATGGATAGCAAAATTAATTGGAAATCACATATAGTCCTGTGTGTAAAAGACTGTGCGAGTTTTCGTATGCACTTTACAGATCTTTTTAACAGCATACCATGGTTACGTTAGCTCAACCCTCAAATACGGTGTAATAGTCTGGGGCAATCGTACCGACAAGGAACTTGCATTCATTGCTCAAAAGCGTTGTATTAGGTCTATGTTTAGTTTAAATCAAACGGACTCCTGTGAACCATTTTTTCAGAATAGGAAATTATTAACATTGTCCTGTCTATATATATTTGAGAGTGCAGTATTTGTAAGATCTAACAATCATTTATTTGAGTATCGTACCCGAGTAAGGCACCAGGATCAGTTGCGCACAGTTCCTAAATTTCATTCTGGTTCTGGCATTTCAGAAATAAAGATATTTAAAAAGACCCTTTTAGTTGCAAACTTTTGTTTCAATTTACCTTTGATTTTGCTTCATAAGTAAAATTGCTGTGACAACAGTTAACTTCTGCTAACAGCTTAAATTCTATAAAGTAATCTGTGAAAAATGTAGTGGTTAGTATATTTATTTACTCTACGTTTTATGAAACCATTGTATAAGACTTAATATACTACTATTTATTTTCCCTTAAAATAAATTAATAAATGGACATCTGGCTTCGAGTAGCATTAAATACCTTCTGTGTACCTCAATGTCAGCTAACGTTTCAACAAGTACATATATATATAGTCATGTTGATAATAAAAAGTTCCGCGAATCGAACACTCCTCCGTAACCCATTGGAAAGGCGCAGAAAGGGACTATTATATACTATTATAAAATATTTTCTTACTATAAACAAGATCCGACTCATTTTTTCGTGCCTAAAGACAATAAAACGCTCTTTTATAGTATTCTGATACTTCATCAAAATATCCCTAGTATATTATCCAAACAAGAACTACTAGAAATTATTCTTAATAGATCTCCTTCTGATGATGATGATAGTTATTTTTATATCAAAGGAGAGGAAAATATCAAGCAGCTGCTTTAATCTGCCCTCCAGGATTACCTTATCCCATGGTGAGATAACGACTGCCCAGAGGGGTTTATTATTATTTACATGTTTCTCTATTCACGGGCTTATATCCCCTGTAAGGGGGAACCCGGTCTTTTGATAGGCTTACGCGGGTACATGGGTCCAACACGCAGAGGCCCTTTAAAGAATTTTGATCTAAAATGTAATGGGACACTAACCGGGGACTCTCCATGGCTGCATGGAGGTATAAAAAAATATATTATTATTATTATAAAGATGGGACTTTCGGAAGAGAGGGCACGTATAACCAAATATTCCATACCCAGCGGTCGACAGATACAAGGTGTGATAGTTACAGACGTAATAATTATGTCAATTTGAAAGACATACCAAAAGTTGTTCATAAGTTTTTTTGGTAGTCTGTCGGCAGGTCATAGGGACAGCAATGTCACGCTGTTGGGGCCTTGTCTCCCGTTGTCGATCTGCTATGTTTTCCATTACCATCTTTTCAAACGCCGACTCGAATTCTACATCCTCAACCTATAAAAATGTTACATTAATTTACTTTCTTCAAATTTACAATGCCCATAAATTTATGAACCAAATTACTTACAGGCTTTGGAGCTGGTCTTCTAGGTTCAATCTCAATATCGTCATTTTGCTGCATTTCACTATCTTCATTTCCAGTATTTTCTGTGATAGGCTCTTCATCCGAACTCTCCTCTGGAAGTTGAGGATTATCTGTTTCATCATCAGTCTCAATAATAGTATCCAATCCTTCATTTATACTGTCATCGCCTTGATCGTCATTATCATTATCTTCATCGCCTAGTTCTGGATACAATGTTTGTCGCAAATCTTCTATTGCATCCTTACATTCTTGCCAACTAGCAAACAATGACAACTTAGGCCTTAGAGTCGTCAAACACTCTTGGTATATGTAGTTCACATAAATAGGAAACATGTTGTCATCACTCCAATATGGATCAGAATACTTGAACCAGTAGTAATTTTGGAAGAATGTTAAGAAGTAATCTAGTCGCTTTTTACTAGATCCGCTGTTAAAATATGCACCACAAGTCTCTAAAAGGGCACAGACTAGCCTAATTCTGAATACATTATCTGGAGGGTCAAGCGGAGAAACATTACTATGCTCATTTGTTACCCCAAATGTTATGAAAGAATATAAAACTGTGAACACGTCGCGGGAATCTAGCAGTTTGTAGTTGTATAACTCTCCGAGATATCTGACAGTGGCTATTCTCCTCTGATTATATCTAGGGTGAGGATCTTCCATAGTGACTCTTATTTCTTCAAGTATCGTATCTACTACTGCAGGAGCTACGGCTTCCTGCCACGCAGCTAGTTCTGCCGACAGTCTAGCCAGAGCTCTCCTAGCACTGGCTCTCACTCTCCAACCACCTGCTAGATGCTGTATAGCAATAGCAGCAGTGTCTGGCTCATCCCAATTCAGTTTTCGCATCAATCGTAATATTTTTTCCTCATTGCTCTTCTGCAAGTCTTCATGGAGAACTTTTCTAATAAACTGGTGCATTGGAGGCTCCTCTTCTTTAGGTTGTGCTGGAGCTTCGGGCGGGCAGACATAGTAAAATGCATTTTCGATTTGCGTCACATAACGGGAGTCTAGTGCTGATACAGTCTACAAATAAGGTTACATTTTTAAAAGATAAATTACTAAACAAAAGTACACAATGATATTTTATTTACCTTTTTCCTCATCATTTGCTGTAAATATATCATTGTGCGTTGATGCGTGTCTGGATTACAATACAAGAACCTGCCACAAGTCTCAAGGAGATTGCAGGCCATTTCAATATGGTGATGTTTGAAGTCATGTAAGAGTACCTTTAAACAGTATAATGCTTCCATTTTGGAATATAGACTAAATTTAACCAATTCGCCAATAAAACGGACAACTTTTATCTGTAAATAAATTTGAATAATATTTATAATCTTATATTAATTCTTCCTACATATACACTAGAAATCGTTATCATGAGTAAAGATTATACCTTGGATTCAATATTGATCTGATCTTTTTTCCTAACATGATATTTAAAATCTTGTTTCAACATCTGACATAAATCTACACACACATCAGGTAACACTGGGTATAGTATAGCTGCAAACCTTGAGTAGAATGGCAGTAAATCAAGTCTAGTTCTGGCAACACTGAAAAGGACTCTTGTCAGTTTCTTTCTATTATTTTTTGTATTGAGATTCAGAACAAAATCTACAGCAGCATTATCAATTAATTCTCTGTTTATACAGTTTGGCAGCTCGTTCAAAAATGCGTCCAGAGCATATCTGTAAAGAAAATCCACATTATATATTTTGACACGTAACATAACAGGCATTCTCAATGAAGTAAAAGTACAAACTTGTTAGAAACATTAGATGGCTGGGCCTCTTCCTGCTCGATGTCGGGAACGGCCGGAGGCCCCTCATTATCACTCAACTCATCCTCTTTCAAATCTTCATCCAACATTTCTTCTGTTACTGTTTCAGTCTTACTTTTTACAGTCTGTAAATTAAGTTTAGATATTAGGACTTGGAGTCAGGCATCTGAATAAAGACTAAATGATGATAATAGGTTGTACTGTCTATCTTACTTCCGATACAGAAGACGGCTTTAATATTGCGAACCTATTAAAATGTATTAGTCAACTTACTTCTTTCATCTGATAGTTGGGCATGAAAACTTTTAAATCTGGCAAGCTTGTATAAAAAGTTCTGGTGTCCTCATCCTGCCAAGGATCTGTACCAGCCTGCATGATGAACTCCTCATTGCCGCCTATAGTCACAGTGCCTTGGGTTTCGGTCACTGTCAGTGTTAAGGTGGGAGGTTCCCCAGCTTCTCCCAATTCCTCTCCTAGTACTTCTGCAAAGCTCTGCGCTCCCGTCAGTAACTTATCATAGGTAGCCTAAAATAAAAAAGTAAAGTGAAAAAAACTTTGATTTTTGCTCGGAATGTCACGCTTGTGGCTAAGTTGGCTAAATTGATTGATAAGTTTTTGCCAAATTTTGGAACATAGCAGAATTTTTTCGTTTGGTACTTTTTATAATGACATAATAAACAGCATGTTCAAAATCAAAATTATTTCAATTAAACTTACATCCAAGGATATGTGGGCAAAATGACAGCCCATTTCGTTTTGAAACAACTGAGATATGGAGTTTTCAGACGAAACATACGCGATTTTCCCACAGTGCGGCGGCTTAAAGCCTTTATAAAAGGTTCGACTTGTTGGTGGCCCCCAGGGATCTGCCGTTTCGACGGCAAATGTCCTGTATTGACGCGCCTTTTTGCGTTTTGATATTCCACTAGTATAGTTCCTTCTTCGTGAAAGACTGCCTACGTGCATCCAGTGCCCAAAAAGGGTGATAGATCAGACCCATCGAATTACAGGTCTATCGCTATATCGCTATTACCTCCTTGCTCTCTAATGTGATGGAGCGGGTAATAAATAAACAGACCTTCTTCTGTATCTCACTCACCTTTGGGCTCTTGCCACTGACAGTCAAGGTGAGCCATTGTTTGTTAGCCTAGATGTAGCAAAGGCGTTCGATCGGGTCTGGTACCGCCGCAGTCTTCTATCGAAGTTACCATCATACGAACTACCCGAGGGATTATGCAACTGGATTTCCAGCTTTCCAAAAAAAGCATAAGAGCCTATTTCGATAGCAGTTGCTCCGAAAGCTTGGACATTAACGCTGGCGTCCCACAAAGCTCCGTGCTGTCCCTAACATTGTTCTTACTGCATGTCAATCATGTTGCTGTCTATCGATGGCATTCATTGTTATGCGGATGACAGTATTGAGGACGCTTATTATACGGGCCGTGCTAACGTCCCTCGTCCCGTAGTGGATGAGAACCGCAGACAACTTGTGTCAAAAAATCGAGAGTACTCTAGACAGAGTCTCAGACTGGGGACGACAAAATTTTGTCCAATTTAATCTCACCAAAAAACAAGTCTGCACGTTCACTGCTAAGAAAACCCCATTTGCTTTAACTACACAATTCCAGAATACGTCTCTCAACAAAGATATTGGGATCCTTGGTGTAAACATCTACGTGCGCTCAACAAGGCAAGGTGGTACTTCACACCGGGGCAAAGCCTGCTGTCTATAAGTCGCAAGTGCGGCCTCATATGGAGTACTGGAGCCATTTATGGGCGGGAGCACCTGGATACCAGCTAGGACCCTTTGATTCGGTACAGAAGCGTGCAGTTAGGATTGTCGACGATCCCAAGCTCACAAGCGACCTAGAACCCCTAAGGCTGGAGAGACTGCCTCCCTGTGTATGATCTACCGCTTGTACAACGGACAGTGTTCTGAGGAATTGGTCGATATGATGTCAACGGATACTTTCTACCATCGCACTTCCCGCCATCGGCGGGGAGTTAGAGCCTTCCTCCCGCGCACGCTCAGGTTTTGGAATCAGCTCCCTACCGAGGTTTTCCCAAGAGACTACAGAATGGGGCTCTTCGAAAAGGGCGTGAAAAGATTTTACAGGGTCGGCACTGCGCGAGTGATACCTCTGGTGCTGCAAGCGTTCATAGGTTACGATAACCGCTTACCATCAGGTGGGCCGTCTGCTTGTTTGTCACCTTAGTGGTACGAAAAAAACTCCAAGCACATTTGGACTTGACAACAAGTTGGTTATTAAAATCAGTTACAGTAAATGACAATTTAATATTATTATATATTTATTTTATTTTTATTTAAAAAAAATTGCCCCACACTAGGATTTCTCCTGTGTCTTGGGTGCGTTTACAGACATGAATTCCACATACAATACACACGACGCCGGAAGCATGGTACAGAGGCGAGGTGGAGTTTTTCTTCAAAAAGGGTGATAACACCCTGTTGAAGAATTATAGAGCCATCGCTTCTGTCCCGTGTTTATAGGCTGTTTTCCGGTTTCCGAAAAAGGCTTTAGTACCTTAGACCACATCCATAAGCTGCGACAGCTTATACAGAAGAACGAGGAGTATCATCGGCCACTATGCTTAGCGTTTGTGGACTATGGGAAAGCCTTCGATTCGAACTAAACCTGGGCGGTGCTGCAAGCTCTGGAGCACTGCCACATTGCTTATCGGTACATCGAATTATTAAAGTGCTTTTACAGAAACGCCACCATGTTTGTCCGAGTACTTGAACAGAGCACAGGAGCAATTCCATTGCAGAGAGGTGTGAGACAGGGGAAAGTCATTCCGCGAACCTGTTCACCGCTGCAATGGAGGATGCCTTGAAGCTACTAGAGCGGAATGGATTCGGCATCAACGTCAATACCGAGTATATCACTCACCTTCGATTTGCCGACATCATTGTCAGGACAGAATCGCTGTAAGAGCTCAGCACAATGCTCAATGATCTCAACGGAGTTTCCCGACAGGTGGGTCTTAAAATGAACATTGGCAAGACGAAAGTCATGTCAAATGCCCATGTCGTGCCCATCCTTGTATTTATTGAGAGCTCTGTTTTCTAAGTTGTTGACGGGTACGTCTATATGGGACAAACCGTCCAGTTAGGTAGGTCCATCTTCGAGAAAGAGGTCAATCGTCTAATCCGACTTGGCTGGGCAGCGTTCGGGAAACTACGCAACGTCTTTTCGTCAACAATACCGCGATGCCTCAATACGAAAGTCTTTAACCAGTGTATGTTACCAATGATGACATATGGACAGACACGTGGTCACTCACTATTGGCCTGATAAGAAAGCTCAAGGTCACGCAGCGAGCTATGGAGAGAGCTATGCTTGGTAATTCTCTACGAGATCGAATCAGAAATGAGGAGATAGAGAGAGAAGTTCCCGACATAGCTGAAAGGATTAGTAAGCAAGAAGTGGCAAGTGGGGCGGGGTATATTGTAGAATTGATGGCCGTTGGGGTAGAAATGTTTTCGAGTGGAAACCGCACACCGGAAAACGCAACGTGTGACGACCTCCAACGAGGTGGACAGACGACCTGGTGAAGGTCACGGTGAGTCGTTAGATGCGGGCGGCATGTAACCATTGCGGAAATCTATGGGGCCTCAGCCTTTGTTTAGCAGTGGACGTCCTTTGGCTGATATGATGATGTCAGTCGTGTAGGACACCGATCGTCAGCGAGAACAAAATACCGTAGTGCGATCTGGACCGCCCTACGCTACAGTTGCTTCAACGTTCATTGCGATCCGACCGACATCAGGGTATGAGAAATTTAAGCATAAGTCCACTACCGATACTTTTCGTTCCTATGTGCACTGCAGCGTATTTTACAATACAATAAAAAAATATCTGAATTGTCTATATATTAAGTCCATTTTCGCAGCAACTTATACATATAGCACTCAGCTACCGTTAGGTCCGTTCGGATTTTGCAGTGCACTTAATAATATGAATAATAATAACTTCTTCACATCTACCTTTGCATACAAAAAAAAAACATATATCAAAAGGATCTTTTATAAGGCTCACAGAACGCAGGGCAGCTTGTGGCGAGCTGAATGTGCACACATACATTTTAGACTAAAATTCTCAAATGGGCTCTGTGTGTTAGACCCATGAACCCGCGTAAGCCTATCAAAATACCGGGCTCGCAATATGATACAAGGGATATAAACCAGTGAATAGAGAGACCAGTAAATAATAAGACAAAAGACGTGGGAGCATAGCGGCGAATTCGCGAGGTTTTGGTCAGGAAATTAAGAAGGAAGATCCAGAGAAGTATTCCTACTCCATATGAGTAAGGATTACTTCTCTGGATGTTTTCATTTAATATTTGGTTGATAGGATTCAGGGAGTGGAAGTTAACGGAAAGAAGTCTCTAGGGTCTGTGGTCACAATGAGAATGCCACAGGCCTCAATTCAAGGCCCTTAATGTCTAAAGTTATTCAGATTTTAAACAGGACATTACCTGATGTTGTTCTAACTGGTCCTTTCTTTCCTGTGACAATTCTCCTCTAGTATGTAGTGTCCTCTGATTAGCTGCATGCAGGGCCTGTAGCTGGGCTCTCTCGGCTAATAAATGCTTTGTTAGTGATAAGAAATAGTCTTTGAGAAGTGTTCTAACGGCTGTCTGCTTTTCAGCTGGCAAGAAAGTGTTCCTTGGAATATTCACATTGTATTTCTAGAAAATCAAACATTTAGTCAGGGAATATTTTACAAAACATGAACAGCAAAATATGCATCAATATTGAAAATACGAGCCATAGTGTAGGTTGTATTATCTGTTAAAGCAGCTGCTTTAAAAGAAGTATTGATGCAGTAATAACTGTATTAGTGGCGTTTACTCTAGGTATACAACTTAGGTACTATTAAACCACCCATTACGAATAAATTGATTATCTGTCTGTACTTATATATAATGTATATAACATACTAAACAATAAATGTAGAAGTGCCCCTGCCCCTTTCTTATCTCAAAAGTTTAGAAAAGGATAGTGAGCATTTTGATCTATAATAATAAATTTGGTTTCTAAGCAAATGGGTACTAGGGTACAAATGGGTGTTCTTATAATTTTGTTGTATTTTTGTAAGTGTTGTGTTCTTAACAATAAATTTTTAATAAATGATCTTTTAGTTTTACTTTTATACTGTTATGAACTAAGCTTTATATTGGTCATGTACATTACATGCAGTCATGTATGTAACAAGTGTTATGATGTCATGAATGTTACTGTACAATTTTTCTCAGGCCTACCCATATATAATGTACGGAGAAAATAAAGTTGTTGCATTGTTAACATACACAAATTACACTAGGGCTGCAGCATTACAGAAACTGAAATTACCTCAGCTGTGTCTCT
Organism: Diloba caeruleocephala; assembly: GCA_947459985.1. NCBI lineage: Eukaryota > Metazoa > Arthropoda > Insecta > Lepidoptera > Noctuidae > Diloba > Diloba caeruleocephala. The sequence goes on along the minus strand of OX381606.1, from coordinate 24,063,171 downwards.
AATTTTCTTAGGCACTAAACCAGCATAGTCTTCACCACAATGTTTACAAAATGACAGCAGTATTGGTATATTATTGTGCTCTTCTTTATCCATGTTTATGAGAACTGTAAGGACGTTGCCTAACAATGGCAGCCCCATTTTGTTTGTGAATATACCCACAGCAACCAACTCTGCATAGAATCTAATATCTACACGCAATTTGGAGGAGTTGGTTATTTTGTCTGTAGCTTTAAATGTTAGGATCTTTTGCCAGTTTTCAAAGAAATTTGCAGAAAAATCTCCGTAGGTGCGATGTAGGGCAGAACATAAATGAATGGCAGTCGCTATGTCGGACATCTTCAGTTTAGCCTCTGTGATCGCTGCAGCCACTTCCGAGATATATTTGGTAAGATTAAGAGCATTCAAATCTTTAAGAAGTGTATCAATTTGTGTTGCACTAAAAGACTTCAGTTTCTTTACGAAGGTAGTGTTCTTTTTCAAACCAGAATCTAATTTTGAGAAGTAATTTTCTGGTGGACGAACACAATTTAAATTTTCGTTTCTTAGGTCAGACTTTTGTTTTACCCTTGATTCTAGGTTACAAATGTACTCATCGAGGAGTGCTTTCTCGTCTTCCGCAATTTCGATTTCGCCCTCTTCGTTTTGTTCGCTCCTTTCTGCATCTTTTTCGGTGGAAGTCATGTTTATTACCATCCCAATAACATATTATCAACAATAATGTTCCCGTACTTCTTATTCCTGAATTGGGTAATTATAATTGTCGATATTGCTTGATAGCCATACAGTACATAATACATACATAGGTAAAACAGCAGTCAGAAAACAGTAGCCATGAACTACCTTTAACACTAGATGAAGTTTTACGTAGTTATTAAGTTATTAGTAATATACACTCTTTGGGTGTTATATAAAATCACAACATACATACATGCTGAAACAATAATACATTGGCGATGGCCACATTATTCCCAGTAAATCTCACAACAATGAACAAAATTTACAGAAATTAGGGATGGTCGATATTCATCGATGTTCGATAAAAATCAATGTTAAGAGCAAAAACATCGATGTTAAGAGCAAAAACATCGATGTTAAGAGCAAAAACATCGATGTTTTTACATCTATATAAAGTCCTTTAAAACAGCGATTCATCGATGGTACGAGAATAATATCGAAACATCGATGTTTTCATATTCCACTACAGTCGAATTTGTATAAGTAGCCGCTTCCCCTCAATTTTCACCTCCACTATGAGCTACGCTGTCACTCACCCAATGCTAAACATTTGTATTTTCATACGTGTGTACACATCCTTTATTCATGTGTATGTAACAGCGCATGCGTAATATAAAGCTTACTATTTAAAGAAGAAGGGTCGTTTTGTAAGCGAGTACTAGTTGGAATTCACCTGTAGCTAACTTATAAAAAATTTGGAAGAAATTAACTATCAAACATTTATGCTCTGCAGAGACTTCGCCAGCTTTGGAAAGGTTTTTTTCTATAGCTGGTCAACAGCTGTATCAACAAAGGAACAGTAAAAAAGGAAAACTTCCGCATATCATTTTTTTCTCAGTGTGTCATAAATATTGTTAAACATTCAGGTTTTTAACTAATTTGTTGCATAATGAATACATATAATTAATAAATTAATAGGGATGACTGATATTTATCGATGTCAACTGCCTGCAGCGCTTTGAGTAGGTCGTTTTAGATAAATATCGATGTTTAGCAGGAATACATTGTTTTTACATCGATGTTAATTCCTCCAAAACATCGTACATCGATGATATAACAGTAATATCGGAACACCAATATATCCATATTCCACTACATTCGAATTCCAATAAGTAGCCACTTCCCCTCAATTTTCATCTCAACTAAAGAGGATGCCAAATGGAATTCAACTGTAGATAATAGAAAATATTAAAATTTTGTCGACGTTTGAAAGAAACGAATGATATGGAATTCTACTGCCAAAGGTTTTTTGCAGACTGTACCATAAAGTACTGTTAATAGTTATATATACTGTTTTAAGTATTTTCTAATTTGTTGTAAAATGAATTCATTTAATAAATAGTAAATTTATTTTTGTTCCAAAAACATCGATGTTTACCATTCGATGTTTATCGTACATCGATACTATTCGATCGATGTTTTTTCTAATATCGAGCATCCCTATCAGAAACCATAGAAAGCATAGAATGATTCATAGATCTATAATCTATGTTTATAGTAGGCTTGTTAAAATGTATCGATAATTCGAAATATTAATTTCTTTTTTATGGAATAATAGATATTAATCCTCGATATTTTAAATTTAACATATTGATGATCGATTACTTTTTATAGTATATATTGTTACCGAATTCGATTTTTTTCGTGCGTTGCTCAGTATTCATTTTGATGTGTTGCATTTATTATAATTTGGGAGTACATTTAGATACTTAGATTTAGTTATCATTGCAGTGTCACTACGGGCGAAAATACGATATATCAAAATATTTCAATTTTTTATATCTATATTGTAATTAAATTTTTAATTGCACATCCCTAATCTATAGGTCAGTGATACTCTGACACAGGCACAGCACCAGACTAGTGGTCGGATACTATCGATAGCATCAATTGTGTTATACTATTGCTGACTATCGACAGTTTGACATTACCATAGATGGTTCGGCTTAGGGTGAGATTCAGAAACGAGTCTAAGCGTGAACTTACGCTTCCATCTGTCAAAATGCACTACTTACGCTCAGACTTGTCTTCACAGACGATCGGAACATGACTTAAGCTTAGCGTAAACTAAGCTAAGCCAAGTAGTCAAAATCGTTTACTTTGGGCGAATCTAGCGCCACTAAGCCGGCCAAGGTGTGCTTGCAACAGGAACTATGAATTATGCAAATATGAGAAAGTTGTTTACTTTGATTGTCATAATTCTAATTAGCTTTGTACTATGAAGAATACGTTAGTCCAATATGTTCAACTAATTAACAAAATATCGTCCTTACTTACTCGCAGTAATACAGTATGTAAAAATAATTATGTATAGTGTACCGGACGGGCGAACCTCAGTGATGAGTAGCTGACGTCCTGTACCTATAGGTTCCGGAAGTACTTTTAAACTTGCCAAACAATCGAACGTGTTGATTCGGTATGTGCACTTATACTTTTAGCGGAGATAACGTTGATAAAATAAAAACACAACTTTCACTGTAACTTATGGCAGAGAGCAATTTCAGTCTGTATCGCAGCACTATTTACTATCAAGAACTAATTACTAATTAAAAACTTGGATCTATTTCTGTTCTTGTTCCTGAAGGGACGGGTGCGCTTAGCTACCTCCGATCTGTACGTACACGATAGCCGTGAAATTGCTTCCCCTTTACATTGTTTATTTTCGCTATTGTCATATAGGTATTGTCTACGTTTTTTCTCGAATATAATAAAAAATAAGCTCTATTGTGTGTGTCTGTTATTCCTTAAAGTGTGTTCTTTTCAGGTGTACAAAGGGAAAGGGTTAAATAATATGTGTTGGGTGTGTATTTACAGTTTTATCCTTAGTTGTAAGGGTGTTGGAGCTTGACAAATTTCGTTTATTGTCGTAATTATATAACTATACTTATGACTCTAAGTTTAAGGGTGTAAGCAGTGGTCTTGGCCAACTGTTGTTGATATTTTCTTACAAATTATGCTTATGCAGTTAATACAGAGCGTAGTTTAGGCCTAGTGGCTAAAAATAGTAGTGATGCTAGTTTTCTACGATTATACATTATCTGTAGGCTGAGGGCGTGGTTAACTAAGAGGAATCCCCTTTTCTGGCTTACATTAGTCTAAATCTAGTACATAGGTGTAGTTTTAACAAAATCTAAGTACTAATCATTGTTGTATAGGGTGTCTAGGACTAATAGGCAAAAGTTACATTTTTACAATTTTTCGAAAATGTACATGTTTGATTTATCTAAATATCGTATATGTATATATTATAATACTATGTAAACTACGTATGTACATCGCGAGTTATGTCGCGAGCGCTATTGCTATGTGTGTAAACATCATATCGTGGGTTTTGTGGTTGCTTCGCGAACATATAGAATGATAAACTTATTTGATTATTATATGACCTTGTTATTTCAGTCCACATCCCCAAATGTCTTTTTATTCAAGTCTACGTCAGTATTTTTATTTCAAGTATGGTACAAAAGTAGATAGGTGTGTGTTCGATATTTTGTTTCGCTCACTCCAATGGCATTTCATATATTGCCATCCTTTTTTACTTTTATTTATGCCTGACTTCACAGTTTTGTAAGAACCGTATCTCATCGATAAATATTATCGTATTAAAAATGGCCATAGAGAATAGAGTTCAAACTAAGCCAACACCGACGTAAGTTTGAGAGGGACTGTGTGTCTAAATACGAATTTTGAAGATGTGGATAGCCACTACTTGGCTTAGAGCGGTCTTAGCCCGTCTTACGTTCATGTCTCTGAATCTCACCCTAAGATCGGCTAAGATCCTGCACATACATATAATTTAGATACCGACGAAACTCTTCAGTAGGGTTTAGAATAGCCACTTTGATCGAACACGGCTGTTTTACTTAAACTGCGGCCACCGAGAGAATGCATTTCGGACACTTGTCAATTGGAATGTTTCTTTTATATAAGTCATAAAATTATGTATAATGATAGTGCTTTCTTCTTTGCTTCGTTTCGTTAACCAAACTTTTTAGCCACTGCTACACCTTGTGTCAGAGTTGTTCAAGACATCCAAAGGCCTCCTAATTGGCTTAACGACTGCCGTCTAATTACAACTACCGGGACCGACGATGTTACGTCCCTCCGAAGCACAGAGACGCATAGTTCAAATTTAACCAGTGGTCACCCATCCATAGACTGATCGCACCAACCACTGCTTAACCTCGCCAATAATCTTAAGTTCGGTCAGTGCCACGGGCTATGAGCGCCTCATTGTAGGTTTATTTTATTTTATTTATTTATTTTTAAGTTTCGTTATTGTTATTGTACAAATTTACTGTGGGAGACTGGAGCCTAAACTAGGTTGAAGCCTGTATTTCAGGTCACCAGGCCTTCCACCCCAGAAGTCCAATTTCATAGTCCTTTCATAAATTGTGCCAAACGAAAATTTTCAATTTTCTTGTTCTTCGTGTATCTGATTTTATCAAGTTGTTTTCTCTTGTTAGGGTTCTTTTGATGAATAATCTCCAATACGTTGCTATAACTGTATCAGACACCGATACAGGTTGATTTTGTCCTTGATAGGTTGATGTTATAATATAAATTTTTGTATCATAACTTCAACCTACAATAATCTTACATAGTTTAGAGCCTTTCAGAAGATCGGCACCTTGATTAGCTAAAAACAGCGACAGCAGCTCGCGCAGCCAAGGTCCCACCGGTGAAAATCACCTAAAATTGTAAGGCGACGATGCTATTATTAGGGTGAGATTCAGATACGAGTCTAAGCGTGAACTTACGCTTCCATCCGTCAAAATTATGAGCGTAAGTAGTGCGTTTTGACAGATGGAAGCGTAAGTTCACGCTTAGACTCGTTTCTGAATCTCACCCTTAGTTCATTGATCTTCTAATAGTGTGCGTCAGAGATTTTCACCTGTTTAATCGCTATCGGCAACTACGTAATACCAAAATGAGGTGCTGCGCAATTTACGCGTGTCGCATACCGTCTGCGATATATTTAATCAGCCCGCGGATAAAGTACATATGCCTATGCCGTGCAACGCATGAAATTGGATACTAAGCTGCGATCAAAAAAATATTGATATCCATATAGATACTACAAAAAAAAACGATTATCGATATTAGAATATTAAAAATATTGACGACAAAATAGCGATAATTTCAGTCAGATATCGATAATAAATATAGATTATTTTATGAAAACTGACCGTTATTTTGATTTTGCCAAGCCTAAATGTCATAGATTAAACCACAGAGTGAGTACATTTTTGTATGATTGATTTGGATTGTTTGACTTTGTCGTTTTGTTTGAGTGCGTACCGGTTGGGTCTAGTTTACCTACCTGTTTAACGTTTTTGTGTAATTTTTGTATCATATAAATGTATTCCTAAGGTTTTAATACTGATATAAATAGTATAGTGTTATTTAGAGTATTGTTATTTTTTGTTAGCGAACTTAGATAACCTATTGCATGATGGCAGACGACGATTTTAGCAAACTATTGCAACAAGCTGAGCAATTGACGACTGAAATTGAGGGCAATGAGGAGTTGCCGAGAGTTGAACGTTCTTTGGGTCAGGTGTTAGAGGCGTCGCAGGAACTTTATTCAAGAGTCATCCAGTCTGGAGCGAATGACATTCAAGCGTAAGCATGAATAAAAACACATTTCTTGGCTTAATGTGTTAGATGAGACTTTTATTTATGCGTTCCGTTACAGGCATCTGTTATTTGGTTCAAAGGGAATAGATTTGCAACAGATATCCCAAAAACTTGAAACACTAAGCTCCAAACGCACGTTTGAGCCTCTCCAACCTATCGCGGACTCTGATATCGAGAGTTTCCTTAGAAATGAAAGAGAAAATGCAATTTTATCATTAATCGACGAGGTTAACAAAAATGTAAGTATAGACAGTAATCTTATTTCTCAAACCCATCCAAAGGTTGTCTGGAAGAGATCACTGTATGCGATAAGACCGCCCATTGTAAATTGACTATTGTTTTTCTTCTTTTATCTTTGTTTTTGTTATATGGTGTACAGTAAAGTGGATATAAATAAATAAAGGACACTCACTTGGTTCTCATTCTTACACTTTGAATTGGATCATTTAAAGCACTCACTTTTTTATGACAGTCATTACAAACTACTGAAGATCAGAAATGGGAACACATGCAATCAGAATGGAATAGAGAAAAGATCAAGCTAATGAATGCTATGATTGGCCCTTCACAAAACTGGCTTGACCTTAAGAGAACCCCTGAACCACCAAGCATTGCAGATGCACCGAAGAAGTTTGGACATTCAATGCTAGATAACATAGAGGCTGCATACTCTAGGCAAGTGCATCAGTACAACAAACTGGTGTTTCAAGGCTCAAAATCTAGGACAGCTTTACATCAGAAATTTGCTCAAGTTGCTGAAGAGTTTAATGATCCTGTGAGTAATCTAGCCTCTTTTATATGTTATTTCTTAAAGTTACTGAAAAGAACTTTGATTGTGTTGAGATATGTAGCTGTTGGACATTGTGGAATGATGATTGATCCCTACCCTTAATGTAGGTATTATTGAATTTCAGAAAGTAAAGGAAATGTGGGAGATCATCAAGTCAATGGCCAACATTCCAGCATTAGTAAGAGATGAGGATCCACTGAAGGCAAGGGGAAATCCAACCATTCAACAGTGTCTTGTTGCTCAAGGGAAAAAATACTTGGAGAAAAGGTATTTACAAAGAACAAGTGCTTTTCTACTTCCCATCATCTCATCTCATCATCATCATATCAGCCAAAGACATCCACTGCTGAACAAATATGCCTCCCCCATAGATTTCCACAACAACCAGTTACATGCCAGGCTATCTGTCCATCTAGTTGGAGGCCATCCCACTCTGCATTTTCCAGTGTGTGGTCTCCACTCAAGAACCCTTTTGCGCCAACGACCATCAATCCTATGGGCTAAGTGCTACTTCCCTTCATTATCCTGGTATTTTGCCAGATTCTGTTTGCTTACCAGTACAGTAATACCCCTGCTTTACGTGAGGTAAAGGTTCGTTTCGATGATCAAATAACAAGTTAAGTAAACAACCAATCTGCTTTTATTGCCAAAAACATAAATGTCACAAAAAAATATATTTTTTTGCCAGTGGCTCTGTAATAAGTAATATTTAACTTTAAGCTGTTCACTGACACATGCAGTACCTCTCCATGTAATGTTATTAGCAAATCAAAGCCCAATAGTAAGAATAACTATTATTTCTATAGACATTTGAATCAACTGTCAATCCACTTTCAATAACTGAGAAGCTACAGGTCCTATTGGCTAAAGCCATCATGCCACTAAGCATTCAAATTACGAAATTAATTTACTCAATGCATCTATGTAAAGCAAGGCAATTAAGCATTATAATGGATTCAGGCAATTGGAGTTGTGTAAAGCTTGGTATTACTGTACTTTGGTTGCCTTAAATTATTTAAAACAGAACTTAATAGTATTCTTTAAAAGAAAAGATCACTGCTGATCACTTGACACTACTGTGTATTGTGGAGTTTAATATTGGAAAAGCATTGTAGCATTATGATGTATATTTTTATACCTAGACATATATTTTTAGGTATAAATTATACATGAGCGATGTGGTGCGCGCGAATCCAGCCGCGGCGATGCGCGGCGGTGAACCAGGCACTTACCCTCTAGTGCGGGGCTTTGTGGGGCTCCGCCTACAGGGACAGAATGTGCAAGTGTTGACTGACGGCGTCATCGACGAGCGGCCCCTCTGGCCAATGGTGTACTACTGTCTCAGGAGTGGTGACGCTAATGCTGCGCTGCATTGTTTGAGAAAAGCTGGGTAAGGAATGCATTAGGAATTCTCGAAATTTCCATTTCACATGTTGCAGGGAATTTGCAATATAATCAAAAATCTGTTGAACTACAGATGTAGAAGGCAAAATTATGCTACACCAAGACTAATTTCCTGGAACCAAAGACAATTCCATATCAGTTGCAGTAATAATTTATTGGTAGTATTAGTTTTAGATACATTGAATCAAAAGAAACAATAATTTAATCCATGTTAACACACCCACACACGCAAGCATCATAAGAAAAACGACTTGGCAGGAACAAATGCTCTAAAATGGATTACCTAGCATGGACAGCAAAGATTTAAATCTTTGATAGACAGCTTGTATGCTGTTGCTAACTACAACAAGGAAGCAGTCAGGTAATGGTATGCGAAGCTGTTACACTTGGCTGTGGTTGTAAGGAACGCACTACGGTACGGAATACGGTTAAACGCGAGAGTTTTTGAAAAACCAACGGCTAAAAAGCGTGCGTACCAGCGAAGGGCGATTGTTATAAAATATAAAAATATTTGAATAAACTCACTAATATTGTCGTAGCCGATCAACAATTGAATACAATTGCGCGCAAGTCTTTTAACATGAGCGATGCATAATAATTGAATAGTTCCGATTGCTATTAAATAGTACTCGAATAACGGAGCATTCTACTGATTCCGTTGTATTCTAAGAAGTTTTATAAGTGTAGATGCGTTGCCCGCGTGCTATGATGGTCACATGAAAGCAAGGCTATTGCCCGGAGTTCAGAATTATAGAACATAGTCACGCACCGACCAGTGTCGCGGCTCGACGTGAATCATAAGCGTAATTCAGCAACATATCGCGAAAAAATAATTCCGTTTTGTGTTTATAAACGATGCACGAAGTATACTGCTATTGTAAGAGATAAAGACGTTTTATTTCCAAAATACATAAATTACGTGAATCGATATTGTAAACAAAAAATAGTATTTTGTGTTATTTTTTATTACGCGGTGTAATAGCAGCCGGCGCGCCGTTTTGTAGTCCAATAAAGTTCGTGTATATTTGTAAAATTAGCTGGGACCCGCGGTTTCACCCGCGTTTAATTTAAAAGAAATTTAGAGTACTTCGACATAGACACTTGACATAGAATATATATATTGGTTTTCAAGGGTTTTTTTTGCGCGGAACCCTAATTATTTTTCTAAAATAAAAGTAGCCTAAGTTATTCCTTATAACATCAGCTATCTGCCAGCGGAAGTCCCGTCAAAATCGGTCCAGCCGTTTCGGAGATTACCCGGAACAAACAGACAGACAGACAGACAGACAAAAAAATAAAAATTGTTTTTTTTTGTCATATGTACCGTATATAATTTCATATGCATTCAGTAAAAAGCTGTTATTTTGACATTACAAACAGACACTTCAATTTTATTTATTTGTATAGATGTCATTGTTTGTATTAGTAACAATCGGCCACCAATACAATGCAATACAATATCTTTATTTGACTGAATATGGTTGTTACAGGTCTTAAAATTAGGGGCTACAGTTTCATCATATTCTGCCATTTGTGGCATGCAAATTAACACACAAATTAAAATTAGGACACACATTGCAATAAAACATTATTATTATTAATATACCTACTATAAAATAATTGAGATGTCCAAAATAATTATTAATTCTTTATAAGTGGTTGGTATTTTGTTGTAGATTTTAAGTGCTGTACAAAAAATGCTTTTCCACATAAGGGCTGTCCTAGCGCTGTGAATACAAAGTTTAGAGTTATCACGTCTGTTGCGATTAATCACATCCGACGTGATAACTACATCGCTAATACAAACACGCTTTTGCGTTTTCGCAGCTTTCATAATCAGTTATTTATCACCTCGGATTTCATGAGAGCAGTAAGTGTAGAATTGATAATAAAACCATAAACTTTATTCAGTAACGTGATAGGCAAACAGTATCTTCATTTAAGTCGTCACCGTAACAGAAATGTGTATTTGTGCTAAATCTATAATCGATAATTGTGTCAGAGAACGGAACAGGTAAGTAGAGTATATTTGCCTAAACTTGCAGGAAGTATCTGAATGAAATCCCGGAGTAATAATTATGACGATTTAATCCCGGAATTTAAAAATCACAAGATTTTATTGAACTTTGAATACATTACTCGTAGTCACAAATTATTATTTAGAAGTATCATGTTAACTTTTTTAGGGTTCTGTACTATAATTGTGCCAATTTGAAATCGTTTTGTTTTACGTACAAGGAAAGAGAATTAAACTCTGATATCAATAGGAGAAACAGTCATGTCTCAAGTCAACTCCCGCGAACTTTTATGTTTGAACTTAACTTTATCGCGAAACTCACTTTCATAGGGAATTGCAGTCTCCTAAATGTAAATTTTTCTAAAACGCTGAAATACATCTTCCCATATTTTTTACTGAGAAGGTGAATATATTTTTTATAGATCTAACTTCAACACTGACCGATTTTGCATACAAATGTTCCCCCTCTGTTTTACTCCTTTACGATTGAATTTACAAAAAGACGTATTTCTTTTTATTCAACCGAAAGCCAAATATTTTTCATAGGACTAACTTCAAAACTGACGGATTTTAATGAAAATGTTCATCCTCGGTTTTACCCCTTTAAGGGATGAATTTGCAAAAATACTGAAACACATATTTTTTTCTTGTCTATCAAAAAGCCGAATATATTTTTTTATGGAATAAATCTCAAAGCTGACGGATTTTGCATACAAACTTTCACACCCGATTTTACCCCCTTAAGGGTAGAATTTATAAAAACACTGAAACACGTATTTATTTATTTTTACCCAGAAAGCCAAATACCAATTTTTATATACGAGTATCTAACTTCAATAATGACGGCGTTTCGTACAATCTTGCAACCCCAATTTATCCCTTTAGGGGTGGAATTTCTAAAAAATCCTTCCTTATGGATGGATGCCTACGTTATGAAAGGTACCTACTGTAAAAAATCAGGTATCTAACCTCAGTGGTTTAGGCTGTGCGTTGGTATGTCAACGATGTATTTCACTAGTTTTAATTTACCTATACCCACTGAAACAAATAAATGCATGGCCAGTCAAGGTCATCAAGTAAAAAAACCGGACAAGTGCGAGTTGAACTCGCGTGGAGAGGGTTCCGAAATTGCTGAATATATTGTTTATTGTTGAATTCGGTCTTGTACCATTAACTTGTCCCAAGAACAAACTTAACATCAGTAAATTTAGTTTTAAAAGTGAACTAAAACAGTATTTATTACAACCACAAAATATTTTATGTAGTATATAACACACGGTATATGTATGTATATATGCATGAAATATATGTGTGTATTCGCTTCTTACCCTCTCATTACTGACCTACGTCCGCAGGGATCCGAGAGTAGGTTCCTGATATGAACAGTGGATATGGACAGTAAAACTAATCTTTTTATTGTACACATACAATATACAGAACACGCAGATATAAAAAATATTGTCCTAACATTTAAATATCTACTGTGCACAATGTCCGTACGTCACATGGGTCACTCATTGAAAACCAGCGCTGCAAGACCGCCTTGCTGTTTTGTAGCATATAGCTGAATGAGTGACCCTTGTTGGTACAGAAACAATAATTTGTAACCAATGTCCTATCTATGTCAACGTCGTGAAATGTTTATTTTTTTAACTTTATATGTAATAGGTATAATTATCATGGGGCTTCGAAGAGCACTTTCAGCGTCTCGTCCCCCGAGTCGAGAGGGTAGTGGGTGCACTACACCGGCTGCTGCCCAATCTCGGGGGACCATGTGAGGAAGTTCGCCGTCTCTACGGAGGGGTTGTGCGGTCCGTGGCCCTCTACGGGGCGCCTGTATGGTCAGCTCGACTGTCAGGTGCCCAGCGCTGCAGAACCAAAATTCACGGTCTGCAGCGCAGAGTGGCTATCCGGATCGCACGAGGATACCGAACGGTGTCCTACGAGGCGGCAACTCTCCTGGCGCGTTTTCCGCCTTTCGACATCCTGGCGGAGATGGATGCGTGGGTCTACGATCAGACACGCTCCCTCCGCCAGAGCGGCGAAGGCGCGCCTCCAGGGGCGTTGGAGAGGCTGAGGCGGCTAGCTCGACGGCGCGCACTTGGAAAGTGGCGTCGCCGCCTCCGGATGCAGTTCGCGACCAAGCGCGTCGCGGAGGCCGTCCTGCCGCTCTTTGGAGCCTGGCTCAGGAGGAGCGAGCGCGTCACCTACCGCCTGACGCAGGTGCTCACCGGGCACGGTTGTTTCGGTGCGTACCTGCACAGGATAGGACGTGAGGCCACGGCACAATGCCACCATTGTGATAGCGACCAGGACACCGCACAGCACACGCTCGAGGCGTGCCCCGCGTGGGCCGCCGAGCGGCGGATCCTGGTCGATCGGATCGGGCAAGATCTCTCTCTGCCAGCAGTAGTGTCGGCTATGTTGGCAGAGCACGAAAACTGGAATGCAGTGGTCTCCTTCTGTGAGAGAGTCATGCTCCAGAAGGAGAACGCAGAGCGGGATCGGGAGAGGGCCGATCCCGCTCGAAGAAGGAGGAGACGGCGCCGGGGTAACAACCACCCTGGCGCCTAATTCCCACACGCCTGAAACCCCCTGCCGTTGCTGCGAGGCAGGGGACCTCTGGGTTCGCGGGTGCGTAGATTGGGGAATCTGCGTGCCCACACCAAGCGACCCAAGAGAAGACAGTAGCACGCATGTGGTCACGCGCTGCCGTGGGACGCTTTGGGGGATCCTTTACAATCCCCCCGGGGGGTGACCACTTTACAGTCACCCTCTCCGAGATGTGCCTATAGGCGTGGCACCAGTGGGCGGCTCTGGTGTGATCATACGAGGACCTGGAGCCTCCCTGAGGTGCCGAAGATGACCGCTCCAGTGGTTTTAGCCGGTAGGAGTCCCCTTCGTCCTTCCCCGGGGCGAAGGAAGTTCATGATGAATTTCCACTGGGCACCAATAAAAAAAAAAAGGTATAATTATCATATGTATATATTAATATGTTTTGTTGTTTGCTGTCCAGTAAAAATAATTCTTTCTTCTTCTTTCTAGTTGAAAAAACAGTTTTCCCATACAATCCAACCGCAAACGTAAGTTTGTACGCACTATATTAAAAGATTTACGAAGCTATCTTAAGACTACTTATAGGATTTCCTGTAATCTATAGGTAAAGAGCTATTACCTATTTTTTTTTCCAAATTACAGGCTGAGTAATTCCGGAGATAAGGGTGGGGTCATGGTCCATTTGTCAATTGTCAAAATGGTCGATTTGCGTCTATTTTCTTAAATAACTTTAAAACTATAAATTTGAAAATGATAAAATAAATACATTTGAGACCCCAAATCCAGCCCTTTCATTTCATATGTTTCACGGTACAGCTTGTAAAACTTTGTTCTTTAATTTTCTATATTGCCCCCCAAAAGTGACCCCCACATTAAAAATTCATTTATTTACCATACATGTCCGTGTTTGGGTTGCAGAAATCCATATGTGTACCAAATTTCAACTTAATCGGTCCAGTAGATTCTGAGAAAATTGGCTGTGACAGACAGATAGACAGACGACAGACTGACACACGAGTGATCCTATAAGGGTACCGCCGTTTTTTCCTTTCGACGTTCGGAACCCTAAACAGCGTTTATTCCAGTTCCGAACCATAAGTCATATTTTTTATAACATTTTATTATTTCAAATCTTATTTCCTTCGCAATACATTTAATTGCTAATTAAAAACGATATTTAAAAACATGGTACAGTTCCTCTTTTCGTTTATTATATACGGGTTGGTCCAAACAGTGACGTCTTAAAAAATTGATTCCTCATGCCCATGGGTATCCGAAAATACCCCATGTATGTTCCGCGATTCTTGAAAGTTTTTGGGATATATATATATATTTCTTGAAAATTTTATGGTCACCGCTTCAAAAGTTCTATCTTTATTTTTACAAGACGTTTTCACATTATTTTTCTGCAATTTTTACTATCATAGAAAAATAATTATCTTCCTCATTCATCATTAATTCAAAGTACAATAATTTTGAAAAGGAGGAATTTACATTAGAGAGACGAGCATACATACACATACAGAGCCGAAATTTATACGTCAAATAAAAAATACTACCTCGTTCCTAAATCATTTAAAAACACAATATCACAAAAAAGTTGGTACTTAATCGACCATTTCGCTGGAATCGGCCTTTAATTAAGGGTGAGATTCAGAAACGAGTCTAAGCGTGAACTTCGCTTCCATCTGTCAAAATGCACTACTTACGCTCTTAATTGTATTCACTGACGATCGGAACAGGACTTAAGCTTGGCGTAAACTAAGCTAAGCCATGTTATTATGGGATATAAAACCTCCGCGCGTTTTCTAACCGGCATTGTGATACGTTCTTAAAATGAGTCACTGAAAAAAACCGCTAGTGCCTGTCCCTGCGTCTGTTTAAAGTCAAAGTTTGTTTTTTCTAATCAACCAATTACTGACACTTATGAAATTTCTGAATTTAATTTGCACGTTTAGAATTGGTTGATCCTATGGAGAATAGCCGGCAAGAAATTTCATGGATACTCCTAAAAATAGTTGAGATTACAATCTTAAAATGTATCCATATAAAGATGGAACATTCTACAATAACATAATAATATGTAATTCATTTACCATGGCTGTTACCGGTTGACCAGTTCCTACAGACGGCACCCGTTCACGAGGATGGCGCATGCATCTGCATCGCTTAGCTCAACCATATTGTAGGTAACCCAACAACCCGATACACAACGCCGCCACCAGCAAGACATTTTGTGCGTATGACAGACCAATAAAATAATACTGACAGGCAAAAGACAAAAAATATAAGTACTAAATAAGTAACAATAATGACTACGAGTACATGATCTCACACAGATATTTACTGTTTTGTATGATTATTATAATTTAATTTCACAAGTACAATATTAATATCAGATAGAATAACAGTTTATCAATGTCGTAATATTAAGAGCTAATAAATATTTTATATCATGAAAAATGTATGCAGTGGCTGAAACAGTCGACTGCTGCGCTCCGGGTCGTGGGTTCGATTCCCGCACGGAACAAATATTTGTATGATCTGCAGGTAGTTGTTCCGGGTCTGGGTGTATTGTATGTGGAATTCATGTCTGTAAACGCACCCACGGCACAGGAGAAATCCTAGTGTGGGGCAACGTTTTTTAAAACGAACCAAAATACAAAACAAAAAAATAAAGTCAAGTCAAATCTCCAGTGATTTTATAATAATAATGTAAATAATTACAATTTGTAAACATTAAACCTCTGATTGCTAGTAACGACACTTTAATCATGTAAAATAAATTAGACAGCGTCAGAGGGTCGCAGCGTATAGAAGGTAACCGTATGCCAGACATCTTTACCACCGATGTAATGATTTATGTTATATGGCTTTCGATATTAAAAAGCCACATCGGTTACATTTTTACGTCGAGCAGCAAAATTTGCCTTCCAAATTTTGCTGCTCGACGACCAGGCCTCGCGGGCCTAAGCCTAGAAATTCGTACCTGCAAACTGCTTGCGTTTATTTGCGCAATGACTGCTAAGTCAAAGCCCGTGTCCTATCATACATGACATAATCTATACTCTATACAAATAAATAAAATTGAAGTGTCTGTTTGTAATATCAAAATAACAGGTTTTTACTAAATGCATGTGAAAGTATATACGGTACCTACATCAATTTTTTTTGTCTATCTGTCGGTCTGTCTGTCTGTTTGTTCCCGCTAATCTCCGAAACGGCTGGACCGATTTCTACGGGACTTTCATTGGCAGATAGCTGATGTTATAAGGAAGAAACTTAGGCTACTTTAATTTTAGAAAATAATATAGGTTTACGCGCAACAAAATTAAAACCCATGAATCCAATATATATACTCTATATCAAGTGTCTATGCCGAAGTACTCTAAATTATTTGTAAATAATCCAATTTATTTTAAATTAAACCGCGGGTAAAACCGCGGGTCCCAGCTATTTAATAAAAAAAGGCTCGCGATTGCGGTCTCGGCCGTTTCTAGATAAGCTAAGACGAGAAACCCACGCGGCGTGCGGTGAATGTTTTGACGGAGCGTTACTAAGTTCACTGACTGTAAAGAGGAAATCAATCAATTCAATCAATCATTGAAATCAAGAGTGAAACTTTATTATTCACCAAATAAATTAAACTATGCTAATAATGACTACTACTTATCTTGAGTCAGTACGTTTCGATTCCAGAACGACCAGGACTCAAGTCTCTGTGTATATTTGACGGATATGTACCTGAACTCGAACTTGTGGCAGCTAAACACGCAAGCTATTTTGCATGTAAAGACCCAGGTACTTACACTTACACTTTACATGCAAAATAGCTTGCGTGTTTTGCTTTCTATGTAAAGTTGATGATGATTGATGATGCTCTTTGTAACCGTTTATTATCTTTACAGTCGAGATCATGAAGAATTTATATCGGCTTTAGAAGAGTTCATAAAGAATCCAGAGAAGCCACTGAGTGATAAACTGCAAACTGCAATTAACTTTCAATATAGAATACAAGTTCGCAACTCCACAGACCCTTACAAAAGAGCTGTAAGTATGTAGTTTGTTGCAATTATCATCATGTCTGCCTTCTGCTACTAGGATAACCCATAGATTCCTCACGAAGTGTTTTAGATTGTAATTACAACACTGTTATGTGGATCAGTGAGGAGTTAATACGCAGATAGGGATAATCTGCTGCTTATTTCCCAAATACATTAAACATTTGGTCTTCTTATTCAGAGCCCATATTGATAAATCATATGATTTATCTAAAAATTGACAACATAAGGGTTGGTATTTACCACTTCAGTTCAGAGTCCTAAGAATATTCTTAGGGCTCTGAACTGAAGTGGTAAACAGGAACCTTTATGTTGTCATTTTGGTATGTCTGTCAGTCACAGAGGGTTATCTCTGAACTAGTAGCTAATTCGGCATTTGACACGCCTTTCAGAAACCGGCTATAAACCTAGTAGTCATTGATGAACTTGAACTTTTTTTAGGTATACTGCGTCATAGGTTGTTGTGACCTAAGCGACGAACACTATGAAGTGGCGCGAACGGCTGATGATTATCTCTGGCTTAAACTTTCATTCATCAAATCACGGAGCAACAATGAGACGGAAACCTTCTCGTATTCCGACTTACAAAAGATGATTCTAGAAGAATATGGTAATTTTTTACTAGTTATTTTCTACAATTTTGGATATATAAGACTAGCAATAACGTATTTTTTTTTATGTTTACACTGTCATTTCTCTTTTTTGTTTTGTAGGTGAAACACATTATCATGCATATGAAAAACCAGTCGTGTATTTCCAAATGCTGACATTGACTGGGCAATTCGAACCTGCAATTGAATTTTTATCGAGGATACCAAGGTACATATTTGCAGTTTAATAGATAAAAGGGTCTTTGACTACTATAAAAAATGGACAAGATAGTACTACAGAAAAAAACCAGAACCCACATGGGATCACTCGTGTGTCTGTCACAGCCAATTTCTTCCGAATTTACTGGACCAATTAAATTTAAATTTGGTACTTATCAATTTTTGTGACCCAGACAAGTACAACTAACTTAAATAAATATATTTTGAACATTGGCCGATATGGGGGCAAAATTAGAAAATAAAATAAAAATTTAATCAATTTAAAGGCCTTGTTGTAATATATTTATATATTCTATAATACAATGTTTTAAAGTTATTTAAGAAAATAGATGAAAAATAAACTTATCTTCGAAATACCCCGAGCCTAAAATTTAGAAAAAAATCCGTACCGTACAGTCATCATATCAGCGAAAGGGCGGCCACTGCTGAACAAACTGAACAAGGGTCACCGCAGGCATACCCACAATTGTTATGTTATTGTTTGTTCGATTTTTCGACAGGCATAGACGGAGATAGTGAGATGGACTACACTCCTACTACTCCAAGAGTAGGGAGGCCTTTGCCCTGCTAGTGGGCATTTCAGGCTTTTAATAATAATATTTCATGAACAACTGCAGTGTCCACATGGCACCGCTGGCTATTCATAGGGAAATGTTTGTACAAACACTTATGTATGGTAGTGAAAGTTGGGTGTGGCACAAGAAACATGAAAGCCAAATAAATGCAGTAGATATGAGAGCTTAGAGAGGTGTGGTGTATCTTCGAGAGAGAATGAGCAATTACTCATCAATATGGGAACATTGTGGATTGAAAAATGTAGAGAATGTATCTTTTTTTCAATACTGTGCCCTCACTTGTTTTTCTCCTACCCACTACGGGTACAGTTTACAGACATAAGTTACACAAATATCATTGCCATTTAAATATTCTAACTTACCGCGCGGGAATCGAACCCGTGACCCGTAGCGTAAAAAGGCAAAGGCTTAGCCACTGCGCCAACCGTGTCGCCGTCGTGATCAGTTTTGTACAACACCGTATAAAATCCTGACACGAAATAAAAACCGTTCTCAGCATCCGCCTTGAAACTTTTTTTGTCAACACTGCAAGCTGACAGTATAATGGCATCGCAAGGCAAGTGATTGAGAACTGGGTTTCAAGTTTAGAAAAGCAGATTTAAGCAGAAAAATATGAAGTGCGTTTATTAAGAATTAAATACCTACAACGAGTGAGGCAATACAGAAATTAGGGAAGGAACATAATGTACGTTGATCAAACTCGTGTTCATACTACCCACTCAAAAGAAAGTGATTAGACTGACAAAAGCGGGGAACTGTTAAAAACCAATTTCGAAACGTTAGGAACTCATCATATTTGTTGTTGATGAGTTCCTAACCGTTGTGTTGTTGTTCTCTTTTTCCTTGTTTTGTTATGTGGTGTACAATAAAGTGTATATGAATAAATAAATACTTGACGCCGGTGGGTTTGTTTCTGGTGGTAAATTGATATTTCAGCTTTTGCTCCCGCGGCTTAACACGCGCGGAATTCGGAAGTGTACATAATGTTGTTCATCATTTCGGCCGAATGTAGTCCACTGCTGGACACAGGCCTCCCCCAAAGATCACCACAACGACCGATATGGTTATTTTGGGCTGGGCTCATTGGGGGGGTTTTGCCATAATCGCCACGCTTGGCAGACGGGTTGGCGATCGCAGTTGAGTTGTTAATGTACTCGAAGGACGCTGCTGCCCATCCTCCGGCGAATCCCTTAATCGACTTTTACGACACTCACGGGAGGAAATGGGGTGGTGGTATCCTGAGCCGGCACCACACGGCATGTTGTTGAATACATGCAAAAATAAACTGCACTTTGATTGGGAACGTGCATACCTGTAGAGGTATCATGCTATATCTCCGAATAACACTACCCATAGGCTTGCCGCATATTGCATCCAGCCCGGCCCAGCATTGTCTTTTGGTTTGGAAGCGCTTCCGGGATAGCGCTGTGTGTCGTCATTAATCACTTTCATAAAATGAAGCTTGCTCTTTTGCCGTCCAGTATTAACGGTCCAAAGAACATCACTCGGTATAACCACACCGCTCATTTTGCCATTAAAATTAGGACTTCTAAGTCGTGTGTTGTACAATCTTCTTTAATATATATGAATTACGTGTAGTGGTGGTTAATATAGCGTCTAGCGCGATTTAATAGCGCGCTATATGCACGCAACGTATAGCGCACGCTTTGCCGGCTCCAACTTGACGCTATAAAAATAGCGCCATTAAAGATAACGAGTAGCGAGCATAATCGCGCGAGCAATAGCATTGCGCGGGCGTGGCGAGCCGGGTGGCAATCATCGCGTGAATTCGCGGGCTATCGATCATTATCTAACGCGTTGATGATAATATTTATTTGTTTTAGATACGCTAACAATGTACGTACATTTAAATTTCGTAAAATTAAAGTATTAACATACATGACATTTGATGACGTCAATAATAGGCATACACAACATCAACAACCGTTCCATGAAAACTGCTAATAATAAAATATAACCCTATCGTATATTAATTAGTACACAAAAATCTAATATCCTAAGCCTGGAAAGTATGAGGAAAAGTTAATTAACTTTTCTTTAGTTCTCCATTTTATTTTGATAGATATTATTTTACGTATCGAATATACTATAACGTATTCAAGATCAAGAATATAAAACAACGCGCTGTACATATAAAGCGCGCTGTCTTAACACAGCGCGCTATCTGTCCAACGACATTTAGCGTGTTTCAAGAATATTCACCGCGTTTTTATCGCGTCAGTCGCGTACGTCCAGTTTGTTAAACTATAGCGTGTAAAATAGCGCGCTATTTTATTATAGCAAATTGTCTGTAGCGCGCTATTGCCATATAGCGTTTTTGAACACCACTAATTACGTGTCACGTTGTTTGTCCGCTATGGACTCCTAAACTACTGATCCGATTTTAATAAAATTTTGCACACTATATGCAGTTTTATCCAACTTAAAAGATAGGATAGTTTATATCTCAATTTATAATCGCAATATTATTTTATTGCGAATTATTTATTATCTGACAGTCATAATTATGTGTTAGTTCGATAATATTCTAACAGATGTCGGTATAAGGTAATTAGTTGACTGGATTGAGTGAGTATCCAATAGATGGCGCTGTCTTATGTTATGTTATATATTATGTTAAAAGTACAAACGTTTTATGTAAGCTACAATTTATTAATTTAACCGGCCACGTGTTGCTGGGGCCAAAGTATTGGTTATTCTTGCTTTTTCAATAATATGGCAAAACAACGTTTGCCGGGCCAACTAGTACTTTCATAATATCAAGATAAATTTCGCGTGTGCGCTTGCAGCTACCATCCTCCCGTCCCACAGACAGCATACTCCAAGTGAGCAGAACGCGTGCTTCATGCCAGCATACAGGGTGCCGATTGCGAGCAATCTGCCAGCTGGCGCTACCAGTGCCACCCAGCAGACACGCTTTCGAGATCACTCACTATGCGCGTGTGCTTGTGGCTTGTGTCCAGCAGTGGACTTTATTTGGCTGAAAGGAATATAATATTAATATAATGATATATATATTTACGCTCATCATTGACTGTAAGAAAAAATGTATGTGTGTAAATTAAAATAGTGTTTATTATAACGGGCGTCTTACAACTAGTATTTAACACCAACATTACAATTAATATGCGACATTCGAATCAAATTACTAATATTGTATTTAGAAACTGGCAGCACTGCTTATGTCATCCAAGAAGGAAGTACGATCAATACTGATTTAAGGGCAAAAATGTTACGGACTTGTTTTGATAAACGAATATACCAATAAATAAAGACAAAAATTTAGTGTTTTTTTATTAGTTGGGTGTTCTTGGCCTAAAATGGGCATTTCCCTTTGTGAAAAGAGTAATTTACTTTAAAAATTCCTGGAGAGGGAATTAGTTTGCCCGCATAACAGAGTTTGTATGTCGGTAGTGCCGTTTCTGCCTATTATACAAATGTTTATAACTCAGGCACTTTAATAATATATCTCTTTTTCCGATTTCATAGGTTTAATAATTTTCTAGTTAAAAAAAAGTATTTCTCTCCATCATTGCATCTTATTAGCCGAAGAACGTCCACAGCTGTACAGAGACCTCCCCCACATATTTCTAAAGATTTGGCGTCGCAATTTGGCTGTTTCTGGAACTTAATCCGCCCAGCGCACTTTCGATGTTAGTCATATTTCTCAATTTGATTTTACAAAGCGTCATTGTTGAAATAAAAGTATATAAAACAATATATAATAGATAGCTTCGCATTTCCGCTCCGCTGTTACACCAAACTTTGTCTAAATTATAATTTAATTGTTCCAGATACCAAGTTCATGGCGTCCACATGGCTCTAGCTCTGCATGATGTTTACATGTTAGGTACACCACGTAATGTTCAAGCTCCATTATGTAAGTTTATAGTTATTAACATAATATTAATATTTTTATTTGTGAAAAATACAAAATAGTATTAATTCAGTACTAATTTAATTACAGTGTCGGTGGATACGGATGACCCTTCTCCACTCCGACGTCTTAATTTGGCGAGACTTTTGCTTCTGTATGTCCGAAAATTCGAACTCACTGACCCATCCGATGCTCTACATTATTATTTCTTCCTGAGGTAAGTAAGGTTGATCATACATCAATTTACTAGATTTTTGAATTGTACTTGTGTATCAGTAAATCAACTTCGCCTATTGAGTCTACTACTTACGTATGTCAAGTAATAATGTAATACGCACAGGAGCGATGGGCGATTGTTACTGAAAAATCGAATTAAAGCAATTGTACGGCGAAGCTCTTGTTGTGTCCCTAGACAACGCAAAGACCTTTGAAAGTGTCAGGCATGCTTGTCCTTTACAGTATCCCTACTGCGTTTTGCGATTGGATATCCGACTTCTTGAGTGAGCTGTTGATCAGTCTAAGCTGCTCTTCGGACCTTACGGCTATTGACGCCGGTTGTGCCTCAAGGGTCTGTTCTTTTTAAGACTCGTTTACTGATGCATGTGTTGTTGATACAACCTGCTTCAGCTAGGAGTAGTTGCATACACAGGTGACAATACAATCTCAGAAAGATATCTATCCAGTGCAAGATTCAGTAGAAATTAAATTAGCCGAAATTAATGATCAAATAATCCAAAATCTTTATATTTAAGATCATCAAGATTCATATCCTGAATCTCAACTACAAAGATTTTGAATTTATTTGATTATTAATTTCGACCATTACAGAAGTTATGGTAGATCGAATAAATTCGACCTTAAATCCCGTTTCCCATTGAGGTGGTTTTATCGCATCGAAAACTCAGGCTTGTCGTTTCACCGCAAAAATAAGTCCGTTTCAATTGATTCTTATTATCCGAAGTGCACCTGTCCCTATTAATGAACGTTTGTAGCTTTTAGGCACGGAGCTGTAATCAAACTTAAACTTTGGCGCTATTGACTCAAAAGCACAAACTGTAGCGATGCATGTCCTAAAATAAAGCTTAAGAAGCTCCCATCTTGTATGAAGTATTGCAGCCATCAGTGGGAATGTTTAGTAAAGTACCAGCTTGATGCAGTCGATTAGGTAGACCGCAGAGCTTACCAATAGTGCTATCAATAGTAAAGAGGCGCTGGTGGCCAAGCTCTCAGAGCACATTGGCGAAAAGTTGCTTGTCTGTCGGTTTTCTGCAGATTGAACTTCGAGAAGTGTGCGCGCTATATGAGCTGATACCAGAATCTCCCTTCTACAATCATACTTCTAGAAAACTAGACCAACTGCAGGCTATGATCCGCACTGAATTATGCGCACAGCACCTTAAAACCTTTGCAGTAAAAGTGAATAAGCATGTTTTGGTTGCGCCTGTTCTATCGTATACCTCATCTAAAGTGGTATCTCATATGATTATATATTTCCACAACGACCGATTAATGCCGCCCGCATCCCCGACTCACAGCTACGTTACGCTAGTCTAAGTTACCAGACTGAGCTTTTTTTAAGTCACTCGCAAAATAATGGAAATTATTCTTTATTATTGCGCCAAATGTTATACCACAACACAAGAAAATATTCTAATTAAATATAACCATATCGAAGTTATTTAATTGATTAATTAATTAAAGTGCCGTGTGGTGCAGGCTACGAATAGCACCAACCCATCTCATCCCGTGGGTGTCGTAAAAGGCGACTAAGGGATTAGCCGGAGGATGGGCAGCAGCGTCCTTCGAATACATTACCAACACAAATGCGATCGCCAACCCGCCTGCCAAGCGTGGCGATTATGGCAAAATCCCTCAATGAGTTGTGGTGATCTTTGAGGGAGGCCTGTGTTCAGCAGCTTCAGCAGTTCATTCGGCCGAAATTATTAAGTTATTTAATTAATCTTAATAACATCATGATACTTAGCCAGATACATAGATAGATACATTGCTCGTAGAACTGATGGCCGTTGGGGCACAAAGGTTCTCGAATGGAGACCGCGCACCGGAAAACGCAGCGTGGGACGACCTCCAACGAGGTGGACAGACGATCTGGTGAAGGTCGCTGGGAGTCGTTGGATGAGAGCGGCATGTGACCGCTCGTTGTGGAAATCTAAGGGGGAGGCCTTTGTTCAGCAGTGGACGTCCTGTGGCTGATATGAATGAAATGAATATGACTTAGCCAGTGTGGTATACTGTTTTCTGTCTTTAGAAACCTTAAAGATCCCAGTGGCAAGAACTTATTCATGTGTTGCTGCACTGACCTTGCACTAGAAAGTCGGGACTACGACCTATTGTTTGGTCGCATGGACGCTCTGACTGGACTCCGTAGCCCTGGACTATTGGATCAATTCAACAATCCACATATTGACAGCAAAGTATGTAGTGAGCTGTGTTTTATATATATTTTTTATTATAAAAATAACTATTTATTGAAATTATTTATTATAACTATTGCAGGTTATAGCTCTAAATGTAGCAGAACAGCTAGTCAACAAAGGTCTCTTTGAAGATGCTATTACAATGTATGATATTGCTGGGGTAAGTTCTAATAGTGCTATAGACCAATTAATCGATATATAATGTTACATTACACTTCTAGCACCCAATAGATATCTTCTTCACAAAATATAATTGAATTGTTTTTAGAACTTGGAGAAGGTCCTAGAACTGTTCTGCGTACTGCTGGCACAGGTCGTGAACAGCGGGGGCGGCGCGGGGGGGTTACGTCAGCGCCTATCGTTGCTCGCGGAACACGTATCGAGAAGACTGCGCTCCGCCGACGGCACTGCGCTATCGGCCGCGCTGGTTGAAGCATACACAAAACTGTGCAAATTGATGACGTTCTTTGATCAGTTCCACAGCGATAACTATGAGGGTGCTCTTGAGGTGACTATATAAATAGTGATTCTGTTATTATCTAATCTTGTCATCTGAGTTGTTACTTAGTAGTCGTAACAAAATTGCTATGAGTAAAAAAGTTCCAATACTTACTTAATTGCAGACCCTTCGTGAATGTGAATTGGTGCCATTAAATGCAAGTGAACTAGACGCGCGCGTGTCAGCAGCGCGGACAGCCCGCGGGGAGCTCCTGCGCAGCTTGCCCGCCGTGCTGCGTGCATTGTGCACCATCCTACTGGCGCAGCGACAACGACTGCGTACCGCAGCGCAGGCGCAACCGCTTGCCGGACAGCACAACAAGGCGAGAATCAATATTGGTTTTATAAAAGCGAAACTATATTTGAATAGTAGTACGATATTTTGCGTATCATTGCCTATTTTCTTTTAACTACTAACAAAACTTTTCCAGAAATGCTTTTATGGATATCCAAAATACTCGGATTAATCCCTATATTAATACTAATATATTAACGGTACAATTCTGTTTTTCAGCAAGTAGAATGGCTGCGTGAACAAGCGGAAGTACTGAACACATTCGCGGGCAACATCGCGTATAGAATGCCCGGTGACACCTATAGCCAGCTAGCGCAGATGCAAATACTGATGCATTGATAGTATGTGTAGTACTTGTGAGATAAAACTTTTGTGTTACGATAAAATGCTGTTTTATTATTAATACTGTTTTAAAAATATACTTTATAGTTACAAGACGAGTTGATACATAAAATATTGATAATTAACATTTAAAACAGTGACATGGGATCCTAATTTTATTAAAATCAGTCTTATCGCAGACAAATAATCCTACAGACCGAGGTGTCCTTATTAGCATAAGCATAGGCATTTCTAAGCCTACATTAGTAGTCTTTTGTTTTGACCATAGATATTTGGCCACATACCTTCAGTGTTGTGGACATAGTTTACAGATAGTATACATCTCTATGCACAAACGCGATATTAACAACTACCCGTATCTGTAGATTATACAAATATTTGTTCCATGCAAGAGTAGAAACCAGAATATATGTTGTCCCTACGTAGTTCTTGCTACGGAAGTTACTATTATTATTATTATTTTAGTAACACAGTTTAATTAATTAAATAATACAAGGATTAGTAATACCAAATTGACACTACTAGGATGAAAAATAATCTCCAGCCTGGAGCCCCCCTTCGGTGCCGAAGATGACCGCTCCAGTGGTTTTAGCCGGTAGGAGTCCAGCATACCCCTTCGCCCTTCCCCGGGGCGAAGGAAGTTCCATTACTCGGAAGTTCTAGACAACTATTGGGGAAATAACCTTGATGTAGGCAGATTATGCTTCAGTCTTGTTCATTATATCACCAAACACCTGCTGGTAGCAATGATGTCAATAATGCGCTTCTTCTTCTTTCTCACTTACGCTGTTCATAATTTTATTGTTGTACAAAAGCTAGACATGACTTGGGGGCCTAGCACAACCATTTACAAAACAGTCCTAATTCATGAGAGTGTTGTTTCAAGCATAAAATAATAATCTTATTCGTACCACAACCTAAATAGTTCGGCTTCGTTTCATTCCTGCTTAGTGCTGGGAAAGAATGAATAATTTCTAAGAATTGTCTATAGCCTGCTGGAAAAAGAAAAGAAATAACGCTATATACCGTATACAGCGCTATCTCTTTCACGCGTTGTTCCGAATCGTACCTGCTAACTAATATTCGCTTAATATTGTAAAAAATTATATGATTTAACTTTAAAAAAATTAACTTGTATAAATAATAATTATACGAGTAATTTCACATTTATAGATTTAATGCTGAAAAGTAAGCAGAAAACAAATAATAGTTGGCCTAGAGTGTGGAAAGTGACCATGGTATGAATCGGAACGAAATGTATAGTATGTAGCAGCGCGAGCGAAATTTGAAACTCAAGGGGCCATGGGGTTATAGAAGTGGTGGGGTGGCTAACAATGTGGTTGAACTTATTTTTAATTTCACTTATCATTCCTAGCGCATTCAGCATGGAAACAAAGTATGTTAATCGTTATTTAATTACAGAAACATTTAACAAAGAAATATTGTGCTGTTATTGTTTTAGTTGATGCGGTTATATTCATTTTTTCATTCGTTCATTCGCCATCTAGACAAACAAGAAATTAATTATCCAGGTACTAAAATCACTAGATACACAACTAATTTTCCAATTTTAGATAAATAAATAAGTTTTACTTACTTTATATGACACGGCAATGGTTTTTTACAATATAAATTAATATTCAAGTCGCGGCCAA
Organism: Diloba caeruleocephala; assembly: GCA_947459985.1. NCBI lineage: Eukaryota > Metazoa > Arthropoda > Insecta > Lepidoptera > Noctuidae > Diloba > Diloba caeruleocephala. The sequence continues at coordinate 24,035,437 of OX381606.1, read as the reverse complement.
GCAACTTTTGTATGATTGTTAAATTTGCCTTAAAACAATAATGCTAGTTGTCAAAAATCACGTTGTGGTAAAATGACATTATTTCAAACAAGCAGTTAAGCTTGTTTTATGGACATTGTGGTACGAAAAGGCAAGGTAAGATTAAAATAATACTGCTCCTAAGAGATGGTGGTAAGCCCTTTGTTTCTATTACTTCAATGTCTTCACTTAATTAAACACTGTAGTATATTCTCTCTGCAAGTTGCCTTCTAACTTCTATGCCAATATACAAATCGTTTACATCATCATCAGGCATTTCTGTTATTTCATTAATTATTGGTATTGGTTCTGAGTCTGTGTAGGGCTCAGGATCTGGTAGTCCAGCTCTTATGCCAAGATTATGTAACACAGCACAAGCATTAATAATTTTCGCTGCTTGTTGTGGTGAATAGTGTAGTGGCCGTTTGTGAAGACATTGCCATCGACCTTTGAGTTTGGCAATGCATCGTTCTATACAAGTTTTGGTTCTGCCGTGGAAGTGGTTGTACTGAGAATCTGGAGTGCCTTGAGGTGCATGCGCTATCGGCGTCATTAACCATGCCCTTTGTGGATACTTGTTGTCCGCTGAAACAAAACTTTCGTCATTCCAGTATATTTTCAGAATATGTTTCAAGAGTTTCCTATAATAAAGATGCAAACCAATAAGCCAGCTCATTTCTCCTTGTCGGCTGATACTTTCAATAAAGGGCCTTATGTTCATTTTGTTCCATATATATGCATTGCTGGTTGATCCCCCAAACCTACAGCACACGGCTATTATTTTTGTATCTGCATCACATATCTGGAACAAAAACGAATAAGTTAACCGCTAAATATTTATGTGATTCATTTATGGGATAGATAGGCAAATAAAATAAAGCCACAAACTACAATCATTGCACATAAAAATGTGAACGTCAATATGACGGGATCACTGCAAGAAATAGTCTTGAAAATGTTACCATCAGTGTTTAGTACCTTAATAGTGATACCTTCGTGTTGTTTTTAACATAATGTACCTATTTAAAGTAATACAAAGATATGAAAAATTGAAAATGCATTTTGATAAATCGTCTATATTGGTTGTATCAAAGCCACTATATACACATTTTATTAGAACAGCGAGTTTATTGTTATATTAAGATGTTATCTGCAGCTAAAGTGCTCATTCATGGGATGCAAGATGTTAAGTAATGATATCTGGGTGATAAAGGACAAAATAGACATGCGTCCGATATATAAAAACGTATCTAAAATCCGATTTCAGTCAGACATCGTTTCTTATCGATATTCCAAACTAGATAAACCGATTTCACAAAACGCAATACGACGAACGCAAACGATACCAAACAATATCCTGCCCGCCAGCCGATTTATAAACAAATCCAACCAACTCAAACCACTCAATCGTTTGCTCCGCACAAACTAAATAAATTAGCTTCCTCTCTTTCTACTTAGGTAAGCTCTTGGCGGAGAGAAAAATATGAAGCGTTTTTACTACACGATAGACTTATAGATTAAGATTTCGGTGGTTTCTTGGATGAATTAAATATTGCATGCGCGTTGATATAGAACTACACAGCGAAGTAATAAGATCTATTTTAGAATGTTATTATGATAATAATATCTATTGGTCGCTATGCGATGAAACACATACAAACTACAAAAAAAAACAAACTACTAAAAAGTATTTAGAGAGTAGATTTGCGTAAATAAGTATTTTTATGCGGTGCGCCGGTAATAATTACCTGTTCTTATTGTGTTTTCGTAGATAAAAGATATTTAATGATTAGTTAATTAATTACTGTATACTATATAAAATAATATAGTTTTAATTCATAGTGTTAATAAATTAAATAGCATAAAATGTAGTTTTAGTTCAAAATATATTTGAATAATTGTAAATACGGCGATTTTTAAATGCGCTAGAAAGTTTTGTACAAAAGTTTTCTGTTAGTCCTAAGCATAGATAAAAGGAAAATCGGCCTAATCATAAGTTCAGCAAGCACATTACATTTTTAGAATAATGTTACACATCGAAAAATTACTTATTTCTTGAATACGTTCGTTTGCGTTTGTCGTTTTCTAATAAATCGATCGAAACTTATGGCAAACCGGGTACTGAAACCGATTTCTAAAAACGGATTTGGAAACCGATTTCAAAATCTAATCTAAAATCAGATATACGATATACGAAAATCTGAAAATCAGTAGAGTATTCATCAAGAGGAAACAACTTTGTAGAATCAAATACACAAAGAAGAAGAAAATGGAAAGATTTCGCTTGGTACAGTTTATGAAAGAGCAAAGTTGGACTTCTGGGGTAGAGGCCTGGCGACCTGAAACAGGCTTCAGCCTAGATTAGGCACCATGGTGGTAAATATAAAAAAACTAGGCAATATTGTGTTTTGTTGCAACTTATCTATTATTGTGGTGAGAAAGTAATTTACTTACTTAAAGAAAGATACTTAACAAAAACACTTATCCCGCGGTCTTGACGTTAAGACGGGGGATCAAGAATTCAAGACTAAGTCAAAAATTACAGTAAAGCTATACTCTGCCTGATGTTTGCAAAATTAGGTAATTTTACCGAAAAGGCGCGTAAAATACGGGTAATTTACGGTAATTTATATAGATTACGGTAAAACTACCCGCGACCTTGGGCGGCAATTCTATTCCATTCTACTTTAAAACAAATAAATTACAAGTTTTCCAATTGTTTTTAATTACTCATGAAGCTAAAAACGCAAATACTAATAAAGTACATATCATATTAGAATAGAATAATTTATTCAGTAAATAGGTCCAAACAGACACTTTTTCACGTCATATTGAAACAATGGAGGGCATTTCGCTACATGACAACTTCCGAGAAGAAATGCTGAAAGAAAATCAGGGTTAAGTCTGTGTCATTTTCTTTTTAAATATCTTTTACAAATCTGTTCGTTACAAAGTATTTGAATTAGTTATCTATACATAGATAAAAGCTATATATACAATGCAAATATCACTTCAGATATATTTGGTTTCCCAGGGAAGCCCTAGGGCGGATCCAGCCTTCGAGTCAGGGGGGGGTCATATAGTCAAGGTCCAGCCAGGACTTCAAAACGTGTGTGAGCGCCCGCTGTTGGTCAAATATTGTTGTTGAAAACGGGCCTCTCATGTCTGTCGCTAAGCGGGATTTAAATATTGATTACAGTTTTTTTAAATCTAAAACTGCTTCTAGTTTAATAATAGAACAAATAATTTTACACAAACACTGATTTTGTGTATGTATGTGTATATTTTCTATCAAAAAGGCAAATTTCCTTTTTTTCATAGATCTAACTTCAAAACTGACGGACTTTAACACTAATTTTCTTCCCCTGTTATACCCTCATAAAATTAGATTTTCCAAAAACGTTGGAATACGTCTTTCCTAAATTTTTTTACTGAGAAGGAGAATATGGTTCGGAATTTCATGAAAGTGTTGAGGCCTCACTAATGACCGAAATCAATAGTTAATCTAATCCGATATCTTTACATTAATAATTTTTATCGTGATCTGTTTTTGTGTTAAGATCACTTTTAACACTAAAACAAAAAATCTTCAATCCAAAAACTTCGGGTTAAATTGATAATTATTCTCGCCCGTTTGTATGTATTTTTATGCGGTATTCGATTTTGATTCGCGCTAATCTTGCATGCAAAGGAAAGAACTACTAGCGGCATCTGATGCTGCTGTTATTATTATAATTTACTTGAACCGAATTGTTTGCACCTGTCTCTTAACAGTATTAAATATTTAATAAAATAAATATATTAACTACCTACACCAGACAATATTTAATACAGAAATTGCTTTTCAAGTGAATAAAATGAATGAATCCAAAAAGTACGATTTAGGGTAGATTCGATTCTGAGAACAAGAACGATCACAATCCATGTGCAGGCCACGTAACCAATTGCGAAAGGAAACGGAATAAGCGTTCGTATTCTTAAAATCTGTCATAAAAGTCATTTTAGTAATCGCGTATTTTTTTAAATTCTTGTTAGTACTGATAATGAATGTGTTCACTTGTGTAAGTTTTGCATAGGCTGGCTGTGAAACAAAACTTTGTAGACATATTCTTATATTACTCACCTTCCATGTACTAAAGCATGATGATTTGTATTCTAGATCCAGCAGTGCTATTCTGTAAGAACTCATTAGCAAACTCACTTTCGAATCTGCAGTGAAAAGTAGTAGAAACAATACGGCATTAGAGATTTCACTTCGGATATAGAAGTGAGTTCTTGCAGAATAGATTTGCTGACCTGGTGAAGGACCTAATATAATTGTTTTTATTCGACAATCATTTTGATCTACGATTATATTTGAATAAAATCAGTGCGGATGACTCGCTTGACGTCATAAGTTGTATTTTACGGGAGATTTCGATCGATTGCGTGATCGTTTTGAAATGTTGATAATATTTCATTATGAACTTTTAAGTGATTTGTATTGTGAAACTTTAAAAATGTACACGCCTACGTTTAGTACGACGGAAATTCAAATAATAGCAGTTTTGGCATCAGTCTCATTCACAGAGCTAACGGCAGTGACATTTTTCAAAAAATATTTAATGTAGTTATAATAAAACACTTTTAAACGGATTCTATCGCGTATATTTTGATTTTTGATTTTCCTGACGTTTCGAATACTTTGCAGCATTCGTGGTCATCCTGCGTTTTATTATAATGTGTAATAATCGCGAAAATCTAAGACATTACTATTTAATGTAGTCTTAGTCTCTATAAGATTTTACTATACTATATCCATATTATATGATAGTAAAGCCATTGATATACATAAGCAACTGTATTAATTCTTACAATTTGTGCATGTATGGAGTATTGGCCTTTTCTGTCATAGAATGCCTCCTCATCATCTCTTGGACAAACTATTTCAACATAAGTACCATCCAGACAACCAATGGTTTCAGGAAAATGATATTTTCTGTAAAATCTGTAAAACAAGAAAATATGCATGGAATTGAGAACCTCCTCCTTTAGTAAAAAAAGTTGGTAAAAAATATTGGATTAACATCTTTTAAAAATATTTAATTACTATATTTATTATTTCAAACACAAGCCACATAATATAGGAGAAATGTCCAAAATGTTACCATTATTTTTTGTACATAGTATTGGTTAAGTATTTTAACCTTAGCGCATTCAGTAATTCTTAAACATTCACGAATTGAATTTATGATTTTAAGATAATATCGGGTCTACCCATGACCACAGTCAATGCAACTTGATCGAAACATTGAGGTTAGTTAAAATATTATTTAAATATTAATCTGTGCAGAAATAGACCCGATATTATCTTACAATTCTTAGCGCATTCACTTCAAACATTGAAATAAGAGAGAAACACTATCACCATTCATGCCCTGAACAAGTCACTAGTGCCACCCAACATATTCTTACATAGTGTTAATGGTTATTGACATTAAATATGATAATGATTCTAATTATATACAGCAGTCCAAGCTGCTAGATTAGCATGCTGCGATTATGATGGCTTAAATTGATTATGATTTCTTATTGATGTCTGTATTACATACCCGTCTTTAATCTGATCCCTTTGAATCACTGTAGTTGGAAATATTATACAGTTGTTGAGCACCATATTTAGACCTTCAACCACAATCTTGATCACACGGCTCACTGACTTCTGTGATATATTAATATTGAAATCTTTGCCCACTGATTTTTGGTGAGAGCCACTAGCCAAGAATGATAGAGACACTAAAACCTGGAATTTGGAATCAAAAACATGCAGGAATTGATAATCATGAAAAATTTAATTTACACAGACTGACTACAAAGTAAAAAGTTGTCTTAAAAGTGTCATTATAAATTCAATTACTTATTATTTAAGTCACCTTCAAAGGAAAAGGTATACCGTTTGATCTCTGAGTCTTGGGAACAACAGGTTCCAGTATTCTCAATATGTGATGGAAGACTATTCTGTTCACACCACAATTCTTTAACAGATACGAGTCGGGTAAATTAACACAGTCAGACAAGTCCGTTATATGCTTTCGAGCAATTCTTTCCTTATAAGCACTACCTCGTAACATTTTTAATTTTAACAGAGTATTCATGTTTTCTTTGATGAAGTAATATATTAAAATACTTATAACAATATTATACTATTTGCATAAGTGATTTTTACAATACAATCTCAGTGAAGTCAGGACGTCAGCCAAAAACAGACTTCTAAATATTCCTAGTTAGTGCTTAGTTTTCATCTTTTTCTCTTAGATTATGGCTTCTGTAGAATATCTTCCACAATTTCGCCAATGTCAAGTAGAAGGCAACGTCGTACGGTATTTAGATTGATACATCTTTACATATTCTTTTTTTTCTAGTCCGTGACATATTCATAAAATATTTCTCAAAAATGAAAAAAATATGTCGGCAACGTCGTACGGTTCAACTGTTTTTTCCGTGCCTAGTTTTGTTATTTTGTTTACAACTGCTAGTCTGCTACGCTGCTGACTACATATCATACGGGTGCGACTCAGAACAACAAAAAATCCAGAACTGGAAAATTACTTGAAATGCCATCTAAATGTGAGCAAAGCGAAACAAATAGTTTAGTTTACATTTAAATCACGAGATGGCACACATATCGGTATCATAAATATATTTGTATATCAGAACGCAGTCTAAGCAGCTTTAAAAAAAAAATACGAACGCAGCCTTTTGAGAGCTCATGCATGGTGTTGCAAGGTTATAAACTATTCTTCCACAAAATGGATACAGACATCGGGAGATAAGCTCCTTCAGTACATCTTCAGAACGAATCAGAAATAAATTGTACTTTGACTCCTAAACACACACACACATATATATATATATATATTTATTATCCTTCTATAATAATCCCAGTGGGTGTCACCCGGACACGATAACCCTGTAACAATGCAACTATTACCGGAAAGGTGACCATCTGTCTCAAGGTGGTGTCGGGTTCCTAGTCCGTAGATCCCTCATTAAACAACATAATAACCATCGATAGTTTGTCAAACAGGGTAGCGTACGCAGAATTTCCAAGAGGTTTCCTTGAAGGTCATACAGGTCTACGCACCGACTTCGACACCGAAGACTGAGGAGTATAAATTCCCACAAAGTTCAGCGTTTGACGGTCGCTTTCGATACATCGAGGAGTTTATACAGAAACGCCACCATGTCGGTCCGAGTGTATCACAAGAGCACGGGGGCAATTCCACTGCAGAGAGGTGTGAGACAGGGGAACGTTATATCTCCGAAACTGTTCACTGCTGCAATGGAGGCCTTCAAGCTGCTGAAGTAGATAGGATTCGGCGTTAATATCAATGGCGAATATGTTCTATTCGATCGCGCCTTCGATTTGCCGACAATATCGTAATGATTTTCCAACAGGTGGGCCTTAAATTGAACTTGGGCAAAACGAAAGTCATGTCAAACGCTCATGCCGTGCCCATCCCAATATCCATTGGGAATCACCACGCTTCGCACTTGGGTTGGTGAGCGAGCGCAGTATGGCTACTTTTCCACAGAAGGGACGCTGCTGCCTATCGCTTTGGTTTAGAGTTCACGAGTCACCTTTTGCAACATCCACGAGAGGCGGTGGAGTGGCTATAGATTCTTAAATCCGGGCACCATACGGATTTCATCATCAGCTCATTATTTAGTATATTTTAATTATTTATTTTATAATCTGATAAATATGTTGATTTAAAAAATAATTCACCTGTCTTGTGAAAATAAAAAAAATAAAAGCTATTTTGCCAGGATTTTTCATTATGGCAATTCGGTACGAATATTTTTTCCGTTGCTGTCAAACTTTCAAACCCAAACTTTTCAACCTTCAAAATTTTCGTGATTTTGTAAGTTTGCTGCGCTAAGTTTCTGTTATTAATTATTATTTCTGTGTGTTTCCCTGCTGTGCTTACTGGACTTTGTGATCCCTACAATTATCACGATAACTACGACTTGCTATAACGGACTTGATTCTTGCCTACACGATTTACCAAAGCTTTTTGCTTTACGGACTAGTTTTTGCCCTGTGAATAAATAAGTGTATAGTTAAGATGCCACAAAGAATGCGATGTGTTTTCGAATGTGATCATTTCGGTAAGTATTTAAACTGCAATTTGCGTTTTTTTTTCCAATACGTATTTAGCACTTAGTGCAAGCAGACACGTAACCCCTAAAATATATTGTATGAGTACATTGAGTACTGCTGTACACTCGCAGTATGGCAGTTGCATTATTTTGTTAAATCCCAGCGGTGGACAGTTCAATAATTTGATGATGTTGAATCTGTTCCTTTCCGTGGGCTATTAGTGAGAATTTATTGACTGTTTAACATTAAACAAGTTACTGAGCAGCTGCACTTCAAAAATAAAACATTTGGATTGGATTAACACATGTCATGTTTTACTATTGTAACAATCTGAACCTATTTACACTGGCAGAGTCGTCACTAACATAATGTAGCCATTATACTAAAATTAAAATAAAAGCACTGCTACCCTTTTTGCATGAGATAAATTACTTAAAATTAATATTTAAAAATTTCAGATATTTTACATCGCTTTCCAAAACCTGGACACCCGTCTTTGGAAAGATTTGAACAATGGAAAGAGATAGTAGGACTATGTTTAGTGGACAAGGATGCTAATGATATATACACAAATATACTATGTAATGCATAATAATGCATTTGCAATCATCATTTCAAAGATCGTTTTTTTTACCCTCAAAGTAAAAGACTGGCTAAAATAGCATATCCTACATTAAACCATGGTAAGTAGATAAAATAAAAAATTACCTTATGTATGGCAGTAGAATAGACCATGCATCTTCTCCCAGGCTCAACTTCACAATTAAAAAACTTCTAAAATTTACATTGCAGATACTCCTGCTTTAGTTCAAGCAGCTAATAGACCAGATTATCAAGCTGAAGGATGTATAGAAATACAACCAGTGCAAAATACTTCTGAATGTTCTTCTGAATTCCAAGTTCAGCAACAAATAATAACTCAAATCGGAGTTGGTGAGTTGTTTGCTCCTCTCTTTGATGTTTTTTTTTAATGGACTGTTTGGTCGTGCTCCTGGTGCCACTCCGTTGGCACACTCAGAAAATAGGCAGAAATGCATGAGTATTGGAACCGCCTTACCAGTAGCAATAATTTATAAGTCAAAAATAGGCATTTTTTATGTAGACCAATGTTTACTATATGCCACATCTGAATTTGTTGTACAACATGGCTGTATGTTAGGCATTGCTTTACCATTGAATAGATCGGCCTGTCTGGATCTGCTAAGCTCCAGATCCAAGATTTAATTCTCTGTCAGTTACTATTCAGGATCGTCTGAATTTCGTGCAACGGAACAATGCAATAGAATATTTTTCTGAAGGCAAACAGCGGTAAGGTTTTGGTTCTGAGCATTTTATTTGTCTTCCTAGTATTTCTTATTGTGGAACTGTACTATTCGTACGGATCTGCTGAACTGTACTGTTCTGCAAAGGCTATGAAATATACTGAAGCTAACCATATCGCGGCACTTCCTTTATACCGTTTTTAAATATCTTCTCTGTGGACCATTTCCTTACCACCGACATTGTTTGCCTCACATAAGCATAATGTCTATAGAGGTTTTGTTCTTACAGATAATTCACAGATAAATTTCTCTCATATCTGAAATACCCTTTATATACTATATTATAATCAAAGTTGGTGTCAAATAATCAAAGATTGTCTAATTCCCACTTAAAAATAATGGCTTATAATAACATACAAGTCTCATCAAATGTGACTGGTTATTGTTTCCCTGGTGCCTATGCTCCTAGTTATTAAACGCAAAATAAAATGAATAAATTTATAAATATTGTATTAGCATAATACATAAATGATAACATAAATAAGGTACTATTATTTAACATTTGTAACAATCATCATCACCATCATATCAGCCAAAGAACGTCCACTGCTGCACAGAACAAAGGCCTTCCTCATAGATTTCCAGAATTACTGATTACATGCCATGTGTCGTGCACCACATAGAATTTGTAATAAATCCACACTTAAAGAACAATAAAATAAGACCTTGTATAAAACATTGTGGTATTACAAAAAAATATTAAAATCACAGAAGGTAAATTTATGAGTAACGAAAATGAACAACATTTTGTGTGAAGAAAGATCTGACTATTAATAAAAAGGATACAAGTTTAGTGAATCGCACACGATTAATAAAAAAGTTACCATATGTATAGCAGTTGAATAGCCTATGCATCTCCTCCCATTCTCAACTTCACAATTAAAAATCTTCTAAAATTTACATTGCAGATACTCCTGCTTTAGTCCAAGCAGCTAATAGGCCAGATTATCAAGCTGAAGGGTGTATGGAAATTCAACCAACGCAAAATACTCCTGGATGTTCTTCTGAATTCCAAGTTCAACAACAAATAATAACTCAAATTCGAGCTGGTGAGTTGTTCGCTTCTTTGATTTGTATTGAATATAGACTTTGTGGTTGCCAGCCTATACACCGTGATAGTGCCATACCATTGGTACACGCAAGGAAAAGGCAGATATGTATGGGAACTGGAACCACCATACCAATAGCAACACTTTATATGTAAAAAAATAGGCGAAATCACAGATGATAAATTTACGAGTAATGTAATTAGTATAATGAACAACATTTTCTCTAAAGAAATATCTGGCAATTTTTTAAAATAAAAATATACAAGTACATGACTGTAATGTGGTTGGAGCGGGGGAATAAATTAGATACATTTGATGCAGTCAAAGTTGTGTAATGACCAAAACATCCTACATGCTAAATAGAGTTGCTGACATATTACAACTATCGCACATTATTAGGTTTGTCATAATATATTATCTACTAAAACAAAACATAAGAGGGGTTATTTTGACAAAAAGAATATATATAGTTAATATTTTTATATTAGCCACAAGCCGTCCACTGCTGAACAAAAGCCTCCGCCTTAGATTTCCACAACGAACGGGTACATGCCGCTCTCATCCAACGACTCCCAGTGACATTCAGCAGGTCGTCTGTCCAACCTCGTTGGAGGTCGTCCCACGCTGCGTTTTCCGTTGAGCTGTCTCCACTCGAGAACATCTTTTTTGTAAATAAGCTTAAAATATTTAATTTTAATCAACTAGATGTTGCCCGTGGTTTCAACAGCTCTTTTATTTTTATCCATATGATATATAAGTATAGCATATATCACTCAGGCATAATGTAGCTTTCTATTAGTGAAAGAAATTTTAGAATCGTTTTAGTAGTTAAATATAAGCCCACTTCATTTTTTTTTTTCGTGTGGTTAGTGGTGAACCTTGTGTCAGAGTTGTTCAAGGCCTCCAACTCTGATTAACAACTGTTCTAATAAAAACAATCGGGACCGATGATTTTACGTGCCCAACGAAGCACGGAGACGCTCAGTTCAATGACCACTATGCGGTTTCCCATCCATAGACTAACCGCGCCAAGCGTTGCTTAACCTCTATTGTGCTATTATAATACTAGTATAGATGAGCAAATCCAATGATACAGCACAACTGCTCCACGTGAGATCCGGGATTAAATTTACTGGTTGGCCTTAAGTTAGTTTTCTGTAAGAAAAGTATCAGTAACAATCTGGAATTTGGAAGTGTCAGATTGCAATAAGTATGCTCCTATTATATAAGATGAATTATGGTAGCAGCAATAAACATGTGGGGTACCTAATACTAAGATAGTGAAATGGGACTCGACGTACATATACATGAGTATTACCAAATTGTGAAGTTATGATGATGTTTATATTTCCTTGAATAAGTACCACATAATTTACCATTTTAGGTGACACTAGAATAATTTGATGACGGAGTGAGCTAACACGTGACCATGCCACATAAAACTGACCATGGGAGAAACATTCTTGTCTCAAGTCAACTCCCGCGACCTTTAAAGTTTGATCTTGTAACTTATTAATCATATCAGCCAAAGAATATCCACTGATAAACAAAGGCTTCCTCTATAGATTTCCTCAATTGTGTTATCATTTTGGGGGTATTTGCCAGTACTCACCATGTTAGCCGGTAGGTCAGTGAGCGCAGTGTGGCTATTGTTCCACAAAAGGGACGCTACAGCCCATCCCTCTGGATTAGAGTCCCTTACGACATCCACAGAAGGAGATGGAGGACTTATTAATAGTCATCGTGAAATTCACTCTGACAGGGAATTGCTGTCTCTTAAATTTGAATGGGATAACATTAGGAATACGCGGCATAAGTCAAAGTCAACGTCTTAGTTTTTATTTCATATAGGCCCTAATAGGCACTTAAGAAAAGTCGAAAGTTAAGGTGCACGGTTCACGGCATAAAGACTGCTTCCCCTGGGCTGGTCAAGTTAAATTCATGGCCTCTTATCACATGGTGATGCATACCTTTGACTTGGAGCTTAGTGCCATTACACGATTTGGGTGGCAGTGTAACCGTATGGCGCAGGAAACCCGGTGGATTTAAAGTTTTTAAAATCCCACTAGATAATGAAAAGTTGACATTTTTATTTATATTAACATTGTTTATTAGTGTTTCGGTTAACATCGAGCGCGCGCTACATTTAACGTTATAACATTTTTATATAATTGAATGTACAACAGTATTTACTGATCAACCTTATTTATTAGTTAACTTTTTTAATTTAAATTAATTTAATGAGTCCGTGTGGTGTCTGGTATAAGAATATAGCACCACTCCTTCTCCTCTGGTGGATTTTGTAAAAGGCGACTAAGGGAATCTAAACCAGAGGGATGGGCAGCAGCGTCCATTATGTGAAACGGTAGCTATACTGCGCTCACTAACCCGCTTGCTAAGCGTGGTAAGTATTGGCAAATATCCCCAAAATTATGACACAGTTGTGGAAACCTATGAGGGAGGCCTTTGTTCAGCAGTGGATGTATAAATGGCAGATATGATTCAGTGAATCATTTAATTAAACATTACCTTTTACTTTTTTCTACGAGATCGAATCAGAAATGAGGAGATCCGTAGAAGAACTAAAGTTGTCGACATAGCTGAAAGGATTAGTAAACTGAAGTGGCAATGGGCAGGGCACATTGCTCGTAGAACTGATGGCCGTTAGGGCACAAAGGTTCTCGAATGGAGACCGCGCACCGGAAAACGCAGCGTGGGACGACCTCCAACGAGGTGGACAGACGACCTGGTGAAGGTCGCTGGGAGTCGTTGGATGAGAGCGGCATGTGACCGCTCGTTGTGGAAATCTAAGGGGGAGGCCTTTGTTCAGCAGTGGACGTCCTGTGGCTGATATGATGACCTTTTACTTTGAACATTAGAATTTATTTAATTCTTCATATTCATCCATCAACATTTAATATTATATGTAAAGGCCCAAGCCCTTATAGACAGATTTTAATACAAAATTTAATCTCTTAGTTTTCCCTCTTAAAGGTTAATTTTTCTAAAACGCTGAGATTCTTCTTTACTTATTTTTAATTGAGAAGGTGAATACAATTTTTTATAGGTCTAGTTTCAAAACTGACTGATTTTAATACAAACTTTCATCCCCTATTTACTTTCACTTTATTTAGTTTACATACGATTTGACTTCAAGCACAATTATTATAAATCTGGATTGTTAAATGGGTTGCATCCCCAGTTCATGACACTCTGACTCCATAAGTAAAACATGCTGTTAGAAAATGTGTCGAATTAACATGTTCTAAATTTTTTTTTTGTACAATAATAAACGTTTATTTTTCCATCACATAATGGAATATGAATTATTGCTATGAGTGGGGTGGTAGTAGTTCTACTTGTCATAATAATCTATTATTTCTATTATTTTCAGGAAAAACCATGAGAAGAAAACATAATATGAAGTTGAAAATGAAGATTATGTTAAAGAAAATAGATGATTTGCGAAATAAACTAAAGGAGCAAAAGAATGACGTGAAAGCTGCGAAAAAAATGTCAAATACCAAGTTGTTTAACAAGGTTCTTAAATCATTACCTATGCCTGCTCAGACATTTCTTACTATGCACTTAACGCAGCATAGTAAAAAAAGCCGTGGAAGACGATTCAACACTGAGGAAAAGTTGTTGGCACTATCAATTTATAAAAGATTTATGGCAATATTTGACTAACGAACATAATGTTGATATCTTATTGATGCGAAACTTTAATCAAGACCCTGTGGAAAACTTTTTCTCCTCTGTAAGAAGCCATGGGGCAAGAAATATTAACCCCTCCTGCCAACAATTCGAAAGCATTTATAAAACATTGCTGGTAAATAATTTAAATTCCAGTCATTTTTTGGGGGCAAATTGTGAGGAAGATGCAAATAAAGTGTTGCACAATTTAGATTGCCTGTTGTCAAAAAATTATGTTTCACCGGGTCCAAGGAATAAACAAATTCTTGAAGATTTAGATGTGGAAAATTTGGCAGGAGGAAGTTCAGAAGAACCAGATAATAAAATTAACGCAGAAACTAAAAAGTATGTGGCGGGGTATGTCATAAAATAGTTAATAATTCGAGTATGTAAGTCATGTAATACTTGTAACAATGAAATATGTGACACAACCCCGCCCCAAGTAGATGAATTCATCCATTCGATAGATATTACTAGAAAATCACTTCAGCGTTCCTTTTGGGAGGAAAAACTTTTTAACTTGTGTCAAAAATATTATCAGAATAATAAAAAATGTTTTACATAACGATCCTCACAAGAGTGGATTAACTCTAACAATTAGAACATTGATAAATTCTACTGTTGAATTCGCATTTTTAACTTGCAATACGCATAAAGAAAATTTAAAAACATGTTTGATAAATTTCATCACAATATCATAAAATTAATAGTTCATAGCTGGTGCACGAAAGTAAATACGATATTAAAAGGAAGACTTACAAAAATCGATGATGATGACAAAATAAAAATTAAAGCATTAAAATATTATCAAACTCGTAGAAAATCCTAGTTAAAGCATATAGTTGGTACTAATGTATTCAATTCAGTTTTTCTACTGAGTTTGGACTGTACAAGTAATTTGATTTAATTGATTTAATATTTCCTTTTAAATATTTTATTACTGTGTATTTTTTTTTGTTTTCTTTTTTGCAGTATTGTGTTAGGTACATAGATAAAATTGAATTTTCAAACCACCAAGTCAAAATATTAATTTTATTGTTTTGTAGTAGTAATAACACACTTTGTTTATCATTTTGATTCAAGATTATTAATAAAGTATGATATTACTCTTCTGCTCGTTTGCACTAAACTTAGGCAATTCCTAAGTCTCTTTCTGACATGCAATTTTGAATCGCTAAGAATTTTCTAGGCCCGTCCGAGGCATGAACTTATCGTCTAGTGCAAACGGGATTAGTCCGTGTGGTATCAAGATTAAGAATGAAGCAGCACTCACATCTCCATCCGTGGATGTCGTTAAAGGTGACTAAAGGACGCTAAACCACAGGATGGGCAGCAGTGTCCCTTCTGTGGAACAGCAGCGTCCCTTCTGTGGAACAGCAGGCATTCTCCACTCACTAATACGCTTGCCAAGCTTGGTGAGTACTGGCAAAACCGGCCGTCTATCCCCAGGCCTATGATCAGCAGTGGCAGTGGCTGATATGATGACAATGTCATTTTTTATGTAATTGTGAAAAAATGTGTGCTTTTAATATATTCATATCACAGTAACGTCCAAATATTCTAGTGCGCAAAAGGATTTGGCAACATAGGTAAAACAATAACGTGTTTTGGGGAAAAATATTTAATGAGTCCATTTGAACTAAAATTACATTTCCTTTTGTTAGTTGACCATTTGTTTGTGCTCACTATTATATTTTAATGTATTTTGACATTGTATGACAGCATTAAAGTGTTTCATATTATGTATTAAAACTTCTGAAACTATCCAGTATTAACAGCAATTTTTTAATACAGTGTAAAAAGTTTTGGCAGGGGAACGAACAAAACAATTTATTGATAAATACCTGAAAATAAGGGTTATTAACTCATTTAGAAATTAATACTTTTAATACTACACTATAAAATGGTTAAACATTTATAATAATATCGATGGACTGTGTATGTCAATCAACATTGTATTAGTAATATTAGTGACTTATGAATAATAAATAATATCAAAACCATATCCTTCTTTTCATTTAACATATCTAATACGAAATTACTAGACATTAATCGCATTGCACATAACATTGTGTGCAATGCAATTAATGTTGTTTTTTATAGCAAATAGAAATTGGAAGTAAGATTATGGGAAGGGTTTAAATTTTCGCGCCTTTACATTTATCGCCCTCTATGAGTGAGCACACGCGTAACAATGATAAATAGAATCGACAGTTGCGCATCTATCTCTATATAAGTATTTAATCTATGCTACATATGTTATGTATGATTGATGATTTAAGGTTAGAATTTAGGGATGTTTGATATTCAACGATGTTAGATACGAGAATAATACTGGAAAATCGATGTTTTTTTATTATGACATTTCAAGGGCGTTTAGTTTTACTATAATTTTATAAACCATCAGTGTTGCCGCTAATGATGAATATTTTTGTAACATTGTTCGCATCAGTTTTCGACTAACTTCCGATTGAAGTACTTCATATTCTTTTTATGTAATACGTAGTTTGCTGTTTCGTATTCAACTACCCAATGAGTACCTACCCATATCCCCTCAATTTTCACTCCCACTATGAGCCTACGCTGTTTCCCACCCAATGTTACACATTTGTATTTTCATACGTGTAGACATTCATTATTAATATCTATGTAACAGCGTATGCGTTATAGTTGACTATTCAAAGGAGAAGGGTCGTTTTTTAAATACACATTTCCATGAAAATTCCTTTCGTTCATTGGCTAAAGCGGGTACTAATTGGAATAATTAGACTAGTTGATTTAATATAATTTTAGAAGACGGTAGCTATCAAACACTTGTGCTGCGCACCGATTTCGACAGCTTCGGAAAGGCTTTTTTCAAAAGCT
The DNA here is from genome assembly GCA_947459985.1 of Diloba caeruleocephala. Lineage (NCBI taxonomy): Eukaryota > Metazoa > Arthropoda > Insecta > Lepidoptera > Noctuidae > Diloba > Diloba caeruleocephala. Next base: position 24,018,344 of record OX381606.1, on the reverse strand, counting down.
GGACAAAATCTGTATCTACAAAGAAACAGATTAAAAGTTAAAGTTACTTTACTTGCAGAATGTAACTTAAAAAATATTGAGAATGTTAGTTTTTCTAATTTGTTGCATAATAAATACATTTTAATGAATAAATGATCGTTTACTTGGGCAACCATAACATCGATGTTTTTGGATATCGATGGTTTCCTTTTGATATTTATTGTACATCGATATTCTGATTCTATGTTAATATCGATATTTTTCTAAAGTCAGACATCCCTATTTGAAATGACAAAACAAGAGGTTGAATTTGATTAGTGATGTGCCGAGACTCCGAGACCACCATTTATGGTAGGACTACTCATACTACTAATAATTAGGATACTTTAGTAGTACATAGGCTGCACTAAAAGTATCGGGAATGGAATATTTCCACTGTTCCTGTCATATTAAAATCTTTTTAATTGAAAACTCCTTGGTTTTACAAATCGAATACCATTTATTTATTTAAAAAAAGATTCACGGTCTTGTCACAAGGTTTTGTCAAACTTGTTTAGTCGTTGAGAAAATGGGATTGACTCGAGAAAATTCAAGAGCGATGATTTATTATGACTTTCGAAGTGGTTTAACACAAAAACAGTGTGTTGACCGGATGATTTCTGCATTTGGTGATGAAGCCCCATCCAAAACCACAATTTATCGCTGGTTTGCTGAATTTCAACGTGGACGTGTCAAGCTCAGTGATGATCCTCGTCAAGGTCGTCCAAAAACTGCAGTCACCCAAGAAAACGTTGATGCTGTGCGTAAGCTGATTGAGGAAGATCGACATGTGACATACCGCGAAATTCAGGCAACTTTAGACATTGGCATGAGTCAAATACAAATAATCTTGCATGAACAATTAGGTGTAAAAAAGTTGTTTTCCCGATGGATACCGCATTTGCTATGTGAAGAGCAAAAAGCGGCTCGCGTTACTTGGTGCGTCAGAACTCTCGAAAGATTCCACGCAGGATCCTCAAATGCTGTATACAACATCGTATCAGGTGACGAATCCTGGATATATGCGTACGAATCCGAAACAAAAAACCAGTCACGAGTTTGGGTGTTCGAAAATGAGTTAAAGCCTCGAAAAATTGTTCGTTCACGGAGTGTTGCAAAAAAAATGGTGGTCACGTTTGTCTCCAAAACCGGCCATGTTACGACTATTCCTCTTGAGGGACAAAGAACGGTTAATGCAGAATGGTATGCTAGCATTTGTTTGCCACAGGTCGTTTCTGAACTCCATAGAGAGAACTGCAACCGCCGCATCATCCTCCATCACGACAATGCGAGTTCTCACACCGCGCGCAGAACAAAAGAGTTTTTAGAGCAAGAAAACATAGAATTATTAGACCATCCAATGACAAATGATTTCTATACTTTCCCTAAAATAAAGAATAAATTGCGTGGAGAGATTTTCATCACCTAAAGAAGCTGTGGACGCCTACAAAACGGCCATTTTGGAGACTCCAACTTCCGAATGGAATGGTTGCTTCAATGATTGGTTCCATCGTATGGAAAAATGTGTCAAATTTCGCGGAGAATACTTCGAAAAGCAATAAATACATTTTTAAATAGTAATGTTGTGTCACTTCCTTGATTCCCGAAATTTTCAGTGCCGGCCTCGTATAACCTGTTTATCAGGTATCCTTTCGTGATTCTACATTCTTATCTCACTTATATCTTAGCTATATTTAAGATAATCGCTCTGATAAGATAGCATTCTAAAACTAATCACAATAATACAAATCAAGCCCAAATCTATATATTTTTAACAGAGAAACAATGATATTATATATTAAAAAGAAGTAGATATGTTACATGCTTGCAAAAAAGTAAGAACCAAAACTCCCCCAATTGTAGCACCTCGCCATGTAGCACGCGCAATAGGTTTGCCTAGATAGCTATCTCTTTTACTTTTGTTGTTTTTGTGTCTTCTTTCTCACGACATGGTTGTGCAAGCGAGACTGTATTTTGCGCGCCATTTAATATGGACGTAACATATCTACGGTATAATATCGTTGCATAGAAATCATTTTTTATACACCTTACTGTTATTTACATCCAACACATAAGTATGCAAAATAGCTCGTCTAGTGTGAAATTTTCTTTGTACAATTATGTTGCATAATTTAAATTTGTGAAAGTAATTCTGTGTCATTTGTCAAGTGAGACAGTATAAAATTCTTAAAATTTCTGTTTTTTTCGTTAGTTTTCAAATAAAAATGGGTCGTGGCAAACCAGTGTGTGAAGAGGTTCGAAAGCGAATAGTTTGTGGGGTCGATGCTGGCAAACCAATTTACCAAATATCTAAGGACTACTTGATACTTCCCAGGTCTACAGTCCAATCTATCATTCAGCACTATAGAAATAATAGAACGACTTCTTGTTTGAAGAAAACTGGTCGACCACGTATCACAAGTGCAGTAGAAAACAGAATCCTGAAGAAAATTATCAAAAATAATCGTCGTGCCCGAGCTGGAGAACTCACGGTGCAATGGAAGGACATGATTCACAAAGACGTCTCAGTTGATACTTGCAAAAGAGTCCTAAAAATAATGGGTTACGTATTTTACACCGCTAAGGAGAAACCACCGTTGACTGCTGTACAAAAGAAAAAAGAGGTTGAAGTTTGCTCATGATCATTTAAATTGGACTTCCGATCAGTGGCGTAGTATCATTTGGAGTGACGAGTCCAAATTTGAAGTGACAGTCGGCGATTAAAGGAAAACAGTGATTCGGAACAAAAATGAGGCATTTCATACTAATTGTCTCAAACGCAAAGAGAATTTTCCGGCGTCTCCTATGGGGCTGCATGTCTGCACAAGGTGTTGGTGGTATGCAGTTTGTGGATGGTTCTATCAATGCTGCAAGGTATCAAAACCTTTTGGAAGAGAATTTACTGCCCTCTATTCCGTCACTTAAACATCAAGATTCCTTCATTTTTCAACAGGATGGTGCTTCCTGCCATACTGCAAGGACAACAAAGACGTGGCTACTGGCGAAAAGCATCCCTACAATCGAATGGCCATCTAACAGCCCGGACTTGTCGCCGATCGAAACCCTAGGGTGGAAAATGTAATAATCCATCAAGATCGAAGAGCGACTTATCGGGTAAACTCTTGGCTGTCTGGGAGTCAATTACGCCTGAGGAGTGTGCAGCGTTGGTTGCAACCATGCCTCTTCGCATTAAAGCTGTCATTGAGAGCAAAGGCGACACAACTAAGTGGTAGACGAACTATTTTGCGCGAGTGACAAGGGTAGACGAATACTTTTGCGTTATGTTACTTAGAATATTTAAAAAAAAAATATGTTATGTAAAGTCATGAAATAATTTCAGTTATGTTAAAATAAACTTTAAAAATGTTCCTCAAATTGTGGTTTACTTTTATTAAACGTTCTTAAATATTTTACCAATGTTTACTTTCTATATTTTACGCTTTGCACTACTTTCCATACTAGACGAGCTATTTTGCATCATTACATAATAAAAAAGTTGTAATGCGTTTTCAAATTACGACAACCGTTGATATAAACTTTGCCGTATTATAAAGTGAAATTAATTCAATTTCGGCCTTCGGCTCTAGTGACGGTAAAGTTTCGTCATACTAAAATTTAGATAAATATTTCCTTTATTGGCTGCCTTTTAATATTATATATATTGTAAGCCAATCAACGCTAAGGATTTCACTTTATCAGTTATCTGTTATATATAACTAACCATCCTTATGACCAGTGATAACACAAATATTGATGTTTCTAGGCTAATTTCTTACATTTTTTATACGCAAATGCCCATAATCGGCTCATATTACGAATGTTGGATACAAATAACTTCTTCTTCTCATATATTATGGCTTCTGTAGAGTATCTTCCACAACTTCGCCAATGTCATTTAATAAGGCAACGATGTACGATGTTCAAGTTAATCAATTCTGTGTTAGATACAAATAACACTGAAATACTACTACATCTCCATAAAACAAGATTATTACGATTTAGCACTTGTTACCTTTCTAATTGTTCATAGTGTCGATTGCTGACAGTAACTGTTGGCGCGACGAGTTAAAGCAAGTCATTCAATGACTTCCCCGAATTGGTCTTAGCGCTGGCGACCTTTAACCATTCGAAAGGACAGCGGCCAAAATAGGCCCACAAGGAAAATTTGTATATTTACCCTAATTTGTAAATAGCTCAAAACGCGGGATAATGGAGATCACAATAAAACGAACTCGACCAAGGAAATTGATTAAAACTGTATTGTCATTTGAGTGAATTGCCATATGCAAAATCATATCTTCTCCAAGTGTTCATCTTTCACAGTCAGCGCCTTGTGTTGTCAGATGAGCTTCTAAAATCGTATGTTGAACCTGGACAGGTCCCGCAATGCATACAGGAATTACTTATGAATGCCTCAACTTTTAACTCTTTGTACAATTTTATAATAAATACAGTGAATGAAATTTTAATACTTCTTAAGGTATTTGTTTTAAGTAAGATGGTAGTAATCTGTGGTCGTTAGGAGTAATTTTGCTGTGTCCATAACTTGTTATTATAATAAGTGTTGTAAATAGATGGGTTGAAATCTACTAAGGTTACGTTAACACTTCTATTGCTTTCATGTTTATTCTAAAAAAACTTTGTTTGAATGAGACATTACAGGTTATAACAATGAAGTTCAAAGATTTAAATCTTGGACGAAGATCGATAAATATGAAGATGCTGCTTAAGGCTATACTAATTTGAAGATGATGAATATGGACATGACTAGTATAATATTGGATTTTACATATTCTACGAAAGACATTAATAGACTTCTTCTTCTCTTAGATTAAGGCTTCTGTAGATTACTTCCACAATTTCGCCAATGTCAAGTATAAAGGCAACGTTGTACGGTGTTTAGATTAATTAATCTTCACATATCCATAAAATATATCACAAATGAAAAAATTCAAAAAAAAAATGTCTGCTACGTCGTACGGTTCCCGTAAATTCATTCTTATATAGACAACAACACGGAAGAATGGCAGAATGCTCAATAGACTATAGCCTGTCCAAACGGGCGAACACTTTTTTTTTGGTATTTTGACAGTTCATAGTCACACTGTCAGTCACCGACTATAATTTTTGCTGTCACCTGTCACTTTTGAGTTATTTATTAAGGAAACGAACGCGCAGATGCGGTAACAACAAACAAATTGTTTTAATTTTATATTAGTTTTCATAACAGGAAATATATGTATTTTGTAGTTATAAGTATTAGAAAGAAGTTAAATTATTATTTTCAACGATATAGAGGCATACTTTCGTTAGTCGTTACAATGGAAAGACGGAAAGCTAGTCCGGAACAGCTAAATATGCTTTTACATTTTCTCGAAGAAGACAAGGAATTAGCCATTGGTAAATTCACGGGACTCGAGGGAAGAATTCGTCAAACAAATGCGTGGATAAAAATGACTGAAAAACTTAATGCTAATTCCGGGTTTGGTTCAGGTGCAATTAAAACTCCAGATAAATGGCAACAGGTACATACTATTTTAGTAGGTATTCAACATCCATTCTTATAAACATGTAGGACAATACGTGTGGATCAAACAACAGAAATGTATAGAAGACACTACATTATTAAAACGTAAAACGAAGTTTGGGATGCCCTCCAATGAAATGGGCAGATAACCTGGTAAGACAGCTGGGAATCGTTGGATGCGGGCGGCATCTATCCGATTGTAGTGAAAATCTATGGGGGAGGCCTTTATACAGCAGTGGACGTCCTTCTGATGATAAGATGATGATGATAAAGAATTAGGAAACATAGCACGGCGGACATTTAACTGACAAAAGATTGTTTTTTTAGGGTTTCATCTGTCCGAAGGAAAAACGGTGGTTCCCTTATAGGATTATTTGTGTGTCGCTGTCCATCTGTCACAGCCAATTTGCTCCAAATCTACTGGACCAATTAAGTTGAAATTAGGTAAACATGGATTTCTGTGACCCAAACACAAACATGTAATAAAAATAATAAATTTTGAATATCCCCCATATATTATAGAAAATTAAAGCATAAAGTTTTGCAAACATAACTGTGTTACTTATGAAATGGAAGGACCTGTTGTGAAGGTCACAAATATATTTATTTTATAATTTTAAATTATATCATTTTTAAGTTATTTCAGAACATAAAACGAAAATCCCCCCCTTTCTGCCTTATCTCCGAAACTACTGAGCCTAAAATTTTGACATAGATTATAGTTCTTTACCTATAGATTACAGGAAAACCTATAAAAGTCTATGGTCTTAAAATAACATGGTAAATCTTTCAACATTGTGCAACTTACAATTACTTGGAATGGATAGGAGAACATGTTTTTCAACTATGATGTTAGAGTTTTTCCGGGTGCATATTTTTTGGTATTTCACATCACATTCAACATTTCAGACATGGAGAGACTGGAAATCCAACGTTAAGAAAAAGGCTTTTAAAATACGAAAAAATAGGTTTACACCTGGATGTAATGCCAACACTCAACTAACAGAAGCTGAAGAAAAAATATTAAGACTTATCTGTACTAATACATCAGCATTTGGTCTCCCAGGGGTGCCTGAAACTGCAGCAGTTACTAATACAATGGTAAGAAAATAATTGAAATAAAATCAACAATGAAACTAGTAATGTATTGGTAATAAGAGGATTTTTTAAATTAACAATAATTCATTCTATACTAAATGTTGATGGGCTGAAGTGTATTTATTTTTGTAATATTGTTAAAATGAGAGTTTTATCACATTTCAGGCTCCATCACAAATTACCAGAAACAATGATCATATGTGCAGTGCTGATCCTTCTACCAGTATGGTAATATTTTATTGTTATGTAAAATAAACCATTTTGTAACTTTAATTTCATTATTTGTTTCAAAAACATCATGCTAATCTTTACTATAATTTGCTACTAACACATAAAAAGGCAGGTAATAGTATTGCCATAATAGGCTTGTCAGTTTATGCAAATGAAAAGTATAGAATTTACGTGAAGAGTAATTACTTAAATAATATATTGCAGAAATGGGGATCTGATACACAGCACTTTACAACAGTAGATATAGAAATGAGTCTGACAGATGGATTAGTAACTGACCCTGATGCTGGTATGGGACCCAATGAAGTGTCTTCTGCTCCAATGACCAGCAAACCCTTGTGGAAAAGAGGCAGACCAGTTAGTGAGTATTGTTGTTATATTATGTAATATAAGTGGTATATAATATAGTATCATGTGGTGCCGGCAAAAAATACCACCACCCCGTATCATCCTGTGGGTGACGTAAAAGGCGACTATGGGATTAGTCTGAGGATGGGTAGCAGCATCCTTTGAGTACATTTATAACTCAACTGCAATTGCCAACCCGTCTGCCAAGTGTAGCCCTCAATGGGCCCACAAGGCATAACCATACCGGTCATTGTGGCAATCTTTGAAGAAGGCTTCAGGCTTTTTTTTTTTTTTTTATGTAGGGCTTCTCTCAGTAATCCCAAGGGGGATATATCTGCTTAACCGGGCAAAGGCCTTTTTTGGCTGAAATGATGATTATATATATATAATGTTTATTTATATAGGAGACCAATTGTGTTTTTTAAAATAACAGATTTCAAGTTAACCTTTAGTAACACTGGATATTTCAGGACTTGTACATGATAGACTTCTTAATTTAGAAGAAGAAAGAATTAGAATTGAAAAACAGAAGCTATTAGAGAAGAAAAGGTGCAATAATGTAAGACTAAAAATGGAAAAAGATAGGCTTGAGATTGAAAGACAGAGAAATGTCTTATTAGAAAAGTAAGCACATTTTGTTTAAATAATTAAATTTTCTGTTGATATTGCAATACATTCCATAAAAAACAATTTTAATTGTCTCATGAAGTAGAATGATTATTAATTAATTAAATGCATACCAATACAGTGTGTATGTTATTTTTTCCGAAATTCCGAATGCATTAGAAGACAATATTAAATAGCATTCACACATTATGGTGCAAATGAGTAAGAATACAAATTTGTGTCTAAACATAGACAAAGGACCTGTTCCAATATCAACAATAAATTATTGAAAAAGATACGACATTTGGGTTCAGGATAGTGTTACCATTTGCACCAGTTATTGAAATCTTCATTTTATTTAATGTTTCAGGCTTTTGGTTGCTGTGGAAGCTGTGGCGCATCGGTAGTAATTGATATACATACAGACTTTATTTTTTATCATAATCAATAAAGGTTGTAATAATAATTATATTTAAAATGAGCCATCATTGCATGTAGACTAAGTTTGTGATATTATATTAGTTAAAAATCTATTATTTGCTATATAATTTTATCCTTACTAACTTACCTAACAACAAGAAAATAAAGGTTCTTTTGCTAGTATTTATACATGCAAGCATGCTTTCGACTAAATAAGCTGGATGTAATGGATGAGCTCTCTCTGGAGTAAATCTGTATGTCGAGCTATAAGGAGCAGGATATACTGGACGCTAAGAAGGTACTTAGTGAGACCGCTAAGACCAGCACCCGCCTTGGCACAAGAACTAGAGACGGACGCGGCAAGAGGGACCTGCAGGACATCTTCCGAGTTTTCAAGGAGACTGATCCGGATGATGTCCTAACGTACGTGGCACGAGACCTATGGAAGCTGCCGGCAGTGATATTTGACCACGTAGACGTCACACGGCTGTTGAAAGACATAACTTCTTTGGAGACTGAAGTCGCAATTATACACAAGAAGGCTTCAGAACGTGCTACTGCCGAATTAAGGAAAGAAGTTTCGTCACTGCGCAATGGTAGCAGTGCATCAGAATTCCGCCGAGCCCATCGCGTAACGTAAATATGCGCCGAGCCGGCGCGGTTTAGTTTTCGCCAGTCAGCGAAAATGGAGCCGCTATGGTCAATGAGCCGCGTGCTTGGTGCAATGACCGCATGGTTGGTGCAATGACCGCGACGTGTCCTCCGTGAGTGATCTAATTAAGTTACAGCCTGCGAAAGCAACGTATACCTCACAGCTGCTGACGGAGAGTTACGCAAAGAACTGTCCAAGGACTAAGGCGCCCGCCCCTTATGGTAAAGTGGATGAGGACGGCTTTACACTGGTGGAAGGGAAGAAAAGTCAGTCTCGGCGTAACCGTAACGTACCTACCGCTCCTGCAAGCGAAGATATTAAAGCTGCATCGCCTATCATGCTCCTGTATATCTCTCGGTTGGACACACAGACATCGGGAGATAGCTCCGTACGTCATCAGAAGGAGTCAAGGTAGAATCGGTGTCGAAGGAAGAGCGATGCTGAAGCTGTCACGGATAGAGTCGAGTAGAACTACAAATTTTAAGTCCTACATCCTCCATATTCCGGCGACCTACAAGTGCGTCTTTCTCAGCGCCGACTTTTGGCCATCAGGAGTGGTGTTCAGACGTGTAACGTGCACGACCGAAACTTCTAAGTCCAAGTGTCCAAGTTTAGTTTCATAGTGTTTCCTGATATCTATGATAGTCTATAAACTATTTATGTATGGGCCTTGGTTACCTGGGAAAAAAACCAAATTATATTTCAAATTCAAGAGAATAAGGCATAAAGGCTTGTTTGACTGGACTATAAGGAAATTGGTAGTAATTTGGAGTACTAGTACTATTTCATATAAATCACAATCCACGACTTATCCCCAGGCTATACCAAATACCAAGTTGGATCGAAAAACTTACTATTTCTCATATTAAATGCAGAATGTCCGTAAAAGTCCATGTGGTGCCGAAATTAATAATCGTACTAATCCAAAATCTTCAGATTAAAAAGCCGGCACCTCATAGACTTGTTGTTTTGCCGGCAGGCTAACAAGTCTATGAGGTGCTGGCTAAGAGTACCACCAACTATTTATTTGCGTGCGTGTCGTAAAAGGCGACTATAGGATTAGTCGGAGCAGGGGCAGCAGTGTCTTTCAAATCAATTCGAGACCCTAGTCCCCATCGGCCCTGCTAATCCGGGCTACGTGAACGGTGGGGCAGAGGGTGCTAAAATTAATCTCCGGCAGAGTCCCGGATATCACAACCGACGACTCCTGGACCTGGCAACATATCGACGGTTAACTACCAAGACCTCCTAACTGTCATTTTTGACAAAATGCTTTTTTTACGAATTCTCAACGTAAACGTTATATCTTACCTAATAGAAAAATCTCTTATATAGAATTCACAGTATTTCGAGTATTTTTACAATCGTAGCAATATCTACTAAATATGCGAATGCAAAATTTGGCGGCAATTACTGCTAACTTCAGCGTGTGCATACAATTTGTATGAACTAGAGGCGTCTATCGCGCCCTCTCCGCTTTGTTGTTTTTTTCTTACATTGTACCAATATCTTGTTGTTAGAAATATGTATTAGTATAATTCTAACGTTTTTTGTGTAATGGTGATTGTTTATTATGAATAAATTTGCCGTAAACAGGATATCTGTAGATAGAAGTAATCAGTTGTAACATTTTTTGCGCGATGGCTCACTATACGAACTCTGTGTGGTAGCACTTAGGAGTTATTATACTCTAATGTAGAGTAGGTGTTTTATTAATTTCATAATTAGTTCGCATAGATCAAGAAACTTGGTCCAGCTCTGTCTGAAGCCTGAAAAACAAAATGCTGACACAGAACAAAATGAAAGCCAAAGACACAACAAGATGTACAAGATCGCAGCGCACGACCACCCACTGCTCCTCCGATTTCTATGCAAATGTGTTTTTAGACCAATACTTCTGATTCACTACAGATCTTTAGCATTGAGAGAGAATTCAGTCATCAACAGCATGTCTTTAATTGATTCTTCACAAATACACGCAGTCTTCCAAGAAATAATAGAGTTTACGTTAGAGCATAGTGCTGCCGAATTTACAAAAATATCGAATGTAGATGATGAAATGCTTACCTCCCCTAAGACAAAAAGAAAGTCAGGTAGTTCAGAACCTTCTACAGAAGTCTATAGAAGTGTCCTCAGCAATTGATCCGACACTGATTCAGCCTTCAGAGTTAGGATTTAATAATATGTTTTTACAGTCAACATTGCTGCAAAGAGCCGACGACAATGTTGATATGTCACCCAAGGAAGATAGTGAATATTTGCCTAAAGAATCTGATAGTTCGTCTCCTGAAAGTTTCCTGAGTGATGTAAAAAATACATAACCAGACATGCAAAATAGCCGTAACTTAGAATTCGGAAATAGAGAAGATACAGAAGCAATTTATAAGAAGTTTTGTATTGATAAGAATTGTAGTCAATTTTACAGAAAAAAGTCTGACGTAGTTTTCTCCTATAAAAAAACATTGCAATACACAAATAAAAAAAAAGACGTGTAACACCTGTTTGACCTATCAGAAAGGAAACTTAAATGAAGATGATTAGCAGCAGCATATTTCGATTATGGATTGATACGAGTAAACTTGATTATAACTCGAATGGATTGAGATTCCTCAGAGACCAAAAAGACTTCCATTATGTATCCTTACATACCATGATGCTAAACTAAAATATCTTCAAGAATTGAAATCTTTACTGCCGGAAGATTATCAGCCATTATGATTCTTTACCTCGTATTTTAATTGTATTAAGCTCTAATATAACAATATAAAACCTAGGATCTCAATTAAATACTAGGTACTAGACTGATTATACTAGCCATACTATAGGAAAGTGGTGTCCGGATTAAGAATATAGCACCACTCCATCTCCTCCCGCGGATGTCGTAAAAGGCGATTAAGGGCGTATTCTAGCCGATACGATGACGATGACTATGGGAAGTATTAAGTAATGATTGTATTGTGATTTATCTTTTTTTTTTTTAAAAACACTAGGATTTCTCCTGTGTCGTGGGTGCGTTTACAGACATGAATTCCACAGACAATACACCCAGACCCGGAACAACTACCTGCAGATCATACAAATATTTGTTCCGTGCGGGAATCGAACCCACGACCCGGAGCGCAGCAGCCGACTATCAGCTGAAATGTTAATACTTAATTAATATTATTATTTTCCAGTTATAATATCTTTCACTAGTTGAATTATTGTAAAATCCACATCAATGTTAGGACTACTTCCTCCCAAATGAAATAACAAATACTGCTATCTAGATATTCGGTCGTAAAAAAGTGTGAAAATTTCTTCTATCTTACCTACTTATTTAATTTATTGAAACAAAATAATAATTTTGTCCTAATATTGTAAATAGTTATATTTTAAACCAACTATATTATTTTTTTAATTATATTTGCACTCACATCAAAGGCAGAAGATTTTTTGTGGCAACTGCAAACTTTTAATATTTTGAGTTAGGAGGTCTTGATGGTTAACCGTCGATATAACACGCGCACAAAAAATACTGGCGAGAAGATTGCGGCACTTGAGTAAGAATTGAGCAAGTTGCGGTGAGATATTACAAATCATGTCGACGAAGCACTTAATCAATATGTCTCTGTGATCAACGCTGTTAAAACCGGAAGTGATTACCGTTTGGCAATAGGCAAATTGAATCTTCAAGGTTTCCGAAAAGATTTCTATACTGTAGACTACATACATACGCTAAGACAGGTTATACAGGAGACCGAAGAGTTTAACCTGTCTCTTTGCTTAGCGTTCGTGGACGAGACGAGAAACCTTTCGATTCAATCGAGATTTTGCCTGTGCTGCAGTCTCCAGCGGTGTCAAATCGACTACCGGTACCTACATCGAAGTGCCGAACTGTTTGTACGAGAATGCTTCCTACTATGACGATCCCACTCCACGACCTGGAACGCAAAACGCTATCTCGCTGCGGTGTGGAGTCAGGGAGACGAATAAACGAGAGTAAATACAACTATAAATACCAGTGTTTCAAGAAGAGTCTTAAGGCTAGTGTGTTGCCAGTGAAGACTTAAAAGTATAGTACTGAGCCGTGGTCGCTCACCATGGGCCTCATAATAAGGCTCAAGGTCCCCAAAGAGCAATGGAGAGGGGTAGGCTCTGGAGTTATCCTACGAGAACGAATAAAAATTGAGGCGATTCGCAAAAGTACCAAGGTAACCAGGTCGAAGAATTGCTAAACTTAAGTAGCGACAGCGTACCAGAAGGCGCAGCGTGGGCAGACAGACCTCAAGGTAGAGCGACGACCTAGTGAAGGATGTGGGAATCTGCTGCATGCTAATAGCGGAGGACCGGTCGGGGAAATGCATGAAATGTAGGTACCAAAAACATTGAGGATGCAAAGCATTCACGTTAGACTTCTGTAGTAGGTAACTGCTTATCATGCGCAAGGCTTAAACGTGACTGCAATAGTGGTTTAGCGTTGTTGTGCATTTTTATCAAAGTTATAAACAAATCCAACAGGGTATTGTTTTTATTTATTTAAAGTTGATCTTTGTTCTTTATGGTTATGGAAGAGTGAGGTCTTCTGTCGCGGGTATCTTCATATATACCTATAAGTAGGCATCAACAATGTTTTTCGCCCAAACGACAAACCTGTTACTTGTACCAAATGAATTTATTATATTACCTACTAGCTGGAACCCGCGGTTTCATCCGCGTTTGATTTAAAAGAAATTTAGAGTACTTCGACAAAGACACTTGACATAGAATATATATTGGATTTCAAGGGTTTTTTTTTGCACGGAACCCTAATTATTTTTAAAAAAAAAAGTAGCCTAAGTTATTCCTTGTAACATCAGCTATCTGCCAGTGAAAGTCCCGTCAAAATCGGTCCAGCCGTTTCGGAGATTACCCGGAACAAACAGACAGAAAGACAAAAAAAATAAAAATGGATTTTTTGTTATATGTACCGTTTAAACTTTCATATGCATTTAGTAAAAAACTGTTATTTTGATATTACAAACAGACACTTCAATTTTATTTATTTGTATAGATACAAAATTTAAATCTGTCAAAGATTTATACGAATATAAATGTGTAATACTAATAAACTTAATTATAACTGCCGTATCCGTCGAGGCGTTTGTATCTTTAGTAATACGTTACCTAACGGGTATGGAAAGCGTGAATCTAACTTGAATGATAGTTATTTAGTTATATATGTGGGCAGTTAAAGTACCTACTACCACTTTTATTATGAGATGTATTTTTTTGGTTTGGCAGTCGTTATCTCACCATGGGATAAGGTAATCCCGGAGGGCAAATTAAAGCAGCTGCTTGAATTCTTCCTCCCTTTGATATAAAATATAAGTATATCATAAGGAGATAGGAGCTTACATAACGCATGGCAGCTTGTGGCGAGCTAAATGTGAGTGGCGACACTGCGTATCCGAATGCTCCAGAGTCGGTCAAGGCCTCGTCTCCGGCGTACCTTTATTGGTCGGTTGGAGTAGAACCCCATGAGTGCCCGCAGGATTTTCAACTCTGGCTTGCCTATCTTGGCCGCCAGAACTATAAGCTCGGAGGGCGGAAGTATCTAATGGGGTAATAACAGGGAAACCCGCTCCGAGTATTCGAGACGCACGATGGTGAAACCGGTGTCGCACCTCTCGATACCCCGAGCCGCTTACGCGGTGTTGCTCCCTGTCCCATGTAGTGGTGCTCATTTAGGCCCATATTGTGAATAGCGAGTCACCGTCTGCCACAGAATTTTACTATAAAGGTTGAAAGGCCGACGCATTTTTTTTTCCGTGTTGTAGAAGTATTTAATCTAGTCAACACCCATTACAATAGACCTTATAGTTGTAGTTACCATCTCTTTCAACAGTTTTACATCTCCGGGAACAATCCGAGACTGCATTTTTATAGTGCAGCCATGGAGAGCCTCCGGTTAGTGTCCCATTACATTTTAGATTAAAATGATCTATAGGGCCTCTGCGTGTATGACCCATGTCCCCCGTAAGCCTATCAAAAGACCGGTTCTCCCTTACAGGGGTGATGTAAACCCGTGAAGAGAGAGACATACTTACTAGTAAGGGCTGACTCGTAAATATTTTAGCCAGATCGCGCGCGAGACGGTTTGACGAGCGCACGTAGTTATTTGAACCGCGAGTGGCTTTGGTTAACGTTAGCTGATAACGGTATACACTTATGGACTTCCAAAAGATAGAACATAAGTTGAATCCACTTAAAAAATGTTAATAGTTAGTTATATAACAAGAGCAGTGATGGCGTAGTGGTTGAACGTTTCACTTCCATACTGGAGAGTCTGAGTTCGATTCCCGGCCGCACCTCTGACTTTTCGGATACATGTGCGGATCAGATTGATTATCAATTGCATTAACGGTGAAAGAAAACATAGTGAGGAAACCTGCACACCTGAGGCCAAGCCTCACTAGGCCAGCGTGGTGGACTAAGGCCTAACCTTTCTCATCGTAAGAAATAGCCCGTGCCCAGCGGTGGGACAGTAACGGCCGTAACGGGCTGATTATGTTTATTATAACATACTATCAAAATTAACAAGCTGTGTGTTACCACGGGATTCAACAATGGTAGCAGATATAAAACAAAAGTTAGCAATTAGATCCGTGATCCATAGTTCCATAGATTATCCGTGTGGTGTCCGGATTAAGAATATAGCACCACTCCATCTCCTCCCGTGGATGTCGTAAAAGGCGACTAAGGGAATCTAAACCAGGGGGATGGGCAGCGGCGTCCCTTTTGTGAACCGATAGCCATACTGCGCTCACCAACCCGCCTGCCAAGCGTGGTGAGTATTGGCAAATACCCCCCAAAATGATGACACAGTTGTGAAATCTATGGGGGAGGCCTTTGTTCAGCAGTGGACGTATAAAAATATGATGATAAGTATAGCAATTAGATTAATAAAATTATGACTTCGGCCTCGACTACCTACTAAATAAAGCAAATGTTTATATGAATATGAACATTATTTGTATATAAATAATGTCAAATGCCCATGTCGTGCCCATCCCCATCGGCAGAACAGGGCTCCCAACATCCGTTGGGAGCCCTGTTCTCGAAGTTGTTGACGAATATGTCTATCTAGGTCAAACCGTTCAGTTAGGTACGTCCAACTTCGAGTAAGAGATCAATCATCGAATCCGACTCGGCTGGGCAGCGTCCGGGAAACTTCGCAACGTCTTTTTGTCAACAATACCGCAATGCCTCAAGACGAAAGTGTTGAACCAGTGTGTGTGTTACCAGTGAGTGTGTTACCAGTGAGTGTGTTACCAGTGATGACATATGGGATAGAGGCGTGGTCACTCATTATGGGCCTCATAAGAAAGCTCAAGATCACTGAGCGAGCTATGGAGAGAGCTATCCTTGGTGCGAGATCGAATCAGAAACGAGGAGATCCGTGGAGAACTAAAGTTGCTGACATAGATGGAAGGATTAGTAGACTGAAGTAGCAATGTGCGGGGCACATTGCTCGTAGGACTGATGGCCGTTAGGGTAAAAATGTTCTCGGATAACGCAGCGTGAGACGACCTCCAACGAGGTGGACAGACGACTTGGTGAAGGGCACTCTCGCTGGGGGTCGTTGGATGCGTCATAAGTGAATCATAATCATAGTTGAATATACCTACCACTTAGGATTTAAATCTTTACTTCCTAGATAAAATATGGATTTGGAATTGGACCACAGACGGACGACCCGGTACTACTAGAGTAGAGGTGCAAACCGACAGACCACATTATGAATATTACACCAGGGAGCTACTAACACAGTAGTCCAAACTTCCAAAGAGTACCCATAGTCTGTAAATGTGTATTCAAAATATATTTCAAGATTTCATTTGTATTTTAAATTATTAATTATTTAGAAACCCCGCCAATATGGACAGTCATGTAAGAACCATATTATAACTTCTAGAGAGATAGATAGAGCAGAATACTGCTAACAGAGAGTATATAAATACTACGAAAAACTGCTAATAGCACACCAATTTTGAAGTGACTTCTTCTATTCTTTTTTATTATGGTTAATATCCCCAATTTTGTGACAGAATTGTTCAAGCTGCCCAAAAGCCTCCGTCTTTGCCAACTGCAGTCTAATGACAACCCAGGTGGGACTGATCAGTTTACATGCCTTTACGATTGCCATGGTTTTCTCGGTTGTTTGGATCTGATTTTTCAAAAGATGACCTATTTAAGTATTCTACTAGGAGGGATCAACAAGTAGTGAGAACGACACACTGCTTGGTAAAAAAATACTGGCAGGCATAGCTCAAATACATATTTGTAACACTAATTGAAGAAAAAAATCTTCGATTCTCTTTTGTTTTTATCTGAATGTAGTCATTTGTTTGCTTCGTGTCGGCACGTGTTCTCGAAAATGGAGAAAAACGAAGTGCGAGCCGTTATTAAATACCTCTGTTTAAAAAAGGTTAACGAGGCAAGAGATTCATTGCGATGTGGAGGCAACATTAGGAGAGTCTGCACCGCCGTATTCCACTGTCGCAAGGTGGGATTCTCAATTTCGAGTAGGGAGAATGAGCACGGAAGACGAACATCGTTGCGGCCGTCCATCGACGTCAGTCATCAGAAAATGTTGCGAAAGTCGAGAAAATTGTATTGAGCGATACTAAACGGTCATTTCATATGGAAGTATTCAATCCATATTGAAACAATCTTTGAATATGAGAAAAGTCTCCACAAGATGGTTGCCGAGAATGTTAACCGACAGTCAGAAACAAAATCGACTTGACATTTCGAAGATATTATTGGACAAGTTTCAAGAAGATTCTGAAAACTTTTTGTCTCGTTTCGTAACAATGGACGAAACATGGGTCCATCATTTTGATCCCGAGACAAAACAGCAATCTTCGCAATGGAAACGGCCTTCATAACCGACCAATCAATATTTATATATTATATCAATATTTTGGGACTCAGAAGGGATATTGTTGATTGATTACCTGGAGCGTGGAACCACTATTACAGGCCAATATTATGCAGCTTTAATTCCCAAGTTGAGGAATGCCATCAAAGAGAAAAGGAGACGGAAACTTCGAAGGGGCGTGCTGTTTCACCACGACAACGCACCCGCGCACAGGTCGGCAGTTGCGATGGCTGCCATTCAGCAAGCTGGCTTCGAATTGGTTGACCACCCCCCTTATTCACCAGATCTGGCGGCTAGCGACTTTTATCTGTTCCCCAAATTGAAAAAATACTTAAGGGGATACAGGTACGAAGACGATAACGAGGTGATGGATGCCGTGGAGAGCTTTTTGCAGGACCAAGACAAAACTTTTTTGTGAAAGGGATTGAAGCCTTGGAAAAGCGCTGGACTCGGTGTGTAGAGAGACTCGGAAACTATGTAGAAAATTAAATTATTAAGTTATCAATAGTCATTACATTCTATCTCATTCTCACTACTTTTTGATCCCTCCTCGTATGTTATGTGCCTTCAATTGTAAATTTAAAAGATAAATACTTTTGGGTGCATTTTTGTGCTATTTTCGAAGAGTCATGATTCACATAGACGGTGCATTGTCTGGCAACGCTACGAATTGTGTTCTATTTCAGTAATGTGTACTCGCATACTCTGGGCCTTGTTTATGGAGGTACCCAAAGTAATTTCATTGGATAATTTAAACGCTGCCAACATATACTGTGAAAACAGTATAACAGACATACAGGTACAGTGCTAACACTAATCGAAATCATTATTCTTGGGAATAGAACTTTTGTTGTTGACTTTTGTGGCGGTTATCACGGTTTTCTGTAGCTCACTTTTCTGAAGACCTATTTATTTATGTAGTCTGTGTTATGTACGTTCTATATTAAATTACGAAAATAAATAAGTGTGCCCTGCTATAGTTTTGTGTACTATTTCGTACTCGTACGTACCATAGAGGTAGTATCATCTGTCAACGATGGATGACAGTTAAGAGTCTCTGGTTATATATTATCTATGGTTAAGATCATAGATTATACACTTATATGATATGTTATGACTTATCCCTATTTTTCAATTTATTCTTTCTACCCTGGGAGAACTATGAACAAACTTAATATGTTACTATAAAACTCGGATATGACGTTGATGTTATAATTATTGGAAGACTCGGAAGGAGAAAAAAGTTGGAAACAATAACCTCAAAGACAGAAACAATCAAGAATTGGTATTTCACCTGGGGGCCTAAAAAGGCCGCTTTAGGTGAATCATAATATGAATTACGTTAGAAATGACAAAATGGTCACGTTAATAGTCAGTTATGATTAAGTGACCATTTTGTGATTTCTAATGTGAATCGTAATGAGATCATTATTATACCTTATAAATAAAACCTAAAACGGTCTTTTTAGGCCTTCTGGACCATTTGGTGACATTTAATGTGATTCATATTATGATTCTGCTAAAGCGGCCTTTTTAGGCCCCCTGATCTAACATTTGTAGACTTGGCAATGTTGCCTTTAACTTAGAAATATACGAGATTCATCATCATCATCATCATGTCGGCCGAATGAAGTCCACTGCTGGACATGGCCTCCCCCAAAGATCACCACAACGACCGATATGGGTGTGTTGTGGGCTCAATGGGGGGTTTTGCCATAATCGCCACGCTTGGGAGACGGGTTGGCGATTGCAGTTGAATTGTTAATGTATTCGAAGGACGCTGCTGCCCGTCCTCCGGCTAATCCCTTAGTCGACTTTTATGACACCCTCGGGAGGAGATGGGGTGGTGGTATTCTGAGCCGGCACCACACGGCATAATATAATCGACAAAAAAAATAAAGTGATTATTGAAGAAACACGAAAAACGACATTAAGAATTGGCAGTATGGTATTAACACCTTCGCCTGTCTGTATGGACGAATAAACTACTACTACTCAGAGGTAAAGATGGGCTAAAGTGTTATAATTTTTCAATGAATTATACTGCTGTGTTATATTTTTTTAACTGTTGTTTTAAAGTGTTATAATATTTATTAAAATGTTATTTGAAATAATGTTATATCTTAGAGTGTTATAACTTAAATGCGTCGTTGTATTATAATTAAAGTGTTGTTTATTATAATTATAATGAGCTGTATTTTATTTTTGGTTAAAGCGTTGTTTGTTATAATTATAATGAGTTGTATGTTATTTAGTGTTACAATGTATTGAAAGAGTTGTATTAAATTATAAAAGTTAATATTACGGTTTGATTTTATTTAGTCTTTTGAGTTGTATTTGGTACAAAATAAGTTCTGTTCATATCTAGAACACTAAAACCATTTACACTTTACACTAGACCTATATTTACACCTTATAGCATACGTAATCGAACTACGATGATGATGATGATGAAAACGAAATTAAAATATTTACTAAACTAAACTACCTACTTGTTCCAAAATTTTGCAAAACCTAAACATTATGTAGTTTGTCGGTAGCAACTGCAAATAAATATTCGCAATTTAAAACCAACGAAATATGTTCGGTGCAATGAACTCTAAACTGTTAAAATGTAATTCTTGGAGTTCATTATAAATTAATCATGCTATCTCATTATTTTTGGTTGTAGCAAGTCAAAGTAGCTCTTATTTCTAAGTAGAGAGTGCTCATTTAACCTTGAATAAGTAAAACAACTGCCATCTATTATAAGTTAGATTGAATTACTTAGTTCTTCGATATCATACGTACATGTACTGTGATCTAAACGAAGCTAGATGGCGCTGTAACCAAAATATCGAAATTAAAATTAAAACAATGGCTATAATATATATTATAACAGTCTTGTTAGATTTCTAATAATTTGTTATACTGCTATAAAAATATATTTGAATATTTAATGTGTTATGTGTTATAACGCCCAACTTTACTCAGAGGCAAATGTCAAAATAAAAAGCATGTGTTCTGTGTTGGACTGTCGGCTAGTGTTGTTTTTGTTTTATGGGCTTTCTAATGAGCAATTATGGCTAATAATAACATAAATCGTGAATTGGTAGGGATACTTTTCCCCGGTATAGTAAAAAACGATGACAAAGCGATTGCATGTTTGGGTGGTATCAGAAACATTTCACAGGTATGTGTTGTATTCCGTTCGGAACGTCAGGTTGTAATATTATAAATAAATTAAATCAGTATTGTTGGGTATCTAAATTTCAGTATTACTTAACTTCTTTTTATAGGTTTACTCTAGTTCTGCAAAAAAACGTCTAGGGCTATCGTTTCAGCCGGACAACCCCTTTATAAGGAAGATATATGGTAATTCGAAAAGAGCGGCTGGGGTTCTACTTAAGGTGAAAGTGAAGAAAACAAAAGTAGGCAATGAAGTGAAGAGAGAAGTTGTATCGACAGTTACTGTTGGATGTGTAAAAACTATGTTCCGATTTGAGTGTAAGTAGGTACCTTTAACTTATGATTATGTTAGTCAAACTACATAGGTTTAGGCAAAAGGTTTTTACAGTCGGTACCTGGCTGACATCAACCACCCACCTCCTGCAAGTAGCCTAAAGTGCTTAATGGTACACACGGGGTGCCATACTCCTTTAGTTGCCTTCTATGAAACCCTTGCGGTGATATGGGGTAGCCATATTTGTGACCAGTGCAGTGCGATGTAGGTCCGGTTACCTCATGCAAAGCCTTTTTCAAATATTCAGTAAAAATAAAACTGTGTTAGACACTTTCATGACAGTGCCAACACCAATCATACAATGTTTTCAACTCAATTGGATAAAGGGTATAAGGGAATAACAAAGAAAGAAACAGTCATTTTAAAATTAATAATATTCTTATGTATATAATCCCACACCTTAAAAGTAAAAGTAAATTTTATCCCTTTTGATATGGCTATAAGTGCTTTGTCACGACAGTAGATAAAGATTTGATAAATTAGTAGAATTAAAACTACCAATCATCATTATTAGTCTAAGAACTAACCCTAAAAACAGTCTGAAAATGCCAGTACTCACCACAGCTTGGCAGGATTGGTGAGCATAGTATTGCTACTCTGGCCCAGAAGGAATACTGCTGTCCAACCCTGTGGTTTAGTCTCACAGTCGTGTCTTATGGCATCCACGGGAGATGGACTGGTGCTATATTCTTAATCCATACACCACATAGAATGAAAGCGTCTACCCAAAACTATTTTAGATTATTGTAGGTTGATGTTATTATACTAAAATGTATATTATAACATCAACCTACAATGAGGTGCTCATAGCCAACTTCTCTTAGGTCCATATTACAGAACGAAACTCAAGCATTGATCTCTGTTTAACTCTCAGGTTACTAGTTTTGAGTTGAGCATTAATTTTAAAATGTTCCTCAAGCATTTATTTATTTTATACATTTACACACATCCAGCTACCATTACAGGAAAATCCTAATATGATAGTGTAGTTACTAACTTAAATAACTCAATAAAAGAAATCAATAAGAAATAAAATAGGTAACAATCAACATTTACAAAAAATAAAATATAGCAATAACCTTATGTACCATGTTACAAATTACATAATATATGTAATGTTACTCCTGCAAACTCGCTCAGTGAACATGAGAATAAATCTAATTTATTAGCAACTAAATTAAGTGTGTGCATTGTTCGCGTGAGAGGGGTATTGTCCAACAATTTAGTTCTACCGCGTGGCACCGCGAACAAGCTCGGTCGTCGTCTTCGTTGCATATACCCATTGGGTACAAACAAGCCTATCCACTGCAGTACATCCGGATTACTTATGTTACCCCGGAACACTTTGAAAAGATAAAATGCCAGTGCTAGATCTCTCCTTGTTTCCAACTTGTTGTATACAACCATGCCTAAAACAAACAAAGTTGGATACATCAATGGGTACAAGGGATATACTCCATAAAGTCTTAGGTATATGTATATGTGAATTTATTTTGTATGCGCTCTAGCATGACACTATATTTAGCGTCATGGGGAGCCCATATTGCAGCATTACACTCCAACTGACTTCTAATTAGAGCGTCATACAATACCGAAATTGCTTTAATATTTGTGAATGTCGCATTACGAAGCACAAATCATTTGTATGCCTTTTACAGACACTGGTTACGTGTTCCTGAAATGTTAATTGAGCATCCATACAAACGCCAAGATCTCGCACTGACTCCTCCCTTTTCATAGGCGCGCTGTCCACTTTATAGCTATAGTGGAGTGGTACCCTTGCACGACTGAATGTTAAAATGGAACACTTCGTAACATTGAATTGCAGCTTGTTATTTCGACTCCATTCAACTACTCGATCGATTTTTTGCTGAAGGCGCTGGCAGTCATCTTCACTTTCGATAGCCAGGAGCAACTTGAGGTCGTCTGCAAATAATAGACATTTGGCGACCCTTATTACTTCGGGCAAGTTGTTGATCATTATTATAAATAGCAGCGGCCCTAGATTGCTACCTTGACTCACTCCCGATCTAGTGAAATAATGCTCAGACGTATCCACCGTACTCTACATACTGTTGCCTATCCCTCATATAGGTCACAAAAAATTGGAGCAGTTTAGGTGTGCAGC
Source organism: Diloba caeruleocephala (assembly GCA_947459985.1). Lineage (NCBI taxonomy): Eukaryota > Metazoa > Arthropoda > Insecta > Lepidoptera > Noctuidae > Diloba > Diloba caeruleocephala. The sequence goes on along the minus strand of OX381606.1, from coordinate 23,994,909 downwards.
CAACTCTCGCCAAATTCGATAATAAGATATCGTTATCCACCAAGTCAAACGCTTTCTTAAAATCTAAGTAGGCGGCGTCCACCTGCAATCCTACATCGATGTGAGGAACCAAGTACGCCATAGAATTCAGTAAGTTGCTGGTAGTGCTACGCGCTTGTCGGAAGCCATGTTGGGCGTCGGAAAGTTGCGATGCCACTTGCTCTTGGATACTTCTCTGTATGGCAGACTCAAATACCTTCGCCGGTGTTGACACAATCGCCACTGGTCTGAAATACTACTTTTGTTCCGTCTCCTCCCTTGGGTATTGGGATTACACGGGTGACTTTCCAGCGTTCCAGAAAATATGAAGCATCTAGACACAAGTTAAATAGGTATACGAGTGGTTCTGCCAGTACCGAGCGGCAGTCTCGCATAACAAATACCGGAATACCGTCCGGGCCTGCTGAGCGCTTAGGCTTGAGTCGAGCGAGCGCGGCCTGTACCCGGTCGATAGTCAGCTGCGGGACGTGTACGCGCGCGCTGTTTGCGCCGCCCATCGCCACTGCTTCTTCCACCCCGAGTCGCGCATAGATTTATTGAACATAGTTCAGCTGAGTCCTAGCTTTATTCTGAATAGTCACTCAGTTATAGGTCTGTACTTGAGCAGAGATTTGAAAAGTGATCGTGTGAGTGTGGTCCGGATAGCCCTTGAGCACAGTTTTTAATGTATGTTGTTTCTTACGCATTGATTTTTGGTTATATTGTTATTGAATGAATTCAATTGAATGCAATGATATTATGTATTAATGTATCTGTAAAATGTCATTGAATGGAATTATATATTTATCACAAAATTGATATTTTTGGAGAAGTTAACTATTACAACAATTTATGTAACGATCATTTGAAAAGAAGTTTGGTCTTTAGTATTCCTCTCAGATGTATATGAGATGTAAAGGCGAATATAAAGGTATTTTTTTTATGAGGCTGTTTCATGTTTCCCCAATATGTGGTGAAAAACGTAATACTTTCTTATCTGTAACTTTCTGGAGGAACCAACACAACTTCACCACAGTTTATTATGTTAATATGTACATCAAATTAAACTATATTAATTTATCAACATAACATCTGTTCAACTATTCAATGACAATGGGCGCCAACGCCAACACATGTTCCTTTATAGTTTATACTTCAACTTCAACAACATTCATCTCATTAAAGTATATAAAAATATTTTACGTACCTAGTATGTAAAATAATTCTTTTAAAAATGAACCACCGTGAAACATACATGTGTAAAGAGGAACTACATTGTGAATATTAATATTTCTTAATAATTAGGGTTTTTGAGTTATATTTCATTAATTCTTATTCTGAGCAGATCGGAACTTGGTAATGGAAATAAGTCGTAATCGAAAACAGGCTGATACATAAGACAATGAATAATATGGGCTTGAGGCGTGATTTGAATCTCGTCTCAGCTGAGTTTAGATTGATTATTATTCTGGAATATGACCGATACTCAAGTACAGATTCTATGCTTAAACAGTGATCAGGTGATTGAAGATCAAACTGGACTTGAGGATTGTTCTGTAATACGGACCTTAGTCTCTTAGTAGCCTTTTTAAGACATCCATGAGAGGAGATGCAGTGATGTTATATCCTTAATCCAGACAACACAGGAAACAAACAATAAACAACCATAAAATGGAAACCATTATTCTTATACATTAGTAAATTCGAAACATTCAATACTAACAAGAAAAAGATACTTATTATTATTTCTGTATACCAGCCATTAAATATCATTAAATATGCATTTGCTTGTCACAACAGAAATTGCACTCTGCAACTGCACGCACCGATCTCTGAACTATTGGCGAGCTTAAGCACTGCTTGTTGTGGTCAGTCCTTTAATAGTCCACATATTTGAACTGAGTATATCTGTGCTTCGGAGGACACTTAAAATCGTCGGTCGGGGTTGTTGTAATTAGACAGCAGTTGTTAAGCCAATTTGGAGGCTGAATTGCAAACTGACACAAGGTTGGCAGTGGCCAAAAAGTGTTGTTAGTGTACATCACGAGCAAAGAACTATAAAAAATTGAAATAGTTTAGAGCTAAATTTAATCTTTAATATAAAGAAACCTGTCCAACTGGCACAATTGAAACAACAGGTGTCGGGAACGCATTCTCTCAGCAGCCACACTTTAAGTCAAACAGTCGTGTTCTATGTAAGTGCCTCAAGCAAAACTCGACTGAAGAGTTTCGTAAATATCTAAATCTATACAAATAAATAAAATTGAAGTGTCTGCTTGTAATGTCAAAATAACAGCTTTTTACTAAATGCATATGAAAGTATATACGGAACATATAACAAAATGTGCATTTTAATTTTTTTTGTCTGTCTGTCTGTCTGTCTGTTTGTTCCGGGTAATCTCCGAAACGGCGGGTCCGATTTTGACGGGACTTTCACTGGTAGATCACTGATGTTATAAGGAATAACTTAGGCTACTTTTATTTTAGAAAAAGAATTAGGGTTCCGCGCAAAAATAATAAAACCCTTGAAATCCAATATATATATTCTATATCATGTGTCTATGTCGAAGTACTCTATATTTCTTTTAAATTAAACGCGGGTGAAACCGCGGGTCCCAGCTAGTTATATATATGAACAGGATCTTAGCCATTTTGCCGTTTTAAGGGATATTCTTTTGAGGTTTTATATTATATTAAAATCGATGGTATCGAGTATAGATAGTCAGTGATAGTATAGAATTATCGATGCTATCGATAGATACCAACTACTAATGTATATCTACTATCTTTTTCTAGCCGTATACTATTGTAGTCTTTGACCTAGCCATAGTTGTAACTGAATGCAAAATTGTAAAGCAAAGTATATTTACATGTTTTAGCTATGTGTGACTTCCAATACATGGCAGTTCAAAAAGACGGACCTAGTGATGGTCCTCCACAATGTGTTTTGGAACACATACTGCCTTCAGGAGTGGACACATTTGATTTCATGCTGTAAGTATTATAAGATGGGTCAACAACCTAGTCAAAATTGCAGGTCATAAATGTGTCAGATTGGCACAACATAGGCATAGATGACACAAATGAAATGTGGCCTATGCCCAGCAGTGGGATGAGATGGGCTGGGATGTGCTAATGATGATGAATCATCATCAATGATCATTACATACAAACTGTATTTATGTTCTAATTTCTAAAGTGTTGATTTTTTGTAGTGGACCAGCACCCCTCTTGCTTATTCCTTCAGGCTTCACAAGGTTTGAGAAACCCATATGCTATGGTTACACTGATAAAAGGTATCCAGACAGGTCATCACCTGACAGAGGTGAAAGTGTTCACAGTAAAACTAGAATGTTGCGAGGTACACAAGTGACTCCATATATATTTAACCTGACTGATGACTGGCCGTCTGAGCCACATGAAAGTTATTTAAAACAAAAAGAATTGAAGCATGATACTTACCCTCAGTTGTCAGAGGAGTATAAAATTGTCAGTAAGGTAGGTTTTTAAGTTTTGGTTTATACAACTACAAATTAGAATTATGTTTTAGACTAGCATTCGCCAACTAGCAGTCCGTAAGTCGCTCCGGTGGTGTGGCACGCCATATTCACTTAAACATATGAATTAGAAATGTAACTGCATGTTAAGTATTTGAATATTTAAAAATATTTGTATACGCAAAATTACTCCGTGGAGAAAAACAAATATTTGTCAAATATCTTCATCGAACCAAATACAACACGATACTCGCCAATCGCTCACAGCCACTGTCACTCCAATTTCTCTATGGCTTGTTGGCGGCAATATTAGGCATTAGCAAAAACGAGAAGAAATTCTAGACACGAATGGGACAGGTTGGTAGTATATAGTAAATACATTTTCTCGTAGTATGGGCCGTGTGGTGCCGGCTTGCTGTGTGGTGCCGGCTAAGACGTATGCACGTTCCCAATAAAAGTGCAGTTTATTTTTGCATGTTTTCAACAACATGCCGTGTGGTGCTGGCTCAGAATGCCACCACCCCATCTCATACCGTGGGTGTCGTAAAAGGCGACTATGAGATTAGCTGGAGGATAGGCAGCAGCGTCCTTCGAGTACATTAACAACTAAACTGCGATGCCAACCCGTCTGCCAAGTGTGGCGATTATGGCAAACCCTCCAATGAGCACACAACACAATCCCATACCGGTTATTGTGGTAATCTTTGGGAGGCCTCTGTCCAGCAGTGGACGATTTTCATCTGAAATGATGATGATGATGATGGGCAGCGAAGCCTGGATTTCTCATCTAATGTTGCTGTGCAATTTAAATTAAATTATTTATCTGTATGGTGTCCGGATTAAGCATATAGCACCACTCCATCTTATCCCGTGGATGTCGTAAAAGGCGACTATGGCCCGTATTACAGATCAAGAATCAAAACTGCAGTAGAACATGAGGCGAAATTACGTCAATCAAATATGAACTCTACACAATAGGTCCTTATAAATATAGTCAACTGATGCAATCTCGAAACCAGAGCGATGGACAGCAGCGTCCATTCTGTGGACCAATATAGCCATGCTGCTTTCATAAACCCGTCTGCCAAGAGTGGGATACTGGCAAAAACTAGCAAATTCCCCACAAAATGACGATACACTTGTGGAAATCTATAGGGAGGCCTTTGTTGTGCAGAGGACGTCCTTTGGCTGATATGACGATGAAATTATTTCCGTTAAGTTCATATTGCATTTATATGGTAAACAAAAACTTATGGTTTCAACTAATATCAAATACTCAATTATTCCTCATCAAAGTCGTTTGACATTTTACGTAACTGAATCATGTAACATTTAATAAATTTATAAAAAATGTAGAGTACGAGGTATGCTCACTTCGAACACACATTTTGGATTTACTTGTAAGAAAAAAAACGTTATTACTGCAAACTGACGGCACGGTTGGTGCAGTGGCTGATACAGTCGGTTGCTGCGCCCCGGGTCGTGGGTTCGATTCCCGCACGGAACAAATATTTGTATGATCTACAGGTAGTTGTTCCGGGTCTGGGTGTATTGTATGTGGAATTCATGTCTGTAAACGCACCCACGACATAGGAAAAATCCTAGTGTGGGGCAATGTTTCATATAAAAAAAAGCAAGTAATCTTAGTAGGTGACCGTTTAAAAGTATAAAATGTCGTATACATAAACCAATTCCATATTGTAAGACGATGGGGTTTGGGCTATAAGGACGTCGCCACTGTTGTATACGTGAATTATTTGGTTCTTTGATTACAAAAGGTTGCCAAAATAATTAAAAAATGTTTTATTTATTTTTCTAGTATTTTGAAGAGAGGCCAGTTTGGTCATTGAATTTGATTAGATATCACACAAAGGTCCGGCTAGTTTCTTTGAAGGTCATCATGCCCTGTGTAGCTCTCTACATGAAGACAGGGCCCTGGAGGTCAATGTGGGTGCGATATGGATATGATCCCAGGAAAGTGCCAGAGGCACGAATATATCAAACTTTGGACTTTAGGTTAAGGCATGCGGGTAAGTTACTTTAGTATTTAGTCTATTTTAGTATATAATATATTTCTAATAAGGGGTGTCATATATAAATAAACATCTTGCATATCATCAATTATATAAATAAACATTTATCTGGTATATCAATTATTATCAATTGAGGAAGCCTTATCACGAGATCTCTCATGAGAACAAAAATTAGTTATACGAAAAATATGAATAATTCGTTTTTAAACTGATACCTACTAACAGTCGTTTCTATAACTGATAGTCGATTGTTTTTTGCTACGGAACGATTAAAACGCTTTGTGTCCTACTGCCATTAAAATTCTAAATGCGTGTCTGCTGCGACCATATTTTGGGTAAACATGGATCCTAAAAGGTTTTTTTAATAAAGTAAGGGCGTCGCCTATTGTGTTCGAACTAAAAATATGGTAACATATTATCCGAGACGGATGAATACCATCCCTGCGTTCGCCTGCGAGGGAGTGGAATGTTTAAAAATCACTCGCAGCTTGCTCACACAGATTACATTTCTCACTCATTTTTGAAGTGAAAACTTCTTTTTATCGCGGTACGCATATTTTTAGATGAGATAAAATCTCTGGACTCGCGACACCGTTACGAGACGCAGCTATAGTGTGTGCATATATGCAATTACATGTAGCAGACCGCGAACGCGTCTGGATAATTAAAAATAAAAAGTTTTCACTTCTGTCGGCACTTTTTATTATTGTCGGTTAGAAGTATTTCGATATTTAAATATGAGTGTGGATAAATTTTCTTCAAGTTTCTTGCTGATCACCATTATTTTACCCATATTGACTTCCACTTCCTTCCTTGTAATGCTCCGTAAATATAAAAGATTGTAGATATGGTCTATCCTATTAGGGGTTTCTTCAAGAACTTGTAGTTTGTCTACCTCGTTCGACCTCTTTTTAGCTTTTATGTAAATTTTTCTGACAGATCGTAATTTTTTGCTGACATGTTCACTAAACATGTTTTGTTAAAATGTTGGTACAGCAGACTCTTGTTAAGGAAGACACTTGTGTACCTATCTACCTATGCATTGATATTTTTACAACATTCCCATTTTTGAAACGTTATCCCCTGTATGAAAGACCAATACGTAAGAATATGTGGACATATTTTGATAGGAGTCATTTATACTAAATATGTTCCTATACTTAATCGGGCGATGGTCTTTCGTGCAGACAAACAGCTGTTTGCCTAATTAAAGTAATACTAATGAGCAGAAATAGTCGCCTTTGGGATTTATTATAATATAGAAGATTTAATACTTTCCGTTCGATTATCTAGTCTGGATTTTTACCATATCTTCAAAAGTATCCAAATTATAAGCAGTCTCGAGCACAGCCAATAATAAACCTCGTTTTCCTAGCGGGCGTGCGTTCCATGATAATGTCTCGCGAAGACATTACGACGGATCGCGAGCGGAACTTGAAGAGGAAACTGACGGATGTAGCCGCGTCTGCGGCCGAGGACATCGCCGAGGGGAGCGTGTACTTCCGGCCAGGCTTGACGCCCACGCAAAGACATATATTCTATCAGGTATTAAGGAAAATTTATATAATTGTTTGTGCATATTGTTTTCTAATAGTTGTATCAGGTATGATTGATTATTATGATTGACGAGTTATGTACATTGAAATAGTGTAGATAACACGAAAACGAATTAAAAGCTGACTTAACTTTTTTGCCGTGCCTTATTATAGCAGAAATCTCCAGAATCTTAAACCTTACCACACTTATAATTAGAAAAAAACGCTCGTGATATATGGTTCACAGAAGTAACAGAACATTAAATATTTGTTCCCAGTACTGCGACATCAAAATACCTGAAGTAGAGGAGATCTTAGCAGCGGAGCCCCCGCCCGGCTACCTCTGCCATCAGAAGCGCGGCTGGCTGCCGCCCAACACCGACGAGATCTGTCGCGATCACATGTTTCGATACGTCAAGGATACCCTGTTTAATTCAAACAACCCTGACTTAAAGTTTGAGGCATGTTTACACACAGTTAATAAAGTTTGATGACTCAAAATAAGGTTCGCAGTGTAGTGCAAAGGCTCGTTTGCTTGTTTGTTTCGTTTAGATGGTTTCTATTTAAAGCCTGGCGCCCATTACAGCCGAAAGGCATCGAATTGTGGCGCAGAATAATGGAGTTACATTTATACCGAGCGCGTCCTTCATTGACGAATTGGCCCGTTGTCGTTAATCGTCGACTGAGTTGCGCCGAGTTGAGCAGGAAAGTGCCGTCGCAAAAGTCGATTAGCGAATCCAGCATACCATCTGCGGCGTGACAGGCGTGATATTGCGGTAAATGTAAATTTCAACATAAAAAAAGTGGGATTTAAATATAAATCTTTTAATGTAAATATCTCTACGAGTGTATTTCCGTGACCAACCGTAAGCGTCGTAAAATGGTGACTATATTGTATTTAGGTGGTAGCAAAAACTAAACGTAAGCAAAGAAACAAATAATTCTCATTATGCTGACCGAGTATTATCCGAATGAATATAAAATCACGCCTTTTAACGTAAATTTGTCATTTTCATAGTCCCTCTTCATTTGCCAGCATAAAAATATGCATGAATGTTTGGCTTTTAGATTCTTTATGTCAATTATTCTTTATCATTAATATTTTACTAAAATGTATCTAAAAATGTTTAATCGCTTTTATGGTAGAAGTAATAGTAAATAAATAAAGCTGAACGAACACATTGAAAAGTTTTTTATAGAAATATGCATACATCAATCTTGTATAATTCTCTAGACAGGTTAGTTATTTGATATTGTTTAGTCGTAAGAAAAGACTTCCTTCTATTTAGGGGGACCTCTTTAGCCAAAGCGACGAAACCGCTGTAAACTGTTAACTCGTCGAATGTATCTGTCTATTTACTGAACGAGAAGATTCAATATACCTTCGACATAAAGACAAATATGGCATCTAATTTCAGTTTCCATCCAGCGGGGAGCTTTTATTTTAAAGCGGAGAGAAATAAAAAATATATTAAAAATACTCCTATCAATGTATCTTTAAAACTGCATTTATTCTCAAGAATCTTTTTTAGCACATCATATCAGCCATAAGACGTCTACTGCTGAACAAAGGCTGTGGTTTCATTTTGGGGGAAATTGCCAGTACTCACCACGTTTGGTAGGCGCAGTGTGGCTGATGTTCCAAAGAAGAGACGCTGCTGCCCATCCCTCTGGTTTAGAATTCCTTAGTCGCCTTTTACGACACCCACAGGAGGAGATGGAGTGGTGCTATATTCTTAATCCGGACACCACACGGATAGCACAGCAGAAATGAAATTGGAAGGTTTTGTCTGCCCGTAACTCGTCTGCCAAGTATGGTTAATATGCCAATGTCGCCAATGGCCGATCATTATACAGGTCATTGGGATCTTCCCAATGACAGCTCTAACTTGCCAATAATGTTTATTAATTCCCAGATTACATGGGAATTAACGTCACAAATCAACATTGACTTTGGAAATTGATTGATGGTTTCGTTATTACAGTATATTAATTGATAACTTGTGTATTTTGTTTATCACAGGGAGGGAGTGGCAGCGATAGTGATTCCAACTCTTATGACGACACGGTCTCCACCGGTATTGATGAAGCGTAAAACGAAATATATAATTTGTAAATTTCATAGACTTTCCTTTTTGAAAACCCTGTATCCTACGACTATCATATTAGCCAAAAGACGTCAACGTCAGCTGAACAATGTATGTGTGTATGTGCACATTTTGGGGGAAATTATCAATACCCACCATGCATGGCAGGCAGGGTTGGTGAGCGCAGAATAGTTGCTGTTCCACAGAAGGGATGCTGCTGCTCATCCCTCTGGTTTAAAGTTCCTTCGCCTTTTACGACACCCACGGGAGGAGATGGACTGGTGCTACATTCTTAATTTGGACACCACACGGATTGTACCTATCATCATCATCAGACCAGCCACAAGATGTTCACTGCTGAACAAAAGCCTCTCCCTTACGATTTCCACAACGAGCAGTAACATGCCGCCCTCATCTAACGACTCCAAGCGACCTTTACCATGTAGTCTGTCCACCTCTTTGGAGGTTGCCCAACGCTGCTTTTTCCGGTGCGCGGTCTCCACTCGAGAACCTGATTGCCCAACGAGCCATCAGGTGTACGAGCTATGTGCCCCGCCCATTGCCACTTCAGTTTACTAATCCTTTCAGCTATGTCGGCAACTTTAGTTCTTCTACCAAATACCAAGCATAGCTCTCTCCTTAGCTCGCTGAGCGAACTTGAGCTTTCTTATGAGGCCCATAGTGAGTTACAACGTCTCTGTTCTATATATTATCACTGGTAACACACACTGGTTAAAGACTTCGCCTTGAGGCATTACGGTGTTGTTGACGAAAAGACGTTGCGAATTTTCCCGAACGCTGCCCAGCCGAGTCGGATTTTACAATTAACCTCTTTTTCGAAGTTGGACCTATCTACTTGTCAACAACGTCGAGAACAGCTACCAACGGATATTGGGACAGGCATTCGACATGACTTTCGTCACGGTAAATAATAAAACCTACAGATAGTCGTTTCCGGTCTAGATTTATGTCTGAAAAATTAGCCAAGTACTAGCCAGGGTCTTTTTACAACAAGCAAGCAAAGATTACGGTTTGTTTTACATCCACCGCCTGTAATATTCTCGCAAGGTCAATCTGCTCATTACCAATCAATAACCGATAGGTACTTTATCACAATTGTAGGTTATAATAATATAATCCGTCCCCAACGCCGATGGAAAGTTCCGGCTAGTAACTTTTATCTATTTCGAGTTCAGCTGTTATCATCTTGATGGCGAAGTGGTCTAGGGACGAGTCCATATTAGATTACTCTAGCTAGTCATGAATAAGTGGGTTTGCCTCGAGAGGCAGTAGCTTAGATTTTGATAGTGTTATAAATCTTGTTATTGTAACAATTTTTAGTTTGTGCTTAGAGTAATACAGAAGAATTTCAGGGTAGCACTTTTTTTGGTAGGTAGTCAACGATCCGGACGATCTAACCACCACCTAACCACGTAGTACACAAATGAAGAGACTCGTGCAGTCTCATTCAAATAACAGATTCGACATTTCGACCTCACCGCCGTCGCGGAGGACTATTTTAATTGGGCCCAGTGGAAATTCTTCATTCTCCGCCCTGCGGAAAGTCGAAGGGCCATGCCGGACTCCTACCGGCTAAAACCACTGGGGAGGTCATCTGAGCCACCTAAGGGGGCTCCGGGACCCCGTATGATCACACGTCGGTCTAGGCCTGACATCGCGACCACCCGATTAACGTTGATGTTTCCCGTACCCCCGACCCTTACCCGCGCCCGCGTTTAGAAAATACGAGTAGTAACAAAATATCCCCTTTAAACCTCAAATAACATTGATCCAGCAGTCCCTTTGTGATGTTGTTATCCCGGTAACGCCCTAAGCCGAGGTCCGTGTCCCGCAGGGGATGGCCCTTAGGCGCAGTTACTTAGTATATCGTATAAGCCTGGCTGGAGGCTCTTCAAGCTTCGCCAATTGTCCGGTTGAGCATACACATCGCCCTTGAGATGTATGCGAGAAGACCAAAACAAACAAAAAATATTGGTAGAATGTTGTGTGGTGTTACTTCGCTCCCTAGGTTAGGGAAGATCCTCCAACTAGGCGGGTGGTATGCCGACCATGGGGATGCAGCTCGTCTAATTAAGATTAATATTCGTAATTTGTATATAAATAAAAAAGTATTTGGAAAAGGATTGTAGGTTTGAATTTTCGTGCCTCTCTAGTTTCGTAGTTAGTACGTGTGGTGCTAGATGTCGCTACATATTATTTAGCCGTCGTATAGGAAATGCCATCAGTGCTGGCCATAGGTGCTGGCCTTTTTTTCTTTATTTATCCTATGGAAATACCTCATGTACTTCCTTCGCCCCGGGAAAGGGCGTAGGGGCATGCCGGACTCCTACCGGCTAAAACCACCGGAGTGATCATCTTCGGTACCGAAGGGAGGCTCCAGGAAATCGAACGATCTCCATCTAGAGCCACCCATTGGTGCCACGCCTTTAGGCACATCTCGGAGGGGATGACTGTAAAGCGGTCATCCCCTCTGAGGGAAGGCGACCTCTCGAGGGGATTGTAAAAGATTCCCCCGAAGCCTTAGTATGCGCTGTGCTGCGCACACAGCGGTACGTGACCACATGCACACCGCTGTCTTCCCGGGGGTCGCTCGGTATGAGCACGCAGATTTCCCTATAAGCGCGCTCGCGACCCCCAAGGCCCCCCTGCCATATAAAGACGACAGGGGGCTCAGGCGTGTTGAACACGGGCACCGCGGCGGTTGTTTCCCCGGCTCCGTGTCCTCCTCTCTCTCCCTCTCTGCGACCTCCTTCTGGAGCAATACGCTCTCACAGAAAGAGTCAACAGTAGGGGGACAATAAATAACACCCAGAATGGCTTTAGCTCCACTGACGCAAACCTCTAAGAAAAGGAACTCTACGGAAGCAGAATAATTTGAAGAGTAAGAGGATTTAATCACTTATTCGTCTTTTACGGCACCTACGGGATGATATGGAGTGGTGCTATTCTTAGTCGGCACCACACGGCAACCATCCATGTATGAATCGGGTATGTCGTGTGGTTCCGGCCTTAAACCAAATGTTACTAGCATGAAGCGGCCTCTTAAAAGCTCTGCACTTTAACAAAAATCGTGTAATTTATGAGGGTAACTTAGACAATATTTGTTAATGACATTTGAAAGATGAGATGTAGGTATGGCAGTACAATATAAGTATTGAGAATGAACTAACGCAATATTTATGTATGACTGAGGTTTGGAGTAGGTACCTATTTGTTTTACGTTAAATTTATTATGAGTGATGTGAGGTGAGTTATTTTATTACTATTACAATTCGAACTAGTTCGACCAGTAAATAATAAACTTTGATCTTTCGTTTATATGAATTAGAAGAAAACTGTTATGAATCAATATATTTGGTGTTCTTTATGAAGCAGCGGTGAGTCGCATATGATTTTATAAATATTTAATGCTTTATTACTATTCTATTCTATTCTATTGTGGCTCTCACGGGGTCAGCATTAGCCGACCGCACTTCGACCCTATTGGATCCATTGTGCTGCCCAAAGCCCTGCACTACTCCTCCGCTGGCAAATCAAGAAGCCCTGTAGGTACTTCGTAATCATGCCTGCCTGGAGCTGTGCAAAATCATCAGGTAAAGGATAAGTCATTCCTAGATGTTTTGCCCTACGTCTTCCCAGAGCGTCACAGCTGCACAAAATGTGCTGCATTGATTCTTTATTGTCCATACAGAATCTGCATGTATCCGTTGTGCTAAGCTTCATCCTATGAAGGTGCTCCTTGGTGCCAAAGTGTCCTGTCATTGCGCCTATATAGTGCCTTAAATGGGTTTTGGTTAGATTTAATAATCTCTTAAACCCGTCTAGTTTTGTGCTGCAGAAAGTCTTAGAATGGTTTAGGCCTTTCGCTTGCCTCCATTCTCTGACATGCTCTTTATCAGCAAATGCATGTAATGCCTGTTGGTAGGTACCATTAGGTATTCCTACAAATGGCTCAGGGCCGATGAACTGCTCATTCAAGCCCACCCCTTTCACTACTAACATAGTTTTTAAGTTTTACTAACCTTTTTGAGTCCTGGTCACTTGAATAAAGAGATTATTCAGTATTATTATTATAATGCCTACTAGCAATATTGACTAAGTACTACTTCTTACAAAATATTTAAAAAAAAATTGCACCGGGTAAATTAATATCCTTTTCAAAACTACAACAAGAAAATATACAAGTTGAGCAGCCTGTCATTTTAACAACTTACAACGAAAATGTGGGTAATGTAGACAGGTCAGACCAAAATATTGGGCTATATAGAAAATCAATAAGGGGAAAAAAATCATTTTTTTTATATATGATATTCATTGATATGTCACTGTCTAGATGTGATATCCAATGTTCTTGGCTACTGTATCATATTTATGCAGATGAAAACAGGCATTTAATTCGATTTAAATTCCAAGAAAATCAGTTGAAATGTGCTAGTATTTTCCATAAAAAAGAAGTTTTATTTTGTAATACTTGTGATGTCATCCTTGCATTCAAAAGAATATTTTGAATATATATAATATATATGTACATTATATACATTTCACATGCACATACTTCCAGACCCGAAACAACTATCTGTAGATCTTCAAATATTTATTCCGTGCGGGGATCGAACCCGCGACACGATGCGCAGAAATCCAATCATATAGCCACGGCACCAACCGTGCCGTCGCAAAGTTTAAAAAGTTGTTGTTGACGTGTAGATAAGAATATTATATAATTATGACCGCACTATCGCATTGGGTCCTAACCTGTAACGGTAGTTTTCAGGCAGCTATAAATAAATACATAAATCATTTATTTACCTTACTTCCACGATAAGCTATCAAGTAGGAGCAAGGTTTCATGTCAACCGGATATAAGTAGTGTTCTTCTATCAACCCTCAACAAACGATAGAACATCTCTGTTTCTTATATCTTTCCCATCAGTATGGCAATTGCAAAATAATATATTCTCAATAATGTAAATATTTTTTAAAATAAGTAGGTAACCTATAATCACGAAAAACCCGTGTCATTCTTTGTTTCATTATTGTGACTAAGATGTTATATCGAAAGAATTTCGTAACAAAACCATTGTCTTCGAGTATTTTAAAACAAAGAAACGTAAGATTCCCCTTGCAAACTGTGTTTGGTTTAAAGAATACCCAGAGGCTATGTTCATTCATTCATCATCATATCAGCCACAGGACGTCCACTGCTGATCAAAGGCCTCCCCCTTAGATTTCCACAACGAGCGGTCACATGCCGCTCTCACCCAACGACTCCCAGCGACCCTCACCAGGTCGTCTGTCCACCTCGTTGGAGGTCGTCCCACGCTGCGTTTTCCGGTGCGCGGTCTCCATTCGAAAACCTTTGTGCCCCAATGGCCATCAGTTCTACGAGCAATGTGCCCTGCCCATTGCCACTTCAGTTTACTAATCCTTTCAGCTATGTCGACAACTTTAGTTCTTCTACGGATCTCCTCATTTCTGATTCGATATCGTAGAGAAATACCAAGCATAGCTCTCTCCATAGCTCACTGAGTGCCTTGAGCTTTCTTATGAGGCCCATTGTGAGTGACCACGTCTCTGTTTGTGACCAATTCTCTGTTGACTATGTTGTGATTTATACTAGACCCGTCTTATTTTTAGTGCCTATTTATAGCATTAATGTTGAATAATCAGGTAATTCTATATAATGCGATAGCCAAGTTCAATGGTAGAGTTCTAGCATAGCGAAGGTCGTTTTCAGATAAGAACTACATACAGGTTTAATGCCAGAGGGGAGGCAATGGTCATTCCGTAGAAGACAGAAACTAGCCACAACCAAACGATTGTACATGAAAAAAAAAATGGAAATAAAAAGTAGTTTCACGCTTCGGATTTTTAACGACTAGATCCAGATCGAAAATATTAGATCAATAATCTAGATAAAATTCCAAATATTTTGTCTTTGTTGTACTCGTACTCGATTCCGTGTGGTGTCCGGATTAAGAATATATCATCTCTCCAGCTACTCCCGTGGACGTCGTGAAAGGCGACAAAGGAGCTCTAAATCAGAGGGATATGCAGCAGCGTACCTTCTGTGAAACAGTAACCATAATGCGCTCACAAACCCAAGCGGGTGGCAAGCGCCAAGCGTGGGAGTACTGGCAAATTCCACCCAAATTGACGACGCAGTTGTGGATATATATGGGGCAGGCCTCTGTTCAGCAGTGGATGTCCTTCGGCTGGTATGATGTACTCGGACTGCTTGACTGAATAAGAGTAATAATTGTGGATTATTTATATATTAATATAAAGTTAACAACATTTGGCCAAAACATGGACGTTTATTTTAGTTAAATAGCTAATCTTGGCAACAACTTACACAGCGTTTACTTACTTCTTAAAACATTTATGTACATTCAGTCAAAAAAGTATCGGGAATGGATGATTTGTTTATGGTTCCAAATTAAAAAAATTGTTTTTATTGTTGTTGATAGATTGGCACAACTGTTTTCCATTTTGGCGCGGAGTTTGAGTTGCATCTGTTATTTATATTAAATACAGTGCTGTTTTTAGTTATATCATATCTAGTGTGTATAGCGAATTTCATTATGGACAAAAACACCGAACAAAGAGTTTGTCTTAAATTTTGCATCGCCAATGGAATTTCATGTTCGGAGTCACTGAAAATGTTACAGAAGGCTTACGGTGAATCGACTTTATCAAAAACACGTGCTTATGAGTGGTACAAAGCGTTCAAAAGCGGTCGAGATGTGATGGAAGATTTGCCTCGCTCTGGTACGCCATAAACGTCTGCAACTGAAGTTAACATCGCAAAAGTGAAGGAAATAGTGACTGAAAATCCTCATTCAACTTTGAGAGAGATAGCCGCCGAACTTTGTGTATCTCACGAGTCGATCCGTACCATTTTAACTAATCATTTGGGTATAAAACATGCTACCGCTCGGCTAGTCCCAAAAGACCTGAATTTTCTTCAAAAACTCAATCATGAGAGTCGCTGAGGACATGCTAGAACGAGTCAATTCCGACCCAACATTCATGAAAAGCATTGTTACTGGTGACGAGACGTGGGTTTACGAGTTTGACATGCAAACTAGTCAACAAGCTTCGGAGTCGCCACTCCAACTGAACCGAAACCGAAAAAACCACGCCAAAGTCGATCAAAAGTCAAAGTCGTGTTGACTGTTTTCATTGACTATCGCGGTGTTGGGCACTCGGAATTCTTGCCGGAAGATCAAACGGTAAATGAAGCATATTATTTGAGCGTTATGCGGCATTTAAGAGAGCAAATTCGAAGAACAAGGCCAGATTTGTGGAAAGAAAATTCTTGGATTTTGCATCACGATCTTCGTGGCACCCGTTTTCAATCGGTAGAAGACATAAAGGAGAATTCGCGGCGAGAACTGAACTCAATTCCGGAAACAGGGTTTAAAAAATGTTTTGATGATTGGATTATTCGTTGGCGTAAGTGTATCGTTTCTGAAGAAGCATACTTTGAAGGTGATAAAATAAATTTGGATGAATAACAAACATTTTGTGTATTATTGATCTTTTCCCGTTACTTTCATGATAGAGTAGTATATATTTCATATTGCCTGTCATAGAAGATAATCAGATCTATCTGCTGAGTAAACAACGAAATTGTTATCACTGCTCTTCCTATCCGCTAAATTTGCAAAAGGTAAACGCGTAGGCTTAGCAGCTTAGCTGGGTCAGTTTTCAGTATGTCGTAGTACCTACCTAAATACAGATTATTTTTACTCGACTCCGGCGAAGCAAAAAGGAGGGTTATGATTTTGACCGGTATGTATGTATGTATGTATATTCAATACTACATACAATACACTACTACAATATTCGCCGCATTTTGACAAATGCGGTATCGTTGGAAGCGTCGTGCTATTCCCCAGGGTACATGATGTCACATAAAATTCTACATGGCGGTTCATAGCGGATATAAGCTGCTACCAAAAAAGTATAAAATATCGTGTTCCGTATCTAATGAAAGATCTTAACGAGTATGTTCCAAAATGTGGTGCCGGCTATGCCGTGTGGTGCCGGCCATGCCGTGTGGTGCCGGCTCAGAATGCCACCACCCCATTTCCTCCCATGGGTGTCGTAAAAGTCGACTAAGGGATTAGCTGGAGGATGGGCAGCAGCGTCCTTCGAGTACATTAACAACTCAACTGCGATCGCCAACCCGCCTGCCAAGCGTGGCGATTATGGCAAAACCCCCCAATGTGCTCACAACACATCCATATCGGTGGTTGTGGTGATCTTTGGGGGAGGCCTGTGTCCAGCAGTGGACTTCATTCGGCCGAAATGATGATGTTCCAAAAATATATTTATTACCTATAATTTTACTTACATTCACCCATTTTCTTTTTAATTTTTAAGTATCAATTATGTTAAAACTCTTTTCCAACATCGATCTAACCCCAATATAATTAAAATAAAATTTCTCAAAACGATGGTAAACTAATAAATACATTTCTCGTAGTCGAAGGCCGAGAATCGTTAGTTACGCTTTGTGCATCGCGGTTGGCCCTTCAACTACGAGAAATGTATTTATTAGTTTATCATTGTCTTGTGATTTTTTTTCAACATTTTTTTGTGCTTTTCCATATTCGGGTTTTAGATTTTTAATCTCATTTTTATATAACAGAGAGGTAAACATTATTTTACTTACTTAATTTTTAAATGTGCCTAACATGTGTACATATAGTATTCTTATAGGCGTATCTTGGGATGGCATTCTGTTCTAGAATATGGGCAAGATTACATTCACCTACAATCTTCTTACAAAAGGTTTTGTAGTTTTTGTCCTTCCAGACCAACTTTCGAAGGTAGCCTTTAATTTTGTTTTAATTAATCTTGATAATATGTCTACTTACTCACTTAGCTAGAGTAAACATTGAGTTCATTTAAAAATAAAATAAGTTAAAAAACATGTTATCACTTAGCGGCGATCGGATTTCCGTCAGCCGGCGTACTTTGTGATCGTGAACAAAGGCGTTTGGGCAGCGAAGTCCCTATCGCGACACAACAACAAATATCTTTGTGTAAGTATATCCAATATGTACCTACTTACTCATGAGTCACGTACATGGACATTGTTGTTTTCTTATACGTTCGTATGTGTACTCTGATCTGTGAACTGAGTCGTCGTGTAACAAATATCTCTTTGGAACATTTCAGAAGTGTAACAAACGACATTTTTCTTTTTGTTATGGGGTGGTCCTCGTGTACTTCCTGCGCTTTGTGAAGGGCGGAGGGACATGCCAGAATCTTACCGGCTAAAACCCCACGGTTCGTTCGAGTTACCTCTAGCCGGGGGTGTGGTGCACGCTTTGTCAGCATTAGACCTCGCCCGCGGCAGATATCGGCACGTTACTGTTTGACGGGCCTCGTCTCTGTGCGACCTGGCTGGCCACACCTACCGTCAGAGAGGCGCGCGCAGAAACACGCGCCACCGTCTCGGGCCTGTTTCAGTGCGGGCGACGGATTTTGAACCGGTGATATACATCAAGTAGGTACTTCCCCTCATCAGAGCGGAGGGGTATGTCGGAATCCTACCGGCTAAAACCACCAGAGTGGTCATCTTCGGCACCTAAGGGAAGCTCCAGGTCCTCGTATGATCACACTAGAGCCCCCACTGGTGCCACGGCTATAGGCACATCTCGGAGAGGGTGACTGTAAAGCGGTCACCCCGCGGGGTATTGTAAAGGATCCCCCAAAGCGTCCCACAGCAGCGCGTGACCACATGCGTGCTACCGTCTTCTCTTGGGTCGCTTGGTGTGGGCACGCAGATTCCCCGATCTACACACCCGCGAACTCAGAGGTCCCACACCTTATAGCAACGGCAGCATAGCAACCTTATATTCCGTGTGGTGTCCGGATTAAGAATATAGCACCACTCCATCTCCTCCCGTAGATATCGTAAAAGGCGACTAAGGGAATCTAAACCGGAGGGATGGGCAGCAGCGTCCCTTCTGTGAAACGGTAGCCATACTGCGCTCACCAACCCGCTTGCCAAGCGTGGTGAGTATTGGCAAATACCCCCCAAAATGATGACACAGTTGTGAAAATCTATGGGGAGGCCTTTGTTCAGCAGTGGACGTATAAATGGCCGATATGATGATATGAGGGGTTTTCAGGCGTATCGGAATTAGGCGCCAGGGCGGTTTTTACCCCGGCGCCATCTCCTCCTTCTTTGAGCGGGATCGGCCTTCTCCCGATCCCGCTCTGCGGTCTCCTTCTGGAGCATGACGCTCTCACAGAAGGAGACCACTGCATTCCAGTTTTCGTGCTCTGCCAACATAGCCGACACTATTGCTGGCAGAGAGAGATCTTGCCCGATCCGATCGACCAGGATTTGCCGCTCGGCGGCCCACGCAGGGCATGCCTCGAGCGTGTGCTGTGCGGTGTTCTGGTCGCTATCACAATGCCATTGTGCCGTGGCCTCGCGTCCTATCCTGCGTACGCACCGAAACAAGTAGCACGTAGTCATGTGCCAACGTGTGCTACGTACAGCATAGCGCACAGCGCACTCATTGGGAGCTCTGTTCTCGATGTTGTTGACGAGTATGTCTACCTGGGACAAACTGTAAGTTAGGTAGATCCAACTTCGAGAAAGTGGTCAATCGCCGAATCCGACTCGGCTGGGCAGCGTTCGGGAAACTTCGCAACGTCTTTTCATCAACAATACCGCAATGTCTCACAAGACGAAAGTCTTTAACCAGTGTGTGCGTTACCAGTGATGACATATAGGATAGAGACATGGTCACTCACTATGGGCCTCATTACATTTAAATTTTAAATAATAAAGATGTCTGGCACAAGATCCCTTTCTGTGACTGACAGGCGAGGTGTGCAATTTTTTGTAAATTGCTTAAGTTTAGATCTTGCTGTCAAAGGTTAAATTATATAATGAAACACTTTTAAACGGATTACGTCGCGAAAACATAAGACATTACAAAGGTTTGATGTTCAGAAAATGTAATTTAAAGCACCGTCGCATGCTACGGAACCTTTGACTGAAGCAATGAGCCCATTTTTTATAGGGACCTCTTCCACGTTTCTTTTGGACGCAGCCACGGCATCTTCGAATTCCTCTTACTTTATCTTTATTTTGGGTACTAAATAAAAGTCATAAGGTTCCAGGTCACGACTGTAAGTAGAATGTCTCACTAATTCCACACCTTCCATAGACAAATATTCGATTGTCTGTCTGGCGGAGTGAGATGGAGCGTTGTCGTAATGGAGGACGAACCTGCTTCTTGGGCGCTACGGTTGAACATTTTCCAAGATAATCGGTAAACATTGACTAACATAAGTACCAATCTGAAGTAACAGTACATTTATCCTTATATCGCAATTGTTGCGAAATTACCCGTCCGTCCATAGAATGAGGCAACATTTTTTTCCTTTGACTTCTGCCCTTCTTTATTTTTAGTTGGAAAATCTTCGAATGGATGGATGTTCCATTGGGCAGATTGTCTTTTGGTTTCAGGCTCGTAACAATATATCTAGCTTTCATCACCTGTGACGATACAAGCATTCGAGTCACCTGCGTTATACTTTTCAAGCAATTCGCGGCACCAATCCAAACGACGTTTTTGATCTTACGTCAAATTATGAGATATCCAACTGGTGCTGGTTTCTTTCTTCCTGATGCCAAAATATTCGTGTAAGACTTTTGCACTTGACTTGTACTGTTGCCTAAACTTGCCCGGATCTGTTGATACGTCACTTTTTATCAGCTTCTATCAGTAGCCGCACAGTACTCACGTTATGTTCAGTGGTCGCCGTTGAAGGACGGCTTTCGCGCAAATCATCAACGAGATTACTTTGACCACGTTTTAACTTATTAAACCAGTTATAGACAGTGGCACGAGATAACATAGTTGTAGATTAAGACCGCCACAAAAGTCGTTATAAATCATGGCGCGAAAATTTTCTCAGGTCAAATTCATTTCGACGCACGGCACGCACTATTTAATAGCCGCCAATTTGTAAAAACTAATGACATTCGATGTAGGTACACCACAGCTTCCCAAACAGGCCTTTATTCGAAATTTAATTAATTTTTTCAGCGGCACCTTTCTTACTTGGCAATTATTCTAAAAACATTCAATGTAACCCTCGTAAGCTGGAGACCTGGAGTACAGTGCAATTGTATGGGATCTGCATAAGGCGAATACGTAACACAAAATTTTATTGAATATTTATTTACATAATTTCTGGATTTATATGTCCACACGTCCCTTTATCTCAGTCTTAAAGTCTACTTTATTTGCAAAAGAAGTTCCTGCATTTAGAGAGAAGTAAAAATTTTAAAACGTTTGAACTGGTAATAAGTACCTACTCCTAATAACAAATACATATAAGTAGAACTTCCAAACATTAACAAATAAGCTTAAATCCCGTACATTACCGGACACCGGTATAGGGTACCGGGCTAGGCCCGTCATTGTGTCCGTTACATTATAATTTACGTTATAATTTATATTTATTTATAATTTACATGTTACGTTATAATTTATTGTTATTTTTACATAGATCTCCGTGCAAGCTATGAAAGGTAAAGCTAAGTAAACCAAACTATCTTTTCTAGTAATAATTCGAGTGTTTTTGCATGTTTTGTTGTGAGTGCATCATGTACTTATGAGGTATCTATGATTTGTCTGGTTGCATAAGAAAGTGTAATTTCATACACTTTTTACTTTTAATTGCTTAGTAATCCTTTTTTTGTGGTTTCATAATGAGTTATAAAAAGCTTATATATCATGGATGTAGGTTAATCGTAATTATTTATTACTTAACAAATGATTGCTGTCCGTTCTCGTGTCGTCTGATACACTCTTTATTCCAGATTAGAATCCTCTTATCCCACTGAAAGTGGCTGAAAACTATTATGGGTAGCCGAGATCGTATGGTCAGCAAAAACCCCACGGTGTTTCTATCGCTGGGGGTGTGGAGGCAATCGTTAGCTTGCATTTGGCTGTAAATCATACCCTCGTGTGACTACTAATAAAAATCAAGGAGCCATCAAGGAGCGTCGACGGGTGCGAACGACGGTTATATCCTCAAACAACGTTAAAAAGCCGTCTATGTGAAAGACTCTTCGACTTCTTGATTAAAAATTAGTAAACATTTAATGACTTGAGTAAATTATTGGTGTAAAATTGGAATCTGTTAATGAAAAAATAATTGCACAAGCAGGGTATCGGTTGTCCGCTAGACACTGCTGTTGTTTATACGCATTTGGTATTTGTTAAATAATAAGGTTACTGCAGCATGCGTCAACCAATGTTGTTGTACTGAATCTCAACATCAGTTGAAGTTCTACTGTGATATTACAATCAAAATATTGTCTCAATAAAATATTGCTTAAAACATGTGCAACTGTTGAAGTCCGTGCGGTGTCCGTATTCAGAATATAACCAGTCCATCTCGTCTCTCTCCATCACCATCTAATTAAGCATGTCGTAAACGGTGACTCGGGGAATCTAAACCACACTGTCCACTTCAGACCTCACAGCAGCGTCACTTCTTTGAAACAACAGCCATACTATGCTCACCAATCCGCCTGCCAAGCGTGGTGAGTACTGGCAAATTTCCCCCATAATGACGACACAATTGTGGAAAGCTATCGGGGATTCCTTTGTTCAGAACTGAACGCCTTATGGCTGATATGATGATGATGAATTGTTGAAGGTCGATATGTAACTAGATCGGTAACGACACACACATATTGGCCTTATTTTCAGACTCTTACGATACCCAGTGTAAGTTACAAGGTGCTAAGGTTGGGGCACAAAGTAAGCGTATGCGCTTATCGAGTCTATATAATAGCTGGCTGCTTGCGCGCGCGCACACTCGCTAACGCCTCTCACACGCCGCACGATCGAGTTTTCCGCCCTTTGTGATTTCCATCGGCGCGTGAATCTACGCGAGTGAGGTTAGTGCATTTTCACATTTCTGTTTTACATTAGTGGAAAAGAAAATAGAGCGAAGATTTGCAAGCGCTTGTGTTCAAACTGTGTTGTGCTCGTTATTATAAATTGTGCATTAACGTTATTGTGCAGAAATTAATTGTTGTAGACTTAAACTATTTTATATAAGTGTTTTTAAATAGCCCAAATTGAATATCTTTAATATTCATCAAAAAAAATACGTACTTATTGCGTGGTAAGGCTCCGATTGGCCTATTAAAATGCATATTATTATGGACTGAATTTTAGATTCGATTTGGCAGGTATGGTGCTCATTTAAAAAAATACAATACGGATGGTTAGATAAATACGTAATAGTATAGGCATATAAAGTTTACAAAAAAATTATAAGATGGGCATATGGAGCCGCGCTAATTACAAAACGTCATTATCTAGCTGGACTTCTCAACCAATGTCCACAAAGTAAATAGGTACACATAAGTAGTTTATGACATTAATATTGCATATTAGGTAACACGAAAACAAGACTAGAAAGCGTATTTTTTAAAATTACTCATTTCAGCATTCTTAGCATTCGCCTAGGTGTACGTACTTTTACTAATTAATATTTTACTAAGTAAGCGATTTACTAAGAACAATGACATACTCGTGCAGAGTTGACTGAACTGAAGATAAAACTAGATAAATAGCTAATCAATAGAGGGATTCACTGACGATGTATTATATTTTAATGTTTGTTTTGTTTCATTATGGTTTATATACTATGAACATAGTTGTTAGGCATACGATTGTACATAATGAGGATCTTTAAAATCCGCCTAAGCGTCCTTAATGGGCAAACAAGTAAAGTAAGCGAAATATAATTAATTGGTCTCTAATATTTACTATTTCTATAATAATAAAGTTGTATTTAAAATACAATGTAGATGTTTAGATAAACCCGTAATTAGTTTCATAAGCATCTTCAACAATTCTGTAACAAATCTGCAGTAGCAAAAGATGATCCTACACTTACGCCTTAACAAATACAAAATTATTTTTGAAAAATATGACAAACATCCCTTTTATCTTCTCAAGAAAAGCGATTTTTGTAACCGTAATTAAGTAACAAAACTCATGTGTTCCCGAGATTCCAAGGATTAAAACTACACATTTTATCAAACAATATTCAACGGTTACATAAATTGTAAATTGCGACATATCAACAGAGTTAAATCTTATTACCAGTTATTCAATTCATCGTTCGGCGGGTCATTTTAGCAATGGCTAGTGGCCGATAGATTTGTGCAATCAATCTCCAATGTAATGATGTGTTTTTAAACGTGGAGTCGGTGACACGTGCGCCGGCGCACCGTGCTCGGAATCCACAATAAGGCCTTGCCTTGCGGCCAGTGTCATGTCAACACACTTCACTGGCTGTAACTATACGATGTTCTTTGAGAATAATGAGTTTTAAAACTATTACAGTTTTATCTGTTCGATCAAGCGATTAGATATCTTAGAGAACTTGTACTTGTTCCATATTAAGAAATTCATTTATAAATAGAGTCCAATTTTAGTCGTTTTATAGAGTATGATTTGTGAATGCGATTCTATTTTATTCCAGAAAGTATCAAGATATAAGTGAGTCTCTTTTATTTTCAGATACAAAATGAGTTCAAGTGAGTTCAGGTTAGAACGCAGTGTGGAGTTGTCACCAGAGACAAGAGCTATCGCCGAGAACGAGTTACGAGAGACTCCAGAAAGAGTGCGTGAGGCTCTCGAGAGGCTACGGGAGCTCCTCAAAGAGAACAAGGACTTGTGTTACGGAGAAGATGATGAACTGCTCACGATATTCTTACGGCCATGCAAGTGGTACCCGGAGAGCGCGCTTGCCCTTGTGAGTTTATTTTTCCTGCAAATTCTGCCTTTTTGGTGTGGTCGTTAACTTTATCTTAATTACGTGTAATATTTAATTAATACGTGTGCAATCTATTTATCAGTTGCGATTAATGGACCACGTCAAATAGGAATCCAGTTACGACTTAAGTAACTTATATTAAGTACCTGCTTCCTGTTGTTATAGTTGTAATTTTATTAGATTTCTATATCAAAGGCAAAGTCATTTTTTTTTAAATTCATGTTAGCCATTTTCTGTGAGTTACGAATAGTCAGAATTAAATAGTTGCACGGTTCCAAGTCGTTGTCCTATGAAAAATAAACATATACTCTTTAAAATATATGACAGTATTACAGTCTTATTACGTAATACGATAGAATCGTGAAAAGCTATGCTATATATATATATCATTCCAGTGTGTTGGATAAATACACATATATTTATGCACAATGATAATGAATTGTTTTACAATAAAATTGCTATAGCAGTTAAAAGCTGCCAGTAGACTAAGCAGTTAAAACCTGACCATATAGTGACTGCTACTGTTTGCTTTTATAATAAATAACGATTGATTGAAATGCTCGATATCTTTAATAAACACATGGATGTGAGTAAGCTAAGCAGGTCATATTGTTACAGCCTACTAAATTTGCGTAACTCCGCAACTACATAATGTAGTGGGGTTTAGCAACACTTCAATTACGGGCGGTTCGGTTAACGACTGATTTCGTTGGACTTGTCCTAGACCCCGCTTATTATACCGATTTATACCAAGGATAATACACAGCGATTATAATCTACTTAAATGTAATGTTGCATCTTGAAGTTAGAACATGTGCTTAAAAAATAAAATTCCATTGTTATTTCTTGAATACTGTTTGTATTCAAGAAATAACAACGGAATTTTAATATTAGATAGGTTGTTTTAAGAATATATGCTAAACAAAAAGGAATTGCCCGTTTATAAAAGTTATAGGAGAAAATAAAACAGGATTAATGCCTGGAATCTATGAAGCATTTAATCATTATACAGTGCAAGTTCAAGTGTTTTTATTATATTTTCGTTATTGTAAAACTATACTAATATTGTGTTGTAAAAACGCTAGTAAGGGAGTTTCAATTCATCTATAAAAAATCCACATGCTGTGGTTGTAAACTGTATTCAGATTTGTAGTATGTGTCTAAATAGTGATGCAACTAATACTACTTTTAGGAATATCTATTATTTGGCAAATACGAATAGCTATGCTGAACGTTATTAATTATAGACAATAAAACATGCTTGACAATTCAATACTTAGGTATATGTATGCTTTAAATCAAAATTAACCCTTTAATTTTATTTAAGAATATTTGTAAATACATCGTGAGCAAATCATATATTGTCAGCTGTTGAAAAAAGTACTTTCTGAGGTTATAGTATTTGGTTTGAGTGAGGGATCCCCGAATAATCAAACAAAAACGTCAACAAAATTCTACGTTAAAAATATTCGGATATATACACGGCACGGCTGGCGCATCTGTCGAAGCTTCAATCCCCGCACATAATAATTGTTCTGGGTCTGAGTGTTTGTGCATGTGAGATGTTATGTCTGTATACAATATCCACGATACAGGAGAAAACATAGTGTGGGGGCAACGTAAAATCGACGACACGAATGCCTTCATTTTAATCGGTGAATACGATTATCCGTATTCGTTGCATAACTAGTGATAGGCCCTACAGTAAAAAGAAAACTCTATTTCGGTTGAAAACTTCCACTGGTGGATATATATATGACTTCCCCAAATATCGATACAACGAACAGCGTAGGTATTCTGTAAGAACTCGCTTCTGAATCCGCTGCGAAATCTCTAATATCATATTGTAATTCTTAGTTTCACAACGGATTCATAATTGAGTTTGCTTCACTAGCAAACCCACTTCTGAATTTGCAGTGAAATCCCTAATTTCGTAATGTTTTTACAATTTTTTTACTGCGGTTTCAGAAGTGAGCTAGTGAGTTCTTATAGAATAGCACTGCAGCAGTGCTGAGATTTTACTTCGGATTCAGAAGTGAGTTCGACGGTGAGTTCTTATGAACCGCCTTGCTGGTGGAAAGTATTAAAAACAATACGAAATTGGAGATTTCACTGGGGATTCAGAAGTGAGTACGACGGTGAGTTCTTACAGAATAGCCACACTGCAGTGCTAGGTATTCTATAAGAACTCTCTTACAAACTCACTCATGAATCCGCAGTGAAAAGTAGTAAAAACAATACGAAACTACAGATTTCATTGCGGATTCAGAAATGAGCTTGCTAGTGAAGCAAACTCATATAAGAATCCGAAGTAAAAAGTAGCAAAAACAAGACGATATTAAAGATTTACTTGCGGATTTAGAAGTGAGTTTGCTTGTGAGTTCTTACAGAATAGCACTGCAGCATGGCTATTCTGTAAGAACTCACTAGCAAACTCACTTCAGAATCCGCAGTGAACAGTAGTAAACACAATATGAAATTAAAGATTTTACTACGGATAAAGAAGTCAGTTTGCTAGTGAAGCCGACTAATTTATGAATCCGTAATGAAAAGTACTATAATCAATACGAAATTAGAGCTTTCACTGCGGATTCACAAATTAGTTTGCTAGTGAGTTCTTATAGAATAGCCTGGCAGGTCAGAATTTGTGTTGTGTGTTCTTTGGGGAGTTTCACCATAATGGCCACGCTTGGCAGACGGGTTGGCGAGTGCAGTTGAGTTGTAAATTTACTCGAAGAACGCTGCTGATCATTCTCCGGCTACTCCCTTAGTCGATTTTTACGACACCTATATGGCCCGTAATACAGATCGAGAATCAAACTTAACTAGAACTTGAGTCACGATTGCTTTAAACAAATATGAACTCTACGTGATAGGTTCAGGATTTATATTTAATTGGTACAATCTCGACTCAAGTTCTACTTGAGTTTTTATTCTCGATCTGTAGATCTATACGGGCCTTAGTGCTGTTCCTAGCGGCACCACGCGGTTTGATCTCAAGTATGATCATGATAACTTAATTATTCACTTATCTTTTGTCACTGAAAGATCTCTGTAGTCGAAGATATAGCGTAAATAAAGCTTTTTTAATCGATGACATAGTAGTACTTGACTTAATTTTCCAACTTCATAACTTCAACCTTGATTCCATACCTTTAACTCGGTGTTTGTAATTCATAATAGTATTAGACATTGCAATAATGCATGTAACAGTATAAACTAACTTAATTATTGCATGTAAGCACAGAATAAAGAGGTTCTACAAAGTGTTGTAAGCGCCAAAGCAACTTGGAAATTAAGCCGTTCATTCGCAATCTCAAAATCCATTTATTATCTAGGTATGTGTGAAAGTAGGTATACATAAACATTTATCCAATATATGGCAGAGATTACATAACATGAACGAACGTCGTAATGCAATGACAATGTTATACAATAACAATTAAAGGTCGATAATCAATCTCTTGAATTATATGTGTTGTTCCGTGAGGTAATTATAGGTGATTGCAGGTAATAATAATAATATAGTATGACTATTGGTAACTGTAACGAGAAGAATGAAGCCAATTTTGATTCAACACCTTAAATGATACGCGATCACAGTTTAAAACAGAATATCGTCCGAGATTTTTAAAGGATAAAAAATTTAATCGCCTTTCAAAAGGGGGAGGTTCTCAGGGTTGCCGTGTGGTGCCGGTTACGAATAGCACCAGCCTATCTCATTCCGTGAGTGTTGTAAAAGGCGACTATGGGATTAGCTGGAGGATAGGCAGCAGCATCCTTCGAGTATATTTACAACTCAACTGTGATGGACAACCCGCTTGCCAACCGTGGCGATTAAGACAAAACCCCCCGTGTGCACACAACACACCCAGACCGGTCGTTGTCGGATATGTATAGGTCGTTGTAGTTTGGGGGAGGCCTGTGTCCAGCTGTGGACTTTATTCGGCTGAAATGTTAATGACGATGATTAGGTTCTCAATTCGACTCATATGTTTCGCCGATGTTCCCGCTAAAGTTTTTAACGGAATACATTACTACAATATTTATTTTTTACTTAAGAGCATATTGGGTTTGCTGTGGTTAGGCTTACGTTCAGCAGTGGATCGATATAGGCTGATGATGCTGTTGGTCTCATATAATATGGGTTTAAATTAGAGATTATATCTACTGATTTATTTGTTCGAAATTTAAAATTAATTTATTCAAAGTAGACTAAAATTAGCACATTTTGAACGACAACATAGTATGAGACAGCCCTCAAAATGGCCACCCTTCACCTAGTTCTTAAGCAGGGGAGAAGAAACGGCGCATCAAACTACCCAGAAAAAACATGACATAGTATCATACCTAAGTAATAACTATTTCGACGGCACGGTTGGTGCAGTGGCTGATACAGTCGGCTGTTGCGCTACGAGTCGTGGGTTCGATTCCCGCACGGAACAAATATTTGTATGATCTGCAGGTAGTTGTTCCGGGTCTGGGTGTATTGTATGTGGAATTCATGTCTGTAAACGCACCCACGACACAGGAGAAATCCTAGTGTGGGGCAACGTTTTAAAAATAAAGATAAAGATAAATTTATCTCAATTACATACACTTAATATGCGTTCAATTCTTGAAACAGTATCAAGGGGAGCAGTAATGAGATGATGCCACTGCCATAGCTTTAGTGCCATTGCGTTATCTGTCGCTTGTTCAACGATATAACAATTTCCTCTGTATATAAACATAATATAGGAATCTGCCTGGTTGCCGTCGGAAAGGGCGAGATAAGCCGCGCGTCACAATGTCAAAGTGCAATGTTTATCACAACGAGATAGTGGCATAGCACATATCTTTGCCGCCTATATTTTTAAATAGAGCGTAAACAATACATTAGATATGTTATTAGTCGACCAGTCATGAGAAAATTGAGGTCAAAATTATATGAATTCAACACTTGTTTTTTATGTGGTAATTGGTTTTGTAATGCTAACTGCTATATTGCTTACTGCATTTTTTTACTTTCTCTTTTATTAAAAGCGTTACTAAATCTAGCAAAGATCTCAACTGCCATTTGTTTCCCATTAAGTTTGGTGTGAAGTTAAAATGCAGGCTACATTTAAGCCTACTTTGTCTCTTGAATTTTTTAGGGTTCCGGACGCCCGATGGAAAAAACTACGGAACCCTTATAGGATGACTCGTGTGTCTGTCTGTATGTCCGTCTGTTATAGGCAATTTGCTCCGAATCTAATGGACCGATTACTCTCTCTCTCTGAAAGTTTGTCTCGAATAGGCTCCGAAACGGCTCAGCGGATTTCAATGAAAAAATAGGGATTAAAACAGGAATTTTAACAATAATTTTACGTTATGTACCATTTCGATATCTTGCAGAGTTCAGAAGATATCAATATAAATATAATTTACACTTAGCGCAGCAGGCTAGTAACGGGCTAGTATTTATATATTATACTAGCTGGGACCTTCACCCGCCGTTTAATTTAAATGAAATTGGATTATTTATAAATAAACACTTGACATAGAGTATATATATATTGGATTTCACGGGTTTTCATTTTTTTGCGCGGTACCCTAATTATTAAAATAAAAGTAGCCTAAGTTATTCTTTATAACATCAGCTATCTGCCAGTGAAAGTCCCGTAGAAGTCGGTCCAGCCGTTTCGGAGATTAGTGGGAACAAACAGACAGACAGACATACAAAAAAAAAAAATAGATTTTTTGTTGTAGGAACCGCGTTTACTTTCATATGCATTTAGTAAAAAGCTGATATTTTGACATTACAAACAGACACATCAATTTTAGATATTAAATATATTTTTAGGTTAGATACGTAATAAAAAAACCAAAAAAGTGACCTGTATGAATTTGGAATAACGTATAATATGGTTTTGCAACAACCTTCTTCATCCTGTCCTGATCCTAAGTCACTTGGGGATGCGGACGGCGCAATATTTTTGTCATATTGCAACGTTTTGGCAAAAAGGGTTTACAGGCGGCGGCCTGTGCGGGTAACCGAAAGTGCCCGGGTTCGAAACTTTCTTTGTCGCCTTCTACGACACCCACGGTTTGAGATGGGGTAGCCCTATTCGTGACCGGAGCTACACGATAAGCAATAAACAACCTGCCGTATTACAAGGAACATAATTTTCTCGCAGGAAACGGAAAATGCATTTTGCTGGTTCAATACTTTACGCGGGGACAGTCGATGTATGAAAACTCAATGCTATTCATTCATGGTATTTATTCATATTAACCGAATGAAGTTCATCATCGTCATATCGGCGAAAAGATGTTCACTGCTGAACAATGCAATGTAGTGTCATACTGGGGGGAATTTGCCAGAATTCAACACGCTTGGCAGGCGGGATGGCGAGTGCAGTATTCAACAGAAGGGGCGCTTTCCACCCCTGTGATTTAGAATCCTTTGATCGCCTTGTACGACATCCACTGATACCACATGGAAATAACTATAACAAATCTCCAAGAAGCGTATTTGATGCAGTAAGTAGTTTATTGTTCCATCAAATACCCTTCTTGGAGTTTTTTTGAGATACTTTTAACTGTAAGGCTTCTGATGTTTATGTTATGGGTTACCACCACCGTAGTGTAGTGTTAATGAAGCGTACATTAACGATGACAGTGTATTCAGGTACGGTAACGTACGTATTTGTTTAATAAACAACGCGGTGTTGCATGTTGTCTCACGTGGAAGAGTTGCAATGGACCAGAGG
This sequence comes from Diloba caeruleocephala, assembly GCA_947459985.1. Taxonomy (NCBI): domain Eukaryota; kingdom Metazoa; phylum Arthropoda; class Insecta; order Lepidoptera; family Noctuidae; genus Diloba; species Diloba caeruleocephala. Next base: position 23,963,135 of record OX381606.1, on the reverse strand, counting down.
GCCAATTCTCGTAATTAATTTACACTATGATTGAAACTTGACCGAACTGAGATTAAATTATGAATTGACCGAAATAATGGTATTCTGCTACTCTTAAAGTTCAGTCAGATTTCGGTATAATCTCGATCTAGTCTCATTTCAGTCTCAATTTTGACGTTTATTTAATGACAATTTAGTACGTGTGGCAGTTCGAAATGTTAGCAGAATACCGTTTTGACTTCGATCAACTTTCGATCCATTTTCGATCTCATCACAGTGTAAGTTCACGTTTGACGTTGTTTGTTAGTTTAGGAGAATACCATTTTTGACATTTATGACACTGAGCTAGTCTCACTACTACTCGGAACTATATTTTAAACATTTTTAAATTACGATAATTGGCCTGCAGTTATACAGTGCTGTAAACGTGGGGAAAACAGCCCGCAAAGTCTCTAGCATAGCGTCTGTTTAATATTGGATTTGTTTTATTAAAAAACTGCATAGAGCAACGTGTTTTGTTTACTTTATAAATACTTAATTTAGTTCCTTACCTGTGTTGTATGTAAATACAATTAACATTTCCTCGCCTTAGAGTGAAAACTTCGGGAATGCAATTTCGGTCGTTTTTGTTTCATTACATTTTAAAAGTTCGTAATTGAATGTACTGGGGTAATTAAACAAGGACGCAGTTTTTCTTCTTTCTTTAAATTGCCTCTTTCGCATATACGTGGTTTTCACTCTAAGGCTCGTATTACAGAATTAGAATCAAAACTTAAGTAGATTGTCAGACGATGTGTATTCATTGTTGACGGAGAAAAACACCGCCCATAGATCGTACGACACTTTTTCCTGCGAAACCAATTGCTTCTATATGCGTCATTTGCAGCCAAAGTAATGAGAGGGAGGCTCGCTGGGACAATGTTAGGCAACTTAGAGCCAACCCAACTTTTACCCAATACAGGCCATGCCGTATAAGCACATGTCGCCGCCCGAGGCACGTACTCATCGAATCGGACGATGCAATCATCCTCCACCACGAAGAACACAATAAGAAACTTGCGCAGTCTCGGTCTAATAGACCGTTCTCGCGCGCCACCGTGGCTGAGACTGTAGTTTTAAAATATCCCTTGTAATATAATATAATTAAATAATACCGATCCAGTAGTCCCTTGTTTTTGTTTTGATTTCCCAGCAACTCCCTCAGCAGATGTCAGTGTCCCGCAGTTGCTTAGTATGTAGTTTAAACTTTGGCTGGAGGTTATTTCAGCTTCGCTAGATTGCACGGTTAAGCAGCCTCATCTACCCGAGATGTCTGCGAGAAGCCCAACATAAAAAAAGCGTTTTCTTCTTCACAATCTAGAGTTGCGTTCTACATATGTTGTGATTTTAATTCTGTAATACGGGCCTAAGGCGACGATATAATGCTAGTTGAAACTAAGGTACTAAGAATTTGTGTCACTCATTACAAAACTGAAAAATAGGTTTACAGAAAAAGGTTAATTTTGGTTTTTATAAAGTAAATATGTTTTGTTATTTGTTATGTAAAGCCTTGTTCAGTAGAAAGAAGTAAGTACGCGTTGTGAAGAGATTGCGGCTCAATTATGACCTTAAACCGAAATACTTTTTTTTACCTAAAGATATTTGTTTTTGGAAAAGTAGGTAGTAGAACAAAAGTAGGTAATATTAAACAGGAGTACTTTTATACTGCTTCGGCTTAGCTTCTTTTTGAATAAATAATGATGATAATCTTTGTTCCTAACGTTGGTAGAAACAGGGAAGGTCAAGATGGAATGACTGACGTGCCATATGCTAGAGACTTGAAATTGGTTCATAACAATTGCGATTTATGACAATTCAACTTAGGCAAAACAAAAATCTAAAATATACGCGATAGAATCCGTTTAAAAGTGTTTTATTATAATGTGTAATACTCGCGAAAACCTAAGACATTATAATTCAACTTACGGCCGAAATTAATAATCAATCTAATTCATACCATAATATGATTCAAAATCTTTAGATTTGGGGTTCTGTTTTTGTGATATGTGTGATCTTAAGACAGAAACAGATCATGAAAACTTGATCTGTTAAATTAAAAAATGTATTGTAATAGTTTAATTATTAATTTCGGCCATTAGACGACGGCGAAAGATAATCATATCTACTAACCACGTGGACATTTAGCGGGTAAATACTAGTAAATCTAAAAGTATCTACATAAATGATGTCCTTCGACGACATTGAAGTCAATTCCAAAGTATCCTTAGCTGATAAAGTAAACCTATTACTCCTCGTAAATGGCATTGAATGAATACGATAATCGATTGAGTCTACATAATATAGAACAAAGGTAATATAATCCTAAAGACAGAATAAGATTGACAAATACCCCGATTTCAAATGTAAGAAAACCTTCAAGTTGATTACGATACGAAGTTATTGTTCAAAGGGCGCGTTCATGATCCGATTTGTGAAACATTGTATGAGTGAAGCGTCACGTCGTCGGCTGCTTCATCGGTCGGTTATCACGATACGACCCGGATATACGAGCCTGCATTAGGTGATAATGAACTACATGTTAGTTTGAAATTTTATATTTCCATTCATGTTGACTATCTAATCAGTGGATGGTAATTATACGGCTTTGAGTCTTGAATCGGTAAAGAGGGAATATGGGTGATTCTATAAATGTATCTTGCCATGTGGCCCGGATTAAGAATATAGGACGACTAAGACTCTAAACCAGAGGGATGGGCCGCAACATCACTTCTATGGAACAGCAGCCATTCAACTCGCCAGGCGGTGAGTACTGGCAAAATTCCGCCCAAAATGACGAGACAAGTGTGGATTGTCTATGGAGGAGGCCTTTGTTCACCAGTGCACGTCCTTTGGCTGAAATGATTTGGGCACATTTGGTGCAGTGGCCATACGAATGGCTTGTGCTACACGTCGCGGGTTCTATCCCGGCACGGAAGAACTATTTGTATGATCTAGAAATAGTTCGGGTCTGATAGTGCATGTGGGATTTATGTCTATACGCTGTACCCACAACACAGGAGAAATCCTATTGTGAAGCAACGTTTTTTATTAATAATAATTTACAGTAAGGTTTGTTTTCGAAAGGGTAAAGGGCGATACATCAGACCTTTACCTCTGTATAAATTACGTTACTTTAAATTCATAGTATAAAATTAATTTTCTAAAATCATACTAAAGTAGGAATGATAATAATAAAAAGTGTCAACTGCGTACCCGAATCCCTTAGAAAGTAAGGCCTCGTGTCCGGCTTGCCTTTACTGGTTGGCTGGAATGGAACCCCATGAGTGCCCGCAGGAGTCTCAATTCTGGCTTACCTTTGTTGGCCGGTCAAAGGGACGGGTGGAAGTGTCTAACGGCGTAATAACGGGGAAAGCCGCTCCGAGTCTTCGAGACGCGCGATGGTGAAACCGCACTTATCGGCACCCCAAGCCGCTTATTGGCCCCAGCGTTGCTTCATATCACCTGCAGTGGTGGCCATTTAGGGGGCCCATCTTATGAGCGGTGAGTCATCGTTTGCCACAGAATTTGATTTAAAGATGTTTTCTAAGTTTTCAATGCAATTTAACACCCATTGCAATAGACCTTATGATTGTAATTTCAATCTAATATAATAGTTTCACACCTCCGGTGACAATCCGAGACTGTATTCTTATAGTGCAGCCCGGGAGTCCCGGTTAGTATCCCATTACATTTTAGAGTAAGACTCTATATAGGGCGTCTGCGTATTGCACCCATATCCGTGCGTAAGCCTATCAAAAACCGGGTTCCCCTTACAGGGAGCGAACGAACGATCCTTACAGGGATATGAACCCGTATGACTAGTGATAATAACGAAAAGTCCACTCGAAAGTTCTGCTAATTAAGAATACATTATTTATGTGGTTAATAAAGAATATTGTACTTGTTTAATCTGTGGTAATATTCAAACGCGTGAAGAAGGTACTCGTTTAAGGCCAATTAAATAAATATTTTAGAAACATGATTCCTCGATGCACTTTGACGTGTAATGAATCAATCTTACTTAATGTATTGCGAATTCACATACAGACACTTACTCGTACTTGTATATTAATGCGCATAGCATTTAAAACATACGTAGCCGTATTACTAGGCGAATATCTATCGTCTATGTACGAATAAAAATAATGCACATTATTTCCGACTCCGTATGTATGTACTCAAAGTATTTTAATTTTTGTACTGAAAATTCTTTGGGTGCTATGACAGAAACTTTTCAAGGTCAAACTTGAATGCAACGTTTCGTGTGTAGCGTTGTGTGGCGCATGTCCTGAAATAAAGGAGTTTCACTTATGAACGTGAACTGAGTTGCACGCACAAATTTTTTATATGTTTATTTTACTTATTAGGTAATCGTAAATGTTTGACGAGTTTTACAATATCATACTTGTACTTATATTGCATAATAAGAAATGTCTTTGTTTTACCTATTTCTATATTATCAATGCATGAAATGAAGGACAATCCAAATACATTCATTCATTCTTGGTATCCTTTAAAATAATGTTACATCAAAATCAACACTTTACTTGCACACTTTTTTACTTAATTAATCGTTTTCACATATGTATTTTGATTACAAGCAATACAAAATATAGTTAATAAATTAAATCAGATTCGAATTAACGATACGAGAGGGTTCTATGTATCTAAAGAAACGCAACCCACCTTTACGATTCACCTTTAAACAAACGTTTGTTCAATCGCAATCGTTTGACCTTGCATGCAAATAATTACACAAGGTATATGATAAAGCCTAATTACGAAACAGAAAAACGAGCGATTAATGTATTAGTGAATTATTTATACTACATTAAAACATTTGTACATACAGTAAACATGGTATTCGAAGTTATTCGGAATTTCGGAGATCCTCGGGTGCCTACTCAATTTCGAGTAATGCGGAACGACTGAAGACTGTCGAAGTTGAAAATCACCTAACTCTCGCTCGTGTTATAGTTTTTTATATGATATATTCTTTTATGTATATCTTTATACAAAATCCTAGGTGAAAACACGTATGGAAACGAATGTATATGCTCTTTTGCGGGTATTAATTTCGCTACCGTAACATCTGAGGTCTCGGTTGTATTAAAAGTGACTCGAATAACCCAGATCTTTTGCGATATCGTTTGACCGTAAGTGTCAGAGGCGTCACCCGTAGATAAATTGCTGATGATGCGGTCGGCAAATATTCATACATATATATATAGTGAATAAATAAATATTGAGTATTAGCATAAGTAAATGCTTGCCAAAATTTATATTTAATTTTGTTTAAAAAATTTAAAAACTTTGCACACTAGGATTTCTCCTGTGTCGTGGGTGCGTTTACAAACACAAATTCCACACACAATACACCCAGACCCGGAACAACTACCTGCAAATCATACAAATATTTGTTCCGTGCGGGAATCGAACCCACGACCCAGAGCGCAGCAGCCGACTGTATCAGCCACTGCACGAACCGTGCCGTCAAATTAAATCACACATCAGTTTTGGCAGAATTATTATTATGTTATCTATAGATATTAATAGAACGATATCATTTAACGTAATTAATATCTCTAGTTTTGAGGCACGTAATTGAAGTCACGGGGGTTAATCGGGTTGTAGAGGTCAGTAAATAATCTTTCTACATTATTTAATGTCGTATTTTTTGTCGATGTGTTTAAGGTGTATCGTGTAAAGGTTTTTCTTTAAAATGTAGTTATTATAATTGTAAAACCTATTTAGTTTAAATATAGAAAAAGTCGGACGTTGTGGAATTGCATAAGATGCAAGACAATTAGCCGCTATTAAATATAATAATAGAAGATATTAGGCAAGACCCACATTGCGATGGTATGGTGCACAAGTACCTACGTGGTTACTATGAGAGTTGCAAGCGCTGCAATCGGTCGTTAACGCTCACTCGACTTGAGCAATCAATCTTAGCATGCGATTTTCGAGGCATTACGACCTTTTGATTTTACGTAGGTATTTATTGATAAAAATAAAAATAGTTGCGTATACCTTTTTAAAAAAAAAAAACTATCTGTGCAGCCGTCATCTCACCTTGGGATAACGCAATCCCGGTGGACAGATTGAAGCAGCTTCCTCAAACCTTCCTCCTTTTTGCTACAAAAAAAATATAATATCATAAGGAGATATATTAATAAGCTTACAGAACGCAGGGCACCTTGTGGCGAGCTGTATGTGAGAGGCGACACTGAGTACCGCAATGCTCCAGAGTCGAATAGGGCCTTATCTCCGGCTTCCCTTTATTGGTCGGCTGGAGTGGAACCCCATGAGTGCCCGTAGGATTTTCAACTCTGGCTTGCCTTGGTTGGCCGATCAGCAGGGGGCCGTCAAAGCTATATGCTCGGGGATGGAAGTGTCTTATGGCGTAATATCGGGGAAACCCGCTCCGAGTCTTCGAGACCCGCGATAGTGAAACCGGAGCCTCACCTCATAACTCCCCCGCCCCCCGATCCTCCCCTGACCGACCCCCTGAGCTGGTCTCGCCGCTGTTGCTTCCTATCGCCCATAAATGGCCACCACTTGTGAGTGGCGAGTCACTGTCTGCCACAGAATTTCAGTTTATAGGTTAAAAGGCAGACGCTGTTGTTCCCGTTTTCCTTCATGTATTCATTCCATATAGCACCCATTGCCATAGACCTTATCGTTATCATATCGTTATATATTACAAATAGATGGGCCATACACGAACATTATGTGACACTACAGAACGGCGTAAAGTTTACTATACCTACTACTAGTACAGCTGTCAACCATGCGCGAAGGAACGGAGAGAAAACGAAAGCCACCATGCGGCATATCGGTTGTTAGAAAGGGATGAATATACACCTTTAGTTACGTAGCAACTATGCGCACAGTGTTGCCATTTTGGCATTCTGATGGCTAAATTTGGCATATTTCTGACACTCAGCATTTTTTTTATAGATTTGGCATGTTAGCATATTCTTTAGCATTTTTTTGTAAATGTATTTGGCTGTAGGACCTATAATAATTTATTTCTATGCCTTTTAAAAACACTTGTCACATACTATTTTCAAACTTAACGAAATGAACTAGCTATCATCATTTTTTGTCTATCCATGAAGGGTATTCCCCGGAACAGAAAACCTAGTGCGACTTCCTTTGTTTGCGTTTTATATTCTTACATTTACTTCATGTTGTAATAAGGGTACAAAATGTCCCCTAAGTTTAATCAAAATTATTGAATAGAATGGGAAAACATTTTGAAGTCATTCAAATAGTGATTGAAGACAAATCAACTAAAGCTTGTTATATAATATTATTGCTAAAATGTACCGCTTGAAACAGCATCTTTCCTCGTCTAAACCTCTAACGCTGACGGCGAACGCGTTTTCAGTCAAATGAGCGTGGTGAAAACATAACTTTAAATTCGATTTCAAATGTTAGGTTTGGTCTTAAAAGAGTTGAGAAGTAATGCTATCCATATTATCTTCTTGAGGAAATATTATGTTTTATAGGAACAAGAGTTATACAATGTATGGCAATGATCCTATACATGAGTGGCCACATGCTACTGCAACTGCATCCACGTCATCAGTTCAAACTGTATCTTTATCAGTGAAATAAAGGTTCGTTCGTCTCGTTCGATGCGTCCTGGCGCCGGCCTCCATTAGACCGCGTTATAAAACAAAATACTGTAATTTTATTCACAGTATAGATTCTACGCATGGAATGACGTTTTTTTTTCACAGTTGTGCTATAATTTGTGCATAAACCTTATATAAACACAGGAATATATTTTTTCTACCATATGTTTCAAGAATTACGTATAAGAATGACGTCTAGTTGCGACCAGACACTGGTCGGGCGCGACTAAACTCCGGACCGTTACCTTGCTTTCATGTGACCATCATAGAGCGCGGGCAACGCATCTAGACTTATAAAAACATCTTAGATCGTTATAGTTTCCATTTCATACAATAGTTTTACACCTCCGGGGACAATTCGTGGTTGGTGTCCCATTACATTTTAGATTAAAATTCTATAAAGGACCCATGTCTCCGAGTAAGCCTATCAAAAGACCGAGTCCCCTCTTACAGGGTATCTAAAGTTCTAAACCCGTGAATAGAGAGACAACAATAATAATGATTCATGTTTCTCTTCCACAAAGGGGCCTTAAAATTATGTATACAATAATTAATGCATAAACTTAATCCTTTGTGCGAGACTGGTATGGTATCTGTAGGTACTGTTTTGAAACCTTTGTTAAAAAGACCAAACTAAAGGAACGAACTTTTGCACTTTTTTACTAGAAACTGTAATCGTTATTTAGACAAATTACTGCAATTTCGGATGCAATACGACAGTAAAAAAAACAGTTTAGCGTGTCCGATTGCTATTATGTTAATACTAGCAATTTTCTAACCACATGCTATACGTGCTATACGTGCTATAGTTACCTATGTATTCTGGCAACATGTTCAAGCACTTTATACTACTTCTTGGCGTCCAAAATGTGCGCGGGAAAATGTCAAGTAGGTACACGTACAATAATTGACAGTATAATAATATACTACGTTTGGATGTGTGGCGTCTCCGCGTATGTGAGCTGCCCCATTCATTAACTCGTTACGTGATTTACATAACATGCTTCAGTTTACAGATAGTTATTTTACTTATAACTTATAAGTAACCTTCCGAGCAATTCTCTTGACAGTAAATTACTCACCGGTAGTTTTCATCATTGTATTGTTGGTAATTTACCATATTAACAAAACTGACAAGGAAATGGGCTCCATTGTGTTCCATAGATAATGTAAACTATTCGATTATTATGATAACAAGTTGAGATTACAAGTATTACGTTAAAAGTGTCCATATTTTTAATCCGCATATTTTACGCGGTTGTGCGGGATATTTCTCAAATATTGTTATTATAAGAAGTGTCATCATAGATATCTATTTTAAAATAGAAAATAAATATTGATTATTAATATCATTATCATCCTAGGATAATAAGTGCACATCTACCTTAAATCATTCAATTTATACGTTCTCATACGAGAATTTTTTTTGCTAGCAAATACTTTAGAGGTCAGTAAAATTATTTTGAATGCTACATTTTGTAATAACAAGCATTAAATAAATGACACTGGTTCGTCGAAACGAGCTAGATCCAGACAGGTAGACCGGTAAATTATACCCAACGTGTCTGCTTCAGCTCTAATCATTGTATATTTTCTCTTTGAAACTAAAGTCTCGCCGGAACACACTAGCTCGTATTTTGATAACTTACACATAAGTAAACTAAGTTTAATGCGTGGAAAGTTGCAGTAGGTACGAACTTGATTGCACCACGGATTGTTCAAGACTTACTAAGTGACACCTATTAATCTATATTTAACAGTATTTTTGTATGAAGTTGTGCATAGTTTCACTTACAAATGCTGTTATAAATTGATCATTGTAGTCATATAACAAAACGGGATTAATTAAACCACTCATAAGTACTTTGGTCGTCACTGGGGTTATTAAATAGCTTTTCATGGGTGTTATTAAGTCCCTTATATTCTGTCAGAGCGATCGCCAGTGTATTTACGTATTTATAAATAACGCTACTAGGACTTCGCAATCTGGCAACGTGTTAAGGGGAATGTTGTGCTAATAGCAGACGTTTATCAATAGTCGATGACACATTTGACCTATAGACTTTACTGGCCCTGTTTATGACTTAATCACGTTGTACTTTGATCAGAGCTCATTTTACTTATATGATTTATAAAGTTAACTTTGATTTACAGATGCGTCGTATAGCAGAGTTCAAACGTGATAACGCATCCTTGGTCGATGGGTTGTTGCCTGAGCAGGAGAAAATTGCCTTCCTCGAACACAATGTCGTGAACGTTCTAAAGGGCCGTGATCATAAGGGCAGGAGAGTCCTTGTTGTCAACGTCGGAGGTTAGTATTTTTTAACAATTCTTTTTACTAATGTGCTGTGACAATTCTTAATCAAAATTTTAAATGACAGTTATCTAATAATTGTAAAAAAAAGATGGTTATATATCTTGCTAGTTACCTATTCTTTAATAGCGAACGGCTGGAAAACCATAAGTAGGTACACATCCATATATAAAGCGATCTTTCTACACACAATTTTCTCAATTAATATTATTCTTTTTTTTTTTAAACGTTGCCCCGCACTATGATTTCTCCTGTGTCGTGGGTGCGTTTACATACATGAATTCCACATACAATACACCCAGACCCGGAACAACTACCTGCAGATCATACAAATATTTGTGCCGTGCGGGAATCGAACCCACGACCCGGAGCGCAGCAGCCGACTGTATAAGCCACTGCATCAACCGTGCCGTCAATATTAAAATACATACTCCAAAAACATTGCAAGAACAATACTCGAAATAATTTCATCTGTTTGAAAATAAGATAATATATATTATCAAAACACGAATTCTTCTTAGTATCTGTCACCGGTATATGAGTATCAATGATCCCTCAAGTTAATATCCACATACAGCGTTGGATTGCGTCTCTGTCGGCCTCATTGTAAGACAGATGAAGCCAAATTGTAGGGGTCTACAGGGGTCAGTTGAAACACTCGTTTATCGGTGATATGCAGTTGCTGTATTTATTACTTTGAAATTAGGTAGGTACAATATTGCGGTGATAAGAATACATTTTCGTTCTTCCAAGTTTAGTGTCTTCAGGATTTGCTTGTAACGCCTCAGGATCTTAGATCGGTTTTTCTTCTGTACTTCAGGTTCTGTAATTTTGTATTTCGTCCTATGCTTGAATCGAAATTTTATCATATCAGCCAAAGGACGTCCACTGCTGCACAAAAGCCACCCCCTTAGAATGTGGTTGTGGTCATTTTGGAGGGAATTTGCTAGTACTCACCACGCTTGGCACTAGCAGGCGGATTGGTAAGCGCAGTATGACTACTGTTCCACAAAAGGCATGCTGCTGCCCATCAGTCTGGTTTAGTCCCTTAGTCCCCTTTTACGACTTCCACGGCAGGAGAAGGAGTGGTGCTAAATTCTTAGTCCAAAACAAGCAAGTTATATGGTTCAACTGTTTCAAAAAACAAAAGTTTCTTTTAATAGTAAAACCTGATATTCTTGCTTTAAATGCTTTGTTTAGAAAAATTTAAGTTATATCTTTGAAAATGGGTTTGTTTGCTTGTGAAACCTTTGTTCAATGCTTACCATAGGTGGTATATAATGCTACTGTTATTAGCAGTTAGGTACATAAGTCGATATTATGACAGTTTACTTAAATATAGCTTCGTATTTAGACAATATTTTAACGATTATAACAATAATTCATATCGCCCTATACATACATATGTATAGGCTAGTAAAATGTTTACATACCATTATATGGATTTTTCATACATTTGTTACAGTCAGTCATAATATACAAAGTGTAAGTGCCCACTCACCGAAAACTTTGGTAAGAGGTTACACTTAGGCCAAAAAACGATTTGGAACACCATTATCTCCATTTTATCTCGAAAATATATGGAGACAGCTTTCTTGAGCACGCAATGTATCGTAAATAACGCGATCAAAACGCTTCGTGATTATTGCACTTTTTTATTTACATATTATAGTTTTATGTGAAAATAAATAATTAATTGTGTTTTTATTCAAAGTAGCTTTGGGATCATAGATATATGATAGACGAAAACAATTGTTTTATAAGTACTGATATCAGTTAAATAAACTAGAAGAAATCTGAAAATTCATGAAAAGACCGACGCAACATTCTAACTCTGAGGATTCCAGAAACATCTACTGAATCTATGGATCTCAATCAGTTCCTCAGAATCCTTCGAGTAAATTTTCAACTCACTGCGATCGACAACCCGCCTGCCAAGCGTGGCGATTATGGCATAACCGTAATGAGCACACATGTCGAAATGAGAATGAGCAATGAGTCGCTGCGGCGATCTTGCGGCGTATGCTCAGCCGTGGATGTTTTCTGGCTACAATGATGTTGATGATGATATAGATTTCATAGATCGTTGCATAGAATTTTGAGATTTTGACATTAAAACTTACCTGTTTGTTTATAAGTTTGTATGCAGATTTCACCGTCTGTTACACAAATGTTTATAAATTGTGGCGATTAGCTAATCGCCTGGAGGTTATTTTGCGGACAATATACAGGGTGTCCAGTAAATAGCACGACATACTGCAGGTGCTGAGAGCTTGGGTCAATATTTACCAAAAAAACACAATAAATGTTCAGCAAAATCTTATGGATTTTTTTTTCGCCACTGTAGGTTAAAGTTAAGCGATAAGAAAATTGTACTGTGAAAATTTAAAATAAAAATTGTATTTCTTGTAAACATTTTAGTTTTTAATAGAATAAAGACTTATCAATGAGTAAAGTATATTTTCACAAATAATTTGAGGTAAAAAAAAACTTGAAAAGGAATTTTTCATTACGAGATGCTTAAAAATCTGTGTCAAGGTAGAGATTTTTCGTTATTTCGGAAAATGTTATCATCATTTCAGCCGAATGAAGTCCACTGCTGGACACAGGCCTCCCCCAAAGATCACCTCAACCACCGATATGGATGTGTTGTGGGCTCTTTGGGGGGTTTTGCCATAATCGCCACGCTTGGCAGGCGGGTTGGCGATCGCAGTTGAGTTGCTAATGTACTCGAAGGACGCTGCTGCCCATCCTCCGGCTAATCCCTTAGTCGACTTTTACGACACCCATGGGAGGAGGTGGGGTGGTGGCATTCTGAGCCGGCACCACACGGCAATGAAAATGAAATGTTATACTACTATAAATCCGTAAGATTTTGCTGAACATATATTGTGTTTTTTTGGTAGATATTGAACCAAGCTCTCACCCCCTGCAGTATGTCGTGCTATTTACTGGACAGCCTGTATACATAGATACATTTAATGTTACTGACAAATCTTTCTATTTAAAGCTCCAATGATAGGATATCTCCGAGATTCATGACGATAAAGTTTTCTTGTTTTCCTTGAATCAATCATTGTCATTTCTTAGAATTTTGTGATTATTTATTCTTGTGTAGTAGTTTATGAATTAAACTAAGTCCTATTTAGAATCAATATAATTTTGTATTTTTAAATTTTGAAAATGCCAATTTTCGTCTGTTCTAACTGAAATAATGTTTACTCATGTCGTGTAGGAGACAAGTAGACATAGAATTGTATAATAAAGTAAATCAAGTGATTGTTCCAAAAATGTTTCAAAATGATATGGTATTCGACGCGTATACGCAATATGCATAAATAGTGCCAGTTTGCTAGTGCACCGCATGCAAAGCATATCAAAAACCTATTTTCGACAGTTGACAAACCTGATATAGTCTCTGCCATCAGAGGCAGTCATAAAATAATGATGTAGCAGCATTTTGTTTTCCTCTTTGTCTTTAAATACATCTTTTGAGTAACATATTATTTTTTAAATCAAAATGAAACTTTAGTAACCGTGCTTGAATCCTTGTAAAATCTAAAAAAACTAAAAAAATAGTTTTGTCATAATCATATCAGTTTCTAATTTCCGAAGACATTTTCCGAAGAACTGCTTAACAATGTATGAAGTCTCCAAATATCCGATGAACAAGATTTTCTAAACTAAAATATGACGTTTATAATGTTATTTTTTGTAATAAATGGTGTTATTCTCTAAGGTTCTTGGGACCCGAAGAAAGTGAACGCTGACCAGTTGTTCAGACTGTTCTACTTGATTCACGAGGCCGCCATGTTGGAGCCCGAGTCACAAGTTCGAGGTACTGTCGTCATCATGGACTTTCATAATATGGGATGGACACAGGTCAGTATATTATTTACTTATATCCTATCACGCAAATTTATTTTGTCCATAGTGCATAGACATTAATCAATACAAATAAATAAAATTGAAGTGTCTGTTTGTAATGTCAAATAACAGATTTTTACTAAATGCATATGAAAGTATATACGGTACATATAAAAAACAAACAATTTTTAAATTTTTTGTCTGTCTGTTTGATCCGGGTAATCTCCGAAACGGCTGGACCGATTTTGTCACCGGTAGATAGCTGATGTTATAAGGAAGAATTTAGGCTTATATTAGAAAAATAAAAAGAAATAAATCCAATATACCTACCTAAGCTTAAATAATCAAATATCCGAATTCTTTTAAATTAAACAGGGGTGGAACCGCGTGGCACAGCTAGTTATAAATATATTCTGTTTGGCGCAAAACTATTACGCTACGAAACAATTTTCATGAAAATGACTTTGTAATTAAACCTTTGTACCGTAATACAGTAAGATACGTCGTGCTTGCTGCCATGATTAATTTCTTTGTACGTCAATATTTATTGTTTGTATTTAAAAGTATAATTGTTTTTTTAAATATATTTAAGCACCACGCAGTTGCTATTTCCTACGCAAATGCAAGAATTGCGTTCTAAAAAAATATAAATTATAACCCGTTATAATCTAAGATGTTTATTGTTATAACCCCTTTATATCGTTCATCTTCTGAGTTAACGTTAAGCACATGAGTCGAGTGCCGACTGCTTTCGTGACGAAATCCTATTTGTGCCATCTAAATTGACGTGTCGTCATGATAATCCAACGAAGTATTTGTCAAAACTAGTGTGTGGTTTAACATTACGCAGCAAGCAAATGTCGCTCACTCTTGTCGCTTTTGTATTATAGTGCAGTGTGCTTTGAACAAGTGTTTTAGTCCCTTGGTTTTTCAGGAAATAACTAATGCAAATAATTGTAGCTCGTTGTTTTATATGGTTTTCATTTATAATTATTGCATTGTTCCTCATTATTCAAGTGGAAAATGGAAACTTTCCTTATATCGATTGAAAATCATACTTCGAACAATGCACACATCCTCGAATTTTTAATACCTTGCGTTAGTTGGCATATACAAAAAAAAAACACAGCTGATATTTGTGCTAGGACTAAAAGATAACACCTATACTCGATATGAGTGTTGGATGTGGACGGATCACTTTCACTACGCATGCGCATGCTGATTTGAATATATCGTAACGATATATGTCAGCGCCTGTCACACAGTCATGTTGTGAGATTCATAACACAATTTGTTTGGATTTTATTGTTCTTTGACACTAATTTCTCTACTATTGTTGTTGTATCGTAGGGAAACCATCATCATATCAGCCAAAGGACGTCGACTGGTGAACAAACGCCTCGCCCATAGATTTCCACAATTTTATCGTCATTTTGGGGGAATTTACCAGTACTGACCATGATTAGCACGCAGGCTGGTAAGCGCAGTATGACTACTATTCCACAGAGGGGATGCTGCTGCTCGTCCCATTAGTCGCCTTTTACGATATCCACGGGAGGAGATGGAGTGGTGCTATATTCTTAATCCGGACACCATACGGAATACCTAGGGAATTATTGTTTCTATTAAAGGATTATTTTAACAGTCAAACTTAGCTCAGCAGATGGTACGGTATCTTGTTCACTAGGCGTTACTTAATCTGGGTATCCTATTATTATTAATAGATATGTATTTTTGTACTGTATGCATATTACAAGAGCAAAAGTTGAAGAGTTCTCCAAAAATATAAATTTTGTATGCCATTTCACGATTAATGGACATCTTGGCTGCAGAACGAAGGACTGATGAATCACTAAGTCCCTAAAACAAAGTGTAGGTATCTAGCTCAAAGTACAATGTGCATGTTTCTATATATTATGAACAAAGAAATGTGTGAAGTATGTCTTAGTGTGCTGTCACTCTTTATATAGCTTGCTTTATCTTTGTTTAAATGCGTAATTACGAAATAACAATATGTGCCTTATTACTGTAGGTGAATAAGGTGTATAATGATTTATTGGCCTTTAAAACACGGCCTTGTATAAATAGATAGTATATACTGCGGTTTTATTAATACAAAGTCTAACTCTAGAAATGATTAGAAGATTTTATGCGAAGTTGCTTAAGTGCGAATTAGAAGGTTCAACAAAAAGTGATAATACAATCATGACCAACGTATATTTGAGGAGTTCTCAATCAACTAAATAATATACTATTAGTAATCCAGTACCCACCGAAGGAAAAGTTACGACTGCGTGACACATATTGTGCAACCCCTTCATGTAGATATCTCATATTCAAATAGCAATTCGCTAAATGTGTCGTATCTTCAGTTGCATGCATGGTGAATATTATTATATTTGTATCTACACAAACAAAACCTTTGCAAACCGCCAAGCCGATTACGACGTTACCTACTTAGTACTACAAGATTATAGCTCTTATTGTAAACACTGAACAGGATCTTGTTTATCTGCTGCTGTTTATCTTATCAATGTTATAGGTATGAATTGTAATCACTTTGTAAGCAGATTGGCATATATTATTGGTTTCAAACGATTATAATTGTATCGACTTCTTCCAAACTATTATCTACGGGTTACCGGTGTTACCATGTCAATTTCACGAGTTTAGTTAATTTTCTCCATTCCAATTTCCATAACTGGCAACTTAAATGATTCCCATCATAATATCAGCCAAAGGACGTCCACTGCTAACCAAAGGTGGATTTCCACAACGAGCGGTCACATGCCGCCCTCATCCAATGACTTCAGACATCAGCCTTTACCATCATCGTCTGTCCATCTCGTTAAAGGTCGTCCCACGATGCGTTTTCCGGTGCGCGGTCTCCACTCGAAAACGAATCCGTTCAGCTCATAATTTCTAGCATAGCTCTCTCCATAGCTCGCCGAGTGACCTTGAGCTTTCTTATGAGGCTCATAGTGAGTTATCACGCCTCTGTTCCATATGTCAGCACTGGTAACACACACTGGTTAAAGATTTTTGTCTTGAGGCATTGCGGTATTGTTGACGAAAAGACGTTGCGAAGTATCCCGAACGCTGACAATGATTCCCATAGTTTAAAAAAAATCGAATTTCTTTTATTTTTGATACAGCATAGGCGAAACTCAGAAGGTCAGCTATGATCAGTGTTTAACTTGACAAATAAGCGGTCTCTTCCTTCCGGTTCCGGCGAAATTCCAAGAAGCGTCAAGTATGTTTTCCAATATACACAATTATTACCTTTAATAGTCACATCACGATCGGTCGGAAAGGTCGAAGCTGTTAGGTGTCCCATCGTCTGCTTTATATTAGGATCTGCGAAATGAATGCGGTTTGCGTGCCGTTCACGTAGCTTGCCTCATGATTGTGAGAACATATTGGTATCATTAAAAGCGTGTGAATCGCTAATAGCTACTACCGCGTTCTTTATAAGAATGCGATTTCGATTGTTTAGGTCAGGTATGGCGAATGTTCTAGTTTATCTATGGCAGAGGACCAATCAATAAATTGATCCAATAACAATATGGCTGAAACTATAACAGTAAAAATCGGTCTCCATGTTATATTAAGCTTAAATATATAATGTTTACTTCATTGTCACGTGCACATGCAGCCGACAGTTTTCCAAACAATAGCGTAGTTCATTAATATAATCAACCGAAAGAAATTACTCAAATTATAATGTGAAGTAATTGGAATTTAAAATCGTATTCGTCATCATCATTAATAATCATCAAACCTTCAACGTCTTTGCTCAAGGTTTTCTCTCAAGGGGCATCACGTCCGAGGCTGCTTGATCATTCCGGAGACTCGAGCTTTGTATCATATCAAAAGATCCTTCTATATTTAACGTCATTGTATTTCTATAGACCTTTAAGATTACCAATTGATTAAAAGCAAAATAACTTGGTAACAGTTCCTTAATATTAACCGCAGAATTACAGTTCTATGTTACGAAAATCGGAGCGGAAATTGGGCAAGCGTTGCTAGACGGTATTTTAATTAAACCCTTAGTACTATGTATGTGCGTGGTGCTATGTTAGGACCATTAAACATTTTAGCTTAACTGAAGATCAATATTTGAAGCAAACATCCGTACTTTGAGCACTGATATGGAAGGAAATGGGTGTTCCTTTACCTACATTAGTTAAGGACAATGTTAAACAAGGATGCAAAGCACACAGACGATACAAACCTGTTTATTCCGCAACCGGGTCGTGATGTATCGAGATTGTCCACTAGGGTTGCAATCCTCTTATTTTATATAACAACGCTGCGTAAGGTGCCATTGCGTAGTACTAAGAAATACATATTATGTATTATTGTGTTGTGAACAGGATATAGCATTATTCGATAAATTTATATGATTAGCAAAATTCGTTTCATTAGTTCTATTACTAGATGTAGGCTATAATTTTACTACTTTACGTACTTACTTATTAAGTATGTCATAAAGATTATATTTTAGATCCTTATGCTTTAAAAAATGATTTAGATAACATTGTTACAAACCGACGATAGCGGATCCATGAGTATTAAATGACAGATGATAAATTTTATAAAGTCTTGATAAATTGTTTCGTGTCGTAAGCTTTTATTAGTCTTGGCTTTCCTACTAGGTCTATTTTCTACGTTGGATTACAGTCATTACAGCCTCATGGTGGCTGAAAATAATCTGGCTTCTTGAAGCTCTGGCGAAGTTACAATTTGCAATGGAGCATATGTCATTTGTAATTTAATGTTGTCATGACAGGGGAATGCTGTCGCGTTTGGTGCCGTTTAGGTATCGGTTACGTGCAGAACAATCTAACGTTTGTGTGGACGCCGGTATTCTGAATTCACCGGATGCTTATTAGATTAAAATGTATTTATCGCGTCGTAGTGAGGGTTGTTATTAACGATTACTAATCACGCTGACAATACAATATAAATAAACATGGTGCAATCTATGAAACTTAATCTTCCACACCCGTTGTGTTAAGTATTGCTTTGTCACTAATTGTATCTCTGGTTAACTCATTAGGGATCATAAAGGCAATGTGGGTAACATTATCTAAGTACACCGGACATATATCATCCATTTAACGCCCCATATATATGTCTGTTAGAGTCAATGAGGAATCAAGTTACTAAAGAATATCTCTCATAGACTTGCTGTATTTGCGTAGCAATTTATGCGCTTTATTCTTTAAGATATGTACAATAAATAGGAACATGCTTCAGAGACAAAAACATCCCGAAAAGTGGAAAGGTATAAGTCAGAGTAGCGCCAGATGCATAATAAGTGGCCATGAGTGTTGCGAAAGCGCGGATCACTGACCGACGTCACCTAAGCCGGAAACGGTGGCTCGATCCTTGCCAAGTCGGAGGGCGTAGGTTATCAAATATTCGGTCACTCACCCAGCAGCTTCAAATAAATGATGTCTAATCTAACAGTCAAGCTGATTAAAATTAGTAATTATATGTTGACAAAATAATTTTAAATAATATAATTTGCGCAAAATGTATAAAAATACATGTAAATATAATTTCACGATATGGACTTCTATGCTCTTTAGCAGAAGAAAGTTTATGAAATAATACAATGTTTAAATCAGTTAGTTTAAGGAAGTGTTAAATGCAGTGGTTATGTGGGTACATTAATTAAATTAATGCTTGGGTTGATGGCATAACTCGGCAAAAGTTTAGAAACGAAAAAAACTTTCTGAATAGGACAACGAAACCGGGTAGGATAAGATTTTTATCTTATCCAACCGTTTTTTAGGTTATAATATACCTACCTATTAAATTTTAATGTTACCTTGCCAACAGACAATGGGCCTGACGCCCGCTTTCTCCAAACGGTTGCTGACGTTCATCCAGGACGCGATGCCGCTGCGGCTGAAGGAGGTGCACTTCGTGAAGCAGCCCATGATCTTCAACGTTGTGTGGAATATGTTCAAACCCTTCATCAGGGAGAAGCTTAAGAACAGAGTAAGTATATATTCGAAATGGTGATGAAGCATACTTTCATATTACGATATGCGAGGAATACGGATATTTTGAGAGAACTAATGTCTAGATGTTGAGGGACAAAGGACCTTTGAAGTACCTAAAAATAAAAGGAATTACTTCGAGTTGAGAACAAAGAAGTTTTAATTACATACACAGTTTCAATTTGCTTTTTAATATATATAAGGGACCTTTTTAAAAGTAAAAATACATAAATGACAATGAACCCAAGTCTGTGGTAGGGTACACAAGCGATTGTGCTAATTTTCTCTTTGTTGTTACTGAATTATCGTGCTGCATATGACTTTAACTTAACACCTATATTTTATTTATATTGTACCAAGTACATTTCGAATTTAAGTTCATTAGCAAGTAAGTAGGTAAAAGTCGTCATCGTTGCTATTAGAATCAAAATTTACATTTGCATTGTTAGCTGTTTGCATTAGAATCTTGCGCGATGCAACACTTTTTTTAAAGCTGCCCATAACGTAACTTCCAACATTTCCATGTTTTGACGACTCTAATGCTATCTAGTGTTATTAGTTTGTAACCAACTTCTCATTGTGTATACGTACACACTGCTACACATCAATCTGAACATATCTAGTTTAAGCTGATCTTTCATCATAAGGATAGCCTATACATTGCGAGATTAGCTTATACTGAAAATATAGAAGTTCAAAAATCATTTTTTGTTGTTGTGAAAGCGTAACAATATAGCACCACTTCATCTCCTCCCGTGGATGTCGTAAAAGGCGACTAAGGCACTCTAAATCAAAGAGATGGACAGCAGCGTCTCTTCTGTGGAACAGCATCATTCTGCGCTCACCAAGCGTGGTGAGTATCTGACACAATTGTGGAATTCTATGTGGATGGCCTTTGTTCAGTAGTGGACGTCGTTCGGTCGATATGATGATGAAGTTTTAAGGTATCAATTTGATTCAAATGTTATTTCTTTTACACTTGACGGGTCTGCACAGCAGGCGCAGTGGCTAAGCGATTGGGTTACGCGATACGTGTCGGGGGTTCGATCCACGCACAGAACAAATATTTGTATGATCCACAGATAGTTGTTTAGGGTCTGGGTGTTTGTGCATGTCAGATTTATGTCTCTAAACCCACGACACAGGAGAAACACTTGTGTGGGGTAACGTTAAAAAAGTTAATTTACTAACCGAATCGTATTCAAAGTTTTTATGCAGTGTGTTTACTTTCAGATTTTCTTCCACGGATCTAAGATGTCGTCCTTGCACAAGCACATGGGCCCGACACACTTGCCCGCTGACTATGGCGGTGAGCTCCCTGCCATCGACTACTCTGGCGCGGATTGGTATCCCGTCATCAACGACGTTCTGCCACACATCAACAACTGGAACACCTACGGGTTCGCCAAGATAGCGTAGACCTTATTAGTGACTATAAGACTTGTGACTGCCAATCGTGATTAAAGACCAAGCGAGGCAAACTCGCGAGGTATTCTTTGGGATCAACTGCTCAGGACAAGAACTTTAATCTCAATTTGTTCTAAGATGATACGATAAAGTCTGCTTTTCTACGTGTATGCAGAAATCGATGTGTGAAGCTTTAAATCTAATTTACTCGCTTTCTTTCACAAACTACGATCTTTTATCAAATTGTCAAATTTTATCTCTTAAAAGACAAGTAATGTTGCTAAATCACGTTTGGCAAACCACATCTATTACTCGTAATATATTGTCAATATCAATTTAGATTTTCGAATTTCTTTAAGACTTAAACAAAGTGGAGTATGTTTCAATACACATTTTGGTCTTAAGTTCTGACTTAGAGAGGTGATTAGGTAATAGTTAGATAATGCCATGTGCCCGAGCACCATTAGTATAATATCTGAGCTCTTCCATAATCAGGGTCTCTTATATAAGTATAGTTATTACCAAATTTAGAATTAGGAATGCATAAAATCAAAGACGACGAATTAGTTGGTAGTTTAACATAGTTCCAATTAATTATGTGTGAGTGAATGGTTAACAAATATTGTGTGAAAAATATTGACAACTAATGTAAGACTATAATTATAATTGTGTAATATGTTAACTGAACGACACTGGCTAGATGGCTGCGGTTAAGGAATTAATCGATAGTATATCTCATCTATGCAGGTTCTAGATTATTTTTATATGATTATGAAACGATAGGTCATTTATGACTTTAGAATAATTGTTGTTTGTGGCACATAATGAATGTTTATGCCCACGTGGATGCGAGCGAATTTCATGACACGTAGCTATGAACACTTTGTGGTGACCACAAAGTATTTATTTAAATTAGATATAGAAAAGGAATATGTTCCCGTTGATTGTGCACAACTCGCATATCCGTACTAAGGCTGTGAAAGTGATAAAGTACGGTGCCAGTTCTGAATTATTTAATTATACAAAATTAAGATATATGTTACTCTACATTTACTGTACGTTTGTATTTCAATAGCATTAGGGATTGGTAGATCGATGGCATTGAAAACAGCTCATATTTACCATAATTAGTTTACAAGTCTCAGTGATATATAATGTATACAGATAAACAAAGGGTTTTCTAGAACCAATGAAAGACCGAAATGCTATATTTCGTCGCTTTTTAAGTCCACCTTATTGCGAATGCCAATAATGTTCCTGAATATGTTGGCGGTTCCAAATTCAGAAAGATGCTATAAAATATGTATCCTTAATGGTTGTTGGCGTGGACATTAAATTGCATCTAGATAATTATATGAAATAAAGTTTATATTATATTATAATGTTGATTTACTTTAAATGTAATGAATATGTTGTATCAGCTACTAGTAATTACATGTAAGTAATGTTATCATTCCTATATTGCCGTAATCTTTGAGAATAATTAAACCATTGATGTGCATGTCTGTAACATCGACGGCTTTTCTTGTTGTGCATAATGTCACATTTGCCTTTAGCAGACTCATTCCAATCATTATATTGTTTTCATAGGTTTGTAAGTGATACTTTTATAGTACGAACGATGATAATACCTGATTTGCTCAATATAAACATATGTTGGATATGAAACGCATTAAATTCCTATTGCGTTTTGGTTTTGATAGGCATTATATTAATTTGAATAAAGTTAAAAAATGATATGTTTCTTTATATCACTTTCCTGCCGTTCCGTATTGTCTTCTTACCTTCTCCTCCAAAAAAAGGTTTTAGTAAGACAAGAATGTTATGATAATCCTGAAACTGGATTAATACTTTGACACCGACTCAAGCAGGCAGATTTAGGAGTGCTAACGCTGATCGCAAGCGCAGCACAAACAAATTATGTTTATGGCTCCATAACTTAATAAGTAATAGACAAGTACCTATAAGTAATTCCTTACAATAAGTGAACTTTCGACCATGTTGTACATGTTGGAGTTGAAAGAAGATCGAAGTAAGATGAAATTAGGTCTAATTACCGACCAAGGTTATTCATCATTATTATCATATCAGCCAAAGCACGTCCACTGCTAAACAAAGGCCTCCCCCATAGATTTCCACAACTAACTGCGTTGTATTTTTTATAGGAATTTATCAGATCACAAAAGTGACGTTGTTAGTGTAGATTACTGATAGGTAGTAGAAATGTTGGCTATACACTGCTTCTGTTTTAACATTATTATTAGATACACATCCTGGAAATAACCAATTATTGTAATAATTGACTGATTTAAGAGGATAAATATGATTGGTTAAAATCGAAGAAAGATGATGGACAAAGGCGTTAAAAAATTGTGGCCAATGAATGCTAAACGGCCCACCAGTTGGTCGGACGACAAGGACTGCACAGGACAGAAGAAATACCTGTATTTTATGATGATGAAGAGAATAACAAATAAATATGTGTATAGTCTGCAGGTTTGTTTCAGGTTATGGATATATGTAAAATTCTCAAGATTCAGGGGAAGTCACCGATAATAATTTACACCGCGTTTAGGTAGTTAACGTGTAATACAATAGTTCCTTGTTTTGACTATCATTCATCCTGCAGAGCTACTTTAGTTAGTTAGTTATGACGTACCTCATTACGTCGCCTGTGCTACAAAGCATTCATTATAGTTTACATTATAGCCAAGTAAACACGCTGACATTTTAGTGGTCTTGTAAATAGCCTGTGCTCACTTTATTATAATACCCAATCAGCACATAAACTCTGCGCATATATAAACTCTTACAAAAGTTCACACGTGTTAATACAGCTGTATATTGCCATTCAGCCTACTATGGCTACTATTCGAAACAGCTTAACAAGAACTGTACTATGCTAGAGAAATACAACTATAATTACGCTATCAGTGTTTATTTTGTACATTTTCAACATCTCTATTCAGCCTTCAGTAGTTTCTAATATTGTTAAATGAATAAGGACAATTTTGCAGAGAAAAATATTCCAAGTGCTGTAGAAGATGGTACTTATTTGGGAACTTCGATGACGCTGCCTTTATAACAGGTTGTGTGTGAACTATTATAAAGTCTATAGATGTACAATGGATGTAGTGTAGTGCACTTTAACGCATGGTGCTGAATATGTTTCCCGCTAATCATATCGCCGATGTTACAATCCGCATAGTGGCTGTTGAAAATTCACGAGAACGCATGCATGCATAGTTATTTAAGAGAACCTGTATGTATGTGCCGTGTGGTGCCGGCTCAGAATACCACCACCCCATCTCCTCCCGTGAAAGTCGATTAAGGGATTAGCCGGAGGATGGGCAGCAGCGTCCTTCGAGTACATTAACAACTCAACTGCGATCGCCATCCCGTCTGCCAAGCGTGGCGATTATGGCAAATCCCCCTAATGAGCCCACCACACCCATATCGGTCGTTGTGGTGATCTTTGGGGGAGGCCTGTGTCCAGCAGTGGACTTCATTCGGCCAAAATGATGATGATGATGTATGTATAAAATTTATTGCAGTAGGAGTTAATTTAATAATAGTTCACATGAGATAATTTTAATTAGAATTTGGCAGAAAAAATGTTTATTTTTCAGCATGAAATTGAATCGGATACTGGGTAGCGATATGTACAGCATAAGTAAGCAGATATCCTTCAAAGATTCGCGCCCCCGGACTCAAGCCTAAGGCTCCCTTTCCACCAGGGATGTGCGAGGATGCGTAGCGAGGGATGTGTGCGATACCCACCTACAGAATCGTGTTGATTTTCATAGCCTCAGTCCGTAAGATTGTGCTGAACGTATATTGGGTTTTTTAGGTATTGACGCAAGCTCTCACCCCCTTCAGTATGTCGTGCTATTTACTGGACACCCTGTACAGGCCTTAGCAAGCGAAATCTTCATATAGCTGTCTATTTTTAAGCAATTCATCTTAACCCAGGCATCATGAATAACATAATATGTGGTTACTATAATACTAAACTTTTTCTACTTCTAACTCCGGCTGCCACAGATCAAGTCACGCTGGAAAACTGGCCATTCCATCAGACTATGATGATACTAGAAAAAACAAAAAGTCTGGTTGCCTGTAGGCTTTATTATGACTAAGTATGGCCTACGATCAAAACGATGCATTGTATTTTAATTCAGGCGTTATATGGTAAATGTTTCTATTCTTATAAATCTGCCACTTACAACATAGTGTGAGGATTTTTATTATACTACCGTATAAAATGAATTCGAAAAGATTATTTGACAGCAGGATACGTACGTGAACTCTCACAATCGCAATCTAATTAACTATAATAGACTGCCAGGCTACTGCTTTGTTACTGAATAGGCAAATGTTTGTATTCTTATAAATCTGCCGCTTAGGACATAGACACTTAGTTTCTTTTGGATATGGCGTGAGGATTTTTATTATAGTTGTGCCTATGCTGAATTCGTTGTTATTCTATAAAATAAAAGTTTCAACATCTATCACATTACACACCGGTTATGGTTCTGTAGAACCTGATAAGCAGGTTGCATTCAGTATAATAACCAAATCTAGTATTTACAGATAATCATGCACTTAAATAGAATTTTAGTACATAGACTACATAACAGTGAAACAATAAGAACTGGCGTAGACGAGAGCAAGCAGACGACCATTAGGATGTATGCAGTGGCAGAGGACAGGAGTAATTGCAAACATTAAGACGAGTGTATTTGTTTCTTTTCTACACATTAATATAGATAATAGTGCTTAGTGTTGGATACAGGGGCATCGATTTCTTGTACATAGGAACAGCTGGCAACGGAATTGTAGCTGCACTATACCGTTGACCATGAAGATAAATGTTTTGTTCGTTCCATATCGGGCTCTCATCTAAATATTCTTGAGGAAGTATTATTAAATGATATGGTTGGTTTGTCTTCATTTAGAAACAGGTTTTTAGTGGTAAAGACTTTAAACAAGGATTGTTACTTGGACTAGACTTCTTTAAGTGTCAAAGACGATGTATACTACAGTATAACTAGCAAAAACTCAGAAGAAATGTATACCATCGATTTGCAATTTATAACAAACTAAAAAAAGTTAACCACATTTCCAGGGCGACATAATCGCGCTGTGATTAAGCCCTTAATAATAATGATGCAGTGATCGACTTCAAAGGCATTATCTGTTATTCTTAAATATGACAGCTTGACTGTATCACATATAGTGGAATGTTGGGATTACTAAAATAATGATAATATATCTCTTTTTAGATGAGAACTCAGACTGAATTCCTAAAATTGATTCATCATCATCATAACAGCCATTTATACGTCCACAGCTGAACAAAGGCCTCCCTCATAGATTTCCACAACTGTGTTCACATTTTGGGGGGTATTTGCCAATACTCACCACGCTTGGCAGGCGTCTGGCCACTGTTCCACAGAAGGGATGCTGCTTCCCATCCCTCTGGTTTAGAGTCCCTTAGTCGCCTTTACGACATCCAACGGGAGGAGATGGAGTGGGGCTATATTCTTAATCCAGACATTGAAATTGATTATCTTTTTTAACCGACTTCAAAAAGGAGGAGGTTCTTAATTCAATGGGTATTTTTTTATGTATATACACCGATTACTCCTAGATTTGTAGACTTAGTTAGTATAGTTATTTTTATATTTATTATAAAAGTTTTATCTATGTCTATACAAATAAATAACATTGAAGTGTCTGTTTGTAATGTCAAAATAAATAGCTTTTTACTTATGAATGTATATACGGTACCTACAACAATAAAACTGTTTATTTTTGTCTGTCTGTCGGTCTTTCTGTCTGTCTGTCTATTTGTTCCCGCTTATCTCCGAAACGGCTGCACCGATGTCTACGGGACTTTCACTGGCAGATAGCTGATGTTATAAGGAATAACTTAGGCTACTTTTATTTTATTTATAGTACTTCAATGTCGAGTTTATCCGGGCGATGGTTAACATTGCTAGGGTCGTGGGTGGGAGACATTGGGGCGATGATGTCAAAATTGAGAAGGGTACTGAGGGAGAATAATTTACTTCCTCTGTGGTGGGTGAGACTATTTGGAATTGTGTCACCCACCACAACTCATGTTTGGCATTGAAATCCCCCGCCACTATGACGGAGTCACCTAGATCGTACAGTGCTTCAAGATCCGTTTGGGTTAGATCGTCTTGGGTATTGGGTGTTATGTAAGCCGGTGTCGTCGTGTAAGGTGATCGGTTGGTGACCTATGCCTATCCTGTACACATATGCCTTTAGATTGGAAAGGGACGGGGTATCTAAGGGCATACAATAGACGGATCTCTTATAGTAAACAAGAGTGCCTCCTCCACGGGAGTGGGTTCTATCATTGCGCACTATATCATAGTTTGCAATTCCAGGGTTCCTGTGAAAGGGTTTCAAAAAGGTCTCTTGTATCAACATGATGTCAATAAGGTGGTCGCGGAGGCATAAGGCGATCTCATATTTTTGGCCATTGATGCTGTTTGCATTGAAGGTGTCTATTTTTAGGGATCGGGGTTTGATTCTGCACCTGCTTTGTAAGTCGCAACTTTTAAATAAATAGACATATTATACGAAATACATATGACGGTCGGCGGACGACCGAGCTCAAGCCTCACTGCCTATTCGTATTGGTGGCCTCGGATTTTGTTACGGAATAAATTAATCAGTCCATTAATGCTGTAGAGCGTGCCAGCCTTCTTGCTGTGGATGAATGGGAGTCGGGACTATGGCCTCAGGCGCTCCCATCGTCCAACATAGGCACTATGTCGGACCACAACACTTTTCAGCTCGCTGTATGCCTACGTTTATATGCTCCTTGTGTTGTTCCTCATCGATGTCACTGTGGTGAAGCTGTCGACTGCCTCGGACACCATGGCCTATCTTGCAGTAAAAGTGCAGGCGGCATAGCACGGCATGCCAATATTAATGACATTATACGTCGTGCTCTTATCACTGCCGGCGTGTCAGCTGTTTTGGAACCCAATGGCTTGGCACGTAACGATGGCAAATCACCAGAAGTATGTCGTTACTGCCATGGAGGAATGGTAGGCCTCTGATGTGGACGCAACTTGTATCGACGCCCTTGCGCCATCTCATCTTCCAAGAATGGCAGGCTACACTGGAGCTGCTGCTTCTGTAGCAGAAGCCCTCAAACGGTACAAATACAATAAGCTAATCGGTAACTATTTTTAGCCGTTCGGGGTAATTGCTACATATTAGCTAGCACATATCCTTATACATTTGAATACATAATCAGCCCATTACTGCCCACTGCTGGGCACGGGCTTTTTTCTCATGATGAGGAAGGTTAGGCCTTAGTCCACCACGCTGGCATAGTGTGGATTGGCGGACTATACTCATCATTGAGAGCATTTTGAAGCCCTCTCAGGTAAGCAGGTTTCTTCACGATGTTTTCCTTCACCGTTAACGCAAGTGATAATAGAATTCTGATCTGCACATGAATCTGAAAAGTCAGATGTGCAGGCCGGGATCGAACTCAGACTCTCATGTATCGAAGGCAAGCGTTCTACCACTAGGCTTTCATTATATTTGAATAATAAACAATAAAAGAACACTGGCAAGATAAGAAGTATTTTATGTTCTAGTTGAGTTTGGCCAGAAAATTCATGACGCGAGATAGAGTTGTCGAGTTACATACAGGCTTTTAGATGTGAGTTGCGAACACTTTAAATCTGTCTTTTGGGACATTCTAATAAAAGTTCTGTTATGCACTAGAATTTAAAATGTTTACTGTAAATATTTAAATGGAAATTGAAATTCAAATAGGCATTCAGAACACTTATTTATGTTAAGAATCCTATAGTGCATTGAGAAGAGGTATTTGTTTAGGGTACAAGTGAACGGCGCCGCGGACTCCATGGCGGATGGCGGTGGTGGGATACCGTTAAGATGGGCTTACAATGGCCAGACCATTAAGCACTATATCGCGGCGGTCGGCGCGCGGTTGTACTCCACTCTATATATATTTTATACATCTTTTACTCACTAATTCAAACGCTTCGGAAACTAAGACGCGGGCACTTGGCTACGAAGTTCATATCTTATCCGTAGAGATAATATACCTATGTGTCACAAGTTGTGATAATTAATATAATATCTTGCGCGTAAAAACTGTGTCGAGTGAAAATGCAAGTGAATGGTGTTCGAGTGGCGAGGTTCTGCTGACACGCATTAAGTCAGACCTACGTTTATAATCTGCTGACTGTATTACATCAATGCAAGATCAGTAAAAAACATTCTTGAGAATATTAATTATAATCGAACAAATTCGAAGTCATCTTTCGTAACCTGAATAACAATGGAAGTACAATACGGCACCGATGGTGTACCGTTTGTGACATGGGGAGATAATAAAATTCTTTTGGAGCTTAATCCAATTGACGATGCATTTTGTTTGGAAAAAGCTGAGAAAGAATTGAGAGAAACTCCCCAAGTAGCCGAGAACGCTCTAATAGAGTTACGAAAACTTTTAAAAAGTAAGTAAAGCAGTTGTTTTTATATGTAAATATCCAATTCTCTTTTGTAGTTTCCTAGAAAGGAAATAGAAACTAGCTTGTTTTAAAAAAAAATCTTTACTCGTGTAAATTACTTATGTCAAGTGTAATTCCTACTTGCAGTTGATGAAGTCAATGTTTTTATGTTCATTGTTTTTGTTATGCATGTGTACATATAAAGTGTGTAAACCTTCCAATGATGAGACTGTCAAACGCAACGTAAATGTTACCTACTTAATAAATAAAAGCTACATGTTTACTTGTTTCACGAGTACTTCTATGCCCAAAGTTAGTTTTTATTAGATGATTATTAACATATGACTATGTTAATAAGATATATATAAGATAAACACAAAGATCAGAAACACGGTTTAAGTTGTCAAAACGAATTTAAGTAAAATGAGAGCTGTAATCATTTCGCGTGTATGAAATGAAAGTAAAATGAGGAGATTTCGACGCTTTCTCTTCCACAATCTCGTGCAGAAATGTTATAAAATCAGAACGAGAAACAACGCAATGAAATCCATGTTAGCATGTCTTAAGTAGGTATAATATTATGTATTACACATTACGTGGCTGTTTCACTCACAATAAAACATCACAGAGCTACCCAATGTAATTGACATCCATATGTAATTTGCGGCCCTGTAAAATAGCTTCCTTGCTATTAGCAGATAATATCTTAGTTAGGTATATTTTTTGCTATTTGCGGTTGAAGTTGCAAAACAAAAAGTAAAGTGTTTCTCATGAAGTAAACTGACGTACGCACATACTAAGCTATATATTAAGCTTAAATTACCAGTATAAGCTGATCTCGCATTGTATTGGCTTTCCATACAATGAGATTTCAAGCGAAACTGAATTTGTATAGCTTGATGTGCAGCCGTGTGTACATAACTATAATTTTAGCAAGTTATGATCGTAATTTGTTTTTGTTGAAAATATTATTTGAGTTTTCTAAATTCAAATGTGTGAAATTTTGAAAGGTTTTTGGTGGGTTTAGGGTGTAAAACATATAACGAGCATTATGGAGGTTAATGTATAAAAAAAAACATACCACTGTAATATAATTATTATTTGTCATAGCAGTTAACGGATGACCAGTCCCAACAGACGGCACCCATTCACGAGTATGACGCATGCATAAGCATCTCTCTCAACTCAACCATATTGTCGGGAACCGAAGTCCGAACGACCCGATACACAACGCCACCGCCAGCAAGACATTTTAGTGAGCATGACAGACCAATACTACTAAGCAAAAGGCAAAATATGGATACTATATATATAACATTAATGGCTACATGATGCTCGCACATTTACAATTTTATGATTAATTAATTTAATAATGTCAAAAGATTAAGAAAATATTAGAATGTAAAATGCAGTCATTATATTAAACATAAGCAAATAATTTATATCATAAATATAGAATTCAATTTTAAATAAGTCAAATTAAATATCAAGATGTCTACAAAAAATTTACTCCAATTTCTTTGTAAACTGTAAAGCATTGATTGAGAGTAGCAACACTTCAATCATGCGAACATTATAAAATATATTATAAAGCGCCAGAGGGTCGCAGACTCGCAGTGTGCAGGAGGGAAACGTTTGCCAGACATCGCTATCGTTGATGTAATGATTTGTATTATAGTAGGCTTTCGAAATTAAAATGCGCTTAATCAATCATTTGAATCTTATTTCTGGTAAGTCAGTAATAATAAAGTAATTTTGTTATAGAATCTAATACTGTTTCCCATAAATGACTTGCTGGTTCTGCTTAGTCTAAACCCAGGTACAACCAACTTGTTCTTGTTACGAGTATTTAAGCTGTGCACGTCACTTTTCTTACTAAAATTTGATATATATTTGCGGATATACATAATGATTTGGAAAATATATAATATAAGGATGGTAGAGTAAGAAAGTTTGTTTCCTTAAATAGTTCCTGGAGTGACTCATCATCACTCGCGTGTCTGTCTGTTTGTCCGTCTGGCACAGCGAATTTGCTCCGAATCTTCTTCACTGATTAATCAATACACATTTCTTGTGCGCTAACAACCAGACCCGAAACAGTTATCTATAGGTCATACAAAAAATATTTGCTTGCTATGAGATGGGGTGATGGTATTTTTTGCCGGCACCATACGACAAATGCTTGTGCTTGAATTATATAATGAAAAAAAAAGTTATTATCATCGTCCTAACCATAATACGTATGTTTATCTAGACGACATTATTATAGTTTGCGTCATAGAATAAAATTTAATATATACCTACATTGAAATCTAATGATTTAGAAATACTAGTTTATATTGTGTGAGAGTACAATAAGAGTAAATTTTTATGGGTACCATAAAGTCGTTCCGAATAATGTGATGGCAGCGCGGTCGTGCTAAGAAGCATCCTCCTGGCACGTTCAAGTTAAATACATTTTAATTCAGGAACAGTAAGAGTATAATTTTACAAAAAAAAAACTAAAAGGTACGGTACAATTAAGTACATTTAAATCGAAGAATTTGTACCGCAAAGGAAACGATGAAATCTTATGTGGACGTGCTTTCTAGCATCACACGAAAAATTTTAAATGTGTGAAAATGTAATATAAAGTTTCTTCTTTTTTTAATTTTGCTGTAGTAAATAATCCTCAGTAACGGGGACGTGTTCAGAAAATTCCATGATCTACAAGTAATTATTGATTTATAGTCCGGACAATTAGTAACAGTGAATCCGTCAAATTGTATATTTATTTTTTATGCACATTACATTATTATTTCTGGTGCCCAAACTTATGGTTAAAACAAAATGGCGAAAGTTTTGCGTTGAAACGGTTAGATTTTTCTTCAGCTGCGTTATCTATCGTATTACTGGATGCAAAAATGTAGTGAATTTATTAACCATTTGGACGATTATATTTGTTGCATGTTAAAAGCCTTTGAGTTTCGGGTGTAGCGTAGAGGTAGTAGAGCTGAGGCTCAGGTACCAAGACTTAACTAATGTAAAGCCACGCGTCGGGAGTAGCGAGACATTGTAGATATAAAGTACATACTCGTATGTGCGCACTTGCACCCTCCCCAATCTGCAGACTTCGCAAGCACCTCGATCGCAATAAAATGGGTCGGCAAAATTGTATCGAAATTGTATATAATATAGGAATTTTATGTAATTCCTATGAATTTAGGGAATGTGTAAAATGTTTTTATTGGATACAAATGATTAAACAATATCTTTGACATTTTTAATACATTTCTGCTGAGTATTATAGCTAATTCAATATTTGCAGCAATATTAGTAATAAAGAGCCAAATCGTTTGCAGCATTGCCACTGGCCCATTGGTGTTACTGTTAGGTCAAAGTACGCGTTAGATAACGCCCGACATAGGAAAAAGGAGGACGGGTGGACAGTTTTATCGTAAAGGACGAACGTGTCCTCCATTTGGTAACTCTAGTCTAGGAGCATGGAATTTTGCACAAGAGTTAGAACGGAGGTAGAACACTGAGAAGGGATTTCTAAAATTCATCCCCTGAGGGGTTTAATTAAAGGGTTGAACCGGCCACACGGTAGTTATAAAATTCACTCAAAAATTATAGTGCGTGTTTGTCTTATGAGTTGGCCACCTAAATAATTACATGTCTGTAAAGTAGCGACTTACTCTTTCAGACATGTTCAAGTATCTAATTGCACGGCCATTTGCTGCAATGAATTCTAATGGTAGGTACCTATGTAATTAAAGTCACGTCTTACAGCAGTTTCCTTTGGCCTTGGTCTTCAATTCCTTTTATTGTTTTTGTAGCGGATAAAACAACATATGTTACAGGATTAAATTTCATCGTCATCATATCAGCTAAAGGATGTAGCACTGCTGAACAAAGGCCTCCCCATAGATTTGTGTAGTCGTTTTGGTGGGAATTTGCCAGTACTCACCGCGCTTGGCAGCCGGGTTGGTGAGCACAGAATGGCTATCTACTGTTTTACAGAAGGGACGGTACTGACAATCCGGTTTAGAGTCCCTCAGTCGCCTTTTACAACATCCATAGGAAGCATAATTATAATTTGGTTCAACTATTGTAAAACTTTTTTGCGCTCCTGTAATGTTTGGTCTTGGTTGATATTTGTGGATGTTTATTGGCTCTACAAACATTCACACTATACAGTCCGGCAGATGCTGCATGCAGGGCCGGGAGGGCAAGGTTTTGAGTAGGCCTCTTAACTGTGTTATTTTAGACACAGCCCAGATCTTAATCGAAATCATGAATGGCTCAGACCAGTAGTAATAGGTCATAAAGCTACGAAGGCATTATATCCAACAGATAATTGCTAACTATTCAGAAACTGTGACAGCGACGGCTTCACATAGAACAAAATTCTTTTCATATCGTGGAGGGACTAGTTATGCGCTTTCTAATTGGCGCGTAAATTACCTTATACTTGAGTACGAGTTACGTAGGAATAGCGATTGGACACTTACTTGGAAAGTTGCATTCATTAAACTAATAATTAGACAAGACAGTTTGATGTAAACAAATAGACGGCACTATAATCTGTATGTAACAGATGTATATGAACATAAAAAAGTTGTTTTTTGTAGAATAATATCGTATCGAGACTATATAAATTGCTTAAAAAACAACTGCTAACAGCTGTTCTTCGTAACATTGTTTGATAATTATGCATTTCAAAGTGTTTAAAAATATGTCTGTACTCTGTTACTGTTTACGAAAATAGAATTTCATTGATATTCAAATTTGTGTAAAGCTGCTGAGTCGATTTGTAATGTACTGATTTGTATGAAGGACGTCACATAGCGCCGTGACGCCCGGCGTGTGGCGCCACGCCGACGTCCAGTCCCGCCCGCTGTATGCTTTAACATAATTATGATTCACAAACCATCACGCTTTTGGACAAGGGGAGATGAACAAAAGAGTGTAACTATAGATTGTTAGGCTTTAAGTTGTGATGTTCACAACGAAGACGTAAGAGATGTTGCCTTATTGTTCTGTGTGGTTTCCGGAAAAGAATAGACCAACCCACTCCACCTATGCGTTTCGTAAAAGTAGTAGTAGTTGTTTTCTACTAACAAAACCTTTGCATACGTTAAAATCGGATAATGGACTATATACCGTATTATGTGTATAATAATATCTCTTCTGGTGGTAGGTCTCTTATTGAAAGAGTCCGGCTTAGTAACACCCCACTGCCAAATGTTCGCCACTAAGCAAATAAATTACTGAGACTAGACTAAATATCTAATGCCTCAAGGTGACTAGCAGTGTGGTGCCACACAACACTGGCTCTAGGTGGCATTACTATTGTTAAGGGCAGGCGTGACCAATAAACAGCCGAATGACTAGTTCGTCTCGGCACTCAATAGTATAAAAAAAATACACTGAAGCATAAGACTGATATTTTAAGATCGCATATGTATTTAAAACTATTAAATATCAAAAGTTTTAATAGGCATTAATTAAAATTATAGAATTTCCACACAGTTATCATTAATTATGACTATCTTGAAAGACAATATTACATGTATTTTTTACATTTTGTCTCATTTCTTAGGATATCATATATCAACACACACACAAATAAAAACGCTGTAATAAAATGATGAAAAAATTATTTCTTTTTGTGCTCGAATCATCATCATCCTCATTTCGGCCGAACAAAGTCCACTGCTGGACACAGGTCTCCCCCAAAGATCACCTCAACGACCTATATGGGTGTTTTGTGTGCTCACTAGGTGGTTATGCCTTAACCGCCACGCTTGACAGGTGGGTAGGCGATCGCAGTTGAGTTGTTAATGTACTCGAAGGATGCTGCTGCCCATCTTACACTTTTGGCTAATCCCATAGTCGCCTTTTACGATACCCACGGGATGAGATGGGTTGGTAGCCGGCACACGGCTCGGATAGCAACTTTTATTTATTAATAATTGCAAATAAGGCATTTACAACTTATCTTTAATTAAACCCGATTCCTACAAACTACTGATTTACTAATTGTCCCCTTGAAAAGAAGTTAACAATTTTTGTAGGACTAATGTATGGATATAGAGATAATTAATTAGCGAAACCCTTATAATAGGAAAGAGCTATTGAATGTTATAAAATTAACCTTGTAATTATATTTGTATTGATTGTAAACATAATAATCGCGATAGTACCAGGAAATTTCAACTAACTATCTAATTAAACTTAAACGAGAACTCATCTATTCAAATAAATAAAATTGAAGTGTCTGTTTGTAATGTCAAAATAACAGCTATTTACTAAATGCATATAAACGTATATACAGTAATTATAACAAAATAACAATTGTTTTTTTTGTCCTTCTGTTTGTTCTGGCTAATCTCCAAAACGGCTAGACCGATTTTGACGCGGCTTTCACTAGCAGCTGATGTTATAAAGAATAGATAAGGATTTTTTGTAAAGATTAGGTTTCGGCGAAAAATATTTAAAACCCATGTAATCCAATATATATACTAATCATATAATAAACGGCGGTTGAAACCGCGGGATAGCTAGTATTACAATAAAACACTTGTAATCGTATTACGTCGGTTTAATACACTTTTTTTTCCTGTTTGCGGGGTTTGGGGTCGTAGGATGACTGTATTCGTAACTAACTCGTATTAGTTAAGTACTTCATAATTTTTTTATTTCATAATGCTCCCATGTATTGCTAATAGTATAAACTTTTTTTCTTTGTATTTTAAATAATTCAGGTCTCACAGTATACCTATACGAAATTCTGGTTGTTTATATGGCTAATAGGAAGTGTGGTGCCGGCTGTGAATAGCACCGGCCCGTCTTATACCGTGGGTGTCGTAAAAGGCGACTATGGGATTATCCGGAAGATGGGCAGCAACGTCCTTCGAGCACATTACCAACTCAACTGCGATCACCAACCTGCCTGCCGCGTGACGGTGGTAAAATCCCCTAATCAGTACACAACACACCCAGACGTGTTATTGCGGCGATCTTTGGGGGAAGCCTGTGTCCAGCGGTGGACTTTATTCGGCTGAAATTATGGTGATGATATGGATAATGATAATTAATCATAATTTCAATTTTTTTTCAGAGGAGGCATCTCTTTACATTCCCCTTGAGCGAGACGATTTTCTACTGAAATTCCTCAGACCGTGCAAATTCTATCCTGAGAGTGCATTGAAAAAGGTAGATACATAGTCATATTGATAGTTAAGTTATATTAATAGCTACTAGTTTTCTCTGCTACCTATAATTCGTTAACCTTTAAAGGAAGAGTGAATAGGCATCTTCTGGGTGCACTCGTTCCGAAGAATACGACACCCCCTCCCCAGCAGCGAGAGAAAAGCAAGAAATAAATTTCAACGAGCGTGTTGCGGTCAGTTGCGGTAGCCTTTTTCGACTAAGGACTTCAAATGTGTAAATAGCTCTGTAACAGGGTTTAGCGTCATCATATCAGCCAAAGGACCTCCACTGCTGAACAAATGCCTTTAGATTTCCAGAACGAGCAGTTATATGCCGCTCTCATCCAATGACTCCCAGCGACCTTCACTAGGTCATCTGTCCACCTCGTTGGAGGTCGTTCAACGCTGCGTTTTCCTTTTTGTTTGGCTCACACCTCTCTGCAATGGAATTGCTCTTGTGCCCTGTTCATGTACTCGGACCGATATGGTGGCGTTTCTGTATAAGCACTTCGATGTACCTATAGTCAATCTGGCACCGTTGCAGAGATTGTAAGCACTTTCCAGGTTTCGATCGAATCGAATGCTTTCTCATAGTCCACAAACGCTAAGCATAGTAGCAGATTATAATCCTCGATCTTCTCTATAACCTGCCGCAGTGTATGGAGTGGTCTATGGTACTAAAACCTATTCGGAAACCGGCTTGTTTGGGAGTATAGAAGTCATGAAACCTGCGCTGGAGACGATTCGTGATGATTCTTGAAAACAGCTTATAAGAATCAGAAGCGAGATGGGTCTATAATTCTTCAACATGGTGTTGTCACCCTTTTTGGAGAAGAGCTCCATCGCGCCTCTGTACGATGCTTCCGGCATTGTGCCCGAGAGTAGGACGTAACTGAATAGCTTCTAAAGGACTTTGGGACCCGGTGTTCCACCCGCTTTCAGAAGCTCTGTCGTAATTCCGTTATCACGCGCACATATAAATGAAAACAATATTTTGACTAACCTCGACGTTTCGGCCAAGTTGCATTGACCGTGGTCACGCGAAGACCTTCTTGATTAATCTGTGTGCAAAAAGTACCGATATCGATCCCTTTGGGAATCCCTGCTCTAAACCATGGGTTGGCAACCTTTTGTAATACGAAGGCCACACATTTTACGCGGGTATTAGTGAGTGCATGTCATAACGCTGTATACAAAAACTGTTTAAGTAACACACAGTACTACATTTTTAATCGTCTTCACTGTACATTTTGAGAGCTACACCGAGGCGACTTGCGGGCGCTGGTTACCGACTGCTGCTGTAAACTATAAGCCCGTGCCTTTATAGGCTTATATATTTTTTCTGATTATAGATAGAAGCATACTACAAGTTTAGATTGGCACACTCAGATTACTGTCACGACCTGTTACCCTCGAATGTTCGCTCCCCATTTGAACATTCGATTGTGTCTATCCTGGCACCACGAGACCAGCACGGACGTCGCATTATCTTGGTAGAATCTGGAGGTTGGTATACAAACATTATACGTGGTATAGTTTTAATATTTACTTGCATTACAAGTAAATATAATTCCAAAATTTGCGACTTCGGTTCCAAGAGTGTCAAGCAGCCGAGAGAAGTCATTTGGACAACATTATTTTTAGGTCTTAAAAATTCCTGTTTCTAATTTTTTTAAATACACATACATTTTTGTTATGTTTCGTAGTTCCTTTTTAATAGAATATTGAAACCGCCAACACCCTTATGGCCCACCCTGTATAAGACCGAGTTGCCGAGGCTGTGAAAGGACCTGGCAAAGATTAGCCTCCTCCTTTTCTACTTTTGGCGACTAAAAAGTGGCTTAAGCTCGATTAAGCGGATAGGTCCTGCGTGCTTGACGGTAGCACGCATGTGGTCACGCGCTGCCGTAGGACGCTTCGGGGGATCCTTTACAGTCCCCCTGGGGGGGTGACCGCTTTACAGTCACCCTCTCCGAGATGTGCCAATAGGCGTGGCACCAGTGGGCGGGTCTAGTGTGATCATACGAGGACCTGGAGCCTCCCTTACGTGCCGAAGATGACCGCTCCAGTGGTTTTAGCCGGTAGGAGTCCGGCATACCCCTTCGTCCTTCCCCGGGGCGAAGGAAGTTCATGAAGAATTTCCACTGGGCGCCAATAAAAAAAAAAAGGTCCTGCGTGCTTAAAATAACATACAGTCTTTAACCTTTTCGGGCTGATATGAGCATAGGGCACGGGAAGGTGATTTGTCTGTTCGATGTTCAATAAAACCTACTTACGAAATAGTGTTTACGTAAACACCTATTTAGTTTTGACATTGATTTTATAGTGGGTAATTTATAAATGACGTCATCCTAATTCAAGTTACCATTATATTATTAATGAATAGAAGATAATTTATGAATGTTATAATAAATTCTTGTAACAAATATATGCATGTCGTGTTGGATTTTTAAATTATTTAAGAACTTCTGTACCGTGTTTTATGAGCAAAATAAGTTATGTAGTTATTATACTATATTTCTATTAATATCTGCTACAGTCAAGGCGACCCATCGAAATATCATAAATATTATAAATTCTCATTTATCATATTCAGATTGATTTTGTGCGAGTATTGGTAAGTGATTGCCGTATGAAATTATGGCATGCGTATAATAAGTTGATATTATATATTCTCATAATCACATGCGCTATCCTATGTTTTTGTGATAACAGAAAAAACTCGATGTATGTAAATAAGCATAAAAATCTCTGCAGCGTCAGTGATATATTTCGGGCGTGCACGGCTTGGCTTGACATTGATATTTATAAAGAATGACTAGTAAAACGAGCTGAATATGTTTTATAATGTATATTTATATTGTTGTATGACCTTATGTTCATAATTTATTTGTATGAGAGCCGAGCTTGTTTGTACGTAGGTATCTAATAAAGCAATTAATATGTTATTAGTAGGCATGTTATCTAAGCGATGTCTTGGATATGGACAGGGTATCCAACGATGCAACGTAAGAGTTTACATTTTATTATTTACTCTAGGATGAACCTATAATTTTACACATTAGTATATTAGACATTATTTAGAAAATTCGATTATTCTCAACGGTTATTTGCAAAACCACTTCAGATTCGCGCAAGAATGCGGGTCTTAGTTATTTGTAAGACCACCTTTTTGCACCTGGTTTATTTGGTTTCCTGTGTCGTGGGTGCGTTTACAGACATGAATTTCAAATACAATACACCCAGACCCGGAACAACTACCTGCAGATCATACACGAATTATAAGTGTGTGTGTTTTATTATGAGATACAGAGATAAGAATATTTTATATGCCAAAACAGGTGCTAACGGCTTATGAAAACAGGTCACTCTTGATAAAAACAAGTTTCGATGCACATTAGAACGAGTATTGTGCCTTAATATTCCTTGGTAAAATTCCAGAGAGATGGAATCCACAAGAAGTACCCCTCAAAGAGGTGTTCCGTGGTATTCAGTTAGGATTGGAAGGTGCGATGGCAGAGCCCCGGACCCAAATCTGTGGAGCCATCAGTGTTTTTGATATGAAAGGCTTGTCTTTCAAACATATTATGCAGTTCACGCCATCTTACGCGAAGATGATTCTTGAATGGATTCAGGTAAGAATTTTCAAACCTATTGTAAACTATATAGCACTTAGATTATAAGATTGAAGTAAGTAGAAGTAAAACAAAAATTCTTATCTAAATTATGTTATTCATAGTTATTATTTTTAAAAGGTGTAGGCTTTTGTAAGAGGGAGGTCTTTGTGCAGCAGTGGACGTCCTGTGGCTAATATGATGATTTCTAAAATACTTTTAAACGGATTACATCGCGTATGTTATAGACTAGCCGTTATCCGCCTGCTTCGATAGTCGTGCATTATATTTATATTCATATCTTCTGAACCCTGCAAGCTATCGAAATGGAACAGACACGAAAAAAGTTAAAATTCCTGTTTTAATCCCTAAAATGTTCATTGAAATCCATCCGTTGAGCCGTTTCGGAGCGTATTCCAGACAAACTTTCAGACAGACAGACAGACGAAAATTCTAAAAATGGTCATCGTTTAAATAGCAGGTTTCACAAACAATTTGGCATTGATTACAGCATTAGTTACTTCAATTTTATGATATTGGAATAGATTTATTTTTCCTGACCTTTCGAACGCTGCACTTTAATAATCCGTTTAAAAGTGTTTTATTATAATGAGCAATAATTGCGAAATCCTAAGATATTGCTAAGTATTTTTAAATCATAAAAAAGGACTTGGAATCTGTGGTCTTGGAAAAGAAAAAGTCGTGGAAAAACTCAGTTGAATTATTCCATTCGTAAAAAGTTATCGTTCATCATCATAATCATTTCCTTACTGATTCACTGATGGGCACGGGCATTTTCTCATGATGAGAAGGGTTTTAGGCCTTAGTGCACCACGCTGGCCTAGTGCGGGTTGGCGGAGTACACACACCATGAAGCAAATAACACGCCATT
Organism: Diloba caeruleocephala; assembly: GCA_947459985.1. Classification (NCBI taxonomy): domain Eukaryota; kingdom Metazoa; phylum Arthropoda; class Insecta; order Lepidoptera; family Noctuidae; genus Diloba; species Diloba caeruleocephala. Next base: position 23,921,630 of record OX381606.1, on the reverse strand, counting down.
GAGAACATGTTAGATCCTTCTCAGGTATACTGGCTTCCTCACGATGTTTTCCTTCACCGTTAGTGCAAGGGATAATCATCTGCCGGGATCGGACTCAGACCTTGTATGGAAGGCAAGCGTTTAACCACTAGGCTATGACTGCTAGGGCGGCTCTAGTGTGATCTTACGAGGACCTGGAGCCCCCCTTCGGTGCCGAAGATGACCGCTCCAGTGGTTTTAGCCGGTAGGAGTCCGGCATACCCCTTCGCCCTTCCCCGGGGTGAAGGAAGTTCCATGTAGAATTTCCACTGGACATCAATAAAAAAATAAAAAAAAAAGGCTATGACTGCTAAAAAGTCATCTTTCCTCCTGCTTAATTATTCTAGCGTTCCTCATAATTATTTATTGTACATCAGTTGACACCTGGTATTGTTTTAATAGTAATCGGTTGTAATTACTTGAAGATAAACTGTGGATAAGATGTGCCTAAAGTTATGGTTTGAAGATAAATAAAATAATTTGTGATGGCACAAGCGATTCGCTTTCTTCGCTTCGTCTCGCGGATTCGGTTCCTGCACGGAACATCGTTTTCAATATCCTCATTGGATTCCGACCACAACACTATAAGTAGGCGATATGTCAAAAATACGGTGGCGCGCACTTGGAAAGTGGCGTCACCGCCTGTGTATGCAGTTTGCTACTAAGCGCTTCGTCGAGGCCGTCCTGCCACTCTTTGGAGCCTTGGTCAGAAGGAGGATACTATTCTATTATTACTGTTACTACTATTTACTTATTTTATTATATTTATCGTATCGTTGTTTAACTATGTATTATAATAGTACTTAAGTTTAAGATATACTCAAAATATTATGTTATTTCTCCTCTTCTACCTTTACACACTGTTACTGTCTACACGTTAAAACTCTCGTCTCCTATCGCAGGTCTGCTGGCAGAAATTTCTTTTTGAAATAAGCCGGACCTTTGTACTCAAGTGTCATTACATATTGTAACCTAACCAATTCACTTTGTGTGTACATAAATTATAAAATAAATAACATTCATTGTGAACCACGTAGTTATTCAATGTTAAGTGATGGCTTAAATCGATGATTAAATTATGTAACATCTTAATTGCTAAAGTCTGTTTTCAGTTGTGAAATCCAACCATACAGAAACGCGAACCAGTTTCTTTTCGTTACATATAACGTATATTTTAATTTTATTATATAATCGTACAGAGGCCAATGACCTGAAACGCCATCCGTTATGCAATGGTGACAACATGCAAAGTGTGCTATCAGATAGTGACTATCTGCTTCGGTAGACACTATGAGACGTGTAACACAGTCCCATAGGGTATCTGTAGGTATTTTAAAGACGTTTGAGGGTGTTTTATTTATTTATTTATTTATTTTACTTTAACGGTCTTGGACCAATTACAATAATTAAAGATAGACAACATAGCTATAATACAAGACAATGAACATAAAACAGCAAGGTACTCGTCTTTCATAAATTCCTCTCAAAATGCTTCTGACATACTAACAATATCTTCTTCCAATCATCCGCAAAATCGGAAATTTTAGAACAACCATTAGCAAAATCGGCAGAAGTAACCTTTTTGTTAAAAACAAAATACCTCTGGGGCTATATTAAATGGCCAATAACTAAGCAGTCATAATAAATAATTGGTTTTAATTTTTATTAATGTAATTTTTAACCGACTGCTCGTGTAGTCCAAGAGATTTCCAGTTCCAGTCCAAATTAATAATCATTGTTATGCAAAATCTTTAGATTTAAGATTTTGAACTTGATCTGTTTTTCTGTTAAGATCACATTTAACACAGAAAAACAGACAAATCTTTAATCATAAATCCACAAATTTTGGATTAGATTGATTATTAACTTCGGGCGTAAATCAGTATCTAGTTACAAAAAATTATTAGGATTCTTGCTTTTTTTCATCATCAATTCAAGTAGTGGAAACACTGATGTCGGGTGGAAATTATGATGTACTTTTGGTGTTTTTTACCATTCAAATAAAACATATCCTAAATATATGCCAAATTCAATTTGAGAATCTGTTCAGTCGTTTGAGTTTGATGGAGTCAAACATACTACAAACTTTCAAATTTATACATACAAGTACCAAGTAAGTGGTAAGATATAGCTGTAGCAGTACATTATAAATAACTATAACACTTAAAATGATGATGTCTCCTGCAGATCGCTGTTGTCGCAAACGCGTACCTAGCCTAATTAAGACTATTCATATTGTGTGTAATTAGCGTAATGTACCTATATTGTTATTTTCCGTGTGGTGTCCGGATTAACAATATAGCACCACTTCATCTACTCCCGTGGATGTCGTAAAAGGCGACTAAGGGAATCTAAACCAGAGGGATGCGCAGCAGCGTCCCTTCTGTGAAACGGTAGCCATACTGCGCTCACCAACCCGCCTGCCAAGGGTGGTGAGTACTGGCAAAATGATGACACAGTTGTGAAAATCTATGGGGGAGGCCTTTGTTCAGCAGTGGACGTATAAATAGTCGATATGATGACCTATGTTTACTTGTTGCTGTCACACACACGCATAGGTAATATGTTACAAATGGTCAAAATTAATAATTTTTAGAGCAGCTTTCGTAAGGAAATCATAGAACTCTAACGGACCGCCCAGCGAATGGTGTCGTATCCGTCACCGTTCAAATGGTTCCACATTGTGTGTGCCGACCACATACATAGACTGAAGATGTCTCTGGTGCCGACTATATTAATTAATTATATAAGTGTTATTATAGTAATTTATAATTATATTTTTTTTTATATAGTTTATATAAAAATGGAATTTATAATTTTTTGAAAAGTGTTTTTAATAAATAATATATTAAGAAAGATTTATTTGATCACAACACAGAGACCCGATTCAAAACAGGAACACAGATAACAAGTATTGAAATTAAAATAATAGAACAAATCGTCATAAAACTAACGTAAACCTAGTAAGTAGGTAAGTACCTAATTATATGTCTCACGGTTGGACCAAACAGGCGTCTCATCAGCTTGCTTTGCATCACGTCCTCGGAAAAGGAGGCATCATACATACACCAAGATTTTGTGCCATTGCAATACAACAGTTTGATTTGATGTTTTGTCACATTTAGTTAACATCAATCTATCTTTAATGTTGTAAAGCTGTCTGGCTATATGTAAGAGGTAATCCCGGAAACTACGTCCAGTAGTTTATTGCCGGTTTTGATGCATATTTTGAGCATTTTAAGCTACATATAATCCGGTCTCTAATTATAATAGTGGAACGAGAGCGCTAGTTTTGCATAGAAAGTGTGAATTAATTTCACACATTTTGCGTGAAAAATGTTAGCTAATTGATACTGTGACAGTAACAATGCATGAATTAGATCCTTGTTGGCTCCTCAGTCGTATCCCATAGTAATGTTTTTGGGTTTTCGGGTAAATGCTTCTTCCGTGTTGTGTCTAGAATTATAACATAGCACCACTCCATCTCCTCCCATGGATGTCTTAAACTCCAAACCAGAGGGATGGGCAGCAGCGTCCCTTCTGTGGAATAGTAGCCTTAGTGCACTCTACGCTCACCAAACCACCTGCTAAGTAGGGAAAGAGTGAAATATTCCCCCAAATACCATAATTTAGGAAACCTATGGAGGAGGCCTTTGTTCAGCAGTGGACGTCGTTTGGCTGTTGTGATGCTATAAAGTGATGTGATCCATGCATCATGATCATCCGTGTACGCTGAAAGATGTCGATTCATCATCAGCCAAAGTATGTCCATTGCTGAATAAAGGCCTCCCCTGTAGATTTCCGCAAAAATCAGTTACATGTCACCCGCATCCAAGGACTTCCAGTGACCTTCACCGGGCGTCAAAGCTCAAGGTTATACTTAGCGAGCTTCGAAGAGAGCTATTCTTGGTATTTATATTTGAGGTAGAATCAGCAATGAGGCGATCCGTAAAAGAACTGACGTTGCCAACGTAGCTGAAAGAATAAGTAAGCTGAACTAGCAATGGGCGGGGCACATAACTCGTAGAACTGATGGCCGTTAGAGCAGAAAGGTTCTCGAGTGGAGACCAGGTAATCGAAGTGTTGATTGATAATGTCTATTTTTGCATCTTATCCGATCACACGATCCAATCTAGGAGGAAGCCCAAGTTCAGCGGTTTCCGTGACGCAGGTACCTATCTATTAATAATCATATATCATCATATTAGCCGAAGGATGTCCACTACTGAACAAAAGACTCCCCTATAGATGTCCACAGCGACAGGTTATGGAGACAGTTATGGTTGGTATTTCTCTATATTCTCTATCGAATCAGAAATTAAGAGAACCGTAGAAGAAAAAAACTTACCGAAATAGCTGAAAGGATTAGTAAGCTGAAGTGGCAATAGGCGGGGAACTTAGCTCATAAAACTTCCATAACGATCGGTACCATGCCGTCCGCATCCAACGACTTCCAGCTGCCTTTACCAGGTCGTCTGTCCATCTCGTCGGAGGCAACCCCACGCTGTGTTTTTTGCTGCGTGGTCTCCACTCTAGAACCATTCTACCCTGCATGCTATGTGCTACGTGCCCCGCCCATTGGCATTTCAGCTTACTAATGCTTTCAGCTATGTTAGCAACTGTCGAAACGAGGAGATCGGTAGAACTTTACTGTCATGTTTCTCTGACTTAATTGCTTAGAGAAATCCCAAGCATAGCTCTCTCCACAGCTCGCTGAGTGATCTTGAGCTTTCTTGTGAGGCCCATAGTGAACGACGACGTCTTAATGCCGTATTGTCATCGCCGGTAACATACACTGGTTAAGGGTTTTCCTCTTAAGGCATTGTTATAATTTGACGGCAGGGTTGGTGCAGTGGCTGATACAGTGGGCTGCTGCGGCCCGGGTCGTGGGTTCGTTTGCGCACAGAACAAATATTTGTTTGATCAGCAGTAGTTGTTCCGGGTCTGGGTGTATTGTGTGTGAAATTTGTGTCTGACTGACCTGAGACACAGGAGAAATACTAGTTGGACAAAGCTTTTAAAAAAAGACATTAATAATATAAATGTTTAATTCCAGGAATGTGTGCCGATTCGTGTCAAGGCGGTTCACATAATAAACCAGCCCTATATATTCAACATGCTGTTCGCGATCTTCAAGCCCTTCATGAAGGAGAAGTTTCGTTCCCGCATCTACTTCCACGGGAGCAACCTGAATTCATTGATGCAACACGTTGACCCCAAGGCACTGAGGAAAAGGCACGGTGGCCTTCTGCCCGAACCAGAGATTAGTGGCGATGTTCTGTGGCAAATGCTGCGGCATTATGAAGAGGAATTCAAATGTGAGTACCTTGCCATTACAGTTATTTCAATTTAGGTTACTTGGAAGCCCATACCGACTCAGGAATCTCGACTTAACTCGACATACAGACTCTGGGCCTTCAAGACCGCTACGATGATAGAACATAATTTGACAGCACGGTTGGCGCAGTGACTGAGCCAATGGATTTTTTCGATCCCCGGATGGAACAAATATTTGTATGATCTACAAAAACATAGGCTCATTACCATAATAGCCAAACATGGCAGACGATTATTGGTGATGGGAGTACGACGCTGCTGCTTATCTTCTTATAACCCTTAATCACCTTATAGTTGTTTATGGGGACTGAGTAATGGTAATGGGTGTCGACCCAGGGACGAAAAAATCTGTCATTTGTTTCTCACTATATTGTAGAAGTGAGGCGCCCCCCAGCCAGATGGATCACTGACTTAAAGAACGTAGCTGGGGAGACTTTGGGAAGGCCTGTGCCCAGCAGTGGGCTACGATAGGTAGAGTTGATCATGTAGTTATTTTTTATAGTCCGGTGTTTAGCGCGTTATGACATTAGTGACTATTTAATACGTTGGCTAACAGAATGGGGTTAGGTATAGATAACTTGTCTATACAAGTTATCTATACCTAACCCCATTCTGTTAGCCAACGTATCAAATTTCACAAGCTACTGCGTAAACAAACTAAAATTATATCATGAGAATAAATAAAATCCTTAAAGTCGCACGACGCGATACTTTTCGCTGGATAATAGTTAAGCGGGTTGCGGGACGGAGGGGGAGACTGTTCTGTAGTGCTATTCTGTAAGAACTCACTAGCAAACTCACTTCTGAATCCCCAGTGAAAAAATATATCATAATTTTAAAAAACTAAAGAGACACGATTGTGTAGATAACCGAAATAAAAAGTAGAAAATTATTGTCAATAAGTTTAAAATGTCAATAGATCACTACAAAATACATTGTCTCATTTAACAAAAAATTGTAAAAGAAGCGTGGGGTGCTTGATGTCAATTGTTGTAAATATTTTTGTGAATATTTGTAAAAGTGGCGTCATCTTGAAAATATTTGATAAAGTTTTGTTAATGACTCTATTGTTATTTTAATCTATTTTCTACTTTTTAGCTCGGGTATGTACAAAAGCGTGGTTTTTTAAAACTATTATTTATTATCTATTTTTTAGTGCGGCTAACTACAAAACGGATTTCTTTTTTTTTGCGCACGGCTGAATGTCCATGTTGCCTGTCCATACTCTCAATTACTCCGAAGGTAATTATTTACCCAAGCATCATCCTTTCGACGTTTAAGTAAAAAAAATCTCCCTCCATTACGGATAAAATCATCTGAAGAATGAGACACTATTCGAGTCTCATCGCAGTCTTAGCACGGAAAATTGAACCGACATCTTATGGAGGTATTATTTTTTGTGCAAGTTTGTGTATGTCGATGACTTTGTCATTTTTTCCGGGTATCAGAGATGAAAAAATCGCTAATCCTGAGCATCTTGGCAAGGATAATGGGACAAACTATTTAAATTATTGCATTGTAATCGGCCCTTGATAACGATAACTGTGCAAAGTTTCAAATCAATCCGACGTTTTGATGGGGATGGAAATCGAGTTCAAAAATTCCGTTACATAGATACACAAACTCATAGCTACACACCAAGCTAATAAAAGCGGTTTAAATAGTAAAAGATGATGGATTTAGATGTGGATTCAGAAGTGAGCAGAGCCCACTAGCATATTCAGTTCTGAATCTGCAGTGAAAAGTTGTAAATACAATATGATATTAAAGATTTCACTGCGGATTCAGAAGTGAGTTTGCTAGTGAGTTTTTACAGAATACTACTGCTGGTCTCGGGCACAGTTCGACCGTTTGACATTTCGAAAGACCTGCCATATCAAGGGCGATGAACCAATATGTATCTGTGTGTGAGTAAAACATTGACCGCTTATTCTTTTCATTCTATAACTGCGTATGTAGTACATGCATTGCCAAGCAATCCTGAGCTGATTGCTTTTGAGAATGGCCAATAGAAAGCAATTTTAGTATAAATTTAGTACTTATATACTGGTACCCGTGAGTCAAGTGACCCAGATGAATTTACTCGTAACTTTAAATAACATTTTCATCATCATCATCATCATTTCAGCCGAATAACGTCCACTGCTGGACAGAATCCTGGACCAAAGATTGCCACAACGACCGGTGGGTTTGTGCTCATTGGGGGTTTTTTGCCATAATCGCCTCGCTTGGCAGACGGCTTGACGATCGCAGTTGAGTTACAAATGAACTCAAAGGATGCTGCTGCCCAACCTACGGCTAATCCCATAGTCCCCTTTTACGACACCCACGGGATGAGATAGGGTATTCTTAGCCGGCATCACATGTCGAATAGGACGGCAAAAATAACATATTAACGACCGTAATACCCATACCTCCAATCCAATTCCAGCTTTAGTTCAATGGCTCCATCGTTTTAACGATGAATCTGCTAATATAAGGTATAGGTGTAATTGTATAAAAACAATATATATCAATAATAAATTCATAAAAAACATATTGTGACGAATGAATCAATCCAAAACGAATCTGAAAAAATTGGCATCAGTACATCTTGTACATATATATATATATATAATATATGTACAAGATGTACTAATGCCAATTTTTTTCTACCCATACCTCAGTTGCGCTAATTATTTTGCAATAATTGCACGTCATTTGTTTTCCTACTAGGTATTTCGACAGGGGTCGTATCTGCCCTGTCGATCATTTTGGTCCATATGTACCTATATTTAGTGTTGCTGGAAATACGTGTACCAGTTAAGCGTTATGTTTATTTATGTAGAATTAGAGCTATATACTTTTGGTGCCGGCTCAGAATGCCACCACCCCATTTCATCCCGTGGGTGTCGTAAAAGTCGACTAAGGGATTAACCGGAGGATGGTCAGCAGCGTCCTTCGAGCACACAACAACTCAACTGCGATCGCCAACCCGTCTGCCAAGCGTGGCTATTATGGCAATACCGGGGGGCACACTACACACCCATATCGGTTGTTGTGGTGATCTTTGGGGGAGGCCTGTCCAGCAGTGGACTTTATTTGGCCGAAATGATGATGACTTTTTAGGGTTCCGAACGTCCGAAGGAAAAAACGGCGGAACCCTTATAGGATCACTCGTGTGTCTGTCTGTCTGTCCGTCTGTCACAGCCAATTAGCTCCGAATCTACCGGACCGATTAAGTTGAAATTTGGTAAACATATGGATTTCTATGGCCCAAACACGTACGTGTAACGTGAATAAATGAATTTTGAATATGGAGGTCCTTTTTGGGGGGCAATATAGAAAATTAAGGAATACATTTTGCAAACTGTACCTTGTAACATATTAAATGGAAGGGCTTGTTGTGACAGTTATTTAAGATAATAGCCAAAAATTTACCATACCAGGAAAACCTATAAGAAGTCTATGGCCTTAAAATAAAATGGTAAATCTTTCAAAATTGTGCGTACAAACTTACGTTTGCGGTTGGAATATATGGGAAAACGTGTTTTCAACTACGATATTAAATAGTCTCCACGCCAGTTCAACTCGCACTTGTCTCGTTTTTTTACACCTACTTGTTATTATATTGTTATTGATAGACAATTATTTTACTTTCAGTGGCAAACTCCTACGGCTACATCCAGAATGTGAATAATAACAGTAAAGCGTAAGAGGTCATCTATCAATGGAGTACAAAATGAAACTCAAATTTAACTATTTATTTATGGTCTAATAAAGTTTTAATAAAAATCTAGACTAATTTTGTAACAAGCAGGTCAGAGCGGCCGGCTCAGAATGCCACCACCCCATCTCCTCCCATGGGTGTCGTAAAAGTCGACTAAGGGATTAGCCGGAGGATGGGCAGCAGCGTCCTTCGAGTACATTAACAACTCAACTGCGATCGCCAACCCGCCTGCCAAGCGTGGCGATTATGGCAAAACCCCCCAATGAGCGAGAACAAATCCATATCGGTGGTTGTGGTGATCTTTGGGGAGGCCTGTGTCCAGCAGTGGACTTCACTCGGCCGAAATGATGATGAGGTCAGAGCGAACTGCGATTAAAGGATTTGATTGATTGAAGAAAATAATTTGAGCATTTTTTATCAGTATCGAGGTAAAATAAATTTTAGTGTGAGTTTAGCATAATTATTTAGAGATAAGTAGAAATAATAACTAAAATAAGTTAAATTGTAATGACCTAAAAATAAAAGTACAATGTGGTTGGTGTTATGAAATAATAAATCAGTTTATTTTATTAGAAATTTGTTTTATTAGTCATTTCGTTACTAATTTGTAACCTTTCGTATTACCTAACTTATGTAAGTATAATTCAAGCGACGATTGAAAAATAACCGTTTTGTACACACCATGGGTATTGAAGAAACTTTTAATAAGTAACAATACAAAAATACATATATTTAGGTATTATTCTTTTTTTGTCTCACTTTTTACATCCTATATACACCTGGTGTTATAAGCAAAATGCATCTATTTGTATATTAATTTACAATGGGAATTCCGTAAAACTATTAGTACTATAATATATTATAATATCGAGATATGCATAAATTAGTTAATTAAGATTAAACACATGTCATGGACTCTCTGTTACTGAATAAAGTATAAGTTAAATCAATTAAGCAAAATAAATTGTTGTGCATAAGTTATTTTGCACAATTTACTAAAAAGTTGTGACACTGCGAACCCGTTTTGGTATCACAAAGTTTAGGCCCATTATTTATTTTAATATTATAATTCTATGGAGGTTTAATAAACATTATATATATATCTAACATATTAGTACGACTTGGAGCTTCAAAAATCTTATATATTTTTATCACAGCCTGTTTCTTTTATGAGTTGTAATTAATATAGTCAGGATCAGTTTTAATAATATTATATGACTATCCAGATTATCAGACGAATGGTCATAACATTCAAGTACTTACATAATTAAATGTGTTTATTACAATCTTTAATAAGAACTATCATTATCAACTGAATAGATAGCTTTTAAAAAGTACAATAATGTTGAGCCTAGCAAATCGTCGCATATCAATACACATTACATTACACCTAACATTGGTCCAAATACAAATCTGAAACCTATCAAAGAATAAATGTATTAACCGTCGTGAAATCGAATATCAATTCTTGAACTAATTTACACCTACACCTAAATATACGAAAATGCCAATGGCTAAGGCCGTAATGTTATTACTTAATTACTATTATTATCACGATATGCGAATTAATTATCACATTGCATAAAACCGTCCATGTTACTCGGTACTTCGGCGCAGTTTTCACTTCTTTTTGTATCCATACGAGTTGATTGCTGAAACATATGTAAGTAACTAAGATTAGACTAATTTATTCAATGTCGTATGGCAAATTATAATAAGTGCAATTAATAAGACTGTCATGTTCACGAACATTATGTTAGTGTATGTATTGATAAACATTAGTCACTCCTTGGAATATCAATGACTGTTTTAGCTTTCAAATTGCTAATTACTAAGATCCATGTTCCATTATCACGTTTGTTGTTACTGTGATTTACAATTCTTATTTTATTACCAATACGTTTATTTATTTAATAATTTATTTTTAATGTACAAAGGTGGATTTAATGCTTAAGCATTTTCTAGCAGACCGTTAAATTTTTTTATTGTTTCAACTTACCGCTAAATTCCTGGTCGCACATTAGGAGCAGTTCTAACCATTGTCCTCCTGTCACATTTGGAATGGTCAGGGTGCCACCATACTGTTCAGGGAGGCATTTAGGGCTGATGTTCTCATGTAGCAGCTTTTTGTCACTACCCATGAACACTATCCTAGAACGCAGCTTCTCTTTTAGGAAGGGCTTGAAAATTTTGAACACCATGTCAAAGATAAACGGCTGGTTGATTATGTATAGTCCTTTAATCCGGAGCGGAATGGCTTCCTGGAAACAATGCGTATAGATGAAAAATATTAATAATATTTTCACTGATAGGTAGGTCTGTTATTGCCGGAGTCCGGCTAGGCAGGTACCACTGCAGTGGCAGATATTCTCCGCCAAGCAGTAGTGTTTAAACTTTAGACATTACTGTATTCCGGTTGGAAGGACACTGTGGTGAAATTACTGGGCATAAGAGAATAAATAACTTAAAGTCTCGCGGTGACGGGTGCGGTGAGGTGCCACGCAGGGCGAGTCCTGGGTAGAAATACAATTTACAATGTTACGGGTGGGCATGACGCTTCTCGGAGGTCGCAGGCGTTCAGATTGGGGAGTCTGCGTGCTCATACCGAGCGCCCACCGGAAGACGGTGGCGCGCACGCGGTAACATGCTGCCGTGTGCGGAGCACAGCGCACAGTGAGGTTTGGGGCGATCCTTTACAATCCTCCCGAGAAGTGCCTAGGGGGCGACCTTTTTAGTGTCACCTTCCCTCCGATAGAGGGCTTCACCGCTTTACAGTCACACCCTCCGAGATGTGCCTTAAGGCGTGGCATCAATGGGGGCTCTAGTGTCATCTTACGAGGACTGTAGCCCCCGTTCGGTGCCGAAGCTGACAGCTCCAGTGGTTTTAGCCGGTAGGAGTCCGGTATGCCCCTTCACCTTTCCCCGGGGCGGAGGAAGTTTACGCAGTATTTCGAATGACGCTTACCCCACCAGGAAAATGACTTGCTCGTCTCGTCACATATAAAAGAGAATCAGCTAAGCACTCAATTACTTGCGGTGCGGGATGACCTTAAATATTTCGTTTAAATATCATAGCTGATTTGAAATAAAAAAAACCCTTTTTATTAGTTTTAAATTAATATTCAAAATCTCTTGTGTTTTTTCTTAATTAACTATCATCCTGTCTTCAGCTTTGTCGTTAGCTATCGAAGTTCTTAATTAGACTGTTAAATAACAAGCTACATCTTTTTAGCAGCTTATATTTAGATATCCAAGAATTGGCACTGACTTTTTAGTAGTCATTTAAATGAGTATACTTAAATTATGTTCCATGTAAAACTATTTTGCTAATTTCTTTCAAATAAATACTGATGACAACTTTTTTTTGCTTGTCTTATGTGTGTCATGCTACTGCTGGGGAGTCAGGTCACGTGGTTTGTAAGAACACATAAAAGTCAGCGTGAACAGAATAATATTACAGTGAAGACTAATAGGTATTTTTTTAAATACCAACCTGTAGCCAGTCTACAATCCTGTTGGCAAAGCTGGGCGTAAACTGCAACACGTGCTGCATGGAGAGGCCATCCATATCGAAGATGACGACGGCGCCGCATATCTGCGTCTCTGGCTCCAACATGGCTGCCTCCAGAAACAGTACGCAGCCTTTGAACACTTCGTCTAGTGAACACTTGCTGGGCTTCCATTTTTCTATAAGAAGGGAGGTGAAAAGTTAATGATGTACTTTACATTTACAGTAAAAGAAAATATAAAGAAACGGTCATCATGCAGTGGGTTCCTGAAACCTAACAAATATCTGAAGCTTGCTTCCCACTGTCATCGACCCTTCCACTGCCGAATATGGGTACATTTTGCATGTATATAAATATGTGAATGTGCATATAATGTGTATATATGTGCACTGGGCAAATGGGAGACGCCTAATGAGCTGCCCGGTTCTACGTACAAGGAGTACTTTGTTCCGATATGTGTACGTGGATAATACTGGAATACACACATCAACCCGTAAACGACCACTGCTGAATATGGACTGCTACAAGGGACCGTCCTACGGGGTATTGCTATAATAACCACGGTTGGCAGGCAGACTGGTGATTGCAGTATGCTGTTATTAGCACAAGGGAACACTGCTGCCAACCCTCTTGATATCAGCTTACTTTTTACGATATCCATGGATCGAGTGGAATGGTCTATTTTTTATTGGGAACCACGCGGAATTAACTCTGTTTTTTACTAATACCAAAATTGTATCTAAAATGCAGAAGTATGATTTAATTTAGTACTTATAACACTTACACAACTTATAATGCTATCAGCAGTGCAATTCCCTAAGCTCAAACATCCATACATCCTTGAATAAGAATTGCAGTATCGATGACAACCCGATTGGTAAACGCTAAGGGTGAGAGATTCAGAAACAAGTCTAAGCGTGAACTTACGCTTCCATCTGTCAATTACTTTGCCCCACACTAGGATTTCTCCTGTGTCGTGGGTGCGTTTTACAGACATGAATTCCACATACAACAAAACCCAGACCCGAAAAGCAAAATAAAAATGCACTAATTACGCCCCTAATTTAGACTGATGGAAGCCGTAACTTCACGCTTAGACTCGTTTCTGAATCTCACCCTAAGAGTCGTTTTCATGGCTCACCGTCTGCAACGTGTCCTTGAATAGCTTCAATTATATTTAAATTCATACTTAATTGGTTTTTCACCGTTATTTCAATTCTGTATTCAAGGATGTATGGATGTTTGAGCTTAGGGAATTAGCAGCAAATATACAGAGACCCGTGTTAGGTTTTCCATAATTATAGACGGATACAAAACACCGATTATTTCAGCAATTACAGTCATCATTTCAGCTGAATAAAGTCCAATGCTGGATGGCATTGAAATAAAACTGGTTCAGTGCATGATTCTAAGAACAGCTATTTAAATTAATACAAAATACGTAGCACTCTACTCTTGCAATGCAGACTTCACAGGAGTAGGTATTGGTATTTTTTTTTAAATTAACTTTTTTGTTACTCCGTTAGATACCACATTATTTCGGCCAAATATAGTCCACCCCAAAGATCGCCACAAGGATCGGTCTGGGTTTGCTGTGAACTCATTGGGGAGTTTTGCCATAATTGCCACGCTTGGCCGCCAGGTTGGTTATCGCAGTTGAGTTGTATGTACTCGAACACTCCACGGGATGAGATGGGTTGGTGCCATTTGTAGCCAGCACCACACAGCCTCAGTTTAATTTTTTACACTGCTATTCTTGTATTACTTGCGTTTTTCCATTCTGTGATTTGATCGAATACTTTATGCTCACGATATTATTACGCAAAATGATTATCGCAATAGTGACGTAGAGGACGATGAGTTAGCTTTGTTCGTGGTAATTTTACACGAGTGTTTGTATTGTGGGTAACGTATTATTTGTAGATTATTATCTTGCGTACCGTTCCGTGACCATTACCTATACACAGAAATTTCAATGTTATTTATGTTACTTATTATCTATACGTATACAGAAATAGGTAGAGGGTGAATAAAATATTGATTGAAGGTTTACCATTCATGTTCAATATCGATAATTACTGTGAACAGCTTAACTGTAAACTAACGGGGTCACATCACATATGGTTACGTGATGTGACCCCAACATTAGTTTACTGTTTCATCGGCTCGTAAACGTCTATTATTGAACATGATCACTTCCATGAGTGGTCACAGGGATATTGCTGTAATCACCACGAATGGCTGGTGCATTGCTGATCCAAGTACAACTAGTTGTAATTATCACACGGGCGAATGCTGTTGTTTATCCTATTGATATCAACACTGAGTCGCCTTTTACTACACCAACGGATGGATAAGGGTGGTCCCATCTTATCCACATCTAGGCCACAAAGGTATTAGAGCCACACTTCAATCATTATTATAATCAATATCATCATAACAGTAGCAGTATAAATATACAGGAACTGAAGGTTCACTGCTCTCTTTTACGAATGACTACTTTTGCTCTAATCAACCAACGTGTCGTTACAAGGGTCACACTAAAAGATTTTGAAAATCATAAACGAAATGATGTAGGAGCCTGATAATATTTTCATTGATTTTTGAAGTAGTCCTTGTTACTGTCTAAGCACCGTAGCATGCGATGGTACTATTGACTGAAGCAGTAAGCCCACTCTTCTTTAGGAATCTCTACCACGTTTTTTTTTCGATCGCAGCCACGGTATCTCCGGGTTTCATAAAGCGAATTCCTCTGAGTTTATCTTTTATTTTGGTGAATAAATAAAAGTCGCAAGGTGCCAGGTCGGGACTGTAAGGAGGATGACTCATTAATTCCACACCTTCCATAGACAAATATTCGATTGTCTGTCTGGTATAGTGAACTGGAGCGTTGTCGTGATGGACTAAGATCTTGCTTCGTGGCGATGCTGTCGAACATTTTGCAAGATAACCGGTAATAATGACTAACATAGCAATCTGCAGTAACAGTCGTTTTATCCTCTAGCTAAATTGTTGCGAAATGACACGTCAGTCCAAACAATGAGGCAATCATATTTATCCCTAAACTTCTGCCCTTTACTTTTGTTGGGAAATCGTCGAATGGAAAAGTCCATTGTGCAGATAGTCTTTTGGTTTTGGGCTCGTAACAATATATCCAGCTTTCATCGCACGTGACGATGCCAAACACAGCATTCGAGTCAGCTCCGTTACACTTTTCAAGCATGTCGCGGCATCTTCCGTCAAATTATGAGGTATCCATCTGGTGCAAAGCTTTCTGATGCCTAAATGTTGATGCTACCAATGATTAAACTTGCCCGGATCTGTTGATATATCATTATTTTATCAGCTTCTATGATTAGCCACACAGTACTCATGTTATCTTTAGTGGTCGCCGTAGAAGGACGTCCTTCGCGCAAACCATCAGTGAGATTACTTCGATCGCGTTCATACTCATTAAACCAGTTATGATCAGTGGCACAAGATGATTCATTATGAATTGTTAATCGAACTATCATAATATAGTTGTTGATGCATCGAAAGTCGTAATAAATCATGGAGCGAAAATTTTCTCTAGTCAAGTCAAGTTTATTTCGAGGCACGACACGCACTTTTTAAATTGCCACGATTTATTAAAAACAAATGACATATTAAGTAATTTATAATGTACATCTCCAGCTTCACAAAGAGTTCTTCATCCGAAATTTTAATACATTTTTCATCGGCAGCTTTTGTTACTGGAAAATTCTGAAAACAATGAGTGTGACCTACGAACTGTTGAGAGATACTCTAAAGATATTACAACGACCGTAATGTATTTTATGTTAAGCTCTCTTTATGTTCTTTTATTTTCTTGGAATAAAAGGAAAGGAATAAAAACTAAGGAAAAAAGGGATAAGGCAGTGTGGTGCGGGGTAAGAATATTATTTAAAATATATTAAGAGAAATTTAAAGCTACAGGCTCGGCACGGGCCGGCGCGGCGATAGGCCTCCGCGACGTCGGTGAGGAGGGCATCCTCGGCGGCGAGGGCGGTAAAACGGTCGGGTGTTAAGTGAATGAGACAACGCGAGTTTCTTTATGTGATCTAACGTTATTTCATCGTCTGGATCGACCAGTACCCCTAGTACGAGTTTCTTTTTACAATCGAAACTTAATAGTAAACTACACGTTCACCGCGTTCGGCGCTCCGATTGGTTGAAGAGTTCGAGCGGGCCAATCACAGCGCCGAACGCGGCAAACGTGTAGTTTACTATTACGTTTCGACTGTGAAAAGAAACTCGTACTAGGGGTACAGAACGTGCCTCGGGCGGCGTACTCTACTGATACGGGAGGGTTGATAATCGGTGGCTGATACCACAAGGGGATTTGGGTGGGATAGGGAAGAATCGAGATAGCGTTTAGACGCTCGTTCCATAAATTGCCTGATGGTCGCCAAATTAAGATCGAAATGGGACTCCAAAACTTTTGTATTCGATTTATATTTGGTTTACGTAAATATGATCATGATTCAGAATTTTGTACAAAACTCAAGTGGCTTCCAATACGTCTTCGCCGGAATTCTCATATACTTTCACTGTTTTACAATATTCTGTTTAATCCTACAACCCCATTTTACCTTGAATAACGTTTTAAGTTCCTTAATGACGCACATTCGAGATTCTTGAGATCGTCGGAGAATCTGAGACTTGAGACGCCAATGCATTCTACCAAATTTTGTGATAAATCTTTCACCGTTCAAGCTACGTATGACATTTTTCGATCATAGACATAGAACATAAATCAAAAACATTATATTATTAAGTAGCGGGACTTTCTTCGTAACTTATATTTTTCAACGCCTTGTAAATGCTTAGAATTAACACCAGAGAATACTGCTAGGAATCGTTATAAACGTTGCCACTCCCACACTCACGTGTAAGTGTGCAAGGCCAGTAAACTAATATTATCAAGTTTTATTTCGTGTCAATTTTCTAGGCTGTCTTTTGTTTCAAAGGTACATTTTTCATTCTTTCATTCATTCTCTCATATCGGCTTAACATTAATCGTTGTACCATTTTATGTCATAAGCTAAGCGGCACTGCATAATGCTACTTACTTCCAAGCTCTAGCACCAGAACCCGCCGCCCATTCTGATCGCGTGTGGGCAGCACTGTCAAAACGTTCTGGTTAAATATGTTGGTTTCCTTGCTGGGTATCAGACCGTCGTAGTGTTTTGAATGTTTTTGTTTGAACGCGTAGTAACGCTTAATCTGGAAAGAAAGATAAGTGAAGTTAGTGAGTGACACGAAAACAACTCTTCAATTCTTAGTTGTCTTGTACAGTCAGCAAAAAAGTAACTGGTCATTTTAGTTTTGATAAACTTGGCATTATTTGGATAACGAATTGATGCACAGTAAAAGCCTTAATATATTCTAAAATAATCTAAATACGGTCGATGCACAAACTTCCTGACCCAAAATAACTATATGTAGTTCTTCAAAATAGTCGTGCCGTACAGAGATCGAACCCTCGACCCGTATTACAGAAAACCAAGTGATTAGCCACTTCGTCAATCTTTTACGGGTTAATAGCATGTCTGAATACAATTGCTATCGGCTCTGGTTGATGTAATACTTAATAAGTGTGTCTATTTTCTATTCCTACTACACCATACCTGCCAGTCTTTAACGTAACTAGGTAACTTAAATTAAAATTACACGTTAATCATACGTCCTTGAGTTACATACTAAATATTTTATAAGGAAATGTCACTCTTTTCGAACATTGATTATTGAACTTTGTAATGCTAAGACAAATAACTGTGACACTCATTGTTTGTCTTCAAATAGAAATTTCAAAATAACATGTACAATATAATGTAACGAGGCTGCGGTTTATTGGCATCCTGCCACATCAAAGTATGTTCATGAATCATAGTAGAATGTATTAATGAAGATTTATGTTTATTTATTTAAACTTTATGCAGCAATAGTACATAGGCTGACTTAATGCGGTAGGCATTCTCTACCAGTTACCCAAAGGGTGATGCAGAGATAACAGGGCAGGTGTTTAGAACAAACATACATTTTCGTATTCACTTATTTTGGCCACGCAGCCACGGGGATTTATGAATTTTGGTTGAACTACTGAATTTTGACAATTTTTGCCGTTTAATTGCTGCGTTAGCAAAGTTTACCACTTTGTGTGATTACGAAAATCACTCGCCGCTGCCGCAGTTGGAGGTCGTGTTGCTTAGAGAATAGCACTACTGACATCCCCGAAGTTAAGAAGTAAACCATTTCAGGCAGCGCCTCAGGAGAAATCATTAGATGGGTAAGGATAGTTAGGAGAATATCTTTACTAATAGCATTAAAGGCATTCGAGAAATTAACAAATACTATATATTTAGTAGAAAAATATGTACTTACTAAGTCATAGGCACTCTCGGGGTAGAACTTGCAAGGCCTCAGGAACCTAATCAACCATGCTTCATTATCCGTCGGCACCAGTAAGTCTTTATCCTCTGCAACAGAGCATTATATTATTTGTTAAACATATCTATTATTTGCATGGGATTTTCACATAAATATTAGGAATATTCACAGGCACTTAAAGTAGTTGCCATCATTCGCATTCAGTTATTGTATATATCTATATATTGATATTAATACGTGTAGAAAAAACTTTGTAGGTACCTAGGAGTGTGAGATTTGGCATAGTTAACGTTTATATGGAGGAGGAGAGCGAAAGGTTAAAATTAAAAGAATTATGGTCGAAATTCGGACCATTGGATGACCACTAGTATAATAAAAACACAATATTTTACATATGTTAGACAATTTATGTTTTATAACATTTTACAATCTGTGTTATAAAACTAGTATACGTTTATATATTTACTGTTCATATTTTTATGATACAATTAATGAATTATGATATAATAACTTATTATTAACTATTACGTATTTTATATTTTTTTAGTTCGAAGTAATGTTATGTAAATAACAAAAAGTGTTTCATAGTTTTCCTTTGTTAGGTAAGTATCATAAATTATGAAATTATTTATATAGAGATACTGCGTTATAAAAAATGATAAATTAAAATCTAAAAGACTAATTTAAAGGTTTCTTTGAAGGCTTAGCAGTGTTTAATATTTTCATTAATGATGTCATTAATTACATTCATAACTCTAATATATTATTATATGCCGATGACACTAAAATTTTCAAAGTAATTGATTCTAATTCAGATTGTGTTTGCCTACAGAATAATTTAGTTAATCTGGGTGATTATTGTGTAATGAATAATTTACGTTTAAATGCTGATAATTGCTGTGTAATAAAATTTTCCGGTAAAAAGAAACCCATTTCGTACGATTATAAAATTTATGATAAACCTTTGAAACGTGTTACCGAGGTGAGAGACCTGGCAGTGCAGTTGGATTGTAAGCTTTTGTTTGATAGGCATATTGGAAAATTACAGACAAGGCATATAAAATGCTGGGTTTCATCTTCCGACAATGCTCTGAATTCACTCATGAAAAGACTCATTATAGCTCGTTAGTTAGTTAGATCTCAGCTTGGCTATAGACTAGCATTTAAGTTTGGATCGTCTAACATCAGAATCGTATCCCTTGAAAGTCGCAGAGAACAACCAGACCAGATATTTTGTATAAAATCATTAATAATTTAGTAGACTCCCCCTATATTTTGAGTAACATCTATATCAATTGCCCACGCAGTAATGCCCGCAATAAATCGACATTTTACACCTCAATACAAATTATTCTAAGAATCGTTTTATTGCAAGAGCGTGTCACACTCATAACCAATCATTTAACCACATTGATGTATTTAGCAAAAATCAAACAATTTATATTAATTCCGTTAAGGCAGTCACAGATTCACCCCTCCAGTAGTATTATTAGTATTTTTAGTTTAAAAATTGTTAAAATATGTATTTCTATCTTTCTTTTTATTTTCTTTGAATATGTTCACGCCATGTTTACACAATAGTGAAAACTTTATTGGCTTTATGTGTCACTGATATGTTACTTGGTTCATTGTTATATTGATGCTGTATGTTTTCCTATGAATAAATAAATAAATGTTATATGTATTTGTGAATCAGCTTTAGTAAACATGTATAGACCTGACTAGTTTCTTCGGTGCCTTGGCGCTCATGTTTACCTATTATATTTTTATTCTACGTTTCCACAAAATAATATTATGTTGTGGACAAACGTACCCATATTTGTCTGTAATTATTTACAATACACATTACCGGTTAGCCGTATCCAACAATCGTTTGTTTGACAAAACCACATTACGATGTACGATGGTAAAAAATTACATATAGGTAGAGGTACTTTAAAATAAATTCAAATACGTTTAATGATACAAGTTTTCTTTAAGCTCTATCTCTATCTATGTTATTATTGCTATACTTCCGTATATATTATTTTAAAGAATAAATCTTACGTGTAGTGTCTGGAACTTCGTGTGGAATCTATGGTGTCCTGATTAAGAATATAGCACCAGTCCATCTCCTCCTGTGGACGACGTAAAATGCGACTAAGCGCCTCTAAACTAGAGGGATGAGCATTCTTTCTGCGGAACAGCAGCCATTTTGCGATCACCAACCCGCCTGCCAAGCGTTATGAGTACCTACTGGCAAATAACCTTTAAAATTACGACACACGGCATTAACTCGTTGTGGAGATCTATAGGGAGACTTTTGTTCAGCAGTGGATGTTTTATGGCTGATATATACGATGATATGAAATCAAAAAGAAAAATACCGAGATATGTCCACTTTTAGATTTATCAAATTACTAGCAATTATACCAGTGATGACATATGGAACAGAGACGTGGTCACTCACAATGGGCCTCATAAGAAAGCTCAAGGTCACTCAGCGAGCTATGGAGAGAGCTATGCTTGGTATTTCTCTACGAGATCGAATCAGAAATGAGGAGATACGTAGAAGAACTAAAGTTATCGACATAGCTGCAAGGATTAGTAAACTGAAGTGGCAATGGGCAGGGCACATTGCTCGTAGAACTGATGGTCGTTCGGGCAAAAAGGTTCTCGAATGGAGACCGCGCACCGGAAAACGCAGCGTGGGACGACCTCCAACGAGGTGGACAGACGACCTGGTGAGGGTCGCTGGGAGTCGTTGGATGAGAGCGGCATGTGACCGTTCGTTGTGGAAATCTACGGGGAGGCCTTTGTTCAGGAGTGGACGTCCTTTGGCTGATATGATGATGGGAATCATTTAAGTTGCTAGTTATGGAAATTGGAATGGAGAAAATTAACTAAACCCGTGAAATTGACATGGTAACACAAACCCGTAGATAATAGTTTGGAAGAAGTCGATACAATTATAATCTAGATCTAAGGGCCTTTGTTCAGCAGTGGAAGACCTGTGGCTGATATGATGATAGCAATTATAAGTACGAACTTATCGATTGCTGTTAAATAAAATAAATAACCGGTTAAAAAAGAAATGGCAACATGCAGAAGTAGCTATAGTGGTGGTGGGAACAAAATTTTGCAAGGTATGATAATATCAGTGGTGTAATGTAATATGGTATGCATCATAAAAACACAACAAATTAGTTTAAATCGCATTACCGGTACGTCAACAGTCAAGAGCGAGAGGTATGCGCTGATGATTAAAAAAATATACCGTGCATTAAATTCACCACTGATGATAACGAAATTTAAGACGAGTCAGTACCGAAAAACAAATTTGTTTTAGTTGTATCATATCAAAACCACACACTATTTGCAGATAAAGCTATTGCCAACATGAGATAAATTATTATCAAACCATCAGATTGTACAAATTTGCCATTTGAATAAAGATTAGAAACGCAAGCATTGCTGTAGGCGTAAGCTATTAAGTTACACGGATTTTAAACTTGACCTTTGTGCTCTAACGAAAAACCACATGGGCGACGCATAAATTGTAAATCAATTTACTTCCTAATGTTTGAAAATGTAATAGGTAGTATTCGATTATTTGCTGAGTTATGTTTATTTACTTTATTAACATACATAATATGCTGGAAATAGGAAAAAAGACTGTTGGCAGCTTTGCCCACATTGCATATTTAAATTAACCATTGATCCAGCAGTCCCTTATGATTATTACTATCCCAGTAACTCCCTGAGCCGAGGTCCGTGTCCCGCAGGGGACGCCCTCAGGCGCAGTTACTTAAATATAAAGAAAGCTAGGCTGGAGGCTACTTAATGCTTCGCCAATTTGCCCGGTTAAGCCCCTTGGGATTACCGCGAGAAGCCCTACATAAAAAAAAAAAAAAAAATTGTTTTTGTTAGTGGTGTGTATAAGAAATGGTATATTTTAGAGTGGTGTATATAGGTCTGACATGGCTTATAAAAATACGATATTTTTATACGCTAAATACTCGCGAGAAATGTAACTAAGATGCGATACAAATGTGATGCAGACGTAGCTTGTGTACGTCTTCACAGATTATGAATTGAACTGCGATATCTGAATCGCTACAAACGCAGATATGTCGATTTTACGGCCGAAATTAATATTCTATCTAGTCCAGCTTCAGCCGTAAGACTCGCCGTCGCAGGAACTCGCCATTTTTAACGCGCTGCAAACGCGAATGTCCTTGAATTTATAGGTTTTAGCAGTAATTAACGTCTCTTGTAAGTAACAATTACGTAGAGCCCGACTGTATAAGAGTATCATATCGCAGTATTTTCCAACTGATGATTACCTACGACTATTGAATGTTATAAAATTTCCGTAAACAACGCTTATGGCATAATTATCCATTAGAATTTCCGCAAAAAAGGGGAATTAAAATTAATAGTAGGTGAATTTAATAGTTTTTGTAAACAAAACGTTGTAGGTATTGAAATGTGAACAATATAAATTTTATTGTTTAAGGCGAAGTCTTTCTTGGCATGGCTTTAAAAGAAAAAAATAATGTTGATTTGTTTTGTTTTGCAGTTGCATCATAACCTATCGCTACTACATAGTGCAAATCGGAAGGTTCCTGTGCAAGGAGTTCAGGTGTAGAGGTAACTGGAAAATCACGACTTGCACTTGAAATATTAATCGATCAAAGTAAAGAACAACGAGATTCGATATGTGACATGTACTCGGCTTATATGGTTTGCGTTAGGGCATGTATCTGCTGCATGCGTACAATCGGAAAGCAAGCTAATACAGTGGAATATAAAAACTGTGCGGGGAATCGTTGATGTTGCTGCCAGTACGACAAGGGCTGCGGACAAAAACAATAAACGTACTGAGAAAGCGCACTTCGTAAACAGTGGTCCATACTGGACACGTATTTCAAGTACTGTGATTAATTACAATAGCTATCACAAAACTAGACACTTTTGATATTGATACACCTTGAAATCAATCTAACAATTGTCTATTTGCGTACAGTGGACGCATGTCTGTATAATTTGTCAATAAAAAAGAAATAAACGTGTCGTTCTTATAATTGACAATATCACGTTAAAGCTTTCTGCTTTATAACTTCTAAGAAAGATCGATAAACACGTCTCTCCTTTGTATGAAACTAAACACTAATTAATGTCTTATTTAACTGCAATTATTATAACAACTGTTACCCGCTGATGTTCGTGAGGATGATAATTTTGATAATGCATTCATATCCCAAGTCCGTTTCCAAGACGTAATCTACAAGAATACACAATATAAAAGAACATTACAAATATGGTGCAGGTGGTAGGTCTCTTATTGCATGAATCGGCTAGGTAGGTACCTCCCCAATGGGCAGCTTTAGTGTGATTGTATCGAGTTCATAGAGCCTCCTTTTGGTGCCAAAGATGACCGCTCCGGTGGTTTTAGCCAATAGCAGTCGTCCTTCCACAGGCCGAAAGAAGTACATGAAATATTTCACCCGAGTGAAATAAAAGCAATAAAAAAGGTAGGTACCTCCGCAGCGCCAGATATTCTGCTGCCAAACAGTACACATTTATAACATTACGTTTAACATGACTGTGTTCCTTTTGCAGAGTAATGTAGCTATTTATATGACTGGGAATAAGATACTAAAAACAATGTGGCGAGGTGATGAGTCTAGTGTGGAGCCGCAGACCTAATTCCTGGGTAGCATTACAATTGTTATTCGCAGGCGTGATGCCAGGCGGGGACGGAGGGAGAGCGGCGACGGAGAGAGATCTCTGATCCCCGCCGCAGAAGACGCACCGGCCGTGGGCGCCGGGGTAGGGCGCTGAACGATCTCCGGCCACCATGAGGAGCGGCCTGCGGGTGACGAACCAGGGGCGGTCCGTCGCCCGAACAGAAACAGGCCCGAGATGGTGGCGCGCGTGTTCCGCGCGCGCCTCTCTCTAAAGGATAAATGCGGCCAGTAAGGTCGCACAGAGAAGGGGCCCGTCAATCATTGACGGGCCGATGCCTGCCGGGGGCGCGGTCTAATGCAGACAAAGCGTACACCTCACCCTCGGCTAAAGGTAAGAAGAAGGACACCGTGGGGTTTTAGCCGGTTTGAGACCGGCATGCCCCTCCGCCCTTCCCAAGGCGGAGGAAGTCCAAGAGGATTTCACCACGTAAAAAAATAAAAGGTGTGATGCCAGGCCAGTGACTTGCACATTTCGTCACCGGGTTTTATGAAAAGAAAAAGAAGTACTTTTTAAATTATATGTGATGAAATGAAGAAGAAATTGTCTTATTTGGAATACGTGATTATGACGTCAACGCTTGTTGCTCTTGGAGGTTGCCCAAGTTTATTGTTCACTATTATTATTACTACATCATTTGTCAAACAAAGGAAGCCACACAACAATGAATTAACATATTTTCGACAATCACCCGCAGGTCAGCTATTATGTGTCGATCTCTTGATTTCTTAGATTTTCAGTTAAAGTAACCTTCGACTCCATCATATGTCAATAATTTCATTATTTTATTTTCAAATACATTAATCCTAAATCGACGATATTATCTATGGTTTTTATTAATGACGTTTCAAAGGCAAGTAGTCTGGAAAAGGCAACCTATGCAGTGTTCTTATTATTTCCAATGCAGATAGGATTGCCAGGCGTCCATGTTTACCTGGACATGCTTGACCTCTTACGGTCGTTTCTGGCCTTTCCGGCTTTTGTTAGGGTTTTTGTCAGTGTAACGCAGTCGCGAGCAGCTGTTAGTTTTAACTAGTTTATTTTGTAACAAAACAATAATTCATTTGTATTGTCGTATTCACTCAATACATAACCGAGTTCTTGTATTAAAAAGTTATCTCAACTACCAACTTTAAAAAGTATTTCATTTCGGCCGAATGAAGTCCACTGCTGGACACAGGCCTCCCCCAAAGATCACCACAACGACTGATATGGGTGTGTTGTGGGCTCATTGGGGGGTTTTGCCATAATCGCCACGCTTGGCAGACGGGTTGGCGATCGCAGTTGATTTGTTAATGTAATCGAAGGAAGCTGCTGCCCATCCTCCAGCTAATCCCATAGTCGACTTTTACGACACCCACGGGAGGAAATGGGGTGGTGGTATTCTGAACCGGCACCACACGGCTATGTATTATTATTAAAAAGTATGTCCGGCTTCAAAAAGGTAAATTTTGCTATTAAAAAGATAAATCCGGCCTCTATACTATACTAATAGCGCGGAGATCGGCTTTTGTATGTAGTCTGTTAATTAAGTACAGACCAGGCAAAGGTATCTCACGGCCGAAATTAATCATCCAACTAATTCAAAATCTTTGAATTTCGGCCGATAATCTATTTTTAGAGAAAGTCTTGACTAAGCACCCGTCTTACTGTTTACAGCTTAGTGTTAAAAATGTCAATATCAAACATTTTACAATGTTTGTTTAAGCAACTGCTCGCTCGCCACAGAAACGCATTCTGGCGGTAATTAGTAGACACCAAGGGGAGATGAATGGGATTGTTATGCCTTGCCGTTATTCTAGGTACATTAAACGGTATTCTACAGAGAAGACCAGGGCATTCGATCTTAATTACATACATATTCAATATAGGTTTCGCTATAATCGCTACGAGGGTCTTAGGGCTTATGAGCACGCTTCGTGACCGGATTGGTGATTGCAGAATGTTTTTTTTAGCACCAACTGGCGGCCTTAGGTGCCTTTAACTTGACCCATTTGTGGAGAAACCGTGATTTTCTGTTAGCCGTGAACCACACCGCTATTGAAGGAAATGTTGCAATAGTTACTTCTTCATGAACAACTTCCTCCACCCTGGGCAAGGGCGAAAGGGCATGCCGGACTCCTACCGGCTAAAACCACTAGGGCGGTCATCTGCGGCACCTAAGGGGGGTTCCAGGACCTCATATGATCACACTAAAGTCCAAGCTGAATTTATCTCCTGTAGGTGTTGTAAAAGCCGACAAAGGATGATATATAGAAAATGGGCACCGGCAATCACTCCCGTGTGCAAATAAGGACTTACTGCATTCACCAATCCGCCGCCAAGCGTGGTGATTATGGAAACATCCCCTATGACCGCTAATTGTAGTGATCATTGGAAGGCCTATGTTCAGCAGTGGACGTTTAGGGGCTGAAGTTTGTCTGTGGTCACATTTTTTTTACCACAAACTAATTACTTTGTGTTTGTAGTACACGAATGCAAGGCTCAGCACCCGCCATAGTTACTCATAGGTGTTTTAACAGTGCCTACCTTCAAGTAGTCGCCTAAGTTCTTCGACAGCAGGTTTGACGATATCAGGCGTCTCCCTCAGTTCTCTCCTGGCGATTTCCCGCACAGAATCCCTCGGCTCATCGAGCTCGAACTGCAGCAGAAAATCTCCGAGCTGCACTCCCGGGATCTTCTCCAGATCTGTTAGCATGTGCTGCGATACTGAAAAAGAGGAAAGCATATTTTTAACGGCGTGTGTTAGGTTGTCGGCATGCAGTGTCGGTCTTGGAGGCGAATGTTTTGATGGCACGGTCGGCGCAGTGTCTATAAGCAATTAGATTTTTTCTGCGCTACGTGTCGCGGGTTCGCTCCCCGCACGGAACAAATATTTGTGTCATCTACAGATAGTTGTTTCGGATCTGGGTGTTTGTGCATGTGAGATTTATGTATGTAAACGTACCCACGACACACACGCACTCCTTGTGTTAGCGTCGTTATAAAAAAATAACATTGAAGTTAAAAACCTGTTGCTATATGAGTAAAATATTCTGTTCTATTAGTACATATTAGGTAATACTTATTTAAACTTTAACACTGTAATGTTACTCAAACATTGATAATTATTTATCTAACTAAGAATGTAAAATGTTTACATTGCGTTAGCAAATTAGATTGGTTTCGCATTTTAATGACCGAATATGACATGTTCATCTGATCGTTCATTCATGTTAATGTTATAATCTTCGCAGTAATTCCTGGACTATTGGTAGTCTTATGTCGGAGACAGTTTCACAGGGACATGCAGAGGACCGTTTAGATAATTATACTGAAACATAATCAGTCTTATTACAAAAAACTTGTTAGACTCAGGTTTAAACCAGAACTATGAAGTCTGGACTTAGTACGGAACTAACATTAGTACCCTGGTTTAAACCCGTCCGTATTACAAATAACAACATAAGTCAGGACTAGATAGTACCTGACTTTAGTTCTGGCTTAAATTATTTCCACAGATTATACACGGATTTCCTTGGAAACATTCATTCAATCAGATAGCATTCGGTTACATCGTTCCGTTTACCCAAATGCTGAATATTTCTGTAATTTTTTTATACTAATGGTATTGATATTTTAACATATATAATAGGGTATTTAATGACGATAACTATTAGAAAGTAATGGTTGTTATTGTTTCAATAAATGCCATTTATTTTTCTTTCTGAGGAATACTTTTATGACATTTATTTCATGTCCGAAATATGTACTTTCAAACAACACTAATGCGTAACGGAATGTCTATATCGCGCGGAAATCTTTAAACATAGGTAAAACTATTCTGAGATTTGGACGTTTCTTCGTACTTATTATAGATAAGAAGTTAGGGAATAATATTAATAAAATAGAACAACAGAAAAAACGAAGAAGTGAAAACTGGAATTCTGAAGAAAAAGTTAGTACTTGCCTACAATTATTGCAATTACGGCACATTACTATCTTTAGGACGACGCAAATTTAAACTATTTCAGGAAATATTACAATACAACACACAGAAATAAACCAAATCTAACCTCAAAACAATGAATTTGACGTATATTTGTTAGACCAAAGGTTTTAGAGTTAAACTAGGTCCCCATCAGGTTTATCTTTAGTACCATAGATAGTCCAAGACTAAGAGTTAAACCACTTTTTGTAATAAGAAATTTGATTAAACCACACTTTTAGTCCGAGACTATCGATAAACCATGTTTTGTAATAAGACGGAATGAGTCCGTAATTGGACTGGACACTTTTTATGGCTGCATTATAGAAATACAGTCAACGTTTTAACTAATATGTTCAGTTTAATTGCTATGGGCCTTACACGGACTTGGTGATTACATTATGATGTGATTAGAGTAAAGACGAAGCTGCTGCATATACTTTTGTTTTTTCCTTATTCACGTTACGGCAACAGCGAGTAGAGGGGGTGTTCTATCTTTTGCTGCCAACCAAAGGTATTGTAAGAATTTCCTACTTCTGTGCTGCCAACCCAAAAAAGCTCACATGTAAAAGTTTATATTCATTAATTTTCAGAGGATGTCTGGTGCAACAACCGTCTTTTGTCTCAATAAGTATCATAATATTACAACGAGTGATATTGGGAGCTGGGCGCGCATCACGAAAATCCGACAATATGAATTTGACCGTAAAGATAATTGAAAGTGCATATTAATCTATATTACTGACTGTAGCGCTCATACCCAGTTACACTCACTAATCGGTAAACGATCGGCGCGGTCAGTCTGTAGATGGGTGACGCATACTGGTGATTGACCTGAGCGTCTCCGGCTTTGGAGGGCACATAAAATCGTCGGTTTCGGTTGTTGTCATCAGACGGGAGTCGTTAAGCCAAGTTGAAAGCGAGCAAGTTGCAGGCGGCTTGAACAACTACTTGACATTTTTATTTTGTTAAAAACATGCATTATCATCGTCGTATCAGCCACAGGACGTCCACTGCTGAACAAATGCCTCCCCCGACTAGATTTACACCAGTGGTTACATGCTCATCGTCGTGTCTTCTGTCTACCTCGTCGGGAGATCATCTCACGCTGCGTTTTCCGGTGCGCGGTCTCCACTCGAGAACCTTTTTGCCCCAACGGCAATCAGTTCGGCCCTAACAGGCATATGTACAATCAATTATCGTCTTTCGATTTCTTCCATACAAACTGGTTATGTTATTAGTATGAGGCTATCGATTAAACTAAAATAAAACTTAATTATATAAAATTAATTGCAATGGAATATTTACTGAAAACTTCCATACAGAGTAGTAGGTCAACGATCTATAGATCCGTATCGAATTAATTATTATATCATCGACTAATTACAATAATAAATAACGTACCTAATGGATATGACGGTGATAACGAAGGTATCGGATGAAAATGGTATAATTCCCTTCACATATGTTTAGGGTACTTGCATGTAAATATGAAATTAATAAACGTACGATTTATCAACATATTCTCGTTCAAATCGGCGGTCCACTAACTAATTTAATGTTTAAAATTACTTACGCAACTCTACAAAAAAATTGTCCTTGTCCTAAAGTTTGTTTTATGAATTTTCTATTCCTTATCTATGATGTGAAAATTGATATATAAATATATTTGTTTAGCAAACGTTTTCAGGGCATTTTTTTTGTCCAACTTATCGATAATACGTGTTATCCTGTGTTATAGGAATGCAGCGAGAAAGTTTATAGTGGATTTTACGATGAGTATGAACTCAACCATCGGGTATTTACGCAAACCGTCACCTAAACCCTCAAGAATATCAGCGCCCTTTTAAAGGGGACATACCCGTGAAGATAACTTACTTACGCACACCCTCACACACACCCACAAGTACACACACATCAGCCCGTAAACGTCCACTGCTGAGCATTGGGCTTCCAATGATCACTAACGAGCGGCCTCATTGCAGGGATGAAAGAAAAAAGAAAGAAAGAAATTTATATTGAGGAGGTTTTACCAAGAGACTGACTACAGTCTCACGGGGCTCTTAAAACATGGCTCCGCAAGGAACCAATATTTTTAACCATCTGTATGATCTACAGATGGTGGTTTCGGGTCTGGCTGTTTGTGCATGTTAGATTTATGTCTGTACACTGTACCTACGACACAGGAGAAATCCTAGTATGGCGAAAGAAGGGCGTGAAATGATATATTTCATCAGAATCGGCAACGCGCGAGTGACACCTCTGGTGTTGCAAACGTTCGTAGGTTACGGTAACCGCTTATCATCAGGCGAGCCGTAGTGGTATAATAAAAACCACGCTCGGCAGGCGGATTGGTGATAGCAGTACGTTGTTATCAGCACACAAGAGGATGCTGCCCATCCTCTTGATATCAACAATTAGTCGCTTGTACGACACACATGGGTGGAGAGAACATGGAACCTACTTCATATCAGCCAAAGTATCACTACTAAACAAAGGCTAATCCATAGATTTCCACAATTGTGTCACCATATTGGGGGGAATTTGCCAATACTTAGTAAGCGCAGTATGGCTGCTGTTCCACAGAAGAGATGCTGCTGTCCACCCCTCTGAATTGGAGTCGCCTTTTACGGCATTCACGGGAGGAGTTGGAGTGGTGTTATATTCTCAATCCGGACACCTACTTAATTACATTTATCTCTTGTTTTGTATGTTCAACCTACACCTAGAGTGCCATAAAACCCACATAAAACTAGTTATTGGTAACCAATGTTGGTAGTAATCTTTGAAAAAGAACAAGGTACTTAGCGTTCTTGTGTGATGATGATAGCAATTCCACAAATGGCGGTCTGGTTGCTTAGAATAAATTGTAATCCTTGTTTCATCATCATTTCCATCATAATTATCAGCCAAAGGACGTTCACAGTCAACAGTCCTTTGCCTTTGATCAAACAAAGGCCTCCCCCATAGATTTCCAATCCTTGTTTATTTACATATAATTATAATACTTGAAAATAAACAGCCACAGTTGGAATGTTGGAATCTAGCTAATATATTATGAGGAAAGCCGTAATTTGAGGATTCTTTCATGAATATACAGAACAACGACTACAATTTATTCAAAGCAGTTTACTGTGGAATCTTTTATGATGTTACCTATAAAATGAATAGCTCATTTACTATGAAATGGAGTTTATTGAGAGCCGCAAGACGATTCATTTTTGTAAGGAAATGTAATGTACCTTAGTTATTTAGTAACAATTTTCCTTTGAGATCGTTCAAACACTACATGACCAACATTTTTACGTACAGTCAACAGTAAAAGACGCTTTTAATGCCAAACTAATTTTGCGTAATTACCCTCCGGCCACCTATCAATTGCATAAAACTCGGCAGCCATGTCCATCGGTACAAATGTTTCTGTAGTACAGTTGATTTAATTTTCCGTATGCATGCAACAAGCATCCAACTGAGCATGCAAGTGATTTCAGGGAAAAAAATACAGAATACCCATAGAAGATTGGATAGTGATAGTATTAGTAACTTCGGTCTTTCAAAACTACAAACAGCAGGTATGTTCTATGTGTGTTATCTATATACTTAAATATACTATGTACCGTTTTCGAGCATTACAAATTCGGTCATAAAAATCGAATGTTTTACACTTTTACCAGTTTAAACATCTGACTGTTCATCATTAACTTTTGATGTCGGCTATTCTAACACGTGTAGATTATAGATCACCAGCCAATTGTGTATGTAAATAAAGTGAAAGACATAGTTTAAAAACCACTTTGTACAGGTAAAATTCATATAAGGTAAAATTCATATTTATAAGGTAAAATTCATATAAGGTAAAATTCATATTTATAAGGTAAAATTCATATATGGTAAAACCAATCTACGCTTTAATAAAATTATGCATGCTCTCCTAGGCTTTATCAAGGAAAACTTACACTTAATTTTAGTTTAAGTATAAATGTATCATTACATTTATCTGAACAATCAGAATTCATAGGAGTAAAAGTTATTTGAAACATAAATACTAACATTCCACTATCACGTCATTATTTTGGTTTACAAGTACTTGCGGCAAGCTAAATAAATACCTGAAGGCTGGATCAGAATTAAAATATGCTGAATTGATTGATTTAAGCCCGAAATTAATAATCAATCTGATCCAAAATCTTTAGATTTAAGATTTTTAACTTGATCTATTTTTGTGTTAGGATTACACTTAACACGCGTACAGACAAATCAACCCCAAATCCAAATATTCTGGATTAGCTCATAAACAAACGATGTATGTACAGAAAATCGATAGGAGTTAATTAATAAAGACATGCAATTATTTTAATCAGTATTGGATAGATAATTGTTAAGACTTCTGCTGCTGACTCTGCTAGCGCAACATGCACTGGGTTAGTAAATATTCGGAGTTTTATTTTATTAGGACTTTATTTATGTCAACGTCAGCTGTTCTTTGAATTATGGCGTCCCCAGAAGTCGTGTTAAAAATAATCAATAAGGATAAATGATTAAACATCGTCCCTGATAAAATAAGTAGGTTTACAGAATGAGAATGGACTCTTGAAGAGATATAGATCATCAACCAACCAACCTAAAGATCCTATAAGTAACTAAATTATTCAGCAATCTAATATAAGCGATATTATATGTTTGGCACAGTATTTTATCGTTCCTACAAAAATATTCGTGAATATTATTCATTAATAATGTGTAATAAAACAAGTACGTTTTTCAAGTAGTTTAAAACATTGGAGGAACATAGTTCACTGAGTTGTCATTAAATAATTGTAAAATTTTAGGATTAAAGCCTTATTAGAGTTCATTAAAAAGAAAAAGGAATGAAGAATTTGAAAGAATGGAGGTTCCAATGTTAGTTTTATAATACAAACTTCGAAGTTGCTGAGCCTTACATTTTGTTGATAAATAATGCATGCATGCATTCAATCATGTTTATAAAACAATATTCAGAGTAATGTTTTAATGGATTATTTAACTGTAATTTTTATATAGCATAGTTATTCTAAGTTCTAAAGTAACTTCAGCTTTACTCACTTTTCACCATTGTTATTTTATTCTTTAAACTTATTGATATCTTTTTTCACTTATTTCAAAATATAATGCACAATACGACGTCGCAGTGAGCGTCTAACCGCAAGACTGAGTTTAGGCTTTTCAACATTGATTTATATTAGGCGTCGAGTTTACCTACCTTCATTCGTCAGTATCTGGTATTAGACCACTTTTTGCCATTGGCCTTTGTGACCAACAATGTTTAATGTTATCATTAGTGTAATAGTGATATCAAGTAATGGGAGGTAGCTATATGAAAGTAGTCGCCAGGAATGAGAGGTGACGTCATGATGTAATGGTCATATGCCTACTAGACCGTAGCGTCATTTTTTTGTTCGATTTTTTTTGTATTTAGCTAGCTCGGATTCTAGATGAACCGTACATCATTCTAGTGTTCGAATCATGCACATTTTCTTTGGCATTATGGCGTCTTCTGAAACATTTAGGAAAAATTGTTAGTAAGCTCAGACTGAACCTGTTTCGTAATTGTTATCTTTATTCAAAGTAGGACACCCACCACATGAAATGAAATGAAATAATCATTTATTCAAAATAGACTAAATGATTAGTTCTTTTTGAACGTCAACATAAGACAGCAGCCATTAAGCCCACCCTTCACCGCTTCCTAGTGTTTAAGCGGGGGAGAAGAAACGGTGCAACAAACTCCTCAGCAACATGTTGGTCAGGAGCGCGTATGACGAGTATATTGGTATGAATTATCAGGCGGTTTGAGGGATGATAGCAGCGGTTCGAGTCGAGTGAGTATGTTACTATGTAGCATCATGAACACAAACCAGACAATTAAATCAGGCAGCCGGACAAGTAAAGCAGACATTTTTAACTGGCCTAAATAGCTTTAGGCGGTGTGCCTATAAGTCATCGCTCGAAACGTGCTAACGGCCAGTTATTACATGCAAGCATGCAACTTATTTATTGTCATCGGCAAATAGTCGCTGTACGTGTACGACAACCCAAGTCCTACTAGCGTACGGCAATTGACCGTAGCCACATATCTATTCATCTCGTCCCCCACTCAAAAGCGTGACGGTTAGGAATGTACGTAGGTATAAAGGACAGAACCAGAAAGGTTTTAACACTACTTCGGTTCTGCCCTGTCCTACTCAAATCTCCTTGTGGTATCAGCCGCTGATTACTAACCCTCCCGTATTAGTAGAGTACGCTGCTCGAGCCACGTTCTGGTCGATCCAGACGATAAAAGCACCGTAGACCACTTAAAGAGACTCGCGTTGTCTCATTCACTAACCACCCGATGGTTTTACCGCCCTCGCCGCCGAGGATAGCCGCTTCGCCGACGTCGCGGAGGCCTTTCACCGCGTCGCCATCCCGTTCAAGTTAGTACTTCTCCCCTTCGTCTCTTGCTCGCACCGGCCCGTGACGAGTCTGTAGTTTTAAATGTCCCTTAATACCTTTTAAATAAACACTGATTCAGCTGTTCCCAAAACAATAGCATGTTATCCCCAGCAAAGCTCTAAGCCGGGGTCCGTGTCCCGCAGGGGGCGTCCTTAGCGCAAGTTGCTTAGCGTGTAATATTATTTTAAGCCTGGCTGGAGGCCTCTTTTGGCTTCAAAACGACCGGTTCAGCAACCATATTTCTCGGAAATGTCTGCGAGAAGCCCAACAAAAAAAAAAGTTTTTCTCTTAGCCGTATTTTGCTGTATATTCTCTTCAGTCAGATGTAGATGTTAGGCCAATGGATTCCCTGGGAATCGCATGCCGAATATCTCGGAGTCACCCTTGACCAACATTTGTCCTTCCAAGACCAAGAGCACACAAAGACGGTGCGGGCCCGTGCCGCCTTTGCACTCGGTCGCCTCTATTGTCTACTAAATGCGCGTAGTAAATTATCCCTTTTAAATAAGGTGAGAATTTATACCACATGCTTTTGACGAATCATGCCGTTGCCTGTTGCCAATGTTGCGTTCGCACACTTCGAGTCATATCCATTTCGTAGGCTCCAAAGCCTCCAGTATCGCCCATTCATGCGCAAGGCCATGAGAATGCCCTGGTTGCACTGGCAATGGTCAACTCCATATCGATTTGAACATGCCAACCATCAGGCAGTTCATAAAAAAGCGTCAAAAATGCTACTTTGACTCTGCATTGCTGCACTCGAATCCACTCGTGGTATCGGACACCCAATACCGATCCTCCAGTATCAGCAAACAGCGCCGCCAAAGGCACGTACTCATCGATCCGGGCAATGAAATAACCGTAATCCACGTAACTACGTTTACGTCTACGTTGCGGTGAGTTTTAAAGTACTTAGATCCAACCGTTTGGACAGCTTCGACAAACCTACCATTATGGTCCACAGATACGCAATACTCTTTTAGGATTTCGAGTTGAAAGTTGTTGGGGTTTTGGATATAAGCGTTAGAGGGGCGGAGCGTAGACCTCATCCGACGAAACCTCTGAACTTTGGGATTAGGTAATATTTAATGTGCCGCTTACCATTCTGTGATCATTTCTGGATTTTATCCTGTGGATTACGGATACATCATTAAATATTTGTCCCTTATTGGTAATGAAAAAGGCAATTTCATTACTTCAATTCCTGTGAGGTGTCTTTTGGAAGAAGTGATTCATCATGACGAGTCATTCTTATTTCAAAAAGTTGCTCAGTCTCAGCCACCTGGGTTTCCGTTGCCCACAACGAAATTGCCTCACTCTAAACTCACCATCGCATCCCCCATGACAATATATTATCTTTATCTTAATGTATAATGAATAAAATATCTTCTTCTTCTTCTTGTCTTAAATGATGGCTTCTGTAGAGTATCTTCCACAATTTCGCCAATGTCAAGTATAAGGCAACGTTATACGGTATTTAGATTAATAAATCTTTACATATTTAATAAAATATTTCACAAAAATGAAAAAATTCTAAAAAATATGTCGGCAACGTCGTACGGTTCAATTTCGATGAATTGAAAAAAATATCAATATTAATAAAGCAAAAATAACCTCTGTCAAATCGACTTGACAGAGGTTATTTATGATTGGCATTGTCTTTTTCATATGTTATATAAAATCTACATAATTATATGTATACACTTTACTCAAATTTACAAAAAATATTGGTAATAATTAATTAATGATACACTATATAATTATAGTAATTTTACTTTAATCAGATTTATATAGTACTATTATTTTATCTTCGACCGCTTTACAGTCACCCTCTCCGAGATGTGCCTATAGGCGTGGCGCCAGTGGGCGGCTCTAGTGTGATCATACGAGGACCTGGAGCCTCCCTTAGGTGCCGGAGATGACCGCCCCAGTGGTTTTAGCCGGTAGGAGTCCGGCATACCCCTTCGCCCTTCCCCGGGGCGAAGGAAGTTCATGAAGAATTTCCACTGGCATCAATAAAAAAAAAAGGAAAATATTACTATCGTAACACTGAAGATTAAAACAAACTTACCCTAAGGCATTATGCTGTGAAAATAACTGAAATGGACTAGACTTGTTCTTCTTCTTGTTCTCTTAGATTGTGGCTTCTGTAGAGTATCTTCCATAATTTCGCCAATGTATAGCCATAGGGCAACGTTGTTCGGTGTTCGGATTAAATAATCTTTTCATAAAAAAATTCACACAAAATTAAAAAAAAAAAAATTCCGCTAAGTCCTACGGTCTTCAATGTATTTATAATGTTTCAAAGAGTATATAAATGCTACGTAAAATGTTTGTTGTCTTTTTTCTGACAGCATAGGCTAATATAAGCCGGCCTGCCAGAGACCATTCGTGACAAACATAATCCTCGGGAAAATATTTTCATCTTTAAACTCTAGTTTCTCTTTGGTCAATAAACGTTACATTTACTACTTTTATCATTTCATGAAGCAAGTCTTACCTATATGTGTACATTAAATAAAATATATATAAATGACTTGCTTTATTGGTATTATAATAGGTAGTGCCTACCTAGTAGTAGTGCTGTAGGTAACCGGGTTATTTAAATATAAAAAGGTAACCCACATTATAAAGCATGATATGGTAAAAAAAAGAACACGTATTGAATTATTTACAAAAAATATGTCGAAAGTTGCTGTCCTAAAATTGTATCTAGCATATAAGCGCCATCTAGCACAGATTAGAGACGGTATTGACATCAAAAGCCAGTTTTATATTTTGTCTACTCAACGACAGATGGCATTGACAGTCTAGTTATGAAGCACATTTGTAATATTAATATTACCGCGGTAGTTGCTTTGTGCACCCCTAAATCCACACCATAGATGGGCAGGAACATCGTGGGTATTAAGCATGTATGTTTGAGTTCGCCTTGTCCCGCCGCCCCTCTCCCAGGGCGGAGGAAGTCCATTTCCACTCGACAACAATAAAAAGATTCTGTGCTTGCAAACTTGCACTACTGTAACTTTAATTATTGCTTTGAGTTGCAGTAATAACTGCTTCGATTCTACTATGCCTTAAAAATTTAATACACTGAATACAAATTAAGAAATTGTTGCCAATCATACATTTAACCTTAAATTTATTATGGCCATAGATTGAAGGAACATGTTTTCTATTATGCAAACTTAATGTGGCCCATCGTTGTCACACCTGATAGGTCGTGATCATGATTATTTAGTTCATGGAATAATCGTTAACCTAGCATACGTATTCCACATAGGTAGCTTATAAAATAATTTAATTTTTTGAATTACGTACATACATTTAAAAAACATTTTAATCGTTTAAAAATGTCTTGTCATTTGATAAAGTTATCATAATTATTGTGTAGACAAACGTCGTATGGTACAGTCAGCCCATTTCTTCTTCGGGTCTACCTCCTATTTTTTTACTCATTACGAAAAAAGTTCATATTCATTACATCTACTCACATTCAATACACGTAGGGCTTATTAACGTAGTTCATTTACTATGTAATATCGTTTGGCAACTGCAACGTGCTTGGCGCACTAACAACTCGCGTCCAGCTCTATTCGAGTTACAATTACAATAGCGTCATCAGCCCACATATCGAGGTAGTCAAGCGACGAACTATCTCCAGAAGAAGTTCGACTATGATCTCTTTTTAAATTTCATTGATTGAGTCGCAATGTGTGTAGGTACTTAAGTTGTTGTTACTCATGTGAACTTTAAATAGGTGGATTCTATTTATTATATTTATACCTTTTCTGTCTATGAACGACTAATCATCCACTCTTCGTATAATGTCTTCTAGCATCCTTGATCGTTATCAGACTAATGGATTATACTTACACCATATATTTGTCATTTTACCACAGAAATAGGAAAGGAGTATCTTTGCATTTCACCAAACATTTTGAGAGGTGTTCATACTTTTGCTACAGGTGAACCCCTTCTAAACTTTGACTACGACTTTAAAAACATTAAAATAATTATTATAGTCTGCAACTAACCCACTGCATGGCAATTACCTCTTCTCATATAGAGGAAACGAGAAAGGAATGAGCATTGATTACCTTCTACGTTTGTCGACGTCAAGGTTTCCTAACGATGTGATGTTTTCCTTCACAATTAAAGTCTTAGATTAACTGAGAAAGTACATGATGACATTGAAAAAGTAACATTGGTTCCTGCTAGGTTTTGAACCTCCACGAGGCCGTAAACCTGGGCACGTCAATTCTCCTGCACAAAATAATAATCATATTTCATGTCTTATTATCATAGATACCCCTTAATTTTATTTAGATCAATACGAAGACCGTCTATGAACCGTCACTGAACACAGTTTGTGAAAGTATAGCCTTGGGTATGCGTTTGTGCAAATTAAATAATGGTTATTATGTTATCTTTCGGATTATGATTACATCAGCATGCTAGCGTCTGTAATATTGCATCAAAACTTTTGGTGAATAACTCCATTTAGTACGGGTCTTGGTATGTTTGAATGTATATATGTATCCGTTATCTTAGGCCTTACAAGGATATCAGTAATCCTCATTCTCAACAGAGAATAAAACAGTCCTTGGCAGGCATTGTGGGGAATTGGCTTCAGCAAAGATGGTGATTCGGCCATTTCTTCCAGTTCTGTTGCTAATTACTGTTCAGTTTCTTAACTGTGATGTTAATTGTTCGGTAATATTCACTATAAGACGTGACAACCCTGGTTGTAAGAGCCAGCGAAGGGACTGTAACTTAACTAATATGCTTTGCAAGCAGTTCAGAAAGCACCCTTAACATTTAATTGTGAATATGAACAATTTGCACATTATATCCTGTGGTATGCCGTGTGGTGCCGGCTCAGAATGCCACTACCCCATTTTATCCTGTGGGTGTCGTAAAAGTCGACTAAGGGATAAACCGGAGGAAGGGCAGCAGCGTCCTTCGAGTACATTAACAACTCAACTGCGATCGCCAACCCGTCTGCCAAGCGGGGCGATTATGGCAAAACCCCCCAATGAGCCCACAACACATCCATATCGGTCGTTGTGGTGATCTTTGGGGGACGCCTGTGTCCAGCAGTGGACTTCATTCGGCCGAAATGATGATGATGATGATGATCCTGTGGTAATGTATTCTTTGGCAAGATGATTGGAATATTACGTTTCACAGCTTGCAGGTTTTACCCGAAATTGTTTATTATACAGGACTTGTTGCAACTAGGCCGAATTTCTGTGGGTTCAGGCGTTTTTGCCATAACTGTTTTGGAAATCAGTCACTATAGTTTACAACATAGGACCCGTAGGACGCAAGTATATTCTTTCCTACTCCTCCTTTTTCTTTTCTGATTAATTTCGTTGCGGGTTCCAAGACAGTGTCAGTTCCCCGGGACCTACTTCATTGATGGGTGTTCTTTCCGTGTGGATTTCAGATGTTGCAGTGGCTGGGACTTGTTGCATTAATAAAAGCAGACGGCTGCTCTTTAATTTCTCAATTCATTTTTAAATTTTAGTGTGCAGATTTGCGTTCCCTTTTTTGAGCGTTG
The DNA here is from genome assembly GCA_947459985.1 of Diloba caeruleocephala. Taxonomy (NCBI): domain Eukaryota; kingdom Metazoa; phylum Arthropoda; class Insecta; order Lepidoptera; family Noctuidae; genus Diloba; species Diloba caeruleocephala. The sequence continues at coordinate 23,880,912 of OX381606.1, read as the reverse complement.
GGGAGAGGTCATAATGGAAATTATAAGTTTGTGATTCACATGCAAATAACAAAAGTAGGTCACATACACCTTGTTATGCACTTTCGTCACAACTGCTGTGTATATATAAGGAAATGATGACGTCAGGACTTAGCGAGAGACTTAGCAGTTCCACCACATGTTTGGGAAGACGCCAAAGCAAGAGGTTAATGCACGATTGCACGTGTTTGCAATACATAAACAGGCACCATCTCCAATCAAATTAATCGACCATTGTGTAATCTAAAAATACATTAGTTCACTATTATCGATATACAATAATTGCATTTGGTATAAGATTAAACAGGACATCGAAAGGACAGCTGGATGAAATGTACGAATGACATCTATTTTGTACAGCGACGTGTTATAAAATACGAATCGACGAATTATATGTTGTTATGACGTAAACACAAAATGAATGTGACAGTGAGCCATTTAAGGTTTGATTTATGACTTACTAGTTGAGCACACGGCACGATTTGGGATAACTTCTCGTGAAAAAGTTATTGGAAAACAATCTTAAAGTTTATCGATTGCTCCGAACTAACTTTGAGACCCTCTTTTACCCTTGCCTTGGGTTAATTGCCGGACTTTTTCGTAGAGAACGCTTTTGTCGTGAAAGCAACTTACCGGCGAAATTCTAAACGGGCTTAAAATATAGCTCTGGAGATATTGTGAAGACTAAAGTCGTGCTTTGACTATTTGAGGCGCCCGGTTTTGTACCGAAAACAGGTTTCTCGAATAGTTAAAGCAGGATTTAACATTAAATGGGGTTTCAGTATTCGGCCGTAAGCGGTTTTTATACATGTATTAAATTATTATTATGCATCAGTTTACAGTATTTATGCTGTAAATTACGCGGACTTATTTAACGCAATGCTATTATAAAATGTTGTTGATTCTACAACTATTTAGAAAGATGTTGTGCTCCTTTGATACAAAAATAATAAATAGTAGACTAATTCATTGTAAATAATTTAACATTTAACTAAACGAACAACACACCATTACATTGTCTGTGTAAATGTAGTGTAGATAAGAATGGTTATGCCGTAACAGTAAAATGTGTCATTAGCGTGTGCACTTTGACCATGTATTAATGATGACTAATTAATCAGGATACTATCATTGTTCCACGTACTTTAAACAGATGGTCTGTAGAATAAATATTTGTAGACACATTCTGGTACGAACAAAGTGATTGCCTGTGAAAGTATGCACATTGCACATGCTTTAAGGAAAATATTTTGCCAACAGTCAGATTAGCCCATATCATTGATCACAAAAAAAAATCTCATTTTTATGATTGACTGATTTGATAGCATATTACAATGAATAATTTATGATGAACGACCGAACGACCGCGATTTTATTACATAAAATCGCGGTCGTTCTTCGGTCTAGAGTCTCGACTCGTGGAAAATTTCTATTGTACATTTCACAAAGAAAAAAAATTTATACTTTAGGAGATTTGAAACCAATGTCCACAGGCTTATTAATATTAAATATAAAGAAAGAACAAGAGATTCAAAATTATTTGAGAGTGGAATGACTAGACGAAAATAATAAAATTGTGATCGACTCTTGAAGTTTGGGTCTAAGCGAGTGAAATTTTAAATATACATTTATTATACGTATTATTTCGTTTAATTTTCAAGAATATAAAATACTCCGGGTTCCAGTACCGCCTCAGCTTAAGGAAAAATAGCCAGCACCAAAAAAGTCTATGTATGTAATGAAACGAAGGGCAACTTTGTGATTCATGAAGCGAAATACTTATGCAAGGCGAACTTAAATGTAATTTTCTCAACAGATTTCTGTAACCTTAGAATATAACCTTTACTTTCGTTTTTACGGCCTCTAAAAGGTCTGGGACGTACGGTATCGATATTACCTTTGTACATCAACTGTATACCTATCCAAGCTCTTAGATTTTGATACATATCTATACAAATAAATAAAATTGAAGTGTCTGTTTGTAATGTCAAAATAACAACTTTTTACAAAATGCATATGAAAGTATATACGGAACATATAACAAAAAATGCATTTTAAACATTTTTGTCTGTCTGTCCGTCTGTCTGTCTGTCTGTTTGTTCCGGGTAATCTCCGAAACGGCTGGACCGATTTTGACGGGACTTTCACTGGCAGATAGCTGATGTTATAAGGAATAACTTAGACTACTTTTATTTTGGAAAAAATAATTAGGGTTCCGCGCAAAAAAATAAAACCCTTGAAATCCAATATATATATTCTATGTCATGTATCTATGTCGAAGTACTCTATATTTCTTTTAAATCAAACGCGGGTGAAACCGCGGGTCCTAGCTAGTTACATATAGAAAAAAAAATACCGAGATCTAGATAATGTTTTTATTTCAAATTGATTGTGTAAAGTCACTTTTGAAGGAGTCATTAGATAGATTCCTCTGTTATATACTTAGTAGTTGCTTTTGTTTGAAATAATAACTAGCTCATACAAACGTCATACGGATACTTGTAATACAAACGTGTCTTCCATCAAATATTTGAAGGTTGCTTTGAGGGCGATATTACATAAACCTGAATCTGTTTGAATTTTACACCAATTTATATAAGAAAATACGAGTAGGAGTAAATTATGCAACTTTTTACAATTCATACAACAATTGGAAATGGCAAAGAAGTGGCAGTCAGCGATTTGCTTGCATCTTCATTGTTTTTGTTTTATCTTACTAGCAGGCCGTGATATTTAAACGGAACGTGTCATCAGCGATAATCTGTGGGTGCAGATAACGTAGATCGACGTTATCCGAGTCAATTGTGTCGATACCTGGTTCAACGATACTTATATATGATAAAAGGTGTCTTGATTTTATTAAAAGTCACGCAAGGTTCTTTATCTTTATATGCTTATGTTGTAATTTTTTTATACCACCCAATGTTGACGTCATGTGACGATCGTGTCATTTGCCTAGTGGTAAGCGTCACGCCTGCCCATAACAAGTGTAATATATGCTGCCCAAGACCTGGGTGGTATTACATTGCAATCGTAACCTCCAGATGTTAGTTATTTAGTATTTTATGGCCAGCAATTTCACTAGTTAGTCTAGCTGCATTGCCCTCCAAATCGAAGCGCAATAATTTTAAGCGTTCTGTTCAATCCTTCCCTTTTTTTTCTTTTTTTTTCTTGGGCTTCTCGCATACATTTCAGGGAAATGTGGTTGCTTAACCGGTCATTTTCTGGCGAATCCAAAAGAGGCCTCCAGCCAGGCTTAAATTTAATATTAAAAACTAAGCAACTTTCGCTAAGGGCGCCCCCTGCGGGACACGGACCTCGGCTTAGGGCGTTGCTGGGGATAACAAGCTATAGTTTTGGGGACAGCTGGATCGGTATTATTTAAATTGTATTAGGGGATATTTAAAACTACAGGCTCGGCACGGGCCGGCGCGAGCAAGAGACGGGAGGGAGAAGTGCTAACTTGAACGGGAAGGTAACGCGGCGATAGGCCTTCGCGACGTCGGTGAGGCGGGCATCCTCGGCGGCGAGGGCGGTACAACGGTCGGGTGTTGAGTGAACGAGACAACGCGAGTCTCCTTATATGATCTGACGTGATTTTGTCGTCTGGATCGATCAGAACGTGCCTCGGGCGGCGTACACTACTTATACGAGAGGGTTGGTAATCGACGGCTGATACCACAAGGGGATTGGGGTGGGACAGGGCAGAATCGAGATAGCGTTTGAACGCTTGTTTCATAAATTGCTTGATGGTCGGCAAGTTAAGATCGAAATGGAATTGATCATTTCGCATGTACCAAGGCGCTCCGGTGGCCTTGCGCATGAAACGGGTTTGGAGGGTTTCGAATCTATGGAGTGGGCGTGATTCAGCGTGTGCGAATACTGGGCTGGCATAGGTCATGATGGTCGAATGCATGTGGTGTAAATTCTCACCTTATTTCTAAGGGAGCTTCCCTTTATTTATCTTCTTTATTTAAGGCCCGGATGGCCTTCTTCCGCTCTCGGGACGGGGTAATCCAGACTCTTACTGGCTAAAACCACCTGAGCGTTTTCGTCACCGAAGGGTTCCAGGATCTCGAGAACAATCGCACGGCTTTGGAGCATCTCGGAAGTGGTGAATATAAAGCAATCAAAATAAATTAAATCTCCATAAAAGGAGATGTAACGGAATGAAACAGTTATAGGACTATCGATTTTTATGAATCTAATTATGCACACTCATATCACCAATTTCCTTATGCAGGAAATAGGTACTATAATCTGAATAAAATAGATTGCAACAGGGCAACAACTTTAGCCACTTTTAACAAAAATAAAACCTTAACCTAATCACTGAAAATATGGATAAGAATAGAATAGAATATACTTTATTGTTTACTATTTAAAACTTAAAAAGAAATCTTAGAAATACATATAATGTACAATGGGCGGTCTTATCGCTAATAGCGATCTTTTCTAGACAACCTTAGGATGGACAAGTAAGTCACAAAACATAATATGGGGTACTCCGTGGTGTACGGATAGATATTAATAACCTATAACTATAATATTTATAAAATATAATATATTACATATTATTAGTCATATACACATATGAATATGTCATTCTAAATGCAGAATAGTGTAATATAATTTATTTAAACGCAGTAGAAACGATTGTCGTGAAACAACATGTGGAAGTTTAATAAGTAATGTTATGAACTGGACAGATAATGGTAATTTGCTAACTTTTTAAAGGAGAGCCACGATTGGGCTCCTTTTACCGACACGGGCAACTTATTCCAAAACCGTGCAAAAATCTGGTGCAATGCTTTGGCATGTCCAGTCTCAGGTTCTAAGGTCAAGGTCTTAAGTACCTACCTTGTGTGTGTCATGTCATGAACTTGAAACGATCTTTAAGATAAGGGGGTGTTGTGGGATTAAATAAAATGCTGTAAAGCAATAATAGAATGTGAGTATTTCGGCGAAGACGTATTGGAAGCCACTTGAGCTTAGTGCGAAATCCTGAGACATGATCATATTTGCGCAACCCAAATATAAATCCGATACAAATATTTTGAAGTACCTTAAGCTTATCTGGTTGTGCCTCATTAATAACTGGCATTAACATAGTCATGGATTGGTAGAAGAAGGAACTGGGCAAGCGCAATTTAAGTGGCAGTTGGTAGAAAATTGCGTAATCTCCTTAAGGACAATGAAAATATTATATAATTTAATTCTTGGGAGCTGTGGACCCTGAGAACGGTTTTTTTTATCTATAGTTATCCCAAGGTTCTTCACTGTGTCACTAATGGGTATTATCTTAGTACCATCAAAATAATCTTGGGGACTTGTGACCAAGTTTTTGTACTTAGTTTAGGGCTGCCAATAACAATGACCTGGGTCTTTGAGGGGATAACCTACAATTTATAGTACTTCACTCGGAAATCCGTGTCAAATCTTGATTATTCATTTTGACAGCCTCCAGCAGCTCTTCAGGTGAGGCTTGTGATTAGATTTGCAGATCATCTGCATAAAGGTGGTAGGATGACGGAAGTCGATTAGAAATGGAGTTGCTGAATATAGCGAAAAGTAGGAGAGAGAACGCCACGGCACGCCGCCAAACGTATTACACCACGAAAAAAAGGTAGATAGGTTGATTGATTATAATGCGCTTTTAACAATATGTAGTACGTTAATAATAATTGGATTACTTTTAATCTGAATTAAATGGGCTCAAGCTAGGCCCAGCATTGCGATACGTAGCGGAAGACAGAATGGTCGGGCCCGCCGTACGGCCCCATCACCTCACGTACGCCCGGTGCCTCACGCTCCCCGTTCCCCGCCATGGAGTCGAGCAGGATGACTTAACATACTACGCCCGTTGAAGTGGCTTCAAAAGTAGCGACTGGCAAGGGGCAGATTGTGTTGAAGGCTCGCCGAATGACACCCTTACGTATTTGCGCTGTGTTCATCGATACGAGGGTTTTGATTTTTTGACCACAATGTTCTGCTAAACAAATGTGAAATGTACCTACACTTTGCGTGGCGTAGCATTTAAATATTTACAAAATTACCTTTCAAATAGAACTCATTACACAGCTATTATCAATTTAAATTTAAATAAAGAAGAAATTTGATATAAAGGTAACTTAAGGTGTAGTGCAATAAAACAGGTGCCCCACAAGGTAGCATATTGGGGCCATTACTCTTCTTGATTTAAGCATTTTTACTCAGTCTATGCGGATGATGTTGCAGTTATAATTAAATATTATCTCCAACTTGTACATAGTATTAAGAAGAACCCGATGTAATAATTGCTGGTATTGAAATAAATTATTATATTATTATCTACATGTCTCTCTTTTCACGGGTTTATATCCCCTGTAAGGGGGAACCCGGTCTGTTGACAGGCTTACGCGGGGACATAGGTCCAACACGCAGAGGCCCTTTAGAGAATTTTAATCTAAAATGTAATGGCACCAACCGGGGACTCTCCATAGCTGCACTATAAAATGAAGTCATGGATTGTCCCCGGTGGTGTAAGGCTATTGTATGAGATGGAAACTATAACGATAAGGTCTATTACAATGGGTGTTACATGGAATAAAAAAAACTAATAAATACGGGAACAACGGCGTCTGCCTTTCAACTTCGATCGTGAAATTCTGTGGCAGACGGTGACTCGCCACTCACAAGATGGGCCCCCTAAATGGCCACCACTACAGGCGACAAGGAGCAACACCGGTGTGAGCGGCTAGGGGTGTAGAGAGGTGCGGCACCGGTTTCACCATCGCGCGTCTCGAAGACTCGGAGCGGGTTTCCCCGTTATTACGCCATTAGACACTTCCACCCCCGAGCATATAGCTCTGGCGGCCCCCCTCTGATCGGCCAACTAAGGCAAGCCAGAGTTGAAAATCCTGCGGGCACTCATGGGGTTCCACTCCAACCAACCAATAAAGGCAAGCGGAGACGAGGCCCTGACCGACTCTCTGGAGCATTCGGGTACGCAGTGTCGCCACTCACATTCAGTTCGCCACAAACTGCCCTGCGTTCTGTAAGCTACTTAACATACTTTGTTTTTTTCTTATGATATACTTTTTTTTTTATCATAAGGTATGAAGAAATCAAGCAGCTACTTTAATCTGCCCTCCAGGATTACCTTATCCCATGGTGAGATAACGTTATAATTATTATTATTATTATCACAGAGAATACAATCTTTAATTATAACACTGAAAACATATAATAACATGGCTTCATAACAACTTAAATGTAAACATTGATAATACTTCCTATATTCAATTCTATAATAGAAAACCAGATTCTAACCTTAAGGTCACTTATAACGATCAAAAGCGCACGAGGCCATTTTTTCTTGGTACAACAGTCGACGGTAGATGTGCTAGGAAACTTCAACGTGTAAATGTTACAATGAAAATCAATCGTTTCGCTTGTGCGTTATGGCCAAGATACGGCTTTGTTCTATGGGGCAATTCAGTACTGATAAATAGGGTCTTTATAGCTCAAAAGCAATGTATCCGCGCTTTATTTTTGCCACCATTGACTTCATGTAAGCCTCTTTTTAAGAAATTTAGTACAGTAACTTCTTATAATAAAACTATTTTAAACGGATTACATAGCGTACATTATAGATTTTTGCTTTTCCTGCCCTTTCTTAACTTCTTAACTTGCCCCTGTATATATATTTTGACGTAGTAGTTAGTAACTAAGTACTAACCGGTCTGCGTGGGGACTACCAACACAGGCACGAGGCCTGGAATCGGGCACGAAAGTCTTTTACTAACTACCTATATATAAATCGTACAAATATTGTTTCGTACGGGAATCGAAGCTGCGTCATGTAGCGCAGCAAGCCAATCGCTCGCTGCGCCAACCGTGCCGTCTTGTTTTAATTTTTATTACATTGTTAACAATTTAAAAAAATCATAATTAATAATCTGATGTTTTCTTTTTTAACGACCAATTATGAAACAATTACTGATATGCATAATAAAATTCAACATTTTAACTGTAATTAATGACATAGTATGTATCCTAAAAACTTACAATAAGTGACATACGGACGAATACTGAAACGCCACTTAATATTGAAATATCTAGTAGTAATTTGAGATTCCCGGTTTCGGTAGAAATGCGGGATTCTTAAATAATTAAGCGGGATTTAAATTTTATGTGGTGTTTCAGTAGTCTCTCCATGGTGACATTGTTCAGTGCAATGTATAGGTACCTCACTTGTCGGCTAACCTCAACACGGCGCGTAATCCAAAACTACTGTATGTAGGTATGAACTGGCTAGGTCTTGGCCTTTTGCCCACACACTCTCCCACCACTATCACTAGAGGCATTAGATAAAATAAAGCGGTGTCGCCTTCGCCTGACGCAAGTATTTTCCGGACACAGTTGTTTCAGTGCGTATCTGCATAGGATAGGACCCGAGGTCAAGGGCTGAGAAACGACCACTTCATCACACAGCACATGCTCAAGTAGTGCCCTGCGTGTGCTGCCGGGTAGCGGATCCTGGTGGTTTGGATCAGGTAAGATCTCATTCAAAATTCTCAGACAGAGCAAGAATATTTGAGTGCTGCTCTAGGAGACCGCAGAGCGGGATCGTGAGAGGGCCGATCCCGTTTGAACCAAAGAGGAGTGGGCCAGCGATTCATAACGAGAGAGCGGTTCTCGTTACGGCTATTTCCTACATGTCTGAGCTCCCTGCCACCGCTATGTGCCCTACAGGCGTGGCACCAATGTGCAGTTCGGGAGCGTTCGTTCTCGAGATCCCGGCTTCAGTGTCGAAGATAACAGCCCAGATGATTTTAGCCAATAAGAGTCTGGGACTGTAGGGACTGGAGAAAGTCAAGTGAATGATTTCTACCACAGTGAAAAAAGGGCTTGACTCTTGGGACTTACTGTAAGAGACAGTGTGGCCCTTACGCTAAAAAGTTTAGAGCCCCTAATCTAAGCGATTAAAGATCATGTAAATTGGGCAGGCAATTTTCTTCTTTACCAATAAGGTACCTTTTGAACAACTGTTATGTATGGTCGTATTGTGCTCCATAATTATATGATCATCATTTCGGCCGAATGAAGTCCACTGCTGAACACAGGCCTCCCCCAAAGATCTCCACAACGACCGATACGAGTGTGTTGTGGGCATTGGGGGATTTGCCATAATCGCCACGCTTGGCAGACGGGTTGGCGATCGCAGTTGAGTTGTTAATGTACTCGAAGGACGCTGCTGCCCATCCTCCGGCTAATCCCTTAGTCGACTTTTACGATACCCACGGGAGGAGATGGGGTGGTGGTATTCTGAGCCGGCACCACACGGCAATCATATGATAGAACCTTTTAAAAGGTTATAGTCACAGAGACGTAATAACATTTTGTGTTACAATTCTGCTATAATAGAGGTTAAAATATAAAATCTAAGTACGTACATTTTTGACTCAAACTCTTGAGGAACCTTCTTTAAAACTTAAAATAATAGACCACGCCTCTCCACTCATGGGTGCCTTAAAAGGCAATCAAGGGTTCATATCAAGAGGATGGGCAGCAGCGTCCTCCTGTGTGCTAAGAACAACATACTGTGATCACCAATCCACATGACAAACGTGATTATTGCAATGTCATATACGATCGCTCGTTATAGTGATCATAGCTAGGCTCATGTTCAGCGGTGGAGGTTAGTTCGTTACGGGCTTATGTGTGTGTGGGGCCTCTCAGTGCCTCCGACAGTGCGGCCGCCGAGAGAATGTGTTCCTGACATCTGTTTATTGGTATAGTTTCTGTTATTATATTAAGAAACGGGAATTAACGCGAGATTACCTTTGAATAGCTTAACGTTTCGACCGGGTTGCACCGATCGTGGTCACAAGCAGACTGATGCAGTTCACTCCGCTTGTGAGGTAGATTTATGTTCGTCTACTCCCGTTTTTTCTTCATTTGTTTTAAGGCCTCAACACAACACACTAACTGTGTCCTTATAATTAACCCATTTCCTCCCATGGGTGTCGTAAAAGTCGACTAAGGGATTAGCCGGAGGATGGGCAGCAGCGTCCTTCGAGTACATTAACAACTCAACTGCGATCGCCAACCCGCCTGCCAAGCGTGGCGATTATGGCAAAACCCCCCAATGTGCAACACATCCATATCGGTGGTTTTGGTGATCTTTGGGGGAGGCCTGTGTCCAGCAGTGGACTTCATTCGGCCGAAATGATGAATAGCGAGATTGTGTTACTGAATCACTGGATTCCATGTCGGTGATAACTTGTTACCGTCTTCTCGATTGAAATTGTTATACTTCTTGATTTCAATTGCTTCACGCACGACCCTTGAATAGAAGTGGCGTTCGGTGGAGAGGTGTTATGGACGATGAAATTTGATTCAGTGATTAGTGCCTGGTTGCAATATATGTTCGGCAATCGCTGATTTGCTAGTCTTACGGTTTTTTTTACAGGAGCTATATGTTCTTTGACCCGTTTAGCTATAGTCCGCTTCGTTTGTCCTATAAATAAACTAGTTTTGCGTTGCATTGTGTGTTGACGTTACTACATTAAAACCATATATAATATGAAAATTAATATTTAATACAAAATAAACTAGACCAATTAACAGATGTGAGGAAATCATTCTCTCGGCGGTCGCACTTTACTTATTTTAATGTACATATTATGAATACATTAAAAAATGTTACACGGACACGCACTTCCGTAAGCCTAGTTTCTTATCAAAAGTAGGTTATTTTGTCGGAGTCCAAAAATAAACTGCTGTCGATATCGGCCTGGTTATTGTGTAGTTAAAACATTTTACCACTGGTCGGTATCTCATAGTCTAAGCCCTAATGGACATTGGACATGGACAACTATTTATTATATTGGAGCACGTGCCCATATAACAAGGAACATATTAGGTACTATTTGCTTTCTTCATGATCTGCAGCCTAGCCCAAAACTACAGGAAGTTGGTTCGCCTCTGTTTCCCGGAATCGTGACTCCAGCAAACGGGTCCGGTTTCTGTACAATTGTATGGAAACCGAAGTCTAACACAGCTGCCATATAAATATAAATTTTTGGCCTACTAAAAAGATAGGTAGGTATACCGTGAACCATAATTAATGATGTTCGATTATATAGATTCTGACTGGTGTTCGGAATATTTCATGTGGTGTCCCGATTAAGAATTTAGCACCACTCCATCTCATACGTGGATGTCGTTAAAGGCGACCAAGGGGGAATCTAAACCAGAGGGATAGGTAACACCGTCCCTTCTGTGTAACTGCGCTCACCAATCCGCTTGCCAAGCGTAGTGAGAAGGTACGGGCATAATTCTCCTCAAACTTATGAAACAATTGTGAAAATCTATGGAGAAGGCGTTTGTTCTAGAGTAGACGTCCATTGGCTGATACAATGATTATATATGAGACTAGCTGCCCGCCCCAGCTTCGCTCAGGCAGGTACATGCAAACCCGATTGCAGCGCCACCTACTGGGTCCAATTGTGAATCTAAACCGTACAGGTAACTCAAACATACACAAAAATAAACATCAAAATCAGTTCAGCCGTTTAGGAGGAGCTCAGTGACATACACACGTACAGAAGAATTATATATATTGTGACGAAGTCATCCTTCATCTTTAATCTCCATCACAGTCCACATGATTCACTCTTTATTCAAATCAAAATTCGGATTTAGTATTGTGGTGTCGAATCGTTCATATTTTGATCATTATCATTACACATTGGATTCTGAACGCTAGTGGTTGGACACACAGCTGTCGCTCCGACAAATGGTCTCCTGCCATATTACAATTACTTATTTTTAAACTAGCTTAAATGTTGTGATAATAAGCTATATTTGAAATATATAAACATCACCATGAAGATGAAGTGTTGAAATTGTGAATATCAATATACCTATATAACATATATGCTACGTTTCATTGATCTCGTTAATTGATCTCCGTTACTTGCTGCCGTGGAGAGAGCCTCCTAGTTGAGCTAACCGGGAAGGAGATACGGAGGGAGGCACTCCGCGACAATATAAGATAATTAAACTGTTTAAATAATACAGTTGTTTCAGAAAAACCCGTATGATACGATTGTATTGAAGAGTTAATGAACAGAGAAGATTTAATACATATATTATATTGAGAAGGTTTAAGTGGGCGCTTGACATGTTATTTTTTTTTCTCTATCTTGTATATTAATCGAAAATCATGAATTTTGGACAGACGGTAAATTTTCAATAGGACTGCAGAATTATGGTTACCTAGTCATTTGTTAATGTTTGACAATTATGCTATACAAGTAGTCAATTTAAACGGGACATCTGCTCTAATATTCTATAGTATAAATACAAAATTTACGACGCAAAATTAAACGCAAAAATTACTTTCAAAATTAGTTCTGTATTGAAAATGGTTTAATGGATTTTTCAATAGAGATTATAAACAAATGATGAAATAAATACGTGTGATTAAATATCTTTTACTTTACCCATTTCAGCTGGTTTTATGTAGAATTAATATATAATGGTAAAACTTTAATGAATCAAAGACCAATAGGTTTCTTTTTAAATTCTATTGTAGTTGCATGTTATTTTTGTGGCCCTTTCGTTTATTTAAGCAGATGTCCTATTTTCATCGACACCCGATATAGTTGGTTACCGGTAAAATCACAGTCGGTAATACCGTATAAAGTCCCACCGGCATCAGTTATGTATCGATGGGGCTATTTTCAGTGCAACTCCTGCGAGCTTTTAACGAGCATGTCTGAGGTATTATTCATGTTGTTTATGGCTATCGATTTGTATCTTTACTATTTTATTTACGTAACAGACTAACACTATTGATTTGCATTTGAATGTGAATTGGGTATTTGTTTGAGCTATTGAAACATGTTATTAGTTGTATTTGTATAATTATCATCATCATCATCATATCAGCCACAGGACGTCCACTGCTGAACAAAGGCCTCCCCCTTAGATTTCCACAACGAGCGGTCACATGCCGCTCTCATCCAACGACTCCCAGCGACCTTCACCAGGTCGTCTGTCCACCTCGTTGGAGGTCGTCCCACGCTGCGTTTTCCGGTGCGCGGTCTCCATTCGAGAACCTTTGTGCCCCAACGGCCATCAGTTCTACGAGCAATGTGCCCTGCCAATTGCCACTTCAGTTTACTAATCCTTTCAGCTATGTCGACAACTTTAGTTCTTCTACGGATCTCCTCATTTCTGATTCGATTTCGTAGAGAAATACCAAACTTCTTCTTCGAAGTTGTTGACGAATATGTCTACCTAGGACAAACTGTCCAGTTAGGTAGGTCCAACTTCGAGAAAGAGGTCAATCGTCGAATCCGACTCGGCTGGGCAGCGTTCGGGAAACTTCGCAACGTCTTTTCGTCAACAATACCGCAATGCCTCAAGACGCAAGTCTTTAACCAGTGTGTGTTACCAGTGATGACATATGGAACAGAGACGTGGTCACTCACAATGGGCCTCATAAGAAAGCTCAAGGTCACTCAGCGAGCTATGGAGAGAGCTATGTATAATTATATTTTACTTAAAATTATTTCAAATGAAGCAGGCTATTCTTTTTCCTTACTCAAGTTCAACTGTATTTGATTTTATTTTGTAAGATACATTTTTGTTGAAAATATGTTAGTATGTAAGTAGTAGGTTCATCATCATCACTAGCCTATATTGGTCCAATGCTGGACATAGGCCTCTCCTAGCGCGTGCCGCAACACCCGGTTATCAGCATTCTGCATCCAGCTGGACACTAATAGTCGGACTAGTCCACAAGTTTAAAGTCGCTCAACGGGCTATGGAACGTGCTATGCTCGGATTTTCTCTAAAAGAGTCCCTTCTTTCGAATAGTAACCATACTGCGCTCACCAACCCGCCTGCCAAGCGTAATGAGTATTGGCTACTGCCCCTCAAAATGACGTCACAGGTGTGGAAATCTATGGGGAGGTCTTTGTTCAGTAGTGAACGTTGTTTGGCTGATATGATGATGATTTACTGCTAGAATTTAGCATAGTTTCATATGCCTTGTATTCTTAATATGTTGAACGTGTTTGTTAGTGATAGGGTAACATTTTTGTTACGGTTCATGTATTTGTGTTCGGTATTACGATGCTGTATATGTATGAATAATGTAAATGCTTTATTTACCGTTCTATTTTAATGAATAAAAATTGTCTAGAGTGAGTTCACACGCGGTAGAAGTGAAACGTTGTATTTTGGTTAATTTTTAAGAGAATGAGATGAATTCACTATGGAGGTCGTAAAAAGAAAGGCAGAGAGACAGAGAGAGAGAGATATATAGAAAGAGATTAATCAACAATAGGGAATAGGGAAACTATATTGAAACGTATTTTATCTCATTCTCTCACAGCCTAAAATACATTTATAGGCTCTTTCGTTACACATTTTAGTTTCTTAAACTCCAATTCACACCGTCCCAAAAGAAGTTTTACTTCATTAATTAATAAAATAAAATAATTTATTAATAACCTATGGTCTAAAGTATTACAGAAAACCTACATATAAATAGTTAACGGTAAAGTTGCGTACAAGTAGTTTGTTAACCCTTCAGCTGTGCTTCGGTTTTAAAATCATCTCCTAGGTACAGCTAGTGGGGGCTTCGAAGAGCACTTTCAGCGCCTCGTCCCCCGAGTCGAGAGGGTAGTGGGTGCACTACACCGGCTGCTGCCCAATCTCGGGGGACCATGTGAGGAAGTTCGCCGTCTCTACGGAGGGGTTGTGCGGTCCGTGGCCCTCTACGGGGCGCCTGTATGGTCAGCTCGACTGTCAGGTGCCCAGCGCTGCAGAACCAAAATTCACGGTCTGCAGCGCAGAGTGGTGTCCTACGAGGCGGCAACTCTCCTGGCGCGTTTTCCGCCTTTCGACATCCTGGCGGAGATGGATGCGTGGGTCTACGATCAGACACGCTCCCTCCGCCAGAGCGGCGAAAACGCGCCTCCAGGGGCGTTGGACAGGCTGCGGCGGCTGGCTCGGCGACGCGCACTTGTAAAGTGGCGTCACCGCCTGCGGATGCAATTTGCGACCAAGCGCGTCGTCGAGGCAGTCCTGCCGGTCTTCGGAGCCTGGCTCAGCAGGAGCGAGCGCGTCACCTATCGCCTGACGCAGTTGCTCACCGGACACGGTTGTTTCGGTGCGTACCTGCACAGGATAGGACGCGAAGCCACGGCACAATGCCACCATTGTGATAGCGACCAGGACACCGCACAGCACACGCTCGAGGCGTGCCCTGCGTGGGCCGCCGAGCGGCGGATCCTGGTCGATCGGATCGGGCAAGATCTCTCTCTGCCAGTAATAGTGTCGGCTATGTTGGCAGAGCATGAAAACTGGAATGCAGTGGTCTCCTTCTGTGAGAGTGTCATGCTCCAGAAGGAGACTGCAGAGCGGGATCGGGAGAGGGCCAATCCCGCTCGAAGAAGAAGGAGACGGCGCCGGGGTAACAACCGCCCTGGCGCCTAACTCCGATACGCCTGAAAAACCCTGCCATTGCTATAAGGTGGGGACCTCTGGGTTCGCGGGTGCGTAGATTGGGGAATCTGCGTGCCCACACCAAGCGACCCAAGAGAAGACGGTAGCACGCATGTGGTCACGCGCTGCCGTGGGACGCTTTGGGGGATCCTTTACAATCCCCCCGGGGGGGTGACCGCTTTACAGTCACCCTCTCCGAGATGTGCCAATAGGCGTGGCACCAGTGGGCGGCTCCAGTGTGATCATACGAGGACCTGGAGCCTCCCTTACGTGCCGAAGATGACCGCTCCAGTGGTTTTAGCCGGTAGGAGTCCGGCATACCCCTTCGTCCTTCCCCGGGGCGAAGGAAGTTCATGAAGAATTTCCACTGGGCACCAATAAAAAAAAAAAAAAAAAAAAAAAAAAGGTACAGCTAGTGACCGCAGGGCTCGAGATCTACGATAAGGATAGCATTGAAGTAAAACTGGTTCATGGTGTTATAAACAACTATTTAAATAAAACAAAATACGTAGCTCTCATCTCTTGTAATGCAGACTTTATGGGACCCACTCCCATGAAGTCTGCATTGCAAGAGTTGACTGATACGTATTTGAATTGATTGCTACGTATTTTGTATGGCTACGGTATCTACCGGTATTTTTTTTATTGTCTTTCACGTTACTCCTTTAGATATCTACGTACCGACCTACCTAGGTTTAACTGTAAGAGTAATAAATATTTGTATGAATTATTTACGTACACATAGAAAGAATCGATAGCTAAGAAAGAAAAAGAAACCGCAAGTAAAACCATAATAAAAAAGACAATTTGAAAACTAAGTCAGAAATAACACACGGTCTTTATATAAATAAAAAGTTTTTATTCTCTTGCAAGAATTAGGACTTATTATAAAATAATTAAAAATGTGGCTGGAGGATGTATAAAATTAAATGTAGGCCTACATTGGAATAAAAAAGAAAAGAAGTGCGTCGAAGTGTACAGAAATTGGTTGACACAGCATATTGCTGATGCGTTGAGATAATGCCAGCAGTACTGATTTTCAGTGTCAGCCTCCTTGGTGACGTAATGGCGTTTTCCGGTTGAGTAAAAACCATGTAAAAACGAATATCTAATCTAATCATAAAATATACTAAAAATATAATACAACACATTAACATCAGTACATATTAAATATATTTCCAATATGAATGCGTAACAATTAAATCAGTCGTCAGTTACCGACATTTCTATACTATCTCATTGACAACATAAACTTATACAATGGCGGGCGGCATCTAATGGTACGTCACAGCAAAAAGGTAGTGAATTTGTGATTAAGGAAAGCAGAGTACAAAGGCACAGCTTATTTCTTTAAGAAATCTCTTCCAGCAGACCTGCGAGAGGAGAGTTTGTAGAAAAGAGACAGCGTGTGTAGAGGCTATATATTACATAAGTGGATAACGACAGATAGTGCTCTCAGGTTTCTTGAAATTACAAACGGTTTTACATTTCGTTATATCAGGCGGCAGCGAATTTCACAACCTAACCGCATGCACAGATAAGGAAGAGGAGTAGAAATCGGTTTTGTGGGATGGGAATTTGAGCCCTTATAGCCCGCCTGCTAAGCGTGGTGAGTACTGGCAAATTCCCCCCTAAATAGGTACTAGACACGGCATATAACCGGTCGTTGTGGAAATCCATGGGTCGATCGGATCGGGCAAGACCTCTCTCTGCCAGCAGTAGTGTCGCCAATGCTGGCAGAGCATGAGAATTGGAGTGGTGTCCTTCTGTGAGAGCGTCATATTTCAGAAGGAGACTGCAGAGCGGGATCGGCAGAAAGCCCATCCCGCACGGAGAAGGACGAGACGGCGCCGGGTAAACTACCACCCCGGCGCCCAGGTCGAACACGGCTGATCCCCTTGTCGTCGCTATATGGCGGGGGGCCTCGGGGGTTGTGGGCGCGCTGTTTTGGTTTTAAAAAACGTTGCCCCACACTAGGATTTCTCCTGTGTCGTGGGTGCGTTTACATACAGAAATTCCACACACAATACACCCAGAACCGGAACAACTACCTGCAGATCATACAAATATTTGTTCCGTGCGGGAATCGAACCCACGAACTGGTGCGCAGCAGCCAACTGTATCAGCCACTGCACCACGTGGAGACGGTGGTGCGCATGTGGGTACGCGCCGCCATGAGCGCAACATAGCACAGCGCACAGGGACGCTTCGGGGGATACTTTACAATCCCCCCGGGGCATGACCGCTTTACACCCTCTCCGAGAAGTGCCTATAGGCGTGGTTCTAGTGGGCGGATTTAGTGTGATCATACGAGGTCCTGGAGCCAAGTAGGTGCCGAAGATGACCGCCCCAGTGATTTTAGCCGGTAGGAGTTCGGCATACCCCTTCGCCCTTCTCCAGGGCGGAGGATGTTCATGAAGAATTTCCAATGGCCAAAAAAAAGTGGGTTGTTGAGCGCAGAATAGCTGCTGTTCCACAGAAGAGATGCTATTACCCATCCCTTTGGTTTCGAGTCCCCTAGTTGCCTTATATGACATCCACGGGAGGAGGTGGAGTGATGGTATATTCTTAATCCGGACGGAACGTATGGTGTTCGACTTTTATCAAGCATTCAAATTGTTGACTTACAATGCCTGTTTGCACTAATCGATACATTGGTGCTTAAATGTCTAGGAAAATCCTAGCGGTTTAAAATTGTATGTAAGAGAGAAACTAAGGAGTTACCAGTTACCTAAGTTTAGTACATACGAGCTTAAGGGTTGCTACCTACCCGTTAATAACATAATAAAAATAGCATTTAATTTATTGATTAACTAGCTTTACCCGCGGGCTGATTACCTTAGTCGCAGACGCTTTGCAACAGGCGTAAATTGCTCCAACGCCGCTGTCAAACGTCAATTTGGTATTACCTATTTGCCGATAGCGACTAAACAGGCGAAGATCTCTGACGCACCTCTGTCGGAAAATCAATGAATTAAAAACATTCATTATTTTTAGTTCCACTTGTGGCTACTGGCGCTAGTAACAATGCATCTTCCACAATAGCGACAGGCGGGCGAGGCGGGCCTTACGTAATACCAATATTTTTGACCCTTTGCCACCGGTGGTTCCTTGGCTGCGCGATAGCTGCTATCGTGTCTGCTGTTGCTGTTTTTAGCTAATCAGCCCGCCGGCCACGCGTGGCTGTGGTTAAATGTACTTAATTAAAACATGAATTTTATTCTGAATTAAAAAACCAATATGCGTCTCCTGATTTAATATGCACGTATATGAATACAACCACGTATAAAAATTTCAAAACGATCGGTAAATAACTTTAGCAGATTTGCGATATTGAACAAAAGAACATAAGATTTATATATTAATATAGTAGTAAGCCTGTTGGCTTTTTGCTTTTATTAGATATAAGTAAAAAGGATGACATATTTAATTACTCTATAAGTATTTCAACAACGTTGCCACATCGTTAGTCATTTGATTGCTCATAGGCATAGTAAGTCGAGTCTAAAGTCCTTTTTGATAGAAGGAAAAATAATAATAAAAAGTAACATAATACAAAATATTCATATTATATTTTAATACTATTTATTCTCGTACAGGATGTGGGTGACTCGCATCACTTTACCATTTTTGATACATTATAATTAACAATAATATAAAGTACCTACCTAAATCATATTTACAATTTATTTAATAACTGTCATACATCCACTTACACATACGCAACCGAACTGTTATCTACACAAACAGACTACCAAAAGGGTAAAGGCGTGATCGATGCCCCACTTTTCGAAAGTGTATCATAATTTTGTAACTATCAATTTACTGGTAATAATTCCTATGCATATAGCACGTCTAATCTTTTAATAGTTTTGGTAGATAGATGCCCGCCGGTAGGGTTAGATGACCTATTTTGAAAATGCTAGGAGGTCTACCCTCCTAAGCATTATAATCTTTTAAGTTACATTAGAGGCGGTTTATTTTGCCCTAACAGTTACTGTATGGAGAATAGAGTTTTTTGAGTACAACTTTTGGTAGATAGATGCCCGCTGGTAGGGTTGGATGACCTATTTTGAAAATGCTTAGGGGGTAGACGTATGGACAAATATAATCACTTTATTACAAGTCTTTTATTACTCACATTTGACATATATCCCCAAAACAACAATAATACTAAAAGTAAGTTAACATCTAAATGAATTTCTAAATTTAGGTTGTAAAAGCTTTCAGTTTCCCACATCGCAGCAAGCACTCATTTAGGAAAGCCGTGCATTCTTTATGTAGCGACTTTGACACATCATGCATTGGATCTAATCTGATTTGAATTTGATTTCCTTCTAATTCTTTTTTTAATTTTGTTTTATATCATCAACATCATTTCGGCAGAATAAAGTCTATTGCTGGACACAGGTCTCTCCCAAAGATCACCACAACGACCTATATGCATGTAGAACCTTGTGGATCCCTGTGTGAGCCGACAAATTGATAACCCAACTTTAGGTGAGGCTGTAAGATGTAAACGGAACGATGTATTTCTATTTACGGTGTTTCAAATTGAATTGTAATATAAAATTAAGCTGAAGGCCGACAAACTGCTCCAAAATTCAAGGTATCAAGTTTATTGTAGACACAGTTATAAATGCAAATAGGTTTACCTACCAACTAAAATAATACTATCTATTCAATACACAATAAATAAGCATGCAGTGTAAGATTTCAATTAAATATGTACTTAATCAAAATGGCGATTTGAATTCGTACAATGGTCATTTAAATATGTATTTTTAGGACAATTTTAAGCGTGGGTGAAATAAGCTTTAGTCATTAGGTGAGTTGTCTCAACTGGGGATGTACCACGCCATCACAGTATACCGGCGTGAAGTAGCAACAGTGTTGGTGCTAATAATGTTTCAAAATGGGGTTTTCACGGAAACAATGTATGTCTGATCTACAGGCCGCCAACACATCTGCGCCTCATCTGGTGTTGCGGATGTGGATCGTTTAGGCAACATGAAAGCTCATCTCACACTCAATGTCTTTAAAAAATACAGTTCCAAATGTTAGATCAAGTCTTGGCTTTTATCTTAAGATCTCTCTGTATTCTCGCTCTTGATTCTTACTTGTCCGTCTGAGAGAACATTGGTAAGATCATGTTCTATACCAATCGCATTTAAATCAGATACTACAGGTAGACCCGCGCGGTCGATTGAAATTTTTTTATGGTTTGTTGTCGTGCTACTTTATCGATGTTAAAATTAAAAGTCATAATCGGACTACAGTATTGAGCACCACAAGCAACTTATAAATCAGTAGAGAATATCTACGGTCATAACTTAATATTCTTTACAAAGCGAAATGATTTATCTATACACTACAACAAATTAAAAAAACAAATAGAACAATATAATTGATCGTGTCTCGAGCTTCACGCGTACACTTCTGGGAAGTGTGTTACTTAACCGGTCGTTTCTGGCGAAGCCAAAAGAGGCGTCAAGCCAGGCTTTAAATTAATATTAAAAACAAAGCAACTTACGCTAAGGACGCCCCCTGCGGGACACGGACCTCGGTTTACAGCGTTGCTGAGAATAACAGGCTATTGTTTTGGGGACAGCTGGATCGGTATTATTTAAAATGTATTAGAGGACATTTAAAACTACAGGCTCAGCACGGGCCGGCGCGAGCAAGAGACGGGGGGAGAAGTAACTTGAACGGGAAGGTGACGCGGCGATAGGCCTCCGCGACGTCGGTGAGGCGGGCATCCTCGGCGGCGAGGGCGGTAAGACGGTCGGGTGTTAAGTGAATGAGACAACGCGAGTCTCTTTATGTGATCTAACGTGATTTTATCGTCTGGGTCGACCAGAACGTGCCTCCAGCGGCGTATTCTATTAATACGGGAGGGTTGGTAATCGGCGGCTGATACCACAAGGGGATTTGGGTGGGACAGGGCAGAATCACAATAGCGTTTGGACGCTCGTTTCATAAATTGCCTGATGGTCGGCAAGTTAAGATCGAAATGGAGTTGATCATTTCGCATGTACCAAGGCGCTCCGGTGGTCTTGCGCATGAAACGGTTTTGGAGGGTTTGGAATTTACGGAGTGGGCGGATTCAGTGTGTGCGAACGCTGTGCTGGCATAAGTCATGATGGGTCGAATGCATGTGGTGTAAATTCTCACCGTATTTCTAAGGGATAATTTACTACGAGCATTCAGGAGATAGAGAAGGCGACCGAGCACAAAGGCGGCGCGAGCATACACCGTCTTTGTGTGAGGTATAAAGGTTAGTTTTTGTCTAGGGTTTTTTTTTGGAGTTACCAAGATACTTGGCGTGGGTGGTCGTCGCCTAATTTGCAAAATAGGACTGCTTTGCTTTTGATGGGGTTAACTTCGATCCGCCATTTCCTAAAACATTTCCCGTAGGCGTTGGCTGTGGCTTGAAGGATCTTAGTTATACTATCGGGAACGTAACCGAATTGAGTCGTCTTAGCAGGTCGTTTAGGGATCGTGCCTATGAATCAAAACGGCAGGTGTTATCTATAATGCGTTTAATACTCGGGAATTCAATCCAGGTCTACCATGACGCTATAGTCATGTTATCAGATGCATTGTGTCTGTTGTTGGTAAAGTTGGTGTCCTGGGTGCTAAAAACGATGTGATGATGATGAGGTAAATTTAGCATAAATAACATTGAAGGCGGTAGCACGCGTACTACGTGTACTTTTAGTTTTGTACTATATTATTGATAATTGCTAAGTTTGTAAGTGGTAAATACTGATTGAAGGAAAAGGCACGAGTGGATGATTAACTTGTTTATTTGGTGAGAACCTTCAATTCGGAAAAACCCGTAAACAATTGATTGTTAATGGTAAACTCACGCTTGAAGTACTTTCAAGGGTAAAAGCTGTCTTTTTATAGTTATAAGCAGACCATGCACTGACTCCATTTTAAATCTGAAGAAGACGACCTACACATTAATTACAAAGCTACCTTTAACATATTTGGGTGTAGTCAGAAGAGCAATAAGCCCAAACCAAATGGCCCAAATTGACCTTTCTTCGTGGCTCTAATCATTTACATCTGCGCGAATGAGCTCCGGGCCTCTGGACTGGCAAATGACGAGAATTTACGAGTTACGATAGCAGCACTCAGGCCGCTAGGTGCAGCAGCCGCGCGTTCGAGCAGTTCTTCTAGTTAATATGTATCTAAGTATGTATTGAAAGCGGATGGGTCTCTGTCTTATTTTAAGAGGAGGGTGCCGCGCCTTGGCCGCTTTATATGAACTGACAAATATCGTGTCCTGGTCGCTGAAGATACTTCACGATATAGTCGTACACCTCGGCCGCCGCTTAAAATATTTAAACTATTTGTTGTCATTCTAAGCTCTATGTAAAGTTTCCTTTCCCAATCTGTAATGAATGATCTTCATGTGAATACCTGCACAGTAACCTTACTAACATAATACCGTAATTATGTCATCATTTCAGTCGAATAAAGTCCACTGCTGAACATAGGCTTCCCCCTAAGATCGTCATAACGACCCGCGCTGCTGCCCATCCTCCAGCTGATCCCATAGTCACCTTTTACGACACCCACGGGATGATATAGGTTGGTGCTATTCGTAGCCGGCACTACACCACACGGCACATGTAATTGTGTACATTAAGTATTAGGTAGATAGATCCCCATATTATTTGATGTTTGTTGTGATTTATTGGAATTGTGGCAGTGTTAATGAGATGTGCATGAGACGTTTGCACCTAGACAGCCTTAGGATCTTGAGATTGTATTTTTTTTTCAGATATAAGTATAAAGTGTCATTGTGGAAAGGAAAGCGTTTCTTTTTTCATTACCAGTATCTAGTTTCACGGTTTGATTGATTGATATGATATCAAATCTTGACGGCACGGTTGGTGCAGTGGCTGATACAGTCGGCTGCTGCGCACCGGGTCGTGGGTTCGATTCCCGCACGGAACAAATATTTGTATGATCTGCAGGTAGTTGTTCCGGGTCTGGGTGTATTGTGTGTGGAATTTGTGTCTGTAAACGCACCCACGATACAGGATAAAAATGCTAGTGTGGGGCAACGTATATATATATTTTTTAATAAATCAGAAATAAGTTACTACACTATAATATTTTAATAAGTATATTTTTTTAAGTATCTAAATTATTTGACAATTATTATTTATCTATCTAATTTTAAATACGTTTGTTGACGTAATTGTAATATTGTGTTATTTTACACTTTTGTTTGGGATCATATTTTGTAATAGTAGAATAGAATAGAGTAGAATATTGTTTATTGTACACCATAAAAACAACTACTAGGAATCATTTTATGAACAGTAATTCTACAATGGGCGGTCTGATCGCTATAAGCGATTTCTTACAGACAACCTATGGATGGACAAGAAAAATACGGAAAAAGACAAAGGGGGTGTTCTGTGGTGTACCTATTAATAGTGTAATAGTGTTTCTAATTTAAATAAAATATGAATGGTTTGTAAATAAATTAATAAAAAACGTTCTTAACGTTTCTTCTTTTACCAGATTTAATCTACCTTTCAGTAAACGATTTTTTAACGATCTGGGATTTGAAAATGATTTCCCTATGTCTCCATATTAAATGACACATAAGGATCATTACAAATATATATGTACGCAGTGCAACAGTCATGCTTCCTCAGTTTAATATGCATTAGTTTTTACGTCACTTGCCCACTGTATAGGTTAATACACTGCACTGTCAATTGAATATATGTTTATAAAGTGGTCAATTAATATTGGCAGTTATCTTGTGCTGTTTACGCATTAGGTACATTGTTTATATAAAGCTTATATTAACAATGTCTGGTTATTCCGCATCCCTTATTTCATCATCTTTCTACAAAACATAAAAGTAGTCAAAGCTGCAAACGCATGTAAGT
The DNA here is from genome assembly GCA_947459985.1 of Diloba caeruleocephala. Classification (NCBI taxonomy): domain Eukaryota; kingdom Metazoa; phylum Arthropoda; class Insecta; order Lepidoptera; family Noctuidae; genus Diloba; species Diloba caeruleocephala. The sequence continues at coordinate 23,856,460 of OX381606.1, read as the reverse complement.
ATTTAATTTCTATCCATATTTGTTTCACTCTAAATGATAAACTAAAATCAAAAGTTTTTATTTGTATTTTTTATTTATTCATTGTGCAATTTAGGGAGACGTTAAATGCATAATGAGCTACTGCCTATTCGAAGACACTATAGGTCCCTATTATTTATCTATTTAAATCTATAATAGTACACAATCACTTTCATAATAATCACAGTAGGTTCACTGCTGAAAAACGGCTTGACTTACAGGAATCGTAAACATTGAATTTCATCACAGGATGAAGTCGTAATTATTTAGATCGTACTATTGTGCCATCCAATATCAACCATTAAAGCGAACAGAGAAACTTCTCAACGTTCTTGATAACGGCTAAAGCGTTTCAAAAAGCCTGACGCTGGAAGTTGAACAGAGAACCGCTCTACAATACTTAGGTACAGCGCACTCTGTGCAGTCAGCCCCATTACCAACCTTGCAGTCTGGCTAATCTCATCACAGGGGTACGAGCCCTCTTCATGTGAAACATAGCTCATTTCGACATGAGAGAAAGAAGAATAAAAATAAAAGCCAGACATGTGCGAGTTGAAATCGCGACGAGAGGGTTCCGTACAATGACAAGTGTATTTATTATCTTTGGTTCCGTACGATGAATCTGTTATCTACCATATTTTTTTATTTGGTCCCTAACTTTTTTGTGGTAACTAAAAAATATGTGTGGTACCGGAATGTAGAGGTAAATTGCTGAATATATAAATAATCTATCCTAAGAACAAGCTTATTGTCAGTTTGAACGCACAATATTGACAGGTTTACGATGTTATTTTAAGACCATGGACTTCTTATAGGTTTTCATATAATCATAAATATTAAGTAAATAACTATATTCGCCGTGTGGTGCCGGCTCAGAATGCCACCACCCCATCTCCTCCCGTGGGTGTCGTAAAAGTCGACTAAGGGATTGGCCGGAGGATGGGCAGCAGCGTCCTTCGAGTACATTAACAACTCAACTGCGATCGCCAACCCGCCTGCCAAGCGTGGCGATTATGGCAAAACCCCCCAATGAGCCCACATCACATCCATATTGGTCGTTGTGGTGATCTTTGGGGGAGGCCTGTGTCCAGCAGTGGACTTCATTCGGCCGTTAGATAGATAGATAGAAAGAACTATATTCAGTATTTTTTTCAAAACATTGAACTCTATAGTTTCGGTGATAAGGTCGATGGTCAATTTTAATATATTTTCTTAAATAACTGTAAAACTATTATTTTTAAATTAAAATAAAGCATTCGAGACCCTCACACAAAGACAAGGGCTTTGTGTGAGGGTCTCGAATGCTTTGATATATTACACGGAACAGTCAGCAAAACCTTTATTTTTACATTTTCTAATTTGCGCCCCCCTAAATTCAAAATTCATTTATTTACGTTACACGTCCATATTGGGTGTTAATTTAAGCTTAATCTGTCCAGTAGATTGGGAGCAAACTGGCTGTGATACACAGACATACAGAAACGCGAGTGATCCTATAAGGGCCCCGTTTTTCATTCGAACGTCCGGAACCCTTAAAAGTATATCATGTATTGAGATTAGAAAAATATTTTGTACAGGGCGATTACGAAATAGATCACTATTAAAGAACAATGTCGTATCATCACCACATCAGCCAAAAGAAGACGTCCACTGCTGCACAAAGGTCTTCCCTATAAACGACCGGTTACATGCCGTATGTCGTAATTTTGGGAAGAATTTGCCAGTACTTACCACGATTGGCAGGCGGGTTGGTGAGCGCAGAATAGTTGCTGTGCTACAAAAGCGACGCTGCTGCCCTCTGGCTTAGAGTAACATAGGGCGACTAAGAGACTATTTTACGACACCCTCAATTGTGGGTGCTCGTTTCGTATTGTTCACTAGATTTACTTGATCTGTTATCATTTGTGAGTACAATTAGTTCCATTGTATCAAAAAGTGTACATCCTGTTGACTTAAGACAAGGTTGAGTGCAACTGCCGTAAAATGTTTTTGTCTGCTGGTAATTAGGCACGGAAATGAGTTTTGACTGTCCACATTAACTGATTTAACATTTAAAGAAAATTATAATAGCACTTTAAAAAACAAACCGGACTAGTGCAAGTTGATCTTGAAATTATGTTATCCCATACAGTTCAGAATGCCACCACCCCATCTCCTCCCATGGGTGTCGTAAAAGTCGACTAAGGGATTAGCCAGAGGATGGGCAGCAGCGTCCTTCGAGTACATTAACAACTCAACTGCGATCGCCAACCCGTCTGCCAAGCGTGGCGATTATGGCAAAACCCCCCAATGAGCCCACAACACATCCATATCGGTCGTTGTGGTGATCTTTGGGGGAGGCCTGTGTCCAGCAGTGCACTTCATTCGGCCGAAATGATGATGATGATGATACAGTTCAACTGAAATGTAAGTTTGTAGACACAATATTGAAAGATTTACCATGTTATGTTAATTCCTTAGACTTCTTATAGGTTTTCCTATAATCTATAAGTAAAGAACTAATATTCGGTAATTTTTTCAAGAGTTTATGCTTAGTCTTTTCGGATATAACTTTTCTTAAATAACTTTAATGCTATTTCTTATAAAATTATATAAACACCCTTACAACAAGCCCTTCCATTTGTTATGTTACGAGGTACATGGTTGAAACACTTCTCTTTTTTTTAATTTGTTCCCAAATGTTGATGTTTTTTTTATGATGGGCTTCTCACATATACCCTAATAATTTAATTAATTAAAAGGAGTATCCATGGAGTTCTTGCCAGCTGTTCTCCATAGGATCACATTTTTGTTATGATCTAATGTAACGCCCGAACCCTGCACCTGAACTGTTGGCTATTGACGTGAGAGCCTATTTAAGGCATATATGAAATAAAAACATTCGAGTGTTTTTAGTTTGTACGCATTATGCTTTCTTTTAGAAAATACACTGTATTAATATGTAAGCGACATACGAAAAACTATGCAGAGCTACGTGACTAAAAACTGCTCTACAATGATTACAGATCTTAGTTAGCTTGAGTAAGTATTCTTTGGAGCTCATATATGATACGTTTTCTTCTTCCTCGGCCCATTCGCTTCCAACTAAAATAGGTTCTCTTTACAAAAAATCAATTAATATAGGTAAATGGTCGAAAACATCTCAGAACGCGGCTAATTCAGTTCAGACAGATAGTAACGATTTTTATTCAAACAGTTTTATGCAAGGCTAACGACTATGAAAACGTTTTTGCAATGTTTTGAAAGTATGTTCTAGATGTAGTTATGAAGCCGGTAAATTTATTCGTAGTCAATTCTTGGTGGTTTTGGGGGAACAGTACGTAAAATAAAGGTTAACTTGGTATCAAAGCCTGAAACGTGTTTTATTAGATGAAAATATGCCTCTTCTCTTAGAATTGAAAATGTGCTTGCAATCTCTATGTTATGGACCCGTTATTTTATGTTTAATAGCTTCTAATAAACTATGAAAACGAAACGTTCCTGGTTCTTATTTCATATCCGTATATGTATTAGTTACTTGGTATTAAAAAAATTCCGAGGAATCACCATATTCGTAATCCGAAATAATTATTAAAGAGGTGACATATATGTAACATAACCAAGTATTTTCATTTTGTGTAGTTAGAAATAAATATATTTATAATTTCAGTAGTCAATAAACTTTAACGTTTTATGTTCAAGAGCCATTACCCTAATTACTTATGTTATTACTGATAGTAGTAGAGTACTTAATAATCGTTTTACATAAATGTGAACAAACATATAGTAAAATCATCATAATCCTATCTGTCAAAGGACATTCGCTGCTGAACAAAAGAGTTAAGGAAGGTCGTGGAATGACAAAAATTCATTCGGATTTTCACACATCCCTGTGACGAGACGAGCAAGTCATTCGCCTAGTGCTAAAATTCAGCCCATTTTATTCATAATATAAGAATATAATTTATTGTCCTGATTTATGATATGTGGACTTAAGCTTCGTTTTATCGTATCAGCCAAAAATGTCCACTGGTGAACAAGGCCTCCCCCATAGCTTTCCAAAATTGTTTGTTCCACAATTGAGTGTTCCACGAGTGTTTACAAAATAATTTTGGGCGGAATTTGCGAGCATGCAAGTAGCAGCAGGAGCAGTATGCCTATTTTTGCACGAAAGGGACCTTGCTGCCCATCCCTCTGGTATATAGTCGCCTTTTACGACATTCACGGGAGGAGATGGAGTGATGTTATATTCTTAATCTGGACACCACACGAAACTTTGTTTTACAGTTTGGTAAAATGTGGATCACTTGCGTGCCCAAGTAGGACTATGGCTGGTTTTTCCATACAGGCTGGTTAAAGTCCACACTCTGAGTGTAAAAAACTAACATTTTTAAAAGTGAATTAATTATGACGTCGAACATAAAACAAGTTTTGATAAATTTAATTCTAAGTTCAGCGTTTTTTTTTCATACAACATAATATTTTTTATGATAATGACAGAGACTATAATGTAATATTAATTTATAAACGAACATATAAGATCATTCAGAAATTATTACTTGTTAGACATCTCAATCGTGCCGTGTGGTGCCGGCTCAGAATGCCACCACCCCATCTCTTCCCATGGGTGTCGTAAAAGTCGACTAAGGGATTAGCCGGAGGATGGGCAGCAGCGTCCTTCGAGCACATTAACAACTCAACTGCGATCGCCAACCCGTCTGCCAAGCGTGGCGATTATGGCAAAACCCCCCAATGAGCCCACAACACATCCATATGTCGTTGTGGATATCTTTGGGGGAGGCCTGTGTCCAGCAGTGGACTTCATTCGGCCGAAATGATGAGACATCTCAACGTATAAATTGAAAAAAACAAAATTTTATACTGCCTACTTTAATTAAGTGGTATTGATTATGAATGAACGAAGACGTTAATTCCATAAAATACTCATTTATTTCGGTAATATTCATTTAGTCCAATCAGTTTATAAATCTCTTCGTCTTCATTATTATCATATGAGCCGAATGATGTCTACTGCTGAATAAAGGCATCCACTATAGATTTCCACCAACGACTCCGAGCAACCTCCACCAGGTCGTCTGTCCATGTCATTGGAGGCCGACGCTTTGTCCGCTCTGCAGAACCTTTGTAATTATGATATAATAGAAAAAGCTTCTTTTCACATGGCAATTTAACTATTTTGAATTCAGAAGATAACTTAAGGACCTTATATATAGGGATATTTACTTATTCAATGCCAGTCGTATCAAGGGCGTAATAACTTCTTTTGTATGTGAATAAGCATTGATTTCAAACGCCTTTAAACAAGAAATCCAAATCCTCGTGGCAACCGCATTGTTCGTATTATGTAATATTTATAGGCCTGCTTGCATATATTAATATTTTCGTAATATGATTACAAACTTGATTTATCAGTTTCTTGTCTTGCCCGGTTTGTGGCGTAATTAATTATCAATCGTACGATGATACGTAGGTACGTTTTGAAACTGTTGAATCTATTGGAGAAACGGATTGCGATTTGTGTATATATTAAACTATTAACGCTGTCTATCTATTTGAATCATAAGATATTACAACAAGGTGTTTAAATGTAGAAAATATAGTTACTTAATACATTTTTGCAGACCAACATTTGATTTAACTGTTACCCCGACGCGACGACTTCCTCGATATTATAATAGGGAACTAACAATGAATTGAACTATGCTGCGTGATTCATCGACAGCGACAATGAATTGTCTCTGACATTGGCCACTTCGTTCATAATGATATCAGCCCGTTACTGTTCAATTGCAGGACAAATGCCTCTTCTCATACAGAAAAGGAAAGAGCATTGACCTCCCGTTTGCTCCCTTCGTTTATTATGTCTATGATAAAATTTCATCATCATATTACCACATTTTCTTTGTCATTTTGTTTATATTCTAAATCTGCTCAAAACCTGTAGCAATGTTTTGAAAAAGGTAGACCTGAAGAGATTCCGCCAGCTGATGTTTAGATTTGTCCCGCTATGTTTGACAACAAAGAAGTAATTAATCAAATTAATTCGACTTGCTCCATTTAAATTGTTGTCTTGTATGATGATGATTACAAAAGCTTCCGGAAAGCAAAACCAGGTCAAAATGATACAAAATACCCTATTTTGTTTGTGTGTGTTGAGATCATTTATCATTGCCCTCATTGAATGAAGACGCAGAATGGTTTTTAAACGCCACATGGACACAAGCCACATAATTAATTATTTAAATGTAAGCTAAGTACTCACTCTCCGGTGTGACATCCCGAAGCACGATTCTGGCCTCTACTTCTGCCGGCATGGTAACCACAAATTTGAAAGCTTAGCAATCGATTTATACGTTGACCCTTACGTTAACACACAATCGGTGAACCTTGACAAGTTTAGAGAAACAGTTGAATCGCGTGCGTAGACTGTATTAGGAATTAGTTTTATGTCATGTTTTTATTTTGGTATTGTTGATGTGGGCACAGCGAGGTAAATGCGGGCGTCGTCGCGTAAAACTCGGCAATGACTGACTGCGGCGTCGGGCGCGCGCCTCTATTTTCTCCGCGATATCGCGAGTACTACACTCTATACTTTGTTTTTGAATTGTTACTACATTAAGGGTCAGTTCGCACGGAGACACGATCCACGCTGTGTAAACAAGCGTCGCGAGCATCGTGGTTTGCCGCCACGAAACCCATTTTTGCGGCTTTGCACGGCGTGTAGTATTAGGAGTTAGCGGTGCGCCGCACTATACAACGCAGCACCGCGTGGTGTAGAGGAACCCGTCATCGGTCATTACAAGTACCTTCCACCCCATCCCCAGCATCGTCGGCTGACAGTCAGGACTGGGATGGCAGGAACAAGCCGCTGCGGCTGCAGCTTTGCGATGAGCCTCGCGGTGGCGTCACCATGCGCCTCCCGCCACTGTTTGAAGCATCGCGTTTCGGTGCTTGCGGTGACCGGTGAGACGATAGGCAACACCACGCTGCACAGTGAGGGCAAGGTGGCGGGGGCGGCGTAGCGAGGCGTAGCGAGGCGTTCTTCGACATCGACACGCATCTAGTTCGCTTTGATGATCGTTCACTATATGTTGCACCTTTTTGTGTAGTAAACAAATTCTATATTGAATCGCTATTTAAGATAGCACGTGATACGTAGATAGCCTCGTCGCGTCGAGTCGCGTCTCGGTGTGAACAGACCCTAAGTTGAGCTTGGCTCGCTTGTTGTTATGATTTGCGTCATGCAAGAAAATGTTCTTATGCTATCTAAGGCAATCCTCGCCAAATTTAAGACTCAGCGTCGTTAACTGTTTTGCCGTAATATATGTGTTTCATCGCTAATTGTGTAATTATTTTAGTTTAAGTTCGTTTTAAGATATGGGTTAAGTGAGATGAATAAAATAAACCATCTGATATTTTATAAAGTTTGCCTTTAAAATGTATATTTTTTTATACCATAACCATGGCTTGAGTTGGGGGCCCATGGGTATCCATGGAAGAAGTAAATATAATTGTAATGCATTGGCTGGCGTTGGCTCTGATTAAATTTGGGTATATAATATGTACGTAGTATATAATTCGATGTCTTTTCATTACAGTATACCTTTTTATTTTATTTTACCAGTGGAAATTCATAATGAACTGATGAGGCTCCAGGTCTATCGGGTAAAGCGGTCACCCCCCCGGGGAATTGTAAAGGATCCCCCGAAGCGTCCCTGTGCGCTGTGATATGCACACATGGCAGCGCGTGACCACAGGCGCGCCATCATCTTCTCGTGGGTCGCTTGGTGTGGGCACGCAGATTCCCCAGGTTTCAGGCATATGGGAATTGGGAGCCAGGGCGGTTGTTACCACGGTGCCGTCTTCTCCTTCTTCGAGCAGGATCGGCCCGATCCCACTCTGCGACATTACGGTATACCTACCCATTGGAATACTCGACTTGATTTACTTATTAATTTAATGATCTAATCAGTTTATTGTGTGCATATTTTCCGTGTGGTGTCAGGATTAAGAATATAGCACCACTCCATCTCCTCCCGTGGATGTCGTAAAAGGCGACTAAGGGACTCTAAACCAGAGGGATGGGCAGCAGCGTCCTTTATGTGGAACAATAGCTATTCTGCGCTCACAAACCCGCCTGCCGACGAGTATTGGCAAATTCCTTCCAAAATTATGACACATTTGTGGAAATCTATGGTGGTGTGCCTTTGTTCAGCAGTGGACATTCTTTGGCTGATATGATGATGAACAAGCGTTGCGGTGGTCAGACGCCCGAAAGTCTAACAACTGCTCTTTGATGATGGTATCATCTTTATTTCAGCCGACAGACGACGGATTATTGAATGCTATGATTTCTTCGGTTGTAGTTTGAATGAAAATAAGGACTCAAACATCGATTGACGGTTTGGTAAAACGATCATGGATCGCTGTGTGCAAGTACAACTAGCATCCGGTTGGTTTTTCCATACAGGATGGTTAAACTCTGCACCCGAGCGTAAAAACCAAAAAGTTTACAAAACAATAAACAGAAAAAGTATAACTTAGTAAATTTAAACAATGTCATGTTTAAAACACACATAAAACATCGAACTACTTTTGATAAATTTTATTTGCTGAATTAAGGCTTTCCCAAAGGATCGTGTACATGCCGCCCGCATCCAACGACTCCTAGCTCCCTTTACCAGATCGTCCGTGCATCCAGTTGGAGGCCGCCCACGCTGCGATTTCCGTTGCATGATCCCTACTCGAGAATGTTTCTGCCCAAACGGCCATCAGTTCTACGAGCTATGTGCCCACATATTGCCACTTCAGCTTACTAATCATTATTTCAGCTATGTTAGCAGCTTAAGTACTTCTACGGATTTCTTATCGTGTAGAAAAGTACCAGCTATAAATCTATGTTTAATTAAATCATTTGAATTTTACGTTGTTATCATAGGCAAAACAGACTGATCTTGTACACATTCTAAAACGCTAGTTTTGCGTATAGCCAATATATTTGTCTCGAATGATATATTACATAAACGGTGGTTGACTTTAAACGGAGACTTGGAGAGGATGAAGTTGATCTGTCTATCAAACTTCAAACTGTTTTACTGTGGGTACAGAGGACGTTTACATTATAATAAGATCTATGTCCCGCCACTAGGGCATATCTGTAGATATGTTAAAATAATATATTAAATTATTATTAAAATTATACAAAAAATAGAAAGCAAATAATACCATAGTCGAATCGGAGATCAAAATGAAAAAAAAGAAAGGAGAATCTATCTATGACATTTCTAATTTTCTAATTTCACTGACTCTAGTTAACGCGACACATTTTTAATACTTTTTTTGTAGCTATAAATACCTATGTAAGGTGCTTTTTATAACATTTCGTTATACCTTTACCATTTTGAGATTTTTATTGCTTTGTGTCTACTTCATCGGGCTGGTGCGCCCACCTTCGCCAGCTTAAGCAAGCCCGATAAAACAGACCGTGGGAGAAAAAATTTGACCTTCGAATTGACCTACATCTGCGTATTTTTAAGTTTGGCTCTGAGACATTTAACTCCATGATTCATACTTACCGTACTTTTATTTGGTGTCCAGGTTAAGAATGTAGCACCACTTTATCTCTTTCCGTAGATGTCGTAAGAGGTGACTAAGGAACTCTAAACAACAAAACAAAGGTAAGGGCAGCAGCGTCTCTTCTCTGGAACAGCAGCCATTAGTATACAGTCATGTAGCTTCTTACATTGGCATTATACATGTAGCTTCTTACATTGGCATTATACATGTAACTTGCGTCGCAGTATCAAATGCGCGTTTATGTTTTCTATCTCATATCTATTTACTGACATAATATTTGAGCCTTAAGACGAGAACGTCGTGGCATCTAGTACGTAATAGTAAAAAATACATAATAAATAGTAACATTATATAGCGCCATCTTTTGTCGAGTAGCTATACTAGCCTGTCAAGTTGATAAAGTCTCTGTTGGACGGAAATTTAGTGTCGAACTAATCCGCTGCGAGCGGCGTAGGCAATTGTATCTGTAGAATCAATAGCGTCGGTCTGGTCTATAAACATTTGGGAAATGTTTTGCTTTCAAGCTATTATTCTACCTTTTACGTTGTATATATATAGTACTGTTAAATTATTCTTACATAATGTTTTGATATTCTATACTTTTAATATATTATTAGAACCAAATAGTTAATAAAGTCATACTTATTTGTATGTATGGTATGTTCTGTAAATTTTAATCGTGAGTATGATAATATAATGTATAAATAGCACGTACTTACACTGTTATTTGATTGTTTGAATTATAAATACAAATCTTATTTTAAATTAATGTTTACCTATTTGTGTTTGACTATGTTTTCGGGACTTTTCGCGCACAGTTAAATCAAAACAATATTTTGACTAACGTCTACGTTTCGGCAAAGTTGCATTGACCGTGGTTACGAGAAGACTATTATTGGACAGATAAATCAAACCAATACAGTAGATATTGTTTTGATTTATCTGTGCGTGAAAAGTCCCGAAATCATAGTCTAATATGAGTGAAATTCGCGATAGCCAAAAAACTTGTACCTATTTGTATTTGTTTTTTCTTGTAATTAACGGTAATAATGATAAATAAGTAATAGAATAAATTGATGATACTTTGCTTCGTAGGTTCATTATTTAAACAATTTACATTAACACTTACGTATATGTACATGCACTAGTGCTGTTAAACTTAATTCGTGATCATTAACATCGCCGATGAGCTTCAGCAAATGTCAATATTTAGCTTTCAAACAATTCTTGGAAAACATAAAATAAATGTGAATGAAGGGTACGCCATTAGGTTAACTATTTTAAATATCAGGCAAAGGACGCCCACTGCTGAACAATGGCCTCCCCCATAGATTTCCACAATTGTGTCATCATTTACACTATAAAGTACTGGCAATTTCCCTTCCCTGTCTAATGGAATATATAATAATAATGAATTATCAATTTTGTTTATAAGATCCGTGTGGACTCCGAATGAAGAAAAAGCACCACTCTCTCTCTCTTCTCCTGAGGATGGCCTCAAAAGGCAAGTTAGATAATTTAAACCAGAGGGATGGGCAGCGACGTCCTCTCTGTGAAACTATAGCTATATTGCGCTCACCAACCCGCCAGCCAAAGTGCTGGCTAATCGCCCCAAAATGACGACACAATTGTGGAAATCTATGGGGGAGGTCTTTGTTTAGCAGTGGACATTCTTTGGCTGATACGATTGCAAGTACTCACCACACTTGGCAGGCGGGTTGGTAAGCAAAATATGGCTGCTGTTCCACAGAATCCCGACGCTGCTGCCCATCCCTCTGGTTGAAAGTCCCTTAGTCGCCTTTTACGACATCCACGGTAGGAGATGGAGTACTGCTATATTCTTAATCCGGACACAACACCGAGTAGGTATTGTAATATTGGTCGCCTCGTAGGTACGATGTACTGATGACACTATAAAAGAGTACATATTTTTGAACTGAGTAGTAAATTTGAAGTCTTCTGGCGTTCGACGGACATGCGTACAAAAATTGTCGGGAGTCTAATGTAATTCTGTCCTGTTGAATGATTTATGACAGTCATATTGTATTTGATTGAAAGAATGTATAACAGAAATAGTAAAAGCAAACATATTTTAATTATAATCCTGGTACCGCTTTTTTTTTTTTTTATTGATGTCCATTGGAAATTCTCTATGGTACTTCTTTCACTCCGGGGAAGGGCGAAGGGGTATGCCAGACTCCTACCGGCTAAAACCACTGGAGCGGTCATCTTCGGCACCGAATGGGGGCTCCAGCACCTCATAAGATCACACTAGAGCAATCCTGGTACCCCTGTCTTCTACTAGAGCACGACCCTACAGTATACTAAATTCATGATTAATTACTGTTATGTTTTCCATTTTCTGGACGCTAGCCGATGGCCAGCAGCCATCCTCCAGCTAATCCAATAGTCGCCTTTTACAACACACGCGATGAGCCTTGCGGCGGTACTTATATCGGTTAAACCTTTATGATAGCGGTAGCGCAATACAGGTTGTATTAATCAGACCGGAATCAAAAATGTTGTATTGTTCAGACAGATCCAGTCCAGATAGTTCATAGCTACAACACATTCTATGTTTATGGACCAAAATGACTCATAATAGTGTCAAAGAAGAAAACCTCAAAATGTGAAGGCGCTGTAGTTGAGTTATTGATACTTGAATTTTATATATTTTTTAACTCATTGCACTATCTACCGGAAATGGCAGAACGACGTCTACCTGGCCAGCTAGGCTATCAATAAGACAAAATAGTGTATTGTGTAACTGTACAATGAAACGAACATGAAATTAAAGTGCACATTTTAATTTTGATTATTACATAAATGAAAATTACGTGTATAAGTATTGTATAATAATTACATAATTATAATTTCCTTCCCCTTTCATGTCTCATCATCATATCAGCAAAAGGATGTACACTGCTGAACAAAGACCTCCCCCACAGATTTTCATAATTGTGGCATCATTTTGGGGGGAATTTGTCAGTAATCACCACGGTTGGTATGGTTAGCCTGGTCAGTATCGTTTCTCCACAGAAAGAACGCTGCTGGCCCTCCCTCTAGTTTCTCCCTTAGTCACCTTTTACGACATCCACGGGAGGAGATGAGTGGTGCTATATTCTTAATCCGGACACCGCACGGATAACACACGGACTTTCATGTCTAAAGAAACTATTTACACGGTGTGTAGGTACATAATTATTAGTTGTAGTTTAGTATTCAGTTTATTTATTGATAATTTACATAATTATAAGTCATAAAATAGTAATTTAAATTATTAATTACATTAAAGTGTGGTAATACTAAAAAAATATTTCCGGCATCCGATTATATACTACCGGACCCATTATATGAATCAACTTTCCTGATTTAGTTGCGTAGTAGTGAGATACTGGCCACCTTGTTTTTACCGCGAGTACAGTAACTATGAGTATCCCCGCGTCTTGCGTAGTCCGTTAGGTTTTGCCGCACGTACACTACCGGTAATACCACCATATAGGGAAGAATCAGAATTCGTAATTTTTTAAATAACGGTTCCGCTGTTTCCTCCTACGGTACTCGCGACATTCCGCTTACTTCATGCTTTTGCATCCTGAAAGCACGCTCCCAACTGGCAGCCCGCCCCCAGAACTCAACCGCATATTGCAAAATCGAGTGTACCAACGCAAAGTAGCATGTTTTTACATTCTACGTAGCAGTGTTTTGAGGGCAAAGCATGCCCGTCCGAGCTTGCCACACATCTTGTCTATAATAGACCCCTACGTAAGGGCACTGTCCAGTTCGAATCCAAGAAACGTAGCGCTGCAACTTGTTTAATTATAGTGTGCCCCATACGTACTGACAGCGGCGAATATTTTTTCCTGAAAGGTTGATATGTAAGTAGTGGGTTTTGGTTACATTTAGGATCAACCCGTTTATTTTGAATCAGTTGTTGACTTTATCCGCTACTATGTTGTCTCTCCTGCAGTTTATCCACCGTCGGTGCGTTCATGAGCGCAGCGATATCGTCCGCATACATCACAACATATCCTTCACTGTTTCGGGTAGGTCATTAAGCAACCTCGTCCCCCGAGTCGAGAGGGTAGTGGGTGTTCTACATTCTCATTCCAGCAGTAGTGTCTATGTTGGCAGATCACGAAAACTGGAATGCAGTGGTCTCCTTCTGTGAGAGCGTCATGCTCCAGAAGGAAACCGCAGAGCGGGATCGGGAGAGGGTCGATCCCGCTCAAAGAAGAAGGAGACGACGCCGGGGTAACAACCGCCCTGGCGCCTAATTCCGATACGCCTGAAAACCCCTGCCGTTGCTATAAGGTGGGGGACCTGTGGGTTCGCGGGTGCGTAGATTGGGGAATCTGCGTCCCTACACCAAGCGACCCAAGAGGAGACGGAAGCACGCATGTGGTCACGCGCTGCCGTGGGACGCTTTGGGGGATCCTTTACAATCCCCCTGGGGGGGTGACCCTAAAGTCACCCTCTCCGAGATGTGCCAATAGGCGTGGCACCAGTGGGCGGCTCTAGATGGAGATCTTTCGAGTTCCTGGAGCCTCCCTTCGGTGCCGACGATGATCACTCCGGTGGTTTTAGCCGTAGGAGTCCGGCATGCTCCTTCGCCCTTTCCCAGGGCGAAGTACATGAGTTATTTCCACCGGATCAAAAAAAAGGGAACAAAAACGTAATGTTGAATTAGTGTTGTTGCGTCGTCACCTGATTGATGCCTAAAAGATTATCGCTGCAACAATGATATTATATATTAAAAAGAAGTAGATATGTTACATGCGTGCCAGAAGTAAGAACCAAAACTCCCCCAATTGTAGTACCTCGCAATCGGTTCGCCTAGATAGCTTTTACTCTTGTTGTTTAGTATCTTCTGTCGCACGACATAGTTGTACAAGCGAGACTGTATTTTGCGCGCCATTTAATATGGACGTAACATATCTATGGTATAATATCATTGCGCTGCAACAACAAAACTTCACATTGTACCAATAACGGGTCTCTCATATACTGCATAGGCAGTATTCCAGCGCTGGCCTTCATTGGGAGGCCCAGGTGACGTACGGACATGATTTCGGTTTAAATAACTCTAACAAAAATGTGTAGAAACGTTTAGCTTTTTTTTGGTTATAAGTCAAAGATATGACATTTCATACGCGATCTAAATGATGTTTATCATTTTACAAGTTATATACAAAGAGAACATAAATACTCTCTCTGTATAATATAATAAGGAGAGAGTACATGTTTTTGTTGGTATGTGGGAGGTAATATCGGAATTTACTGGACTGATCTGGATATTATTTATTATTCCAGACGGAGATAGGATTTGTTAAACACGTGAACGTAGGTAGCGAGGGCGCTTCGCTAGTATCTTATAATTTACCAAATCATGTCTTCTTATACATATTCGCTTGTAATATAATTCTGTACAATAAATTAGGTATTTTTCCTTAAATTCTCTTTGAAATTTGTTAGATGTATACATATTTTCTGACTATACTTTAGGTCGGTTGTTGACTTCTGCAAATCAGTTTGTGAATGAGCACAGGGTTCACATTATAAGCTCCGGAGCGTTGATCAAACTGTAAAGAATTAGTCGGCAATGCCCTAGACATTAAATGATTGGTGATTTTTTGTTGATCGTATCGTCTAACGCTGATTTATGTTTATACAGATTATGAAAACAGATATCTAGTCAATCCATTAAACACCAATAAAATTAAATCTAGACAGTACCTAATTAAAATAAATTTTACATATTTATATACTCTTTATTAAAAACCTTAACATATCAGGTACAGGATTAGTTTTCAATAAAACAACAGTACAACAGGCTGCCTTATCGTTATCCACGATCTTTTCCAGGTTATCTTAGCATGGAAAATAATAGGTACCTATAAAACTGCCGTTCTGCTGTGACTGGCCATTTCAAATAAAAACATTTTTTGTTTGGCTATGAATTCTAATTTCAAATTAATTTTATTTTATAAACATGGTTTTCATTATTCAATATTAGTCTTATTTGAATTGATTAGTGTTATGTTTTCATCACGTTTGAACCTTTATCGTCGTCATGGATACGTTGAAAAATTAGAGTGATTAAGGAATATGAGTACCGTACCAGTAACGCGGCACAAGTGGCATGCAATATCAACGACGTTTACGGAGTGAACACTACAAACGAATGCACAACCCCTTATTGGTTTGGTTAAAATATTTGTATAATATGTGTTACAAATACATTCAATGGAATTAAAAAAAATAATGAATTACGGTCGTATTTTGACCTCTGAGCGACCACTAGTATTAATAGTATAACCCCCTTAGAGAATGAGTTTCCAAAAATTCTATCTTAGAGCGCACCTACTTTATTTAACCCATCGGTTTTAGCTGACAGACAACGCCTGCCAGTGTTGGAGTTTTATTAAGATTTTATAGAACTTTTTCATTTTTGAGAAATACCTATTTTATGAATATGTAAAAATTCATTGTTTTAAACACCGTACGACGTTGCCTTATACTTGACATTGGCGAAATTGTGGAAGATACTCTGCAGAAGCCATAATCTAAGAGAAGAAGAAGAGTTTTATATAGTAGATGACATTAATAATACTATATATAGTTGCACCCGCGTATTAATGTACAGCGAAATCTTTCAATATTAGCTTAGGATCAAGGTGAACGTTGATTGAACTCTCATTGGAAGGTACCTACTTCGGTCCTCTCACAAAAAAACCTACGTAATTTATTTACAAATTAATTTTGTATACGTTGCCGACGGCCATACAGGTAACTACGAAACCAATAATAATTAGTAAAACAAAGCTGATTAAATAATCTGTCATTTAAAGAGCTGTTTCGGATTTCATTGGCTTCTTTGATGAAATGTTGCAGTGATTGAAACAGCTGTTCACTCAGATTTCTCGCAAGCAAATGTTGTTGAAGAATGAATGCAATGTACAGTGAGCACATCTGGAACTTTATTTTTTAAGTACATCATGAAGCCTTTGTGACGTCCTGTCATAGATGGAGCGCCATCACCGTAGCAGTTGATATAATATTTATCAAGGGAACTTCTTTCTCATCATAAAATAATTCCAGTTTATTAAATAAGGTTTCTCCTTTTGTACCCGTTTCTAAATTTCTTAACACATTTTTCCATCTTAAATAAACCTTAGTATGACTACAGTAATGCTTCCTGGGTTGGTAAAGTGGACTCTTCCAACTGAATTGAGAATTGACTAGACTACTATGATCGCACAATGACACTTCAATATTTTCAACCAGCTCATCAATTCGTCTTTGCATAGAACTAATTGCTCAAATGCATTTTTCGGATAATGTTTGCCGTTTGTTTATGGAGCACAGTAGCAATTTTTTCTTTTCTTGCTGGTAGAACTAACTCTTCTTTAATATGTGTGGTTTGATTGTTTATGCAATTGATAAAGAGATATTGTACGAAGCTGGAAGTCCATCATCGTCTTGCTTAGAAGCCGGTGAAAAAAGTTTCGATACAGTTGCCTGAGCTATATACTTCTTTTCCAGGTCTTGAAAATAGGCCACATTTTTGTCTTTATTATCTGAATGAATTTTATTCAAATGTAGCCTAGAAGGCTTATCGCTTTATTCGAAAATGTTTTTTGACAATCAAGGCGAAGATCATGGTAGAAGTCTCTTCTTTTTTGCTCCCGACATAGTTTCGTCTTCATAAAACTGACGGCACGGTTGGTGCAGTGGCTGATACAGTCGGCTGCTGCGCACCGGGTCGTGGGTTCGATTTCCGCACGGAACAAATATTTGTACGATCTGCAGGTAGTTGTTCCGGGTCTGGGTGTATTGTGTGTGGAATTTGTGTTTGTAAACGCACCCACGACACAGGAGAAATCCTAGTATGGGGCAACGTTTTTATAAAAAATAAAAAATAAATTGGTGAGTAAAGTATTGAGTTTAAAAAAAAGCACTAGCTACTGTGCCTTCAAACCAGAACACTAAAGCTTGGCTCTTGCAATAAGAGACCTACCACCAGTATGGTCCCAGGGTGCGCTAAAAACCTTGTTCTCTGACTTTCATATGCAGTACATCTCAGCCATCCGCTTCCTATCGTCAGTCCGGTACATCTAGTCTAGCTTAAAGTTGTTTCATAGTCATGTACGTAGTAGTGTAGTAATAACTAGCAGGGCCCCACGGTTACACCCGCTGTATAATTTAAAATAAATCGGATTATTTATGAATAATTTAGAGTATTTCGGCATAGACAATGGACATAGAGTAGGATATACGTCCTATATATATTGAATTTCATGCGTTTTAATTCTTTGGCGCGGAACTCAATTCCTTTTTTAAAATAAATTTAGCCTAAGCTACGAGCCTAAGTTACTCCTTATGACATGAAATATGGCCAGTGAAAGTCCCATCAAAATCGTTGACAGACAGAAACAAAAAAATAAATTGCTTTTTTGTTATATTTTGGTCCCGTATATACTTTCATATGCATTTAGTAAAAAGGTATTATTTTGACATTACAAACAGGCACTTCAATTTGATTTATTTGTAAGACGTGTGGCAAGATATCATATTTGCGTCTGAAATAACAACTGTTATGAAAGAGAAACCTAAAATTAAAATGGGCATAATACGGATGTCAATACAAGATCCAGGTATGCTCTTCCATAGAATAAATAAAGGTTAATGATAATAATTATGCACAAGAGTACAGCACAATTTAATTGAAGAAAAGCGTAAAAAGTACATTGGCAATAAAGTGATGAATGGTTTCGAAAGTGAGCAGTTAAAATTGTGATAATCACATTTATTGTGTAACAACCATTACTTTATTATGTTTTTTATATGAATACATGCACGTTATTGCGCAATACCGAAATCCTTATGTGCTTCTTAGGGTTCTAATTGAAAGTAGAATTAAGAGTGCGTTTCAGACAGTATGTTTGATGAGATATAAGATCATCCAAAGTGCACTAAAACACAAAACACGACACTAAAGTTAACCTAAGTAAGTTGAATAACTACCTGGTCACCATGGTGATTGCTGTACTGACACTTTGATTTTTTGTGTGATGCCTCCAATGATAGAATATATTATTAAAAGAAGTAGATAACTTTATCACATGCGCGCCAAAAGTAAGAACCAAAACTCCCCTAATTGTTTGGGCGAGCTGATTGCACCTCGCAATCAGTTCGCCCAGGACAGGACACACAAACAGGACAACGAACACACACTGCCACAATCTGTATTGTTTTATTAATTAAATAAATACAATGCCGTCGTGCGTATATAGAAAATGCACAAACTATCAAGCAAAAATAAATAAGAACAAGGGATCTTATACCACATGTGATTAACAAACTATATAAAACATTTGAAGAAAAATACTATTCAAATTATTTATACAATAATATTCTCAAAGAAAACACAGGCCAAGCGAAGAAAAGAGACAACACATATTATATCACAGGTGCGACAAAGACATTGAGTACACGTGTTGTCATTCTAGATAGCTTTCTCTTTTACTCTCGAAGTTTTTGTATCTTCTTTCTTACAGCATAGGTGTGCAGTTTTATAGGTTTATACATAGGTACAGCGAGACTGAATTTTGCGCGCCATTTACATATCTACGGTATAATATCATTGGATGCATCAGATACTTTGTTTCCTTTTTAGGCTTAATGTTGATGTTAAAGTTGTGTAAAATAAAGCCATGTTTTTCTGACAACTATAATGACAATCGGAATATTTTTTAATTTGTATAATTTTCTATTCCTCGTTATAATTTCTATTTTAATTTACTATTCAGTATTTTATGTTTGAATTAATATTACATAATGGGCGATTGTCTAAACTAATTTTATTGTAACCTAATATTGTTTCGTTTTGTGTATATTTCGGATCATCAGTTAACACTATCATTCTTTATTTGTTTACGTTAGTATAATAACGCATATGTCGTCGCTATATGGCGTCTGCCTACGTGCCCACGCCGAGCAACCCACGAGAAGACGGTGGTCACGCGCTGCCGTGTGCGCAACGTAGCACAGCGCACAGTGAGGATTCGGGGGTTCCTTTACAATCTCCCCGAGGAGACCGCTTTACAGTCACCCTCTCCGAGATATTCTTATAGGCGTGGTACCAGTGGGCGGCTCTAGTGTGATCATACGAGGTCCTGGAGCCACCTTAGGTGCCGAAGATGACCGTCCCAGTGGTTTTAGCCGGTAGGAGTTCGGCATGCCCTTTCACTCTTACCCGGGAGAAAGTATACGATGAAATTCCACTGGGATCAATAATAAGGTATTCTTTCAAAGTGGCCAGTTCCACGACTCATAAACCGGCAATTTAGTAAGTAAAGATCTTGCCTATATTATAATAGTCGAATATCAGCAATGCATGCAGGCGCCTGCGGCACATGCTGAGCTATAGATTTGCCACAGTTACCAGTTTGTTTATCTTTTTTTTTAAGATTCAACTAGCGTTACTACGTGGCTATTAAATGTGTGGCCTTTCATTATTTTATTTTAATAGTTGCGTACTGACGGAGCAAGGACGACGTGTACGCCCAACATTGCCGCATCAAATCATTTTTGGAAAATGGTTACTTACAATTGCAGCAGGTCGAATTGTCGTAGTAGAATAAGTATAAAAAATACTATCACGCCTACGCCTGTTCTCCATAGGTCCATGCAGAAGTGTACCCACAAGTTAAGTACAAGATATTTCTAAGATTTTGTCCCAAACTATTATTCTTCTAAACTGATATCGTAACCGTGTTGCCCACAACACAAAAAAATAAAACGATGTTGTGGATGATGATGGTCGGACAACCCAGTGGTTTCACAAGCATGTTACTTTCTGCAAGGAGTCTACGTCTTTGCATATGCAGTGGACTGCGTGAGAGTTCCCGTGAAATGACTACATTTTAATTACTTATGTATATATAACCATATATCTGATCGAGGACATAGGGGGCCAATAACATTCCGTTTTTGAGTTCATGCCGTTAACCGTTTAGTATATGTTGTTACAATTGGTTATCAATTTTCAATCATGTATATTTTCTGATTCCGCTTTAACATGCAAATATTCATTAAATATTATATACTATCTACTAATATTCTAAATGTGAAAGTTTGTGAAGATATTTGGATGTTTGTAACTCAGTCACGGTGAAACGGCTGAACAGATTTGTATGAAATTGGGCACACATTGGGGACAGACAATAGACGACTTTTATCCCGAGAAAATAAACAGTTCCTGAGGGATGCGTGATAATCTTTCTGTGATAGGCCAAATTATACGCGGGCGATGCTGCAGGCCAAAGTAGACTTTACCTGACCTGAAAGTAGATTTTATTACTTACTAGAGTAAGTAATAAAATAACTTATTTTATACCAGTTTGATTAATGTTCAAACTGATTATGTAGTTGCTCCTGGTGTAGGAACTTACTTTATAATAAACCTCTGAAGAAATGTGCAGCTGGCCGGGGCGCACTCGGGTCCGCTAGAGTGGCGCATAGAGATGAACAACGACGATATGAAAGTAACATATACCGGGTGTAAGGGCCAACGTAAGTAAAACTTTGGGCAGAGGTTACACTATACACTTGGCGTATGAAAAAATCCAAATGGGTTACAGTTTTGTCATTTTTGAGCACGCAATGTATCGTAAACAATGCGTGGAATATAGCGAAACTGCAGTCATTTAGTTTTTATTTACATGTTATATATATGTTTATATTTACTATTCATAAAACATTTTAAACAAAAACAATATCGTATTCAAAAAAACCTACACGATATGAAAATATGAAAAACACTAAAAGGAAATAAATAAACTTTATCTCATTAACGAACTCAATCCCAGACACAAATAAAAATCTATTGTGTCTGGTCAGCCCGCGGCTCTAGCCGTTTGAGAGGATTTATGAAGTCGGGCGAGGCCACAAAATATAATTTCTCGTTGGTCTGCGTGTTATTATTTCTGAGCCCGCCCGACTTCATAAATAAAGTATTTCATTTTAGTGTTTGTACAATTTTTATACCGTATAGGTATTTTATAGACGGTATTTTTTTGTTTCATTATTATTTAGGCGGAATAATGTCCACTGCTGGACACAGGCCTCTGTCAAAGATCACCACAACGACTGACATCGGTGTGTCGTGTGCTCATTGATGGGTTTTGCAATAATCGCCACGCTTGGCAGGCGGGTTGGCGATCGTTAAATGCCCAAGGAACATTAGTTTGAAAATTATAAACCTTAACTCCCTGTTTCCGACGCCAAACGAGAACGCGCCCGCGACGTTGTACTATTATTTTAAAATATAAATAGTATTTTTGTATGTATTCATAAATGTAATTTATATGTAAATAAATATAGGTATGTGTTTATTTAAATAAAGCAAATAATAATAAATTATTCCTTCACTCTTAACAATTTGGTTGTCTTGAAATTAATATTAAGCATACAATATTGCCTGAACTGGGTTCGTAAAAGGCGACTGACGGCCGAATACTCAAACGCCATTTAACGTTAAGTCCCCGCTTAAACAATTTGAGGCGCCCGGTTTTGTACCAAAAACAGGTTTCTCGAATAGTTAAAGCGGGCTCTTACGGAACGTTAAATGGCGTTTGAGTATTCACCCGTGAGGGACTTAATCAGAAGGAAGGGTAGTAGAGTCCCTACTGTGGCACTCGGATAATTTATGTGTGTCACAGACTCACAGTCTCATCAACCCGGCTGCCAAACGTGGTGAGTACGGGAAAATGTCCCCCTAAAACTATAACACAATTTTGGAAATCTATGCTCCCGGGAGGCCTTTGTTCAGCAGTGGACGTTCTTCGGCTTATATGATGATGATGGGTTCCACCTTTGTGAGAGACCGGTGCCTGATAAAGGTTTTTAAAAACAAAAGCTGTGTAGGTCACTAGGGCTCCATGGGCGGTTAGAATCAGTGTTTATTAATAAACATTTCATCTCATCAGCACGTAAACGACAACTGCTGAACAAGGGCCTCCCAATGACCGCTACAATGAACGGTCATAGGGAACATCGCCATAATCATATCACGCTTGGTTGGTGGATTGGTGCTTGTAGCATGTTTTTAATAACACACTGGAAGATGCTGTGACCCGCTCCCTCGATATCAACTCAGCTTTTTATCCATTTATCAGCCCTGCTTATCAAAGTGCACTGCTAGACGCGATAGGCATCTCTGATGGTGCACCACAAAACTCTGTCGCCTTCAATCACGTCATCCACTGGCCAAAATCAATAATTTAAACTAGTTATTTATACACATGTTTTGTAAGTTTTGGAAACTGCCGGCATTTCCATGCACCAAAAATGTAATGTAGCTTATATTTAATAATTTATTATGCTTCGATAAAGGTCAAGGGTAGGTACTGATACAATGTTTCCTTATGTTTAGATAATGAATATGATAATAAAATCAAAATGCATCCGCGTTGCATTCACCACTATTTTTAGGATCCTTGGAGTTAGATATCGGTCGCGTTTTCGGCAGCTAAAAGTTTTACGAGTGATCACACTACACACACTCATCACCCTAGATTGTTTGCACTCTTATGGGGTTATTCCATAGGGGTGCCAATAAATAAGTATCATCCAGACAAAGCAACTAAGTTAAAAAAAATATAGATATTGATCGTCCAAATAGACACAGACGTTCCACCAGATACCCACATGAGGTCCAGCGCCGGTCCCGTGTCGGGTTCTGGACAGGAATCGCGCCACGACTCCGAGGGTTCTGTCTGCTCCCGGACGTCGCGCGTATCGTCAGAAATTAAGGCAGCGTGGGCGTACCGCAAACGGGCTTTTCTGGAGACGTCGTCCGATTCACCTCCTACCGTCAAGAAGCCAGCCGGATGCAGAGAACGAGTTTAGGCGGTCCATTGTTCTGGAAGTTGAGCAGTCAGCCACACCAAAGTGCTCATACACCGCCGCAGCTAAGGCAACAATGAGCGCTACGACGGCTGCGGCCGCCACCCAGGTGCAATCCGGTACCGCCCAGGTGCAATCCGGTACCGCCCACGTGCAATCCGGTACCGCCCACGTGCAATCCGTCGCCGCCAAGGCGCAGGGAGCTGCCACCGATGCGTATTTCCTTTTACATTTATGAAAGCTTTCTGGTTAACCACAAGCTTTGAGTAGGATCTGAGTGCTGATACCGAGTAGCTCCCGAGAAGATGGCGGTGCGCATAAGATTACGTGCCACCGTATGCACAGCACAGCGCACAGCGAAGCTTCGGGGGGATCCCTTACAATCTCCCTTGAGATGTGGTGCCTGGGCCACCCGGCGTTTTTACAATCGCTTGCCCCCCGTCAGTAGGGGTGACAGCTTTGCAGCCATCCTCTCTAAGATGTGCCTAAAGGCTGCTCTAGTGTGATTGTATCGAGGACCTGGCTGGAGCCAGTTCAGTGACCGTTCGCGGTTTTAGCTGGTAGGGGTCCCCTCCGCCTTTTCCCGGGGTGGCGGAAGTATATGATGTTTTTATTGCACCGGGTGAAATAAAATAACGATATAATGAGCACCGATTGTGGTTTAACCGGTAAAACTCGGTACTTCCTTCGCTCTATGAAAGGTAGAGGGGGCTCTCCTTTGGCAGAGTGAAAGATGTCCATAACGATTATCCTACATTGTTATATGTTAGCACACTGGAGAATGCTGCTCATCTTCTAACATAGCCTAGCATATTAGGATATGCGCGACCGTTTGACCAGCTGTTCACTCTAGTGCGATCATACGAGGACCTGGAGCCTCCCTTAGGTGCCGAAGATGACCGCTCCAGTGGTTTTAGCCGGTAGGAGTCCGGCATACCCCTTCGCCCTTCCCCGGGGTGAAGGAAGTTCATGAAGAATTTCCACTGGGCATCAATAAAAAAAAAAAAAAAAAAAAGAATAAAGGAAAAAAATGTGTATATGTCTTCTGTATTGCAGATAACATTTCAACTAGGCGGCAAAATGAAAAGGATTAATTAGTGAATAATCGATTATTAGCATAATAATAATTGATAAGCGTCCTCTCGTGTGCTGATAAAAAGCATTTCATACCAAGGTTTCGATCAAATCGAAGGCTTTCTTATAGTCCAAAAACACTAATCAAAGTCAAAGTCAACGTTTTTTATTTCAAATAAACCAAATATTGGCACTGACGTCAGAATTTAAGTTGCACGGTTCCAAATAGTTGATATCATGGAGAAGAGCCGGCAAGAAACTCCATGGATACTCTTTTAAAATAGTTGGGGATTACAATGTTCATTGTATAGGTACACATGATTGTAAAACATATACAGAGAAAAATGTAGGTTAATGTGTGAAGATGATACCAGAATACTATTATAATAATGAATTTGCCGTGGCAGTTAACGGCTGACCAGTCCCAACAGACGGCACCCGTTCACGAGCATGACGCATGCATCAGCATCGCTTAGTTCAACCATATTGTAGGGAACCGAATGACCTGATACACAACGCCACCGTTAGCATGACATTTTAGTGAGCATGACAGACCAATACAGCCAGGCAAAAGAAACAATCAAAATGAGTACTAAACATATAACATTTAATTTAATTAAATTTTTTTTTTTTTTTTTTTTTTTTTTTTATTCAATATTTCGTTACAACAAGTTAAACTAACAAGTACAAAGTTTCTTAGATATATATAACAAATGTGCCTGAACTAGGTAATCCTGTGTTTCAGGCGAGAAGAGCTAATAAACAGTATGAAATAATCACAAAGTTATTATAATATTATAGGTACAAAGTAAAAAATAATCAATAGTATAGTTATAGGTAACAGTATCATTAAAACAATAGTAAAAATCGCAGTTTTAAACCAATTAATGTAAATAAAATATTACATTGTTTATTTTAACACAATTAATAATTTCTCTGTATCTTCGTATGACATACTTTGGAGGGCATCCTTAAGGGTTTTCTTACAGTTACTGTAATTGAGGGGATATATGTTTTTTATCGCATTCAGCCTATTGTAGAGAAGCGGGCCCAGGAACACGTAAAATTTGGATGTAAAAGCGTGTTTTATTCCTATTTTTTTAGTGCAAACTATATCTTTCCGTCTTTTATTAGTAAATTCAGTGCTATAGGGAAGGGATGCGTGCTGCTTAAGTACTATACTCATTATGAATAACTGTCGCACTGTTAATACTCTACTAGATTCATAGAGTAGGTTCGTGGGAAAAAGGAAAGGGCGGAAAGTAGCCACTTTGAGAATTGCTCTCTGAGCTCTCTCAATGGTTAGTAACAATGTTTTACCCGCTCCACCCCATGTGGTAATACAGTATGTTAATATTGATTGACATAGAGCAAAATAAACTTGCCTAATTATTTTTGCATCTGCAATGCACCGTAATTTTTTGAAGACAAATATTAACTTACGTATTCTATTATTTAAAGCTTCGATGTGCTGTTTGAATGTAAGTGTTTCATCTATTATTATACCAAGGTATTTTATTTTATTTGTATTTTTAATGACGGAACACGCGCATTGCTTGTCAGTGGGCACTTTACAATAATGAGCATACAATGTTGGGCTAGTTTGAATTGATGTTGGTTTGCGCATCGAAAATTTAATATAATTTGTCTTATCTGCGTTTAGTGTTAATAAATTTTGCTGAAGCCATCCAATAACAACATTAAATCCGTTCTGTGCATTCTTGTAGACTTCGCTTTGTGAATTAGCCGAAAAAAGAAGAGCAGTATCGTCAGCGTATGTTATAATCATGCCATTATCTAGCTTTAGATTACATAGGTCATTTATGTAAACTAAGAACAGAGTGGCTCCTAAAATACTTCCTTGGGGAATGCCAAAGGACGTGTTTTTTTGATCAGTGCTGAGAACCTTACCAATCTTTACGCATTGAGTACGCTCTTCTAGATAACTTTTGAAGAGATTTAGCTGGGCGCCTCTTATGCCTATAGTTTCGAGCTTGCGCAACAGAATAGGAATGGAAACGGTGTCAAACGCTTTGGCAAGGTCTAGGAAGATTCCTATAGTGTGGTGGCCTTTATCAATGTTTTGTGCTATATAGTCCGTTAGATGATGTACGGCATCGGCAGTTGATAATTTTGGTCTAAATCCAAACTGCGTATTAGACAATATCGATTTATCCTCCAAATATTTGATCAACCTATTATTTATAAGTTTTTCTAATATTTTTGACATAGAAGGCAATAAGGAAATAGGCCTATAATTTGTCACTTGATCTTTGCTGCCAGCTTTATACACAGGGACCACTACAGCTTTTTTGAGGCACTTGGGAAAAAGTCCTGTAGATAAACATTTTTGAAAAATATAAGTTAATGGTGGTACCAAAATGTGCCTGAATTGTTTAATAATTTTATTAGATATATTATCCCATCCAACGGCACAGTCATCTTTTAAACTTATAATTATCCTTTCTACCTCAGTTTCGTCGGTATCTAGCAACGCAAAGGATGTTAAGGTATCAGTACACCTAAAAGGAGGGCTTGCTAGGTACTGTGATTGGCCTTGAATAGATTCTGCCAGACTCTTACCAACATTAACAAAGTAATTATTCACTATGTTGGCCGATTCCAGTGGCGATGAGTACGTTTGTAATAAATCTGAAGATGACTCATGTTGTTGTAAGGTATATGTTACATTTTTTATATATTTCCAGATCTGTTTACTATTCGTTCCAGCTTTTTCCAGTTCATTTTTATCGTAATTAATTTTCACCTTTTTTAAGAGTTCATTACAAAAATTTCGATATCTTTTGTACGATAATTGCAATATGGAATTATCTGGATTACGTTTAGTTTTTATATGCAGTTTGTCTCTATGTCTCATACAGCGAATGAGACCTGGCGTGATCCACGGTTTTATGTTATAATTTTTGTTACTCAATCTAATATTGATTGTGTTTTTCTTGATTGCAAGTTGTACATTTTTTATAACATATAACATACAAAATTGAGTGTCAGCAGAAGAGTAAACTGGGTCAAATTCGATTTTACGTAAATCTTGTTCAAGTCTATTTATATTTAATTTAGATATTAAACGAGTGGTCTCTAGTTTAGGTAATTTACAGTCAAAGGTTAGTAGGACAGCATTATGATCGGTTATTGTCGAGTTAATAACAAGTGCAAGTGAGGGGAAATTCGATTTAAATATTATATGATCCAAACAAGAACCAGTTTGATGTGTACCAAGCGTGTGCGCGGGGATTAAGCCATGGAAGAAGCATAGGTTGAGGTAGTCCTGTGCAGCTACTTCTGTACTATCTGGAAGAATATTGATATTAATATCGCCGATTACAACTATGTTTTTGAAGGATGATAAGTCTTGCAAGGTGTCGTTCAGAGAGTTAGTAAAATTATTTATGTTTCTAAAAGAGGGGGGTCTATACAAAGCCAGTATCGCAAATTCAGTTCCAATTTTAATTAACAACCTGTTGCAGTCTTGCATATTCGGTTCCTCAACAGATACCTTAAGATGATTTCTTGCATAAACTATCACCCCGTCGTTTTGATTGTAATTTATATTACTTCTGTACATAGTATATCCCTGCATTAGTGGTACATTATCTTTTTTGGCAAGCCAACATTCTGTTAAAACAATAACGTCACAGTGTATGTTTAGTCGTTGTAGAAACGTACTAAAATGACTAAAATTCTTATAAATACTGCGTATATTTTGTGTTAGTATAGTTAATGGATTGCTGTAAGACGATAGATATTGCTTGCAATTTTCAACTTCACACGCCTTTGACTCAGATACAGAGAAATTATCTAAGTCATCAATTAAATTATTAATCATATCTAAATACGTAAATTAAAAAATAAAAGAAAAAGGTCAATAAATACCCTAATTAGCGGCGCTCTTAGGCGCCTTCATAATCAATGGAATTTATATATCTCTTTTCAGCCATTATCTTCGCAGGGCACTCAGCAGAGCCTGTTTTGTGCTGGTCTGGTTTTTTGAAGTGCAAGCAAGTAGCGCATTTTGGTTCCCCTGCCTTCATAGTGCAATCCTCTAATGAGTGACCCTGTGTGCCACAGTGGCCGCAGGTGTGGGTTGATTCCCGACATGACTTGGCTGCATGTCCATACTGCTGACACTTATAGCATCGCGTGACCAATGTAAAGTCTCTCACCGGGCAAGATGACCAGTTCACAAATACTCGGTCTTTTGTTATTAGGGCTTTGCGTATGACTGGACTTACTTCTACTATATAGTTACAGGTCTCAGCGTCCTTTTTGCCTGATTTATGGCTTAACTTGATTGAGCTTAAAAACGCCTCGAGGTTGCAATCCTGAAGTTTATCTGCTAGATTTTGGTTGTACAAGCAATTAAAAACTTCGTTTTCTTCCATGGATGTGGGCACTCCGATAACTACTACTCTAGGCTTTCTTTTAGGATGTTCGTTGATAGTAAGGCCCGAGTTCTTTAGTTGCACCGATTGCTTCAGTTTCTCGATGTCGTCCTTCCTGTCGGTGCTGATTATGACACCGCCATTCTTGGTTTTGCGCAGGCCTCTCACATGCAGTTTCATTTGTTCAGGGCAGATAATTTTTTGGACAAGTGATTTTGTCTCCTCGCTTGACTTCAATTTATCATTGGGATAAATGGCCACTGAACTGAAATTTATCGGCTGAATGTAATTGTTGGTACCTTTTTTTACCATGTCAGCAAAAGAAGTTCCGTTGGCTGGTTTTGCTGAATCCTCAATTCTTAGCTTCAGGTCTTGTAGTCGCTGTGAAAGATCTTGTTGGTCTTGGAGGGTTTGGATGGAGGAGTAAGCTTGTACGGCTCTCAGTTTTAGGGACTGATACTGCACTGCCAACTGAGATGTACCGTGGCCCACTTTACGGCATAAGGTATTAATGCGCAATTTCTGCTCCGAGTTCAATTTACCCTCTGACGCAATGTTGCACACCTCATTTAGATGCTGCTCAATGGACGTCATCCAGTTTTGAATCTCCGGTGTTGAGATCACTTCTAGGCCATCGTCCGTTTGGCTCGGCACATTAGTACGAGGGGCAGGTGCGGTTGCAGGTGCGGGTGTGGGTATGGGCGTGGGCGTTGGAGGTGGGCTGCGAGTGGTCCTGCCACTACGGTTGAAAGGACTGCCTTCCATAGTGTTAAAGTGACTTGTTACACACGGAACATTTCACTCATTCACTATACACATACCTAACGTATGACATAAATTACGTAACTACCGATGACTGGTAAAACGAGGTCACGATTCAGCAAGTGATTATTTGTTTATTTTAATAATTTGTTAAACACGTCTGTTCACAACGAATGAGCTGAATGAAAACTACTGGCTGAAAACATGGCTACATGATGCTCACACATTTACAGTTTTTTATAAATATTATAAGTTAATGTCACAAGAACAATATTAATAATGACTTATAGTCAATCAATGCCATAATATTAAATTGATGTAAATAATATAAAATTTGGTGAAATTTTAAATGAGTCAACTCAAATGTCAATATAAGTAATTAACATAAAAATTATCAAATAATAATAATAGTAGTAAATTACAATAATGTCAAAATTATCAAAATTTTGAATATAGAACATTCACTCAGCCAAACTTACTGCATACGTGATAATTAAGATTGTCTTGACCTGAACCCAGTGACCAGCAGCTTTTATCATCCATATAATCGTTTATGGTATAATACGCCTTTTGGGCAAGTATGGATTTAATATTAGATTTAAAGGAATTAAATGGCAACTCTAGTAAACGATGTGGTAGTTTATTGTAAAAGCGAATACCAAGCCCCACAAACGAGCCATGCACTCTGTGTAATCTATAGTAGGGAACGCATAATTTATGCCTATTTCTAGTGTTGACGTTTTGAACGTCACTATTTTTGGCGTATGAACTTATATTTTGCCTAATATAAATTTTGTTGGCAAAAATAAATTGTGATGCAACAGTGAGAATACCAATGTCCTTGAAATAATCTCTAAGAGAAACTCTTTGCACCTAACTGATATATCGCACGAACAGCTCGTTTCTGCAGAATGATAATCATCGTCATCATCATTTCAGTCGAAAGACGTCCACTGCTGAACCTAGGCCTCCCCCAAAGATCGCCACAACGACCGGTCCTGCGCTTCTCGCATCCACCGGATTCCCGCAACCATCACCAGGTGGTCGTCAATCTCGTAGGGAGTCTGCCCACGCTCTTCCGGTACGCGGTCGCCTCTCGAGAACCTTTCGGCCCCATCGTCCATCCGTTCTACGAGCAATGTGCCCCACCCACTGCCACTTAAGTTTGGCAATTCTTCGGGCTATGTTAGTTACATGGCGTTAGTTCTATTGCGGATCTCCTCATTTTTGATTAGATCTCGCAGGGAAACTCCGAGCATAGC
Organism: Diloba caeruleocephala; assembly: GCA_947459985.1. Lineage (NCBI taxonomy): Eukaryota > Metazoa > Arthropoda > Insecta > Lepidoptera > Noctuidae > Diloba > Diloba caeruleocephala. Next base: position 23,825,454 of record OX381606.1, on the reverse strand, counting down.
CCTCTCCATTGCCCTTTGGGTGACCTTGAGCCTTCTTATGAGGCCCATGGTCAGCGACCACGTCTCAGAACTAGGTCATCACCGGCAATACACACTGGTCAAAGACTTTCGTCTTGAGACGAGATGACGACGACTTTGGACGAGAAGCTATTGCGCAGTTTCCCGAACGCTGTCCAGCTGAGTTGGATTCAACGGTTGACTTTTTTTTTAGTGGTGCCCATCGGAATTTCTTCATGAACTTCCTTCGAAAGGGGTATGCCGGTCTCCTACTGGCTAAAACCACTGAAGCGGTCATCTTCGGCACCTAAGGGAGGCTCTAGGTCCTCGTATGATCACATTAGAGCCGCCCACTGGTACCACACCTATAGGCTTATCGCTGAGAGGGTGACTCTAAAGCGGTCACCCCTCCGGGGGATTGTAAAGGATTCCCCAAAGCGTCCCACGGCAGCGCGTGACCACATGCGTGCTACCATCTTCTCTTGGGTCGCACGGTGTGGGCACGCAGATTCCCCAATCCACGCACCCGCGAACCCAAGTTGGACTTACCTAACTGGACAGTGTGTCCCAGGTATACATAATCGGCAACAACTTCGGTTAACCCCGACAGAGATCCGGCTACCAAAACCGACGACGCTAGGACCTGGCAACATATAACACACGCGCACTGCGAACCGATGAGAAGATCGCGGAACTTCAAGAAGAATTGAGCAGATTGCGGTGGAATATTGTGGGATTGTCTGAAGTCTGAAGAGCGGGACAGGACACGATAATCCTCAAGTCCAGCAACTTGCTTGATTTCCGGGAAGGCGAGCAACAGTCCCAGGGAGGTGTCGGGTTTATAGTCCACAAGTCCCTCGCGAACAACGTGGTGAATGCGAGATGGATCGAGAGTATGCCGACTAGGGTAGCGTACCTAATACTCAGAATAACCAGACGGTATTGGTTGAAGGTCAGTCAGGTTTACGCTCCGACCGCGGCACACTCCGACGACGAGGTGGAGATTTTATGAAGATATTTCCCGAGCCATGCATAGTTCCAGAACCCACTTTAGTGTCGTCGTGGGGGACTTCAATGCGAAACTGGGCAATTTGGAGTAGTATTAGGCATCTCTGGCAAAACATTTCTATCAGGATTCCTAGTATTCCTTTGAAACATGTAATGAGCTTTTTTAAATAGGTTTGTATGTTCTTTAACGAATTCGACACATTGCAAAATATACAATTACATACAGGGCAACGACGGACAACAACCTTGAACTTTTTAAAGACTGGTTTACGATATTCCCAAGGACTTATTCCAGTAATAGCGCGGAAACTTTTTTGTGCGATAAATGCTCTGTATTTCTCTTGAGTTGCCTCAAAGAACAAGAATATATCTCAAAACTGATGCCACATATCCATTGTATGCGGATAGTAGTTTTTAATGTTAGTGTTTATAAGTATACCTATTCGTATTAAATTTAATTGTCTAGATACGCTATTTGATTATATTAATGTAATAAGTACACAACGGACTACCCCCTTGTCTTTGTCCATCTTTTTCTTGTCCATCCAAAGGTTGTCTGTCAGAACAAAGACTATTGTATCAGAAATCGCTAATAGCAATAAGACCGCCCATTGTACAATTACTGTTCATATAATGATTCCTAGTAGTTGCTTTTGAAATGGTGTACAATAAAGAATATTCTATTCTACATCCACGGTTTCATGAGACCCGTGTTCAGCAGTAGCCGTTTACTGATGTATGTAATTGATGACATTAACTGTCATCTCTGAGAAAAGTCATCATCATCATCATCATATTGGCCATGCAACGTCCAGTCCACTGCTGAACAAAGGCCTCCGCCATAGATTTCCACAATTGTGTCATCATATTTGGGGGAATTTGCCAGTACTCACTACGCTTGGCAGGCGGGTTGGTGAGCGCAGAATGGCTACTGTTCCACAGAAGGGATGCTGCTGCCCATCTCTCTGGTTTAGAGTCCCTTAGTCGCCTTTTACGACATCCACGGGAGGAGATGGAATGGTGCTATATTCTTAATCCGGACACCACACAGATATCTGAGAAAAGTATCGTCACCAAACTAATATAAATTACCGGCACCGGCCTTACCAGTCTGTAAGGCCGTGTGGTGCCGACTCAGAATACCACCACCCCATCTCCTCCCGTGGGTGTCGTAACAGTCGACTAAGGGATTGGCCGGAGGATGGGCAGCAGCGTCCTTCGAATACATTAACAACTCACATATAACATAACTCGCATAACAAATAAATAAATAAATAAACTCAACTGCGATCGCCAACCCGTCTGCCAAGCGTGGCGACTATGGCAAACCCCCCCCAATGAGCCCACAACACACTGTGGTGATCTTTGGGGGAGGCCTGTGTCCAGCAGTGGACTTCATTCGGCCGCAATGATGAAGTTGCAAAAACTTATTTGGTTCATAATGTGAAAATCATTTTCGTTTCGGTAGAATACAATATAATTTACTGTCGCGATAATTATTTTTGGCATCGTCAACCGGCACTACGTGCACGCATATTTGTAGAATGTTGATACCGTATGAGGTATTAAAACTTTTGAGTGGACTTGCATGAATGCGTGCGAGCAAAGGACTGCTCGAGAGCGAGTCTTGTTTCCTACCGGGCGCAGTTATCGCCGCGCCGCACTACTGCGCGCGCGCGTCCTTTTGTACTTGGTTTATTTTAAGGGTAAGATATTTTGGATTTATTTTTATTATATCCTTAGCAGTGTGTGAATTTAATGTTTCTGACAAAGACAAAAATAGTTCATAATAGAGTTTCACTTATCATATTAATATTGGTAATTTAATTAAGCCTCTATTTGGCAGTATGTGTTTTGAGTCTTTGTTTCGCCAGTAGAGCAAATAGAGTTGCTTTTTGTCGTTTACGGTTAATAATAACTGATAATTCATGAAACCGTTTGCCCTTCACGTAAGTTTAGTTTCAGTGTTATTTTATATAAAGCTTTTTAGCCTGGGTTAGTCACATTTTATTATGATTGTCTATACACATGTTGTAACATTGACCTCAAACTCTATAGACTAGTTTGTTATGAATCATTGCTATTGAATATATTTATTGAAGAAATAAAAACATCCTAATATGATTGTGTAACTATTGTAACTTTATTACCGGCATGTATTTACGTATTATTATCTACGCGTAAGTAAAACAAGAAGGCACATCCATATTTTATGTTATCTTTATCACCAAGAATAGTTCCATTGGAATTGGTGTAAGTAATTAAAATGTAATTATAAATGAAATCAGTCATTAAAATCAAATTAGCAGCATCTTTTATTTTATACATTTTTAAAACCTCTTACTCTTTTATTCTATATTGGATTTCAGATCCGTTCGGTCTAATTCCGTGTTGTAGATAATGCGAGTTATCTAATTATGATAAAGATAATAATGGCTCAATAAGTAGTGTTAATTTATATAACGTATCAACAGTTGTAAGACAAACAAAAGTAAAACAGCAGGACTGCGGCCATGGTATGTTCCTGATTTATGTAAAACTGTTATTTATATGTTTGTTTTTCTGTCGTAACAATTAATATTTTATAAATCTTGTTTATTTCAATGCCACTTAAGTCATGCAAGCGCGGTTAACATTATGGATTATAATTGTCCGTAGATACTGGTAAGTAAAATCCCGGTATCATTTATTAGATGACCCGTCAGAAAATGTTACTTGTAATAAGCATAACATTTGCAGTAAAGTAATCATATTTGCAATATATGGAACATCGTGTCGACTTTATTTAAAACATAAAATCTTAGGTTGGGTTTGTGAGACAACAGGTATTTGTATTTTAAATTATCTAAAAAACATGTTATATGTGTCTTTCCTATCGCAACGTTTTTGAAAATCTTTTGTTTTGTTTGTTTCGTTCTACGCGGCGTCAAAAGCATTGCGCGTGCGCTGACCTTGGGACGGCTATTCATTCACACACGTGGGTGTAGATCTGCGCTTAAGATCGTTGTCGGTTACTGTACTACTATTGTCGGTCAGCAAAAATCAACGACGGTTGACAAACGGTAAGGACAATCAGAAGCCAGTCTGGCAACCGGTCTAACCTTTTTTTTTTATTCGACCCATTAGAAATTCTTCATGAACTTCGTCCGCCCTAGGCAAGGCTGAAGGGTCATCATTTTAGTCAAAGACGTCACCTGCTGAACAAAGACCTCCCCCATAGATTTTCACAACGAGCGGTTACATGCCGCTTTCATCTAACGACTAAGCGACCTTCACCAGGTCGTTGGAGGTCCATCCACCTCGTTGGAGGTCGTCCCACGCTGCGTTTTACGGTAGGCGGTCTCCATTGGAGAACCTTTTTGCGCCAACGGCCGTCAGTTCAACGAGCAATGTGCCCCATTCATTGCCACCTCAGGATATCAGTAATCCCCAGTATCGTTTCACGTAGATCACAGGCATCTCCCCCGACTAAGAGTCCGCCACAAGCCCTACACCCTCATCTGGACCGGAGAAAGTGCATTAGGCTTTCCACCACGATGAAAATTGGTCAGGTATTGTAAATACAGATACAGCTAGCTGCAAGCCCGGTCTAAAATTTATAAGTAGATAAAGCCTAATAAAAGTGCAAATAAACAAATATTTTTTTTTTGAGGAAAATAAGTTTGACCCTTGAACTCGTGGTTATTGCCCGGACGCCCTCGTTCACAGACCCTAGAAATTCCGTCACTTGACAATTTTGCTACTTCCTTCAATTAAAGTAAATGTATGTGTATGTGTATGTATATGTAATTTAAAAAGTTTCAATAAATGTATTTGCTGTATATTTGCTTGCTATAAGCTTGTCATTCCATAGATGTATTTAGTTCTAGGTAGGTACATATATTATCTCATTAAATATTCTTATTTTAAGGCAAATATTTGCATGTTGATACCATATAGAATTGATTAGTATTGTATAAATTAAATCTATATTCTGTTAGAGGTTTCATCATAAAAACCACTCAAGATAATAATCATAGGCGTATCATGCAGGTTGGCTCGGCCCTACCCTGAATCCTTCTAGGCCATCTCAAAATTATATTGAATCGCTTATTGGCAGCAGGAATGGCTTTAATGTGCCACGAAAAAAAAAAACATTGCCCATGGTATTCATTCAGTGCATATGCTGAGGGTATTTGTTGTCTTGTTCTTTCCTAAATAACCCTTAGATGGCATACTTATTATTTTATTGATAACTGAAACAAACGAGGCGAGGTCGATAATAGCATTTAACAATTTCGTAAAACAATATACCTACTTATCGCTTAGTAGATTTCAGTTTCAACATTAAGCGTTGGTTACGTTCTACGAATATATTACATATATATTTAATATTAATTAGTTACTAACATATTGGAATATGTAGGTAGCGGTTTGTTATTGCGCTGTTTAGCTAACAGGATGCTACAATGATTCATGGTAAAATTGATTTAGTAAAATACAGTGCGTAACCACAGAGAATGTGGGTCATAATTATGCTACATATATACATGAAAATACACATTAAGGAGAATTTGTTGGCAATCTCTTCCAGAGAGTAGTTGGACATCCTCAGTACGGGAATCTGAACGTGGTAGAGCCGAATCTGGCGGACAACAAAGTTGGTTTCCGCCTGGGATGCTCCGCCGTCAACGCGAACATGCGTGTGAGGGCTCTGGCGGAGGAAGCAGTTTCCGAGGGCGAGGTGGTGGCTCTCGACATCACTAACACCCTTAACAACTTGCCTCGGAGTTGCATTAGGAAGGCACTCATATATCATCGGGTACCGACCTACCCCTGTCGTATTGTCGTCGCCTATTTCACTAACAGAACAGTCATATACCCGAGTCGGGGTGGATGGGTTCGGCGAAAGACAAAGTCCGGTGTTCCACAGGGATTGGTCATGTACCCGCTCCTGTGGAATATCGAATACGATTGGGTGCTGCACCGTGCGAACTCCCCCAGCATAGGCGTATTTTTTTGCGCCGGCAACACGCTGGTGTCAGTGCGGGGGAGAACGTTCCAGTGCGCAGCAATGTTGGCAACAATGGGGGCTGCACAAGACGTAGTAAGAATCCGCTGGGTTGGATATCGAGGTAGCTCTCAACAAGTGGGAGGCCCTGTGTTTTCATGGGCCCCAGCACGCACCACCCTCGGGATCCCACATCGTGGTACCTCCCGGTGTTCAATCGGCCTTGAGTGGATGATGAAGTACCTGGGTTTCATCCTCGATAGCTGGTCGAACCCCAAACTAACAGTAGCCGCGGCTGCACTTTCGCGGCTACTGCATAATTTGGCGGAAATGCCTTCTGCCGGAGGCTCTATATATAGGTCGTGCGGTCCATGGCCCTTTATGGCCCCATTGTGGGCGAACTCTCTGAGAGCCCACTGTGATAGTGATACTCACTATAATGCAGAAACTGCAAGGAGCGATGGCCTTCCGGTTATAAGGGGGTACCGTACGGTCTCCTGTGGCTGGAAACCTCCTTACCGGATCACCGTCCTGGGATCTGGAAGCCAGAGCCCTCGTGTCGTGATATCAGTGGCGCGGGGTGGCGGGACGTTGGGGCGAACGACCAATGTCTCGTGAGATCGAGTTGCAACAGTCTGAGTTTTGGCGGATACTGGTGGCGGAATGGAAAAGAGGGACCGCTATGGTGGTCGAAGACGGTGATCTCCAGCTTCCCGCCGTGGGTCAGTCCATCTTTCAAAGCGAGACCTCTTTTTGTGAGGACGTAATACACGCACGGCGGTAGAGAGGGAACGAGAGGATACTAAATACGAAATAACACCACAAATTAATTTAAAAAAGTCTCGTTATATGAAGTATGTCAAAAAATTATAAATTAATAGTTATATACCCATGTGCAAGGATACTATGGTTATTTTTGCAGTTCCGGAGATATAAACATTTTTTATACCAGATTCATTCATTTTCGTAGTAAAAACATTTTTTGTTACCAATTTACCAGATTGTGTCCTCTGATATATATATATATAAGCATGATATTGGCTATTAGAAGCTATTTCAAGCATAAAACCGATACTATCAAATTTAAGTTGTTATGTCTTCGAGAGTTTTTTTTAGCTCCACTGTGCGACGGGCGAAACGAACTACTGACCATTACGTACTTTAGATAAGTCCGAATATATTACAAAAACAGTTGCGAACCATATAATCGTTCGTTTCAAAAGAATAAAGTACACTGTTTGACACAAGCGTCCCTCAAAGACAGCCACAACGCCCTGTCTGGGTGTGTTGAGTGCTCATTGGGGGGTTTTACAATAATTGCCACGCTTGGCAGGCGGGTTGGCGGTCGCAGTTGAGTTGTTAATGCACTCGAAGGACGCTGCTGCCCATCCTCCGGTTAATCCCATAGTCATAGATACCTAAAAATTGTCTATTATATGTAAGGGGGATCGAAATTGCGATATAGCATACAATTCTGGGGACAGAGCTATGATTACAATATACAAAGAGAATTCATGTTGCAAAAAAGGGCAATACGAACCATGGTACGCATTCCACAGTGGAAATTCTATGGAGAACATTTCAAAATACTTAACATTCTTACTGTCTCATATCTATATTTGATAGTTCTCCTCACTGGTGTTATAAAGAATATACATACCTTCGAGACGGGAGAAGAGAAGCGCGCTAGATATGATACGCGCAGGAAGGACTTGGTAATGGCTCTACATCCTAAACTTAGAACTTCTGGACACTGCGTACAATATCAGTCACTTAAACTGTTTAACAGATTACCGATTGTCATGAAAACTATTGACAATGCTAATATATTTAAAAGAAAACTAAAAGCGTCTTTGTGAGGGAATGTTTATATTCACTGCACGAATTTTATAGTAGCTTTAAGGCATGTAACTGAATGACACCTTATCATTTGGACATAAATTCATAGGGTATTTTATTTCTGACATTGTTAAATTAAAATTATTTTATATTTATGTTTTTAATGATAATGATAATTTTCGTTATAAGGCACCAATTCAAACACAATTGTATTATTGTTATTGAATAAATAATCTTGAATCTTAAATCACCTTTCACGACACAGATATGAGTTAGGTTGGTGCTATTCGTAGCCGGCACAACACAGCATATAAAAACCATTTAATAATTATATATAACTCGGCCTGCCATCGTATCGTACCAGGATTTATTATTAAAATACCGGTTAATCACGGTAGCAAAAAATAACAAAACTACTTATCTATCTTAGTTTCCAGTTCGACCACTTGGGTATTTAATAAGAATGTAAGTAGTTATATAATTCAATATCTTTTCTACTAATTTGTATTTGACGTTTTTTATACATATGGACTATGGTTATACAAAAATAAAAAAATGTTTATTGAATAGCAAGTTGTATCCCATTTCTTGCAAAATTATTTTTATTTTTAAACGTTACTAATTAAGCACAAATCAAAAGTCTTCATTTTCATCATTTCATCCGAATAAAGTACAGTGCTGGACAAATATGGCCTCCCCAAAGATCGCCATGTTGTGTGCTCATATGGGTTTTTGCCATTAATCGCCATGCTTGGCAGGCGGGTTGGCGATCGCAGTTAAGTTTAACAACTCATTTACTTGAAGGACTCTGCTGACCATGCATGCTGCTAATCCCATAGTCGCCCTTTACGATACCCACTGGGTGAGATGGGTTGGTGCGAATCGTGCTATTCGTAGTCGACAAAATTTAATTCACCATTTAATTACAGCGGTGCGAGTACTTTATTTGAGTAATTTTCGTAAAACATGGTGGAAAAGCAAATGTTTGTGTTCAAAGAGCAACTGTAGGTAATTATTAATTTGATTACAACTTGCTGCTTATTAATTAATGTATAGTTGCTGCTTAACACTGAATCGTAAGACAATCAAAGCAAATGAACCCGGTTCTACTTATTTAATCTTGACCGCCAACCTCGTCACATGCACCGGTCAAGGTTCTGTCGGAAGGCGATTCCGAGGTTATTCACCTCTACCGTATGCGTCTCATTACTGGCCGTGCGTTTTGAGGAGTGGCCCCGAGCCCCACTCCTCAAAACATGTTAACCCTGGTCAACTTAATTTCGCCATTCAAGGTTAACGAGGACAGGTGAAAATATGATTTTATAGATTAGAGTCTGAATTCTGAAAGTTTATCTTGTTACATTTCAAATATCGCACAAAAGATACACAAGGGTCGAGGTGCGTTCGGCGACAGCTGAGCTGTATAGCCGACCATAGATTATATCAATACAAATAAATAAAATTGAAGTTGTCTGTTTGTAATGTCAAAATAACAGCTTTTTACTTAATGCATATTAAAGTGTATGCGATACGTATAGCAAAATAACAAAAAAAACTGTCTGTCTGTTTGCGCGGAACCCTAATTATTTTTCTAAAATAAAAGTAGCCTAAGTTATTCCTTATAATATCAGCTATCTGCCAGTAAAAGTCCCGTCAAAATCGGTCCAGCCGTTTCGGAGATTAGCCGGAACAAACAGACAGACAGACGGACAGACAGACAGACAGACAAAAAATTAAAAAAATGTTTTTATGTTATATGTATCGTATATACTTTCATATGCATTTAGTAAAAAGCTGTTATTTTGACATTACAAACGGATACTTCAATTTTATTTATTTGTATAGATAAAACACTTTTAAACAGATTCTATCGCGTATATTTTAGATTTTTGTTTTTCCTGACGTTTCGAACACTTTGCTGGATTCGTGGTCGCAGGATGACTAAGGCGACAGGCGTCGTTACAGATTTTAAAAAGTTATTTTATTTTATCTACCGTACAATTATAATCAAAAATTATTTCGATGCACGCAGTAATCACTCACAATGTCTTGCTGTTTTTTAGTGTGGTATTTGGTTTGGGACTTTATTATTTTAATAACAGGATTCTAAACCGGTAGTACCTGCCACCGATCTTCTCTATTAAAATTAGGATGTTTTTAATTTCAATAGCCTCACGAAACATTCTTGGTACATATCGGTTCTCTTTCGCGAGGACTTGAGGTTGATCGAAACGAAGAAAATGGTTGGGTTTGTCTAAGGCATGTTCGCACACTGCAGACTTTGTGGAACGTCTATGCTTGACGTCAGCTATTTCTTCTTTTAACCTAGTGGCTATACTACGCTTTGTTTGCCCTATGTATGACAACCCACAAACATTTTTATTGATTATTTATTTTGTTATTTATATTATTACACAGCAAGTATTATTTCCTCATGTTCTGCCACACAAATGTCACACGTCTCACGTCTGTTCTGTAAAGATCTCGTATATGGGGTGCGTAGTCCAGGATTATTCAATAAAACATGTTTTCATTTAAATACTACTTTGTAATAAGAAAGTGACGCATCTTTGCAAATTCATGGTCAAGAAAGATCGAACTCTTGGAAAAACTCTGTATTTAATTTTAAATAATCCTAATTCTTTTATAGGGACAGCAATAAATACTTTTAATAATTGGAAGTTGGTGTAAAAACCTTTACATTGTAGGTACCCAAGGATTATGATAACAAATTTATGGCGAAAGAAATCAACAGGCGATTTTATCATGTAACTTTTACATAGCGTTCATCTTTCAAGCTCGGTAAGCTGCGCTGGCACTGCCGCTGTACTCTCATATGTCGCAAATACAATAACCTCGTCAAACGCTACGTGTTTGAGCCGTTTGGGGTTGAAACGCTCGGGACATCGGGTCCGAATGCATGTCTCCTTTTTAAAGACACTGCTAGATGCTCGGTCGACTGTTCACGTGACCAGAGGGCTGGCGTATTCGTTGGCTTTACAAAGAATAAGCATTGCTATCCCACGTGGCAATGCTACCAGCCTCCTGGGTACTTTACCAGATGACAGTGATCCGGAGGAGTATTTTGACGCCTAGGCATCCTTTAAATAATGTTTATTTCATCTTTTTTATATTCCGTATTTTGTACATAGTTTGTTTTAGTAATAAAAATTAGAATAGTTTTAAGTCATATCGGCCAATTATATGTCCACTGCTGAACAAAGGCCTCCTCCATAGATTTCCACAACTATGTCATAATTTTGGGGGGTATTTGCCAATACTCACCACGCTTGGCAAGCGGGTTGGTGAGCGCAGTATGGCTACCATTTCACATAAGGGACGCTGCTGCCCATCCCTCTGGTTTAGATTCCCCTAGTCACCTTTTACGACATCCACGGGAGGAGATGGAGAGGATGAGCTATATGCTTAATCCGGACACCACACGACACTAAGTAATATTATTATATAATATTATGTTAAAATTAATAAAAGTAGGAACATAACAGAAATAAAATATAATTAAACGCATTTCAAGGTACTTTTTTATGATTCTAACCGGAATTTTTTATAGTAAAGTGCAGCGAGAGAGTGCAGTGAGACTAAAATTTAATTTTTCCGTATAATCATTTTTATTGTATAAATCTAGACAAAAATAATAAAATAGTGTCTGCCAGTGACTTCAATATACATGCCAAAATTTAAATGAAGACGACAATTTACAACGAAATATTTAATAGATTTATACGACGCCCAATCATAATGTCCGTTTTTAGTTATTTTGTCTGTTTTTCTGGAAGTTTGTCTCGAATAGGCCCCGAAACGGCTCAACGAATTTCAATTAAACTCGATTGCTTGCAGGGTTCAGGAGATATGAATCAATAAATATTATTTACGCCTAGCGAAGCGGGCTGGTAACAGCTAGTATCTAATATACTTTTCAAGTAAGCATATCCATTGTTCCATCTTTGAACTCAAATTATAACAGACCGTTAGATAATTCGCAGATTATTTATTTATTTATATTGTTATACTGTGCCGTGATCTCGCGTCCTATGTTGTGCAGGGGTCTTATTTAAAAAAAAAACATACATATTCCAGGCAGTTCAGTTCTGACTGACTTCACGCCGGATAGTTTGTCTATGGGGCTGGCTTGTAATTTTATACTGTACCGTTCAGTAATATTCATTTATTTATTTAAACTTTTATGTACATTGAGTATACACAAGGCGAACTAGGAATGAGGCATTCTCTACCAGCCAACCACAAAAATCACACACAAGATAGAGGTACAAAAACAACGCTATAGATAATAACATTAAGTACTTATCGGTAAGTACGGTTTTATTTTTATTACATAGATTATGCGAAAAATAATAGATAGTTATTAATCATGTACAAAAGTAACGATAAAATATTAAAACAATGTATTTTGCTACGTAATTAATTAATATTTTAATTTTCTCGTGCTTGTGAATGATGTTACTCGAGATAAAGTTTCGTAACGAATGCAATCCTTTTGTTTAGCGGGGAATTCATTCGCTTGAGTCAAAAATAAGTAAACTTAAGTTGTGAACAGCAGAACTATACATTGGTTAGAATTATTTATTATCATTGTCATGTTACTCTCGCTTCTTTGTTAAGAAGTGTCACTTTCCAAGAACTTAAAATTTCGTATTCATCATCATTAATCATCATTACAGCTGCATAAAGTCTACTGCTGGACACAGGCCTCTTCCAAAGATCACTACAACGACCGATCTGAGTGGGTTATGTACTTTGGAGGGATTTGCTATTATCAGTACGATTGGCAGGTGGGTTGGCGATCGCAAATGGGTTATTAATGTACTCGAAGGACGCTCCTGGTCATCCTCCTGTTAATTCCACGACCGCATTTTACGATACCCACAGGGTTGGTGCTATTCGTAGCCGGCACCACATGGTACACGTTTTCATCAACCATGATACAATGTTTGTATAAAAATGTAGCAACCAAAATATATCACCAAATAACCTAAAAATAATCCAATAAAAGCTATACCAACATAGCGTAAACTAAATGGTTATTTAAGGTTATTTTTTGACAGCGTAAACAAGAAATGTCAAAGGAAAGTTCACAATACCGTGTTGCCAGACAAAATCCAGGAAGAAGTCAGTCTAATATCACGTGACCGCTGACTGACTGGTATTAAGAGTCCATAGTACGAAATTGCAAGACAGTTCAGTTTAGGGCATACACTGCCTGGAAATAACAGTTCGTAATAAGGCCCCAGGTACGCACTGAAATCACCGTGACCGATGAACACCTGCGCCAGGCGGTAGGTGACGCACTCACTTCTTTTGAGCAAGCCTCCGAAGAGCGGTAGGATGGCCTCGACGATGCGCTTGGTCACGAACTGCAACCAACTGCCGCCACTTCTCGAGTGCGCGCCGTCGAGCCAGCTGTCACAGCCTGTCGAACGCTCCTGGAGGTGCGCTTGGACTGATCAGGCGGAGGGAGCGTATCTGGTCGTGGACCCATGCATCCGTCTCCACCAGGATGTCCAAAGGCGGAAAGCGCGCCAGGAGAGTTGCCGCCTCATACGTTCACGTGTCACTACTTATAATATTGACCGAATCATTGACACTGCAAATAAAATATTTACATTTAACGCCTTGGAAAATACGTCCGGGTTATACATATTAAATAATATTTGTGTTGAATTGTGCTCATAACTTTACACATGGTTGAGTTGTATGTATTCCATTTGAATAATTAGCTATGTAATCAATATTTAATTATAGTATTATTTTGATTATTGTGATAGTAAAATGGATAATACTGAATAGGTTGTAGCGTGCAGCAGCAGTGCGTGTACAGCAGTAGCAATAAAATAGAAAACAATTTGGGAGATGTCTTTATTTGTGATGAGAGGTGTAGGGTTTTGGTATAAACAACGTGACGTTACCAAGACGAAGAATTCAAAATGACCCTGTTCCTTTTATGTTGGCAATTTATAGAGTATCTACTTACTCAACATAGGTATCACATGGTCTTAGGTGCCGAAGATGATCGCTCCAGTGGTTTTAGCCGGCATACCCCTTCGCCCTTCCCCGGGGTGAAGGAAATTCATGAAGAATTTCAACTGCCACTTTCAACCAATAAAAAACAAAATTACATTATGATTGAATTCAGTTAGCGTTGATGATCAATCCTGGCCATATTTCGTAACAGCAATGATATCTGTTTAAGTATTATGATTATAGAAAGCAATGACCTAGTTATTTCTGATAAAATAAAATACATTTACATTAATCCGATATCCATTAAATAACGACAAACACGAGCATTCATCGCTAGGAAAAAATGTAATACTAATAAACCGCCTACTCCAATATTGTCAAAACCGTATGTAAGGTTACGCTAGCCTTCGACAAGTTCTTGTCTAGTATCGTAGCGTGAGTTTAATTTTTGATCACGAGTTTTATTTTATAACAACGCTAAGTAGTATACCTACTTAAAAAGAAGCTATATCCGAAACAAACAATAAGACCTTACATAATAAATGCATTTTTTTCATAATGCATACAGGCAGCAAGTGGCATGAACTAAAATTACAACCGAAAAACTAAATTTGGCATAATTGGTAATTAGAATATAATACATCCGTACATGTTTTAATTGGAAATGGTCATAATTATAATGCTATAGTGACAGGTAGTGTTGTATAAAATGTATGAATATCGTAACCAGGATATTTAAATTAATAATTAAGGTTTTGTGGATGCAGTGAGTTACATTAATTCGATGACCTAGATGTTTCTAATAAGTTTATGCGTACTATAAATACGCATAATCTTATAATTAATAACTTCTAGCTTTTGTCAGAATACGTCGCATTATAATATGCTTATTTATTTATACTTTTATGTACAATGATGGTACACAAGGCTGACAATAATATGAGGCAATAACCACCAGTCAACTATTGGGTTAAAAATAAATGCATCGAAAGAGATACAAAGAAGCAATAAGATATTTGACATAAAAACAATTATACGGTCAAATACTTAAGTCAAATCGTACTACATACAATACGTATATACATTATATAAATCAGAATGAGGATGCCCGTAACAGTCAATTAGGATTGCACCTATTTCATGTAGTATTCCTGAACTTTGGGTTTGAAAGAAAATACACTTGGAAGTTTTTTTTATATCAAGGGGAAGTACGTTCTGTAGTTTGGTTGCTGAGACAGTGAAGTAATAAGAAAAAATAAAACAGTATGTCGAGAAGGAATCTGGAGAATCAAATAGCCGTTACGGTTGTTAGAACTACCTTAAACTAGAAAATATATTTGAGATTATCAAGAGCACATGGCTCGTTATTGTTAATGACGGAGAAGAGGAAACGGTGAGACCTGAGAGAATTTAAGCTGGAAACGGTATACCGTAATACCGTTCAGTATACAGTTAAAAAAATAATAGAATTTGAAGTGAATGCAGTTACTAAGAAGTCGATCCAATTTGTTGAGAGAACCTTGGGATAAATCAGAGTAACAAAGGGACTTGACCACTTCTGGCTTTCGCTTTTAGTGTAAGAAAATGCTTTAATCTATAGAGAGATCGCAGTATGACTTCACAGTCATACTGCGATCTCTCTATAGATTAAAGCAAGTCTGTCAGGTTGGTTGTACTGTCACCAGTACGACCAACCTGACAGACTTGCTTATTCGAACTCAACCTATCGTCAATATGTATTTGTTCTTTGTTTATTGTACTTGAGCGAGTGGAGGCTTAGTTTTAAAGTATAGTATATATAATAATGCACAGTACAGCTCGGAAAGCACTAATAATTCGTAGTTCACTGTGACCGTTGAAATTAATTTCCACTGATATTTTTTTTTTATCTATACCTATATAGTAAAATTGAAACGGGATGAAAACTGTACATTACACTTTTTAAAGCAATGTGTTGTAAAGTAGCAATATTTGAGGTGTATGGCTTGCATTTTGGTACCGAGGTAATTTCAAACAGAAGCTAATCCGAAATTTTATTTTTACGTCTGTCTTAATTTGTTATTAAATCAAGTTGTATTACAATTCTACACAACAACTATTTGAATACAATATGAAAATAGCGTTGTGAAACATTTGAACCTCTTAAGTATTCTATGCGAATGTTTTGAATATGAATTCAACGATAAAATTTTGAATGTGAATAGTTTTATGTTTCAGCATCAATTGATGTTACACACATGCGATACTTTGTGAAACTTATACGATACATTTGTTCGTTAACACGTGTCTTTATATGATAAGTAAAACAGCAGACAAACCACAATTTCATTCTCGTCTCTCGCTCGCAAACAGTATTATCAGACATATGAAAGCTACTCCCACACTGAAATAGGCATATCGTGACCAGTTTATCTACTAGCCTGTTCCTGACCAACCAGTGTAAGTGCATTTTGCTGCACTTTCTCTGTAATGCTACCCTCGGGTACCCTAAACCGATTAAATGCTGCGATAGCGCAGGCCTCGCTTCTCTTATTGACAACTTTCATATAAAGCACACTATATGATTAGAGGGTTTATGTCGACTGTAAAGTTAATCGATGCTATATATCCTTTCGCTTGTTTATTCAACATATAAATATAATCGCAGTATATAGGTACGGAAGCCATTAGGTTAGTTCACTAAGTGTACATTATCGTTACGTCAGTTATTTTTATCTGTGGAATCTTTATTTGCTCGATACAGGAATAAAAAAAATGTAATTGCTGAGGAAAGCGTATACAAAAGCCTTTAAGTATTACATATATTTATACCGATGTACCACAGTAAACTAATTAATACTGTTTTAGCAGAGCCTGGCGTGTCGTGCCTCGTGCGTAATCAAGTTAATTATGTTCCCCCCGTTTTCTCTGAAGTATGAGTAAATCGTTGTATTAATTTTAATTACATTTCACTTATTACTATAATTTTGTCAACATTTAAAAATAAAATAAAAATTACGGTTTTTTGGTATTGGATTCAGTGCGAGTGGTACAGATTATACATACAACTTTACTCTGAGTAGAACTCTTATTGGACTGTTTAGTGCAGTTCGAACTTTCAGTTTCATATATTTCTCCTCGGCTTATATTTATTTAAATGATTAAATATTTGTGCATCTGAAGAGTCAAGTAACTGTTGTCCCAATAGAAAGCCGATTTCATTATTTGTTGCAATGCACTTAGTGAAGCTTTGTGATTCCTTTATATTTTGCAATAAAGCCTATTACGTATTCAGTCACTGCATTTACTTGACTGTAATTTTGTTTAGAGTAGGTACTGTTTACGATAAAATTATTTATATTGGACTGACTAGGCGCGAAATAATAATCATATTCTAAGCATAATGGTGACATAAATCATGATGAAACGAAAGTTACTCTATAATTTACGATCCCAGGAGAAAATTCGTTTGCCTTTACAGGTAAGTTTTTCTTTTTTAGTCAGGTTTTATTTTCTCTCTAGCATTTATCGTGTCCCACCAGGATGTCGAAAGGCGGAAGACTGCTCCAGGACAGTTGCTGTCTCATAGGAAACTGTTCGTATTGCCGTGCGATCCGTATAGCCACTCTGCGCTGCAGACCGTGAACTTTAGTTCTGCAGCGCTGGGCACCTGACACTCGAGCTGACCATACTGGCGCCCCGTAGAGGGTCATGGATCGCATGACGGGGGATCTCTACGGGGGATAGAGATGGCGAACTTCTTCACATGGTTCCCCGAGACTGGGCAGCAGCCGTTGTAGTGCACCCACTATCCTCTTGGCTCGGGGAACGAGGCGTTGGAAGTGCTCTTCGAAACACCAACGACTGACCAGGGTGAGCCCCAGGTACTTCATGCCCCACCCCGATTCGTGCGTCACCGTGGCGTATCTACGAACTGGGTGGTTCTCTCTCCTCCTCCCCCTCTCCTGAGGCAATCTGCAGACCCAAGGCATGGATTTTGGCCACAACAATTACTACCGCTTGCTCAGCAAGCCAGATGGTTCCTTCGCAGGACACCAGGGAGTCGTCAGCGTAACATACTAAGTTGGTGCCAACAGGGAGAACGATGCGCAGGACCGCGTCGTAGGCGAGGTTCCATAAGAGGGGGCCCACAACTGACCCCTACGGTACCCCACCCGTAATTTCCTTCCGCTTTTCGCTACTGTCCCTGACCACGTAGCGAATGTGCCTGTAAATATCATAGAAATAAAACAATATGTTACGTTATACTCTATACAACAGAGTATATTATAATATTTTATGTTCTACCCTATATAACAGAGTATATTGGGTAGAACATAAAAAAATGTTTTATTATATAATTCATATATTTGTGTCATCATCATTTCGGCCGAATAAAGTCCACTGCTGGACACAAGCCTCCCCCAAAGATCACTACAACGACCGATATGGGTGTGTTGTGTACTCATTGGGGGGATTTGCCATAATCGCCACGCTTGGCAGGCGGGTTGGCGATCGCAGTTGAGTTGTTGTACTCGAAGGACGCTGCTGCCCTTCCCCCGGCTAATCCCATAGTTGCCTTTTACGACACCCAAGGGATGAGATGGGTTGGTGCTATTCGTAACCGGCACCACACAGCTTATATTTGTATATTAATAATATAATAATTTATGTGCTAGAGCTGCACGTTTCGTTTCACGTATGTATACGGCACGTATATATGCTGTACGTGAGTGTATAGAATTAATTAAATAAACGCTATATATTTCCGTAAGATATTTCGATTCAATAGATGCTATTCGCGTAAACAGAAGAAAGAACAGAATTTTATAAAAGTGGGTTATTTCCAATTCATTCCATGAAATCTTGAATTAATTTAGGAGAAGTATTCTATAAAAACCATTATCCTTGATGTGTAGCGTGTGTTTGCTTCACACATATGGTTGAATTAATGGGTAAATTAACCTCACGAGCTAGTCACCTTTGACCCAAAATTGGAAATATTGTACCTATATAAAAATATACGTTTTTAGAATTTTATTTTGTTTAACCAATGATCGCAGTATTAACAAATTGAAATTTAATGACTTTTTATTTTATTTTTTTATGCCGTGTGGTGCCGGCTCAGAATACCACCACCCCATCCCCTCTCGTGGGTGTCGTAAAAGTCGACTAAGAGATTAGCCGGAGGATGGGCAGCAGCGTCCTTCGAGTAAATTAACAACTCAACTGCGATCGCCAACCCGTCTGCCAAGCGTGGCGATTATGGCAAAACCCCCCAATGAGTCCACAACACACCCATATCGGTCGTTGTGGTGATTTTTGGGGGAGGCCTGTGTCCAGCAGTGGACTTCATTCGGCCAAAATGATGATGAATTATTTTAGACGATTCACGATATTAGATTATCTTCTCACTTATTTTAACTTTTATGTCGTTGGTGACACTACGACACCATCGGTTAACTTTGTTATCTCAAACTGTAAAGCGAAATCACTGCACGTTCCTTACTACAGGTATCTACTGTTCTTTTATGTTGACTTATTACCTTTATTATATTAACTTACTTACTACCTTATATATATACTAACATATTTCCTATTTATATTAACTTATTAGTTATTATCTATTTGATGGTCTCTTTTCATGAGCTACAAGCCTCTGCAAGGATGGACTTGGTCTTTTAAATAGGCACAAGCGGCGCCGCGAGTAATATCATTATTTATGGAAGGTTTGGGCTCTGGTCATACTCGTTTCTTTATTCAAAGTTAACTAAGAGTCGTCAAGCCCATATTTAATGGTATAGCCACTTACAAGTTGATTGAATAAAAAGGCTTAGAGAACGTGAACCCGCTGTAGTGAAATTTTGCTACATTTTCAAGAATATACCTATGTTCTGTTTTTTTACACCACTTTTTGCACAGTTTGGGACAGGCTTTTTTCTTGCAGTTGACTGCATCATATCAGCCGAATGATATCCACTGCTAAACGAAGGCCTCCCCCATAAAAGACCAATTACATGTCGAGTTTTGTTATTTTGTGGCGAATTTGCAGGATAGCTGCTGTTTCACAAACGGGACACTACTGCCTATCCCTCTGGTGTAGAGTCCCTTGGTCACCTTTTACGACATCCATGGAACGAGATTGAGTGTCGCTATATTCTTAATCCAGACACCACATGCACCCAATGGACTGCAATAGGTAATTAATTAGATTTGATGTACTGAAACCTCGGATAAATATAGCGATGAATCATGAACAACGGCTATACCTTGTTAAAATCTCGGTAATTTTGCCTGCCTACCTTGCAGAGGATCTATACTTCGAAAGTTCTGTAATTAAATATGTAGCATTATATTTATGTGGTTTAATATCGCCAGATAGGTGATAAAATTTAATTAAACAATTTAAAATATTTAAATGTCAAACGATGTCGGTAATGATGATAATATGGACATAACTAATTTTGGTTTTGCGACGTATGCGTATGCATATATGTATTATATGTTTCGTAGTATAGGCCGGATTTCTTGGCTCATTTGCATATTGAAGGTGAAGGTTTTATTATTATTTGGAATTTAGACATGAAATATTCATGAAAATTAGGTTGTATATTAATTTTGTGTTATAATTCTAAAGCCACTTTGTATATATGTTATTGTTCGTATTGAGGTCAAGATTAATCATAGGGACTTTTTAAGCTCTTGATAAATTACTATATATTTATGTTGATATTATTTTGCGACTATAAACATTCAGTAATCAATCATAGTGTTCGAAGCCAGGTGAGCAACTGCAGGTACTATCTAGTTAAATGGGGATACTCCTAGGATGCATAGCAATGGCGATTAGATATCAAGTTTTTGGTTTGGAACTGTATCAGCAGGTTCGTCATGCTCCCTGAGATGTCGCTGCTTGTGGTAGCGTCATGGGTCGGGTCCCCTACTTCCCTCTAACGTGGTGACGGAGGTGATGGTTGACCTTTGCATCATGCTCGTGAACCGGTGCTGCTTGCGGTGACTGGTCGTCCGTAGGGAAATCCGCCCTGGGAAAGACTCTAACTGGCTAAAACCCCACGGTGTTTACTATTGTAACGGCTACGGCTGGAGGTGTGGTGACTGTCCGTTAGACATTGGGCTGTTCTCTGGCAGGTATCGGCCCGTCACTTGTTTTGACAGGCTCCGTCTGTATGTGACCTGGCCAGCCGCACATTCCTCCAGAGGCACGCGCTGACACAGCTTCGGTTTGATGACTTAGACTAATAATAGTTTTTTTTTGTCGACTGTCTAAGTATATTTGTCTTTATTTGTTTTTGTATACGTATTTTCCCGGCTTGAGTTTAAATCTTAATACGTTTTGGTATCATCAACTGGAAGAACACGGTTTTTTTGTACATCATAATCAGTCACTAATATTCTGTCAATATAAGCGATCGGTTTGTAGTATTGGATTTAAATCTGATAAATGGTATGACTAATTCTGATTACATCTAAAAAAGGATATTATGTAGGTAAAAAACTACGTAATACATAACAAAGACTAGTATTTTCTTTCGTTTTTACCTGAAGACGTTAATTTCATATTACTAGATAAAAAGATTATTATTAGTACCGGGAATTACAGATATCATAAACTTGTGACCCAACTGAAATTATAGCGATACTACCCACATGGGCATTCTGCTTTGTATATAAATTTGACATTGGGAATTTATCAAGAGGGTTCCAGCGGCCTCATCATATCATCATTTCGGCCGAATCAAGTCCACTGCTGGACACAGGCCTCCCCCAAAGATCACCACAACCACCGATATGGATGTGCTGTGGGCTCATTGGGGGGTTTTGCCATAATCGCCACGCTTGGCAGGCGGGTTGGCGACCGCAGTTAAGTTGTTAATGTACTCGAAGGACGCTGCTGCCCATCCTCCGGCTAATCCCTTAGACGACTTTTACGACACCCATAATTCCACTGCTGAACAAAGGCCTCCCCCATAGGTTTCCACAATTGTTTCTTAATTTTTGGGGGGTATTTGCCAATACTCGCTATGCTTGGCAGGCGGGTTGGTAAGCGGGTTGGTAAGCGCAGTACTCGTATGGCTACTATTCCACAGAAGAAACGCTAACAACATACTGCGATCACCGATTCACCTGCCGTGTGGTGATTATGGCGGTATCCTCACCTAAGCCGTTCATTGTGGGAGTTACTGCGAGGCTTACGTTTAGCAGTAAACGTTCACGGATTCATATAATGATATCGACGCTCGAAAGACAAAAAGGGGTAACCGACAAACTTGTGAAATTGAATTACCGCTCGAATCGTCTTCACTTTTCGGCGTCTTACGGTCAAACTTAATTGAACAGTTCTTATCGCTTAATTTACCTTTCAAGGGTCGATATGATAATTACATCTGCACGAATACCGGTGCTATGATACAAGTACACTTAGCATTAAGTAAATATCATGTATTTACATAAACTTTATGTACAAGATGTACAATAGAATCCGTATACCGTGACCGTCAAGGGACCAGCGACATTGCGTCATACTAACTAGATGACGAATTAAATAGATTTTTTAAATATTATTCTCTTTTTAATTATTATTCTTATCAAATGATATGCGAGTATAAATAACAAACGTCAGAATAAATAATCATTTTTGGTTTTGAAAAAAATCAGTAGGTGTTGGTGGTGTGTTATATTTATTTTCCTTGATCGCGGATATTGTTGAATGAGACACCGAATTCCTTCGTAACAGGTACATTAGATTCACCGGCTATCTAAACGCTGTATTTATACTTTTTTCTTCAATTGAGAAACATTTTCGTTTTACGGCACTCATTTATGCGTGCGTAATATTATAAGTAGATGCAGTGACCCATCAATGAATTATTCCATCCATAATTCCATACATCTATCATTATAATATATACCTTAATGTCTCGAGGTGACGAGCGTAGTGTGGTGCCACACAGGATACACCTGGGGTCACATTAATAAATTATGGGCAGGTATGACGCTTACATAGTCACCCTATTACTGTCCCACTACTGGGCAAGTGGGCACGGGCCTTTTCTCACGATGAGGAAGGTTAGGCCTTAGTCCACCACGCTGGTCTGGTGCGGCAGGTCAGCGTGCAGGCAGGTGTTAGCAGACTTACCGACAGGTGAATGATACGTTCAATAAAAAAACATACTAGACAAAATAG
Source organism: Diloba caeruleocephala (assembly GCA_947459985.1). Lineage (NCBI taxonomy): Eukaryota > Metazoa > Arthropoda > Insecta > Lepidoptera > Noctuidae > Diloba > Diloba caeruleocephala. Next base: position 23,802,436 of record OX381606.1, on the reverse strand, counting down.
TACTTTTTGAACGTATCACCTCTTCCTAGTGTATAAGCTGGGGAGAAGAAACGGTGCATCAAACTCCCCAGCAACACGTCTCTATCTATCATGTTATTTTTAATATCTATTGAATTATGCCTCATACAAAATTAAAAGAACAACAAAAACGTTACCTGCTGTAGCCGATGTTTTGCCACATGATACCAGGTAGCACACATCCTTATTAGAATAATAAAATGATAAAAATCAATAATTAAAAAACACTCATACACTACAAATTATCTGTACAAATAAATAAAATTGAAGTGGCTGTTTGTAATGTCAAAATAACAGTTTTTACTGAATGCAAAGTCAAAGTCATATTGTTTTTATTCATGTAAACCATTTGCTGGCACTTACGAATAGTCAGAATTTAACTAGTTGTACGGTTCCAAGTCGTTGATCCTATGGAGAAGAACCGGCAAGAAACTCAATGGATATACTTTTTTGAAATAATTTATATTTTTTCAAGAAATTTGCAACTAGATTTTTAATAAACTCCATTCAATTTATTTTAATTTGTGAACTCAGGGTACATAGATTTTATTATAAAAAAGGGTCCGTGCTATGTCCCGCCAATGACTGGTGTGGGTTTGTTTGTGTTGTGTGCTCATTGGGGGTTTTTGCCATAATCGCCACTCTTGGCAAACGGGTGGCGACCGCAGTTGTATTATAAATGTACTCGAAGGACGCTGCTGCCCATCCTCCGGCTAATCGCATGGTCACCTTTTACGACACCCACAGGATGAGATGGTGTGGTGTATTCTAAGCCGGCACCACATGACAACTGAGATGATCAACACAAATGATTATGGACCAAAGACCGTTTAAAACCAACATATTAACACGTAAAGAGGACAAGCAAATAATATATTTTTTTTCCAGGCCAAAATGCCGACCCCAGATTACAGCGTGGACTTGGACCTCGGCCAGCCTCCACAGGAGTTGATGGAGTACGCTCGTCAGCACTGCGGAGAAGATCCAAACACCCGTCTCCAGGCGATATACGAACTCAGAGAAATGATTTATGGTGAGCAGTATAACATTACGTGCAATTCCCAGCTACCAAAATGTCAAATGTCAGAGAAGTGGGCTAAACATTTTTTTTTTCAGACAATAAAATTTTGTAGAAGAGATGTAGTGTTCGGTCGGCAATGAAATGATTATATTGAATGGGATCCTAATTATTATTAGGCTGGACTTTTTCCAACTGCGTTTGGATCAGCTTTTAACCTCTCGTCTCAGGGTGGCAGGCGTCGGGGAGGGCGCACAACGCCCGCGGCCAGCACGTGTACGGACTGTTTTTATGTGATTTAATTTATTTGACCAAAGTAGATACTGCCAGATACTGTAGTTCATAATAGGGGCCGCACTTTTTTATTTATTTTTACCTATCCTAATGTCCTCCGCTACAGGGTAGGTGTGCCGAACTGTAACGGTGACTCGACTTCTTATTTTATTTTTATTGATCCGGTGGAAATTTTTCATTTACTTCCTTCGCCCGGGGAAGGGCTCCTTTTTTATTATTGGTGCCCAATGGAAATTCTTCAAGAACTTCCTTCGCCCCGGGGAAGGGCGACTTCGGATACGACAGACGGTTATCTTCTGCACCTAAGGGAGGATCCAGGGAAGGGCTCCTACCGGCTAAAACTACTGGAATGGTCTTCTTCGGCACCAAAGGGAGGCTCCAGGACCTCGAATAATCTCCACCTAGAGCAACGGTTACTCGACCTACTTAGCGCCGTGGGCGCATGGTGGGTCAAGCTTTCCAGCGCCGGTGCATCTTTGTGGAAGGAGAGAAAGGTAGTCACCTCCCTATTACATTACGCCACTGCCTCCTTTACTCCTCGTAAAAGGAGGCAACAATTTCCTATACAGTTTCACTCCGGACAGATCCATGGCCGGGAGCAAGAGCTCACCAACAACGCCTTGATTACTCCAGTTTCTTAATGTTCTTATTAATATAGGTTTTTATAAGTAAACAAACTTGGCCTATTGCGGCCCACGGCTGGATATAAGCGTGTTCGGTGACGCAACTTGGAAGAATGATTATACAGCTTTATGATTAATTTTATGAAACAAGTACAAGATTTGACTAAAATGATGAATGATGCATATACAGCTATAAGGTACGGATAAGAACATCTAAGAAATATTCCATAACTAAATGTTATTTTGAATAAAGTGCATTATGTTAATAAAATAAGTTCGTTATTATATAATTTAGTTATTTGGGTTTGGTATTAATTGGTTTTTTTATTGTTGGGCTTCTTTCATACATTTCTTGGAAATATGGTTGCATAACCGGTCGTTTCTGGCAAAGCTAAAAGGGGCCTCCAGCCACGCTTAAAATGAATATTTAAAACTAGGGAACCTGCGCTAAGGGCGCCCCCTGCGGGACACGGACTTCGACTTAGGGCGTTGCTGGGGATAACAAGCTATTGTTTTGGGGACAGTTGGAGCGTTATTATTTAGAATGCAATAAGGGACATTTAAAACTACAGGCCCGGCGCGAGCAAGAGACGAGGGGGAGAAAGTGATTATAAATTGCTTGTGCAAGGCAAAAATTACGTACAAATATTATAATTTTTATCCCAAAAATAGTAAATGTTCATAGATATTTAAATTATTTAGAATCAAAATAGTTTATTTGTACTAAGTGTAAATATCGTTATAAAAATTCGTGCAAGAATCTCTGTCTTGCCTCACGGCCGAAATTAATAATCAATCTAATCCAAAATCTTTAGATTTAAGATTTTGAACTCGATCTGTTGTTTCTGTTGTGTGTTAAGATCACATTTAACAAAAAAATGCAGACAAATCTTCAATCCTAAATCTAAAGATTTCTGATTAGATTGATTATTAATTTCGGCTGCAAGGCAAAACATAGAGGAGATCTTTACACCTAGTACAAGTAAACTATTTTTAATCCTAAATAATTTATATGTCTATGAAAATTTACTATTTTTGGGATAGAAATATCAAATGTTCATAGATATTTAAGAATACAAATTGGCAATGGATTATATTCAGTAAATTAGTAAAACGTAGAAACAATATTAATGTAACACTTTATTATTTATACAGGTTTAAAGAACCAGACATGATAGTATTTACTTAGTAATAGATTTTTGAGGTTTCATTTTGAATATAATAATATTAACTAAACTAAAACGTAGTAACGTGTTGAAGCTAACGCCAATTAATTATTTTAATCATAGTTGTATTGGACAGTACGAGGACAAGTTTGTCTTGATGGCGTGCTCTCCTGTAGTAGTGAAAAATGTGCTGATTTTTATATTAACAGATTATTTATTTTACTTTAGTCATAAATATATTTGTCTTAGGTTCTCACGATTATTACTCATTATAAGAAAACTATTTATTATAAATATTTTACTGCGTGTTTCTCCAGTCAGATATTTAGGATGTTTAGATTAAGTTAGTAGTGGATGTTCTTGGCACATGCTTATACCTTTTTTTTTTTATTGGTGCCCAATGGAAATTCTTCATGAACTTCCTTCGCCCCGGGGAAGGGCGAAGGGGTATGCCGGACTCCTACCGGCTAAAACCACTGGGGCGGTCATCTTCGGCACCTAAGGGAGGCTCCAGGACCTCGTATGATCACACTAGAGCCGCCCACTGGTGTCACCCCTATAGGCACATCTCGCAGAGGGTGACTGTAATGTGGTCACCCCCCGGGGTATTGTAAAGGATCCCCCAAAGCGTCCCACGGCAGCGCGTGACCACATGCTCATATTTATACCTACTCGTAGATATATAAATTATTTCAGGATCGTAAAGCTATCGGTCACTATCGACCTTGTTTATTTTGTGGTCTTTAAAACAAGTGTGAAGTATGAAGTTGGGTGGGGCCAGGTATGTCCCAACCATAGTTCATGCAGACCAACGAGAAGTTATATTTTATACCTGGCCCCGCCCAACATCATAATTTGGTTTTAATATTTTTATGTCATGTCGGGGTTTTGAAGTCGGTATTTTTTTTGTTAAAAAGTTTTATTTGTTTCTTTTTAGTGTAAATATATGTAAGAACTTTTCCAATTTGGTATCAGAATTTAACATTAAAAATAAGAATGACAAAATCGGTTCTCTGAACTGAGAGGAATCGGAACTATTAAGACATCATCTAGATAAGTGCAGTCAAATTAACCTGTTTAAAAAACTAAGGAATCAAATGTAATGAAATTTACATGGGACTAATTCGAAAGCATTCTGCACCAAATAATTGCTCAAATCGGTCTACAAATCTCGGAGTAATCGGTATACATACATAAAAAAAGAAATAAATACGCATCGAATTGAGAACCTCCTCCTTTTTGAAGTCGGTAACAATAATAGCCTACAACCGCCGTCGTTTAGCTGGCCGTAAATAAATTTAGTAATAATCTCAGATGTTTTTAAATAAATAAGGGATAATTTTATAATTCAAATAAAAAGTGTTCCAAGTACTATTCCACGACATAATCTATCGCTACGCCAAATTTTAATTAAAGAATCTTTTTTGCCGTTTGAGCGCGATGTAGCTTCAAACATACAAACTAGGTATAGTGAGAAGTTAGTAAAGACCAGTTACTCACCCGGGCAGGGTTAGATTTGATTGCCATGGCGCTCTTCTTTTATATTGGTCGCTTGGACAGCCCTACGTCCAGCAGTGGACTGATATAGGCTGATGATGATGATGATGATTGGTCGCCCAGTGGAAGGGAGAAGGGGTATGCCGGACTCCTACCGGCTTAAACCACTGGGGCGGTGAACTTCGGCACACAAGGGCGGCTCCAGGTCATCGTATGATAAAGCCACCCACTGGTGTCACGCCTATAGGCACATCTCGGAGAGGGTGACTGTAAAGCGGCCAATCCGCTTTTTTTTGTAATTTTTGTTACACTCTTAACAATTTGGGTATAACAATAAAGATTGACAGCAAGTAATCTTTTATTTAAATTTCCGGTTTGTGTTAAAGTAACTCATTTGCCTTTTAATGTTAACCTATATATTTAAAATATAAAAGACGTTGTATTGATTTAAGGTTGGTTTAACTGTAAAAATACATTTTGCGGGGCATTCGTTAGCTAGACGCATGCCTTTTTGGTTGTTTGTTGTGTAGTGTGAAAGTGTAAAGAAGTTGTTTCATATTATACTCCTAACCTGATCAAGTATACGCTATTAAGGCCGATTCACACGTTTCAGTGAGTACCGTACCTTCAGCGTGTCTGCACAGTTCCGTATCAGTGCTTCAGTGATTTTAATTCACACATGTCAGTGATGTCTCTGTACTTTTTGCGGATCTTCATACAAAACCGTGTTTATTGGTTATTGTAATTGTTGCTATGGCTGTATTTAATAATAAGGAAATATGAATTATCGCAACGATTTGCTTCCGTGCTTGCTGGCGCCGGCGCTGCCACTGAAAGCACTGACACTCACGAGTGTGTCGTGTCGTGACGTGCGTCCATACCATACAGAATGTATGAAATAATATTTTTTTCATAGACCCCGGCGTTTTATCACGGTGCCGGTACTGTGTCGTTACGGAAATGTGTGCCTTTACTCCGAAAGTGACAGTGACTGTATCACGTCACGACAAGGCATTTTGCGCAAATGTACCAAGATCATCGGGCGTACGGGTATTATAATAACGTTATTGATTTTGGTTGTCTCTCAAATGTGAACGTCCCTCAAACCGTGCCGCTTTAGTCCCGGGCCTTGCAGACCTAAGCTTAAATCCGCCCCTGGGCCCGGGTAGGTACATAGGTACATGCATATAGCTGATTCGTCCTTTGTCACGATACTCTCTTGAGGTAGGTATATTCTAGACCTTGTTGAAGAAATTTGCTATCCATCAGTGAAAACCCCATTGGAATGCATTCCACAACGGGAAAACCACTCTGATTTGAAACTTCTTAGTTTTAGGATACCTTTTTTTTTTTGGGGGGTTCTGCCATAATCTCCATGGTTGACAGGCGGTTTGGCGATCGCAGTTAAGTTGTTAATGTACTCGAAGGACGCTGCTGCCTATTCTCTGGCTAATCCCATAGTCACCTTTTACGACACCCACGGGATGAGATGGGTTTGCGCTATTCGTAGCCAGCACCACTAGGCAGTACACGATCACAGTCGCGGCGTTGGGCCCTCACACAGCTCGATCGAGAGATGCTCGTCGCAGCTGCCAACGTCGCGGCGTGGTCAGAGGTCGATCAAGGGATCTTGCCCGATCCAGAGGAGGAAGCGGCCTGGTTCCGGGAGGCGATGACGTCGATATGCGATGCATCAATGCCCCGGACCAGACGCTCTCGGCGTACGGCAGTGTACTGGTGGTCGGAGGAGATTGCGCAGTTACGCGCGGTCTGCCTGGCCTCCCGCCGCCGGTACCAACGAAGTAGACGCCGGCGTACTGCTACAGCTGGAGAGACTGCAGAGGCCTATCTGGTCTACCGGGCGGCCACGAAGTCGCTACATAGCGCAATTCGCGAGGCGAAGGCTCGGTCCTGGAGCGAGCTCCTGGAGGGACTGGACAGGAATCCGTGGGGGAGACCCTATCGTATGGTCGTGGGCAAATTGCGCCCTTGGGTCCCCCCGGTGACCGAAACCATGGCCTCGGATTTGCTGGAGAGAGTACTTTCAACGCTCTTTCCGGCGGTCCGGGACCATCCGGGTCCCTCTCCACCCCCGATTGCCTCGGACTGGGCTGAGGAATTGGGGGTTTCGGACGGGGAGCTGGGCCGAGCCATTGGCCGCCTGAAGGGTCGCAACACCGCACCGGGTCCGGACGGCGTTCCGGGCCGTGCGTGGGTATATGCACTGCAATCTCTTGGGGACCGCATGAGGCGGCTGTTCACCAGCTGCCTCCGTCGAAGCGTGTTCCCGTCCAGCTGGAAGGAAGCCGGATTGGTTCTGTTGAGGAAAGAAGGAAGGCCTGCGGAGTCTCCTTCTGCATATCGTCCCATTTGCCTGCTCGACGAGGCTTCGAAGCTATTCGAGAGAATAATTACCCGAAGACTCGTTGAGCACCTGTCGCGAGTGGGTCCTGACCTGGCCGAAAGTCAGTATGGCTTCCGGCAGCGGCGGTCCACAATCGACGCGATTCTTCGCGTCCGCTCGCTGTCGGAACAGGCAGTGTCCCAGCGGGGTGGGGTGGCGTTGGCTGTCAGTCTAGACATCGTCAACGCCTTCAACTCCATCCCGTGGGGCGCGATTAGGGGGGCGCTAGTCCATCATCGATGCCCCCCCTACCTGCAGGGCATCATAGGGGCCTATCTGCGTGATAGGCACATTCGCTACGTGGGCAGGGACGGTAGCGTAAAGCGGAGGGAGATTACGTGCGGGGTTCCGCAGGGGTCGGTTCTCGGCCCCTTTTTATGGAACCTCGCCTACGACGCGGTCCTGCGTGTCGTTCTCCCCGCTGGCGTCAGCTTAGTCTGTTACGCTGACGACACTCTTGTGTTAGCCAGCGAGGAGTCCTTCGAGGGAACCATCCGGCTTGCCGAGCAAGCGGTGGCAATTGTCGTGGCCAAAATCCACGCTCTGGGTCTGCAGATAGCGCCTCACAAAAACGAGGCGCTATGGTTCCACAAACTGCCGCGGAGTAGAGAACCACCCAGTTCGTGGATACGCGTTGGTGATGCGCAAATCAGGGTGGGCCAGTACATGAAGTACCTGGGGCTCACCCTGGACAGTCGTTGGGGCTTCGAAGAGCACTTCGCGCGCCTCGTCCCCCGAGTCGAGAGGGTAGTGGGTGCATTACACCGGGTGCTGCCCAATCTCGGGGGACCGAGCGAGGAAGTTCGCCGTCTCTACGGGGGCGTCGTGCGGTCTGTGGCCCTCTACGGGGCGCCTGTATGGTCATCCCGGCTGTCAGGCGTCCAGCGCTGCAGAAACAAACTTCACAGTCTGCAGCGCAGAGTGGCTATACGGATCGCGCGGGGATACAGGACAGTATCCTACGAGGCGGCAACTCTCCTGGCACGCTTTCCGCCTTTCGACATCCAGGCGGAGATGGATGCGTGGGTCTACGACCAGACACGCTCTCTCCGCCAAAGTGGGGAAGGCGTGCCTTCAGGGGCGTTCGACAGCCTGAGGCGGCTGGCTCGACAACGCGCACTCGAGATGTGGCGACATCGCCTACGGTCGCAGTTCGCGACCAAGCGCGTCGTCGAGGCCATCCTGCCGCTCTTCGGAGCCTGGCTCAAAAGGAGCGAGCGCGTTACCTACCGTCTGACGCAGGTGTTCACCGGTCACGGTTGTTTCGGTGCATACCTGCACAGAATAGGACGCGAGGTTACGGCACAGTGCCACCATTGTGATAGCGACCAGGACACCGCACAGCACACGCTCGAGGCGTGCCCTGCGTGGGCGGCCGAGCGGCGGATCCTGGTCGACCAGATCGGGCAAGATCTCTCTCTGCCGGCAGTAGTGTCGGCTATGTTGGCAGAGCGTGAAAATTGGAGTGCAGTGGTCTCCTTCTGCGAGAGCGTCATGCTGCAGAAGGAGACTGCAGAGCGGGATCGGGAGAGGGCTGATCCCGCACGGAGAAGGACGAGACGGCGCCGGGGCAACAACCGTCCCGGCTCCCAAGTCCAACACGCCTGAGCCCCCTGCCGTCAATTGGTGGGGGGCCTCGGGGGTCGCGGGTGCGCAGATTGGGGAGTCTGCGTGCTCACACCGAGCGACCCCCGGGAAGACGGTGGCGCGCACGTGGTCACGTGCCACCGTGTGCGCAGCACAGCGCAAAGCGAGGCTTGGGGGGATCCTTTACAATCCTCCCAGAGAAGTGCCTGAGGGGGCGACCTTTTTACAGTCGCCTTCTCTCCGCTAGAGGGGGTGACCGCTTTACAGTCATCCCCTCCGTGATGTGCCTAAAGGCGTGGCACCAATGGGCGGCTCTAGTGTGATCTTACGAGGACCTGGAGCCTCCCTTCGGTGCCGAAGATGGCCGCTCCAGTGGTTTTAGCCGGTAGGAGTCCGGCACACCCCTTCGCCCTTCCCCGGGGTGAAGGAAGTTCCATGTAGAATTTCCACTGGACATCAATAAAAATAAAAAATAAAGGCAGTACACGATAAGTACACACAAAAAGTTGCACTCAAAAACCTTGATATTTTACTCCCTACACGCCCAAAAAATGTTTATCATCAAAAACATAACACATACACATTTGTCATCAAGATAAGTTTGACAGATTTTATTGATGAGATAGATCAAGCAGTAATAATATTGTTGTTACGTTTCACAACTTACGATTTGGATAGTCAAACAATGGGAGGTAGGCGCGATCATTGTGACCGTGACATGAATTTGTTAGTGAACTTTAATCGGCATTATCGTGGCTGGCTTACCTACATACATAGTATGATGCTTATCTCCTGCAATGTAATAAATAGGAGAGACAGAGAAGCAAATAATAATATTCTCAAAATCCAATAGGCAGTCGAACAGGCTGGAGGCATGAAGCCGTAGCCATCTCCAACCAAATGATAAAGGCGAATAGTTTAGATACATGCGTATAGTTACATAGGGAAGGGCATTGAACTTTATTATTAACAAAGCACTGAATGGCTCGGTAGGCAATAGGGTGACAGATAATATTATTTGTGTTATGAATAATATGCACACCCACACGCATAGGCGAGCAAACGCTTGCTCGCGTTTATTTACGCACACACACATACCGGCCCGTAAAGCTCTACTACTAAACACGGTGCACCCGATAATCAGTACAATGAACCGGTCATAGGTCATATTGCCATAATCACCACGCTTTGCAGGCTGATTGGAGATTGTAGTATGTTGTTGAACGCTGCTGCCTGTCCTCTTGATACCAACCCTTCGTCACCTTTTACTACACCCTTGGATGGAGAGGCTTGATCTATTATTTACTAGGAACCGCACGGGATGAGGCGTAATATAAAAATTATATAATAGGAATAGCCCAAAGACTAATGGTCGATTTCACTATTGCAACTAAACGCGATCAGTTCAAGCTAAACTAAGTTTATGGGCTAAACTAAGTTCAGAGCTCTAATTTACATCAACCGGACGCAGTTAAAGCTGAACTCAGTTCAATATATAAACACCCGATTTTCGCCGTTATGCTTGTTTAAACACCTTAAGAGGATTGTGATTATAGTTATGTTTGTTTATGACTGTTGGTACTAATCTTTGCCATATATGATGATGAGGATGAATTTAAACATTCCGTTGAAAAAATTGTAAGCGCTGGTCTTTGCTATTCGGATTATTATCTCAACGAATATGCGAGCATTCCAGTTTTGACTATATATAGATATTGGCTGACTATATAATATATATGGCTTTCAGCCGCTATCTCACAGGAACTGTACATGTTTCAAGCAAAGAAAGTAGCATATGTCACTCTCCCACCCATAAACTATGTCGCAGTAGATCGCTGTTACCAACTTACATACTATGCAAAACGCATCGCGTTTTTGTCTTAGATCGTGATGCAATTTACATTCTATGACATTTAAACTTGGTTCTCGTAAACGCGATCAAAATGTACCAGGTGAAATCAGATTAGCGTAAACACAGATCAAACTCAACATTCGAACTCAGTTAGGCAAAACTTAGTTTTGTTAAACCCGGTTTTTAATACGAATGGTGAAATCGGCCCTAAAAGGTCGACGGCTGAGAGCACACAAAGGTGGTGCGCGCCCTCGCCGCCTTGCACTCGGTCGTTTCCCTAAGTTGTCCCTTAGAAATATGGTCAGAATTTACAATACGTACATACCTATGCCAGTGTAGTTTTCATATGCAAGGTCACATAAGGACCCCGGTACCTTCGTAGTAGACCACTTTATATCGATTTAAATCTGCCGACCATCAAGCTGTTCATGTTCTACCATATAAACACTATTCCATGTCTGCCCCCTTCCATGTTGGTATCGGCCGCCCCATACATACCCGACTAGCATGCAACCTGTTTAAGTGGGCTTTGTAAAACCTGAATGTTGTATAATAGCTGTTTAAGGGCTTTAATTATAATGTAATTAAGCTTTCCAGTAAAGAGAAGAAAGAAAGAAAAGAAAAGTATTTATTTCTGAACACCATAGAGAGCGCATAACATCAACACGAAAGTATAAAACATATTTTTGTTTTTCCCCTTACACTCACGCAATTTAATAAAGTACCTCGCCAAAGGACTTGGAATCCAAGCTATCATTGTTTACAAACAAAAGTTCTTTAACTGGCATGTGGTTGCAGTATAACAGTAACTATAATCCCCATATAGATACAAAGGCGTGTCATAGAGTTATTGTACGGGACTTTGATGTAAAGCAGAGTTATACATTCCTTTTATAGCACTATGAGGTCTAAGAGAGGGCTTCTAAAGATGAATGTGTTTGGATAGAGTTAGTGGCTTCTTTTAAATCGCTTTAGATGATATGTGGTACTCTTTTATAGCTTTAAGTTGTTTTTTTTTGTGCTTTGTAGCGCTATATCTTTAGCACAAAAGGATAACTCTATAATCGCAAATCGGTACATTTGAGAATTTTACAGCAACTTTGTGGTAAATAGCTGGAAAAAGCAAGACAAAAACTGTGTATTTTTTTCAATCGTCACTGTAACGGTTAAAGCATGACAATTACTGTTGTACTGTTACAATTACTTCATTGTTATACCATTGTGTGAATTCTCAATGCGTTCATAATGGACAACAAAACCCGTGGTACTTAAAAAAAATCTATGGTAGTGTGAGCAAAAAAATTGCTTTCTTTGCGACACATATGTCGCAGGTTCGTTACTCGCACGGACCAATATTTTATGATCTACAGATAATTGTTTCAGGTCTGGGTGGGCAGAGGAAGTTCACGCGGAATTTCCACTGGGCCCAATAAAAAAAAACACTAGTTAAGCTAGCAACAAACCTAAATATCTTATTTAAAATAAAAGCAGATTTAACACTCACAATATAAATATTTAACGCAGTCATTTTTATACAATAAACTGTATAAATTTCAGGCGCGTATTTTTTTTTGCCAGAATGTACATATGTATTTACAATAAACTGGTTCTTGGACTGATATTTAGTATACATAAACCGAAAAAAAAAATACTGACTTGCCTATATATTTATTTTAATTATGATCTTCTTTATTATATCTGAAGTCATGGCTTCAATTGTTACTAAAAACTATAAAAAAATATTGTTCATATCCACCTAAATATAGCTAGTGTAAAATTAATACAGAGCCGTAAAATCTAATCAAGAGACATAGACGCGTCTAATGGCCGGACATCTAATCAATCGAATCCAAAATATATAAATTTAAGATATTTAACACGATTACATGATTGATTTATACATGATTCGTATTTGAGTTAGGATCGCAATTAACAAAAACAAACAGGCAAATACTGAACCCAAAATCCAAAGATTTTTTATTACATTGATTATTAATTTCAGCCGTAAATAGGTGAGAACACTAGATTGCGCTACAAGAACTTATTTGAGACTAGCTGCTACCCGCCCTACTACTTCGTTAGGCGTTGGCTATATTTATATTCATATCTTCTGAACCCTGAAAGCTATCAAAGTGGAACATAAACGAAAATTTAATTTTAAATTTCCGTTTTAATCCCTAAAATTTTCACTGAAATCCGTTGAGCTGTTTCGAAATCTATTTGAGACGATTTTTTAGACAGATAAACAGATATAAATTCTTAAAATGGTCATCGGTATCGATGCTTGATGATTAGCCGCTATTCTTAGCCGGCACCTCACGGATCTGAGACATACACCTAACATTTTATGAGGCATCTAACATTTATTTACATATTCCATTTACTTTTTAACCTTGTAATTTGAGATAAAAGTAAAACGTTTTAGTGAATTCAATATAATATGTATTTTGATTAATTACTATCAAATGAAACCGTAGTTGTTTTCTATGTTGCCCATTATGAATCATTTCGTAAATATCTATTACCGTTATTTTATAATATAATAACACTTTTTATAACTATTGTATTAATCGTTCTTACGTATTCCAGAACGTGGTGAATGCACTCCTCACCGCATGGATGACGAATTTTTAATTAAATTCCTGCGCGCACGCAATTTTATCCCGAAACGAGCACATAGATTGGTAAGTGAAACAGTCTGATATGCTACATTGTGATGGCCTATCGTCACTTTAATTTTTCCATCCATATTTGATGCATGTTACACAAAAGTTAAGTCTAAAATAATAAAACCTTATAACAAAAACAATACTCATAAATATATCTCGTTGGTCTGCATGAACCTGGCCCCCCGCCCTACTTCATAAATATAGGTTTTTTTTCTTTTTAGTGGTTTTAATATCCTATAGAATTTTGGAGTCGGTATTTTTTTTTGTTAAAAAGGTTTATTTGTTTCTTTTTAGTTTAAATAAATGTAAGAACTTTTCCTAATTTGGTATCCATATCTAACACTAAAAATAATTCTAAGAGTCGAAACTATTAAGACATCATCTAGGTAAGCGCAGTCAAATTAACCTGTTTATTGAAGCTGGTTAAAAAACTGCTCCATCATATATAATGAGATTTATATGGGACCAATTTGAAAGCATTCTGCACCTATTAAAAAAGAACCGCTCAAATCGGTCAAAAAATCTAGGGGTAATCGGTGTAGATACATAAAAAAAATACGCATCGAATTGAGAACCTCCTCCTTTTTGAAGTCGGTAAAAAAGTGATGGCTTGGCACTAAGGGGCGGCTCTGGAGTAGTCGTTCTCGTGATCTACGAAGGGAAACCCTTTGGTGAGTGGTTTTAGCCGGTAAAATCCGATATACCCTTCGCCCTTCTCCTAAGGGGCGTTAGACGATGCACGAGCATTTCCACCGCGGTTAAAGAGGTCTTACATAGAACTAAACTACCTAAACTATTTGTGGATTATTTTGATTTCTAAGTTCGAGTATTTGTATGTCTGATAAAATTAAGGAAGGGTTTATCAACACTACATTTCACTTACCATATTCATACATATATGAACTACGTGATAACAACAATAACAACAACTGGTGACTCGATTCTAACAGTTAGGCTTGGAAGTGAGAAGCTAGAGATGATCGGTCAGTACGAGTATCTAGTGCATATGAGACAAGGAACATCAATTTCATGTGGTGTTCGGATTAAGAATATAGCACCACTGCTTGTACTCTGTAGATGCCGTAAAAGGCGGCTTAAGGACTCTTAACCTATGATGATGATGATATGATGAAGGAACATAAGAACAATAAGGTCTCCAGAAGAATACAGCTCGCGTGGGCCGCAATTGGTAGATGGAAGATGTCTTTCGGTCAAAGAAGATCACTCAATGCCTGAAAACCCGCTTTTGTAACCAGTGTGTCCTGACAACTATAACGTATCGTGCCGACACAAGTATGCTCACTAAGGAAGTCTCCTTACTGAGCATCCTTGTTACTGCCATTCTTGTCCTTGTCTGTGCACCGAATAATAGCTGCATAACGGGATATGGAGCGAGCCATGCTCGGTATCAACTTTCTAGATCAAGCCCGCAACACTAAAATCCGTTGTCAAACTAAAATTTACGAAGTTGCCGATATAAACCATTGGAATTGGGAGGTACATCTAGCTAGTGCCAATTACGGCCGATGGAGCAAATTTTTTATTGAGTGGTGGCCGCGGTTGGATAAAATAAATCCGGAACGTCGAACAGCACGTTGGGTTGATGACATTGTCAAAGTCGTCAGACACGTGGATGAGAAATGTGTACCAACAGTGTATGGTACCGGGCTAGAATGATTAAGATGAACTACGTGGCTTACATTTGACCTTGCATTGTGTGCAACGTTCTCTCAGTAATAAAAATTAATATGAAAATGAATGCATTCATATAATAAAATAATAAAACAGCGACAGTAATTTATATTTCTGAGACATTTATTCCAAATGCAACGAATTGTAAAGCTGAATATTATGGTTAGTATCCATTTAGAGATTTCATATTTATGATAACGTTCTTTTATTGAAACAATTAATTACAAATATAATAGAGATAATCATTACGACGAATCTGTCCCAGGGCTAGTCAATTATCTTTCCGCACTGTATAAATTGAACATCAACTAAGTTAAACAAAACATAGTGCGCATATTGCAAGATCAGATTTATAGAACCTGCTTTAAGGCGATAGAAAAATATTCTAGAGCGATAATAAAATGCAGTCTGGTTCTCGACTATATTTTATTATAGCCCCTGAAATATTCTTATAGGGTGATAATAATGATAATCAAATGTAGTCGAGAACCGGAAACGAATCAAAATCACAAGCGCGTAGATTAGGGAGTCTGTATGCTCATACCGAGCGGTTCTCGGGAAGATGGTGGCGGCGCGGACGTGATAACGACCGTGTTCGCAGCACAGCACCGAATGAGGCTTCGGGGGATCCTTTACAATCCAAATGTGCCTATACTTTTGCTGGGTTTCTCGCAGACATATCCTAGAAATATGGTTGCTTAACCCGTCGTATCTGGTGAAGCCAAAAGATGCCTCCAGCCAGGCTTACAATGAATATTATAAACTAAGCCAGTGATAACATATGGAACAGAGACGTGGTCACTCACAATGGGTCTCATAAGAAAGCTCAACGTCACTCAGCCAGCTATGCTTGGTATTTCTCTACGAGATCGAATCAGAAATGAGGAGATCCGTAGAATAACTAAAGTTGTCGACATAGCTGAAAGGATTAGTAAACTGAAGTGGCAATGGGCAGGGCACATTGCTCGTAGAACTGGTGGCCGTTGGGGCACAAAGGTTCTCTAATGGAGACCGCGCACCGGAAAACGCAGCGTGGGACGACCTCCAACGAGGTGGACAGATGACCTGGTGATGGTCTCTGAGAGTCGTTGGATGAGAGTGGCATGTGACTGTTCGTTATGGAAATCTAAGGGGGAGGCCTTTGTTCAGCAGTGGACATTATGTGGCTGATATGATATAGACTAAGCAAGTTGAGCTAAGGGCGCACCCTGCGGGACACGGACCTCGGCTTAGGACGTTGCTAGGGATGACAAGCTATTGTTTTGGGGACAGCTGGATCGGTATTATTTAGTAGTTACTTGAACAGGATGGTGTCGCGGCGATAGGCCTCCGCGACGTCGGTGAGGCGGACATCCTCATCGGCGAGGGCGGAAAAACGTTCGGGTGTTTAGTGAACGTGACAACGCGAGTCTATTTATGTGATCTATTACGATTTTATCATCTGGTGCGACCAGAACTTACCTCGGGTACCGTACCCTATTAATACGGCAGGGGGCCAGCTGGCCAGGGGGCAGCTATGCTGTTAGCTTGCTGCGCGACGTGTCGCGGGTTCGATCTCCGCACCTAACATATATTTGTATGATCTACGGATAGTTGTTTCGGTTCTGGGTGTTTGTGCATTTGAGATTTGTCTGTAAACTATACCGTACAAGAGCAATCCTAGAGTTGGGTAACGTTTAAAATCGAACAAACTACAAGTCTTCTTTTATAGATGTTATATATATACTCAAAGAAAAAAAAACATATGTATAAATATGTAATTCATCAAAATTTATTTTATCACCTTCAAAGTATACTCCTTCGGAAACGACACACTTAACCACGCCAACAAATAAAATTAAAAATTTTAAGCGCTGTTTCCGGAATTGAGTTCAGTTCTCGCCACGAATTCTCCTTTATGTCTTCTACCGATTGAAAACGGGTGCCACGAAGTGGTAATTTGAGTTTAGGAATAAGAAAGAAGTTGGCTGGAGCCATATCTGGTGAATATGGTGGTTGCTCGATGGTATTTGTTGAGTGTTTGGTCAAAAATTCGTTCACAATGATGGCCGTGTGTGAAGGCGCATTATCGTGGTGCAAAATCCAAGAATTTTCTTTCCACAAATCTGGCCTTTTTCTTCGAATTTGCTGTCTTAAATGCCGCATAACGTTCAAATAATATTCTTTATTTACCGTTTGACCTTCCGTCAAGAATTCCGAGTGCACAACACCGCGATAGTCAAAGAAAACAGTCAACATGACTTTGCAATTTGATCGACTTTGGCGTGGTTTTTTCGGTTTAGGTTCAGTTGGAAGGCGCCACTCCGAAGCTTGTTGACTAGTTTGCATGTCAAACTCGTAAATCCACGTCTCGTCACCAGTAACAATGCGTTTCATGAATGTTGGGTCGGAATAGACTCGTTCTAGCATGTCCTCAGCGACCCTCATGCGATTGAGTTTTTGAAGAAAATTCAGGTCTTTTGGGACTAGCCGAGCGGTAACAAGTTTCATACCCAAATGATTAGTTAAAATGATAGGGATCGACTCGTGAGATATAGAAAGTTCGGTGGCTATCTCTCTCAAAGTTGAATGAGGATTTTCAGTCACTGTTTCCTTCACTTTTGCGATGGTAACTTCAGTTGCAGACGTTGATGGCCTACCAGAGCGAGGCAAATTTTCCATCACATCTCGACCGCTTTTGAACGCTTTGTACCACTCATAAGCACGTGTTTTTGATAAAGTCGATTCACCGTAAGCCTTCTGTAACATTTTCAGTGACTCCGAACACGATATTCCATTGGTGATGCAAAATTTAAGACAAACACTTTGTTCGGTGGTTTTGTCCGTAATTAAATTCGCTATACACACTAGATGTGATATAACTAAAACAGCACTGTATTTAATATAAATAGCAGATGCAACTCAAACTCCGCGCCAAAATGGAACAGTTGTGCCAATCTAACAACAACAATAAAAACAAAAATTTGAATTTGGAACCTTAAGCAAATTATCCATTCCCGATACTTTTTTGACTGAATGTATATATTTGCATTTTTATCTTCCAGATTTGTAACTACTATCATTTTAAGGAAGACAATCCTGAGCTATTCGAGAATGTTTTTCCGTTGGACTTGAGTAGCATAGGAGATGCGAATGTTATGGCCGTGCCCCCCTACCGGGACCAGGACGGACGCAGACTGCTATTTTATAGAATTGGTAAGCATTAATACTAATAAGCGTTCATTCTTTACCTCCGAGATTCAGGATTAGATGCTGGAATCGGATTTTTATATTAAGATAGTAATAGTGTTATATAGTAATAGTGTTATGTACATATTTACAATATGTACTTACTCATCCATCCGTTAGTGAGCGGCTGGTAAGTACATGGCTCAAGGTTGACCACTGCGTGGCTCAACTTGTCACGGGTGACGGTCATGGTAACTTTATGAGTAAATTGTTTAGTTTAAACACCTGCTGTGTTAAACTAAACAAGTTGTTGCCTATATATTCTGTCAATGTTCAACTAACTGTGAATATAAATGGTCTGCACATATGTTGTGAGAACATTCTTTTTTTAAATTTATTTATCAACAATATTATGTTGTGTTGAAATTGCATAATGTCAAATAGATATACAATTATATAATATAAATGAGTCCTAGTTGTAAATTTCCATTTTTATGACTATGGCCTCTCTTCTGTCTGCTGCCGCTTTCTACGTCGGAAGTTGGAACGTATTCTTCTGTCCGACTGTAGGAGTTTTTTTATTCTTTTCTGATTAATTTCGTTGCGGGTTTCAAGACAGTTATTCATTTCATTGGGACACCAAGCTTCATTAAATGGTGCTTTTCGGTGGTAGCCAGAGGGGATTACAGTACTGTTAATGGTTCGGAGAGGGTGGAGGCTAGTGCAATAAAAGATCATTGATGTGCAAAATCTCAATGTTACACAATTACTTAGGCATTGTTATGAAAACAAACAGTATCTTTGATTATAAATCTCATAATTTATTACAGACTAGCTCTGTCTGACTAGCGCGGTTTCACCTGCCGTTTAATTTAAAAGCAATCGGATTATTTAGAAATCATTAGTATATATGTTGGATTTCTTGGGAAATATATATTTTCGCAGCCGTTATTCTTTTTTCTAAATAAAAGTAGCATAAGTTACTCCTTATAACATCAGCTCTTTGCCAGTAAAAGCCCCGTCAAAATCAGTCCAGCCGTTTCGGAGATTAGCTGGAACAAACAGACAAAAGACAAAAATATATATTTCTTATAAGTTTTATCTTATAAGTTCCGTATACACTTTAATATGCATTTAGTAAAAAGCTGTTATTTTGACATTACAAACAGACACTTCAATTTTATTTAATTTGTATAGAGTTATGATTAGGATTATACAGAGAATATGAGTACATCCTAATAACCTATTATTAAGAGTTGAAAAATATGCGGTAAACTTTACAGCATTTTTTCATTCGAAATAATTACTCATCATTTCGGCCGAATGAAGTCCACTGCTGGACACGGGCCTCCCCCACAGATCACCACAACGACCAATATGGGTGTTTGGGGGGTTTTGCCATAATCGCCACGCTTGGCAGACGGGTTGGCGATCGCAGTTAAGTTGTTAATGTACTCGAAGGACGCTGCTGCCCATCCTCCGGCTAATCCCTTAGTCGACTTTTACGACACCCACGGGAGGAGATGGGGTGGTGGTATTCTAAGCCGGCACCACACGGCATAATTACTCATTGCCCATAATTTCCGTGATTATGTTTGTTATTCTTAACAGTTTTTAGTATATTTTAAAATAATAAAAATAGCTACATTTTGCAGATTTATCAAAAATAATTTCTTTTTTATTTAATAGCTAACAAAGGTTATTTGTAGTATATATAAGGAATAGATACAAGGAATATTAGATAGAAAATAAAATGTTAAAACCATGTTATACATATAATTTGTTGGGTGAAGCACTGCTCCCCTAGCTAGCTCACTGAGTAATCTGTATTTAGGTGGGTCAATCAATATTTTTCAGTTTCGTCGTAATTTTTATTAAGGAGAAACGAATGATGGTCAGTTTTGCATTTGCTGTAAGGTAAAGCATAGACAGGTAGGAGTTAATTTTATTGTAGAGATATGGGCGGAGATAATAAAAAACATCTCTTTGTGAATGTAAATTTAGTTTGTAGAACAATACAAATAATGTATTTTCGTCGTTTGGTAATCGCAGTAAAGGAGGTCTGTAAGTGTTGGAGTAGAATGGTTTGCAGAATTAAATGTTGCCTGACGTTGAGGACATTACAGTTAAGGTATAGTTTTGTAATACAGAATAGGGCGAAATGAGGCAACTTTCAGTATTGCTCTGTGAGCCTTATCCAGTGGTTTAAGAGCAGTTTTAGTGGCGCCGCCCCAGCAGCTAATACAATATGTAATAATAGACTGGCGTAGTGCGTAATAGACGTTCCGTATAACCGACTGCTTAGCGACGTGATGAAGAGTTCTAAAAATATACATAATCTTCCTGACCCTACCTGTAAGCAAATTAATGTGCATCCTATAGTTGAGGTTGCGATTTACTGTTATGCCTAAGTATTTAATGCGTAAAAGTGAATGCATGCTGTGACAGGAGTGAGCTTTTAAAATAATGGGTGTAACGGATTGTGCCGTCGATGAAATAGAAAAGGTCATTAATTTGGTCTTGGATGTGTTCAGTGTGAGAGTGTGGGAAAGGAGCCAATCAAAGGCAGAATTAAAACCTTTTTGTGCAGTATTTTGAAGTTCTGACCACGAGTTATTGAAAAATGTAAGGGCTGTATGATCTGCAAATGACACAATTTTTGCATTTGCAAGATTGAGGTAGCAGAGGCCATTTATGAAAATCAGAAATAACGTGGGGCCGAGGATACTGCCTTGCGGCACACCGTAACAGATTGGAAGCTCGTCGCTGCTATGTTCACCTATTTTCACCACTTGTAGCCTGTTTGTTAGATAGCTCTCAAAGAGATTAAGCTGCGGTCCTTTGACGCCTGAGCGCTGAACCGGGGGTCCGTTAGCACCTGCTTTCGGTGGCAGGAGGAGCCGTCGTGGACCTTACTTGGGTGGCTCCTTCTGCGCCCCGCATGGTGTCGGGTTGGTGGGTAGCGGAGGAAGTGGTCACGTTGTCAGACCACCGCCACGTAATGTTTGACGTGGCCCTTCGAACGCCCGGCCCAAGTCGTTAGAGTTCTGGCAAGTTACGCCCATGGTTCCCCGCGGTGACCGAAACCGTGGCCCTGGATTTGCTGGAAGGAGTACTTTCAACGCTCTTTCCGGCGGTCTGGGATCGTCCTGATCCCTCTCCACCCCCGACTGCTTAGGACTGGGCCGAAGAATTGGGGGTTTCGGAAGGGGAGGGAAAGGGGAATCGACCCAGCTCCCCGCTCGATGTTGCGATCCATGGCCCTCTATGGGGCACCTGTATGGTCACCCCGGCTGTCAGGCGTCCAGCGCTGCAGAAAAAAACTTCACGGGCTACAGTGCAGAGTGGCTATATGGATCGCACGGGGATACAGGACAGTGTCCTACGAGGCGTCAACTCTCCTGGCGCGCTTTCTGCCTTTCGACATCCAGGCGGATACGGATGCATGATCTATGATCAGACACGCTCCCTCCGCCAAAGCGGTGAAATCGTGCCTTTAGGGGTGTACGACACACTGAGGCGACTGGCTCGACAAAGCGCCCTCGAGATGTGGCGACATCGCCTACGGTTGCAGTTCGCGATCAAGCGGGACGTTGAGCCCATCCTGACGCTCTTCGGAGCCTGGCTGAGAAGGAGCGAGCGCGTCAACTACCGTCTGGCGCAGATATTTACCGGTCACGGTTTTTTCGGTGTATACTTGCACAGAATAGGACGTGAGGTTACGGCACAGTGCCATCATTGTGTAAGCGACCAGAATACCGCACAGCACACGCTCGAGGTGCAGTGCCCTGCGTGGGCTGCCGAGTGGTGGATCCTGGTTGATCTATGGCTATGTTGGCAGAGTATGAAAATTGGAGTGCAGTGGTCTCTTTCTGTGAGAGCGTCATACTACAGAAGGAGACTGCAGAACGGGATCGGGAGAGGGTCGATCCCGCACGGAGAAGGACGAGACGGCGCCAGGGTAACAACCACCGCAGCCTCTAGGTCCAACACGCCTGAGCCCCCTGCCATCGTTACATGGTGGGGGTCCTCGGGGGTAGCGGGCACGCAGATTGGGGAGAGTGCGTGCTCACACTGAGCAACCCCGAGCCGTGTGCGTAGCACAGCGCACAGCGAGGCTTGGGGGGATCCTGTACAATCCTCCCTGAGAAATGCCTGAGGGGTGACCTTCTTACAGCCGCCTGCCTTCCGCTAGAGGGAGTGACCACTTTACACATACCCTCCGAGATGTACCTAAAGGCGTGGCACCAATGGGCGGCTCTAGTGTGATCGTAGGAGGATCTGGAGCCCCCTCTTGATGCCGAAGATGACCGCTCCAGTGGTTTTAACCGGTAAGAGTCCATATAGAATTTCCACTGGACACCAACCGCTGCTGTTGAAACTTTAGACAACACTGTGTTCCAGTTTAAAGGTCGTTGTAGTTAGTGAAATTACTGGATTTAAGAGACTGAATAACTAATATCTCGAGATGACAAGCGTAGTGTGGTGTCACGCACAACTAGTCCTGGAAAGCATTATAATTACTATGAGCAGGCTTACCACCAGGTGAATGACTTGCTCATATCGTCCCCAGGTACTATAAAAAAGGTTAAGAAAGACCTACCCTGAGTTTCTTTTGGCATTTCTTCTCAAAGGCTGCAGTATAGTGCAATGCTGTACGTCATTTTAAAATGACATGATAAACTATCTGTTAAGATGTGCTAATTTGAATTAAATATTCTATTCTCATGAAACAAATGAACATTTTCAGGTTGCTGGAATCCAAAAATCATACCTGTTGAAGATCTGTTTAAAGGAACCATCGTAGCACTGGAGCTTGGTCTACTTGAACAGCGGTCGCAAATATTGGGTGGAGTAGCAGTGTTCGATTTAGAAGACATTGGCACACAACATGCATGGCAGATTACCCCATCAGTTGCGTCCAAGATGGTAAAACTTATGGTGGTGAGTGTTTTTAATGTATATGATTATAGGTATAAATAACGTAATTATATGTATGCTTCGCCAACTACAACATACTTCGATCACCAATCAGCCTGCCAAGCGTGATGACTAAGGCAATATCCACTATGATAGCTCATTATAGTGATCATTGGGAGGCCCATGTTCTACAGTGGATATTTACGGGCTATTGTGTGTGCGTAAGTGGGTTTGTGTGTGTATTTTAGGTATGCTTAAGAAAATTCTGTCTCCTTTCCTGTTTATTAAGCAATTATACCAGGTAAATATGGATGAGTAAGACCGTGTTCGCATTGTAGAAGCTTAGGAAGTAAATAAACCACACAAAACAAGAGGAAACAGAGAGCACCTGGTGTAGGACTTTGTTGGGCAGTGCATATCTATAGGTAATTGTATGGTATCTACTATGTAAATGTAACGTATCTATTCGGATATGAGTAAATTATTGTTTTATGGTGCTTGTTAGTTTAATATAAGTATAATTATAATAATTATAACATAATATAAGTATAAATTGCAAGTATAAGTTATCGTTAAAGTACACTTAAACTTTAGAATGACAGAAAGCTCATAAATCGTAATTCAGAAGTATACAGATATAAGTATTGTTAAGGTACATATAATTTTGGATAAAAACATAATTTCGGCCGAATAAAGTCGACTGCTGGACACAGACCTCCATCAAAGATCACCACAATGACCGCCATCGGTGTGTTGTGTGCTCATTGGCAGGCTTTGCCATAATCGCCACGCTTAGCAGGTGGGTTGGCGATGGCAGTTGAAATGGTTATGTGCTCAAAGGACGCTGATATCCATCCTCCGCCTAATCCCATAGTCGCCCTTTACCAAGGGATGAGATGGGTTGGTGCAACACAAATAAAAACATGCACACGCACACAAAACTTTAACTAATAAATAGCTCAAATCAAAAGTATACAGAATTAAACAAGCAATAGCGATTCAGACGTCTAGAAAAAATGACTGACTCTTACATATTCTTATCAGCTCTATTCCGTATGTAGGAGCACAGCACTACAATAAACTGATTGGGAATGTTATAGATCTGAAATCCAGGTTTGCTTTCAAAAATCCTAAAGAAATATATTTTAGAGGATTTATCGAGGGGATGATCAACTTTATCTTTGTGTACTATACCTAACTTACATTTTGTTGTGTAACCGTCACATTGCCTTGTGTTAAACCCACTTAACTTAATTAGAAATGGGTTTATTTATCATACCGAAGAATATAATTATTTTTAAGAAATAAAATTCTTAAACCGTTAAAACGAAATCAATCACTTGTAATTTAAGTTATTACAAATTTCATAGTTGATATAAATGCGTAACTTATTTTTATTGCAGTCGTGTTTCCCGGTCACGACGTATGCCATACACTTTATCAACCATTCATGGTTGTTCGACAAGATCTACAACATCTTCAAGCCGTTGCTGAACTCGGATATGCGGTCAAGGATCTACTTTCATGGGCATGACTTCACCTCCTTACACAAACACGTGAAACCAGACCATTTACCAGAACGCTATGGTGGCATATGGCCAGACTACTCCTACACAGTTTGGCTAAATTCTTTGAAGAAAAACTATAGTGTGGCAAAAGAAGTGTTAAGCTATGGCTATAAGTTTCGTGAAGAAGAATTAGACCCTGAAGTCGTGAGGCAGCTAAAAGATGAAGGCATAAAGTTAAATTAAAAATTGATTTAATTCATAAACATTACTTCGTCAGAAGTTATAAACATGTGAAATGTTTCAAATAATGGTTTATATAAATCAAAAGTGATTCAGCTAACCTAACCTGAACAATTTAATGACCGTTAGCAAACGTTGATCGTTGATGCCGTACTGTCTAGGAAACTTTTGCGATTCAAAGCTGTGTTTCAATCACATTTTTAGGAATGACTTAGAAGCTGCTTAAGTTTAGTGCAAACCAGCATTTACAAGCTCTAGTCAACTAATGTCTACATTTGGCCCGAATCATGTGTTACGAATGTATATTTAGCAGTTTCCTTAGAGTTAACTACACTTCCAATAAAGGTGGTAGGACCAGACGTAAGTTCATATGGTAATAGTGTTAAGAATTACTACAATAATGTTGAATATTGTTAGTTAGTCCGACTGTATTTGGTCTTTTTTCGTGTGGATAGTGGCCAACCTTGTGTCAGAGTTGTTCAAGCCGCCCAAATACCTCCGACTTGGCTAACGACTGCCATCGAATGACAAACAACCGGGACCAATGATGCCAACATGCGCTCCGAAGCACCCTATGTTCAAATATCAATATGCGGTCAACCGGTCAATAGACAGATCGCGCCGAGGGTTGCTTAACCTAACCGACCGTTTCGATCTGAATGTTAAGAACATTATTTCTTTAGCTGTTTTGTCATTGCTACAGCTGAACCTTGTCTTCTATAATTCCTTATTATTATTAAATTTACTTAGTTATGTTTGCCGAAACAATACAATACAATAGCTTGTCGACACTTGAAGCTTTTATCTGTTTTAAGTTTTTAAATCATTATCATACGATAATGTCTTAGGTTTTCGCGAGTATTACACATTATAATAAAACACTTTTTAAACGGATTCTATCGCGTATATTTTAGATTTCCAACGTAAAATCTGTAACGACGCCTGTCACCTTAGTCATCCTGCGACCACGAATGCTGCAAAGCATTCGAAACGTCAGGAAAATCAAAATCTAAAATATACGCGATAGAATCCGTTTAAAAGTGTTTTATTATAACATTATCATACGATATTTTATCTGTGAACATAATTAGATAGCGCTTACACCGGCTACAAAACATTTGTTATTTAGTGTATTTGATTATATTTTGTACGCGTAGTGTCCTGATTAAGTATATAGTGCTATCCATATACTCCTTCTCCTCCTGTGGATGTCGTAAAAAGCAACTAAAGCACTCCAAACCAGAGGGATTGGCAGAAGCGTAACTTTCTGTGGGACATTAGGCATTCAGCGCTCACCAACGTGCCGACGCCTGCCATGTATGTATGCTTTGTTCTTTGGACGTCTTTTGGCTGGTATGGTGATCTTATTTAAAAGTATGTAAAACTTATCTTAAAACATAATCGTAATTTACGCACCCAGCAATGGGATAATATGGGCCAACAACAGCAGTAGCTCATGAATTAAGTTATACTTGAATTTTATTTTTATAATTACTTTTAGAATACGTATTTGTTTTTATATACCTCCTTGTCTTTCCATCTTTTCTTGTCCATCCATCCGCTAATAGCGATAAGGCCGCCTATTTTTTAATTAATTTTATAATTATTATGTTTTACTTTTATTAGGTTTCCTCTAGCAGTTGTTATTCTAATGGTGTACAATACAGAATATTATATTTTATTCTAGATTAAGATCATAATTCGTCAAAAAATCTGTGATAGAACAATAAGTGTATCTATAGTATAAAGTTCAGATGTAACATTTTATTATTTTAGCTTTAGTTATGTTACGACCTGGTGGTATGTTAATAAAACTAATTAAAAATAATTTGAGTTTAACTTTAGACTTTGGTACCGGGTAGCATCCGTCACACTTGTAATTATAAGGCTTCTCAGAATATCTTTGACTTGTGTTATAATTATATAACATATATATATATAAATAAATAAATAAATAAATTCTGCATGATATATTATATTATAAAAAAAAAAATAGAAACATTCAAGATTGACATCCACAAAATGACAGAAGAAAAAATATTTGCAATGACCAATAGGAATTTATGAGCTAAAATGAGAATTGCACAGTACATTATGACGTCACAACTATGGTGAACAACCATGGCGCGTTTATAGACACGTGATATTTTTTTAAATTTTGTCACTTTTTAATTGTGTATTTAATGAAAAAAAATCTATTTATTAGATTTTTTTTCATTAAATATCAATATTATTAATAATATAGTTTTAAAATAAACAAAAAAAATACTTTTTTTTCAACATCCCTATTGTGTAAGTATATTGGGTTCCCTATAATGTGGTTGAGCTAAGCGATGCTGATGCATGCGTCATGCTCGTGACGAGTGCCATCTATCGGGACTAGTCAGCCGTTAACTGCCACGGGAAATAAATTATTATTGTAGTATGTTCCCTCTTTTTACAATAACTTGAATTTTTCTTGTTTTATGTTTTACCATGATTTGTATCAATCAACATTGCAATCCCACTTATTTTAAATGAGTATCCATGGAGTTGGTTGCCGGCTCGTCTCCATAGGATCAACTAATTGGAACCGCGCAACTTAGGTTCTGATGTTTCATAAGTGTCACTAATTGATTTATTTGTAACAAAAACTTTCATATGAGAAGCATTATAAAAATAATGTAATTACTTAATAATAATGGAATAATTCCGTCTCTTGGTTATTTCCCCATCTCCATCTCTGACTCATCCATCACTTTTTGTTTTTTCCGTGGCATTCCAAACTCAATTATTTTTTCTTATGCATTGGTTCCAAGGAGTTTTATAAATTACAAATAATTAATATACAAACAGCAGAATAAGTGCAGACGATAGAATAGAAGTGCTACAAGAAAAGCATAGGTCCTCAATCAAATTAAACCCACCAACGATGATAATAATAATGATGATGGTGATGTTATAATCCTGTTATATGTAAGTATACAGAATCTGGTTATTTTGTAGCCATGAGATGAATCCTGTTGCCCTGGCAACAATTTTTTTTATCTTTATTTGACTCCAATGGTAATTCATCATCTCCTTCGCCCCGGGGAAGGGCAAAGGGACATGCGGACGGACACGGCACGGACTCCTACCGGCTAAAACCACTGGAGTGGAAACGCTTCCCACATGGCACTGGGACTGTTGCTGACCTCCTCGAGAGTATCATCGTGGAGTAGACGGAACGCTCCGTAGGCTGGGCGATATTTGGGAAACTTAACGGCATCAAAAGCACTGTGTGCAGTAAAGGCGCAAGAAATAGCAGTCGCCTTTATTTGGATGCACAGTGTGGACCTTACTCAATGCGGCGTCTTTCATAACTCCCGAGAAACCATATTCTAAACGCCCACGTTGATTTCGATCCAATACACCTCTTTGCTTCTGTATGTATAGTATGACGGCATCTCACCGTTCGTTTGCGAATTGCTGAACAGATCCTCTTCGCATAGTTAAAAAAATACGGGAATAGTAGTTTGACGCTGATTTTCCAAGCTCTCTATGACACTTTCAGGATTGATATAAGTTCGCTAGCCATTCTCTAAATAGACGTCCAACTGCACGACCGTTGGATGTCGATAATGTATAGAGACGTCGCAGTGCGTATACTCTACGAGCTCAACCGCGATTCGGGCTGGGTGTAAGTCACTGAGGCGCGTGATGCAGTATGGCGCTTCCGATCGCTTGCGAGACATGCTTCATGTCCTTCATCACTTTCTTGTGACGCTCCATCTACTCGACGATAATAAACACTGGGATGATACTCTCGAGGAGGTCAGCGACAGTCCCAGTGCCATGTGGGAAGCGTTTCCAAACAAACGACAAGAGCTCATGGTTTGCCGCTAGGCTGGCTGGGCTGGATGCAATATGCGGTAGGCCTATGTGTCGTGTCATTCGTAAATATATCATGATCTACACCTATTACAAGTTCCTAATAAAAACTCAGGTCATTATTGCATGATTTCAGTAACATGATGTACATTTCTAATTTCCACGCGTGCGAAGCCGTGGGCAAAAACTAGTTTATGAAATAAAACGTTCTTTTTCTCTCACAATAGCAGTATACTTCGTGTATCGTCTATAAACACATGATAGCATAATTTTTTCGCAATATGTTACTGAATTACGCTTGTGATTCACGTCGAGCCACGACACTAGTCGGTGCAAACTCCGGGCAATTACCTTGCTTTCATGTGACTATCGTAGAGCGTTAGCAACGCATCTAGCCTTCTATGAACATCTTATTTGCTCATTCAAGAAACTCCCCGACGATATGTTCCGTCCGTCGAAATAATTTGTACATCTAATCATGTATTTGTTATTAAGAATGCGGAAAACATAAAAAAAGGCAGGAAACTAAATAGTTACTCATAGATCAATAAACATCGAGTAATAGTTTAAATTATACATAATATTGGTATGTTGAAAAATTCAATGACGCATTGCAAGACAAATATTTGATTCTTATGTAAGCAATGGTATCTATGTTGTTTATTATTACTACGAGTGTTTTTCAGCTGTGTCCTTAAGTCTATTTCTAAATCATGCATTTTTACATAATAGGCAAGGTCAGCGGTACCTGCTAGTATAATTTAACGATTAAATTCCAAACAGTGTTGTAAATAAACAGTTTTTGATTTTCAGGTATTTGTAGCGAGGACATATTGTATAAAACAAATTAAGGCCGACATTTAAAATGATGTATGTAAAAAGAATAAATGTAACATATTGCATGTAGATCTCATTATTAATGCAATAGGTATTTTTTGTTGTACCTCTACTATGCATTTCTTTTTTAACCCCAAAGTTTGACTGGGAGAGAATGGCAATGGTATTAAGTCCTAGTAATATTTAATAATACCGTTGTGCATAAAAGTATAAATACAACGCCCCATAAAATCTCACTACGGACCTTGCTCGAGCCGGCCCGTGCCGAGCCAGTAGCTTTAAAAATGTCCCTAAATCCGGCCCTAGTATAGTCAATTTACGTTGCTGTCACTTCTTCATATATTTAGAAAAGAAAAAAACTAAAACACAGGAATAGCGTTGATGACTACCACAGCTTACACTCCGCCTCTGACCTAGCTCTCCAGGTTGGCCCTTTTATTTTTATCGTGCGGTAATCCTCATGGACTTCCTCCGCCTTGGAGCATTGGACTCAAACCGGCGAAAACCCCCGGTGTCCTTACTCTTACCTCTAGCCGGGGCTGAGGCCTACGCTCTGTCTGCATTAGACTGCGCCCCCAGCAGGTATCGGCCCGTCACTGTATGATTGGCCCCGTCTCTGTGCGATCTCGCAGGCCGCACCTATCCTACAGAGAAACGCGCGCAGCCGAGGCTTGAGTCTAGGGGGTCCACTAGGGGGAAAAACTTGACTTTGACTACTAAGCAATACAGCTAAGACCACCTAGCTGTGTTGCTTAGTAAAGTCAAGTTTTTATTAATGTTTACCATTTGATGGCGGCAATTGCTAATAGTCAGAATTTTAATAGTTCCACGGTTCCAAGTTGTTGTCCTATGGTGTAGAACCGACAAGTAATTCTATCTATATGGCAACTTATTTTAAATAAGTGATAATATTACAGTGCTGTTATTACAACAGAACTTTGAAAAAGTTATATGAGAATAATGCATGGTATCCGGATTAAGAATAGACAACTTCATCTCCTACTGTGAATGTAGTAAAATACGACTAAGGAAATCTAAACAAGAGGGGCACACAGTGGGCCGAAATTCGAGTTTCATTGACATATAATCCAATTTTTTCAAAACTCCTTTATAGATAGACAGAATCGTCAACATGAGCGGACGCGTCCGCGCGATCGTTTTGTTGACCTAGTTTTCGATTAGTGCCACACGTGAATAAATAACCTTGATGGCGCAATCTAAGGTCCGTGATACCATTGTGGTTCATAAGTTTCTCGCCTTCCTGCAAAATTAGTTTGACGTGATGGATGAGATCTCTCTGGAACAAATCTGCTTGTCTAGTTATAAGAAGCAGGATATACTGGACGCTAAGAAGGTACTTAGTGAGACCGCCAAGACCAGCACCCGCCTTGGCACAAGAATGTGAGACGGACGCGGCAAGACAGGTCCCTGCAGGACATGTTCCTAGTTTTCAAGGAGACTCTGGAGATCCGGATGATGTCCCAACGTACGTGGCTCGGGACCCATGTAAGCTGCCGCTGGTGACATTTGAGCACGTTCTTTAAAGACTGAAGTTGAATTATACACAAGAAGCTAGAGGCATCATAACTGCCGACCCGATACACAATGCCACCGCCAGCAAGACATTTTAGTGAGCATGACAGACTAATACAGCCAGGCAAAAGACACAATCAATATAAGTACAAAAAATAACATTATTGGCTACATAATGCTCACACATTTACAGTTTTGTATGAATATTATAATTTAAAGTAACAAGAACAATATTAACAATAACTAATGTTCAATCAAAATTGAAACACGAAATATAAGTAAATAACATAATAAACATGAAATTTAAAAAAATCAACTCTAATGTCAAGTTATTAAATGTAAGTAAATAACATAAAAAATATGTAATTTCTTTTTTGACAGAAGCTATGGTGTCTCATCCATCTTCTTTCATCTTGGATATAACTTCATAAACAATCTTATTGCAATCATTGTCCAGATGATCATCACTCCCGTCTCTTCTTTTACTTTA
This sequence comes from Diloba caeruleocephala, assembly GCA_947459985.1. Lineage (NCBI taxonomy): Eukaryota > Metazoa > Arthropoda > Insecta > Lepidoptera > Noctuidae > Diloba > Diloba caeruleocephala. The sequence goes on along the minus strand of OX381606.1, from coordinate 23,771,071 downwards.
TTCCCAATTTTTCAAAAGATTTCTAGGGAATTTCCTTTTAATCATAGTACCTACTGATGATGTTGAAGGTTGTTGTTCTTCACTGTGTTCGACAGATGTCGAAGTTACCCGATTTTTTAAATGCAGTTAGGCTATTCAATATATTTCTCAAGCCAGCTTCCGTATTCCCTTCGGTACAAACTCCATTTTCCAGTTTGTGGAACACCAATGCTTTTCTACTGCACTAGTAAATGTTCAACAAAATTCTCTAAAAGTCAATGTGATCTTCATCGGATAAACTACAGCTCCATAGAGACAATTCATAGTCTCAAATAAAAACTGATATTTTTGATATCGTTGATTATGACTGAACTTTTTAAAATGATGACTTCCATGTTTACTGTGATACAATTACTGGTAATTGATATTCTTTGAAGCAACCCCTTTTATGCGATGTTGTTAAATCTGTGTAAAAGTAAACCAATTAATTAATTATTCCATAACTTTGATGTTATAGGCATGTACTTAGCCTTCTAAAACATGTTCAAGTATAAAATTCGTTATTTTGTGAAAAAAGTATTATATGTCTATGAAACTCGGATTTTAGCCCACTATGGGGCGGGCAGCAGCGCCACTTCTATGGAACAGTAGCCATACTGCCCTCACCAACGGACCCTCAGCGTGGTGAATACTGGCCATTCTCTCCAAAATGTCGACACAACTGTGCACCGTTCACTGCTGAACTGAAGCCTCTCCCAAAGATTGCCACAACGACCGGTATGGGTTTGTGTTGTGTGCTCATTGGGGTGTTTTATTAATTAGCCTTACAACAAGATAGCCTATTGCATATTGTTATATTCTGATCAGAGGCTCTTAACGCTTCGCCAGTTTGCCCAGTTAAGCAACAATAGTTTCCTGAGCTAAGTGCGAGAAACCCATTATAAAAAAAGCCCATAAAATTCAAAGTTCTTGCATTTGATCGGAGGCATCAAGTTGAATAACGTCAACAACAGTAATTGTCCGTGTACATTAAGAATATAGCACCACTCTATCGCCTTTTTTTTGTTTGTTTGTTTTAAATTGTTACCCAGTGGAAATTCTTCATGAACTTCCTTCGCCCCGGGGAAGGGCGAAGGGGTATGCCGGACTCCTACCGGCTAAAACAACTGGAGCGGTCATCTTCGGCACCTAGGGAGGCTCCAGGTCCTCGTATGATCACACTAGAGCCGCCAACTGGTACCACGCCTGAAAAGCGGTCACCCCCTCGGGACCACTCTATCGCCTAGCGTGGTTATCGTAAAGGCGAATAAAGGACTCTAAACTAGAGGGATGGGCAGCAGCTTCCCTTCTGTGGCACAACAGCCTTTCTGCGCTCACCAACCCGCCTGTCAAGCGTGGTGAGTACTGGCAAATTCCCCCCAAAATGACAAGGCATGTAACCGGTCGTTGTGGAAAGCTATGGGCTAGGCTAGCTAGCTGATGATCATACGAGGACCTGGAGCCTCCCTTACGTGCCGAAGATGACCGCTCCAGTGGTTTTAGCCGGTAGGAGTCCGGCATACCCCTTCGTCCTGCCCCGGGGCGAAGGAAGTTCATGAAGAATTTCCATTGGGCACCAATAAAAAAAAAAGGCTAGCTAGCTGAACAAAGCTGTGGACGATCTATGGCTGAAATGAATGAATAATGAATGAACATTTACTAACCGATAATACATACATATATTACTCATTCGTCATTCATTCATTTTTATTTGTGGGCTTCAACTAAGCGTGATTAGAATTATGTCTACTGTTTCAAGAAGGGTTCGCATTGTCACATTGATTAACCTTAGTAAACAACAAAAGGAGCATTGACCGGGGAAATGGGCACAGAAGTCATAGCACAGCCTATGATGTTTTTAGGGGAACTTGGACATGGACGTAGAAATATGATTGTATTTTATGACAAATTACTTAGATTGAGATGATTATTAATAGACAAAAGTAGCACCATCAATCATGTTGGAGCGTCTAGTTGGAATATCGAACAAGGGTATTGACCGCGAAACCGTAGGTTACGTCACAAGACGCGCCCCCAAGCGACAACTCGTTGCGTTTACTAATGAAGGGCGCGGTGTATGGCTTCGCTGGCATTTACGTATTGAAATAATATAGAACACTCTAGAACATACGATAGTTGCCCACGTCTGCGTCAGTCTTAGTTGTTAACATAAGATTCAAGCTTTTAGATACTAAATACATAAATAAAAGTTTCCTATCGAACTGGTTATATATATGCCTATGACTGGATTCATGCACACACACATCAGCCCCTGAACGTTCACTTCTGAACATGGGCCTCCAAATTTGCTGGCTGCTGCGCTCTGGATCACGGGTTTGATTCCCGCACGGAACAAATATTTGTACGATCTGCAGGTATTTGTTACGGGTCTGGGTGTATTGTGTCTGTAAACGCACCCACGACACAGGAGAAATACACTAGGTATTTCTCCTGTGTCGTGGAGCAACGTATATTAAAAATAACGCTACAACGAGCGTTCAGGGATATTACCTTTGATATTGTTATTATTATCTACTTATCCTTTTTTTTTATTGGTGCCCAGTGGAAATTCTTCATGAACTTCCTTCGCCCCGGGGAAGGGCTAAGGGGTGTGCCGGACTCCTACCGGCTAAAACCACTGGGGCGGTCATCTTCGGCACCTAAGGGAGGCTCCAGGTCCTCGTATAATCACACTAGAGCAGTCCACTGGTGCCACGCCTATAGGCACATCTCGGAGAGGGTGACTGTAAAGTGGTCACCCCCCTGGGGGATTGTAAAGGATCCCCCAAAGCGACCCACGGCAGCGCGTGACCACATGCGTGCTACCGTCTTCTCTTGGGTCGCTTGGTGAGCACGCAGATTCCCCAATCTACGCACCCGCGAACCCAGAGGTCCCCCGCCTTATAGCAACGGAAGGGGGTTCCAAGCGTATGGGAATCAGGCGCCAGGGCGGTTGTTACCCCGACGCCGTCTCCTCCTTCTTCTAGCGGGATCGCCCCTCTCCTGATCCCGCTCTGCGGTCTCCTTCTGGAGCATGACGCTCTCACAGAAGAAGACCACTGCATTCCAATTTTCGTGCTCTGCCAACATAGCCGACACTACTGCTGGCAGGGAGAGATCTTGCCCGATCCGATCGACCAGGATCCGCCGCTCGGCGTCCCACGCAGGGCACGCCTCGAGCGTGTGCTGTGCGGTGACCTGGTCGCTGGGCTGGCTGGTTTATCACAATGGTGGCATTGTGCCGTGGCCTCGCGTCCTATCCTGTGCAGGTACGCGCCGAAAAAACCGTGCCCGGTAAGAACCTGCGTCAGGCGGTTGGTGACGCGCTCGCTTCTTCTGAGCCAGGCTCCAAAGAGCGGCAGGACGGCCTCGACGACGCGCTTGGTTGCATACTGCATCCGCAGGCGATGACGCCACTTTCTAAGTGCACGCCGCCGAGCTAGCCGCCGCAGCCTGTCCAACGCCCCTGGAGGCGCGCCTTTGCCGCTCTGGCGGAGGAAGCGTGTCTGATCGTAGACCCACGCATCCATCTCCGCCAGGATGTCGAAAGGCGGAAAACGTGCCAGGAGAGTTGCCGCCTCGTAGGACACTGTTCGGTATCCTCGTGCGATCCGGATAGCCACTCTGCGCTGCAGACCGTGAATTTTGGTTCTGCAGCGCTGAGCGCCTGTTAGTCGAGCTGACCATACAGGCGCCCCGTATAGGACCACGGACCGCACGACCCCCCCGTAGAGACGGCGAACTTCCTCACATGGTCCTCCGAGGTTGGGCAGCAGCCGGTGTAGTGCACCCACTACCCTCTCAACTCGGGGGACGAGGCGCTGGAAGTGCTCTTCGAAGCCCCAACGACTGTCCAGGGTGAGCCCCAGGTATTTCATGTACCGGCCCACCCCGATTCGCGCGTCACCAACACGTATCCACGTACTGGGTGGTTCTCTGCTCCTCGGCAGTTTGTGGAACCATAGCGCCTCGGTTTTTTGAGGCGCTATCCGCAGACCCAGGGCGTCGATTTTGGCCACGACAATTGCCACCGCAGCCGGATGGTTCCCTCGAAGGACTCCCCGCTGGTCAACACCAAAGTGTCGTCAGCGTAACAGACTAAGCTGACGCCAGCAGGGAGAACGACACGCAGGACCACGTCGTAAGCGAGGTTCCATAAGAGGGGGCTGAGAACTGACCCCTGTGGAACCCCGCACGTAATCTCCCTCCGCTTTACGCTACCGTCCCTGCCCACGTAGCGAATGTGCCTATCGCGCAGATAGGCCTCTATGATGCCCTGCAGGTAGGGCGGACACCGATGATAGACTAGTGCCGCTCTAATAGCGCCCCACGGGATGGAGTTGAAGGCGTTGACGATGTCTAGACTGACCGCCAACGCCACCCCACCCCGCCGGGACACTGCCTGTTCCGACAGCGAGCGGACGCGAAGAATCGCGTCTATAGTGGACCGCCGCTGCCGGAAGCCATATTGACTTTCAGCCAGGTCGGGGCCAACTCGCGACAGGTGCTCAACGAGTCTTCGGGTAATTATTCTTTCGAATAGCTTCGAAGCCCCGTCGAGCAGGCAAATGGGACGGTATGCCGAGGGAGACTCTGCAGCCCTTCCTTCCTTCTTCAAGAGAACCAATCCGGCTTCCTTCCAGCCGGACGGAAACACACTACTACGGAGGCAACTGGTGAACAACCGCCTCAAGCGGTCCCCAAGAGACTGAAGTGCATACACCCACGCGCGGCCCGGAATGCCGTCTGGACCCGGTGCAGTGTTGCGACTCTTCAGGCGGCCAATGGCTCGGCCCAGCTCCCCATCCAAGACCCCCAACTCCTCGGCCCAGTCCGAGGCAGTTGGGGGTGGAGGTCCAGGATGGTCCCGGACCACCGGAAAGAGCGTTGAAAGTACTCCCTCCAGCAAATCCGGGGCCATGGTTTCGGTCACCGGGGGGACATATGGGCGCAACTTGCCCACTACCATACGGTAGGGTCTCCCGCTCCAGGACCGAGCCTTCGCCTCGCTGATGGCGGTCTGAAATACCAGCGTGGCCGCCCGATAGGCTCTATAGGCCTCGTCAGTCTCTCCGGCTGTAGCGCTGTGCCGGCGTCGGCTTCGTTGGTACCGGCGGCGGGATGCCAGGCAGACCGCACGCAACTGTGCGATCTCATCCGACCACCAGTACACTGCCGTACGCCGGGAGCTCCTGGCTGGATCTGGCCTGGATCCCTTGATCGACCTCCGGCCAGGCCGCGACGTTGGCAGCTGCGACGAGCAACTCTCGATCTAGCTGTGTGAGGGCCCAACGCCGCGACCGCGGGCTGGGACTAGAATGGCTCGGGCAGGGCGTGCGGAGGGCCACGTCGAATATAATGTGGCGGTGGTCCGAAAGTGTGACCACCTGCTCCGCCACTCGCCAACCCGACACCATGCGGGCCACAGAAGGAGCCGCCCATGTCAGGTCCACGACCGACTCCCCCTGCCACCGAACGCAGGTGCTAACGGACCCCCGATTCAGCAATCGGAGGTCAAGTGACGCCGCCCAGTCTTGAATTATCCTCACCCTCGGCCCGTCCCGGCGGTCTCCCCAAGCTCTAGAGTGAGCGTTGAAGTCCGACGAGCACTGGACGGGGCGAGCACTTACAGCGAATGCTGCGCGCCACCCCGTCCAGGTATCCCTCGAAGTCGGCGAGAGACACGTTGGGGGAGACATAGCAGCCCACTACTGCCAGAGGTCCCCACTCTACTACGACAAAGCCCTGCCCCTTGTCTAACAGGGAGCAGGGCGGCTCACCTTCAGCTCCAGACCAATATATAGCGACGGAGTCCCCGGCGCCCCCGAACCAGCGAGGGTGTTCCTGGACGCCGTAGGGTTCCGCCACAACTGCCAAGGCAACCGACCACTCCGCAACAGTCTGCAGCAACAGATTCTGAGCGTTGCGGCAGTGGTTTAGGTTGCCCTGGAGGACCCTTAATTGGCCTCCATCGCCTCCGGTGAGCCGGAGCGTGTGACCGGTGCCGCCAGTGCAGACTTCTTCAGCCCCTCGGCCGAGGCAGGGGAGACTGGTTTTCCCCTCCTGCTCTTCTGCGCTGCACAAGCCTTGCAGCCCAATCTGTGCTCGGCCGGAAAGCCGAAGTCCGCACACAGAGGGCAGTTTTTTGTCTGCGCCTAGCATTCCCGAATTTTGTGGCCCTGGCCGCCACATCCGAAGCACCGGTCGCTCCGGTCAACCCCCCCGTGTATGGTGCACCGGAGGCGCACATGCCCGTGTTCGAGGCATCGGAAGCACTGTAATGGCCGTGCCGCCAACACCTCGACCCTGGCCGACGTCCAGCCGACGCAAATACGGCAGGTAGACGCCAGCTTCTTAGCCGCCTCCAGTGGTATCCGGACCCAGACCATGCCCAAGGACATCGGTGAGCGGCAAATTTCACCCACCCTAACGGCAAAATCCTTCGGGCAAACACGCCGTCGCAGCCACTATGGCATCCGCGATCTCCGCTTTGGTAACAGCATCATCCAGGTCCAGTACCCTCAACTCCGCCATTTTTATCGGACGTGCAATATGCACGTCAAATATGCCACGCCATCCTCGCCAGCGACAGAAAGCACCATTCCGCCGCTGACTGACCTCTTGATGGTCACGGTGTCCGCACCGATGCCGTGGTCGGCGAGTTTAATATTTCTCCGAGTCGCGGCCATGACTTCACCCAACCTTGTGTCGGGTGAGCCCTCGGGCACCGTGACCATTATGGCGGCCGATGCGGGAACCTTGGGGAGGTTGACCTTCCCCTTTCTTTTTCCACCCCGTTTTCCACGTCGCTTCCCCCCACTCTGAGGAGAAAACTGCGCAGACTGCGTTGCTGCGCCTGGGTTGTTGGGCCTGAGAAGGCCGGGGGTGCCGCTTCTTATTGCCCACAATGGACCATCCCTCAGTGGTCTCCATTGCGGGCTGCGAAGACTCGGGCTCGGCTGGTGCTGGCTGGAGTGGCGCAAATGCAGTGGTTGGCGCAACCCCAGCAGCAGCCGCCTGTCAGCCAGACCCCTTCGCCATACCGCGACCCCCGCTCTTCCCTTTCGATAGGGCTGGTGCGGTACTTTGCACCTTACCGGGGGCCGCAGCCTTCGCCGCGCTCTTCGTCGCCCCGGCAGCGGCCTCATACGTGGCCGTCTGCGGCTCCAACTGCAGCTGTCGCGAATCCGCCGCCAGTGGTGGACGCAGGCGCTTCTCTGGCGGGAGCCGCACCGCTAGGGCCGCCAGTTTGGCGTTCATCATCCCCCCGACTTCGAGGACAATGGAACGCCGAAACTCCGCCTCTGCATCCGGCGGTTAGAATGCCAGAGTGACACAATCCTTGGAACTCGCAGTACCGTTGCCCTGACGACGAAGGAGACCTACATCCGTCGTCAGTTTTGCTATCTGCGCCGAGAGGCTGGCGAGTTGGGAGCGCAACTCAGCGTTCTCCCTCTCCAGCCTCTCGACGTTTGATTCCTTTCCGGCCTTTTTGGCCGATCTTTTGGCCTCAGGGGATGACCCGACTGACGCCTTCGGAAGGGTCCGCTTGCGGGCCTCAGCACCTAACATCATGTTGAGTGAGGCGTGCGAACCCCGAGGGTCCAAGGACTCCTCGGAGTCGCTTACCCCACCCAACAGCAACGGCGTACCCGGACCCGGCAGTGACGCGACCGCACGCTGCGCACGCGCACTGGCGCGCAAGTTACGCGCGCTGGCGCGCAAGTTACGCGCACCGCGCGTCCAGGTACCTGAACCGGACACGGAGCCGACATCCGACTCCATGTCCATCTGGACGCTGTCGGACTCCGACAACGAACCAACCCTCTCACCTCCCATCTTCTGTGTCTCCACCTTCTTTATGTGTTTTGTTTTAAGTTTAGTTAAAGTTTCCATATTTAGACCCACGAGTATGGGGGAAATAAATGGTCGACCCGGGCAGTGCCCCCTGTACCCGGGCAAGCGTATCCCACCTTCAGGTTCCGCCAGTCCTGGGGTTGGCGTGCTCGCGACTAAACTTCCCATCAGCCATGCACGCCTCGCCGCACGCAAAGCTTGGGTTCGGGGAATTTTTATTGAGGCTTTTTTTTTGCTCTTCCCCCCGGACGTATCAAGAGGGACCAGCAGCCACCGAGCGCACGTGGAGGTTTCCTGACCTAGCACCCCTATCTACTTATCCTGTTGATCTAACTCTTCGTCGCCTTTTACAACACCTAAGGGTTGAGATTGGTGGTGTTTTCCGGGAACCATACGGACAGGATTCTTAGAAAAACATTAAATCACTTTTTTAACATTTACCACACTAACTACTTTGAGCTAGTAATTTGTAATTGTTCATCATTTCGGCCGAATGAAGTCCACTGCTGGACACAGGCCTCCCGTAAAGATCACCACAACGACCGATATGGGTGTGTTGTGAGGTCATTAGGGGTTTTGCCATAATCACCACGCTTGGCAGACGGGTTGGCGATCGCAGTTGAGCTGTCAATGTACTCGAAGGACGCTGCTGCCCATCCTCCGGCTAATCCCTTAGTCGACTTTTACGACACCCACGGGAGGAGATGGGGTGGTGGTATTCTGAGCCGGCACCACACGTACCAATTGTTCATAGTAAAATATAATATATTCAACCTATGCAGCCCGTAAACTTGGTCACGTGCCTCCCTCGCAGGCTAAACCAACGAACGCTCTTAAAGGGGTAATTAATAAAGGTTTAATTAATATCATATTCACTACGCGTGACAGGTGATTGTAGTATGCTGTTAATTAATATTTAACAAGTTGCTGCTTTCAATTACTTGTTGAGACATCTAACTTTATATTGCTATATGTAGGCCTTCTTTTTGCTCGTAGAGCTGATAGCCATTGGGGTAAAAAGGTTCTCGAGTGGAGACCGTGCACCGTAAAACCTAACGTGGAACAACCTCCAACGAGATGAACAGATAGCCTGGTGAATGTCGCTGGGAGTCGTTGACCGCTCGTTGTGGAAATCTAATCTTTGGCTGATATGATGATGAGGCTTTCTCATTCTCACGAAATGCTTTCCATCCAATCAATACTATTCGGCGATTGTTTTATGGAGCCTCAAATTACTTTTTATTATAAATTCGTGTGGTGTCCGGATTAAGAATATAGTATCTACCAATCCATCTCCTCTGGTGGGTGTCATAAAAGGCAACTAAGGGACACTAAACCAGAGGGATGGGCAGCAGCGCTCTTTTGTGGAACAGCAGCCAGTCTGCGCTCACCAACCTGCCTGCCGAGCTCCCGAGAGTAAGTACTGGCAAATTCACCTCAAAATTAAGTCACACGGAATGTAACTGGTCGTCTATGGGGGAGGCCTTTGTTCAGCAGTGAACTTGTTTTGGCTGACATGATAGTAAATCCGAATTCATGCTTCATTCTCACTTTTCCTCAATCTTCGGATCGGTTTTCAGTCTCACCAGATGCTGAGCATCAGTATTTTACAGTACACGAGGAGACTGCCATCTGACCTCCGCATCCCTATTACTGGTTAACATGGTACATTCACAATTCAAATACATCACACATATTAATCTGAATCACGTTATTATAAAATACATATGCCAATTTCATTTAAAGATTTTCTATTTGGTATTTTAAAATGATAAGGGAATCGGTTAGCTTAGCTTAGAGCTGTCTCCAAGATGTGCCTATAGGCATGAAGCCAATGGGCGAGCCAGAGCGTTCATTTTCAAGATACCAGAACCTCCCGCTTCTGTTGCAAAGATGAGCTGATAAGAGTCCCCAGGAACGCTACTAGAGCACTCGAAAGTGGTGAAAAAAAAATGCTGTAACTGGAACCACCTTGTTTTTTAACGTGAGGAAAGCGTCTTGGGCTTCCTGTTCCTGTGAAAGGTCTCTTACCGGCTCTCCAAGGTTTTGCTTTGATCGACGTATCATTGGGGGTGCGAGATTCGCTCACAAATGTGCCGGCAACTATCCTCTAGCAGCAATCGGTGAACATCAGATCCAAGTTGGCACACCTTAGTCTTAAAATCATTTTGCCTATTTCTTTTGTCAAAGGTAAAAGTGGACCGCCTAAACTCTTGAGGTTCAGTAGTATTTTAGCGTTGAACGAAAAAAAGTGATGGATGCGAACGTCATGTAACCGGTCATTGTGAATATCTATGGGGGAAACCTGTCTTAAGTAGTGGATATCCCTTGTATGATATGCTAATGATGATGAATAAAGGCTATTAAACTAAATTCATTTTATTGCATGTTGAAATCGTAATTCTTAAATGGTGGCCTAAAATTTGTTTTTCAGCTCTTCAAACACAAAGGTAAAGAGTGGTGGTAGGATTTTTATCATCCGTAACATCTAATTTATCTATCACATATCTCCATATTATACTATGTAGATACGTTCTACATGAGATTTATTGATGAACTAGCTGGGACCCGCGGTTTCACCCGCGTTTAATTTAAGAGTATTGTATATATATAGTAGAGATTTCAAGAGTTTAATTTTTTTGCACGGAACCCTAATTATTTTCCTAAAATAAAAGTAGCCTTTGTTATTCCTTATAACATCAGCTATCTGCCTGTGAAAGTCCCGTCAAAATCGGTCCAGCCGTTTCCGAGATTACCCGGAACAAACAGACAGACAGAGACAGACAGACGGACAGACAAAACATTTAAAAATTGTTTTTTTGTTATATGTACCGTATATAATTTCATATGCATTCAGTAAAAAGCTGTTATTTTGACATTACAAACAGACACTTCAGTTTTATTTATTTGTATAGATAATCATATCATCCAAAGAACGTTCACTGCTGAACAAAGGCCTCCACATTTCTGTCATAATTTTGGGAGGAATTTGGCCGAACTCACCACTCTTGGAAGGCGGGTTAGTGATCACAGTATGGCTACCTTTTCACAGAAGGGATGCTGCTGCCCATTCCTCTACTAAGGGATTCTGAACCAGACAGTTTAGTCACCTTTTACGACATTCACGGGATGAGACGGAGTGGTGCTATATTCTAATCCGGACACCATACGGATCATTCAATTTATTGTTTAAATATAAAATAAGTGAAACATCAATTATATCATTCCAAAAATAACACGGTTTATAATAATACAAACAAACAAAACTAACGTTAACTAGTCACAGAATTTCTTTCTTCTAAAAGAGAACCTTCACTATTTCTTGGATGCCTTACATTAGGAGGTTTTATATTTTCATTAGATTTTTCCTCCGATATATCTACTAAACATGAAGAATGAAGGTTTCTAAGACGTGAACATCTCGGAAATTTAAAATTTGATATGTGTTTGGTTTCAGACTCTTCTGTATGTGGCTCAGTGACGTCTATAGGGCGCCTGGGTTTCCTAAATGTGTTTTTGAGGCGTGCGAAGAAACCGTCTTTACTAGATTTCGGAAACGGTAGAACTTGATGCATTGATAGTGATGGGCCTTCTCCTATACGTGAATTGTAATCCTGTTTTACTCTTGAACCCTTATGTATATTACAGCTACGGTGGTTGTCGATTGGTCTACTCAAGTTGCAACAACTTTGTGTCACTTCTTGAAGTTTTGTTGGCTTGTGGTTTTTTTCCTCCAGACGTTTTCGAAGGAAATGTACGCTCGCCGTGTAGAACAGCTGTTCATCTTCGGGCTTTGTGAGTGCCACATCAAGAGAATTCGAAGTCTCAATGTCAAGACTCCTGGATTTTAAATAATCTCGCCGTTGCATACCTTTTCAGTGTAACTGATCGATTGTATCGTTGAATACATTTTTATCGATTCATCAGAAAATACTTTAACAACTTTAATAGCTTAATATAATTAAGAACATAAAACGATATAAATTTTCCTAATTTTTATTAACAAATTGTTGAACTGTAGGAACGTCACTGTCACAGAAAATATGTCCTTCGAATAAAAAGTAGCATAAAATTAAATACAAAGAGGTTTATTTAAAAAAACAGTGTAAGCTAATACTCGGAACTCTAGGAATCACTTGAATAGGGTTTCTGCGAAACGGTAGGTAGTCGATGACGCAAGATTAAAACTTACCTACTGTAATATGAAATACCGAGAACGAAATTACCTTATACTTTAGTAAGATTAAGAACAAATCCATTTATTACTTACAAGCTTAAAATATTAAAATAATTTTCTTTTAGTATACAATAGAATACAAAGTTTTTATTTTGATAAAAATTCACATTTACTAAACGTAATACTTCTGCCGAACTGTATAGCAGTTTGTTGGCAGGCATAGCTCCCTTCATCATTCTTTTAAAATCTATAATATTACACTTTCATATAGATAAATTTACAGTAAAAAAAATTACAATATAAAATTACAAATTTTGTATGCTGAAAATATCAAGAAGATACTTAACTATTTTATTTTTAACTAATGTTTTTGTAGCAGAGTTACTTTCTATATCGAATGGTAGGTTATTAAAAATCGTTGGAACTGAATAGTATCTACATCTTTGTCCTTAATAGTTGGTACAAGTGGGCACTTCAAATTGTTTGAAGCTTCTATTCCTTTGAGGTCTTACGTGTACTGATTTAACTTTAAATTCATTACTGCAATACTGTTCCACCGCTAATAACAGCACTTCTCTTTCATGGACTGGCCGCACCTTCCACTCCAAGAATAACTCTTCGTAATTTACTTCTTTTACAACGGTTTTTTGGCCTGTATATAATCAGAATATGAACCAATCTCCTTCTGTCTTGGATAAGCTGTCCATGTACATAGGCTGCACTAAAAGTATCGGGAATGGAATATTTCCACTGTTCCTGTCATATTAAAATCTTTTTAATTGAAAACTCCTTGGTTTTACAAATCGAATACCATTTTTTTATTTTAAAAAAGATTCACGGTCTTGTCACAAGGTTTTGTCAAACTTGTTTAGTCGTTGAGAAAATGGAATTTAACCTAACAGAAGCCATAATCTAAGAGAAGAAGAAGAAGAAGAAGAAAATGGAATTGACTCGAGAAAATTCAAGAGCGATGATTTATTATGACTTTCGAAGTGGTTTAACACAAAAACAGTGTGTTGACCGGATGATTTCTGCATTTGGTGATGAAGCCCCATCCAAAACCACACTTTATCGCTGGTTTGCTGAATTTCAACGTGGACGTGTCAAGCTCAGTGATGATCCTCGTCAAGGTCGTCCAAAAACTGCAGTCACCCAAGAAAACGTTGATGCTGTGCGTAAGCTGATTGAGGAAGATCGACATGTGACATACCGCGAAATTCAGGCAACTTTAGACATTGGCATGAGTCAAATACAAATAATCTTGCATGAACAATTAGGTGTAAAAAAGTTGTTTTCCCGATGGATACCGCATTTGCTATGTGAAGAGCAAAAAGCGGCTCGCGTTACTTGGTGCGTCAGAACTCTCAAAAGACTCCACGCAGGATCCTCAAATGCTGTATACAACATCGTATCAGGTGACGAATCCTGGATATATGCGTACGAACCCGAAACAAAAAACCAGTCACGAGTTTGGGTGTTCGAAAATGAGTTAAAGCCAACAAAAATTGTTCGTTCACGGAGTGTTGCAAAAAAAATGGTGGCCACGTTTGTCTCCAAAACCGGCCATGTTATGACTATTCCTCTCGAGGGACAAAGAACGGTTAATGCAGAATGGTATGCTAGCATTTGTTTGCCACAGGTCGTTTCTGAACTCCGTAGAGAGAACTGCAACCGCCGCATCATCCTCCATCACGACAATGCGAGTTCTCACACCGCGCACAGAACAAAAGAGTTTTTAGAGCAAGAAAACATAGAATTATTAGACCATCCGCCGTACAGCCTCGACCTAAGCCCTAATGATTTCTATACTTTCCCTAAAATAAAGAATAAATTGCGTGGACAGAGATTTTCATCACCTAAAGAAGCTGTGGACGCCTACAAAACGGCCATTTTGGAGACCCCAACTTCCGAATGGAATGGTTGCTTCAATGATTGGTTCCATCGTATGGAAAAATGTGTCAAATTTCGCGGAGAATACTTCGAAAAGCAATAAATACATTTTTAAATAGTAATGTTGTGTCACTTCCTTGATTCCCGAAATTTTCTATCAACTCATAATAATTAGGCTTTATTATTTTTGCAGTAAAGTTTAGTCTGTTATTTACATACAATAGTATCCCCCTCTTGAAGTATCTCTAGTATTTATGTATGTGTCATATCCTTCTAATTTGTATAAAGACAATACCTGTTTTCTTATGTTAATCTCAGTCAGTGTAATAAAGTCCAGTTTCTCCTTGCAATTATTTATTAAAACTTGAAATTGATCAAAGTTTTTTCTGAGCGATCTTATGTTTAAATGTATAACATTCAAACGCTTATTAAATTGTAATATTTCCTCTTGCCAGCTATCTATATATGTGTATTTATTGTATTTACTGTTAGGTTTTATGTGTGATGTATGATCATCGAATTTTTATGTAATTATATAACTGAGTATGACAACTAGACACAGACACGTCATTTGTTGGTTGTGTACATGTTTATATCGCTTAATGAAGAGATCGACCTTATTTTTGTATCATTTGGATGATATTTTTTATCAGTATCCTACCATTTTGTATCTAAATATTGGTTTTAGCTCATTTTTCGCCGTCCCTAGAAGGTTACGCATGTATTTGGTTAGATCTTCATTAATATAGATTCTTTGTATATTTCCACTGGCAGATATATCATCATCGGTAAGCTGGCTGTTTTTCTTGTAGCATTCCGGGCGGCGCGCGTAACCAAAGTGATAACAACTGGCCGTGACTTTTTCTCACGCTGCTGTCTGTTATGGTTGGCCGGGGCGGCCTCCGAGCCAGCTGCGGTAGTGCGGGCTGCACCACCTTTATTTTCTTCACCTGGGTAGGTAGGTAGGACGCTGACATGATTTGTGAGATAAGGAGGGTTCCTTATCTCACAAATCATGTCAGCGTCCACGCCTTGTTTTCTGGCTATCGTTTTAATTGTAATCTCTTAGTTCTCGTTTTGCTGTTCTTCCAAACCGAATATTTCTACATTTTTTTCTCTCTCACGCAATTCCAAATAACTTATTCTTTCTTCCAGAGACCTGTTCAATGTGTCTAAATGCACATTCTTGTGCTCCAATGTTTTAATCTTTTTATCTGTTTTTTCCTTTTCTTCTATCAATACCTGGTACTTTTCGGCATAGAAACTTATATCCTCAGACATCGCCTCAAGCGTTTTTTTCTTATCGAAGACTATTGCTAGCTTCATGTTTACTTCAGCTAACAGTTTTTCTGGTGTAATTTTCGCTATGTGTTTCTATTGATGATTGATGGGTCTGCATGATATGGCATTCGTCGCATAATCCGGTGTCAATAAATGCTTTGATTTTTACGGCACACTTTTTATGAAAGACACCCTCACATTCACCGTTACATGTCATAGTACTTTCACCTTTCACTCTAGCCAGAGACAGTTTACACGATTTGCACTGCACCATCGCGAAAAACTCGAAGTACAGGGTGGCGCAATACAACGTGCATTTATTAAGTATAGGCTAAAAAAAAAAAATACAAAAGGTATAGTTGAAATAAAATATAGGATGATTAGGTAATTAGATGTAGTTTTAAAAAAAAAATAACATCATCTTAATGACGGCCCTCTCGAAGAAGGCGCTCCTCTAAACGCGAACGCAGATTTGTGAAAACTTGTCAATAAATCTGGGGTGATAGCTGCCATTTCCCCACGGATATTTTCCTTTAGGTGACTGATGTTCCTCGGATTGATCATCTAGACTTTATGTTTGAGGTATTCCCACAAAAAAAAGTCAGGAGGCGTCAAGTCAGGGTTACGTGGGGGCCAAGGGATATCACCTCTTTTGGAAATTAGTCTTGCAGGAAACATCTGTCTCACAACCGCCATAGAGTCAGTTGATCTGTGACAGGTCGCTCCGTTTTGTTGGAACCAAGTCCTCGTATTCGCTATTCTCGATCTCGCAAGTTGACGCGATATGCACGTTCTATTGCTCCACTCACTTAAATTACTTTTATAAATATAATAGTTTCACTTAAGAAGTCTGCCACTATATTTATCTATTGCTGTAGAGACTTGTTTTCTACGTAAACATCGTTACGGCAGCCGAATGCAACGAACGAATGCAACTTAGATTCTGACGTTTCACAAGTGCCAATTTTTGGTTTATTTGAAATGAAATACTTTGACATTGAATTTTTTCGTTGTTATTTAGAGATCGGTAGTTTGCGATGGTATCGTTATCTATGTCGAGACCGCAGGCTCTGGTCAACGTGTGTAACATAAATTGTCACGCTTATCCTCAAAGGACAATACAGAACAATTTTTTATACCAGTTTGGTAATATTTCCGTTATTTTATTATACTCTTAACTATCAAGCCTTGAAGAACATAGCGGAATGAAAGGTTAGGTTAGGTTTAGACAAATATTTTTAAGATAAGATGTTATGATATTCCGTAATTTCCATTTTAATTATAATTGATAAGGGCAGGCGTGATGCTAACCACCAGGCGAATGACATCTGTGTCACAAAGTTGTATTAAAAACAGGTTGGTCCGATTGACATGAAAAACAGAAACCACTCCTTAAAAAAACTGCAGCCCTATACCTATACATATATATAGATATACTCATGATCAAAAAGTAATGAATGAAGAATAATAAATCATTTTTCAGTATCATCATGATTTCTGCTGAAATAAATAAAATCTCATAATCACTAATTACGACTACTCCAGGCGTAGGACGTGGCTCATAGTCAGGAACTACAGCATTATCTCCAAAGAAAAGACTCACGGATAGTTCGCACTGCTTCCTTGATCACGCTGATAACATATGTAAATTTGTGTGTATGTATTGTTATTATTGAAGTATTTGTTTTAGTACCTCTTTCAATTCATTTCTTTTTTAACCCAAAGGTTGACTGGTAGGGAATACCACATGGCATTAAGTCCGCCTTGTGTACCACCATTGTACATGAAAGTGTAAATATATAAATAAAACTTCTGCATTTATGGCTCAATGCGTGTTTCGATCAAATACGAATACGAATTCGTCTCAGCTTAATAATGTCAGCAACGGCCCGTTTACGTGAGCCACCAGAGTGTGGTTAGTAACAGCTGGCGGACTAACTGGCCACGAGCAGTTGAACAACCTATACTTCAAAGTCGATTTTCACAATATTTCAATTTTCACAATTTTCATAATACTAGATTATATTAATATAATTAAATATCTCTTTTTCATCGATGACAAATTCACAGTAAATTATTTATCACCTCTGACTTTCTAGACGAATTAATATTTTGCTCTTTCAAGATGACAGCTTGAAAGAGCAACCATAAAATCTTTCAAAGGTATGATAAATTACTGTTTAAAGATAAACACAATCAGACGAGTTATTTAGTGGTCATATGTATTTACTTTTAGTGCTTCGAGTACAGTGACTCTAGCTTTTCAAAATATCTGGCTGTTCACACAGTGGAAATTGCCGAGGGGCGAGGTGGCTGGTGAGCCATAAATTTACTTAGTCGCAGTAGTGCTGTAATAAAGTCGGAACTTTCCAAGATTTAAATAAACGCTTCCATTGGTACTCTATTTTACTGCAGAAACCTTTGTTTAATTAACTTATTTATTTTTAGAAAATTATAACTATTTTTCCCCGATTTCACCTAATCGGTTTGAATTATTGGAAAATATGAGTGCACAATTAAGACACTTTAGAGCAATTGATTGCCGGATTGCGGGTTTTATAGGCTGATTTAAATTTAAAGGATCAATGAACTATACAATTAACTTTGACCGTCTGAGCCAGTTCAAGAATATTTTTCAAAGGTTTTGGATAAACTATCCTAAGTCAGACATTTTCGGAAACTGAAACTAGGTACTGATTGGCGGCTCGAAGAAGGAGACGGTGCTGGGGTAACAACCGCCCTGGCGCCTAATTCCTATATGTCTGAAACCCCCTGCCCTGCCGTCGCTAAGGTGGGGGGGGCCTCTAGGTTCGCGGGTGTGTAGATTGGGGAATCTGCGTACCTACACCGAGTGACCCACGACACCCGCGTATATGGTCACGCGCCGCCGTGTGAGCATGATAGCACAGGGATGCTTCGGGGAATGCTTTACAATCCCTTCCCCCGGGGAGGGGGACCACTTTACAGTCACCCTCCTATAGGCGTGGCTCCAGTGGGCGGCTCTAGTGTGCTCATACGTGGACCTGGAGCCCCCCTTAGGTGCCGAAAATGACTGCCCTGGTGGGTTTTACTGGTAGGAGTCCCGCATGCCCCTTCACCCGTCCCCAAATCGGACGAAGTTCATGACGAATTTCCAAAGGACCCAATAAAAAAAAAAAAACAAGAACATACTGATCGGCAGAACCTACATACTACATATATAATAATAATACGTTTATTTCAGACAGTTGTCCATGTAAGTTAATAATACAAAGACCTACAACAGACTATGTTAGTGGTACAAATGAAATAAAATAAAAAAACCCAAAATTAATTAACAAATTCAAAACGAATACAAAAATTAAGTAAGGTAATTCATAAACCTGTGCTCACTTCCTGATGAACTAGATCCATACATATGCATACGGGTCCAGTGCCACAGGAACGGACAGTCAAGCCGATCTGCAATCATTCTCAGTATGCTGTTGGCGCTCCCCCGTAACCGACGCATCAAGGATGCAGTTCGGTTTCTAATGATTGCTTGAAAGCTATATGCGCTACAACAAACATGCTTGATGCGCTACAGAACCATGGGGGCCCCATCAGCACCCCGAAAGCATTGTTATATTGTATGCGGAGAACCGCATATTATATACCTGATTCATCTACGCCACTCAAAAATAATGTATATGCCATAAAAGTTCCAGTCGATCCTTGTTTGATAAGGTCCGGTAATCCGAACTGTGACAATTTCAATACATCTATAAGGTTACTCAGTAAATCAATGTCATCTCGTGGCCTTTTCGTGTTACGCAAGTTATCTGTACGCAGGTAATTTATTTAAGAACCTGATTATGTCCCGTTATACAATTTTATACATAGCTGGGTTGCACGTGTTATATGATATAATATAATTAGTTGGACTATGTAAACAGAAATTGCTACGAGAGGATGGTGATTATATCAGCTAAAAGACGTTCACTGCTGAACAAAGGCCTCAACCATAGATTTCCACAACGACCGGTTACATGCCATGTGTTGGGATTTTGGGGGGTAATTTGCCAGTCTATCTAAACTCAGAAAGTCTTCTGTTCCACAGAAGGTACGCTGCTGGCCATCCATTTGGTTAAGAGTCCTTTACCGACCTTTTACGACATCCAAGGGAGGAGATGAAGTGGTGCTATATTTTTTTTTAATCCGGACACTGCACGTATAGACTACACGAGAGGTTGCAATTGTTGGAATTTGTAATAAAAAGGCATTAATTTTGAGAATGTTTAGCTCCATTTTACTGTTTTTAAATCATCCCTGATTATGTTCAATGTTAAAGACAACCTAAAAGGGAAGGTAATGAGAAGCTGTCTAGGCCATGCGATGCGGAGTCTACTCCCGCACCGCACAAATAATTTTCAGATCTATCTGTAGGTATTTGTTTTATCTCCGATTAATGTTGTTCGTGCATGCGGGATTCGAGTCTGTGTGTATCCACTATTCAAAAGAACAGCTAATGTAGGGCAACTATTAACGAAACTATTTAAAATAAATAAGTCGAACACAAGAAACTGCACTATTTACTACAATAAGGTCTCTCTCAATAGGGATGTAACGTCAGTTACCAGCACATCAGCAAATGGTATGAGGTAAATTTCCTATAAGATTTTATTATGTTGTCTTTGTGCTACCTATTGTATGAAAATATTAAAAAATTACCTAAGGGCGATAGTAAGCATTCTGCTAACTCTTAATATATCTTCATATGGCATTGTTTAACTGACCTTATTTTCCGCAGCCAGTTAACACAACCTAATTTTACTTAAGTACCGTAAACAATGATATCACTTAAAATAATGAAAATTCAGGAACATCTTCAAATCCCACACACACGGAGGCCATAATTTTCTGTTAAGCTTTATTAGAAGATACAATGCCCCGCGACTCCTCGCAAAACTGTGTCAAGTAGGGAATTAGAACGTTGACTCCATCAGCCAGGTTATCATTACAAGCTGTAGTAAAACCAGGAATTTGTTTAAGTGCTACGATATAATTAAGACGCACCACTCGTAGGTGTAAGTTAACGACCTGAACCTACTCAAGATACCGTCTGTGTAATTTATGAATTACATTAGCAGAAACGAAGATGATTTATATTTCAACACTTCTGTAAAATTCTACCTCAAATTTTGCGGGTCATTACCCTTTCACGCTAACCAGGCGAGTGAAATTGAGGAGGGGAGTACCAGTACACCAAATTCCTCTATTGTTCCTAATCAATGTAGCGATATTGTTACATTTTATTTTGATTATTATCGTTAAGGTACGAGTATTATACGAATGACAGAGTATTTTCCGGCAAGGAATAGGCTACCAGTGGGGTTCGTGAAGGTGACTAATAGTATATAGTTCTAAAAAGAACATAGGTACCATGACCACAATTCCTCTGCATCCTGTAACCTACTACGTGCGATAGCCGCTTTTTTGTGGGGTATTCCTCATCGAGTTCCTCCTCCCCACGAAGGGCGGAGGGGCACCCCACGGTGGTTCCACTTACCTTAGCATTAGGCCGAACCATTGTAGGTACCGTTCATTGCAAGACATGGTCAGCAGTCGACTTTTATGGGCAGATATGCGTTTAGTGAGCCTGACTACATGTCAATGAACTTGTAACAGTAAACGATTTATAAGATTTTTAAACCAAGCAGTTTAATTAAATTAATAAAGTACGCCCTTAATATTGTTTATTTATGACTAAGCTTAGTGACAAAACTGGCAAATCCGACTGAAACACTCACCAATAGCTGTCAAAACAAGACTTTACGTATTAAAATGCATTTTATAGGATATTCATATTGGGCTTACAGTGCCTCTTTTTGCTATGAAGGCGGTGGGTAATATTCGTTTTCTGTCCAAAAAGATATCGAACCCTTGTCACATAGGCGATCGAGGTGTAACTTTACCAAAATAAACGCCACAGATACGTTTATTGATAGATTATGTACAAAACGTTTAGGAAAGTTATTCACTGGTGTCGAATGTAATGAGAGAAAACAGGCCTTTTAGGGAGCGGTGAGTTCATCGCTCCAGGGTTGAGGGCAAGCGGTAAGCCCGCGACCTTTGACCCCAAGCTTGCATCCTGTTTGTTGAGAGTGGAACTGACTCACAGTTCTTGTAGAAAATTAGCTTTTCCACCTTAACATTTTCTGCCTCCCACGTATATTTACAACAATTTTACCCGAAGTACCTTTTACTACATATCTATCTTAAATAAATGGGGAACCCAAGGTTGAGTTTTTGTATCAACGTTCAAAGTTATTTCTATAAACTGTACCCACGTTACAGAAGAAATACAAGTGTGACGTATCTTTATAAAAAACGGATATTTCCATTTCTGCTTCAGCGAGAAACATCATATCATCATCATCATATCAGCCAAAGGATGTCCACTGCTGAACAAAGGGGGAGGCCTTTGGTTTCCACAACGAGTGGTTATATGCCGCTCTCATCCAACGACTCCCACCAGGTCATCATCATATCAGCCATTTATAAATCCACTGTTGAACAAAGACCTCCCCCATAGATTTCCACAATTGTGTCGTCATTTTGAGGGGAATTTGCTAATACTCACCACGCTTGGCAGGCGGATTGGTGAGCGCAGTATGGCTATCGTTCCACATTAGGGACGCTGCTACCCATCCCTCTGGTTAGAGTCCCGTAGTCGTCTTTTAAGATATCCACGGGAGAAATAAGAATATAGTACCACTCCATGATGGTTTCGTAATCCGGATACCACACGGATAGCCAGAATATTAGTATTTCATTTATTTACCAGTTGTTTGCCATAACTTCTTCAACGAGAGAACTAATTAAAATTCTTAAGGGTACTTGAGAATGCAATAAAAGATGTCCTATTCTAGAGCATACTCTATGCCAAATTTAGTTAGAATCTCTTTAGCCGCTGGAACCCGTGATGGAGCCTCAAACATACAAACTTTCACATTTATAATGATTATTCTTTGTATTACAATAGCCAACGGCAAAGGTGTCTAGTCCACCAAACAATAGGAGTGAATTACAAAACAGCTAGCTGAAAATTGGTAAGATTGTTCAGAACACCATTATAAAACAAATCTACAAAGGCCTCATCGATCCGATACCTAGAAAAAAATTACTAGGTGTCAAAGGTCACAAAAACTGGTTTTTCGCGATTTTCAGCAAAACGGTAAATTATATAGTAGTTATATAGTAGCCTAGACAAAAATTGTAGATATTTAAAAAAAATGTATAAACTATCTAGTTTATAAATAAATGTCTAAATACTTTTTTCCTAAGAGCCACCATTTTTGACATATAACAGTTCAAAAAGTTGAAAGAGTTGTAATCGTCATAATATGTATAAGTAGGTATAAAAATACTCGAAAAAAAAACAAGTGCTTGTAAGCAGTTAGCTTGTCTTCCTCCAACCTCAGCGGCTGCTCATCAACATCCTTTTCGGGTATATTACCAAGTTCAAGCGTGGCTTGGTTATCAGCTAGATCCTAAAGACTGGGGTTGGAAGTTGGTCGACAGTACATTAGAACCAGTTCAAAATTTACTCCTACCTGCGCCGGAAAAACTGCTAAACACCATTTTTTGCAACTGTAAAAAGGGAGGCACTGTTGGTGCAGTAGCTGATACAGTCGGCTGCTGCGCACCGGGTCGTGGGTTCCCACACGGAACAAATATTTGAACGATCTGCAGGGAGTGGTTCCGGGTCTGGGTGTATTGTGTGTGGAATTTGGGTTTGTAAACGCACCCACGACACAGGAGAAATCCAAGTGTGGGTCAAAGTATAAAAAAAAAAAACTAAATGTGGTTGCAAAAAAGTTGGACTGTTTTGTTCTGTAGCATGTACAAATTGTCAAGACCGGTCGTGCTCCAACAATTGAGAATTCATTTGATACTAATGAGGAGACATGCGATGTATCATTATTGGGGAATTTACTTGCACCCATGATGAAGAAGAAGAACTAGGAGAAGAGGAAGCAGAAGTATTAGAGAATTATGAATCAGAATAGGGCTACCGCGGAAACCAAATAAAAAAACGCGCTATGTACACTACCTCAAACGTAGCGGGGAAACATATTATGACGATTACAACTCTTTCAACTTTTTGAATCGAAAAAGTTTGCAGGCATTTTTATAGATAATTATCTGATCTAGAATTTTTGTAGGTTAATTTTACGATAAACCTTACTTACCGTTTTACTGAAAATCGCGAAAACCCATTTTTGTGACCTTTAACACTGTGTAATTTTTTTTTCTAGGTGCCGAATCGATGAGGACTTTTTAGAATTCATTTATAATGGTGTTTTGAACAATCCTACCGATTTTCAGTTGGCTGCGAATTATTTGTAAATTTAGACATCCGAGGCAATCGAGAAGACGTGTCGACGACGACTTCAAAACTCACTTGTTGCACGAGTGAAGTAAACCCACTTCTATTACAAGCATTTAGCTTAAGTTCGATGGGTTAACAAAGATTAGTGATGTTAATAAACACTACATTTATTTATGTTATAAGTAAATTGACCAGTAACAAAAAAAGGCAGGATAAGAAAGCACCACCGCATTTCTGCCCATGGGTATCGTAAACTATGGGATTAGCCGGAATATCAAGGGCACCAGCGTCCTTCGAATAAATATACAACTCGACTGGATCGCCAACCTGCCTGCCAAGCGCGGTGATTATGGCAAAACCCCTCACTGAGCACTTAACCCAAACCCAGACCGGTCATTGTGGTGATCTTTGGAGGAGGCCTATATCAAGCAGTGGACGTTTCCGACTGAAATGATGATGTTGATGATGTTGAAACTAAAATCAGTTATTCACAACTCCGGTATGTGTATCGATCTGTCTACATTTGATGATAAAACTACGTTTGCATGAGATACGGTTACAATTTACAAGAGACGCATTTTTTTTAAATGACCATGTGCACTCAACTTACCGGTATTAAATGGAAGGGTTAATAACATGAACAGTATTGGTAAGTGAACTTGTGTGAATATTCGACGAAAAAGAATTTTGGTATTGACAATTTTCACGTAGGTTAATGACTTTTTTTATACATCCGGGTGAATGTTCTGACGGGGTGTATTCCAGGTACAACGTTTTATGATTAAAATTTGGAGCAACTATTTCAAAGAGTAAATAAAACCTCTTTCATTCAGATGCCGTACGTATCACAGAAAGAGAACACTTTTCAAAGGTAATCAACTTCGTCTTTATGTACAAAATTGAAGCCCGTGTTTTACACGGCATGTATTGGTAGTACTTTGAACTACCAATACATGCCGATGCTATATGATCAACATATAATTAACGCGTGAGAGGCCGTGGAGGGACGCTCTTCGCGGCCTCACGCGTTGATCATGCGTTGAAGTGCAAAATAATCTCTTCACCATAAGCAACCCGTTGATTATTTCTGGAGCATATTAGCCGTCCACTGCTAAGCATGGTATACAATATCATAATCACCAACTCTGGCAGAGGGATTGGTTACCGCAGTATGTTGGTAACACACAAAATTGCACTGCAATCTAATAATTTGTCACATTGAGTATTGTGTATCCCGGGGCTAGATAGTTGTGGCGGTGTTTCTTGGCATTGCGAAAGCCTTCAACGCCTTGCCCTGCAACTGTAATAGGGCGGCAGTCGTGTATCGCGCGTGTCGACGTACCTCACGTCCGAGCTCATCTGGCAGGCTCGAGTTGAGACCACGAAGCGGCAATGAGATAGACAGACGGACCTGTGGAGCTATTCTAAACGCGCCAAAACTTTCCATGTCGAGAACGTGCCTACAGAGATAGGGTATTAAAACCTACTAATAATAAAATATTAGAATATATTAAACGATAAAAATTAATAGATTTAAACGTTGATTATAAAAAAAATAAGAATCAAGCACAATTAGTAGTTTTTTAACACTGATCTCTGTAGACACGTTCTCGACACGGAAAGTTTTCATGCGTTTAGAATAGCTCCGCTGGTGAAGGTGAGCGTGGCATGTAACCCGGTCGTTATGGAAATCTATGGAGAGGTCTTTGTTGAGCAGTGGCTGTTCTCCGACGCACATGATAATGATCTGATAGACAAAGCTGTAATTTATCTAGGTAAGGAAGGATGAGGTCGGCTAGAGCTGACGGGCGAAATATCCAATTCCTGTGGAATACCACAGGGATCGGTCTTGTGGCCGCTCCTATGGAACATGTGTGCGGGGTGGTGCCGGCTACGAATAGCACCAACCCATCACATCCCGTGGGTGTAGTAAAAGGCGACTAAGGGATTAACCGGAGGATGGGCAGCAGCGTCCTTCGAATACATTAACAACTCAACTGCGATCGCCAACCCGCCTGTCAAGCATGGCGATTATGGCAGAACCCCCCAATGAGACCCCCAACACACCGATGTCGGTCATTGTGGTGATCTTTAAGGGGGGTTTGTGTCAAGCAGTGGACTTTATTCGGCCGAAATGATGAGATGCTGCGCAATGCACACTTCCGTGGCGTCGGTGTAACTGTTACTGTCTTTGGGGTCCCATATCGTTGCGAAATGCATTCGCTTAAGATCCTAATCAACGATTTAATACTTGGGACTCGTCTTTGACAGCCGGTGGAACCTTTTGCCATGTTTCCGGCAGCTAGCTTCCAAATTAATGACTGCCGCGGCTGCACTTGCTCACTGCTGTCCAATTTAGAGAGCCTCGTACCGGAGGCTTAACATGAGCATCGTTTTATCTATGGCCCTTTACGGGTACCTAGGCCATCTGGGTATTCACCCTGACAGCCCATAACGTTGCAGCACTACAGAAGCTGTAGCGATGTTAGTTATGCGTAGTTGATACGGGGATACCGTACGGTCTCCTATAAGGCGTGAATCGCTATATCGATGCGAGGGTTCACGCCTTATAGGCGGTGGTGTGGGGAGCCAGTAAATTCGGGCTAGCGGCCAGCACCACGAGGTTTACTTCTATCTAGCAGTCCTGTCTTGAGCCAGAGTGACAAAACCGGTATAAACTGTTAGCTCGTTGAATATACCTGTCTAATTGAACGTGAAGATTTAATGTACCTTCGTCATAGAAACATAAATGGTATCTCATGCTTTAATGCCACTGGATGGAAATTAGATGCCATTTCTGTCTCTATGGCGAAGAAACATTGAATTGTCTCGTCTCCCCAGCTCAAGGGGCCTGGCTAAATAGAAGGAAATCACCACGAGTGTTCAAGGATCAACAGCCCAACTGGTTCTGGTCGCGGATTGGAAGGGTCTACTTGTACAATCCAGTGCAGGGCACGCCGAGGAAGCAGCAGTAAGATCCATCATGAAGGAGTGGCTGGAGAAGCCACATCACGGCTTTAGCTCCTAGCTGACGTTGATAAATACATAGGTTGTCGCGGAGTGCCTCCCTCCGTGTTCCTTCCCGGTTAGCTCAACTAGGAGGCTCTCTCCACGGCAGCAAGTAACGGAGTTCAGTTAACGAGATCAATGAAACGTAACATATGTATTGATATAATGGTATATTGATATTCACAACTTCAACACTTCATCTTCATGGTGATGTTTATATATTTCAAGTATAGCTTATTATCACAATATTTAAGCTAGTTAAGAATAAGTAATTGTAATATTGCAGGAGACAATTTGTCAGAGCTACAGCTGTGTGTTGAACTACTAGCGGTCAGAATCGAATGTGTAATGATAATGATCAAAATATGAACGATTCGACACCACAATACTAAATTCGAATTTTGATTTGAATAAAGAATGAATCATGAAGTTGACAGTGATGGAGATAAAAGGTATGAAGTCACGAAAGAGGTTGATTGAAATGAAGATGAAGGATGACTTCGTCACAAGGTGTTTTAGAAAGTATGTTGGCCGCATAGGCCGGAAATAGACAATGGGTTATAAATCTTTTAATCATTACAGAGGAAAAGCCGCAGCATAACCCGGAGGAGTACCCAGTTTGAGCAACGCAGTGCCGTGACAGTCAAAGACGGCGTCCTCTCACTTCGAGTTGTTCAATCCATACACATATCCATCCATCCAACACCGGCGCTGACCAATCTCCGGCCTCCATTAGTTGCAGCCTATGAGTAAAAACACCGTCGCCCAACCAGAAGCAGGCCCAAAGACGGCGGCGCGTTTTGTTCTTCACACACCACTTTTTGAGAGATGTCCAGCTAGTCATGCCGCATAAGCATGGGACCGTCAGATAAAGTAGTGAGCCACAAATTGCCGGGGGTGCGCTGAATGTGCTAGAAAATCCGCATCTGCAGCAATAGGTAAAGCAAAGAAACACCTTAGAGTTTTAGCTAGTAAGATTCCGGCATGCCTTTCCTTATTATATATATCCTATTATATTCCTTAGGAAAGTTTAAGAGGCCACTTTCGGTCATGACCTTTTTTTATCCGCGGGGATAACCTTATGGATAAAAAGTTCATTAGCTCGACACCTATACTTTGTTGTCAGTCTATAAAGCACAGTTGTTCATCACATCAGCCCGTATACGTCCTGCTAGACATGGACTCGAAAGACATAAGCCGGCAAAAAAAAACCTCCACTCTAACGGCTGAAATTAATAATCAATCTAATTCAAAATCTTTGGATTTGGAATCATAACACAAAACCGATTAAAGATTTTGGATAAGATTGAATAATAATTCAAGAAACATAAGAAAAGGTAACATTACTTTTGTTCCCGCACAATAAATAAGAAACTTAACAATACAAAGATATACATAATAGAAGAAAAAACTAACAAGGAAAAAAATTGCTGTACGAATTCAAAATTGGAACCTGTCTCAGCACTCACAACACCGATAAAATATTATAATATATTAATCGAAATATCGAAATATCGTGTCCTGAGATTTAATTTCTACTTATAATTCAGCTTTATAGTATTTAAATTGAGAGTTAATGCTAGAACATCCCTTCAATTTGATGTAATTTACAATATCCCTTTGGTTCTGAATTATTATAATAATATTGGCTCAAAATAAGCATTTAAATGCTGTAGTTGGAAATATGACTAACTTCCTCCGGTAATAACTCAATATGACAAAAAAGAAAAAATGAAATATGTGTTTCACAACCTAATCTCCGTGCACGTAAGAAAAGGTTAAGGTACTCTAAGCAAATAAGTACACGCTGAATGGTAGAGGAAAATGACCTGATAACTTTTCACCTCGTACGAAATAGGGTTATATACACCTAAATTTGTTTACAAAGTCAATACTATCTACAAAATAATATACGCCTACGCGTTACACTGACTTTTCGCTAATGGCTACGCTGCTGCGCCGTATGCTTCGTAGGGGCATTGCATAACCAACCGCGCACTTTTTGAAATCGCCTTTGACCTTGAGGTTATGATTAGATTATTTACTTACGAGGTTACTCAAGGACATCAAGTTAATGGTCCATAAGAAGTTAATTGACTGACCTAGATAGTTCTAGTGGTAATTGATTATTTAAATGTTTAACTACGTGTAAGGGTTTTTATATATAACTCGGGTCACGTTACTGTTGGAGCTAAACCAAATTTTATAAACTAAATGTAATGCTTAATAATTCCAGAAGCTAAACATCTTTTCATAATAGCGATGTAATATAAAAACCTGAACTCGAATTATAAGAAGAATATTACGGTATCTATTGATGCTATACCTACTTCGTGGCCATATTTCCACTATATGGTATGATATGGCCACTTTTCTTGAAGTATTAGTTACTTAAGTCCATCAGTGGACTTTACTCGACTGAACTGACAAAATGTTAATTATAAAATAAATAAAAAACAGTAGTTGATTTAAAAAAAATGATTTAGGCGTATTTTAATTCAATAACTAGTTTTGTACGAGATGGTGCGATGATACAAAAATCACGGTAAGCGCGGTATTAGCTAGCCGTCACTGTTTTCGTATATGAGTTCACAAAAACTTGTAGTTAACGAGCTTTTGGCGTCCCTGCAACACCAACTGGACGTCATGGACGAATTAGCGTCATGCAGATCTGTACCTCCAGCTACATGACCCTGATGACGTGCTTATTTTCGTGGCGAAGGAACTGAGTAAGCTTCTTCCCGTCACATTCGACCACGTCGACGTCACCAGGCTGCTTATGGATATTACGACTCTGAAAGCAAGTCTGGTTGAAGTGAATTTTAAGTTAGAAGCCTCACAGAAAGCAATGGGTGAACTCCGTACTGAAACAGTGGACTTATAACATGTGTGTATGTAGGTCAAACGAAGTTGACAGCTTAAATACACGGCGTGGGGCATTTAACGATTCGCAGCTGAGTTTACTTACTCGGCTGCCACAAGTCAGCCTATTTTTTTTATTGGTCTCCAGTAGACATTCTACATGAACTTCCTCCGCCCCGGGGAAGGGTGAAGAGACGGACTCCTACCAGCTAAAACCACTGGAGCGGTCAGCTTCGGCAACGAAGTAAGTTCTCGTAATATCACTAGAACCCCCATTGATGCCACGCCTTTAGGCACATATCGGAGGAGAAGACTGTAAAGCGGTCACCCTCTCTTGCGAAGGCAACTGTAAGAAGGTCGCCCCCCAGACTCCCCAATCTGCACGCCCGCAAATCTCGAGGGACCTCACCATGGAGCGACGTCCCTGCCATTGTGTTGGGCCACGTTGCTCAGGCGTGTTGGACCTGGGAGCCTGGGTGGTTGTTACCCCAGCGCCGTCTCGTACTTTCCGTGCGGGATCGGCCCTCTCCCATCCCGCTCTAAAGCCACAAGTCCAGGATCCGCCGCTCCGCCACCCACGGAGGGCACGCCTCAAGGGTGTGCTGTGCAGTATCTTGGTCGCTATCACAATGGTGGTCAATACCACACGCACAATTACCGTGGCCTCGCGTCCTATCCTGTGCAGGTACGCACCGAAACAACCGTGTCCGGTGAACACCTGCATCAGGCGGTAGGTGACGCACTCGCTCCTTCTGATCCAGGCTCCAAAGAGCGGTAGGATGGCCTTGACAACGCGTTTGGTCACAAACTGCATCCGCAGGTGGTGACGCCATTTTCCAAGCGCACGCCGCTGAGCTGGCCGCCTCAGCCTTTCAAACGCCCCTGGAGGCGCGCCCTCGCCATTCTGGTGGAGGGAGCGTGTCTGATTGTAGACCCACGTGCCCATCTCCGCCAGGATGTCAAAAACGGAAAACGTGCCAGGAGAGTTGCCGCCTCGTAGGACACTGTTCAGTATCCTCGTGCGATCCGTATAGCCACTGCGCTACAGACTATGAGGTTTGGTTCTGCAGCACTGAGCACCTGACAGTCGAGCTGACCATACAGGCGCCCCGTAGAGGACCACGGACTGCACGACCCCCCCCCCCATAGAGACGGCGCCCTGCTGTCAAAAGTCAGCGGCCGCCAAAAACTAAACCTAAGGTTGGTTGTTAACGGGCCCAGAAACCTGTTCGAAGGTTAAGACGGCTTCATTAAAGTGAACAAGAAGAAGAATCTGTGTTGCCGTAATCAGTGTGGTAGTGCTCTCAATGGACCAAACATGTTGGCGCGTGCCGCTATACCCTCGATGCAGTTGTATGTGTCACGTCTTCACTAGGCCACGAAATTTGAGGAGATCGTGCAGTATATGCGGTTGAAGACGCAATGCCTTTAGAGGGTAGAGAAGTTTTAGTCGCGTCACGATACTAACGTCGAATACTTTGTTGTGCAGGTTCCAACTCGCCATCTAGAGATGTTCATGAAGGAGATCTTCTGGCCGAAGTGCGTCATGCACCGCAAGTTTCGTGGAAGGCTACGGGACACCACGCTGTAGTGCAACATATCGCCCGTCTATACATATGGAATAGTGATGAGATGATATCTTTTTATGAACATAGATATAATATATACAGGGCGTCCCACGGCGATGCCACACGGAGGGAAAGTACCTTAAATATTAAAGATAGGATATTTTACTGAAAGAAGACATCGTTTAATTTTTAATAATAAGTAGAACTGCATTCACAGATTTTTTAAAATCGCCTACCTCAACCGGGAATCGAACCCGCCAAATGTGATAGTAAAATTACATGTATTTTATAATAGCGTTTGAAAGGGCTACTCATAAGCATTATTTTTTCCTAAATAACCTAGCATATTAAATGAAACTAAGATCATAAATAAATTAATTTATCAAATGCTCAAAATGTGATCCGTTCTGTTGTATACAAATTCTCACTCTTTTAATAATTTCTCTCCCTGTCGAGTTACTTATTTTTGCATGGTGGATGTTTGAAATAATACGTCTAAGTTCATTTTTTAACTCCTGCACACTGTTGTACCGGTTCCTGTAAACTAAATCTTTTACAAAATCCCATAAAAAAAAATCTAGTGGGGTTAGATCTGGGGATCTCGGTGGCCATCTAATTTGTCCAAAAGTGCCGATCCAGGAAGGAAAATTATCATTAAGAAACTCGGCTGTTCTCCTACTGTAATGTTTCATTTAATAGGAAAAAATAATGCTTATGAGTAGCACTTTCAAACGCTATTATAAAATACATGTAATTATACTATCACATTTGGCGGGTTCGATTCCCGGTTGAGGTAGGCGATTTTAAAAAAAACTGTGAATGCAGTTCTACTTATTATTAAAAATTAAACGATGTCTTCTTTCAGTAAAATATCCTATCTTTAATATTTAAGGTACTTTCCCTCCGTGTGGCATCGCCGTGGGACGCCCTGTATATAGATGCTTAAAATGTATTTAAAAAAAAAGTATGATAGACGCTACTCTCCAACAGGGACTATGTAATGTGTATAAAAATATATAATAAAATATCAGAATTACTAAAAAGTACTTATCAATAAAGCCATACAACATATAAACATAATTAATGAATGTATGAAAGATAAACTAATATTTTAAACTTAATTGAGTGAATAGTACCTACTTTTAATAATTTAAAAATAATAAAATGAAATAAATAAGTAGGTAAGTACACAAAATAACAATAAAAATGCATAACTATCACATATTTTTTATTAATTCTAGGAAGCCTTAATCCATAATAAATAAACCTTTACATATTTATTCATAAATTAAAGCAATAATTATACTATGAACAAATGTTTCGGTATTGCCGTGTGGTGCCGGCTCTGAATACCACCACCCCAATTCCTCCCGTG
Source organism: Diloba caeruleocephala (assembly GCA_947459985.1). Classification (NCBI taxonomy): domain Eukaryota; kingdom Metazoa; phylum Arthropoda; class Insecta; order Lepidoptera; family Noctuidae; genus Diloba; species Diloba caeruleocephala. The sequence continues at coordinate 23,738,681 of OX381606.1, read as the reverse complement.
GGTGTCGTAAAAGTCGACTAAGGGATTAGCCGGAGGATGGGCAGCAGCGTCCTTCGAGTATATTAACAACGCAATTGCGATCGCCAACCCGTCTACCAAGCGTGGTGATTATGGCAAAACCCCCCAATGTGCCCACAACACACCCATATCGGTCGTTGTGGTGATCTTTGGGGGAGGCCCTGTGTCCAGCAGTGGACTTCATTCGGCCGAAATGTTTTAAATAATTTATTTAATTATAATATAAATAGGTACTTGCTTAAATAATAATTTTAATTATTCCATATTCAATTTCATACATAACAAATGTAGGTGATTAGGTTCAATAAAATATAGTCGAAAGTAAAATAATATTATGTATCATCATTATTATCATCATCATTTCGGCCGAAAGTAGTCCACTGCTGGACACAGGCCTCCCCCAAAGATCACCACAACGACCGATATGGGTGTGTTGTGACCTCACGCTTGGCAGACGGGTTGGCGATCGCAGTGGAGTTGTTAATATACTCGAAGGACGCTGCTGCCCATCCTCCGGCTAATCCCTTAGTCGTCTTTTACGACACCCACGGGAGGAGATGGGGTGGTGGTATTCTGAGCCGGCACCACACGGCTAGATGGGGTGGTGGTATTCTGAGCCGGCACCACACGGCTATATAGTTATATATAATTATGTTCCGTAATCTCGTCCTCATTTAGTACTATGTAGTTTGCACCTTGCACAACTCACTGCATCACAATTTTAAAGATGAACACTTTCATCAAAAAAATTTATATAGTCTGTGGTTCCTACGCGCTCTTTCGCTATCTGTAATGTACATGTCATTGTACTTTTTTGTGCTGCTCGCTGTATACGCAACTCAAGAAAATCTTTCAATTATCCTCCTTTTTCTTCAAAAATGGGGAAATACTGGCGGAGGAGGAGGTCAACGGTGACAAGTTTATAGTGCCTTATTTTAAAAATAAACGACACCACCAATAGAGCTTTCACGAGAGGTCAGCCGGTGAGTTATTCGTTTACAAGGAAGAAGACAGGTCAACGGTGACAAGTTTATAGAGCGTTATTTTAAAAATAAACGACACCACCAATAGAGCTTTCACGAGAGGTCAGCCGGTGAGTTATTCGTTTACATTACAAGGAAGAAGACAGGTCAACGGTGACAAGTTTATAGTGCCTTATTTTAAAAATAAACGACACCACCAATAGAGCTTTCACGAGAGGTAAGCCGGTGCAGTATTCGTTTACAAGCGAAGAACGAGAGAGCTTCCACGAGAGGCTAGCCAGTTAAGTATCTTTTATTAGCAAGATAAAACGCTGTTTGATGCATCCTTAGAGCTTTCACGAGGGGTTAGCCTTGGATTTGCAGTCAGGAGCCTAGATGATTACGAAGACCTCTTCAGTCGAAGCCGAGGTAGTTTACCACACGGACAAGGACAATATTTTTCATTACATGAGCGGAGCTGATGCAGTCAAGCTCTAATGAACCAGGTGCAAACACCTTTCCGTCACCTATCATAAGTGGTTACAAATATAGTGTCTCACCTAGTGATGAAAACAGATAAAAGAAAGGAGGGGGGCAGGCTTGCAAAAATAGTGCTCACCTCTGAGATAATTCAGTAGGAATAACAGGCAATATACAAAAAAAAAAACGACTAATCATGCAGAATGGCCTTAAGAAACTAGATCCGCTATAATCAAGAAACATGGCCCTATAAATAAAGCATACAAGCATTTATGCAAAAGTCAAATCAATGCTATTATGAGACACTTAGTACTATCTCAACCCTTGAAAAGATTTTCAACAACATGATTGTACACAATGAGATGAAGACCACATTTCGCAATCAGTGATTCAACTGGATTGCTATGCAACTTATTGTATGAAGTTATAGCCTGCACATCATTGATAAATTGATATCAGAGAAGCCTGCAATCTCATAATACCTGTTTGGGGACAAACTATAGGATAAAGTAAATACCATTAAAGCTGTTCAAAATCTGGGTGAGAATGAAAGAATACTCCCAGTGAAGGTAAGTAACTATCAAAATCCCCTAAAACTTGAAACTAAAAGGGGGAGCACAACAGCTATAAATGTCTTTCCAAGCGGGCAAAACCATGTCGAGTCCAACAACATACTATGTGAATAAATTGTTGGTGTTTTTCGTGATATTCTGGCGGAGACACCACTATCCCTGTTGCTGAGGCCCTAGCCTGGATCCTGATCAATGATGAATAAGGTACATACCAATCAACTGAAATACTTTTCCTACTACTGCAATACTAGGTATCACTAAAAGTCCTACCTAGGTTAAAAGGTTATACTATACCTTTCACTAATGTTCCTGTACAAACTACTGCTCCATTAAATAACCAGGTTACTCAGAAACTGAGTAAATTTTTATCAAAATGAGAAAAGATTTTAAAAGTTGATGCAACAATTTTTTTTAAGATTTTAAAAATTGCATATTGTACTGTCAATAAGAGAATCTGATAGGAAACACTCATGTTCCCTATTTCCAGATTATTTGTATGAATTTACATGCCATCCCTTCAGGCTTAGTACAGCACCGTATGATTTTACCTAGATCATGAAACCGCTAATTTTTACATGAGATCATTGCATCGGTTATCAATCATTATTCTTGTCTTGCTGACTCCTATGAAAAGTGTAAACTAAATGTGTCCACCAACCAAAATTTCTTAGAAAATCTTGGTGTTTTCATATCAAAGAAAATATGCCTAAATGCTAAACAAAAATAGCAGAATTTGGGACCCATATTAGATTCCATGCAATTTTTTCTATCTTGCTCTCCCAGAAAAAGATAATATTTTATTTCTAAATTCTAGAGAAACCATAAACGGGTGCAAAATAATAATTATCTCAACCATAAGGTGTCCTTGTTTCAACATAGCTTAACATTGTGCATGGCCCAGCTATAGAATACATTTGACTTTATACCTACCAATGTCATGGAAAAATCTTACAACAGTAGCCTGAAAAAGTAATAGTGCAATCTTATGTATATAGAATACATTTGCACATACTTAAATGGTGGCCTCCTATATTGAAAGGAATTAAAACTAAATGAATTAACCTACACTTATATGCACAGAAACCAGTTGCTTCTGAAATAAAACAAGGTAATATTTCACTTGGAATAGATAAGAACCATAACCTATATTAATAAGATATGGGCACACACTTCAATGGCAAAGAAGCTGTGGTAGTTTTGTAGTGGTTTGATCATATTATATGTGTAGAATGCCATTGCTAATAGAGAATGAAGGTGTTTCATTCGGAAATTGAAATGGAACTATGTGGCCGTAGCCTTTGAACCACTTATAGCTAATCTTGGTAAACGATAGAATGATGTTTGCAAATGGATGTATTGCTAATTGCATCAACTATGTATCATGGGTTCCTGACCTAGATACACCATAGATGCCTCTACTCTTGAATGGCATGGGACATTCTTCTGTGTTCCCTCCATTTGCACTCATAAGTAGATTTTTATTTTTTTGGAAAATAAAAACAGAGCATTGTAATTATATATATATGGGTGTATATTAAGATATATATGTATATATATAATAAAAATTAAAAGATGTGTATCTACATATACTATTCTGCGACCTAGTATATAAAAAATTTAAAAAAAAAAAAGACGTCTATATACATACAATATACTGCGACCTAGTCGTGACTTACTGTCGTATCCTTCCAGGGAATCACAATCCTTTACACAGGATTCTAACACTGATTGCCACCACATTTTCAGGAGAGCGCGTTTCTAAGAAGTATCTCTTCAACGGACAAAATGTTAGCTTCGTTATAGAACAAAACAGGATGGCAATATTAATCTGCAATAATCAGTGAATCCCCAACTGTAAAAGTTATGATGTGCATCCCCTGGTTATATTATTCTTAGCATCTAAGTATAATTAATAATTAAAGTTTTTCCTATAGCTCACTCAACACTGAGGTCAACAATTTTTTTTTCTCCTCTTACTCTTAGGATCGCACTTGAGTAGAGATGAGAGAAGAACAAAGTTCTTTAAGCAAATATTTAAAGGTAGGGCAACAAACCCTTAGTATTATGTTGTATGTGACTTTAACATTAAGAATAATTATTGTTGAATATGTTTCCCAATGAAAGCCTGTGTGGAATTACCCAAACACAGGATCAAACCTTGTTGCTGATTTGTAAAGATAAAATTACCGTTAAAGTAGATAATATCAACATAAAAATTACAAAATGGTTAAAACATCTAGATCTTACCTTTTGTCTTACCATTGATCTTAACCATTTTTAATACTAGCATTTCTTACCAATTATTTTAAAGATAATTGCCATTAATATTTGTCCTGCAACAACCTTACTTTCTTATTTAGATGTTAATAAAATAAAGGACGAACTGTAATACATAATTATTACATTAAGGAAGCCTTATTACGGCGCCTCCACCACGTCTATTAAGCAGATGGTTGAAGTAAGTTTTTAACTAATAATGGATTGGATACTAGTAAATCTACAGCATACTACACAAAAGCAAGAAACGCCTCAACTTGGCTTGGTTTAGCAAGAGGCCAAATGTTTATTTATGATCCCAATGGCTCAAGCTATGTGTTCTATATGGATATTTCTTAAATAAATAATAAACACAAACTAAAATAAGAACCAACTTATGTGATGAATAAGTATTATAAGTACAATAATCATATAAATTAGAAATGCAAAGAATTGCACTTTTGGGAGTACGGCAGTGCTTCCGCCAAGTTTATTTTTATATGAATAATGCGAAACGTATTTTTTTTTATACCTGTTCATCTACTAAAAGTCTTAGAGGACACAAGACTGAGGTTCATAAATAATTATAATAAATTGTAATAATGTTTATTAACGAATAAACAAGGTTGATTATTAACACAACTTTCTTCTTTGAACATCTACATAGTACTAAATGAGGACGAGATTACGGAACATAATTACAAAGACCGGACTAACTTACCTAGTGACGTCCGATCCTCAATTATGTGAAGTAATCTCGTCCTCATCGAGTCCCAACCCATCCCAAATAAATCTAGAATTCTATAAAATTGCAATCTAGATCCCTGCTGAAAGTTGTGTTCTTATGCTTTGAATTAATTACATGTACATTACAGATAGCGAAAGAGCGCGTAGGAACCACAGACTATATTAAAATTTTTGATGAAAGTGTTCATCTTTAAAATTGTGATGCAGTGAGTTGTGCAAGGTGCAAACTACATAGTACTAAATGAGGACGAGATTACTTGTTGTTTGGGATTTTATTAATTTAATAACCGGATTCCAAACAGGTGGTACCTGCCAACCATCTTCTCTATTAAAATTAGGATGTTTTTTAATTTCAATAGCCTCTCGAAACATTCTTGGTACATAACGGTTCTCTTTCGCGAGGACTTGAGGATGATCAAATCGAAGAAAATGGTTGGGTTTGCCTAAGGCATGTTCACACACTGCGGACTTTGTGATGCGTCTATGCTTGACGTCAGCTATGTGTTCTTTAATTCTGGTGGCTATACTACGCTTTGTTTGCCCTATGTATGACAACCCACAATCACAGTCAATCTTGTAGACCCCTGCATCTTGTAGAGGAATGTGACACTTCACGGGTTTCAGAAGTTGGCTTATCTTTTTATGTGGCTTGAAATAGGTTTTAATAGAAGCACGCTTCAAGATATGACCAATTCTGTCCGTGACTCCCTTGATGAATGGTAAGACTGCAGGTCTCCGATCAACCGTGGTGGGTTTCGGGCGGCTTCTGCGACGGGGATGTGGCGCTCTTAAATTGTTATTTCGAAGAACTTGCTTCACATGGTTAAGCTCCCCTGCCAGGTGGTCGGCGTCGCAGATGCCGTGTGCTCTCTGTAACAAAGATTTAGCCACGGTAGCTAAAACGTAAACTTTATTTGTAACAAGCGATCCACCGACGGACGTTAACTATCAGCCAAATTTAACAGTAATTTTCAATTGAAGAATGCCTAAAGATCATTCAAATAAAGCTGGCTGTGTCTATTACAAAGAAGTATTCACAAAGAAGACCAAAGAATATATATGTCATACTTAATCGAATAATTTATAATTTCCATATCCTAAAGTAAAAAATATTAACTAAATATGGAAGATAAAATATTTCTGTTATGTTCACTACAGACTAACCATTCAAAGCGAAGTATTATTGGCAATAAGGTGAATAAACTCGCTTCCTCCTTTGCCCCCGTTCCATGCGATAACAAAGATACCTTGACAGTCTCATCCATAATAATTATTTAACTACTGACGTGTAAGACTGCCCAGTCAATACGAATAAGTATTATCACCTTTTTGATAATGGAATGTTGAGAACGAAGAAAGTCGTCGACCTGATGATGAATATTATGATCAAAGTAGATTCGGAGAAAATTTTGGACTTGTATACGTGTATACATAATGTGGAGTGTACCTGTGACTTAGGCATTTAGTTCGACGCTGGAGAAAGATCTTAGATTTCGATGTCTAAAAGTAGTTGTCCCGTAGAGATCTACAATAAATTACGTTTACATAGTACATTTTCACTTTAAATATAAAATAGAATGGAATAGAGAATATAATTATTTATTCAGTAAATCTATTTCTTTTTTATAACTTTGCCCCACTCTAGGATTTCTCCTGTGTCGTGGATGCGTTTACAGACACAAATTCCACACACAATACACCCAGACCCGAAACAACTACCTGCAGATCATACAAATATTTTTTCCGTTCGGGAATCCAACCCGCGACCCAGTGCGCAGCAGCCGACTGTATCAGCCACTGCACCAACCATGCCGTCAAATAGGTCCTAACAGACACTTTTAGACGTCATATTGAAACAACGCAGGGCGTTTCGCTACATGACAACCTCTGAGAAAAAATGCCGAAAGAAACTCAGGGTTAGGTCTTTACTGACATTTTTTTAAATGTGTTTACAAATCTGTACTTAAGTTTTAAACGTCTTTACGTAAATCTTATAACAGTGATCTATACATTGATAAAAGGTAAGCATGGCAAAAGTCATGGGATACTCATACCCAACTTAACTGTCCGGTAGTTGTGGTATAGTATACGGGTATGCAACCCCGGCTTCCCTAGCTATTACTGTCCTATCCCTTATCCTTCTGGGCGGTAATATCCTCATTTCCTATTTCCCACTCTAACTTACCAATCTTCCTTTTCACACCACCTATCCTTCCCTTTCCCTATTCCTACCCTCTCCGCCAATCCAACGTCTGCCGCGCGGATGGATGCATGGCTAGGGGCAAGCCTAGTCGTTAGCGTGCCACACTGCCCTGGGACCGGGCGACCCAGAATTAGGCTAGCCTTACCCTGGCATGCGGGGCTCTGCTGGGGTGGACAAACCATTCCCTTGCTATTCGTGGGAACGCAATGGATAATAATAATAATTTAATTAACCAAAATGGCGGCGATGTGGTTCGCCACCCATCACGTCTCGTCTCTCGCGGGGGCGAAAAGCGGCCCATGGAGAGCCGCTTCGCTACGTTGAATGTAAGAGGAGGAATGGATGGTAAGGTAGATGAAGTATGTCAGATGATGGATGAACGATGCATAGATATTCTGTGCGTGAACGAAACCAAGAGGAAAGGATGTGACACCACGGTTCATGGTCCCTACACGGCATACTGGTCGGGAGTCCCCCAAACCAGCCGAGGCTGTCAGGGAGTTGGTGTAATTCTTTCCTCTCGAATAGCTGAATGCGTGAAGGAGCATGAATGTGTAAGCCCAAGACTCCTCTGGATTAGGTTAAAAGTCGGACTCACTCGCTTGTTTATCCTTGGGGTCTATGCACCGACGGATCAGCGCGGAGGTGGGTCAATAAAAGCCCAACAAGAGAGAGAGGAATTTTGGGATAGCATGAGAGAGGTCTTGAATAAATGCGGAGAAAATGAACGGATCGTAATGTTAGGAGACTTTAATGGGTGGGTTGGAGTAAAGCGTGATGGGTATGAAGGAGTTCTGGGTAGGTTTGGGGACGAGAGAGTGAATGACAATGGGAGAAGCCTGCTTGAAGTATGCTTGGAATGGAATCTTTACGTGACCAACACAATGTTTGACCACAAAAAGATCCATTTGTATACAAGAGATGAGGGTGAGTCTAGAAGTATGATTGATTTTGTAATTGTGGATGATAGACTGAGGAAGAAAGTGCTAGACACTCGGGCATACCGCGGTGTAGGCCTCGACACAGACCACTTCCTGGTCATAGCCCGAATGCGTGGCCTCTTTAAACGGTGGCGACACCGAGGGGCCGAGCCTACGAGTGTTTTGGACAGAGTAAAAGTGGAAAATCTACAAGAAAAAGAAAAGAAAGATGAGTATGTAGAGAAACTGAAAGAAAGTTTTAAAGGCATGGAAGAGTTAGGTGTGATTGAGGATTTGTGGGAGACATTTAAGAAAGGGGTCGTGAATGTTGCTATTGAGGTATGCGGGGTAGCTAAAAGAAGGAAAGGAAGAAAGAACTATAATGTGTGGATGGATAAAGATGTACAAAGGGCTGTGCAAGAAAAGAAGAAAGCGTGGTTGGATTGGTTAGCAACAAAAGCTAACCAAAAAGTTTGGAAGGCAACGGATAACGAGATAAAGGAAGCAAGAACGAAGTATAAAAGATTGAAATCAGCAGCGAAAGAAGTTGTGTCTAGAAAGAAAGAAGAACGAAAGGATGATTTTGATAGGAGGCTCACTGAAGATTTCCAGTCAAACATCAAGTTTTTCTGGAAATCGATCAAAACAGCCAGAGGAAAATCTTCTACCTCGGAGCTGAGTACAATCAGGAGTCAAGATGGGAGCATTATAAAAGGAGAAGAATGTGTGTTAAAGAGATGGAAAGAGTATTTTGAAAGTTTGTTTGAAAGAGAGGAAGAACAGATACAACGTCCGACACCTTCCATGGAAACTGATATAAATGATGATGAAAGTGAGATAAGCATGGATGAAATAGTGAAAGCGTTGGAAAGAATGAGATTAGGTAAGGCTGCAGGGTATGACAGGATTACCGTCGAGATGCTGAGGGCTGGACAGGGCATAGTGGCTAGCCAGCTGTACCACCTTTTCAATTTATGCTGGCGAAATGGGCAAGTACCGGGAGACTGGTGCAAAGCCGTAATCGTGCCATTGTATAAGGGAAAAGGGTCACGGCAGGACTGCATAAATTACCGCGGTATAAGCCTTCTCAGCGTCGTCAGTAAATTGTATGCGAAAGTGTTGATTGAAAGGGTTGTGAATGAAACAGACGAAAAAGTATGGGATGCACAAGCGGGATTTAGAAAGGGAATGGGATGTACGGATCAGGTCTTTTCCCTGCGGTGTATAGCCGAAAAGTGTTTAGCTAAAAACAAGAAAAGCTATTGCGCCTTCGTTGATTTAGAAAAGGCCTATGATAGAGTGGTGAGGAATGAATTGTGGTCAGCATTGTCCGTGAACGGTGTGAGCAGTAATCTCATACGAGCACTGCAATCTCTTTATAGGGATTCTAGTGCTTGTGTAAGGATAAACGGGGCGTACACTGAATGGTTTAGTATCGAAAAGGGTGTTAGACAGGGATGTGTAGCGTCACCGTGGCTGTTTAATCTGTTCATGAACAATTGCTTGACAGATTTAAAAGAGAATGAAAGTGGGTTGAGAATGAATGAGTTACTCGTCAAATGTTTTCTCTATGCTGATGACCAAGTATTACTTGCGTCCTCGGCAGAGGAGTTGCAGGAGATGGTAACTGCTATGAGTGGAGCTCTTGTTAGAAAGGGAATGAAGATAAATGTAAAGAAGACGAAAGTGATGGTGTTTGAAAGAGATGATGCAGTGACAGACTGCAATATCGTGATTGGAGATGAACAAATTGAACAGGTGAATGAGTTTGTGTATCTGGGTTCAAAGTTTACAAGAGATGGAAAGTGTGAGAGTGATATTGAAAGAAGAGTGAATGCAGGAAACATGGTGAATGGAGCTTTGCACTCCTTTATGAACAGTCGGAAGGTGTCTAACAAGGCTCGTTTGGCTGTGCATGAGGGGGTGTTGGTTCCGACACTCATGTACGGAAGTGAAAGTTGGGTATGGCAGAAGAAACATGAAAGCAGAATAAATGCAGTTGAGATGAGAGCGTTAAGAAGTATGATAGGAGTTAAACTGAGTGACAGGATAAGGAATGGTGAGATAAGAAAACGTTGTGGTCTGAAAGAAGATGTAGTGACAAAAATTGAGAAAGGCATGCTGAGATGGTTTGGCCATGTTGAGAGAATGAATGAAGAACGATTGACGAAAAAGGTGTATAAGGCGAGTGTGAATGAAAGTGCTGGAAGGGGTAGACCTAGGCGGACGTTTCAAGACCAAATTAGGGACGTCTTGGAAAAAGGCCAGGTCAAGAGTACCCTAAACCGAAGAGCATGTATGAAGGGAATAATGAAAGTGGACGAAGCGAAACAAGTATGTAAGGATCGTAGCAAGTGGAAAGAAGTGGTCTCTGCCTACCCCTACGGGAGAGAGGCGTGATTATATGTATGTATGTATGTATGGCAGCTACTAATGCAAGTATTTCTTCAGATGTATTTGGTTTCCAGAGAAGAAAGAACTAGCGCTATATGTTATATTAATTTACTAAAGTCGCCTCTTCTAGTCTAATACATTTCCTTTTTTATACAGTCTGGTAACGGGATTAGCAAGTCATTCACCTGGTGGCAAGCGTCATACCTGCCCGTAACAATTGTAATGCTTCCCAGGACAAGTCTTGCGCAGCACCGCACTGCAAAGTCAAAGTTTTTTATTTCAAATAAACCAAATATTGGCACTTATGAAAAGTCAGAATCTAAGTTGCACGGTTCCAAATAGTTGATCTCGTGGAGAAAAGCCGGCAAGCAACTCCATGCATACTCTTTTAAAATAATTGAGATTACGATGTTGATTGATACAAATTATTGTAAAACATATACCGAGAAAAATGTAGGACAATGTGTAAAGATGGAACATACCACAATAATAAATTATTTGCCGTGGCAGTTAAAGGCTCACCTATCCCAACAGACGGCACCTATTCACGAGCATGACCCATGTATCAGCATCGCTTAGCTCAACCATATTGTAGGGAACCGAACGACCCGATACACAACACCACCGCCAGCAAGACATTTTAGTGAGCATGACAGACCAATACAGCCAAGTAAAAGACAATCAATATTAGTACTAAAAATAACATCAATGGCTACATGATTCTCACACATTTATAATCATTTAATCTCTCACATATAATTTAATGTTACAAGAACATTATTAACAATAACTAATAGTCAATGTCATAACATTAAATATAAGAAACTAACATTAAAGCAAATGAAATTTTAAATGAATTCGTTCAAGATAATGTCAAGTTATTAAATATAAGTAAATAACATAACAAATGCAATTTTAAATGAGTCATGTCAACTTATTTTACATTAATAATATAATCAATTCCAATCTTTAAATATTAAACCCTTGATTGCAAGTTAAAACACTTGCAATCATATCAAATATAAAATGTTTTAAAATAAATTATACTGCGCCAGCGGGTCGCAGTGTGCAGAAGGGAATCGTATGCCAGACATCTTTATCATCGATGTAATGATTTATGCTATAGTAGGCCTTCGACATTAAAACACGTTTAATCAAAGATTTGAACTGTACTTCTGGCAAATCGGTAATACTAGAAGGAATTTTGTTGAAGCTGCGCTCGTCACATCGAGACATTAAGTTATCGAGTCTCTTATACCCAATAATTTCACTAGCTACAGTGAAGCGGAGCACAGTAATGTCTAAAGTTTAAACACTACTCCTTAGCGGCGAATATGTTTGCACTGGCACTGGGTTAATAGCCTCTTGAAATAAGAGACCCGTAAATTATTACGGGACGATAAAATAACTGAAACTTTAAATTCATTATTTATGAGTTCAATTAAAATGTATTAAATACTTTTGTGAGAATATACTTATAGAAGCACACCGAAAGCCGAAAGACTGGATCCGAGTAGGGTAAATAATTGAACTACACAACAAGTAGGATAAACATCTATCTGATGGCAGAACTTACCTTTGTTTTTTATCGTGTGGAAATCGTCAACGCCTGGGGTGTGGGATTATCTCGCACATTCACCGCAGCCCAGCAGGTCCCGGCGCGCAATTCTTTCTTCCTTGCGAATTCTATTTCAGTAGCATTTACCTTTTCCATTATTGAGATAGAAATAAATGAATATTATCGTTTTTCAATAACAAAAGCTACTGTACAAATATGTGGTCTGCGGGTAGTTGATGTTATCATCGATTACCAAGTATATTAGGATTGTTACATAATGAGATCCGACTCGACTTCAGTCGTAATTACTGATGAAGAAATCTAATGATTTAATGTCAGTACTCTTTCATTCGTTCTTTCACATCAATCGAAGGGCGTCCACCGCTGAACAAAGGCCACCCGTAGACTTACACAATGACAGTATTTTAGTTATATCATTTGAGGGGAGTTTGTCATTACTCACGTCATTACGCTTGGCAGACATTTTCACAGGGTTTGGGAGTGCAGTATGGCTACTGTTCCACAGAAGGAGCGCTGCTGCCCATCCTTCTGGTTTAGAATCACTTAGTCGCCTTCACGGCACCCATGCTAGGGATAGAGTGGTGCTATATTCTAAATTCGAACACCACACTATGGAATATTTCGTCAGTGCTTGGTATTCTTATTATTTAAAAGTGGAAGTTAGATTCAGAGCTACAGTAGGCCCTGAATGTAACTATCTAGTAGTAAACTATTCGATGCCTAATAAATGTTTAAGCTTCTTAATTATTAATTTATTAGTCGACGACACTGTTGCAATGATGTATTAAGTTACCTATGTACATTTCCGTTCATAAATCACGGTAACCGTTTACCATCCGGCGAGCTATAAGCTTGTTTGCAACATTAGTGATATAAAAAAATGTTCATATAATTACAATAAAGTATTAAAAAACGACAGAATGCTTGAATGAATCAGCTGCTCTCCTAAAACAATTACATGAAGCCCGAGATTATTTGAATTGATTATTAACTGAAACTAATTATTTGCTGACGAAAAGTCAGGTGAAATCAGCGGTAAGCTTGAGGATAATTTCTCGAAATATCTACTTATATCCTAATTCAAAACCGAAGATTCTCAAGATAATATGAGAATGCTAAAAAAGCATTCTTGATTCTCGCATAATCGAAAACGACTCAACGATTATAACTGAAGCAAAACTTTTCCTACAGGCTGATTTCCTGCTGGCATGTTTATACTGAATATTTCCATCGCAAGTGTCCCATGTCGTCATCGCCCAGTCAAAATATTATCAGTTCCTTGAAATTTAATGTTGTCGCATTATAACAAACAAGAATTATTATCCGGCTGTTGAAAGGTAATAAACAATTAATAAACCTGGACTTTGACCGGCACCAATCTACCGTTATTATGAAGACTTAATATTATTCTTGTATTACAATTAAACTTCTTCATTGTTTAATGTTTTGTGTACACCCTTTAACGTCTATTGTTATACATTACAGGTAATTGTTTCATATGTATTTACAATTGTTAAAGTGACATACATAGTCCATGAAGTCGACACAATTTACATATGTAAATTCAATAAATCATTCAGTACGAAAAAAAAAGCAATTTATGGCCAGCAGAGGAACACAGACCGATTTGTTAATATTTTCTATTCTTATAGCTATGCATTTAGCGCAACTATGGGGCTAATACTTTTATCAACATTTCCTTTCATATTTCTCTGTGTATTGTTTGTGATGTCTCACTTTTAATATTATCTCTGAATAAATGATTTCTTTCTTTCTTTCTATTCATTTCACTAAACAAAAAATCACCATCAACGTATAGCACTAAATAATGCTTACAAAGGTAGCTAGCATATGTGCTGGAATAAGCTTGTTAGCAATCGACTCACCAGCAAAAAGAAGCACTCAATAATATTTCTCATATCCATAAGAAAATGCCGCAGCTGCCCAGATCACTCGATCATGCACATGCAATCAAAAGCAGCGTGACCATAATGTTGCACTCGTTGCAGCTTCTATCAACATCAGGCTAAGTGCTTAAAATAGTTGAAATGCGTCAAAATATTGGCATTGATCTTCGGAAACGATCGAGTAATATTTGCACGCTTTACTATTATTTGTTTAATGTATTTGATATTACCTTGATTATTTAGTTTACCAAAAGGCAATTAAGTTTGGCAATAAACTTTAGTTACCATTGATGTCGAGAACGAAAATAAACGTTGCGGGTGTAATTGGAAAGAAATATTATTAACACAGTTTTAAGACATCGTAAACTACTAAGATGGCGCCAAATATATCATTTTACGCGAATGATCATCAAGGGGCTGAGAAACAACACACGGACAGGCTACATCCGCTTGTACGTAAGTAATGCGTTTAACAACTCAACTTCTAATTAACAGCTTGAAAAATATATAGTCCTAAATAAATTGCAACATATACGTAACATCTATTTTTTTTTTAAAGTGGTTTGTCTTTTGTTGCTCGTCCTTAAAATTACCGATACACAATATCTAAACAACAGCCAGATACATTCTCGAAATGTAACCACTCAACTCACTCCTTAATAGTAATTAACTAGTATTTCTCATGGAACTAATAAAGCTTATCGAACAAAGAATAATCTTCTTTTCGTGTCACTCTCTCCCTCTCTCTCTCTCGTTTATATGTAAAATTATATTTTGTATATTAATAAAACTTTATATTTTATTCATATTTTTATATAAAATATAAATCGATTTTTTTGTTTTATTCATGCTAAATAGAAAATTAGAAACTAAGCAATTGACTAACAAAACATTTATATGATATCCTATTAATGTACATAGTTAGCTTAATTTCACGTGGGAATAGCTCAAGCCGTCGTGAAAAGATTAGGGACTCACTATGCAACGGGCTAGATAGACAGGGTGCGCCGGACGTATTTAGGTATCATCGCTCGCTTCATGCGCCATAACATTAACAATCATTGATGCTGATAGAAAGAAAATCTTATTGTTTACAGTCGTAATAAACTTACTTCAATATTTTTTTTGTTTAACGTTTAAAAAAGTACATAAAAATAGATAAGTGACCAAGCATTCGTAAACCACAAGGGTTTGTAATTAATACTAGCAGTAGTCAACTTCGATAATTTTAATAAACAAATAATATAGTGTACGAGAGTAAACTGAAAATTGGTGAGAGCATTTCCAAGCAATTAGCATTCCATGTGCTCCAAGAAGTAAGACTTAAGTTTAAAGTCACAATGCAAATTAGAAGGTAAGTCATTAATTAACAGAGGAACAAGATATAAAATAAATGAACAATAAACAGAAATGTCATGTAACCGTTTTATCCAACCTCAACATTGCCAGATTCAACAACAAAACGATACATCATGAACTAAATTTGAAATTGGATTAGAACTTCAACTTTATTTTGAAAACTAAAATCTTCATAATAAAATCTAATTTTATTATGAAGATCATTTTACTCTACCGGATACTGTTAACAATACTATTAATTTCTTTAACCTTTATGCCTACACCGAATCGTCCTTCGGAGAGACCTATCGAATGAACCATAAAGCATGACCCAAAACACTGAATTGTTAACTTATTCAATAACAGTGGTACAATACATAATATCGTCTATTATACAGCCCTATTATTACATACATAAAAGCCTGAATTGTATTGAATTACTAATAATCGAAGTTTTAACTTTGAATGGCTTTATTTAATAATTATATTAACGCATAAGAATTTGCCGTGTGGTGCCGGCTCAGAATGCCACCACCCCATTTCCTCCCATGGGTGTCGTAAAAGTCGACTAAGGGATTAGTCGGAGGATGGGCAGCAGCGTCCTTCGAGTACATTAACAACTCAACTGCGATCGCCAACCCGCCTGCCAAGCGTGGCGATTATGGCAAAACCCCCCAATGTGCTCACAACACATCCATATCGGTGGTTGTGGTGATCTTTGGGGGAGGCCTGTGTCCAGCAGTGGACTTCATTCGGCCGAAATGATGATAAGAAAATTAAGCTGTGAGAACCTGCAAGGACGTAGGTATTATGAAAGATATGCCTTGAATTTTAGCTGAATTCAAGCAACACTCCACGGCGGCTTAAGTCAATTGGGTGCCTCAAACATTAATCATTTTGGGGCCCCCGAACTGAAGTAGAAAAGTAGAAATAGAAGTTGAAAGAAAACGTGAAATTCGGGCCCTGTGGTTTTCTGGCGCCGTACGCATCGCTTAGTCCATCAGCATCATATAAGCCAAAAGATGTCCACTACTGATCAAAGGGTTTCCCCGTAGTCGACCGGTTACATACCGTGTATCGTTATTGAAGTGAAAATTTCTTTTAGCGCGGTACGCATATTTTTAGATGAGATAAAATCTCTGGATTCGCGACACCGTTACGAGATGCTAGACGTTTAGTTTGGCGTTTCGCCGTCGGGATCGCATTAACCCTAGTACCCATCTAAAAAATGTCTAACGCGCCAAAATAAGTTTTCACTTCTGTCGGCACTCCCGGAGTGCAACCCGTATTTTTTTATAGGGGGAATTTGCCAGCCATCACCTCGCTTAGCAGGTGGGTTAGAGAGCGCAGAATGGCTGCTGTTCCAAATAAAATACAATAAGGACATTGTTGTCCATCCCTCTAGTTCAAAGTCCCTAAGTCTACCTTACCTTACCCATTGAAGAAGATGGAGTAGTTTTATATTCTTAACGTGGTTACCATACGTATTGATCAGCCCGCCGAACTTACCCATAACCAACCACTGACATCACTTACTATTACAAAAAAAAATAGTCATTTTCACATTATTAATTATATCGGGTGTGTAAATGGGAAACCTGTGAAACCGGTGAATAAATTTAAAAGAAAAACCTGTCTAACTTTGAGTTTCAATCGTTTTAAGTTTATAACCATCATATCGGAGTAATATAATATAAGTAATATAATCTGGAATATATAAGATATTGAAAATCGAACTTTTTGTTTATTTCGTAATTTATTTAGTCTTTATAGAATATAATTACATATTATCATTATAATCATTTTCATAATGAATATAATCATTATAATAACATGGTTTCATCATATCAGCCAAAAGACGTCCACTGCTGAACAAAGGCCTCCCCCTTAGATTTTCACAACGAGCGGTCACACGCCGCTCTCATCCAACGACTCCCAGCGACCTTCACCAGGTCGTCTGGCCACCTCGTTGGAGGTCTCATCCCACGCTGCGTTTTCCGGTGCGCGGTCTCCATTCGAGAACCTTTGTGCCCCAACGGCCATCAGTTCTACGAGCAATGTGCCCTGCCCATTGCCACTTCAGTTTACTAATCCTTTCAGCTATGTCGACAACTATAGTTCTTCTACGGATCTCCTCATTTCTGATTCGATCTCGTAGAGAAACACCAAGCATAGCTCTCTCCATAGCTCCCTGAGTGACCTTGAGCTTAGTTATGAGGCCCATTGTGAGTGACCACGTCTCTGTTCCATATGTCATCACTGGCAACACACACTGGTTAAAGGCTGTCGTATTGAGGCATTGCGGTATTGTTGACAAAAAGACGTTGCGAAGTTTCCCAAACGCTTCTTGCGTTGGTCTTCTTAAAGTTGGACCTACCTAACTGGACAGTTTGTCCCAGGTAGACATACTCGTCAACAGCTTCGAGAACAGAGCTCCCAACGGATATTGGGATGGGCACGTCATGGGCATTTGACATGACTTTTGTCTTGCCCATGTTCAGTTTAAGGCCCACCTGTTGAGATCATCGAGCATTGTGCTGAGCTCTTGCAGCGATTCTGCCATGACTACGATGTCATCGGCAAATCTAAGGTGAGTGATATACTTGCCATTGATTTTAATGCCAAATTACTTCCGCTCCAGTAGCTTGAAGGCACCCTTCATTGCAGCGGTAAACTTCTCTCTGCAATGGAATTGCCCCCGTGCTCTGTTCATGTCTTGGACTGACATGGTGGCGTTTCTGTATAAGCACTTCAACACTTCGTGTACACATGTACCGATAGTCAATCTGGCACCACTGCAGAGATTGTAGCACTGCCCAGGTTTCGATCGAATCGAAGGCTTTCTCATAGTCCACAAACGCCAAGCATAGTGGCAGATTACACTCCTCGGTCTTCTGTATAAACTGCCGCAGTGTATGGATGTGGTCTATGGTACTGAAACCTTTTCTGAATATGGTTTACGTAGCTATATATCTGGTATATTGGTTGGTTGTTTGAAATTTTATTACACTGGGTTATAATAACATTATTTACGTACGTACCGCTCGTTGTGGAAATCTAAGGGGGAGGCCTTTGTTCAGCAGTGGACGTCCTGTGGCTGATATGATGATACCTAACTATGTATGTCCGATAGAAGTTTAACCAACTCTATTATGTTAAGGGCAGTACAGACGGCTACACATCATGCTATACAAAACCAGTTTACCCTGATCTCTCATCAAACTGAAAGCCTATACAATGTGAGATCAGCTTATATAGCTATATCTGTTGCCGTGTGTACGTATTATGAAGTCAACATTGCTTTTGCCTGTATCTCAGTAATTTTTCCAGGATGTTACCATAATGCATACTTCTAAAGATGCATTTACGTTATACCTACCACAAATTTCCTTGTATATACTTGCCTATAATTATTTACATTTACCTTTTCCTAAATATATATACGTATATTTATGTATTTTAGTTTAACCTACAAACGTTTATTGATATTAAATTTTCTTAAATTACCTGCAAATTATATAATACATCGCCTGTTAATTTAGATTTAATTTTCACATTACTCCCGCAAGACTAAAATCTAACGATGCTAATTAAAATTCGATTAGTGTCAGTGAGATAGACAGATCAAGACGAGAACGTTGACCCGCCGAACTTTTCGTTCGTTAATCTTGCACTCAAGTGCCTCCCAGCGTTCTTCACTGTGTGCCGACTATCGAGTCGGTGGACGGTCAAGGGTCTTGTACGAGAAAAACACGCCCCACAGCTTCCAAATGAAGAATCGCTTTATATCGTTAGGACATCGGCCTAGAAAAAATCTTCATAGCGTATCGTGAAATAGCGTATAATGAATACGGATTGATTAATGCTTCTACCTTTGATTTTTATTTCTTATTAATTATCACCGAGATGTTTTCCTAACTTTTAGTGTCTATAAAGCGAGTTCCCGTTTTATAATTTCAAAGGCCGTTTATAATGTCTTGTGTTTACTCAACAAATAAATGAACTTTTATAATCCGCCTAGACTGAAATAAAAGTTTATAATAAGCAAGGTAAGTTCTATACTGACCTAGAGATATCAAAGAATATGTGATTAGTTTATATTTGATACTGTACGCATTAGCATTAGAGATTATCTAAAGAGGTAACCAGATCGCCTGACCTTAAACTGAAAAACATAAACACTTCCTGGCGCCGACCCTGGATAAAGATTGTACTATTCATTCGAGTAGGTCTAATGTTGGGGTCAATGGTACATTACTCGATTTAGATAGGATTTTAGCTCTATTGTAAATGGTTACTGTTACGTTCCCCGTATCAAATTCAACAAATCACGTATAGAATTAGACAGTTCATGCATGGTACCTAACCTATAGGTAATTTAGAGATAATTGAAATGTAATTGTCCGATGTTGGCAACCCATCGATTAAGGTTTAAACAACCTGAGAACTGTATAACAATAGCAAGCTGTAGCCTCATGCCGACGAAAGGTATTCTCGTCGGAATAAGGCCGTTGAAAAAGTAGCAAACCTTTTATTTTATATGGATTTTAACTATAGCATTATAATATAAAGCAGTTATAGTCTAGTGGTTGAACGCTGCCCTTCGATACAGGAGGGTATGAGTTCGATCCCGGGCCGCACCCCTGACTTTTCAGATTCATGTGCGTATCAGAATTTGATTATCCCTTGCGTTAACGGTGAAGGAAAACATTATGAGGAAACCTGCATACCCGAGGGGACTCACGGGGAAATTTTCTCAATGGTTTATGTAGTCCGCCAACCCGCACTACTAAGACCTAGAAAAGGCCCGTGGCCGGCAATATGACTGTAATGGGTTGATTGATTGCTCTATTTTAAATTCGAATGTAATCGAATGACAAATAGTGTTATTTCAGTTTTGGTCAATTATTATATGGCGGGTGTATGATTGTGATCCGTGTAATCCGTGAGGGAGACCCTATCGCAAGGTCGTGGGCAAGTTGCGCCTGGGGGTCCCCCGGTGACCGAAACCATGGCCTCGGATTTGCTGTAGGGAGTACTTTCAAGGCTCTTTCCGGCGGTCCGAGATCATCCCGGTTGTCGTCCCCAGCAGCCACAACCACCAAGGCAACTCACTCCGCAACAGTTTTCAGTAGTAGATTCTGCGCGTTGCGGCAGTGGTTCAGGTTGCCCTGTAGAACTCTTAGAGCTAGGAATTATCGGCCTCTATTGCCTCGGTGTGGTGTCCGTAAGAATATAGCACCAGTCCATCTCCTCCCGTGGAGGTCTTAAAAGTCGACTAAGGGACTCTTAACCAGAGGGATGGGCAGCAGCGTCCCTTTTGCTGAACAGTAGGACTTCTACACTCACCGACCCGCCTATAAAGCTTGGTGAGTATCGGCAAATTCCGACACGATTAATACACCGGCCTCCAGTTCCCGGCAGCCCCGCTATTCCTGGTCATGGTAGCGGCCATGGTAACGGCGGGTGCTAAAAATCTCCGGAGGGGATCCGAGTTCAAGACAAGACTAAACGGTAATACTGCAAAGGCCGTGTCGCCAATGCCCTGGCCGATGCCCACCCCACACAAAAACGCGAGGCGGACGCCACGGATGAGCGGTGAATGTCACCCACCTTCATTTCCTCGAGCCGACAGCCGCGCGCCGCCGCAATGACATCAGCCACCTCCTCAAGCGTAATGGCGTTCAGGTCGCGTACCCTCAACTCCGCCGTCTTTATCAGCCACGCAACCCACACGGCAAAGACGGGGGAGAGCACCTCCCGCATGCGGCGCGTCAGGCTATCAGCCTTTATGCTGCAGTCCTCACCCGCGACGGACAGCACCATTCCACCGCTTGTTGCAGCCGCAGCGGGCGCCGCATTTCAGCAGGCATCGCTGGCAAATCACCGCATTGCGGCCTTTCTATTTCTTCTTTTCCTGTGTCCGAGTCGCAGGGGAAGTATCCGGCACTTCTGCCGATGCACTAGACGGTGCCTTGGTTGCGGTCATACCCGTCGTCGCACCAGACGGGCATATGCCATTATTACTGTATAATTTCTGCGACCATATAATAATCATATACATTCTAGTTTAAATTTCAGTTGATATCTCTTCAACGTAATGAATAAAAACACGACTACAGAAATATTGTCAAATCTAAGATAATTAAACAAATTCCCTTTTTTTTATCGTGGGGAAATGGTTAAATCGTTCTAGGGAAATCGTCATGGATATCCTCCGTCCTGAGGATGGCGGAGCCAGAATCTTGCCACCTAAAACCATCATGGTGTTCCTTCGACGTGCCTTATCCGACGATTTACCTAAGAGGTTTGGGATTTGGAAGTATTATTTACGGGATCGCAGCCAAGCTGTAACAGTAAAAGGATATTGCTCCACATTTCATCCAGTCACCTCTGGGGTGCCTCAGGGTTCTCATCTCGGATCCATGCTTTTTAATATATATAAATTATTTTATTCAAGAATTTCAACACTCAAATACTCGGCAATACGCAGATGATAAAAATATTTAAAGTTATTAAACATGAAAGTGACTGTGTACTATTACAAAATGACCTGGACAGATTACAGGCCTATTGTCGTAATAATTTCATACAACTCAACTCTAAAAAATGTGCAGTTATATCGTTTACTCGCAAAAAGAAACTTATCAAATACAATTATTGTCTTCATAACGATGTGTTAAATCGAGTGACCGAGCTGAGAGAACTGGGTATGCAACTAGATGAAAAGTTATTATTTAAATCCCATGAAACCAAAATTACAGAAAAGGCTTACCAAATGCTTGGCTTTGTGCTGCGAGTCTGTCGTGATTTTAAAGATTCATATACATTACTTAACCTTTACGATTCTCTGATACGATCAGGTCTGGAATATTGCTCAACAGTGTGGAACCCACAGTACTCTGTCTGCATTGACGCTATAGAAAGAATCCAAAATAAATTTATAAAACATCTTAAATATAGATCAAGTGAATTCAAGTTCAGCACTTTAAAAGTTGCTTAGTCTTGAACAACGCCGTAAAGAGAGAGACCAAGTACATATAAGATTCTACATAATCATAGTGATTCCCCTTATTTATTAAGCAAAATTCAGTTCAGATGTCAACGTACACATAAGAAAGAGATTTATTTTCCACTTTCCTTTTAAAAATTCTAGGTATTGCTCTAACCTATTCATAAATAGATCTTGTAAAATTTATGATAGAGACTATAGTCATATTGATATTTTTAATGAAAGTTTAGAAGGTACCTGTCGAAATAGATAGTGTTACAATATGTATCTCCAGTCTTTATTATTTATTCTTAATTATTTATGTTCCCATATTTTCCTTCTGTTTTAACAGGCTTGTTTTGGTGGTATTGCCATATTATTGTTTTATGCTTGACGCTAAATGTTTCCATAAGCGTAATTTCAAACTTTGGACTTTGGAGTCTTAGCAGGTTCCTTTATAGTGTTTACAAATGGTGATATCACTTATATTATATTGTAAATTTGTGGAAAGTTTTTTGGTTTAAGTATTGTATTATGTATTTAAAATTCATATTGTAAAACAGTATGTTTCCCTCAAAAATAAATAAATTAAATTAGCTCATGCATTTATTGCGCCCCTGGCAGGTCCTGGACCTCCTATCGTTTCCTGACTCCACTCACCTGTACGGCCTGACCCCACACAGACTAACAAATTCCTTACTGTATCATAGTTTGTTAACAACCATTAGGTCTGGAAATCTTACTTGCTGTTCATACTTTTACCACTAAATTGTCAACTGTCTTGGTGCTATCTGAAAAATAGAAAGAATAAAATAGAATAAAATGTAAATGTCGCTGCATTGTGCTGAGATAGGGACCTTTTAGGCCTCGTCCAGGTTGTCTTAATTTTGTTATATATTAATTTTTTACCTTACATTATTTGTAATTTCCTATGCGAGTCCATAATAAAACGGTTTGCTTTTTTCTTACTATCTTCTTTATTACTTCTATGACTTACAATTCAGGTAGAATACAAAATAATGCAGCAAATATATTGTACGACAGCAGTTCGTAAAGGTTGGTAACAAGTTACGTAATCATTTGTTATTGCCCTATTACCCAACGAAATAGGGCCTTCTCGGAAGGCTGTCATTTCCACTCCAATGAAATCCCAACAAGTAATGCTTGACTACGTCCACGTAATGACAAGCAGAAGTAGATAAAAATATATGTAGGTATAAGATGTTTTAGATAAAAAGTGATTAATTAAGATCTCGACTTTCTGCGCTACAGGATTCGAGCACGGGACAAATATTAGTATGTCTTACAGTTCTAGTTCCGGTTTGTAATGTTCTTTTCGGTAATATTCTTTTTTTTAAAGTAGGTTAGAAGCAACACCTTTTACAGCCGGCGTTTCCTACTGACTGTTCGAGATGTAATGTTGAAAGTCGAATATGTGTTTTTAGTTAAGACATATCATTTCAGCGGAAAAACGTCCAAATATCGCCATGCCGGTCTGGATAACTGTCGTAAAGGCAACTAAGGTTTGATATCAAGAGGATGGACAGGAGCATCCACTCGTGTCCTAGCAACAACATACTGCGATCACCAATTCGCCTGCCAAGTGTCGTGATGATTATGGCAATATCCTTTTTTTCGTGGGAAAATCCGCATAGTCTTAATCAGCCCATGGAGAGGTGAAGGGTGTCCCTTCTCCTTACTTATGACTGGGGGTGTGGAGTTCGCTAGGTATGGCGCCGCCAGTCTGCGTGCCCACATCGAGCGACTCCCGAGAAGACGGCGGTGCGCACGTGGTTACGTGCCGCCGTGTGCTCAGCACAGCGCAAAGCGAGGCTTTGGAGGATCCTTTACAATCCTCCCGGAGAAGTGCCTGGGGGGCGACCTTTTTACAGTAGCCTTCCCATCGCTAGAGGGGGTGACCGCTTTACAGTCATCCCCTTCGTGACGTGCCTAAAGGCGTGGCACCAATGGGCGGCTCTAGTGTGATCTTACGAGGACCTGGAGGCCCCCTTTGCCTTTTGCTAATCGAAGCCGAGCGTGCACAACGAGCAGTACTTAAAGTGTTGATGTACCTTCCATTCAAACACACTGATGGTTCCACACACTACGCAAAAGCACAAGTCCTCAGTGTGCGGAAATTATATATTTACCAAAGTTTACGCAGGTACCACCGCAAAACCGTCCCATACATACCAACCGCTAACAAACGAATAAAACGTTGCCCTGTCCCCACAATCAAAACAAGTGCTGCCAGAAAACAGTACGACTATTTGGCACCGAAACTGTATAACACAATAAACGGCTCTAATGCCATTAAGAATATGAGTAATTACCAAGTAAAAGGCGAGATTATCACAACAGCCTAGTTTAAGTTACCATGCACGCAACAGAATATTCAGTCACATTTAATACTTACACAGATTCACATCCAGAATCGCAGCCAACACACACTCGTACACCCTTCCCCGACACACACGCACACACACACACCTCCATATACTAAATCAGAATCGCAGCTCTACATCACAGCCCAATGAACGTTACATTCATACAAATTAATCAAGATAACCACTAATGTGAAACATACCTGTTTATTTTATTTCCGTTTTTTTTGTACGGCTAGCCATATACTCTGTACCCGTAATTAGGAAGGAACTGACTCCTAAAATACAGGTATGACCTAATTTGGGAGTTAGGGACTAATCTAAATTACTAATTGGAAGTCAATAAACTATTTATTGTTATTATTTACATGTTTCTCTATTCACGGGCTTATATCCCCTGTAAGGGGGAACCCGGTTTTTTAATAGGCTTACATGGGTCCAACACACAGAGGCCCTTTAGATAATTTTAATCTAAAATGTAATTGGACACTAACCGGGGTCTCTCCATAGCTGCACTGAAAAGTCACTAATTGTCCCCAGTTGCAATGGGTGTTACGTGGAATGAAAAGTTTAAGAAATACGGGAACAACGGCCAACGGCGTCTGCGTTTCCACTTATCCATTTGTTTAATATTAAGATAACTCATAAAAACTTGAAAATAGTAAAAAATATTTATTGACGAAAATATAAAAATACACCTATAAATCTAATAGGAATACATTTTTATTCATATAAATAAACTATTGACAGGCACTTATGAATAGTCAAAACATAAGTAAGTATGTATGTTAATTGTGTTTTATGGACTTCTCAAAGAAATCATTTGTAGAAAAGTTCCATTAAGTAAAAATAGAAAGGAAAATATCCAATTTGGTTCAATAAACCCCTAATAGCCCTGTTAAGAGAAAAAAGATATTTACGCATTCGATTTAGGAAATACGAAAACCCTTTAGACCGCATTGCTTTCCGTTTGCTGTGCAATAGATGTGAAAAATTGGCATTGGTAAGATGTAACGAATATGTGAGAGTAATTGAGGATAGAATACACAGAAACCCTAAGTATTTTTGGTCATTCATAAAAGCCAAAAAAGGTGGAAGCAGTTCCTATCCTAACATAACGAAAGACGGATCATATCAGGCAAAAAATGGTTCAGACATATGTAACTTATTCGCTTCTACCTTTTCCAAAATCTATTGTGATGACAGGGACACACATAATACTAATCTAAATTCACCATATTTGAATTCAATTGATATAAGTAGCTCTTGTTTGATTAATACTACAATAGATAGGAACCTAATTCTGAGACAGCTAAAAAGTCTGGATGTGTCAAAAGGGGTTGGACCAGAGCAGAGGGCTTACCGCCAATATTTTTAAGAAATTATGCGCCTAACCTTGTTTGTCCTCTGTTCTACATAATCAGTGAATCTCTGAGTTCTGGCATATTCTCGAATAAGTGGAAGTATGTAAAAGTAGTTGCAATATTCAAATCAGGTGAAAGAAATTTAGTCATCGATTACAGGCCAATATCTATTCTATCAACAATGGCAAAAATCTTTGAATCGGTCGTTTGTCCCTTGATCCAGAACCATTTTAGGTAGTACATAACTGAACACCAACACGGTTTTGTAAAAGCAAGATCGACTGCCACAAATTTGCTTGCTTTTACTGAAGCGCTTACTGACGCTATATACCGACATAAATAGATTGACGTCATTTATACCAACTTTAGTAAAGCCTTCGACAAAGTCCCTCACTCAACATGAATCAGGAAGCTTAATATATATGGTACAGCGGGTAATTTTCTTAACTGGATGAGGTCTTACTTAAGTAACCGATTTTATATGTTGTTGTTAATGGTTTTAGATCAGACTTATTTAAAACATTGACAGGAGTTCCACAGGGCTCGCATTTTGGTTAGGACCAATACTTACTTTTACGGTTACTATTCAATATGTTCATTAACGACATTACTGGTTGTTTGCAGTATTCCGATCCCTTTGAGTTCGCGGATGATCTCAAAATATCACATGTAATAAACTCTGATTTAGATGTTTCTCTGCTTCAACAAGACATAGATAGGTTACACACATGGAGTATCGTAAATGGAATGAACCTAAACACTGACAAATGTTACCATATTAAATTCACCCGGAAAATTACTGATATAAACTCGTCTTATCAAATGTAATGATCAGATAAGTGAGGTAGAAATCATAAGGGATCTTGGCGTCATATTGGACAAAAAAACTAATTTATAACCTCACATTGAGACCATAATTAGAAAAGCGTCTAGCATGTTGGGATTTATAATCAGAAATGGCAAGATTTTTCGTAAATCGCATACTAAAATCGTGTAATTTAATGCGTTTGTTCGCAGCCAACTTGAATACTGTCCTACAGTTTGAAGACCACACTATTCCACGCATATCCTTAGGCTGGAACGTATTCAGAAAAGGTTTCTGTGGCACCTATCTTATTCAGAAAAGTTACCAAAGAAGTTCAAATACCCAGAAAGACTTGCACACTTTAAAATGTTATCACTGGAGAAGCGTAGAACACAAATAGATCTATTTTTTTATTTAAGCTTCTCAACAACAAAGTCGATTGCCCTCAAATACTGTCTAAGGTAATGTTTAGAGTCCCACGACGTACACCGCGAGCACCAATATCATCATTAGTTCCACCCTTTCGTAAAACAGTTCTGGGTTTTAACTCACCTATTCCAAGGCTATGTAGAGCACTCAATGAATACACTGGGTCAATTGATATCTTTACCTCAACGCTTGGCGCCTTTTGTAAATACTTGACAAACAATACCAGATAGCTTCTAATTTAATTTGAATCTGCGTGTCCTGCTGTTCACTAACTTATAAACCATCATCATCGAATCAGATAAAGGGATGTTCGCTGCTGGGCAAGGGCCTCATGGACCATGGATTTCCGCTTCTGTAACGTCGTTTTGGGAAGAGTTTGCCAGTGCCGGCCACGCTTGGCGGGTGGATTGTCGGGCGCAGAGGGCACGCTGCTCCGCATACCTTTGGTTTGGATGGAGTGATGCTATATTCTTAATCCGGACAATCATGTGAATTAATCAGTTCATACATAGGTTTGTTTATTATTTCAAATAATTTTCATTATATAAAACAGCATACTTAGAGCATGCAATGTTTACCTGTAATTAGTTGTGCAGTTAGATTTAAGATATAATACGATATACTTGTTCTGTGTTATTAATATTGTAACTACTGTTGGTAAACCTATACACCAAAATAAAATAATATAAAATAAAAATAAGTTATTGCAGTCTTTCAGTCGACGTCTTCATCAATTTGCTGCCGGATCCTTTATTCTGGATTAAATAGTATAAATGTATTGCCTATTAAAGTCAAACAATCTTTGTTTGCAAAATTTCAAAATAATGGACGTATTTGATTTTCGTCGGATGTTAGTAGACTTAAGTAAACAATACGGAATGCTGACCGATTTTCCGCGAAACATTTAAGTGGGTGTTAATCATTCTCTCACAGAGCATTCATTCACTGCTAAAACCATTCATGCCCAAAAATAGAGTAGATCAAGGAAGTTTAGCGAGACCAAATAATGGTCTTGGTTAATAATTTTTCACGTGGAATTGCTCGTGGGCGAGCTACCATGTAAATCGATGTAACTACGAGTTATACGTATTTATTTATTTACTTAAACTGTAAGCAGCAACAGTTCATAGGCGGACTTAATGCCGTAATCATTTTCTTCCAGTGAACCATAGGGTGATGAAGAGATAACATGTCAGGTGCAATATATTTAAAAGAAGAAAAAGTATCAAATGTAAGAAATTTTACAATATATATACAATATTTACAAGAAAATATTTTAATAATAATCTACATATACTTACATACCTATCTATTAGAAATAAATAAAATTATAATATAAGTTTTAAAAGATGTAATGACGATTCTGGTTACGTTTTGTTAAATATGTTCACACGAACTTGCCGCTTAAATGCTTATCTACTCGTGGTCATCCTGATTTCCGAAGGGAGTGCATTCCAGAGAAGTATGGATTGAATATGAAAGGAAGAGTGTACAAAAGCAGAACTATGAGAAGGACAGTGCAGGAGATGACGTTTTGAAGAACGTAGATTCCTAGAGTGAGTAGAACAAATATATTGAAAGTCAGACATAAGCTGGCATTTTGGCAACGCTGGGCGAAAAAGCGTAGTCAACTCACGCAGGGGAAAGGTCATTCATTTGAGCTCAGACCTGTGAGCTTGACACATGTTCATATTTACGTAGAATGATAACAAAGCGGATGCAGTTATTAAAGACCTCGTTAAGCTTATTCAGCAACTCCGAGTTCAAGTCAAAGTAGCATCACAAGTGTTACCTTTGTCTTTTCAATCATGAGTTTCTTAGACGGTAAAGAGAACACAAAGTTCCACTAACTCTCTGACTTATACTGGAAACCTGAATTTGCCGTATGTTGAATAATATTGACGCTATCAAATTTTGGACGGTACACCGCTCTTTAAACTTATCAATACCCCTCCGTGCCTCTGAGAGCACTTTAATCTGTTGTGTCCATCATAGGGAATGTCTGTGATAATAGTCACACAAAATTTGGTTTTCGGCGAACAATCTTCTCCTAAACGGAGAAACTAATTTGTAAAATTCTCAACAGCAAATGGGACCCAAATAAGGACATCAGTAAAACTAGATAGAAAATCCACTAGATCATGTCCCCTCAACTATGTTTTTGGGCGTTACTGTAGACCCCAAATTGCAGTGGAGACCCCACATCAGCCGGTAACTGCCATGGTAAATAAGCTATTATATTATTATTTTAGAATGTTCCTTGTTTACACATTAACCTGTAACTTTCTCATATCTTTTACCATCATAATTTATTGTACTCTCAATTATTTTAAAAGAGTGTCTATGTAGTTTCTTGCAACTATTCTCCATAATATTGCCAATTCGAACCGTGCAACTTAACTTCTGACGTTTCATAAGTGCCAGTAATTGGTTTATTCACTAATAGTAGTATCTTCCACCTGGTTGTATTCTGGGCATCAGATGGCACGCGCTACACTACAACACAGCATCAGTAAAAGTTTTCTTTACGAATTTTCGGTAACGAACCAATGTTCCAATCCCGCTGACTAATTGTAAAGTAGAACTAAATTTACTACCTGGTATCTAAATACTTTGTTAAAAAGTAGATTTCTATTGGTTCTAAGATGTACTCGTCAACTTGCAGAAACCAAAAATAAAACACGGATCGGGCAGGGTATTTGGTACATGTTATATAAAAGGTAAAAAAAAAAACTATTTTATATGTAATAAGAGGAGATAAATAGTATTTTAAATTAATATTTGGTCAATTTATTTAATTTAAATGTTTAAAAGTTGCTTTATAGACATTGTTTTTTTAATTACTAAGCTCATATAGCTTAATTTAAAACATTTTTAGAATTTGCATGTTTACTTATAAAACTTGCATGTACAGCTTATTGCAATATATTATTAAAACAATACTAGTTGTGTAATTATTAAAATAATTACTGTTTTTTATTAAAAATGATGCCCCGCACTAGGATTTCTCCTGTGTTGTGGCTGCGTTTTACAAACACAAATTCCACACACAATACATCCAGACCCGGAACAACTACCTGCAAATCGTACAAATATTTGTTCCGTGCGGGAATCGAACCCACGACCCGGTGTGCAGCAGCCGACTGTATCAGCCACTTCACCAACCGTGCCGTCGATTTGACTGACGACTTTAATTAAATTATTATTACAATTAAATGTAATCACATTTCGACTTTTTATACTTTTTATATTTGTTGGTTGGTTGGTTGTTAATAAAGATAACGATCATCATAATTTCAGCAGAAGAACGTCCACTACTTGACATAGCACATATCACTACAACGACCGGTTAGTCATAATCGCCAGAGTTGGCAGCCGGGTTGGCGATCACAGTTGAGTTGTAATTATACATTAATTCTCTCGAAGGACGCTGCTGCCCATCTTCCGGCTAATCCCATTGTCACATTTTATGACACCCACGGCAAGAGATACGGGTGGTGCTATTCTTAGCTGGCACCACACGGCAATGGAGAGATACAACGATACATTAATTTAAATCATCTTCAGGAGATGAAACAAAATTTTGTAAAAGTATGTTTAGCATGCAGAATTATGTAACAATTTGAGTTGCATTGTAGTCTAATAGCTCGTTCCATTTCTCCCTCTTTCTGTATAAATATACGGTCGTTCTTGAAGGTTACTTTTTATTACGCCACGTAACTTTTAGTTCGGATTGCAAGAAGCCATATAGCATGCTGGTGTAAGAAAGAAAATGTTAAATTACATAATACTTTATGTACACACTTCTGAATAAAAAAAGCGATTGCCTCAAATTATGCTTAACAAGATTGGGTTTCTTTTACTTTGTTGTATTTTGCAATCATTGGATTTAAAAATAATCACATTTATTTTAACGTGACCAGCCATAATCTGCCTTTTGCGTGGAAAAATCAGGAGGCAACTCGAACTGCTAACTTTAAACTACTTAAAAATACTAAAGTAAACAATAGGGGGGGTTACCGCTTTACAGTTACCCTCTCAGCAGGATCACAGTTGGCGGCTCTAGTGTGATCATACGAGGACGAGGACCTGCTGAAGATGACCACCCCAGTGGTTTTAGCCGGTAGGAGTCCGACATGCCCCTACGTCCTTCCCCGGGGCGGAGGAAATTCATGTAGAATTTCCACTGGGTCCAATAAAAATAAAGTATGACCTACATATCTATAATGCATACACAAAAATTAACCCATGATAAACTTGCCTGCAAGAAAACATGTGCTTATTTTTTTTTAAACGTTCCCTTTTTTTAAATCCATCCAAAGGTTGTCTGTAAGAGATCACTTTTAGCGATAAAACCGCCCATTGGGCCACGCTAACTATTGTAAATAATGCTTCTTATTATTGTGGTGTACAATAAAGTTATTATATTCTATTACATTTTAATCAGCACCATGTATACTTTGACTCAGCCACCAGTAAACTTCAGTTTGTTTAAATCTCTATATTGTCACTAAAATATTGCAATTGGAAACGTAGTAATTTGCAGTTGATTAGATATCGTAGCAGTGACACGAACAAATTGTAAATAAACCTTACACTTTCTAATGCATTTGACCTGATGGCCTGATTATTTTATTTTTATTTAACATATATGAACCAAATAAATACTTGTAACACGTGTAACTGCTTTCACTTCTGTGAAATTATATGATTGATATACTAGCGTAATAAATTACCAATAATGTAAACGCACGTGGAAGGATTACGATAATTTATTTACCGTTCATGAATAAGGGAAATTAGGGCAGATCAAAAAGCGGATAATGGGTAATAATTACCTTTTTATATATTATAGCTATTTTATGGACCTGTGTCGAAACATTTTCTATTATGGGATTGTTGTTGATATAGGAGTCAAAAGCTTTAAAAGGAATTTTAAACATGCCTCCTAGATAGAGTCTAGTCTAGAGTCAGTAGATGGTTTTGTGGGAGTAATGAAAAACGCCGCATTGGATAGGGTTTTCAAAATGCATCCAAATAATGTGTTATTTTTTGCGCCATTTACTGCAAACAGTGCGGGAACCAATATCGTTTGAAAGAAAAGAAAGCTTGAGAACAGTTGTATTTTACGTGCCGACAGGGTTCGACTCTTTGCTGTCCGATCAGCACACACATGAGTGATCTCGAACGCGTGTCTGTATAATGGGTGGCACTGGCGACGCCAGCAAGCAGATTGCTCACAATCGGCACCATCCATTCTGCTCGCTTGAAGTATGCTGTCTGTGGGACGGGAGGATGTAGCTGCAAGCTCACTCGCGAAATTTATCTTGTTATTATAAAAGTATTGTACAACACACGACTTAAAGTCCTTATTTAAAGGACTAATTGAGCGGTGTGATGTTTTTTGGACTATTAATACTGGGCGGCAAAAAGGCAAGCTTAATTTTA
The DNA here is from genome assembly GCA_947459985.1 of Diloba caeruleocephala. NCBI lineage: Eukaryota > Metazoa > Arthropoda > Insecta > Lepidoptera > Noctuidae > Diloba > Diloba caeruleocephala. The sequence continues at coordinate 23,705,884 of OX381606.1, read as the reverse complement.
TGAGAGTTATTAATGACGACAAGTTATAATGTGCTATGCCGGAAGCGCAGGCAAACAAAAGACAATGCTGAGCCGGGCTGGATGCAATATGCGGCGGGCCTATGGGTCGCGTCATTTGGAGATATAGCACGATCCCGCTACACCTATTGCACATTCCTAATCAAAGTTCAGTTCATTTTTGCATGTTGTCAATAACATGGTGTAGATTTCCGGATTCCATGCGTGCGAAGCCGCGGGCAAAATTAGCTGAAAATACAAGAGTTTTTTGCACGTTAGTTCATTTGCAATTTCAGACGTAATTAATCTGTATGATAAAAACGTATACAAGTAGAGAGAGAGTATTAATCTGTTCGTTCGTAAAATGTGAATGAGTTACCACTCAATTAATTGCACCTTTATCTAGTACAGGTATAGCGAACCTATGGCACGCGTGCCATATGTGAAATGTGATAGCAATTCGTGGGCATTGATCGACCACAGTACGATAATGACGATATACATAGTACCTACAAAATCTAAATAACTAAAATATGTTCAATATTGTCAATCATTATAATCCAAAATAAAGTTCATTGATCGACCACACTACGATAATGACGATATACATAGTACCTACAAAATCGAAATAATTAAAATATGTTCAATATAGTCAATCATTACAATCCAAAATAAAGTTCAGCAGTTATTATAAATTGCAGTGAATCTGTTTGTTTGTACGTTTCGTAAAAAAAGGATATTCGTGTAGACTTAAATTATATTACTGCCACTAAAATTCTTAGATTGCTCTTTGGTTCATACAGTGTAAATATTTTTTGAAGAAATTGACACGTTTTTAGATACACCTTCGCCATCCCTGGTCTAGTATGTACATAATATATCTGAGACCAGCGATCACGGCCACGTGGATGTTTCCTACTCTCCAAACATTAATGTGCGTGTTGTTAATGCTACGTCTGCCTACGCTATTTCCATAGCGAAGGTAATCGCTACAGCAAGCCTGCTTTTCGCTAGTTTTAATGGCGACATTCTTTCTTACATTGCCAATATAGTACCAACCAAGGTCAAATATCTAGTAATCTTAATCAACTATACAGCAACACGAGGACAATATTGTTTATCTTTCAGCTTGCCGGAAGAAAGATGTCGGTCGAAGTTATGCTGTAGCTTTTTCAGGTTAACCTCAGATGACTAAAAAAAATGTTTGTTAAAAAAACATGTTGTGATCACCAGTGTTTGCATTATAATTCCCCTTCAATAGAAGTCATTAACATCGAGACCGTAAACATGTTGTTTAACAAATATGTTTTTAACAAATGCTTTTTAATTCGTATCGAATGCTAAACAATCAGCGAACTACCAACACAAGCTTGCAAGTATAATAGATATGTACTTATTACAAAATTGTATTTCCATCGTCATCTGGTAATGTAATCAAAACACGTATCAAATATACTTACCATAGAGCGCCATAATTCTCGTACGAGAAAGCTTGGAAACTCAGACAACCCAAAAGGTGAACAGAGTGGAAAGAAAGAATAGGGAAAATGTGGATATTTACAACGAAGGCCGTGTTTGCAAAATAAACTGATGCGCTTCAGGTAATATGGTTTCATTAAACAACAAAGACAACATGCGTCGTACACACGCAAAGTTTACTTATTAAGAACAGCTGCGTGAAAGCTGACAAATATTGTCGATTTATTAGTGACGTACATCCGGGATACTTGACGAGGTTATTAGAATATTAGTCCGACTTTATAAAAACACATCAGTCGCCAACTCGACACTGTTATTTCACCTGATGAACGGATATATATCAATTAAAAATACCTAATAACGCGAATCGTTTTTAGTAAGATGATGGTGATGATGGATGATATGAATAAAATGAAAATATCTCGTCGAAACAGCTTGATACTTCAAATGCTAAGCAAAGGTCTTCTAATAGACAGCTCTAATGGACGGCCGAAATAAAATATCACTATAATTAGTGCACGTTTAGCAAACGAAGAGCCCCTGACTGTCCTGATGTTTAATCGTGTTAGTAGTCGTTTTAGCAGGTAAAATGTCTACTACCGTGTACCGCTCCTAATAATGAGACACTCAGATAATGGGATTAACACTGGCCGGTGTATAGTGCTTTAGTGTAAGCCTGGCTTTAGTTACAGAACATGTCAATCATTATAATAAGCAGTAATGCAAGCTTTTTACTCTATATAATATATTCGACTTTTGATGATTTCATCAACAACTAACATTTTTTCACTCGAGCTCCAAAAAACAAAGTTGTCGATTTTTTTGCGCCATCCTAATATACACAGGTTACAGTTTTTTAACTACATGCCAAAGATGTCACATTTGATTAATTACTACAATTAAACGGATACTTTACGAAAGCCCTCGGAAAATGGAAGGGATGCCGATGCCAGATATATACATAATGCGTTGGTTGCCGTCGGCCAACCGATCGGTATGAGTCGCCTATTGAATGCAATTAATATCGCTGGCAATATTATTACACTGAAAACCAACCAGCTCTCGAAAATTTTAATTCATCCTTTAATGTTGACCTTATTGAATTTTATTGCCAAATTATTGTAGTACCGATACGCAAACAGATATTTCTCTTAATTTCAAGTGATTTATACGAGTATTGGTTTATATTACATAGTTGATATTGGAGAATTGATCTTGGAAAGCGTGAAATTCTGTAAATAAATATGTTACGCTGTTCCGCATTGTTCTAAACTTACGTATGCACTTTGTTTTACGAAAACCATAAAATGTTCTCAAACCGAAAATATACAATAGATATTCATATTCGCGAGAAAATGCTGGTGTAGGAGGAGTTATAAATTCAGCAGAATTTAAATAAATGCTGGAACGTCCTTGCACCGTCGCATGAAGACATATTCACACGTCTTCTGACAGATAACCTTTCTGTGTGGCAAACTACTTGGAAATAACAGTTTTGCTCGTAAAGCGCAAAACCGATTCAGCTGTCGGCTGTTGACAGTATTAAATAGCCTGCCAGATAGTAATACAACGTTAAGTTTTCATGCCCGTGGAAAGGCGGCCTAACAATACTTTTCACAGCGCTGATATGTTCCGGCATTTGAATAGAAGAGCGTTTCTTGTAACAAGGCCAACGACGACTAAATACAGGTGTTACATACATGCATATTGTAAGCTACAGCAAGAAGAAATTGAATGTCTATGATAAATCAGTTTGATGTTTCCGTATAAAATAAGATAATTAATGCCTATTTTTGATAGTTTTCATGTAGCAGTAGTAAAGTTCTCAGAATATTTGGGAGTTTCAACATCGTCTACTTCAAATTGGATTTCGAACTCATAACAAATAAATTTCGAATAGGAAGCGTCTTAATTTCAGCTCAGATTGACGTTGTTGATTCAGGTTTTTATCTTCTCGAAAGTGCTTTATATTGATTAATTGGTGCTTTGCTTTTATTTATTGATATTTTTATATATTGCAAAGTACAGGGCTTCTCTGACCCCGATTTACGAAAAGAAATTGAACGTGCCCAAATTAGCAAGTGTGCGACTCTCTTGATATGTAAACCATGTCTAGAGTGTGAATTACCACTCTCATATGACCTCTGCGACCTACAGCCGTCTCAGTATAATGTTATCATTGTAGTGAGTGCTACAGTCCGTGCACTTGAAATAAGCCTTTACTTGACTTTTAAAACGCCCACTAGCGCCATGTTTCATTCTTAGTGAGGGACAACAAAGCAGACTTAAGATTTCATACTAAACAAAAGCTATATAATAGTAAAATAATCTCTAATCTTATTATTCACGTTTTTCTTTGTAGAGAGATTTTGCCGGTGCCACGTGCAGAACCAAATAGATACTCGGCTTATATAACATTGATTAGACTGAGATACAATAGTGTGAAAGAACATTTTATGTATGTGCCTGTCACATAACGCATAACAGCATGGTAACTAAGGACATTGCCTTCCTTTTTGAGAGATTTGGACAAAGATACTGAATAGCAATAGTAGTAGGTACCTACCCCTATTTTGCTACTGTTCTCTACTAAAATCATAGTTTCGTAATGCGTGAAAAGCTACTAGCGTTTCCTCTAGTTAAGATGGTATCAAAAAGTTTAAATCCACTAATAATAGGTAAGTAAATAATTTCTTTTCTCACCACAATAATGAAAAAGTTGCAACAAAATAAAATATTGCCTAGTAACAGTATTATTAAAAAAATTGTAGGAGACTGGTGCCTAAGCTAGGCTGAAGCCTGTGTTTAGGTCACCAGACCTCCACGACAGAAATCCAATTTTGCTCTTTCATAAACTTGAACACCAAACGATTTTTTTTTCCATTTTCTTCTACTTTGTGTATCTGATTCTATCAAATTGTTTCCACTTGTTAAAATTCTCTTGATGAATACTCTCCCATACTTTGATATAACTTTATCAGGCCCAGACACTGGTTGATTTTGTACTTTATAAGCCAGTTATAATCTTGCATCCCATGAATGCGCAATTTCGCTGCAGACAACATCTTGATATACCAATAAACTCGCTGTTCACTCAATATTGACGATTTCCCGATATGCATTTTAAATTAATTAATAATGTAAAATAACGTTATTTAAAATGTGTTTCTTTTTTACTTCAGATCATAGAATATAAATAAACCATTAAAACCTCTCAATCCAATAACTAAGACATTAAATTTACACTCTCTTTTTTTAATTTCAAGGTGATATGTTCGTTAATACTAGCCTCGCACTGAAATAACATATTTGCAATCAATCTTAACATTCTCTGGTCGAACGGAAGAGCATTGAGAACTAGAGTGTCTAATTTTCAATACAACGCAATTCGATTCGGTTGAAACATCAAAACAATAGTCTGTGTGTAAGCATCAATCGCATGTGTAAAGTTTCTAAAATTATTAATGAAGATGTGCGTAGGGCTGAGAACAAGGTATCTGGATGATGGATCGAGGATACACAGGGAATCAACGATTATTATAAACAAGAATTATAGTTCGATATGTGCGACATAATAACTGGTTAGCACTACATCAAACGTTTCTTCTTTATCGTCTGAATGACAAAGTGAACAATGAACCTTATATATTCTACGTTTATTATACTTCTAACAGCTCGAGCCCTTCATAACTCCATCATTCGCAGTGAATCGTAAGCTATATGTTCTAGAAACCCCTTTCAATGAGTAGTAGCCACATAAATATTAAAAACGTTTTTATTAGTCATAAAGTTGAATTCAATTGATTTCACTGGTGATTTACAGGTGTACAGTTCTACAGCATTGATATTGTACCAAAATAAATATACTTCATCGAATGTAACTGTTTTAACATCTATGTTTAGATAAAACTATATTTATATCATTTAACGTTTATCCATACTTTTCTGTAAACAAACCGTCCACTATAAGTATATGCAATGTAATAATAAATATTGTAATAAAACATCAAGTGATTTTCCGCAGTTGATGACTCGTTATTCTGGAAACGTACCTTCTTGAGTTATACAAATTTGAAGTTCTATCTGATCAAATCTGAAGAGAGTACGTACCTTGAAGTCCTACAGTCTTGCACTGACACACATTAAGTTCATTTACCTTATCACTTTTCATTACCCGTAGCTTTATAATTTTAACTAACACAATGTTGCGCCATTCTTATGACAGAACTTAAAAAATGCTTTCCTCTGTATTATAAAAACTGACAGATGACAGAAATGTGACAGATTAGTGTCAATTTCAGGTATACATACTCATATATTGGGATAAGTCACACGATGAAAGGTGTTATTATGAATGATATACGACAATAATTCAAATTGACAGAATTATAATGCCAGTTAACAATCGTTTCTTGTTGCTAGGTTCCTAACAAATCGTGGACACATTGTGTAACAGTGTGGCCTGGTGCCACCACGGCTCGTGAATTTATCGCATCGTAAACATAGTCACTGATCATACAAGTCGAGAAATAGTGCAACGCAATACTTGAATGAAGCCAATGAATACGAAGATCAAAGACTAAGCCATGCAGTACTGTCATTGTACAAAAGTATTTTCATGTTTAACACTACTTATTGTATACTGGTCCATAATTCTTTTTTTTTCACAGAAAAGTGAAGCTAAGCTACTAAAAGTATTATAACTTTGAATGAGCCAACGCAAAAATTTCGTTTTGTTTCTTGTACTTTTTTTGGTTTTGTTAGATGTGTGGTGCCGGCTACGAATAGCACCAACCCATCTCATCCCTTGGGTGTTGTAAAAGGCGACTATGGGATTAGCCGCAGCGTCCTTGGAGTACATTGACAACTCGACTGCGATCGCCAGTCCGCCTGCCGAGCATGGCGATTATGGCGAAACCCCCCAATGAGCACACAACACACCCATATCGGTCGTTGTAGTGATCTTTGGGGAAGGCATGTGTCCAGCAGTGGACTTCATTCGGCCGAAATGATGATGATGAATGTTTTTGTTTACTGAAATATGACTTACATAAAGTATTCCAAGAACAACTATGCAGGATTTTCCATTTTTCAGAATATAAATCAGCCAGTTTGCACCAATTGAGTCATAAGTCAACAATTATTCATAGGGTTATAAATAGTAAATTAATTCTTACTTGTATTTGGACGACTGTCAGTTTATCACCCGTCTGGGACTCGGGAGAGAGTCGGACTTGTAAACATAAATTAATACGATTCATCAAGGAGAGCACAGGTTTCACGGGGATAGCGGGCGCGCAGATTGGGGAGTCTGCGTGCTCACACCGAGCGACCCCCGGGAAGACGGCGGTGCGCACGTGGTCACGTGCCGCCGTGTGCGTAGGACAGCGCAAAGCGTGGTTTGGGGGGATCCTTTACAATCCTACCCGAGAAGTGCCAGGGGGGCGACCTTTTTACAGTCGCCTTCCCTCCGCTAGGGGGGGTGACCGCTTTACAGTCATCTCCCCGGTATGTGCCTAAAGGCGTTGCACCAATGAGCGGCTCTAGTGTGATCTTACAAGGACCTGGAGCCACCCTTCACCCTGTCACCCTGGTGCCGAAGATGACCGCTCCAGTGGGTTTAGCCGGTAGGACATACCCCTTCGCCCTTCCCCGGGGCGAAGGAAGTTCCATGTAGAATTTCAACTGGACACCATTAAAAAAATAAAAAAAGGTCAGCACAGGTTTACACTTCGGTATCACGTTACGAACAAGCAATAGCAATATTTTTATATAAAAAGAAAAATCATTACCTACACTTTTACAATTATTTTTTAAACTCAATAGCAGATTTTTCAATTGTCTGCAGCTAAATACCAACGTCTGCAATATCCCCAATTATAAAGTAAACAAATTCCAGATCATTCTGCTAATGTTTAATCTACTACATAATGTCAGTCTGTAACCTCATTTTGTTATAATTTGATTACATAACACCCGCAGAGAGAAAATTTTATGAATGGAATCTGGTGGAACATTTGTTTTATTTTGAAAATATATTTTCTTATTTTATAAGAGACCTACATTCGTTAAGATTATTTTATCTAACGTTTTGGTTAACAGTTATGTAAAACAACTGTAGTCTTTGATAATATTGCAATCTTGCGAATATAAGAACTAGGTCAACATGTTTGAGAAGTGTGTCCTATTTCCAAATTATGTAATACCAGACATTATCTGTGTTTATATCAGAAGTGAAACATGTTTGAGTTTTCTTAATACGACTCGACGTAGAGAAATGCTCAAATTTCTATGAAGTCGATTACTCATAGTGGAAACCTTGCGACAGTACATAGCAGATTAAAGCCCGTATTACAGAACGATAATCAAAACATGAGTAAAATCCAAGTCTAGAATGCATTAATCAAAATATGAACCCTACGTAATAGGTCCAGCATTTATATTCAATTGATGCAATCTTGATTCAAGAGCTACTCGAGTTTTGATTCTTGATCAGATACCCGCTTTACGGCCGAAATTGATAATCAATCTATCTATAACTATCTTTAGATTTAAGATTCTTCATTTGATCTGTTATGTGTTAATAACACATTGAACACAAAGATATCTGATTTCGGATGAGATTGATTATTAATTTCAGCTGTTAGCCATTAAACAAAGGTACATGTTTGAAACAATTGTTACAAATTACTCAAAAGGCTTGTATTCCGAGTCTTCCAGTAACATTATCATTGGGTTTTGTTACCAAGGTGTCATTGAACTGAGAACATTGAACTTAACAGACCGAAATTATTACCGAAACTTTATTAGTAAATAACAATTCCTTTACAATATCATAATGGAGATCAACGGTTCCCGATATAATATAAACTTGATCGTCGGAGCACAGATTGTATAAAGCTGTGCTTATGTATCATATTAGACATTGACAAAGGTTGCCATGACGTTTATTCTGCGTAAACTGAAACGCTTTTATTTACACTTTTACGTATTGTAGAAGTCATCACATTATTGTTAATTTAATATGTTTTTCTGATGTCACACCTTCGCGACCTTCACGGATTATTGTCCACTGACATATTCCCATGATCTTGTCCTAAACGACATGGATCACGTGGAAATACTGTCACAAAAGAAACGATAATATCGATAACGTTCATTTCTTAAGCCTACTGCTTAGACTAAATAAATGCATCCATGCATCAATGTTTAAAAAACAATTAATGGCATTGACAAGCATTTATCAAGAAGGGCAGATTAATCTTATACAGATATATATTAGAAACAGTAAAAATAAATCTCATCATCATCATATCAGCCAAATGTTGCCCACTGCTGAACAAAGGCCTCCCCCATACACTACCAGTGTTGTCATTTTGGGGGGAACTTGCTAATACTCACCACGCTTGGCAGGCGGATTGGTGAGTGAGGAATCCCTTTTGATCCACAGAATATTAGCTGCTGCCCATCCCTCTGGTTTAGAGTCCCTTAGTGGCCTTTTACGACATCCACGGAACGAGATGAAGTGGTGCTATATCCTAAATCCGGACACCACACGAAAAACACATTTCTCATATATCATCACATATTCAAGCTAAGAGACCTTAGAACGGACATTAGGAAGTATATAAAAATGCTGAATGTTTATTTTAAACAGTTATTTAGATTTAGTGCTCTCTTAAAGCAACAATGACCATGGAAGATATATTTGTGAGACTGAAAAACGACGTGAATCTCGTCAGAGGACACGGATATAGGAACCTCCCATACTGGACTAAATCGGAGCTATTTGATCCATTTTGCTTTGTTATCGTTTTTTCATCCGTGTGGTGCCGGCTAACAATAGCACACCCCATATCATCCCGTGGATGTCGTAAAAGGCGACTATGTTATTATTTTTATTTGCGTCCTTCGAGTATATTTTCAACTCAACTGTGATTGCTTGACCCACCTGCCAAGCATGTCGATTACGGCAAAACCCTCCAATGAGCACACAACACAAACCCAGACCGGAGATTGACCAGTAGTCTTTGGGCTGAAATTACAGGTCTTAGAAGAAAGAAAGAAAATGTATTCGTTTATTGCACATTAAGGACATAATAATATAGTAGTTTGAACAAAATGCATAGTATTTTTTTTAATAATAAATAAACAAAGAAATCTAAAAATAAAACCACTTTTATTTTTCAAATTCACTTTTAATTATAGCTACATTTGCACCGTGTGGCTTCCGTTATAGAGCAGGCTATGGCTTTTCATCTTTAGGTGTCGAGTAAACGACTATGGGAATGATAATGATATACATTCAAGCTTGTTTTTATATGGATGCCCCACATGCATTAATGTATGTGCTGTATCGTAACTACAGTGTACAGATATACATCGCCCATGCACAAATACTTATGGGGATAAGTAACAACTACATGTAGGCCATACATATATTTGTAAAGTGTGGGAATCGAACCAGTGACTTGTAGCGCAAAAAGCCAATATCTCAGCCATTGCACAAACCAGTCTTTGGCTGGGCACGAGAGTTCTCTTTTGTTAGCTAGTATTAAATAATAGCATATTCCCCTATGTAGTGGACGTATACGACCCGTTAAAATAGTTTTTCAGTAGGCGTAAAGTTTTCTCAGCAGCGCCCTACGCGGAAGCTTTTAGTAAAAGGGTCAACCTATTTCGACATGTGTAGAATACGATCATAACAGTCGCAAATGAGTACATGTTTTTATAGCTGGAAGCGGCAGAGCGATCATACAAGGACAATGTATTTTGCGTTTGATTAAGTAGTTAGCTATGTGATCGCTTCTTATATGAGCGGCACGTTAGTTTGAGTTCGGGGAATTGTATACAGGCCTTCTACCTAGCGATCCGGGCGGTTAAGCCAAGATCCTCGGTCCCGGTCGAAGCTGCGAGACGTGACCACGACACTCGAGGTTACGATATCGATGGTGGCAGGAAAGGGATTCCTCACACTATCTGCTCGGGGCAAGGTGAGTGCATACCGAGCCCGCCGCTAGCCCGCCCAAGCTCCTCTGAAAACGAAGAAATACCCTACAGCCTACCTTTTTTTTTTATTGGTGCCCAGTGGAAATTCTTCATGAACTTCCTTCGCCCCGGGGAAGGGCGAAGGGGTATGCCGGCTCCTACCGGCTAAAACCACTGGGGCGGTCATCTTCGGCACCTAAGGGAGGCTTCAGGTCCTCGTATGATCACACTAGAGCCGCCCACTGGTGCCACGCCCATAGGCACATCTCGGAGAGGGTGACTGTAAAGTGGTCACCCCCCCGGGGGATTGTAAAGGATCCCCCAAAGCGTCCCACGGCAACCCTACAGCCTACCTACGGCCCAAAAAATTGGGCCGCTACCCGTCAGAATATTAACCACCAGGTAAAAAGTTTCTCCAAAAAGTGGGGCAGTGTGGGATGCAGCGGCTCGACGACTGGACTGGTCGACATCCGGGGGGAAGGATGTATCAAGAGTGACAGCAGCCACCGAGCACGTGGAGGTTTCCTGATCTAGCACCGCAACAACAACGTGTCCTACATGTTTCCATTGTATATACTAATTTAGAAACCCCTCCTCAACTGTTATTATAAAGCCCAAATTATGAACTACATGAACTATTTTGCTACGCGAGTTTCTTTACATTACTGTTAATACATTAAAATTTTCCAATAAATTCTAAGATATGAATAAATTTATACGATAACTTAATCTTGTAGACTTTAAAAGTGATTGAGATAGTGATCTTTCTCATATCGTATTAATGTGCAGATAAAATGTGCTCCATCTACAATATTAATCTTTTTAGATTAACGACGGCAATACAATATAAAAATGCTGCCATAGTTAGAAGGGCTCCATAATAAAAAGAACTTTATGGTATACAAGCAGTTTATTGGATAACGGTCACTAAATAAACAATACATTATATTATATTATAATTATGTCTTGGGCCGTTTTTTTAATACACGTTGGTGACTATTTATGCAAGTCATTCGCCTGTTGGTAAGCGTCAATCCTGGCTGCAGTTGACCCCAGACTAGTCCTGCGCGGCACCACACTAAGTTCGTCACCTTAAGACATTAGTTTCACAATTACTTAGTCCCTTATAGCCAATAATTTCACTAGTAACCTTCCCTTCAAACCGGAAAATAGTGATGTTGTTAACTAAGACTCTGCCCGGGCAATGCAGCGATTATCATGAGCCTAAGGCATTTGATGCTGGTTAGAGAAGCAACCACAACATATCGAGCTGAGTGAGTGGAGTGAACGTGCTACAATAGTGATCGGTGAATAATCGATTTAAAAGAACTTTGCCCTTTAGCTCTTAGTAAAATCGCCAGCACCCAATTAGTGCTGACTCTGCACACCTTGCAGAATTAGCCATATCCTATTAATATAAAATTCCGAATAAAATGTCGAATAAAATGCATATACACTGCATTTCTATTTAGACATACTTGACTATTGAGTAACAAATTCACATATTCGTAGAAATAACATTTCAAGCAACAATGTTGTCACGTTTTATACATTCTTACAACCTTTTTGATATTACGCCTAAACCTTAATTTGATTAAAATCATATCAGAGGTAACTAATATCGAGACAATATGGGGTTAAGAACAGCTCCTATGAAACGTCGCGACCTGCCATCGGCCAGCCTCGTGACTCATCAGCTCTAACCGCCTCGTCGCCGCCTCGACTATGTTTGCAAAAATAAACAAATTATTTAATTAACAAATATCTATATTTCGATGTTTCACATCTGCAGTCTGCAGGGCATCCCGCGAAATCTCCTTTTTTCAGTCATTTCTAGCTACTATAAGTCTTCGTTAGTCGTATTTTCGATGATCGAAGGGCTCACATCCAGCAACTACAAATAGATGTCGATAGTCGACAGCTCGACGCGCCTCGTTCTTCGTGAATGCTGCATTAAAGGTCACCAGTGGAAACGGTTACGTAAGAAAACCGAGAAATTCTATACCTAATGACTTTTATGGATCTACATCTGCATGTACAGTTACACAAAATGTGTGGTTTAGGTAAGTCCAGATAAACAAAGTTTTGTTTCAAATTGAGTTTATTTAGCGGCCACATAAACTGCAGTAGGTAATTACTACATATAAAAAAACTTCAGAGTCTAAAACAACATTAACACATTTTTATTTTATTTACTATTCTTCCGCTAATACATAAATCTTCATTTCGGTTAACCATCGCTCTCGTTAAAGCATCTATTATGACGAATATAACTTTCGTAATATTCCCATGACGATTTCTAATGTAATGGCATCTTGTATAAGTATCTTCGTGAAAAACAATAACCCAAATTAACCAGGAAACATCATGTCCACGATTGTGCAACACACCGACGAATGTTTCGTCATTCGGCTGCTGAATGAACGACGCCCGCCCAACGTGTCCGCCTGGTGCCAAACAACGCCACGCGTTGTCGCACAGACGCTGAAACTATAGATACATCGGACTTAATTCATCATAAAACTATGCTGACTCACTAGTACAATTCCAACGATCCAGTTGAATTTAGTAGATTTCATAGCACCTTGCTGTGCAAAGCCACTATTCTCGATTACTAAGATATTTCTAATTCAATATTAGTCTCAAATATTCAGTGGCGTTCCTTGAGATTATTGTGATATTAAAGTTTTATCAATTATTGGAAAGCTTTTAGAAGTATTTAATGCTGTACTTGCCGTGTGGTGCCGGCTCAGAATACCACCACTCCATTTGCTCCCGTAGGTGTCGTAAAAGTCGACTAAGGGATTAGCTGGAGGATGGGCAGCAGCGTCCTTCGAGTACATTAATAACTCAACTGCGATCGCCAACCCGTCTGCCAAGCGTGGCGATTATGGCAAAACCCCAAATGAACCCACAACATACCCATATCGGTCGTTGTGTTGATCTTTGCGGGAGGCTTGTGTCCAGCAGTGCACTTCATTTGGTCGAAAATATGAATGCTGTACTGGCGCTTTGTTATAGGTAATTAAGGAAAGGTAAATTAAAATCTAAAACATATCAAATATGAGGTTTACATATGATTTCACTAAATCTTAAATCATAAATCAGTCAATTTAGTGTTATTATTCGTCAAATTTAACAATTAAAGCCTACGTCTTGAACTAAAATATACCAACGTATTGAATAAATAAAAATCTTGTATGTGTCTTAACTACATACGAGTACATAACATCGAATGCATATCTAGCTGTGATACAAGCAAAAAGAAAAAGACTTTCATACATGATGGATGACAATAAATGGCAGTTATTACAAATATATTCTCCTTTATTCTTTATACATCCTAAATTAATTACTACCTGTAATAAAAGAAATCCAGGATGATGATTATTGGATTTAAAATTGGTGTATTCTTCGAGACTATTTCTAATATTTCAGATGGCACCAAAATATTGGTCATGACTTGTAAATTGATGGTAATAAAAATGCTTTAATTGCAATTACATAAAGTGGCTCAGAAGACGTGAATAAATATTATATGTATGAAATTAAACAAAACATAATTGAAAGTTCATTTAACTTGTTACCTTTAAAAACAAAGCTAAAATCGTCTAAAGACGTATAAGATATTTAAAGAATTTTTATATTTCGAATGATTTTTTTATGTTGGTAAAGAATATCTATCGAGACGGCAGTGTAAGTACTATAAATCTTATAGTCGGCGCCGAGATGCGCACGCGCTGATGACGATTCGAACGGCCGCCAGTGATACTTCATAGTGAGGTTAAAGACTATGGAGAAAGCTTTAGTCACAAATAATAAAATCTATAATTAATTTGATTGGGTTTGTAGTTTTATTAAAACATTAATTCATGAATAATACGGTTAGAACGATTGTGTAAATAATACATAACATCGAGTGAACTATCATTTTATGAAGAGTTTTAAATCGCATCATATGATGTGGATTACATACTATAAGATAAGGTTTTAATTAGTTTAGGTTTTGTTAGTTTAAGTTGTAACGTAGTAAAATCACTAAAACTTTGTTTATATCGTTGTATAACTTAAATACTATTCATTCTTAGAACAATAACAATAGAACTAATAATTAATAACTACGGACTACATTGGAACCATAGATTTGTTTAATCAATATTATTTAAATCGTTTGCCTAAGTTTGCTCGTACCAGTGGAGCGTATGAATTTGAAGTTAATCCTTCGCTATCTCACCGCATCGTCACACACAGCCCAGCCTTTCTAAAGTAGACTGTTGGACATAACGATTCACACCTCGCACACTTCCCGTTCACTTTTAGTAACTTCATCCATGACTTCCCGAACTTATAAACGTATCTATCCAACTGTTGTTTACTTTACTAAGTCACCTGATAAAAGTCCTATGTAGTTCTTTAACCCCATATTGGGGTGCTACGTACGGGGTGCACAAACACTCATCAGACCCGTACTACCCATCGAGTACCAGCCGGTGATTTTTCATCTGGTGAGTCCCTGGTGCCCTTCACCACATCGAGTAATCACCACTGCGATCATCACCACTTTGGGGACTGAGTCGATTCGAGACTGAGAGTATAAACAACCAACCTCAACGTTACAATATAGAGAGAAATAATATCGATTCATTATTGATTTTGCGTGGGTACAAATAATTGTACATTTCGGAAATGTTATTACCAGTTTGGCCCTGACAGATTTCTTTGAACATCAATGCAAATAAATAAAGCAATTAGCCAATGAATAATATGGTGAAATTTCCAAGAAAAATCGTGACAGAATCTTTAGGATACAGGTTGTAAAATGATAATTTTCCGGTAGATTCCACACTATGTTAGCTGCGTACGCGCATAGTTGGCGCTTAGCCAGCTGCAATCGCGCCGGATGCCGGCAGCCCTAAAGAATCTCAAACCGGCGCGGCGCGGTGGTGGCGGCGCGTAGCGTCGATTTCTCTGCCGACTGGACTGCCGCCACGTTCCGACAAGCTCCATGAACACCGATCTTACACGATTTGCAAAACAATATTGCAACTAATTAGTGATACAATTCACGTAGTGTTCAATTATCGCTTTATAACAATGAGTCATTTCTTAAACATTTTCACCAGACTTTTGTTCAAACAAAATACATCGTAAAGTGCAGCTATATTTGTAATTAAAAACAAAAATAAGCTTTGTGTGTATTAAAATATGTTTCGCCTTTTATCTGATCTATCAGTTACTTAGTTTCGTGCATTCATTGCGTCTGTAGATTATTTCATGCTTTTGTAATATATTTTCCTACAATAATATGTAACATTTTATACATGTAGTAATAGGGGATTATATACACAAATTGACATATTTTGATTCATTCATGGATACAATTTCGACTTCTCTTCGAGATCTAAAATGCACCTAAAGCACATAATATGGATATCAATTAAGTACTCCATTCGACTATTTGTTTTAGTCTCAATGCCCATGACTTCATAATGTGACATCATAGACCAATAAAGGTAGTTCAATTTCATTAAATTACGCCTCGACGCAACATTCTTCATCAAAATACCATCAAAACAGTACTAACAAGTATAAATATAACCCAAACCGTGGAACAAGACTTGATTCAAGTTATATTCAACTCAATTAAATAGAAATTTAAATTGTAATTTGTGAAAACGCAGCTGGGCATTCAAATTGGGCAGAACATGTGACGCGGTCAGTGAGAATGTGATATTCGCTGACGGATGTCCACTTCTCTCTGCCAGGAACGACGACAGCCGCATCTGACGTTGCAGCATGCTTTATTATGAAGAGGACGAACATGCTCGAATTATGACTGCATGGATCTTTTAGTCATGTGCAGACGAACTTCGCAGGCCAAGGTTTCGTACGCCGATGGACGTACGAGGTTGTTTTCAGTATAAGCACCAAAATTGATTGATTGATTTACAAGGATTCAAAATAATGCTGCCGTGCTTGCTTTATGACAGATATTAATAAGTTGAAATGAGTAGCCCTGAAATGCGCAGGATACACAGCTTTGAAATTCAGCTTAATCTTATTTCCTTAAAATATAGTACAGTGTTAGTCAGTAAACAAATTTACAAAAACAAATAATTTTACAGTGTGTAATTCAAGGTTCCTCGTTCATGCAGTCGTTTACAATTACAGCTCATAAAAATCATTTCTCAAAATATTTCAATTTGTGTATATTTGACCTATTAATCAGTATTAAGTATAAAATGTTACATATTAAGTATAAAATGTTACATATTATTGTATGAAATTGGTTTACAAAAGCATGAAGTTAATGTTATATTCACTACTAGCTGGGACCCGCGGTTTCACCCGCGTTTAATTTAAAAGGAATTTAGAGTACTTCGACATAGACACTTGACATAGAATATATGTATTGGATTTCAAGGGTTTCTTTTGTTTTGCGCGGAACCCTAATTATTTTTCTAAAATTAAAGCAGCCTAAGTTATTCCTTAGAACACCAGCTATCTGCCAGTGAAAGTCCCGTCAAAATCGGTTCAGCCGTTTCGGAGATTACCCGGAACAAACAGATAGACAGACAGACAGACAAAAAAATAAAAAATTGTTTTTTTGTTATATGTCCCATATATACTTTCATATGCATTAAGTAAAAAGCTGTTATTTTGACATTACAAACAGACACTTCAATTTTATTTATTTGTATAGAGTATGTATAGATTACAATAAAATCTTTAAATATAAAAACAATTGCGAATAAACATGATGTCAATGACATTACGAAATGTAGAAACTTTTAATTTCCTCTTAATGCCAAGCAGAGGCCGAAAAGTGGTGGAACCCATCTGTTTGGTGTTACTTTACAGGTAATTAGCGCAGTGAGCGACAGCTGCCGGTAACCGTCCACTCAAGACCGCTTGACAATGCCGGCTAGTTCTGCCTTCAGTGCGAAAATTATTAAATGTTTATTAAATTTTAAATATTTATTTAAAATTTTAAACATTGTTTTGTAATATTTATTTAAATTTGATGTTGCATATTTCGGCACTTATTGACGATTTCGTTGCATTTCGAGCATTCGTGAAACTAACGGCTGAATACTGAAACGCCAGTCAAATATTATTCCCCGATTTAACTATTTAGCCTCCCGGGTTCGTACCAAAAACAGGTTTCTCGAAAGGTTAAAGCGGGATTTAATATTAACTGGCGTTCCGGTAATCGGCCGATATTGACATGCATATTTCGACCAGTGGCATATAATCCGGTCTCTACTGATTACCCTCTATCTGATTGACTTTATCGTTATTAAATCGTTTTAAATATTAACATTAACATAAATTTTTAATTTATTAGTTAGTGCATTTACTGAGTATTGTTTTGAAGATATTCGACGTTTTCGTGCAGCATTTTTCCGGAAGAGACAGACGGAACCGCTTAGCTTACGTCTAAAAACTAGGCCAGTTTTAAAGGAAACTTGCACTTGGAAAATTAGTGCAGACTTTCCAAGTGTGATGCCATAATATATGCATATGTACATTGTAAGCAATAATATACAGCTCATCACAATAATACACATACAATTCAAAACAGAATTAAGTTATCGTTAGGTATCAGGTATATAAATCTTATATCCAAATATAACATATGAATAATCCCTTATTGTTTACAAATAGTGTGTGTAGTACAGATTATCACGGCTCGTGTCAAGACTCTCGGCCTTCCCCGAGGCCGCGACTGACCTGGATTTCGCCACGCGGCGCCCGCGCATGTGACTCATTGTTTTGGTGCGCTGGCGTTGCTACCTCCCGCACTCCTGAAACTCGCGTATTGTATTACGCTTTACGATTATACGACTAGTTTAGGGTTATGCTATGAAAAAATAGAGCAAGGAAAGAATTTGTTTTATATGATCGCTAAAACAAATAAGTATATTGAGAAGTTTTGATTTGTGGCGCGTGAAGATATATTAAATATTGTTGCCAGTTTCTAGGTTAGTGCACACATTTTTTATTCATTGTTATTGTAAATTACGGAGGAAAATTACGTGTGTAATTTTATAAATATTGTGATATGGTTATGAGGAGAATTTACCTCTTTTTTTAAATCTGACATTAATAAAGATGATATATTTTCTTGATTGAAGTTAGTTAATAGTAAAGATCGCCGCAATTTATACTATAGTTTTATTTATGTGACGGTCCAACAAGTGTATAATACTTTAAATCAACTGGGAGGCTTGGAGACAGTGCTAGAAAATCAGCACATGTTCTTGGCTATTTTAAAATTAGCACTTTTTGCATAACGAACTGAGAATAAAAAATTTTTGTCCATAAAAGTTCACATCTTACTTTTTTCAATAGTATGTAGTGACAATACAAAAAAGAAGATTAGTCATTATCCTGGCATTATCATATGCCTGCCCATGGCAATTTGTAATGCTACGACGAGTCCTGCGTGGCCATCACACTGCTGACAGCATTCGTCACCTCGAAACATTAGTTATTTGGTCTCTTAAACCCAGGCATTTCAGTTTCCGTTTTGAAATGCATTGTAGCTTCCTTCAAGCCCGAACAGTAAATGTTTACGAAATCCATTCGGATTCACAAGAACGCCATCTTAGAAGTCTATATAAAGTCTATCAAAGGTGAGGACCATATAGAAGAGGTTCTATAGTGTGACACATTCAATGTGATGTTGTGGAGGTAGCTGACCTCACGTGGTGTGTGTGATGTCATAACATAATAGCTGACGAACAATCCTATATCATAATCAATGCTTCTCACGTTTGAGTGAAACTTTTGTTGCTAAGACGGTTGGTCCATGATCCTCTCCTTAACACGTTATTTGATAGAAAAAGATACAGGAAGATTATAACTAAATAGGATAAAAAGTCTATTGAACTGCCCTAAACTCGAAACAGAAAATGAAAAGAAGTAATCAACTTTTAAATACTTTTACGTGAAAAACCTGACCCAGATAAATGTCACCGAACTTATAACAGTAGGTAATTTCATTCCAACATTGTATGCCAAGTGTTAGCAATTTTTATTACCAGCGATTTATATCCTAAAAGATTAAGAAAAAAATCCGCCCAATATGTTTCTACAATGAGAATAAACATTTTCACACTTCAGATCTACGGAATAATCCTGTTAGGTGTTGATATAGCTAGTTTTTTCATTCGTGTGGTTCCCGGCCAAGAGTGTTGTTAAAGGTGACTAGGGGCTTACTCAAAGGACTGCCTGCAGGGCCCTACATGAAGTATATCTGCCGGATTGTATAGTGTGAACTTTTGCAGACTGTTCTCTACGGCTGGGCCGCAGTGTCATTTTGCGAGCTGAAAAGGTGATCTCCCCACCACTCACACTGCAAGTAGCACCGTGTGTAATGCTATCGGGCTGCTTTCAGCCGCGCGCCATCATTTTGTTTATTTACAACCAAATGTGAAATGTCAGTCATACGTCTAACATGGCGTCGTTTTAAAAATACTTGATCTTTAATTTCTTTTCATCATGCAAAGTCAAAAAGACGTATGGGGATATTCTTGAATTAAATGGAGATCTAGCATGTTTGTGGAAGGCAATCCACGAAAATTATAGCAATAGGGATATGCTACATTACTAGTTTTTTAAAACCTTTTGGTTCTACTTCTCTCAAAATATTTGTTTGTTCGTTCGTTTCACGTATTTGGAGCCATTGTTTACACCGAAGCTCTCTTTTGTCTCATTTTTATGCAGATTAGAACTGTTAGGCTAGTGTTACTTTTTAATGTTTATTTATAACTGGCGCCATTTTAAAACTCGTGCTTAGATCTGGTGGAAACACGTTGACACCTTTACGATGACATGTGGAGCAAAACACTCTGCGGCAGGAGCTACGTGCAGGGCCCTGCAAACGCAAACGCATGCGCGCAATCTCATACTCGGCCCTCAGGAGGCGGAAAATACTTTATACATATTTCAGCGTTTACAGTACTGGCGCCCAATATCAATTTGGCTACCATCGTCACTTACGTGGTATTTACTAATGCTAGTTACGCGGTATTGTACTATCCCCGACTATAGGTATATGGATGCAATACATTTTAAACTTCGTATTAGACATCTGCTGTCTTCGCTTTCCCTTGCACAATCCACAGAGCACAGAGTCCTCAAAACTCAACCATAGCGTACGAGTCTAACTACACTATAACAATAATTGTGGGAAATGATTCAGGACAATATTCTCATAATAATGCGGAGGAATATCTTCGCAAAGTGTGAACATACAAATGCCACACGAGAAACAGACACACAAGTGTTTCTATAAGGGTTCCACCGTGTTTTCATTCGAACATACGGAACCCAAAAATGTAATTATAGAATAATTAAGTAGCCACATTTATCTAAAATATGTGCGAGAAGCGAAACACAAAAAAAAATATCAACTAAATCACATAAAAGGGGGAGTCAATGACAACCGCTGTTCAGCCTATGTTTCTAAATAAGCCTCCAAAATGGACCGAACTTTGTCTTTGCCTGCAGAGGATTCATGATAGTATCCAGAAAAACAAATACGTAATAGTAAGAATGTTAAAAATATATTCCTCACGTGTATGTGTTACATCAAAGTATTTTAACGACCGCTCTAACAAATGGTGTGTGAACTAACACAATGGTCTTGTTTGTCCACGAAACTGGCAACACTGCCCAAATTTGTAGCGACGACAAACGTAGTTAGGTATAATTTGCGAAACTTTATGTAAGTCTGTTGAAAATGAGTAGTATCATTGTACTTGAAAATACGGTGAGTCAGGCAATATGAGGTCATATTTCTTAGAGCTTACGATGCGATTAAACTTGACTGTCGCCAATGCTCTGATAAAATGTTTAAATAATATTTTCATAAATAGCTTGTATTGGCCATATCGCACCACATAATATGGTTGACGGCATGGTTTGCCTGTGACCATGTCGGCACGGTTTGCGCAGTGCATAATCAATTCGGTTTCTGCGCTAAGTGTCACTGGTTTGATCCCCGCACGGAATAAATATTTGTATGTAAAAAACTCAAATGGAAGGCACATATTGAAGCATTAAGCAAAAGAATTAGCAGTGCTTCGTATGCATTATATAAACTAGCCCCAACAGTAAGTACAGATGCACTTTTAACCGCATACCATGGCCTCGTGGCATCTTTATTGCGATATGGCGTCATTTTCTGGGGAAACTCCACAGACAAAGAAGTAGTATTTAAGATGCAAATACGATGTATTAGGGCAGTGTTTGGGCTTCAAATAACTGACAGCTGTATACCATACTTTGTTAAACATAAAATTCTAACACTCCCGTCTCTATTTATATTGGAAGTTTCCATTTTTGTAAAACAAAACCCACAATTCTTTCCACGGCTTTCATATTTTGTTAATCGCAACAGACGTGATAACTCTAAACTTTGTATTCACAGCGCTAGGACTGCCCTTATGTGGAAAAGCATTTTTTGTACAGCACCTAAAATATACAACAAAATACCAACCACTTATAAAGAATTAAACTTAAACTTATTTAGAAAGAAATTAAAAGATATTTTGCATAGTAAATGTTACTATAGCATTAATGACTTCTTGAACGATACTTTTGAATAATCTATTGTGTGTGTGTATACCTAATCTAAATATAAAATGTGGTTCTATTCCAATAATTAATTACAATAATTATTTCGGACATCTCAGTTATTTTATAGTAGGTATGTTAATAATGTTTTATTGCAATGTGTGTCCTAGTTTAAATTTGCATGCCACAAATGGCAGAATATGATGAAACTGTAACCCCTAATTTTAAGATCTGTAACAACCATATTCAGTCAAATAAAGATATTGTATTGTATGAGCTACAGATAGTTGTTTCGGGTCTGGGTGCATGTGAGATTAATGTCTGCAAACTGTACCCATGACGAAGAAAGTTCTTGCCATAGTTAAAGAAAAAAATAGACTTACCATAATTATGGCATCCCAAGGACGTGCATTGCTGAACAAAGGCCTCCCCTATAGATTTCCATAAAGATAGTTGTTTCGTCATGATTGGTGGGAATTTTCTAGTACTTATCACGTTTGGCAGTGGAGTTTGTGAGCGCAGTATGGCTACTGTTCCATATTCCTCGGGTTTAAAATCCGGTAGTCACCTTTTACGACATCCGCGGGAGGAGATAAAGTGATGCTATATTTTAAAATCGGACATCACACGGTTTCTTTTCATGTGATTTAATTTTCGCTAGTGTACTTTTTGATAAGCTTTAATTAGAAAATAATCTTCTAAAGTGTAGCTAAAATTAAACTAACCACCGCGCAAATTTATCCGAAAGTTTCATGTATAAAATCTTTTTATCTACACTGTTGTGAACATTCACAGCACTACTGCTACGTCAAAGCGACACATCACTACCGTCACTTTGACAGTACTTCCACAACCATCATCTCGGCCTAAATTTAGGTACCACAATTTTTTGTTTATTTCTAGTATTTATACAATGACTCTTTACATTAAACATAAGCAGGTTTTTGCTTTTTAAAGCAGCACAATGCCATATGACATTATGCGGTGGAAATACGCAAAATATACATGTCTGGCCGTAGCTACGTCCGTTATTTGTTTATTTTTTCTGACTGCAAATGCAGCAGAAATTCTGCAGAACTTAGTCTATTGGACAGATCCTTTATATGAGCACCCCATTATCATTTCGAATCAATAGTATTAATATACCTTAGTTACATTTACTAAACTCAAAGGTAAATTTGGCAACGAAAACTTCAAAAGTTTGGTTTTATTACTATTTAATAAAAGGTTATTTGCAGTAACCCATCTAGACAGAGAGGATAAACTATCATTAACGTGTTTAACTTCATTGACACTCAATATTACAACACAAAATAATGATCGCTTACATTTATTATAGACATAAAATTTGTTTGTTCGGCTCGGGGTGTACATAACTCTTTCTTTATTCGCTAATTTAAATAATTATGATGAAGGCAGGAAAGTAGATTAATTGATTGTTCCAAAGATATACTGTACTTATACCCACGTGTGTCAAAACTCTGTAACATAAACATATTAATAAAATTCTATTAAAATGCCTGTAGGTACCTACATTTGGGCCGTGTGGTGCTGGCTCAGAATGCCACCACCCCATCTCCTCCCGTGGGTGTATGTAAAAGTAGACTAAGGGATTGGCCGGAGGATGGGCAGCAGCGTCCTTCGAGTACATTAACAACTCAACTGCGATCGCCAACCCGTCTGCCAAGCGTGGCGATTATGGCAAAACCCCCCAATGAGCCCACAACACACCCATATCGGTCGTTGCAGTGATCTTTGAGGGAGGCCTGTGTCCAACAGTGGACTTCATTCCACCGAAATGATGATGATGATGATGATGATGACCTACATTCTCCTACTAACAAGAATATGTCTGTTTCCTCCTAAGTCTAAGCCGCCTACGAACACTCGTCGTAGCAATTATTTACACTCACGAATCAAGCTGTACTTCTTTCATTCTTTGATACTAATATTATTTCATCATAATATCTACCACTGAACAAAGGCCTCCCCCATAGATTCGAACAAATGTGTCGTCCTTTTGGGGGAATTTGCCAGTACTTACCGCGCTTGGCAGGCGGGTCGTTGAGTGCAGAATGGCTACTGTTCCACAGAAGGGACGCTGCTGACCATACCTTCGGTTTAGAGACCCTTAGTTCCTTTTACGACATGCATGGAAGGGGGACGGGATGGTGTTATATTCTTAATCCGGACACGTTGAATCTATTGAATGATTAATGTTGTGTGTTATCCTACTAAAAACTAAAAAGACCTCCACATTAATTTACCTTTCGGGCTCCTATTTCCCCTCAGACTATAGCAACCCGATTTTACAAATGATAAAAGTATTTCCAGCTGAGCCCTAGATTCCATATTGGTATTGTACATAAACAGTACCTACCTAAAAGAAAAATAGACACCAAAAATAAATAGTCTCTACGGTGAGCTCGTGCCAATTACCCAGTTGCATCATTTAGTTTATACCGTTGGCAAGTTTTTAGTATTTATAGTACAGGCAAATGTATTCAGTGATTAATTTTGAATAAATATGCGAGTACTTAAATAATCACTAAATAGATCGCACTGCATTCCAAGATTCCACGTACGGTAATATTAATTCAGTCCTGAAAGCTGACGTTGAGTTATTAATCAGAAAATGAATTACTACATTTTAGATTGACTACTGCCGTGTGGTACCGGCTTAGTATGCCATTACCCCATCTCATCTCGTGGGTGTCTTAAAAGGTGACTATGGGATTAGCCTGAAGATGCCCATCTTTGCAACGTCCTTTGAGTACATTTATAAATAACTGCGATCGCCAACCCGTCTGCCAAACGTGGTGGGTATGACAAAACCCTCCAATGAGTACACAACATAAACCCAAACTGGTCGTTGTGGTAATCTTTGGAGGAGACTTCTGTCCAGCATTGGAAGTTTTCCGGCTGAAATTATGAGATTAACTACATAACGTAGAAGCACAACGTTTTGATTATCATATTGTGTTTAAACAGCTTTCGCTAACTAGCTAGCTAACTAGCACAGGTATCGTTTGTATACTTAAAACAAAGATATTGGAAGAAAGGAGATATGCCATGTAGATCAGAATGTATGCGAGCCTAGAAATCCATTTTCTCACTACTAATCTTCAAAAAGCACACTAATGCACACAGTTACAAGATCTCACCCAATGAACTGAATAAACACAACATTATAATTGGCTTCTCATACCAAAACACACCCACGGCTTTGTAGGTAGCCAATCATACCGAGCGTACAGACCGCAAACGACAGCCGTACCATGTACGTGTACGTGCGTATGTTTATTAGGAGTACCATTCGCTGTTCTATTTACGATTTTCGATTTGGTAATCACCGTTGTTAATGTCGTGCTGTTCCATCAATCCAAATGTAACATAATAAACCAAACAATATTTTTTAATTTATTCTTTTTATAGACAAATACAAGAAAATTCCTTCACTTGCATATGTATATGATTCCTTTCTTGATAAAGTTATTATTTTCGCTTCGGTTTTTGCACGTTATCCCCGAACAACACGACAATTTAACAAAGTTTCACTTACACGATCGAATCTCAACTGATGTTATAAAACGGCCATTTTTTCCGGATGGCCCAAATTGATCCAGTCGCGGTGGCGCGGTTACGCCCCCGTACCACTTCTCCTTATTTCCTATTTCTGAGACTTAAAAGGAGACCCTAACAAGATATATTGTAGAAGTTGTACAAGTTACTGAAAATAAAACTTATTATAAACTTATTATTATTATTATAATTCAAAGAGTCATGGTGAGACTCATATATTGTAAAAAAAATAAAGAACGAAGTTGGAATTGTGTTATTGATCTTTGATGTAGAAAGAACAGCTTAAGGTATTTAAAATATTGTTATAACCCCGCAATATACATACAATTTATTTTATGATTTCTAACTTTTTATTGGGGTAATTTCTGAACGCGACAACATTGACAGTTGATTAGTATGACACATTCAGACAAAAAGGCTTAGCGAGCACGGGTGACTTTAGTCAGCCTGATAATTTCGTCACTCTATGGATATGTATGGAAATATCACGTCACGTCACACAAACTCCATACATACCCACGGACTTGATAAGTGACGAAGTTGTCACGGTGACAAAAGTCACCCGTGCACGCTAGCTCTAACATTTCCAATTATTTCAAAATCAATTGAAATCATCATCATCATTTCAGCCAAAAACGTCCACTGTTGGACAGAAGCCTCCCCCAAAGATTGTCACAACGACCGGTATGGGTTTGTGTTGTGTGGTACCCAATGATGGTTTCACCATAATCGCTGCGCTTGGCTGACGGGTTGGCGATCGCAGTTAGGTTATAAATGTACTTGAAGGACGCTGCTGCCCATCCTCCGGCTAATCCCATAGTCATCTTTTACGACACCCACGGGATGAGATGGGGTGGTGGTATTCTTAGCCGGCACCACACGGCACTTCGAATCAATTGAAAACCATACGACAATAACGACATTCTTTTTATTGCGAAAATTTTGTTAAATTAAAGATTGATTAATCTGAACACAACGTCGCCGTTATACATAAAATTGGCGAAATTGTGGAAGATACTCTACAGAAGCCATAATTAAAGAGTTGAAGTTGATATTGAATTATTTTCTTAGGCATATTATATCGGGATTAAATACATGTTTTATATGCCAAATGTTATTAGTTTTACTAGGACCAAGGACCAATAGTAAAAAGCATTCCATCTTCTCTAAAACCCTTATTTCTGTGTATATATTTAAAATCCTCCCATGATTCTTTAAACAAAAAATATGTTTGTTCCTGTAACCATACTGTGAAAACAATAAAACAATGACCGAGAGATATGGATGAATAGCCTTTTCACATTGCCTTCGACAGCCACATCTGCAGAGATAGGTAAACATCATTCATCATCATTGACAGACTCAATATTTTTGATATTTACATGAAACACATTCATCGAATCGAAATTTGTTTGCTTTCGATGAAGTGGTATTTGACCGTTTTCTAGCTTGAATGCGTTATAAGTATAAGCAGTACCTTACTATTACACTATTATACTACTAACGAAAGGCGTTCCCACTAACCCGGTAATACTATAGACGAAGTATATACAATATAACACTCTTTATTGTAAACCAGAAATAACAAAAAAGGAGATCAAATACACAATAATGGGTTGTACAAAGAACAGTCTTGTCGCACTCGGCGATTTCTGCCAGACAATTCTGGGATGGACAGATTTGCAAGTGATAATATTTCTATCTAAACTTTTTTTTATTCGGAAAGCAGCAAATGACATCGGCTGAAACAGGCCCACCAGCGGACCAAAATGAAATGTATATGAAAAAATTGCTTATATTTTTGTCTATTTACATTGTAAATAGCTCAAAACGACGGGATTACAAAAAAGAAACTCGACAAAGACAATTGATTGAAACTGTATTGTCATTTGAGTGAATTATCATTTGCAAAATATTATGATATTCTTTTAGTAACTCACGACAATAAACTAACATTATCCCATAGTCAGGACTATAAAAGTTATTTTCAAAATGTTTTTGGCATACCAGAAATCGCTTAATAATACCGGTATTAAATTTGTTACTGTTTAAACGGTTGAGCCACTTGTTGCTCTGGCTTTCATCAGACGGAAACTTGTTAAGTTTAACATCCTCTCTCTTAAGGGCAAAATTTGTAATACAACACATAAAATAAATTATAAGATACACGCGAACATCCACTAGAAATAGAGAAAAAACGCCCTATCGTAACTTAGCACTAAAACCTCTCTTTCGTAAAATAAAAACACAAAATAATACCCACCATAAAATAATGAAAAAGTCCTGTCGTAACTTAGTACTTAATTAATAAGTTCCTTCCTTCCTACTTCCTTACAGTAATACACTGAAATTTGCGGTTCTCGCGTACAAAGTTACAAACTGTAACGGTTGCGACGACGACAAAATCAATGTTCAATTATTACCAGCTGTGGGGGCGCCGCACGCTGAACGCCTGAACGCTCGCACGTCAGGTATTCTGCACAAATTTTAATAAAAATGCCGTAGTCACGAAGTTATTGCGCAGTGGACGAGGTAAGAGCCAAAAAAAATGAAATTTGACATTTTTTAATTTCCGAAAGAAGAAGAAAGGCAAGTGCTTCAGATTGTTTTTCCTGGATGTAACTGATGTGTAAATTCTTTGAAAATGAGTCACACCAATTATTTTTGTTGTTACTTATTACAGTATTTGAAAAGTTTATAGAAAAAGAAAAAAATGCTTTAGGTATTATTTTATTATTTTTTATACCCGCAACTGCGACACGGAAGTACGAATAATATTACCTATCTACCCACCTATCAAGTTAGCACGTATGTGCCCTTAAGTACTAATTCCGATGCCAATGTATTTGACTAATCGGTCAAGGTGCATGTTGCAGATGTAATCTGTTGAATCGTAAACAATAAACCCATGATATCTTGGATAGGTGACAGAATTAGTTGGTAGGAGAGGCTCCCCGCGTATTCATTTGATAAGTCGTAGACAGAGCGATTATTCCATTCTAGACCAACTTCTTGGAACCGTGCAACTACATTCTGACTATTCATAAGCGCCCGTAAATGGTTTATATAAATAAAAATCTTTTGAATTTGAATTTGAATTTGAATATGGCCTCATATCAGCCAAAAGACGTATACTGCTAAACAAAGGCATCTCCTGTAGATTTCGTAGATTCTTAATCCGGACACCAGACAGAAAACCGTTGCCGTGTATATCTGTGAAAATGTGAATGTGAAAATATAATAATTGCAAAGATGATAATTGAAAGTATTTTTGTTCAAATTTTTACAATTATTTTTGATGAAAAGAATAACGTATTATTTTTAGAATTATACATACGTTGATAAGACTTATCTGCATCTTTTGTTTATTTATATTCGACACTTTCTCTAACGATTTTTCTAATTGAAAAGTATAAACTATGTTGGTTAGGTATGATTGAGATGTGATTTTTTATATGTGTAGATCTATAATAATACTGTGGATTGTTTCATGTCTACATTAATTTGTCACGTATGTTTTACCATTTCAGTTCTACAATATATCATATATTCTAATATATTGCTTACATTTTGAATAAATTATTGTTCTAATTATTGTTATATACAAATATTGAACACGATTTTTACGCGGCACTCTACAATTGCATAGGGCCTAGGAGTCAATAAAGCATACACACTATTTTTGCATACATCAGCTGCAGCGCCTGGTCGACGTGGGAGCCTTTGATGAACTGTATAATTTTGGAACGGAATGGCGTTCGAAAGTGATTTAAGATCCCAACTAGAGCAAGCAGTGGAGAGCGATACTACAATCAAGGTTGGATAGTTTTCCGATAGTCTGCATGTGAGTCTGTGTACCAGTATAATCTAAAGTAATCTTCTCTAACGTGGTTACTACTATTTCTTGGCCGGTCAACCCTCAGTGATCCCTCCACTTGATAAGAAGGAACAGTGCTAGCTCTGTCCCACCTTTCAATCTCACCTAGTGCGCACTCCTCCGAACTATTAAATGATTTCTTTACTTATTTTTATTGTGATTACTTTTTACAAAATTCGTTTATTAGTACAAAAAAAATCCTTCCCTCTAGATTCATCTATAAACACAAAATACTTTACTACAAAGAGTAATAAATGTCTAGTCTTACTAGTGAATAAAGTTTGCTTCACACATGGATACGTGTCAAGAATACATCAGGAACGTTTTAATGGAGCTGTGGACTGTTGTCGTTTGTAAGTTGACAGTAACGATCTCAAAGATTATTTTTCCATTATTTGTATTAACAATGTGAACAAGCGACTGTAGTGCTGCCTATATATGTGCAGGCTACATGTAGACGAAGCTTTATTGACTTTAATAGGCTGATGTGAATTCAGCGAGAAACATCATATCAGCCACAGGACGTCCGCTACTGAACAAAGCCCCTTAGATTTCCACAACGAGCGGTTACATGCCACCCTCATCCAACGACTCCCAGCAACCTTCAACAGGTCGTATGTCCACCGCGTTGGAGGTACACACTTCAATTTTATTTATTTATATAGATTGCAAAACGAATGTCTTTAACCAGTGTGTGTACGTATACGCACTTCAATTTTATTTATTTGTCTAGATTTCAAAACGAATGGCTTTAACCAGTGCGTGTTAAAGAACCCCTTTCTTCAACGGATCTCCTCATTTCTGATTCGATCTCGTAGAGAAATACCAAGCATAGCTCTCTCCATAGCTCGCTGAGTGACCTTGAGCTTCCTTATGAGGCCCATCGTGAGTGACCACGTCTCTGTTCCATATATTACCACTGGTAACACGCACTGGTTAAAGCCATTCGTTTTGAAATCTATACGAATAAATAAAATTGAAGTGCGTATCTGTAATTTTGAAATAAATGCTTTTTCGTAAGCTCATGTGATTATTTGAATAGGTTTTTGAGGACACTGAAAGTTTGAAAGGAGGAAGTTCATGTAGAATTTCCACTGGACACCAATAAAAAAAGTATATTTCCCATTGATGTCAGTTTTGCAATGACAATAGATAAACCTGGGCAAACATTAAGGAAAGCAGAGAAACTAGATTTAAGTAAGGGCTGCATTGCCTACTTTAACTATATGTGGGGATAGAAATAAATAAAATCAGAAAATTACTTACAAATTATTACATTTTAGATTAACTACTGTGTGGTGCTGGCTAAGAATACCACCACCCTTGGGTGTCGTAAAAGGCGACTATGGGATTAGCCGGAGGATGGGCAGCAGCATCCTTCGAGTATATTTATAACACAACTGCGATCGCCAACCCGTCTGCCATGCGTGGCGAGTATGGCAAAACCCCTCAATGAGCACTCAAGACAAGCCCATACCGGTCGTTGGGGAACTCTTTGGGGGAGGCTTGTCTCCAGCAGTGGACGTTTTTCGGCGGAAATGGTGATGATGACATGTGGCATGTTCACGTGTGAGTTCTCTTCCACTTCACCCTATCTTTATTTATTTATTTCTCACCATAATAAAAGTTACAGTATTATTCAAATTTAGTGTGGGAGACTGGTGCCTAAACTAGGCTGAAGCCTTTAAGGTATCTCAGGTCACCAGGCCTTCCACCCTTGAAGTCCAATGTTGCTCTTTCATGAACTGTACCAAATGAATTTCTTCATTTGCTTGTTCTTCGTGTATCTGATACCATCAAGTTGTTTCCTCTTGTTAAAGTTCTGTTGAATACTCTCCAATAGGTTGATATAACTTTATCAGGCCCCGATACTGTTGATTTTGTCCTTTATAATCCAGTTATCGTTTTGCATCCAAAGATTTAAATATCTTTGCTTGCATCCCATGAATGCGCATTTTCGCTGAGGTCTGCATCGGAAACGTCTTATGCCTACAGATTCCTTTGCACTATAACTTTACACAAACATAGACAAGTAATAATATTTTTTCAAGAGCCTCCTACCTATATATTGAAAAAGGTTCCAGCCGTCTCTGGAGGTATATACTCTGTACTATTGTAGGTACTGATTATGACTGAAGAATCAAAAATACAGGCGATTAATTGCATCTGCTAACCCCTATATCGGACGGCCGTGCTTGACTTTGCATATTCGCTGCCTGTCAGTCGTCACTGGAACAGATTTTAATTATCAGAATCGTAGAGAAAGACTGATTAAAAAACTTATAGGTATGCCACGAAGACGAAGCCGCGGGTAGTAGCTAGTTTATCAATAAAGCAATAGCTTGAAGATGGACAGATGACCTGGAGAAGATAGCTGGGAGTCGTTGGACGAAGGCGGCATATAACCAGTCGTTGTGGAATTCTATGGGGAGAACTTTGTTCAGCAGTAGGTGTACTTCGGCTAATATATCGAATGATATAGTAGTATTAGTAGTAGTAGATATTGCCGTGTGGTTGGTGGCACCACCCCATTTCATCCCGTGGGTGTCGTAAAAGGTGACTATGGCATTAGCTGGAGGGTGGGCAGCAGCGTCCTTCGAGTATATTTATAACTCAACTGCGATCGGCAACCCGTCTGCCAAACGTGGCGATTATGGCAACATCCCCCAATGAGCACACAACAGAAACCCGTGCCGGTCATTGTGGGAATCTTTTGGGGAGGCTTCTGTCCAACAGTGGAGGTTTTTACGGCAGAAACGGTGAAATAGTAGTACCGTTTTTGTTTTTGTTAAATCCGAAATGTTCATTACTTGCTGTCTTCAAACAAACCAAATGGTATAGCCCCGAAAATACTAGTTCTATGCTACTAACACGAAGTACTCGCTCACTTTTGCGACATTATTACTTAAGCTATGAGTTAAAGAAATGGCATTGGGGTGACTTACGTAAACACCGCGTAGGTGTCCCGTCCCGTCGTAACCTTTGATATTATCAAAGGTTGCCGGACAACCTAACATGCAGATACGATTGTACGAGACTGGAGATAGTCACTGGAAGAAAGAAATATAAATAATATGATGTTACTTCTGGAACTATCTTATGAGAATGATGTAGGTAAACTATATGGAATTAAAAAATAATTCACCGTAGTAACCAAAAACGCCACGAAGGGAGGCTAGGAATAGCACCACCCCATTTCATTCCGTAGGCGTCGTTAAAGGTGAATATGAGATTAGGCGAAGGATGGTAGTAGCCTCCGTCCAGTATATTTATATTTATTACAACTCAACTGCAATCTGCAACCCGACCAAGCGAGGCAACTATGGCAAAACCCCCCCATACAACACAAAGGGCCTATGTTAGCCGTCCCTAGAGGAAGCCTATGCTCAGCAATGAATGCTTTCAGCTGAAATAATTAAGCAAAAATGACACTATTTAGGTGTTATTTCTAGCTAGCCAATAATACTTTATATTACAGTTAATAATATCGACAATCGAAGGTTGTTGACCAACCCCTGTCGTGTAAATATGATTCTATTATCATCGAGACAGCTTACAGCATCTGTCTACAGAAATACAAAGGAACTAGGCCGGAATTATTCAACAACGGGGTGTAGCAGCGTTCCTACGGGTGGGGTGTTTGACCGCGCACTTGACATGCCACGGAGATTCCACGCGGCGCCAAACAAATTAAGATACTGAGATTAAGTTGCGATGTAGTCTCGAGCAATAAGTATATGAAGTGCTAAAGTAGAGGTAAGTCCAAAAATAAATAAAAAATTAACTGTATTATTTTTTGTGTGCGCGGGTATAGAAGCTTTTTTAATGGATAATAACGGACACGGCGTCATACAGCGTTTTTTTAATTGGTGACTGTTGCTGCAATATACACAATGCTGAATGCCGATTGCGGCTTGTTCACCTGACATTATACCTCCATTTTCTTACTACTCCATGACACTTAGGAATCCGGCATCCACGCCGGTGGAACGACCCGTGGACGCCGGACGGCGCTTGTCGCGCGTTCAGCACTCGAACGTATTTCAACGCATCTCGCATACGTTGACATAAACCATTTCCTTTATTTGTGCGCTATAAAATTGAATTAATGCGCCGCCTTTTTCGTCATTAATATATTTTTTGTAACATAAAGTTTTTTGTTGTGCGGACATTTTTATTCGATAAAGTAGGATTAAAGTAAACATACTTTCGACTGTGTGACCTTTATGGAATGAAACGGGCAATCTGCGTGTTTTTTTTTTGGATATGACTTTGGTTGGTGTACTTCGGTAACGATAGCCTTATTTAAGAATGGCACTATGGAAACGCATAGTAGGCTTCTACTCACAGTGCATGAAATCTCGTTTCATAAACGTCACTTGAGTATTGGACGAGTAAGTAATAAGACTGTAATACATCTATATTTTAAACGATATATATATATATATATCTATATATCCATAGAGTTTCTTGCCGATTCT
Source organism: Diloba caeruleocephala (assembly GCA_947459985.1). Taxonomy (NCBI): domain Eukaryota; kingdom Metazoa; phylum Arthropoda; class Insecta; order Lepidoptera; family Noctuidae; genus Diloba; species Diloba caeruleocephala. The sequence goes on along the minus strand of OX381606.1, from coordinate 23,671,894 downwards.
TTTCCGTAGGACTAACGACTTGGAATCGTGCAACTATTTAAATTCGGACTATTCGAAGGTGCCAGCAAATGGTTTACATGAATAAAAAAACTTTTGATTTGACTTTACTTGACAGATACTACAATGTTTTTGTTTTTATATGCTTACCATTTCCCAGTATTCGCCGTCTTACCAGAAATTACGTATTTCAGAAGTATCCATATTTTCAGCTTTATACTTATTTGGCAAGTAACAGAAATAAACACAAGGATGGCTTTGAGCGAAGTTTAAATAACAACAAGAAGTTAGTTCCAAAACTGACCAATTAAAACTCAGCATTCTTCCCTATGTGTTCACTTAGTGAAGTAATACTTAAGTATATTCTATGAAACGAGTGTATCTATTGTAAGTCGGCGAAATCATCCACTTTGCAGTCAGAACGAGACATCTACTTTGCACTCAATTGATTGTGATGTTCTTGAGGCAGTTATTAGGAAATGCCATCTTCATCCAAATTTATTGACGAGAAAAAGCGTTTCTTGAAACATACTTGCTAAAATTGCTGCAAGTAGAGAATTCTCGCAGTAGGTCCAAGGAAGAGCGACTGTACATCCAGTCCCTCTGTGAGCGCGGACATGAGAGACAATCTATCCCCACAGGATGCAAAAGTTCGAGCGAAGTGGGGAAGACTCGGCAGGAAAGCGAACCTGGGACCTGTAGACCTGTATAATGCTAGAAAGAAGAACAAGAAGAATAAATCGTTGAACACACCCTTAGAATCCTTAGTTCTGCAATGCGATCAAGTTTAAATTGAACAGTTAGGTTTGAGGTAAAAGACGCATGTAATACTGAACTAACCTACCATTTTTACAAACAATAAAATATGTAGTTTCTTGAAAGTAAACATAAGTGTATTTTAGACAGTACTATGATGGATGCAGTCTTGAAACAAAACTGCAAGCATCATCATTATCATCATCATATCAGCCAAAGGATGTCCACTGCTGAACAAAGGGCAATACGCAAAACGGCAATAGTAAAACATTATTCAAAGAAACGCTAATCGCATAAAAATAGCTAATGACAAACTACAAGTATTTGTAAGCCAGTGTTAATGTCATTGAAATGTAAATTCAGATACCTGGAAAAGTCATTTTTCACGACGACACATGTGTTGGTGTGATTCAGACATCGGACTGAAACCGTGGGCGACGAATAATCCGTTTTATTTTTAAATCTTGACTTGTGATTCAATAAAGAGGCTAATATTAGTAACTTTACATGTTTCTGTTGTTATACTTTTATTTGCAAATATAAAGTTATTTTCTGAAAGCAATATCCATACATTGTTCAAATAACGTACACATACTAAATTCTTTGTACAAAGAAGATACATTTTTACTAAAACATAGCCTTGTTTTATTTACCTACAAGAACAACGTCTGCAAGCTGACACAATAATACTGTTTTTTTGTAAATAATGCAAGAGTCATTATGATATAATGTAATATCACGTTTCTGATCATATTCAGCGCAACTGTCGTAAGATTTTGCCGTTGTGCCGGTACCAGTTACATACAGTGTTATCCCGTACCTACACATACATATATAGGGTCTTACATTAATAATGGAAAATATTTCAAGGCTAGGCTCTATGAATGGTATAGAATTCATTTCAAATATCAAGTATCGGTTTTACTGATAATAAAAAAAACAATATTCAAACATTCGACTAGCGATAGATTTACTTACTCTGTACTATTTGATAAAATAAAGGTTGATGTTCCGTTTATTTATTTTGCTAAAACGCATCATTGCTACCTATAGATTTACCTCCTAAAATATTTTCCATTATTAAAGTAAGGCTCTATATAGGTGCTACAAAAATAATGAGCTATACTGTAAGGGGACAACCATTAGGTTACAGGAATTGTGCTTATTAAAAACGAGGTGTAATTTCCATATTTTCTTGCAATAATTAGTGAACAAACGTGCTATTCGTGCACAAAAATGATGGGTTTTCATAATTTTATTATAGCGCAGCGGTGCGTGTTTTAGATACGTGTCATCATCATACCAGCCATAGGACGTCCACTGCTGAACTAAGACCTCTCCCACAGATTTTCACAATTGCGTTGTCATTTAGGGTAGAATTTGCCAATACTCACTACTCTTGGCAGACGGGTTGGTGAGCGCAGTACGGCTACTGTTCTACAGAAGGCACGCTGCTGCCCATCCCTCCGGTTAAGAGTCCCTTAGTCGCCTTTTCTATCTTTCTTATCTTCTAGTCGTCTATTCCTCAAATAGCAGCATTATTAATAAATTATCCAAAATAATGGTTTTTTTTAAATATCAGACCAATAAGGAATTAACTCCTGGAGACTTTAAATTGTCATCCTAATTAGGACACTAATGATATAGAGAAAATATATTTCAGAATCAGTGTAAAATAATGACATTAGTTGGAGCTGAAAGTATCTTATGTTTCACCCACGACACGTGGAGAACCAGTAGTTGGAGCACTGGACCGGACTGATATGTACGTAGAAAGTCCAGTTTTATTTGCATTTTGTCCAATCCGTGTCAGATTTTTGGGTTTACTCCAAGCTTGACAAACGCTTACGAGATATATGTAGGTACTTATATTCGTGTTTGCCTATTACTTACTAAAACATTCAGTTAAAGCATGTGAAATGTGCAAATGATTTAGCAAACTGCAAATATTATTTCTTGAGCTCGGTGAACGGGTCAATTACATTCAGCATAGCTCGAGTATATTTCTTTGATGTATGGTATTTTGATTTTACATCACGTTAACTTATAATGAAGTTAAAAAAGTAAATATTGTACCCTTAGTACCACGAATATAAATTACATTGGCAATATTGATAACCGATGAAATTCGGCCGACAGCTGCATTGATCTACGCGAAATGGAATAAGAACATTGTTTATTGAAATTTAAGGTTTAAGATCTTTATTTTAAAATAAGATTATACAACTAACTAAATGTGAAAAAGCAGTTGAGCGGTAATAATTTACAAAAATATTAGATCACATGTCGTTAGATCACAAATACAATTTATCCACAGTGCGTAGTGCAAATAGCTAAGCAACAGTTAAATGGCATACGAGAAACTTAAAAACAAAATGTGAAAAAGCAATTGAGCCGTGACAATTTACAAAACTATTAGATCATATTTTGGCAGATACCAAATACTTTTTTATATACCAAACATTTACCCCACTATTATTTCTCGTAGAGAAAAACCAAACATAGATCTCTCCGTAGCTCGCTGAGTGACCTTGAGCTTTCTCATGAGTCCCATTGTGAGTGACCACGTCTGTGTTTCATATGGCATCACTGGTTAAATACTTTCGTCTTGAGGCGTTGCGGTATTATTGACAAAAACACGTTGCGAAGTTTCCTGAACGCTGCCCAGCCGAGTCAGTTTTTTTTCTTTAAACGTTGCCCCACACTAGGATTTCTCCTGTGTCGTGGGTGCGTTTACAGAACTCCACATACAATACACCCAGACCCGGAACGACTACCTGCAGATCATACAAATAGTTGTTCCGTGTGGGAATCGAACCCACGACCCTCGTCTCCCTCGAGTCGACTGTATCAGCCACTGCACCAACCGTGCCGTCAAATAAAAAGTTAAACCTACAAAGGAAACAATCAGTAGGTTGTAGGCTTTATTTGAAAAAAAAACGATTATTTTGGATAATTTATTAATAACGCTGCTATTTGAGGAATCAAAGGCGACTAAGGGACTCTTAACCGGAGGGATGGGCAGCAGCGTCCCTTCTGGAGAACAGTAGCCGTACTGCGCTCACCAACCCGTCTGCCAAGAGTAGTGAGTATTGGCAAATTCTCCCCTAAATGACAACGCAATTGTGAAAATCTACGGGAGAGGTATTTGTTCAGCAGTGAACGTCCTATGGCTGATATGATGATGACACGTATCTAAAACACGCACCGCTACGCTATAATAAAATTATAAAAACCATCATTTTTTGTGCACGAATAGCACGTTTGTTCAAATATGTTTTCTACTAGGTAACGCCTGCCATGCGTTGCAATGCCTCTTTCAATTAATCAGTTTTTTCTGTGTATACATTCTATACCATACATCCGATTAAGTTGGAACTTTGCACAGTTTTTGTTGGCACTTCGCGAAATTTAATGTTCTGAAATTTCACGTAAGTGCCAACAAAAACTATACAAAGTTCCAACTCAATCGGATAAATGGTATAGGAATGTATACGGGACAAACAAAGAAAGCTATATTCATTTTATATATACACGTACATATGTATGAGTCCGGACAGGAGATAATATATTTATATGACAATAAATTACGACAAATGGTCATCACAATCACTGTTGTCATACAATAGCTGTAAATAGATCGCCCTTGAGCCAGAGTGCTACGATTTAAAGGAGATGGCTAAATATTTATACAATGTCATGACGTGTTTAGGTTTGGAAACAGAATATGAAATGACGCATCGTTAGTATATCGAAATAATAGCCTTTTTCGTAACTTTGGTAATCACTAACCACATAGACAATAATTGACAGTTGAAGGCCCCTTGATCCATTCGACCAGAGAAAGGTATTTTGATGGCTCTACCAGTATAAAACTCCTCCTCCAAAGTTCTGATACATAGAACACGGGTTACTATAGCTTTTTAGGTTGTTAATAGTTAGGTTGCTGCGGGATCGATTAGATATACTAAAGTAAAACAGAATGTACAAGTAGGTCTTGAGAAGTTTCTGGGAGCGACCTTTTAATAGTCGCCTTCCCTGTACTAGAGGTGGTGACCGCTTTACAGTCATCCCCTACGAGATATGCCTAAAGGATGACATAAATGGGGGGCTCTAGTATGCTCTTACGAGAACCTGGAGCCCCCCTTCAGTGCCGAAGATGATGATGAACATTCCAGTGGTTTTAGCCAGTAGGAGTCCGGCATGCCCCTTCACCCTTCCCCGGGGTGGAGGAAGTTTATGTAGAATTTCCACTGAAGACCAATAAAATAAAAATGGTCTTGAGAATTCACCTGCCACGGTTGTTTCGGTGCGTAACTGCACAGAATGCGAGGTCACGGCACTGTGCCACCGTTGCGAAAATGACCAGCGCCTGAGCCACCTGCCGTTGCTGTATGGCAGGGGGGCCTTGGGGGTTGCAGGTGCGCAGATTGGGGAGTTGGCGTGCTCATACCAAAGCGATCTCCGGAAAGACAGTGGCGCACACGTGGTTACGTACGGCACAGCACAACGCACAGCGAGGCATTGGGGGATCCTTTACAATCCTCCCCGAGGAGTGCCTGAAGGGATGACCTTTATACAGTCGCCATCCCGATGCTAGAGGGGGTGACTGCTTTACAGTCATCCCCTCCGAGATGTAAAGAAATGAAAATCGTTTATTGGCACATACAGAACACTTTAAACGAATGGTTAAAAGAAAAAAAAACTATGAAGTCTTACATTTTATACCTCAGTGCCAAAGGGGCTAATAGCTCAGCATTATGTTAGGTGTAAGTACAGAGCACTGGCCACCTAACGCTGGTTTTCAGCTGTAACCCACGATAGCCTACGCTCGAATACACCAAACACGTTACTTCTTTGATTAGTAATTTTTGTATCGTAAAAAAAAAAATTGTATACATGTGGTGTATAAATATTGTAAGTGTGCAAACTAAGAAAGACTTTTACTAATGTAGTCAAAGGAATATAATGTGTACTTATTTGACTTTGTATCCTAAAAGTAAGGTATCATGCAATCCTCCATGAATGATATTACCATCAGCAATGCTGGTCATCAGCAGTCGGTTGTAAGCAGTGACTTCGTTATAAGTAAATATACATTAAATAATCAAATAACAGATGCGACCTTGAATATTTTCGTACTGTTTTTGATACTGTAACAAGTACACTTTAAGTTTGACTTTGAATGTGGAGCTGCTTCGTGTACCTATAGGCGTAGCACCAATGGATGGCCTAGGCTCTAGAGCGTTTGCGGCTCTAGTGTGATGATACGAGGACCTGGAGCCTCCCTTAGGTGCCGAAGATGACCGCTCCAGTGGTTTTAGCCGGTAGGAGTCCGGCATACCCCTTCGTCCTTCCCCGGGGCGAAGGAAGTTCATGAAGAATTTCCACTGGGCACCGATAAAAAAAAAAAAAAAAAAGGCTCTAGAACGTTTACACTAGTGTGATCGTACCAAGACACGGAGCCCCCTTTCGGTGCCAAAGATGACCGCTCCAGTAGTATTAGCTGGTAGGAGTCTGGCATGCCCCTCCACCCTTCCCCGGGGTGGAGGAAGTGCATGATGAATTTCCACTAAAAAAAGATCTTGACAGTTATATTTTTAACAGGACTGTATGCATGCAAGTTACACCAAAAGTCAAATCAATCGGCTTTCTTATACAATCTACTTCGTCCACGATATTTTGTTTTATTTCTGATGCTCCATAAATAAATTTGACGAAGATGGCCAGTAACGTCGGTAAAAACTGAATAGTAGGCGGCGGGTCTCACGCAAATACAAATGTAAGGTACTGACCATAGAGTTCTGGTAAGGACATGAATGGGAGACATCACGCTCAAAGCGGGACGGAGAAGCTGCCCGAAACACTGCTGCTAAACGTAGCTGCTATACTTCGGAAATATAATATGTATCACATATTTGAAGTTCTGTACTTTCGTATATAAGTTTGACGACGGCGGCGAGTAACGCGATGGTATATATATAACATATAATATGTATTTCCACAAGAAATACTAAAAACGAAAACATCGTCAAATTCAACTACTGTCTGTGTAATGACAGATGTAAAAACTAATAAAATAAGGGCTTCCTGCCCTAAGTGTTATTATATATAAAGGTGACCTACTTTAGGAATTCTAAGTGAAGCTAAAATTCTTGATAAGTACGAACGAGCACGCTCGAGCATCTACATACGCGTACATGTAAGGATTCCTCCTTACACGTGTACAAACTTTCTTCAACGTCGAGACCTTAGCAAGGGAATAACTTTCAAATAATTATCCAATACTTACTTACACAAGAGTTATCTGCGATATTTTTATTATGATGTTGTTTGCTTATGTACTGAGTATAGCAGCTGATTTACTACAACTCATGGAATATTAAAAATAGTCGGCTTTATGGCGATAAGTATGATAATACAGCGCTGTAAGGGTGTCTATACACATTATTGAAGGTGAGAATAACGGTATTAGTCACAAACTTTTTAGTAATTGTATGATTTATTCAGCATCATATCAGGCAAATGACGTCCACTGCTGAACAAAGGCTGCCCCCATTGATGAACAATTACATGCTGTGTCGTCATTTTAGGGGGGAATGTGCCAGTACTCATCACGCTTGGCGGGTGGGCCGGTAAGCGCAGACTGTCTGCTGTTCTACAGAAGGCACGCTGCTGCCTATTCCTCTGGTTTAGAGTTCCTTAGTCGCCTTTAACGACATTCACGCAGGAGATGGAATGGTGCCATATTCTTAATCCGGCCACCACATGGATTTGATTTATTAGTAAAACTGAATCGCCGGGTAGCTCATGACATGCTTACATTGGCAGCATGGCTGGCGCAGTGGGTCTATGCGCTACGAGTCGCAGATTTGATCATGGAGAATATATGTCTGTAAACTGTAACCACGATACAGGGAAAATCCTACTGTGGGACAAGGTAGTAAAACTGATAAAATAAATGTTTCTCTAAACTTTTGCATTTCCTGCACAGTACATACAATGAAGAATGCCAGTCGTTTTTTTAACATTAATTAATTAATTCTATCACGACATACCCTGATAAAAAATACCATTGAAAGAGAAAACATTTTTAATACGTGAAACCAAAAATATCTAACGGCATTTACAACAAAAACAATATATTAATCACGGGTGGTATAAAAGCAACTTAAAGCTTTATTTATCTGTATCCAAGTGAGATAAGATAGTAATTGTTCATAATACGGCATGACTACTCTAAATATCTACTAATAAAAATACTGCAGATATATTAATAACACTAAAAAGATTATTTTATACGGTTACAATGACCGGCTACTACCTGACATAATATAATATTGCTCTTCAAGTGTATTGTACAATCAGAGGACTAAATCTTAGTCAATCCAATTAAATCACAAGGCAACAATGTTGGGGTACTTCTAGGTTCACGTATTCACCTTACTGGGCTTAAGCATAAACTCATATATTAATTGGAAGTCATATGTATAGAAAATAAAAACTGAAATCTCTAAATTCTCGTATGCTCTTCGCGAAGTCAAAAAGACTACAAATCAGCCAACGGCACTCGTTACTTACTATGCTTAGGCGTATGCATGGCTCAGCTATGGCATTACTCTATGGGGAAATGGTAGCAATGCACCTGCGCTCTTTAGAGCATAAAAAAAACTAGTTCGTATTCTAGAAAACGTACAACAAACAGATAGCTGCAAGCCCCTTTTTATAAAGCATAACATATTAACCCTACTCCAGGCTCTAGGTCCTCGTATGATCACACTAGAGCTGATGCCTGCTTTATTAGAAGCTTATTAGGATATCCCGGACATCAGCCTGTACGAGATTAGGATGGCCTTGAAACAGCTTAAAAATAACAAGGCGCCGGGTGGAGACGGAATTACGACAGAGCTTCTGAAAGCGGGTGGAACACCGGTACTTAAAGTCCTTCAGAAGCTATTCAATTCCGTCTTACTCGAGGGCACAACGCCGGAAGCGTGGAACAGAGGTGAGGTGGTGCTCTTCTTCAAAAAGGGTGATAACACCCTATTGAAGAATTATAGACCCATCTCACTTCTGAGCCATGTTTATAAGCTGTTTTCAAGGGTCATCACGAATCGTCTCGAGCGCAGGTTTGATGACTTCCAGCCTCCCGAACAAGCCGGTTTCCGAAAAGGTTTCAGTACCATAGACCACATCCATACGCTGCGGCAGGTTATACAGAAGACCGAAGAGTATAATCTGCCACTATGCTTGGCGTTTGTGGACTATGAGAAAGCCTTCGATTCGATCGAAACCTGGGCAGTGCTGCAATCTCTGCAGCGGTGCCAGATTGACTATCGGTACATTGAAGTGTTGAAGTGCTTATACAGAAACGCCACCATGTCGGTCCGAGTACATGAACAGAGCACGGGGGCAATTCCATTGCAGAGAGGTGTGAGACAGGGGGACGTCATTTCCCCGAAACTGTTCACCGCTGCAATGGAGGATGCCTTCAAGCTACTGGAGTGGAAAGGATTCGGCATTAACATCAATGGCGAGTATATCACTCACCTTCGATTTGCCGATAACATCGTAGTCATGGCAGAAGCGCTGCAAGAGCTCAGCACAATGCTCGATGATCTCAACAGAGTTTCCCAACAGGTGGGCCTTAAAATGAACATGGGCAAGACAAAAGTCATGTCAAATGTCCATGTCGTGCCCACCCCAATATCCGTTGGGAGCTCTGTTCTCGAAGTTGTTGACGAGTATGTCTACCTAGGACAAACTGTCCAGTTAGGTAGGTCCAACTTCGAGAAAGAGGTCAATCGTCGAATCCGACTCGGCTGGGCAGCGCTCGGGAAACTTCGCAACGTCTTTTCGTCAACAATACCGCATTGCCTCAAGACGCAAGTCTTTAACCAGTGTGTGTTACCAGTGATGACATATGGAACAGAGACGTGGTCACTCACAATGGGCCTCATAAGAAAGCTCAAGGTCACTCAGCGAGCTATGGAGAGAGCTATGCTTGGTATTTCTCTACGAGATCGAATCAGAAATGAGGAGATCCGTAGAAGAACTAAAGTTGTCGACATAGCTGAAAGGATTAGTAAACTGAAGTGGCAATGGGCAGGGCACATTGCTCGTAGAACTGATGGCCGTTGGGGCACAAAGGTTCTCGAATGGAGACCGCGCACCGGAAAACGCAGCGTGGGACGACCTCCAACGAGGTGGACAGACGATCTGGTGAAGGTCGCTGGGAGTCGTTGGATGAGAGCGGCATGTGACCGCTCGTTGTGGAAATCTAAGGGGGAGGCCTTTGTTCAGCAGTGGACGTCCTGTGGCTGATATGATGATGATGATATTTGTTTGACGTTTTTTTTCAATATCAAATCATTATCCTTCTGAGATTTAGTCCAGTTGCTGTTACATAATAAATATAATTAATATGTTAACCTTTATGTATACTCTTTGCTGCATAATCTTTTCTGTTTCATGTGCTTTATGTGCCAACCTTATATCATGTATGTTCAAGCCGCCTAAAGGCCTCCGAATTAACGACTGCCGCCTTATTATTGCGGCCGAATGACGTCCACTGCTGGACACATGCCTCCCCCTAAGATCACCACAACAACCAATATGGGTGTGTTGTGGGCTCATTGGGGGGATTTGCCATAATCGCCACGCTTGGCAGACGGGTTGGCGATCGCAGTTGAGTTGTTAATGTACTCGAAGGACGCTGTTGCCCATCCCCCGGCTAATCCCGACTTTTACGACACCCACGGGAGGAGATGGGGTGGTGGTATTCTGAGCCGGCACCACACGGCCGCCTACTGACAACAAAAGGGACAAACTCCAAAGCGCGGAGATGCTTAGTTCAAATACCACTTTCCGATCACAAATACATAGTCTGACCGCGCCGAACGTTGCTTTACCTCGCCGACCGTTTACCGATAAGCGAATGAATCTTGCTTAAAAAAAAAAAAAATCAAGTACATAACTCAGGGTTTTATTCAAGGCCCTCTAAGATTAAGTCAACGCACACGCGCAGATCATGCCATACGGTCACACTACGAAATTGGTACACATCCAGTGTACGTCATTAAGCATATAATGTGAATACATCCTGGTAATAATAAAAACATTCCTGTTTCTAATACATATGTTAGCATGAACTCGACACCTTCCCAGTCGCTGACAAGTGACATTTAGTCATTAACCACGAACATGTCCCGACATCGGCCAACACTTTTGTAAATGTGACTGTAGACATACCTAATGACACCGTAAAAAGGAATCTCATCTAGTGAAATGAAAATGTGTCATTAGCACGTGAGACATTAAAATGGAATATTTGTCAGAATTTTTCATCGACTTCTAAAATTAACATTGGAACCAGGATGAAAACCGAAGGGCGAAATATTAAAATAACTTCCTTCATCCTGCAAGTGGGACAAAGACATTGTATGTATTCATAATTGACGACGTTTACATTGATTATGTACCTACTAAATGGATTGTAAATTGCAATAATATACATAATGATTCAACGTGGAACTTTGTAAGAGTTGTATTTCCTCCGTGACTGTACTCTATGACTCTGACTTCAGTATTATTTCAATTTTTTTATGTCCTGGTACCTGGGACGTAGAAAACAGACCATCGTCCTCATCAAGCCTTATTTCAAGTATTATATGCCCCAGCTGACGGGAACTTACAAAATTACCTAGTCCTTTGGTGGAGTCAAAGGGCAATTTGGAGGGCCGACTAATAATAAAAGTATGTCGTTGAAATCAGAAACACTTGAATTTTTTTGTTTAAAACAATGATTTATTTTATTCGTGAGTATTAATTATATTAATTTTTAATGCAGTACATCCTTCAAAGATATCCTTTCAGCTTAGTATAAAGGAGATAAAAACGTTTGAATGTTGCTCATTTAAGCAGTCCCAAGAGATGAAGTTGGACGTCCAGGACTTGATAATAATTATCTATACAAATAAATATATACGGTACCTACCTTTTTTTGGCTGTCTGTCTGTCGGTCTGTCTGTCTGTCTGTCTGTTTGTTCCGGGTAATCTCCGAAACGGCTGGACCGATTTTGACGGCACTGGCAGATAGCTGATGTTATAAGGTAGTAAGTAAGTAGTGTAAGTAACTTAGGCTACTTTTATTTTAGAAAAATGATTAGGGTTCCGCGCATAAAACATAACCCTTGAAATCCAATATATATATTCTATGTCAAGTGTCTATGTTGAAGTACTCTTATATTTTACTCCGAAATTTCTTTTAAATTAAACGCGGGTGAAAACGCGGGTCCCAGCTAGTGATAACATAAAAATGCAAATCACTGAAAAACAATTACATTATGCTGGTTTATCCTCCATTTCATTTTCATTCATATCAGCCAAAGCACGTCCACTGCTGAACAAAGGTCTCGCCCATAGATTTCCATAACCGTTTTCTGTTTTCATTCTGGAAGCAATTTGCCAGTACTCACCACGCTTGGCAGGTGGGTTTATTTATTTATGCTAAATGTACAAAACTGTACAAAGGCGGTCTTAATGCCATAGGTATTTTCTACCAGACAACCTTTGGGTGATGCAGAGACAACAAGGTAGATGCACCAACAAGATAAGAGTGAGAGGTATAGATGCAAAGACATTTGTTTCATCATTTCGGCCGAGTAAAGTCCACTGCTGGACACAGGCCTCCCTCAAAGATCACCACAACGACCGATATCGAAGTGTTGTGTGCTCATTGGGGGATTTGGATTGGCAGGCGGGTTGGCTAATCCCTTAGTCGGCTTTTACGACACCCACGGGATGATATGGGTTGGTGCTATTCGCAGCCGGCACCACACGGCAATCGGCACCACACTCCACGAAATTTGTTTACGCGTATAGAAATAGTATAAACTTACATAAATACACAACTATATATTATAATATTTATACATACAAAATAAACACACATACATATTAAATAGGTATTGGCGGGTTGGTGACCACAATATGGGTACTGTTCCACAGAAGGGACACTGCTGCCCGTCCCTCTGGTTTAGAGTCCCTTAGTCGCCATTTACGATATCCACGGGAAGGGATGAAGTGGTACTATATTATTAATCCGGATACCACACGGAAATGCTGGTGTTTAATAAAAGAGAAATAATTAAATTACACAATATTAAAAAGCTACATTTACAGCCGACTAAATTATGAAGGTAAAAACTGGACCATCTGCTGTATATTTAGTAGGTGAACTAATAAATACAGCGAAGCGAATTAATGGTTATGGCGGTTCCATAATTCTATAAATAAAGTATTGGAGTGTCGGGCCGATACCCAGCGCCCACTTGACTCCGTGACTTTGCATAAAATAACACTGCGATGTAGGTAACTAGGCGCGACACTGTAATCGTTTTCAGACTTCCATTATATCTCATCATCATCACCATCACAGCAGCCAAAAGACGTTTACTGCTGAACAAAGACCTCCCCATAGATTTCTATAACGAGCGGTTACAAGCCACCCTCATCCAACGACTCCCAGCGACCTTCACCAGGTCGTCTGTCCACCTCGTTGAAGGTCGTCCCACGCTGCGTTTTCCAGTGCGCGGTCTCCACTCGAGAACCCTTTTATCCCAACGGCCATCAGTTCTACGAGTCATGTGCCCCGGCCATTGCCACTTCAATTTACTAATCCTTCCAGATATGTCGGCAACTTTAGTTCTACGGATCTACTCATTTCTGATTGTATCTCAACGAATGAAATCTAAACTAAACTAAAGATAGTTATTCTATGGTATAGAAAGATGATACTTATCTTCTAGTTATTCTTATAGTTCTTATATTCTTGGTTCCGAAAAGGTTTCAGTACCATAGACCACATCCATACGCTGCGGCAGGTTATACAGAAGACCGAGGAGTATAATCTGCCACTATGCTTGGCGTTTGTGGACTATGAGAAAGCCTTCGATTCGATCGAAACCTGGGCAGTGCTGCAGTCTCTGCAGCGGTGCCAGATTGACTATCGGTACATTGAAGTGTTGAAGTGCTTATACAGAAACGCCACCATGTCGGTCCGAGTACATGAACAGACCACGGGGGCAATTCCATTGCAGAGAGGTGTGAGACAGGGGGACGTCATTTCCCCGAAACTGTTCACCGCTGCAATGGAGGATGCCTTCAAGCTACTGGAGTGGAAAGGATTCGGCATTAACATCAATGGCGAGTATATCACTCACCTTCGATTTGCCGATGACATCGTAGTCATGGCAGAATCGCTGCAAGAGCTCAGCACAATGCTCGATGATCTCAACAGAGTTTCCCAACAGGTGGGCCTTAAGATGAACATGGGCAAGACAAAAGTCATGTCAAATGCCCATGTCGTGCCCATCCCAATATCCGTTGGGAGCTCTGTTCTCGAAGTTGTTGACGAGTATGTCTACCTAGGACAAACTGTCCAGTTAGGTAGGTCCAACTTCGAGAAAGAGGTCAATCGTCGAATCCGACTCGGCTGGGCAGCGTTCGGGAAACTTCGCAATGTCTTTTCGTCAACAATACCGCAATGCCTCAAGACGCAAGTCTTTAACCAGTGTGTGTTACCAGTGATGACATATGGAACAGAGACGTGGTCACTCACAATGGGCCTCATAAGAAAGCTCAAGGTCACTCAGCGAGCTATGGAGAGAGCTATGCTTGATATTTCTCTACGAGATCGAATCAGAAATGAGGAGATCCGTAGAAGAACTAAAGTTGTCGACATAGCTGAAAGGATTAGTAAACTGAAGTGGCAATGGGCAGGGCACATTGCTCGTAGAACTGATGGCCGTTGGGGCACAAAGGTTCTCGAATGGAGACCGCGCACCGGAAAACGCAGCGTGGGACGACCTCCAACGAGGTGGACAGACGACCTGGTGAAGGTCGCTGGGAGTCGTTGGATGAGAGCGGCATGTGACCGCTCGTTGTGGAAATCTAAGGGGGAGGCCTTTGTTCAGCAGTGGACGTCCTGTGGCTGATATGATGATGATGATGATTCTTTTCGTGTGGTGCCGACTAAGAATTCCACCACCCCATCTCATCCCGTGGGTGTCGTAAAAGGTGGCTATGGTATTAGCCGGAGGATGGGACACCAATAAAAAATTGGTACCACCCCAGTGCCAGATAGTCGCCGCTAAGCTGTAGTGTTTAAACTTTAGACGTTACTGTACTCCGGTTAGAAGGGCATTGTAGCAACTGAAGTTTATCATCATTATATCAGCCATAGGACGTCCACCGCTGAACAAAGGCCTCCCCCTTAGATTACCACAACCAGCGGTTACTTTCCGCCCTCATCCAACGACTCCCAGCGACCATCACCAGGTCATCCGTCCACTTCGTTGGAGGTCGTCCCACGCTGCGTTTTCCGGTGCGCGGTGACCACTCGAGAACCTTTTTGCACCAACGGCCATCAGTTCTACGAGCTATGTGCTAGTGAAATTACTGAGCATAATTATTAATATATAATTCTTTAGTCTCTAAGTAACGTTACGTCTCGAGGGGATGAGCGCAGTGTGATGCCTCGCAGGACTAGTCCTAGGTAACATTCTAATTGTTATGGGCAGGTATGTCGCTTACCACCAGAGGAATGACTAGCTCACCTGGTCACGAAGTTGTATAAAAAAAAGTGAAATGCGGCAATAGGTAGCAAAACCCAATAACTATATTATTACGCTGCCCCGGAAAGACGGCGGCGCACACGTGGTCACGTGCCGCCGTGTGCTGCGCACAGCGCACGGCGAGGCTTGGGGGGATTCTTTACAATTTATTTATACACTTTATTGTACACCATATAACAAAAAGAAGAAAAACAATAGTCTATGTACAACGGGCGGTCTTATCGCTTAAAGCGATCTCTTCCAGACAACCTTTGGATGGATTTGGGACATGTACAAAGTAGGGCATATTTTTAGTTACACATATATAATAATTAAAATACATACTAGTACAATAAAAATAAATAATTCCTATATACAAATAAATATTGTATGTGTATATAAATCGTAAATAAGAATAATGAAGAGCGAGTAAGGAATAACAAGCTAATGTGACAAATAATGTTCTTTCACTAACTTTTTTTTAAAACGGGCAGTGATTGTGCACGTCTCACAGGAAGTGGTAATGCATTCCACAGTCGAACAGCTTGAGTGGTGAACGATTTATCAACGAAACTAGTTGAATGCATATGGATTTTTAATGTCAAATTCTCTGATGATCTCAATAATTTATAATGTGTATCACTCAGGAACTCAAAACTTTATTTAAGGTAAAAGGGGGTAGAAGGGATGAAGAGTACATTGTATAGTAGTGAAAGAATATGCGTATTCCGCCGTATAAGGCGAATAGGTAGCGATTTGAGCTTAGTACGAAATTCAGAAACATGATCATATTTGCGTACTCCAAATATACAAAGGTTTTGAAGACGCTTAAGTTTATCAAACTGGCTCTCGGTGAGATCGAGATAGCTAGCATCAGCATAGTCGAGAACTAGAAGGAGGAGAGATTGTGCAAGCGCAATTTTAGTGGTAATAGGGAAGAAATTTCGGAGCCGTCTCAGGGATCCTGCCGAAGCAAACATCTTACGACTGACTTCCTGTAGTCGTGCAGTCCAGGAAAGTGTTCTATCTAAATAAATCCCCAAGTTCTTTACTTTTTCACTCATAGGAATGGTAGTACCATCAAAAACAACCTGGGGAAGCAAAGACCAGTTTATTCTAGAGACCATTCGTGGATTACCAATAACAGTTACCTGTATTTTTGTAGGGTTCACCTTAAGTCCAAACTTTATGCTCCAGGCACCTATTCGGGCAAGGTCCTGATTGATTACATCTATGCCTACAGATAATTTCTCAAGAGGAGCTTGGCTATAAATTTGAAGATCATCTGCATAAAGGTGGTAGGAAGAAGTTAGTTGATGAGAGATGGAATTTATAAAGATTGCGAAAAGTAGAGGAGATAAAACGCCACCCTGAGGTACGCCAGCAGTAGTATTGCACCAAGAAGAAAAGTTATCGTTGATGCAAATACGCTGTCGACGACCAAGCAGGTAACTATGAAACCAATCAATCAATCGCTGATGGAGATATACAATCCTCTCCGAGAAGTGCCTGGGGGAGTGACCTTTTACAGTCACCTTCCCACCGCTAGAGGCGGTGGGGCCCTCCGTGACGTGCCTAAAGGCGTGGAGCCAATGGGCGGCTCTAGTGTGATCTTACGAGGACCTGGAGCCCCCCTTCGGTGCCGAAGATGACCGCTCCAATAGTTTTAGCCAGTAGGATTCCGTATACCCCTTCGCCCTTCCCCGGAGCGAAGGAATTGCATGTAGAATTTCCACTGGACAATAATAAAAAATAAAAAATGGCATATGCCACGCTTCAGTTGCCCACAAACACTATTGTTATTCATCATATCATGTGCAATGTATATTAATTTTAAAGTTAAGATTTTAAGTAAGAAATAAAGCAAACCTTTATATGAAAAGTTATTATAATAATTTCACATTGAATACTTATTTTCCTATTTCAAGATGTTATTGAACCCGCTGGGAATTGAATTCATTGCCAAAATTCATCAAATTCATTTCTTAAATTTTCGTGGTTGAATCATACGATTGGTTCACAGCCGAACTGGCACAAATGATTTATTAATTGATGGAGCCTTTATGACATAGCACACATCCTACTAATATTATAAATGTGAAAGTTTGTGCAGATGTCTGCTCAACTGCTGAACGGATTTGGAAGGAATTTGGCACACAGATAGACCATAACCCACATTAAATATAGACTGTAAGGGATATCATTTCGGCTAAATGAAGTCCACTGCTGGACCCAGGCCTCCCGCAAAGATCACCACAACGACCGATATCGGTGTGTTGTGGGCTCATTGGGGGTTTTGCCATAATCGCCACTCTTGGCAGACGGGTTGGCGATCGCAGTTGATCTGTTAATGTATTTGAAGGATACTGCTGCCCATCGTCCGGATAATCCCTTAGTCTACTTTTATGACACCCATGGGAAGAGATGGGGTGATGGTATTTTGAGCCGGCACCACACGGGTTATAAGGGATATATATACATTTTATACCGGGAAAATAAACAGTTCCCGAGGGATGCGCGAGAAGTATTTCTGTGATAAGCCACATTATACGCAGGCGATGCTACGGACCAAGTCTAGCCTATTATATTCAAAAAAATTATTGATCGTAAATTTACATAGAATACAAAGATTTTTTTCTGGTAGTTAAATACCAAGCTATCTACATGATTTGCGAATTACACTGCCATCGCTCCCACAAACGCCGAATATTGAACGTAGGTACAATTACACATGTATCTAATATCATTTCCATATCATTATATTTGCGACATATAATAATAATGTACTTGCCGTGTGGTGCCGGCTCAGAATACCACCACTCCATCTCCTCCCGTGGGTGTCGTAAAAGTCGACTAAGGGATTAACCGGAGGATGGGCAGCAGCGCCCTTCGAGTACATCGACAACTCAACTGCGATCGCCAACCCGTTTGCCCAGCGTGGCGATTATGGCAATACCCCCCAATGAGCCCACAACACACCCATATCGGTCGTTGTGGTGATCTTTGCGGGAGGCCTTGGTCCAGCAGTGGACTTCATTCGGCCGAAATGATGATAATAATGTACTAACACGGTATTCTTATGTTCAACTTTTCAATTCAATTCTTTCTTTATTGTGGATCATATTCTATATCATATTATACAGATATTCTTAAATATTTTACAATCATGTCCCGCTCTTTGGGCACACAATAATCTAAATTAAGGACATGTCAGCATTTAAATAATGATTATTACACTTATGACATGTAAATAGGCAGTTATAGCTAGCTAGTTAATAACTATAATGATTTATTACAATTACATTGATAATAATAACTTAAGACGTCATAATTCTCAAAATAAAACATTTTAACAAAAAAAAACAACTTCAAAAACCCTACACGATATAAAAATAATAAAACCCACTGAAAAGGAAAAAAAACTTTATTTATGAAGTCGGTATTAAAAATAAAAAATAAAAAATAAGAAGACTCAAATCGGTTCTCTGATCTGAGAGGAATCGAAACTATTAAGACATCATCTAGATAAGCGCAGTAACATTTACCGGTTTATTGAAGCTGGTTAAAAAACTACTGAATCAAATGTAAAAATTTAAATTTATGTGGGACCAACTTAAAAGCATTCTGCACACGTTAGGGAAATAATTGCTCAAATCGGTCTACAAATCTCGGAGTAATCGGTGTACATACATAAAAAAATACGCATCGAATAGACGTCCTCCTCCTTTTTGAAGTCGGTTAGTAAAAACATTTAAAATTTCGAAGATGTAAAAGAGAAATTAACGTCTATTAGTAGATAAAATACTGTACGCATCACGACTAAGGAAGATTGTACTGCGGCAGTTATTTGTCATATAAGAAATATTTTACAGAGTAGTAGTAGCACTTGTTCAGTAACCAGTAATGGAGTTTCTTTTTAAACGTTTTTATTTCTGGTAAAATTCTAATAGCCTTCGGAATATTGTTAAACATACACGAAGCTGAGCAATTTTAATATTTATTGTTAGAGATAAATATTGGATGAAGTCGCGGGTAATCGCTAGTATGTTCTAAAGAGAATAAATAGCAAGAGATTTGTTTATAATGTATTCAAAGCGTGAACTTTAGGAAGTCTTGCTTAAATTCATTTGACAAAACAGAAACAAAAATTTACGAATTGAACAAATTACAATTGCTAATGAATATGTACATAACCTTATCAAATTAATACACCTGAATAACTCCAGTTATAATAATTTTAAGCGTTTCATTGCTGTTTTAGAAGCCTAAGTTCGGCCATTTTGTTAGAAGAGTAGGCGGCCTGATTTGATTTACCTTGTTTTTTTAACACGCTGACCCGTAGCATCACATTACTCGCAAAAGCTCTTATTATTAGCTTATACTGGGTGCCGATTTAATCATTTGTAACCTTTTTTTATCCATGTGGTGTCCAGATTAAGTATATAACACCACTCTATCTTCTCTTGTGGAGTCATGAACGGAGACTAAGGGACTCTAACCAGAGAGATGGGCAGCAGCACGATTTAAATCTTTGGGACCGTCCCTTCTGTGGAACAGCAGCCATAGTGCGCTGACCAACCCGCCTGCCAAGCGTACTGGCAAATTCTCTGCAAAATAACGACACAATTGTATAAATCTATGGGTGAGGCCTTTTTCCAGCAATAGATGTCCTTTGGCTGATATGATGATAGATAGATGATGATATGATTTCTAAAAGGTCTCTTGCTGTAGTACCTAAATAGATTAAAAACAAAAGATAGCTGAAAATTGGCATCTCCCTTTACACTTTTAAATGAAATTCTGCGGCAGACCGTGACTTACCTTACCTTAACAAGATGGGCCCCTAAATGACTGGCCAACTACGGCCAGCCAGAGTTGAGTGTCCTGCAGGCACTTATGTGAGTTCCAGACGAGGCCCTGACCGACTCTCTGAACACTCGGGTGCGCTCTGTCGCCACAAGCTGTTCTGTGGTTTGTAAGCTTCTTAATAGATCTCCTTTAGATATACATGAGGAAGCTGGTTTAATCTGCCCTGCAGGATTGCGTTTGTCCCACAGTGGGATAACAACTGCTCCAGACTGGTTTTATTAATTTTCTCTCTTTTCACGGGTTTATATTGTGACAATTCTGTTTCCTTTTAACAACAAGTAACCAAAGTTTGAATTCCACAAAATTTGGAAACAAACTTGACTTAGTTAAGAATTTTTAAGATTGTTTGCAGTTTTTTCTAATTAGGAAAATCCATTGTCAGTTTTTTTGGGGTTATTGTCACAATTAAGTTTAAGAATATGGTATCACTAATATTGAATTAAATATTTATTAAGTTTTAATGCAACTGAAGCATTGTATTTACAACATGCATACCATATTACAAACTATCCTCTTGTAAGGGACATTTTCACCATTTGTTAATTTTTTCACCTGCTAGGTAAATATTCTCGGTTTAGTGGAAAGGCAGGATGAGTCAAAACATTCTAGATACTTGTGTATGAATTGTATCCTTAATCCAATGCATACACATTTGGAGGCGTAGCTGATATAATAGGGTTCAAACTTTTTGGGAGAAAAATCCTAGCCACAGAATAAACAAAACATTATTTGAAATAAGTATATGAGAATATTTTGACGCAAAAAATAAAAGAATAGAGAGAATTCGGGCTCCCGTCACCGAGGGTGTCGGTTATAGAAAAATCAAAATCTTCTGAGAAATGAATTTATCTAGAAGTAACTAGGGTTTTATAATTTTAATTCCAAAGTCATATGTAGGTTCTTTCCCGCGTACTGTAAATTATATGAACAAAATTCTCCTAAATTGTAACATGACATTAATTTTTTATTTAATCCTATGAATATTTTATCCTATACGTCGAAGATTTTAGTTCAACCGTGCGTAATCACGCTTTTTTTATTATTGGGGTCAGTGCTACCCCTAAGTGTACCCCTTTGGAATATTGAAGATAACTTAATCTGCATCCAGTTTAATTAACTATAAAACAACGTATCGACACTAGTAGGTTACAGTCTAGTGAAAGCGTCCGCCATGACAAATGACAATGCCCTATCGTGCCCCACCACATAACATTAATTTACAAGAAATATATATAATGAAAATAGTCGTATGAAAATACGACACTTTGTTAATAAACTGTTATTCTGTAATACTTGTAGATAAGAAGTTATTGAAAAAAGGAATTTATTCAACCCTTGGCCTATTTCCTGTTTTTGCGTCCCTCTGCGTTACTTTATACGCATACACGGCATCAAAACGTGTTTTGTTAACGACAAAAATATAAAATGAATTAATAAATATAATTTTGGGATTTTAATGCAGTGTATATATTTTTATTAAATACATTCAGTTAGTTAAAAATAAGTTTTTTTAAACGTAAATAGTCGAATATTATTTGCACGGTAGTTGTAACAAAAAGTCATTACCGCGCTAATCGCTATATCAAAATGACAATTCACATTGACAGTGCCTGCCATAGATTATACACTTATACTGGTAGTGCCTGCATCCATTTGCTCTCCTGATACCTACATTTGGCATGCTTGTAAACCAACTTTTATTGGATGGGTCGAAGCTCTGTAGAGTTTCTGTCATTTCCCTTTATTATAAAAATATCTCTTGATATGAAAGGGACAGAAAATATGCTTATTATGTAAATATTCCCATAAGTATCGGTGGGATATTAGAAGTTGGTTGGTTTAGTATTTGATTACGACTTTGAGGAGAGGAGGAGGATAGAGGAGAGGTTATGTTACATCAATGCAGTTATTTTTCTAAAAGAATTTTTCTAAGTTCTAAAGGCATTAAAACGTTTAATTAGTTATCAGTAATAAAAAAGCAATAAAACGCTGCATATGGCATGTTTGCTAACTACTTTTACTGGATGGGGTAAAATTCTATAGAGTTTCTAGCATTGTCTTTTCGCCCCTAAATGTTTCTTGAATCACACGAAGTCTACGTCTTGGTTCCGGAATCCTAAACACTATCAAAAGTACGTTGCACACATTGTATAATGTACCAAGGGATCCGCCTTTTTGACTACCTATAGATAGAAAAATGTAAATCGATTTTAAGTGAACTAGACATCACCACTTGGGCACATTTTTTAAAGTAACATAATGTGCAACGGTAATATACATGGCAATTATATAGGAATCAAATGTAATCGGGTGAATCGATAGACAATCATAGTTGAAATCAATAAATCTATATTGCCTTTTAACTTTCTCAGAAAGTAGATATTTTACTTAAGTTGCGTCAGTGTCACCTTCTTAGGTAGTAGTCACATCGACCCACGCTCCTAGAATTTTATTTCGAATCCCAAGCATTGTATTTCTCGTAGATTTATATATGACACGGTTATTTCTCACAATGTAAAACTGAGCCTCTACTGAAATTATATTTTGTATTATACTTAATAACACAGACACACAACAGAGCATCTGAATTAAGCTTAAAATAATGATACTTTAATGAACACAGCTTTTTTAGGCATAGTATGTTCATAAATGGAAATTATGATTCTTGTAATGGTAACACTTGTCTCGGAACAAAGGAAAGTTGCAAAGTATACGATATCTTTCTAGGTTAAGTGATATTACAGACGGAGACAGTTTTGAATTTTTTATATCTCTAGCTATGTCTGCAATTTACTGAATAAACTTCTGCGATATTTCAGATATAAAGTGTTACAGAGTTCAAAGGTGAAACTAAAAACCGTTTAATGTTGCAACATATCCCTGATTAAGCTATAAAATTGGCTCAACATATAAAAGTATGCAAATCATTACTGGCATAAATAACCAAATGTTTATAGAAATATATATATAATATAGCAACTTGCAATAAAGATTCAAAGCTGACGTACTAAATAATTTCATTACACGATCACCTTCGAAACATTCCAATATTTGCGCAAAAAACACGGTCAATGGTAAACAAGCATTATTAATAGAGACGAATTTGACACGCGCCTGTTCCTCTAACAATAAATAAGCCAGTGTGGATATCCGGGATACGACAGCGTTAATAGCCCGAGGGACTCACGCAATCTATTCGTTATCGGAACCGTGTCAGGCCTAGACAAGATTGCGTCTAAGGTAAACTATGTTACGTATGCGCCACCACTATTGAGGCCGAGTGTAGCAAATTTATACATTAACGAGGCTAACCGCTTATATTGACCTCCTCTAATTTTATTGTTACAATGGAAGAGTGTCGTGTGGTGCCGGCTCAGAATACCACCACCCCATCTCCTCCCATGGGTGTCATAAAAGTCGACTAAGGGATATGCCGGAGGATGGGCAGCAGCGTCCTTCGATTACATTAACAACTTAACTGCGATTGCCAACCCGTCTGCCAAGCGTGGCGATTATGGCAAAACCCCCCAATGAGCCCACAACACACCCATATCGGTCGTTGTGGTGATCTTTGGGGTAGGTCTGTGTCCAGCAGTGAACTTCATTCGGCCGAAATGAAAAATGATGAGCCCACAACACACCCATATCGGTCGTTGTCGTGATCTTTGGGGGAGGCCTGTGTCCAGCAGTGGACTTCATTCGGCCGAAATGATGAATGGAAGAGTTTCAAGTTTAAATGGTTGGTTTTGATCATACTACGATAATATACAAACCAATAGGGACTCGTTACTAGATGACTAATGTACAGTTCAACCTATCTCTTAGGTTAAGCCGTAATTTCTACAGTAATAACTTGAATGGGTGACTATTCATTCTACACAGAAGCTCGTATGTGGCAGTATGCAGTTATGCACGTCACACGACAGGCGAATATTCAAAGAGGCCCTAAACTGACTTGCAGTAGAACAAAAGTATTTAAGTTGCAGAAGTCACATTGATATCTTTACGTGTAAAATACTGGTCTAGCTGACGACCCAAACTGTCACGGTAGATATAAAGAGCAAACACAAAAAGTCTTTAAAGAAGGAAATGCACATAAAGTGACGACAGAGACTTCGTAGACAATTTGACGGCCACCCACGTATGCTACTACGTGCTACGAAGGCTCTACGGCTACGCGCTACGACACGTATGTCATTACATAGTGTAAATGATTATTGATTATCTAATAGGTATTTTATATAGAATATATAATATTTCATCTTAGAAATGTTAGAAAAATATTTCAATTTAGTATAATAAGCCAAAAAAGTCGATTTCAAGGGAATTTTAAAATTGCATTGTTGTAGCACTAAAGCGATATATTGCTAGTGAAATTCTATTGTGTAGTACCACGATACTCGATATTCCACAAAAGAAAAGGTTCGAATATTATTCGCACGGTGCACAGTGGCTGAAATAGTATACATATGATGTTTTTGTACTTTTTTTTATTTAAGTAAATTTCAATATTTATAAAAACTCTTACGGAATAAAATCTCGTATGAATAAAATCTTACTCATCTTATAGGCCAAAGAACGTCCACTACTGAACAAAGGCTAGCGGCCTAAGCCGATAGATTATCACAGTTGTGCTGTCATTTTAAGGTAAATTTGTCCCTAGTCACCACGTTTAGCAGGCGGGTTGGCGGGCGCAATATGGCTGTTGTTCTACAGAATCACGCTGCTGCCCATCCCTCTGGTTTAGAGCCATTTTTTTACTACATCCACGGGAGGAGATGGAGTGCTGCTATATTGTTAATCCGGACACCACACGAAGTGGTTGAGTATATTAATATTCCTCCCATTAATATTCCTAAAGTGTCAACTAACTACCGTCAGAATTCATATATTATGCGAGCAAACAATCCAATAATATATGTAAAAAACACGACTTACTTGACTAGAGTAACAGCAGCAAGGGCTGAGCCTTGACTTTTTCTGTAAAACTTAGAAATGTAACGTATGTTCACCAACTTCGAAAGTGTATTTGTGATTATCGTTTATTTGTAAGTGTACATGGCCTTCATCATACTATGTTTTATAAGTGAAGACCAACTGTTTGTATGGCTGTAAGTCTGCGCTGAAATAAAATAAATGTAATAATCTTGCTAATATTATAAATTTTAAAGTATGTGAAATAAAAAATAAAAAATATGAAATTAAAAAACATCCTAATTTTAAGAGTTGGTAGGTACCACCTATTTGGAATCTGTTTATTAAAATAATAAAGTCTCAAACAACATACTAAAAAACATCAAGACACTGCGAGTGATTACTGCGTGCATCGGAACAAATTTTTGATTAACATTGTAAGGTAGATAAAATAAAATAACTTTTTTAAATCTGTAACGACGCCTGTCACCTTAGTCATCCTGTGACCACGAACCCTGCAAAGTGTTAAAAACGTCAGGAAAAACAAAAATTCTGTAATATACGTGATATAATCCGTTATAATAATATAATCCGTAAAAGAGAGGCGTGATTATATGTATATATGTATGTATAATCCGTATAAAAGTGTTTTATTATGTGTCGCGAAAACTTAAGAGATTACTATTTAAAGCATGTATGTTTGAATCAAGCTCATACAACACAAAAGCTGATCTTACAGGTGGGATCCACATATATATCTTTATTTATGACAAAGTGAATTAAGAATATATACGATTGGTACTCCCACGCATCACATCAAATGGTCAAACTCGGCAAAAAAAATGGGTTATTATAATGTGATGACAGGTTACCAGCACTGTCAGTATACTTGAGCAATGTTGATTGTGGTCTACTAAGAAGATCAAAGCGCCACAGCAAACTAACATAATTAAAGCCATGTTTTATATATAAGAATAAAATAAAATTAAAAAACAAACGGCACCTAAAACTCTTTCTTTTTCACTGTATTACAAACCATGTTTTTCTGCTGACATAAACATAACACTCGACTTGAAAAACGGATTCCTATTATTTAGAACGCTTCAGTTTCCTATAATATTTGAGTATTTATTACACAAATTCCGACTAATCTCTTTACGGTTATATTATAATGCGCGTAAACACGAGCGATGATGGCGGAACGCGGCGCCGCTCGCGTTCCACTCGTGAAATTTTCCCGGAACCGGTGCGTTATTGTGCCGCACTTGACTCATGCAACTACTGATCTTGAATTGTTTTCACAAGCCAATATCGATGTCTCATTTTAAATTTCTCTAAAATATCACACATAACACCGCTAATTGTACTTTTGTTTTACCTAATATTGAATACTACGAGTAAAAGAAATAAGACTCTATCAAAGAGAATCTACATAAGAATTGTGTTTGTAACCATATTATTGAAACAACCCACAGTAACTGTCGGAAATCGTTTATCATAGTTTATTTTTCCGCCTACGAAATGTCAACATAGTATTGATGTGCTCTATGTACAAGTATGTATTCCTCGATCAAAATTCATCAATAATAGACCCCATTATATAATACTAAGATATATAATACGCTATGACGTAATATATTATACTCAGTTATTTATTTTATATACATAAAGCACTAGTTTTTTTATAAAGCTATTTACAACTCCATAATTGTGTGTACATTTAACATCGGTGAGGTTAAGCAGCACTCTGCGCGGTCAGTCTATGGATCGGTGACTGCATAGTGGTATTTGAACTGAGCGTCTCCGGGCTTCAGAGGGCACGTTAAATCGTCGGTCCCGGTTGTTGTTATTAGACGGCAGGCGTTAAGCCAAGTTTGAGGCATTTGGGTGGCTTGACCAGTGTGAAACATCAACAACGTAACCACAAAAATCATAAGTCCAGTATGTCGTGGAGTTTGGAACATAGTCTGTAGGCTACCATGCTGTGGAACAGTGTACTGTATAATGTGGTCGCTTAAATACTTGTGTAATCTAATTTCCATAATATCATCATCATGATCAGCCGAGGACGTCCACTGCTGGACAAAGGCCTCCCCATAGACTTCCACAACGACCGAATACATACTGATTATTTAGTTGTGTCGTCATTTGGGGGAAGTTTGCTTCTCACCACGCTATATACATAATATTTTGTTGTTTAAAATATACGCAGCCCTGTTTATACAACAATTCTGTAAATGGCGTCGCTCGCGATTTTAGTTACCATGCGCATAGGCGGAATCCAAATATGGCGTTAAATGTAAACCAGTTTCCTCACGATTTTTACTTCACTGTTAACGCAAGTGAAAATCAAATTCTGATCCACAGATATATCCGAAAAGTCAGTGGTGCGGGCCGGGTCGAACGCAGACCGTCGTGTATGGAAGGCAAGCGTTCAACCACTAGGCTATCACTGCACTTGTTTGTTTTTTAATTGTTAGCTTATTTTTAGTAAATGAATATAGCTTTCCTTAAGAATTAATCTAACAACAATGATATTATATATTAAAGAAGTAGATATGTTACATGCGCGTCAAAAGTAAGAACCAAAGCTACCCCAATTGTAGCGCCTGGCAATCAGTTCGCCGAGGACAGGACAACGAGCACACACCATTTAATTAATTATGTAATAACAATGCCGTCATGAGTATAGCAAATACACAAACTTTCAAGCAAAAATAAATATAGAACAAGGGATGTCATACCACACATGAGTTCAGGCTGATGCTGAAAACCAGCGGAGGCTGATACTGAAAACCAGCGCTGTTGATGATGATTTTATCTCAACGCTGCAGCATAATGCTGAGTGTCAGCCATTTTCTGCACACTAGAGGCGCACAATTATTTTAATTTAATCATAGTTTTATTTATTATAAATTAGTATTAAGTTGCTTTAGAAGAAATTTAAATCTCTTGCCAACATTCACGCACTAAACAGAGCTGGCAAATTGGCAATGGCCAATGCTGTATTACTCTTCTTTTTTGTTTGTGAATTATGATAGCCTGGACTCCAAGTCCTTTGGCGAGGTACTTTATTAAATAGCGTGAGTGTTGCAAGGAAAATAAAAAAGTTTTATACTTTGGTGTTCATGTTATGCGCGTCTCTATGGTGTTCAGAAATAAATACTTTTTGTTTCTTTCTTTCTCTTTCTAGTAACAAACTATATAAAATATTTTATTAAAAATACTATTCAAATTTTCTATAGAATAATATTCTCGAACAAAACACAGGCCAAGCATAGAAAAGAGACAACACATATATTTTAGCACAGGTGCGACAAAGACATCGAATACACGTGTTATCATTTTAGATAGCTATCTCTTTTACTCTCTTAGTTTTTGTATCTTCTTACTTACAGCATAGGTGTGTAGTATTATAGCGAATATATACATACAGCAAGACTGAGTTTTGCGCGCCATTTAATATGGACGTAACATATATATGGATATCATTGTCTAACAACAAGGTGTCCCTTGATCAGATAAAAAATTACCAAATTGAAGGACGCTAAGATACAACCATCAACATTATTTTAAACTGCATATCTTACGTCTAAACCTATTTCGCCGAGAATAGCTGCAATCTTTGTATGAAAGACGATATAAACATGTCTTCACATGATCGATCAAGAATGCTTCTAAATCTAGCATTATTATCTTAAAATGTTTACGTGTGCATTTTTGGGGATACTAATAACATTTGAAATACTTTAGCTTTACATTTCAAACTACTATTCAGAAATCATAAAGTGTTTTCTGACAGGATAATACGGATATTTCGCCTAATTTCAATTTGCCTATTTTCGTTTTCTACGCACATTATGTGTAGAGACGAGTAAATAAACTTACTTACATTTATACCAAATGGAAGTCTGGATCATTCTATACATCATCATCATCATTAGTTTGTCAAAATATTCACTATTATCATCCCATCAGCCGCAGGACATCCACTGCTGAACAAAGGCCTCGCCCTTAGATTTCCACAACAAGCGGTTACATGCCGCCCTCATCCAACGACTCCCAGCGACCTTCACCAGGTCGTCCACCTCGTTGCAGGTCGTCCCACGCTGCGTTGTCCGGTGCGCGGTCTCCAGTCAAGAATCTTTTTGCCCTAACGGCCATCAGTTCTACGAGAAATGTGCCCGACCTACTGGCACTTCAGCTACTAATCCTTTCAGCTCCTCATTTCTGATTCTATCTCGTACAGAAATACCAAGCTTAGCTCTAGCGTAGCATAGCGTCAAGTGTCAAAGTAAAACAAATATATAAAAAATTGAAAATGTATTTTGATTAATCATCAATATGGGTGTATCAACGCCATTTGTCTGCAGCGAAAGTGCACATTCATGGGACGCAAGATGATAACAGGGTTATAAAGGAAAAAATCAACCAGTATCGGGGTTTGGTAAAGTTATATCAAATTATTGGAGAGTATTAATCAAGATAAATTTTTCAAGAGGAAACAATTTGATAGAATTGATGGACACGAAGAAGATGAAAATGGAAAAATTTCGCTTGGCACAGTTAATGAAAGAGCAAAATTGGACTTCTGGAGTGGAGGCCTGGTGACCTGAAGGCTTCAACCTAGCTTAGGCACCAGTCTCAATAATATATTACAACAATCAAAATAAATTTGAATAAGACTATAACTAGGCAATTTTGTATTTTGTTGCAACTTTTTCATTATTGTGGTGAGAATATAAATTACTTACTTACTTAGCTCGCTGAGTGACCTTGAGCTTTCTCATAAGGCCCACAGTGTGTGAACACGTCTCTGTTCCATATATCATCACTTTTTTATATACGATAATAATTGCATATAATTGGAACAGTTTTTTTTTTTAAAACGTTGCCCCACCCTAGCATTTCTCCTCTGTCGTGGGTGCGTTTACAGACAGAAATTCCTCAAACAGTACACCCAGACCCGAAACCACTAGCTGCAGATCATACAAATATTTAGTAATGTCTTAGATATTCGTGATTATTACACATTATAATAAAACACTTTTAAACGGATTCTATCGCGTATATTTTTGATTTTTACATGACATTTGTCATTGCATGACATGCCTCCTGCGCAAGGATGACACGCAAAATCGTGAAGCATTCCACATTTTTAGGTAAATAAAAACATACGCGATAGAATCCGTTTAAAAGTATTTTATTAGACAAATATTTGTTCCGTGCGAGAATCGAACCCGCGAACCAGTGCGCAGCAGCCGACTGTATCAGCCACTGCACCAACCATGCCGTCAATTTCAATTTTTACAGATGCGAACATACATTGAAATTTTAACCAATGTCGTACATGATATACAACTCCAATTTTGGCGTTCGAACAAGAGAACGCATTTATTTTATTGTCTACCTTACTAACTATTTTAAGACACATAGTGTGGTCTACTCGTGACCACGGCCAATGCAACTTGATTGAAACGTCGGGGTTAGTCAAAACATTCAGTATCATCATCATATCATCCAAAGGACTTCCACTGCTGAACAAAGGCCTCCCCCGTAGAATTCCACAAATGTGTCATATATTTGGGGGGGGATTTTCCAATACTCATCCCGCTTGGCAGGCGGGTTGGTGAGCGCAGAATGTGGCTATTCTACAGAAGGGATACTGCTGCCCATCTCTTTGGTTTACAGTGCTTCACACGACATGGAGCAGTGTTATATTCTAAAATATTCCCTGTGTCATAAGTGCGTGTATAGACACAAATTCCACACACAAAACACCAGAAATGGAACACATACCTGCAAATCATACAAATATTTGTTTCGTGTGGGAATCGAACCCGTGACCTAGAGCGTAGCAGCTGACTGTATCAGCCACTGCACAAACCGTGTCGTCAAATCGATTGCTTATGAAGTTCCAAGTTCGAGGGATTAAATTAATTCCCTGCGGATGAAGTCTTGGGAGAACAACAGCTAGTTTACCACGCCTACATTATAAATGTAAAGTATAATAAAAATGTAAGGAGACTTTTCGGCGAAAACAAATAACCAACAGGAAAAACCAAATTATTATTGAATAAAACCCATACATCAACAAACAACTTCACTTAAAATCTCGCTGGAAATAGATCTCTTATCCTTGGTATGTGTGCAATCACGGACGAAACATTTTGAAATAAGAACCAAAAAAACTTAGAGATCTCAGTAAAATAGAAGATTATATTTTTTGTAGAAAAAATAACGGTTATTTTATATAACTATAATATTAAACGTCAGAGCACTTTCACGTCAGAGGGCTTTTTGCTTAAAATCTAATGATTACTTTATGCCCAAAAACATACATATCATCATCATCATTTCAGCCGAAAAATGTCCATTGCTGGACACAGGCCTCACCCTGAGATCGCCACAAGTCTGGGTCTGTTGTGTGTTCATTAGAGGGTTTTACCATAATCGCCATGCTTGGCGCCGGATTGGCGATAGCAGTTGAGTTGATATTGTACTCGAAGGGCGCTGCTGCCCATCCTCCATTAATCCCATAGTCACCTTTTACAATACCCATGAGATGAGATGGACTCTTTTTTTCTTTCTTTTTCTTTTATTTTTAAAAACGTTACCCCACACTAGGATTTCTCCTGTGTCGTGGGTGCGTTTACAGACATAAATTCCACATACAATACACCGAGACTCGGAACCACTACCTTCAAATCATACAAATAGTTGTTCCGTGCGGGAATCGAACCGACGAACCCGCAGCGCAGCAGCCGACTGTATCAGCCACTGCACCAACCGTGCCGTCGGATTGGTGCTATTCTTAGATAGCACCACATAGCCAACATACATATGTTTCGACCGTTGTACCGCCCTCGCCGCCGAGGATGCCCGCCTCACCGACATCGCGGAGGCCTATCGCCGCGTCACCTTCCCGTTCAAGTTAGCACTTCTCCCTCCCGTCTCTTGCTCGCGCCGGCCCGTGCCGAGCCTGTAGCTTTAAATGTCCCCTAATACAATTTAAATAATACCGATCCAGCTGTCCCCAAAACAATAGCTTGATATCCCCAGCAACGCCCTAAGCCGAGGTCCGTGTCCCGCAGGGGGCGCCCTGAGCGAAAGTTGCTTAGTTTTTAATATTCAATTTAAGCCTGGCTGGAGGCCTCTTTTGGCTTCGCCAGCAAATGACCGGTTAAACAAAAAAAAAAAAAAAAGAACAAAAAAAAAAAAAACATACATATGTAGCTATTGTACAAGAAGATATATTGAATCGAGGTCTTTACACTTTAATTAAAGTTGTATCCCACGGCAGAGACAAAGTCAAGAGGACAATCATGCTTTGAAATCCTTCGCTCCATTATTAATAGTTCTGGCAAAAGCGACCCTAAGTTATTTTCGATTTAAGCTTTCATATTGTATACGGGATTATTCCGGTATATTGCTTTACTTCAAATGTGGAGCGACTAATTCGATGTATCAAGCGAAACCTTACGCCACGCATATCAATATACTATCCTACTTATTGTGACATAATTGTGAGTGAGTCTGTAAACTTACGCAACATGAACAATAACTACCAAATTCTTATATCCTAAATCCTAACATAATATTTGTTTCTTAAGAAAAAAGTTTTGTTGTTAGATTATGTAGTGTAGTGAGTCCTACACGATCCGGTTATTGTAACGATCTATGGATTCCATTTGTGTACAAGGTAAGTTCCAAAGGGTTTCCAAAGTGCTAAGCCAAAAGGTTTTTAAAATACAACGCCAGATAATAAATGACTTTTATTCTACAAAAATCAATGGCTTTCGAGAAGCATAAAACATGCTAAACTACATACAAACTGTTACAGATAACATAAAAATTTACGCTAAGGTGGTTGATTACCTCAGCATATTTTTTAAACAATGGGGCTCTATTATTATTTATTTAATGCCATAGTTTGAGCTACCAGCTCCTTCCTATACACACCATTTTTCACCAAAAAGAACAAGATTTTTTTAAGAAAAATCAATCCATTTTCCTAATGTTATTAATTGCCGTAAAGATTTCTTTATTAATTTAAAATTTCTCAGCGGCCAATACCTTGTTTCCGCGTAGCATTGAATAGTCGTCCGCACCTACATTCAAATACTCAATATAAAAATTTTAGACTGTGCCTAATTTCAAACATCTGTACAGCAAAAGTTTTGCATGAGTCATCGATGCTTGACAAGAAGATATATGTGCCAATAACAATAAAAATCGTTAGGGAAATCCGATGTTAGCGCGTAGCGTGGTGTAGTATCTATCCTTGAACTGGTTCCATTATATGTGCGAATGACTTGTGATCGCGATCAAACAACTTTTTTTAATAATTCGCTGAGAACCGATTTATTGTACGACATTTATTAATTGTGTCATAAAACAAACAGGAGAAATCATAGACCAATATCTCTTGAAAACTTTGAAAACTCCGCGGATTTTCTCCCTTCATTAAACGTACTTTATTACAAAGAACAAGATTATTATATCATCATTTCGGCCGAATGAAGTCCACTGCTGGACACAGGCCTCCCCCAAAGATCACCACAACCACCGATATGGGTGTGTTGTGGGCACATTGGGGGGTTTTGCCATAATCGCCACGCTTGGCAGGCGGGTTGGCGATCGCAGTTGAGTTGTTAATGTACTCGAAGGACGCTGCTGCCCATCCTCCAGCTAATCCCTTAGTCGACTTTTACGACACCCATGGGAGGAAATGGGGTGGTGGCATTCTGAGCCGGCACCACACGGCAAAGATTATTATATACATGGCAGATAAGAAACTTTTGTAGTGGTCAAAACGGACATCATACGTATAACAGATTATGGAGTAGCGAACTCAGCTGCCCATTTTAAGATTAAACTGTGTTACGGGTACCAGAGTCCGCTTCACAATGTAATTCTGAAGATAGTTTTATTTTGCTTTTTGCTTTGTTTAAAAAAACTTTGCCCCTCACTAGGATTTGTCCTGCGTCGTGAGTGCGTTTACAGACACAAATTTAAAATTTCACCCAGACAGGGAGCACCTACCTGCAGATCATAAATTTTTTTCCGTGCGGGAACCGACCCCGCGACCCGGAGCGCAGCAGCCGACTGTATAAACCACTACCACCTATCTACCATTTCGGCCGAATGAAGTCTTTGTTGGACACAGGCCTCCCCCAAAGATCACCACAACGATCGATATGGGTGTGTTATTGGCTCATTGGGGGGTTTTGCCATAATCGCCACGCTTGGCAGACGGGTTGGCGGTCGCAGTTAGTTGTTAATGTACTCGAAGGACACTGCTACCTATCCTCCGGCTAATCCCTTAGTCGACTTTTATGACACCACGGGTGGAAATGGGGTGGTGGTATTCTGAGCCGGCACCAAACGGCAAACCGATTGTACCTACAATATTTATAATTAAATATATTTTATAACTATTACCCTCTCCTATATAATATCCGTAACGATTTGTAAATGTGATTCAATTACTATGCTCTCTATTTAATATATTCAGGTTTTTATTCCCCCATAAATAGTTTTTCTTTTTGTTAACATTAATAGTCACTTAAAAAAATCATCATTTAGTATCGTGAATACACATTAAATATTATGCAATAAATCGTACTTGTATCTAGGTTCAACAGAGTTATATGACGTGTTGTAGAGTATTTATTTTCCGTCTTCAATATTTATCTTAAATATTATACGTGTATAATGAGAAACACTTCCATCCTATCCTAATTGATACATAAATAAACTCAGAGCATCCGTTTAGGGCGTCGAACACATACGGGATGTGAGTAAGGAGCCGTTAAGCCGTCAGATTACAAGAACTTGGTCAACTGTCAAAGATGCAGGCGACGAGATCAACGCTCTCATTGTGTCGGCAAAAGGCAGTGACAGAGAAAATTGGGCTCTGAATTCCACCGATATTTTTGCATGTACGAAGCGCGCGGAGGGCGGGCGGCGTATCTATCTACCTACGTATATATAGCATGACACGGCTGCGCGCCGCCCAGTTGCTCGTAGATGCTCTACCGCGAACTACGTCGCTTTTAACTGCGGTGACTCTACAGCATTACTTGCACCAATAAACATTTCTCTTGCTATTTCTTAGGCTAGAAAGACAGTGGATTTATAAACGTTTAGTGTTGTGTAAAGACTACTTACTGTTTCGCTGGCTGTGTGGTGTTGGGCCGGCGATTAAGCCGACCTGTAGCTGTTTGTCCCGGAACGCCAATACTTTGGATCAGGTGAGCTTTCATTCAAGTATTGTCTCCTTCATTGTATTAGAAACGTTTTCCGTTACTCGCTGTACGTTGAGTAAAGGGCTTCGTTTTATTTACTTAGAATACGTAGATTTTTAGGTAGTAGTGTTTTCCATTCATTGTACTGATTTGATGTGTATATAATATTATATGTATTGCAATCATAGTCACATGTTGCTTTATAATTGATTGATTGATTCATGAAGAATGATTTATGTAAATATTTTACTATATGATGGTCGCGAATAGTTATAACTATAAATGTATTTTTTCTTTCCTTATATTCCTATGCATGTATTGATTTATATTTTGCGGATTTCGTCGTTCATAAGCCACTAGCCTACCCTGAGTAGGCTTATCTCTTTCACGAGTAAAAATTGATTAGGAAAATGATTTCTATCTCCTACAGGTAAATATTTATACCACGATTGAAAATGATAAGCCTTATCACTACTTAATACAAATTCAAATTGTTAATTGAAGTGAGCTTAATATGCACTTTAATTAAAACATATACTGCTGGTACGTCTCTTATTGCGAGAGGCCGGTTAGGTAGTGGCAGATATTCACCGCCAAGCAAGCAGTTCGATTCCCGCACAGAACAAATATTTTTATGATCTGCTGATAGCTGTTCCGGGTATGGGTGTATCGTGTGTGAAAGTTTTGTCAGTAAACGCACCCATGACACAGGGGAAATCCTAGGGAGAGGCAACGTTTAAGAAAAGGATTGAGAGACTAAATAACGAATGTCTCGGGATGACGAGCGCAGTGTGGTGCCACGCGGGACTAGTCCTAGTTAGTACAATTCCTATGGGCAGGCATGACGTTTACCCACCAGGCAAATGACTTGCTCGTCTCTTCACTAGGTTGTAATTTAAAAAACCCTAACTTTAATCCAGTTAATCAAAGAGCATCGCGTTACTTAGTTCAGAGAATGTTATCGTGCCGTCTACTATGAGAGCTTTATGAACGTTTCTCGGAAATAAATCAATTATCTGCAGTATGAAATAGGTACAGAATTAATGTTGCTGCGATGCAGCTCTGCGCAATTATTGGAACCAGTGGGCGATGAAATATTAAACTTGACGGTGTGGTAGATATTAAAATGATCGATTTTTATTTACTGGCTCTTTAATCAATTTTAATTGTTGTAAAATGCATTCTGTGGAATATTTTACCATCTTACTACTTCTTTATAAATGTAAAAGTTTGTACCTATGTTTGAATGTTTGAAGCTCTATTGCGCTCAAACGGTTGAACAGATTCTAATGACATGTGGAATAGAGGTAGACTATGTCGTGGCATATGGTGCCGGCTAAGAATACCATTACCCCATCTCACCCCGTGGGTGCCGTAAAAAGCAACTATGAGATTAGCCGGAGGATGGGCAGCAGCATCCTTCGAGTACAATTATTACTCAACTGCGATCGTCAACCCGTCTGCCAAGCGTGGCGATTATGGCAAAAACCCCACAATCAGAACACTACACAATCCCATTCCGGTCATTGTGGCAATACTTGGGGGAGGCATCTGTCCAGCAGTGGACTTTTTCGGCTGAAATGTTGTATGTAAATAGACATATTTTGACGAAAAATGTCTTAGTTCTCATACTGGTCATATGTTGAGTATATTGCCTAAAACAATTCGAGCGGGACAAGGATCAATCCCATTTGTTTCCACAATTATTTTTTAATTGATTTCTTTAACCAATACCAGTCATAATCAACACGCTATCATTTCCGCTCATTTGATACATTGATGAACTTGGGTAATATCCAATTGGATACCATGGACGACTAAGGGAATATTACTACACTATTGATCTCTATTTTCAAGACTATTCAAAAGTTGAGCCGAGTGTAAAGTTTTTTTCACACTTGAAACGTAAACGGGTGCGGCACTTTTACCGCGTTCGGCGCTGTTTGTTTTGTTTTTTTTAAAAAACGTTGCCCCAAACTAGGATTTCTCCTGTGTCGTGGGTGCGTTTACAGACACAAATTCCACAAACAATACACCCAGACCAGAAACAACTACCTGCAGGTCATACAAATATTTGTTCCGTGCGGGAATCGAACCCGCGACCCAGTGCGCAGCAGCCGGCTGTATCAGCCACTGCACCAACCATGCCCGCTCTAAACTCTTCAGCTAATTGGAGTACTGAACGCGGTAAACGCGTCGCACGCGTTAACGTTTCGGTAACGAAAATAAGCTCACACTCGGCCCTCGGATAACAACATCTGCGATCACCACTACGTTGCCAAAACCGTTGAGTATGGTAACGTTTCTTCAGAACCTTTCGTTGTAGCAGTCCACGAGGAGCCTCATCATCATCATTGTATGCACTTGATAAGCATTGGTATGTTTAGCAATTGGATAGGTAAGATGGTGGTAATGGTTGTACATCAAGTCTTAGTCTTCGCGTAACGCCTACTTTCCGCTGCCGCATTCTTAGATTATCACAATACATAAATAGCTTAAACGTTCTAGTATTAAATAAGATAATGATGCTCCAATTCCGTAGATTTTCGCAACTAACAACTATTTTTAAATACCGACATCAAAGTTCAAATTTTTATTGTTGGTAGTAAAGAAAGTAATTACTTATACAACACTATATTTATTTTAGACTGGATGAAGAAATTCTAGACAAAAAATTATAAATTTCCATGAATATTGCAAATCCGCTAACGAAATTCAATTACGAGTATGTATACACATATGCAGGGATAACATGGAACAAAGTTTCCATTTATTAACACAACTCTGCGTACGCTATTCATGAAGTGAATATCCCGAGCCGCATAATTACCTTTTTATCACACAACCTTGAAAAATAACAATAAATCCAATTAAATATATTGCATACTAAGCGCTTACCATCCAATTGTGACCACGGGCACCATTCATTTTCATTGTGTGTAATCACGAAGTAAATAAACTCTTCCACTTCAAAAGATAAATGGACGTAGTAATTTACGCAAATATTTTGTTTTACGTGTAATGCTTACACCGCTGACGACTCATTTCCTTGGGTCAAAGTCACCTTAATAAAGACCAGAGACCTAAAGAACATCCGGCTGAGCTTCGATCAGGTCCAATCTCAACATTGCCAAGTATTTAAAGTAGGTATTTCGAATCACTCCTACACTCATTACATGAGGAATATAATTTTAGTTTATCTTTACGTAGGAATATTCTAAAATAAATATTTTTCATGTCTTACAAACGTCAGCACATTTACTATCGCTCATTCGCTCTTCAATGAGTGGTTTGCCACTAATAAATCTAGAGGAAAAAATATCTGATGTAACATACTATAAAACGGGTTTTAGTGTATGGGTAAATTCGGGAATTAACTAGGGTTGGGTTATTCTTGGAACGAATAACCCTGCCTCTTTCAAGCACTTTGAGAGTTGCGCCATTATTAAAGAACCAAAAATAAACAAAATTAACAAGCTTTTTAATTTCCGAAAACTGTAAAATAAAGAGCTCTCTTCCGCTTATATGAATATTATTGAGTATAAGAAGTGTGTACGATTACAGTAAAATTGTGATCTGGTTCGTAAATGCAAAAGGTAGTATACAAGTTCATTGTAAGTAGGTATTCGTATCGGTAGCATCATCATCATATCAGCCAAGGGACGTCCACTGCTGAATTAAGGCCTCCCCCACAGTTTTCCACAAAGTTCGGTCACATGCCACACGCAACAACGGTTCCCAGCGACCTTCATCAGATCATCCGTCCATCTCACTGGAGGTCGTCCTACGCTGCATTTTTGGTGCGAGGTCTCCACTCCAGAACCTTTTTGCCCCAACGGCCATCAGTTCTACTAGCAATGTACCCTGCCCATAGCCACTTCAGCTTACTTATCCTTTGAACTATGTTGGCAACTTTAATTCTTATACTTATCTCCTCATTCCTGATTCGATCTCGTAGAGAACAACCAAGAAGAGCTCTCTCCATAGCTCTCTGAGTGATCTTGAGCTTTCTTACGAGGCCCATTATGAGTGACTACATCTCCGTCTGTCGGTCTGCCTGTCTGTTTGTTCCCGCTAATCTCCAAAACAGCTGGACCGATTTCTACGGGACTTTCACTGGCAGATAGCTGATTTTATAACAAATAACTTAGGCTACTTTTATTTTAGATAAATAATTAGGGTACCGCGCAAAAAAATTAAACCCCATGAAATTCAATATTTATACATACTCATGTCAAGTGTCTATGCCCAGGTACTCTAAACTATATATAAATAATCCACTTTCTTTTAAATTAAATGGCGGGTGAAACCGCGGGTCCCAGTTAGTCAGACATAACTCATCAACATATCAGCCAATGGACATCCTGCTAAACAAAGGCATCCCCTATAGATTTTCACAATTGTGTCGTCATTATGAGGAATTTGCCAATATCCACCATGCTCGGTGGGCGAATTGGTGAGCCCAGTATTGCTACTGTTCCACAGAAGGGACGCCGCTGCTCATCCCTCTGGTTTAGAGTCCCTAACGGGTGAAATTAATAATCAACCTAATCTAAAATCTTTAATTCAAGATTCTAAACTTCATCCGTTTTTCTGTTAGGATCACATTTAACACAAAAACAGACAAATTCTTAATCCCAAATCCAAAGATTTTGGATTAGATTGATTATTAATTTCGGCTATAAGTCGCCTTTAACAAAGTCCATGGCTTAGATACATCTGTTAAAAAAATGTTTACGTACATCGTTAGGAAAATGTTGCAACAGTAATTCCCAAAGTGTAGGTGTACTTGACCCAA
Organism: Diloba caeruleocephala; assembly: GCA_947459985.1. Taxonomy (NCBI): domain Eukaryota; kingdom Metazoa; phylum Arthropoda; class Insecta; order Lepidoptera; family Noctuidae; genus Diloba; species Diloba caeruleocephala. The sequence goes on along the minus strand of OX381606.1, from coordinate 23,631,695 downwards.
TAATATTTTCTTTATTTTAAACTGTACCAGCTGTGTGTGTAATGACCAATTGCGAAACCGTTATTGTTAAAAACAAACACACAAAAGTTCAGTGTTAACTAAAATGGTTTACTTTTCAAACCTGATACTGCAAAAATGATAAACAAATGAATTTAGAATATTGTTATTGATATTCTCACTAAACTTGACCCAGTTATCGTTTTAACAATACGACTTTTAACTCAGTCATGAATGTTACACAACCTTTGGCCGACTTGCATACATTACATTTGAAATTTAAATTGGATAAATGACATCGGTTTCGGATTCGGATATCCCTTAATCATATCTGTACTGTACGTCTTCTTTCGCCAACAAAGGCAGCTAATCGCGACGCACATGCATACTGTTCAAATCCACACTGATTTATAAAAAGGTTATAGCCGATTCAGTACTTTTCAAACTGATTCAGAACTTCTCAAACTTTTTTTTTAAAACGTTACTCCACACTAGGGTTTCTCCTGTGTCGTGGGAGCGTTTACAGACATTACAGAATTCCACATACAATACACCCAGACCCGGAACAACTACCTGCAGATCATACAAACATTTGTTCCGTGCGGGAATCGAAGCCACGACCCGGAGCGCAGCAGCCGACTGTGTCAGCCACTGCACCAACCGTGCCGTCGAACTGATTCAGTAATCTGAAATTGTAAAACAAATCCAGAATGAATTGAACACGCCTCTACCTATTTAAATACGCGTAGCAACAGACGTGTTTATTTTATGATAAAATATACAGTGTTCGCTCAGGATACAAGCGATTAACTGTGTTTTTCCACAACACATGAATACATTTTATTAATGCTGTCAGATACAATTGTTTTATTGGTAGGAATTTTCTGGAAATTACTACTCTAAAATAAAATGTGTTTTAACTTACGTTATACGCATACGAGTTTATCGATTTAAATCACTATAACTGGTAAAAAAGAAATGATTTTTATGAAAAGATTTTACTCGCATGATAAATATAACACATAAAGATTTTTAAACATCATTATCATTGATTTGTGGCTTTAAGTAAATGATATGCAAGTAAAAGGTTTTAATTTAACGTTGATTGATTTGTAACACGCCTCAAATGATGGAAGCGTAACATAGTTATTAGAAGAAAAGATAACTCATTCAAACAACGTACTAACACAGTAATGTATATAGTACATTGATGATTTATACGGAAGTAGATTTCATTGAACGTAAAAGAAGAATATACCACCCCTCGACGCAGCAGCGAAGAGGGACCCGATCTAGATATTAATACACTATAATTGTTACACTGTTATGTTAGCTATCGCACACTTAAATACTTGTCTGCTGACAGCAGGGGCATACTACTTAGCCACTAATCACTCCATGCATTATACGCGTCAGTAGATTCAACATAAGGTTCAAATTGGTAAATCAGTAATTCCCAGAGTGCGGGAGCAAAATAGGTGTGGAGTGCGGTGAGTTATTAACAACACTGAAACTTTCCTATCGACGTACCGCCGAAACATTTCGCCCGTAAATCTCTTAGATATTGGTTTAGACGGAATTACTGATACGTCGCAATTGCACGCTGCAAGATTTTATAAACACGACAATGTAAATAGTGAACATTCAGACTAAATGTGTAGTGAGCACTTACAAGTCTACAATTATCTAGAAGAACTTTAGAGCTTTGTTTTTCGAGAATGAGCGAAAAGTACATTCAGCTAGTATACAAAATGGGCAATTCTATTAATATACATATTTATTTATTACAACTATGCGGGTGGCGTCGGGATTAAGAATAAAGCACCACTCCATCTCATCCCGTGGATGTCGTAAAAGCCGACCACGGAACTCTAAGCCAGAGAGATGGGCAACGGCGTCCTTTCTGTGGAACAGTAGCCATTCTGCGCTCACCAACCCACCTGCTAAGCGTGCTGAGTACAAATTCTCCCAAAATGACGACACAATTGTAGATATTTGTGGGGCAGGCCTTTGTTCAGCAGTGGATGTCCATTGGCTGATATGATGGTGATGACAATAGAATCTATGAAACATGAAATGCAAGCATATAAACAGCGCATCATATACAAAAATATTTATGTTTTTATTCAAATCCGTATTGTATGAAATATTTCAAATCATAATGAAGATTATTCAATTTCAATGCACGATAAGAGTGTATTTTTAAACAACAAGGGAAATTTCCTCGATTATTTCTGGATCCTGTACCGTATCGCAGTCTATTGAGCCGTAAGACAATAAATATCAACACTTCACTGAAACTTACGTTCTATCAGAGAACTTGTTGACTAACGCACTACATAATAATTGGAAAGTAAAAAATATTATACGAGGGCGGCACTGAAAATTTCGGGAATCAAGGAAGTGACACAACATTACTATTTAAAAATGTATTTATTGCTTTTCGAAGTATTCTCCGCGAAATTTGACACATTTTTCCATACGATGGAACCAATCATTGAAGCAACCATTCCATTCGGAAGTTGGGGTCTCCAAAATGGCCGTTTTGTAGGCGTCCACAGCTTCTTTAGGTGATGAAAATCTCTGTCCACGCAATTTATTCTTTATTTTAGGGAAAGTATAGAAATCATTAGGGCTTAGGTCGGGGCTGTACGGCGGATGGTCTAATAATTCTATGTTTTCTTGCTCTAAAAACTCTTTTGTTCTGTGCGCGGTGTGAGAACTCGCATTGTCGTGATGGAGGATGATGCGGCGGTTGCAGTTCTCTCTACGGAGTTCAGAAACGACCTGTGGCAAACAAATGCTAGCATACCATTCTGCATTAACCGTTCTTTGTCCATCAAGAGGAATAGTCGTAACATGGCCGGTTTTGGAGACAAACGTGGCCACCATTTTTTTTGCAACACTCCGTGAACGAACAATTTTTGTTGGCTTTAACTCATTTTCGAGCACCCAAACTCGTGACTGGTTTTTTGTTTCGGGTTCGTACGCATATATCCAGGATTCGTCACCTGATACGATGTTGTATACAGCATTTGAGGATCCTGCGTGGACTCTTTCGAGAGTTCTGACGCACCAAGTAACGCGAGCCGCTTTTTGCTCTTCATATAGCAAATGCGGTATCCATCGGGAAAACAACTTTTTTACACCTAATTGTTCATGCAAGATTATTTGTATTTGACTCATGCCAATGTCTAAAGTTGCCTGAATTTCGCGGTATGTCACATGTCGATCTTCCTCAATCAGCTTACGCACAGCATCAACGTTTTCTTGGGTGACTGCAGTTTTTGGACGACCTTGACGAGGATCATCACTGAGCTTGACACGTCCACGTTGAAATTCAGCAAACCAGCGATAAATTGTGGTTTTGGATGGGGCTTCATCACCAAATGCAGAAATCATCCGGTCAACACACTGTTTTTGTGTTAAACCACTTCGAAAGTCATAATAAATCATCGCTCTTGAATTTTCTCGAGTCAATTCCATTTTCTCAACGACTAAACAAGTTTGACAAAACCTTGTGACAAGACCGTGAATCTTTTTTTAAATAAATAAATGGTATTCGATTTGTAAAACCAAGGAGTTTTCAATTAAAAAGATTTTAATATGAAAGGAACAGTGGAAATATTCCATTCCCGATACTTTTAGTGCAGCCTATGTATGTAAATACGATGCACCGCCCTTTCTGTGGAACAGTAGCCATATTGCGGTCGCCAACCAAAATGACGACACAATCGTGGAAATTTATGGGAGGCCTTTGTCCAGCAGTGATTGAAAGAAAGAAAAACAATTTATTAATTTCCGATGTTAAAACACACTACACACTTGGAAAAATAATGACAAAAAGTAAAAACTGAATCAAAAAAGGAATGGCGCTCAGCATTACATTTCTATGTTACAAAATACTTGCAACATAGAAGCACTGATTTTCTGCGCCACCCTAAATTGTCGACGAGTGACGGCTGACGACTTCCGGTACGCAATAATAAAATTAAGTAATTAAGTAAACTTTAATATTATATCTTGTTATTCGTCAATAATAACAGATAAGTTCAAATTAATTATAAATTAAATTTAAAGTATTCGCATGGGGATTTATAATAACGACAGTTGATTGACTCACGCACAGATTCAGATTGCGATAAGCGAAAAAGGCCAAACATTGAGCCGCCATAATGAAATATCAGACTACCTTTGTTTACCGATTTGTTGATTATTTATGATTGTGTTTCATTAAGCAAGCATCTAGTCCGCCCATTATGCAGTTTTACTGTTAATCTCGATAAATTATTCATAATATATTACGTTTTAAACATTTGCAAAACTTGTGTACTTGTGCGATCGTGGTAAGTGTAGTACCTAGCATTGTTTTCCTTTTTATCCAATAATATTTTGCCTCATATAAGTGTTTTATTTGTGCCGACGCGAAATATAGAACAAACGCAATTATGAAGAAATGTGAAGAGGACGTTCTTGGGCTGATACGATGATGATTATGATAAGATACTGTAACAATGGATGCGGTTCGGTTTGACGGCACGGTTGGTGCAGTGGCTGATACAGTCGGCTGCTGCGCTCCGGGTCGTAGGTACGATTCCCGCACGGAACAAATATTTTTATGATCTGCAGGTAGGTGTTCCGGGTCTGGGTGTATTGTGTGTGAAATTCATGTCTGTAAACGCACCCACGACACAGGAGAAATCCTAGTGTGGGGCAAAGTTTAAAAAAAAAATACATGTTCGCCATCGGACAGCAAGTAAAAAAGCGCGCGCAAACTCTTTTATGTTACGCCATCTAACACAAACATAGTTTTAAACGTAACATATTATCATATATTACCTTGCACAAAATTGTTTCTACTGAATTAAGGGCAACGCCAGTAATTTTAGAACCTTTCGATATTGGAGTGCTTTTAGCAATACAGCTTTGAATTTACCATATTAGTGCTTAGGTTTCAGCTCTCAGGTGAGCGAGGTAAAGAGGCGCAGGTGACCGGGTCACGGATCGATGCAGGTCACGGGAGGGTCTCCGATATCCTGCGGCCTGTATACGATACAGTGAACATTAATTGTGTGAAGTCATAATTATAGTGAAAGGAAATTAAATAAGCTATAAAATCAATAGAAAATATTTTAGTTAGATAGTTGCTACTTCTTGCAGTAAAATTATGAACAAGAACGAGCCAACCACTTTGATATTCCAAATGAAACAGCGTCTTACAAAAATTGAAAACTTTTGTAATATATACTGCTAGCACCAGAATTTTACTTGTGTTAAAAATTGTAAACGCTAATTTCATTCTTTGTTTTTTACAGTTCAATGATCGACCTTTGCGGACTTGTTTGTAACTGCCTCTGATCATTAACGATTAGCCTTCAAAACACCTAAAGTTAAATATTTGCTAAAAAAAAAAACAATAGACATGTTGGAGTAGGTGTACGTGTCAGGGAGAGTGTTGTTCTGTTTATTGGATTGAATTCTTACTGCGTTTTCGAGACAGATTTTTATTTATTGGAATCGCATTAATTTATGTATAAGACTAAACTTATCGTAATAAACTGGACGTGAGTTTTAATTTTACTCAACGTAATGAAATAAGTATAATATTTGTGGGCTAATGCTATTTTTTGTACCTTTCGATGGTAACAAATTAATAGCCTATATTGTAACGTACATAGGATACATGTATTTTACGAAATGTACCCATGAAACGGGTCATGAAACGGTCATAAATGTTTGCAATTTGTCAAGCAACTTAATTAGGTTACAAAACATTAATGAATTCTCGTTTTAGATGGCAATCAAATTTAGCCAGAATACTCGCCGTGTGTCTGTTGGTCCTTTCAGGTAACGACCTGAAGTCACTGGCCTCATTAACTAACCGACGACTCCAGACATACGGACAAAATAGGAAAAGTAATTGCCGAGGCCCGAAGCACAAAACAATGGCTGAAAATAACAGTTGTTATGGCTCAGTCGTATAGACAAAGACGTATTCTATATTATACGTAAACAAAGAAACTTAGAAACAGTAATATTGTGAAATTAAAATGGGAATCTGTATTTAGTATACAGGAATACTACAATCACAACAACAAACAGAGATAAAATACTTCTGTGATAGGATGAAGTTTCGATTTCTTCATCGGTTACACTCGTTTATCACCAGTGCCTTTATTCGCTTTCTCAAGTGAAATAATGACACGCAAGGAACGCGCTTTTTATGTACGCGTGTAGTATTTCGCATGACATAGCAAATAAGGGTCCAGCTTGCTGATAGTTTACAAACCTGTCATATCAGCCACAGGACGTCCACTGCTGAACAAAGGCCTCCCCCTTAGATTTCCACAACGAGCGGTCACATGCCGCTCTCATCCAACGACTCCCAGCGACCTTCATCAGGTCGTATGTCCACCTCGTTGGAGGTCGTCCCACGCTGCGTTTTCCGGTGCGTCTCCATTCGAGAACCTTGGTGCCCCAACGGCCATCAGTTCGTGCCCTGCCCATTGCCACTTCAGTTTACTAATCCTTCCTGCCCACTGTATCAGCCACTACACCAACCGTGTCGTCATGGAAGACAAGAAATAAATACAATTTTATATTTAAATGATCTACAAAATATCGCTAGGCAAAAATGAAGTGTAGTAAGTAAAATTACAAGTGAGTTACGCAAACTTTCAGTGCTTCATATTCCTAACGGAAGTGATGTTATCGTACTGGAAGTATTCCTTTCCTAATTCGAAAACTCGGTCATGACTAAATTAGCCCAGTGAAATTATTTTTATGAAAAGTAAGACTTGCATTTGACATTATCTCATCGATAGAAGAAAACGTGACAACTTGTTTACTCGTGTCAATAATTATTGTCATGGAAGACAAGAAATATATACAATTTTATATTCAAATGATCTAAGTACAAAATATTGATAGGTAAACATTAAATTAATTCCGTCTGGTGTCCGGATTAAGAATATAGCACCACTCCATCTCCTCCCGTGGATGTCGTAAAAGGCGACTAAGGAAATCTTAACCAGAGGGATGGGCAGCAGCGTCCCTTCTGTGAAACGGTAGCCATACTGCGCTCACCAACCCGCAAATACCCCCCAAAATGATGACACAGTTGTGAAAATCTATGGGGGAGGCCTTTGTTCAGCAGTGGACGTATAAATGACCGATATGATGAAACATTAAATATAGTAGGTAACTTTACAACTTGGGGGGGATCCTTTACAATCCTCCCCGAGAAGTGCCTGGGGGGTGACCTTTTTACAGTTACCGTCCCTCCGCTAGAAAGGGTGACCGCTTTAGTGTAGTCATACCTTCCGTGCTGTGCCTAAGGCATGGCACCAATGGGCGGCTCTAGTGTGATCTTACGAGGACCTGGAAGCCCCCCTTCCATGACCACTCCAGTGGTTTTTGCCGGTAGGAGTCCGGCATACCCCTTTGCCCTTCCCCGGGGCAAAGGAAGTTCAGGTAGAATTTCCACTGGTAACTTCTCACTCTTCTAACTTCACATTTCTAACGGAAGTGATGTTATCGTACTGAAAATATTCCTTTCCTGATTCTAAAAAGGCGGTCATGACACAATTAGCCCAGTGAAATTATTATTATGAAAAATAAGACTTGCTTTTGACGTTATCTCATTGATGGCCGACCAGATACCGCCGGTCGACTAACTATATACTAGTCCTAATTCACCGTGATAATACAAAGCATGTTTTAATTACAATATATGACGAGCTTTGACAAATTTTTTCCAAGCATGTGTACAAATCTAGCGCTATCATCAATAATTATTAATTATATAATATTAACTAACCAATTAACCAATTGGAACCGTGTAACTGAAATTCATAACCCGTGTGGTGCCGGCTACGAATAGCACCAACCCTTCTCATCCCATGGGTGTCATAAAAGGCGACTAAGGGATTAGCCGGAGGGTGGGCAGCAGCGTCCGCCGAATACATTAACAACTCAACTGCGATCGCCAACCCGTCTGCCAAGCGTGGCGATTATGGCAAAACCCCCCAATGAGCACGCAACACACCGAGATCGGTCGTTGTGGTGATTTTTGTGGGAGGCCTGTGTCCAGCAGTGGACTTTATTCGGCCGAAATGATGAATTAATACTCCGGATAGTACCTTCATCGATCCACTCTGTGTACCAAGAATGAGAACAATGAATAAATAATTTGAGTCATGTGCTGTGGTATTTGTGCTTAAAAGCCCGTTCACTAGGTTTATCTTCCCGTTGTTTGTTGTTCTTGCCTGATATACCACCAAGTGGCCAATCAAATCTTAAATTTGATTGTTTAGCTTCGTTACAAAATCCACAGCTCTATCGTTTTATGTGCCGAAATTGGGTCTATTTGTAATAAAATTCAAGAAATCCTCCTGAACTAGAATGTTAACACTGTTTTTGTAATGTTAGGCTACCTAGAAATTTCATGGTGTCCTAAATTAGGTAATTGCGTGATTATTATACCGTAAGCCAATGATATTATACCATAGATATGTTACGTCCATATTCAATGGCGCGCAAAATACAGTCTCGCTTGCACAACCATGTCGTGAGAAAGAAGATACAAAATCAACAAGAGTAAAAGAGATAGCTATCCAGGCAAACCGATTGCGAGGTGCTACAATTGGGGGAGTTTTGGTTCTTACTTTTGGCACGCATGTAACATATCTACTTCTTTTTAATATATAATATTATTGCCGTTAGCCTATATCTTTATACTTTTGTGGGTAGATACCAAATTTAAGTTTCCTATCCGTCAAGGACTTGGCCTTAGTATAAACAAATCATAATTCCTCGTCAATCTGTTGTTACACACCGGCAAGGCCATTTATCATACTCGACACCGATCAGTGTCATTGTCAACAAAACCGGAGTGGAGTCCTTGGCAGACAACCTTCTAACGGGGAAATTAAGCCGTGCTCCGACAATTTGCTTCGAAGGTCATGTCCTTTGGGCAAATCCCACCGGTAGTCGCAAGGCCTTCGACTTTGATAGTACATGCACCATGTAGCGGTGAAGGTCACGCGCCCATACTTCATATCAAGGACTTATAAATAAGTTACATTACGTAATTGTAATACTTTATCTAGTTGCACGTACCGGATTCATGACTCAAAATAATCCATAGCCCCTACCTACAATTAAAATGTAATAATATATTCAAATTAAAATTAACTTTCCAAATAAAATCGTTGTGTGTTTACTTAATTTCACTTTTTGTCTTCTTATTCTTCTTCTTATGATCATTTGTAACCTAGTGGTTTTTACAAGCCTCTTAACAAGCTAATTGAACTTTGTAATTAATAGAGAACACAGTATTGCAGACAAAGTTTGCATTACATCCCACACAGTCGCCTGGGCCTGCAGGGCGAAGAATCACCACCCACGTGGGTTTCAGCGCCCACCAGATAGGTACCTACACACTTTAAATTTTCTACGTATTTATAGTTTGAAACGAAGTTCAAACTAAAATAATAGTAGTAAATGGAAACTGGTAGGCCTTTTAAAATTAGAATTCATTCAATTTTCAATTAGAATTGCTCCAGCTCGTTCAGTAGCTGTTGTTCTGTAAAAATAAATGAAATGGATAGGCAGCAGTGTCTACTAGTGGCATTACACAGTATAGATATTTGCAGTATACACGTAACTCTTGGAAACATTACACTACTATAGTGAATTAAAATATTTTACGGCTACGCTAGACGGAGTTCCGTACCGACTAGGCCGAAAAATTGCCATATTACCGTACACTTGTCTATAACAACATCTAAAGAAGATTAAAAATAAATAAATATGAATATTGGGTGAAAATTTAGATATTGTTTTAATATTATAACATGCACAATAAATAATTAGAACAATATATTGCGAATACGATTAGAAGCCTTCACAGTGGTCCAAAGCAACATTGTTACGACGCCCGGTATCATTTTTTTAACCTTTCGATGGTAAACAACAACAAAACACGCATCCACTCGCAGGGTAAGATAAAATTCATAACTTAGTATCTATAAATACACTAAACAGGTGCCTACAATTGTAGCACGAAAAACCTGGTGACTGACCTAATTAATTAACATGTGTATTGTTTGTATCTCAACTGAAAATTAGGAAGGTATCGCCTTAAAAGTGATATTTTTGCAATTCAATTAATATTAGACTGCATTGACATACGGATACGTACCTTGAGTAGGTATTTCCTTATTTTATGTGACGATAACCTACCGCTTTCGCACAAAGTGCACACAGAATACGCGAGTTTTTTTACTAAATTTAACCAGATCAATCTATTAATTGGGTTTCTATAAAAAATCTTGAAACGTCACGTGCATATTATTTTTATATAATACTTACAGAAATAATATAATTATTTATGTAACACGGAAAGATAATTTAAAAGTTGATATTTCTTTTGGCAGCAAGACTCGACTCAACATTATTATTTGGCGCCAAACGTAAATAATAATGGCGACGCTGCGCTGTCGCCACTGCTACATTAATCTGGGTGAGGTATCAACAATTTAGGATACAACGATTTTTAACCGCGTGGGTTCGTCACGTAGCGACATGTTTTCTTTTAAGTAATTTATGTAGGTTCATTCATATTCACTATCATATTATTTATAAAAGCTTTCATCACACATAAGCCGATATTCTATCAATTCCTAGACATTTCAAATATTTGATTACGTAAGTAGCATGCATTCTGAACCTTTAAAATTGATTAGATACCGCTGCATTGTAAAATAGTTAAATAATTTTGAAAGTGGAATAAAATTAATTAGTCACGAACAAAATAACAGTGTAAACAATCGTAAGCTTTGATGGTCTCCGCTAAAACTTTATCAACTTACAATCAAGTGTTTATTGAATGGATACTTTAAACAATAATGCACTGCTACGCCAGAACGTATTGTTTACTATACATACCTTTGACGTTAACGATATTATTATGCTCATCTTATCCATTCTAAGCCCGTGTGTCTATAATCAGTTTAATCCTTAGAGAGCGTAACAATGACTATATACTTTGATAAATCTAAAAGCAATGTAACGCAAAATAAGATTATTTTAGATGCCATCTTTACAATACGAACAAAAAATATTAATCAACAAAGAAGGCATATCAAAAGATGTCTGTGAATAAATATTTTTATAATATTCCATATGTTTTTGTTTTCAATCCTATACATTGTTGTCAAAACAGACGTGCGATTAAATGGATTTAATCACATTGCTTTCTAGGGTTATTCAACCAGTCGGTGGGCAGCCGCTGCGCGCTGACGCATAGTTGTGTATCCGATCTATAAATATTTCAGGATATATATGTCGCATTTATATTTCTGTGTCCACACTGATGACTTATTTTAGTACTACTTACAGGATTCCTTTTTCTACCTAAAGTAAAACAATAAAATTGTTTTGTGTCGAATGGTACCAAATCAAAAGGGTAGCTGAATATTTTTGTTGAGGTCAGTAAATAAAACATAGTCCAGGATCCATTTCTTCAGTTATTTATTCAAACTTCTTGCTTCCCAGGCGCTAACATTTTTTTTGGAGAGGTATCCGAACTCATTTACTGTGTAACAAAGTTATAGAAAGTAAACAGTTTTTTCTCAGATGTCAGTCGCACTTAGATAATTGACCGCTGAAATTATTAAAAATAACACAGTACTAAATATTCCATGAAATCTAATCTAATCTGAAACTGGCTGGTATTTACTTCTGACGTGCTTTGTCGGTCATTAGCGAGCAGACGTCATAGAGCGAGACGTCAGTAATGAATGAAACTGAAGCTGGCCAACTAATCGCCGCGTGAGCTTATCTCATTGTGATTTAGGGCTGGAAACGGGTCAAATGATCGTTAACAGCAATTTTGTAAGAAAAGGTTAGGTTGGACGAACATGTAATAACAGGGTTGATTTTCTAGAAGAATAAAGTAATATATTTCTTGTACAGGTACATATTGTTTTTATGTCATTAAATACCCCTAACTTACATTTAAATAACCTGCAATATTTTTCTAATATTTATGTTTATATTGTTACAGATAAAGCGCAAAGCCCCAAACATGAAGGACGAGCGCGCAAGTCTTCCGCGCGTACGCATTGCCGTTATTGGCAGCTCTCGAGTCGGCAAGTCCGGTAAGCAATTATAACAATACACCGTTGTATAACGATTTAAGTTATTAAAACTTTCATTTTAGGGTAAGAAAATATTTTGTCGAAAATGATTCGGAAAAACCCGCATCACCTGATTTCATTCTAGCGACCCAGATGTCTGAGACTGCTAGTCATCACTATCCACCTCCCGGCTCCATCATGACCCTCGTCACCAAGTGTAATCTATGGGACTCGGTAAAACAAATCAAATGAGCCCAAGCCCGAGCGGTTTACTAGTAGCTATTAAAGAGTCCCACTATCTACCTCCTGGCTCCATCATCAGATCAATTAGATGGTACAAGATTATTGTATTGTTATCCGGATCACAAACTTGCAAATTGTCTTTTAGTTTCGGTCTCGTAAATTGTTAAAATCTAGCTTTCATCACCTGTGAGGCTGTGACGATGTTAAACACAGCATTCAAGTCACCTCCGTTTTACTTTTCAAGTATTTCGCGGTACCAATTCAAACGATGGCGTCTTTGATCTTCCCTCAAATTATGAGGTATACATCTGGTGCAAAGCTTTCTGACGCCTAAATGTTCGTGTAAGACTTGACTCAAACTAAAACTTCCTAAACCTGCCCAGATCTTTTGATATGTCACTCTTTTATTAGCTTCTATCATTAGCCGCACAGTACTCACGTTATCTTCAGTGGTTGCTGTAGAAGGATGGCCTTCGCGCAAATCATCAGTGACATTGCTTCGACCACGTTTAAATCATTAAATAGAAAGAAAGAAAGAAGAAAGAAAGAAAGAAAGAAAGAAAGAAAATAATTTAATTTATTTGGCACAAACTCAGGACACTCACAAATTAAACAAGTAAAAATATATATATATACAAAAACGCTTCTTAAAATTATTACCTAATTAAGCTGCTATGTGCCCAACAGCTGAGCCAAATAGGTTCAATTCAGCATTATGCATATATCAGCAGCATAAATCAGTTATAAACAGTAGCACGGATGGGGCTTCATCGTGCTAATCCAAAAAATGCTAATCGAAGTCTATCATAACATAGTTGCTGATTAAGTCCGCAACGAAAGTCGTAATAAATCATGGAGTGAAAGTGTTCTCTAGTCAAATTCATTTGGAAGTAAGAAACAAACTTTTTGAATCGCTGCGTATTGCGTAAAAACAAATGACATAATTATGTATTCAATGTACATGTACAGCTTCCCAGAGGGTTCCTTTATTCGAAATAACTTTTTCATCGGTAACTTTTCTTACGGGCCAATTCTAAAAACAGTCAGTGTGACCTACGATATGTTGAATGGAGGAGGATTTTGTTACATAAATGTACCTATTCCATTTTCAAATCAAAACATACGTCGCAACTATGATAATGAACTTTTATGAAACAATAAACTAAATGTTCATTTACGAGCCTTGACCGAAAATGTTGATGAGTCCGACCTAGATGGTGTTACATAAACTGAGCTAGGCCAACAGCCCAGTGACCCGTTCCCCTTGGTGATATAACGGTGCGCTGTTTAACAATATATCAAAATGGCACTGAAAACATTAATCAATATTCGAAACTATGTAGTTATATCATTATCATACAAATTGCGACTCAATTGTGTTTTTCAAACACCTTCAGAATGCTGACTAGAATGGCATCCTAGGTACAAGTAACCTCCTATAGCCAAAAATTACCAAGTCTGACGAGAAAACCATCATGATCTGTTAATTGACTTTGTATAATAAAAATAATAGTAGTAGTAGTCCTTTGAATTGTCTCCTTCATTCATTCATTTCATTCATTTCGGCCGAATGAAGTCCACTGCTGGACACCGGCCTCTCCCAAAGATCACCACAACGACCGATATTGATGTGTTGTGGGCTCATTGGGGGGTTTTGCCATAATCGCCACGCTTGGCAGGCGGGTTGGCGATCGCAGTTGAGTTGTTAATGTACTCGAAGGACGCTGCTGCCCATCCTCCGGCTAATCCCTTAGTCGACTTTTACGACACCCATGGGAGGAGATGGGGTGGTGGCATTCTGAGCCGGCCTCCTTCACTCTTCAGAAATTGTAACAGTTCTATTTCTTGTTGCAGCTCTCATTGTTCGCTACTTAACTAGGCGATACATCGGTGAATATCATTCAAATACAGGTTAGTTACATACCTCATTTGTTACAAAATAACATTGCATAACTTCTTGCTTCAATATGCTAATTATATACATTCCTTTCAGATCTCCTGTACAGACAAACGGTACCGATCAACGGCACTCCAGTTGAACTAGAAGTTATAGATGTATCCGGTTCCAATTCCGATAAATTCCCAGCCGAACAGGTAAATAACTATCTGATCCATTTCATTTATAAATATTTGATTTATAAATGATAGCCAAAAAAAATATGGAAACATATTAAATAAAATAGTATATAACTACCATCAGCAGGATTTGCGTAGTCATTGACCCTCCACTGCTTAAACTAACATGATTTTATGGTCTTGAGCACAACACTAACCATCGTAAACTCTAACCTTCGCTTTGAGCAAAGCATTGTATAATGTTTCAAAGGTACTCTAAAATAACACCTGCGTTAAGGTTTTAATAACCGACCGTATGATGATGTGAGATCGGTGTCTAATAGCTGGCCAGTATTTTATGAATGTGGATTTATGCATAAACCGGGACCTTGCCCAATAATCTTCACCTTGACAATATTAATGTATTACCTAAACAACTGCCGTCCGACTTTTAGCTTCTTAACAATAATAAGTACACAAATCAGTTTAGGATTAGGGATGTCGAGCATTTCGTCAGAAGGTTGAATTTTTGTAGCTATATTAACAACATTTCTGTATACTTTTAACTCCACGGTAATATTTTATTACAACAGATTGAGATTCGATAACAATTGAAGCTTTCCAGAAGCTGAACTTTGATTGCATAAATAGTTTTAACGTACCCATCTGATACAATAATGAATCATCAATGGAACTAAAAAGTAATGTTACAATACGACAGTAATTTAAAATCATACCAAGACAAATAATAGATGCTCTTACATTTAACTCACAGAAAACATCAAGGCACCAATCCCAATGGAACCCTTCCGCAAACAAACCGCGCTATTACCCGTAGACAGAACCAACCAAATTTATAATGAAATAACTAGGTTAATGGCTTAAATAATAGTAGTGGCATGGAACGACTCTGGAGCTGCTCCGATGACCTGCACACCTAACAGTGAACGTTATGACTCAACGTGTTTACATATTACACGTTATTAATATAAATTATAATATACTCACCAATCGGCAAAATTAAAGTGATTTTCAGTTTAACATTTTTAAATTCGTACGATGACCGATCCTGTCTGAATCTCCTTCTGAAGTTTAGGAAAATATTATTGTAGAAATCCTTAAAATAGTTCTTTTGAGATGTTAGAGAGACTCAACTTGATGGATATAAGCAAATCGTAAAATCTGTCATGCTCGTGGGTGGAACTTTGATTTAACAAGATTTTGATCATTATGTAGGACAACGTGGTAAAATTTAGATGATTGACGGCTTTCTGTTTAGTAATTGCCCAAAATCTATGGATATTTTAAACAGTCGAATAACACGACAATCATAATATGAAAAAACAATGAATAATTTTACGACAGCCTTACTAAGAAACCTTACATACTTCAATTATTTAATTTTCTTAGTTTGTCCTGAGCAAACATAAAATATTATATAACGGAAGCCAGAGCATTACACCGCTAGAGAATTAATTACTAACAAAAAAAAACAGTTTAGAAACAATTCTTGGAAAATGTCATTATTGTGAGATTTTAATGTACTGCGCGGTATGATTTTTGTATGGGTTGTTATATAATTTGTTAAAGTTAAATTGATTTCATGTTTATTTTTTGTTCATTATATTAGTGTGTTATAAACAAATATCGGTACATGTGTCGACAACAATGAGTATAGTCTATGGGACGTGGGTAGCGTGTCGCGGCTTGGACCGGCGTAGAGCGGCTCGCGTGGGAGCGTCCGTGAATCGCTTGCAAGGCTAATTTTAAGCTGGAATGTTGGCTCCGACGACGCATTAATTAAACACATACTTCTTCGTCTAGTCTCTTTCATGCAAAGCATTCGGTAAATTGTTTTATGAGGACTTTAGAACTACTTTGCCAACGTAAATACAGCTTTACAGTGTAGGATTTGAGAAAATAAAGCATTTAAAATCGCTTTGTTTTTGCTTCTCATTAGACGCACTTTTTAGTCTAAAACCACAAAATTCGTCGTTTAGTTTCTCAAACTGGGTCAAACATTGACAACAGCCAACAGGAATTCGTTAACCCATAAATCCGATATTTAATTTAGCTAACGTTAACACGATCACAGATGCGACATATGTGTAATTAAACACTTTAATTTTTTATTGTCTTTATCAAATACAAATGGCTTTAACTTGGAAGAGTCGACATTCATAATGAAATATCTACACAAGTACGGATCAACACACTGCCGTCATCGCACAGAGACGTACTAGAGATACTAACTAATATTTTTTTTTTGCCTTTTTCTAATTTTCACTATATCCCTTGTTCTAGATTCAATGGGCAGACGCCTGTCTACTGGTATACGCAGTGACAGATCGCAGCAGCTTCGAGTACGCCACTGAAGTGTTGAGTGCTTTGAAACGAGCGCCGACGGGCGGGAGCCCGGCACATGGCCCAGCCGGCGCCGTGGCGCCTATGCCGCTCGCGCTGCTCGGGAATAAGACAGACTTAGACCACTTGAGACAGGTCAGTCCCTACTAGATATTATCCATGCCCAATATTGTTTCAACGAAATATTCTTTGTAGACCTAGCGTACGTATATTACAGCGTAAGATTCACATAATTTTCTCAAGGTAACCTGTGCGACGACACTTAAGTGAATGTATACATGCCTGTGCTACTATTACTTATTTTAAATAGCAAACGTGCGATTTTCTTGCTATATACGACACATCCATGCGTTACGTCTCTGTTATACACCTAAGATTCGGTGACAGTTGAACGCTATACATTTATGAGTAAAATCATAATAACTACTTTATTAATCAAATATCTTTAAAAATCTTACCAATCACAACAACTCAAGCAAGCGTGTGATCTTAAAATCATCACTAAGGGTCACATTAAAAGTTTTAGAAAATCGTAATGATGTAGGAACCTGTTAATATCTTTATCGTTTTTCGTATTCGATTCCTTTCTAAGCACCGTCGCATGCGATGGAACCATTGACTGAACCAGAGAGCCCACTCTGCTTTAGGGATCTCTCGGCCGGAGACCATCTTCGGGGTTCATAGCGAATTCCTCTGTTTCTCTTTTATTTTGGGGAATAAATAAATGTCGCAAAGTGCCAAGTTGGGACTGTAAGGAGGATGAATCACTAATTCCATCTGGCGGAGTGTTGTCATGATGGAGGAAGCATCCAGTTTCTTGAGCGCTGCCGTCGAAAATTTTCTAAGACAACCGGTAAACAATGACTAACATACCTAACATACCAATCTGCAGTAACAGTGCTTTTATCCTCTAGCGCAATTGTTGCGAAATGACCCGTCCGTCTTCAGTGTTCGCCGCAGAAGGACATCCTTCACGCAAATCATGAGATTGCTTCGACCACATTTAAACTCATTAAACCAGTTATAAATAGTGGCACGAGATGGGGCTTCATCATGAAATGCCAGTCGAAGTCTATCATAACAGTTGTTGATTAAGACCGCAACGAAAGACGTAATAAATCATACAGCGAAATTTTTCTCTAGTCAAACTCATTTCGACGTACGACACGCACTTTTTAAATTGCCGCAAATTTGGACGCATATAAATGGGGCACTTACTTACTTGTTAGATCTAAAGCAATAATTGCAAGTGTAAATCCTTCTGGTATATATTTTCGCTTCTTAAATTCACATTAGAAACACATTGCCATAAATCAATCCGTTTGTTGTCCGTAAACATGAATCATTATATTTGTAAATACAGACGCTATTAAAGCTCAGATAACAGTGAAACTTTTGAGCTAAGAATAGGAATGTTTAACTTCTTTTTACGCAATATCTCACGATATTTCGCATCCTTCGCCTTTAACACATAAGTCGATATGTAGGATTGTAGGATCACCGTCACGATTACATAATGTCACGTACTAGGATGAAGGGCACGTTTCCTTTGCGTTATCTTTGTTTAGAAAATCTATTTTGGATCGCTATGATCGATGACGCCAAAGGTAATAAAATTAAACGTTCCTATCGATTGGTCCCTATGTAATTTGCATCTAGCTATTCGACTTTTCACAAATTTTCACGAGTAGTTTTTAGTTCGATACTTCCGTAAACTCAAACTTGCTCAATATCAATACGACAGACTGTATTATGAAGTTTAGACGTTAACACTAGAATTAGAAAGACACGAGGCTGTCCTTATCTGTCGCTATGTAGTCTTTTGAGCTGGCATTCAATGGAGAAAATACATAAATATAGTGTTAGCAACAGACAGCTTTTGTTATGCGTATAATAGGCAGGCTCGCTCTGCAACCGAAGGTAACTCAGAAATTCGTATCTTTGAAACTTTATGTCCCGACTGAAAGCTATCCAGACAGGAATGATACGAAGTAATGCATGCCTCAGAAGCATAAATCTAACTGTAAGCACCAAAACCCAAATTTTACAGGAGAAGATTTTTCTCAAAAATAACTGTTAAAATGTTTTATTAACTAAGAACTACACTACTGTCGTGTGGTGCAGGCTCAGAATACCACCACCCCATCTCCTCCCGTGGGTGTCGTAAAAGTCGACTGAGGGATTAGCCGGAGGATGGGCAGCAGCGTCCTTCGAGTACATTAACAGCTCAACTGCGATTGCCAACCCGTCTGCCAAGCATGGCGATTATGGCAAAAACCCCCCAATGAGCCCACAACACGCCCATATCGGTCGTTGTGGTGATCTTTGGGGAGGCCTGTGTCCAGCAGTGGATTTCATTCGGCCGAAATGATGACACTACTGAACTCTAATTAGAATACGGTTTTACACAATTTAAAGCTCACCTTAATTCAGTCAGCTATTTAACTTAGAATTATATTAATATAATCAAAAATCAACTGTAAAATAATAAAAAAGCATAAAAAAATATTCAAATGTACAAAATCTGTATTTTCGGATTCTTCAAAAATATCAGCAGTATTTCCGTGTAGTAGAATAATATAACTCTTTTTATGTCTAAGTCGGCAATTCACAGAGTTAAGGTTCTTAAGTCTTTGTATTTAGGACTATATTTGTATAGGGCGATTACTCTGGTTTACTTGTGGTTAGGTGTTCGATAACAAAATATTTTGTCTTGCATTTCTTTAACATTATCGCTTGATAATCTTTTAATAAAACATGAGAAATAACATCTTATTTCATATTATGTGTAACTAGATTACTGTCTTTCCCAACTTGTAGCCACACATAATATGAAAAAAAAAACAATATGTATTTTGAATTTTTCCGCCTCTGGCTGAGATGACTTGCCAATGACTTGATATTCTTGTTCAATAGATCCATGTTCATGTATCAGAGGATTCTTTGTTTTAGAATTTTTTCATGAACTGCCTCCAATCACGTGGAATGACAATATCAAAACAAGATATTTCCTTTTTCTTTCTTTCAATGACTGAATCGACGACGTTAAATTCAGTGTGTGGCCACGAAGTAGAAATTTGTGTGTAGCAGCCAAATAAATAAGCCAAAATAGCAATACAATAGTATCATACCGCGGTTTTCCCCCGAACAATTATCAGACTAAATTGTAATTTATTCTGTTTTTTACTCCTAGAAGTTAAAAACCCATCCAACAATGCAGGATCCTACTTCATTGGCTCCTCTACCTCCTTGTGTTTCATCCCAAGTCATACAGTAGGTACGACTTGTTATCCGTATAATTATGTAATATATCGTCGAATTTTCAAAGCTTTCTTAAGTGGAAGAACGGAATATTTGTAAACAAAAACCATTCAATCAATTGCAATCAATAGGATGCACAGAAGAAAAATGCACTTTAGTTCATCAAAACTGGTCCGGTATAAGCTTAGGTAGCTATTTGAGTAATATAGTAGGTATTTCGTGTGTCGACCCGACCGCCCCAGTGATTTTAGCCGGTAGAAGTCCGGCGGCATTCTTCGTCCTTTCCCGGGGCGGAGGAAGATCATGATGAATTTCCACTGCGACCAGTAAAAAATAAATTTAAAAGAAGGTAATTCGTGCGCAACATAAACGAGTAAGACGTCGTCGCATAAATAGTGACTGATCAGCGTTTAATGTTCTACACGTACCCACAAAGTCAATAGCATAGTCTTACTTAAACATTTCTTAAATATATACCTATTGAAAATAAGTGCAGACCAATAGAAACACGGTTAAGGAGTTCCAAATTATTTTTCACCCTGCTTGACATTAGCCATCTTTTCTCGTCTTCGCTCCACAACCGACCTCTCCGCAAAGCTAAGGCGGGGTTAAGCAATAACGGGGATTTTTCTGGTTTCTTTCTCCGCTTAATCGGGCATTCTGGCGAAGGCTAAAGGCTTAAATTCCAGGGCTGAGTGGGGTAACTCCCACATTGCTTTTATATTATGTGAGCGATTCTACGCTGATTGTTACCCAAATCGCTAAGTGCATAACAGTGTAAATCGACCTAGGACGGAAGTCGACACATACCATAAAATAATATTATAAAAAAATTCGGTGTTGTATCAAAATATACTAGACGACTGTGACTAACTCAACATCGTAAAGAATTGAGTTACAATCCAATACTTCTCAACCATAGATTATGAACGACAGCAATATGATTTAACTACAACTAAAATTGTCACTTGGTAATCGTGACTTTCTTCTACTTTTTCCGGACTGTTGAGAAAATATAAAATTCGAAACTTGTTTTTAATGTAGTTCCCAGCC
The DNA here is from genome assembly GCA_947459985.1 of Diloba caeruleocephala. Taxonomy (NCBI): domain Eukaryota; kingdom Metazoa; phylum Arthropoda; class Insecta; order Lepidoptera; family Noctuidae; genus Diloba; species Diloba caeruleocephala. Next base: position 23,610,579 of record OX381606.1, on the reverse strand, counting down.
TGGTGATGCGGCGTCGCTGCCGTCGCTATCACGTCATATCTATAGCTGAATGTCATTTTGAATCCAACTTTGTTGGAATAGTGAATTTAGTTGAAAGTTGAGCATTGTCATTGTCATCTTCTTCTTCTCTTAGATTATGGCTTCCATAGAGTATCTTCCACAATTTCGCCAATGACATGTATAAGTCAAAGTTGTACGGTGTTCAGATTAATCAATCTTTAGATATTTAAAAAAAAAATCTAAAAAATGAAAAAAATCTACAAAAATACGTGGGCAACGTCGCACGGTTTTTAATTGTCTTTTATATTCGGACCCTTATCATATACTTTGTCAATAAATCGTCGCTAAATACTGTCTTCTTCTTCTCATAGATTTATGGCTTCTGTTAACTTTAAAGATACTTATCTTCCACAGTTTCACCAATGTCATGTATAAGGCAACGTTGTACTGTGTCCAGATTAATGAATCTTTACATACTCATGAAATAATTCTACAAAAATACGTCGGCAACGTCTTACGGTTTTCCTAAACACTTGTAAACACTGAACTCGCCAATTATTGTTAGTCGTAAACTGTCATTTGTCAAACTAAATGTCATCTTGTGACTGGCAACTATTTACCAAAAAGAGCCCATAATAAAGCCAGTCTGTCTCCTGGGCGAGATAGCGGATAACATGTCAGACTGTGCAGTAGCTTCTCCTGGTAACAACCAATTCTGGGAAATCCAGCGTAACTTTCCAACTTACATATGTTATTATTTTAAACAAAAAGTTTTAGATAACATTTCAACAAAGGTCGTAGATATTTAAATAAAAGGTATTAATTAAAGCGAGTATACACTTCTCTGACCTTATAACGGTGTGTTTACAGAGTTTACGTCATTTAAATAGCTTTGTTTATTTTAATTAACTATTAAGTAACCACTCCCTAAAAGTGTCGCTCTTGTCGTCAAGTGTCTTAAACGTCGATCGGATAAAAATAACTTTTGATTACGGAGTCTTGTTTAGGTATTTAATGCTTTCTGTTTCCGTTACAGCTTTCGCGTAATTCCTCCTACCGATAAATGACTCCCTACTAATCTCCTGTTTTTTTTAACAAACCCATTTGATATTGTTCACAGGTATCGACAAAAGAGGGTCAGGCGATCAGTGCGGCGCACGGTGCCTCCTTCAGCGAGGCCAGTGTGGCCGACAACTCAGGTGACCTGTACCGATGCGTGGACCGCCTGCTGGCAGAAGTGCGCACACCACAGCGAACGCGCAAGTTCTCTGTCACCAAAATGCTTGGTTCATTAATCGGTAAACAACATTTTCTGCTTTGTCTATTAATAAGCTCATACATTTTACTACTCTGAAGTTCGTAGCCATCACTGGCGTCCTATCCATAAATTGCAATTTCTTCAACATCATATCAGCTTATAAACGTCCAGGGTCCAGGGCTTTGGTATCAGCGTGCAGTAGAATGTTTTTCTGATAGGTACACCATTCTGCTGGTAGGTACTCTAAGGGTGCCTTTTACGATACCTGAAAGAGGCAGCGAGATTTATTGCTGGGTATTATGGGATGTAACTAAGACATGACTTTACTTTGTTGCAGGTGGTGGAGGCAATAGTCAAACAAACCGCAGCGGGTCGATGGTGGCTTGCCCGCGCGTGCCCGCGCCGTCGCGGCCGGCGCTGGCCGCCGCGGCTCCCTGACCGGCGGCCGCGCCTGCGCACCGCGCGCGCTGATGCCTCGCCGGCGCCGGCGCAGTCTGGCTCGCCTGCCTGCCCGTGCCCGCTCGCTTCGCATCCCCCTCGCCACTGTCCGCCACTATCATATAAACTACAGTGACAAGGTGGTGCGACCTATTCATTGGTGCTGATCTTGTGTCGAGCTCGTGGACTTTAATCTCACCAAGGACCAGATATCCTAGTCAATAATTTAAATTATGTGCATCAAGAAGAGAGCTTGATTACTGAAATGTATGCTTAAAAGGCATTGTGTCAAAACATCAAGTGAATATAATAGTTGAATGAATTTTGATATTGAAGTAATTTTGACAATAATTGCTATATACATATTAGTAATTCGATAACGTGTTTCTACTCAGATATGAATGTGCCAAAGATCTGCTATTATAACGGTGAAAATGTTACTTACATGAAACTTAGAATTTAAAAACTTGAATTAACTCAGTAATTGAATACTCATTCGCGTATTGAATACTCATTCGCGTATTGAATACTCATTCGCGTATTGAATACCAACAAATTCGTTATTTGTCTGTTGAATATAAATGATTATAAAATATCTATGGAGTTAAAATATAAAGTCTCAAAGATACGTGTACCTTTCAAAATATTCACCTCTTCGTTATAAGGTGTCTAACTCTCAGTGTTCTATGTGTACCTTCTTATGCGTCATCATATTGATATGGCCTAAAGTTTTCTACTTTTTCACAGTATTATTAAAATAAGTGCTGTATAGGCTAAAAACCTACACTATTTGTAATTGGCTCCTATTTCATCACATATAAAAAACGACATTGAGAAAGGTTGTTCTAATCGAAAATATATTTTGAATTAAATAGTTTTCATTGTGTAAATTAAGGCCTAAGGAGTGGTGAAATATGGAAATACTATTATATTATTAATCTTTTGAATTTTAATAATTGTTGTAATAGAATGTAACTTTACAGTTTTATTGTCTATTTTGACGGCAGATTTGACATAAATTTTTATGTCCAGCATTGTTATGCATACGCAGTATTGCTATATAACTATTATTTCTACTAAAATCTTTAGTCATCTTCTAGTCATAGTATAAGGGCTGTGAAAAGACATTTTGAATGTTGGAGTTGAATGGTTAAAGAGACAGTCTGAATAAACAATGTAAATCAATTTTACAAGATGGATATCTACGTGTATTCTATCAAATTGGATGTAGTAATAAAACTATGGATAGTATTATTAAACATAATTAATATGAAGCAAAGATTGGCTAGTGTGATATTATTGTAAATTATGATGAGGATCGCTGCACTCAAATTGATGTAGGTATCTATCATTGATATCAGCACATGAAGTTATACATAACATAATCTGAAATATCATACAAAGTGTAATTATATATCACGATATTTCCGGAACTATAAAGCCATCAAAATTGCAATTTACTTTACAAGTTCTTTATACGACATAGGCATCTAGCCCCATGGAGGTATGACAGTTTGTTTCGAATAATAGATAATTGGGGTTGTTATAAGACTTTTTCTCAAAACTTTTTTGAATTCCACGTGGAAGGAGTAAGTTGCTAAAAAGGATACTGTTCAAAATTTTCGTGCGGCGGTACCTAATGTTGTAACGTGATTGCCTTACCTTGATTTGCTAAATGATTACTAAGGCTAGGAATATACTAGGTAGTCAGACTACGAGCTTGAGACGTTTGCAAATCAGATGTGCCTTCAGTACGTCATAGTAATATAATTTCATGCCACAGCCTGACTGCCTAGTCGAGTACCAGCATTATTGTTAAATATTTTCTATTCCATAATTATATTATATTGATGAGAGCAGAATGGAAGAATGTAAATATTGTACATTTTTAGGGGACTGAAATGTCGGAACTGATTGGAATAAGTTGTAAATAAATTTAATTTATTAGCTTTAATAATATTAAACGTTTATAATATGTAATATGATCGAATTTTATTTATTCAATTATCTGCAAGCGTGCTAGCAATTCAATGCACTTGATAAACGCGAGCAAAGTAATCCTATAATGAAAGATTATAAGTCTATCAAGACTCATAAAAATCTTATAGATGCATTTGTGTTGACTCTCTTACTTATAACAGCAATGCCTAAGTTTTAATACACTCAAGAACATTCGTTTTAATCATAAGTCTTATAGTTCTCTATAAAATTAACTTATTCGCTATGTGCGCGTGCATGGTCCGAACATTCAAATCCATCGCAGTGCACGCTGTGGCAAAAATGTGAAACATATCCCCATATGACTGGCAAATATATTTTATATTTCCACGGTAAATACGCTGTTTTTGAGCCCAAGAAGGAAATGTGTTACACGACTTCTTGAGTTGTGAACTGCACAAATAATGGAAAAATAGTGTAAATTTTACACATTTCCAAAATGGCTTGGAAGTTAAAGCAAAGAAAGATATGGATAGCTGCTGTACAAAAGGTAAACATGCGACATAACCTTAAATTTTGAATTTACTGATTAGCCAATAATATATTTTCATTGAAGGGCTTGCCCAATATAATTGCCCATTTTATTGGAGGCAAAAAGTCTGATGAGTAAGTGAATCCAAGTTACGTAACAATATTTCCTACGAATTGTAGGACGAAGAAGATTGGCAAATCCCAGTTAATTGCAAGATACAAACGTTATTATTATGTTAGACTAATTTAGGGCACGCCGCGATAGTGGCGCGGTATGACCCGTCATGAAAGAGTGGCCTCACAGGCGGCATGGCGTCCTCACCTTCCGGCTGACGCAGATACTTTCGGGACATACGTGATTCGGGATGTATCTGTGTCACATAGACGGCCGGTTGTCATCACTGCGGAGACGGCGCAGCACATGCTGGAGGAGTGCCCTGCCAACGTAGCGCCGTTCCAAGATGGTAACCTCTCGCTTCTGGCCGTGGTTCAGTTAAGGTTCGCAGCGAGAGCGCTTGGGATGCCGTCACCTCCTTTTTCGAAGACGTGGTGCACGTAAAGCAGGCAGCAGCGCGGAGACAGGAAGAGACCGCCTCAGATCCCCGTTGCAACAAAAGCTCTGGGCGCGGGTGCCGACATAGGGCGCTGACCTATCGACGAATTTGGGGCAGTCCATCGCTTGACTAGAAGCAAGCCCGACTATTGGCAGGCTACTGTTTCACAGAAGGGCGCTGTATCCTATCCCACTTGTTTAGAGCCCCTTAGTCACCTTTTACGACATCCTCGGTAGGAGACAGAGTTGTGCTATATTCTTAATCCGGACATTGTTTGTATTGTTATAATATCCATCGGTTTAACTTATGAATTGCACCTTAATATCAACAATTACACATGTCTTAATATCTAACTGTCAAAATAATTCAAGGATCTCCAAATTTTGCGGTCGTTAGACGGCGCCCCTGGCGTACACATAACCAATAGGGCAGTTACAGGACATATTATCTTATAAGTACATATAGTAAGGCGTAACAGGCCTGAGAAATATTCTGAGCTCTCTGGTTTTTTACAAAAAAAAAAGAAAACACCTACTTAAGTTATTAATGATTTTTATTTGTAGCATGGAGTCCATAGTTTTCTAAAGCGTAATCCGTCATACCCTTTTAATAACAATACCGAAATATAAGTCCATATGAATATTTCGGTACCGGTATATTTACAGGTATGATTATAGGTTGTATTTCGCTACCGCTAAAATAAATGTTTAACCTATATAACCTAAGTACCACTATGGGTTTTTAGGTCTTAGATGGTGTATATACGAACATATTGCTATGAACTTACATACACAAGCACATCAAACTAAAGTGCACAATGTCAGGAAGAATAATAACAAAATTTTACAATAAGTGTGTGTAAAACATTTAGTGAATAAAATTTGAAATTACTTCTCTCGCGCGCCTTGGCTGTGGTGTGTTTTCGGTACCGAAATTGCAAAGCTGTTGAATTAAGGTTCAGGTTCAGATTTTGATACCTCTTTTGTACCAGTATGATAGCGGTGGTTTGTACCGGTACTGTCTATCGCTTTCAGTCCCTGGTATGGACATGTATATATAGCCTACTAACAAAATTAATTAATTATGTATTACATCTTTGACAAAACACCTGAGCCAAACCCATCACCAAGATGCACTAGGTAAAGCAGTGCGCTGCCCGGGTGCACTGCTCATGGAAAATCAAATCTCGAGATGAATTATAAAAAACATAAATAATGAAACGGAAACTGATACAAATACATTTGATCTCTAATTACTTGTTGAGTGTTCTTATAGTACCGTGCAACTGCCTTCAGGGAGATTAACATTGATCAGTAAGGTATACAATTAAGAGCTAAACAAATATAGCGGAAATGCTAATTTTTTATTTCTCATGTCACCCATGTTTCATACAAGAAGACCCCTAAATAAACATACTTCTGTCCAATGTTTTCACAATTATTATAGACCAATAAATAACGCCACAATATTTGGGTCTGACATAAAAAGATCGCAATAAAACATTTAACGTATTTAGAGCGAGTGATTTTACGAATACATAAGAACTCAATTATGTTTTCATAGTTGTACAGAGCAGTATTACGAACATTATATACGTCTATATACATATCATGAGATATCATGTCCGCTAAGGAGTCTGATAAGTACGGTTTACATTATCTAATGGTGCCGTGGTGTGGTGTTGTGCCGTTTTCGTGTGGCGCCCGCTAGTAAAATCACCATACCACCTTTTTTTGGAAATTCTCCATAAACTTCCTTCGCCCCGGGGAAGGGCGAAGGGGTATGTCGGACTCCTACCAGCTAAAACCACTGTAGCGGTCATCTTCGGCACCTAAGGGAGGCTCCAGGTCCTCGTATGATCACACTAGAGCCGCCCACTGGTGCCACGCCTATAGGCACATCTCGGAGAGGGTGGCTGTAAAGCGGTCACCCCCCAGGGGATTGTAAAGGATCCCCCAAAGCGTCCCACGGCAGCGCATGACCACATGCGTGCTACCGTCTTCTCTTGGGTCGCTTCGTGTGGGCACGCAGATTCCCCAATCTACGCACCCGCGAACCCAGGGGTCGCCCACCTTATAGCAACGGCAGGGATTTTCAGGCGTATCGGAATTAGGCGCCAGGGCGGTTGTTACCCCGGCGCCGTCTCCTTCTTCTTCGAGCGGGATCGGCCCTCTCGCGATCCCGCTCAGCGGTCTCCTTCTGGAGCATGACGCTCTCACAGAAGGAGACCACTGCATTCCAGTTTTCGTGCTCTGCCAACATAGCCGACACTACTGCTGGCAGAGAGAGATCTTGCCCGATCCGATCGACCAGGATCCGCCGCTCGGCGGCCCACGCAGGGCACGCCTCGAGCGTATGCTGTGCGGTATCCCGGTCGCTATCACAATGGTGGCATTGTGCCGTGGCCTCACGTCCTATCCTGTGCAGGTACGCACCGAAACAACCGTGCCCGGTGAGCACCTGCGTCAGGCGGTAGGTAACGCGCTCGCTCCTTTTGAGCCAGGCTCCAAAGAGCGGCAGGACGGCCTCCACGACACGGTTGGTCGCAAATTGCATCCGCAGGCGGTGACGCCACTTTACAAGTGCGCGTCGCCGAGCCAGCCGCCTCAGCCTGTCCAACGCTCCTGGAGGCGCGTTTTCGCCGCTCTGGCGGAGGGAGCGTGTCTGATCGTAGACCCACGCATCCATCTCCGCCAGGATGTCAAAAGGCGGAAAACGCGCCAGGAGGGTTGCCGCCTCGTAGGAGACTGTTCGGTAACCTCGTGCGATCCGAATAACCACTCTGCGCTGCAGACCGTGAATTTTGGTTCTGCAGCGCTGGGCGCCTGATAATCGAGCTGACCATACAGGCGCCCCGTATAGGACCACGGACCGCACGACTCTGACTGTATCTCTCTCGTGTATCTCTCTGTATATACTCCGACGTATAGACGGCGAACTTCCTACCATGGTCCCCCGAGATTGGGCAGCAGCCGGTGTAGAGCACCCACTACCCTCTCGACTCGGGGGACGAGGCGCTGGAAGTGCTCTTCGAAGCCCCAACGACTATCCAGGGTGAGCCCCAGGTATTTCATGTACCAGCCCACCCGGATTTGCGCGTCACCAACGCGTATCCACGAACTGGGTGGTTCTCTGCTTCTCGGCAGTTTGTGGAACCATAGCGCCTCGGTTTTCTGAGGCGCTATCCGCAGACCCAGGGTGTGGATTTTGGCCACGACAATTGCTACCGCTTGCTCCGCAACCCGGATAGTTCCCTCGAAGGACTCCCCGCTGGCCAACACCAGAGTGTCATCAGCGTAACAAGACTATGCTGACGCCAGCAGGGAGAACGACATGCAGGACAGCATCGTAGGCAAGGTTCCAAAAGAGAGGGCCGAGAACTGACCCCTGCGGAACCCCGCACGTAATCTCCCTCCGCTTTACGCTACCGTCCCTACCCATGTAGCGAATGTGCCTATCGTGCAGATAGGCCCCTATGATGCCCTGCAGGTAGGGCAGACACCGATGATAGACTAGTGCCGCCCTGATAGCGCCCCACGGGATGGAGTTGAAGGCGTTGACGATGTCTAGACTGACCACCAACGTCACCCTACCCCGCCGGGACACTGCCTGTTCCTACGGCGAGCGGACGCGAAGAATCGCATCGATGGTGGACCGCCGCTGCCGGAAGCCATACTGACTTTCGGCCAGGTCGGGGCCAACTCGCGACAGGTGCTCAACGAGTCTTCGGGTAATTATTCTTTCGAATAGCTTCGAAGCCTCGTCGAGCAGGCAAATGGGACGGTATGCAGAGGGAGACTCTGCAGCTCTTCCTTCCTTCTTCAAGAGAACCAATCTAGCTTCCTTCCAGCCGGACGGGAACACGCCACTACGGAGGCAACTGGTGAACAGCCGCCTCAAGCGGTCCCCAAGAGACTGTAGCGCATACACCCACGCACGGCCCGGAATGCCGTCCGGACCCGGTGCGGTGTTGCGACTCTTCAGGCGGCCAATGGCTCGGCCCAGCTCCCCATCCGAAACCCCCAACTCCTCGCCCCAGTCCAAAGCATTTGGGGGTGGAGAGGGACCAGGATGGTCCCGAACCGCCGGAAAGAGCGTTGAAAGTACTCTCTCCAGCAAATCCAGGGCCATGGTTTCGGTCACGGGCGCAACTTGCCCACTACCATACGGTAGGATCTCTCCCACGGATCCCTGTCTAGTCCCTCTAGGAGCTCGCTCCAGAGCACCATACCACCTAGGTGTCGTAAAAGGCCTCGGGGTCGCGGGCACGCAGATTGGGGAGTCTGCGTGCTCACACCGAGTGACCCCCTGGAAGAAGGCGGCGCGCAGGTAGTTACGGACCGCCATGTGCGCAGCACGGTGTACAGCGAGGCTTGTCTCCTTTACAATCCTCCCGAGAAGTGCCTAGGGGGCGACCTTTAGATGCGATGCGATGCGATGACCGCTTTACAGTAATCCCTCCGTAATGTGCCTGCTGCATGGCACCAATGGCTGGCTCTAGTGTGATCTTAGGAGGACCTGGGGGCTCCAGGACTCGGTGCCGAAGATGACCGCTCCAGTGGTTTTAGCTGATAGGAGTCCAGCATACCCCTTTGCACTTCCCTGGGGCGAAGGAAGTTCATGTAGAATTTCCACTGGCGACCAGTAAAAAAAAGGTGTCGTAAAAGACGACTATGGGATAAGCTGGAGGGTGGGCAACAGCGTCCTTCGAGTACTCTTACAACTCATCTGCGTTGGCCAATCCACCTGCCAAACCTGGCGATTATGGTAAAACCCCTCAATGACCACACTAGACACCTAGACCGGACATTTTGGCGATCTTTGGTGGTAGCCTGTTTCCAGCAGTAAACTTTTACCGGCTGAAATGATGAAGGTGTCTCAATTTACATTTCCTCTCTAGCCTATAGACAAATAGACAGGGAAACGCCGTTACCTAACATAATATAATCTAATTGGATTATAAATCCACTACAGAATGATGAATGCGAATGTTTTTATCTCTCGCCCGGTCGTATTTAGTTAACCCAGTTGCTGACCCACCATATAAATTATCTTCGAATAGAATTAAGGCGAATACACACAGAATCATATAGGATCGAAAATAAAAACGCAAACAAAAACGGAATTATTTTATGTCATGCCACGCAATTTGACTGTGTTACAGTTTCTTATACCCTTACTGAATTCACAAAACCATGTTATTATATGGTAGTATGAGTATGTGCTACAGTCATAAAGGTGACTATGGGATTAGCCGGAGGATGGGCAGTAACGACTTTCGAGTACATTTATAACCTAACTACGTTCGCCAACACATCTGCCAAGCGTGGCGATTTTGGGAAAACCCTCAATGAGCACACAACACAAACCCATAGCGGTCATTGTGGCAATTTTTGCGCGAGGCTTCGTTCCAGCAGTGAACGTTTTTCGGCTGAAATGCTGATGATTTAACGATGGGTTAACGAGTAAATGACAACAATGAATCGATTTATTTTTGTGTGACTATAGTTTTGCAGACCGTAGACGCATCTTTAGGATAAACAACCAGCAGTCAATGAACCCTGTTTCGTTTAAGGCTACTGTTCAATTTGATAGGTGCATTGCCTCAATACAATGTATGTATGTACGCTTCTCCGGGAAAATAAACATTTATGGACACTATAACACGTGCATGGTATTATTGTTGATATATTTAAACTGGTCTATTTCATTTAGATTGTTGTTTACCATCTATATTCTAACAGTTTCATATTCAGATAATACTTTTCTCTCAGTTTATTTGTATATTAACTTCAGATATTTCGAGATATCACATGAATATTTCAAAAAGCAGTTTGCAATCTATAAAATATAGCCGTGTGGTGTCCGGATTAAGAATATAACACCACTCCATCTCATCCCGTGGATCTCGTAAAAGGCGACTAAGGGAATCTAAACCAGAGAGATGGGCAGCAGCGTCCCTTCTGTGAAACGGTAGCCATACTGTGCTCACCAACCCGCCTGCCAAGCATGGTGAGTAGTGGCAAATTCCCCCCAAAATGATGATACAGTTGTGGAAATCTATGGGGGAGGCCTTTGTTCAGCAGTGGACGTATAAATGGCCGATATGATGAAAATACAGCCACATTTGCCGTACCAAACTTGGCTATATTATAATGATTTTGCAGCTTGGCTTGCAACTTATTTAATGCATCATAATACTTAATAGCTTCAACCTAATTATCAGCTGACATGCATTAATAATTGAATTTAACGTTGCCGGCCGGTCGCACACGCGCCAGTGAAATAAATCACAATCGCTTCTCAGAACAATGCTCGCTCCACCGAGAGATGAGAGGGGTGCGCACCCCAGCTGCGTAAGCCGATCGATCCGTGGACCACACTCCACTCCGCCACTACACGACACATTGTCTGTCAACGCGGCTTCTACAGCAAACGTCCCTGACACCGTCCTGAACCTAAAAACAATAAATACAGTGTTTTCAGTCAGTGATATGTGTTAAGTTTTATTTTTTAAACAATGGAGGGGCGGAGGTCCTGGGATGGTGCGCCTTTGGGCGAGTCGCTTTCTCCACCACAGTCGGTACCTGGCCGTAGGACGCCTCTGGGAGCCGTGGGCCTGGGCGGCTTCTACATGCAAGGCGGCCAGCCTCCGCCGCCTCCGCAGCATTGTTACCCGGCAGATGAGAACCAGCCAGAACCAGGAACCAGCTATGGACAGAGGTCAGTTTTAGGAACCAAAGTTTATTTTAGCTACATTATTACATATTGTTTATAAATTCCAGTTTGGAAAAGTACTGATATATGTATTTTCACAGCAAGTTCGTTTTTCAATAGTGACGTATTTCTGTTTGTAAGCAAAAGCAGATTGTTTTTCACGCATGCGCAGTAATGATGCCAGCAAACAAAAATGCAATCCTATTGTTTCACTTTAAACCATAGATACACTTTATTTTTGCAAAAGTATTAACAGCCTACGTCAGATTTTATTGCAAATACATACTTTTTACTACTACTCCTACGCTTTTTTCACTACAGTTTAGCTACGTAACTGCGATAGATACCTACCTACATAATAGATACTCGTTATTACTAACAAATGAAGTTGACCTCCAATCATTAACTAGGTACAAAGAGTTTCTTTAACCACCTCCTCAAAAAGCTTTTCCTCCTTTACCTCTAAGCAGAATATTTTCTCTCAGCCGAAATAACAAATGGTTCGGGATAATAGGTTAGATGATGGAAGAAAACTTAGATTATGTGGACAACTGTTTATAAGTAGGACATATGGTGTGAATACAATGGTAATTTATATCGTATTATGTGTGACATAAATGCACACATGTTCCGAATTCTAATCACGGGAACTCCACCGGCTCTACTAATGCAGCATCTGTGCACAATAGTGTACTATTGTTCAAGTTCTTCCCCTACGACAAGTATTTTGCTCCCATTGACCGCGATAATTGACACCACAGACACTAAAAAACCGCAATAGAGGTGACATGATAAAACGATAGTATAAATGTTACATAATTCTTCAACAATCAGCATTCTAGCATTCACGACCCAAATGAAACGCAGTGTGTTACTAATCACATAAAACTTCTGTTTGAACACATTGTAGAACATTGCAAAGCTACTATATTTAGCATTGTTTAAACAAATCCAAAATAAACAGGCGATTTCCTCACAAATTCTATCACAAAGGAGTAGATATCGTTAAGATATACATTTCATCGGCATGTACCAATTGTTTGACATATTAGATATTGCTTATATTTAAAGTCAGTAAAGAATACCACCACCCCTTCTCATCCCGTGAGTGTCGTAAAAGGCGACTATGGGATTAGCCGGAGGATGGGCAGCAGCATCCTTCGAGTGTATTTATAACTCAGCTGCGATCGCCTACCCTTCTGCCAAGCGTGGTGATTATGGCAATACCACACAACACAAACCCATACCGGTCGTTGTGGCAATCTTTTGGGGAGGCTTCTCTTCAGCGGTGGACGTTTTTCGGCTGAAATGATGACGATGATGAAGGTATCACATACCTAATATGCATTCTGGTATACTTATAATAATCAATAATGTTAAGCTGTTTAAAGATAATACGTACAAAACTTGAGAAGTAGAACTGCTATCTAACTCATCATCATATCAGCCGAAAGAAGTACACTGCTGAGCAAAGGCCTCCCCCATAAATGACCGGTTACATGCCGTGAGTTGTCATTTAGGGAGCTATTTGCATTGGCAAATATGGCGGTACCCATCACGATTGGCAGACATGTTGGTGAGCGCAGAATGGCTCAAAAGGGACGCTTCTGCCTATCCCTTCGACTTAGTCCTTTGGTCGCCTTTTACGACATCCCCGGGAGAAGATGAAGTGGTGCTATATTCTTAATCCGGACACCACACGAACTATATATCAAAATCGGGTGGTCTTAAATAATTATCCATTATTATGCAAATAAGAATCTAAGGTCCTATCAGAAAATCAGCGCTGTAACTTCGTTGCAGCAAGTGCAAGATAGGGTCCATTTTTGGTCTTGCATGTAATTGAACAATAATTTATTTTAATAATGTTATTGTATTTTTTGTTTATTTTATAATGTTAATTTGTAATAACTATTATTTTATTATTATTTTATTACTTTTTGTTTATATTTTATTATTTATTTATGCCAATTGAATGTAATGCAAAACCAAAATAAATTATTTCTTTCTTTCTTTCTTTCTTTCTTTCTATCTTTAAACACTGTATAATAATATATATCACAGCAACATCTACAACTGGTCAGTTTAAAAACATTTTTTTATCAATATTGCCGCGTCTAAAGACTCCATATACCGCAGGGTGGCAAGTACCGAGCTTGCACATTAGTATTCCGTGCTCAAAGTACCCAAAGTCCCCGTGCCGCCCCTCTCCCCTCGAGAGCGTCGTTAGCGTCCGATATACAAACCCATTCAGTGTGCACAAAGAGTATTTGCCACTTGTTCCGCTCTGCCTCACCGCCAACCCTTATCCAATCCTAACTAAAGGGAGCTCGCTGTACGCAACTGTACCCACCACTTTTATTGACTCATTCCGAATACCATTTATCTACGATTTGACACTTTACTAATACTCTCTTGAAATTGATCTTGTCATATTGATGGCATTCGCACAAATGTACCAATTACACAATTTTGTTTTCCACTTTAGATGTAAAATGGTCTCTACCGTTTTCACTTATTAAACCTCTATAAATCCATTGCCTTCTAACTCAAAAATAGGGGCGCGTTTATCTTAACTGATTCGTAGAAGCTCACAAACAAGCCAACGGCATTTAATTTTAGTATATAATGTATTGTATTACATACAATCATTTAGCGTTTCCAAATGAAATAAAAACCAATGCTAAATTCTTCCATTTGGATGGGAAACCCAGAATAATTTATACACAAGCCATTATGTTTTTATTTGTGCTCCTAAATTTAAATTTAAGTATAGTTTGAGCTACCAATATTTTCTACGAATAAATTATGTATCAGTGCAATACACAGTAATGCTTGAGTGAGTCCCTGTTAACATTTTACTACATAAAAGTATTCGAAGCTGGCTAATTCTTAGTTATTTTTATAAATATTTATACGCTCCAAAATGAACACGAGAACTACACACTATATTTGTTGATATCGTCAACTTATAAATAGCTCTCCTGATATGAATAATAAGTCGTAATTAGTATGATTGTGCGCTAGGCCATCGATATAGGAACTCGAAAGAATTTAAAAGTGTCATTCTGAAATTAACGAAGCCGGGGATCTATTTTGTTGCTTCTTTCTGTAGACCCCATATATAAAATGAATAATGATGTAATACACGATATCTAGCGAGAGGTATTGTGAACTTTTTGCAAATATAGTTAAAGCTTTCAAATTAAAATTGTTTCATTACGCTTCCTTACTGTAATGCCCTTATCGAATAAAATTTATAAATCCGTACATCAAGAATAAGCATCACGCTTATAATCCGCAGTTGGCTTTCAAACTCAAACGAAATCTTAAGTTTACTGTATCATAGAGTAATCAAAAAAATACTAATACTATAACCAATTTAGACTCTTAAATAAATCAATTATTTATAAATTACAGACCTATCAACGAGGCGAAATCAAAACAAAAGATGCGTCAAGGGAAAAACGTGCGACTTAACATAAACGCAAGAGAACGACGTCGAATGCACGATCTTGTAAGATATGATTTCTAATTTAATTTTGTAATAGTAATATTTTGTGTCTTGAACATTTAAGTGTTTAAATGTTCAAGACTGATTTACGGCCGCATACTGTAACGCCACTTAATATTAACTCCCGTTTTAACTATTTGAGAAACTGGTTTTCGGTAGGACGGCTCAAATATTTAAAGCGGGATTTAACTGTTTGAGCAATTGGTGTTTCAGTATGCGGCCATTGACATTGTAAACATAATTGAAGAAAGTCTAAAATAACTTTAGGTTGTCTTGTTTTACCATCACCGTCATACTAAAGGACGTCTACTGCTGAACCAAGGCCCCCCATTATATTTCCACAATTTCATCGTCACTTGGGGGGAATATGGCAGTACTCACCACGCTTGGTAGGCGGGTTGGTGAGCGCAGTATAGCTGCTGTTTCACAGAAGGGACGCTGCTGCCTATATCTTAGCTTTAGAGTTCCTTAGTCTCCTTTTACGAAAGCCACGGGAGGACATGAAGTGTCACCACACGGAATGTTTGTATATGCAGTATTCAGATTCGTTAAGAAGGTGCAAGTGAACGTTCGTTGCCCTTAACATTGGTTGTTGCGAATCTGGGATATCTCAAATGTTAATACTAGACAAATATAGATATCTATTTCTTACATTGATTGATTGTGCAACATCATTTCCAGGAAATGGTTAAATAATTTACGCTGTTGGTGTTATTCCAGAATGATGCATTGGATGAATTGCGTGGAGTGATCCCTTACGCTCACTCGCCGTCCGTCCGCAAGCTGTCCAAAATTGCGACGTTGCTGCTGGCCAAGAACTACATCCTGATGCAGGCGAGTGCGCTAGAGGAACTGAGAAGGTACCATCTGCCAGCTTTTTAAACATTTGCCAACACTTTCATTCATTTGATTCAAAACTGTTTTAGTTTACATGTAAACTATTTATAGAGCTGCGCCCGTGGTTTTATTCACTATCCCAAGGAAACTGTATTTTTACGGCATCAAATGTAGCCTCTCGCTCTCCAGCCCATAAACTGTCTATAAGCAAATCACGTCGATTCGTTGCTCTATTGCAGCGTGAAAGAAGGACTGCCCAACAAACACACTTTCACGTTTACTATATGAGTAGGGATGATGATTTCTCGAAAACTAAAAATACATTATCCTTCATCTACGCCTAAGTCCAAGTTCTATAACTTGTGTGATCGCAATCTAAACAGAAAGGTAATTAGGGCATGGATTAATCTCCCAATTAAGTACCTTCAACATCGCGTAGCATGTGATGGGGCATGATTATAAGTTAAAACTTTTTAATCCCAGGCGGGCCACCTGCGTTGGACATAAATGAAATTGTCCATTGTGAACTTTGTTGTGGTGGCCCGAAGATTTACTGGTTCGCTTCTTAAGTACTAGATTGCGGTTAAAACGTGACAAATACCAATATGACATTTTTAATGTTATATGATCTTTCTTACTGGATCTAAGACAAAAACGTCGTGTGTAAACCTGGATCAAATGCTCTGAAATGATCAACACGCAATGAGCAAGTGCGATGATAAGTGCTTAAGTGTTGGGCTCTAGTATGATATTATCTTTCGGTGCCAAAGATGACTGCTCTAGTGATTTACTGGCTTGCTTCTTAAGTACTAGATTACGGTTTCAAAACGTGACATGTACCAATATATCTTTTTAATATTATACGATCTTTCTTATTGGATCTAAGACAAGAACGTCGTGTGTAGACCTGGATTAAATGCTCTAAAATTATCAACACGCAATTAACAAGCGTGATTAAGTGCTGGGCTCTAGTGTGATGATATGAGGACCACCCCTTTTGGTGCTGAAGATGCCACTCCAGTGGTTTTAGCAGGTAAAAGTCCGGGATGCCCTTCCGCCCTTCCCCGGAGCGCAGGCAGTTCACAATTAATTTCCACAGATAAATTTCCACAGGGCGATCTAAAAAAAGTGTGAGTTTCTTCTCTGCATGAGAAGGCACCTGTGACATGTAGTGATAGAGTTACAGGCTTATAGTATTATATTATTTTTATTTATTGTAAACAGGTTGGTAGCATATCTCCAAAGTACAGCAACAGCCGCAGGTATCGTTCCTGCACCCGGCTTCGACCTGACTAGTTTCCCTGCCGCTGCAAAGCTGCTACAGACTCCAGCACCTGGACCACTCCCGCCTCCGGAACCACCATCTTGAGATCCACCCATTAAACAAGAACCCTAAATGACGAGGGTGCCTAGCATTAACTGTCAGTCCATACTGTATTGGCGTTAAAACCAGAAGGCAATTTGAATTTTGAAATTCATACATTTATTCAACAAAAGCCTGTATTGTCTGGACTGCGTACTACTTTTATATTTAGTATATAAGCTTAGATATAACTTTACGTTTGATATTTTATAAAGATTATACGTAGATCTCAAGTAGGTTCTATACATATTTCAACATTTACAAACACATGATTAATATATTACATATTATTTATAAAGTCAAAACGCCGGATACCCGTAGTTGATATGTTTAGTGTAATCTAAAAACTAAGTGTGATTTTCTGTACTACTTATATCATATTATGTATCAGTTCTTTTTTGAAAAAGCAACAAGCACACCATTTAATCTTCTTTCATTTGAGTCCCGGGCACAAGGAAGAATTTAAGGCTTTTCAAGTCTTTGTTTTGTCTATAAATATAGTTAAAAGAAAGATGACGGTAAACTCGCTATCTACTGCGTCTCAAACGAAATCCCAATATACTTCGAAGGGGATTCCCTTCGAGGGTAATACGTATTTGTAACAGTTTGTTTCCACATTAGTGACTAGGCAAATATAAAAGCACTACAGACACCACAATGGCTAAGTGCAGGACATACTCAAGGACCTGTTTATTTACTAAGAAGAAAACCATAAAAAAGAACTATCTAATATATAAATATCTCGTGCCACGGTGTTAGTCACACTCCTCCGAAACGGCTCGACCGATTTTAATGATTATTTTTTTTGTATATTTGGTAGGTATTAGAATAGGTCGAAGTATTTTTCACCCTCCTACCCCAACCCCTCATTTTTTTTATCGCAGATTTTGGTATTTTTGTATGCACAATATCCACGATGTAGATTTCCAAAATTCCACGCGTGCGAAGCTGCGGGCAAAAGCTAGTAATATACATGAATATGAATATTCGGCAACGATTCAGATAACATCAGAAATACGTTTAACACTCTAACGCACCACTAACGCCACGGTTTGCAAATCAAAAGCAGTGCACCCCTATAGGACACAGTTTCCCATTGATTAACAGACTAAACAAATCGTGTAAAGAGAAAACAAAAGAAAAGGATTTATAAATAATAGATAACATATATCGTACTCGGAGACCATTGTTGCATTTTCAAAAATAGGCTCTAATATTGTTATGATTCAAGTTAATTAACTGTAAATGTGTTCTTTTTTCAAACTAGAATCAGTATGTGAAGGTTTTTTAAACAAGCTTTAGTTACCTTTAGTAATAAGACCTAATATTAGGAAACCCATTATAATACGAGTAATACGAAGAATATTAACAACTTAACGTGAACAATATTTTATAATTGCTTTCGTGTCTTATACTTTTTTTATGCCTGTGTCATGGGTGCGTTTACAGGCACAAATTACACACACAATACACCCAGACCCGGTTCAACTACCTGCAGATCATTCAAATATTTGTTCCGTGCGGGAATCGAACCCGCGACCCGGAGCGCAGCAGCCGAATATCAGCCACTGCACCAACCATGCCGGCAATTATGTTTACATTTAGGATATTATTAGGTGTAAACAACAGAAATAGGATATAAGGTGTAAACACTGTAGTAGTTAGAAATTTTCTCTGTGAGGTATCCAGAGAATACTGTGAAAAATGTGCCAAATGAAGTAGATTTGTATATAAGTAGTTAACTAATAGTAGTAGTAGACTAATTAATTTATTTACAAACTAAGTATTTGAATTGTCATGTTTTCGTGTCGATTTTACTTACATAGGTATATACGTACTATAGATATTGGTGTTACTCGTACCAGTTTGCAATTAGTCATTTAGCCCTGTGTATAATTTAATTAATTACGACGAAATTTGGACTTATTACAAAGGCAAAGAAAGTTAATATATTTTACTTATGATAAAACTCGTATAAACAAGTACAGATTGAAAAGAAATCAAAACGAAAACATCGATCATGTATGATGGTATTAGAATAACATGTGTATTCCTTATTATAGTAACAATGTTGCTCTACTTAATATTATTATGCTCACTAGCGTTCTGTAAGTTTTAGTATGTGTTATCAATATTGTAATCCTTCCCTTAATACATAAATAAGCATTGTTTTATGCAATTAATGTCTTCAAACCTTGTGAAGGTATGTAGAGCTCAAGAAAACAAACGAGTGGCGTATAAAGTATTCAATTAGAAGTAAACCAAAGTGAAATGTGATTGTTATTAGCAATATTTTTATTTATATGTAATTATAATTAATTGAACAAATACTTATAATAAATAGATTGTAACCTCATTTACAATTTTCTGAATATTGCTCTAGTTAGTAAAGTAATGTCAATAAAATACTATGTAATGTACTGTATTTTTTCTTTTAGTTTATTCCCTGTCAGTTGGCTAGGTTTTTTATGTTTGGCTTCTCGCAGGTAGTTCAAAGAGTTGGCGCTGCTTTAAGCGGGCATTCTGGCGAAGTCGGAAAGGCCTCCAGCCAGGCATAAATATACTTACAAACTAATCAACTGCAGCTAAGGGCGCCCTTTTATGGGACTCGGACTTTGGGCTACGGCGTTGCTGGAATCTGGGACCGAACCAGAGACAGCTGGATCGATATTATTTAAACATTTTAGTGGATATTTATAGCGATGGCTCGGCATGGTTATGAACTTATGACTAAGGGAGAAAGGAGATTGAAAGAGTTGAAGGGATTGAAAGGCGCGGTGCTAAGGCGGTCCTGGTTGGTGAGGATGGTAAACCGGTATGTTTGTGTTCTACATGGCATTGAGCGATTTCATCGTCCGGGTCAGTGAGCGCGTGACTCAGACGGCGACAAGCGCTTACGAGGGAGGCTCTGTATCGGGCGTCTGATACCACGAGGGGATTCGAGTGGAGCAGGGCAGAGTCGAAGAAGCGTTCAGACGCTTGTTTCATGAACTGCTTGTAGGTCGACAAGTTCAAATCGATGGAAAGTTGTTTATTACGAAGGAACCAGGAAGATACCTCAGTCTTGCTTATAAATAATTTCGAAGGGTTTGCAACCTACGGAGTGGATACAAATCCACGTATGCGAACTCAACGCTGGCATGGGTTTTGGAATTGGCCGAATTCACGTGTAAAATGCGTACCTTATTTATAAGGGATAACTTACAGCGTGCGTATAAGAGGCAGTGAAGACATCTGAGTGCAATGACGGTGCGGGCTCGCGCCATCTTTCAATGCTCTCGGAAGAACAGATTACGGTCAAGAGTGCGTCCTAAATCTTTGGCGTGCGGTTCCCAAGGATCGATTTGCCGAATATGGAGATCTGTCTAAAGCGAGTATGCTCGTCGCCACTTCTACAGAAGAGGACGGCTTTGCTTTTTGTGGAATTAACTTCCATTCACCATTTTCTATGCGCCAAGAACATTGACTGAGATTTGGAGGACGTGAGGTATGTTGTCGGGGCCATGACCAGGGTAGTATATGGCTGTGTCATCGTCGACGAGAGCAAGTTGGAACGATTGACTGTGGCGGTTAGTTATGACGCTGGTGTACAGTGTGAACAGGAGTGGGGCTAGGACAAATCCTTGAGAGACTCCAGCCCTGATGGGATAACGGAAGCTGCGATTCGATAAGGTAGTCTCGAATGATGTGAATACGAATCCAACGCTAATGTGTTCAAAACTATGCGGTGAAGTTTTTACACGTAAGAGTGTTTAGTTGGAAAATCAAAGTACTCGTCGGGAATGAGTTTCCTGGATTCGGAAAAATCCTTTAATCGTGTAAAGATGAGCCGCTCATAGATTTTTGCATGGGGATTGAGAAGACTTATGGGGCGATAAGTGGAGAGCAAACACTTGGTATGCGGGTTTCGGTATACCGATAACGGTAGCTTCTTCCTACAGATGTGGGAAGAGATTGTTTTTGAATGCCGCATTGAAGAGCGCGGTCATTAATATAATGAGACGGGTAGAGACGCGTTTGACCACTTTGTTGGTAATCCCGCCGGAGTCGGGTACTTTTCTAGGGTGGACGGCCGAGACTGGAGGCATCTGGGTCGGTGGTAGCTGGGATCACAGCTCTACGTTCAACATCGGCGTCTACCACGGAGAGATGAGATTGATTTATTAGTAGAATGCTAGAGATGCATTGAGCTTCTAGGCTGTCGGCTAGGCTGTCGGCTAGGCATTCGGATTTTTCATCGTAATCAAAGGCTGTTTGGTTTAGACGATCATTAGGGGCTAGATCTTGTTTGGTGAGACCTACTTATATCTTCACATCACATCAGCAGCATCAGTTAAACTTCCACTGTTGAACGTCAGCCTCCAATGGTCACTACAATGAGCAATCATAGAGGATAATTCCACAATCCCCAAGCTTGGCAGGCGGATTGGTAATCGCTGTATGTTGCTATTAGCACACAGAAAGATGCTGCTACCCAACCTCTTGATAGCAACCCTTAGTCGCCTTTTACGACACCCATGTGTGGCGAGGAGTGGTCTATTATTTGCCATTAAATAATGATTATTAGAACTAGAAATTCAAATTCCAAAAACAGTATTCCTATGATTATAATCATACTTGTATACCCAATATTCAAATATTCCAATCATATTTAATCTTAGATCTCTCGAATATCACTCACAGCCGAAATTAATAATCAGTCTAATCCAAAATCTTTAGATTTAGGATGATTTGTGTTAAATCACATTTAACACAAATACTCAGATAAATTCTCAATTCCAAATTCAAATATTTAGGATTACATTTATTATTCATTTCGGCCATTACAAATGTTTAAAGCTGTACAAGAAACCATGATTAAGAATAATGAAGTGCAGTTTCTGTAATAGCCTTTTCAAGAAAGATTATTTTTGCTAGAAAGTTTTTTCTAAAGTATATTATTTATTATTTGATATTTATGCATCTCCAACACACCCATAAATATATTTTAATTTAGCATTTTCAGACAGGCAGGTATTATTGCATTAAATATAGCTCAGTAATTTGATCAGAATATTAGCATGAACAATAAGTTTCATTTAACATGCATTATGGTACCAATACTACTAGTTGTGCCAATAGTTAAATGGGATGCAGTCTTGGTAGAGACAACCTACCAGAAAATACGCTGTCCACTGCTAGATATAAGCCAAGCAACCGTGTCACATAAAACTATTTTATAGGCAAAGTATTTTTTATTATCCTATGGTGAATAATCGCCAAAAAATTCTTTGAACACTCTTTAAAAAAATACTACCGTCTCACTATTACAACAGAAATGTGAAAACAGTTATGTGAGGATAATGCATGCAAATGTAATATAATATAATGCTCTACTGATTAAGGCAGAACCTTCGAATACTATGAAATGTTCACAGGCCAAAACAAGTTTCAGATTTAGCATACAGTGGCACTAAGCAGAACTAGTTAATTCACATGCTTGCATCAAACAGTGTATGAAATTCTCGTACAAAAAGTTCAGACATACTACAACAGATGGCGCTAGTAATGTGAATTAGCATTTCATCATAATTAATATTTCCAAAACCAATGGTCGGGGGAAATATTACATACACGGGGGTGTTTCATTTAATGGTGAATTATTTTTAAATAGAAATTATACAAATACAGTACCTAAATTTGTTCTTAAACCTAACTATCTAGACTACACTGCTGAAAGCGCGCGTTCTCGTTTGCTTTAGAAAACCTAATGCATACTGTAAACTAGCTGTTGTTGGCCTCAATTAAACTTGCTTTAATGGATTGCTTATTAGTTTAAATAACATCATGCTATCTTTATAATGCAGCAATGGACACATTAAGTTACTTACCCATAACATTGAGTACAAAAGCTAGACCTAAGTAGGTAAAGCAGATGATAGATAGGGTACTTATAAATAGTTTAACAACCTTGTTCACCTATATTTTCAATTGTAAGTTAAAAGGTGACACACGGGCGAAATAATATTCCCTGAAAGGGTCCCTCATCACTACATGTTACCTGCTTGAGAGAGGTACAACGCAACCAATCTACTTACTGCATATCCGTCAAATATATAAAATAAACATGTACCTACAGGACATAACCGCAAAGAGTAAGCAATGATGTGTTGTGTATATGTATGTGTATTGTGTAATGTTACAGTTATGAGGGCCTGATGAAATAAAGAACACATTTTCCCTGATTCCAGTAAATGTTAATATAATATCGCAAATTTATAAAGCCGAGGAGGTACTTACCTCTAGGATATAATGAATATCGCAATTAAGAGTAATCTAGAAAACTGACCCCGTCGAGGGTGGAAATGCATGCAATGCAAGTGTATAATAAAGATACGATTTAACCCCATTAGAAAAAAAAAGTCAGCAGCAGATTGGATCAAAGGTCAGAACGTGGAATAATGTGGTTCGTTGTTTATGCATCATTATATCATTTAAGTAGCTGATGAGCTTGTTAATTATCTACTGGATATTAAAATGTAAGATTAGTTATTGCTTAGTCTCGTTAGATATTCTGCCACTTAACGCCGACCGAATTTTAGGTCTCTATTCGACCGAATACGTATTTAATTTTGTGTATTTAAGATAAAATAAAAGTATAGTAGCTATTATATTTTGACAATTTACTTTCGTAATGAGATTATATTTGGTATATATATACAATATAAATTTCCACAATTGTATTTTATTGGGAATTTGCCAGAAGTCATCACGCTTGGCAGGCGGATTGGTGAGCGCAGTCTGGCTACTGTGCCTTAAAGAACGGTTTCAGTTTCTAGATGACACGCATTCTAAGTTTTTAAGATCATCGGAGAAATACTTTTAAATGGATTCTATCGCGTATATTTCAGATTTTTGATTTTCCTGTCGTTTCGTATACTTTGCAGCATTCGTGGTCGCAGGATTATCCAGTATAATATTGTAGTCTTTGCGCAGGATAACTAAGATGACAGGCGCCGTACAGATTTTAAAAATTATTTTATTTTATCTACCGTACAATTTTATCAGTCGGATACACCGATATGTACCTAGTATGTTTCAATAAGACCGCCAATTGTACCTTTTCTTCCATATGGTATTTTTTTTTTACTTTTGGTTTACTATGGTGTTCAATAAAGAGGATTCATTATTATTATTTTTATTATGTCCGTGTGGTGTCCAGATTAAGAATATAGCACTACTGCATCTCCTCCCGTGGATGTCATAAAAGGTGACTAAGGGTAGGGTGTAGGGTACACCTGAGGTATGGGGAGAAGCGTTTTAAGGGGTATGGGGGGGTAGATGGATTGAACAGAACACTGTATAATAGAGAAAGTATATGAGTATTCCGGCGAAGGCGTATTGGTAACCATTTGAGCTTATTATGAAATTCGAAGACATGGTCATATTTACGTAAGCCAAATATGAACGTGATACAAAAATTATGGAGTTTATCAAATTAGTCCTCGGTGAGATAGCTGATATCGGCATAATCAAGAATAGGAAGAAGTAGAGATTGTACAAGATTGTATGATATAATATTAATATTGATTTATTATTTAGTATTAGCTAATAATATATTGTAAAATGTGTTTTCGTAAGTCACATGTAGTTAGCATACTGATAAACAAGGGCAAACTTGTTTGAATGGTAGGTATTTCAACTTGTGTTGTTACTTGTTGTGAGTGAATAAAATAAATAGTAACTGAATAACCTTGAGTATTTTATCTAGAATTGCCTATACTTTGGCATACGGCACGGTTGGCGGTGGCTAAGCGGTTGGCTTTCTGCGCTACGTATTGCAGATTCGACCCCTGCACGGAACCAACATTTGTTTGATCTATATTATATTTATAATGTATGATAGCTGATTCAGGTCTGGGTGTTTATGCGTGGCTCCAGTGTGATCTTACGAGGACCTGGAGCCCCCCTTCGGTGCCGAAGATGACCGCTCCAGTGGTTTTAGCCGGTAGGAGTCCGGCATACCCCTTCGCCCTTCCCCGGGGCGAAGGAAGTTCCATGTAGAATTTCCACTGGAAGTCTTTATGCGTGTGAGATTTATGTCTGTCAACTGTACCCATGACACAGGAGAAACCCTATAGTGGGGCAAAAAAACTTTAGAATTTAAAAGAAAAGCAATAAGGCAGGCACTGATTTTACTGGTGAAGCATTATATTCTGCTAAAAATGGCAGCTCATTTTGCAACACACTTTGACATGTTACTTTGCATAATGTGCTGTCATTTATTCTGGTTATGATGATTTACCGGTGCACCCCGTGCTGCCAAATTTTTTCAATGATAATTTCCTACTCGTACAGAGACACAATAATAACAATACATGATACATAAAATCTCCTATTCGCATAACCGCGCGTACAGACGTTAAACCCGGCTCCATAGTTTGGGTGAATATTCGACTATTCGGTCACGCACTCGGTCGAATATTCGACATTTGCCACAGGCCGGATACACTATTCGCGGCAACACTAATTAGGATAGAACATGAATATTGAAGTCTATTAAATCTATTTTGTCTGCAGCTGTAATCAACCGAAACATTCAATCGATATTAGGTTTTTTAGAGTCTTCCTTTGAAACATGTAGGCCATTAATATTATCACCATGACTGCCTAGCGTTTAGGGCCTATCCCTGAATCCCTAAGGGTCTATAGTATATTTTACATAGGTTGTTGGTGAGTAAAAATTTCGTATGTAAAGCATCTTAACAATTGAAGTTCTTTTCACTAATGTTTGTAAAATCTATTAAGGTGATTGTTTATTGCAGCAATCCTTAGAACTTTTCCTTCCATGTTCAACCCTCCGACCTAAGGTTTAAGCTATAAAATAATAAAACATTTATTGTACGGCCCAATACTGTAATGCCAGTTAATATCAAGTCCCACACTAACTATTCGAGATACTTGTTTTGAGTAGGAAACCAGGTGGCTCAAATAGTTAAAGCGGGACTTAATGTTATCTGACGTTTCCGTTAGCCGCCATTTTTCTTAACTTTTGCACCTATACATTTCTCTTTCACAATACGTGTGCGTGATTTGATCATACCCTTACTACTGAGACAATTAACCTTGACCTTCATATAATTTGTTACGTAGTCTTACATTCGAATTCAAGAAATCCTCGAATAATGTCTGTTCGTGTTCTGATATTTATGCGGAATAATTATTAATATTAGAGTATTAGCAAGTTCATATTTTTCCACTTTCATCTTCACAAGCATGTTACACTTTTCCTTTATGCTGTAATAAAATATTGGTTAAAAGTCCGGCGACGTAACATAACGACTGGAAAGGCTCATTTACATCTGATAGTTGAAGTAATAGAACACACTATGGCGCTTACATACATTATAAGATTCAAATCGTATATTTAGCTGCAGATCTAAATGAGCCTTAACATGCCACATGTTATCATAATCCATGACACTAGCATTGTCTTTAAATTGTTGTATACGAAAAACAATTCACTTAATCAGTCAACCTTATCATCCTTCAATCAATGAGCTGAGTAAATTGCTTCACAGCGAAATCTCTTAATGCAATAATTCATTATCGACGTTTTACACAATGCATATTTTTATGATAATTGTACGTATAGTAATAATACGTGTGTGGCAATCAAAGTTGATTCACATTGGCAAAGAACTTGAGATACACGCAGTTAATATACATATTGATATTTATCATGAAAGAAAGAATTGTGCAAGAAAGGAGCGGTAGTCGAGTTCATGTGGAGCCCTCTTCTGGGCGATACTGCAGTTCTACCTATTTCACCCGCTATAAAACGATGCGTAAAGCGTACCTAATTCCGGGTAAAATTCCATAAAAATGTATGGGACAAAAAGCATTAATGTAAGCCTTAGGTCGGCAGCGCATCAGTTAAAATTCATATCAGCTAAAGGATGTTCACTGCTGAACAAAGGCCTCCCCCATATATATATTCGAGTAATTACAGGTCTAACTTTTGTTTTTCGTCATGTTTTATTCGACCAACGTGGCTATATAGTTAGGCTATAATTAGCTAGAAGAGTTTTCTCAATATTTATCAGTGTAAAATCACAAAACAAAATTTTGATAACCTACCTACTGTATAAGATACGAAATAAGCGTCTACTAGTTTAACTCCTTCCAAATATTCAAAGTGTATACAGTTTATGTTTGTGTTTGCTTTCCTTGATGACATGTAGGTACACCATATCGAATGAATCCCAATTGTTTATGTACCTCCCCCCACATTGTACACTCTTTTTTCAGTTTCGTAAATCAACACAAAGACCACGTTAGTCAGGATAGCCACAACCGTTGTTTTCATCGCTTGATTAATTTTGATTGACAAGAGTCAATCTCTTTATCTTTATGATAATAATAACTCGATAACAAAAAAATCAATAGATAAATATTGTGGAATCGTTCTATCTGGCAGAAAAATCAAAACTAACAAATTTATCGGGAAGTGGCAAAAAATGTTTGCCGGAAAACAGGTTACAATGTGCCACCCCAGTCTCTACCGTAATGAACATTTAATCGTAACCTGACATTTCTTTTTTTAGGTATATACTGTACCAAAACCTTCTGAGATGTGTATCCAGAATGTATTGATTTATTTAAACTTTATGCAACAAATGTACATAGGCGGACTTAATGCCTTGGGCATTCTCTACCAGTCAACCTTAGGGTGATGCAGAGATGACATGGCAGGTGCAATAAGGTTTATGAAAAGAAACTGAGAACAGAATAAACATATTTTAAAAACCTCAAACGGCGCAAATATAATAATCTCATCGGAAATTATTGTTGAGCCGTTTGGGGTCGAAACGCTTGGGTCATGGGGTCCGAGTGCACGTCTACTTTTCAAAGACATAGCTAGACGGTTGGTCGACACTTTACGTGATCAGAGGGCTGGCCTTTTCTTTGGCCAAAGAATAAGCATTGCCATTCAACGTGGCAATGCTGCCAGTCTTCTGGGAACATTACCGGCTGACAGCGATGGGGAGGAGTACTTTGACGCCTAAATGTCTCCTTTTTTTAGGGTTTTTATTCAATTTATCAAATATTTGTTCTGTGCGGGAATCGAACCCGCGACCCGGAGCGCAGCAGTCGACTGTATCAGCCACTGCACCAACCGTTGCAGTAGTAGTAGTTTTAATGTGTATATCAATATTATAGTAAGTTATTGTTACAAATAAAATAAATAATAATTTTATAAACACAATAAACATACATCTAATCTAATCAGAATATATAAATCCATACATATTACTATAGTATGTATATACATATATAATTAAATTTATATAAATTGATTTTGCCAAATTAGTGCGAATTTAAAACGGTGGTATTATAAGTGTTATGGTCACATATAAGTGACATGCATTGTATAATTTAAAGGAAATAAAGCAGTGCCTATATCATAAGTAATGAAATGTATTACAGCACCATATTTTATCACCATAAATGCGATAAATCAATCAATCATCACAGCTACTCAATAAATAAAGTATGTATTCTATATGAAACTTCATACTAAGCTTCGGTGTAAGTCGCGAGACTGCAAATTCACGCACAGTTTAACTATCTACGCTTATTTATATGCACACGTATAATCTTGTAGTAGCGTGTACTACAACATAATATGGCAAAATTAAAAATCAACGTTTTTGTTATACTCACACTGACATTTATTTTTTCTTTTTATGAAGAGCTTCTCGCAGCGAGCTGTTCCTGCTTTACCAGACAATCTGGCAAAGCCGAAATAGTGTACAGCCAGGCAAAGAATTTACAAACTAAACAACTTTAGCTAAACTATAAATATTTTTCTACAATATAATCTGGAAAATATATTGTTAGAGCGTACTAGAATAACTGCTACTAAAGCCATCTGCATAGATAATACATTTATCGACGTTGTCCCCACACACAAGCAAATTATTAATAATTTAGAATATGGACGACTTAATTCCTGTATTCAATTGGAATAAGAATATAGCAAATAAAGTTTACTGTTAAGCCCTTAGTTTCAAAACACTTAAAAATCTTTAAAAATAAATGAAATCATAAATTACCCTGCTTATCTCTTGAGGAAGACCCATATAAATTATGTAATTCTTTTTTGTACATGTAAGGAATTTGATTCCGTCTTTCTACCCAAAACGGTCACAGTCAAGGGTCATGCAACATTTATTGAATTGGGTGACTTTAGGAATTCAGAACGGTCGAAGGTGACTGTATCAGAACGATGAAATGATGCATAATAATAGTGATGGATTTAGACTTGGACTTGTACTTAGAACTATTTAAAACGTCTCAGAACATTTGTCATATAGCCAACTCTAACTACTTACTTGTTACTACTATCTGGTACATTATAAATAGTCAGAATGGAAGAGTCAAGAACTGGAATAG
Source organism: Diloba caeruleocephala (assembly GCA_947459985.1). Lineage (NCBI taxonomy): Eukaryota > Metazoa > Arthropoda > Insecta > Lepidoptera > Noctuidae > Diloba > Diloba caeruleocephala. Next base: position 23,580,991 of record OX381606.1, on the reverse strand, counting down.
TGACTATTGTTAAATCATCAACGATAAAGTTACTAAGTCCGCTGTGGAGGTTTCATAACATTTAAGCATTTTTTTATACACATTCCAATTTCTTCCAATAAATCTTTGAGATCATACCGCACTGTTGCAAAATCCCTACTCAAAGAAAATATTAATAAAGTAATAAAGATGTAATCAAGATTTTAAATTTCACTATCTTAATTTTCGGAGACATTTTAGAAACATTTAATACTTTGAAGTTTAAAAGACCCGCAACCTAGCAATTCTATTGACGTTGTCAAATCTATAATTGATATACGGCCGAAATTAATAATAGATCTGATCCAAAACCTTTGGATTTCGGATTAGATCTATTATTAATTTCGGCCGTAAGTGCGCGTCGCGTCGTCGGCGTCACCTCGCTAAAAGTCAGAATCTTTGGATTTCGGATTACGGATATGTCTGTTTTTTGTGCTAAATGTGATCGTAACACAACAACGGATGAATTTCAAAATCTTAAATCTGAAGATTTCGGATTAGATCGATTATTAATTTCGGCAATTGCTCCAAAAGTCTGATAGTTGGAAAATGTACCGACTGTAGTATATTTCATGATCAAAAAAAAATAGTGAAGTGACACCTTTGTTTAAATCAGGTAGTATAGTATCAATAGACCCTACTAATTTTAGACCTATTTCTGGGCTACCTACCTTTTTTAATAAAAAACAACTATTGCAACGTAAACAGTCTGGTTTCACAAATTGTCGTTCAACAACTGTTGTGTTGAACTGATGCAACATATCTATATTGCTTGGGAGGATTCACAGGATGCTTTAGGCATATTCTGTGATTTTTCAAACGCTTTTGACTGTATCCATCACGAAACATTCATCAGAAAATTGGATCACTATGGTATTAGAAACTAAGGGTGAGATTCAGAAACGAGTCCAAGCGTGAACTTATGCTTCCGTCTGTCAAAATGTACTACTTACGCTCATAATTGTATTCAGAGACGATCGGGACTTAATTAAGCTTAGCGTAAAATAAGCCAAGTAGTGAAAATTGACTACTTCGGGCGAATCTAGCGCCACTAAGCCGGCAAAGGTGTGCTTGCAACAGGAAATATTAATTATGGATATATATGAGAAAATTGTTTACTTTGACTGTCATCGTTCTAATTAGCTTTGTGCTGTGAAGGCTATATTAGCCCAATATGTTCAACTATTTAACAAAATATCGTCCTTACTTACTCGCAGTAATACAACATGTAAGAATAAATATGTATAAAATAATAAACTTATCTGATTATTATATGACCTTGTAATTTCAGTCCACAGTCCTAAATTTCTTTTTATTTAAGTCTGCGTCAGTATTTTTATTTCTAGTAAAGTGGATGTGGAGTCATTAATAAATTTAGGAATTCTTTTTCAAACGCTAAAAAAGAGACATTTCGAGCAGTAATTTTCAATCGTAAAATGTTAATATATTCCTGCGGTTTAGAAAGATGTTACAACATAATTATATAGGTTTGTGTCAGATATTTTGTTTCGCCCACTACAATGGCATTTTGTATATGTTGCTACCCTTTTTTATTTTTATTTATGCCTGACTACACAGTTTTGTTAAAACCGTGTCTCACTGATAAACATTCTCGTATTAAAAATGGCCATAGAGAAAAGAGTTCAAACTTAGCCAAGACCGACGTAAGTTTGAGTGGGACTGTGTCTCTAAATACGAATTTTGAAGATGCGCTTAGCCACTACTTAGCCTAGAGCGTTCTTCGCCCGTCTTACGTTCATGTCTCTGAATCTCACCCTGAATCTTCTTATTTCTTACTTAACACTATCGACTTTTCCAGTATCGACCTAAACCTAAACTTTAGCTATTATATCATAACGATTTTTTATTCAGATTGACTATATTCTATAAAGATCGATAATACCTATACCTATAATGCACAAAATCGAGAAAGGCCCCAAAAATACAAATTTTCCAATATAGGTACGCACGGTTACATGTCAAGCTATACTTTTCCGGTATAAGCTAATCCGTATTGTATAGGCTTTTCGTACGATGAGAGATCAGTGTAAAATAAATATGCATAGCTTGATATTTAGCCGTGTATAGTTGCATTCGCGGCTGCGCAACTTGACGACTAACTCTAAAACCAGTCTACAAGGCCAAAAAATAGTATTTTGATAGAAAAAAATTGCTTTCCTTTTTTACCAGAAAACACAAAGCATTTTTTTCGATCAACTTTCAATATAACATTACGTTTGACGTTGTTTGTTAGTTTAGGAGAATACCATTTGAGACATTTACAATATTAAGACTAAAACAGAAGAAAATTTTAAACAATATTTATTATGCTTTTGGTTCGTTGATTTAATAAGTCCTCGGTCATTCTCAAAACAAGGCTTTGTAGAACATACAATTTTTTTCTAAAATACGCTACGGCTAATATCTCCTAACATCAACATTTCTGTACCTCGTTTACCGATAAGATTGTACATACCAATATAAAAAAAGAGATGTTAATATTCCACGAGATTTATTCTTCTTCTTTGACCTTCGTACTTTTCGTGACGCATTTAATTTACTAATAAAATTAATAGATATTTCTAATATACAAAAACTGAGATATATCTTTTACTTCTCGTATTTGTAACTAATTTGTTACCATTTATCCTATACTATAACTACTTCAGCTTGGTTTACCCTTCCCACTACACTTTTTATTAAAAGCGTTTGAAAAGTCTTAAATGTGATGAAACATGTGTTCATTTAAAACTCCGATATCATTTGTGTCTGAGCCGGTCCGCACCACGGTTCAAGCTCCGCTCGTGCTCGGTAGGTTTGTAGCATGAATCAACCGCTAGGCGGCGAATGTATTGATACGCCATGCCCAGCTACATGTTACTGGGGCCAAGCCCAGCTGAATGTAGTAGTAGAGCTTAGTAACTTTATGCCTTACTTGTAAGTATTCTCGCTCTAAATCTATATAGATTTTGGTTTGTCCTAATTTCATCGTGATTTATCCACCGCACGGTTCTTCAGGTCCTTTGTTCTCTGATTATAATAAACTGATACGTTTTTCTGTTAAAAATCACTTCTATCTGTGCAATAAACTGAACTCGTTCACATCCCAAAATTCGTCAATTATGGTCTTAGGTCAACATATATCGTTGTCTTGTTTTCTTATATTATCGATGACTTATCGGGTATGCGGGTAGCATTGACTCACCACTTGCGGAATTATTTTCGGGAGAGAGAAATTATAAGCGCAAATAAAGTACCTACAGTATTAGGGCGTGGCTGGTCATGGTCAACCATTGTGTGATGAAAATCACTCGTATTTTGTTTTAAACTTGGTAGAAATGTGTATATATTTTATAAAAACATAAGATGATCGCATTTCTGTCATATAACTGCTTCATTCACATTATTGCTATAATTATTGGGACATATTAATAGAAATAATATGAGTCACCCTCTATAGAATGCTGCCGTAGCTCGCTATTGAAACTGACGTGTCCGTACAAGTGAAGAGCTGCAAAACAATAGCTACGTAAAATGGGGCTTTTTGAGAACTACGGGGTTAATTGGCATTTAGTAGGGAAATACTATTAGTTTTCTTATACAGATTAAATGTTTAGCGAGTCGTTTCTATAAGGTACGTTATAACTACGTAAGATCTAAATTAGACACAGATTTTTAGTATAGCTTCAAAAATATGTATAAATAAGTAGTTCTACAATTCACTCATCAGCACTACCGTTTTGGACATTCCTCAGTGTGTGCCACCAAACAGTTTAGTGCGTTCCGTTCTACTCAAATATTTTTTTACCAATGTCATCATTATATTCGACGACTACGAATATTCAGTACTTGGCTTTATTTGGCTTTCACTACTCAAAATATGTGCCGGCCATTGTAGCAGTTGTTTACAGTAGGTAGGTGACTAGGTACTGGTGCCCCTTAAATAGGTACCGTAATCTAATTGCATGAGAGAGCCTAGCTTTAGTCAATGGTTGGCTAGAGCTCGTAAATGGTCTGGCTCGACCAAGGAAGTACCACGCCATCGCAGAATATCGGCGTGAAGTAGCAACATTGCTGCGTCTCGTACGGTGAGTGACGAATACCGGAAGCCCAAACCCCAAACCCCAAAATTATGGCACACATGTATGTTACGACAGTGTTTGTTCTGTCCTAAAGTTCAGCAACACATCAGTAACCACTCCTGTGTTGCAGAAGTTGATTGCCGGCAGTGATAGCTTAGGCGACCCGCATGCTCGTATGTAGGTAGGTACTTGTATCTATATTACAAAAAAATAAAATCACATTTCTTACGCCAGTCATAAAAAACTGTAGGGTCATTCTGCTCTGTCTTGTCCGGATTTAAAATATAGCACCACTCCGTCTCCTCCCATAGATGTCGTAAAAGACGACTAAGGGGCTTTTAACCTACGGGATAGCCAGCAGCGCCCTTTCTGTGGAACAGTAGGCGTAATGCACTCACCAACCCACCCGCTAATTTAACCCATCCTTACTACTTTCGGCTATGGTTATTTACAAGCCGTATAATATATGAAGGGAATTGATTAACTCCCAATAAAGGCGACAAAGGTACTGCACCGCAGAACCTACTCTTAGTTCCTTTCAAAATTGCAATTACAAATGTTCAGGATTCCAATCGGCCACGAACTTAGAGCAGTCCGTCGCCGACCAGAAGCACGCCCGAGATGGCATCAATGGCAGCGGCGCGCTATGTTCTGTGCGCTTTTAGAATAATATGCGGCTGGCGAGGTTTGACCAGGACCGGGGCCCGTCAGCCCAAGTGACAACGGGCCGAAAGATACCGGTGCATAAAAAAGAAATTGCGGGTCATTGATATAAAAATACCCATATCAATAGTAATATAATAGTACACGTGACAGACTTGAAACTTCTTTGTATCATTTCAGGACATTTTTTGCTTTCGTTTCCTTTCCTTATTCATATTTATTAGTATTTTTTTTATAAACATTCATAATAACTATTCAGTATTACTCACTGTTAAAATACGTACAGAACTTGATCCGTCACTCTCACTTATGTTTTTTGGGCTTCTATGAAATATCTCAGGAAGATGTGAGGCCTCTAGCCAGGCCTCGCGTATGCCCACGCATACGCCCACACCTTTTATGCCTGCGCATGGCCCACACCTTGTCTATTTCTAATACATACCTACATAGTTCTCTCTTTTTCTCTCTCTGGCCAAATACTTATTTTTTCCGTCCTTTTTGCGGTCAGAAACATTACACGTTACACTTCAATTTTACTAATATCGCGCCCAAATAAGTTTCATTTCAAAAGTTATACCCAATCAATCATATCAGCCAAAGCACGTCCACCACTGAACAAATGCCTCCCCCATAGAGTTGCACAATTGTGTCGTAATTTTAAGGGGAATTTGCCAGTACTCACCATGCTTCGCCAGGCTTCTCTTTTCCATTGGCCACTCTGTACAAGTGCCCAGGGCCCCGCGGTCCAAGAGGCCCCGTAGTTCCTGCCAGATCACCGATCAATAACAGACATTACCGATAAATTTTTTTTTTACGAAAATCAAACGGTAATTACTGGCAAATATATAGTACTTACTTATAAGCTTTTTTGATATTCTGTCTGGCTGGTGATAACCGACTCAATCATCGAGACATGTTTCCGTTGTTTCAGTATGACGGGTAAAAATGTCTAACAGGACCTGAATTTCTGAATAAATGATTCTATTCTGTTCTATTCAAACAACATTCGGTCGGCCGGTATTCCCCTTTCATGCGCACTTAGGGGTTAGCTGCATTTTCTTTTCGTTCGGGACTGAAAATTAAATCATCTTTCATCTGTTCCGTTTTGTTTTGTGCTCGCGACTGATTCAGTGTAAGAAAGTTTGAAATAATACGAGTATATACTGAATTTAAACATTCACTGGTCTAGTTAAAAAGAACCAACTATCTGATAGATTTACAGGAATATATTTTCTATTAAAGAAAACAAACTTGGAAACACTTTTCTAAATGTAGAAATTGCATTGAGAATCTTTATGCATGCTGATGCAATTGCATGATCGTACCTAAATTCAGCGTTCCCGACGGTCCTTTTCCAAATTGAAAACAATAACAAGTTAATTCAGAAGTACTTCAAGAAAGATTTAATAGTTTGACGCTGGTGCCCATAGAATGTGCCGTGCTCAAAGAAGAAGAAGAAGTTATTGATAATTTTGCTTGTGTGAAATCTAGAAAGATACCTCTTCAATCAAAATAGATTTTTATGGAATAACCTGGTACAGTGAACGCTAATGTGATTGTTAAGAAATAAACAATAAAAGTTTAAAAAAATCTAGAATTTTGCTTACCTAAGTACTCCTTTTGCATGTTGTTAATAAAATTTGTCCTTTGTCACATCATAGACATAGAAGCCCCATTATTCTAAAGTGCCCAGGGCCTCCAACAGGTTAACAACGGCCCTGCGCTTAGCAAGTAGGTTGTTGGACGCAGTATGGCTAACTATTCCACAAAAGGGACGCTGCTGCTCGCCCCTTTGGCTTAGACTCCCTTAGTCGGCTTTTACGACATGCAAGGCGATGGAGTGATGCTATATCTTAATTCGGATACCACACGGAATACCCATTACATTATACCCATCAGTGAATAAAATTCTTATTTTAGTATCACACTACACTACACTACACTAAAGATTTTGCCGTGTGGTGCCGGCTCAGAATGCCACCACCCCATTTCCTCCCATGGGTGTCGTAAAAGTCGACTAAGGGATTAGCCGTAGGATGGGCAGCAGCGTTCTTCAAGTACATTCACAACTCAACTGCGATCGCCAATCCATCTGCCAAGCGTGGCGATTATGGCAATACCCCCCAATGAGCCCACAACACACCCATATCGGTCGTTGTGGTGATCTTTGGGGGAGGCCTGTGTCTAGCAGTGGACTTCATTCGACCGAAATGATGAGACTACAGATTATTTGGCCTAAAAATATTGGCCTGATTGGATTTTGCCCGTAAATGTCGGTAAAACATGTCTTATGTTCGTATTTATATATTACGGTATTACGTAGCAGTATCATGACCCTTTTAAGAACATCGTACTAGTTGGTAACTGAATCATTCTAAATTAATGGTAGCCTAGTTGCCTTCATCATTTCGGCCGAATGAAGTCCACTGCTGGACACAGGCCTCCCCCAAAGATCTCCACAACGACCGATATGGGTGTGTTGTGGGCTCATTGGAGGGTTTTGCCATAATCGCCACGCTTGGCAGACGGATTGGCGATCGCAGTTGAGTTGTCAATATATTCGAAGGACGCTGCTGCCCATCCTCCGGCTAATCCCTTAGTCGACTTTTACGACACCCACGGGAGGAGATGGGGTGGTGGTATTCTGAGCCGGCACCACACAACACAACCACACTAGTTGCCTTAGTCTACACAAATAGATTTATGCTACATAATATAGGCAGGCTCGCGCCATCGCCGTTGTGATTTATCATTCGATCGTTTTCTATGTAAATACTTCACATACTGATCTGATAGCAAGAATAGAACGTATACTAGACCTATGAACTCTCACATAACAATGTGGTGCATTTTAAATGTTTATTAGTTAAACAGGTGGATATTATAACAAGAACGGGTTATAACAGTTTCAGTAGCACCACTCCATCTCCTCCCGTGGATGTCGTAAAATACGACTAAGGGAATCTAAACCAGAGGGATGGGCAGCGGCGTCCCTTCTGTGAAACGGTAGCCATACTGCGCTAACCAACCCAGCTGCCAAGCGTGGTGAGTATTGGAAAATTCCCCCCAAAATGATGACACATTTGTGAAAATATATAAATATTTTATGAAATTGCACATCAGTTCATTGCATTGCATCGTGTCGGTTTTAGTAATTGTTCCGAATTAAGTTAAGTATTATATTTTCTATATAAACCAATTTACGTTCGCAGACAACGGAGAAATGTTTAACATTGCTTTTTTCTTGCTGTATATGAATAATTGAATATGATTGGTAAAATACCATAATATGATATATTATCATGTATTCGTTTCAATAACTACCTATAACTGCACTGCGCGCGACGCGACTTCTCATTTCCGAACCGATTAAGTACCAATACGGATAAAGTGTTTCGTACGATAAATAATTGTTGAAGAGACCAATACGTAGTACGTTAGTTTTAGGTATTTGATGCAATACATAGTTCCAATAACTCTTTACCGTTTATAACACCCACCGTTAGAGATCTTCTGTGGTCAACGATTGGCGGCAAATCGTAAAGCATACGTTACTGAATGACAGACCTAGCGCTCTACAAATCCTAAACTAATGATATAATATACCTTTTTTTATGTGCGGACATCCTCATGGACTTCTTCCGCCTTAGGAAGGGCGGAGGGGCATGCAAACCTCATGGTGTCCTTCCACTTACCTCTAGCTGGGGGTGAGCTGCACGCTTTGTCTGCATTAGACCGCGCCCCTGGCATAATATAATTCATAATTATGTCATTGACTGCCTCCATCTTGTGAGCGAGCCAACGGACAAATGGATATAATGTGTGTTACGTCTAAGAATAAATAACAAAGAATCTTTGCCTAATTATTTTCCAAAAAATATTAATCCATATTACAAATCCTACTCTACCATATTAAAGAAAATAAGCAAATCATTTAAATGTAAATGTGTACGTTTTACAACTAAATCCCAAGTCATATTAAAAAATTAAGCGTTAATAAATTCAAGTCCACTATAAAACAGAAGCTGTGTAGAAAAGGTTTCTATAACAGACTATATGGATGACAAAAATGCTTGGGATTGACCTGCTCTGATGTGCATAGGCTTATATTAACATTTTTGGTATCAATGTATCTAATACCATTACAATAAAATAAAATAAATTGACATTTAAATTGCATAATTTCTTATAATGGATCATATCAATTCATATAATGACATTCAATATTCTATATGACATTTTGTTATTTATTTTTAATGTTATTTTTATGTTTGTTTCATGCATTTAGATTTGATACTGTTTGTTCAGCAGTGAGCGTTCTTCGGCGGCTAAAGGAATTTTTTTTTGTCTTGATGCCTTGGAGTTCAATTTTTAAAGACTATGTTTGCTTGCATACTCGTAAAATGCTTTTCATACCCATTTAATTGTGTTTTGTTCACCCCTCCCCCCTCTCGTCCCGTGGGTGTCGTAAAAGGCGACTATGGGATTACCCCGAGGATGGGCAGCAGCGTCCTTCGACTACATTTGAATGTGAGCACACAACACAAACCCATACCGGTCGTTGTGGCAATCTTTGCCTTAGCCTTCTGTCCAGCAGTGGACGTTTTTCGGTTGAATTGATGATGAATGATGATTGAAAATATTGAAATGTCAAAATCTTGGAACAAATACAAAAATAAAAATGGATGAAATCATCAATTACTTTTATCAAATGTACATTGGACAAAAATATAATAAAATCATAGTCCTTAAGGCTGGGTTACCCACCGCAAAGCTCACGCTCGAGGAGTGGCCTGCGTGTGTAGCGGATCATGGTCGAGTGAATCAGGCAGTAGCTTTGGATATGCTGGCAGAGCATGTTAATTGGAGTGCACTGGTCTCCTTCTTTTAAAAGTCATGCTGCAGAAGAAGACTACAGAGCGGGATCCGAAGGAGGCCAATCCCGAACTTAGAAGGACTAGACGGCGCCAGGGTATCAACTGCCCGGGCGCTCAGGTCCAACACGCCTAAACGCCTAAACCCTCCGCCATCGTTATATGGTGGGGGGTATCGGGTGTCACGGATGTGCAGATTGGGGAGTTCGGGTGGTCATAACAAGCGACCCCCGGGAAGACGGCTGCGCACGTGGTCACATGCCGCTGAGTGCGCAGCACAGCGCACAGCGAGGCGTTAGGGAATCCTTTACAATCTTCTTAAGAAGTTCCTGCGGGCGGCTTTCAACACCCCTGCGCTAGAAGGGTGACCGTCACGCGTAACAGTCATCGCCACCGAGATGTGCCTAAAGGCGTGGCACTAATAGGCGGCACCAGTGTGATCGTACGAGGACCTGGAGCCCACTTTCAGTGCCGAAGATGACCGCTCCGGTGGTTTTAGCCGTTAGGAGTCCGGCCCCTCTGCCCTTCCCCGGGACGGAGGAAGTACACAATGTATCTATATGTATATATAATTATATACTACTACACATGATGTTACTGTGGGTATACAAATTTAAATATCTTGGTCATTCTTTGACCCCTGACCTCAAAGACGATGGTGTTGTTGAGCAAGAGCGGCGAGCGTTGTCGGTAAGAGCGAATATGCTTATTCGACAGTACCTACGTTGCTCAAAAAAAACAGTTTTCATATTGCACAATGCGTATCGCACAATACGTGCTGCCTGGAGGCTAGATATACTCAGAGTATACACAGCGCCTTCGGTGTGCAATATAATAATGCATTTCATCAATTTTATTCGGGTTACTCTTCGGGCTGCTCGCTTCTGAAACGTTCGCGTTCAGGAATGTTCGCGAATTGACAAGTAGAGCAAAGATTTTAACCTTTGAAGTAGAGTGTTTCTTCAATATTATGCGAAACTAACGCACATCACTGGTGCGTAGGGTGTGGGCCAACACCAACAGCAGACCCCGATCGTGAGCAGGCTAGATTGCTAATACGTAATCCTCTTCATTTCATGGGATGGTGCAGCGGTGAGTCACGTAATTCCAATTCTATGGTACAATACAAACACAAAAGATTCTTGCATACTTGTTTTTTAATTCTTTTCTATTGTAAATAAATTAACATTTTTTTATTGTCATTAAGTACCATTAACTAGTTAAGCATTTAACATTTGTAAACATAGAAAGTACTTAATTTACATCGTTAATGTAACTATTGCCGTTTGCCTATCGACTTTAAAAATAAGCGAGGTGTCATCAGAATACAGTAGGTACAATATTACTCGTCTCCCGAGTTGAGAGGTGTAGTGGGTGCGTTATACCGGGTGCTGCCCAGTCTCGGAGGACCGAGCGAGGAAGTTCGCCGTCTCCACAGGAGCGTCGTGCGATCCGTGGCCTTCTACGGGACGCCTGTATGGTCATCCCCGTCGTAGTCGTCCAGCGCTGCAGAAAGAAACTTCACGGTCTGCAGCGCAGAGTGGCTATACGGATCGCACGGGATACACGACAGTGTCCTATGAGGCAGCAACTCTCCTGACATGCTGCCTTTCGACATCAAGGCGGAGACGGATGCGTGGGAACATGATCGGACACGCTCCCTCCGCCAGAGCGGCGAAGACGCGCCTCCAGGGGCGTTGGACAGGCTGAGGCGGCTAGCTCGGCGGCGCGCACTTGGAAAATGGCGTCACCGCCTGCGGATGCGACCAAGCGCGTCGTGGAGGCCGTCCTGCCACTCTTTGGAGCCTGGCTCAGAAGGAGCGAGCACGTCACCTACCGCCTGACGCAGGTGCTCACCGGGCACGGTTGTTTTGGTGCGTACTTGCACAGGATAAGACGCGAGGTCACGGCACAGTGCCACCACTGTGGAGACGATCAGGATACCGCACAGCACACATTCGGAGAGTGCCCTGCGTGGACTGCCGAGCGGCGGATCCCGGTCGATCGGATCGGGCAAGATCTCTCTTTACCAGCAGTAGTGTCGGCTATGCTGGCAGAGCATGAAAATTGGAGTGCTGTGGTCTCCTTCTGTGAGAGCGTAATGCTCCTGAAGGAGGTCGCAGAACGGGATCGGGAGAGGGCCGATCCCGCTCGGAGGAGGAGGACACGGAGCCGGGGTAACAACCGCTGCGGTGCCCGTGTCCAACACGCCTGAGCCCTCTGTCGTCTTATATGGCATGAGGGGCCTTGGGGGTCGCGAGCACGCTTATTGGGAAATCTGCGTGCTCATACTGTCATGCACTGCTCATGCTGTCTTCCCGGGGGTCGCTCGGACCCCCGGGAAGACAGCGGTGTGCTTGTGGTCACGTACCGCTGTGTGCGTAGCACAACGCATAGAGAGGCTTCGGGGGAATCCTTTACAATTCGCTTGAGAGATGCCTGGGGGGTGGCCTCTTTACAGTCGCCTTCCCTCCGCTAGAGCGGATGACCGCCTTACAGTCATCCCCTCCGAGATGTGCCTAAAGGCGTGGCACCAATGGGTGGCTCTAGATGGAGATCTTTCGAGTTCCTGGAGCCTCCCTTCGATGCCGACGATGATCACTCCGGTGGTTTTAGCCGGTTGGAGCCTCCCTTAGGTGCCGAAGATGACCGCTCGAGTGGTTTTAGCCAGTAGGAGTCCGGCATACTCCTACGCCCTTCCCCGGGGTGAAGGAAGTTCATGAAGAATTTCCACTGGGCACCAATAAAAAAAAGGAGTCCGGCATGCCCCTTCGCATGCATGCATATAAAAATAAATCCTCAATGCGCCTAATGAAATATATCATCTTCAAAAAATCACTTATAATGGAACCCCTCTGGGCAGTCGTTATCTCACCATGGGATAAGATTAATCCTGGAGAACCGATTAATGAAGCAGATTGATTTCTTCCTACCATTCGATATAAAAAAAAATATAATAAGAAAAAACAAAGTATACTAAGAAGCTTACAGAACGCAGGGCAGTATGTGGCGAGCTGAATGTGAGTGGTGACACTGCGTACCCGAATGCTCCAGAGAGTCGGTCAAGGCCTCGTCTCCGGCTCGCCTTTATTGGTTGGTTGGAGTAGCACCCCATGAGTGAGAGTGAAACCGGTGCCGCACCTCTCTACACCCCTATCCGCTCACACCGGTGTTGCTCCTTGTCGCCTGTAGTGGTGGCCACTTAGGGGGCCCATCTTGTGAGTTGCAAGTCACCGTCTGCCACAGAATTTCACTTTAAAGGTTGAAAGGCAGACGCTGTTGTTTCCGTTTTTAGAAGCATTTAGCACCCATTACAATAGGCCTTAGAATTGTAATTTCCATCTTATACAATAGTTTACACCTCCGGGGACAATCCGAGACTGCCTTTTATAGTGTAGCCATAGAGAGTCCCCGGTTAGTGTCCCATTACATTATAGATTAAAATTCTATAAAGGGCCTCTGCGTGTTGGACCCATACATTTATGTGCACCATAGAAATTTTACTTTCCTTCAACTTTCACGCTGAATGATTGAGAAAATGCACATGTAAATAACACCAAAATAAAAATATTTAAGAAGCGAAAGGGTTGAAGCATGTGGCGTTAAGTCATTTCTGTCAACCTTCCGGGAAGACGGTGTAGTATTATATACAGTATTATGTTTGTATGAACATAAAAAAAAACAAGTTTTAAATAGCAGTTCATGTAAAAAGCTTCAACCTATAACGCTACCTTGACTGGACGTCTAGACTGTATATACCATACAGGCATTGATCGATGACGGGCGTGCGGGTAGTGAAAAAAAGACCGAGATCGCTACTTTACATCACATGAAACAAACAAATTGTTGCAATCTCCAGAATAAAGCACTAATGGACCAACCACAATAATGTGAAAATTATCGAAACTTCGTCATCATCATATCAGCTGAAGGACATCACTGCGGAACAAAGGCGCCCCCCATAGATTTCCACAAAGACCTGTTATATGCCGCCCGCATCCAATGAATCCCAGCTCCTGGCATAATATCGATATTTAATGCAGTACAAAACAGTTCCTAACTTCGAGCTACGCGGTACCGTTAGATAATATTTTGGTGCTTCATTATCTTTATAATGGTTTTCATATTGATCGATACACATACCTGACTAAGCATTAACTTACATATTAAAGCGTACTGCGTCTACTGCTTTAGTATATGTATACGTATATTTTATCCTGATACCAATCCCTGCTAGGCATGTAATGCAGTCTTTACTAACACTGACTATTCCTAGATTTATCGTTTACCGTTCATGCAAATATACATTGTTTGAAAGCTAGTATATACTAGGCCGTGTGCTTACTGGGAAAAGGATAGCCCCTATCTCGCGTGGGCATCCTAAAAAGAGCTTATTTATTTGTAGATTTGTACTTTTTATGCACAATGATGGTTCACAAGGCGGACTTAATGCTATGTGGCATTCTCTGCCAGTCAATCATTTGGGTCAGGGACTGAATAACCGCAAAATATTGGTAGTTTAATAAAGCGGTAATCGTGATACCTTTTTACCAACGGTACCGAAATATCATATAATTCGGTACCGGTATATTTACAGGTATGATTTCAGGTTGTATTTTACTACCGCTATGATAAATGTTTAACCGATAATATTTAAGTACCCGTATAGTGACGCCGGTTTTATGTTTTAGATGGTGTATATATTAACATATATACATATATGTCTATGCATTATTACGACTGTCAAAACTAAAATGCACAAATTCAGCCAGAATAATAACAAAATTGCAATAATATGAGCGAGCGGAAAATATTATTAGATGAAAAAAACTTCAATCGGTGGCAACACTTCCCTCCCGCATCATGCCTGTGGTGTGATTTCGGTAGCGAAATCGTAAAGCGGTTGGACAAAGGTGCAGGTTCAGATTATGATAACTCTTTTGTACCGGTATGATAGCGGTGTTTGGAACCGGTATTGTCTACCGCTTTCAGTCCCTGATTTGGGTTAAAAAATTATCTACATACAATACGTACTATTTATCATTACATATAACCACGCCCATGATTGTCGATTAGGATTGCAGCGATTACAAATAGTACTCCCGAACTTCGCGTTTGAAAGAAAATTGACTTGGAGCTTTTTTATATCAAGGGAAAGCACGTTCTATAGTTGATGAGACAGCAAAGGAATTAGAAATAAAACCTGTACGATAAGAAGGAATCTGAAGAATTAAATTCTCGGCAACACGCAGGTTACAGCGGCCAATACTAGAAAATATATTTTAAGGTAATCAACGGGAGGTGCACCAGTGTCCTGTGTGCCAAAAACAACATAATGCGCTCGAAAATCCACCTACCAAGAGAAGATGTTGTACTTTTTTTATCTTGATATTTTACAAGGTTTTGTACATCACAATGACTATATCATCATGCATTATTTTAATTATAACGGTGATTATAAATTGACTCCTAGTTATATTGTTTCAACAACATTATCTACATGTTTCTCTATTACACGGGTTTATATCCCCTGTAAGGTCCCGGTCTTTTGATAGGCTTACGCGGGGACATGGGTCCAACACGCAGAGGCCCTTTAGAGAATTTTAATTTATAATGTAATGGGACACTAACTGGAACTCTACATGGCTGCACTATAAAATGCAGTCTCGGATTGTCCCTGGAGGTGTAAAACTATTGTATGAAATGGAGACTACAACTATAAGGTATATTGTAATGGGTGCTAAATGGATTGAATACTTTGAAAAACGGCATATGCCTTGCCACTTGTAAATTAAATTCTGTGGCAGACGGGGACTTGCCACTCACAAGATGGACGCCCTTAATAGCCACCACTGCAGGCGACAGAGAGCAATACGAGCGGCTCAGAGTATCGAGAGGTGCGGCACCGGTTTCACCAACGCGCGTCTGGAAGACTCGGAGCTGGGTTCTCCGTTATTAGCCATTAGACACTTCCACCCCCCGAGCATAAGGTTCTGGTGGCCCGCCTCTGATCAGCTAACTAAGGCAAAACATAGCTGAAAATCCTGCAGGTACTCATGGGGTTCAACTCCAGCCGACCAATAAAGGCAAACCGGAGACGAGGCCCTGACCGACTCTCTGGGACATTCGAGTACGCAGTGTCACCACTCACATACAGCCCAAAGCCACAAGCTACCCTGCGTTCTTTGAGCTTCTTAATAGATCTCCTTATGACATACTTTTTTGTAACAAAAGGGAGGAAGAATTGAGAAATTGTTATTATAAATTACCAGGCAGGCAGTTGAAACAACTTATAGGTGCCTGTACCCTGCTATTAACCACTAGATTCTATTTCTTGCAGCTAAGAAGAGATTTGTCAAGTTCACATACAATATAAGGGTAACAGTTGGTGCAGAGACTGCGCCTTTTGGGAGTTTATTCCACGCTCTGATTATCTGGCTGCTTAGAAAGTGTTGCCGTGTGGTGCATGGCTCAGAATGCCACTACCCCATTTCATCCCGTGGGTGTCGTAAAAGTCGACTAAGGCTTTAACCGGAGAATGGGCAGCGCGTCCTTCAAGTACATTAACAACTCAATTGCGATCGCTAACCCGTCTGCCAAGTGTGGCGATTATGGCAAGACCCCCCAATGAGCACACAACACACCCACACCCGTTGTGGTGATCTATGGGAGAGGCCTGTGTCCAGCAGTGGACTTCATTCGGCCGAAATGATAAGTATTTTAGCGTACGTGCGAAGGTCGTAATGCCCAAAGTATGTACAGTGGGTTGCCAAATTATTAGGGTCAAGCAAATCTATACAAATAAATAAAATTGAAGTGTCTGTTTGTAATGTCAAAATAACAGCTTTTTAATAAATGCATATGAAAGTATATACGGGACACATAACAAAAAAACAATTTTTATTTTTTTTGTCTGTCTGTCTGTCTGTCTGTTTGTTCCGGGTAATCTCCGAAACGACTGGACCGATTTTGACGGGACTTTCACTGGCAGATAGCTGATATTATAAGGAATAACTTAGGCTACTTTAATTTAAGAAAAATAATTAGGGTTCCGCGCAAAAAAATAAAAACCCTTGAAATCTAATATTTTTTTCTATGTCAAGTGTCTATATTGAAGTACTCTAAATCCCTTTTAAATTAAACGCGGGTGAAACCGCGGGTCCCAGCTAGTATTTTATAAATTTGTTAGTTTAGATGCACGTGGTTTTAGTTTTAAGTGCGTTAGCGTTTCATGAATAATTTTTTTACATTCATCGCGTTTCAGTACCTGAGATTTTAAGTGGATGCAGACAATTTAGGGATATTCTTTTTTTCTAAAAATGTTTTACTAACGGGAGAGCTGCAGTGTGCTCTACACTGCAGCTCACACACTGTCACGTGTCGCAGAGCATTTAGCGTTAAGCATTTAAGCGAATAATTTTCATATTTACTCGATAAATACGGTTATAATGTGAGTATTATATTATTTTTGTTATAAAAATTTATTAATAATGCAAATATTGTAATATATTTTTTATTTTTACGGTGTCGAAGGAAAAGTCTCCTGAACCCATAAAGGATCACTCGTGTGTCTGTCTGTCTGTCTGTCTGTCCATCTGTCACAGCCAATTTGTTCCGAATCTACTGGACCGATTAAATTGAAATTAGGTACACATATGGTCTTAAAATAACACGGTAAATCTTTCAATGTTGTGCGTACAAACTTACGTTTGCAGTTGGAATGTATAGGATAACATATTTTTCAACTACAATATTAAGTTGTTCTCAGGATAAATTGTTGTTACAAGACTGAATTAAACAATAGACAATATATTCAGCAATTTCCCTCTACAATCCGGTACCATACATACATTTTCAGGAACGACAAACAAATTTGGCCAGAGTTAAAATAAATATTAAAATAACATGGTATATAACATATTCATCGTACGGAACCCTCTCCACGCGAGTTCAACTCGCACTTGGCCGGTTTTATTTAAATTCTTTGTGTTACAGCATGGGTTGAAAATGACGATTGACTCCAAGAAAAAATTGGAGATCAGAACCTTTCTCCAGCGCACTAATAATTCCCAAAGGAATATAAGTAGCAGATATTACAAAAGTTTCTAAGTATGCAGTAAATAAAATAAAATATATGTAGGCTTGCTTTTAGCCACTTTCGCCTAAAAAAGGGACCAGTGACAGAAAATGGCCGACACGTGCAGATAGAAAAAATCGGGACCTCTGTCCTGATTTTTTCTACCTGAACTCAGAACAACTCCACGGTTCCTGCGATCCTTTAAAGTTGTAAGCTTCAAAGATTCCAAGCGTTCCTCATACGGTCGCCGCTTTAGTAATCGTGGTGTTTTAGTATTTTTGGTTTATTAGTTAAAACAATATATCATTCTAGCCGCAACAGAGTTGGGTTCTGCTAGAATGCTATGAAAAGCACCAACATCTAAAAAAAAAAATTGAATATATTTATCATTTGTTCTCTCTTGTTAGCATTACGGATACACTGCATTAGCAGGTGTTGCAAATCATCAACTTTTCCACATAACATAGCGATGATCAAAATGTCCCTATGCTTGTAGCAGTCATTGGAAGGTGCATATTCAGTAGACATTTACGCAATGATGTGTCCATGATGATGAGCTCAACGTTTTAAAATTGTTTGTCGAGAACAACTCTCAGTGCAGTCTTATACAACGACTGCCTGTGCCCCACGGTTTCACCCGCCGTTTAATTTAAAAGAAGAACAGTTTCAGGGAAATGTCGTCCCCCTGTGTCACACCTCTGCGCAATGGAATTGCCCCGTACTCTCTTCATGCAATCGGACCAATATGGTGGCGTTCCTGTATAAGCACTTCAACACTTCTATGTACCGATAATCAAAATTGTAACTCACAAATATTTAGCAACATTCAGACAATACATAATGTGTATGTGTCTATTAAATTAAACTATATGTTATAGCTTGCGCCTTTTAACTAACTGGTAGTTGATAATGACATGAAAAAAGACTCATCGATATAAATAAAGATATAAACTACAATATTACATTATATTTAATTTATTTTATTTATGATATTATTTATTGTACACCAGTTAATAAAAAATGCAATAAAATATAGAGCACAATAGGCGGCCTTATCGCACACGGCGATTTCTTCCAGGCAACCTTATTTTGGAACTTTTCAGGTTTTTCGTTTCTTTTTCAGTGGCGCTATAAGTATCGGCTTTTATTTATACATTGCCTTTGCTATCATTTGTTTCAAAAAAGTCGGTAAAAAGGACATGGGTGGTTTTGGGCCCGATCTGTTACAGAAATGAAACCTTAACTAAAATTAATGTATATTTTTATATTTCCTTTCACTATTTATCTTTGAGATATACAATTAAATAAAAAGTGCAAAGAAATAAGAAAACAACATGAATAAACCAGTGACATTTCAATGAAACGCATACTATTGCCTTGTGCCAAATACGTAAAAAAAGTTCTCTTCTTCTTCTTCTCTTAGACTATGGCTTCTGAAGAGAGTATCTTCCACAGTTTCGCCAATGTCAAGTAAAAGGCAACGTCGTACGGTGTTTAGAATAATGAATCTTTACATACTCATAAAACATTTCTCAAAAATTATATTAAATATGTGGGCAACGGTTCAATCTTTCCAAAAAGTTCTCTTGGATACCAATTTTTCTGGAATATTGCGAACAATTCCTTAATTACGTGTATCGATACGTATAGGTATTATTTATGTGATAAAATAAACGACAGTAGCTATTGGATCATACCGCCATACCTGTCACAAGAACGAGGATTACACTTAAACGTAATTGAGAATAAAAAAAAAAAATGTTGTAATTCAATACTCATGAAATACCCTATCACACCATACCAATTTCTTAAATATAACGACAAACATAATTCGGGGACAAAATTGCCAGTCTCCTTTGTGTATTTGCATATATACAGTATTTTATTTCTTTTACGTTAGATATACATTCTGATAAGTGCGATTAAGATTACATTGATATTGTATAACTCGACAGACTACATTTCTCGAACTTGCCGATCTACGCATAATTATTTAACAAAAGTATTTCGTGTGTCAATTTTGAAATCTAATTATGACTCATAATAATCTCTCTCATTAAATGATGCCAGTGATATATTACAAAGTCTAAACAAACAGATAACATAAAACAGTCTCATTACAAACATGGTTCAAGAGAATATTGTGAGCTAAAATACACCGGGAAGCAACTGCAACGGTGATGAATACAAGAGAGCCAGCTAGCGGTGTGGTACGAAATTTAATCTACCCCTGTCTGCCACCCGATGCCCCCACGCCTCCCTACGTAGCACCAAACACTTAGGTATCTACGTATATCTACACATATCTGTATTATACGAACAAATAATTTATTCATACTAATGCGCGTCTTTGATGGGTATACACACGCGTAATTACTATGATATAGAAGTTTGTTTTTCGCCGACGTTACCATGTGAACGATTAATACGCCCATAGCCAGTGACTAGGTACGGAAAGATACGACCGACCACGACGGGGTGGCGGCGCGGCGAGGCGCTTGGGTGACCTACCTACGTACTAGGTAGTAGGTATGTCCTACACAAGGACCAGGCAACGGCGGCGCGCGGCGGTGCTGTAGCCAACCGTTAGAATTGAGATAAAAAACTGGTTACATACAATATGAACAAAAACTTGTTCGATTGTGTGAACGCTGGTGTACTTCTGTGAATTAGACGGTTGCAGTTGTTGGGAATACATGTAGATACTTATTTATTTCATTTATTATTTGAGATAGCGTCTTGCCTAATAAGGATGAATATTGGTTGCCGTGTGGTGTCGGCTCAGAATGCCACCACGTCATCTCCTCCCATGGATGTCGTAAAAGTCGGCAGCAGCGTCCTTCGAGTACATTAACAACTCAACTGGGATCACCAACCCGCCTGCCAAGCGTGGCGATTATGGCAAAACCCCCCAATGAGCCCACAACACATCCATATCGGTGGTTGTGGTGATCTTTGGGGGAGGCCTGTGTCCAGCAGTGGACTTCATTCGGCCGAAATGATGATTGGTTTATTTAGTCTGAAGTCGAAAAATATAATTTTATCTCTGTATCTGCATTCTGATGAGTGTACGCTTACTTACGCCACCAAACTGGCAACTGCAATGTAGAGTCTATTATATGTAAGCATTTATCTGAGGTGTATTATTCCTTTGCAATTAAAACTGCCGTGTGCCGTGTGGTGCCGGCTCAGAATGCCACCACCCCATCTCCTCACGTGGGTGTCGTAAAAGTCGACTAAGGGATTAGCCGGAGGATGGGCAGCAGCGTCCTTCGAGTACATTAACAACTCAACTGCGATCGCCAACCCGTCTGCCAAGCGTGGCGATTATGGCAAAACCCCCCAATGAGCCCACAACACATCCATATCGGTCGTTGTGGACATCTTTGGGGAGGCCTGTGTCCAGCAGTGGACTTCATTCGGCCGAAATGATGATGATGAATTAAAACTATCAACACGGTAGTAAGGTATAACATACACCTTCCAGCGCTGCAGAAACAAACATCACGGTCTGCAGCGCATAGTGGCTATACGGATCGCACGGGGATACAGGACAGTGTCCTACGAGGCGGCAACTCTCCTGGCACGCTTTCCGCCGTTCGACATCCAGGCGGAGACGGATGCGTGGGTCTACGACCAGACACGCTCTCTCCGCCAAAGTGGGGAAGGCGTGCCTTCAGGGGCGTTCGACAGACTGAGGCGGCTGGCTCGACGGCGCGCACTCGAGATGTGGCGACATCGCCCTCGGTCGCAGTTCGCGACGAAGCGCATCGTCGAGTCCATCGTGCCGCTCTTCGGAGCCTGGCTCAGAAGGAGCGAGCGCGTCACCTACCGTCTGACGCAGGTATTCACCGGTCACGGTTGTTTCGGTGCATACCTGCACAGAATAGGACGCGAGGTTACGGCACAGTGCCACTATTGTGGAAGCGACCAGGATACCACACAGCACACGCTCGAGGAGTGCCCTGCGTGGGCGGCCGAGCGGCGGATCCTGGTCGATCAGATCGGGCAAGATCTCTCTCTGCCGGCAGTAGTGTCGGCTATGTTGGCAGAGCATGAAAATTGGAGTGCAGTGGTCTCCTTCTGCGAGAGCGTCATGCTCCAGAAGGAGACTGCAGAGCGGGATCGGGAGAGGGCTGATCCCGCACGGAGAAGGACGAGACGGCGCCGGGACAACAACCGTCCCGGCTCCCAAGTCCAACACGCCTGAGCCCCCTGCCGTCACTACATGGTGGGGGGTCGGGGGACCCTCGGGGGTCGCGGGCGCGCAGATTGGGGAGTCTGCGTTCTCACACCGAGCGACCCCCGGGAAGACGGTGGCGCGCACGCGGTCACGTGCCGCCGTTTGCGCAGCACAGCGCAAAGCGAGGCTTGGGGGGATCCTTTACAATCCTCCCCGAGAAGTACCTGGGGGGGCGACCATTTTACAGTCGCCTTCCCTCCGCTAGAGGGGGTGACCGCTTTACAGTCATCCCCTCCGTGATGTGCCTAAAGGCGTGGCACCAATGGGCGGCTCTAGTGTGATCTTACGAGGACCTGGAGCCCCCCTTCGGTGCCGAAGATGACTGCTCCAGTGGTTTTAGCCGGTAGGAGTCCGGCATACCCCTTCGCCCTTCCCCGGGGTGAAGGAAGTTCCATGTAGAATTTCCACTAGACATCAATAAAAAAAAAATTAAAACAAAAGGTATAACATACACCTATATCCTACATAAATAATGCGTTAAGTATTATAATCGAGCATAAGATATAATATTTATCAATTTATTTTGAATAGTAAAGTTTATCGCAGCTATCTAGACTCTCCTTGATGACGAATACATAATGTTGTTATCAATAAATTAATGTTGATTATGTCATAAAAAGTAACTTTTAATTCAGCATCGTGGTTTCCAGCGTATGCTATGTAAATTACAGACAGAGTGGGACCGCACTATACTAGCATCACCTTCGCTCTCCGCGAAAGCCTCCTGAAAATATCTATTGATTATCGTATACGTGCGGGTTGGTATGTATAGTCAGCCACCTCGCCCTGTATTATGTCGACTGCCGTCGAGTGCCAATTTATTTGAAGAATGCTCGGAGTGAGGCGAGCACACTGTACGCCGCTGCAGTGACGTTACCATATCACGTCATGCCCACCTACGTTGACCTGCTCGAGTAAACAGATTGCCAATGTGTATACTATGGCAGGTATTATTAATAGTACTCCCGGACGATTAACCTACAGTATTAAGAACGGAAAAAATTCTGAAATGTATATTCATGGAGATTAGAATTACGAATCGTGTGGTTATTTGTTTAATTTATTTATATAATATTAAAGGTTAGTTACGTTGAGTATGCATATATATATTTAAAGTTGCGTGATACGGGTATATAATCATCAGCGTGGTGACTTTACGTACATAGCCATGATGACATGACGTACATTTATGTCGGTCGAGACTTGTCGAGCTAGCCCGAGAGTAAAATGTTAAGAACCTGTGTTGCCAGCTTTAGCTTTCCCTTGTTGAAGGGAAATTTAATTTATACTTTAAAAGTATATATACAATACATACACCAATACATAATATCTATATATATACAAATAAAAACACACAAATAAAAGCAGAATTGTTATTGGATTAAAGGCTTTACTGAATGTATATCTGAGGGATCATAGTTTTAAAGTGTTTTAAATCTATGTATGAATGTATTTGTAAAATGATTCTTTTTTCTTTTCATAGAAATTACTTATGCCGTTTATTCAATCATCAGTTGCCGCAACAGAAACCAAAAAAAAAACCCTTTTAATTATTACAATCTTTGCCAGCGGAATAGTCAAGTACGACTTGTAAAACTTGATAATTTTACGACATCTTTATCTATTCAGTCTAAGCTGTATTTCAGCCGCTTTTCAAGCGATTGAGATCATAAATTTCTTAGGTTTAATGTTAGGCTATGAAAACTGTGAGCTATGTAACATTAATCCTTTTTTTTTTTTTTTTTTTTTATTGATGTCCAGTGGAAATTCTACATGGAACTTCCTTCACCCCGGGGAAGGGCGAAGGGGTATGCCGGACTCCTACCGGCTAAAACCACTGGAGCGGTCATCTTCGGCACCGAAGGGAGGCTCCAGGTCCTCGTAAGATCACACTAGAGCCGCCCATTGGTGCCACGCCTTTAGGCACATCACGGAAGGGATGACTGTAAAGCGGTCACCCCCTCTAGCGGAGGGAAGGCGACTGTAAAAAGGTCGCCCCCTCAGGCACTTCTCGGGGAGGATTGTAAAGGATCCCCCCAAGCCTCGCTTTGCGCTGTGCAGCGCACACGGCGGCACGTGACCACGTGCGCACCACCGTCTTCCCGGGGGTCGCTCGGTGTGAGCACGCAGACTCCCCAATCTGCGCACCCGCGACCCCCGTGGCCCCCCACCATGAATTGGAGGCAGGGGGCTCAGGCGTGTTGGACTTGGGAGCCGGGACGGTTGTTGCCCCGGCGCCGTCTCGTCCTTCTCCGTGCGGGATCGGCCCTCTCCCGATCCCGCTCTGCAGTCTCCTTCTGCAACATGACGCTCTCGCAGAACGAGACCACTGCACTCCAATTTTCATGCTCTGCCAACATAGCCGACACTACTGCCGGCAGAGAGAGATCTTGCCCGATCCGGTCGACCAGGATTCGCCGCTCGGCCGCCCACGCAGGGCACTCCTCGAGCGTGTGCTGTGCGGTGTCCTGGTCGCTTCCACAATGGTGGCACTGTGCCGTAACCTCGCGTCCTATTCTGTGCAGGTATGCACCGAAACAACCGTGACCGGTGAACACCTGCGTCAGACGGTAGGTGACGCGCTCGCTCCTTTGGAGCCAGGCTCCGAAGAGCGGCAGGATGGCCTCAACGACGCGCTTGGTCGCAAACTGCAACCGTAGGCGATGACGCCACATCTCGAGTGCGCGCCGTCGAGCCAGCCGCCTCAGTCTGTCGAACGCCCCTGAAGGCACGCCTTCCCCACTTTGGCGGAGAGAGCGTGTCTGGTCGTAGACCCACGCATCCATCTCCGCCTGGATGTCGAAAGGCGGAAAGCGTGCCAGGAGAGTTGCCGCCTCGTAGGACACTGTCCTGTATCCCCGTGCAATCCATATAGCCACTCTGCGCTGCAGACTGTGAAGGTTGTTTCTGCAGCGCTGGACGCCTGACAGCCGGGATGACCATACAGGCGCCCCGTAGAGGGCCACAGACCGCACGACGCCCCCGTAGAGACGGCGAACTTCCTCGCTCGGTCCCCCGAGATTGGGCAGCACCCGGTGTAATGCACCCACTACCCTCTCGACTCGGGGGACGAGGCGCGCGAAGTGCTCTTCGAAGCCCCAACGACTGTCCAGGGTGAGCCCCAGGTACTTCATGTACTGGCCCACCCTGATTTGCGCGTCACCAACGCGTATCCACGAACTGGGTGGTTCTCTACTCCGCGGCAGATGTAACATTAATCCTATCGAAATCTATTCTACTATTCTTACGTGCTGAGTGAGGTAACAAACAGACGATTAATATAATTAAAAAAATATTTCATTGTATACTCTCAGTCCTTTACAATTGGATTATATATTATATTCATCTGTACTCACAACATACTATATATTTTGGCCTCTATTATAACTAGAAATAAAGATTCTGACACCTGCAAAGTCCAGGTTAATGCAAAGTGCATTATTTGATAATAAGCATAATAGCACTTGGATCTTGGCTACTATGCCAGTTCAGTACAGCTTAAATTTTTCATTCAGACTCAATAGACAGTCTTTACATTCTGACCGAGGGTCTTAGATGATCTTAATCTAAACCGATTTCTTAGAAAGTAAAATAATAACAGTTGAATAGAGTATAGTGAAATATTTAATCAATAATAATATTTAAACCCCATTTTAAACTTGGTTGCTTCAAACGTAACAGTTCGGTTACTGTACCAGAAATGTGGGAATAGATAGTTGATTACAATACGATAGTGTACTCTATCATACTATCAATGTAAACAATAGTAGGATTTAACGCGTTAAAGAAATCTGTAAACTGTCCAAAATACAAATACCTACAAAACGTAATAAGGTTTAACTGTAGTAAGTACACATTATTTAACAACTTTTTTTTTATTGTGTGAATCCTACCGGCTAAAACCACTGGAGCAGTCATCTTCGGCACCGAAAGGGGGCTCCAGGTCCTCGGAAGATCACACAATTAATATTTTATAAAAATATTATGTGCCGTTGCAGCAAGTACTCTAGTAAGGTCGTAATAGTGATTTTGGGTTGTGGTTGTTTATTTGTGCTATGGCATGGTACAGATGTTCAAGGTTTAACAGTGGTTATTATTTATAATATGATGTGTATTTTAATAATAATATTAATTATTATTTAATAATATAATAATTTCGATAACATTTTAATTTAATTAAAATGTTATCGAAATTACTGCCGTGTTGTAACATGTTTCTCCGGAACTCTACAATTAAACAAGTATAAATAATCATAGATAACAATAAACGATACAGTCTAGTTGCACTAGCACTCGACGCATCCACTCAAAAAAGTATTCACACACGATATTTTTGTTACAAAAATGTAATAATAGTATGGGAATTTAATAATCACCATGTTGGCATTACTGTATTCACAATAAACGGAACGCGCTTGCGCGAGCTCAGCGGGTGGACGCGGCGCGGAGTCGCAAGGCCGGGGTGCGACGTAAGGGGAAGGGTAACGTCACGTCGAACAACGCAGCCCATACGCTACTAAATTCAGAAGATCCCTCCGCATACCCCGTCTGCATGTGTTATGGGGACTATTGCATTATTCCAGGTTAAAACTTGCCTGCGTCGCCCGAGTCGTTCGACGCGATTACCCGAGATGGGAACTGTGAGATCGGTAGTAAAAGTGGCCTCTCTCTGGCTCTAAGCTAGTGCAGTGATTATATTACGTTAAATATTTTGTTTATAAGTGAAGTCCTGTGAAGTACGAATATCCCAGAAAGTGAATAGACTTAACGCTGGCTTGAAACGAAACTTAAACGCCATATAAAAAGACTGCAACGCAAAAGTCGCTGTCAAAATAAGGCGGAAAATAAATAAATAGGGTTAAAACACAACGGCACGCTACAAATAGTGATATAAAGAGAACCTTATTGCTGTGTCGAATTAGAACGAATTTTGCGTAGCAGAATTACAGTTGATGACGGAATTGCTGAAAAAAATATTATGCTTACTAATATTTATTGATGATGAGAGTGGAAACCGGTGATCATATTAATTGTGTCTGTGTAATCATCATGAAACGAGGAATCCGCTGGCGTTCTCGAGCGTATTGGTGGAGTTAGTCGAGGCCACAGCCTTTTGAAATAGGTACCGGTTTTGAATTATCATTTTGTTTGATTTATAAGACTGCTCAGTTCAGGCGGGTGCAGGTGGCATGCACTCCTCTATCGCAACCATTACTCCTAACGTATTTACAATAATAACTGAAGATAGCAACACAGATTTTAGACATTGTTTAATAATATACTAACAGGTACAGTCAGGAACGAAAATGGGTAAACAGTGAAATATAAAACTTTTGTACGCTGACCATGAACACTGTAAAGAGTGCAAAACGTCATGTCGGGAAGAGAAAAACATGAAATAATAATAGGTATTGCTTATCATGTGCCCATAATGCGTTTACTGTACGTATGTAGGATTTAGGTACATATATTATAGGTATACATCATATTATTAATATCGCGACCAGTCGAGACCCGTAAGTTTTCCCAGGATTTCTGTAGCAGATCTCATTATCATCATCATCATCATGTCGGCCAAAAGATATCCACTGCTGAATAAAGGCCAACTTTCCACAATAAGCAGACCTCGTACGTCCAAAACTTGATGTCTTTAGAGGAGAAAAACAATAACTGTCTTAAAAAAGAAAAAAGAGAAGGGGCATTTGCCCTGCAGTATGACAGCTGCAGGCTGATATTACATTATTTTATATGTATATTTTTACACAAAACACGGTACCACTGTACCACGGTACGGTAGTATTTTTAGGGTTCCGAACATCCGGAGGAAAAAACGGCGGAACCCTTATAGGATCACTCGTATGTCTGTCTGTTTGCCACAGCCAATTTGCTCCGAACCTACTTGACCGATTAAGTTGAAATTTTGTATACATATAGATTTTTGCAACCCAAACACGGACGTGTAACGTAAATAAATGAATTTCGAACCCTTATCTCGGAAGCTACTGAACCTAAAATATAAAAAAATATATAGTTAATAGCTCTTTACCTATAGATTACAGGAAAACCTATAAGAAGTATATGGTCTTGAAATAACATGGTAAATCTTTCAATATTGTGCGTACAAACTCACGTTTGCGGTTGGAATGTCTGTCAAAATCTGTTTTTCAACTATGATGTTAAGTTTGTTCTTGGGATAAGTAGTTGGTACAAAACCGAATTCAACAATATACAATAGATTCAGCAATTTCGGAACCCTCTCCACGCGAGTTCAACTCGCACTTGTCCGGTTTTTATTTTAACAATAAGTTTTTCTTGCCTCTCTTTGTTTGATGTAGGTATATGACTTGCGAGGTCTAATTTACATATTATATGAATCGCCTAAAAATCTACAATTAGTACATTATTAACAGGGATATAATATAAACAGATTAGAAACCCAACTTCGAACTATGGCCGTATCATCAACATGTTTTGTAAACAGCCTATTTATTATAATTATTTTTTTGCAGATTCACCAGATTTCATGCCATGGAGAACGCTAAATCAGGATTAGGCGTATTGGTGAAAGAGCAGCCCGATGAAGATAAAACTGAATATAATAAAGACCCAGTTGCAGAACAGAAAGAGGACGATGATTTCGTTGTGATAGAAGATGTAAAATGTAGTGACAGTGATGCTCATAGTGAGGACCTTAGCTCTAATGATGAACAAAGTCACGTAATCAATAGTAGTAACTCTCAGTTTTATGAGAATAGTGACAGTAAAATAGACAATGCATTAAAAATAGATGACAATGATACTCTAAGTGACATAGACGATATTAAAACGGACAGTGCTTCTGCTGACAGTGAAGATTCTGCTCTTGGTAGTTTACCATCAGATAGTGCTCTCAACGACAGGGAAGAAGAAGCTCAAGAAAGGTCGGAAGGTAGTGATTCAGGCTTTGGATCAGAAGTTATTGATGATCCAAAAGTACCAAGCTTCAACCTTGCACTTCCATGCACAAGTAGCCTAATGAGTGTGAAATCATCAGATGATTTAAACCACAATATTGAACATTTCAGCAAAAGTAGTAATCAGAATAATTTCGAGAATGGCCATAACTCTATAGCACAAATTAAAACGCCCCTCAAAAGTAGTCTTAAAAGAAAATTTTGTGATGATAACAAAAACGAACCACAGCCAAAAAAAAGAAAAGAAAGTATTACATTCGATAATGTTACTGTATTTTACTTTCCCAGAGCTCAAGGATTTTCATGTGTTCCATCACAAGGAGGGTCAACATTAGGAATGGAATGGGAACATTCTCATATACAAAAGTTTACTCTAGCTGAACACGCTTTAGAACAGAGAAGATTACATAGACAAATATTGCAGCAACTAAAAAGTGAGCGTCATTCGTTACAAGGCGTTTCACTTTCTTCGAGTGAAGACAGTGACACTGAAGAAGAAGCAAGTGATATTTCTGAATCAGAGCTAGATTTAGATAGTTATTTTTTTCTGCAACCTGTTCCAACCAGACAAAGAAGAGCCCTGTTACGTGCAGCTGGTGTAAGAAAAATCGAGGGCTATGAAAAAGATGAATGTAGAGATATAAGGACATCGCGTGAATTCTGCGGTTGCGCTTGTAAAGGAACTTGCAACCCAGACAATTGCTCGTGCAGCTTAGCTGGTATAAAATGCCAAGTCGATCGATTGAACTTCCCCTGTGGGTGCACTAGAGATGGGTGCGCTAATACTACCGGGCGAATAGAATTTAACCCTGTAAGGGTAAGGACGCATTTTATTCAGACTCTCATGAGAATAGGTCTTGAAAAGAAAAATGAAGAGAATCAGGAAGCTGTTAAGAGACAATGGCTGGAGGCGCACAATACTTCCACATCGTGTTCATCAAATTCATCGTATGAAAGAGAGCGTTGTCTCAGCCATGAAGATGGAATGTTACGTGATGTAAGCCTAACCCCAAGAGTGGAAGTTGAATCTTGTGTCAATACAGGGAGTTTCAATAATGTACATTTTGATATGAATAATTCCTCAGCACAGAATGGCGATTTATCATATGGCTTTATAAACGATCCTTCCAATCACAATAATTTAAATGTCAGTAGCATCATGCATTTTGAGAATACAAATATTCACCACAGCCACAATGGACCTTACATATCAAACGCACTCCAAGGAAAGGGTCAGCCTTACTCAACTACGAACGCCATGGGTTTTGAGACTATATCAAATAATATTCAAGGTTTTCCCTGCGATCTCAATTACGCTTACGAGCAGCAAACAGAGCACCATTTCAAAGGTCTGCAAAGCTTCTCTGCCACTAGTTTTGAAGAATTTGCCAGCAACTCTCAGTTGACTATGTTTAGTCATTATGGTCACGTATATGTACCAGATTACATGCACAAATCGAGTACGAATGTACACGAACACAATTCGCTACATTATCATAGTACACAACAAAACCACTACGGAATGTACAAAAATAGTTCTGAATGTGTAAATAATCAACACAAAAGTGATACTCATTACACTACTTTGATGACATTGCCATATCAACCTAGTAATAAGATGCAAACTGTAGACAATGATGAGAATTGGTTCAGTCACAATACGCTGCTAAACTTGGATCATTCTGACCAAACGACCCAGGATGCTTCAGACTTACACTCTCAATCTACGGTGTTGCCAACAGAAAGCAATAATGCCGAGACTACAGAAAATTTTGGTGAACTTATTAAAAAAACGATGGTAGAGTCTGTTAGTGTGTAGATCAATAACTTGTTGTATTTTAATCGTCTTAATTATCATGTTATAAATTTTTTAATTATATTAATTCGTAAATTGAAAGACTAAGCTTATTGAATATACATTTTTGTATCCGGTCACCTATATCGTTTTTTATCTCCGTAAATAAACAACTGTTCTCATTATCAGCAAACTGTATAGCTAAACGCATATCACAGTTGCGTTACATAATAATACATAATATTATATAATAATAAAAGTCTGGCGGATATAATTAATAATTGTATCCGCCTCAGAATCAATAAACACTTGTGTTAAGAAATATATACCTACTACCTTTTTCCCTAAACTCCAATAAAAATATTTTTGAGTATACTATGCAAGGAGAAATAAATCAAGATTATAAGCGGCTCCTTGGGCTATTATTAATTTACAGTAAAATTTCGTACACCGACTAGTGATACTTATGTAATTAGACAAAATTCTGCAACGAGAAAAGATAATCGAACCACGGACAACACGGCAACTGTTCTGGCAATGAAAAGATAGATATAATTGACGTTTTTAAAACATTTGGCTAGTCCTTTAATATTGCTTGTGACTGTACCTTTGATCTAAACAGGTGTTAGCATCATGTGATTGGTTGACGTCACTAACAAAAATGAGTAGCTTCAGTACCGAAGAGGGCTCCAAAAATTCGTGGTAGGTACATCCCAGCTCAAGCCAGCCTGTTTTCCGATCAGCAGTCATTCTTTAGTCAACTACTAGCTATAACTAGACGAGGTAACATCATCTATGATTGAGCCGCCCCTAGGCTGGTATAACCGGAGCGCCATAAAATGTACAGGTTAGAAATTGAAAATTTAAATTGGATAAAGTATTAAAATAGCACAAAACTTCTAAATTAGATATTCAAGGTGGATTTGGCGAAGTTTACAACGCAACTGCAGCTCGTCACGGGAGGAAACTGGTACCTTTTGGTAATCTTCTCGCGAATTTATCGTGTCGTATAGCCCACGGGCTAGGGTCGTCCTGGGTTCGATTCACTTCGCGGAAACAAACCAGTTTCCGCGAAGTGTATCAGTTTTTACCAAACAAAAAGGGGCATTTTAAAAACAAAACCAATTTCCACCCACAACGGTATTGAATGAAAAAACCGTTCAACTCGGAAACGAAGCGATAGAGGGTGCAGACTTGACTAGACAGACTTTCTCGTTTAACACAATGATATTATATATTAAAAAGAAGTAGGTATGTTACATGCGTGCCAAAAGCAAGAACCAAAACTCCCCCAATTGTAGCAATAGGTTCGCCTAGATAGCTATCTCTTTTACTCTTATTATTTTTGTATCTTCTTTCTTGCACGACATGGTTGTGCAAGCGAGACTGTATTTTGCGCGTTATTTAATATGGACGTAACATATCTATCGTATAATATCATTTGTTTAACAATAAATTATACACAAGACCTTGCTGCTCTTCCTAGGCTTCCCCTACTACAATCATAGAGCGAAGCGATAGAAGAGTAGTACGCGTTTAAAAGGCAAATATTATTCCATCATACAGTCCGACATCCCAGACAGGCCTTGCTTTTCCAAGATATGGCTTAACAAGTGGGCTACATCTGTACTCATACGAATGATCATAGGTGCAGCCTGGCACATCTTGCTCGTATTCGCATTATTTACTCATCAGCATGCGAATGTAGAAAAGACGTCATTGACACAAATCACATCCTTCTTAACTGTCCCTTGTACATCCCACAATACACTAAGACCTAGAAGTTCCTCTTCCCATCAATATTCAGTACTAGCTTCATTTATTGAAGCTGAGGTTTCTTTTTTAAATAAGTGATTTTATATTAATTTTTATTTATGTTTCATGGCTCTTCTTGTATATTCTCCTTATTTCTCTGACCGTATCCTTTATTTTCCTGATAATCCGTTAAGAGATTTTGTAAATGTACCTATTCATTTCCCCGTTTTAATAAAATTAAGTGTCCCGTTCCGTCCGTAATACTAATCAAAAACACTGAAGATATAAAAATTATAAAAAAAGTGTCACGTTGACACTGGTGAATACACCAAAACTGTGATGACAAATCCTAAGAACGTTAACAATTAAAAACGTTAACATACGTCATCATCATTTTATTAATCTAAACGCTACGTGTATAAATATATTTTGATTTTTTTTATTAGTAAAATTGCGATAGCCATAAGGATGGGCAACTTTAACAGAGCGGATTCGAACCCAAATACGCCACTGAGTGAATAGGTACCTCATCCAGTGGTTAATCGATATTAATATTGACAGACTTCTAATAGATAAATGACGTCGTCGAATAATACACACCTATATACAAATAATGAATCTATCAAATAATTAATACATCTATTAATTACGAACAATGGACTGTATTCAATATCCGGACTCGTCAACCCGAATGTCATTTAAGATTGCGGTGTTTGTGTTCCCAGCAGCCATACTGCAGCTTGGTATCCTCGCCCATTTCCTTCCACAAACAGGTATCTCTCGAAATCACTCATCGCTCACATTGACTAATTGAATGCGTTTAGATATCACTGTGCCTATAGATTGATGTCAATATAGGTTACTGTGAGGTACCGTAAATCTTTATCGATTGTAATATCGATATTTTATCAAGCTAAACATTAACTGCTAACGTCTATATCCTACTTCGATGGCCTTTCTCATATAAATGCTTACTTAGAAAGCTTTCTCAGCAGAAAAATATTTATAAATTAATCAAATAAGCACTCGTATAGGTACAAACATTAAGTTTGCAAATAACAAAAATTGTTCCACTAATGATCATAATTAAAAACATAATATCCTCCGTCCGTCTCCAATATTTACTTTCATAACAGTGTTATGAATATGACGGACAGCTCTTCCCGGAGAATAGTTGAGAAGATAGTGAACGTTTTCGAGGTCACCCAGTTTTATTTTCCTACACTGTTATCGTCATAAACGTATGCAGCGCTTGTGCTATACCTACGTACATTTAGATCATTGAATTGTTTTCCTGAGTGCATACTCAAGGGAGTGAAATATAAACTTAAATACTAACGTAAAGTTACGTATAAGTTTATGTAAAATTATAGATACCAGCCTCATTGGAACTACCCAGCAGGATGTTTAGGCTACGCGTTTGTGACAGCGCTACGTAGACTATCCTTCGAGGCGTTTGTTATTCTAAGCCAGCAGAGTTTGTATTTTCTGATACACAAACATTCTAACAACGCTTTCTATAATGGTACGAGATTGTATCAAAGTATGAATTTATTACAATAATTGTGTGTAACAAAAAAGGAAGCCTTAAGAACATTCGGTTTCATTGTTAGTTTATTTTGTATACACGCAAATGCAATGTAATCGTCCTTGACTTCCTTGACTCTTTAAGGTAAAGGCACTAAATATGTACTTAAGTACTTACGTGTTAAAAGTCTTATTAGAACCATCGTAAAATATTATTTTATGCTGACAACGCCCTTTCATTACGGCGCGAACGGAATGGCGGTTGTGGCGCAAAGCGCCCGCTTTACGCCCGTAGTGCGTTCGTAATTACTTAGCAACGAAATTGAAGGCGGTAAATATTCACTTTTCATATTAACCTTTTAACTGTCGCAATGCCAGACATAATTAAAAATCTATTGTCTCGCGGACTGCGGTTTTCGACTGGGAGAAGTTAATCGAACTGACCCACTACAAAAAATTAGTATTCTTACATAACTAAACTAATAACAAGGCGTAATAAAACCACTAGTAAACGATAAATCTTTATTGGCCATAGTCTTATTTCTGTCTTTTATAACATAATATGTTTTACGTATTGTTCGAATATCACAATCATTGAATATAGGTTATCTGTCATGATTTTTTAATACTGTAGGCGAACGCGAAGCTTTTCTGTCAGGAACTTTGATTAATTTCCCAGATCTTAATAATTTTGTCTTCTCCAGCCGTGATTAGTGTTTTTGAGATCTCATCGAAATAGATGTTGTTAATAGAGTCTGAAACAAAAAACTTTATTAAACAAAAACCAGGTCAGGTGCAAGTTGAACTCGCGTGGAGAAGGTTCCGTACGATGAATAAGTTATATATCGCGTTATCAAGGCTTTTTTTAAATCTAAATAAAATTTGTTTGTGATAACTAAGAAAAGTATGTATGGTACCAGATTGCATAGAGGATTGCAATATTTTATACCAAGAACAAACTTAACGTTGAAAACATGTTCCCATACATTCCAACTGCAAATGTAGGTTTGTACGCACCATATTGAAAGATTTCCCATGTTATGTTAAGACAACTGTGAAACTGTATGTGAAGACTTCTAATAAGGTTTCCTGTAATCTATAAGTAAAAACCTATAAAATATTTTTTTTTTCTAAAATTTAGCCTCACTAGTAACGGCGATAAGGGGCGGCCTTGCGGCGGTCTACTGAGCCTATATCCTATAAGGGGAATGGTAAATTTTACTACTTTAGAATTAAAGTTCGTAAATACCTACTTGACAAGACGACAGCAGATTCATCTGGGCCTTGTTGTTTCTTTTTCCAAATTGTTTTTATTTATTATATATGCATGTACGTGTATTTAGGATATTTATATATTTAATATATAAGGTCTTATTTTAATAATCCACGATATTTTGCATGGTGCCTCAGTAAATGCTTAAGATGATGTACCGAACACAAAAAAGTCTCACGGTAAAAATCCATTTCTTTCTTTTGTGTGATGTCGCTACCGTGCGCCGTCTGTTTTGTTTAACGTCACAGACTATCTATATCAGTCAACCAGCCCCGTCCGCCATTGTCTCACTAGATGCATGTGAATATTATCACAACTAAGAGAACTAGGATGTAATGAAATAAATGATTTAATAAAATAATTTTTTAAACAGCAAATTTACAAGTTTTTTTTATACCTACATTATCTTCATCGTTCACTATAGCGCCATGCAAAATATCGTGGACTATTAAATTAAGACCTTGTATATGTAATGCCATTATATAATTATATGTACAATTGCTATTTATTAAGCCAATACATTAACGTGGCGTGTGGTGCCGGCTACGAACAGCACCAACCCGAGATGGGTTCCTGTCCTGGTTGTGGGATCCTGTGCGGTCGTAAAAGGCGACTATGGGATAAGCCGGAGGACGGCCAGCAGCATTCTTCGAGTACAACAACTTAACTGCGATCGCCAACCCGCCTGCCGAGCGTGGCGATTACGGCAGAACCCTCCAGTGAGCACATAACATACCCAGACCAGTCGTTGTGGCGACCTTTGGGGGAGGCCTGTATTCAACAGTAGACTTTATTTGGCTGAAATGATGGTTGGAGTAATGACTTATTTGGAGTTTACATTCGGACGTTGAGCAAAATTGAAACACGAGCAACAATGTGGCCGCCGAGAGAACGCATTCCGGACACTTGTTAGTTGAACTAGTTTCTTTTACATTAAAGTTTATTTAAACAACCCACTAGGATTTCTCCTGCATCGTGGTTACAATTTACAGACTTACATCTCACATGCACAAATCCCCAGACCCGAAACTATCTGTAGGCCATACAAATATTTGTTCCGTGCGGGGATCGAACCGGCAACGCGTAGTGCCGCAAGCCAATCGCTTGCCCACTAAGCCCACCATGCCGTCTATAGCTATAACTTCTATAAATTACTCCATTGTAGAGGCACTACGCTGCGTTTTCCGGTGCGCCGTCTCCATTCGAGAACCTTTTTGCCCCAATGCCAATACGAGCAATATGCCCCGCCTCCTTCATTCATCCTCCTCCTGCATCCTTTCAGCTATGTCGGCAACTTTAGTTATTCTACGGATCTCCTCATTTCGGATTCGATCTCGTGGAGAAATACCAAGCATAGCTCTCTCCATTGCTCGCCGAGTGGCCTTGAGCTTATGAGGCCCATTGTGAGTGACTATGTCTCTGTTCCATATGTCATCACTGGTAACACAGACTGGTTAAAGACCTTCATCTTGAGATATTGCGGTATTGTTGACGAAAAGACGTTGCGAAGTTTCCCAAACGCTGCCCAGTCGAGTCGGATTCAAAGTCAAAGTCAAAGTTTTTATTTCAGAAAAACCAAATATTGGCACTTATGAAACGACAGAA
The DNA here is from genome assembly GCA_947459985.1 of Diloba caeruleocephala. Lineage (NCBI taxonomy): Eukaryota > Metazoa > Arthropoda > Insecta > Lepidoptera > Noctuidae > Diloba > Diloba caeruleocephala. The sequence goes on along the minus strand of OX381606.1, from coordinate 23,544,126 downwards.
TCTAAGTTGCACGGTTCCAAATAGTTTATCTGATTACCTGATTGATTTCTGATTCGACGATTGACCTCTTTCTCGAAGTTAGACCTACTTAACTGGACAGTTTGTCAAAAGTTTGGAAAAGGCAGCGTGGGACGACCACCAAAGAGGTGGACAAACGACCTGGTGAAGGTAGTTGGGAGTCGTTGTGAAAATCTAAGTGTTGGAGGCCTTAGTTCAGCCGTGGACGTCCTTTGGCTGATACGACAATGATGAGGACAGGCACCAGAGATAGAGGAGAGGCAATGTTTCCTAAAATGAAAATGTTTCGGCTTCTGTATATATGGACGGTCAGCACATATCAAAAATATTTGTAGTACCTATGTATGTATGTGAAGAAGAAAAGTGACAGTGTATGCATTATTATTTGTTCGTATAGTTTTTGGGTTCTTTTTTCTTTTCGTGTAGTTATTAGCCATACCTGGTGTCAGAGTTGTTCAAGCCGCACAAGGACCTCCAACTTGGCTTAACGACTGCCATCTAATGGCAACAGCCAGTACCAGTAGTAATTAGTTACTTAAATAGCACTATGCGGTCACCCATTCGTAGACTCACCGCGCCAAGCGTTGCTTAACCTTTCCGATCGCCCCTAATTTTTTTGGTAATTTTCTTTAAGACGTGTATCAGTAATATGTAATAGGTCTTTTTATCCGTTACGATGCTTACATGTATACTACTTCCTAAAAAAATAATAAAATGAAATAATGTGAGGTCCAATATTTCACTGTACACAAACATTTCAAAGGTTAATCTCAGAGGTGCAATTCTCTAAACTCAAACATCCATACATCCTTGAAAACAGAATTGAAATAACGATCACCGTTTTGTATTCGCTAAGACTGGTCCTCATGGCTCACCGTCTGGATCGTGTCCTTGAATAGCTTCAATCATGTCTTAGCGAATGCCAAATTGCCAATGGATGTTTGAGCTTAGGGAATTGCACCCCAGGACTCAGTACAGCTCTAGTGTGATCTTACGAGGACCTGGAGCCCCCCTTCGGTGCCGAAGATGACCGCACCAGTGGTTTTAGCCGGTAGGAGTCCAGCATACCCCTTCGACTTTCCCCGGGGCGAAGGAAGTTCCATGTAGAATTTCCACTGGACATCAATAAAAAATAAAAAAGGGCTCACAGCACCAAAATATAATATCATACCCATAAATCGATGAACCTTTTGGATTTATTGAATTAATTATGTAACTAGAATTGAATTTAATCTTTAGATTTGGGATTAGGAACGAAACGAAAACCTTGGTTTGAATTAAATCCGTATGTAATGATTTCAATGCAAATTCTACATCTGTTTCTGTTCTGTAATATTTAAGCACTGTTACTATACACGCTTCAATACAGTAGTAGCTTCGTTTTACAAACGGCACGTGTAGAGTATGTTCTATACGATGGATATCATCGTATTTTAAAGCAACAAGTACGATTTGTAGCTAAAATTTAATTTTTCTAGAATTATATATATTGCGTACAATGTTGTAGTAACTTTATTTGAAGGTCAAGTACATAACCCTTATTCCAGGACCTCGTATAATTACACTAGAGCCGCCCACTGGTGCCAAGCCTATAGGCACATCTCGGAGAGGGTGACTGTAAACCAGTAGAAGGCTACGGACTACACGACCGCCCCGTAGAGACTACGAACTTCTTCACACGGTCCCCTGATATTGCGCAGTAGCCGGTGTAATGCACGCACTACCAAAAGTGCTTAAGCAAGTTCGTAACCTCCTGGCCACCACGGCATACAAAAAAACGACATAATGTTTGCGTAATTAAATTCTAGTTACACATACGAGGTATTAGATATGTTTCTCGTGCAGCAGTTATGCTTTCGACTTGAAATCTTACAAAGTTGTCTTTACGTAATAACTCGCACACACAGGCGACGTCCTAATCGTAATCCGCTTCCATTATACTTACAAACGCAAGCAGATTGCATGGAGAACGTATCTAAAACCGAATCGCATGACTAACTCTTCGACGCCCAGGGAAAACTGAAATTTGTAGAGCACGAAGATTCAACATTCCGTCGAGTGTTAACGACTGTATACGAAAGATGCCGCTGACGGCGCGGCGTTCAACTACTAGAATTAAATTCCTTATTGTGTCGTCACTTTAAAAAAATAAAAATTGGGCCCTGTGGAAATTCTCCATCAACTTCCTCCGCCCCGGGGAAGGATGGAGGGGCATGCCGGACTCCTACCGGCTAAAACCACTGGGGTGGTCATCTTCGGCACCTCAGGGGGGCTCCAGGTTCTTGTATGATCACGCTAGAGCCGCCCACTGGTGCCACGCCTATAGGCACATCTCGGAGAGGGTGACTGTAAAGCGGTCTTCGCGGGATTGTAAAGGATCCCCCGAAGCGTCCCTGTATGCTGTGCTATGCACACATGGCAGCGCGTGGCCAGATGCACACCACCGTCTTCTCGTGGGTCGATCGGTGTGGGCACGCATATTCCCCTCCTGTTTGGTCCCTAGATGACTGTTCTATAAAAGCTGTCGTAATGGCAATCTGTACGGAGTAAGACTGCGATGATACATATGTTGTTGATTTAATCAGTCAATATTAACCGGATTTAGACTATAGCACCCATTATACCCCTATAGCGCACCGGAAAACGCAGCGTGGGACGACCTCCAACGAGGTGGACAGACGATCTGGTGAAGGTCGCTGGGAGTCGTTGGATGAGAGCGGCATGTGACCGCTCGTTGTGGAAATATAAGGGGGAGGCCTTTGTTCAGCAGTGGACGTCCTGTGGCTGATATGACCCATTCCATCACCTCCCGTGGATGTCGTAAAAGGCGACTAAGGGACTCTAAACCAGAGGGATGGGCAGCAGCGTCCCTTCTGTAGAACAGTAGCCGTACTGCGCTCACCAACCAGCCTGCAAAGCGTGGTGAGTACTAGCAAATTCCCCCAATGACGACACGAATATTGTTGTGGGAATCTATAGGGAGGCCTTTGCTCAGCAGTGGGCGTCCTTCCGCTGACATGATGATTAACGATAGAGGCGGGTATTGACTCTCACATATTGATTGTAACAAAAACAATGATTTCAACAATACAGTCACAACGTATACCAAATTTAGAAAAGACGAAACGAGTTTCTATTTTTTGTTGGCATTTTTCTCAGAGATCGTCATGAAGTGAAATGCCTTAAGTCTTTTCAGTGTGACTGGTATAAGTATCTCATCACCATCATCAGATCAACCACAGGACGTCCACAGCTAATCAAAGGACAGATTTACATTTACAACGCCCGGTTACATGTCGCGTATCGTCATTTTGGAGGTCATTTGCCAATACTCACCACGCTTAGCTGGCGGGCTGGTGAGCGCAGCTTGGCTACTGTTTCACGGAAGGGATGCTTCTGCCCATCCCTCTGGTCTAGAGACTCTTAATCGCCTTTTACGACATCCGCGGGAAGAGATGGTATAGTGCTATATTCTAAATACGAACACCACACGGAATGTAAAAGTATCTTCGTTTCAGCCGAATAAAGTCCATTGCTGGACACAAGCCTCGAAGATCGCCACAACGACCGTATATGGGTGATTTGTGTGCTCATTGGAGGGTTTTGCCATAATAGTCACACTTGGCAGGCGCGTTGGCGATCGCAATTAAGTTGTTAATGTACTCGAAGGGCACTGCTGCCCATCCTGTGGTTGATCCCACAGTCGCATTTTACGACACCCACGGGATGAGATGGGTTGGTGCTATTCGTAGCCGGCACCACGTGTAAAAGTATCTGTTAGGTCTAATTATTGAATAAACGATTTTTTTTCTATACATACCGTTATGTGCTGTATTGGTGCTGGTCTGCGTGACAGTGACCATGTTCCACTGCAGCAGAGAGCCGTCGCCGCATCCGAGCCACAGCACGCTGGAACCATCCCAGCACAACGACGTCACTGCCTCTGGTAAATGTTTCTGATAGACCTTAACATATACATAAGTAATATGAGTCAGGCGGTAATAGTTCAATGGCGCCAGCTGAGAGGAGCGAGATTTGTTAAACGTTGCCCCACACTAGTATTTCTCCTGTGTCGTGGGTGCGTTTACAGACACAAATACCACAAAGACACACACACGATATTTTAAATAAATCTTCTTATAAAACAAAGATATACTTATCCCGATTAGAATATTTGTCACTCCTTCTACTATGACCTACTTAATGTGTATATTAATTGTCTCTTTGTCTACCTGAATGTGGCTCACGAAAACACCTTAAATTTCCATAAATTACATCACTCCTTTCTTCTTTCTTTTCGCGTGGTTAGTGGCCAACGTTGTGTCAGAGTTGTTCAAGCCGCCAAAGGCCTCCGACTTGGTTTAACGACCGCCGTTCTGCCATATCATGAACTTCCTCCGCCCTGGAGAAGAGCGAAGGGGCACGCCGGAATCCTACCGGATAAAACCACTGAAACGGTCTTCTTCGGCACCGAAGGCGGCTCTAGTCTTCGTAAGATCACACTAGCGCCGCCTATTGGTGCCACGCTTTAGGCACATAGGAATAACTATAAAGCAGTCAGCCCGCTCTAGCGGAGGGAAGGCGGCTGTAAAAGGCTGCCCCCCAGGATCCTCTTCCAGGGGATCGCTCGGTATGTGCACGCAGACTCCAAAATTGACGCGCTCGCGACCCCCAAGGCTACGGCCTATATAGTGACTGCAGGAGGCTCGGAGTGTTGAACCTGGGCACCGGGGCAATTATTACCCCGGCGCCGTTTCGCCATTCTCCATGCGGGATCGGCCCTCTCCCGATCCTGCTCTGCAGTCTCCTTCTGGAGCATGACGCTCTCGCAGGAGACCACTGCACTTCAATTTTCATGCTCTGCCAACATAGCCGACACTGCTTCCGGGAGAGTGATCTTCCCTGCTCTGATCAGCCAGGATCCGCCGCCCATGCAGGGCACTCCTCGAGCATGTGCTGTGCGGTATCCTGGTTTTCCACAGTGGTGGCATTGTGCCGTGACCTCGCGTCCTATTCTGTGCATTAGACGGTAGGTGACGCGCTCGCTTCTTTTAAGCCAGGCTCTGAAGAGTGGTAGGATGGGCTCGACGATGCGCTTGGTCGCGAACTGCATCCGTAGGCGATGTCGCTGACGAGCCAGCCGCCTCAGCCTGACGAACGCCCCTGGAGGCACGCTTTCGGTGCTCTGGCGGAGGGATGCAATAAGAAACCAACCACTAGAGACCCTATAAAGAGACTGTAAAGCTATCCTATCCTAGCTGTGGATAAACTAGTTTATCACGTGAACAAACTAACAGCGACTTGCCTTGACTTAGATAGATGAGACAAGAATGAAAAATAAACTATCATTATTATATTCTCCAGAGCCGGAATCTGTGAACGTTAAGCTGTATTTAGCCTGCGGTGTTCATGCTTAACTCGGGAGAAATCTGTGTCAACCAGGGGACTTTGATATGCTGTTTCAATTTAAATTTATATGAATTACTGTAAAACAGTTATTTTCTGAAAGAACTTACCTGCCTTGAAATTTGATGGGGTTATAGACAGGGACAGAATGGAATCAAATCTGAAGGCGTTTGATAGTGCTAGATAGTGTATCGTCGATCGTAGTCCAACATTGGCACGGGCCTCTCACAAGTTGTGCACAAAATGAATCAATAGTAGAAAGTTAGAAATTACCGAATCCAGAACGCTAAGGTCAGTGACCCTCATATCTCCATCCTCGCACGACGTGACAACCCTATCTCCGGACAGCACGAAGCACAGTCCGCTGACCGACGAAGAGTGTACACTGATCTTGTTCACCAGTTCCTTCGACGTGTAGTCCCATATGAACACCTCGCCGTCGCCAGTGCCCGTTATTATGTCGATCTCGTGGCGACGACGCCTGTGCAGAAATGTGTGTTAACAACCAGACCAGCGGTATTCAACATGCGTACTATTTCGGTAAAACCCCTCAGGGACTATGCAAGAAGGGGACCTCGTTTGGCTTTTTACGTTACGTGTCGCGAGTTCGATTCCCTGACATTATATGGCATATATTTATATAGCAAACAGGTAGGTTTTACGGATTGTGATGAGCATGTGAGATTTATGTCTCAAACGTATTAGGTAAGACTCGTCCTCATGGCTCACCGTCAGCAACGTGTCCTTGAATAGCTTCAAACATGTCTTAGCGAATAGCAAATTGGTTTTCACGTTTATTTCATTTCTGTATTCAAGGATGTATGGATGTTTGAGCTTAGGGCATTGCACAGCTGTGCTGACGGCTCCATCACGCTTAAAAGGCTGAACAGATTCTAATCGCCCAAAAATGCGTATTATTCGCTGACGATACCACCATAATTTTCAGAGCCATTGATAAATCAAATTATGAACTCGAAATAAATTATTCTATAAACACCATTCCAAAATGGTTGTCTTCAAACAATCTAAACATAAATGTAGAAAAAACTAAGTACATTCAATTTCGCACTTACAAAACCCATACACCGAAACTTGATATATCATGCCAGGATAAAGACATTATTGAGGTACATGAAATTAAATTCCTGGGTAGAATCTTAGATCAATTTTGTAATTGGAAACCACATGTAGCTGAAGTATGTTCCAAATTCCACAGATTTGTGTTTGCTCTGTGTAGAATAAGTCAAGTAGCATCTAAAGCAGCAGCAATCAGCGCATATTACGGCTATGTTTATTCTACGCTCAGGTATGGTATTGTGATATGGGGTCGTTCGGTCCAGATGGACAATGTGTTTATAATGCAGAAGCGCTGTATAAGGGCTATTTTTGGAATTGAACTAACGAAATCATGTCGTCCTTTTTTTAGAGTTAATAATATTCTCACATTACCTTGCATATACGTCCTAGATGCCTGTGTTTTTGTTTGTAAGCACTCTGAATTTTTCCAGCGCACACAAGATATGTGTCGTAATAATGTTATATCTCAATATAAAAACAACCTGTATAGACCCATGACAAATTTAACTGTTTGTGCAAAAAATAGTCATATCATGTGTATCAAAATATTCAATAAGTTGCCTAACACAATAAAAAACCTTCCATTTAATATTTTTAGAAGACAGTTGACTAAATGGCTTATTGCACGCTGCTTTTACAGTATTCATGAATATATAGAATAAAAATGGGTAATTAATCATCATTTTTCATCATTTCGGCCAAATGAAGTCCACTGCTGGACACAGGCCTCCCCCAAATATCACCACAACGACCGATATGGGCGCGTTGTGGGCTCATTGGGGGTTTTGCCATAATCGCCACGCTTGGCAGACGGGTTGGCAATCGCAGTTGAGTTGTTAATGTACTCGAAGGATGCTGCTGCCCATCCTCCGGCTAATTCCCGTAGTCGACTTTTACGACACCCACGGGAGGATATGGGGTGGTGGCATTCTGAGCCGGTGGCATTCTGAGGCACCACACGGTAATTAATGGAATGTATTAAATATTGACATAAATTATTATTGTTTAATTAGCTTTATGCGATACTATAGAAATGACAGCTCTCAATTAAAATGTAAGTACTTAATTTTGACGTGAGTTATGTATGGTAATGTGTAATAGTATTTAATGAAAAATCTGTAATCGTCACTAATGTAATGGTAATGTATATATAATAATAGTAATAGTAGTAATGTATGTGAAGTAAATTTCTGTGACTCAATGTATTTCGCATGCCTGTAAAGGTAGAATATGGTGGAACTATTAACTTATTTGAACATCTTATTGTACCCATGTTTTCACGAATAAATTATTTGTATTTGTATTTATTTGTAATGAATTTTGTAGATTATGTCGTAGAATAGGACGGATACCTTTTACTTCGTTATCAAGTCCGCTCACGGGTTTTAATTAGTTTCCTTGCGGACGATGTCGCGGCGAACAGCTAGTAAGTATATAAAATTGGTCAGAGTATGAAACAAATGGAATATAGATATTTGCTCCCACAAGTTCACCTATCGGTCTTTATCAGACAACATTCCATTCCCCTGACCTGATATCTGACACCAACTATACGTATGAAAACTTATTACATACATATACTCGTATGCAAAGATTTAATTCGTTAGATAGGCCCTTATATATCCGTGGCATGTTATTTAACCGTGTCTAGATTATTCACCGAACCGAACATGGTGTGAACCGTGTGGTGCCGGCTACGAATAGCACCAACCAGTCTCATCCCGTGGGTGTCGTAAAAGGCGACTAAGGGATTAGACGGAGGATGGGCAGCAGCGTCATTCGAATACATTAACAACTCAACTGCGATCGCCAACCCGCCTGCCAAGCGTGGCGATTATGGCAAAACCCCCCAATGAACGCACAACACACCGATATCAGTCGTTGTGGTGATCTTCGACGGAGGCCTGTGTCCAGCAGTGGACTTTATTCGAAAAGATGAAAAATTATGAGATTATTCACACAAGTTTATCGTAAAACTATATTCGATACTATAACTACATAAGACACTGTGTCGATGACTTGCGATGTCACGCGTAATAATTTCCATACTGTGTCGACAAATGGAAAACATGTAGTTCGGACAATCGTCGTATTCTTGACGGAGTACGAAATTATCTTTGTCACTGTCCTTCGCAAAAAAAATTCTAATAGTTCGTTCTCTACCACTATTGACAGGGTCCGTGATGACAATAAACAAAAATGGCGTTATGAATTGTGACAAATTATGACATTTACCTAAATATTGAAAACGGTAATTGTATTAATTAAATTATACGTGAAATGGAACCTTTATTTACATATCTTGCCGCGCGCAAGGTGTCATACTTTAGTTTATTTTCTTAATGAAATAGGATAATGTCCTCTGACAGGTACTCGATTGCGTCTGAAGTAATATTCACTCGTTCACTCATTTAAATGATGATCTATTTGGAGCGTTGCAATGTATGGTGTCTTTTTTTATTCTTTTTATTGATGTCCAGTGGAAATTCTACATGGAACTTCCTTCACTCCGGGGAAGGGCGAAGGGGTATGCACAGCCTACCGGCTAAAACCACTGGAGCGGTCATCTTCGGCACCGAAGGGGGGGCTCCAGGTCCTCGTAAGATCACACTAGAGATGGTAAGGGCCTATCGAACGATTTTCCAGAGAATATAATTCTTATGGGGTAGCCATAAATAGTAGGTAACAATATTAATGAGAAGAGAATACTTCTAATTAGATCATTTCTTGTGTATAAATATGGCGATAATATTAGCATACCTATACGTAATACTAGTTACTTTGCCATCGTGATCAAACTCCGCCTTAAGTCCGCGCAAAGCCTGACCGGTCCTGCCGATGTTACCCCACACACGAACGACGCCATCCGAGCCGCCAGATATCAACAGACGTTCTGAAATAAACATTCTAACATGTAAATGAAATAAACATCTAGTCAGCCAGTATCCTTTAAGATAATTTCCATATTAGTAGGTCATCTAAGTATATTTTTTGCAAAAACAACATCCAAAAGCTACAAAAACAAACCTTTTTTGAGCCACAACAAACATGTGACGGAATCGTCATGCGCACGAAAACTTTCCACTACTCTGCCATATTCTACGTCATATAAATATCTGCAAGTTAGTGTCAAGATTTAGTTTCAAAAGCATTTCATACATATTGATGCGACTATATGTCAAAAATCATTTACATTTCATTGTCCCAGGAACCAACTGCTACTGTGTTATCGTCGACCATAACGCACGAACTCAAAGGAGTTGGAGTGAGAATAACACTCCTTATTTGCTTCTTTTGTAAAGTATCATAAACTTTGAGAGTGCCATCCTTTCCGACTGATATGACTCTATTTCCTTGTCGAATAGCACATGTCACGGCCTCTTTATGCAGTTGTAAGACATCCATACATTCCATTCTGTAGGCAACATAATTATCTAAACAAGACAAAGGTTTAGCAATGTGTGGTTTCATTTTTCTGACGTGCGGCTTTGTGAAAAGCTGTTTTGGCACCTGACCAAATTCCATTATTTGCACCTCTAGTGCATGTCTGTCGTTCATATCGTAAATACATTCGAGATTGACCGCGCCCTCGTAACACACGTGGTGGAACACTGAAATTTAAACATTACTAGGAGTTATTACCATAATTTGATTATTTGCACAAAATTACTACTAAAGCACTGTCTCAGTGTAAATAAACGTTGGTATTATTCTAACAGCACAACAAGTACGATATATATGGATCACGCTATACATGACGCATCTTATTGTTTTCGTTTTACAACTAACATATTTATATATATGAAAACAAGCAAGCTTAAACGATGATTGTGTAAAAAATATCCTTTATTTTGGTTTGAGTGATCCGATTCAAAATCTAAAGCAACATTATTCGGCATTTGAATGATGATCGACTTTATGGCCTAACAATTATGGTGTTCAAGGTTATTTTTTATTACGTTCAAAAAGCTGAATCAAGCACACAGTTGCTATACGTCCCGGTTGGAAGCATTGACACGCAACACCTTGTCCCGGTCACTAACGGCCGAAATTAATAATCAATCTAATCCGGAATCTAGATGATTATGAACTTGATCTCTTTTTGTGTTAAGATCACATTTAACACAAAAACAACAGAAATCCTCAATCCCTATGCTAGCTATAAATTCTAGCTTTAAATAACATTTAAGTTACTGACTCCTCTATTGACTGTAACATCTTATAAACCATATTTCTGGCAAATAAACTACTTTACTTCACTTTCCCAAATCCAAAGATTTCGGATTATAGGTATTGATTATTAATTTCGGCCGTAAGCCAGTCGTCCTGTTCTTGGTTCACAAACCAGGACCAGGACGACTTTCGACTCCGCTTTTTTTGTGTAAAATTCATGCCTAACTATTGAGCTGTTGTACAGAGAAAATTCAATTTAGGTTAAAAACTGCTTTTATTTTCAACATTTGGGCTAATTGATTCATAATTTTAAAGAATACAATTTTTCTGTGATGAGCTGACCTTAAGTATAAAATATTTTTTTCATAGCCGGTGCACAAAAGGATTTCCCAACAAAATCCTTTAAATTTACGCTATCTTTGCGATTTGAGCGATGTAATCCCCTTAAAGAGCATGCGAATGCAACATCATTGAGATAATTGCAACATTTTATTATTATTCCTACAGCACGTGACAAAAAATTATAAATGTACAAACCGTTGTTAGCCTTAACTGCTTCTTCACCTCTCTGCCTGTAGCCAAATATAAGGTCAATCCACAAATGCAAATGCCTGCAAACATATTCAGACTCTAAGGCTTCCCTGAGTTTCACTACGAAGTCTTCCGGCGATGAGGCCCACGGTGGGAGAGCCACATTATTCACCTTACTTCCATCGTGACGCTCACCGAAATTAATTTCGTATTTATTCACTAAGAAATCGCCTTTACTCTCTGTATCATAAAATTCTGGAACTAATTCCTACAAACCACAGAATTGGAGTTGATTTTGTTGAATCAATAAGAAGTTTCAAATAAAAATTAAGTTAGCAGTAATGGCCTCGGGACGCGTCCTGTATATAAGTGCCCATCTGCGACCCTCGTCCGGCCGGCCCATCATGACCTATGCACAGCGTTCGCACACGCTGAATCCACCCCACTCCGTAGGTTCCAAACCCTTCAAAACCGTTTCATGCGTAAGGCCACCGAAGCGCCTTGGTACATGCGCAATGATTAACACCACTTCATGAAACAAGCGCCCAAACGGTTCTTCGATTCTGCCCTGTCCTACTCGAATCTCCTTGTCGTATCAGCCACCGATTACCAACCCTTCCGTATCAATAGAGTACGTCGACGCACGTTCTGGTCGACCCAGATGATAAAATCACCGTAGGTCACATAAAGAGACTCGCGTTGTCTCGTTTACTTAACACCTGACCGTTTTTCCGCCCTGGCCGACGAGGATGCCCACGTCACCGACGTCGCGGAGGCCTATCACCACGACACCATACCGTTCAAGTAACTACTTCTCTCCCGTCTCTTGTTCGCGCCGGCCCGTACCGAGCCTGTAGTTTTAAATGTCCCCTAATACATATTAAATAATACCGATCCAGCTATCTCCAAAACAATAGCTTGTTATTCCCCAACAACGCCCTAAGCCGAGGTACGTGTCCCGCAGGGGGCGCCCTTAGCGCAAGTTGCTTAGTATTTAATATTAATTTTAAGCCTGGCTGGAGGCCTCTTTTGCCTTCTCCAGAAATGACCGGTTAAGCAACCACATTTCCCAGAAATGTTTGCGAGCAGCCCTACAATAAAAACCCTCTTCCGGAATTAAGCCCGAGGCCACACTACAGATAACCCCGGGCGGTTTTTACCCGCACGTTTTTGTGATTCCAAGAAACCAATACAAGCGAAACGCACTGGCGGTTTTTTTAGCGTGTACTTTGAGCGGTTTGTGGTAAGCCGATATAACTGCCGCAGCAAAAAATCGTAGTGCGGCCTCGCACTATAATCGTGAAAATTTGGTATATAAGGTTATTTGGTAGAAACAGTATAGTGAACTGCTCTTAGGAGAATTCTAGTTTTACTTTTGTGTGGGGACCACGATTTTCTCGAGTTGTGAATACAGTTTACATATATCTTATACATAGATGCACAAACACTCCCAGCCCAGAACAACTATCAGTAGATCATACAAATATTTGTTAATCAACGTCGCAATGAAAGATAAGGGCAAAACACAATTAAAAATGGGTTTGAACAATGTTTTATCTTTTTATGAATACGAGGGTAAGGCTCAATTCCCACCGAGATGGCAATGCCAGGAGGGCAGGGATTAACACCCAAGCTGCTGCCGCAGCATAATAGTAATGGTCTTTAGAGCGCCTTTCGAGCCTTTCGAGCGTAACTATGTATTTTACTAATAAAGATATAGTTTAAAATGCTGCGTTTTTTTGGCACTGAAACTGTGCGCCGCTTTACTGCCGTCCGCTGCCATCTCGGTGAGAATAATGATCCTAAGATAATTAGTATCATATATCAGCCAAAAGACGTCCACTGCTGAACAAAGGCCCCCCCGTAGATTTCTACAATTCTCTGGTTTAGAGTTCCTTAGTCGCCTTTTAGTAATAAAGACAGCAAATATTTGTATAATCTACAAATAGTTGTTTCTGGTCTGATTGTTTGTGCATGTAAGATCTGAAGGCCAATTCTCGTAATTTAAAAATGTTCAGAATATAGTTCCGATTTAGTCTCAGTGTCATAAATGTCACAAATGGTATTCTCCTAAACTAATACCAACGCCAAACGTGAACTTACACTGTGATGAGATCGAAAATGGATCGAAAGTTGATCGAAGTCAAAACAGCATTCTGCTAACATTTCGAACTGTCACATGTACTAAATTGTCATTAAATAAACGTCAAAACTGAGATTGAAATGAGACTAGATCGAGATTATACTGAAATCCGACCGAACTTTAAGAGTAGCAGAATACCGTTTTTTGGGTCAATTCATAATTTAATCTCAGTTCGGTCAAGTTTCAATCATAGTGTAAAATTGTAAATTAATTAAAATTAATTTAAAACGAGAATTGGCCCACTGTGTGCAATGTGTACCCACAAAAACATATTTTTACTATAATTGGCTTAAACAACATGCTATCTTTTTTGAATAAGGTTCTATTTAAAAGCTTACTTTACCTTAAAGTCGGACATATTTCGTAGGCAATTATTGAAGACATCTTTAACTGAATTGAACATTCTGTCGGGGTGATCAAATCTACCATTTTGTAAACATAACATATATTTAGGATACTTCCGAACCTGAAACATGAAATTCATAAAATTACACATTTATTGACAAACTTTAAAAGACCCAATGAAATTACAAGATTTCTAATCACCGAGTTTACGAAAATACTCACTAAATAAAAAAGTACAAGGCCTGGTGCAGAGTAATGTGAGCCATATAAAAATTTTGGTTCACTCATTTCATAGTATCTTTCTTTAAGTTTCTCCAATCTATCAGGGTTTAGTGCACCCATCGGCTTTGCTAGATCTCTAAATGTTCCCGAGTTTGTTAGATCTAATGTGTCTGAAGTATAATCGGCCACGACCCATGGAAACACTGGATATTGGGTGAGATCATTCTTGCTTCTGTCTGCCAGGCTGATAATATATATAAATAATATTATTAACTCAATAAGTTAGGAAGACAGAGAAACAAATTTGTTATTATAAAGCAGCTATGCCTTATAGTAAAATGTACATACCAATTTAAATACATCAAATAGTCATAATTAGACACAATTCCATTCTGCCACTGTAGTGTAATTTCCTCTGTGTGTACTTCCTCCAAGTGTACATTGGAAGACTCTTCCAAGATCTTGTATATTCTGTCTCTGTCTCGTTCAGATTGGAATGTTAAGTATATGTGGGGCACTGAGCTTTCTTCTGCACTGTATATTTCCAGCCCCTGAAACATATTTCACCAATTTGGTATAAACCACAATGTTGGGAGCCTTGGTAATAGGCAAATTGGTTATAATGTTACTGCAAAACAACAATTAGTGCAATCGTATACTTATAAGAAAAAAACACTCCCTATATAATAAACAACTTAAATTTAGTTTAGTGTCCTGTTACATTTTCGATAAAAAATATCTAAAGATCCTCTGCATGTTGCACTCATGGTTGAGACCTGAGCCCCACAAAATCTTATCAACAAAACCAGGCTCCTCTATGCAGGGGAGGTTAATTAGTATGTCTGACACAACTAATGAGAAGCTGGTAATTTGGAAAATTACAGTGCACTTTTACAATGAAATGTTCAAATCTTTTTACAGTGTACAGCTAATAAATAAGTACATAAAACACAGATACATACAACTTGCCTTAGTAAAAATCTTCTTTTGTACATCCTCCTCAAATGGCCCAGTTTTAACTTTAGAATAGGACTCTGAAAATATTATCACATAATGTAGGTATCTTGCATGTGAACACAGTTGTGCATAACAATGGAACATCAAATCTTGGAAATATACATTGAGCTATTGTTAAGCAAATTTTTGTATTTTGAGTGTTAGTGTCAGTGTCAATAAGGTCCTGGATATACACATGGTACCTATATATTTTTCAGCATTTCAATATTCATTCACAGCTATGTGTACACAAAATAGTAAAAAAGGCATGGAGAGAAGCAATAGATAATGATCAGATTATTTTCTGGTAGTTTAATATAAACTTCACTCTAACATTTATGCACTGAAGCAATTATGTGCTTTGATTGCTTCTGTCTGTCTCTTCACTGAACAGAAAATGTACGATATTGTTTGTGACACATAATAAATAAAACCCACTGCAATTTTAATATTCGTCGACCCAATGAAATAAATAATTCTAACAAAATATTCATCATAAAATATTACATTACTTACAATAGTAAAATGTTACACAAATAATTTATACACATAAAATAACAATTATTTCAGCATGTATTTATCCTCATTTATTTTATTGTAATAAAACAAATTATTTGAATGTTATTGATGTTATGTATGTAGTACACAATACGAGTTTCATATTCATATCAAATAAACAATAACAAAGCAATGCAAATAATTAATCAACTGCCCATTGTATTTTACGAAATCTCAATTTCCTTATTTACTATGTAATTTATATAATGTAATTTTATATGAATTAAAATAAAACACTTACACTTTCAACATTACTGAATGGCTGGAAATATATAGTTGTGGGGGTCAATGCCAATTTGCCCTGATGCCTCACTAGTGGCGATATCTTCTCAGCCTGCAATTCACACACTATCTGTTCTGTAAAGTCATCCATCATGACTGGATCAAATTCCATCCTCATATATCTTGAATGGAGGATAGTAGCGATCATGCTGTTGTGTTCAGGGGCATGTAGTGTAGAAGCTCTTTGTAACTGCTGCATTTGACTCAAGCATTCATCAGCCGAGGCAAAGTCAAAGAAGACATAAAAATCTTTATCATCATAAATAAATTTATAAGGTGCCAAAATATTCTCCTCAAGCATTTCAGCATACATCTTCATTCTAACTCTAATAACATTGTTGTTGTCATCAGCAGTATCTACTATAAATATATCAGCACAATCTTTAAACTGCATCTTAATGAGAGGGCACACCCAATCCCTGGGCTCAAATACAAGGGATTTAGAACATAGTTTCATCCGACCTTGTTTAGCATTCTCTTTTTTTAAATCATTAACATTAAGAGTACATGAATAATCTTCAAAGTATATCTCTCCAGGTTCCAGTAGCAACATTGAAAATCTAAAACCATGAAAAATAATACCTATTAAATTTCAATAAACTTGTTTTAGAACCCCAGTACCCCACCAGGTAATGCATCAAGTGTGTTCAATAGCTGATATTTCGGCTACTATTGCCCTTACCCTATAACTAAGGTTTAGCTTAAAATATGTGTGGTGTCCAGATAAAGAATATAGCACCACTCCTCCATGGATGTCGTAAAAGGCGACTAAGGGACTCTAAGCCAAAGGGATGGTTTTCCTTTTGTGGAACAGCAGCCATTGTGCCCTCTCCAACCAGCTTGCCAAGCATATTGAGTACAGCCAAGTTGTTCAGCAGTGGAAGTCTTTCCGCTGATATGATAATGATGAAAATAATAGTAGTTAAACAGGTATCTTTCAATGCTTTTAATCGTACCCAGTCATTTTGTGAGAAGATAATCTCGCCCTAGATCGCTGTAGATCTATAACACTACTTTGCATTGTGACCGTTATGAAATTGCACAATGCCGAGTGAGTCATTATTAATACGTTCAGGTGATACTTCAGTAATTTGAGAAATGTGCAGAAACTTACCTCGACTTGTCCATTTGTACAACCGATTTCTTTAAGAAATATTAACTTTTACGGATGCTTTCAAAATTCAATTTTCTTCTCTTAATTTTATTTTATTTTAATCCGCGCGGTATAAACACACTTAACTTTCACCTTGTTTGTTTACCGCTTTGTTTGAATCCAGATGTTGAAATGTACCAAAGTCAAAATTTGACATTGTCAGTGTCACATTGACACTGCTGGCCGTAGACCACAGAGTACATTTTATATATTCTCTTAGGGTGAGATTCAGAAACGAGTCTGAGCGTGAACTTACGCTTCCATCTGTCAAATTGCACTACTTACGCCAAAATTAGTTTGACAGATGGAAGCTTAAGTTCGCGCTTAGACTCGTTTCTGAATCTCACCCTAACACTCCATCTACGGTGCTGGCAGAACGTTTTAGGAGAGCCGTTAAGTACTGGGAGTCTTCAGTCTGGGTCTGGGTGTCGAACCTACAAGTGTACATTCTTCTTCTTCTTCTCTTTGATTAAGGCTTCTGTGGAGTATCTTCCACAATTTCGCCAATGTCAAGTATAAAGGCAACGTTGTACGGTGTTTAGATTAATTAACCTTTACATATCCATAAAATATTTCACAAAAATGAACAAATTCTAAAAAAAATGTCGGCAACGTCGTACGGTTAAATTCCAAGTGTACATTATTCTTGCATATAGGGCCAAATGACAATATTAACAAAATCTATTAAAAGTATACATAGGCCGTAATTTATCATTATCAACATTATGCTTTTTCTATTCTGCAGCAGACTAACAAGTACAAACCTCCAATTCCAATTTTAATTTAATGGAAAGTACAAATCTCGATACGCCATAAATGTCGGACACGGAAGATTATGCTTTTGGTACGCCTTGGTTACGACTGAAATTATTAATCAATCCAATCCAAAATCAGATTTTGAAATTCACCCGTTATTGTGTTACGATAACATTTAACACAAAAACAGACATATACGTAATCCGAATTTTCCGAAATAGATACAAAGATTTTAGATTAGATCGATTAATTTCGGCAGTTATTTAAACGGCACCGCATCAAAAAATAATCTTCGTGAGTTTTAGAACGAATAATTCTGTCGAAAATATCGTTGTCATCGTGTACATAGGGATGTACTTTGACTATATCCAAATCGACTTCAGTGAATAAAAGAAAATATTTTGAACAATAAATATAGTGCTAGATATTAGTGTTTTGGAAAATATGGTTTTCTTTATCTCAATCAATGAGCCATACATAAACAACATAATTAGAGACTATACGAATAACAATAGACATTAAAAAATATACGAATACTAATAGGAACTATGTCCCGGTTTCTAAGGCCCGTGTATATAAAATAAAATAAAACTATGTACACCCTTACACAGTTTTATTTTACTTATATATACTATACTCTGTACATTGTACAAAGCGTAGCATCTTCATGATAAATATCATGGTTTTCAATTTTCATTACTTACATTGCATGCGAAGGACTGTACAGATTATTAAATATTCCTTATTTATCGTATTATTGAGGAATACCTTATCAATGAAAATTTTACTGAACACCGCCCCAATAACTGATTGTATTATGTTGATGACCCCAAGTCCTCGGGCACGTATGGCAAGAATGATAACAAGTCGATACGGCTCTGATGCCTCTGGAGTCCGTCCTGCTAGGGAAGACAAAACATTACGATATCGCTTATGGAACACAAAATAAGAACTTTTAGGAATGGTGCCCGAACCGTACCGAACCCGGACCTCGAGCACACAGTGCAAGAAGCAAAATTTATTAAAAATATACAAAAAACGCTTAGTGAACGTCAACATAATTGAGACAGCCCCAAAACGCGCTGCCTTCGCCACTTTCAAAGTCCGAGTGCCAAAGTAGCAGTTTAAGCCCCCCAGAAACAACGGTGCAACAAATTCCCCGGCAACACGTCTGTGTCTGTCATGTTATATATTTTATGCTTTATATAAAATTAAAGAACAACAAAGTGTTTCCTACAGTAGATGGTTAAATCATTGCCACATAATATTAGCTAGCATACGCTCTTATAAATATAATTAAATATCATTATTATCGATTACCACATTTAATATCACCTATAATCCTATTTACTTATTTAGTATTTTAGTCACTGTCACATCACTATAGCCTACATTGTTTGCGGCGAACGAATAGTATTTAGTAAGAGTGATTTGTAAAAAATTGTATTATAGCAAAATAATAAAATGTCGGCTAGATACGATAGAGCTATTACAGTTTTTTCACCGGATGGACATTTGCTACAAGTGGAATATGCACAAGAGGCCGTACGTAAAGGCTCGACCGCTGTAAGTAATTCTTGGTTAGTTGTAGTTGCCGATGTGATTTAATTAATTTTAAATAATACATATTTCTTGACAGGTCGGTGTGAGGGGCGCAGACGTAGTTGTATTAGGAGTTGAAAAAAAATCGGTTGCGAAACTGCAAGAAGAAAGAACTGTGAGGAAAATCTGTCTCCTTGATGACCATGTTGTAATGGCATTTGCCGGATTGACGGCAGATGCTAGAATCCTCATCAACAGAGCTCAAATTGAGTGCCAGTCCCATAAACTGACAGTTGAAGATCCTGTTACTTTGGAATACATTACTAGATACATAGCAGGGCTCAAACAAAAGTACACTCAGAGTAATGGCCGTCGGCCGTTTGGAATTTCTTGTCTGATTGGAGGTTTTGATTATGATGGTCATCCTCATTTATTCCAAACTGAGCCTTCCGGTATATATTATGAATGGAAGGCCAATGCAACAGGTAGATCAGCCAAGACTGTCAGGGAATTCTTAGAGAAGAATTACACAAGTAGTGCAGTAGCAACAGAAAATGGAGCTGTCAAGGTAAATACTTATAGGGTACATAAGGTACAAAGAATACATTAACCAAAGTATAATTTTACAAAATGTTATATAGAATTAATTGCTAGGCCTGTAGGATGCGTGTCGTTCTCCCTGCTGGCGTCAGCTCAGTTTGTTATGCTGACGACACTGGTGTTGGCCAGCGGGGAGTCCTTCGAGGGAACCATCCGGCTTGCAGAGCAAGCAGTGGAAATTGTGGCCAAAATCCACGCCCTGGGTCTGCGGATAGCGCCTCAAAAAACCGAGATGCTATGGTTCCATAAACTGCTGAGAAGCAGAGAACCACCCAGTTCGTGGATACGCGTTGGTGACGCGTGAATCGGGGTGGGCCGGTACATGAAATACTGGGGGCTCACCCTGGACAGTCGTTGGGGCTTCAAAGAGCACTTTCAGCGCCTCATCCCCCGAGTCGAGAGGGTAGTGGGTGCACTACACCGGCTGCTGCCCAATCTTGGGGGACCATGTGAGGAAGTTCGCCGTCTCTACGGAGGGGTTGTGCGGTCCGTGGCCGTCTACGGGGCGCCTGTATGGTCAGCTCGACTGTCAGGTGCCCAGCGCTGCAGAACCAAAATTCACGGTCTGCAGCGCAGAGTGGCTATCCGGATCGCACGAGGATACCGAATGGTGTCCGAGGAGGCAAATCTCCTGGCGCGTTTTCCGCCTTTCGACATCCTGGCGAAGATGGATGCGTGGGTCTACGATCAGACACGCTCCCTCCGCCAGAGCAGCGAAAACGCGGCTCCAGGGGCGTTGGACAAGCTGCGGCGGCTGGCTCGGCGACGCGCACTTGTAAAGTGGCGTCACCGCCTGCGGATGCAATTTGCGACCAAGCGCGTCGTCGAGGCCGTCCTGCCGCTCTTCGGAGCCTGGCTCAGAAGGAGCGAGCGCGTCACCTATCGCCTGACGCAGGTGCTCACCGGGCACGGTTGTTTCGGTGCGTACCTGCACAGGATAGGACGCGAGGCCACGGCACAATGCCACCATTGTGATAGCGACCAGGACACCGCACAGCACACGCTCGAGGCGTGCCCTGCGTGGGCCGCCGAGCGGCGGATCCTGGTCGATCGGATCGGGCAAGATCTCTCTCTGCCAGCAGTAGTGTCTCCTTCTGTTAGAGCGTCATACTCCAGAAGGAGACTGCATAGCGGAATCGGGAGAGGGCCGATCCCGCTCGAAGAAGGAGGAGACGGCGCCGGGGTAACAACCGCCCTGGCGCCTAATTCCCATACGCCTTAGACCCCCTGCCGTTGCTATAAGGCGGGGGACCTCTGGGTTCGCGGGTGCGTAGAGTGGGGAATCTGCGTGCCCACACCAAGCGACCAAAGAGAAGACGGTAGCACGCATGTGGTCACGCGCTGCCGTGGGACGCTTTGGGGGATCCTTTACAATCCCCCTGGGGGGTGACCGCTTTACAGTCACCCTCTCCGAGATGTGCCAATAGGCGTGGCACCAGTGGGCGGCTCTAGTGTGATCATACGAGGACCTGGAGCCTCCCTTACGTGCCGAAGATGACCGCTCCAGTGGTTTTAGCCGGTAGGAGTCGGCATACCCCTTCGCCCTTCCCCGGGGCGAAGGAAGTTCATGAAGAATTTCCACTGTGCATCAATAAAAAAAAAAAGGCCTGCAGGATATGGCATTGGTTTATCTAAACCCTGGAAAGATAATCATACATCTCAGAGATGTGGCACATGATTAAGTGTATTTAACTAAAAATATGAATAAATGATCAAAAAACATGTGGATTATATGCTTTTATCATTTATTAGTATTTTAAATAATTGTTTGTCCTATTTAGAGAAATAATTATAAAGTAATAAAATGAAAATTACTAACAAAGAACTTACCTCCTATACAAATCAACAAAAAACTCGGCTTATTTTCTAAAGCTTTTGAAGTGACTTTCAGTCTCAATTCAAATTTTTTTGCTTAAATTAACTAGAATAATCACTTTTTGTAATTATAAATCACATACAACAATATTAAATGCATTGACTGCCCACATCATTTTTATGGTCCCCATAATCAGGCTTTTTGCACTTCACACATGATAATTTTGAATTCTATGGATTCTATGGAATATACGATCATCTTCAGCTCAGCAGTTCAGCACATGCTTTGTTAATCAATTCGTCTTCAGTGTAGCTCTGCAAGTCTACACATTGTCTTCTAAGAGGTAGTTGTTGCATTCGCTTTTACATAAAAGTCGAATTTGCCTATAATCAACACTCTTCTTTACGATAACGATAAAATAATAATAAGTGTGCCCATTGATGCAGTGGCTGATACAGTCGGCTGCTGCGCTCCGGGTCGTGGGTTCATTTCCCGTACGGAACAAATATTTGTATGATGTGGAATTTATATCTGTAAACGCACCCACGACACAGGAGAAACAATAGTGTGGGGCAAAGCTTAAAAAAAAGCTCTTCAAGTATATTACAAAAGGTACTAAAAGATAATCATACATCTTGCAGATGTATAAAATAGTTATATCTAGTTACTACAAATACTTACCAGTTACTGTAGCGTCACTGCCATCTTGCCAGTTCCGGCCACTGTGGCTTATAATAAAAAAGAAATAGCAATATAAAAAAAAGACTATTTTATCGCACCATACATATTGTGGACATACATTATCATTCTAGGGTTAATTTGCAATACAAGACTAGTGCTTGTTTTCAACTAACACCTCCACTGCTTTTTTTTTTTTTTTTAACGTAGGGAAATCCTATTGGACTTTCTCCGCCTTGAGAAGGGCGGAGGGGCATGCCGGGATCAAACCGGCTAAAACCCCACGGTGTCCTTCTTCTTACCTCTAGCTGGGGGTGAGTTGTACGCTTTTCTGCATTGGACCGCTCCCCCGGCAGGTATCGGCCCGTCATTGACGGGCCCCTTCTGTGTGCGGCCTTGTTGTCCGCACCTATCCTTCGGAGAGGCGCGCGCGGAACACGCGCGCCGCCATCTCGGGCCTGTTTCTGTTCGGGCGACGGACCGCCCCTGGTTCGTCGCCCGCAGGCCGCTCCTCATGGTGGCCGGAGATCGTCCAGCGCCCCACCCCGGCGCCGACGCCCGGTGTGTCTTCTGCGGAGGGGATCGGAGATATCCCTTTTATGTTGTTTGGCAAGGCAAACATACCAAAACAATATGTTTGTCTTGTTAATTATATCAGCCTATTGATGTTTCAGCTTATATCGTCTACAAAACCTCTGTTGATTAATGTAAAGCACCATTATTATAGTCACCATACCCAGCAAATTGATTGCCGATTACCGAAACTGCTGTCAAGTGTGGGTATAAAGCCAATGTACACAGTTACACACACTTTCAGTGGCATACAAATGACATAAAAGCTATGGGTACTAAAAAGAGCTTTAGCCAAAAAGGTACAACCACACTCTCACAGCAGGAACATGTGTGAGGACTTATAACCACTGCAGTAAGGTGTGAAGTAGAGTTCACATTAATGAATTGCAGTATGCAAAAGATAAATATCTAAAATCTAAAGTAAAATACTAGGTACATTGACTATTATTGGAACTAAAAACGGGATATTTACCATGTTTTTTATTACTTTTGAGTTCCCGATATTTCGGCGCTGTTTTTAGTTCCAATAATAGTGTTAGTGACCATGTCAGTTTAAAAACTTATACATTGACTATGTCAAACTGTACCTATGGTGCCACTTATTTTGTTAAACTTGCAAACCTTTAAATTATTTTGTTTATGATTATGTTCAAATAATATGTATGAACATATTATGTACTTTTATTTTACTGACTGAATCAAATTGCGACTGTGGTGCGGCCAGCAAGTACCACAAGTTGGAGAAGGCTGCGAAGACTAAAGATTAGATGCGGAAGGCGCATGGACTTATGTTGTGGTATAACTTGGGATAGGCCTATGGCCAGCAGTGGACGGCCATAGGCTGCATTGATTGATGGAAATGAGCCTAGGAATGAAACTTGTATTTTATTAACTTCTTTCAGCTTGCTATTCGTGCTCTACTTGAAGTGGTTCAGTCTGGGCAAAAGAACTTGGAGATAGCAGTGATGAGACGTGGGCAGCCTATGACAATGCTTGATTCTGATACTATCAGTTCATATGTGTCTATTATAGAAAAAGAAAAAGAGGAAGAAGCAGAAAAGAAAAAACAGAAGAAGTAGTTTACTCAATGTGTTAACAATTTTCTATAACTAATACATGTTTATAAGGAAACTAAACATTGTTTTTTTTACTATGCCATAAAATAACTTAAGAATTAAGCAAATCTATAGTTTTAGAGATTTGAGAATAAAGTTCTTTCAAATCCGATCCACACTCTTGATTAGGTCCTCTATTAATCATGATATCATTAAACATTTGGTCCCACTCTCCATGGTAATGATCAGAATTTTCAGGATTCTTCTGAAATTATTAATTTTGTTAGATCTATTAATTTAACTGTGTTGGTAAATATTTTTAAAAATAACTGCGAATAATATTATTAATGCAAGTAATATAATTAATGTATTTTTAGACAAAGACTTATAATTTTTACCTACTCTTAAGTTGGTTTCAAAAAGCCAGTAAGAGTGAAATTCAGTGAATGCACAAAAGCAGTTACTTACCTCTGCCATAGAGCCATCATCAATCTGGTCATTACTTATCGAAGGGAGGACACAATTCAAAGAGTTGTGGTCAATTTCTTTGTTTTCTCCCATCTTCCTTGCTATACCTTGATCAGTGTCATTGTCAATATTAAACTCGGCCAACAGCTCTACACCAGAGTTTTCATCAGAAGGTTCTGGATCCAATTCAGGCATGCTTAGAAATTGAACTGGGAAGTTGTCACTATTCTGTTGACATGATTCACCAGTGAAATTCATCAAACTATCTTGAGATGTATTTCTGTAACAGAAAATTATTAGTTACATGTATGAACATATCGCATAGGCTTCTGAGGAAGTATTTTTAAAGTTTATACAGAATTTAAAGTATATAATAATTTGCCTCACCTATAGTTACCAGCATCTTCATGTATTGTGGCATCAGTCTGGGAACCTTGGGGATTAGCTGTAGAAAGGAAAGGATCACAAGGATGTAAGGGTAGGATTCACAGAGATAGTTATAGATTAAGGAAAATAAACCTGGCTCTGGAAGAACTTTTTCTGTATTTGAATTATCATTGGGCATTAACCAATCAAATTCAATGTTCTCTTCATCTTCACAGTAATCATCTTGTGAGTCTGGAATTTCAATAAAAAAGCTATTGTAATATAAGTATAGTCCTATATAGGCAGTCTTTAAAATACAACATACCTTCACATTCAAACTTGAGATTACAAAAGTGCTTTGGAGAATTTTGTACAAACAAATCTTGGGCAGCCTTCTTGAGGGCCAATCGTAAGGCTCGGCGTGCTTTTTGCAGTGGTGTCAAATAAAGAGTTTGCTCAACATTACTGTATAGATTCTAAAATAAATTATTTTTGTTCATCATTTTATAATATAAATATCTACAGCTGGATATAGGTTTATCCATAGATCGCCACAACAACAGGTTGGGGTTTGTGTTGTGTGGCGCATTGGGGAATTTTGGCATAATCGCCACGCTTTGCAGGCGGGTTAGCGATTGCAGTCGAGTTGTAATTAATGTACTCAAATGATGCGGCTGGCCTTCCTTCAGCTAATCCCATAGTCGCCTATTGCGACACCCACACTACACACGGGCGAAACTGTTGTTATTCCTGTTAATTTTAGGACATTTTAAAGGGAGATTTGAAATTTTGAACATACCCTAGGTTTAAAATTTCTCGTCATAGTTAGCGCTTTACGTGTTATTTTGTTGAGTAACTCTGGTCTTCCATATTGAAAGTAGTCGTGAACATATTCGTGCATGTACGGGTTACTCGAATTACATAACGGATCTTGTAAATGAGAAGTCACCTTACGAAAGCCATATAAGTTAAGTTGCCTTACAAAGCTTGAAATATTTGTAGTTTTAAAAATAGAGTGATCGCATTGTAAATAATTATGAAGAATGCGATAATTTAATAAAATCGTTCTTCCTGTACCGCCCCACAAAATGGCATCAGTCCGTAAATTTAGTAAATACCACAGTTTTTGAGGGAAACGCATTTGAAATATAGCATTCTTATCATCCTGCATAATTAACTTAATTTTGCAAAATATATAGTATACGTCTGAGACTGATGTTACAACTCACAAATTGAAAAGTGGCGCCAAGTCAGATCATTTGACATAATAATTGTCATTATGTATGGAGCAATCCACAATCCCTTGACACTGGCAAAATGTTATTACAATTGCCAAAAAAGAAAACATTTCAAAAAGTAAGCTGTTCTTCTTGACATCTCTCTTTGGAGCCCTAACTACTGGCAGCTTGTTGGACCCTGTTGGCAATTCCATGAGTGGGTAGGTAACTATTTTTATATTTCTAAATAGGTATATGTTTTTTTGCTGATTTCATATATTTCAAAATGTAATCAATGTGTTTAGTTAAGAAGATAAACGGAATATAATAACATTTTATATTTGTTTTCTCATCATCATCACAATACATTAAAATAAGTCAGTGCTAAATCTAGTATTTAATCTAAAAGAAACCAGTCCAACTGACAGGTGTCAGGAAATTATTTTATCATAAAAGAAACCAGTCCAACTGACAGATGTTAGGAAGGAACGCACTGTCTCGGCGGCCACACTATAAGGGATTAACCGGAGTTTGGGCAGCAGCATTCTTCGAGTACATTAGAACTCAACTCCGATAGTCAACCCACCTGCCAAGCGTGGCGATTATGGCGAAAACCTCCAATGAGCACAGGACACAATGCCAGACGGGTATTACCCGGGGATATTTGGGGGAGGCCTGCATCCATCAGTAGCTGTAATGATGATGAATGATGCAGTAGCCCGAGTACTGAGCACACCACACCGACAGGACCCACTCCCGTGGGAGAGGCACTCTTATTTACTATAAGAGATCCCGTTATTGCATGCCCCTAGATACCCCGTCCCTTTCCAATCTAGAGGCATCTGTGTGCAGGATAGGCATGACAGGTCATCAACCGATCACTATAGTGTCGGCTTACCTAACCCCCAATGCCCAAGACGATCCAATCCAATCGGATCTCGATGCACTCTTCGATCTAGGCGACTCCGTCATAGTGGCGGGGAATCTCAATGCCAAACATGAGTCTTGGAACTGTCTCACCCACAATTACAGAGGAAATAAATTATACTCCCTCAGTACCCTCCTCAATTTTGACATCATAGCTCCGATGTATCCCACCCACTACCCCAGCAATGTTAATCATCGATATACTCGACATAGCACGTGAATGTCAACCTCAAGTTGCATTCCATTGAAGTACTACAAGAGCTAGACTCCGATCACCGTCCTGTGATCTTTCCCCTCACCTCCCGCTTTGGCCCCACGGACACAGGACTACCCCCTCAGACCATTGTGACGACGGACTGGAGGAAAGCTAGGCAACGCCTCAACGACCCCTCGTCCGCCCAGTTAGATAGAATTCCCGAATGCATAACGTCAGTCGCAGACACGCTAGGCGCAATCGACTCCCTCACCGGGCATGTACAGTCCGTCGTTGACGAGTGTTCACGGCGAGTTCCTGCGATGGAAGACCATCGTATGAAACTCCCTGACGATGTACGTGCACTGATGACGGAGAAGAACGCAGCCCTTAGAGCGTACTCATCTTTTCCCAGCGAACCCAATCGCCTCTTTATGCGCCACTTACAGCGTGCTGTCAAGGAACGTATTAAGGAGTGCCGAGAGGCTAGCTGGGATAAGATGTTGGGCGACTTAGAGCCAACCCACCTTGCGTTCTGGCATCTGCAACGGAAACTCAAATCCGAAACATCCAATGTTGTCCCCCCCTCAACCGTCCCAAAGGCCGGCGAAAAATCCGAATGCCTAGCTGACAGTCTAGAAGCGCAATGTTCCCCAAGCACTCTACCTGTAGACCAAGCTCACCTCAAAAAGGTTGACGCTGAAGTCGAACGTAGAGCAGCTATTCCGCCTGCCGAGGACCCTGATAACCCCCTCCCTCCGGTCACGGCAGACGAGGTCAGAAGTCTCGTGAAAAATATTCACCCTCGCAAAGCCCCCGGCTCTGACGGTATCACCAACAAGGTGATTAAACTCTTCCCCGACCGTCTTATCGCCTTAATGACCGTCATCTTCAATGCGGCATTAAACAACAACCTCTTTCCACATATGTGGAAACAGGCCACAGTTATCGGTATACACAAACCCGGTAAGCCCAAGTGCGAGCCCTCTAGCTTTCGCCCAATAAGCCTTCTCAATTCCCTTGCGAAGATTTATGAGCGGATCATTTATTCCCGATTAGAGGATTTTGCCGAATCAAAGAAACTCATTCCCGACGAACAGTTTGGTTATAGAACCAAACACTCGTGTGTACAACAAGTCCACCGACTAGTTGAACACATCACGTTCGGATTCTCACGCGGCATTATGACGGGAGTCCTCTTTTTCGATGTTGCAAAAGCATTTGACAAAGTCTGGCACAGCGGCTTGTTATATAAGTTGTGTCAACTCGGAGTGGCCGACCGTCTCGTTCTCATCATACGAGACTTCTTGTCAAATCGCAGTTTCCGATATCGAATCACGGGCGCTCTCTCTTCCCCCCACCCCATTAGAGCCGGAGTCCCACAAGGATCCGTGCTAGCCCCACTATTCTTCACACTGTACACCAGTGACCTCCCCAAAAGACCTGCTAATACGACCCATTTAGCACTCTTCGCCGATGACACGGCCATTTTCTACTCTGGTTACGTTCCCGATAGTATAACTAAGATCCTCCAAGCCACAGCCAACGCCTACGGGAAATGGTTTAGGAAATGGCGGATCGAAGTTAACCCCATCAAAAGTCCTCTTTTGCAAATTGGACGACGACCACCCACGCTTCAGGGAAATCTCGATGCTAGGCCAAACGGTTCCTTGGGAACCGCACGCCAAGTATCTTGGAGTCACCCTAGACAAAAAACTGACCTTCATACCCCACACAAAGACGGTGCGCGCCCGCGCCGCCTTTATGCTCGGTCGCCTCCACTATATCCTGAACGCTCGTAGTAAATTATCCCTTAGAAATAAGGTGAGAATTTACACCACATGCATTCGACCCATCATGACCTATGCCAGCCCAGTGTTCGCACACGCTGAATCACGCCGACTCCATAGATTCAAAACCCTCCAAACCCGTTTCATGCGCAAGGCCACCAGAGCGCCCCGGTACATGCGAAATGATCAACTCCATTTCGATTTTAACTTGCCGACCATCAGGCAATTTATGAAACAAGCGTCTAAACGCTATCTCGATTCTGCCCTGTCACACCCAAATCTCCTTGTGGTATCAGCCGCCGATTACCAACCCTCCCGCATTAGTAGAGTACGCCGCCCGAGGCACGTTCTGGTCGATCCAGACGACAAAATCACGTTAGATCACTCGCGTTGTCTCGTTCACTCAACCCCCGACCGTTGTACCGCCCACGCCGCCGAGGATGCCCGCCTCACCGACGTCGCGGAGGCCTATCGCCGCGTCACCTTCCCGTTCAAGTTAGCACTTCTCCCTCCCGTCTCTTGCTCGCGCCGGCCCGTGCCGAGCCTGTAGCTTTAAATATCCCCTAATACAAATTAAATAATACCGATCCAGTTGTCCCCAAAACAATAGCTTGTTATCCCCAGCAACGCCCTAAGCAGAGGTCCGTGTCCCGCAGAGCCCTTAGCGAAAGTTGCTTAGTTTTTAATATTAAATTTAAGCCTGGCTGGAGGCCTCTTTTGGCTTCGCCAGAAAATGACCGGTTAAGCAGCCACATTTCCCTGAAATGTATGCGAGAAGCCAAACAAAAAAAAAACATGGTCGGCAGTACTAAATTAGTCCTACGTGAGCGATACATAGTTTAAGTTAAGAAGCATTTTTTAGTATTCAGTTTAAGTATAAGTTAAAGTTTAAAGTCAGTCATCTAGTTTTATCATTGTGTTGTATTAAAAGCCTGAATCAGTTTGTTAACAAACTGTGTTGTAAATATATTGTGTCTATATGTTGCATCGCAGCTGTCCTGTATGTGAATGAGAAGATAGAAAATATAGTGATTGTGTTTTGCTAACGTTTGTTTCAATTCAAAGTCCCATTCAACCCTGCACCTTAATTGGCTACAGATATGTATGGAAATGTCACGCGACGTCACGTCACAACGTGCGCGCAACTCTATACATACCCAAGGAATTTGAATGGAAACCAAAAATTAATAAGAGTGACGAAATTGTCACGGTGACAAAGTCGTCAATTAAAAAATATTTGTTTTTAAAATGTTGAAAAGTTGTGTTTGTGGGGAACTTAATATATCTAAGAAAGGATACCCCATACCGGAATCACTCAATGAATCATATTTTTGTCCGTCGTGATCCAACAACCAACCAACGTTTCCAAAATATTTATGGTTTAGAGGCATAAAAAAAAAAATTGGCATATTACAATTCAATTCAGCCCGGGAGCTTAGCGTTCTTCTACATCTTTCACGAAATACGTGAGGAGCCCACTTTTTGTCCCGGACAGAGACAGAAATTTTGTTCTTTTCTTTAAATTTCATCTTCTTATGATTGAAAAGTTAATGTCCAATATAGTTGTTATTATCACTATATCTCTATATCTATAGCATTAACATTCGTTTAGGTTCGGATTCATTACGGAGATAGATGCATTAGAAAGAGACAATGACATCTGATCTGAGTGGAACGAAAAGAGAGAGATTGAATAGCCCGCGCAATCCGCGTATGAGTAGTGAGCCAAAATAAATCTTTCATCTATTGTTATAAGGCACAATTTCGAAATTAATATTTTTGATTAAATTCACAAACGGTTTTGTTTTAGTTCGATTGTGTTTGATTACGGCCTGTCAAGTATGAGAGGAAATCACGGGACTATTTAAATTTTATTCTCAAAATATGTATGTATTTTATTATCAACGTTAAGTAAAACAAAAAATAGTAAGATAAACTGACGGAATCTTAGGTTGACTAGTCATTCTCTCTCTTTTCTAAAACTAAATCAAAACTGATAAATAAATGAATCAGATCTTTAACTCATCATATCCGCTCAACTCACTCTTCGTTTCTTGTCATCGATCATCAAATGCCGGCACGGTTGGTGCAGTGGCTGATACAGTCGACTGCTGCGCTCCGAGTCGTGGGTTCGATTCCCACACGGAACAAATATTTGTATGATCTGCAGATAGTTGTTCCGGGTCTGGGTGTATTGTATGTGGAATTCATGTCTGTAAACGCACCCACGACACAGGAGAAATCCTAGTGTGGGGCAACGTTTTTTTTAAAAGAAAGAAAGAAAGAACTAGGGAGTTAAAGATATAAAAGAGTGATATATATCCGTTGATCCGAAAGATATGTATCTATCTTTTCTTCTCAGTGATATATTCTGCGCATGTCTAGCGCGAACGGTTATGGTTCCTATCTAGTCTGTGTCGTGCTCATACTGCCTTGCCGGCCCTTTGAGTCGCGCACGTAAAATCGACAAAAAAGGATGCAGTGGGCACGATGACGAATTAACGAGTAGCATACTACTTCTATGCCTTCAAGAAGAAGGCTACGCTACTCGTCGAATGTGTGGCTGTCGTATTATAATTGCAAAGTAAGATAAATCTAGAAAAATACGGGTTGGTTATTTAAACAAGAACTTCCGATTAAGCCGCTATTATAATAATAAGAAGATCTAATGATAAGTTAAATGATTGTAACTTGTTTTTAGAAAAATGGAATGAAATCTTATTATTTGTAAAAATATTTATTTGTTTATACTTTCATGTACAACTATGATACACAAGGCGGACTTAATGCCATATGGCATTCTCTACCAGTCAACGTTTGGGTTAAAAAAGAAAAGCATTGAAGGAGGTACAAGAAACAAATACTTCAAGAATGATAATTATAAGATGCGTACAGATATAGATACTAAAAGTACGTTAAACTACATAATATATATATTAATTAAAATATACTACATATAATACGTTATTATATTCTAATAATCATTATAACGATGCCCATAAGTGTCGATTAGGAATGCTGCGATTTCAAATAATATTCCCGAACTTTCCGTTTGAATGACTTTGACTTAGATGCCCAGGAACACAGGAGTCGTTAATAACGGAGAAGAGGAGACAAACGGCTCTGAGAGACCTTCTCTGACGGATAGGCAGCCATTTATGCTGGGAACGGTAAAAAGAGATGTGGTCGTATTTACGAAGTCCAAAAATAAAGCGGATGCAGGTGTTAAGAAGGTGATCCAATTTATTGAGAAGGTGTTGAGATAAATCCGAGTAGCAAACATCCGCATAATCATTTACAGGTAGCACAAGAGACTGGACCAGAAGGGTTTTGGTGCTAGATGGAAGGAAATGCTTGAATCTATATTGAGATCGCAGTATGACTGTCACATTTCGGCTAACCTGACAGACTTGCTTATCCCAGCTTAGCTTATCGTCAATATGTGAACCTAAATCCTTTATGTAGGGTGATAAAGGAATGACAGAATTGTTGAATATAATAGGTTTTTTTTTTATTGGGCTTCTCGCATACTGTTCGGGGAAATGTGGTTGCTTAAGAATATAATAGGCGTTAGGTGATTAGTATTTAAGTGTTTTAGGTGGTACGAGATGCCCATAAGGATAGCTTGACATTTGCTG
Source organism: Diloba caeruleocephala (assembly GCA_947459985.1). Lineage (NCBI taxonomy): Eukaryota > Metazoa > Arthropoda > Insecta > Lepidoptera > Noctuidae > Diloba > Diloba caeruleocephala. Next base: position 23,511,603 of record OX381606.1, on the reverse strand, counting down.
ACATTTACCGAAATTCCGAATTTATGAGACCAGTCTTCGATCGTATTCAAGTCCGTGTTAAGCGTAGAAATACAATTATTTAAATTGCCGATATCATTTTGAGCGTAAAGTTGCAAGTCGTCGGCATAAAGATGGTAAGAGCATTTGAGGATGTCAGTAATGGAATTAATAAATTATGAGAACAAAAGGGGAGAGAGTATACCGCCTTGTGGTACACCAGTTGCCACGTTACACCAGTCAGATATTTCCTGATCAATACGCACAGCTGGTGGTGACCACGAAGATATGATAAAAACGAACCTTGGGATGACGACGAGATCCCGATTTGAGACAGAATTGCAAGGAGGATATCGAGGTCAACGGTATTAAAAGCGTTGGTACAGTCTATTCAAATTAAAACCGTTAGTTTCGAATCCTCCATGCCACGCCTAATATCTTCTGTGACTTTAAGTAGCACAGTAGAGGTGCTGTGAACAGGCCGAAATCCAGATTGGTATTGGGATAGCAAGTTATTGCTGAAGATGTAAGAGGAGATTTGTTTGTGAACAACTTTTTCTAATTCCAAGATTGCTCTCAGTCTGCGGGACCGTCAAGACGTCGGCTCAAGAGGTCGGTGTTACAGTCACTCATGCCCATGGCGCCCATGATGCATTTAATATTTTAATTGGTATTATTTCGAAATTATATTCTTTTGGCAAGTTGTAAGGTAATTTTAGTCATCTTAACGAGATGATTAAAGTTGCTTATACACATTACCATTTAAAAAAAAACATTATCTTAATCACTTTTAGCCAATCTTGAAGTGAATTTTAAGGTTTTTAGAGAATAATTAGTTGTATTAGTAGAATTTTTTAGGGTTATTAAACCTTTGGCTTTGGTTGAAGCTTGTGGTGATAACGATTCGATTGGCTACGACCAGGAATCGACCTTCTATTACTAACAAATACATTTGATGTACATTTTTTGTGTCCAGCTGAGCCTAGAAACGTCAAAATATTAAGACGTTTGAAAGTTTTTACAATATTCAAAGGTACGTCGTGTTTTGCCAGTAAAGTGGTATGCCCAAATGTATATATGTATAATAATGTTTTTCATTAATTATGAATACTCGAGATTGAGATACACATTCATACATTTTCACAAATAACAACATTATATTGTAATTGTTACTCATAGAATTCAATACATTCAAGTCCATACTAAATATAAATTACCACTGAATTAGGGAATAATATTTTTCCTTCGCTGGTATTCCTATAACTCGGCCCAATGAAATGCACGTCAGATAACTGTTAAGTATAACTGCAAACATCCGTGTGACCTCTGAATTTAAAGGGGTTATAGTGACAAACCAATATTCTTATAAATCTAAAATTACGAGGATGTAAATTCTAAAATATTAGTTTTAGCATAAAATATTTCAACACATTTGTAAAAATTTCCATAGCACACTGCAGTTGATCATTTAAACGACAAAATATGCAACTTACTGATGAGAGGTTATGCTTTCCTCTTTTCGTCCATTGCCGCTCTTACAGCCTAAAAAAGCTCAGTGCACCATGCTTTAAGGCAGGTATGGGCAACCTTTGACATGTTGAGGGCCAAATTTTAGCGTGCAAATACGTTCGTGGGCCGCGTTTAAAAGCACTTAGTGCATTTTAAAGTAGTGATTATATTTTTTGCGATAGGTATTAGACATGAAATAATACGACAATGTTATTAAAGTTCAATTTATTAAAATAACAAAATGAAATAAAAAAAATGGTACATTATAATTAAATCGTTAAATTTGCAATTGTTACAAACTACGAAAGTTAAATACACCGAAATCAATGAGACACTTGAGCTTGAATTTGGGAAACTAATCCATCGATATTTGGATTAATTCCACTGATACAAAGACCTAAAGAATTTTCCAAATTATCGTCAGTCAGTCTTGTACGATGTATTGATTTATTAACTTTCATCGATAAAAAGAACTGTTCGTATTTATAAGTACTGCCAAACTCACAAATCAATCTTCTTGCGAATTTTCTAAGCTGCGGAAAATTGTCTTTTTCTAGGTATTTTTTGTAGAAATCGCACAACTCTACGTCTTCAAATTTGGATTTTAGGAGTGAGTTTTCTTGAACCTCGATCAACTCCATTTGTAAGTGTATTGTAGCATTTTGTACATTACATTTTGTAGGAGTAGCAAATAAACTGAAACAGTCTTCCATGTTTTTGAAGTCGCTAAATCTGTTCGAAAATTGTTCCGACAGTAACTTGAGTTCTTCAGCATATTAAGCATAAGAAATATTTTCATGCGCAGAGAGCGTGTTGAAATGGTAACTGTTACCAGACAGCATCTGTGACTCCCACAAGCGTAGTTTGATCTGAAACGCTTTTAAATGGCTGTACAAATCATTTACTAACTGTCCTTGTTTTTGAAGTTTCAAATTTAAATCATTCAAATAGCCTGTAAGATCGAGCAGAAATGCTAAGTCAGATATCTATTTTAGGTCACTTAATTCAGATAGTGGTTTGTCTGCTATCTCATTTCTAAGCTCGTAAAACCGTTACATTTTTCTTTTGCTCAGCCATCTGACTTCACAATAATATGTTACGTCGTTATATTCAGCTGATATTTCATCCAAAAACCCCTTGAACTGACGATGGGTAAGCCCTCGGGATCGAATAAAGTTGATGGTTTTTACTACCACATTCATAACATTCTGGAGTCGAATGGACTTAGAATACAAGTTCTGTTGGTGGATAATGCAATGAAGGACTATCAAATCATCTTTTTGCACATTTAATTCTGTTGCTTTTTCATTCAAAATTCCGATGAAACCTTTACGTAAGCCGACCATAGAAGGTGCACCATCAGTGCATACTCCAATTAATTTTGACCATGGCAAGCCAAAACTTGTAAATACCTTTTGAACTTCAATAACAATATCCTCTCCTGTAGTGGTTCCTTTTAGCTGCTGTAAAGCAAGCAATTCCTCAGTAAAACTGAACTCCTAATCAACACCTCGAATAAATATAGCCAGTTGAGCTGTGTCAGACAAATCGGTACTCTCGTCTGATGCTATGGAAAATGATTCAAAACCAGCCATACGGTCAGTCAATGTTGTTTTTATATCTTCTTCTTCTTCTCTTAGATTATGGCTTCTGTCGAATATCTTCCACAATTTCGCCAATGTCAAGTATAAGGCAACGTCATACGGTGTTTAGATTAATAAATCTCTACACATTCATAAAATAATTCACAAAAATGAAAAAATTCTAAAAAATATGTCGGCAACGTCGTACGGTTCAATTGTTTTTTTTCCAATCTCGTTTTTATATCATTAGCCATCATTTCTATACGTCGAACAACAGTTCGTCTTGACATTATTACAATACTCCATCTACGGTCCACCACTACTACTCAATCTGTCAAAGGAGAAATGTCATGTGAGCTTAATGTCAAATCATTGAAATTTGGAATTTTAAAAAACTTCTCAATATGGCGACAGCGATGATTGAGTTTGAGCCGTGGCTAAGTGAAAAGTTGAAGTCGCTAAAAACTGACGAAGGAGTTTTCGGATCATACATATCAGGTATTTTAGAAAGCGAAGATAGTGTGGATGAGAAAAAAGACGCCTTAGAAGGCATACTGTCTGAGATAGTGGTAAGTATCGCCTAGTTCTAGGGATGGGTAAATTTGTTTTTTCTCTATTTTAAATTGCTTTTTTACAGGAAAAGGACATATCGATCCACATAGATGAGATAATTGAGAAATGGGAGTCGTGTCGGCCGAAGGAAGAAACACCAAAGCCTGCTACGGATGTTGACGTCCAGTTAGCCAAATTGTTAGAATCTCAAGCACCAACCACAACGACACGACGAGAATATACCGATGAAGAAAAAAAGATTCGCGAAGCTATACTGTCCCAATATAGTCAGCTTTCTGATAATGAGGTAAATGTAGAGGAACATTATTATACAGTACATGATTGAGGTTATAAATACAATAACATTAACCTCTCGCGTTTTTATTCCCGGCAGCCGTGTAGACTCAATAGATTTTTAATTGTGTCTCGTTTTACGACACGCAAGGAGTTAACTATTATTAAATAGCTTCATCTTTGCATATTACAGGAAGATATAGTACATGAGGAGGAGACTGAAGGTCCAGACCTAGTTAAGAACACAAATGCACAAGACGTTCAAGCAGCAGCACGAGAGCGCCGTGAACATGCCCGACTTGAAGCTCAGAAGAAAAAGGAAAAAGATAAAGAAGATAGGTATGATCTGCTTTGGCTCAATTTTGTCATATGAATATTATTTAGATTCATGAATGATTTAATCATGAATATTAGTATATCATGAAAGGTATGGTCTGTCAGTCTAACTAGATGATAATTATACTGATTATATTACTAGTCTTTGCAATTTCAGGGAAAAACAAAAGCAGCTAAAGGAGGAGAAAAAAGAAAAACGTAAGACACAAAAAGGTGAAAGAAAAAGGTAGCAATCTTCACACTAAAAGAACATGCTTGGCTGTTCAAAATTGCTTTGTAAATATGAGATTAAAATCCTTGTAATATTGCTCAATATTGCACAAATGCAAGCTAAACATTTAATAACCCATGTGTCTTAGTATACTAAATCAATTTTATATGATCATTGCAATAACATTGGTCCTGTTTTTAATTAGAATGGTACCTGCAACTGCTATTTTTTTTATATGACAATAGTATGTATTCTCTGTAAGAGAATATTGCTTGTCCATGTTGTGATAAATTCTCAATGATTTTGCCATCTCATTTAATTTTGCCTGCACGAAATCCTAAACTATGTCTAGTGAACAAAGGGTTACCTAATAACAGTACTACAGATTAATTTCTGGTGAGCGTCAGGATGACTGGACTAAGAGAGATTTTGAAAGTTTGAGCAATACCAGTTTTTGTACCTATTTGGTACCAGAAATCAAATAATTTGTACCTCGCTAAAGAAGCAAAACTGTTACGAGGAAAGTGGTCCAGCTATTCTGACGTCAGAATGGCTGGACCACGTCGGTTTCACCTAGTTGTAGGCGTTATACCTAATTCATCTTTTCGTTTAAATTTAGTACCTCATTGGTACCTGAAAGTAAAGTAAAGTTTCTTTGTTTTTCTCATATTTTTTCGATAAGACGAAAATAAAGTTACGCCCAGTAAAACTTTTTTCACCTAGTTCAAGACGTTATAATTATATCATCGTTCGTGAAAATTTGAAAAAAACACCTACCTGCAGATCGTACAAATATTTGTTCCGAGCGGGAATCGAACCCACGACCCGGTGCGCAGCAGCTGCCTGTATCAGCCACTGCACCAACTAATTATTTTAACCAATTTATTTTCTTTGTACAAAAATAAATATTATGCGAGACTTCTTATATGTGGGTTGTATTAGTTTATAATTTTCTCAGAATAACTTTTTTTTGGCTTATCGAAAAAATCTAATAAAAACATATGTTGAGGTACCAATGAGGTACTAAATTTAAACAAAAAGATGAATTATGTATAACGCCTACGACTAGGTGAAACCGACCGGGTCCAGATTACATACAAAACTTTTTCTAGGAGTAACTTTCTTTTGGCTTATCGAAAAAATCTAATAAAGACATATGTTGAGGTACCAATGAGGTACTAAAGTTTAACGAAAATATGAACTGGTTATAATGCCTACAACCAGGCGAAACCGACGTGGTCGGCGTGACGTCAGAATGGCTGGACCACTTTCCTCGTAATAGTTTTGCTTCTTTAGCGAGGTACAAATTATTTGATTTCTGGTACCAAATAGTACCAAATAGGTACAAAAACTTGGTATGGCTCAAACTTTCAAAATCTCTCTTGGTCCAGTCATCCTGACGCTCACTAATTTCTGTGCAGTTTTCAACACAACTGATAGCCAAATAGGTTTTAATTATTTTAATATTCTGTAGGTTCTCTATAATGTAAATTATTCAGATTTTGTTTAAAGAGAAGAGAGAGTCTTTTTAAAGAGGAGAAAGTTCACATATGTTACTGTTTCAAAGAGCAAATTGATACTAAATATATTTAATAGAAATACAGGATCATTTAAGTAAACCAAAATTGAAACATGGATGATGTTGAAGCCTCCCCAAACTGCTCCATTATATAAAAATTTAGTCTTGATTTCGCAGTCTGTGTTGCATTGCATATATAATAGGAATATATATATATAGATTTATATGAATAGTGTATTATGAAAATAAACGAATTTTCAAAAAAACGCATTGTTAAAATATAAAAATATCAAATGATTGATTTATATTAGATTGATTTAGAAATCTATATTCTAGGAGTATGTGATTTAAAACCAATTACTGTTTTTTGTCATCTTAATCCACTATAATTAAATAGCCAAATATGAGTCATATATAGTCCACAGCTACGTAGGTATGTGATATTCCTATCCTCTGCCTTTGCAAGTTTTTTGTGTTGGTTTGTGAATACCATCACTAGCATTGAGGTATAATGTACTACGGACTAGAGACTAGAGCAGACATTGTGAAGAAAGTCTCCGTCCCATGATTTACGTTCCACTGCTACTTCTCAGATACAATATCTGTCGCTGCTGGGCGCAACCGCGCTCCTCCTCCCCGCATGTGGTGCACAGAATCTGTTTGTCGTGTCGCCTCTAGTACGTAGTATAATGTACCTCAATGATCACTAGTGTAAGAAATCCTTCTGGATTTGTTTTAGTTGATTTTAATAGTATTCACTGATGGTTGGTAAATTTATTATTAAACTATACTATCAGCCTCATCAATGTGGTTAAAGAAATAACAACTAGAAAGTATTTCGTATTTTTTTCGTGGCTCACTTATCACTGCTCGCCAATTATAGTTTTGCCAACTCATTGGATTAGAGAATATTACGATACATAATTGGTTTTAATATTATTTATTCACTTTAACATGTAGGCCCAAAATAATTTAACACAGACTACATCATAATTATTTTTAAAATTGGTGATATATATATATATATGTGACAATAGTGTTATTGAATATAATAAGATCAGTGAAAATTGTAAGATCTCATTTTTATGAACAATTATATTAATTCCTGGATTATTAAGACAATTTCATCTGCACCTAGAGGAGCCTGTGACAAATTTGTGGACTAGGATTCTGCAATTCCACATACATTTAAAAAATTCTACTGTATCACCGATCTATTATATAAATACAGCTGTTGATAATGTTTTTTCTGCATCATCGTATCGGCCATTTATACATCCACTGCTGAACAAAGGCCTCCCCCATAGATTTTCACAACTGTGTCATCATTCTGAGGGGTATTTGCTAATACTCACCATGCTTGGCAGGCGGGTTGGTGAGCACAGTATGGCTACCGTTTCACAGAAGGGAAGCTGCTGCCCATCCCTCTGGTTTAGATTCCCTTAGTCGCCTTTTACGATATCCACGGGAGGAGATGGAGTGGTGCTATATTCTTAATCCGGACACCACACGGAGAAAAATTATCTGCATAAAAAACATTAAACAGCTGATCGCCCCAACTGAACTTATTGACATGAGACAGAACCTGGATCCGCCCTTGACGTCATTTCCTTTATTCATTACAATATTTGTAAGAAAAATAAAACAACACCAAGCTTGTGTCTATTAAAAGCTATTCTTTTTATATGTCTATATTTAGTTTTTGCAGTAAAAACAGATGTTTTAGTGTAGTGTAATTTCTTACCCTCTTATTCATAGCATTGTTCAAATAAATTAGTTACAATATAATTTGTCCTTATCTTTAATTGCTATGTTTAGATTTGAGAGATAAGGACAAAACACATTTTAATTAAAATGGCTAATTACCTTTTTATGACTAAGAGGGTAAAACTAAAACATTGCCTTTATACATCCAGAGCTCGAACTGCAGTATTTTATACCTCTGTATTAAAATAGTGAATGTGTATAGTTAAAGATGAATATAACACTTGTTGCCATATAAACTCATTTTCATCATCTAAGGTTTCCATTTTATCAACTTTTGTTTCACATTTTTTTTGTACTGTTGAGAAGTAAATATATTTCCAATTTCACTGTACACAACTTTAATATGCTTTTAGTCATTATTATAATTGTTATTTATTATGATACAATACATGTGTAATATTTCAATAAATCACATGTGTGTGTAAAGCACTGTTTTATTTATGTAACAACTAGCTGGGACCCGCGGTTTCACCCGCGTTTAATTTAAAAGAAATTTAGAGTAATTCGACATAGACACTTGACATAGAATATATATATATTGGTTTATTTTTTTGCGCGGAACACTAATTATTTTACTAAAATAAAAGTAGCCTAAGTTACTCCTTATAACATCAGCTATCTGCCAGTGAAAGTCCCGTCAAAATCCGTCCAGCCGTTTCGGAGATTACCCGGAACAAACAGACAGACAGACAAAAAATTTAAAAATTGCTTTTTTGTTATAGGTAACGTATATACTTTCATATGCATTTAGTAAAAAACTGCTATTTTGACATTACAAACAGACACTTCAATTTTATTTATTTGTATAGATTTCAGTAAAATTACAGTCTATACTTTAGTTAAACTTTATATATATTATATAATTATGCAAAAAATGCACATAAAGGCTAAGTAGCAGAGTCTAAAATTAATTACATAATGCAGATAATTATTCTTCACAAGAATGTGATGATTCATCATTTCGGCCGAATGAAGTCCACTGCTGGACACAGGCCTCCCCCAAAGATCACCACAACGACCGATATGGATATGTTGTGGGCTCATTGGGGGGTTTTGCCATAATCACCACGCTTGGCAGGCGGGTTGGCGATCGCAGTTAAGTTGTTAATTTACTCGAAGGACGCTGCTGCCCATCCTCCGGCTAATCCCTTGGTCGACTTTTACGACACCCATGGGAGGAGACGGGGTGGTGGCATTCTGGGCCGGCACCACACGGCACATGATTATAGATTGATTATTGTTACATACTCAATATTTTTATTATGTTGGCAATCCCATAATTTGGATGATCTTAAAAAAACTTCATGTGAACCTTGAATTAACATTATCACAACTAATATATGAGTCACTTAAGAGTTGCAACAAAACAGGGATATTTCATCAATCAGGTGTGTTCTCCTTGGTTAATAACACAAATATGATATGACCATTGCTATAATTGTTCTTCATTATCATTATTATCAACATTACCACTATCTAACTCTTCAGTAACAATGAAGTTATGAGCACCACCAGTATATATCTGAGTAATTACTATATTTTTATCTATTTCCAAGGGTACTAAAGTTGGTTGTCGAATTTGATCTTCTAAATGGATTCCTGTATTGTAATGCTCATTCCATCCCCATGCCCAGAGAGTATTGTCTGTTGCCAAACAAATTGTGTGCTCAGACCCTAATGCAATATCTTTTACTTGTCTGCCATCTGAAACATAATATAAGGTATAATATTATTACATGCATATCGACAAGAAGAATTCATTCATCTTGCTTAACAAACCTGGTAAATTGATATGCGTATATATTCCAGGTGGTAATATATTATCTACACCAAGTTGACCACAGTTATTTCTGCCCCATGCTAAGAGAGTTCCATCCTCTAACCACAACAGTACATTGGTCCAACCACTTAATATTTTTTTGACTTGTTGTTTTACACCTATATCAATTTTATTAGGTTTAAATAATTTCCTATATTTCTCTGAACAGAGCAACAACTGACCATGTTTGTTGTCTCCCCATACATAAAGAGCTCTTTCATCAGTACACCATGCAACAGTATGATTTTGTCCACAAGCAATATGAGAGATTTTGCCAACACCTTCCACCTTCTGGAACCTGTCAGATGATAATTTATCATTTCCTAATCCAAGTTGACCATGTTTACCACATCCTGTAGTCCATACTTGACCTTTCGAATTTACTATGGCTGTGTGTCTTAGACCCATAGATACTATAGTAGCATTCACCTGAAGCCTTATTGGCCTCATAGCTTCAGAAAAATGATTTTTTGGTAATCCCAATTGACCATGAGTATTGGAACCCCAAACAAATAAGAAATGGTCATCTGTTACTCCACAACTAAAGTCCCATCCACATGCTATGTTTGTAAATGTTATGCCACTTAATTTCCATGTCCTTTGAAAACTGATTACTTCATTTTCGTCAGCTAATTGGAGTCTAAAGTTCCAACCACAAGAGTAAAGTTTTCCTTGACTGTCTAAAAGGAGAGTATGTCCTCCTCCACAAGCAATTTGTTGTATTTTGTAATCATATAAATATATTTCGACTTTGGCAGGTTTCTCTACTTGTTCATTTATAATACCCAAGCCTAACTGCCCATGCGAGTTAGCACCCTGAAAATACCATCCGACAAATGTATAATAATTAAAGAAACCCCTACAAGCAGCAACAACGTTATTATGGCACTTAACTGCAGAAACAACGCACTTACCCAAGACCACAAAACCATATTTACGGACTGATAATTAAATATTGATTACTAATTATTTATACTCGCGCTGTTATGAAGGAAAACCTTTAATTTTATTTTTTTGTCCAATACCAATTCCAATTTTAGTTTATGGCTCCATCGGTTTGTCGATAATTTTGCCAATGTCAAGGTTGGATTATTTTTTTGCCAGCCTACTTGGTCTTACTCTTAGATAACATCAACATTTTGACATGTAATTTTTTTTTTTTTTTTTCATTTATTACGGGCATTGGTCTTACCATCAACCCAACAAAAAATTAACAATTCGGATTATTTTTACATGTTAACTTTAAATCTTTTATGTCTAAGTTATACTTAACATTATCTATATAATATATATGACAAAACTAATATCTATATATAATATCGTATTTCAGCGGGGTAATTTTACTGGTATGCATCCCTAGTACATAGTATAGTCTTATAACTAATTCATATAGATCTAACAGAACTTAGGATGAATATAAAATTGAAATTTTTAATAAATCACAAATATTTATCCTTACATATAAAAATAAAACAAAACACATTTTTAGGTATGTCACATTTCGCCAGTATGTGTTGACATAGGTTGACAAATTGACAATTGATGAATTGACATTGCTAAATCAATCACAGACACGGAGTAGGTTTATAAAATCAATAATCAGAGGTTTTATTTCCACTACGTTATCAACAATGTACATTATTTAAATATTTACAATTACCTATTACGTGTGGTGCCGGCTCAGAATGCCACCACCCCATCTCCTCCCATGGGTGTCGTAAAAGTCGACTAAGGGATTAGCCGGAGGATGGGCAGCAGCGTCCTTCGAGTACATTAACAACTCAACTGCGATCGCCAACCCGCCTGCCAAGCGTGGCGATTATGGCAAATCCCCCCAATGAGCCCACAACACATCCATATCGGTGGTTGTGGTGAACTTTGGGGGAGGCCTGTGTCCAGCAGTGGACTTCATTCGGCCGAAATGATGAATTACCTATTAGCCCAAAAGTAAAGTAATCTGTGTATTATGTTGCGCTGCACCGAAAACTACTTACAATCAAAGAACATCATAAAAATTGTTATTTTACACTTTGCAAAGAACAATTAGCAATAGCTTTCCTATTTACAATATATTTAACATTTTTTTGTCCGGAGAGTTTTAATCTATACAAATGACAAGATGTTTTACAATGTCCAAATCTTAACCTATGACTACTGGAACTGAAAGATTGAGAAACAAAAACTAAATCTAACATTGACTCCTATTGTCTATAGGGGCTAAATTACAATATTAAGATCATTAAAACGAATGCAGTTTTTATCAATCATGAAATTGCCTCTAATGTTATTCATTTTAGCACCCAAAAAACAGAAGAGCATTAAATTAAAGTATGCAATGAATAAGAAATTATGTTTTTATTTTACTAAATGTTTCTTTCAGAATATTAATATCAAATTTACCATTAGGTGGAGAAGGACAATATACACACAAAATAATAGAGAAAATACAAGAAACAAATTCAATTTGACATAGAATATTTTGAAAATTGTAATCTTATATCAATAATAGTGAATTTAAAATATAAATTTAATAGCAATGGCTCTGAGAGGTTGATCGGAGCCTCTTGCAAATATAACCCATATGCTTATTTTTTTTATTACAACAAAGTCAGGTTCCATTTATTAATTAAAATAAAGTTGATGCTATCAATACTATTATCAATAAAGTTATTTAAAAACATCAAGTTTTGGGGAAATATATCTAGGATTCCAGTGTGAAATTTAGTTCTATTACATTAATATACTTTAATAACTTTATCCATATAATATTATATATTGCTTAAATTGTGTATTAACAATTCTTTTATTATCCTGGATGTAATTGGTGCTCCATCTTTCTTGGAAATCAAATCTACAACTGTTTTTATAATACCATTTAATGTTGAATCACAGTTCAATATGTCGCTTATAATTAATCGTTTCTGCGGTGATGTGGCTTTAGTATTCACATTAGGATTCAAAGATATATTTTTTGAGGTTTTGTCATTAGATGTATGTAAGACTGATTTGGAGCCTTTAATAGCTGAAGCATATGATGTACCACCCAAAATTCTGTTTTTAATTTCAGCAACTTTCGAAGCCTTAAGGGGGCACTCATAGGCGACTGCTACGTGAGGTCCTTGGCAGTTATTACATTTAATTTTATCTTTTTGTAAACATTCTTTATAGAAATGGTTACCTGCACAGATGGAACAAACTTGGGCATTTTTGCAAGAACCACTAGTGTGGTTGAATTTGAAACAGTTAAAGCATTGAACTAAAGGTTTAAAATATTCTCTTACTTCTAGCCATAAATGTTCATAAGTAACATGACTGGGTCTGTTAATATTCAAAAAAGTTACCAATACTGTTGGGAGACTAGTAAGTGAGCCATCAGGAAGCTTCTTCTTAAACCTCTTGATACCTAAAACTTCACACCCAGGTGACTTCAAAGACGATAGAAGTTCAGAATCATCAATTTCAGTAGGGACCTTTATTACTCCCTGGCTTTCAATTTGATCAAAAGGTATCTTGACTGACCAGTTATGTTTGCTATGAATGGGCTTATTCATAATGAAAGAGTTTGCTTCTTTTTTTGTTGGAAAAAAGATCTTGATAAAGTAATGCCCAATGGGCTTAACATACGTGTTAGGTGGCACCAAGTCCTTAAGAATTTTATTAATTTTAAAGGGATCAATTTTTTCCTTGTTTTCCTGAAAAAGTAAAACGGGATAATCCTTTCGGTTCTGTTCTTCATAAATTGGAAGGATATCTTTGAATAAACCCCTTTTAGTATTTATGAACTTGGGTAACATCTTGGGAACCGGTTCATCTTCGCGGATACAAGTTGTACTCTTCCGCTTTAAAGTGGCATCGAAAGCCGAGGGCTCCATGAGCCCACCACTAAATTCACTCATGGAATTGAAAAAGGGCTAAAAACTGGTTATTTATAGGTCAAAACAAATTAAATTTATTTAGTTTCAAAAAGAGCGCCTTTTAATTCGACTTTCCCGCGTTGACATGTAATTGTAAAGCTCAGTGTTGCCACTTCATAAAAATTAAAGTCACTAGACCAACACACAAAAGTCACACAAAAATGAATGAATACCGGTATTCATTCATTTTTCAGTAGAACATTTTCGTTGTCTAATTACGCGGAAGCAGGGAAGAATAATATAGGTATATTATAGATAGGGGGGAATGGGAGGGGGAGGCTTTTTTCAGCAGTGGACGTACTGTGGCTGATATGATGATACATAGGTCATGGTCATGAAAAAACAGTTTCTTTAAAATCTGTTTTTGGAAACTCTTTTTTGAGAAAATAAAACTGTTTCGTTTCATTTTCCGAAAAATCTGAAACGACCCAGTACTAGTCTTAGATAACATCAACATTTTGACATGTAATTGTAAAGCTCAGTGTTGCCACTTCATAAAAATTAAAGTCACTAGACCAACACACAAAAGTCACAGATTGGGCTAAATTCGAAGCGAAAGTCCCCAGAAATGCCAAAAAAATTTTTTTTATAGAAACAATATTGTAATGCCATCCATCAAAGTATCTATAGTGTACTGGACAGACTACTCAAGTGACAGTACATGTTCAAAATGCCGTGTAGCTCCGGTCACGGTTAGGGTTACCCCATCTCATGCCGTGGGTGTCGTAGAAGACGACAAAGGGAGTTTGGAACCCGGTGTATACCATTATCATTAGGCACTTTGAGTTGCCCGCAGGTGACGGATAAACAACCGACTACTACTAGGTACTATACCCAACGAGGGTCAGAGGAGACAGAAATAAATCGCCAAAAGGGGTCAAAAGTCACCAGATCTAGTGACAAAATCGCTAAGTAACACTGGCCTAAAGCTGCACCACAGACAGACTATGAGCTTGAGCTGGCTGCACTTCGGGTGAGATTCAGAAACGAGGCTAAGTTCACGCTTCCATCTGTCAAAATTAGGGGCGTAAGGGTGAGATTCAGAAACGAGTCTAAGCGTGAACTTACGCCTCCATCTGTCAAAATGCATTACTTACGCCCCTAATTTAGACAGATGGAAGCGTGCACTTAGCTTAGACTCGTTTCTGAATGTCACCCTTAGACTCGTTTCTGAATGTCACCCTTCGTGACTAGGGAAGCTCGACATCGATTCGATTTAACCAAGTAAGTTAAATTATCGATAGTATTGATTATATTGACACAGATTTATCAATTTCAAAGTAGTGCTTTATGCTAAGATATTTAGAAACGCAAGTGGACAAGCACGTTCCAAACCTTTTGCAGACTGAGGCCAGTGTTTCTAGATGAAATTCTGAACAAACAGTTGAAAATCAGGTAGATGTCTCGTTGTCGCCTGGGATATTATAAATAAATAAATGGTAGGTTTGTAGAAACTGTCCAAACGGTTGGGTCTAAATTCTTTAAAACGTACCGTAAAGGTAAACCAAAAAAGTTCTCCGATCACACTCTCGACCTCATGGCAGAAAGACGCGCCATGACGCTGCAGTCCTCCGGTGATGCTGAAGCATACCGCCTGCTCAATAGACGGATATGGAAGTCCTTACGTCACGATATCTGCACCTTTAACACCAACGGTGTTAAAGAGGCGATTGAGCGGAATCAAGGCTCCAAAGTGTTCGCAAGAGACGAGTCTATTGGGCAAAGTCGTATTATGAAGCTGAAGACCGAAGACGGCAGTGTAGCGTCGACTTAGCAAGAAGTTTTGAGAGAGATTGAGAACTTCTGTTAACCGGCAGTTATACACCTCGGTTACTATACCTACCATTGGTTCTGACAACGACCCGCGAGCCAAACTAACCCGACACTATACCGAGGATATTCCGGACATCAGCCTGTACGAGATTAGGATGGCCGTGAAACAGCTTAAAAATAACAAGGCACCGGGTGGGGACGGAATGACGGAATTACGACAGAGCTTCTGAAAGCGGGTGGCACACCGGTACTTAAAGTCCTTCAGAAGCTATTCAATTGTGTCTTACTCGAGGGCAAAATGTCGGAAGCGTGGAACAGAGGTGAGGTGGTGCTCTTCTTCAAAAAGGGTGATAACACCCTATTTAAGAATTATAGGCCCATCTCACTTCTGAGCCATGTTTATTAGCTGTTTTCAAGGGTCATCACGACAGCTCGAGCGCAAATTTGATGACTTCCAGCCTCCCGAACAAGCCGCTTTCCGAAAAGATTTCAGTACCATAGACCACATCCATACGCTGCGGCAGGTTATACAGAAGAACGAGGAGTATAATCTGCCAATATGCTTGGCGTTTGTGGACTATGAGAAAGCCTTCGATTCGATCAAAACCTGGGCAGTGCGGCAATCTCTGCAGCGGTGCCAGATTGACTATCGGTACATTGAAGTGTTGAAGTGCTTATACAGAAATGCCACCGTGTCAGTCCGAGTACATGAACAGAGCACGGGGGCAATTCCATTGCAGAGAGGTGTGAGACAGGGGGGCGTAATTTCCCCGAAACTGTTCACCGCTGCAATGAGAGGATGCCTTCAAGCTACTGGAGTGGAAAGGATTCGGCATTAACATCAATGGCGAGTATATCACTCACCTTTGATTTGCCGATGACATCGTAGTCATGGCAGACTCGCTGCAAGAGCTCAGCACAATGCTCGATGATCTCAACAGAGTTTCCCAACAGGTGGGCCTTAAAATGAACATGGGCAAGACAAAAGTCATGTCAAATGCCCATGTCGTGCCCATCCCAATATCCGTTGGGAGCTCTGTTCTCGAAGTTGTTGACGAGTATGTCTACCTGGGACAAACTGCCCACTTAGGTAGGTCCAACTTCGAGAAAGAAAGGAAAAGGTCAATCGTCGGATCCGACTCGGCTGGATAGCGTTTGGGAAACTTCGCAACGTCTTTTCGTCAGCAATACCGCAATGCCTCAAGACGAAAGTCTTTAACCGGTGTGTGTTACCAGTGATGACATATGGAACAGAGACGTGGTCACTCACAATGGGTCTCATAAGAAAGCTCAAGGTCACTCAGCGAGCTATGGAGAGAGCTATGCATGGTATTTGTCTACGACATTGAATCAGAAATGAGGAGAACTATAGAAGAACTAAAGTTGTCGACATAGCTGAAAGGATTAGTAAACTGAAGTGGCAATGGGCAGGGCACATTTCAATGTAGAATTTGATTCTTGTTACAAAAAATTACCTATGTATAAGTCATCATATCAGCTAAAGGACGGCCACTGCTGAACCATAGATTTCCACAGTAAAATTGTAGTGTCATTTTGGAAGAAATTTACCATCACGCTAGATTGGTGAGAGCAGTATGGCAGCTGTCCCACCGAAGTGACGTTGCTGCCCACCGATGGTTTAGAGCCCCTTATTAGCCTTTTACGACACTGGCAGGGGATGGAGTGGTGTTATATCCAGACACCACTGTGAACCTATAAACCAGTGTTTCGCAGCATTTGAAAGATTAATCAAGAACTGTTTCTTCTAAGATTAATTGATTAGTCCCAACATTGATCGTGATTGACAGATTAATATATAATTAACTAGAAATCATCGTTATCATTATCACATACTCGCTTACTTCGATAATGTTTACATCCCTAGCCGGGACAGGTGACAGTTTCTTTTATTTTTTATGTTTGGCCTGGATTCTAAGTCTTTTGGCCGGAGCGACTGTTTCTGGGCACCAGTTATCATGCAATCGTTATAACGGTAAATGCACCGGACTTAGCACATTTACCACTAGACATGTGATTATTTGCATATAACAGACAACAAATGTATTTTTCGTAAGCAACTTTTATTAACTGCTTCATTACAATATTGGCATAATATTTATTATATATCCAATGATATTATACCATAGATATGTTACGTCCATATTAAATGGCGCGCTAAATACAGTCTCGCTTGCACAACCATGTCGTGAGAAAGAAGACACAATAACAACAAGAGTAAAAGAGATAGCTATCTAGGCAAACCGATTGCGAAGTGCTACAATTGGGGGAGTTTTGGTTCTTACTTTTGGCACGCATGTAACATATCTACTTCTTTTTAATATATAATATCATAGTTGGTCTGTTATCTTTATTTATTTTATCTAGTTGTCAACAGTAGTCTTAAAAATAATTTTCTCCAATAGACTGTATGCTTACTTTACTTACTCCTTTACGGAGAGCGTCACGTCGCTGATTTCACAATAATTAAATCTGTTTATTATGCGTTACGTCAATCGTTACTATCTTACTGCATAAAATCATGGGGCGGAGCTGCTAGAACTTATTTGTTGAACCTGAAACGGGCTCAGAGAGCTGTGCTTAAGGTCGGACTGCTTCTTCCAATTTATTACCCAACATTTGACTTATTTCATCAAGTAAAAGTTCTAACAGTACGTCAACTAATGTTCTTTCAATTACTCTCAAAAAGCACTCAGAGTTAAAATTTGATCAGAAATCACTCTCAGACAAGCGAAGAAAAACTGACGTTTGTAAAAAAATTATATGTAATAATAGTCTATTCCAGAACTTTTGTGCCTTCTTAGGTCCATACTTATATAATAGAATAAATAAAGATCTATTCATCTATCCACTTCCCAAAGCAAAATGCAAAAAAAAGGTATGTTCATGGCTGCAAAGCCTGGAACAGCTATCGTAATCATAACATGACACATCTAAATCATCCACTCACAGTCACAAATTCACTCCCTTCAAAATTTAATTTGCACGGTTCCAATTAGTTGATCCTAAGGAGAGGAGTCGGCAAGAAACTCCATGGATACTCTTTTAAAATAATTGAGATTACAATGTTGATTTATACAAATGATGGTAAAACATATGGCACGGTATGGACGGCACGGTTGGTGCAGTGGCTGATACAGTCGACTGCTGCGCCCCGGTTCGTGGGTTCGATTCCCGCACGGAACAAATATTTGTATGACCTGCAGATAGTTGTTCCGGGTCTGGGTGTATTGTGTGTGAAATTGTTAGGTGGTCAAGATTATGTGTTTTTTGACGTATGCTTCTACAGTTCCATTGAATATTTTAAGGTATTTTGGTGAATTAGTACTTTGTATAGCTTAGACGGACCAACGTGCTGAAAATCCGTGTGGTGTCCGTATTAAGAATATCGCACCTCTCCATGTTCTTCTGCGTACGTCGTAAAAGGCGACTAAGGGACTCTTAAACTAAAGGGGTGGGCATCAGCGTGCCTTCTGTGGAACAATAGTCATTCTGCGCTTAGCAACACGCCTGCCAAGCGTGGTGAATACTGGCAAATTCCCCCCAAGATGACGACATAGTTGTGGAAATCTATGTCGGAGGCCTTTGTTCAGTAGTGGTCCTTGTATGGCCGATATGATGATGAAGTAACTCTTGTATGGTTGTCTCTTGTTAACGCAATAAATAATTTACTATAAATTTAGTTCGTTTATAAATTAGTAATATTATCCTTACAAGAAAATAACGAACACAAAACATTGCACCATTTTCTCTTATCAACACTTCTCCATCAAAATATACTTTCAAACAATTCCTCACGAAAGGGCCCTTTGATATATTTGAGAGTGTGAGTCACAGTCGTGTAATAATCCTCATCGTTTATAGCAATCAGTAATTTACGAAATATACTTTCTTAAGTTAGGGTCTCGACAAATCCCACAACCAAGGAGAAAGTTTGCAACTCAACAGATGCGGATGAGACGTGATTAATAATACAGCCAGCGTGGTTCAACGATATATTAAGTAGGTATATACCATCATATTATACCTACACAGACAATGAAAAAAAAGAGTGTTTGTCAGCTCCGACGACCAACGAGAAGTTATATTATATACCTGGCCCCGCCCGCCTTCATAAAGATTTTTCATTTTTAGTGGCTTTAATATTTTTATATCTTGTAGGGTTTTGAAGTCGGTATTTTTTTTTGTTAAAAAGTTTTATTGCATGCAGTGTTTACATTTTGAAATATAAACACTTAGATCACGATATCATACGTACGCAAACTAATATTAGTGAACCAATCAATAAACAAATAACTAATTGACGTGACTTGCATAATATGCATATATGCGTCATGCTCGTGAACGGGTGCCGTCTATTGGGACTGGTCAGCCATTAACTGCCATGGCGAATAATAATTATACTACATTAGTATGTTTTTTTTTTATATACATTTGCCTACATCATGCTCGTTATATGTTTTACCATAATTTGTATCAATCAACATTGTAATCTCAATTATTTTAAAAGAGTATCTATGGAGTTTCTTGCCGGCTCTTCTCCATAGATCAACTATTTGGAACCGTGCAACTTAGATTCTGCCGTTTCATAAGTGCCAATATTTGGTTTATTTGAAATAAAAATATTTGACCTTGACTTTGACTTTGATATGCCTCTCATTTTAAGAGCAGCCAGGTAGGCATGCATCTTTACCCCCGGGAAGACGCAGATGTGTAAGCGGTCACGTTCCGCCGTGTGCGCAGCAGCGCACAGCGAGGCTTCGGGGGGATCTTCTAGAATCCCCCCTTAGATGTGCCTTGGGGAGTGACCTTTAACGACCAAAAGCTTGGCACCAATGGGCAGCTCTATGGTTGTAATGAGGACTTGGAGGGCTCCGAGTCGGTGCTCGCTTCGGTGCCGAATATGACCGCTCTGGTGGTTATAGCCGGCAGCAGTCCAAGCATGCCCCTCCATCCTTCTCCGGGGCGGAGAAAGTATATGACGTATTTCTGGTGAATAAAAAAAATAAAAAATCCTAGGCATGAACATCTCAAAAATTTGAGAACTAAATTGCTTGACCTTTTCTCAATGGTATAAGATACCAAAGGCAAAAAGTCAATTATTGTAAGCATAGTTTACGTAGGAAGGTATTAGAATACCTACCTACGTAAGTAAGCTTGTACAGAACTCTGAAATTACAATTTGTTTGACAACCGGTATTAAACTTTACACATTTAAAAAGTTTTACAGGGCAACTTTGCTTTGCTATGTGATTTTGTTTATTCTTTTGAAGGTAAAAGTTGCTACCGGTTTCGACTACGTAGGGAAGCGGCTTTGTTATACTTTCAGTTGAAACTGAAGCCAATCGTGGCCCCTGCTCGTTCTAAAGTAACTCGTTTTATGCGCCGTCAAAGGAAATGTTCCGGTATTAGGCGTTTATCGTTAGAAAGAAGTACCTACTGAAATGATGAATGGCACCCTCTCTGATACCCATCATACTCCCTGGACCTTGCTCCAACAGATTACCACTTTTTCCGAAATATCGACAACTTTCTGCAAGGAAAAGTATTATATTCAATTGCGATGAGGCAGTCCAAACCGCCTTCAAAGATTTTATTGATTCTCGCTCCCACGCTTTCTTCAGCAAAGGTATCAATGACCTATGAAATTGTAAAAGTGCATAGATATCAATGGTACATACTTTGATTGATTAAATATTTATAAATTCATAGATCTTTTTACGTTTTGTTTTCCCATATAAAACGCCAATTTCATATGTAAGGACTTAATAAGAGAGATTAGAGTAGACAAACAGTGTTGCTAATCAAATTAAGAAATTATGTGGAAAAGTTAATACTTACTGTAAAGTTTAGTTCACATTATTCTCAACAAATCTCACGTTCAATGTGTCTCATTTTGTGGAGGATGAACATCGCCATCACTTCATCAGTTATAAAATTCTTTTCATACAGATGATTACGGTTTTGATGGGTAAGCTTATCTGATATTCGGGAATACTAAAGAATACCAGCACCTCGCTGGTTTGACGTAGACAATTTTCTTTAAGCGAGTTCCTCGTTGCGGGTCCGGCGTGCGGCCGCGGGGCGTCGGTTCGCTAGGCCATGAGATTATCCCATATGTGGATAAATTGTACGCAGTGGAGGGATTGCGGGCTACGTTGTAATGAATTAACATAACCACGACTCTTCTCAGATTTGAATAAATTGACAATCTTTAGTGGAATTAAGAAGAGTCATATGTCTTTCCACAGAATTTTGTTTTGATGTTGAAAGGCCATACATATCATGTATTCGAAAATTATTCGATTTGTCGGGTGTTTTGTATTTTTTTATGTGTATATACAGTATTGAAATGATACAGGATGTACCGTAGCCAGGTTGGGCGAAATTTCGCGTTAGGGTTCAGGTCGGCGCCCAATAACCCGCATGATTGAGTTTAGCACTTGCTATATATGCTCCGCTGTGCCCGTTCAACGAACCGTGGATCGTTCCCATTTTTTAACTTAATTTCTAATAAATAATTATCGGGTATAAAGTAGAAGTTATGGCAGTAATAGCTTTCAATGTAACACATATTGCTATCGCTAATCAAACTTATCTACCTCGGACCGGATTTCAAAAGCTGTCGTAGATTGAAGGGTGCTTTGTTGATACAACATCAATAAGGCGACAATATTCATTGTTATTTTTTTATTCAGGTAAGTGCTCACTCGTAGCTAAAAGGGAGTGAGAGTGGGCGCAATTAATGTTGGCAAACCACAAAAGGAATTATGAGATGAAAGGGTGTGTAAATATCGAAAATAATATATTATTGTTATTTGTTAACTTTTTTGTGAACATAGTAAGAAACACCTACGATCGTTATTTATTACGGCTGTAATACCAGAAGGGGTAAGCAGTAAGTGTGCCGGCTACGAATAGCACCAACCCATCTCATCCCGTGGGTGTCGTAAAAGCCGACTAAGGGATTAGACGGAGGATGGGCAGCAGCGTCCTTCGAATACATTAATAACTCAACTGCGATCGTCAACCCGCCTGCCAAGCGTGGTGATTATGGCAAAACCCCCAATGGGCACACAAAACACCGATATCGGTCGTTGTGGTGATCTTTGAGGGCCTGTGTCCAGCAGTGGACTTTATTCGGCCGAAATGAAGATGAAGCAGTAAGATTTACCTGTCTGTCGTTCAGTTCTCAAGACTGATGGGGTTTTCATGTGGTGTGTCTCCAAAAGACAGATCAGACTACCACTCTCTATTTAGTGTAGCTCATAACTTTTTTAGCTACTCCCGCGAAGTAAGCCATTTAGGTTCAAGAATCTCTTCTGGATGCGTGCCAGTCTAAGGTTATGTGTTGCGTGTTGAGGTCTTATTTTAAATTATTGCATTCCGTATAACATTATTTTAATTAAAAGAGTTTCCTGCCGTAATGTACATTATACAGTATCAATAAATTAGGCTTAACGTTAGTGTATAAGCTACTTCGAGTGGGAAACCTAGTTTTTTTAACACCTCTATTCAGAAATGGAGGAAGAATTTTATTCGACATACTATCTTGTGGAAATAAACAATAGTTGTTTCAATTGACAGTTAGCCGAACTGGTGTATGATATCAACGCGGCGAGAAATAATTCTTCATTTCCGATATTCATATTTAATTAATGATATTCTAATATGTGGGTGCCATAGAATCTATACATGTTTCACGTCACCAGCTTTGTTTCATAAAATTTAATCATGTATGCCACCTTATTTATTATGTTACGGGTATTTGTTGCCATTGGCATTTTATATACACGTTGTAAAAGTCGGATGAAAACCACAAAGTGCCCCATTTGGCTATCATTCGTTTTATACCCTCATAAGAGCGTACATAAAATACGCCTACGGTTATTTATTGACTCCTAGTGAAATAGGTGAAAGAAATAGATAACTATCGATAGATAAAGCTAGTTTAAGCAGATCTCAAGTGTCCATAAAACTAAAAGCAAACTTTTGTATGTTTACAGTTCATAAGACAAAACCTATGTAATACTAGTAAGTTGTAAGGCGCCTAAGGCCGGGTGCCTTGAGAAAGTAAAATAATGAACCATCTTACAGCGTGACAGAGTCAGTCAATGAATCTGTGAATCAGTGAGTCCCTCAGTGAGTCAGTGATGAGCATAAATATATACTTTAATAATTGAATAAAAATAACTTGATCTTATATTATATTGAAATAGTTATTATCATTTTATCAATTCAAAATCAAATCAGTAACTGTTTGTGAATAATATGCGACACCGAATGATTTGTAAATATTGTGAACTGAGGTCCCACTCCGGTCAATGTACAGTAAAGTCATGAATTAAGTGTTTTTCATGATTATTGGTTGGTTTTGGTTACGCTTGTCACATTCTTTTTCTTACTAATTATGAAGACGCGGGGACGGCCCATTGTGTGAATAATTTGCAGGGTACATTTCTTAACCTCTCCTTAAATAACTATTCAGAAATAATAGTGTAAAGGATGTTTTCCTTCGGAAAATGCTCTAGATGCTTATGTAATTTATTTTAAAAAGAACAAAAGTTGACCCATCGATCAAATATTTTTTTATTCTGTTTTTTAAAATTAGTTACTGATATAAAATAACTTTATATTCTTATGTACTATAACCTACGTATACAAAGTTAAATTGTATCCTGCCTACAGACATATAGAAACTATAAGCTATCAGATTGGAAGTACTGTAGCAACCAAAGATATTGGAAGAAAGGAGATATGTCATGTAGATCAAAATGTATGCAAGCCAAGAAATCCATTTTTCCACTACCATTCTTCATAAAAGCACACTTATGCACACAGTTACAAGGTCTCATCCAATGAACTGAATAAACACAACAATATAATTGGCTTCTCATACTAAAACACACCCACGACTTTGTAGGTAGCCAATCATACCGAGCGTACAGACCGCAAACGACAGCCGTACCATGCAACGCGCAAGTTTATTGGGAGTACCATTTGCTGTTCTATTCACTGCGTTTATTATTCACTGATTGCTAGTTAAAAGTGGTAGATAAGAAGCATTGTATTTTATACAAAAATAATAATGCTCCATCAATCCAAATGTAACTAACATAATAAAGAAAACGCTAATTTTTAATTTATTCATTTTATAGACAAATACAAGAAAATTCAATAAAATTGCCCAGATGGTTTAATAGAAAAACAATAATTTTAAATTTATTCATTTTATAGACAATTACAAGATAATTCCATCACTTGCATATTGTACATATATGATTCCTTCCTTGATAAAGTTATTATTTTCGCTTCGGTTTTTGCACGTTATCCCCGAACAACACGACAATTTAACAAAGTTTCACTTACGCGATTGAATCTTAACTGATGTTATAAAACGGCAATTTTTTCCGGATGGCCCAAATTGATCCAGTCGCAGTCGCGGTTACGCCCCCGTACCACTTCTCCTTATTTTATATTTGTGTGGTAGCAACTAAAGTCTTGAATATTCATAAGTGTCTATAATGGTTATGCCGTGTGGTGCCGGCTAAGAATACCACCACCCCATTTCCTCCCGTGGGTGTCGTAAAAGTCGACTAAGGGATTAGCTAGAGGATGGGCAGCAGCGTCTATCGAGTACATTAACAACTCAACTGCGATCGCCAACCCATCCGCCAAGCGCGGCGATTATAGCAAACCCCCCCCTAATGAGCCCACAACACACACATGTCGGTCGTTGTTGTGATCTTTGCTGGAGGCCAGCAGTGGACTTCATTCGCCTGAAATGATGATGTTAAATGGCTTTACACGAATAAAAAATATTTTTATCTTCATCTTTAGTATGTCACTCGCATTGGTAGTTTCTGCGTGGATACATAGAACTAAAAATCTTTTTCCATTATTATATTAGTTTGATGGTTATTCATGTAATCCAATCTCAATCTTAAACTTTCATAACTTTCGGGTGCACCGAGCTATGTTACGTACATAATTCCTTCCAAGACCTAAAAACTACATAGCTACAAACTATAGCTTTGCACGTTACTCTGTTCGAGTTTCTAGACATGTAAGGAATATCACAGGTAAAAATGGTGTCAAATGTCATTGTCGTGCAGGCAAAGGTAACAAACACACTCCGTCTCAATGGCCGTTACTAAATATTTGAACGGTCCGCACTGCGCACCGCCTTAAATAAAACATTCCTGTCGACCGAACTGAATTTTTCACTCGCGCTGGTATCCTAAGAGACTGACTTCGCATGCCCAAATATTAAGTTCCAGTCAGGCATTTGGATTTATTATCATAATGCGCTTAGCTAGCAGCTAGACAGTATGGTGGCGATTTTGTGATTCGTATTGCCGCTGTATAAATATTCGTAGTTGCTACGCATAGAACTTTCATTGTGATTGTTTATTGCGAAACGTTTTCTAAAGTTAGTAGGAAATAAGTAAATGTATCATAATAAAGCAGTGATAGTCTGGTGGTTGAACGCTTGCCTTCCATACAGGTGGGACTGAGTTTGATCCCGGCCCGCACCTCAGAGCTTTTGGATTCATGTGCAAATCGAATTTGATTATCACTTACGTTAACGGTGAAGGAAAACATTGTGAGGAAACCTGCACACTTGAAAGAGCTTTAAAATGTTCTCAATGGTGTAGTCCGTTAACCCGCACCAGGCCAGCGTGGTGGACTAAGGTCTAACCTTTCTCATCGCGAGAAAAAGCCCTTGCCCAGCAGTGTGACAGTAATGGGCTGATTCACAGCTCAGCGTTTTTGTTTTAAAGTTTTTTTTATTAAATGTTTAATATTTGTTTTAATTGACTTAAAAGCAATAGAAAACGGTATTAATATGATATATACCACGTCACATTTATCAGATTTAGATGATATAGTATTTGAATACGAAAAAGGACAAAACAAATATTTTATAAAATGAATGAGTTTAATTTGAGAATATTTTATAAAGTTTTCTTGAGTCTATAGCTATTAAAATACAACATTAAGGTATACGTGAAGAAAATAAATGATAATAACGTTTTCTCTTTGAAAAAAAGCTGCGTTTTGGTGGTTTTCGTTTATGATTTTTTATTTCATCTCTGTGTATTATCCAGCAATAGTCCGTCCGTCCGTCATATTAACGTCTCAATGACCTTGATATCTTCTTTCCATTTCTTTTGTGTCCTAATGAAAACGTTCACCTTGTTCTTCACTGTAGTCGCCTAGATTTTTTGGGAAACAATCAATGTGAGACTTCAAAATTTGAATTTTCACTCATATTACAGCCAACATTTTTATAGACGTTTAACATTTCCTAAACAATATTTTTATACTCAGGATCTTTTGTGTTGCCTAGAAACTTAGATACGACATTTTTAAATGCCAGGCATTTCGTTCCAAGGTTGTCATCCATGTTCCACTTTTTCAAATTCTGTATCCCTAATCAGTTTCTTGACGTCAGGTCCCGTAAATATTCCCTCTTTTAAGTTCGCATCAGTTAAGCTAGGGAACATTTGAAAGTATCTCCATCTTGCGGTAATGCCGTAACGAACTGTTTGATCAAACCAAGTTTGATGTAAAGTGGTGGAAGCAATATTTTTTCGGGATCCATCAAGCTCGGATTGATGACATTTTTTACTTCCAATCAGTTTTTTTCCAATGTTAATTTCTTGCTCTACTATCCCATTCACAAACATAACAGGGGAATTTTGCCTTGCTGCTGACCAAGAAGCATGCATATGATTTTTAAGTTACCGCAAACTAACCATTTGTGTTCGGTGTACTTTATTTTCTCCAAATATTTTTTCAAGTTTTCGTAAGTTTTCAGAAGATAAACTGAATGAGCTACAGGTTTTACACCATTTTTTACAAAGTCTGTTATTTTTAATCTCTGCTTAACTATTATTTAATGTCCGCAAATATAGCAAAATACATTTGGATTGTTTTTGCAACTCCGAGGAGCCATAGTTACAGATAATATAAAACAACTACTACAACAACAACACTTTTTTGCGGTTTAATTAAACCACTATGATTAGTCATAGACATAGACTTATTTTTTGTTACTTTTTCTGACAGGGGAAAGGCAGGTTAGTAACAAAAGACTATAGGATGGTCGGTTATAGCGTATGTAATAGAAATATAGGTCATGGAATCAATTTTGTAAAAAAAAAACAAACGAACTTACCGATTTAACGAACTATTATATATTTATCTATATGCAAAAATAATGTGACGTGATACGTTAAAACAAAGTTTATATTTACTATATACAGACCAACATCTACATGTTTGTGATAAATTTATTTAAAAAACTTTTTCATCGCAGACCTGTGTTATGTATGTATGTGGTAAATATATTTCAGCCTATTTCAGATATATTTGCGCACCTTGGGTTGTAAACAGTTCTTTTTAAAAAATTTTTTTTTTAATAAAAAACGTTGCCCCACACTAGGAGTTCTCCTGTGTCGTGGGTACGTTTACAGACATAAATTCCACACTAACAATACACCCAGACCCGGAACTACCTGCAGATCATACAAATATTTGTTCCGTGTGGGAATCGAACCCACGACCCGGAGCGCAGCAGCCGATTGTATCAGCCACTGCACCAACCGTGCCGTCAACGTTGTAAACAGTAGTGCTGAATAAGTAAGTATATCATTTATATAACTATTTACAGTAATCATTTCTCGTGTACTTCCAACCGTTAAGGAGTTCTATCTATGGATCTATCTCAAATTCATATGCGGCCAACCTAGGGTACCCCTTTCTATATAAGAATATAATCGGAATGATAACCTCCGTCTTTCAGTCGGTTGTGTTTAAAACATTGCTTCATTTTGATACACTGAGATTTCCTAGTGTATTGCCACAGGGATTTCCTAAAAAGGCGATTTGCATTATTTTTCACCAAGTTTAAATGAAGACTCCTATCTACATTAAATGTAAATTTGGGGCTCTCCTGAATGTAAAGTTCACGGTTGATTTTATTTTCATGGAGCGAACGCGGCTTGAATTTTTGACTCACAATTGAGTCAAATGAAGTTTTATATTATATTAATTTGTTTTTTAGTTTACCTTAGTTTAATCATCATCATAATTTCAGCCGAAACACATTCACTTCTGGGCACAGGCCTCCCCAAAGATGCTACAGCGACCGGTCAGGGATTGGGTTGCTACTTGGGGGGTTTTGCCATAATCGCTACGCTTGGCGGGTTTGCGATTGCAGTTCAGTTGTAAATGTACTCGAAGGACGCTGCAGCCCATCCTCCGGATAATCCCACAGTTGCCTTTTACAGCACACATTGATATTATTTTGATAGTTTCGTCGTTAGTAAAAAAATCTGAAAGACTAGTCATTTTGTGTAATTGTGACGCATTAATTCTCACTGCATCACTCCATAAAATAGATGGTAATAAATATTCTTTAAGAAGAACAGGAATCGTATCTAAGAAAAATATAGATGGATTACGTATTATGAGTCTGCGTATTCTACGTTTCTTTTTAGGAATAACGTGAGATATCCTTGTAGATAATATATAACAGTTGCCAACTTTAAGAAGTGCCTGCAGAAATGCTAGTTTTTAGAGGGTTTGGGTATTGATCGCAATTAGGAATATAAGTAGGAACCTCAGTGGATATTAACCGATAAAACAGGCTGCTGTTGGGCAGTATGTCAGGCTCACTAAAATCTTTCTGATAGTGGCGTTGTGTAGCGGGTCGTTTTCCCTGCAATGCGGCTGAGCTGATCGACGCCGATGCATGCGTCATAACTAGTGATCGGGTGCCATCATTTCGAACTGGTCAGTTGTTAACTGTCATGAAATCCTATCGAAAGGCACATTTGTTTTCGTTATACTTCATCTATTTTACACTTTCGCAGTACATTATTACATAAAATAATTCTATTGTAACTGTCATTAATGTAATATTTGTTTTATTATTTTTAATGAGTGTCTATGGCGTTTCTTGCCGACTCTTCCCCAAAGGACCAACTATTTGGAACCGTGCAACTACTTACATTCTGACTATGCATAAGTACCTGTATCTAAATGGTTTAAATGGTTAAAAATCTTTTTTGAATTTGCTACTATGATTACAAAAGTCCAAAACATTTAATTCGCCAAGTTATATTTGCAAGTAACTTATGCAAAATATGCGGAATTAAAATACCCGGCTATGTAGAAAGGAGATAAAACCTCCATGACTTTCGGTTTTGTTCATGTTCCAAGAAATGATTAAGTATCTCGTCTACGCAAAGTATTTTTGCCTTCAATAACATTATATTGAGAAGCAGTTACTCCCTTTATCTTGTTTTAATATTTTTTAATAACTGGACTTTGAGGGTTTTTTTTTCTTTATTTATTTAGAGGCTTTTGGCCATAACATAACCATGTCAGCCCCATCGTAATCCAAGACTTTGAGGGTAAAAATCGAATTGAATTTTTGCTGACGGCCACTAAATATTTCAAAAGTCTATTTCACTTGAGATTTCAAAGGGAGTAAAATGGTAAATAGTTTTATATCACACAATATAAAAAAAATATTTTGAGACAGCCGTTTCATAGGGTTCTGAACGCCCGAAGGAAACAACGGCGGTACCCTTATAGGATCACTCGTGTGTCTGTCTGTCCATCCATCTGTCACATATAATTTGCTCCGAATGTACTGCACCGATTAAGTTGAATTTTGGTACAGATATGGATTTCTGCAACCCAACTACCGACGTGTAACGTAAATAAATGAATTTTGAATGTGGGAGTCACTCTTGGGGGCAATATAAAATAATAAAGAATAAAGTTTTGCAAACTGTACCGTGCAAAATATGAAATGAAAGGGCTTGTTGTGACGGTCTCAAATATATTTACTTTATTATTTTAACATATAAAGTTCAAAAGTGATTTAAGAAAATAGACAGAAATTGACCATTTAACCCTATTTCCGAAACTACTGAGCATAAAATTGTGAAAAAATGCAGAATAGCTCTTTATCTATATATTACAGGAAAACCTATAAGAATTCTATGGTCTCATAAATAACATGGTAAATCTTTCAATATTGTGCGTACAAACTTACGTTTGCGGTTGGAATGTATGGGAAAACATGTTTTTCAATTACGATGTTAAGTTTTTTCTTGGGATAAGTTATTGATAGAAGACCGAATTCAACAATAGACAATATATTCAGCAATTTCGGAACCCTCGCCACGCGAGTGCAACTCGCACTTGTCCGGATTTTTTTATTAATTGACATGCCTTTACGCTTACATTATTTTTTAAATATATAGTGGTAAATTTCCACCCAAGGTGACAACATATACAAGCATGTAACTGGTAGAGGCCTTTCTTAGCTGTGGACGTATTTTGGCTAATATGATGATATTCTGTTCATCAGCAAGACATGTGTACCACGTGTAAACCCAAATTAACCAGACCGATAGTGTAAGATAAAAAATAATTATTCATTATCATTATATTACTTCATCTACTTTCTGACGATACCAAAGTCAAACACAATCATGCGACATATCAAACGTATTATACCGCAGCAGGAGACAAATAACTATTACGTGTCACCATATGACAGAGCGTTATTAGCGGTTTACCTATTACGTTATAACTGCTATAATGAGAATTCGGGAACGTAGGTAGTTAAACTGAGATTATCACATGTGGATTATTTTATGTCCTCGGAAGAGTAAGAGTGCTGTATGATTAACGTGATATGTTTCATGTTAGGAGGGAGTTGGAAGTTGTGATTGACGATGTATTGTTAGCGCATGAATGGACACGGTGCTTGATCCAACTGGTGTAACAATTGTTAAATAGATATTTTTAGACAAGAACATCGTCATGCTTCGGACTAAAATCCCTTATCAAGTCTATAAAGAGCTGTTTAAATAATTTTTAACCGATTACTTGTAGAAGACTCAAAAATATACAAGTAAACAAAATAACCTAGCTAAGCACATTCAGAGCAAAGCTTCATGTGGAATTTCTTCTCAGGATATCATGTAGCGAAATGCCCTTTGTTATTTTAATATAACATATTAAAGTGTCAGCCTATAGCTAATAACTAAACATTAATTTGAATTGTTGAATTTAATTAAATAAAAACTTTTAAACTAAAAAATAATATAATGTAATATATAACTTGTTGCTGCATGAACTATGGTTGGGGCATACCTGGCCCCACCCGACTTCATAAATAAAGTTTTTTTCCTTTTCAGTGGTTTTAATATTTTTATGTCGTGTAAGGGTTTTGAAATCGGTATTTTTTAGTTAAATTGTTTTATATGTTTCTTTTTTGTGTAAATAAATGTAAGAATTTTTCCAATTTGGTATCAGTACTTCACACTAAAAATAAGAAAGACCTAAATCGGTTCTCTGATCTGTGAGGAATCGAAACTATTAAGACATCATCTATATAAGCGCAGTCAAAATAACCTGTTTATTGAAGGTGGTCAAAAAACTACTCTATGAAATGTAATGACATTGATATGGGACCAACTCGAAAGCATTTTCCACCTATTACAAAAAGAATTGCTCAAATCGGTCTACAAAGTACGGAGTAATCGGTGTACATACATAAAAAAAAACGCATCGAATTGAGAACCTCCTCCTTTTTGAAGTCGGTCAAAAATTATCCAAGTTTCTTTAAATAAATATGAGGTCACAATCTGTGGGTTTCAGCAGTGGCAGTTACTTGCGCTTTATAATAAACTACATACTCATAGGATACGATCAATGTTTATTCCATTTACTAACGAGCATGAAAATTTAAATCCAGTTTTAAAAAGTGCTGCAATTAAAACGATGATAAAATATCTCGCGTCGCACTCGGTATGACGGTAAACGTTAGCTTTTTACTGTTAGTGGTCTACGTTTTCTCAACGTACGCTCGCTGCTCGCAAATCCAGGAAAAACGCTTCGTTGCATTCAACTTGTTTCGCTAGCCAACTGAAGGTGCTGACTCTGGAAAATTGGCTAAGCACATGAATGTACATTTATAATATGAATATGTAAGTATTTTAGCCGAGGTTGCTGGTAGGTGAATTATAGAAACAAGGTATATTTCTTGACACTTTTTGTAACGATTATTTTGCTATCACATAATATGCTTGTTGTTAGATATGGCAGTAAGGTAAACGTTAGTTACATGTATATATTTTTTGTTTTTTTCCCGGCGAGCAACCCGTTAATGATGATTGATGAATACTCGCCAATACGTTGATATAACTTTATCAGGCCCTCTCACTGCAGACAACATCTTGATATAACAATAAACTTACTGTTGTAATAAAATGTGTATATTGTGGCTTTGATACACCCAATATTGACAATTTATCTAAATTTGTTTTAATTTTTTACATCTTTTTTTTGTTTTGAGTCTTTGACACTTGACATTTTTGACGGAATGGGGATATGAGAAAATAATGTCTAATATTTAATATCAATATCTCTATCTACTGTACTTTAAGCTTTTACATCTTAGTAAGTTGTCTTCTAGTCGTTTGTTTTAATTTATCTATCACCGTAGTCTATCTATGTAACGGTGTAACCCATGGAACTCATACGTTCGGTTATCGCGTTCGTTCTCGTGGTTTCCGTTTCGCTATCTTGCGGGGCCTGCTGCTGTAGGCAATAGTCGAAGTTCATGTCCCAAGATGCCATACAGCTTGCTCAGGACATGAAATTCGGGCTGCCATATTCTGATTCTCAATATATTCGACTGTCCGACACTCTAGCTCGTTTGAATTAATTATTCGTGTCGTGTTTCAACCCTTGGTAAAATTAAAATATCTGTCAACATTTAAGGTGTCTGACCACTACATAGAGATATATAGAATAGAATAGAATAGGTCTAAAGATTCTGTAAATAAGTTTTAGTTTTGGAAGCTGGTTAAAAAACTGCTCAATCAATCATAATGAAATTTATATGGTACCAACTCGAAAGCATTCTGCACCAGTTAAAAAAATAATTGCTCAAATCGGTCTACAAATCCCGGAGTATCGGTGTACATAAATAAAAAAAATGAAAAATAGACGCATCGAATTGAGAACCTTCTCCTTTTTGAAGGCTGTTAAAAATACCCTTAAATGAAATCACTTAAACAGAGTGGTCGTTACAAATGTACTGTAGTCGGGATCTATGACTTACTTGTTAGTGAAGTTACTGCGTAATTTAATATCTTGACTTAAAAGTAGGTACGCGAATCTTATTTTTCTAATTAACTTGTAAAGTTACTCTACCGTTTTGTAGGTTCAAGTTAAGTTTAGTTAGTTAGTTTAAGTACAAAGTTATATAAAGAATAATTATTTCAATTTTCTAATTAGCTAAGATAATTAAATAAATATCCTCATTAAACGTTAGATAATTTAAATGTAAACCTAAGCAAAATAGCATTCTAACAATTAAATTAGCCGTACTAAAAATTGGTGAATAATATGGTATAAGTAGACTTAAGAAGTTTATGCATAGAATGCTACTAAAGCAACCATAATAATGAAAAACTTTTGGAGGTATCACTACCATTATTCTACTGATAAATAGTATCTACATTAATAAAAATTGTATCTACATTAATAAAAAAATCATTACAGTAAAATATTCAAGGTTTTTCATCGCTGACACTTTAACTCAGGTCAGGCAGTAGCACGTATCAACGCGATTTTATTATTCGGCCGAATGAAATTCACTGCTGGACACAGGCCTCCCCAAAGATTAACGCAACGACCGATATGGGTGTGTTGTGGGCTCATTGGGGGGATTTGCCATAATCGCCACGCTTGGCAGACGGATTGGCGATCGCAGTTGAGTTGTAAATGTACTTGAAGGACGCTGCTGCCCATCCTCCGACTAATCCCTTAGTCGACTTTTACGACACCCACGGGAGAAGATGGGGTGGTGGTATTCTGAACTGGCACCACACGGCAACGCAACGCGATTTATGTAATCAATAAGTTATTTATTTCAATAAACGTAAACCGTAAACGTCGTCTGCTGGACATGGAGACCTCACGGTGATCACTACAATGAGCGTTCATAGGGACGATATTGCTATAATAACATCACGCTTGGAGACGGCTTCGTGATCGCAGTGTGGTATTGTCGGCGCAATCATGGGTGGAGTGGGGTGGTCTCTTCTTTTCTAGGTACCATATGGAACAGTGGGCAGTAGGCTAGTTCGTCATTCATCATTTCAGCCAAAAGACGTACATTGCTGTACATAGGCCTCTTCCAAAGATCGCCACAACGACCGGTCCTGCGCTACTCGCATCCAGCGGATTCCCGCAACCTTCAGCAGGTCGTCGGTTCATCTCGTGGGCTAGTTGGTTAAATATAACGTTTTTATTTCTGTGGCTATTCGCCATCCTTGTATCAGAGTTGTTCAAGTCACCCAAAGGCCTCCGACTCCTTGGCTTAACGACTGCCGTCTAATGACAACAACCAGGACCGATGATTTTACGTGCCTGCCGAAGCACGGAGACAGCTCAGTTCAAATAACACTATGCGGTCATTCATCTATAGACTGACCGCGCCAAGCGTTGCTTATCCTCGCCGATAGTATACGTTTCAATGAGTGCAAGTAGTATTTGAGAGTAACAAAGTTTACTTGTTTATCCTTAATTGAGATTTTTTGTAATCTCCTCCTCATTACGTAAACCGTTCTAACCAGTTTTCCTCTACGCTGAGTCTGATCAGCTCAATGTATATTAAGGTTTGTAACAACAGAACATTTTACGTTTCACTACTGCTTCATACTAAACTATGTTCACAGTTTAATAAATAGGTAAACTTTCTTACTATTTGCTTTTACTGATATTGAATGTTGCCTTGTTAATTTCTAGTTTTACTTAGGACCTTATAGGCTGTGCCGCTGTATTAAATCGAACAAACTTTACGGTATATATCGCGTTTGGCTTTTTTTTGTATACCTATAAGCTAACATCTTTACTAGCAATATCATCTTTTCAGTCACCCCCAAAAATCATCACTACGACCAGCGTGGGGTTGTTTTGTGTGCTTATTGGGGGTTTCGTCATAATTGCCACGCTTGGCAGGCGGGTTGGTGATCGCAGTTGAGTTGTAATTAATATACGGGAACAATACTGCTGCACATCCTCCGGCTAATTCTATAGTCGTCTTTTATGATACCAACGGGAGGGATAGACTAAGCGGGATTTAAATATTAAGAGGCGTTTCAGTATTCGGCCGTTAGCCGGCACTACACGGTAATCAGCAATGTACCTATTCAGTAAATGTAATGGTAGATATAATAAAACGTTTTTAAATAGACTATATAGATATATGAGTGATGATATAATCCTGAAATTACCGATATTTTAAAAATAAACACTTTTCTAGACCATTGGCCTGAACGATAAAATGCCGATACCTTGGCTTTTCACTAACCCGGAAACAAAGCATAGCATTTTATTTTACGCCGATATACTAGGCTGTATTACTTGGCCACCACCAGTGCCTCGGAGCCGACGAGTCTTTTAGCTCTGTATTCTACCGAATCGAGTGCAGCTAGCGGGTACTTTGCTGAGCGGTCCTATAAATGGCTGCAATATTCCATACAAGATCGGATCTGTGCTTTGTAAAGATTAAGATGCTGTCCAGGTATAGTGTCATTTCACTTTATTAAGGACATTCAACATTTTTGACTCGAACGTTGACGTTTGAAATGTTTGATTTATATTTGAAATGACAGCATATTAGTAATGGTATTAGCAGTCCCTGCATGCCGTACTGTTGCACACTCCAAATCTCCCATACCCCGGACAATGACTGCGCTTAACGCTCTCTTGGACTTTGATTTGTTTGAGGATGCCTGGAAGACTATTTTGTCGAAATGTATAAAGTTTTGTGAAAATAATGCATGAGTGTGTTAATAGTGTGTTTATTTGAGCCTTATTTTTAATTAATAATCGTGTCTTATTTATAATTCTAGATTTTGTCTTTTTACCTTATACTTAGTTGTGATAATTTTATTTATAATTGTCTTTAAGTAGTGTAATTGGCTTTGGCCGTTCTATTTAAAGTGAATAAATAAATAAATAAATGGTACAAATATCTAAAACATAAAGAATTATTAGAACCCTTGCTCGTACGTACCTTTTAAGAGCTAGTCACTGACTAACTCTTAAACGTTATGTTATTTGATTTTTATTGTAACTTCTTATCGAATCAATGCGTAGCCATTGTGAACACATAAGTGGGTGATTTTTAGCTCTATTGAGACGTGTTTAATCAATCTTTGTTGGCGCGTAATTTGACGCTTGCAATGGCGTCTTTGCATAATGTAGTCAAATTGATTCTCAGTCTACACGTGTTAGGAAATTTGGGTCGTGATATCCATTTTCGAATTCCAATGCACGATGACCACCGATCAAGTAAGTGTGTTAATTTAAAACAGTTTCAGGACAACATGTACATATTCCTTATTACTTTTTGTGGTTTGCCCATTAAAGTAAATTAATTGTTATCCTGTGAGGCTTTGCTATTATGCGAATATCTATCACACTCCGTACTGGCAATTAGATTCCTGAAACAGTCTGACTGAATACAGCAGATACGGTATCTTTAGTACTTAGTTTGTTGCGGAGCGGTGGCAAAACGATTATCGTATTGTGTATAGTATGCGAGTGCAGTATATTATATATATATTTAGCTGCTATTAGTAAAACTGATAGCAAATTTCAGCATGCTTGGGTGAAAGAAGACAGATAGTTCAATGACATCCACCAAATTCTAGTGAAACCTAATTAACTACTAGGACTGATCAGTATCAATAGTCTCAGTAGTAGGATATTATTATAACTTGATCATCAAAGAAGCAATACGGTATTTTGTTGCAAAGCATATGATGTCAGTAATTCTTTTTTTATTATTCTAATTTACATTGGTCTATACAAAAGGACATCTTATCTGAAATCTTAAAACGAAGCAGTACTTTGCTCTGATGCTATATTAAACGTAGGTGCTCTATTCGATTTTTCTGAAGTAGCTGAACTTTAGCCATAGTTATAAATTGTACTTGCCCGCCCCTAGGCCATTTTTCATTTATTTAAACCCAAATTTATGTTTTGTATTTGGCTTTGGACAAAACTTTGGCTATATTTTAGCCGAAGGAGATTGGCCAAGCACGTCAGAAGATGATCTTAGGTTTCGGTCGAACATACTTAAATCACACGTTAAAAAAGTACCTTAGGATAGCGTCAATATAACTGGTAGCGATAAATTTGAATGAATGTTGGTTAAAATCGTTCATCAGCATGATTTAACTTCTGATCTGCAATCGAACTTGGGTCAGCTAAATTTCTATTTATCCCAGTGGAAATTCTTCGTGAATTGCCTCCGCCCCGGGGAAGGGCGAAGGGACATACCGGACTCCTACCGGCTAAAACCACTGCGGTGGTTATCTTCGGCACCTAAGGGGGGCTCCAGGACCACGTGATCACACTAGAGCCACCCACTGGTGACTCGCATATAGGCACATCTCAGATAGGGTGTCTGTAAAGCGGTCACAAGATTGTAAAGGATACGCCGGAACCCTCACTTTGTGGTGTGTTATGTTGCGCACACGGCGGCGCGTGCCCGCATGCGCGCCACCCTCTCTTCGTGGGTCACTCGGTGTGGGCCAGCAGAATCCCCAATCTGCGCGCCCGCGACCCCCGAAGCCCCCCACCATATAGTGACGACAGGGGGCTCAGCTCAGGAATTAATCCGGTGCCGTCTCGTCCTCCGTGCGGGATCAGCCCTCTCCCGATCCCGTGTTCGATTGCAGATCAAGCACAGCGATAATATAGGGCAGGATGTATAGATACCCCCCTTAGGTGCCAAAGATGACCGCTTCAGTGGTTTTAGCTGGTAGGATTCCGGCATGTCCCTTCGCCCTTCCCCGGGGCAAAGGAAATTCATAATGAATTTCCACTGGAAACCGATAAAAAAGGTATGACTGGGTGATGGGACATTGAAATTCAGCATCATCATTATCATATCAGCCAAAGAAAGTCCACTTAGATTTTCACAAGGAGCGGTTTTATGCCGCTCTCATCGTCTCATCATCTCATCTCAACGACTCCCAGCGACTTTCACCAGGTCATCTGTCCACCTCGCTGGAGGTCGTCCCACGCTGCGTTTTCCGGTGCGCCGTCCCCATTCGAGAACCTTTATCTGGCTATAATATGGCCCCAACGGCCATCAGTTCTACGAGCAATGTGTTGCAAATTGAAATTATAATATATTTATTTTCAGCGAATGCAAAACAATTTAGTTTCGTATATTCTTTATCCGGTCATGAACAGGTGCCCGATCTCATCTCGTGGGTGTCATAGAACACTTTTAGTCGCCCTAAGAGTGTTTGGAACCCGGTGCGTACCATTAAGCACTTTGGGTTAACCACCAACACTAGCATACTCAAGGACGGTTGGTGTCAGGCAGGCAGCCAACTGTAAAACCCTTGCAATATGACTACATATTGTGCCAACCTCAAGTAACTTAGGACCAGTAGCGCTATTCTCAAAGCAACACGACCTCCCAACTCGACGCTCCGGCAGCGGCGAGTGATTTTCGTAACCACTTACTACTTCGCTTAGGCAGTAACTTGACAACAAAACCTGTCAAACTATTCAACCTTGAGTTGTTCCACCAAAATCCATAAATTCTCGTGGCTGCGTGGCCGCAGTAAGCGAATACAAAAATACGCAGCGTCGAGAGCGAGGTCGTGTTGCTTAGAGAACAGGAAGATGACTATATTTTTTGAAGTATAAACGTTATGGGCTGTCAGCATTGTCGGGAGTGATTGTCTTGCTCAATAAAAAACTACTTCATACTAACGGCTGCGGGCACATCTACTAGCTCTTGATGTCTGGACCCAAGACAAAAAATAACTCTCCATTGCTTCGAGTGGTGCAGTGGCCGAGGATGATTATTACGAGATTTATTTAGATTAGATTCCTTTATTCCCATAGTTTTTACTATAAAATGTGTACGTGAAAAGTGGGTTATAACTTTATTATTTCAAACTAAATTGTTTTTGTACGCAATCTTTCACTAACCGGGTCGGATTTCACCCGATGATCTTTATCATTAAATAACCACCCACGGATTTACTTAGACCATGCAAATATTTTTTATTTTTGAACATAATTATACATTTATGTCATAAAAACAATTTGTATTAAAGACTGATGTCTGTGTTCCACCAATACAAATATTGTACAAATAATAAAAATAGCATTCCAAGCAAATAATAATGTATGAATTTTTTTATTTCGAAATTAACCTTTATATTATAATGTTAAGTAAATGTAGAAGATATCCTATCAGCCATTTATAAATCCACTGCTGAACAAAGGTCTCTCCCATAGATTTCCACAGTTATGTCGGCATTTTGGGGGGTATTTGCCTATACTCAGCACGCTTGGCAGGCGGGTTGGTGAGCGCAGTATGGCTACTGTTCCACATAAGGGAAGCTGCTGCCCATCCATCTGGTGAGAGACCCTAAGTCACCTTTTACGACATCCACGGAAGGAGACGGAGTGGTGCTATATTCTTAATCCGCTCAGCACATGGATCAATCTCAAATCCTGGCGAAAGAAAACGGATATGTAACAAGAACGTTCAGTGAGACTTTAAATTTTAGAAACATTCTAATTTCAATACAGAAGATGGTTGGCAGGTAGGTAACACCAGTTTGAAATCCTGTCCCAAACAACATACCACACAAAAAAACATGTTGACACTGAGTGATTACTGCGTGCACCGAAACAATTTTTGATCAAAACGAAGCAAATGGTTAAATGGATAATTCAAGTGATTTCGTTGGAGAAGTAGGGCATCATAACCGTATTTAATTTTATTAGCTTCTACGTGTAGCTACTATGATTCGCAATTAAAAACTAAAAAAATATATTATTTTACAACAGCGGACTGATTTAGCAAATTTAACAAATGTAGATTTTAAAATATACAAATACATCTTTTTATCGGCTTGCCTATCGACTCTGCCAGACATGCGCCTCATCAAACATCATAACGCTACGTTTTATGGTTATACAAAATTAATGAGTAATTCGAGACTTGCTTGCGACAAATCGTACAACACAAAATGGTATACGCTTGACTTTATCGCCAGTCGTCACATGCAAAGTAACGTAAACGTATCGCTAATGTGAGCGAATTTAGAATTGAAAATACAACTATGCTGTAGCATTTTCGTTTATATTTAGACGACAAACACAATTCGTATCATATATATCACTCTGTCAAGAAAGTAACGTGAAAAGATCAATAATACACAAAATGTTTGTTATTCATCCAAATTTATTTTATCACCTTCAAACTATGCTCCTTCAAAAACGATACACTTACGCCAACGAATAATCCAATCATCAAAACATTTTTTAAACGCTGTTCGCTCCTTTATGTCTTCTACCGATTGAAAACGGGTGCCACGAAGTGGTAATTTATGTTTAGGAAAAAGAAAGAATTCGGCTGGAGCCATATCTGGTGAATATGGTGGTTGCTCGATGGTATTTGTTGAGTGTTTGGTCAAAAATTCGTTCACAATGATGGCCGTGTGTGAAGGCGCATTATCGTGGTCCAAAATCCAATAATTTTCTTTCCACAAATCTGGCCTTTTTCTTCGAATTTGCTATCTTAAATGCCGCATAACGCTCAAATAATATTCTTTATTTACCGTTTGACCTTCCGGCAATAATTCCGAGTGTGTACACTACACCGCGATAGTCAAAGAAAACAGTCAACATGACTTTGACTTTTGATCGACTTTGGCGTGGTTTTTCGGTTTCGGTACAGTTGGAAGGCGCCACTCCGAATCTTGTTAACTAGTTTGCATGTCAAACTCGTAAACCCACGTTTCGTTACCAGTAACAATGCGTTTCATGAATGTTGGGTCGGAATT
Organism: Diloba caeruleocephala; assembly: GCA_947459985.1. Taxonomy (NCBI): domain Eukaryota; kingdom Metazoa; phylum Arthropoda; class Insecta; order Lepidoptera; family Noctuidae; genus Diloba; species Diloba caeruleocephala. The sequence goes on along the minus strand of OX381606.1, from coordinate 23,470,374 downwards.
GACTCGTTCTAGCATGTCCTTAGCGACTCTCATGCGATTGAGATTTTGAAAAAAAATTAATGACTTTTGGGACTAGCCGAGCGGTAACATGTTTCATACCCAAATGATTAGTTAAAATGGTACGGATCGACTCGTGAGATACAGAAAGTTCGGCGGCAATCTCTCTCAAAGGATTTTCAGTCACTATTTCCTTCACTTTTGCGATGTTAACTTCAGCTGCAGACGTTGATGGCCTACCACGGCGAGGCAAATCTTCCATCACATCTCGACCGCTTGTGAACGCTTTGTACCACTCATAAGCACGTGTTTTTGATAAAGTCGATTCACCGTAAGCCTTCTGTAATATTTTCAGTGACTCCGAACACGAAACTCCATTGGCGATGCAAAATTTAAGACAAATTCTTTGTTCGGTGTTTTTGTCCATAATGAAATTCGCTATACACACTAGAAAACTATAACTAAAAACACTGTATCTAATATAAATAACAGATGCAACTCAAACTCCGCGCCAAAATGGAAAACAGTTGTGCCAATCTAACAACAACAATAAAAACAAAAATTTGAATTTGGAACCATAAACAAATCATCCATTCCCGATACTTGTTTGACTGAATGTAAGTATGAATAAAGTCTACAATTTAAATAAAATCTGTGCGAGTCAAGTATTTTCAATTCAAAATTCACTCACGTTAGTGAAACGTTTACGTTACTATACGTAAAATTATTCGTGCTAGGCCCACCGGTCTTAAAATACTATAGCTTAGTAGTGGCAGGGCATGAAAGCGACCCACTTGCAGTTGACACAGTTTGCACTGAAAAACGTCTCGTGGCTGATGTTCGATATACTTTCAGTGTGTATGCAAACGTCGCAAGATGCATGTCGTAGCGTCAGGTTATTATTATTCGAAGAGAGAAAGTCGCTTGGTGCAATTAAAATATGGTTCAATAAATATCTATATATTAATACGTGAAAAAAAATCTTTGGACCTCTTTTTATGCACATTGCACGCACGGGGATTTATTTGGCATATAATATTTGGATTGGGTCAGATTTGGCGTAGTTAAAGTTCATATGGAGGAGGAGTGCAGAAAGTTTATATTTATGTATCAAAAAATGAATTACGGTCTAATTGCGACCACTGGGCGACCACTCATCTTAACAGACTGTAGTGCATACACACACGCGCGTCTCGCAATGCCGTCTGGACCCGGTGCTGTGTCGCAACACACAACCCTCAAGCGGCCAACGGCTTGACCCAACTCCGCTTCCTAAACCCCCAAATCATTTACCCAGTCCAAGGCAGTCGGGGGTGGAGAGGGACCGGGATGGTCAAAAGAGCGTGGAAAGTACTCCTTACAGCAAATCCGGGGCCATGGTTTCCGGGAGGAACCACGGGCGCAACTTGCCCACGACCATACGATAGGGTCTCCCTCACTGATCTCTTACCTCTTCTCTTACCTTAGTCTCGCTTATGGTGGTCAGAAGCGCCAGCGTGGCTGCCCGGTAAGCCCTATAGACTTAAAGATGGTACCTACCTAGCCGGCCTCTTGCAATGACAGACCTATCACCAGTAAAGTAAATGAAAGAGTGAGATATAGTTTCTATTAAAAAGCATTTATGAGAAAGCTCATTATCATAATCACGAACTGTGGTGCCAAGCTTGCCCTATCTGTGGATTCTTTATTCTTGATGCGTAATTAAAGGCTAATTATATACAAAGCTAATTTGCTTATCCACGTTGCTAAATCAAATTAAGGCTCTGCAACAGCAAGGGAATACTAACTCTATATTCTTATTAGCGTGCGTTACGTATATTCTTGTTTGTTATTATTAATCTTTTATATTAATTTACCCGTCTCTTGTTAAGTAAAAAAAAAAACCTTGTCCCCACACTGAACCCCGAATGTAGGTAAGGTACACCAATTATTTATTATTTTATTTTTATTTTATTTTTTTATCAATTATTTATATAGCAATATATCTAATAGCCGAGCAGGTACAACAACAGCAACAATAAAAAAACAATGTGAACTTGTATGCGTTACAAGATATACGGCCGAATACTGAAACGCCAGTTGATATTAAGATATGGGGAACTAGATGTGGTTTTCCTCCATAGAAAAGGGAGGTTCCTCCAACCAGGCGGGTGGAATGCCTGGCGGGCCGAAACCCAGCGGTTGAGGTTGGACGACTGTATATATGAAGTGTTGCGCGAATATTTTTACAAGCGTAATTCAGGATTCTTTGACGTCATCGGAGTTGCAATTGATATTCAAGTAGATGTCGCTGTAAGTTGCAATTATATGCTGGCGATGTAGGTGTCGCCATAAAGTCCCACTTGAACTATTTGAGCCGGTTTCTCAAATAATTAAAGCGGGACTTAATATTAACTGGCGTTCCAGTATTCGGCTAAGAGTCATTCAAAGTTCGTCAGAAACTGACTTTTCATCGGAGGTGTAGAACATTACAAAATTGTTTTCTATTTTAGCATCACCAAAGTAGGTACCAAATTACCGTTATAATGTGTGCACAGCATCCCACAGTACGGGCACCATTTTTATATGTAGATACAATAGTATGCTTTGAGTGAATCTCTTCCTTCGACGTTTTTGTCCAGTAAAGTGTAAAAATAACTATTTTGTTGTATTTACTTGCTGCGACTAGGATTACCAACTGACAGGCATTTGTCATATTTGACAGGCATTTTACGGCTTAGGCTTGCGGCCGGCGCTAAGCTGAGACAGGCATTTTTGATTTCGTGATACCGCGAAATCAACAAATGCGTGCCGTAAGTCGCGCCAATCATATTACCATGGCATTGTGTTGTAGACCAACGCATACATCGACAGGCATCTTCCCTTAAATAGATGGTAACCTTAGTTGCGGCTGGACTCTAGCCTTCAGGAATATCGGGTTAGTTATGGGGGTTACGTCTTTACGTTAGCTAAATTTTTAATTTGCTGTTTGTAGTTTCCCCACCGTGTAAGAGCGGCGTCTCGAGAACAACATCAAATATTTTTTTCAAGCCAGTAAACCCTTTCTATGTGACCGCGGACCAGAGGCTTCCTTGCCCCACCAGGTAAATCTGCCGCTCGCATATCTTCCCCTCTAGCGCGGACTCCTGAGGCATTTAAATGGCATTCTCGAATTCTTATCGTAACCGCATCACACGCACCCAGCGTGTTATGCGGTTATATTAAGAGGATGTTGAAGGTCTTAGCCAGACATAAAGTACCATCTTGTCTGTTACCACCGTCAACGATGAGGAGGTGCCCTGGACGCAAAAAGACAAAACTACTCAAGAGTATACCGGACATTTCTTATCTTTTCACATTCACTTTAAAATAAAATATATATTTAACAAATAAATAAAATTGAATTGTCTGTTTGTAATGTTAAATTATGTCTGTCTCTCTGTCTGTTTGTTCCAGCTATGATTTTTACGGGATTGTCATTAGCAGATAGCTGATGTTATAAGGAGTATCTTAGGCTACATTATTTTAGAAAAAGAATTAGGTTTTCACGCAATAAAAATATACTATATACATACTGATCCGATTTCTTTAAATTAAATGCCGGGTGAAACCGCGGGGCACAGTTATACACATACTTGCACTACCCACTAGTATGCATTAGAATATTGTACAAGTGGGCCCTGATTTCCATAACATTCGGGACCAAGGGGGGAAGGTTCTTGCAAGTGATTGTAATATTTTTTATATCTCGATACCATTTTAGCTATGTACCTGTGTAATCCTTACAAACTTATACGACGTTACATGATGATAATAAATGTGTATACATAAACATCAGTGCTATTCTATAAGAACTCGCTAGCAAACTCACTTCTGAATCCGCAGTGAAATGTAATAAAAACAATACGAAATTAGAAATTTTACTACGGATTCAGAAGTGAGCTTGGCGGTGAGTTCTTGCAGGATAGCCACGTAGTAGAAAAGTTGTAAACACAATACCAAATTCGAGATTTCACTGCGGAGTCATCATATAGGCTAGAGCCTGGGGGCGCGACGTATTGAAGGAGCGACGAGATTATTCGGTAACCAAAAATCGTTTCGTTAAGTGGAGACGTACCAGTCCCCGTTTGGGACGAGCTGCAGCGTTGAAAAGTTTTCGAAATTCAAATCTTGAATAGTGTAATCCACCTTTATGTGCTTATTTTGATGCTTTTTTCAATAAATGCTATTTTTAGATAATTATGGCAAAAGGCATTTTTAAGAGCCCCGGTTATATCAGTCTAGGCATAGCTCCAACACTAAATCAGCCCTGTATCATCATATTAGCCATAAGACATCCACTGCTGAACAAAGGCCTCCCCCATAGATTTCAACAATTGTGTCAAGATTTTGGGGGGAGTTTGCCAGTACCACGCTTGGCAGGCGGGTTGGTGAGCGTAGTATGGCTAATGTTCCAAGGAAGGGATGCTGCTGCCCATCCCTCTGGTTTAGAATCCCTAAGTCGCCTTTTACGATATCCATGGGAGGAGATGGAGTGGTGCTTTATTCTTAATCCGGATACCACGGATTGCACGGTATATACATGTTTAACCTATACAAATAAATAAAATTAAAGTGTCTGTTTGTAATGTCAAAATAACAGATTTTTACTAAATGCATATGAAAGTATTTTGACGGGCCTTTCACTGGAACATAGCTGATATTATAAGGAATAACTTAGGCAATTTTTATTTTAGAAAAATAATTAGATTTCCGCGTAAAAAAATTAAACCCTTGAAATCCAATATATATATTCTGTCAAGTGTCTATGTCGAAGTACCTAGTCTAAATTTCTTTTAAATTAAACTTTGGTGATCCCGCGGGTCCCGGCTAGTTTTTAATAAAAATAATTATCATTTCATTGGTGGTGGGACTCTTATTACAAGAGTACGGCTACGTAGGTACCACCGAAGTGCCAGTTATTCACCGCCAGTAATGTAACTTTAGACATCTTTGCAACAACTGCATCAACACACCAACTTCAAACAAGAGTTTGAACGGTACTGGTAGCTAGTGAAATTACTGGGCATATGAGACTAATATAATAATTTATGTCTGGAGGCGACGAGCGCAGTGTGGTGGCGCCTTACAACCAGGCGAATGACTAAGCTAGGTAGTACGATATTTTGTTGGTAGTAAGATTCTTCTGGAAAACCGTTATATTTCGAAGGATCGTGTATATTCGGAACTAATACGTAAATTGAACTCGAGACGCTTGAAATAATGTTGGCGACATCGTCCAATCCGATTGGTTAAAGCGAACTGACGACGCAGCTAATCGAATTTGGTCAAAATTAGCATTCGATCAATGTCACTGAAAATTCTTTAAGGAATATCGTTGAATTCCCTTTATGGAGCAGCGTCTGCTATTGGCGATAGAAACGCAAAGATCGGGTAAGCAAACACCAAGGGGTTCTTTGAATGGTGGGGACACAGAGCAATAGATTATCTAGCAATAGCTATCTCATCTCATTAGGCCGTCAACGTCCACTGCTGAACATCATATGGTATATTACCTTAACCGCCACGCTTGGCAGATGGGTTGGTGACCGCGGTGTGTTGTTATTAGCACGTGGGAGGATGCTGCTGCTCATCCGCTTTATATGAACCCTAAGACACCTTGTACGACAGGGGTGGTAAGGGACCACACTTCATAGTACCGTGTGGTACTGCTTGGCAGCGAAAATCTGGCACTGCTGCGGTCCCTACTTAGCCGGAATCTAGCAGTAAGAGACCTTTTTTGACTGTAAATCGGTCACCCCCTCTAGCGGAGGGAAGGCGACTGTAAAAAGGTCGCCCTCCCAGGCACTTCTCGGGGAGGATTGTAAAGGATCCCCCCAAGCCTCGCTTTGCGCTGTGCTGCGCACACGGCGGCACGTGACCACGTGCGCGCCACCGTCTTCCCGGGGGTCGCTCGGTGTGAGCACGCAGACTCCCCAATCTGCACGCCCGCGACCCCCGAAGCAGTAAGAGACCTACCCCCAGTAAATAAAGTACGTCTCATTCATTGAAGGCATATATTGTCACGCGGACGTGTCCGGATTATGGATATAGCACCACTCCATCTCCTTCCATAGATGTCATAAAAGGTGATGGGTAGCAGCGTCCCTATTGCGAAACAGAAGCCATCCTGCGCTTACCAACCCGCCTGATAAGCGTAGTGAGTACTGGAAGATTCCCCCCAAAGTGACGCCATACGGCGTATAACCCGTAGAGGCCTTTGTTAAGCAGTAGACGTCCTTTGGCTGATATGATGATGGATGATTGTAATTATTGCGTCTTTTCACTGCGGCTTTTAATTCTTCGTAAGGACGGACCCAGTCTTCCAAGAGAGCCCCCACCGATCATTTTAATCTAAAATGGGGTGGGGCACATACAGGAAAATCTATGGCTGTACTATACGTGTTTAAATATACCTAGCCAAGATATTTTGTAACGATGCCCGCCACTAATATTGCACGTGCGTCGTGGGTACACTTTATGCACAAACAACCAGACCCGGAACAACTACTTGTAAGTCATACAAATATTTGTTCCGTGGGGGGATCAATCCCGCGACACAGCACAAAAGACCAAGTGACGAGATGTGCTAGCGGTGCTTCCCATTCGCTATTGCACGCGTCAAAGGTTCGGAGTGAGTTTTCCGATGATTGATAATTATATTTAAACTTTCGGTGTGATGTCCGGATTAAGACTATAACACCATTCCATCTCTTCCCGTGGATGTCGTAAAAGGCGACTAATGGACTCCAAACCAGCGGAATAGGCAGCAGTATCCCTTCTGTGGAACAGCATTATTTCTGCGCTCACCAACCCGCCTGTCCTTTTTTTTTTATTGGTGCCCAGTGGAAATTCTTCATGAACTTCCTTCGCCCCGGGGAAGGGTGAAGGGGTATGCCGGACTCCTACCGGCTAAAACCATTGGAGCGGTCATCTTCGGCACCTAAGGGAGGCTCCAGGTCCTGTATATCACACTAGAGCCGCCTACTGGTGCCACGCCTATAGACACATCCCTGAGAGGGTGACTGTAAAGCGGTCACCCCCTCGAGGGGATTGTAAAGGATCCCCCAAAGCGTCCCACGCCAGCACGTGACCACATGCGTGCTACCATCTTCTCTTGGGTCGCTCGGTGTGGGCACGCAGATTCCCCAATGTACGCACCCGCGAACCCAGAGGTCCCCTCGCCTTATAGCTACGGCAGAGGATTTTAGGCGTATGAGAATTAGGCGCCAGGGCGGTTGTTACCCCGGCGCCGTCTCCTAATTCTTCGAGCGGGATCGGCCCTCTCCCGGTCCCGCTCTGCAGTCTCCTTCTGGAGCATGACGCTCTCACAGAAGAAGACCACTGCATTCCAATTTTCGTGCTCTGCCAACATAGCCTACACTACTGCTGGCAGAGCAGCTGGCACTTGGTCGCGAAACCCGCCTGTCCTACGTGGTGCATACTGGCAAATTCCCCCCAAAATTGCGACACTCGGCTTGTAACTGGTCTTCTATGGGGGAGGCCATTGTTGGCTGATATGATGATAGTGATAACTGTTTATTCTATTTCAGAATTTTCAAGTGTAGTTGTTTATGCTGGCTTACCACAGAATACAGGAGATTTGAATAAGTATATCTTGTGTTCTGTGGTAGGCACTTACAGTGGAAGTAATACTTATGATTTGTTTTAATTTCAGTTCCGCTAGTGTCACACTGCTTGTCCAATGGTATATGCCTTCACAGCAGGGCGTGTCCATGGGACCGGATCCTGATGGACGAAACTGAATGTGCCCAACTAAACAAAAGCTTCGTATGTTGTCACACAGCACGCATCCAAATACCTGCTAACATGTTCTCAGATTATAATCTATACTAATATAATAAAGTTTGCTTGTTTGAACGCTTAATCTCTAGAACTACCAGTCGGATATGAAAAAATCTTTTTGCATTTGATAGCCCAGTTTTTAAGGAAGGTTATAAGCTATTTAACATCGCGCTAGAATAGTTAGGAACCGAAAAAAAAAATGACAGACATAACGCTAAATTGTCATTATTATTATTGTTTGTTACTAACATAGCCAACTAATAATTAAGTGTTATGTACGCCGTTATTGTCATTTATATCAGACAAAATATTGTTTTAAATTGAGTAGCGATAACTGTAATGTAAGTGATGTGGCTGTACTTGAATAAATAAATAAATAAACGCTAAGTGAAAACGAAGTACTAGCACGGGCACGCGATGCGATGCAGTGGGTCACCGACAAGAACCGATCATTACCGAGAAGAGTCAAACTGTGAAGACTATGCCGAAGTACTCGAAATTATTTATAAATGATCCGATTTCTTTTAAATTAAACGGCGGGTGAAACCGCGGGGCGCTGCTAGTTATTAGATAACATTTATCTCTACCTTTGGAATACCGCAAAGAGTTGTGAGTTTGTAGTATTCTATATTATTACATAATTATATACCATACATAGCCAATATATAACTAATTGACTTAAATGAAAGGACTGCCTCATTTTTTACATGTTAAGTATATATCATACTATGAAAAACTACGAATATAAAAAGCGATGCCTGTATGTAAATATATCAGATCAATACACAGCCTCCCAACAGTGTACTTTTGAACGCTTCCATAGTTCGTCTCTATCAGAGCGTATGAATAAGACAATATGCGAGGCTCTCGTTTAAGTGAGAATCGAGGTATCTGTTCTCCTGGGACTGCTTCGAAGCGCTACCTTGTCTGCCAAGTTTAGGTATACCGGAAACCTTTTGTCGACTACATTGGCAAGTGTTTTGGGCTCCCGTTTTTCAACATGTCTCGCTTTGTTTTGCATATCTAAACTGAAATTGTGAGACCTGTATTCATACCTTGAGAAAAGTTCTGAGAATACCTCTGCGGTTCATCGCTCCCTCGCCCGACAACCCGACATGGCTTGAACGTTAGTTAATGTTTAACGACATAACTTGACGTTGCACTGTTATCCAAACCTAACTAATGAAGTTTAGTTAGGCCGGCACGTGCAATCCAATCTTCCACCAGGCCTAATGCTATCGCCATAAAGTACTGGATGCGATCAAAAGAGCTCTTGTTGGCAAATACCGGTAACTTTAATCTCGATTGACTGACAATTATGTCCTATCTGATAATTAAGTCGTTATAAAAATTTCATTCCGTTCCACTGAAACTTTATACAAGTATAAATCTCTAGGCGTAATTAAAGGGATTTCCGTGCAAAATTTTGCTGGCGTCGAAGAAGATTGGAAAATATTTTAAGGTCTCTCGCGTACGTAACACATATATTTATATCCATTTTAAGACAGGTGTATGTGATAACGTACCGAAAAGTTTAGGAAGAGGTTACATTTAGGCCTATGATAAAAATAGGGAAACCATTTATCTCTGAAATGTTAACTTAGTTTTTGTGATTTTTAAGCACGCAATGTATCATAACAAATCAATCAAAACGCTGATTATTGTACTATGATATGATATTATTATTATTATACTGCGAGTGAGACCTCATCCGTGTACTTTAGCAAAATAACAGCCGTTTAGTATTTATTTGCATTGCAGTTTTGTATGAGACTAAATAGTTTATTGTCTTTTATTTCAAAATAGCGTTACAATAGACGCAAACATTTATTTTCCACTGAAATCATTGAAATAAACTGGAAACAAATTAGAAAAGTCATGAAAAGTCCGAGGCAACATTCTAACGTTGAGGGTTTCAGAATCATGTACTGGACCTGTGGTATTAACTTTCGTTACGATGTCACACCCATTTTATACATAATATATATATGTAGCTGAAATAAAACTATTAGAGTAACCTGAAGCTGGCGATTATGACCAAACTCCTCAATGAGCACACAACTCCCAACAACATAACACACACAACAACATATAAGTGGGAACTATACTCGGAGTATACAACTTCGTGTTGCTTTTGAGAAATATGAAACACAATTTCAGTATTCGCACAAAACGCAAGGGTTATCATTTATACTACAGCTACAGTTAATATCTGTATTCTTATCAAGTAAATACTAGCGATTAAGCGCGACTTCGTTCGCGTGGCATGTCAATTTCATTTGAGAAATCTATACAAATAAACAAAATTGAAGTGTCTGTTTGTAATATCAAAATAACAGCTTTTTACTTAATTCATATGAAAGTATATACGGTACCTACAACAAAAACACTTTTTTTGTTTGTCTTTCGGTTTGTTCCCGCTAATGCTCGCTCCGAAATGGCTGGACCGATTTTACGGGACTTTCACTGGCAGTTAGCTAATGTTATAAGGAATAACTTAACATACTATTATTTTAGAAAAAAAAACCCATGAAATCCAATATACACTATGTCAAGTGTCTATGCCGAAGTACTCTAAATTATTCATAAATAATCCAATTTATTTGAAACTAGCTGGGACCCGCGGTTTTACCCGCGTTTAATTTAAAAGAAACTTAGAGTACTTCGACATATATACTTGACATAGAACATATATATATATTGGATTTCAAGGGTTTTTTTTTTGCACGGAACTCTATTTGTCTTTCTAAAATAAAAGTAGCCTAAGTTATTCCTTATAACATTAGCTATCTGCCAGTGAAAGTCCCGTCAAAATCGGTCCAGCCGTTTCGGAGATTACCCGGAACAAACAGACAGACAGACAGACAAAAAATTTAAAAATAGCTTTTTTGTTATAGGTCCCGTATATACTTTCATATGTATTTAGTAAAAAGCTGTTATTTTGAAATTACAAACAGACACTTCAATTTTATTTTCTTGTATAGATTAAACCGCGGGTCTCAGCTGGTAAGTGAATCATTTGCTACATTTACTATACAAATTAAATAGCTAAAAATATTTAATAATGTTTTTATAATCAATGATTTCATTGACGGCACGGTTGGTACAGTGGCTGATACAGTCGACTGCTGCGCTCCGGGTCGTGGGTTCGATTCCCGCACGGAACAAATATTTGTATGATCTGCAGGTAGTTGGTCCGGGTCTGGGTGTATTGTATGTCTGTAAACGCACCCACGACACAGGAGAAATAATAAGGTGGGCCATTGTTAAAAAATAAAAACTAATCTGAACTATCTACCTTTATGAATGAAATTAAATTCGCACCTCTGCTGCCGACAAAGGTACGTGTTAAAGTCGTTTCAGCAAAGTATAATGCAAAAGTCACCATGTTCGTGAAACATGAAAAATTGTATTGTGTCTCCATCTGGGACGCTGTCGTTTCTAGTTAGGAAGAGTGTTGGGTCTAATTCAACTCGCTCGGATATTGCAATTTCCATCCAGCTCACGCTCACTGCGTCTCCCTTCCATTTCGTTTCATATTGCGCTGCAGTAACAACACTTAACGTTTATGAAGCAAATTTCGCAGCTAATACCACAATCCGATTAATCAAACCAGTGCAATGTAGATTTTGAGATCGAACGCAGTAGTGGGTTCCTGAATTTCACATTCCAGAACCCTGCAGACATTTCCCAGAAATTATTGGTAGGACTTCACATTCTCATAAGGTGGAAGCTGTGTGCGTTCACTAGTTCAAACATCGGCAGTATTTGTTTAGGTTTCGTACAATATAGGCTTTTATAATAGGTAGTCGTGCTTTCATTGCTCTACAAAAGATTTTACTCAACAACAGCCGACCCTTTTAATGAAAAAAATTAGACTCTTTGTAATATTTTTAATTTTATTCACAATCCGTGTATTGTTCTGTTACGCGAGGGTCGGCCGGAGGGTACACCGCTGATATAATATTCAACCTCCATACCACAATGTTTTATTTAGGCATCTCGGCGGCTTCAATATTCATCACTGTACCCTGAGCCCTCTTGGCTCCTGAATAAAATACTCTAGGCATCTCCACTGGTAGGTACATTATGCTTTTGGTTCATTTTAAATATAACTCGGAACGTTTATAGTACAGTGTTCTGTGTAAGCCTTTTATTAAACTTCTTTCAGTTGACAGAAACGAAACGTATTATTATTTTTAATTTAATTAATATTTAACTATATCATCATTTCGGCCGAATGAAGTCCACTGCTGGACACAGGCCTCCCCCAAGGATCACCACAATGACCGATATGGGTGTGTTGTGGGCTCATTGGGGGGTTTTGCCATAATCGCCACGCTTGGCAGAAGGGTTGGCGATCGCAGTTGAGTTGTTAATATACTCGAAGGACGCTACTGCCCATCCTCCGGCTAACGGCAGTGAACTGGATCTAGATAAGTTAAGAATTTCAGAATGACTAATATTAGATAAGCTTAATTATATTTTACTGAATACGTTCCTATTTCATGTTTGCTTCTCTATTAAGCTGCTGTATAAAACAAATTTTAAAATACGATACAATAACAAACACCACGATGCACTCCAATTTATATCTCTAACCAACACAATACCAGTATTACAAGACTACCGTAATCACAATTTTCATAAACAATTAACACAAACCTCATGTACACTATACACAATTCTAGCTCTGTTTTTTATATATTGCACACAACCCTATATATTCAGGAGCACAAAAAACTATTCTATTGATCTAAAAACACCAATTACAATATTTTTTAGATATTCTTTCCTATACTATGTCACTCGCATTGAAGTTCTGAGATATTTACAACCTTCAACTTGCAGACTCTTTCACACTAACAGTTTTTACGTTTTAAATCGTTACATAATTGTACCAATTATGGTTATGAAAGAATATTTTGAAGAAAGGACCTTAATCAGTCACATTCGCTAATTTAAACGAATTGTCAGAAGACATCGATAGGGTTTCTGTTTCACAGGCACTAACTGCGGATATTGAAGAGTGCCACAAACTTATAACACCATCATCGGACCACCTCCTATTACTGACCCAAAATATACGCAGCGTTAACTGCAATATGCCTGGCCTAGAAATATTGCTAAATAGACTAAAATTAGACTGCGACATAATTATACTCACTGAATGCTGGCTATCATGCACATCAGTAATTCCCAATCTAAGTGGCTATCGTTTTGAGGCAACTAAAAGAAATCCTATACAAAATGACGGAGTGGTAATTTACTATAGAGAACACATTAGGCTAACAATAAAAGAACCAACAATTGAAGAATGTAACTGTTTGGTTGCCACTATAGATAATAGTACGGCAATAATTGCTATGTATCGCTCACCATCTTTTCACAACGTAGACCCATTCTTACAATCATTAAATGAAGTGTTAACGGAATATTCTAACTTTGAGAATATTATAGTCATGGGAGATATAAATATTGCAATTAACCATAACAAACTAGAGGTAATCGGTGAACGTTACCTGACCCTTGCAGCTACCCATGGCCTTCTTCCATCCCATACACTTATAACACGGAGTGAAAGTGATAAATGTATTGACCATGTCCTGCTGAAAACCAAAAGTTCTGCTATGACTATCGTTCCTTACACTTCCCTGACTGACCATTACCCAGTTTTACTAAATTTAAACTTTGAAAAGACTGTTCAATTCTCTATAAAATCCATAAAAAAAGTCGACGCTGAAAGCTTAAAACATCATATCCTACACATTGACCTTAATCCTATTTACGAATTACACAATCCTAATTTTTCTCTGCAATATCTCACCGAAAGTCTTCAGAAAGTCATAGAAAATAATACTAAAGTAATAACCCTGTCAAGACGAAAGAAAATAATAAAACCGTGGATTACACAAGGTTTACTACGTTGTATCAGAAATAGAGATAAACTACACCTAAAATCTAAATTATCCCGAGACAATCAAATACTAAAAACAACCTACACGCGCTATAGAAACCATTGTAATAGTATATTAAAGAAAGTCAAAAGAGCCTATGAGAAAGAATTAATGAAAAAGGCGCAAACGAATAACAAGAGATTATGGAAAGTAATAAAAGAAATCACAAATACTACCAAAAATACAACCCACCCAACTGAGCTTCTGTCACTGTCAACTTCTCCTCTATATCACTAAATGAAATAAACAGCTTCTTTGTAAATGTAGGTAAGTCACTAGCTGATGAGATTGAACATAAGTGTCCAATTTGAGTACAGGTACGGGTGACAACTCTCCCACTTCTCCCACCCAATTAAATTCATTCGTTTTAGAGAGTACTAGTGAGGATGAGGTGGAACGTCTCATTGATAACCTTAAAATAGATTGTGCTGCTGGCTATGATAAAATAAGCAGCTCTTTCTTAAAAACATATAAAAAGGTTATAGTTCCGCCTCTTACCTTCATCTTTAACTCTTGCCTTCAACATGGTGTTTTCCCCGACAGCCTAAAAAAGTCTGAAGTGTGCCCCATTCATAAGAGTGGTGACAGAAGTCGTATCACCAACTACAGACCAATTTCAATACTCCCATCACTATCTAAACTTCTGGAAAGAATAATTAATACGAGACTAGTGGGGTATCTGGAAACTAAACACTTGCTTTCAACAAACCAATACGGTTTTCATGAAGGTAAGTCTACAGGTCTAGCTATTAATGCCCTCGTCAATTTCGTTAGCAATAACCTTGACAAGAAAAAGAAATGTCTTACAATCTTCCTTGACTTGGCCAAGGCTTTTGATACGATTTCTGTCCCGATATTACTCAACAAGCTGGAAATGCTAGGAATCAGAGGTACACAATTGAAACTGTTTGAAAGTTATCTATCCGGGAGGCTTCAGAGTGTGCGGATTGGTGACTTCAATAGTGGAGATCTTTATGTTACACACGGGGTTCCACAAGGCAGTATCCTAGGACCTACCCTGTTTCTCGTTTATATAAACGAGCTCACGAGTCTTCCGATTTCCCATGGCAAAATAATCTCTTTTGCAGATGATACTGCTCTCGTTTTCTCTGCCGTTACCTGGGAAGGGGTTTTCGATGCTGCCCAATCTGGCTTTGATGCCGTGAGGAAATGGCTTGAGGGCAATGCCTTAACTTTAAATGTGGATAAAACCAAGTATATTTGCTTCAGTATACGTTCGATCACAGAAACCAATTTCGCTCGTTACAACATTATATCACACGAATGTGTCTTTAAAGATAACTGCTCTTGTTCTAAACTAGAACAGGTTCAAACAATAAAATATCTAGGCGTTACCATAGATAACAACCTCAACTTTAAAGATCACATTAAGATCCTTTGTGGTAGGATCAGGAAATTGATATTCGTCTTTAAGACTCTTCGATACGTCGCCGAACCGCTTGTACTGAAAAGAATATACTTCGCTCTCTGCCAGTCCCTCATTACTTACTGCATATCATCTTGGGGAGGATCCTCTAAAACTATTATCAAACCTGTTGAAGTGGCCCAGCGAGCCATTTTGAAGGTTTGCACCTTCAAACCGATTCTGTTTCCTACCTCGCTACTTTACGAATTCTGTGGTGTCCTAACAGTAAGACAGCTATTTCTTTTAAATGTGATTATAATGCAACATAAAAAACTAATCTACGACCCACAGGTATTAAATAAACGCACAAAACATTTGGTTTGCCCACAACCAATCCAATTCAAAACTAAATTCAGCAAAAGGTTCGTTCCCTTTATTGGTCCCTATATCTACAACAAGATAAATAAAGCTCTAAATATATACCCGCTGACTAAGGAATCTTGTAAAATTAAAGTAAGTGAGTATCTTAGGAAACTCACTTACGAGGAGACGGAAAAATTGTTAGAGACACCAATATAAACTGTATTTATCTATTTAATTCAAATAATGTTCGCCCCTATTAAAACTTATTAAAATATAACAACCGCACATGCACTACATTCTGACACACCCTCTCACATTCACACATGCACACGTCGAGTACACTCAAAGAGAGGACAGACAACACACCTACTATGTATTCTATTTTCTACATAATTATTAAAAACCAAAACATTTTACTTTTCTCTCCTAATAAATTTTAGTACATCTAAATTTCTCGAGATTAATATAAACATAATCTTCCTTATTTATTTGTAACTCAGGGGGAATGGCGTTGAGGGCTGAAAGACAGGTTATGCCTAGTTCGGCCTCAAATGCTAACACTTTTGTGTACACTTACTTAAAGTTAAGCACTATATTTGTAACCAAATGTACTAAGTATTTGAAAATAAACATTATCATTATCATTATCAATCCCTTAGTCGACTTTTACGACACCCACGGGAGGAAATGGGGTGGTGGTATTCTGAGCCGACAATATACCCATTGTGTAAAAAATTGGAAACATGAAATGTGCTTACTGTTAAATAATAATAAAATTTTAAGAAAGTTTACAGTCTCTATCTTTTCAAAATTAACCCTGAAGTTAGTGTTATTTTTTAAAGGTTAACATATTCAAGCAAATAGCGTCCATTAAGAAACTGTACAACAGCACCAAACTTATGAGAACAAGGGGCAGTAGCCGAGCAAAATGGATATTATTTTGTCGAGTCAGAGAGCGGTTGAGCGTTCACGGAGGACGTTTGCGCCAGCGAGACGTGACCGCACTTTTTAAGTTACGACACTTTTACATCTTTACTCTTTAACGCGAAATGTATTTAAGTTAAAATTACATCAGAATCTTAATTTTTAAATATGTTTCGCTTAAGTTTAGTTTAATCACGAAGTGCAATTAAAAAAAAGTTGCTTTGCTTTTCTTTCTATTGATATCTATCGGTGCGTACCTAATATAAAAACAAAATAAACCTCTCAATACCTTTATGATCTGCTACGTTTGTTTTATAGTTTGGACAATTACTTTGTGATTGTATGTATGTATTGTATATTGTACTTTCGTGGTGAATCACTTGTCGGAATGTCTGGTTCTGACGTGGGTAACTACGTAAAATGTACGAAATAACCTTCAGTTCTGACAATTCCTACAGGATTTCGCTAAACACTATTGGTATCAAAGTGTCAGCTCAACCGAACAACCGCAAGCTCCTTACTGTAAGAGAAGTTAGTGTCGGCCCGACTCGTATTCCCGTCTACATCGGTAGTTGATTATTATTCCACTTTGAAGTTAGCTGCACGTTCTATCTTCTAATTTGATAAGATATCTCACAGTAAACGTACAGTGTACTGCGTTCAGAATTTTCGGTTATTTAAGTCATTGTGCCTGCGTAATGGTCTTAACCGCATACATTGGCCAACGCAGTGAAGATGCGGCTACATGTATTGACACCACACAATTGAACTTTATTAGACGTAGAGATACAGATGTAGATGTACAGGACATTATATTGCCCAGACAATACTCATCCAGTAAAATCAAAAGCTCTAGTAAACATTAAAATCAGGCTTGTTTAGTGAATGCTTTTCAAGAAGTTTAGACTCTTTTCTCCTGCATTGTCCTCACATTATGAATGGTAATGAGGGCATTCCGGGACCATTGTAGTTTAAAAAACATTGTACCAATATGATTTAGAAAGAGTAACCATTGAGTCTCTGCCCGTTCATCTCCATAGGAAATCTACACCTTGGAACGCGGCAACTAAAGTATAAACTATTCATAATTGCCTATAAATGGTGTTACATGAATAAAAATATTTTTATCTTTTTATATAAACATAATATGTACAATAGACACTGTCATATACATTCAACCGATAAGAGACAAATTTGTACCGATATGCGTCAAAAACGGCGAAATAAAGAAATGTAATGGTCAAAGGTGAAAGGAATTCGGAATAAGCGGCACCTATAGGTGCAGATCAAAGAACAAGATTACAAAGAGATCGAAGGACACGCGCGAGGCTTTAGTTGAAGGTTTTCAATCGCGACTTCTAAAGAACGTAGTATTGACCTGATCGACGCTTACGGATACCGATCAAAGTTCTGTAGCCGTTTTGTCGCAGGTGATATTGGTTCAATTGCATTCTGTAAATAACACACTTACATTAATAATTAACCAATTTGTTCTTGAAGTGAAACTTCTTGTGGGACGGTGTGAATTGGATTTTATGCAACGAAAACGTGTAACGAAAGAGATACAACTAAAAATGTATTTATAGGCTCTCTCTCTCTCTTTTAATTTCATAAATGATACTATACTGATGACGTCAATTTAGACAAAATGTTAAACGTTTATGAAAGCGGCAAACGATTAGATGGTGTAACTATTATAACAATTCGATATTGGTATTAAAAGAGCTTAAAATTGCCAACGCTTTTTTGTGACCATTTTACCTACATAGATATCTTATATCAACTGTACTTACATAGAATATAGTCAGTTTGGTTGGCACAGCGGGTAAGCGATTGGCTTGCTGCTCTACGTGTCGCAGTTCCGATCCTCGCGTGGAACAACAATTTGTATGATCTACAGATAGTTGTTTCGGATACTCAAGCACTCAGGTGCTTGTGCATGTAAAATGTATGTCTGTAAACTGTACTCACGACACAGGAGTCAGGACAAATGCTAGAAAGCAGTAAAATAAAATAAAAATTTAATAAATAATCACTGGCAACCAGTTACATTATTTTAATTTGACTGTGTCTCCGCTTCATAACTAGTACAAAAACAATGATGTCACTGCATAACAGGGACGTAGCAACTTTTTTTATCGTCATGGTGCGGTGGAAAATTTGGCGACGACGGTTGGACAGGATTCGACATCAATCAACATTTGACATTCGATTTTTCGTTCGCCTCTGGAGCCTGCAGGATAATAGTGGAATAACTTTTTGAAGAATTGTCCATCAAGTCTAAATTGCCAATCTAAGAAAAGTAACGTGGGTACTTACTTTAAATTTGTCTGATAATTGACTAGATGTTTAATCTTGATATTCTGGTACTTCCATATTTATGGTAGCCTGCAGCTTTCTACCTTACACAATTCACATAATCGAATGAATTTCTCGTTATTTTAATATATGGGTTATAAACATGTAACCCAAAAATATCGTTTGAATACGCGTGCAGAATACCTACCTAGTTTATACCACGTAGGTACTTAGACAGACCAAAAAGAATGTTTTTATAAAACGAGCATTCCGTAGAAATAATTGACATCTGACCCCAACACTAAACCTGAAGCTAGATCGCCTGAATGTAGCATGATCAAGTATGTTGGTCATGCTAACCCGTGCGGGTTGAGCCTTGATACGTAACTCTTTTAGAGAAGATATGTACGACACGGTTGATTGAATAATGGGATTATAACTTCCAGTTTTCTGTTTAAACAAGTAATAACCAGGATTCAATTTGGCCTTTGAACTTAGCTGTACACGAGATTAAGGGTGTTTAATTATCAGCAATAGGCGCTTACCTAATTCAGTATTTAATAAAACGATAGCAGTGGTAATCAACAAACGGGCAGGCCCGTAATCCGGGCCGGTCTGGGCACGCCCGTAAATCACGGCCGCGCGACGCAATTTATCGCTTTGGCCCCGCATTCCCACACGCACGAGCATCGCTTTTTATTGCGTCATAGATACCAGTATTCACGCATAGTGAATATAATTTACTATCCCTGTAACGACAGTCGTCATCAAAACTTCTGTCGATATCAATAAGGAATAAGTTCTCGTATCTCAGTTCATTTTCTTAAATACACACTAATCTTTGTAATAACGAATTGAATAAGATACAAAAACATTTTAGAATTCGCCTCAAACAGACAGAAATTAATGCCTGAAATTTAATATAAATTTATTTCATCCATTTCAGCGTTGAGATAAAAAAGATTAAAAAGAAAAATATATTGTAATAGCATTTCGTAATGTATATTTTTATGACAAACGACCAAGTTATCTGCGGACAAAAGCATTGTAAATATTTGTAAATGGAACGATATTTTAGAATCGCTGTTGTTTGTCAAATAAATAATTACAGTTATTGTATTATAGTATAATATGGCCTAATATTGGTCCGTAGAGTCCAATATTGACGACCAGCGTCGTTTGCCGGTGATTGGTCTCGGTTTTTAGGCATTCATTCAATTAGCTTCAATAAAAAATAAAAAGTTGTGTCTTTAAGCGTCCGATGTATTTGTGTTGTCATATTATATCTACAAAAACATTGTAGAACTTCTCACAATTAATTACGTATTGATATAAATATTCGTTCCCATACCAATAATTTAACAGGAAATCGCTTGCTCACTGAACAGACACTTATCACGTATTTTATTTTCTCAAAACTACCGCATACTGAATCCCTGAGGTCCGCAGTATGCATAAACAAACATTCAAACCTGGATTTACGAGCAGACACCTCAGGGAGTCGTCCTACCCTTAAGCCAGGAGCCGAGCACGGAAGTACTGAACATTTATAGAAACTGGATGAGCTAAAAATAAACCTATCAAAAAGTTTTACGATGAATAAAGGAGAGAAATAGGGTGCATCAAACAATTTTTTGGCGTTCCGTCTGTAATTTAAAGGGAAATTTTCACAAACCAGTCGTTGTTTTACTCCATAATTCAGAGAGAACTACTATACGTTTGCAGGAGAAATGTTTTAAAACTGTAATTAGTGTACTCTTGTTACTATTGTTGGTATTATACTGGATTTTGGAGTGGAAATACGCAATCAAAAAGGCTTCTGTTGGTTAAGGTACTGCTAAAGCAGAACAATAATAATAACGGGCAGTGAAATGCAAAGGACACTGGCCATCGCCCATAGTAGGTAAGTCCAGCGCACTTCAACATGTCCACGGACAAGAGCGATAATATAATCAAAATACTAGCTGTATTTTTTCATATACATACTTTCATTTTTGTCCCCTGGTGGGCCTACTTTGGCCGATGTCCTTTATTTTGAATGTTTATGTAAGTCTCAATAAAGTGCCTGTCGTCCATGGAACACATCCTTGTCCGTCCAGATATCCTTGATAGTACTTTACGTTAGAGATCGCTTATGTGGGAATATACGAGTATGGCCATCCATTACATAAAATCAGAGAGCGGTGGCCGTAACAATACTTTTATTACAATTTTATGGGTTGCTTAGATAATAATTTATGCTTCAGTCCCTTTTACAACAGTAGATCGGTATAGGATTCAAAGACGGATTAGAGTGTGATTCTGCATGCCATAGACCAAAGTTTGTGATAGAAATTGGTAAACGTACTAGTCTAGCGAGCTGTCACTGTGTATTATTTAAGGCTGTGTTGCACCAAGTAACTATAACTATAACCAACGCCTCACCAGTCACCAGCCGTCAAATGTTTAATTAAGCGAAATAAGATTTGCACCATTTTGGTAATGATTAAAATGATAACAATAATCGCTTAACTTCGGGCGGTTAAGGGCTGTAGTTATGGTTATAACGGTTTGTGGGTGTCACCTGTTAAACAATTCTAATAACGAAGTGGCCAGTAAGAAAAGTTGCCGATGACTTTTTATAAATATTCCGAATATTCCTTTTTTTAAAGAACTCTTTGGGAAGCTGTAGATGTCATTGAATTCATGTCATTTGATTTAACAAATTCGCGGCAATATAAAAGTGCGTATAGTGCGTCGAAATGAATTTGAAAAGAGAACATTTTTGCTGCAAGATTCATTACGACTTTCGTTGCGGTCTTAATCAACAACTATGTTATGCCGATGTTTCCATTCCAACATTTGCTAACCAAACAACAACAACAGAAGTAAAGAAGGGCAGAAGTCAAGGTAAAGGTGATTGCCTTATTCTTTGGACAGATGTTTTGACTTTTAGACGGGTCATTTCGCAACAGTTGCGCTAGAGGATAAAAGGACTGTTACTGCAGATAGGTATGATAGTCATGGTTTACCGGTTGTCTTGGAAAATGTTCGATAGCGGCGCCCAAGATGCAAGATTCTCCTCCATGCCACAACACACATACATAACACAACGCTCCAGCTCACTTAATATTAGTCTATGGAAGGTGTGGAATTAGTGATTGATCCACCTTACAATTCCGACCTGGCACCTTGCGATATTATTTATTTCCCAAAATAAAAGATAAACTCCTTGAGACTACTTCAAAATACAATAAAAATATTAACAGGTATAATTGCGTTATTAATTATCTAAAATGTATTAGTTTGGCCCCCGTACATTATGTTATTAAACAAAATACAATTTTGAGTGGAAAATAATCATATAATGAAACAAATAAAATCTTTTTTATTTCGTCAAATTTAACTGTTAAATTTTTTATGACGGTGCAAGAGCTGGGTGTGCAATTCCTTAAGTTCAAACATCAATACATCCTTGAATACAGAATCGAAATAACGATGTAAAACCAATTTGGTATTCCCTAAGACTCATCGCCATGGCTCACCATCTGCAACGTGTCCTTGAATAACTTCAATCATGTCTTAACGTATACCAAATTGGTATTTCACCATCATTTTACTTCTGTATTGAAGGATGTATCGATGTTTGCCCTTAAGGAATTGCACCCCAGATAGTTATATTCTATGGTAATTGTTAATGTTACTATTAAATTAACAAATGAGACTGGCAATCACCCATACAATGCATGGCTCCGATTTTTTTTTGATTTTGCTGCAAAGTATTCGAAACTTCACGAAAATCAAAAATCTAAAATATACGCGATAGAATCCGTTTAAAAGTGTTTTATTATAATGTGTAATAATCGCGAAAATCTAAGACATTACTATAGGAATTCAAACATCATAGAGGTAAACGCGCAAGTAAGAAGAGTCAGCAAGACGGAATCGGCCAGTGGTATCTCACATATACATATATCTCCTAAGTATAATCGATAAGTTTATATGGGAATTTCGTGTTGGTAGCTTATTGTTATAATATTTTATTCAACACGGTGACAAGACGAGCAAGTTATTCGCCTGGTGGCAAGCGTCATGTCTGCCCAAAACAATTGTAATGCTACCCAGGGCTAGTCCTGCGTGACACCACATAACGCTCCTCACCTCGAGACATAAGTTATTTAGTATCTTATGCACAGTAATTTTATTAGCTGCGGTTCGTACATGATAAATGTGGAAACCCCAAATGAAAATATATATGTATGCCTATAATATATGCCTACTGTTTCCTGCATTATTTAAAATTTAAGCGTAGCCATTTCATAATGCAAATATATTAAATCTACTGTGTATTTATTTATATAAAGTTCACATTATATGTTTAGTATACGGATTAATAATGTTTCTAAATAAGTATATTTCTACGATTCATCTCAAACCTTATTGAAATAAAAATATTCCTATTTTAGTGTCAATATCTACTTGTTAGCTCAAACGCTGAAAAGCTACATGGGCAGGCGATAACTTTGAACAAGCCTAGCCAAGTCGGCCTCATCCGGAATTTTGTAATTGCCCAAAGCGCCGGAAACGAAAATTTGGGCCGCCTAAATGTACCAAACGAGTTCTACAAAAAAATATGATGGTCTATATCATCCTACACGACCCTCATTACGAGAATATATACTTTTTTCCCTTCCTTAATATTAAGAATATTAAAATAAGCAAACAAGACGGGCACAGGAGCCCGTACTGCTTTTGAATATTCAGTGATGAAGTGAAGGCTGACTGACTGTTGATCAACAAATTCAGATATTTCATTTTTGTGCCCATTTTGTCTCCATCGATTCTATTTATTTGTAGAATACACAAAATTAGCTTTTACAAGTTCAGAGCAAATTCATCATATCGGCCTTCGGCGGCATCATTTATACGTCCACTGCTGAACAAAGGCCTCCCCCATAGATTTTCACAACTGTGTCATAATTTTGGGGGGTATTTGCCAATACTCACCACGCTTGGCAGGCGGGTAGGTGAGCGCAGTATGGCTACCGTTTCACAGAAGGGACGCTGCTGCCCATCCCTCTGGTTTAGATTCCCTTAGTCGCCTTTTACGACATCCACGGGAGGAGATGGAGTGGTGCTATATTCTTAATCCAGACACCACACGGAACAAATTATTATGTTGTTTTAGGGTATAATTTATGAAGTAAATTTCTCGCGAAGTGCAAGGAATAATATGGAGTTGCGATGAGTTGCATTAACGATTCCGTCCCGAAAATAATTTGCTATTCTTCTGTAATAGGTACATTTGACTTTTAAATTAGAAACAAAAAACATTGTGTATGATACTAGCATTAATTATTTCTTGCGTTATTATTGATTTAAAACTACAACAATTTCAGAAGCATTCCAACATTTTCTCCATAACAGGACCCGGCTTTTTCATAGGCTTACGCATGAACACGAATAACAAGATGCCAAGGCATGCCATAGAGATCTTAATTATAATGGGAGATTATCCAGAGACTCTCCATAGCTGCACTATAGAAATACAGTTACGAATTGTCTTCGGGGATGTAAGACAATTCTATTAGACGGAAGCTACAAAGATAAGTTATATTGTAATGAGGGTTATATGCACTGAAAACCTAAATAAATAAACGGAAGCAATGGCGTTGTCTCTTTTTACCTTTAACCGAAATTCTGTGACGGTAGATTTTACGTTGTTTTTTAAAGATCATTATTTGAGTCCATTTTAGTCATAAATTTACATTAAGGTATATTCGCAGGTACGGACGTGGCGTTGTGTTTATATCCCGATTCCTTTTCCGGTGCGTAAGGCGAAACAAGCATCCGCACAAGATGGATTAGTATTATTATCTACTATTCAAAGTACCTATATTAGCGACAGTACTATAGTGTTTAGGTTGGTTATATCTTTTTAAAGAGTTTCTAGTTAACTGACTGGTTAACAGGAATAGTTCGTAATTTACCTTTAAACTAGAATATTTTAAAATTAGTACATTTACAACTCAACTTCGATCGCCAAACCGCCTGCCAAGCGTGGCGATTATGGCAAAAAATTAGCACACAACATACCCAGACCGGTTGTTGTGGCGATCTTTGGGGGAGGCTTGTGTCCAGCAGTGGACTTAATTCGGCTGAAATGAAAATTTATTTGAAAATGGCTATCGGTTTGACTCACGCACTAATGTCATTAATTTTCTAAATTTAATTCGTGTACTCTTAGCTAGTCAAGACGTGTCTTTGATTTCTGAAATACAGAGTTATAACATAAAGTATTATATTTTAATCAAAATGACCAAGTGCTACGTCACCGACATCCGGTTCTTACAGTACTAAACAGATCATATAACATTGATACTATAATATAATCCTAATAATTATCATTATGTATGACTGAAACAAAACCAGTTAGAATACACGTACAATATAAACACAAATATAAACCAATACCAGTCTATATTCACGACAAGCTCTAAATTATTCTCGCTTTGCTACGGCCCTCGTATGAGAACAATGAACGCGTCTATCCGCTGACACTGGCTTGATGTAAATACACAAAAGTGAGCTGTTCATATTCCTCACGATTTATTACTGCAGAAACCATGCAAGTTTTTTTTTTACTAGCAAATCAACATATACTATTTTTTAACATATAAATTTCTTCGTAACAAAGCCTATCCAACACATTTTGTTACCACTCAGATTTCCTTGCAGCTGTTTTTCAGAATCCATATCTATTTCGAAATGTAATTTTATGAATCGTATATTTTATGAATTAGCAGCTAGCAAAGGCATCTCTCCCCTATTTATGTTACCGCTGGGTGGGATACAGGTCTTTTAGGCAGTAACTTTATTAGGCTTACATGAAAAAATTCACCGACTTTTTCGAGTTAAAACACGCCACCGATGTTTTCACAGGCGAACTGAATGGCCTTTTTTCTTTTACCTTACCCGGTAGGTAAGGCTTTTTTGTAAATATTTTATATAAAAGGCGTAGTTATATGGAAAAGTGCTTTTAGACTCCTGTAAAATATTATGAAGAGATACTGCCTATCTAAATCAACGGGTTTGTATTATGAAATATATATTCGCGATAACCTTGTATTTAATGATGATATCGGAATTTAAGTTGCCTTAACTAAACAATGAGATGATGATGATGATGAACTAAACAATGACAGAAAATAAAATGTGGTGGAACTGGACACTGTGGTGTTATTGATATACTCGTATTACTTCGAAAGGATCTCTGTTTATTCATTAGTAAGGTAAAAGATGTGGTTCTAGGCAGTAGTTTATATAGTGATGATAATTTTCGATGTTGAAATAAAGCGAATAATCTATAAGCTCAGATAAAATAGTATTTTGCATGTGAACAAAAAGTGTTGCTGATAAACGTGGCTTTGCATGACGCAACGAAAACAATAAGGAAAATAAAGCAGTATATAAACATATGTACATATATGAAGGAAATTTGTCCATAAAGTTTTATTCGAATAAGTCAACACTGATGAAACTCGGATATTGGAAACCAAATAAACTTCGCAAACTACTTTACGCATGATATACTGGAAGTATACATATAAGTATACAATAATATACCGCCGCATGTAGTAATAGAAGAATAATACAGTCAGTAGATATACATATATTATTTGTTATTGTTACAACCAGTCGTATCTATCGGTTAGTGTACCTAGATTGCCCTTATTAGAGCGGGCCACAACTGCAAAAGTATATTTATGAATTTAAACAAAAATCTCTAATGTTTTTAGTGTTGTGAATTTTTATTATACATAATGCCCAATATACATATTACGTACATTGTTTGTATTTTGTTATTCTGTGTTCGTCTTTGAATCAAGTATTTTGGGTTAATAAGAAATACACAATGTATTTAATGAAGGGTATTTATTTACCCCGAGAGTAGTATTCACAAGTTGGTTTTGTATACGTCTGGACCATTCATCCGTGCAGGGCTGTGGCAGCTGGCGGATAATCTCACTAAATAGGCTGCTGTAAAGAGCAATTAATACAGATTACATAAGTAGTAGTACATATTCGACCACAGGCGATACCTAGTTACTTGTTGGTACTTATAAACAATTCGTGTTTGTAAAGTAACGAACTTTAACTTTATCACATTTAAATAATTGGAATTTATTAAAATGTATGCAAATTCTTAATTCTTACCTTGGCTCTACGACGAAAAGAGTAGGAAAGAGGATATCTGTATGGAGTTCATGTAAAAAGTGTTGTTAACAGGTAATCCTAAAGATCAATAATTCAACTATTAGTGTTGGCAACACTGAGTGAAGCTACATCGGATGGTGGGGAGCGACGATATTCGCAGAGGAACGACCACCCGTTTTCTAAACTCTCTTGGGCGATAGCATTCGAGCGAGCTTGATCTCTACCATTCTTGCTTTAGTAATATTTTGTATTAGAAAATTATCGCATATTGTATATTGTACATGTTAAAATGGATTATACCGCATAGTAATCATTTTGTAGTTTTCAATACGTTTAAAATACCCGTCTTATAAGTAAAGTTAACATCAGAAGTGGGATTACAATTAAATTTACATTCACCCGCGCTCCAAAAGTAAACGGTTAATAATGGGTAAAAATCGCAAATACAAACGGAAATCAAGGCGCGCTCGATCTTCGAGCAGCAGCAGCAAGAGTTCCAGCAGTAGTGGTTCAAGGACACCTCCGCTGGCTCGGAAAAGAAGAAAGGTATCAAATAAAACTGATACCGGAACTGTGAGTACAAATAATATTACTCTGCATAATATGATACCGGATTTTGACCCCTTAAAGGACAATGTTATTTCGTGGTCAAATGTGATAGAATCATATGCGTCAACGTTTTCATGGACCGATAGTATGATTCGATATCAAGCTTTAAATAAGCTCAAAGGCTCGGCTAAGGTGTGGTACGAATCTTTATTGCGTAACGAGCACAAGTGGACCACATGGTTATGGAAACATTGGAAGGAAAGAATGTGCAATACGTTTATAGTGCAGCGAAATATGTTCGAGCTATACCCACTGCCAAAATACGCGTTACCATTCCACACGTTGCACTTGGACCATTTGGGCCCTTTTGTGAAAACGCAAAATAATAACAAGTACTTGTTAGTAGCTGTGGATGGGTTTACAAAGTTCGTATTTATCTCAGCAGTACCTAACACTGACTCTAGTAATGTTATTAGTGAACTTGTGCATATATCAAAAACTTTCGGTAATCCCCGTAGACTTATCACGGACGCAGGGTCTGCTTTCACGTCAAAAAGCTTCAAAGAATACTGCACTAATAAAAATATTCGGCTTCATACAATCGCCACCGGTATGCCACGGGCTAATGGCCAAGCAGAAAGATTTAATAAAACCATCTTGCAAGCCATGAAAACAATGGGTGCAGATTTGGACGAGGATAGTTGGGATAAATGTATTACCCCGTTACAACAAGCGATTAATAGTACTTATCACAAAACAGTTAAAGCCGCCCCTTGTGAATTATTGTTCGGATATAGGTTGCGTGCCGATAGCGACATTTTAGGGCCTGAGCTTGAGCAGGATAGCGAATTTACTACGGACGTGACTAAGTTGCGCAAAGATGCATCCAAAAATATAAGAGACAATGCAAATTCCCAGAAGGAAAGATTTGACCGAAACTGCATTAAACCTAGACAGTACCATGAAGGAGATCTGGTTCTCGTTAAAATACAAAGCCAAACCAATGATGGACGAAGTAGAAAGTTACTACCGTATTTCAAAGGACCTTTTGAAATAAAGAAACGTTTGGGACGAGACAGGTACGAAATCAAAGATATGAGAGGCAGTGAGAGAACTAGCAGAGCATACAATGGGGTAGCTGCTGCGGAGAATATTAAACCATGGATTAAAATCGATGACTGGTGCATTGATTAATAAATAAAATTATAAAAATAAAAGACGTGTTGGCAAGGTAAAAACACGTTTTAATATGTTATTGTTTTCTTTTAAAGTATACTTTGTTTACTGTTTGCTCTAATGAACCATTGAAACTAATGCTCATCTGTAGAAAAAGAAAGGTAACTGTTAAATAAACCTGAAAAGATTAATATGGTTATTGCCCAGAATCGAAGTAGTGAGCTGAAGCATGCATTTCCTAAGACTAAAGGAATGACCTGGAGCAGGCATTACTTCGGATTAAGGGAAGAAAAGTATTAATCACAGGGGTTGTCTAAGACTAAAGACAACTGCTCTGACTCGGGTTATCCTATATCTAAAAGGATTCATTTGGTGCAGAAGCATTAAGGCTTCTTTGGTTCGCATTGGGCGCGTAGCGCTATAAATTAAATTACTTGCTGCAGGGTAAACATTAACTTTAATTCTCAGCCTAAAGTAATTGCAATGAAGGCTCTGTTAAAGTATTACTTTTTATGACATAGTTGTGAATCACGATAGGCCGAGCTGATATACATTAGTATGTTTGCAAAATTTACAATAATGTGTGGTTTTCAGATGCACCCATCTTCACTAAGGTACGTGGTCTGGCTTGAGGCGTGCCTGAGGACATGCACGATGCAGGAGGGCCGTGTTGGCAACACTGAGTGAAGCTACATCGGATGGTGGGGAGCGACGATATTCGCAGAGGAACGACCACCCGTTTTCTAAACTCTCTTGGGCGATAGCATTCGAGCGAGCTTGATCTCTACCATTCTTGCTTTAGTAATATTTTGTATTAGAAAATTATCGCATATTGTATATTGTACATGTTAAAATGGATTATACCGCATAGTAATCATTTTGTAGTTTTCAATACGTTTAAAATACCCGTCTTATAAGTAAAGTTAACATTAGACGGTAAAATAATATACCTAACGAATAAATAAAGATAAATAATCATTTTATTTGAAAGAAATGGTAACAATGCTCTGTGTTCACGCACGTTCGCCCAATTCGAATCTCCCGCCTTATGTCTTGGCGCCGGATGGCACGATGTCACGTTGGACGCGTCGACCAATCACAAACTCTCGAGTCGGTTTCTCCTTCATGGCGGTTGCAACCAAAAACGGAACGGTCCCTCTCGCGGTATAATTTTCGAATATTGATAACGACTTGTTTTAACGCTGTGATTTATGCATAAACTATTAATTGGAGTGACTACGGTGTGCTATTTGTGTTAGTGAACTTTTCCATACGGATCCTGAACTTTGATAGCCGACATCCACGTGCCTGCACATCTTCAAGGACCACGGCAAAGGTAGGTGGATTTGATTGGGTTGCGTTACGTGCATTTTGCAGTTTAGGTTCGGCCTACTGGCTCTATAGGTAATACAGTCCATAAACTAAATTCGACAAGTTTACGGTATACTCTGTATTTATTTGCATAACATTTGAAACAAGGCTTCTTTACGCACGTTTGGGATGAGGACTTAACTCACGAAATGTAAAACGAACAATCGCGAATTATGCAATGCAATTACGCAACTCATCGGCTGGGCTGCGCATATTATTGAACATAATTGTCATAAGAATAGAATATACTTAATGGTTTTAGAGCAAAACAGTCCACATTAGACGCAGTACATGAACTGATCATATATCTACGCAAGAGTATTGATGATAAAAAGAAAAACATAGTAATGACCTAGCTAAGGCGTGCAACACAGTCTTGTGTCCCCAATGCTACGGAAAAAATTAGAATATCTGGGAATTAAGGACCTGCAGTTCAGTTTGTTAGAAAATTATTTAACAGATCGAACGCGAAAAGGCCGGTGATTTCACCAGTGACGGGACTTTGGTGTATTTTGGACTTCCTCAGGGAAGCATTCTTGGGTCACACTAAAAGTGTTTAGAAATAAAAAAACGGAATGTTGTAGGAACTTGTTAATATTTTGATTGGTATTCGAAGTTTTGTCCGTTCCTTTCTAAGCACCGTCACATGCAATGGAACCATTATCTGAAGCAGTGAGCCCCCCTCTTTTTTAGGGATCTATTCCACGTTTTTTCGAACGCAACCACGGGCGCTACCATCTTCGTGGTTCATAAAGCGAATTCCTCTGAGTCCGATGTTTCAGCCGGGCCAGCCGTTTCGGTCGGGACTGGAAGTAGGCTAACTCACATTAAAAAATTTCTCCAGTCAAATTCATTTCAACGCACCACACGCACTTTTAAAATTGCCGTCGAAAAAGCCAGATAGAAGAAATGACATATGAATTCAGTGTACATCTACAGCTTCCCAAAGATTTATCTATTCGAAATTTAAATAAATTTTTCATCGGTTACTTTTCTTCTGGCCAATTCTAAATACATTCAGCGTGACGCTCGTATTTCTCACGTAGATTATTGACCTGTGTCAACTTAAACTGCTCAATGCAAACGGTGCTACCGTGCAGTACGTGGAACGACGTTTTCTCGGATGCTCAGAAAGATTTTAATGCGGTGACTAGATGGTTAAATAACAATGTTTTTACTCTTAAAGTTGTAAGACCAAAGTCACGTTCTCTCTGCAGGGCACGGTTAGAAGTGAAAAGTTTCGTATTATATGATACTCTTGTGCAAACTTCGACAATTCCATTTATAGATGTTCAAAGTACAATATCAAGCTGATGACAAATTAAATTTGCAACAGATGTGACTATAGAAATTTTACCTACTATCAGCAACAATACGTAAATTGATCGTTATTTTTAAAAACGGCGGATATAAAACTGAAACCCCTATACCTTGCACTCTCTCAGTCTCGTATTAGTTACTGCATTGCCTCTTGGGGTGAAGCCACAGAGCAATATAATACATTGGGAAGAATTATGTGAAGCGTCCAAAATGCATAATATAAAATAGAAATTAAGGTTTTAAAGTTCAGTTTCTTCTTGCAAAAAAAAAAGAAAAAAAAAAAAAAAAAGAGAAAATGTTGTATTTAGTTCGTTTTATTTTATTATATTTTTTTGCTATCGTTTGTATGTATTTTATAACCACTAATGTCGTGTCCTAAGGTGCAAAGAAAACATTGATTTTCTTTCTTTCTCTTTCATTTCAAACATTCGCAGTCGCATTCCACATTCGCACTCGCATTGCATATGTGCATTTCAATCACTCGCACTCGTATTACACATTCGCAATCACACATAGCCGGCAGTATAGGGCCATTGGTTAAAACCGGATAATAAAATTTGTTTTAAACACAACATAAATTAATGATTAAAGTATGAATAGTGTGATTAATCAGAAAGCACTTAACGATCGCCATTTATTACATAATTTCTCATAATGTCTCTAGGTATAAAGTTTGCATGAATGTTATGGGCGCAATTAATATGGAAATAGCTCCGGTCGTCCGACCGATCACAAGTTATATTGGCTCAAACTTACATCTCCGTTCGAACAATTTTAGCTATCGCTCCATCCTGTTAATGAAGTATATTATGTACTTCTTCGATGCGAAAAGGCAACCTGTTTAATCTCAGTTTAACAAGATACATTTAAGATCCGGCTATATACTGAAGACCGGAAATAAAATATACTTCTTATGTTACAACCGTCCAACTAACTGAAATCTTATAGTTTATAATACCTAGTTATGAGACGAGCAAGTCAGTAAGGCTGGTGGTAGGTCTCATGCCTGCCCATAATAAATATAATGCTACCCAAGACTAGTACTGCGTGTCACCTCGAGACATTAATTATTTATTTTTTATGCCCAGTATCTTCCCTAGCCACAATGCCCATCAAATCGGAACGTTGTGATTCTTAAACACTGTTGCTTGGCGGCAGAATATCTGGCTTGCGATGGTACCCATCTAGCCGGATTGTGTGTAGAAGTTGTGTCTGTAAACGCACCCACGACACAGGAGAAATCCTAGTGTGGGGCAATGTTGTTTAAAAAAAATACTGTCATGGAATACATCAAACCAAGATCTCGTTGCGGAAAATAAACGGTCTACGCCAGTCCGTTAGAGAATGAAATGAATAGATTTATCTCTTTTCCGCCAAAAACGCAGCTAAACTACATGTACTATGAAGCTGAATAGTCCATCGCTGAAGAAAACCTCGAGGACTTAAAGCGTTTGCCTCATTTGACTTAAAACTTGTCCAAGTTTGTGGAGAGTCAACACTCTTGAAGTTTGTCTTGAGTTTTCAGATTAGCTATAAACGTTATTACATTGTTCATTCAACAAACTAGAATGAATAATGCTAATTATATTTATGCGTGGGAGAGCCTAGCTGTATTTGTTGACTATTAGAGCTCGTAAATGGGCTGGCTCGACAGGGGAACTCCCACGCCGTCATAGGATGCCGCCGGTGCGAAGTAGCAACAGTGTTGCTGCGTTTTGTTTCAACATATCAGACGAAGGATGTCCACAGCTGAACACACTTACACTGGGTGAAGTTTGTTTGTTTGTGTCGTCATTAGGGGAATTTGCTAGTACTGTAATGTACCGGGATCCTTTGGTGGCGTATAATAATAGTACATCCATTTTAATAGATATAGTTATTTAGTCTTTATAAGACAAAGGTTCACAAAACCATCTCGTTCAATCGTTTCTATAATAAAGTCATATTCGCGCGATATTAATCCCACCACCATTCATTCGTTCCATTATCAAAGGCAAGTCATATTTAAAAATGATATGATATCGTTTCTCTTGATGGCCATTAACCACTGTCCATAACCGCTATAGTACTCACGACGCTTGGCATACGGGTTGACAGTATGGCTAGTGTTCCATAGAAGGGAACTGCTGTCTATCCCTTTGGTTAAGTCCCTTAGTCGCCTTTTACGACATCCACGGGAGCTGATGGACTGGTGCTATATTCTAAATCCGGACACCACACGGAAACGTTTCGTATGGTGAGTAACGAATACAGGAAGCCGAATCCACAAAAATGTGGTAGACATACGATATGGGGGCCAAGGATAAAGTACATGTCCGCCCTAAAGGTAGGCAATACATCAGCTACTTCAGTGGTTGAATTGAAATAGCTTACAGAAATACGTCGCGTTTATTTCATTCATTCTATATACTCACGTACAGCATCTATACGTGCCGATTACATACGTGCATTGTGCATTCTACCCTATATATTCACATTATTTCATAATAATATCTGAAAAATCATACGTGCAATACACAATTATGCAACACATTTGTATAGTGGAACATAAAGGCATGCACGGTAAATATATAAAATAAAATATTACTCTAAATTCGCTCAAAGTTTCGAACACTTTACAGCGTCCGTGGTCATGATCAGAGTTTTCAGAGCAGAGTATTTTATTTTATTTTGTACGTAAGTATCATCA
This sequence comes from Diloba caeruleocephala, assembly GCA_947459985.1. Classification (NCBI taxonomy): domain Eukaryota; kingdom Metazoa; phylum Arthropoda; class Insecta; order Lepidoptera; family Noctuidae; genus Diloba; species Diloba caeruleocephala. Next base: position 23,436,344 of record OX381606.1, on the reverse strand, counting down.
TTTCGGCCAAACGATCAGGCCTCCCCCAAAGATCACCACAACGACCAATATGGGTATGTTGTAGGCTCATTGAGGGGTTTTGCCATAATCGCCATGCTTGGCAGACGGGTTGGTGATCGCAGTTGAGTTGTTAATGCACAGCATGTAAGTATATAGAATGAATGAAATAAACGCGATATATTTCCGTAAGCTATTTCGATTGAATGTCAGAAAATATTATTGGTGGTGTTGCAGATCTTTGTGGGTTGCGGTGACCGCTTAGGCTACTCGCATGCTCACTTGTCTTCATATATAATAAAAAATACAAAGGAAGTGTGAAATTCTATTAGTCCCAAATCAGTCCAAATGTTTAGTTCCTAGTCCTAGTTATACCCAGTAGTCAATCAAGTAGTTGTTACTAGTATGTATGACTTACGATCGAAATTAATAATCAATCTAATCCAAATTAAAATCACATTCAACACATAAACCAACAAATCTGTAATCTCAAAACCAAATATTAAGATTAAATAATAACGGGCAGTGAAATGCAAAGGACACTGGCCATCGGCCATAGTAAGTCCGGCCCACTTCAACATGTCGACGGACAAAAGTGATAATATAATCAAAATACTGCCAAAAATACGCAAAAAATTATGAACACATTTTTATATTGACTGTGGGAATTCAAAGACATTTGAGTGGTGCAAACGCTGTATCTTTAGATACAGCTTTTGAGGTTATATGGTAAGTACTATATTTTGCAAGACAACGAGGGTAGATAGTGCTAGTGAAAGCTGAGTATGAGTAAATAAATTGCACATTTTAGAACTAAAACTGCCGTTTCAAATGTATATCATAATCTTCTTGATCATAATAATAACCATTTTGACGTAACTTTTGATTTGATTTGGTATTTAGTCTTTTGGCCAAAGACAAAATATTTATATATTATACAAATACTGTCTACAAAATACGAAAGTGTCTGAGAAAACAAAATTGTGCTTTATAAACCAAGATAGATCATAATGTTAATTTAGAGTCGTGAGTTATTTATTAGTAGAAGAATATCATAGTATTTTGCAGATCAGATTATTATTAATTTAGGCCTTGTATACACGGTTGGACGTGGTAGTGACCTCAGACAGGAACCCTACTGAGAGCTAGACACGTGAGAATAGGTAGGTAACCTACCTGACCACTTGATACAACGTGATGAAGACAAATCCACAGTTGGACATTTCAAAGAATGATTTGGTAATCGGTTTATTTCCCTCTGTAACGCTTGAACGGATGGATTTTAAGTGTTTCAGATAGATCACTATCCTTCGTGTATATCTGACTCTATCTTCTATTTTCTATCGAGATCTAGATTCTATCTATCTTTATAATCCCGTAGTATGCACATCGACATAACACACACACAGAACAAAATAAATTAGTACAACAAACCCCCAAGTATGTACGCCCGTGATTTCAAAAGTTTTGAGAAGCTTATCTCATAACGTTGAGTTAAGTTATGGTACTTCTCAACCCGTCTAAATGCACGCTGTCTGATATCGCAAGGAATTTATGTGAGTAATATTTTATCATTTGTTTACAAATAAAAACGTTCGTAAATTATTTACAGACTTTCACTGGCAGATAGCTGATGTTATAAGGAATAATTTAGGCTACTTTAATTTTAGAAAAATCATTAGGGTTCCGCGCAAAAAATAAAAAACCCTTGAAATCCAATATATATATATTCTATGTCAAGTGTCTATGTCGAAGTACTCGGTTTCTTTTGAATAAAAAGCGGGTGAAACCGCGGGTCCCAGCTACATAGAATAAATGGGTCCGACGAGATATATCACACCACCCTTGCAGGCACCACCAGTGTCGCTTTAAATATCCCCTAAAATATTTATATAAGACTGATCCAGCTGTGCCTAGTTTGGGTAGCGAGGTACGAGTGCTGCAGGGCGCCGTTAGCTGCAGCGGCTTAATTTGTAAGTATATATTTTATGCCTGACTGACGTTTCGGCTTCACTCAGCAACATCTCCCTCAAAAGTTAACGAGAAGCCCAACAAAAAAATAAAATAAACGTAAATTTGTTTCGATTCAATGGATGCCATTCGGGTAAAAATCAGAAAATATTACTCTAAAGAAAATACTGAAATTTCAAATAAAACGCTGGCTTTTTTAATAGCGTGCGGCTTGTTGGGCTCCACGGAATGATTACAGAAAACTGCACTCTAGTTTTATACCGTTCACGAAGGAAAATTTTAATTTAAAACTGCGCTGTAGTAATTTACTCAGTAAACAAGCAAGATAAACATAATATAGATAACTTTTGAGTACTGCTTTTTACTAAACGTATTATTTTTGACCGTGTGAGTTTCGACAAGGTGTGAGTGTTGTGATAGGCAACTAAGGGTCGCTCGGTGAATGGAAAACAGCATCTTTTGTCTGAACAAACTTCGAACATCATATTTTACTATCTGCCAATAGTTGCGATTATGACAATGGCAATCATAGGGGCTCATACAACTTGATTTAGGGGCGCTCATAGCACTCATTTCTCGGTATACGATCGGTTAGGTCAAGCAACGCTTGGCGCAGTTAGCCTATGGATCGGTGACCGCATAATGGTATTTAGACCGAGCATCTCCGTGCTTCGGAGAGCACGTAAAATTGTTGGTCCCGGTTGTTATCATTAGATGGTAGTCGTTAAGCCAAGTGTACAACCCTGACACAAAGTTGGCCACTAACCACACGAAAGAAGAAGAAGATGACTTGATTGATTGTTTTGGAACGTTTCTAGGTTATTTAATTCGTAAACGTGCCGCGTGTTGTTGGACTACAATAGCACCATCCCATCTCATCCCGTGAGTGTCTTAAAGGGACTATGGGATCATAGGTGCAGCAGTGTCCTTCGAGTACATTAATTACAACCCAACTGCGGTCGCCAACCCACCTGCGAAGATCATATGCGGCGGTTATAGCGAAATCCCTAATGAGCACAACACAAATCTAGACCGGTCGTTGCGGCGATTTTTGGGGAGGCCCGTGTCCAGCAGCGGACGTTTTTTTAAATGTTGAAATGAATACATATACATAAGCTCTTTTAACATTGTATAAATCTATTTGGTACAGTCAAGGTTCTATCTTTCGCATAGAGCAATTTTCTATGAAAGAGCAACATTATTTTGATCTTAATTGCTAAAGAGAAGAATACTCGAAATAAAATAAGTTATTATAAGAATCTTGTTTTACCAACAAGATAAATGGTTTATATCCAACCACCGAAGCCTAATGAGGTTTAATAAGGAACAATAGTCGGGGATATATATCAAGCCGAATGGAAGTGAGGTGGAGACAGGGTAATGAGCGAACTTACTGTGATTAGGAAAGTTATTGTTCTGATGCGCTTCGCAATTATTGTAACAGACTTCTACTTGAAACCTCTAACGAGTTCAGCTGCGCTCACTTTGTGTATCTATAGTCCTATTAAAGGGGTTTATTGAGCTAGGTTAGGGACTCTCCATGGAGGGTATACCTGCATTACGCGCGATTGTTTAATAATTAAATAAACATAATCAAAGTAAGAACCGCCTTCAAAAATAATGAAATAATTTGCATAAATTTGTTTAGGAAGCAGGTGCGTTGTTCCGGTTTATTTATGAAAATAAAATTAACACCTCCGTCCTAAACTGTTTCATAAACTGTATTTTATTCTTTTTGAAGGAGGATTTTACTTTTTTTAAAGTTATTTGGTTTTTTATTTTGAGAGGCGTAAACAAAACATAGACAAATAATTTCAGCAATCGCGAGTGATTTGCTGTCGTATCGAAGATACCTGGGAGGTTATTTATGATCACATATATTTCCGTAGGTTTGCTAAAGGGAAAATTCAATAACTATATAAAATAGCGATGACCTTTTAAATAGACTGACGAACTTTAGAAGCTACTAGTACTAGCCAGTGTGGAATTTCTTACGGCAATCTTGGGTTCATGGAATAAAATTGGCAGAATCTCCTAGTAAGTATGGATTTGTTAGAGTTAATAAAAATATATAAAACAATTAAATCTTTAAATGTAAAAAATGGATGTAAAGTAATTTTACATAAATTTCTATTTAAAAATAAAGGATTATTAGATCCTGTTTGGTGGAGAAATAATATTCTAATTGCCTAAAGCTATAGTTAGAAGACAACATGTTTTGCTATCGAGTTAACATAATTCTGAAAATGGACAAATAGTCGTATAAGAAAATGGTTTTCATCATTGCAAATTGCAATGTGACAGATATTGTTTTTATAGAAAGAGTTACTTTGAATGGATAAAAAAATATTATTAAGCATCATCTATGAATAAAATGAAAGCAAACATATAACATAAAAAATCTAATCGTAACAAATATTTCTAATCAGACTCAACATTGTTATATTTCTTTATTTCATAATATTGTCTCGTTTACCTACGCTATGATATACTACGTCGTGGGTACGGTTTACTTGTAGATCATAAAAATATTTATTTGGCGCGGAAATCGAACCCGCGCCCCGTAACGCAGAAAGCCAATCGGTTAGCCACTGCACCCACCGTGCTGTATTTACAAACATTGTTGTTCTTTCTAAGCATTATTTTATAGTATATATATATATATATATATATATATATATATATATATATATATTAGTCTTTTCCCAAGTATGTATGAATATCACGAATAAAATACTGAATATCAATATGCTGTACATGTAGCACTGCCATCTGACTATCGCAACTCAACCAGGTACTGGAGTGTGCCGACTCTATATATCTTTTGATATCGACACTCATTAATTATGAGATTAAAGAAGAGAGCACCCCAGGCTTTAAGTTTTGTGGATTTTAGTTAATATTTATTAAAAGCGTGTTTTTATTCGTTTTTTTTAAATATAATTTTATTTTTACATATTTTATTTTTATTATAAAAATTACAAATTACTTCAAATTCATTATTTACACATGTCTAGTGTAAAATAATAACCTGTTATTAGGTTTGTTTAAATCATGAGCTGATGATCCTGGTAACAGCACCAGGTCATAGTCATATTAAATGATTTTAGTATCATCGATTCGATACGGTGATACGGCTGCAAAATTTCAAGTCAATTGAACACCTAAAACTGGGTAAAATAGCAAAATTCCATACAAGTGAATTGTAATTAATGGGACTCGTCAAAACAAGTCAAATGAGCCCAAACTCAATGGATTTATTAGTATATAGTATAGTATAGTATAGTATATATATAATTAGCTTCATCATCGGACCCTCGTCACAGAGTAAAGTGAGTAAGTATGGACCTCATTAAAATAAGCCAATACTCGAAGGGTTTACTGGTAGCCATTTAAAAGTTCCACTATCCACCTTCTGGCTCCATCATCAGATCATTCCGATGGTACAAAATGATTGTATTATAATCCGGATTACATATAGGTATGTACTTGCAAAGTTTTATATCGATACGACACTAAATTAAAAGTAGATTGAAATCGACTTCCAAGATTTGTTTACATAGATACAAATAAAGCTAATATAAGCGTGTTATAAATAGCTATAAGGCACCCATAAGTACTACAGTCAGAGCAGGCAATCCCATTACATGTATTTTGTTCGTGTAGGTGCGATATGTAGGTATCGGTTTTACCGAGCTGATTAATTAATATGGCCAGTGCCACGAGGGCGGGTCACACGAGTTACGGCACGTTATAAAACTAGGTGGAGTCCTGCTATTAAGGGTAATATACTCTAGTTTACGGGGATTAATTACCGTGTGATATACAACATTGATATTTCTAATTATGTAGTTAAGATTTGAAACTATTTAAATAGTAGACTTTATGCAAAGTAATGTCTTAGGATTTTGGGATTATTATTAATTATAATTAATAATTTTTAAATGGATTACATCGCGTATATATTATATTATAATTTTGCCATTGGAAAGTAAGCTTGATTAAGTATTTTTATGAATAGCCCTGATATTACGCGTAGTCTGTAAATAGTACGCTATAAGTAGAAGAAGGGTAAGTTCAGCCTGAGGGGCTCGATGACGTAATGCTCCAATAATCATTTGTGCTCGGTTTGCTGACGAGCGCCAATGAACCGGTGCCGTTCTCACGCTCCAATAGTTTTCATGCTCACCGGCTACTACAGGAGCGACAGATAAATGTGTGTATCATAGATAGTACGGTTGCCCCAGTGGCTAAGCGACTGGCTTTCTGTACTACATATCGCGGGTTCGATCCTCATACGGAACAAATATTTGTAAGATCTACGGATAGTTGTTTCGGGTCCTGGGTGTCGTGTATGTGAGATTACCCACGATACAGGAGAAATAATAGTGTCATCATTTTTTTATATCCACCTATTTACTGAAAACTTGGACCCATATCCATACCCATGTGTGTCCGATAACATTTTACAGTCGTGGATCTAGGTTAACCTAATGTACCATTATGACCTTATACATGCCGGAAATTACCGAATTAAAGCAATTTACTCTTGTATATTATTACAAGCTAATTTGGGACGAATAAAATCTGGATTTTATGTATGGTACGCAATTTACGTTTGAAATTAAAGGAAAATTGGATCCTGAAATTGTGTACACGGCGAAAAATTCAATCCGTGTGCATATCGTTTACGCACGCACGCACCGAAGTAACTGTTGATACGGTGGCACCGCACTCGTATGGGTTAAACACGTTCATACAAAATGCATGTCTTGAGTCCCACGACACGTCACGAACACGGTATCGCGTGCAATTTTTTTTTATTGTTCGCTTATTTTGATCCATAGGGTACTAAGCTATTAAATAATTCTGACATCCCTGACAACCAGATAAGCGATACTCAAGTCCTGGCTTAACACGAAAGAGAAAATAAGAAAATTCGTAAAACAATGCTTTCTGACAAATACACTCTAAATAGCAAAACAGTAAACTTTACACGGCTAGTTCCTAGTGCCTACTAAAAACTAAGCAAGAGCAATGTAGGTTAATGAGATAATTTTCCGTTTATTGCAAAATGCACATAGCGCTGGCGTGCGCTTACGGACCTAATTTTTTCAGCCATATTAACCAGCTTTTAATACTAGTTAATCCTTACTGAAAACAGCACGGATAGTTAGATAAGTAAAACAGCGTGGGTCGCGGGTTCAACGCTAATCTGTTTAAATTTCGTTCCTACTCAAATAAATCCTGTTTAAATAACCGTAAAACTGTCCGTGTGTGGATCCCTTTAATCCGTTTGATGTGGATCGCACCATGATGGAATTTCATTTATTCTGCTTTTTAACTTATTGCTTGATTTTATTACGGTAAATAGCAACAGATTGAAATGATGAGAACTGTGTTACTGTACGTTTACGATTTATCTACTTACTAACTCAGAACTTTGTCTAATTAAGCCGGCCGCAAGAACGTGTTTGGCGTGTTTTTGCGTGTTATTGTAACAGAAGTTGGAATATCTAAAAATAAAAATGTACGAGCGAGAGCCAATGTTTATGACCAACGTCCGTACGTGATATTAAATCTAACTCCCTATCAGACTTATTACCACAACCTAAGTCCCCAAGTCCCTAGCCCTACTATCTTGTAGTTTTGAAGTCATGGAAACCTATTGCCAGGAGACCTAAGGTAACGGGCGGAAGTTAGGTGGAATCTGGGTGTGAGGAAATGGTTTCCTCACTGCCGATCGAGCAGGCTCACAAGACCGATCCTACTTACGGCTAAATCGAGTCTTGGCCGATGGTGGACGGGTAATGAGTCATAATGCAATTATTCAAGTTAAATATCCGCTGAATTGAACACGTTTACACTCAGTAACAATGGATCTGTCTCTCTACCGAAGTCTAGTATTATTGTTATGGTATTATTGATCGAAAGTTTAATCATGCGTAGCGTATAAACTAATTTCAGGAATATTCCTGAGGTAAACACAAGCAAAACTAAAACAATTCGCTTAAATTGTTTCAGTTTTGAGTGTATATTCTGGAAGCGGAAGAGGATCTCTACAAAAGCCAGAATAGATATATTATGTTAAGGAAACTTTGGGAATTCCATTAAATCTTACAACAACAAACGTTTAGAGGTTAAATGAGGCGTTTAAAACACGTCTTTAACATTCAGCAAGATGGTACTGTGATTACAGTTGCAAAAGTATGTCTGGTCACTCTTGCCAACTCGTTCGAAACATTAAATCAAGATATAAACATCAATATATTATTTTGTATCAAATTATGAAGCAGTTAGTTTTTTGTTATGACTTAACCTTGTCCGAGGTCAGCTGGAACGCCAAAGTGAAGTCAAAGTTAATTATCAAAGATTTTTTAATAGTAAATCTGTTTTACAATGTTCCTTCCGTTAAGGAGAACTCGAAACTCTAACATCAGTGTTGTTCTTAAATTAGATATATTGATGCAATATACTTACTAAATTGTTTATATGTAACATAGGTATCTTAACCATGTATAATATAGATACTCTATGATTTTAAGATATGCTTTCAAATCAATCAATTAAATTAGCCAACCGCACCAAAGTCTTGGCAAAAGTACTTACTACTTTTCCTCTTCCAAGTTGCGCCTAAGCATTGCTTTTCCTTGGCTGTCGTTTGTCATTTTTAATTCTTTTAAACTACGCTTTACATGCAGAGAAATAAATTAAATAAGTAAGGTTGCTTGAAAAATAACGTGCTTTAATTTACTATTCAATGAATATTAAATGACATTGTTCTGCGGCAAAACATTGTTCGCCTAAGAACCAACAAGCACGTATTATTGCTTTCTGTGTACTAAATGACGACTACATTCGACTGAAATTGAATTAAAGTAACGGACACTTCTAAGAATTGATAAGCATCCAAAACACTTTCGAATTTTAAGGTAATAACATCCTAATAATGCCTACATTTAAGAATTCATCACACACAAATAACATTAAAAATGTCTTTCATCATCATCATTTCGGCCGAACGAAGTCCACTGCTGGACACAGGCCTCCCCCAAAGATTACCGCAACGACCGGTATGGGTGTGTTGTGGACTCATTGGGGGGCTTTGCCATAATCACCACGCTTGGCAGACGGGTTGGCGATCGCAGTTGAGTTGTTAATGTACTCGAAGGACGCCGTATTGTACTTTTAGTTAATTCAAAAATTCTGTGGCAATTTCTCGTGTACAATTAAAGAGTATATTAAATAAACAAATAAATTGTTCGACGTATTTGTTTGGCAACGAAACGCAAAGAATGACTAGAATTTAATGTAATTTGTACGTCACTAGCGGCATTCCGTTGCTATGGAAAGGATTTTCCATGTCTATGTCTAAGAAGACAGCGGAGACTTCATGTCGGCTCATGCTCGAGAAGAAGAGATATCGAGACGTGTAGAGAGTGGGTTGTCTATCTTCGGAATAGAAGACTTTGAAATGGTCATGCTACGCCTACTGGTGAAGGTAGCTGGGAGTCGTATGATGCGAGCAGCATGTTATCGGGCGTTGTGTAAATCTACGGGAGGCTGATATGATGATGATGATGTTAATAAAAAGGGACTTTGGGCAGGTGGCTTAGAATGTATGAAGCTTAATAACTCATTTACGGGCACTGCTTTTCCAATTTATTAAAGTACCGTAGAAATTGTTACGGTGAATTATACTAAATGAATTCCATGTTTGGAAACTTAACTGATCTTAATATTTTCATTTACTAAATACTACAATTTTTTTATAAAGACGACCGTTTCAGATCAAAATTTACATACCTTATATTGAGATTATATCTACGGGTAAAATACTAGCAGTCATAGTAAGGTTAGCACTTTGCCCGGCAATTTAATCGTTATCATGAAATTGATATGACTATCAATTTAACGTTCATTTAACTCCAATTTAACAGAAATATTAGGTTTCGGAGTAATGTTCCAATTAAGAATATTCGTGAAAGAGGTGTAACATCGATACAAACGTAAACACAGTACAAATTTGGTTCATAATTTAGTAATGGTAATTTTAATAGCTGTAAATTCTATCTAAGATTCAATTATGTTATGATATATATATGATTCAATTATTAATTTAATGATAGCGATTTCACAGGCTACGAATTTTATCACACTCTTTATTTTCGTTTGTTGTAATAGTCAACTGTAACAGGTAGTTTCAAGGAATAGTATATAATCATTAATCATAAGCATAATTTATTCAGTAATTAGGTCTTAACAGACATTTTACATGTCATATCACAACAACGCGGAAATCATCGAGAACAAAGGGAACGAACCAAAGCAAAGTTTTTTCTTTTAATTCATGTATACCATTTGCTGACACTTACGAATAGTCAGAATTTAAATATTTGCATGGTTCCTTGTCATTGGTAGGAAAAGAACCGGCAAGAAACTCCATGCATATACTCTTTGACAATATATGAAAGTATTACTGTCTTATTATTTAATACAATATAATCGTCTAAAAGCTATGTGTGGATAACTCATGCCAATGTGTGGGATAAATACCATATATTTATGCACAATGACAATTAATTTCCGTATCATAAGATTGCTATAGCAGTTAAAAGCTGACCAGTCCTGACAGATGCACCCCTTCACGGGCATAACGCATGCCTCAGCATAGATCAGCTCAATCATAATCGAGGGAACTTAACCACACAACGTTACCTCAACAAGACATTTTAGTTAGCATGACAGACTTATACTGTCAGGCAATAGCTAGTGTATACACCACTAACCTATTGGATTGGTGGACCTAGCCACTAATGTATATTTTAACATATATTTTATTACATTAGTGGCTAGGTACATAAATAATGCTCAAATTCACAATAATATAAGCATGATTTATGTCATTAATAATAATAAAAGAGTAAATTATTATCATCATCATCATAATCAACCCATTTCTATCCCACTGCTGAGCACGGGCCTTTTCTCACGTTGAAAAAGGTTAGGCTTTAGCTCACTAAGCTGGCCTGGTGCGGGTTGGTGGTGGGTTCAAACACTGATTGAGCATTAATTAGCTTGCATATATACTCTCAATATCTTAAAAAAAACGTAATTATGGGCTATAAGTGATTAACACTGATTGAGCATTAATTAGCTTGCATATATACTCTCTTCAATATCTTAAAAAAAAACGTAATTATGAGCTATAAAGATTAACTAATGTCACGATTTTCAAGGGAAGATCTAAGTTCGACCCATGTTGACACGTAAGTTAGACCGGGTTCCTCCTTGTAGGGGCTATTTACCCGTGATTAGAGATACATTATTTAATAAAGATAGCGTTTAATCGAAAATATTAATAATTATCATTAGAAGCATTCTTAAATTCTACCACCTTATTTTTTTTCAGAGTTTTCCACCCCGTATTTGAAACCGTAGGTCCCTCCTTGACACACACTTTATCACATACATTATTGACTTCAATAAAAAAGTTATTTTGGAACTTATGTATCATTTTTAAGACCTATCTAATGATACCCGTCCGTGTCGTGTCCGGATTAAGAATATCCTATGGATGTTGTAAAAGGCGACTAAGGGCTCTAAACCAGAGAGATGGATAGCAGCGTCCTTTCTGTGGAACAGCAGCCATTCGCAGACTGGCTTATATTGTATATCATCCACGTTGGTGCATGCCAAAGGAGGTGAGTGTAGGCAAATTCTCCTGAAAATAATGACACACGGCATGCAATCGGTCGGTTATGGGGAGGCCTTTGTTGAGCAGTGGACGTCTTTAACTGATATGATTTGGATACACACGCTTTTTTTATCCACAAGAAGGTAATTTCACTACATCATTGTATAGCGGTTCATAGAAAACAACTACCCTCCAAATTTGATCTACTCGTATATAGTGCCAATAGTCTCCGAATAAAATAGTGTGACATACGAACGGACAGATAGATGGACAGATGGACAGGCGTACAGACGGACAGACGGACAGACGAACAGACGAACAGACGAACAGACGAACAGACGGACAGACGCACAGACGGACAGACGGACAGACGGACAGACGGACAGACGGACAGACGGACAGACGGACAGACAGACGGACAGAGGGTCATAAGGATGGTCAAACGAAGAGGATGAAATTATAAGGATCTATGATTGAATTAAAGTACGTAACTTAAGAAGCGGCAATGTATAGTAAATAATCCGCTACTTATAATATTCATACCAACAATATACTTTTCGCTTCCTTATTTTCAGTGAATCAGCGGCATAAAAAGTTCTTGCAAACAAATTAAAAACTTTTTGGAGAAATATCGCTCACACATTTTGTTTGACAGAAGTTATATAACAATATCTATCAAACAAAATGTATTGAAAAAATCGGCCTGGTTGTACTGCTCTAACAAACTTCGAAGGAAAACTTCCAGATAAGGTTTTGCGGAGATTCTAACTTTCTTTTGGGTTTAGGTTTACCTTTGGGGACATTGTATTGTCTTTATTGACTTAGCCCCTTAGGATATGGATACATAAATGGTACATTTAGACGTGACCTCGAATTTTTTTAATTATATGTTTTTCAAAATCTAACTAACCTAACCATTGCCCTTGCATATTCTGTTTTATGCTTTTCTAGTAGTTATGTATATGTGTATACGTAGAAATATATATGTATGTAAATTTACCTACTTATTTACTACTAGACTAGAAAGTCTAGCAGTGGAATGTAATGCAAAAAAATAATAGTGGCTGGTCGTTTTCCAGATTTCCAGAATTAACTTAACCTTCCAGAATTAATAAAATTAACAAAAAACTTGGATACTAGTTTCTGCATCGCGGGTGGAAGCAGTAGGATATGCTTTAAAAAAAGTCAAAACGGATAATTCTTCATTTTAAATATACGCCAATACCAACGCGGTTTTTCTAAACCTTTTCTTATAACTCTTCGCCCGCTAAATAGCGTCGTGGGTATTTGTTATGGTAACAGTTAAATGCGCGAGTGACACTTTTACGATTTACAAAATAGTCAGTCAATTCTCAGATTTCACACAATATTTATTGTTAATAATAATTGGCCGTAGCGATTACGGCAAAATCCCCCAATGAGCACAACAACACACCGATATCGGTCGTTGTGGTGATCTTTGGGGAGGCCTGTGTCCAGCAGTGGACTTTTTCGGCAGAAATGATGAATAATTGGCAGAAAACAATACAAACAATGAAATTAATTTGGCAATTATTGAGAGATTATGAGCAAAACAATAAAGTAATAAACATTAATGATATTCCATTTTAAAAATTATCTCTGTGCAAATGGCCTGCTACTTTTACCAAGACAGATAAAAATCTCCACACAGTTCGACCAAAAAGTTTTAATAGGCATCCGAGTTTGGTTTATTTCTAACAAGAATAAATTTATTGAAATACGAGTAAATTGTAAAAAATTGCTATTTCCTTTCATTTTCAATGATTCATTCATATTCCTATTTTAAATATGTCAAACATGAATTAACGTGACGCACGCTATCGAGAATATAAAAGAAATAATGTTCCCTTTGGTGTTAACAGTACCATAATGTGATATCGCGACGTGGATAAGTAAATTAGTTTTTTAAAATAAACAACGGTAATATTTGAGCTTTTGTTTATACACCAAGAATAAAGACTCCACAGACAGGGCAAGCTTGGCATCTCAGTTCTTTCTTAATATGATAACGAGTTTTCTCATAAAACGCATTTTTTTTAACTATCCATTGCCGATACTTATGTTTACTTTACTGGTCGGCTAGGTAGGTACCACCTCAGTGCCATATATTCGCCACTAAGCAGTAGTGTTTAAACTTTAGATATTACTGTGTTCAGGTTAGTACATATGCCAGAACAGACCAAATAACATATGTCTTGAGGTGACAAGCGCTGAGTGGTGTAGGTCTAGGCCTGCATAGCATTACACTTGTTAAGGGCAGGCATGACGTTTACCACCAGGCAAATGACTTGCGCGTCTCGTGACAATATTGCATACATAAATATGTTGTATAGTAAATTATAGATATTATATTGAACACATTTAATCTGACACTAAGAAAAAAATTACACGTAGTTCAGTATCCCCCTTATGTGCGGGGGGCGCTGAACGATCTGCAGCGCCATGAGTGGCGGCCTGCGGGCGAAGTACTGAGGGCAGTCCGTCGTCCGAACTGGCACGAGACGGCAACCCGTGTGTTCGGCGAGCGCCTCTCTGTTGATACGTGCGGCCAGCCAGGTCGTCAAACGATGACGGGCCGATACCTGCCGGGGATGCGGTCTAATGCTGACAAAGCTTACACCTTACCCCCAGCCAGAGGTAAGTGGAAGGCCACCATGGGATTTTAGCCGGTAAGAGCCCCTCCGCCCTTTCCAATACGGAGGAAGTCTATAAGGACTTCCCCACGACAAAAAAATAAAGTATCCTCCTTAAGTATTTAAGGATAAAATGTACCACTCGTAAGGTTGTAACCACCTACATATTGATAGATGTTTCACATTATACCAGTAGCAGATAAATTTGCCGTTTGGTGTGTGTGTGTGGTGCCGGCTCAGAATACCACCACCCCATCTCCTCCCATGGATGTCGTAAAAGTCGACTAAGGGATTAGCTGGAGGATGGGCAGCAGCGTCCTTCAAGTACATTAACAACTCAACTGCGATCGCCAACCCGTCTGCCAAGCGAGGCGATTATGGCAAAACCCCCCAATGAGCCCACAACACACCCATATCGGTCGTTGTTGTGATCTTTGGGGGAGGCCTGTGTCCAGCAGTGGACTTCATTCGGCCGAAATGATGAGATAAATTCAAGAAATATGTGAGAAATAATTTACATAATTTGCAGTATACGTAGTAAGTGCTAGCCGTTACCCGCCCTCTTCATTAGGCGTAAATTATATTTATATCCTTATCTTCTAAACCCTACAAGATATCGAAATGACACATACACGAAAATCTAAGTTAAAATTCCTGTTTTAATTCCTAAAAAAAAATCTGCCATTCCGTTGAGCCGTTTCGGAGCATATTTGAGACAAACTTTCAGACAGACAGACAAAAATCATCATATCTATATATTATGATTAGGCACCGTATAAATAGCAGTTTCACTTAAACTTGGGCATTTATTTTGAAATCGCTGCAACTCCACCTCGATCTTAAATTGCCGACCGACAGTTCATGAAACAAGAGTCCAAACGTTTTTTCCATTCTGCCCGTCCCACCCGAACGCCCTTGTGGTATCAGCCGCCGATTACCGACCCTACCGTATCAGTAGCATTCGCAGCCCGATGCACGCACTGATTGACCCGGATGACAAAATCACGTTAGAAAATTTAAAGAGACTCGCGCTATCTCGTTCCCGTAACACCCGACCGGTTTACCGCCCTCGCCGACGAGGATGCCCGCCTCACCGACGTTGCGGAGGCCCATCGCCGTGACAATACCACTCCGTTCAAGTAGGAAATACTTCTCCGCCCCGTCCCTTGCACGAGCCGGCGCGTGCTGAATCCATAGATTTAAACGTCCCCTAATTTATATAAAACCAATCCAGCTGTCCCCAAAACAATAGCTTTGTATCCCCAGCAACGGTCTAAGCCGAGATCCGTGTGCCGCAGGGGGCGCCCTTAGCGCAAGTTGCTCAGATTTTAATATTAATTTTAAGCCTGGCTGGAGGCCTCTTTTGGCTTCGCCAGAAATGTCCGGTTGAGCAGCTACACTTGTCGGAAGGATATGCGAGAAGCCCAAAAAAAAAACGAATTGAAATCGCAGACAGACACTTCAATTTTATTATATTGGTTTATAAATAAAGATGCGAGCTACTTAGGTACTTGGTAAGTGAGTTGGGGCCGGCTCTTGTACGCATTCATTCATATTTAGAGACTATTATTTTATTTTGTTATAAAAGGCGAAAGCCAATTTCTTTGTCTAAACGTGACTTATCAAGTATTATATTTTTGGAGTTAATACGTTTCGTATTCGTCGTATTTCGTACTCATGAATAACAATTTCTCTAACTTGAGCTTAACTGAGTTGAAAGTTTGTGTTTGAACAATATTTTTATGACATCTTTTCATGAAAACCTACTACAATAAGTGTTGTGCTACATCGTGGGGGTGTGTTATATAGGTTAATGGGTGTACATTTGGGTTATTCTATTATTCCAGCGGGTGAAATTACTTTAAGTGGGAGTATATCATAGTATTTCATTCACGACATAGTAAACCGATTTAATGGAATGGTTCTGATCGAACTGTAGTTTGTGTCATTTGAGTGAAATATCGGTTCTACGAAGAGACTTATCGAAGGTACAGTAAATACACAAAAGCTGACCACAGACGAGAACTAGGCCGCGCTAGAGACTGATTACGAAATCCAGTTAGCCCCCTTTACTCGCAGTTTTGCAGTATCATTAAGGATACTGTAGAATAGTTATAGTACAGATACAGAACTAAACTAGTTATTTAATGGATATGAATAAAATTTCCTTACAAATATGTTCATGACTTTTTCCGCTTTAACCCTAAAGCGGAAGCTTGAATAAATCGGTAGTAGATCCTTACAAGCCCTAAACACGTTGAATTGTGTTCTGGAACTTTTGCTGAAACTTTCGGGTATTTCAGTTTTGCAACAAGAACTCGCACAAACAGGGTTTTTGCGTACGGGTACGACTGTTCGTGAAGTTCTTAATGCCCATAGATAAAAGGTACATGTCCACGAAACTAGCGGAAAAAAATATCTTTTTACCTCGTATAACAGAGGTTGGCGACATATAATAACGTCCCTGAGTCAGCGACACTTCCACCGCTGTGATGTGCGAAAGTGTTCGTCATCGGAAAAATTGCGAGCGGGAAGTAATGCTGACTCGACTTGCGCAGTGATGAATCGAACACGTCTCGCTGCCTCAGCCACTCGCTACACTGTTCATTTGTCGAGAAAAGCTAGAAACTTAACTCAACGGCATTGTAAAATCGCGTGCTTCACAACTTTCGGTTTGGCTCACGGGTTCTCTAAGTAGTTTTCATTTGAAGGCTCTTTTAATGAGTTACATTTGTCTGAGTATGGAGGGAAAACGATCCTTTATGTCTGATTCAGCTCACTTAGGTATTGGAACATTGGAGGCTTTTTATTCGACAGAAATGGTGTACATATTTATTGAGGTAATAATTGGTATTAGTTTTTCTAAGATTATTTTTGTTCGAAGCATGATTTGGTCTAGTAAAAACAAAAACAAGAGTCCGACAAGAATGTTATATTTTCAAAAAAGTCAATGGTTTCATATTATTTTTATTTTACATTTCGAATGCATATCGAACAAAGCTTAACAGAAATAATGAGATGACGTCAAACACAATACGGTGTTCGATAATACCAACCGCAGATATACCTATGTACAGTAGCGAGGAAAATTGTGACAAAAATTGGGGAAAGCAGAATCTCGAGGCAATTATCTGTGTCTACAGAGGTTACTGGCGACCCGGGAGTTTACACCCAGATAAGCGGCGCGAGAATAATACCTATTTTATACTTATACCGATACGTAAGCCGAGATAGACCTTAGGATGTATAAATTAGTTTTTATTGTGCGGGATTAATACGTAATCCACCAAAAATGTATGTAATCATTTTGTTCTTTCCTTTTAAAAACGTTGGCCTACAATAGGATTTCGTGTGTCGTCGGTGCGTTTACAGACATAACCACACACGATACACCCAGACCCTGGAATAACTACCTGCAGATCATACAAATATTTGTTCCGTGCGGGAATCGAACCCGTGACCCGGAGCGCAGCAGCTGACTGTGTCAGTCACTGCACCAACCACAACTGCACAAAATATTTTAATTATGTTGATAACATATCAGGTCTAACCTTTTTCTTAAAAATACCATCTTCTTCCTACCCTGGTCCCAACTTACGTGGTTCGGCGCAATATGTTATTATATTGTAAAGGTTATGGCAATAAGGTTTTACAGTCGGCCACCTCCCTGACGCCAACCCCTTCTTAGGTGTACACAAAAAATAAACGTTGGTAGATTACGTCACCTGCGGGTAACCCAAGGTGTTTAATGGTTAACAACGGGTTCCAAACTCACTAAATTGTCTGCTGTTGCCTGCTACGATATTTATGGGATGAGATGGGTATTTAAAAAAATACCATACAAGTCAATGTTGTTACGATCTGATTCTCGACTTGCAATATCTGAATTAATTGCGCAACGAGTCTTCGACATAGTTCGAGTTCTCCAGCACTTCGAGTGCCATTGCCTCACTCACACGCTATACGTGTTAAGAATAAGATTTATTTTATCTTTATACCTATTTTCCTTTCAACTTAGATCTAAATTCACCGTTGTTTTTCTGGCCTGAGCGTAAATACCCATTACCGGTTAATCGAGGGAAAAATGAAACAAAGCCTTAAAAGAAGATAAGCATCGTAAATAACGCCTTACGGAAAAATGGAGACAAAATGTTTATAAGACGACAGGCGGCATCCGTCCCCGTCGCAGATGATCCTACAGATTGATGCGGTACATCTCTGTCCTAACCATTATGTTCACATATAGGATTTTATTGTAGTCGGGAATTGCTCTTAGATCTCGTAACCACCACCAAAAATAAACGCTCAATTCTATCCGTAATGGTCGGCGATTGTTATAGTTTTTATAAGCATGTAAACAGATGGTTTATTATTTGATAGGTAATGGATATCGTGGGGAAATGTTCAGATCAACACATCACCGTGTGAAGAATGGCTCTAGTCCTGTCCTGAGCTAATTGGGCAACGCTGAAGCATAAGTATAAACTGCTGACACTCATGAAAAGAAAGGCATTCAAGAAAAACTAGGTACATACATATTTTATTCACCATTAAGCTCAATTTTGAGTTATTACTTATTAGCATAACAAATTGGTACATGTTGTGCGAATTACTTACTTTCAAAATTAGTATAATAAGTTTTTGCTGTAAGTCGTGGGTCGGCAACCTTTTGTAATAGGAGTGCCACAAATTTTACGTGGAGATCAGTAAGCACCGCATATCGTAACTTTTTACACAAATATTTCTAAACAATCAATAGTATATTTGAATTCACATTAAGTGTAAATTTTAAGGCCACACCACAGAACACACCTGGGTGATTCATTCGGCGGCGTGCATGCGGTCACGTGCCGCCGTGTGCGCAGCACAGCGCACAGCGATTCTTGGGGGGATTCTTTACCATCCTGCCCGAGAAGTGCCTGGGGAGTGACCTTTTTACAGTCGCCACCCCACCGCTAAAGATGCTTGCTCCAGTGGTTTTAGTCGGTAGGAGTCCGGCATGCCCCTTCACCCTTCCCCGGGGCGGAGGAAGCTCACTCATGATCAATTTCGGAGGAACAAAAAAAGGTGACTCATTGGTTGCATGCGACCTGCGGGCCACTGGTTGCCGACCGATGCTGCAGTTCCAAATTCAAAATGTTTACCCGCAGCAGCAGCAGTTAGCAGATGTGTAGTTTTGCATCAAAATTGTTTATAATCATCATCATATCAGCCGAAGGACGCCCACTGCACAAGGCCTCCTTCAAAGATTTCCACAATTATGTCATCATTTTGGTGGGGAATTTGCCAGTACTCAACAGTTTTGCCAGGCGAGCTGGTGAGCGCAGATTTGCTACTGTTCCAAACAAGGCGTCCCTTAGTCTACTACACATCCCTCTGGTTTAGAGTTACTTCCGCGCCTTTTTGTTTCGACCCCCACGGGAGGAGATGGAGTGGTGCTATATTCTTAATCCGGACATCACGCGGATAACACGGAAAGTTGTTTAGACCAATAAATATTTATTTTATCTTAAATATAGACTGATAGGAATTTTCATCTCGTGACGTTTGGTTGACATGTTTGAGTATCTTTTATAATTGGGTGAATCTTGAAGATCTTGAGTTGATACCCCTGGTGAATTTTATATAATGTAAGTATATTTAAAATGTTTTTTATATGTACTCATTTTTTGCAGAAGTTTTGAGTTTTAGACGCTCCAAGGTGGCCACATTTTCAGCATTGTAAATTTGTTTAAACGTTATTTGCGAAAGGAGTCTCGCAAGAATTACCCAACTACGAGATTGAGCTTTGTACTTGTACTCATAAAAGTTTACAAATTCATCTATTTACATATCCATGTACGAGAGAATTGTTTGCTTAAGTATTGTTAATCGTATCAACCGATTACTTATGCATATCATTGTCCACAGCTGCACATAAGCCTGTCCTAAGGTGGACCACCACCTCTTCTACTTTCAGTCTTATTGGCCTGGATTGCTAATCTACGGATCCTCAATCTCCATTTAAGGACACTGTAACATTACCGAAGCCTAATTAAAAATTAAGTGGTGGCCCGGATGTTTACAGACTCGCTTAATTAAGCTTAAGGTTGCGGGTTCAGAAACCTGGCGAAACGTACTAATGAGACTTTTGAATGTCATATGTACTCTCTTAGTTAATGTAAGACACAGTATATTTAGGTAAAGAAAAACATCGTATGGAAATCTGTTTTTTTTTTATTATATCAGCCAAAAAACATCCACCGCTGGACAGAAGCCTCCCCCGAAGATTGCCACAACGACCGGTATGGGTGTGTGTTGTGTGCTCATTGGGGGCTTCTGCCATAATCGCCACGCCGACGCAGATGGGTTGGCGACCGCAGTTGAGTTATAAATGTATTTGAAGGACGCTGCTGACCATCCTCCGACTTATCTCACGGTCGCCTTTTACGACATCCTCGGGATGAGATGGGGTGGTGGGATTCTGAGCCAGCACCACACGGCTGGATTGAATGGTCTGAAATTGCTAACATGCAGTGAGCAAGCGTGGTGATCATTGCTCGTTCCTTTTCTGAGTGAGAAGAGGCCTTCGCCATGCAGTAGGACAGTTATAGGCTGATACATAAGATAAATAAGAATATACTATATTTTCAGCCTTTTTGGACTTGATTATGGTACATTCAGCTCTTGTGCCTTGACTCGTTGCGAGGTGCATCTATTGATAATTCCTAATATGTAATAATAAAAACAACACGATGTTGACACGGCACAAACATGCTAGTATTTTGCGAATTATTTATTCCTTAAATAAAATCACTAGGATTTAGGCCACATTTATTAAGTTAATTAAACGACATTCTTAATTATCATTATACCTTAACATTTGTAAGAGACAAAGGCGACCCGAATACTTTAGTTTGGTAAATTCAACGCATTACGATAGAATTTACGTAATCTCGATAGATGAAAGGCAGTGATAAAGGCAATTCTCCAACAAATGTAATTTATACAGACGTTTGAGATTACTTAGGTATCTCTTTTGAGATATTCATGTCATTAAGCTTACTTGAAAATCTACTATGTGATTATTACATTGGTTGCTCAGATTACATGTTATTTTTTCATTTTATTTAATGCTGCTATACTTATCAATTAAACATTTTTCCTGACAGTGGCTCTGCCAAAAGAAGTGTTATGCTTTTAGCGTCTATGTAAGTATGGTAGTATGTTTATCTGTTCCCTCAGATCGCCTAAACTATTTGTTGTATTTTGAGAAATGAGGTTTTAGTTTATAAGATACAAAAAAAAACAGTTTCAAATATCGTGTTTGGTATCCAATGAAACACTTCATGAATACATTTCAAAAATATCTAATACCTATAATTCTACTTAAAGCAGCTACGAAAGCCCGTTTAAAAAAAATGTACGAGTTAATGTTAATACGGCTAAATTGTCTTTCGAACAACGATCCCGAGATAATTTAAATAAAAACAAGTATAAAAACTAAAACCCGACTGCGGAAAACCACAAAACAAGATTTAAATAACACAAATATTAATGCATCGACAAAAAACCTGAAATACTGGCACACAGGCAGTTAATTACATTTTTGATTTAATTCTAACTCTGTTTAACAAAACATTAAAATGTTAGCAATTAATGGCAGGTATGGCTTAAATTGGTGGCTGGATTTAGAATATATCAACACTACACCTCCTCCCGTGGATGTCGTAATATCTTTTACTAGCTGACTAACTAACTAAACTAACTTTCTTTTTCTTATTCATGTAAATCAGTAACAAATAGCCCGACTGCGATTGCCACGTTTCAAAAAGTAGAGTTTTTTCTACTGTAAAGGAGGACAATATGCTAGATTTACTCTTTTTAAATCAGAACGTTACAAAATTTTGCAAACATTGTTCCCGAAATATCACACACTACGGTGTCACATCATAACATCTTAAAAGTACGAAAACAATTGAAAACCGTACGACGTTGCCTACATATTATTGTGGGTTTTCTTTTCATTTTTGAGAAATATTTTATAAATATGTAAAGATTCATGAATCAGAATACACTAAAAGTGAGGAGATCCGTAGAAGAAATAAAGTTGTCATTGATGATGATGGTCATTTGGGCAGAAAGATTCTAGAGTGGAGACTGGGCACTGAACAATGCAGCCTAAAAGGCCGCTCCACGCTGGGACGTGGCAGTTGGGATGCTCTCACGTGTAGGATACACAACCTCGCTCGAGGAATGCCCTACGTGGGCTGCTGAGCGGCGAATTCTGGTTGATCGGATCAGGCAAGGTGTCTCTCTGCCAGCACTAGTGTCGGATATGTTGGCAGAGCATGAAAATTGGAGTGCAGTGGTCTCCTTCTGCGAGAGCATCATGTTGTAGAAGGAGACCACAGAGCAAAATCGCGAGAGTGCGGGGATTCCGCACGGAGAAGGACGAGACGGCACCGGGGTAACAACCACCCAGGACCAACACGCCTGAGCCCGCGGGTCACGGGTGCACAGATTGGAGCGTCTGCGTACTCATACCAAATGACCTCCGGGAAGGCGGTGGCGCGCACGTGGTCACGTGCCGCCATGTGCGCAGCACAGCGCTCAGCGACGCTTGGGGGAATCCATTACAATCCTCCCCGAAAAGTGCTTGGGGGGCGACCTTTTTACAGCCGTATTCCCACCGCTAGAAGGGGTGACCGTTTTACAGTCATCCCTCCGAGATGTGCCTAAAGCCATGGCATCATGGGCAGCTTTAATGTAACCTTACGAAGACCTGGAGCCAAATAACAACAACCGGGAGCGACGATTTTACGTGCCCTCCGAAGCACTGAGACGTGCAGTCCCAATACCACCATACGGTCAACCATCCATAGAGTGACCGTGCCAAGCGTTACTTAAGCTCCCAATCATTTACCGACCAGTGAGTGCCACGACATGAGCGCCACAAAAAAATCCTCATCGAATCCGGCGTAACCGCTGTGGTGTTACGTAAGATTATAATCAAATAACTATCGAATTTTATCACATATATACATCAGAGGCGTAACATGATAAATTTTTAATCGATTATTCTCTCGTCTAGACTTATCTTGACAGCTGTACTCAGAAATTTCCCAAGAGCAATATACTTTTTACAAATATTGAGTAGCAATGTTATTTACCGTAGTTCTATATCCGAAATTGATAGCAATTCCACTTACCTATTGGTGCTCCATTTTTTTATCATACTAGCTTTTACCCGCGGCTTTGCTCGCATTGTTTTTATCTTTCGTAAAAAATATTTATTTTTCAATAAAAAGTATCCTATGTTATTTCTAATACCTCCAAGAATATGTCTAAGAAGTTTCATGATGATCGGTTAAGTAGTTTTCGCGTGAAAGCGTAACAAACAAACTTACATTCGCATTTATAATATTAGTATGATTGCAGAAATAATAGGCGTATCAGTGAGACATGTCATGGTGTCCGGGTTAAGAATATAGCACCAGTCCATCTCCTCCCGTGGACGTCGTAAAAGGCGAGAAAGACTCTAAACCAGAGAAATGGGCTGTGGTTTCCCTTCTGTTGGTACAGCAGTCATTTTGCTCTCACCAACCTGGCCAAGCGTCGTGGGTACTGGCAAATTCCCTCCAAAACGATAACACACGGCTTATAACCGGTCATCATTGGGGAGACCTTTGTCCAACAGTGGACGCCTTTTGGCTAATATGATGATGATGATGATAGGTGACGTCTTTTTACGATGTTTTAGTATACATTCTAGTTTCTTTAGTGTAGGTCTACTTCTTTTATTTGTGTTTTATTAATATTGTACAGTTATCAAAGTGTCCGTGAACATACGTTAAATCTATTCTTATATAAAATCCTAGCCAACTATTAAGATCAAAGACTATGTTGACAATAGAGCCGTGTGCTATAAATTCTTTTCTGCGCTTGTGTGTGGCTTCCGTGGAAACCTAAGTAGGTATTTGTTGTATTATTTTCGTCGTTACAAAGGATGTGTGAGAAAATGGAGGTATACAAACTTCTACCACATCTATCCTCTACACACTATTATGATTCCTGTGAATATTAGGTGCATTATAATATATATATTGCATATTCCGTGTCTTCCATGGCAAGTGCCGTGTGGTCCTCGGTAAGTTCCATATGGTCTCAAGCAAAAAATAGACCAGCCCTCTCCACCGTTGGGTCTCGTAAAAGGCGACTTAGCATTGATTTCAAGAGGATGTGTAGGAGCATGCTTGCGTGTGCTAATAACACTGCGATCACCAATCTGCCTGCAAAAGCGTGGTGATTATGGCAATATTCCATATGATCGCCCATTGTAGTGATTATTGGGAGGCGAATGTTCAGTAGTGGACGTTTATGGGCCGATGTGTGTGTGTCACCACATGGTTAGCGATGATAAATTATCTCCACTGACTGACTCTATTACGCTCTAAGAAAAAGAAAATATATATAATATATACTATATAGCTATGTTTTTATATTTATCTTTTTAGGGTTCCGAACATCCAATGAAAAAATGGTGGAATCGTTATAGGATCACTCGTGTGTCTGTCCGTCTGTCACAGCCAATTTTCTCCGAATCTACTGGACCAATTATGTTGAAAATTTGGTACACTTTCTGCGACCCAAACATGGACTTGTAACGAAAATAAATTGACTTGAATATTGGGGTCACTTTTGGGGGACAATATATAAAATTAAAGAATACAGTTTTGTAAACTGTACCGTGTAACATGTGAAATGGAAGGGACTGTCGTGAGGGTCTCAAATCTATTTATTTTATCAATTTAAAATATATAGTTGTATAATTATTTAAGAAAATATACGAAAATTTTGAAAACAAAGATGGAAAATCGCTCTTTTCTTATAGATTACAGGAAAACCGTCTATGGTCTATCGTCTATAAAAAGTCTATGGTCTTAAAATAACATGGTAAATTTCAATATTGTGCGTACAAACTTACGTTTATGTTTGCAGTTGGAGTGTATCGGAGTGTTTTACAACTACAATGTTAAGTTTGTTCTTGGGATAAATTAATAGTTCAAGACTGAATTGAACAACTTCCTACATTTGATATTTTAACATTTTTGGATTATATATTCAGCAATTTCTCTCTACAATCCGGTACCATACATCGATTTTTAGGTACAACAAACAATTTTGAAGAAAAGAACACTATCTCTAACATATTCGTCGTACGGAACCCTCTCCACGCGAGTTTACCTCGCACTTGTCCGGTTTTTTTAAAACAGTGTGCCACACTAGGATTTCCCCTGTGTCGTGGGTACAGTTTACAGACATACATTTCACATGCACAAACACTCAGACCTGAAACAACTGTCAGTATACTTATCATAAAAATATTTGTTCCATGCGGGGATCGAACCCGCGACACATTGCGCAGAAAGCCAATCGCTTAGCCACTGCGCTAACCATGCCGTATGTATGTATACCTATATTAAATACAAGTTTTTACTATAACTAACTAGTAAATTAATATGATTATTATAAAAAAAAAATTGGAAAGATCGTTTAAAATTTCACATGTAGCGTCTAGGTCGTACGTGAGCGGAACGGTGTGGCAATGAAGTAAGCGAAATGGCAACTGTAGTTACTAAAATCTCAAATTAAATTATGTTTTCTCTCGCGTAAACATGTGGCCCGTAATGATTTACAGAGCATAATCCTACATCGTCCTGATCTCAACAGTGATTCCTAACAGGTGGGCCTTAAAATCAACATGGGCAAGACGAAAGTCATGTCAACTGCCCATGTCGTGCCCATCCCTATATCCGTTACAACGTTATCCGGACAAACTGTCTAGTCAGGTAGGTCCAACTTCGAGAAAGAGGTCAAACGTCGAATCCGACTGAGGTTTTCGCCAACAATACCGCAATGCCTCAAGACGAAAGTCTTTAACCAGTGTGTTACCAGTGATGACCACATGGAATAGCATATGGAACAGATGGAACAGAGACGTACTCACTCACAATGGGCCTCATAAGAAAGCTAAAGGTCACTCAGCGAGCTGAGAGCTGTGCTTGGTATTTTTCTACGAGATCGAATCAGAAATGAGAAGATCCGAAGAACTAAAGGGAGAGAGGCCTTTGTTCAGCAGTGGACGTCCATTGGCTGATTTGATGATGATGATGAATCCTTCATTTTTGCAGTAAACGCTTTCATACAACGCATTTTTTTTATTTCCCCCGACATTTGGAACCACAGAATGGCCACAAGCAGACTGACATCGCTTGCGAGACTACTTACACATATTACCTCTACTTTTTATCCAGTCCGTAAGCCAGATCAGAAACCAGTCGCTACGAATAAATGATTGATACTCAACCGCATCTAGACTAGAAGCCGGCTAGTTACCAAAAAGAACCTAAGAGATTTATCTAACGTTCACAATGCAGGTGCTCAGCATTCGACTGCGACCGCATGTTTCAGAGCCGTAGGCAAAGTGTCCTCGGCTCGAGTCGCGACCCACTTCCGAACCGCCCGACAGCGAGTCCGTTTTTCTCCAACCGGAAATGAGATTTCCCGACAGATATAATGGCTTTTCACGGATTACGTCATGCGAGCTTTGAATTTAGAAAATTCACTTGAATAATACACTCGCTAAGCCGCCATAAGCACCTCAGACAGTACTCAATTCTTTTTTAGCGTGTAATAGAATATCATGATTATGAAGTAACTGTAATAAAACACGTTAAAACAATTTGTGATGCTAATGCTGTATTTAGTAAATCCATCGGCTTCGGCTTAACGTTAATGTAGAAGCATAAAATATATAAAAATGTCCTGATTATGCTATAGAATTGACATTTTCATAATAATATGGCGCCAATTGCCCAGATAATCAATACAATTGAACCGACTGATCGGAAGTACTACCAGAATAATTTGTTTGAATAATAAGTGGATCATTACTGTTTATTGGGATTGAACCGCACTGGGCGCCGGTAATGGCGTGGGAGTTTACTCTTATTATAGCTATAAAATGGCGCCTATAAAAATCGTAACGACTCTTATTACTTTTCAACTCGGTAAAAAAGTTTAAGTCATCTTAATGATGTTATGGAGTCATTAAGAGGAGAAAGTGAGAGAGGTATGGGGAGTTAAGTGAGTTGTGACAAGCTGCCAGTCCATTAGAGGACGGCGACTCTGCGACAAATGGGTTGAATAATGACCATTCCCGTTTTAAACGTTTGACTAAGTGCTATTTGCGGTTTTCACTCTGAAATATGGTGGAAGTTCTGATGTTTACTTAATTATCGTATAATTATCCTAATTCTGTAGTGGCTTCTTTGATTTACTAATTGATGCTGGGGTTAGTGAATTAAGGCGATGTTTGTAGAGATTTTTATTTGGAGTTATGATTTACGGTATGTAGTGACGTTTATTTAGCGAAAACCAACTGATAGCACAAATGGAAAAGAAAAGATACAAAAATGTACCATCAGCATGATCATGGCTTTAGGTGCCCGGCGCAGATTTTCAGTTGGCATCCTTGCAGTGACATACGGACGGAGTAAACATAATATTAAAATTAATAACTACAGTGCAGTGGCAAATAACATGAAATAAATATATTAAAACATTTAAAAACATATAAATATTGTATGTAAAATGAAAGTTTATTGGTATCACCGACAAAAAGAAATGTTTTTGAAAATAAGCAGTGCACTCCTTTCATTTTCGTTCGATTTGACAGCAGGTCTATAACATTCATTTATTAGGAAATCAAGAGCAAATTTATTAATCGTGTGTAATATTCAAATTACATGGTACAGCCGTATTATTTCTCTATTTTGGGGTACTTGCGCATTAATGCTCAAGAACACAAGGCCGTAAATAGTTTGAATAAGTAATCATAATGGAATTTAATAACGTAGTTTAATTATTAATAATGTGTTACTAATAAACTCATACACACCCAACCGCTTGTAAAAATCCTCTGCTGAACATGGGCGTCCCAAAAATCACTATAATGAACGATCATATGGGATGTTGCCATAACCACCACGCTTGGTAGGCCGATTGGTGATCGCAGCATGTTGTTATTAAGACACGGAAGGATGCTGATACCCATCCTCTTGATATCAACCGTTAGTCGCCTTTTACGACATTCATCGGTGGAGAGGGATGGTCTGTTCTTCCCAAATATCACCCAGACTACAGAGCGCTCCATCTACTTGACGGTGATAAACACTGGGACGATACTCTCGAGGAGGTCAGCGACAGTCCCAGTCGTCTGCGACATTTATTCGCCATCATGTTGGTCTTCTAATCACCGACAGTCAGGGTTCGACTGATTGCTGTTCACTCTGCGCACATTATAGTGAGTGATTTCAAACGCGTGTCTGTATAATGGGCGGCAGTGGTGATGTCGGCAAGCAGATCGCTCGCAATCGGGACGCTGTATGCTCGCTTGAAGCGCGCGATCTGCTCACTCGGTCTATACGCTGTATGTGGGATGGGAGCATGGCAGTTGAGAGCGCACTCGCGAAAGGTATCTTGATATTGTACAACACACGACTTTAAGACCTAATTTTAATGACAAAAAGAGCGGTGTGGCTATAATGAGTGACTGGACTGTTAATACTGGGCGGAAAATTACATACATTTTATGAAAGTTATTGATGACGACACCCAGTGCCATGTGGGAAGCGTTTCCAAACAAAAGACATAAGCGCATGGCATGGCACTCGGCTGGCTGGGCTGGATGCAATATGCGGCAGGCCTATGGGTCGTGTCATTCGGAAATATATTATGATCCCTCTACACCTATTACAAGTTCCTAATAAAAGCTCAGGTCATTATTGCGTGTTTTCAATAGCATGACATACATTTCTAAATACCACGCGTGCGAAGCCGCGGGCAAAAGCTAGTATTAAATATAAGTAACATTTTAAAACAGTCAAGTGTCATGTTATTAAATATATGTAAGTACACACTCCATCTCCTCCCGTGGATGTCGTAAAAGGCGGCTAAGGGAATCTAAGCTAGAGGGATGGGCAGCAGCGTCCCTTCTGTGAAACGGTAGCCATACTGCGCTCACCAACCCGCTTGCCAAGCGTGGTGGGTATTGGCAAATACCCCCCAAAATGATGACACAGTTGTGAAAATCTATGAGGGAGGCCTTTGTTCAGCAGTGGACGTATAAATGGCCGATATGATGAAGTACTCACGGCTACAGATCAAGCTATACAAATCCAGTATAAGCTGATCTCGCATTGTATAGGCTTTCGGTATGCTGAGAGATCAGGGTAAACTGGATTTGTATAGCTTGATGTGTAGCCGTGTGTACATAACGTAAAAAAATATGAAATTTCAAATGAGTAGTCAAATGACCAATACCAATTTGTAGACATTAAACCTTTGATTGCAAGTTACAACACTTGCAATCATATCAATTATCAGAAATTATAAAATAAATTACACAGCGCCAGAAGGTCGCAGTGTGCAGAAGGGAATTGTTTGCCACACATCTTTATCATCGATGTAATGCTTTATGTTAGTAGGCTTTCGATATGAAAACGCGCTTGGTCAAAGATTTGAATTTTAGTTCTGGTAAATCGGTAATACTAGAAGGAATTTTGTTGTAGAACCTAATAGTGTTTCCCATAAACGACTTGCTGGTTCTACTAAGTATAAAGACAGGTTTTTTTTTGTTGGGTTTCTCGCATACATTTTTAGGAAATGTGGTTGCTTAACCGATCGTTTCTGGCGAAGCCAAAAGAGGCCTCCAGCCAGGCAAGACAAGCTTGCTCTTATTGCCAGTATTAAGGTTATGCACTTCACTTATGATTATTTTATTGAAACTACCAATGTTTTTGCGGATATACATACTACGACTCTATCCAAAACAGAGTACAAGATACATGTTCTCTTTCGTAAAAACATGTTAGTCAGTGCACAACAACACCAAGAATAATTTCGGTTCTTTTTGGAATTACTACAAGAAGCCATCAGAAGCCGAGGTTAATCCCCAGGGAAGTTTGGAGTAGCACATTTTCGATGTTCCTTGTTTTATATATCAAAGTTGGTACATTGGTGTTTTCGAACACAAGGCGAAAACTTCATTACTCAGGCGAGGCATTAATAATAATGAATAGCAAAGTTTCAGCAATAATTTTATGTTGTTAAGGCTTCGTTTGCTTTGTTTGAAGGGTGCTTTGCTGACCTTTGAGCTAAGTGGAGCTTTAGTCTAGTAATTATGAAGCAGTTAAGGTTCAATTGCCTATAATATATCATCTAGATTAGTGATATTTGTGTCGTGTATATAGGTAGGCCAATATAGGTAGCCACTCGCAAAAAAAATGAAATATACATAAAATTGGAATTTTTGTATTACTGGAATTACTGAAATTATTGGAATTATTGGTATTATTGGAATTGTTGGAATTTTGTGATTTGATATAATTATGCATGATAAAACGTAATCGATCCACCCAATAAATTGACGAGAGCATTGAGGCTGATACCGAAGGTAGAAAGTTGAACAAACTTCGTATAGGAATAACTAATAAAGAACAGACTGTTAAAGTGATCGATTTATTTCAAATGGTAATATATCTACGTAACATACAACGTACATACCTATATAACAACGCTCTAGATCCGGGAACATAGACCTAGAATTGCAAGCTTATCGGTTTTTATTGGATACATTTCGGTGAGTGTACACTGGAATTGCACGATTTAATTCCCCCAAGCCCATTCTATCATCGGACAACCACACGGACGGCATTGCGGTGGACGTTATATTGAGAATGCTCCATCTATACGCACGAAGCCTTTTGCTTGCACGTTTTTCGGGCATACCGCTAAGGAGTGGAATTCCTTGCGTCCGTGTTTCCTGACCGTTTTAACCAAGGAATCTTCGAGTCGCGAGTGAACAGGTTTCTTCCAGGCAAGCGTGCACTATCGTCGACCGGATCGTCGCTTAATATCAGTAGTGCAATTGTCTAAGCTCGAAAATCCATAGCGTATAATAATAAAATTTAATAGAAAAATGAACTATAAATTAACCTTATAGCCTACACCATGAACGTATAGATATACAATGTAGGTAAATAATAATGTATAATGGTCTTCATGAGGCCTTACTTTGCTTTTAAGATGCAGGGTCTCAACTATAAGTGAATGCCAAAAGTTTGGAACATCTCATATCACAAATATTTCTCGTAATTTACGTAGTAGTGCTAAATACCCCGGCTGCTTTCTCCATTATTGTTTCAGAATAGTTGCCCGCTTTCAGAAAGGTTACCGCTAACTCGCCTTTGGTAAAGATGTTGTTGAGTTATTTGTGAACTATGTGCTACTGGCTGGTTACGGATTTAATTAGTCGAAGGGATTTCATATCCTGGTAACAACATAATTTAAAATTAATGTAGGCAGTTGGTGCATTATATGTTTAGGACAAAATTAGAAAACCAACCAGCTATGGAGAGATCTATGCTTGGTATTATTCTACGACAGGGATTCCCAAACCATTTTGGGCAAGAGACCCAAAATTATTTTTTTCCAAAATTAACTGATACCTCAGATCCCCATCGCCACATTACTGTAAAAATCCTAGCTCTACTCTTTTTCCTATTGATAAAAAATACTTACAAATTCCTAATAAATTATTTGTCATTATAACATATATTACAACAATTTAGTGCACGTAACACAACTTATACAGTATCTTAAAAGTTTCAAATAAAACCTTGTGTAATTAATAGGGGTCGATTTTTAGACCTCGTCGTCCCCTAAAATCAGTTTTGGTTTATGTCGACCCCTGGGAAACCAATATACCGACCACTTTGGGAATCCCTTCTCTACTATAACGAATCAGAAATGAGGAGATCGGTAGAAGAACTAAAGTTGCCGACATAGATGAAAGGATTAGTAAACTGAAGTGGCAATGGGCGGGGCACATTGCTCGTAGAAATAATGGCCATTGGAGTAAAAAGGTTCTCGGGTAGAGACCGCGCACCGCAAAATGCAGCGTGGAACGACCTCCAACGCGGTGGACAGACGACCTGGTGAAGGTCGCTAGGAGTCGTTGGATGCGGGCTGATATGATGATAATAATAAAATTCATCTCTCACTATAGACAGACACGTTCATAGCCAGTTGCATTCACTGATCGATAAACGATCGGTGAGACTCAGCAACCATTGGCGCGGTCAGTCTATGGATGGATGAACGTATAGTGGTATTTGAACCGAGCCCCTCCGTGCTTCGGATGACACGCTCAATCATCGGTTCCTTTTGTTTTTTCGTGGTGACATCCTCATGGGCTTCATCCGCCTTGGGTAGGGCGGAGGGGCATGTACTCTTACCGGCTAAAACCCGACGGGGTCCTTCCACTTAACTCACGCTGGGGATGAGGTGTTCGTTTTCTCAGCCATAGAACGCACCCCCAGCAGCCGTGGTCTCAGGCCTGTTTTGGCGATGGACTGCCCTTAGTTCGTCGCCCGCAGGCCGCCGCGTATGGTCAGAGATCGGTCAGCGCCCTCCTCGGGTGGCCG
The DNA here is from genome assembly GCA_947459985.1 of Diloba caeruleocephala. Lineage (NCBI taxonomy): Eukaryota > Metazoa > Arthropoda > Insecta > Lepidoptera > Noctuidae > Diloba > Diloba caeruleocephala. The sequence goes on along the minus strand of OX381606.1, from coordinate 23,403,495 downwards.
CGCCTGGAAATAGTCGATCTCTGCTCTGCTGTCATTAGACGGCAGTCGTTAAGGCAAGTCGGAGACCATTGGGTGGCTTGAACAACTGACAGGTTGGCTTCAAACAAAACGAAAAAGAAAGAAGATTTATCCCTTTCCATTAGATTAGTTTATTATACCAACATAATATTGATATGAATACTGCGCACGATAGATAAGATGTTATCTCTGTTGGTTGGCGCTTTGTGTATGTAATTTAACGCCAAACGTGACGTGTTATTATATAATTCGCATATTTGGAAAAAGAACATAAACGCGGTAGAATACGCTTGCGAGGTGATATTTTTAGATTTCGGTATGGGTATTGCTTCATATATTATGTCAAATACACTTAATAAATATGATGAATGAATATTCAAAATACGTACACTATGTAGGCACTTGGCAATCAAGTACAACCTCGATAAGATTTGCTCCGTGGCGCATAGCATGAATAAATTGAATATCGATACATTTTAGTGCGGTCGCGGCGGTTCTCCCGGCCGTCGAGCACCATACCCCCTCCATGCGCTATCTCAGGCTTTACGAAAAACACGCCCGCCACATTCGACGGGCGATTCTTGAAACTTATCTACGATACGAAAAAGTATATTTTCAATTTTCTTCTATGAAAATTCGACTTGCTCCACGTTTTATTAAATTGTTGCGTTAGTCTAAAATAAAAATATTTCTTCGTGGTTTTCGTGCCATATTATCATTGTGTTCATGAATCTGTATTGGTTTTGTCTACCACATGCAAAAAATAACAATTTACACATTGTGATTCTCACATATGACAGAAAAACGAAGATATCTATTACACTACATACATATTTACGTGTAACAAAATGTGTAAATAGATTGACAAGTATACATATTTATGAACTGAACCCTAATCGCGATTCTTAGCGCGTGTAGTCATAAATATGTAGCGATAAAGTGATAGGAGTCGCTCTCTAGTTTTATGGGTCCCGTCGTCTGACGAGTAGGGAAGTGTTGAACCTAAATTTTGTATTCCACACAAGCGTTAGATATATTTTAGTTACTAAAACCGTCTCGTCGACGAAAGTCTTTAACCAGTGTGTGTTACCAGTGATGACATATGGAACAGAGACGTGGTCACTCACAATGGGCCTCATAAGAAAGCTCAAGGTCACTCAGCGAGCTATGGAGAGAGCTATGCTTGGTATTTCTCTACGAGATCGAATCAGAAATGAGGAGATCCGTAGAAGAACTAAAGTTATCGACATAGCTCCAAGGATTAGTAAACTGAAGCGGCAATGGGCAGGGCACATTGCTCGTAGAACTGATGGCCGTTGGGGCAAAAAGGTTCTCGAATGGACACCGCGCACCGGAAAACGCAGCGTGGGACGACCTCCAACGAGGTGGACAGACGACCTGGTGAGGGTCGCTGGGAGTCGTTGGATGAGAGCGGCATGTGACCGTTCGTTGTGGAGATCTAAGGGGGAGGCCTTTGTTCAGCAGTGGATGACCTGTGGCTGATATGATGATGAAAACCGTCTAGATTCATAACTTTCACTATGACGTCACCTTATATGCAGCTTGAGCATCGTCCATTTAAATATTACTTTATGCCGTACTGTACTCACTAACTCGTCTGGTAAGCGTGGTAAGTATTGGCACATTCCCTCCAAAATGTGGACACAATTGTGTGACTTCTGTTCAGCAGTGGATGTCCTTTCGCTGAAATAATGAAGATGACAACTAACTACTTCAGTCATGTGCACCCAGCAAATGCTGAGTCTAAGCTGCTAGCTAAGCTGGCTAAGGCTGGGTGTGTTGTGTGTGGCATTTATGTCTGTCAACGCACCCATGACACAGGAGAAATCCTAGTGTGGGGCAATGTTTTTTAAAAACCAAACCAATGAAACCAATGAGTCGGTGGCCTCTTCGGCAGGGGCATGCTTGACAGCACATTGTTTAAAAAATTTATAACATACCTTGCTTTTTTTCTTATAACATTACGGTTTGTGCTGTCATTATGTCCCGAACTAAATAAATATATTTCCTTCTTTCTTACTTCTTTATTGTTGATTTTATTATATATTTTGTGTGATTTGGAAATTAAATTATCATTTACAACTAATAAAGTATATCATACCCACTATTGTGTACTATATTCTGGTATCTAATGAGAATTAAAGCATCGCTGATGAGCTTAGAGGTAAGCAAGCGCCCTTAGAAGTAGACGATTTTGAATATAAAATTAAATCCAGCTAATGATTCCCTTGTATCTAATACCTCTAATTACTGTTATTCAAAGTTAAGCTGGCTAAAACTCTGCTTGAATACTTAAATCATCATTTCGGCCGAATGAAGTCCACTGCTGAACACAGGCCTCCCCCAAAGATCACCACAACGACCGATATGGGTGAGTTGTGGGCTGATCGGGGGGTTTTGCCATAATCGCCACGCTTGGCAGACGGGTTGGCGATCGCAGTTAAGTTGTTAATGTACTCGAAGGACGCTGCTGCCCATCCTCCGCCTAATCCCTTAGTCGACTTTTACGACACCCACGGGAGGAGATGGGGTGGTAGCATTCTGAGCCGGCACCACACGGCAAGAACTTAAGTGAAAGCAGGGAATTGTGCTAAAACATCTGCGTAAGTTACAGAACTCCTTGCGGAGAAAAATATTCTCGGAGATATTATTATACCTGCACAGTGCGAGGTACGTAAATCTCTAAGTACATAGATTCATGTGCTAAGTTATCGGTGTAAACGGAAAGGTAATAAATCTTGTGGAAGTTATAAAAAGTTGTTTGTTTTTACGAGTATGAATATAACATTATTTAACATGAAAAATAAAATTGCCACAGGTTATTTCTGATAAAATGTTTTATTATAACTTTGGTATGGGAAACTGGAGCTAATAACTCTTGATTGCTGTTATATTTTGAAGATTAGTTGACAGAATACATTGTCTTTACTTTTACACTATGTTTTTTCAGTACCTATATTGCAGTCCCCTGTTGTTCAAACCACATGTTATGCCGTTGCGAGGCAAAATGCCTTAGTGGTGCCGGCTAAGAATAGCACCACCTCATCTCATCCTGTGGGTGTCGTAAAAGGCGACTATGGGATTAATCGGAGGATTACCTGTGTCGTGTGTGTGTGTCGAATAGGCCGAGAAGAGACGCCTGGTTGTCATCACTGCGGAGACTGCCCGGAGGAAGCGGCACAGCACACGTTGGAGGAGTGCCCAGTTTGGGCAGCGCAGCGCCGTGACCTCGTCGTGGTGGTCGAAGGGGGTGACCTCTCGCTTCCGGCCGTGGTTCAGTCCATCGCCCGGAGCGAGAGCGCGTGGGATGCCGTCGCCTCCTTTTGCGAGGAAGTGATGTAAGCAAAGGAGGCGGCAGAGCGGGGACGGAGGGAGATCTTCGATCCCCTCCGCAGAAGACCGTGGGCACCGGGGTAGGGCGCTGGACGATCTCCGGCCACCATGAGGAGCGGCCTGCGGGCGACGAACCAGGGGCGGTCCGTTGCCCGAACAGAAAAGGCCCGAGATGGCGGGGCGCGTGTTTCGCGCGCGACTCTCTGAAGGATAGGTGTGGCCCACAAGGCCGCACACAGAAGGGGCCTGTCAACCATTGACGGGCCGATACCTGCCGGGGGAGCGGTCTAATGCAGAAAAGCGTACAGCTCACCCCCGGCTAGAGGTAAGAAGAAGGACACCGTGGGGTTGGGGCGTGCCCCTCCGCCCTTCCCAAGGCGGAGGAAGTCCAAGAGGATTTATAGAACAAGACATGTTTAAATGTACAATATTATGCGAGAGGATGCAGGGCATTATGTAATGGTGTGTAATCACTTTGAGTTGACCCTTCCTGACAACCAGCAACTATAAATCAATCAACGTAAAGTTCACTGATGGCCGTTGGGGTAAAAAGGTTCTCGAGTGGAGACCGCGCACCGGAAAACAGCGTGGGACGATCTCCAACGAGCTGGATAGACGGCCATGGTGAAGGTCGCTGAGAGTCGTTGGATGCGGGCGGCGTATGAAGCTCGTTGTGGAAATCTGTAGGGGAGGCCTTTGTTTAGCAGTAGACGTCCTTTGGCTGATATAATGAAAGTTACAGCGTATATAGTTTATGCAGCTCAACGATCCCACGCTCAGTAATCAATCAATGATGGTAGTACCACCACAGTCGAGTTCTTAACTTAGAGCTCTGCTGACACTGGGCCCTTTAAGATGGGCCACCATGCTCCCATAACAACATAAGTCCTGCTACCCAGGTCTAGTTCTGCGTGGCACCACACTGCTCATCACCTCTAGACATAAGTTATTATATCTCTTCTGCCCAGTATTTCACTAGCTACAGTGCCCTTCTAACCGGAATATAGTAATGTTTAAAGTTTAACACTGTTTAACAACAACAACAACAGTTTAACATTGTATCTGGTACTGCGGTGGTAGGTACCTACTTGACTCTTGTTAAAAGTACCTCCAGTAATACCCTATATTGTACAGCATTTGAAATATGGAAAGGAAACTTAAGTATTAATTAACGTACACAGGGTCATGGATGGTCTTAACAGCTAAGTATAGACTTTTCAGTTTAGATATTTATGTTAACTAAGCATGGCATGTGAATAATTTGCGACCGCACAATTAATATTTTGGACAATAATTATCTACCTAATACTTGCTATGCTGTTCCTGGCAAAGACGCCATCCCTTCTTTTCCTAAAGGATCTTAGGGAGGGCATCGGCAGCCGCCCCCTGACATAATCCTTGATCATCAATCCATCTGTCAAATGTGTCGATTGTGTCAAAATTCTGTATAATCTGTTCTGTGTACGGGTGGATGTAGGTACCTACTCAATGTACATAAAAAATAATAGGTACCTACAAATGAACCTAAGATAAACAATAGATTTTATGTTCTACTTTGACTCGCTTCACATACGCATACTGTGTTATTTGATGTAGTTGTTATTAGCTAAACGTGGTGACGTAATCTTTAACATCGATAATTTTTTATGGCTTTGTAACACATCGATTGCAAATTGATATTTTATAGTTTGCTTACAGGTGGCTCGTTGGTCTAGGGGTATGATTCTCGCTTTGGGTGCGAGAGGTCCCGGGTTCAAATCCCGGACGAGCCCAACTTTTTAATTTCTTTTTTATTAATTACTATTTGAACGTGATTGGTTAGGGTAAAAATGTGATCTATCTATCAGTCGATTATATTTTTTTTTTAAATCAGCATGCTCTTGCACACTATTCGATTTTTGCTTACAACACGTAAGCAAAAATCGAATAGTGTAAACTACTTTAATTTTCTACCAATTATGATGCAAAGACGCTCGTTGCATTCTTTATTTCCAAGGTTTATAGCGCCAGTAGGATGCACAAGTGTATTATGTAGAAAGGTAGTAAGTAGTAACGGCATAATGAACGTCAAGTTGCTTAAAACCTTATTTCAACAGATAAAACTGTAGCCACAAATAACGAGTAACGTGTATATTTTTTACTGTTTCCTCATGATAGATGATCATTTATACGTCTTGTAAAACATTGTGTATGTGGAAGTTGTTTGTTTCATATCGCGACGGTAGACCATGGGTCAAAGTGGTCATTCACCTTTTACTTGAGCGTTCCACGTTATACATTCAAATGTAATAACGAATTTTGAAGACCACTACAAGCGGCTCGTTGGTCTAGGGGTATGATTTTCGCTTAGGGTGCGAGAGGTCCCGGGTTCAAATCCCGGACGAGCCCAATTCTTTTACATAATTTTTCTCTCTATACATAATACGGAATAGATTCGATTTGCAAGGGCTTATGGAAATTGTGTGTCGTAAACGCATGTTTATGTAATACCAAAAAGTACATTTCTATTATTTCTATGAGGCGGCTGTGTGTCTTATTGAATTACAAATTGTTATGAGGTTAGTTATAGAAGAGAAGTAGACATAACTCTTTATGAATAGAGCTAACAACAGTGGAGGATAAATATGGGATATCATATTATCGTGTAAAATAAACTTGAGAAATATAATGACTTGTTTTTTTTTTGTTGATCGTTCATTATGAGAGAAGGAACTTTTTTATTCACCAGATGTCGTTAATTAATGGATCAACATCAACAACGCCCTCTCGCGTTAACAACATTGCGAAAGACCCCGCTAAAGTTGCCATTAGTTTGTCATACGTATTATTATCATAATTTATGACTTGTCATTTGCCTAATGCAGTGTATAAAAATAGACTCGATAATGACGTCATTCAGTTGAGTGGTCGACTCATTGTTTCGTTGAATCAAATAAATGGATTGACGCTCCTATTTCTTTACATAAGTTTCTTTCAATGTTTTAAGACTTATTCTGAGTATGATCTTTAATTATTTAAGATATTAACGGGTCCTTACCTACTGGATGAGAAAACAGTAGCTCTCAGTATTAATATAATAAGAGCAATTAGATCAGCTTCATCAATTAGATCGGGGTCATCTATTAATAAGCATACAAACCACTGGGCTTGTGGCGAGCTGTCTGCCATCAGTTCGCAAAACGCTGTATGTGCAAAGTCGTTATCGGAACACGTAATCGGAATCGGAATCCCATGTGTGCACGCAGGACATATCAAGTCTGGCTTGTCTTATCTAAAGTTGAACGATAAGAGAGGAGCCTTTTTTTTGATGCCCAGCGAAAATTCTTCATGAACATCCTTCGCCTCGGGGAAGGGCGAAGGGGTATGCCGGACAACTTCCAGCTAAAACCAAAGGAGCGGTCAACTTCGGCACCTAAGGGAGGCTCTAGGTCCTCGTATGATCACACTAGGGCCGCCCACTGGTGCCACGCCTATTATTATATTATTATATCAATAATGATTAACACATTTAATTCATTACCCAAAATCTGTTATGTGTGATAATATTATCATCATCATCATCATTATCGGCCATACAACGTCCACTACTGAACAAAGGCCTCCCCCATAGATTTCCACAACTGTGTCATGATATTGGGAGAATTTGCCAGTACTCACCACGCTTGGCAGGCGGGTTGGTGAGCGCAGAATGGCTACTGTGCCACAGAAAGGACGCTGCTGCCCATCCCTCTGGTTTAGAGTCCCTTAGTCGCCTTTTACGACCTCCACGGGAGGAGATGGAGTGGTGCTGTATTCTTAATCCGGACACCACACGGAACAATAATAAACGGAAAGATAACATTATAAATTTATTGTAATATTACTTTGTTCAACCCATCTCACTATAGCACCAGCGTCAGATAGAGAGGCGTTAAGCCGTCTTCAGATCTCAATTTTGTGGAACGACAGCTTGTCACATCAACAACACAATAGTACCGATATCTCAGAAATTGGGATATTGGGCATCGTCAGGCAACATCGTGGATTGTGACACTGATGTATTATGCAAAATGAAGGCTCGGCCGGTCGGGCTTATCTTTGTTGTGTGCGGTTTTAACAAGCGCTGTGACACTATTCCAAATATTGACATGTAATAACGTTAAATTGTATCACGATTCATCGACAAAAATAATAACTAGAGAAATTTTCCGTTCGAGTAACATTCAATGGTTCAATGTATGAATCTGCAAGGTCAAAAAGTTTACCTGGCACAAGATATGGACAGATTCGCGGAGCTGACGGCCAAGCTTCAGTAATGGCGAGACACCTGAAGATGAGGAAAAATAGAATTGATATCTTTTAGCGATGCCCTTTTATTTAATAAACGTTTGTGACTTAATTTTTTTTACTACCAATTGTATTTACGCAATTCATTCAACTGGTAGTAAGCGTTACGCCTGCCCATGACTATTGTAATTCTACCCAGGACTGGTCCTGCGTGGCACCACACTTTGCTCGTCACCTCGAGACATTAGTTAACGAGTCTCTTATATCCAGCAGTTTCACTAGCTACAGTGTCCTTCAAACTGAAACAGTAATGTTAAACACAACTGCTTGGTGGCAGCATATCCCATACGGTGATACCTACCCACCCAGTCTTTAGCTTTAAGGGACCTCATCATCATCATTTCGGCTGAATGAAGTCCACAGCTGGACACAAGCCTCCCCAAAAGATCACCACAACGATCGATTTGGGTGTGTTGTGGGCTCATTGGAGGGTTTTGCCATAATCGCCACGCTTGGCAGACGGGTTGGCGATAGCAGTTGATTTGTTAATGTACTCGAAAGACGCTGCTGCCCATCCTCCGGCTAATCCCTTAGTCGACTTTTACGACACCCACGGGAGGAAATGGGGTGGTGGTATTCTGAGCCGGCACCACACGGCATAAGGGACCTGGTATCAGTAAAAACAGAAAAAAACGTTATATAACGTAATAAGTACGAGCGATATATTTGTTTACAAATGTTTAAATAATTTTCCTACATAGGTTGCAGAATATGTTTAATGAATTGCCCAGATTAAATCGGATATAGCAGTATCATAAATTGCGTCTAATGAGATTTTGTTTCGCTAATTAATTCTGATTGAATTACAGCGAACACAAATCACATGCAGCGTTATCTAATTAAATGCCTTCTTTGCTAATAGTCGCATCAGTGAATTTTTTATTTTTTACATCAAACCATTGATCGATTGGGCGTGATATAATGTAACAGTTATCTAGGGCTTTGGCCGTTATCCGTGTGATGTCCGGATTAAGAATATAGCACCACTCCATTTCCTCCCGTGGAGGTCGTAAAAGGCGACTATGGGACTCTAAGCCAAACGGATGGGCAGCAGCGTCCCTTCTGTAGGAAAGTAGTCATACTGCGCACACCAACCCGCCTGCCAAGCGTGGTGAGTATTGGCAAATTCCTTCCAAAATGAGTGGACATTTATGGGGGAGGCCTTTGGTCAGTAGTGAAAGTATAACTTAATGGCTGATACGAAACAAGAATACTCCTTTTTCGTCTATAATATTTTTTCTTCAACCTGTGACCTTCTGGATTTAGGCATTCTCAGGCCCTTGGTACCTTTCTTAACTTTTTTTCTATTTTCCTTTGTTCAGTACTGGACTTTATATGGCCGATATGATGATGATGATATGATGAAGACTTTGGCTGTGTTACCAATATTACCACTATTACCAACTTATTTAATTTAATAAGTTGGTAATATTGGGTTGCGCAAGTTGAGCCTAAAAATGGTAAGTTAGTACAACATTATTTTTACCTATATACTAGCAAAAGTTTGCAAAGACCGCGAGATATCAATTTAAAGAATTTTTAGACACATTAATTTTTGTAGCTATGCTAAGTTCAAACATGTTTTTATTTTTTAGTCCACTTTTTGACAAGATGAGCTTGTCATTCATTTGGTGGTAAGCGACATGCTCATAATAATTAGAATGCTGCCCAGGATTAGTCCTGCGAGGCATCATACTGCGCTCCTCACCTCGAGACGTGAGGTATTCAGGCTCTTATGCTCAGTAATTTCACTAGCTACAGTGGCCTTCTAACCGGAGCACAGTAATATCTAAAGTTTAAACACTACTGCTTGGCGAAAAAATTATAGAAATTGAAATATCTAACACTATGGATCCTATTTTAATATCCGCAATAAAGTTATAATTAATATTAGCGGCGAATATCTGGGCGGGTAGTACCTACCACCACCACCACCAGTATTCAAAATCCACTACAAGTTGGTATTTTTTTAAACGATGGCCACCTTTAATTTTCTCCGTGTCGTGGGTACTGCTTACAGACATGAAGTCCTCGTGTACAAACAACCAGACCTACCTGTAGGCCATAAACAATTTTGTTCCGTGTGGGAATCGAACCCGCGACCCGTAGCGTGGAAAGCCAATCATGTGTCGTCACTTTATATTATGATAACATCATATGCAATCATCAATCATATCGGCCATTCATGTGTCCACTGCTGAACAAAGGCCTCCGCCATAGATTTGCACCACTGTGTCATCATTTTGGGGGGTGTTTACCAATACTCACTACCCTTGGCAGGCGGGTTGGTGAGCGCAGTATGGCTACCGTTTCACAGAAGGGACGCTGCTGCCCATCCCTCTGGTTTAGATTCCCTTAGTCGCCTTTTACGACATCCGCGAGAGGAGATGGAGTGGTGCTATATTCTTAATCCGGACACCACATGGAATCACAATAGGAACATCAGATTATTAAAATAAATTATGTAAATAATAAGTACACAAATCAGCTGACCGAGCCAGTGGCATTGTATGCGTGGATACCGCGGCAACATAAAAAGCCTTTCCTTTTTTTATTGGTCATCACATCAGCCTAAAGACGTCCACTGCTGAAAAAGGTCTCCTCCATAGACGAACGGTTATAAGCTGTGTGTCGTCATTTCGGGACGAATTTGCCAGTACTCACCACGCTTGGCAGGCGGGTTGGTGAGCGGAGAATGGTTGCTGTTCCACGAAACGCTGCTTTTTAGGACATCCACGTGAGGTGATGGGCGTTTACCGGCTAAAACCCCTGCAGCGGTCATCTTCGGCACCGAAGAGGAGCTCCAAGTCCTTGTATGATCACACTAGAGCAACATAACAAGCCTATAACTTTGTGAGTTTTCTTTTACAGAGATTATTTGACTATCAATCTGTTTGCGGTGCTTTGGGCTGTTTAAACTTAATAAAAATAATGTTGCGTTATAATAATACTAGCGTCCTGTTACTTTGATGTCTCATAACATAATATCCTCACCTAAAGTTAACGCAACATAAAAGCAACAATGAAAAGTAACATCTTTAACGTGTCATGAACGGTACGTCTATACAATTTGGAATAAGGCAGTGGAATGGACAGGACATGTCAATTTGTCCATGTCAGTCTCGGGACCGCCCGGTCGAATAGATGGCGGGTTGGTGACGGCAGCCACATACACAAACACAATTATACTAACGAGCTGTGTCGTACTGGAACGAGACTCCCACCCAGCAGAAATTTGGAAATCAATTTTTTTACTGACGAGTAACTTTTTTTAACTCCATTCCGCTTTCTGCTTTTTTACCCCAATAAACAGAGCAGTTTGCGGTTTTGTGTCAAAGACATATTGTGTGTTGCAATTTGGTGGAATTGTATGGATTTTATTTATTTTGTTTGTTGGCCGAATGTTGGCTGAATGTTGGAAATAAGTAAGACCTCGAACTTTTGTATTTCATAATTTCATTTCTATTTAGAATACATATTAGGACACTCTTACGTTGTTAAAATACTAATGCCCGTTATCAAACAATTCCATAGCGATAAAGTAGTATCACGTTATCATCATTTCAGCCAAATAGTCATAGTCCACAGCTGGACACAGGCCTCTCCCGAAGATCGCCACAACGACCGGTCTGGATGTGTTGTGTGCTAATTTTTCAATAATCGCCACGCTTGGCAGGCCAGTTGGCGATCACAGTTAAGTTGTAAATTTACTCGAAGGACGCTGCTGCCCATCCCCCGGCTAATCCTATAGTCGCCATTTACGACGCCCATGCGATTAAATGGGTTGGTGCTATTCGTAGCCGGTAGTTAATAGATTTTACAAACGTGGGATGACATTTTATATAAGTACTAGTTAAGAGTCTGCATTACATAAGAAATCTTTTTTCATACGTTTGTCGTTAGTGAATAAGATTTGTTGATAAATTAGAGGTTTGAATTTTTTTTTTTAAAACGTTGCCCCACGCTAGGATTTCTCCTGTGTCATAGGTGCGTTTACAGACATGAATTCTACACCTACACCCAGACCCGGAACCTGCACGGGACCTGCAGATCAAACAAATAACTGTTCCGTGCGGGAATCGAACCCACAACCCGGAGCGCAGCAGCCGACTGTATCAGCCACTGCACCAACCGTGTCGTCAACCTTTAACGTCTATGAGGATCGTTTACGATATATGGAACCCTAAAGATCTCTCTTGCTACTATATTATGCGCATTCATATTGTAAGAACATAGCGTCAGGTGGCTCAAATATTGTGAGTGGTTTCGTGAGACAGGTGCGAGAAACTACGACAACCCTTAAAAGCTGGATTACTTGAGACGGATACGACTGTTGGCGCACGACAAAATTGCTGCATAAACAATCTGTAAACGAATGTCAACAATATAATTAGTAAACAGTTAGTTCTTTTACGATTGTAGTCTAAATTCAAAGTTGAACACTTTTAATTGTTTTTTGAGTTCCTCGTCAAACAAAAATACTTAGGTGCGACGTATGAATACAGGCAATCCCTGTTACTTTCTGACAGCCATCCCTGCGAGTATATCACAGTATCTTTCCTGTGATAGTGTCTGCAATCACCCTTGTGACCACATACACAGACAACTATGGTCATCCCTATGACCGTAGTCATCGCAACCATTCCAGTGATCACGGATACCTGAGGAGCATACATTGATTTCAATAAATTTCAACCATCTTGATACATTATTGAGTACTTACGATCCACAATAAAAAAAAATAGGAAACCACTATCACTATCCTATAACAATAAATTTAAAACTTCTTTCTCTCAGAAATTTTCTCCATTTCTCGGTATATTTATTTATAAATACAATCAACAAATTTCTTAACATACTATATATCCCGTCAACTATAAAACCAGTAAATTAAAATGAACTAATTGGCTACAAGGACTTAACTACGAAAAAACAGAGTCATTTTTAAATATAATTAAGTGACGTACGAGTATACTGAACGATTTAAAATGGCATTATACTAAGAACATTACTCAAATATGCACACACTGACATCCAAGCAAACACTCACGCACGCACATACACACACTCACTCGCACACAAACACTCAACAATACCTATACTCTCACGCGTTATTTTATAAGTTTGTGACGAAATAATTTTACTTGGTGTAACCGTTATCTGTATGATGAGAGCTTTACTTACTTGTTCATGTTAAACCTAACATGACATGACAACAGACATGAGGGTGGGTTGCTGCCACCTAAGATACAGGTTCTACCTAGTTCGGGTGCCAGCAGCTTACAAATAATTGTTCTACTGTATAAGAATAATATGGTCTTTGTTATCTGTTTAGAGTTGTAAAGTGTTTTGATCCAAATAAATGTATTATTATTATAATTTTGTATTATTTTACTAACTCTGTCACGGGCATACCTGTAAGTTCGTTTTGAATTAAACGCCTTCAGCAAATAACGGTCATCACCGTCCATAATTTTAAATGGGCCTTAGTACTTCCAGACTCGAGAACAGTGTCTGTGTATTCCTGGTTCTATAAATTCGGTCTTTATCATGACGTCGTCAACTTAAACGGTGACATAATGACGAACTAAGTTACCAAGCTAAAGATACTACATTGTTAATGTAAAAACCACTAGACTTACAATAGCCCTTTGAAATACAGAGATCGCATTAGGCGTAAACCAAAGGGCACAGTAAGGTCTTTGTATTGCCAAATGGTATTGCCATCGGGTTTTATGAATGCGGTTCGGTCAATCGACTCCACATTACACAGGATTAATAAAAGTTAAAGAAAATGCTTGTTTTTTTTGTGAAAACTTTGCCGCACTCTAGGATTTCTCCTGTGTCGTGGGTGCGTTTACAGACATGATCAACATGCACCCAGACCCGGAACAACTACTAATAGTATACTAGTTTCGCTAGTAGAGTACGAGGGCGGCACTGAAAATTTCGGGAATCAAGGAAGTGACACAACATTACTATTTAAAAATGTATTTATTGCTTTTCGAAGTATTCTCCGCGAAATTTGACACATTTTTCCATACGATGGAACCATTCATTGAAGCAACCATTCCATTCGGAAGTTGGGGTCTCCAAAATGGCCGTTTTGTAGGCATCCACAGCTTCTTTAGGTGATGAAAATCTCTGTCCACGCAATTTATTCTTTATTTTAGGGAAAGTATAGAAATCATTAGGGCTTAGGTCGGGGCTGTACGGCGGATGGTCTAATAATACTATGTTTTCTTGCTCTAAAAATTCTTTTGTTCTGTGCGTGGTGTGAGAACTTGCATTGTCGCGATGGAGGATGATGCGGCGGTTGCAGTTCTCTCTACGGAGTTCAGAAACGACCTGTGGCAAACAAATGCTAGCATACCATTCTGCATTAACCGTTCTTTGTCCCTCAAGAGGAATAGTCGTAACATGGCCGGTTTTGGAGACAAACGTGGCCACCATTTTTTTTGCAACACTCCGTAAACGAACAATTTTTGTTGGCTTTAACTCATTTTCGAACACCCAAACTCGTGACTGGTTTTTTGTTTCGGGTTCGTACGCATATATCCAGGATTCGTCACCTGATACGATGTTGTATACAGCATTTGAGGATCCTGTGTGGAATCTATCGAGAGTTCTGACGCACCAAGTAACGCGAGCCGCTTTTTGCTCTGCACATAGCAAATGCGGAATCCATCGGGAAAACAACTTTTTTACACCTAATTGTTCATGCAAGATTATTTGTATTTGACTCATGCCAATGTCTAAAGTTGCCTGAATTTCGCGGTATGTCACATGTCGATCTTCCTCAATCAGCTTACGCACAGCATCAACGTTTTCTTGGGTGACTGCAGTTTTTGGACGACCTTGACGAGGATCATCACTGAGCTTGACACGTCCACGTTGAAATTCAGCAAACCAGCGATAAATTGTGGTTTTGGATGGGGCTTCATCACCAAATGCAGAAATCATCCGGTCAACACACTATTTTTGTGTTAAACCACTTCGAAAGTCATAATAAATCATCGCTCTTGAATTTTCTCGAGTCAATTCCATTTTCTCAACGACTAAACAAGTTTGACAAAACCTTGTGACAAGACCGTGAATCTTTTTTTAAATAAATAAATGGTATTCGATTTGTAAAACCAAGGAGTTTTCAATTAAAAAGATTTTAATATGACAGGAACAGTGGAAATATTCCATTCCCGATACTTTTAGTGCAGCCTATGTATTTAAAAATAATTTATTTATTATCAGTAAAACCGATACTTGATACTTGAAATGAATTCTATACCATTCATACAGCCTAGCCTTAAAATATTTTCCATTATTAAAGTAAGACCCTATATATTTTATTTTATTTATTTGGGACTAAAAACAGTTACATGTTACAAGTTAAATCAAAGTTGCACATACTCAAATAGATAAATGTATAACCCACACCATTGTCCACGAATTTCGAACGTGAATATGGGAAAAAGTGACGGACGTAATACCCTTAATTTACAAGCTGTGGGCATTAATATTTATACAACAAAAAGATAACAAGTTAAGAGTGAGTGGATTTGTAGTTTTAAAATAATTTGAGTACCTATGCTTGTATGCGCGTTAATGTGTGTCAAATATGTCCTTTAATTTTATAGAACACAGAGTCAACCAAGTCAATGCAGTGCCTTGTAAGTCCTTGCTAACTACTGTGATAAATTAATTTGACTGAAATAAATTTGAAGTCTAATGACGGTTAGCATCAAAACAAAGACGCGGGTCTGCCCACCGGACAGTCGCGCACCTAGAACATGCATCAACGTCCGCCTTGTCAGGGCGTACTCAGACAGGGTAAGTCGAAGACTCGAACCATGCGATTGAAACGCGAATATTAACGCCAACGTGTTCTTGGTTTGTATCAAGTAGCTCACGCCACTTATCATCTGCACCGTTTACTTCACTTGGAGGCCCCTCAGTCCGCTCGCATCCCACTTCTGATGTCGGATCGTCTCCACATAAGGATTCGTGGGCGACATAGTGTGGGCGATACGGGTGAGTGGTGTATACGGGCGATGAGAGCAAACTCTTTGATACATTTCTACAGTTTATTTTACATTAGACTTAGTTCTCACAAGTATCAGAGTCAGGAAATATACTCTATATTAATAATGGTACCGAACGCAATACACACTGAGCAGTTGCTACGTTAAATTATTTGATACTTTTTTTTGACATGGTGCCCTTATGGCTTCCCAAGGATCACTGTAGAGCCTCACATATCACGCCCACTCCCAGACTGCATAACGTCTTGTCAGCGCTTGTATTCTTCTTTGTCCAATTATGGCCGGATGCGACAAATACATGATTAAGTAATATGTATGTATTTTAGCGTTATAGACAGAAAATCGAAATGAAATACCTCGGCTGAACCAAATTGTTTACCAATCTGAAAAATATCTTGAAACATGTGCTTATTATACATGTAGCAAAATATATTGGATATTTTGCAGTGATCACAATAAGTATGTATCTGCGCAATAGTTTAGTAGCACAGTTTCTTTGGTAAGTTTGCAGTCGCAGCTACATTAATAGTTTTTAAAATTCATCAATATAAAATATTATATTACAAATAAATTATGACTATTATAATTATGATTACATTATAGCATTAATATATCGAGTCATGTCCGTCGCTTGGGATAATCACAGAAACTATTTAACGGGTTTTGTAAGTTTTTTATTTTAACCACAGGAGCGGTCATCTTCGGCACCGAGGGTAAGCTCCAGGTCCTCGTACGATCACACTAGAGCCACCCATTGATGCCACACCTATAGGCACATCTCGGAGTGGATAACTGTAACGTGGTCACCCCTGCTATTGGAGGAGAGCGATTGTAAAAAGGCCGCCCCCAGGCACTTCTAGAGGGAAATGTAAAGGATCTCCCGAAGCTTCGCTGTGCGCTGTGCTGAGCACACGACGGCACGTAACCCCGGGCGCACCGCCGTCTTCCCGGGGGTCGTTCGGTATGCAATAACAGACCCACCACTAGTGAAATATATGGAATAAATATTTGATTGACTACAAAATAAGGCTTAAGTATACAAAACTTCCACGTTAGCGAAGTTGGAGGCAAAATCTAGAATCAGATAATTCTTGGTAAACTCAACATCTATAAACTTGTTTATTGAATAAGAGCCAGAATTCTTAGCTATTGAATTACAAAAGGCTAAGCACTCTACATGTTCCAATCCTATCCGATTAATCGGAAATCCGATCGTAGTTATCGAATGAAATCACATAC
Organism: Diloba caeruleocephala; assembly: GCA_947459985.1. Lineage (NCBI taxonomy): Eukaryota > Metazoa > Arthropoda > Insecta > Lepidoptera > Noctuidae > Diloba > Diloba caeruleocephala. The sequence continues at coordinate 23,386,519 of OX381606.1, read as the reverse complement.
TGTAAGTAAGTAAATGTACTCTGAAGCACAGCACCGCGCCGGTGGCAAAGAGTAGAGAGAACGACTCCGATTTAGGATTTCCAATTAATCGGATAGGAACGGAAGGTGTAGGGCCTGCTTAAAACTTAACAAATAAAGATTATTATTATTAATTTAATTCTCTCTTAAGACACAAAACCCATTATTATTTAAATACATTTTTCAAGCCAAAGGGAAATCAATTTATAAGGGTACACTTACACCGGTAAGGGAAAACGTCATTGTGTCAACGTAAGATGGTGTGATGAAGTGGTTTTCATTTATTCGCCTCTCTTTTCGGTGTTGTCAAATTGAATGTAAGCTTGTAATTTCGGCTACAAAATTACTCGTGAATATTCATTTGTAATACGAAGAGTCTAGTACATGAATCAAAAGTTTGATGTATAATTCGTAACAATACGTTTGCCAAATGAACCTCAACTCAGCATTTACCCGTTCATAATATAGTCTTAATTTATCTTCATTTTACTCAATTTGTGGTTACTAACTATGTCATTATTTCTCATTTATTTGAATGTGTCACTAAATTCAAATAAGTCTGACACAGACAGATTAGGGGTGACCGCTATTCGTCACTAGCAGTGTGTTAAAATATTCTCGTAGAGCCAAAGTAAGAGATATATCGCGTCGTACAACATTGGACGCGACTCTTCTAACCTGGCCGATTTTTAGGAAGATTTATTAAAGAGTGAGGCAGAAATAAATGCCTTCAGGAGCTTTCCGTAATTTTTCACGTAAAGCTTCGCGGCCAGGCTAAGTAACAAACGAGGTCACATAATTTTATTAGTTTAGTGTCATAATAGCGGCGAGGCGGTGGCGTCAGTTACCAACCTCATAATTTTCATAATATGCAAATGAACTTTCTGTTTAAATGCTGTTGTACTTGGTAGTGTAGGAATCTATGAATATTAAAGCGTTTATTCTTGCGTACATTTTGACATAATTAATCATGTTGATATAAGTTCCACTTGTATTAAATGTAATAATGGGTACACGATACGGTGGTCATTTATTATAATTAAATTGTAATTCGCTGCCACATAAAGGTCATTTGCATTACGTATTCCGTAATGCGATTAGATACTACACGAATATATAGAAAATAAACCTTCACCAAGTATTTTAACTAAGTATGTCAGTCGGAAAATTAACTAAACATCAAATATTGACCTGCGCGAGTCCCGATCAAACATTATTATAGATTCCTGCTCCAAAGTGGGAAACTTTCAGAGGTTAGCTGGCTTACTGGTTTGTTCAATTCATGGTTGAAATAATTAATTATATTATTTAACGAATAACTTTATTTACTCCTTTTTATAGGCAGTACCAACAAAACCGGGAAAATATAGTATTGTTAAATTTATAAGTTCTATATTTTGGTGGACAACGGTATTCTGAAGTGTCACTCGGTAAGACAACCGAAACCTCAAACACTACTGAAGTGCATATAAATAAGGTTATATATGATACTTGTCATGTTAAAATAATATTCAAGAGTTTTCGAGAGAACTGGATTCACATTATTTTAAATTGGGTAGGTACCTACCCGAGCATGACTGAATAATCGAACCTCTGAATAGTCGCGGACGCGCAGTTTGGGAAGACTGCGTGATTTTATCAAGCGATCCCCGGCAAGACGGCTGTGCGCAGCACTGCGCACATCCGGGGGTTCGCGGAGATCTTTTACATTCCTCTCCGAGATGTGGTTGGCGTAGCGGCCTTTTTACATTCGCCTCCTGTCTGCTATTTACATCCCCTCCGAGATGTGCCTAAACGCACAAAGCTCTAGTGTGATTGTATCGAGGACCTGGAGCCCTCCTTCGGTGCCGAAGATGACCGCTTCAGCTCTGGAACGCCCCTCTACCCACCCCCGGGCGAAGGAAGTACATGATGTATTTCCACTGGGTTAATAAAAAGACAAGGTACCCGAGCATCTCTGAATAATCTTGCTTATGCCCCGAGGCATGTTAACTTAGCGTTAACAAGCCTTAGTGCATACAGACTTACTTTCCTAATCTTAATAAACAAAACAAAACGTCATATATTATAAACAAAACGCAATTGCTGCCGCATTGTAATGTAAATTGCCTACACTCTCAATTGAATTCGTCTGTCAGTACTCGCTGGCCTGATTAAATTAAATGGTATGATATACATAGGATATGATATTAGGTTAAAGGTTGACTGGTAGAGAATGCTACATGTCATTAAGTCCGCATTATGCATAAATAAAGACTACTATTATAATTAATAGTTTGGTTAGGTAGGTCTACTCCATATGAATTTCGCGAGGATACAGGACTGTGTCCTATGACGGAGCAACTCTCTTGGCGCGGTTTCCGCCTTTCGACATCCTGGTGGGGACGGATGTGTCTAGGTCTATGATCGGACAAGCTCCCTCCGCCAGAGCAGCGAAAGTGCAACCCAATAACGTTCGATAGCTGAAGCGGCTGACTCGACGACGCGAGATTATCGAGAACTGGCGTGAGAGCCTACGATTGCAGTACACATTCTACCACTATTCGGAGCATGGCTCCAGAGGAACGAGCGCATCACCAGCGACGATCAACATCAACACACAGCGGGTAAGATCTCTCTCTGCTGTGAACCCGATCTTCGGCACCTAAGGGAGGCTCCAGGTCCTCGTATGATCACACTAGAGCCACCCACATCTTGGAGAGGGTGACTGTAAAGCAGTCACCCTCCCGGGGGATTGTAAAGGATCCACCAAAGCGTCTCACGGCAGCGCGTGACCACGTGCGTGCTACCGTCTTCTCTTGAGTCGCTCGGTGTGGGCACGCAGATTCCCCAATCCACGCACCCACGAACCTGAGGTCCCCCGCCTTATAGCAACGGCAGGGGGTTTCAGGCGTATGGGAATTAGGCGCCAGGGCGGTTGTTACCCCGGCGCCGTCGCCTCCTTTTTCGAGCGGGATCGGCGCTCTCCCGATCCCACCCTGCGGTCTTCTTCTGGAGCATGACGCTCTCACAGTGGCAGACAGGAATGGACCTACCTAGCCGAACTATTAATTATAATAGTAATATTTATTTATGCATAATGCCTTGCCTTGTGTATCATACACAAGGCGGACTTAATGACATGTGGCATTCTATACCAGTCAACCTTTAACCTAATATAATATCCTATGTATATCATATCCAAACCATTTAAAAGAAGAATAAAGAAAGAAAACACATTTACTCAGCACAAAAAACTGATAGCACAAAATTAAAATACAATATACATATTTATAGATAAATAAAGACAAACGTACCATCATTATGATCATGCCGAAAGGGTTACCAACTCAGCATTTGGTGGGCGTTAGGTGCCCAGCGCTGTTTTTCAGTTGGCACCCTTATTTTCAGTAGCTGGCAGAGTAGAAAAATTGGAATGCTGTGGTCTCTTTCTGTGAGAGCATCATGCTCCAGAAGGAAGTTGCAGAGCAGGATCAGAAGAGGGCCGATCCCACTAGGAGAAGGAGGACACGGAGTTGGGGTAGCAACCGCCGCGGCGCCCGTGTCCGACACCGCTGAGCCCCCTGTCGTATATATATGATGGGGGCCTTGGGGGTCGCAAGCGCGCCTATTGGAATCTGCGTGCTCATACCGATCCCGGGGAAGACGGTGGCGCGGACGTGGTCACGAGCCACCGTGTGCGCAGCACAGCGCATGACGAGTCTTTGGGAAACCTTTACAAGGCGAGGTGGCCTTTTTATTATTATTATTCTTTATTTCACACAATATTTACAGATTAAAACAATACTAAAGAAAAGATGATGTACATAGGCGAGCTTAACTCAATATTGAGTTCTCTTACAGCAAATCTTTGAGTGATAGAGTAATGTTAATATGAGGATCTAATTAAGTGTACAACAAGAACAAAGCGTGACCAGATATATATAAAATAAAAGTACATTAAAATGCATAACATATTAGGTATATAGGAGTAAATGAAGAAATACTCAGAAATAAGTCACGAACAAATATATACAACAATAATAACGTTCCTTAACTATTTTCTTGCAAACATCAGACGAAGGGCTATCACGCAAGGAATAAGGAAGCGAATTCCAAAGGCGCACTGCACGTACAGTGAACGACTCATCATAACAAGTTGAAGTGTGACGAGGAGTACGAAGAAGTCTTCTTTACAGTCATCCCCTCCGAGATGTGCATAATAGCCACCGAGCCTGCCGTCTCAAACTTTCGAACGCCCCTGAAGGTACGCCTTCACCGCTTGGTGAAGATGGCTAGGGTCCTGCTCCAAAAAAAATCTGCAAAATGGAATGTTGCAAGGCTGTTATAAAAGCTAAAAAGTTATTGATACGGAAAGGATACACAGGTTTGAACAATTGAAAATAAACCTAATAGTGAAGATATATAGAGAAATTGTCATCATCGTCATCATATTAGCCCAAAGACGTCCACTGCTGGACAAAGGCCTCCCTCAAGACGAGCGATTACATGCCGCATGTTGTGATTTTAAGGTTTGCCAGTATTCACATCGCTTAGCGCCTGGGTTGGAGAGCGCAGAATAGCTGCTGTTCAGAAGGGACACTGCTGCCCATCCCTCTGGTGTAGAGTCCCTTAGTCGCCTTTTACGACATCCACGGGAGGAGACACCACACGGAAGAAACGGTAGCCACTGGAATTAAAATATGTGGCGTCCTGTGTGTAGCGGACTCGAGTCATTCAGTAGTGCGACTAGAAATCAGCCCGAGATGGTGGCGCTCCTCTCTAGAGGATAGTGCTGCTGGCCAGGCCATATAATGACACGAAGCCCTCTAGACCGGACGGCAAAGCGACGGCTGAGAGGCGAGACCTGCTTGGGGTGCAGTTAGGATCTTATCTTAGAAACGACGTGGTGGTTTTCGCCGGTAAGAGTCAGGCGGAGACCTCTCCGAAAGCCCAACCAGATGCAGTTAAAAAAGAGTTTACACTTTCGTACTGTACTTTCATTTCCATTTTTGCTCTATTTGCCAAGTGATGTAATAATGTATTACAAAAAATAAATCTAGATACATATGTATTACAGATCATCATCATCATCATTTAAGCCAAAGGATGTCCACATGTCCCACGTTCACACAAGTGGTGCTGTATTCTTAATCTCGACACCACACAGATGAATAGGATAGGATATTACTGATAACATCATGCTGTGATGTGTTAGTAGATACAACATGTATGTTATAGTGTGCGTTAGTCGTAATATGCAACTGTATTTAGTAAGTAGGATTAATTAGTCATTACACGACCATTGACTGGTACGGACCATCTTTCATTTATCCCTCCGCTCCGACTGCCAACATTACATGGCGACCTTGCCAGGCCCGACTGGGTATGGTTTGGACCTGGTCGGGACCTTTGTGTATATATTTTGAATAAGGCTCAAACTGAAGACTGAAGAACAAAATTATGTGTAGATCAGAAGAAAAGAAGAGGTTTTTCTTAACCAAAATGAGGCACTAAGACATCGGGGGGCATCAAGCAAAGCGGTTTACGTTGCCGCTCGAGTGTACAGAAATTGCCATCGCCGGTGGGTTCAAGAAGAAATTGGAATGCACACAATGCAGCGCATCCGTGCTTCCCTACGAGGACGCACTACAACGGAGAACGAAGCCTAACGAGAGCCTAGCCTATTACAGTTTTTGTGGTGTGTTTTTGTATGAGTGAGGTATTCAATTGTTGCGAAATAGATTAACTGATAGGTAATATGAACGGCTAATATTATGATTAATTAATATGATTGAAAGTTTATTATTATGATCAATAGTTTATTAAAAAGCTATGATATTTTGGTAGATATTAGAAAATATTTTATAAAAAAAGGGAAAAAGTAGATATACGTGTAATACTACAAAATTAAAATTAGATGAAGCAAATTGTGTTTTTAACAGATGTAAGGAAATTGTTAATATTTTAGAAGATAGTGACGATATTAAGATAGGTTTGGAAATTTTTGGGAAAATTAGGAACACTTTTGATGAAATAAATAGCTTATGTATCTTATCTGAAACAAATAGTGGAAAAATTGAGAGTATTGATTTAAAAACCGCGTGTACATTAATTCCTTTAATGGATGGTACCGAGGAGACTACTGAGCGTATAGTGGAAGGCATTGAGATGTAGAATGACCAGCATCAAGGTCAAGTAAATTACCGCCCTAAAAATACGAGGTATACTAAAGGTCGCGATAACACGGCAGATGCTTTAAGTAGGGTGACCATAACTTCAAAAGACTTACAATCAATTACTGAAAATAACTTTACTATGGTAATGACTAGAGCTCAAAAAGCTAGAATGTTAAATCAAGAAGGGGATCGTTATGATAGCACGAGGATTCCTGATAAATCTGAAGAACCAAGGTCTGGCCAACCAAGGGTCGCAGAAATATTAAGGAAACCTAGTGACTACGTAGAGTTAAACTTTATTCAAGGAAATTTATTAATCAAGAAAAATATAAGTTATAAAAATATAAGAATGTTTTGCTTACGAAGAGTCGACTCATACATTATACATAAACCTCAATTATATGTCGTACTTTACGCGAGTCGAATTTACGAATATATTGAGCAGTTGTTGTAATGAATTAAATATTAAAGAATTGTGTATAATAAAAGATGATGAAAATAAAGAGCTTATTAAGCAGTTAACAGCTGAAATAAAAAGTAGAGAAATGTGATCCGGACCACGAATAAATGTATTAAAAGGAATAAAAAGAGTCTATAATTATCATGAAAAGGTATACATACTACACGATTATCATTTACTGCCTACGAGTGGTCATGCGGGTGTACGACGTATGATCAACAATATAAAAGGTAAGTACTTTTGGCCAGGATTGGAATGCGATGTGCGAAAGTACGTGAGAAAATGTGCTAAGTGTCAAACTAGTAAGTAAGTAAGTAGTAAGTATTCAAAAAATACTATTGAACCTATGACCGTGACGTCAACAGCATCGAAAGCTTTTGAAAAGGTTTATTTAGACATAATTGGACCACTAGATAGGGATTTAGATAATAATGTTTATGTATTAAGTTTACAATGCGAATTGAGCAATGTAATGGCAGTCGGAGCGGAGGGATAAATGAAAGATGGTCCGTACCAGTCAATGGTCGTGTAATGACTAATTAATCCTACTTACTAAATACAGTTGCATATTACGACTAACGCACACTATAACATACATGTTGTATCTACTGACACATCACACCTGAGGGGTTATTTTGAAAAAAAAAAAGATACAAAATCATTTTTTTTTTTTAACATATATAATTCTAAAATCTTTTATTCATAATCACTATTATATAATCTAAACAAGTTTCACATAATATCTAAAGTACATTTTATGACATCAATTGCATAGTCTTATTACTTATTATAAACAAAAGAATGTCGTAACGTTACACATTCTAAGCTTTTGCTAATAACAACAGTATCAAGTATCGGTGAGAACCTACTCAAGCTAAAAATAGACATTCTTATTACTACTAAGTTACATATAATTTAGTCCTGTTTTTATGGACAGTCTCAATCTTATCACCTTTACTAACAGTTACATTAGGTTCATTTTCATTTAACACAACAAAAGGTCCATTAAACAACTTGTCTAATTTTTTTTCCGTTTCATTCCTAATTAAAACTAAATCACCTTTTTCATAGTGAACAGGATTACACTTTTTATCCCATATCTCTTTTCTTTTAATTTTGCTTAAATTTAAATTAAAATTTTCTTCCTGAGACGCTAACTGTAACCTATACTTAAGTTCTAATACATAATTATCCGAGTTATATAGTGGTTCAACAACGTTATTAGTTAGGTTGCTAGGCAGGTTACATGTTTTACCAAATACTAGCTCGTATGGGGTGTACTTAGTTCCGGTGTGTACAGTAGTATTGAACGAAAAACACCAGAACGTAAGCCACTGGCTCCATGCCTCTGGGTGTCCGTCACACTGAGTACGTAAGAAGGCAGCAAGATGCTTATGGGTATTTTCTAATGCACCGATCGATTCGTGATGATAAGCGGTGGAGTTTACCTTCTCAATCTTTAGCAGTTTACACATCTCGGTCATTGTTTCTGAGATAAATTCTGCGCCTCGGTCGCTGGCGATAGCTGCTGGTACTCCATACCTTAGTACAAAATTATTAATAAAAGCTCTTGCTACACTTACTGAATCTTTCCGCTGCAAGGGATACGCCTCGACGTACTTGCTCAATTCGCATTGTAAGCTTAATACATAAACATTATTATCTAAATCCCTATCTAGTGGTCCAATTATGTCTAAATAAACCTTTTCGAAAGCGTTCGTTGCTGTTGATGTCACGGTCATAGGTTCAATAGTATTTTTTGAATACTTACTAGTTTGACACTTCGCACATTTTCTCACGTACTTTCGCACATCGCATTCCGATCCTGGCCAAAAGTACTTACCTTTTATATTGTTGATCATACGTCGTACACCCGCATGACCACTCGTAGGCAGTAAATGATAATCGTGTAGTATGTATACCTTTTCATGATAATTATAGACTCTTTTTATTCCTTTTAATACATTTATTCGTGGTCCGGACCACATTTCTCTACTTTTTATTTCAGCTGTTAACTGCTTAATAAACTCTTTATTTTCATCATCTTTTATTATACACAATTCTTTAATATTTAATTCATTACAACAACTGCTCAATATATTCGTAAATTCGACTCGCGTAAAGTACGACATATAATTGAGGTTTATGTATAATGTATGATTCGACTCTTCGTAAGCAAAACATTCTTTCCTATAACTTATATTTTTCTTGATTAATAAATTTCCTTGAATAAAGTTTAACTCTACGTAGTCACTAGGTTTCCTTAATATCTCTGCGACCCTTGGTTGGCCAGACCTTGGTTCTTCAGATTTATCAGGAATCCTCGTGCTATCATAACGATCCCCTTCTTGATTTAACATTCTAGCTTTTTGAGCTCTAGTCATTACCATAGTAAAGTTATTTTCAGTAATTGATTGTAAGTCTTTTGAAGTTATGGTCACCCTACTTAAAGCATCTGCCGTGTTATCGCGACCTTTAGTATACCTCGTATTTTTAGGGCGGTAATTTACTTGACCTTGATGCTGGTCATTCTACATCTCAATGCCTTCCACTATACGCTCAGTAGTCTCCTCGGTACCATCCATTAAAGGAATTAATGTACACGCGGTTTTTAAATCAATACTCTCCATTTTTTCCACTAATTGTTTCAGATAAGATACATAAGCTATTTATTTCATCAAAAGTGTTCCTAATTTTCCCGAAAATTTTCAAACCTATCTTAATATCGTCACTATCTTCTTAAATATTAACAATTTCCTTACATCTGTTAAAAACACAATTTGCTTCATCTAATTTTAATTTTGTAGTATTACACGTATATCTACTTTTTCCCTTTTTTATAAAATATTTTCTAATATCTACCAAAACATCATAGCTTTTTAATAAACTATTGATCATAATAATAAACTTTCAATCATATTAATTAATCATAATATTAGCCGTTCATATTACCTATCAGTTAATCTAAATTTCGCAACAATTGAATACCTCACTCATACAAAAACACACCACAAAAACTGTAATAGGCTAGGCTCACGTTAGGCTTCGTTGCAATAAACCGGTAGGGTGGCCACATTATAACGGGAATTAATAGCATTTATAGGTGACTACACCAAGTAGTAAGATACTAGCAGGGAAATTGGCATTTAATTACTTGAAACCATATTCCAATGTAAAATAAAAAATGTACCATTTAGTGATTTTATGACCTTTATTGTAAGTATGTCTCTTTTCATGGAAAATTTGTATGATACCATTTTGAACTAATTACACACCAGTAATATATTATTTGAGAAGCCTGAATACATAAATCAAACGTAACTTTAATATTAATACTTCGTCTGAAATGTTGAACTTACGCGCATCTTAATCTTGTGTAAGAATGATGTATGAAATGTCAGACACTTAAATATTTATGCTAGCGGTTTTAACAATTCTAAGGTTAGAAGTGGTTTAACTAGTGATATATTATATCCCACTTGTATTTCTCTCTTTTTTAAGAAAACGTGTATGTCCAAAAGTAGACTCAGGGACTCTTAGAGGGATGGGCTAGAGCTTCCCGCCTGTGGAACAGTAGCCATAATACAAAATCTTTCGGATTAAGCCTTTGAACTTGATCGCTTTTTGTGTTAGATCACATTTAATACAAAAAACAGACATATCCTCCATCCCAAATCCTAAGATTTCGGATTAGATTGCTTCGTTAGTCACCTTCTAGTTTTAAGTCTTGCGCGTTAGTTTTCTTTCTGTTACCACAGAGATATATTTCGAACATCACACGGAAAACGTTATAGTTTACACGGTTATATATAAAAGTTGCTTCACATAAAATTCGATTGGCGGGTAAGCATCATTAGTATCAATTGAATCGATTGACCCAAATCAGCAATTTGGGGCAATTTACATTACAGCCGAGTACTTTACCTTGTTCTACATAATTGTACATTGATATCGCTAGTTATATGCTGCTCTAGTTTATTGTATAAACGTGGCAGGCTTAAAACTTTGTAACCGTCGTGCATTAAGTTTCTATCTAGTTAGAAACTTTGATACTAGACTTAAGGAAGTGATAAAGTTGACACTGTTGTTAACTGGTCTCGAAGTTACATCCCATCGATTCTGTCTGGAAATCATGTTTATGATAGTAATTGTTAGCTTTGCTGAATATCCTAGGTATATCACTTTACAGGGAATATTATGAACTTTACATGTTTTAAATTGTTTGTATAGAAGGATTTTAAATAAGTACTTACATTTTTTACTACCTACCCAGTGCAAGACGCGCAAGTCAAGTCAGTATTAGTTATTTAGTCTCATATGCCCAGTAATTTCGCTAGCTACAGTGTCCTTCAAACTGGAACACTAATTTCTAAAGTTTAAACACGTACTGGCGGCGGCGTATATCTGGCACTAGGGTGGTCAATCTACAGTACGTCTCTTACTGCCTTTTTAAAACGTAATACATAGAGCAATGCACAAAGCGATACTGCAAGTGATCCAAAAAATCCATAGGTTTGTAATAGCTGGGGGTCAATAAATAATACTTATTGTATGTATATTATCACCAGGAGTATTTCTCTTTGAGCACCAAATTTTTAGCACCTGTGGTATGAGCACCAATCGGTATATAAGCTCCATTCTCAAAGCAGAACACACGAAAAACAATTGTATTCCTCATTGAGCACCCACGGTGCGGTGGCTTCTAATGATGAAGTTAATAATAAAATATATCGATAAAAAATTGCAATTCTTCTTCTTTCTTCTATTCATATATTTATTACATCATTTTTAGGTCATGAATTCTTTATTATTAGGTAATTACTGTTCGTTTCCTAAATCTCTATCTATACCAATATAATATCAACCAATTTGAATACGTTATCATTTATGGCTTATGTTTAACCAACCACCAGAAAAAATACGTTTTATTGTGAAAAATAGGACATAACCACTGAATATACTGAATTGATTAATCATTGTTATTGAATGCATTGGTGCTTGAAAATTTGGTGCTCACAGAGAAATACTTCCATGGTATGGCAGTGTTTGGTTTTGCAACATAGTGGTGTAAGAAACGGTGCTTGAAATAACGAAAAAAGTAATTTGATTCATCGATGTGGCCGGGTCTTTTTTAAGTCTCAATATCATGACAAAAGTTAGTAACCTCTATCATAAAGTGTCCTTTCGCAATGAGCTTGAGCTAATCATTATTCGCCGGATTCCAAGACCTGACTTTTTCCTACACACTGGTCCCTAAACATTGCCGTGACAGATCAAAAGTCAACTCAAAACAAATAGCCCAAAACTCATGCACTAATATAAAGCACAAACAGTGGATCATTATGTACATATTTGCTGACGGATGATGGACATTCGGTGTCATTAGAGGGACGCTCTCAGTCTCACTTCTATTTATGGCACATGCTCGCCCTACTACAAAAAGGATAGGTCGTAACAATGGCTAACGTATTTAGGAACCACTCACATATCCGTGACACATTTAGAACTTGGACCTTTATGGACATAAAGTTAAAATTGTGGGTTTTATTAGGGTGGGTTTACGTGTCCCTGAAAGGAAAGAGTTAATTTACATGTTTGTAATATGGTGCACACTAACTGTAATACCGTGATGAATGCTGGCTAGCTGATACAGTTACAGACTAGGATTAGCTTTAAAAATAAATCAATAAAATAAACAGTTTGAAATTCAGTCTAATTGGATCTATATCTTATGGCACAACTCGAAGAGCTCTACTGTCACCAAAAAATATGATTGCCATGGCAAAAAATCACTTTATGCCATGACGCAATTACTGTTTATAAAAAAATCGTACCATGCGTGGAATTATTTCACATGTCATAGCGAGTAAGAGCCCAGACGTGATTTTAAATTTGATAATTTAGATTCCATAAGATAGGAGTTAGTAGATGATGAAAGATTTTTATGGGCTCTGTACTTATTTAAACATGATATTTCTCGAAATAATTAATGCAATGAGTAGGTATATTTTTTAAGTAGTTCAGTTTTTATATTGAAATAAACCGTATTTATTTTCACAGTTGTAATGTTTTTGTTTTATAACAATGAGAACATTTAATGGTATTCCAATAAAATTTCGCCATCGTCATCATTATCGTCACCCTAGTGATAGCCATAGTGTTCAACTAGTGGATGTTGTAAAAGGCACCTAAAGAATTATGTCAAGAGGATAGGCCGTGCCATTCTCCATACTGCGATCTATGACAATTTATGGCAACACACACTACGGATAACTTATTATAGCGGTCTATGAAGACGGGTGTTTCAAACAGCGGTCCATTATTAGGAGCAGCAGTAGTCATTATTAGGCCCATGTTTTACAAGCGTACATTTACGGGGTGAGGGATGATCGTGGATATTACCTGCTTCAAGATGGGTCTAGTTTAAAGTATTTCTACATTATAGTCAAATTTTTTTGCGTACCTTAAAGTCATGTAAATAGTAACTTGTGTTCAGAGAATTCTTTTGGGATATAAGTTTTTAAACTGACATGGTCACTGACACTATTATTAGAACTGGACACAGGATATTGCAACAGCGCCGAAATATCGGGAACTCAAAAGAAATAAAAAACATGGTAAATATCCCGTTTCCAGTTCTAATAATAATTCTTTTGTTGGTTATAGATAAGCTATGGACCTACAAATGTCAAATATGAGAAACAATCGTTTTGGTTATGTTTTAGTGATAAGTTAGTTCTAACCGTAAATATTTGTTTAGGGATTTAAGTGAATTATAGTAATATAAGGTATTCCTTATATTAAGAACGATTTAATTTACATAATGGGGATCGTTTAAAATTTCTAACCTATAGTTTAAGAATATAGAGCATTGTAAGAAACTGATTTGAATATTAAGATAAGCAGCTCACTAGTTATTTAAAGAAAAAGATTCAAGGAGTTTAAACTTTTAAGGGCTGTGACGTCAAGGGCCGTAAAATATTGTGCCGTTGCCCAAAGATTTAAATCGTCTGTTGCCTCTTACCTCACTATAATAGTAGATACGTATTAAAACTGTCACCCGTACGTCATCTGTCAATTTTTTTTTTCATGGCAATTGTATTCCATTTTGCCAGTGTCAAGTTAAGCTGTCAAATGTTGTCAATATATTTATAACCTAATCCTTTATCCTGTATAGAACCATTTTCAATCGAAATCATAGCCCGTTTTATACAGAACGTCAAAGATTTAAATTGTTAGATAGGCCCTTACCATTCAATGCAATGCTCCAAGTAGGTCATCACACAAACGAGTGATTGAGTGCATTTGACTTCAACTCGATCAAGTACCTTTCTAACAACGTTATCTTACATGAATAAGAAAATGATTAATGTAGGTCTTCATGCGCATACAAGAATGTTAATACATCACTAGAAATACGTGCAAGGAAAAAGGAATTACATCACTTGTAATTTAATTAATACAGGTAATGATTTCAGTACTTATTTCGATAATTAATGTCTCAATCTGTCACAATTCATAACATTAAATCTTTGCAGAAAGTTGTTTTTGAATGTGTAAGACTATGTACGCTATCGAAGTTGCGCTGTTATTGTTTGTTTTTCCGAACCACAGTGAGTGATACTTTTATTAAAACATTTTATTATGTTTTACACTGACACTTATTGGGTCAGTGTCAGCGCTAGCTGTCTAGCGCTTGACTGACAATACTTGATACTCTTTACCTCGTCCTATCTGAAAAACAGCGCTGTAGCATATTTTTTTTAATTTCGCAGCCATATGCTATTATATGATAATTTTTTGGCCTCGTCCAGGTTCCGTCAATGTTGTTATCGTTTTATATTTATATTGTTTGTAATTTCCTTAAAGATATCATTTTTTAAATTTTACTTTTGTACTATGCAAAGTGTTTTTATCATAATTCCTCTGATGACGTCCACTGAAGGTGAAATAAATGTCAAACGTATTTCTTCAAAAAATATGTAACATCTAAATGTTTATTTTATTTTAACCACATAAATGTTAGAGTAATCTCTTTTCCTCGATAACGTTTTTAAATTAGAACTGTTTTTGGGAAATCGACAACCCCCATGTATGTATGTAGGTATGGTATACACGTACATAGGTACCTAGCTATTCGTAGAACATTTCTTTCCTTTCCATTGTTTACATTCCCTTTTCCATATCAAAACAATAAAGCCCTCCAGCACATTGTTTTGATGTTAACATGTTGATATTAAGAATATTTCGCATACATCTAATATATTCACAGTGAACTTGGCGACAGTTTTAGATTACAGCAGCGGCTGCCAAGACTGATAGTTGTGACATTCTAAAAACTATATACAGGTTAAATATAAATGTATTATCTGAAGAGTTTGCTGGAGATAATTGTTAAAATAATTATACTAAAACACTTCTTTTTAACACTTTGCGGGGTTCGTGGTCACAGGATGACTAAGGTACAGATTTTAAAAAGTTATTTTATTTACCGGATAAAACCAATCAAAAATTGCTTCGATGCACGCAGTGTCTTGATGTTTTTTAGTGTGGTGCGTTGTTTGGGACTTCATTATTTTAATAACCGCATTCCCAACAGGCGGTTCCTGCCAAAAATCTTCTCTATTAAAATTAGGATATTTTTAATTTCAATTGCCTCACGAAGCTTTCTTGGTACATAACGGTTCTCTTTCGCAACAAACTTGAGGATGATATTAATCATTTCGGCCGAATAAAGTCCATTACTGGACACAGGCGTCCCTCAAAGATCACCACAACGACCGATATCGGTGTGTTGTGTGCTTATTGGGGGGTTTTGCCATAATCGCCACGCTTGGCAGGCGGGTTGGCGATCGCAGTCGAGTTGGTAATGTATTCGAAGGACGCTGCTGCCCATCCTCCGGCTAATCTCTTAGTCGCTATTACGACACCCACGGGATGAGATGGGTTGGTGCTGTTGAGGATGATATAATCGAAGAAAATGGTTGGGTTTGTCTAAGGCAATTTCGCACATTGCAAACTTTGTGGAGCGTGTATGCTTGACATCAGCTATGTGTTCTTTAACTCTGCTGGCTATACAACGCTTTGTTTGCCCTACGTATGACAACCCATAATCACAGTCAATCTTGTAGACCCCTGCATTTTGTAGAGCCCTTCATCTTGTAGACCCCTGCATCTTGTATACCCTGCAACTTGTAGAGGAATACAACACTTCACGGGGTCTAGAAGTTGGCTGATCTTATGCGGCTTGAAGTAGGTTTTAATAGAAGCACGCTTCAAGATATGAACAATTCTGTCCGTAACTTTATGAATGGTAAAACAGCAGTTCTTCGATCAACTGTGATGTCTTCGATGTGACTGTTGGTGTCGAGCGGCTTCTGCAACGGAGATATGGCACTCTTAAATTGTTATTTTGAAGAACTTGCTTCACATAGTTAAGCTTCCCTGCCAGATTGGTCGGCGTCACAGATGCCATGTGATCTCTGTAATAAAAATTTGGCTACGGTAGCTAACTGACAAGGGTGGTAGTGAGATTTACCGTTAAGGTACCTGTCTGTATGGGTAGGCTTTCTATACACAGTGTGACTAATTGAATGATCAGGATTATGGATAAGAAGTACGTTAAGAAAGGCTAAGGATTTGTTATCCCCCAATTCCATAGTAAACTGAATTTTACTATGTATTGAATTTAGGTGTTTTAAAAATACAGAGGCATATTGTGAGGCAAGATGGTAAAAGTATCTATCATCTACGTACCGTTTGAACATCTTCGGTATAGCCGGTGCTGTCAACAATGCTCTCTCCTCAAAGTCCTCCATAAAAATATCGGTAACTACATGAGAGACCAGTGAACCCAGGTCACCAACGTCTTTGCAGGTAAAATTCATTGTCACACAACAGGTAGCCTTTAGTAAGGCAGTGTTCAAGTAATTCTGCATATTGTTAAAGCATGTCATGCTCACGTAACCGTTTTTAACAACATCCAGATAGTCCTTTATTGGTAAGTTGGTAAATAAGGACTGCACATCAAAACTGACCATCACTTTACTTTCAGCAAGTTCAAG
Source organism: Diloba caeruleocephala (assembly GCA_947459985.1). Taxonomy (NCBI): domain Eukaryota; kingdom Metazoa; phylum Arthropoda; class Insecta; order Lepidoptera; family Noctuidae; genus Diloba; species Diloba caeruleocephala. Next base: position 23,369,819 of record OX381606.1, on the reverse strand, counting down.
GTATTTTATTTGGCTGACAAAGTGATAGGAATCCTTCACATATGTTTTAGACTTTTCACGAAGTTTTGAGAGTGTCTTCGCTAGGTTGTTGTGGGTGTTGTGTCAGTTTGTAAGCTGATGTATCAATCTGGCTTACCATTGGTCGTAGAGGAACATTGCTTTTGTGTATTTTCGGCAACCCATAAAGGTGGTTTCGCGCAGTTCGACCACGTACCTGACAAGTGTTCGTTATACATGCGATGTAATCCGTTCTAAAGTATTTTAATGTGTAATAATTATTGTAATGTGTAATAATCGCGATAATCTAAGACATTATTACTATGTTAAAATAATGTTTTAAATTATTTCAAATATAAACTTATTAATTACTATTATCAATAATATTAAGCAGAACGGTGGCAAAGACTCATTCTCGTTGCCTCAAACTGTTTACATGTTGAACGATTGCTGGATTCTAATCTAGAGTGTGGTGTTCTAGGGTAAGGAAACTGTTTTGTCTGAATGTATGGGAATGTGCGAGCGATATTTATGATTGATATTGTTTTTGTTGTCTATTATAAATGCGTGTTTTCGAATAGTGTAAGTGATATGTATATCGTTTTATTCAAGTAAACAAATAAAGGACCGATTTGTATTAGTTCGGACAAAAACACAGACAAGGTCTTGATACATTCTCAATTTCTTGCTTTTTTCTTAAACGTGATACTTATGTTTCACGTTGATCCTCAAACTGTCAAACATATAAGCTTAAACATTTATAATAGTAAATAATATATAATATGTGACTTTGCTTTTGTGCTTTTGCCTACCACGAAATCGCAAAATTAACTCCAGTTAAAGGTGAGACCACCATTAATGTCAGACTTTCACATACATCGGATGAGGGGCGAAGCGACACGAACGAATGACAGAGTTGACGGGGGCGATGCGCTTTGTTCAGTGTACTGGAACTTTATTCGACATACTACACGCGAATTGCGTATTTGCACAAATACCTGAGCACAAAGACAGAAGAGATTGTTTAATATAACATTAAATAGCTAAAGTACATGCTGACGTAACCTGGGAGAGACCTTGCAATCTTCAACAGTAGCTACCTACTGCTACTGTAGACTGTGACGGCCTGGATGGATTCATTATATACTGGGCGAGTCTTTCTAGAATTACGAAGAAAACTCTTAATATAAATAATAGCTAAAAACATCTCCTGTTGAGATACTCTTGATTTTCCTGATAGAATCTAATAATAGTAGCCCTGGGGTTTCTTTTCAATTTTTTGCTAACCGGTGGTAGTCATCATGTACTTCTTCCGCCCAGGGAAAGACAGAGGGGCATGCCGGATACCTTACGACTTAAACCACCAGAGCGTTCATCTTCAGCCCCGAAGGTGGCTTCAAATCACTGCCCATTGATTCCATGCCTTAAGGCACATCTGGGAGGGGATTCTAAAGTGGTCACCCCAATGATTCGTTGTGCACTGTCTTGCGCACACAGTGGCAGCTGTACACGTGCGCACGCCGACTTCCGCTTTCACTGCATTAGGCGTAGCCCTGGGACCTTTTTTTTTATTGGTGCCCAGTGGCAATTCTTCATGAACTTCCTTCGCCCCGGGAAAAGACGAAGGGGTATGCCGGACTCCTACCGGCTAAAACCACTGGAGTGGTCATCTTCGGCACGTAAGGGAGGCTCCAGGTCCTCGTATGATCACACTAGAGCCGCCCACTGGTGCCACGCCTATTGGCACATCTCGGAGAGGGTGACTGTAAAGCGGTCACCCCCCCGGGGAGATTGTAAAGGATCCCCCAAAGCGTCCCACGGCAGCGCGTGACCACATGCGTGCTACCGTCTTCTCTTGGGTCGCTTGGTGTGGGCACGCAGATTCCCCAATCTACGCACCCGCGAACCCAGAGGTCCCCCACCTTATAGCAACGGCAGGGGTTTTCAGGCGTATCGGAATTAGGCGCCAGGGCGGTTGTTACCCCGGCGCCGTGTCCTTCTTCTTCGAGCGGGATCGGCCCTCTCCCGATCCCGCTCTGCAGTCTCCTTCTGGAGCATAACGCTCTCACAGAAGGAGACCACTGCATTCCAGTTTTCGTGCTCTGCCAACATAGCCGACACTACTGCTGGCAGAGAGAGATCTTGCCCGATCCGATCGACCAGGATCCGCCGCTCGGCGGCCCATGCAGGGCACGCCTCGAGCGTGTGCTGTGCGGTGTCCTGGTCGCTATCACAATGGTGGCGTTGTGCCGTGGCCTCGCGTCCTATCCTGTGCAGGTACGCACCGAAACAACCGTGCCCGGTGAGCACCTGCGTCAGGCGATAGGTGACGCGCTCGCTCCTTCTGAGCCAGGCTCCAAAGAGCGGCAGGACGGCCTCGACGACGCGCTTGGTCGCAAATTGCATCCGCAGGCGGTGACGCCACTTTACAAGTGCGCGTCGCCGAGCCAGCCGCCGCAGCCTGTCCAACGCCCCTGGAGGCGCGTTTTCGCCACTCTGGCGGAGGGAGCGTGTCTGATCGTAGACCCACGCATCCATCTCCGCCAGGATGGCGAAAGGCGGAAAACGCGCCAGGAGAGTTGCCGCCTCGTATGATACCGTTCGGTATCCTCGTGCGATCCGGATAGCCACTCTGCGCTGCAGACCGTGAATTTTGGTTCTGCAGCGCTGGGCACCTGACAGTCGAGCTGACCATACAGGCGCCCCGTAGAGGGCCACGGACCGCACAACCCCTCCGTAGAGACGGCGAACTTCCTCACATGGTCCCCCGAGATTGGGCAGCAGCCGGTGTAGTGCACCCACTACCCTCTCGACTCGGGGGACGAGGCGCTGAAAATGCTCTTCGAAGCCCCAACGACTGTCCAGGGTGAGCCCCAGGTATTTCATGTACCGGCCCACCCCGATTCGCACGTCACCAACGCGTATCCACGAACTGGGTGGTTCTCTGCTCCTCGGCAGTTTGTGGAACCATAGCGCCTCGGTTTTTTGAGGCGCTATCCGCAGACCCAGGGCGTGGATTTTGGCCACGACAATTGCCACCGCTTGCTCTGCAAGCCGGATGGTTCCCTCGAAGGACTCCCCGCTGGCTAACACAAGAGTGTCGTCAGCGTAACATACTAAGCTGACGCCAGCAGGGAGAACGACACGCAGGACCGCGTCGTAGGCAAGGTTCCATAAAAGGGGGCCGAGAACTGACCCCTGCGGAACCCCGCACGTAATCTCCCTCCGCTTTACGCTACCATCCCTACCCACGTAGCGAATGTGCCTATCGCGCAGATAGGCCCCTATGATGCCCTGCAGGTAGGGCGGACACCGATGATGGACTAGTGCCGCCCTAATAGCGCCCCACGGGATGGAGTTAAAGGCGTTGACGATGTCTAGACTGACCGCCAACGCCACCCCACCCCGCCGAGACACTGCCTGTTCCGACAGCGAGCGGACGCGAAGAATCGCGTCAATGGTGGACCGCCGCTGCCGGAAGCCATACTGACTTTCGGCCAGGTCGGGGCCAACTCGCGACAGGTGCTCAACGAGTCTTGGGGTAATTATTCTTTCGAATAGCTTCGAAGCCTCGTCAAGCAGGCAAATGGGACGGTATGCAGAGGGAGACTCCGCTGCCCTTTCTTCCTTCCTCAAGAGAACCAACCCGGCTTCCTTCCAGCCGGACGGGAACACGCTACTACGGAGGCAACTGGTGAACAGCCGCCTCAAGCGGTCCCCAAGAGACTGCAGTGCATACACCCACGCACGGCCCGGAATGCCGTCCGGACCCGGTGCAGTGTTGCGACTCTTTAGGCGGCCAATGGCTCGGCCTAGCTCCCCTTCCGAAACCCCCAACTCCTCGGCCCAGTCCGAGGCAATCGGGGGTGGAGAGGGACCAGGATGGTCCCGGACCGCCAGAAAGAGTGTCGAAAGTACTCCCTCCAGCAAATCCGGGGCCATGGTTTCGGTCACGGGGGGGACATAGGGGCGTAACTTGCCCACTACCATTCGGTAGGGTCTCCCCCACGGACACCTGTCCAGTCCCTCCAGGAGCTCGCTCCAGGGCCGAGCCTTCGCCTCGCTGATGGCGGTCTGAAACGCCAGCGTGGCCGCCCGGTAGGGCGCATAGGCCTCGTCAGGCTCTCCGGCTGTAGCGCTGTGTCGGCGTCGGCTTTGTTGGTACCGGCGGCGGGAGGCCAGGCAGACCGCGCGCAACTGCGCGATCTCATCCGACCACCAGTACACTGCCGTACGCCGGGAGCGCCTGGCCCGGGGCATGGATGCATCGCATATTGACGTCATCGTCTCCCGGAACCAGGACGCTTCCTCCTCCGGATCGGGCAAGATCCCTTGATCAACCTCTGGCCAGGCCGCGACGTTGGCAGCTGCGATGAGCAACTCGCGATCCAGCTGTGTGAGGGCCCAACGCCGCGACCGTGGGCTGGGACTAGAACGGCTCGGGCAAGGCGTGCGGAGGGCCACGTCGAACATTATGTGGCGGTGGTCCGAGAGTGTGACCACCTCCTCCGCTACTCGCCAACCCGACACCATGCGGGCCACAGAAGGAGCCGCCCATGTCAGGTCCACGACCGACTCCCCCTGCCATCGAACGCAGGTGCTAACGGACCCCCGATTCAGCAATCGGAGGTCAAGTGACGCCGCCCAGTCTTGCATTATCCTCCCCCTCGGCCCGTCCCAACGGTTGCCCCAAGCTCTAGAGTGAGCATTGAAGTCCCCCAGGACGAGCACTGGACGGGGCAAACACTTACAGCGAATGCTGCGCGCCACCCCATCCAAGTATCCCTCGAAGTCGAAAAGGGACAAGTTGGGGGAGATATAGCAGCCCACTACTGCCAGAGGTCCCCATTCTACTACGACAAAGCCCTGCCCCCTGTCCAACAGGGAGCAGGGCGGCTCACCTTCAGCTCCAGACCAATATATAGCGACGGAGTCCCCGGCGCCCCCGAACCAGCGAGGGTGTTCCTGGACGCCGTAGGGCTCCACCACAACCGCCAAGGCAATCGACCACTCCGCAACAGTCTGCAGCAGCAGATTCTGCGCGTTGCGGCAGTGATTTAGGTTGCCCTGGAGGACCCTTAATTGGCCTCCATCGCCTCCAGTGAGCCGGAGCGTGCGATCGGTGCTGCCAGCGCAGGCGTCGTCGGCCTCCCGGCCGGAGCAAGGGGAGCTGGTTTTCCCCTCTTGCTCTTCTGGGCCGCACAAGAATTGCAGCCCAGTCTGTGTTCGGCCGGAAGGCCGAAGTCCGAGCACAACGGACAGTTTTTTGTCCGCGCCGTGCATTCACGTATTTTGTGGCCCTGGCTGCCACATCCGAAGCACCGATCGCTGCGGTCAGCCCTGGGACCTAAACCAAGCTCTCTCGCTAAGCAGTACCTTTTTTTTTTTTTTTTTTTTTTTTTATTGATGTCCAGTGGAAATTCTACATGGAACTTCCTTCACCCCGGGGAAGGGCGAAGGGGCATGCCGGACTCCTACCGGCTAAAACCACTGGAGCGGTCATCTTCGGCACCGAAGGGGGGGCTCCAGGTCCTCGTAAGATCACACTAGAGCCGCCCATTGGTGCCACGCCTTTAGGCACATCTCGGAAGGGATGACTGTAAAGCGGTCACCCCCTCTAGCGGAGGGAAGGCGACTGTAAAAAGGTCGCCCCCCCCAGGCACTTCTCGGGGAGGATTGTAAAGGATCCCCCCAAGCCTCGCATTGCGCTGTGCTGCGCACACGGCGGCACGTGACCACGTGCGCGCCACCGTCTTCCCGGGGGTCGCTCGGTGTGAGCACGCAGATTCCCCAATCTGCGCGCCCGCGACCCCCAAGGCCCCCCACCATGAAGTGACGGCAGGGGGCTCAGGCGTGTTGGACTTGGGAGCCGGGACGGTTGTTGCCCCGGCGCCGTCTCGTCCTTCTCCGTGCGGGATCAGCCCTCTCCCGATCCCGTTCTGCAGTCTCCTTCTGGAGCATGACGCTCTCGCAGAAGGAGACCACTGCACTCCAATTTTCATGCTCTGCCAACATAGCCGACCCTACTGCCGGCAGAGAGAGATCTTGCCCGATCCGATCGACCAGGACCCGCCGCTCGGCCGCCCACGCAGGGCACTCCTCGAGCGTGTGCTGTGCGGTATCCTGGTCGCTTTCACAATGGTGGCACTGTGCCATAACCTCGCGTCCAATTCTGTGCAGGTACGCACCGAAACAACCGTGACCGGTGAACACCTGCGACAGACGGTAGGTGACGCGCTCGCTCCTTCTGAGCCAGGCTCCGAAGAGCGGCAGGATGGCCTCAACGACGCGTTTGTTCGCGAACTGCAGCCGAAGGCGATTTCGCCACGTCTCGAGTGTGCGCCGTTGAGCCAGCCGCCTTAGCCTGTCGAACGCCCCTGGCGGCACGCTTTCGCCACACTGGCGGAGGGAGCGTGTTTGATCATAGACCCACGCATCCGTCTCCGCCATGATGTCGAAAGGCGGAAAGCGTGCCAGGAGAGTTGCCGCCTCGTAGGACACCGTCCTGTATCCCCGTGCGATCCGTATAGCCACTCTGCGCTGCAGACCGTGAAGTTTGGCTCTACAGCGCTGGACACCTGAAAACCGGGATGACCATACAGGTGCCCCGTAGAGGGCCACGGACCGCACGACGCCCCCGTAGAGACGGCGAACTTCCTCGCTCGGTCCCCCGAGATTGGGCAGCACCCGGTGTAATGCACCCACTACCCTCTCGACTCGGGGGACGAGGCGTGCGAAGTGCTCTTCGAAGCCCCAACGGATCGCTAAGCAGTACCTAACAATCCCCAGGCAGTCTCCGTTGTTAACCGGGCGTCTGCTTGGCACCAGTAGGTGGCCTTGCGGCGGCTTGGTCTAGTGTGATCATACGAGGACCTGGAGCCCCCCTTAGGTGCCGAAGATGACAGCCCCATTTCTACTGGGCCCACAAAGAAAACCTATAGGAGCGCGATGCCGCTCCTGTAACTAACTTCTCACTTAGACATCGATTGACAAAGTTTCCGGCATAAGGGTTTTTTCTATACTTTGGTGATGAGGCAAGCAAGTCATTAGCCTGTTGATAAGCCTAACGCCGGCCCATCACATTGGAATGCTAGCCAGGTCTACTCCTGCGTGCCATCAAACTGCCCTTTTCACTTGGCGCTGAGTATCTAGCACTGCGGTGGTAACTGCCTAGTCGGACTCTTGCTAAAAGAGACCTAACACACTAAAAAAGGTATAGCCAAAGAGAATACGCCGGAGATGTGGCTGGGGGGTTGGCATTTTTCAATCGCCCACCCTCCGATCCTCCCAGACACCGATGCCGGGGTTACTGAAAACACGGGGTGTTCGACGTTTAATAATGATCACCAATAAATGTTTAAAAAAATCACTTTGTTTCATTTTGTTTTTCATTCTCTACGTTTCCTCTTTGTTTCATGTTTCTTCATAAATTTCTCATTTTTCAAATTTTTTTACCCACAGCGACTGGCGTATTCTCCAGGGCCTACCCCATATAATCACATACACAAATGTATGAAACGGTGTATAGTTAACAATGCACCGGCCTACGAAAACACCCATGTCACATATATCGTCAGAGATACACCGGCCTGGAACAATACACACTTCGGTGTATCTTAAAAGGTACACTAGCGCTGAGCGTGTTAAGTACCTGCTAATAATCCATATCATCTTCAGTAAAGTTACATATATGAGAGCTAATATGCACGATGCTTAGCTCTACTAAATCAGGTCCATTACAAAATATAAAGATTGTATTTTAAAAATAATTCCTTTGTTAACTAAATTGATTCTATTGTGTTACTGCTCCAAATAAATGAGGAGTACATGGCAATGCTTTTAGGTCGAGCAAATTTGATGCAAAATTTGGGGATCGTTACTTAAATGTCGATACGAAACCAATTATCGTTTAATAATGAATATACGGTACAGTTACAGTGATAGAGAAGATTTAATTATAATTTTATTCTGTTGGATTAGACGTATTTATTAGGATTGTTTATTTACTGGCAATTCTCTACAGCCAGAGACGTCAACGCAATCTACACAAATAAAAAAAATTGAAGTGTCTGTTTGTAATGTCAAAATAATAGCTTTTTACTAAATGTATATACAGTACTTATAACAAAATTATCTAATATACAAATATCTCGTGTCACGGTGTTTATGGTCACACTCCTCCGTAACGCCTTGGCCGATTTTAATGTTTTTTTTTTTTGTATATTTGGTAGGTATGAGAATATGTCGTAAAGTATTTTTCACCGTCCTAACCCTCAGTTTTTATCGCGATTTTTGTATGAACTATATCCATGATATAGATTTCCAAATTCACCGCGTGCGAAGCCGCGGGCAAAAGCCAGCAATTTATATTTTTTGTCTGTCTATCTGTTTGTTCCGGCTAGTCTCCGAAAAGGCTGGTCCAGCCATTTTGATGGGACTTTCACTGGTTGACTGATGTTATAAGGAGTAACTTAGGCTACTTTTTTTAAAGAATTAAGGTTTAAACAAATTAAAACCCCTGAAATCCAATATGTATACTAATTATACAGTAATTATTAATAAATAATGTGATTTCTTTTAAATTAAACGGCGGGTGAAACCGTGGGACACAGCTAGTATTTAATAAACCTCCAATGAATCAATGTTGGACATTGGCCTCCTGAAGCTTCTATCCTAATAAATATGTATGATAATTATAATGTTCAAAAATACATTACTGATCTGCCAGCATATACTACTCAACATATCAGCCAAAAGACGTTCACTGCTGAACTATAAGGCCTACCCCATTGATTTCCGCAACGACTGGTGACATCGGGTGCCGTCGTTTTAGGGGGAATTTGCTCACTGAACTCGTCACGCTTGGCAGGCAGGTTGGTGAGCACAACTTGGCTTCTATTCCACAGAAGCAGGACGCTGCTTTGCTTTATTGCCGTGGACTTTATTCGGCCGAAATGATGATGATGAGGACGCTGCTGTTCATCCCTGGTTTAGTTATACGACATTCAGAGGAGAAGATGGTGTGGTTCTATATTCTTAATCCGAACAGCACACGTACTACTATATTACTCGGAATAATATATAGGTACTACTATATTAGCCAAATTGGTAGCAATAAATAAAATGTTAGCTGGACCTTCTAGATGTTTATGATAATTACTGTTTTACAAAGATGAGATTCAAAAAAAGTAGGTCATTGTTTTTTTTTTGTTAGTGCTACCTTTTTTATTTGTAGTTATTATGTACGCCTTGGGTACGCTGGCGGGTCAGTTATGCCCTTAAATCTTAACACAGCTGGTGAGAATGTAGACTCAGTGTAATTTTAAATATTAGACTTTAGGATTTGGTAAAATAAAAGCTTTTTAGTAATACCTTGTCAGCCTATTGGAGCTTTACTATTAACCTCATGTATTAGTAATGTCTTAGGTTTTGGCAATTGTTACACATTATAATAAAACACTTTTGAACTTTTTTAAATTCTGCGACCCTTCAAAGTGCTCGAAACGTCAGGAAAAACAAAAATCTATAACATACGCATGTAATCCGTTGAAAACTGTTAACCTTGTATATGTTATGTGATTTATTTTATTGTTTGCACAATACAGAGTTACAAAATATACCTACGGAGTTTAACTTTTAATACAGACTTATAGTGCACCGAGTCTCCAAAGTATGTGCACACAAAATAACTATAATTTGATTGGCATTTGGCAATTTAATACATATATTATCTAAAACCTATAAATAAAAATTGGCTTTGAATACATTGCCATTTAATAATATCATTCAACTTTTTATTACTACATATGTCAGGAGAATTGCTGTTATGTCCGAGTAATTTATTAATTTTCGACACTTCATAAGATTGAAGTAATTTTTTTGCGCTTGAACGTCCATTTTTGCATTTATAGATAAAGCTTGTATTTTAAATGTAATGTACCATCCCAACTCCACGTAAAAGTTCATTTATTTATTTTATTTATTTATTTATTTATTTCACAAATTACAATTGTCATTACAGGTTTCAACCCAATTCAACAATGTAGTTACACAAAAGACAGATAACTAATCGTCACCTTCTCGAATTCTGCCAATGAGCAAGTAAAAATATCAAGCCGTAGCGAGATGGTGTTGAGTATTCGTGCTGCTCGAACAATGGGTGCAAATTTTAAAATGTTTGTGCGGGCTACCGGTACTTCAAACAGTTTCTTCCTCGGCCCCTGCCGCAGCTAGGTGTTAGGAATGAGCATCCCCAACGATTCTAATATTTGTGGGTTATTTAGTTTGCCACGGAACACAAGAAATATATATTTTACTAAAGCAAAGTTTCGTCTAACCTCCAACTTATAGTAACCAACCATTCCTATTACAAAAAGGGTTGGATACATAAGTGGATAAAAAGGGTAGACTCCATACTGCTTTAAATATAGGTACCGGGTAAATTTATTCTGCATTTTCTCAACCATGAGAGAATACTTAGATTCATGTGGATTCCATATGATAGTACTAGTTTCCAAACTGCTCCTAACTAATGTGTTGTACAGTGACTTCACCACTATAACGTTATTAAAATCCCGGGATTCCCGTATTACAAATCCTAGAATTTTAAAAGCTTTCTTGCACAACTGTACGATATGAGCACGAAACGATAATTCCTGAGAGAATAATACGCCAAGATCACGAACCGATGTAAACCGTGGTATGACACCCCCTTCCATTCGATATACGTTATGTCGTGGCACCACTGCCCGTGTGAAAGACATCACGTTGCACTTGGACACATTCAAGAGAAGCCTGTTTTCAACACTCCACTCTACCACACGATCAATATCACGCTGTAGTCGTTCGCAATCCGACTCATTGGTAATCCGCAAAAACAATTTCAGGTCGTCCGCAAAAAGTAGCCAACCCGCGTCTTTGATAACTTCAGGGAGATCATTTATCATAATAATAAATTCCAACGGACCCAAATTACTCCCCTGACTAACTCCTGTAAGAGTACTATACGAGTTTGAGGTATAGCCAGCGTATTCCACAATTTGCTTCCTATTTCCTAAATAACTGGAAAAAAACTGTAATAGGTCTGGAGTGAAACCTGCCATCGCGAATTTGCTTAACAGTACGTCATTGTCTACGCTATCGAAAGCTTTTCTGAAGTCGAAGTACGCGACATCCAGCTGGGCACCTGCCTCAGAGTTAAGCACTGACGTGGCATGATTCATAAAGCACATCAAGTTGGAATTTGTGCTGCGACCCGTTCGAAAGCCATGCTGTGCATCGTTGAGTTGCGTACTCACCTGCGAATAAATGCAAGAACACAACGCGGACTCAAAGACTTTCGCGAATGCTGACAATACAGCCACAGGTCTGTATCCACCGATTTCTGAGCCAGGAGCCCCCTTAGGCACAGGAGTAACCCTGGTTAACTTCCAACCATCTGGATACAATCGTTCTCTCAAACAGACATTGAACAAATGACAGAGAGGACGAGCCAATAAAAAGTTATTTATGGCAACTTTTTAACAAAAAAAAAAACCCACTTCAAAATTCAATACGATATTGAAACCACTAAAATGAAAATAATAACTTTATTTATGAAGTCGGGCGGGGTCCACAAATATAACTCGTTGGTGACGCATGAACTATGGTTGGGGCATACCTCGCCCGCTATTTTTTTTTGTTAAAAAGATTTTATTTTTTTCTTATTAGTTTAAATAAATGTTAGAACGTTTCCCAACTTGGCATCCGTATCTAACACAAAAAATAATTCTTAGAATCGAAACTATTAAGACATCATCTAGGTAAGCGCAGTCAAATTAAACCTGTTTATTGAAGCTGGTTAAAAAACTATTCAATCAAATGTAATGAAATTTATATGGGACCAATTCAAAAGCATTCCGCACCAGTTAAAAAAAGAATCGTTCAAATCGGTCTACAAATCTCGGAGTAATCGGTGTACATACATGAAAAATTTTTTTAAAATATACGCATCGAATTAAGAACCTCCTCCTTTTTGAAGTCGGTAAAAAGAGTTTTGCACAAGAAAGTCCATTTCTGCATATATAGATAAAGCTTGTATTTTTTAAAACGTATTTCCCAGCTCATGTCAACTTTATTTATGACATACCACTGTAAAGAGTTGGCACGACCTAAATATTTATTTTTAGTTATGGAAAAGTTGAAACTTGTCACGGACATCCCATCTACAATGTAGATTCTGTATAAATAAATCATTGAAATAAAAACTCTATGGAGGTTTTAATATGAACCTGGCAGAGGTAGCTGGAAGTCATCAGATGCGGGTGGTATGTAGTTGAACTTTGTGGAAACCTACGGTGGCTGCCTTCGGCTGATATGATAATAATAACGATCTTACAAGAGCTTGCCTTACTTTTATAAAGGGTAAAGTTTAGACCAAAATTACTCTGTATTTAAACTTGCACTTCACCCATTGAAGAAAATAAAAAATCCCATTTTTAGTTTCACTTTTTAACAGTTTTTAAGGACTTCATTTTCTTAAACTTTCGTGAATTAAATACATGTTTTTAGTTTACCTATAAAATTGCTGTTTTGTACGAAATAAAGTATAGTATTTTCCTTTCTATTTTATTTATTTTAATCAATTTAACCCATGCAATAAATTCGTCTTTGCCAACGCAGTGGCAGTTTACTGATGCCCTTCTTGAAAAAACCAGATGGCCGGCAGGCGACAAACTCTTCAAAGGCATTCTATACTGCATCTCGGGTATTGAATTTTCTTCCCGCCAAAAAGTTATCTAAATTCTGGAAAAAGTCTGTAGGCGCAAGGTCTGGTGAGTACGGTGGATGACGGAGAGCTTCCAACCCCAGCTCTTGTAGCATGGAGACCATCTGTTGTGCAGTATGGAGTCACGCGTTGTTGTGCAGGAGCAGCGGGGACGAGCGATTGGTCAAAGCCGGTTGCAGATGTGAGAGCTTCTCCATCATAGTTTTCAATTCTTCACAGTACACATCTGCAGTAACGCTCATCCCGTTTGGTAAGAAGCTGTGATGAAACTTGTACACCAAGCAGTCACTCACTTTTCTAGGGGCCATTTTTCGTTCAGGGCAATGATTAGGTGCTGAGCCAGAATCTAACCAACTTGCTGAGCGCTTGTGATTGTCAAACAGAACCAGTTATCTTCGCAGGTAACAATGCGGTGCAAAATTCCTTCGTTCATGTGCCGGTTGAGAAGCGTAAGGCAGGCCTCGATGCGCACGTTGCCCTGATGATCGTTAAGTTCGTGGTGCACCCATTTGTCAAGCATTTTTACTTTGCCAATTTGACGCAAATGGACCAATATTATGTTGATGCTCATATTGAAAGCTGCTGCTAATTCAGCCGTAGATTGAGTATCATCAGTTTCCACAATCGCCTTTAATTCGTCATTGTCGACCAAAGTTTTCGGCCCACGGGGTTCATTTTTCAGATCGAAATTTCCAGAATGGATGCGGGCAAACCAATAGCGGGTTGTGCGTTCCTTTGTAGTGTACGCTCCGTAAACGTCGTTTATGTTGCATGCCGCTAGGGTACTCATATTCCATCATTTCTCGAATTTTCAACGTATCCATGACGAAAGAGATTCAAACGTGATGAAAACATTACACTAATCAATACACTTATGTGTGACTGATTTTGAATAATGAAACCATGTTTTTAAATAAAATTAATTTGAAATTAGAAGTCATAGCCAAACAAAAAAATATTTTTATTTGCAATGACCAGTACAGCAGAGTGGCAATTTCATAGGTCTAAAGGTCTATTATTTTGACTAACCTCGACGTTTCGGTCAAGTTGCATTGGCCAATACTCACCACACTTGGCGGGCTTAAACGGCGGGAATGGTTGCTGTTCCACAGAAGGGACGCTGCTGCCAACCCTATGGTTTATAATCCCTTAGTCACCTTTTACGACATCCACGGGAGGAGATGGAGTGGAGCTATTGATAAATCCGAACACCACAGGACTCGTTGCCACTTACCCCCTCTATATGTACGTACGTACGCCCATCATGGGACTGGGTGTATTTTTTTTTAGAAAATACCTTATTCAAAACATATTTCAACACGTTAATATCTTACAATTACGTTTTAAAGTGTTATTTTTGTAACTTCATTATTAATAATATTTATGATAGAAGGTAAACCGGATCATCACCAGAGAGCGTTTCACAGGTTTTCGCTTACGGCCACTGACTATGCATACGGCTAATTTATTTGTCAAATTCGATCCTTAAACGAATTTATTTCTCTTTAAATTCGAAGAAACTTAATAAATCGCTCTTTTCAGACCTTCGAGCTCCTCTTTTACACACCCCCGCACGTGACATAGGTATCCCTTTATATTTCCTATAGATAAGATTGGCTGAATACATCCTTGATCTTCTTTAAGCATTGTGACGAGGGTAAAACATTGTCGGCGAATATAATTTCGTAAGCCATGTAATCGAACTTTAATCTCATTAGCAGGCGATAATGGAAACTCGAGAGACTTCCTTTATGAACACATTTACCGGACGAATTTAATGACAGTATATTGTTCCCAGTTATTATAAATTACATAAGTAGCTCATTTAACGAAGCACACGGTATATAATAATAATAATAATAGTAGTGGTGGCCATTTAGGGGGCCCATCTTGTGAGTGGCGAGTCACCGTCTGCCACAGAATTTCACGATCAAAGTTGAAAGGCAGACGCCGTTGTTCCCGTATTTATTAGTCTTTTTATTCCATGTAACACCCATTGCAATAGACCTTATCGTTATAGTTCCCATCTCATACAATAGCCTTACACCACCGGGGGACAATCCATGACTTCATTTTATAGTGCAGCTATGGAGAGTCCCCGGTTGGTGTCCCATTACATTTTAGATTAAAATTCTCTAAAGGGCCTCTGCGTGTTGGACCTGTGTCCCCGCGTAAGCCTGTCAAAAGACCGGGTTCCCCCTTACAGGGGATATAAACCCGTGAAAAGAGAGACATGTAGATAATAATAATATCATAAGAAAAAAAAAAGTATATTAAGTAGCTTACAGAACGCAGGGCAGTTTGTGGCGAGCTGAATGTGAGTGGCGACACTGCGTACCCGAATGCTCCAGAGAGTCGGTCAGGGCCTCGTCTCCGCTTGCCTTTATTGGTTGGTTGGAGTGGAACCCCATGAGTGCCCGCAGGATTTTCAACTCTGGCTTGCCTTAGTTGGCCGATCAGAGGGGGGCCGCCAGAGCTATATGCTCGGGGGTGGAAGTGTCTAATGGCGTAATAACGGGGAAACCCGCTCCGAGTCTTCGAGACGCGCGATGGTGAAACCGGTGCCGCACCTCTCTACACCCCCATCCGCTCACACCGGTGTTGCTCCTTGTCGCCTGTAGTGGTGGCCATTTAGGGGGCCCATCTTGTGAGTGGCGAGTCACCGTCTGCCACAGAATTTCACTATAAACGTTGAAAGGCAGACGCCGTTTTTTCAGGTTTAGAAGTATATTATCCAATTAGCACCCATTACAATAGACCTAATAATTGTAGTTTCCATCTTATACAATAGTTTTACACCTCCGGGGAAAATCCGAGACTGCATTTCATAGTGTAGCCATGGAGAGTCCCCGGTTAGTGTCCCATTACATTTTAGATTAAATTCTCTAAAGGGCCTCTGCGTGTTGGACCCATGTCCCCGCGTAAGCCTATCAAAAGACCGGGTTCCCCCTTACAGGGGATATAAACCCGTGTAATAGAGAGACATAATAATAATAATAAAAAATAAAAAAGTATACCATAAAAAAAAAAAAAAAAAGTATATTAAGTAGCTTACAGAACGCAGGGCAGTTTGTGGCGAGCTGAATGTGAGTGGCGACACTGCGTACCCGAATGCTCCAGAGAGTCGGTCAGGGCCTCGTCTCCGCTTGCCTTTATTGGTTGGTTGGAGTGGAACCCCATGAGTGCCCGCGGGATTTTCAACTCTGGCTTGCCTTAGTTGGCCGATCAGAGGGGGGCCGCCAGAGCTATATGCTCGGGAGTGGAAGTGTCTAATGGCGTAATAACGGGGAAACCCGCTCCGAGTCTTCGAGACGCGCGATGGTGAAACCGGTGCCGCACCTCTCTACACCCCTAGCCGCTCACACCGGTGTTGCTCCTTGTCGCCTGTAGTGGTGGCCATTTAGGGGGCCCATCTTGTGAGGGGCGAGTCACCGTCTGCCACAGAATTTCACGATCAAAGTTGAAAGGCAGACGCCGTTGTTCCCGTATTTATTAGTCTTTTTATTCCATGTAACACCCATTGCAATAGACCTTATCGTTATAGTTTCCATCTCATACAATAGCCTTACACCACCGGGGACAATCCATGACTTCATTTTATAGTGCAGCCATGGAGAGTCCCCGGTTAGTGTCCCATTACATTTTAGATTAAAATTCTCTAAAGGGCCTCTGCGTGTTGGACCTATGTCCCCGCGTAAGCCTGTCAAAAGACCGGGTTCCCCCTTACAGGGGATATAAACCCGTGAAAAGAGAGACATGTAGATAATAATAATAATGTTATTTATTTTCTCCTCACAATAACAGACCTTACATAAACTATAATTAATATCTATTTTAATACAGGTTTATTCATTAGTCTAGAATATGTGAGGAGCTGGTGTCTGAGTTAGGCATAAAAATGCCTGTATTACAGATCACCAGGTCCCCACCCCATGGAGAAGCAAGAGCATCATTTTTGGTAGTTTAATGGTATCGTAGAACTTTTGACACAATATATTTAATTTTACATATCATATTTATATGTATGTTATATACATGTTGAATAGCCAAATCCAATATACATATTATTCAACTGACTTATATGTACATGCTGCTTGGGTTGGGTTGGGGGTTGGGTGCAAAATCTTAAGGGAATCATAACTTAGACCATTTAGAGCATATTAAGCTAAATTTGTCTTAGACAAAGTCTGTCACATTTTTTTATTTTTGAAACTTATCTTTTTAACAATTAACCCCATTTATTTTCAATGTACATATATATATTTCGTATGGTTAGTGGCCACCCTTGTGTCAGAGTTGTTCAAGCCGCCCAAAGGCCTCAGGCTTGGCTTAACGATTGCTGTCTAATGACAACAACCGGGACCGAAGATTTAACGTGCCCTTCGAAGCACGGAGACGCTCAGTTGAAATACCACTATGCGGTCACCCATCCAGAGACTGACCGCGCCAAGCGTTGCTTAACCTCGCCAATCGTTTACCGATCAGTGAGTGCAACTGGCTATGAGCGCCTATTAGCAATTTTTTTTTTCAATTAATTGCTTATAGTGTCCATAAAAGTTATTATTTTTTATTTATGTAATGTATGATTACTCAAACAATAATTTCCAAGCATCTGTATCATCAGAGAAACAATCTACGCATATATATTCAAGTTTAAGAAACTTTACGAAAATTAAGATTATGTTTTGTTTACGGTATCATAAACAAATTAATCAAATAGCCTCAGTTGTTCAAACCTTTTTAAAAATATGCTTGGTTATTGCCCTTTCTTTTGAGGTATAATCATCAAAATCAACTCTTGGAATTGGGGTGTACAAAGCAAATTGAGAATGAAATATTATATTTTTAAACAAACCAATAAAATTCCTTTTTGTTATAATAATTTATTCATCATTTCATCATCATTTCGGCCGAATGAAGTCCACTGCTGGACACAGGCCTCCCCCAAAGATTATCACACCGACTGATATGGGTGTGTTGTGTGCTTCATTGGGGGGTTTTGCCATAATCGCCACGCTTGGCAGACGGGTTAGCGATCGCAGTTGAGTTGTTAATGTAATCGAAGGACGCTGCTGCCCATCCTCCGGGTAATCCCTTAGTCGACTTTTACGACACCCACGGGAGGAGATGGGGTGGTGGTATTCTGAGCCGGCATTTATTGTTCATGTTCAAAATGTTGACAATGGTTTCTTATACAAGCGCGGGCCCGTCTTCTCACTTTTGTAGTCGTGATTTGTAATTTCATCTCCTCCTTCATGACTCCGTCTGGATTCTTCCTATTAATTCCTCTTTGGTTGATATTTCAACGTTTGTGTAAAAAAGCTCATCGGCCCGTCCCCAAACAAAAAAATCCACAGGAGTTAATCAGGTGATCGATGTGGCCAAGGGATGGGCCCGTCTCTGCCGATCCAGCTCTCTGGGAAACAATTATTTAGATGTTCTCTCGTGATAAGAATCCAATGCGCTGGACAACCATCTTGCTAAAAATCATTGGTCTTCTCAATGCTAATATTGGTATTTCGGCCTCGTCCAGAAGCTCTGGGCGATCGATCATGTTGGAAGAATTCCAACTAAATATTTAATTAGTCATTTCCATTTAAATTATCTGGTACGAAGTGGGGACCAATCAACGTTCGGCCGATAACTCCTGCCCACACATTAACTGAAAATTTCTTTTGGCGACGACACTTGCTTCTTCCTAGTTTACGGTCCAATGATAGAGGTAATGAAAATCTGAAATTTAGACTTGTCGGTCCACAAGATGAATTTTAAAATCCATGCATCTTATATACATACTACGAACATCTCCTGTGTCTCAAAAAACGGTAAATCATATAAAAAAATATTAATATTACCAAAGACAGAAAATCGTTGTATTCATTTTTTAAAGATGATGCATTCAGAGCGTGTGAAGAGAAGGAATTTTTCCATCTTGACGCGCTTAGACTGGCTGTACAGCGAACGGTACCTACTCGTTAAAATATTTTATGTAAGCAATCCTGCATATTTTATAACAAACATGTTGGAGCGAGTTGTTAACTTTATCCAACCATGCTTATAATTAATTTTAGAATATTTTCAACTTGATATTTTAAATACTACTAATGGAGATGAAGAATGTTCTGATATGTTTGATTTATTAAAATCTGATTGAAACATTTTAATAATAAAACACGTTATCGATGACCTGACAAAAATGGTTTGTGTATTAAAAACATGAGCAATGTGGCGTAAAGAGACAATACGTGCGAATTATATAAATATTGGTTGGTGAGGTATGAAATAAAAAAATGTATAACCCAAGTAACAGTGGTCAGTTTTATAATAAGCAATTTCTTCATGACAGCCGACACTCGCAGTGCAATTATTTTTGCAAAGCTTTAATAAATTCTTTAAACAATTTTAGAAGTAATACTAACAGTATTACTTCTAAAATTGCACTGCGAGTGTCGGCTGTCATGAAGAAATTGCTTATTATAAAACTGACCACTGTTACTTGGGTTATACATTTTAATAAGCTGTATGAGTTCAAATTAAATTTTTAAGTCACATGCTAAACACACGAAATTATTTTATAAACCAATTTTGTTTATGTAATCTGTACAAGCATAGCACAGCTGCGGCCCGTCGCCAGTAGGACCGTGTTTACATGGAGAAATGGCTGAATTTCAACTGCAAACAAATACACCACCTAACCGCCCGCGCCCCCACCCGCTCCCCACTGCAAGTGGGTCGTTCAAACTCTACTCCATGAGTTTTTATGACCGCAAATGCTTTAAAATAGACATACCACAAACTATTCAGACTGTAAACGAGAAAAACCGAGCAATAAAATTAAATATGAAGTTGTCGTAGGTATTTGCAAAAAATCTGCGATGCTTTGGTGGGTATGTGTATATGTATGTATATGATATACCTTGCACCAAATTTCTAGTTCGCTCCTAAGATGTTTTCTCCCTCGCATTGTCAAAAAACAGACGTTTAGAGGAACGCGGGGAGCGGGAGCGGTACTATTGCGCAGACTAGGTATAGCAACTTCAGAGGGAACTAGATGTTTGACGCAAGCTACGTGTTGTTTGTCGGTAGGTACAGTAAGCGTTCATAAGTGCAGTAGCACGTTCAGGTTTGTATTTCCCGTCTCTTGCTCGCGCCGCCCGTGCCGAGCCTGTAGTTTTAAACGTCCCCTAATACATAATAAGTAATACCGATCCAGCTGTCCCTAAAACAATAGTTTGTTATCCTCAGCAACGCCCTAAGCCGAGGTCCGTGTCTCGCAGGGGGCGCCCTTAGAGAAAGTTGCTTAGTTTTTAATATTAATTTTACGCCTGGCGGCTTCGCCAAAAATGACCGGTTAAGCAACCACATTTTCCAGAAATGTATGCGTCAAGCCCAACAAAAAAAAGGTTTGTATTGCTGCGAACACACGGTACTGTTCGTAATTGTCTGTACGTGTAACTAGTGTCTCAACACAATACACACCACAGAGTTCGCACTGCTGACACTACATGAGACAAAACTATTTCCGTCGCAGATCTTTGCCAGTTTTATACGATTGCAAAAATTGGCAGTAAATTAATATGTTCCGGTAGTTCCAATTTTGGAACAATAAAAAAGTAATTACAAAACTTTTTTTTGTCTTCTAACAGTTTTAAAAACATATTCAAAAAAGTCCCTTTTCTAATAGTTGGCGTGTCGTCTACCGCGATCCCGGCCAAGTTTTATATTGCTATTGGAATAAAGGGTTGAGAATAAAAAATGCGTAATAAATGTAATAAGTGATAACAAAACAAAAATATTCATTCGTTATAATTACTGACATAAAGTTAACAAACTGCTATAACTATTTATTGGGTATTGGTATTGAGGTTATAGCTTAAGTATTATTTTCTTTACGAAAAGAAGATTGAAACTTAACCTCAAATCATTATGTGATCACGGATATACCGCAATATATTTATAGTATAATAATATTCCTATTTTAGTACTTTGGTTATTTATAATTCAAAATAATTTTCATATAGACATTAAAACAACTATATACTCGTATACACTATGAATAAACCAAATTATATTAAAAAACAAATAAAAAGATACAAAAAGTTATACTTTGCATAATCCCATTATTCTCAACAGTAAAGTTGACGTTGACGCATGTAGCTTGTGACACATGTATGAAACATATTTCGGTTTCTCTTATATTTTTCCATATATACATGAAATGCGACTTCAACTGCTCAATACGCCTTTCATCCCGTGCTTCCCACCTTCACACCATCAAACCCCATCAACACGGACTTACAGTAGTCACAATATTTCTCTAAGCTATAAGCAAATTACTAAAACTGATTTTCCGGCACGTTTGGTGCAGTGGCTGATACAGTCGGCTGCTGCACTCCGGGTCGTGGGTTCTATTCCCACACGGAACAAATATTTGTATGATCTGCAGGTAGTTGTTCCGGGTCCAATACACCCATTGTGTGTGGAATTTATGTCTGTAAACGCACCCACGACACAGGAGAAATCCTAGTGTGGGGCAACGTTTTTTAAAGAACAAGAACTTTACTGTTCATTATTTATAATGTTTAAATGATTACTTAAATATTAATCAACATTCATTATTAAAAATTAATAAACTTTGAAATTAACTATCTTTTGTTTTCTTTAAACCTCATGATGAATTTAAAACTTTATTTTAAAGAATAATTTAAGGATCAACAAGTATTTGCCGTGTGGTGCCGGCTCAGAATGCCACCACCCCATCTCCTCCCATGGGTGTCGTAAAAGTCGACTAAGGGATTAGTCGGAGGATGGGCAGCAGCGTCCTTCGAGTACATTAACAACTCAACTGCGATCGCCAACCCACCTGCCAAGCGTGGCGATTATGGCAAAACCCCCCAATGAGCTCAAAACACATCCATATCGGTGGTTGTGATGATCTTTGGGGGAGGCCTGTGTCCAACAGTGGACTTCATTAGGCCGAAATGATGATGATGATGATGAAGTATTTGATTTGTGTAGTTTTACGTTTAATAACATATTTAAATAGTAACACTTACACTCAGTCAGTTTTCATTAGATAAGTATTTGTGTTATAACTATATATTACGCCACTTTTATGCAGCGCAATAACATTCGCCCTCATCATCATCATCGTCATCATCTATTCAGCCGCATAAAGTCCACTGCTCCAACTGTGTCCTATAGGCCCCCCCAAGACACCACAACGACCAGTTTGGGTGTGTTGTGTACTTATTGGGGGTTTTGCCATAATCGCCATGCTTGGCAGGTGGGTTGACGATGCGTTCTCATTCGATTTTTGATTTTGCTTGTATTTTGAAAACAACACTGCTAATAGATTACATGTCATTAACCAACAAATGAACAAACACCGTTCTACTTGATCTAGGTGATTGAATGACTGCATGTCTACCCCACATAAATCGAAGTTTTTGTGGCCTACCTTCTAACTTCTTTTATTTTTTTTTCTTTATTTATTTAGAGGCTTTTGGCCATAACATAACCATGTCAGCCCCATCGTAACACACTTTGTTAGGTAAGAGAGTTGCACACAAACTTATAAATTTTACAAGCCTTAACACTACATGGCTTGGATAGGATACTTTGAAAAGCACCCAAATCTAACTTATTGACATTTAATTCGGCTAGTAAAGTTTCTCTTTCTCTATTATTGCGGACACATTCTACCAACAAATGATGCACATCTTCTACAGTCCCGCAGTGTTCACAATTTGGATTACTAACTTTTTTCATTAAAAAGCCAAACTTACCTTCCAACTTCACTATATAATTTATGCCAATGCGACGAACTGGACAATGAACTAGGTAATTATCATCAAACCACTGCGAGTAATTTTAAAACTCAATAAACTGTCACCATGGGTGAGGCTCAAACCCACCGCTTGCCATTGATCGCGCCCACAACAGTATGTTACCCGCTAAGCTAGCATGTTATTGAAATTATAAACTACAATCAGTTCCACAATAGTGAGTGTGTGTGTCTATCGTATAGAAACTACCTAATTAAGAGAAGGCCGTAAGTCAAACCGAAGTGTCAATCTATCGCTCTGTGAAATTGCTACTGGACTTATGAACGCGACCGTACATGGGTCTTGTGTGAAAGGCATTGGTAAGTTTTTGGGGTTGCGTACGTCCCAATGAAAAAACGGCAATCCGTTATAGGATCACTCGTGTGCCTGTCTGCCTGTTCGTCAGACAGACACGAGTGTGTTTCCATTTATCACAGCCGAATTCTCATGCTCCGAATCTACTGGACCGATTAAGTTGAAATTTGGTACAAATATGAATTTCTGCGACCCAAAGACGGACGTGTAACGTAAATTAATGAACTTTGAATATCCCGGCAACACCTAAGAAAGGCTGAAGGGGCCTACTCAACACACTGTTTGCATGCAGTATCTCTGCCAGATTATATAGTGTGAATGTTTGCAGAGCCGATAAATATCGACAAAAATCGCCGCTTTAAGAAAAGTCGCCGATAAAACTTTTTAAAATTTCGATTAAAGAACTCTTTGGGAAGCTGTAGGTGCATATTTGACACATATGTAATTTGTTTGAATAAATAAGCGGCAATTTAAAAAGTGCGTGTCATGGTGTCGAAATCATTTTGACTAGACAACATTTTCAATCCATTATTTTTTACGACTTGTTGCTGTTTTACCCAGCAAATTTCTATATTAACATATATGATAGACTTCGATTGGTATTTCATGATGAAGCCCCATCTCGTGCCACTGTTTATAACTGGTTTAATAAGTTTAAACAGATCTGGGCAAGTTCGGGCATTGGTGTGACTCAAGTGCAAAACGATCTTACACGAACATTTAGGCGTCAGAAAGCTTTGCACCAGATGGATAGTACCTCATAATTTATCGGAAACGGAAATTGATTTAAAGTTATTTAAGTAAATATATGGAAATGTACCATTTCGCACAAAGTTATCTCCAAAAATACTGAACCCATAATAAGTGTAACAACTCAACTGCAATCGCGACCCCACCTGCCAAATATGGCGATTAAGGCAAAACCTCGCAATGAGCACACAACACACCCAGACAGTTCGTTGTGGCGATCTTTGGGGGAGGCCTGTGTCCAGCAGTGGAGTTTATTCGGCTGAAATGATGAAATAATGAGGAAAATAAGTAATTTCATAACATTTGTATCAAGTTAGCTCATGGCATTTCGTATCCGCAGTTGACTCTGATGCATAGTGTGTGTATGAATATGTGTTTGTGTCAATATTTGCAAGAGGCGAGGACACAAACAACAGCTCACCCCTGGTAAACACGCCTAACTGGGACGCGTGTTATGACTACAACTACGCAACGAGCACCAAGACATTACTAGCTTGTCATTTTACTCGAGTGCTCTTCAATTTTCGATTGATTAATATTATAATCTAGTTATTAATTCTCAATCCGGGTTAACACGATGTTGTAACGCGCGCGTGTTATCATAGTAAAGTCAATTGATTAACGTGGTTCAAGTACAAGTAGTAGTGTCTACCATTTCGTGCCTTATTTTAGACTAGCGGAGCACACTTGCGTTTTCACCCGTAGTTTAATTTAAAAGAAATCCGATTATTTATAAACGATTTAGAGTACTTCGGCGTGGACTGTATTTTGTAGCTTTCATTTTATTTTATGTTCTTTGCCGAATAAATGTTTAATATTCTATTGTGTTCTATTCTAGAGAGTTGACATACTGGATTTCAGTTGAGTATACATATTGGATTTATGGGGTTGGGGTTCATGGGGTTTATTTTTGCGTGGACGCTAATTATTTTTCTAAAAAAAATTTGGCCTTAGTTACTCCTCATAACATCAGATATCTGACAGAAGCCCTGTCAAAATAGGTCACCCCGTTTTGGAGATTAGCTGGAACAAACAGACAGATAGACAGAAAAAATTAAAACAGTTTTTTTTTTGTATGTGTACCGTATATACTTTCATATGTATTTAGTAGAAAGCTGTTATTTTGACATTACAAACAGACACTTCAATTTTATTTATTTGTATAGATGATTTTTAAACTGAAACGTTTTTTGTTGAAAATAAAGAATTGGAGTTGACTTGAATATAGGGATAAGCCTGCGGGGTCTCTTAAATAATGTCATTAAGTAAAGGAAATATGTAACTACCCGGGCATAAAGACTGTTGTTTAACGAGGTTCATATTGTAGTCCAGGTTAGATTATACCGTAGCGCGTGACGCTACCGTGGGACTCTTTAGGGGATCGTTTACAATTCCCCAGGGGGTGACCGCTTTCATCATTTCGGCCGAATGAAGTCCACTGCTGGACACAGGCCTCCCCCAAAGATCACCACAACGACCGATATGGAAGTGTTGTGGGCTCATTGGGGGGTTTTGCCATAATCGCCACGCTTTACAGTCACCTAATGCTAATGTGCCTATAGGTGAGGCACCAGTGGGCGGCTCTAGTGTGATCATACGAGGATCTGAGCCTCCCTTTAGGTGCCGAAGATGACCGCTCCAGTAGTTTTAGCCGGTAGGAGTCTGGCACAACCCTTCGCCCTCCCCCGGGGCGAAGGAAGTCCATATAGAATTTCCACTGGGCACCAAAAAAAATGGTTACATTTTACCAAGTTTTGATCAATTCTTCTTCTTATTTCGTTTGGTTCGTGACCAACCTGGTGTTAGAGTTGTTCGAGCCGCCAACAAGCCTCCAACAACGCTTAACGACTTCCGTCTAATGACAACAACCGGGACCGACGATTTTACGTACCCCCGCAGCACGGAGATACTTAGAAATACCACTATACGGTCTTCCATCCTTTGACTGACCGCGCCAAGCGTTACTTAACCTCACTGCTCGTTTACCGATCAGTGAGTGCAACTGGGTATGAGCGACTTTTGATCAGTTATGGTCCCTCATTCAAAAAGTAGTGTGATACATAAGGGGAAGCTTAAGAGCTAGAAGATATTACAGCCTCCACGCTGGATAGCCAGCTTAGTTAAGCGGGGTCTTTCGTATCAGTGATGGTTCTGGCTGTCACAGACTCACGGTTTCTCTTCATTAAGCCACAGGGCGTACCGCAGACTAACGAGATTGATGGTCGGGAAAGCTAGATGATGTACAAATGTACAAGGTTTTCCTAAGAAAATAAATAACAATAGAAATGTAGATCCAATATCCGTCCGCGGTTTTCTGAAAAAATACACAAGAAAAGATTGTACGTCTCCCTAAAACGTCGGCAACGCATCAGAGCCTCCTCTGGTATAGCGGATGTTCATGGGTGTCATTTCCCGTTTATTGTCTGGATTATTATAGCTCCACTCCATCTCCTCCCGTGGATGTGGTAAAAGACTACGAAGGGACTTTAAACTAGAGGGAAGCGCAGCAGCATCTCTCCGTGGAACTGTTGCCATACTGCGCTCACCAACCCACCTGCCAACTTGGCAGCGTGCCAGCGTGGTGGGTACTGGCAATTTCCCCCCAAAATGACGACGAAATTGTGGAAATCTATGGGGAGAGTTTTTTTCAGCAGTGGACGTCCTTTGACTGACGTGACCTGCATGCTCGTTAGTCGTGATCATCATTTCGGCTGAATGAACTCTACGCTTGGACCTTCCCCAAAGATGGCCACAACGAGCTGTCTGGGTGTGCTGTGTGCTCATTGGGGGTTTAGCCATAATCGCCACGCTTGCCAGGCGGGTTGGCAGTCGCAGTTGAATTTTTAATGTACTCGAAGGACGCTGCTGCCCATCCTCCCATTGTCACCTTTTACGACACCCACGGAATGAGATGGAGTGGTGCTATTCGTAGCCCGCACTGCACGGCGGTAGTCAGCTTAATTATTAAAATAAACTACCTAAAGTATTTAAGTATTTTTTTTACATTGTAATTTAGAAAATGTAAACACATCACCAGTTTTTCGATACCACCGCAAGCTTTTATGAGTACTTATAGTCAATTACGTAACGCGGTTGAACCACTTATAACAAACATTAACTAGCTTGATTTTACTCCACTCGCGTAGAGTACAAATTTTAATAAAATTAATATCCACTCAGCCGTGATTTAATATGAGACGATAATAATATTCCCCATGAAAACCAGAAATACCCTTAATGCAAATATTCATGAAGTACATTTTTCCTTTACAAAAAGTCTGAAAAGCTTTTTCGCCCATAATTTATTCTAGAGACGTGCTCGACACATAAGTCAATAAACTATGTATCCATCTTAGGAGGGCTAGATACAATATTAACTAGAACATTCCCTTTAAATCGTTGTTTATCTCGCTTCTGCAAATCGGGTCGTATCGAGTCCTCTTTTCCAGTTATCTTATTTTAAAATGCAAGCTTTAAATGGCACTGCATTTATTCTTCATCCTTCACCAAAGCGTAATGCAAAGTGATCTCCAGTAGATAAAACGATTACGTCTATCAAAGTAACATCTGCTTTTGGATACGTGACATGATTAAAACATTAAGGCTGCAGACAAGCCTAAATAATCAAATTGTATTCATAGCTTCAAGGCCTACATATGGCTGACTTGAGAACCTACTTCAGTAATGCATACATGCTTTTGGGAGACTTAGTGAGTAGTTTGGTATTTATTGATGCATACGTGATATAGATAGTGGTATATAATATTCATGTTCACGGTAGAGAGGGCATCGGGCGGCGTTAACGTGGCGTGACGGAGTGGCACGGGCTAAGTGCTCGGCTAAATTGCTCGCAACGACTAAACACGCGCCTGAAGCTGCTGAAGTTAGAGGCGGGCCATTAAAATAAGCACGTCACTCGTCGTTCCTTTATTAATTACTCCCTGATTGTGCAAACATTTTCTTTGATCTACTTAACGACTCCACCTGCGTAAGAACGGCAAACTACACCATGTTTCATTGTTAGAAAGCTATTATCGTTTCCCTGTTATTACTTTATTAGGGTTCGTACTGATATAAAAGGCTTTTTGCGTATTAAGGTAGGGGACAACGCTTAATTATATAATCATAGTTTTAACTCTACCGTAAATCCGCTTGTTTCGAAGCCTGAAACGTCAGTCAGCCTAAAAGGTATGTGAATTAATATATGTACAGCCTACTTCTAACGCACATATAAAATCGAATTTGAAAAGGTTCGTTCATCATTATATGGATATGTAGGAATGAATGTGTGATGATAAGCATATTTAATTTTTTCTCGTACGACGAAAGACGATAAAATAATTACTACCTTTGACTGAACCTTTAATGTGGGGTTTTAGTGCGATTAAAAAACCAGTTATCATAAAACAAAAATATCGAAGTTTGATTAACGCTGGTTTAAAAAAATGTACCGCTCAAAATAATTATTGTGATTGTAATGATTATTTTGAGTGCGAATAATTGGTATTTAATTATAAGCTGTATAATTCTGCGATCTTGTACCTATTAGCCGGGATTTAAATTATATAAGCGCTTAAGTACTAATTCTGTAGGTGGCATGCTTGCGTAAGGTACTTATGTAGTAATCAAAATTAATTATCCACTTAAGTCAATTATGTAGGTTTAAGGTACAACGGCACTGGCTTTCAAAGAGACAGGTGAGCCATGACGCAAACGCGCACAGACTAAAGCCGAGATAAATAGTCGCTATTACTCAAG
Organism: Diloba caeruleocephala; assembly: GCA_947459985.1. Classification (NCBI taxonomy): domain Eukaryota; kingdom Metazoa; phylum Arthropoda; class Insecta; order Lepidoptera; family Noctuidae; genus Diloba; species Diloba caeruleocephala. The sequence continues at coordinate 23,341,406 of OX381606.1, read as the reverse complement.
TTAACAAAATGTCAACTTGCTTTCTCTACTTTCAGCTTTTCAAAGTGTAAATTATCCAATTTAGGTCATTCGAGGCTTTTGGGAGTCAAAAGGGTGCTTGGGGTGAACAACATACCATAAACAAGGCGTCCTCTGTACATTTAAATCTACAAGTCACAGATTTCACAGATTCGATGAACTGGTATTGCGTGTCTAAAAGACCTCAGCTCAGCAAATGCTGCATGTAACTGCAGCGCTGATTTTCAGCTGAAGCCATATACTTGATATTAATGACATCTATTTTTTTATCATGTTCAGGTGAACCGTGCTTCTGAGAGAATTAAGCATTTGGTCCCGGTTCTCTGTATATCTACGACAGCCGTTACAGGAAGTCAGAAGCGATCTAAATATATCGATATACCCCTGTAATTGGGTTGTGGAGGTCACATGGCAGTCATTCAGTGCAAAATAAACTTCGTTGCCGAGTCTAAGTTCCCTTTTGTTGCTTTATTCTAGTATCTCATGACTGGTTTTTGTTGAAATACTTTCAATGTACAACTTTTAGTTCTTTACAGTGTTCTTTATTTATAATATAATAGAGCTGGTTCCGATTTGAAGTTAGTTGTTAGGGTAGGCTTGTTTCATTGGCCACTTAGGGATTTTTAAGCCCCGACACCAGTCTTGCACAATTAGTTGTCTATGGTTTTGAAAAATTTGTAAGACTAAATAACCAATTTCATAATTAGTAAGAAGTCGAGTGATTGTTTTCACAGCACGAGTCACAAAGCTTTAGTGCTAAATACTTATACGCTACTGAAGGTTGAAGACGTCTAGGTTCCATAAACTCAAGAAATAGGGCAATGTACATAACGCTATACAGGCTTAAAACAAAATAGTGAACGTATTAAAAGCTCATTCCAGACCCAATTGTAGCCATAACAATATGACGTGCATGAATTATGGATGAATTTAGATATTAGACAAAAAATAAAGCAATTTTTATTGCTAGTCAAATGCTTGACCCAAATTTATTAAAAGTTTTGTATTTAAATCAGATGTAGACTGGAACAAATAAGTAATAAAAAAAAAACTTTAATCGATTGTCATTCTTTTTATTTTGCAAATCCATTACATCAGACCTGACTTCTTTCAGTTTATTTAAGAAAAATATATGTGTTATTTATAATGTAATGATATTTATTTAACTATATTTACAAACAACAATAAAACTATATATATTATATCCCACTTAGAAAAGATTAGTCATCATTGTGATATCGATTATCCGGATTATAAGATTTTCTGACTTTAGTTTTCGGAATATATGGCAATACTATTTGACATCTATCACCTGTCCCTCAATTCTCAAAGTCAATGTTATACATACGCTGTGTGCCTCTAACGTGTCGTGAACGCGTTTTCAATAAGTTTTTGGATGTCTCTAATGATATTAAGTTCTAGTTTGAATCCAAACAATTTATATACTATAAGGATAGGCAAACAGGCACACGAATAAATTATGCAGATCATGCAAATATTTTTCTCTACAGAGGCATGTCTTTTTCAATAGCAATTTGTATTCATTTTCATAACGTGGCGTACTTTTTGATGGATTTTTCTAATATAATCTATATATTATTAATACGTGAAGAAAAAAAAACTATGTTTCCCCTTTTAAGCACATTGTGCGCACGGAGGAGTTTGCGATTTAGCATCGTTAAAGTTCATATGTAGGAGTGGAGAAAGTAAAATCTATGTATAATATGTATTACAAATATATTAAATAAAATTGAAGAATTTAATGAACCATTAATGAACCACGATCGATTTGCGACCTCTGGGCGACCACTAGTTATTATTATTACACATTTAAGTAACTACACACGGACTCATATTTGCAATATTAGACTGTCTACAAAAGTCCATAAAGAATATACTGCCGAGGAGTCATCTATACTCTACACACTATTATTAGATATTCCCGTGAATGTTAGGAGTATAATTTTAATATGTACCTATATTGCGTGTTCGGTGTATTCCCCGGCAAGTGCCGTGCGGTCCTCATCAAGCGTCGTGTGGTCTTCGGCAAGCGTCGTGTGGTCTTCGGCAAGTGTTGTGTGGTCCTCGGCAAGTACAATGTGGTCTCCGGCTTAAAATAGAGCACCTCTCTCCACCCACGAGTGTTATAAAGGGCGACTAAGGGTTGATACCAAGAGGATGGCCAGCAGCACCCTCCCATGTGCTAATAACAACATACTGTTATCACCAATCCACCTGCCAAGCGTCGTGATTATGGCAATATGGCTGTATGACATATATTGGGAGGCCCATGTTTAGCGGTCAACATTTACGAACTGCTGTGTGACCGTTCACTCCTGGGTCTAAAGCACTTAGCACAATGTTTAAACCTCTTTATAGTATATATTATATTTGTTGTAATACTGGCCCCTGTAACACAGATATTGTACCTAGCACGGGAGTCAGGGCCTCACTATTTTGTAATCAATTTAAAAAAAAAAACGTTATATTATTGTTTTAGTATTTACATCATATTTTGCATGCTATTATTTCATAAATCATTGTAACTATTAAAGTTCTGCGGTACTTTGACAGTTGCTGTTAAAGCAATAAGAGTTTTTGACAGGTTTGAAGTTTTAATTAATTTAAGCTCCTTAGGGGTTTCACGGATTGAGAACCCTGTTCACTAATTGCAATATTGCTGAATACAATATATTGAGCAAAAACATTTTGCGTGGCGTGACTCCTTTTTAGCATCATTAATGCTAAAAAGGAGTTTAGAAAGCGGCCGTCCGCGGTTTCGTCAAAGTTATAAATACGGTAATGTAAAACATGGTACACACGGGGCACATTGCTCGTAGGACCGATGGCTGTTGGGGCATAAGGATTATCGAGTGGAGATCGCGCATTGGAAAATGCAGTGTGAGACGACCTCCAACGAGATGGACGGACGACCTGGTGAAGGTCACTGGGAGTCGTTGGATGTGACCGGGTGTTGTAGAAATCTTTGTGAGCCTTAATTCAGCAGTGGAAGTCCTTTAACTTATATAATGATGATGAGAACATGGTAATAAAGTTGTATATAATTTCCTAAAAAGAGGTTCCCAGTTCAACCTCACAGATATGTAAGCAGACGGCATGGTTGGTGCAGTGGCAGATACAGTCGGCTGCTGCGCTCCGCTAGGATACGGGCTAATATAACCTGTTTATCTTTATATACTGGTTATGCATAGTTTTAGTTAAAAGGTATAGATAAGATAAGAATAATACGAGTAATATAAGATAGAAATTCGATAGAGATATTCAATGGAAATATTCATTGAGAAAATACCAAAACGAAAATATTTTTTCTTTTTTTATGACGGGGTGATTGTGGAATTGTGGTCTCATTTGTACAAACTGTTAGGCGATAAAATTTGCATGCCATTACATAAATTTATGCATACCGCAGTATCTCGGTGGGCTATTATTTATATCACTACTACTCACGTAGTAATAATGATAACATTAATTGCCTTAAATGAATTGCCTAAATGTAAATGTTAAAATGAATTTAACAATAATGTAAAAATATATCTACTGATAACCGTTGGCACGAACTCATTATTTAAACAAAGAAGACAGCTCGTACAGATAATAAATAATTAAGATAAAAGACGGAGATAAAATACAGAGCTGCTACTTGGTCTAAACTAAGTTAATCTCATAATTTAAAAGTACCCTTTTACGTTTCTAGAAAAAGCAAAAAAGAGAACATTAGTATACCCAAATTCATCCATCTTAAAACTTCTAATCGCTCTGTCTCCGAGTCGACGTAAAAAGAAACTTTTACGTAGCGACCCACTGTCGGGACAGCACAGTACATATAAAACCGAATATTTAAAGAAAGTTGCTCTACCTTGGAGCAACTTTTAATGAGCAGCTCATTAAGGATTTTTTAACGCATCTTTATTATAACTTCATATATTTTTGGCCTCAGTAGTATTGTTTATTTATTTTATAGCATTTATTTATTTGTTGCCAAGCTACAAAGGCTCACAGATACAATACATATTTACATTAATATGTACACACCTATATGTCACACGTATATTCGACGACGTGTAGCTCTGCAGGCTGGTGTCCCGTAGCCTTCAATGAATTTAGCACACGACACGTTTCCTCCCGAAGGTTACTGTCATAAGGGTGTTTTGACGTGCAGGGACCCACTTCACAAAAGAGTAGAAGTCAATGTTGTAGTATGACTTCAACTTCACTTCGATAAAGCCTCTTGATCATCCTTTTATATGATTTCGGTATCGCCTGGATGATTTTTGCCTGACTGCTTGACTCGTGTCAGCTACGTAAGCACGTCGGGGTGTTGACGCAATTACGTTGGTCGATTTTACTACACCAGGCGAAGTGGGACGACAAGGGCTATGTTGCGCATTGCTTGCAGAAACGGCAGCCGGCAACAAGTCTAGTTTCGCTGACTCACTCATCTGCAAAGTGTTGAATGCCCCACACACGACCTGTATTTATGCCGCTAGCTTCATGTGACCTACATAAGTCAACTGTTTCACTTAAAATTTACTTCAACCAAGCTTTCAGTCATGATGAGTTTAAGCAGTCCAGTGCCGTCAACGTGGTTGAATGTGACAGGAGATAGCTCCCGCATTTCTTTCGCCATGAATTCGCCATTCCATCTTCGGGACGGCATTATTTATGTCCTTACGATTAACACAATCGCAAAATCAATTGCAGTTATTGCAGATTATTAGAATGCTTCTTGCTAATTATCCGGCTTTGCACGAGTAGATACATGCGTAAAGCTAATTTGTCGCGGTACTTACTTATTTTAAAATGTATTTAACCGCGGAATCCCTTAACGATGAACCACAAGACTGACAGAATTGTTAAAAGATCCTAACAGCGATAGCCTCAATCGAGTCCATTTGGTGGTTTTGGAGGAAAAGAAAAACTACACAAAACAACTCTCATTCATATTTATGTAAGTACCTTATAGGGGGGTATATAGCTATTATTTTATTGGTCTGATGTTGTTGCTTTCCCTGAAATTCTGAAGAGCGTTTCATTTAATCATTATCGGTCATTGAAAACATATAAATTTATTATTAATAATTTATCTTCTCATCATATTCAAGTTACTAAGCTCATCCAAATAATAATGTCAATAGAAATCCCTTGTTTAAATTGAAGGCACTTGACATCATTTAGAATAACGAAAGGCTTGTCTAACTAGCTTTCACAATGTGAACATTTGAAATGCTCGAGGCGATAAATAATTACGTGGAGCCGCAGTTCAAAAACCAGGCCGAGATTATTCCTGGCGGGCAAATAGATAGATCTTGACGAGGGTTCCTTGAAGCCAGATTTAAATGTTAATTGGATAATTTTATCGATACTTACCTAATTTTATTGAAGGAATTATAAATAAAACTTTTTTTGTTTGTGTTCGAATTGGGCTTAATCGGTAGCAACCAATGACTTTTTACAAATAGACGCGCCTTGCACGAATATTATTGCACTACAAAACGGTGCGCCAAGCACCATTAGACCGCGTAATAAACAATCAAATGAAATACATTTTTTTCTTTACAATATCGATCTACGTTACGTATTTATTATTTATAAAATAAAACGTCTTTCTCTCTCATAATAGTAGTATACTTTGTGCATCCTATAAACATAGTATGGCTTGATTTTTTCGCTAGATTTTACTGAATTACGCCTATGATTCACGTCAAGCCACGCGATGGTCGGTGCGCGACTAAGTGAGCTCCGGGAAATTACCTTGCTTTCATGTGACCATCGTAGAGCGCAGGCCACGCATCTACACTTATAAAAACAACTTAGGTACCAACTACATAATTTGAATATCACCAACCACTTTAGATATTTGGGGTGAAAGGTAGTTGTATGATTTCAGTTAATTTTGGAAAATAAGGCGAAGTTATTCACAGAAGGTGGAATAAATATGACCAGATACATAAAAAAATTAATACAATCCATAACATTTTGCCGAAGACCGTTCCCTGTTAAACCAAGGTATCCTCCGTATATTTTCCACAACGACCAGTTATATGCTGCCCACAACCGACGACTCCCAGCGACTTTCAGAAGTTCGTCAGTTCATCTCGTTGGAGGCCGGTCCTATTGACTGTGTCCTGTAAATTATTGGGGTGGTAGCTGGATCTCTGCCGGAGACTATTTTTGTTTTTAGAGTTCCGAACGTCTGAAGGAAAAAACGGCGGAACCCTTATACTATCGTGTGTCCGTCTGTCACAACCAATTTGCTCCGAATCTACCGGATTGATTAAATTGAAATTTGGTACACATATGGATTTCTGCGACCCAAACACCTCGTCATATTGACATCACTTCTAGAAACTTAAAGAATAAAGTTTTGTGAATGTAAATGAAATGGAAGTGAAATGGAATGTAATGAAATGGAAGGGCTTCTTGTGATGGTCTAAAATAGATTTATTTTATAATTTATAAATATTTGTTTTAAGTTATTTAAGAAAATAGACGAAAATTTACCATTCGGGGCCACCCATTATCTCCGAAACTACTGCGCCTAAAATTTCGAAAATAATGTAGATTATAGCTCTTTACCTTAAGATTACAGAAGAAGTCTTAAAATAACACGGTAAATGTTTCAATATTGAGCGAACAAACTTACGTTTTCGGTTGGAAGTTGGTCGGCGAAAACATGCTTTTCAACTACGATGTTAAGTTTGTTCTTGGGATAAGTTATGGGTACAAGGCCGAATTCAACAATAGACAATATATTCAGCAATTTCGGAACCCTCTTCACGCGAGGTCAACTCACACTTGTCCGGTTTTTTATTAGCACCTCCTGCCCCACCGTTACCGTGGCCGCTACCATGACCAGGAAAGCGATGCCGTCGGGGACTGAGGGCCGATTGTTTGGTTGCGTCATCATAGGGGGATTTGCCAGTACTCACCACGCTTGGTTGATAAGCGAAGCGTGGGTTCAGATCCACATAAGAGACGCTACAGTCATCCCTCTGGGTTAGTGTCCCTTAGTCACCTTTTAGAACATCCAAGGGAGCAGATGGAGTTGTGCCATACTCTTAGTCCGGACTCCGGACACCATACGGAATCCATATAGATACTGTACAGCAATATTGATTTGGTTACTCTAATGTACTGCTAATGGCATTCACATAATGCTTGTTATAATATTTGTGTCGAAAATAAGTAATGCCCTATTTCTGTTTTCAGTCCCTTCCCGGAAACGATTTAGTAATAATTTGAAGAAACCGTTTTACACTGAAAGGAAAATGACTGCGAAAGGAAATTTGAAAAACATTTCAAGCGTTTAATACTTTGTCTTATTTACGCACGAAGAATATTCAATCAGTCAATCTTTATTATTCATAGTCTGTATATATTTGGTTGCGTTTTGTTATTTTACGACGCGACGTCCTGTCACATTTTTGGCACAAAGCTACAAATAAGAGGCTATTGTCGTGCAAATAATCGAAGCTGACGAAATGACAAAAGGGTCTCGGGGAGCAAAGGAATGGATTTGTGAAAGCCGTCATTCACGGCACGGCTGGTTTTAATAAATAGAGATTATTAGGTGACTGTTTTTCTCTTCTAATGTCTTTTCAATGTTGACTTTTATTGAATAAAGCTTATTGCTGTCTTACTTTTCAACAAGATATTCTCTTGAGAAACGCCATTATAGAACAACAACACATTACAATATATAATATAAGGAAGTACAAAGACAAACATTTAACTTAGTTATCAGTTATTTATAATAAAGCAAATTGAATGAAATGCTTTCAATAGTCCATTTTGATCCAAGAAACTCTTTTATTTTATGATAATGTTGGCTGTGGAAACACTGGCTCTTCTCTTTAATTAGATCTTTCCTCTTTATGTTTTTATTTTCCGTCTGACTGAGTTCGTATTCCAATTTTGAAATTGGAGGAACTCGAGTTATAAGGAACCGAATGCAATCGCTTACTACTGTAATAAATTGTTTAAACTCTTTGTTTATTCAGTTGTTTAAATATAGTTTCATACAAATTGATTTATTTTATTCGCTTTTTGTTGATTTAATTAACGGAACAAACATAAGTATGTAATATTTGTGTCTATAACAGCATGCATAGCATATACACACTTCTCATCGGGGAAAGACTACACTTTAAAAGTCGCAAGTCCGGTCCCATATGCAGTACTTCTGCCTTTTATGAGTGGGAGCACCTATGACCTTTCAGCTACACCAAAGTGCAGTTAGGATTGTCGGTGACCCCAACCTCACAAGCCGCCTGGAACCCCTAATTCTGAGGATAGACTTAGCCACCCTGTGTGTGTGTTCTACCGTTTGTACAAGCAAAGTGTTCTAAGGAATTGTTTGATATGATGCCAACGGCCACTTTCTACCATCGCACCTCTCGCCATCAACGTTTTTATTCATCATCATTCATATCGGCCATAGAACGTCCACTGCTGAAAAAGGCTTCGCCCATAGATTACCACAATTATGTCGTAATTTGGGGGGACTTTACCAGTACGCGCCGCGCTTGGTTGGTGAGCGCAGAATGGCTACGGTTCCACAGAAGGGATGCTGCTGCCCATAACTTTGGTTTAAAGTCCCTTAGTCAGTTCTTACGGCAGCCATGGCAGAAGATGGAATGGTGCTATATTACTAATCCGGACACCACATGGATTTATAATATTGAAAGCAAAAAAATATTTTGACCATCTTAACGTCGTACGGTAGAGATAGCTGATCACGATAAGACACCTCATTTTACAATTTCCTTATTTTTCTCTTACTTTGTATTTTACATGAACATTGTATACAATACAGAGATTTGGCCATGCTTTCAAAAGTTGATATTAAACTCCAAGTAGAATTAACTTGGCGTTTTCCCAAGTATGAGTGGATCCTAGTGGAATAAGTATTCTGACATTTATGATTAAAAAGTATTGGTCTATTATCCGGTCGACTCCTGCAAGTCCCGAGCTACCCACGACCCTCCTTCACAGTTTCTCTTACATGTTTCGAGACGCTTAAGTGAGATTACTCTTTTTAAGCATATCATATCATAAGTGATTTTCTTATGTAAACATGTGTGCGTGAATTAATTGGAGGCGCCAAGTAATGTACTTAGGTTATTATATAGTTACACATTTATTAGAGGTTAAGATATCTTTTAAAACCCTTTAAAAGCTTTGATTTCTTATATAGGATAGATTAGATCGATGAAAGTGTTTAAATACGACACGGTTGGTGCAATGGCTGATACAGTTGGCAGTTGGGCTCCGGCTCAGGGGTTCAATTCCCGAACGGAACAAATATTTGTACGAGCTGCAGGTGGTTGTTCTGGTTCTGGGTTTATTGTGGAATTTGTGTCGGCAAACGCACCCACGACGCAGGAGAATCCTAAGAAGGGGACAACTACTTCCTAAAAAAAAAATTGGTACGTGTGAACAGGTATACAGTCGTGATAGAATAGCTTATAGTCGATAATGTAACATTATAGAACAAATATTTATCGAATGTGTTTGAAAACATAAATTATGTTGAATCTTTACAGTATTATTGATTATGTGTTAAATAACAGTTTTAAAGCTACTTTTGGGTAAACAGGTAGTAATTAGTCATACAACACATCCCGTGTTGTAAACATTGAATTTTAATACTTAGTATACAGGAGCATATCGGGTATAACCGTATTTTCAAATGCAAATAAATCAAAATGGGTAACGCCCCTCTCGAAGGCCAAGGTTTCATAGTAGCTAGCCTAGACTTAAATTAATTTTATTTTTATTTTCTTTGATTGGAAAACACAAAGTTTTTAATTGGACAGCCAACTACAGATAATGAATGTTACTACATAATTTAAAAGTTTTATGTGATAAAAGATAGAATAAAATAACTATGAATCGATGTTAAAGCATGTACTATCCGGCTGCCATTGTAATAAGAAGTAGCTTTGCAAGAATAAACTAAGAAATACTCCGCAGTAATTAATGTTTTATACAAGAGTCGACAACCGTCCACCAGTCAAGTATGCTTGTGGTACGATTCATACTTTATTTATGAGTACCCTGCACAATATGAGTTGGTGTAAAATCGATAGAAAAATATGCTAAATATGACAGTATTCCCGAAACATATCTGTGGGTTATCTGAAGTTGGTTGGATGTGTGTTGTATATAACCGTCACAGGTTCGGCGGTTAAGTGCACTATAAATAATTCAAATATTCCTCGGTGTCAGGTGCGGCTGAGCAAGTATAAGTATTTCACACAGCGTGATTGCTATCTTCACCGTGTGGTCATCATTTCGGTCGAATGAAGTCCACTGCTGGACACAGGCCTCCCCCAAAAATCACCACAACGACCGATATGGGTGAGTTGTGGGCTCATTGGGGGGTTTTGCCATAATCGCCACGCTTGGCAGACGGGTTGGCGATCGCAGTTGAGTTGTTAATGTACTCGAAGGACGCTGCTGCCCATCCTCCGGACAATCTCTTAGTCGACTTTTACGAAACCCACGGGAAGAGATGGGGTGGTGGTGCCGTGTGATGCTGGCTAAGAATAGCACCAACCCGTCTCATCCCATGGGTGACATAAAAGGAAATCGGATGGGATTAGCTGGAGGGTGGGCAGTATCGCCATTGGAGTATATTTACAACTGTGATAACCAACCCACTTGCCAAGTTTGGCGATCATGGGAAAACCCCCTAATGAATACACAACACAAACCCAGACCGGTTGTAGTGGTGATCTTTGGGGGTATGTTCAGCAGTGGACGTCCTTGGACGACTGAAATGATGGTTAATTTTAACTGTCATTTAAGCTCTACAATTCTATTACTGGCGGATACCGATATCCCATAGATACATCAGTTCTGTTTAAGGCTTCTAACTGCTCTTGACGCGAGTCTTAAGAGTACAGAAACCGACTAGTACAGACTCTCATGAACGAAAAAGAAAATAAAATAACGTACGAGCCAGCTAAAAGTTTGACATTCATTAGTTAAAGATTTCATTCTGATAGTGTCTGTAAAACTCGTGCCGTATGAATTATTGCAGCACTGATATCGTCTCGCTGCAACACTACGCTTAAGCCGGAACGCAAACCCAATTATTGGGCCACTTACATGGAGCATTCCACAACTCGGTGTATTCTCGAGTGGGGCTCGCCGCGGCATGCATTGCGCTGAGCGGGCGTACCGTCGCTCTACGTTGATTGATTTTGTATTTTTAGTATAGCCTACATTGAAAATGGAAAACTCTGTTTCATAAAATGGCAACCCCTCTGGAGCAGTCCTTATCCAACAATGAATAGAATAGAATAGAATAGAAAACTTTTTATTCAACACACGACATAGTTGACAGCACATAATAAAAAATAAACAAAAACACATGAAAAATCAGTGCGCTGACGAACATGCCCATGCCGAAAAGGTTACCAACTCAGCATGTGCTGGGCGGAACACCCAGCGCTGATTTTCAGTTGGCACCCCGCAGTGACACACGGACGAAGGTAAGTAATAATTAATGATAAGTATACTATACTATAAATAATAAAAAATAAAAAAATGTAAATAAATAGGAATTTTGGTACTTCGTAAACATATATAAATTATAAATTGAGTCGCATCTACTAATAGATGGATTATTTGTTTCCGGTACATGCGATGTGAAGCGGTTATCAGTTATTCTGTATCATTTGTGATTTGACTACTAACGTTTTGTTTGTACTTGGTTTTCTTCCCAACTTACTAAATTACATTCATATTGTGTATTTTCGTCAAATGTTTAAATTCAATAGATTATATCGAAACGAGGATGAAATATAGATACACAACGCAGGGGCTTATGCAATAAACAGCGTACCTACCCACTACCAGGCAAAGGAATTTCTGTACAAATACATAATACATTAAATTAAGTATTAATTAGATAAATGACTAAATCAATAAATTAGGCATCAATAGACTCCAAACAATAAAATAATAATAAGATAATAACGATAATAACGAAGATAATAACGAACAAACGTAATCTTGGCAGGCAGATTAAATCAAAATCCTCGCGCTTTAGATACAAAAAAAATCTTAAAGGAGATCTATTAATGAGCTTGCAGAGCAGGTTCTGGTGATCTGTATGTATTTGAATGGTGACACCGACAGCGTACCCTAATGCCCCAGAGACTCGGTCACGGAATCGTCTCCAGCTTGCCTTTATTGGCTGGCAGGAGTGGACCCCATGAGTGTCCGCACTCTCAAATCTAGCTTACCTTAATCGTCCGATGGGCCGCCAAAGCAATATGCTCGGCAGTGGAAGTGCCTAACAACGTTCTAACAGGGAAAGCCACTCCGTGTTTTCGACACGCAAGATTGTGTAACCGGTGCCGCATCTGTCGCCGCGCAAGCGTATCCCGATGTTGCTCCCTGTCACCTGTAGGGGCTGCCGCTTAGGGTTAACCATCTTGTTAGTAGCGAGTCACCGTCTGCCTCAGATTTTCACTTAACGGTGGAAAGGCAGACGTCGTTGTTTCTGTTAAGTAATTTTTTAGTGCATATAACAACATCGCTATATACCTTATCATTGTATATTCTATCAGGTATGGTAGTCCTACACCATCGGGGACAATTCATTACACTATTTCTATAGTGCGACCATGGAAAGTCCCCGGTTAGTGACCAAGTACGTTCTAGATAAAAAATTACAGATCGATAGACAGGCCAGATTAAATGAATGGACCCAGAAGGTGTTGCACAGACAACACCTACACTATTTGAATCACCCCACCGTCGACAAGACAAAGTCGAACGATAAGCTCAAACATGGAGAATAGTTCTCCAAACCTGAAGGATTTATAAGACCGAGTCATCATCATCATATCAGCCGAAGGACGTCCACTGCTGAACAAAGGCCTCCCTATTGATTTTTATAATTGTATCGACATTTTGGGGGGAATTTGCCAATACTCACACACTTGGCAAACGGGTTGGTGACCGCAGTATGGCTACTGTTCACAGAAGGGATGCTGCATCCTTCCGATTTAAAGTCCGGACATCATACTTACAGTTACAACAAGTAAATCTAGGGAGGAGGAGGAACTTCCACTCACATGGTCTGCATAAAGTTATTTTGTATTAATATCGTCTCTTACAAAGTGGTTTAGAAGGATATGTTGCCAATCAAGATACATTCCAGTGGATACTCACAAAACTTTTTTCTTTTTCTTTTATTTTTTAAAAACGTTGCCCCACACTAGGATTTCTCCTGTGTCGTGGGTGCGTTTACAAACACTAATTCCACACACAATACACTCAGACCCGGAACAACTACCTGCACATCGTACAAATATTTGTTCCGTGCGGGAATCGAACCCGGTGCGCAGCAGCCGACTGTATCAGCCACTGCACCAACCGTGCCGTCACTGTATTGTGAAACGACGAAAACATTTTAAGAATTTAATTAATTCGATGCAAATCGAAATTGAAATACTGAAAGACAAGAATTCGTTTGATAGAATTCGATATTATAGGGAATTGACAAAATTAGATATTCTGAATTCATTTAATCAAAGTGTTTACGGGTACTTAAGTACGAACGTGCGTTAGGCGCTCAGATATTTACCTAAGGATTAATCCGGTAACAACGTTGGCGTAGGTAATCCTCTGGGGAGCTAACGCAAAGTGATTTGTGCTTAACACGGGCCGGGATCAGCGTGGTAGGCAGGTAATCACTGCAATTTACATAATGTGAGCCACCGCAGCCTGTAGCGTTCCTGTATCACAGCGGCTGCTGTGACAATTTACTTCTCGATGTTTTCCCATCTAGACGAATATTTAAACATCCTCGCTAAATTACAATATTCCGTGCGGCGTCCGGATTAAGAATATAGCAAAGCTCCATCTCCACCCGTGGATTTCATAAAAGGCCACTCTCAGGGCCTCCAAACCAGGGGGATAGGCAGCAGCGTCTATCTGTTTTAGATGCTACTCAAAATGACGACTCAATTTTTGAACTATACGGGAGAGGCAGTGTTCATTCTTTGGCTGATATGATAATGAAAGTACAATCTCCGCAGTTATTCGAAAAAATGATTAAAAATACAAATAACGTTACTTATGTCGTCAACTTCAATACGTAAAAGCAGTTTTATTTACATTAAAAATAATAGTATAACTTTCGAGTTAACGAGATCCCCTATACGATTTACTAAGAAAGATTCTTATTAGATATTATTAGTTATTCCATTTTGGCGTAGCAAACTAAACGATTTCAGCGGCCACAGGGGAGTAGGAAATGTCAATAAACACTTAATCTCCATTAAGAGAATCGAGTTGGACGCCGATGGTAGGACGACCGATAACTCTGAATAATGGATGAGATGACCCCGAGAAGCGTGTGACCTCTGTACTATATTTTGGTAGGCAAGTGAGTGGCCAATGTGAGCGACAAGATACCGCAGTAAGTATTCGGGGCTCACTAAATGTGAACCTTTTTATGTTTACGTGGTACAAAACGTGCAAATCATCGGTCCTGATAAAAATATACCGACCATTAGTTTCTAGAAACATCTCTTAAAAATACAATGTATCCTTTTTGCTGTAAAAGTTATATCTACTAGGAAACATGTCAGAGTTTTTCTTTATATTTCTTGGAGTGGTTTTCTGAAAGCAAAGAGTGGATATTTATTAGCGTCTATAATTTATATAAAGGTAGATTTTATTTAGGGTTTTAAATTGATATTATGATTTTTTACTCTTGATGCAATCTTACAGTACACAAATTTCTAATTGATGATATGGCTGGCACAATAGCTTCGCGATTGGTTTTCTGCGCCACATGTCGTGGGTTCGAGTAATATGGTAAAAAATAGGCACTAAGTAGATTTACAAAGCGAAAAACTCGGGGTTACGTAGTATATTTATGTATTTCACGTTTTATTGCGATGACGTAAACGTGCCTAGCGAGCTAATACGAGAGGGTGTACCTCTAGAGTATACACCTCACACATGTGTAACGGAAATAATGTGCTAGGTTTAAATATTGTGCTCTAGTGTTATCATACGAGGACCTGGAGCTTCCCTTAGGTGCCGAAGATGACCGCTCCAGTGGTTTTAGCCGGTAGGAGTCCGGCATACCCCTTCGTCCTTCCCCGGGGCGAAGGAAATTAATGATGAATTTCCACTGGGCACCAATAAAAAAAAAAAAAAAAAAAAGGTTTAAATATTGTAGTTCTTCGTGAGTAACAGTACCCCTAGTACGAGTTTCTTTTCACGATCGAAACGTAATAGTAAACTACATAGTTACTGCGTTCGGCGCTACGATTGGCTGAAGAGTATGTTGCGGGCCAATCGCAGCGCCGAACGCGGTAACTATGTAGTTTACTATTACGTTTCGATCGTGAAAAGAAACTCGTACTAGGGGTACTGATCTCGCATGCTCCCTACTTTTTACTATTATAGTTATGTCATTATCTCTCCTTGTGTCGCAAGGTTTTAATTTCAGATATTAACAATAAATACATATCATTTAAATTATCACTAACGGGGATATCTTCCTTGTTCATTATAGATGTTGAGCACCCAATATTACTAGTTGTGCGCGTAGTAAAAGACTAAGAAAGAAGGTAGACAGATTTGTCTGCATATAATCGTTAATTGATGTATGATGCCGGCTAAGAATAGCGCACTAACCCATCTCAACCCCTGGGTGTCGTAAAAGGCAACTATGGTATTAGCCGGAGGATGGGCAGCAGCGTTCTTCGAGTATATTAACAACTCAACTACGAACGCCAACCCGTCTGCCAAGCGTGGTGATTTTCGCAAAACCCCAGTGAGCTCACAATACACCGTCGTTGTGGCGATCTTTGGGCGAGGCTTGTGTCCAGCAGTGGGCTTTATTCGGCTGAATCAATCATATTTTCCATCTACTCGCATACTCCAGTCATCCCGTGATCATTGCACTAGCATAATAATAGCGTCGAAATATCGGGTTATGCAAAACCGTGAAAGATACAACACATACATGGTTTGAAGTTATATAGTTCTACTTTCAATCACTAAACAATAACAATAAACTTATAGAGCAAGTTTACGCCCCATTAATTGCTTATAAGTTCAAACAATTAAATAAAGTATACGCCTGACTTACTTGAGTGTGGGCGGTGCCAATAAAAAGTATAACTTACCTCACCCACTTAGTGTCTGACAACACCATTATAAGATTGTGTTATTTTCACGTTTTCTCAGAAGCTCTACCTGCCGCCTGCGCTTTTATTATCTTTACGGGTTTTCTTTGTACTACTAAACTCCTTATAAATGTCATAAATATTTTCTTGCAGTATTAGGAGACAAGAATTAGGATAAAATGGAAATAAATACTTGTTGTTGGTTTTTTTTTTCCTAATAGGAGTGAATATCTGCTAAATGAAGCTGATATTTTTCTACCAAAGCACCATTCTCAGGGTCTTTGCTCTTGGCAGAATAATAATGATGTTGAATTGCCTATATCCTAAGATCTTCCTCCTCCTTGTGATCCCGGAAAAGAACAGACCAGGTTCTCCACCCGTGGGTATCGTAAAAGGTGACCAAGGGTTGATAATTTGATGGCACGGTTGGTGCAGTGGCTGATACAGTCGGCTGCTGCGCTCCGGGTCGTGGGTTCGATTCCCACAAGGAACAAATATTTGTATGATCTGCAGGTAGTTGTTCCGGGTCTGGGTGTATTGTGTGTGGAATTTATGTCTGTAAACGCACCCACGACACAGGAGAAATCCTAGTGTGCAAGGTTTAAAAAAAGATATCAAGAGGAAGGAAAGGAGGAAACATTTAGTCTAGAATTAGTCAGTACTAATTTTTTACAATAATGTTAATTGAAAGCATAGTACACAAGTTTTCTTTCAGTTCAATTTTATAAAAAATACTTTTAGTCTTGAATTACTCAATACTATTTTTTTTACAATTACATTAATTGAAAGCATAGTATATAAGTTTTCTTTCAGTTCAATTTATATTAAGTTTTCTTTACTGTTTTGTTGACCCGGCTTCATTCTTAAGTCTAAGCAGTTTATTGATCTAACCACCCAACTATTTTGGGGTATTTACTTCGATAGTTCGATGAACACAATTAGAATCAAAGCATCTCTTGAACATATTTAAATGCGTTTATGTCTTGCTTATACAATATAGATCGTTACAGAAACCACCCTACACATAACCGATATCTGACTATGAATAGAACGGATGAATGAATGATGACCATGAATAGAATAAATAGCCATACTTTACATGGTCACATATTTCATCTTCTGATTAGTCAGATAGCTGCGATTCTCCGTGTGTGTGGTGGCCGGATTAAGCATATAGCACAATTCCATCTCATCCCGTGGATGTCACATAAGGCTACTCAGCGACTCTAACCCGGAGCGATCGTCAGCAACGTCCCTTCTGTGAAACGGTAGCCATACTGCGTTCACTAACCGATTGTTGCGCCTGTTGTTCTGACAGCTTTAATTAGTTATTAATTGCACACAATATTTACAGATTTAAACAATACTAAAAAAAAAGTTGATAGCTTTCATACAGTTAGTTCAGCTGTCAGCGTGATCCAATTTTTTTTTTAACTTACCCCACACGACGTTTTCTCTTGTGTCGTGGGTGCGTTTATTGACATGAATTCCACATACAATATACCCAAACCCGGAACACTACTAGGCATGCCTTTTAAGTTCTGTCGTTTCCATATATTCCTACAATTTTGAATTTGGAACACTTCTATATTCGAATGTGTTTAAATTTTGAATCTCAAAACAGTGGAAAGTAATGCTATTGTTTAGTCACAGCGTCGATTGGAATCCCTCAGGTTACGTACGAAAATGACTCTTTCTAAGGAAAATGTTCGTGCAATAATGTTCTACAACTTTAGAAGAGGCCTGCCACGGCTTCAGTGTTTTAAAGAGCTAACATCTGTATTCAGTGATGAAGCCCCATGTCTGCGGACTGTCGAACGCTGGTATTTAGAATTCCAGCGTGGACATAGTAGTGTTAGTGACAAATCTCGCGAAGGACGCCCAAAATCCGCCTTCACTGAAGATAACATCATTGCTGTGAGACAACTAATTCT
Organism: Diloba caeruleocephala; assembly: GCA_947459985.1. Taxonomy (NCBI): domain Eukaryota; kingdom Metazoa; phylum Arthropoda; class Insecta; order Lepidoptera; family Noctuidae; genus Diloba; species Diloba caeruleocephala. The sequence continues at coordinate 23,323,264 of OX381606.1, read as the reverse complement.
CGAAGATTGTCATGTGACGTATCGAGAGATAGAGGCTCTATTAGGCATCTCAGGGACAACCATTCAGAAGATCTTGCATGAAGCGCTTGGTGTGAGAAAGCTAGTTTGTCGTTGGATACCGCATCGGCTTTCCGACGATCACAAGGCGGCCCGCGTCAGATGGTGTAAGAAAACTCAAACTGAAAACTGCAAAGAATCAACCGAGGAGAGTCAAATCACGTCTACGACATCATCAGTGGTGACGAATTTTGGATCTATGCCTACGATCCTGATTCCAAACAACAATCTACAATCTGGGTCTTTCAAGACGAGCCAAAGCCGACTAAAGTTGTTCGTTCTCGAAGCACTTCAAAGAAGATGGTGGCCATGTTGCGACTATTGCACTTGAAGATCGTAGAACTGTTAACGCAGAGTGGTATACCACAGTTTTTTTTATCACAAGTTATAGCCGAACTTCGAAAAACTAACTCAAAGCGACGCATCATCCTGCACCACGACAACGCAAGCACACACAGCGCTCGTCAAACGATAGAGTATTTGAAGCAGGAAAAAGTAGAAATTCTTGACCATCCTCCATACAGTCCTGACCTAAGCCCTAACGATTTCTTTACATTTTCTAAAATTAAGAAAAGTCTTCTTGGTCAATGGTTCCAGTCCGGTGAAGAAGCAGTCGCTTTCAAGTCAGCTATTTTGAACACTGGGGTGTCTTTAGAGTGGAATGAATGTTATAATAACTGGTTTGAGCGAATGGAAAAGTGCATTAAGCTACGTGATGAATACTTTGAAAAACAATAAAAAGTACTATAAGGTTCTAGTTGTGTTTTTTTCTTCAAACGACAAAACTTAAAAGGCATGCCTCGCACCTGCAGATCATACAAATATTTGTTCCGTGCGGGAATCGAACCCACGACCCGGAGTGCAGCAGCCGACTGTATCAGCTACTGCACCAACCACGCCGTCTATTTAATTATTAGCTACTTTTATTTAGACTGTAAGGAAGTCTACTGTAAACCTATTGTCTTGAAACAAATAAACTATTATTATTATAATCAGGCGGGTAGTGTAGTGAGTACTAGTAACATTTCCCCAACACGACACCATTGTGGAAATCAATGGGTCAAGCCTTTGCGCTGATATTGAGATATGATGATGAGTTAGATCGCTATTACTGGCGGTCTAAAATATATAGGTAGTCGCATATTCTGACTAGTAAGTTTATTGGAAAACAGTCTTGATGTAGTTTTAGGAGGTGACTACTTTACAGTCACCCTCTCCGAGATGTGCCTATAGGCGTGGCACCAGTGGGCGGCTCTAGTGTGATCATACGAGGACCTGGAGCCTCCCTTAAGTGCCGAAGATGACCGCTCCAGTGGTTTTAGGCGGTAGGAGTCCGGCATACCCCTTCGCAAGAAGTTCATGAAGAATTTCCACTGGGCTCCAAAAAAAAAAAAAAAAGATGTAGTTTCAACACCGTCAAAGGTAATAAAGATTGGTAGTTGTTAGTTGATTGGTTTTCTTAAACCCTTTGTGTAAATAATATGTCAAAGGCAGTTATTAGAATTGGCTTTTCTCGCTACTAAAGTTTGACTACAAAGAATGATTGACACATTAAAGTCCTGTACTTAATAGGCATTTAAGGGTGGTATGCCATCCGTTCAATACCTTTGTCCAATGTCCGTTTGATCAAAGACATTGTATGACTTCATCACATTTTTATATAAAATATATGATAATATAAAACTGTGATGAAGTCATAGTCCGGGTTGTGGGTTCGATTCCCGCACGGAACAAATATTTGTATGATCTGCAGATAGTTGTTCCGGGTCTGGGTGTATTGTATGTGGAATTCATGTCTGTAAACACACCCACGACACAGGAGAAATACTAGTGTGGGGCAACGATTAATAAAAAATAAAACAATTTTTTTTTTAGTTTTATTAGTTTTATTTATCCGGATATTTTTTAAAAGTTACATAGATATAGGTTTCCGAAATAATCCAGATGAAATGCTATTAGGGTAGAGTAACTGTGTTAGCTACGAGTTTCAGCATGAAAGACTTTATTGTATGAATGATGAAGCAAAATATACCCAAACTGAGTTGTGATGAACCTACAATTTTTATTGAAGTTGATAAGTAATATTGATAAGCAGTCTCGAAGAGAAAATTGAGTTTGAGTTTGGCCCTTTAAGAGCAAGCAAGCAAGTTGAGTGAGGTGACGGTAAAGCGCTTCGCAAATATTGACTGCGGTTGAGTGTCTCGAAACTTGCGAATTTTCCCCTGTCTTATATCGATCTAGAACTTCCATATTAATGCCTTCGGGGAAAGTAAAAACTTTTAATAGACTAGACTTTGGCCTCATGGATTTACTGACAAACTTAGTTTTTCGTGTCCTTAAACTTGCTGACACTGGGGATATAAAGTACTATTACAACAATCTGACCTATCTACCAATAACCTGACGTGTGTAACACATTTATCTTCGACTTATTTTCTTTCCCACGTCTAGCACTGACTAGGAACCCAAGAGGGAAACAAACCCTAGCAGTACTAACGGCTAGGGTTTGTGGTTGATGTAATAATTATAGAAATGAAAAAATTATCATTCATAAAATTTTATTAAAAAACCTTATTACATAACCTGGAGACTACATATACAAAAAATAATACAAAGAGTTACTACTACATGATTTTTGTTCACGAGATCGTATAGTGTTCATCCAAGTTCTTTGATCTAGTTTTCTGACATGTAGTTCGGATCTTTGACATTGTTTCACTTGTGCATAATTACTTACTAATATTTAATTATGTACCTCAAATATAATAAATATAAATTTCACTAAACTAACTCTTACTCTAACATGATATGGTTTGTGAACTTCGTTATGCATTATTAAATTTTTACGAACTAACCTACTATGTAAGTACACCAATTGTTTGAAATGTATATTGTGAGTAAGTTTTTGCTACTCATTCTCTGCTGGTACACAGTGAGTTTTAATATGCATATAAACATTTTGTAATTTGGTAAATATAAATACATGGGTAACCTAAATAGTACAATAATTGTTATTTAAAAACAATTTCATTAAGACACATAGCTATGCTATTCAAACATGAATTGACTAAGTTACAGACTACATAAGTTAGCCTAATCTAAAAAATATTTAAGAAGGTACATTTTTAAATTAAGCGCTACACCTAAACTTAGGTATTTTAATTGATTTTAGAAGTAAATGTATTATGAAACAGTTACGGAACTACTTAGGTATCACTATTGATGTAAATAGGGTAATATAATAATAGTATCCCATACCAACTTAAACATTCAAACCGTTCATGTTTCTGAATATGATTTACAGTCGATTCATCCTTCATAGCCCTAAAATATTGAACGTAATAATCGAAATGGACTACGTGCACCGTGCCGCCCCAATTTATAATGTGACTATGACTCACTAATTCTAATTATGTTGTGTAATGACTTTGTTCAGTCATCACCAGTAACTTCTTAACATGGTAATTAATTGGTATATTACATATTTAACCTAATATGCGAAATGGATTGAATTTATTTCGGATCGGCTGTTGTGGCCTTCGAGACCTGTTGGGTCTATGAACTGGTTCATTAGCTCCGGAAAGCAATGGTGACTGGAATTCATCCATTGTATTAGACGAATTAAAGGGTGAACCAAACTCATCCTGTGTTTCGTCACTGAATGATTCAAAGTTCATTTCGTGAGTTACAATTGGAATCACAGTCGTAGTATAGTTTTTTATATAATTATTTTGGATACTCGCGTTGTTATTCGCTAGTATTGTACTAATGATAGAGATTTCATTGGTCGTTGTTTGTGTATCTTCTGTTGAATTCGTGTATACAGAGGTGTCTATTTTGGAAATAGAAAGAACCTCTTCTCTAGAAATATTAACGACAGGCTCCGATTCTAAATAATGTTCTGTTGTTTCCGTATTCCGCATAATATGCGTAGATGGCAAAATTACGCTTCTGTTGTGAACTTCCTCAGTTGATTCTTTAATGATTATTGGCAGCAAATTGTCTGGGGTACCATCTTGAACAAATGGCACTTTGGTAGTAGTTACAAATGTATTTGGAGTAATAGTTGTATGGCCCTCCGAAATTAAAGTTATTTCTATTACTTCATGATTTAAAGTAATATTTTGTATGTTTTCATCAAATTTCCTAACAGGAATTACATTTTTTGTTAGTTCTGTTGCCTCTACATCTATAAACTTTATCTCCGTCTCATTATTCAAATTATTGTTGTTTATGACTTCCAATTTAGATACATCACCTGTATAATTATTAGAGTAAATAGTTTTCTCTTCCTGTATTTCTGGTTCATCTTTTAAGAAAACAGTAAGATCTATATCAGGTTCTTCAGACAAATTACCTAAAAGTGTCATAGGGGTTGTTTTACTTTGCTTAACTACGATTTCTGTATGGGTAGAAGATAGCTGAGCTGCTTTTTCAAATGGCACCGGTTTTGATTCAATCACTTTATGAGATTTGCTTTTAGTGTCGTAAACTTTTTCATTATATTTTTTTGGCATGCTTGATTTTACTTTATCTCTTTTGGAATCATCCTTATTTTTTATTGTGTATGTCAAGAGTTCCTTATGCAAGGTAACTAATTTTGGAACTTCTGTCGTTAGTTTAATTATGTGACTTTGATTATCATGATCATTTTGTTCATACTGTATACTTTGTTTAGAAAAATGTTGTTCTGCCAGCTGTTGTGCGTGTTTTTCTTGCAAAGACAAAACAGTCATATCGTCACTGATTTTAGCTTTTGCCATTACTAGTGGAGGGACAAAATGGTCTGTTGGTTGAGTAAATATATTTTCAACATTTCCTAGTCGCGCAATTTCTTCATGCAACATTTTGTGCTGCTTGTGTTTTTCATCTTCAATTTTTTCTAGTTGTTCATTTGTTAGATAGTTCTCTCCATTAGCAATTTTTGGGATATAGTTACTGTGTAAATTGTTATCTTGGGCCAAACTTAAATCAAGGGTTTTATCTAAACTAACTTTGTTAAATCTATTGGTGTTTAAAAGTTTATTCGGTGGTTTATGTTCCGTTACAAGATTTATGTCGTGTGCCGTAGATGTGGATGTTATCGTGCTAGACTGATTAATATCATCTTCGTGTTCAGTTGTTATATTTTCTGTAGTGATTTCACTGGTTGTTGTATCTTGATCAGTATATACTACGTCAGTAGTTGCTGGCCATGTATTTCCCAAAGATGTTAAAATGGACGAGCTCGTCATTTCTTCTTCTTCAGCACAAGATAAGTCTTTTAGCAAATCTCCGCGTTTCTGTGAAATATCAAATAACACTTGCAATCTTTTTCTATATAATAGAATCCTACATTGCTTGCAATTAATTTATATATTATCTTACCACATTGCCAGTACACTGGACACGTTTTACGCCCGCCAAGCCACAGTCGGCAGTCAGTTGGACAGCAGCACTTTCCGGCAAGTACAGGATCGTCAATGCTGGTAAGGCACGAACCATGCACCCCTCATTACCTAATGCCCATTGTGGTACTGGGGAATATAATACAATCATATTTAGATAAAACAGTATTCTACCTACCTGAAGTACATAGCTACAATGTTCTACATCCCACAACATCCCAAGCGATCATTTAATAACTTTGTAGTACTCGTACAGTAACAATTTCTCAACTAAACTGCTTAGTTCTGAGCTTGTATTTATCTTAAACAAACCTATTTAACCATAACTACTACGAGTATATACAGTAAGTTTATATAATTTATGTAAATAAGCATAACATATACGTGAAATTTGTAGATATAACGATCACTTATTAATATGGTAAAGCGGTATTAAAGATTTTGCCAATACCGGTACTCCGGTATTTTGGTATTTTCATTTAAAAAGAAATAAAATATATCGTGTTTTGTTTCGTTTTTAATATAATAAAATGAAAATCAACCACTCTTTTATTTTGTGATCAAATATCAGTTATTTTCATAATCATATCAGCCAAAGAACGTCCACTGTTGAACAAAGGCCTCCCACATAAATGTCCACGACGACCAGTTACATGCCGCCCGCATCCCTCAACTCTCAGTGACCTTCACCAGGTCGTCTGTCCATCTCGTTGGAAGTAGTCCCACGCTGCGTTTTCCGATGCGCGGTTTCCATTCGAGAACCTTTTTGCTCCAAACGTGCATTTGTTCAGTTCTACAACCAATGTGCCCCACCCATTGTCAATTCAGCATACTAATCCTTTGAGCTATGTCGGCAACTTTAGTTCTTCTACGGATGTCCTCATTGATTGACTGATTAAATCTCTTAGAGAAATACCAGGCATAGCCCTCTCCATAACTCGTCATGTGACCTTGATGAGCTTTCGTATGAGGCCCATAGTGAGTGACAACGTCTCTGTGCTATATGTTATCAGTAGTAATATACTGTTACACACACTTTTATCTTGAGAGATTGCATTATTATTGGCGAAAAGACGTTGCGAAGTTTCTCGAACGCTGCCCACCCGAGTCGCATTCGCCGATTGACCTCTTTCCTGAATTTGGACCTACCTGAACAGGACGGTTTGTCCCAAATAGACTTACAGAGCTCCCAACGGATTTTACCGGATGGGTATGACATGGGCGTTTGACATAACTTTCGTCTTGGACATGTTCAAGGCTCTGTTGGGCAACGTGGCTGAGCTCTGGCAGTGATTCTGCGATGATGTACGATGTCATCGGCAATTCGAAGGTGAGTGATATACTTGCCATTGATGTTAATGCCGAATCATTTCCCCTCTAGTAGCTTGAAATCATCTTCCTTTGCAGTGGTAAACAGTTTCGGGGAAATTACATCCCCCCGTCTGATACATCTCTAGTGGAATTTCCCCTGTTACCATGTATTTGGGCTGACATGGCGGCACTTTAACAGTTCACTGTAGCGAGCGATAGTCAATGTACCGCCCAGGTTTCGATCGAAATGAAGACTTTCTCACAGTCCACAAATGCTAAATTAGGGGCATTATACTCCTCAGTCTTCTGTGTAACCTGCGGCAGCGTGAGAATGTGGTCTATATTACTAAAACCTTTTCAGAAATGGCTTGTTCGGGAGGCTGGAAGCCCTCAAGCGTTGGCGGGAGAGACGGTCGTGATGTCCCTTGAAAGCAGCTTATAAACATGGCTCAGGAGCGACATATGTCTATAATTTCTCACCAGGGTGTTATCACCCTTTTTGAAGAAGAGTACCACCTCGCCTCTGTTCCATGCTTGCGGTGTTGTGCCCTCAAGTAAAACGGAATTGAATAGCATCTGAAGGAATTTAAGTACCGGTGGTCCATTGACCCGGTCTGTTATTTTCAATCAAGCTAGTTCAATACCATCCTAATCTCATACACGCTGATGTCTGGTATATCTTCGGTATAGTGTTGAGTTATTTTGGCTCACGGGTCTGTGTCAGAGTTAATGGCAGGTATTAGTTATCGAACTTCTCAATCTCTCTCAAAATCACAGGCTTGGGCACACGATACGACGGTGAGCTGAGAGTCGGGCAATTTGGGTATGGGAAACGAAACTTCAGAGGACAGAGGCTGACCAACTATTTGGAAAAGGAAGAACTAACTCCTTTTCGCAGTACATTTACAAAAATGTTTTAGATGTACATTTTTCAAACAAATATTCACGTTTTGAATTTATGACGAACTCGGCAATATAAGTGAGCGAGACTGTTACTTGTAAGTGTAAGTGTAGCGTTATTGCGTCGGATTGAGTAAGAGCTCGCAATCCGATCAAAGTGTGTGTGTGTGTGTAAATAAAATTTAATGGCGCAGGTCGCCTTAACGGAATGGCAACGTTTCATTATCATCATCATCATTTCAGCCGAAATACTTTCACTGCAGAACATAGGCCTCCCCCATAGATCATCACAACGACCTGTATGGGTTTGTGTTATGTACTTATTGGAGGATTCTTGCATAATACCCACACTTGGTAGGCGGGTTGGCGATCGCAGTTGAGTTTTAAATGTACTCGAAGGATGCTGCTGCCCATCCTCCGGCTAATTCCATAGTCGCATCTTACGACACCCACGAGATGAGATGGTGCTATTCTTAGCCGTTGCATACATCGCACAAATATGTTTGAATGTGTGCTACAAGCAACGTGACTCGTCTAGGCCATTTAAATGCAAATACCAAAAAACTTTTTCAAAACTGGTGGATTGGCGATAGACAATACAGGTATTCAAAAATAGTGATAAAAAATCCGTACCAAGATTCATGTTTAGCAGCGCAGAGCGGCTATGAGGATCGGACAAGGATAGCGAACGAAGTCCTTTGAGGCAGCAACTCTGTTGGCACGCTTTCCGCCTTCCGATATCATGGTGGAGATGGCTGCGTGGGTGACGTGGGTGAGTAGAGGGGGTGACCGCTTTATAGTCTTCCCCTCCGACATGTGCCTTAAGTCGTGGAAATCATAAAGTAAATACTAACCGGGTAGTTCACAAATGAAAGAGGCGACGGTAGGACCTCCACAAGCGCGGGCTTCCCAGCGGTAGTCAGCGGCGGGGTCGGCAGCTGCACAGAGAGGCGCTGCGCTTGCGTCGGGCGCAGAGCTCCAATAGCCATCCCCGCTGAGACCGCGATAGTCACTAGTACAAGATAAAGTACACATCGTATTTTATTCAAGCCAATAATCATTAATGATGAAAAAGCAGGCGACGCCAATGCATTTTTGCATTGTTATATTTGTATAATTAAATATCAATGACAAAGGCGAGGGTCACTGAATGGAGCGGATCCTTTTGCGAGCCATAATCTTTACATGACAGTTCATACAAATCATTATACCTAATAAGTGACATAAATATTGAAATTCAATATAAGAGACCAGCTTCATTACCATTGATACAAAAAAATAGTAAGTATATCATAAGGAGATCCATTAGAAGCATAAAAGCCGCATGGCAGTTTGTGGCGAGCTGTCTGTGAATAGCGAAAATGTATGAGGGAGGCCTCTGTTCAGCAGTAAATGTCCTTTGGCTGATATGATTAATGATGATGAGGTTATCCTTGTCGAGAAAGCTACAAAAGATTCATTGTATGCCATTGATATAAGCTATCAAACAGTCATGTGATCCAAAAATATAAATCACATACACGTCACTAATATTGTGGGACTATACCTGAATGTACTAGAGAGTCGGTCAGGGTCTTGTCTCCGGCTTGCCTATTTGGTTGGAGGAGGAGTGGACCCCATGAATGCATGCAGGATTCTCAATTCTGGCTTGCCTTAGTTGGCCGATAAGAGCCCCGGCCGGTAGAGCTTCATGCATGCATTCCCCGGGTTATATTTTGTATACATCAATACACGTGGCATGCAACCGGTCCTTTAAGGAGTGGCCTCTTTTAATCAGCGGAGGTCTTCTGGTTGTAACGATGATAATAGTGATTGCTTTTAACGTCACTCACGTCCAAGTAAAGTCGCCATCAGGATTACTTCGAATCAGGCCAACCCACACGGCGCTAGAAATATCCAGTTCTTTGAGGTAGGCTCGTACAGCATCGTACTGCGCGGTTGTGTCCACTGCAACAATACATAAGGATATAAGTTGCGGGTATTACAGAGACAGGAAACATCTTGAGTAAAAAACTTAAAAAAAAACACCCGTCTTTTAGAACCCTACAAGATATAAAAATATTAAGACCACTGAAAAGATAAAAGAAACTTTATTTATGAAGGGGCCAGGTATAAAATATAACTTCTCGTTGGTATGCGCGAACCATGGTTAGGTCATACCTGGCTCCACCCGACTTCATCAATAAAGCTTATTTTTAATTTTTAGTTGATATATTATTTTTATCTCGTGTAGAGTTTTTGAAGAGGGTAGTCTTTTTGTTAAAAAGTGTAGTGTGCTCAAACAAATATTTCTGTTTAGTGTAAATAAATGTAAGAACGTTTTCCAATTTGGTATTAGTATTTAACACAAAAAATAAGAATGATTCAAATCGGTTCTATCATCTCGGAGGAATCAAAGCTATTAAGACATCATCTAGACAAGCGCAGACAAATTAAACCTGTTTATTGAAGCTGGTTAAAAATTACTCAATCAAAGGTAATGAAATGTGTATGGGTCCAATTCGAAAGCATTCTGCACCTATTAAAAAAAGAATTGCTCAAATCGGTCTATAAATGTACGAGTAATCACAAAACTAACAAAAAAAAAAACTTACCGAATTGATCTCGTTTATGAAATCGGTAAAAAATAGATATAGGGGGGAAAGTTGGGAGAATATAAATACACCATATAGAACATTGTATGTATACTCATATACATTTCCAAAAAAATCGAATATGCGCTTCAAGGATACTTTTCAAGAGGTTTGCCGCTCTCCGTATTTACTATTGTGTCAATCACTGTCCTTGAGCTATTAAAACTACGTATATAGTACATAATAGCTATTAAGTACTACGTACGTGGTGTATACATATGAGCTATTATGTACTAATTACTACGTGCGTAGTACATAATAGCTCAGTTATCGCAGTGTTATATTTACTGCTGTGCCACCAGAAATAGACGCTTCTCGGTTGAAATAATGAATGATGATGACTTAAATACACTACAACAGGACAGTTAGAATTTTATGTTACGAATAAGGAACATGAAAATTTCATTTGTAGGCGTTATCTAACTTGTTACATCTTTCACTTGCGGTAGAATATCCTCGACTCTGCAAAGAAACAAAGCTGTTCTAAGAGATATCTACTTAATTATGTACATTAAGTAAACTTAAGTAACTGAATCAAGTATCTTTCTTTTGTACCCACTGAATAAACAAGCTGGAATACGAACTTTCTTCTAGAACTCGGCATAAATATGCTTTATTCCAACTGTGTCAAAACACGTAGCCATAATGTACCTATTTTATACGACGAATAACACGTAGACAACATCTTTGTGCTATGAATTTTTAAATTACTTTGTCTATTTTCGTCTATTTACGTAAAGAATATTCAAGAAAGGCTTAGCTAAACCGCCACGTATTTCAGGAAATCGACTCGGAAGCAGAGCTGCTTGAATTACCGCGTTCGTCCGCGATGTTCCATTTAAATGATATCATAAATTTTCTTGCGTCGACCAGCGAGAGCAGCCGGGAGGCGTGCCGCGGTTTATGAAAGACGCCCTGAGTTATACGAAGCTGTCCCAGCTTTTCCTAGAAACGTTCTGGGGGTTGCGGTGGGCTGCCTTAGTTATGCATCCGTGCGCGCTGTCGCGACTCCTATTTACCTAATAGGATTAGTCAACAAGAACAGAAACCAAAAAAAATAGGGCCGTATACATTATAGCGTATTGAACCTTTTAGGTATGTTGCTGCTATTTCCTCCAACAAATTTTCTTTTTTAATGTCCCATTTAGCCTTTTAAGCTATAAACCCAATATCTTAAGCGTTAGATTTATGACGTATCGCACGTTTTGGTTGAACGACAATTGTAAATACATGAAATAATCATTTATTCAAAATAGACTAAATTATTAGTTCTTTTTGAACGTCAACATTAGACAGTACCCATTAAGCCCACCCTTCACCGCTTCCTAGTGATTAAGCTGGGGAGAAGAAAGGGCGCAACGCACTCCCCAGCAACACGTTAGTCTGTTATATACAATATTTATAAATTCATGTACACAAAAAATTCAAAAATTACTAGACTGAAATGTACTTATATGTCAAAAATGTATGTAAATTAAATGTCACAAATATAAATAAGACGTAAAAATACTAACATAAATCACATGTAAAAAAAACTGTATAAATTCAATGTCATTGAAGCTGAACATGAGCTAATGATTTTTTAACCAGTGCTCAGTCACACATACAATATAAATATAAGTAAAGTTCATGAACAACTCCAATTCCAATTCCTTACCCATCAAACCTTCCATATTTTGGTGAACAATATTAAGTATATTTTTGTTATTACGGCTGAAATTTGATGGTATTAAATAATTTCTTACATTATTGCTAGAAATTGACTCTATTGTCTCAAGTTGTAGTTTAAATGAATCGGAACAGATTCATTTAAACTACTACAGTTCAGCTGCTCAGTAGAGGCAGTATTATTAGCCAAATGCTTGGCTGTGTCAAAGATACAAGTAAATTGCTCAATAGAAGCAATGTGTTTAGTAGCCAAATTTTTGGCTGATATGTCAAAATAATATGATAGCGGCACAGCTATCTGTCTTTTATAATATTTTGGAAGATAGTATCTATCTTCAGTCACATACATAAAATTACTAACATTGTTAGAATCAATTAAATGAAATTTGTCACCATATGCCAAAGTGTGTAATGTCAAATTAAGCTTATATCTAATGATATTCTCTTCCTGTGGCAAACTGTTACTGTAAGGGAATGTAAACATCGCTATGTTTTTCAACATTAAGATTAGATATTTTTATATGGGTCTCTAGTAGCCCTTCTTTATTTGTATTACCTCTATTTTCTATAAATATTAATATAGAAGTATCCTGGCTGAATTTAAATTTAATGTTTTTTTGCATATTGTCACCATAGCTCAAACCAGGCATACAGTAATGAGTGACTGATAGTCCCTTGCATTTAATTGATAACAACTGACCCAGATCTTGACCAATTTCATCACTAAATATCGCAACGTTTTTGCTATGGATTTCACATTGATGGGGGTACATTTTCAACACTCTGATTTAGGGAACTATTAGTGATAGAAAGCTGGTCATAGCTTGGTATATTGGTAGTATCACAAGCTGACAATGGACAAGCTGGTGAGAGACCACAGTTTAATGGGCTGTTGTTGGTCAATGGTGGTGAGCGCTCATAGTTGCAAGTACACGAGCCCACCTACATTCTTTCACAACCGCGAATACCTACAACAGAAAAAAAAAAACGTAATTCCTGTCCAGCGAAGGCTCACGTAGTGCAGGTATGATTCGATTATATCACTTTGTGTGGAGTTTCTGTTATGCCTTCCCTGCTCTATTCTTGTTGACGGCACGTAGCTTATGAGACGGGACTTTACGAGACTCGGGAGTTTTTCTCATATACAGTAATCTTATCAAATGATCTTTAGTAGTAAAAAGGGCAACGTTTATAGTCTAGTAAAAAGGGAAACATAAAAGAGTAATTCCTGTTATGGTTTTATCAGAGCAGGAGCTGTTTGTCATTAAAATGCGGGGAATGGGAAAGTAGTCAGGTTGAAAAATTAAGCGAGCTTAAATTAAGCGAGCGAGGTTTAAATGACACCTGATCCCTTCCACAGCTCAAATACTTGTCGAAGCTGCTGAGCTATGTATGCCATTGTAGTCTAAATACCACAGATTTAGAGAAAGCATTTATTAATCTACTACTCTAAAAATTGTAAGACTGATTAATGGAATAAATATTTTCGACTTTTTGAGATGATTTATTAAAATCTGTAACGACGCCTGTCACCTTAGTCATCCTGCGACCACGAACCCTGCAAAGTGTTCGAAACGTCAGGAAAAACAAAAATCTATAATATACGCGATATAATCCGGTTTAAAGTGTTTTATTATGATTTATTAAAAAATCAAAATGTCCTGATATTTTTTTCTAATTACGATACAACTGATAACGAATTTATTCAAATGTACTTGAAATAGCCCGAAGGTTGTGTGTGTAGGTAGTGTGGGGCAACGTCTAACATATGAAAAACCTAAGAAAAAAAAAACTGCATTCAGTGTGGTGTCCGGATTAAGAATATAGCACCACTCCATTTCCTCCCGTGAGTGTCGTAAAAGAGTCGTTTAACCTGTAGACGATATTCGGATGGTTCACCTTTCCTTTTTTTTTTCTATTTCGGTGTATAAACTAAAACAGTACCGTAAAATATTTGTCTAGAGTTTGGCGACGAGGTCGTGGAAAATCAGTAGGTAATGTTAACTCACACTTGATTTAACTTTATTATACGAAACCAAAGTTATAATCTAGATGAGTTACATTTTTACATATAAGCAAATTTATTAGAAAGAAAATAGAAGGAACGAAATATACCTATATTTTTGCAGCAAACGTATTAGGACTACACCATTAATATATGAACATTCGTATCATCATCATCATAATGAGATCCAAAGGAGGTCCACCACTGCTGTACAAAAGCGTTCCTCATAAACGACTAGTTCATGCCGTGTGTTGTAATTTTGGGGGGAATTGGTATTCTGGCTGGTGAGGGAAACTGCTGCCCATCCCTCTGGTTAAGAATCCTTAAGTCGCATTTTACGACATCCGCGGAAGGATATCGAGTGGTGCTTTCATCTTATTTTGGACGCCACACGGACAATGGTTTTATATAACCTTCAGTCATTATGTAGCCCATAGGCCTACACCAGCTTCGCAAGGCCTTTCAGACTATTTTCGTATCCAATTGAGTCGACCTGACATTTTAAACCAATACTCAAATAATGTTCATCCCCAGATCAAAATCCCACAACCATTTATCGCAAGCACAGAACATACATAAATTAGCGTTTCAGTTCCCCAATCGCCAAATTGCTCATTCAGTCCAATGCTATACAATCGCTACTGATTGCCAGCCCATTTCGGATGTCAAATAATACTAGGAAACTATGCCTTACAGGGCTGACATGAGCGGGAAATTTACATTACCGTCGAGTAGAGTGAAGCCGACAAGTCGGTCGTATTCAAATTGACGTCATTAAGTTGGTTACACGCCGCTAAGGTGAAAGCTTTTACTGATAACATTTACCTGAACAAGAATAACCTCTCGAGATTAGCCTCTGGGCCTCTTCATTAGTAAAGACGAATGGAAATTAAAGAGGACAAAAATAAACAGTATATTTCACGTCGCTTTTTGGCTTCAGTACCAGTTCTTTCCAACAACATAGTCATTTCTTTAAGTAAAACTAATTGAATTAGTTTTACCTACCGTATCGATTGACTATGAGTAGCGTCGCTATTGAGCCGAAGAATAAAAGAAAAGACGTTAAGACCGATAAATCCTTTCAGAACTCATAACAAAAGCGGATTAGCTCGGTCTGTAATAACACATTGTGGCATTATCCGTCCGTGAAACCACTTTTTACTCAGAAGTAATTTCTCTACGAGAATGCGAAAAGTAACTTTTAATTAATATTCCCGTCATATTTCATAACCCTTCAGCTGTTTCTCTGTTATTAAACTTTAGAATCACCTCAGTTATTACATCAGTTATTTTTAAACACAATTCCTAAAAACATTCGGTTTTGCAAAATCTTTTTAAGTTTTCCGAACGTGACTCTAACGAGTGAAGGCAATTGAACTGGATAATAGATAAACTAGTAGATAGGGCGCTATTAGTAACATACGTGGTCCTCGAATATTACTAAACTGTACAGAGGCGGACTTAATGTCGACATTAGGCTGATGCAGAGATAAAAAATGGTAGGTTCACAAACTGTGTAGCGACCCCCGGGAAGACGTAGGCGCGCACGTGGTCACGTGCCGCCGTCTGCGTAGCTTAGCGCACAGCGAGGCTTGTGGGGATCCTTTACAGTTTCCTTATTCCTCCCCGAAAAGTGCCTAAGGGGCGACCATTTTTACAGACGCCCTCCATTAGAGGAGTCCCCTTCGCCCTTCCCCGGAGCGAAGGAAGTTCATGTAGATTTTCCACTGGAAACAAATAAAAAAATAAAAAACACAAACAGTGTAATTAACCCTGAGCAGTGAAATAATGAAAGGCAATATATGAATATTCGCAAAACGTTGCTTTTACGTAGTTTACTTTTTTAAAGTAGCAACTGGTAGCCATCCTTGTTTATAAGGTAGCGCATTGCACAGAATAATAGACTGGACAAATAAAGAAGAGTGCATAATGTGAGAGGTGAGAGGGATATTGCAATTGCAAACAGAACGAAGTTTCTGTCATAATTGGAGCATATACTGAAAATGAGAAGTAAGGTAACTAGGGGAAGTACAAGAATCAATCAAGGAGAAACAGGTTGTCAATGCCGTTTGCGCTCTACGCTGGCGGACAGCGAACCATGTTAGAAGCATTCTGTATGGTCATATTTACGTATATTGAAAATGAATAGAATGCATGCATTCTTATCTGTATGAAAAATTCAAATTTACCCAATAATAACGGCCGCGAGTTCGGTCTTTAGTGAGTAAAGATTTTTTCATATTTAGCATTCGATTTGTCAAGTATTTGACAATTGTCACGTACGGTCGGATTGAATTACGAAATTAATGCAGTACGTTTCTATTTTCGCGGTATCATATAATTAGTATAATAATAATTATCTCCTTACAGTTCAACATACTTATATTAGAGGCCAAGTACATCGTACATTGGGTTAGGCGTCTATCATAAATTAAAGGACATCTTAGGGAGCAACATCTTTACATATAAATTGCCAATGAAGATTAACGGTCGTGTCCTATGTATGGGGTGGTATCTATACAGCTATGAAATTAAGTAAATTTCCATAACACGTCTTGGGGTTGATTCTGAGTGTAGAGTAGGTACACAAACGGCTAGGTCGGCTGGCTACGCGCCAGACATCTCCACGCCCGACAACTCAGGAAAACTCCGGGGAACGCCAAGTCAATATTTGTGATACCATTTAAATGTCCCACCACTTGCGACTTACGATATTTTATTGCTAGCTTATCTTTGTTAACTTTTATGGACAATAGACATATGGTTTGTTTTAATTATTCTATGAAGAAGAATTTTTATTGAATGATACCTACAAAATACAAGTCTGTACTGGTAGAACTACTTACATAAACAGATATTCAATTATATGGAGTTCAGTAGAAATACGAATAAGCGTATTCTACTTTAAACAAATTATTATATATATTAGTCGGCCCACATATTTCTGTTGTTTACATTCAAGCTCTAAAGCCTACATGTGATGGGTTTGTAAATACATCATCATCATCATTTCGGCTGAATGAAGTCCACTGCTATGGGTATGTTGTGGGCTCATTGGGGGTATTGCCATAATCACCACGCTTGGCAGACGGGTTGGCGATCGCAGTTGAGTTGTTAATGTACTCGAAGGACGCTGCTGCACATCCTCTGGCTAATCCCTTAGTCATCTTTTACGACACCCACGGGAGGAAATGGAGTGTTAGATTTTTTAATATTATTATATAATTCAACAAATAGACAAAATCAAATGCCTTGTGTGCCATCAATGTATGTACATAGAAGTTTAAATAAATAAATAAATGTACAAAATCGAAAAAGACAGATGGAATAACAAATGATGTAAATATTTAAACAGAAGCAGCGCAAAAAGTCATTTTAGTTAGAAACACTAAAACCAATCCCGCAAGGTTAGAAACCAATCAGTAGTAACCGCCCATCGAAATAACAACGTGGCTTTGTTCTAAGCTGTTTAATATTTAACAATATATCCCCGATGAAATCTCCGATACGGTAAAAGGTCGGATCTCAAAGCTATTAACCCGTTAAGTTAAGCCTCATGCCGTTTATTTCTAATCCTGATCCATAACATGTGAATTTAACGGGATTACGGAACCAGGAAATTTATATTAGATCATGAAGCACCGAGCCCTCCGCAATTTAGCCTCGGGGTTCCCAATAACTACATTTGTCGCTATTTGTAGGTACACAGAGCTCGCCTTGTTTATACTGTTGTACGCTGGATACGACTATGGAGGCAATAACATACTGCCATGGCCAATAACCACTATTTATTTCTGGAACGTGACTTTGAAACGTGATGTAAACTGAAGTCAGGTTATGCCGACTCGAAAAAATCTAATATTAGGTAGGTATGGGTCCGTAGTGTCATTCCGTCCGAGATGTGCCTAAAGGTGTGGCATCAATAGGGGGGCTCTAGTGTGATCTTACGAGGATCTGGAGCCCCCTTCGGGGACGAAGATGACCGCTCTAGTGGTTTTAGCTGGTAGAAATCCGGCATGTCCATTCACCCTTCCTCGGGGCGGGGGAAGTTCATAATGAATTTCCACTGGAAACCAGTAAAAAAAGGTATAGGCCCGTATAGTGTCCTGATTAAGAACATAGCACCACTCCATCTCCTTCCGTTGGATGTCGTAAAAAGCGACTAAGAGTCTCTAAACCAGAGGGACGGGCAGTAGCGTCCCTTCATAGTCATAGTACTTTAATGGTAACTTCTTTTCAGTTTATTTTAAAAAAAAATTGCCCCACATTAGGATTTCTCCCTTGTCGTGGGTGCGTTTACAGTCATAAATTCCACACACAATACACCCAGATCGGAAACTACCTGCAGATCATACAAATATTTGATCATATTGAATATGCGCAGCCGACTGTATCAGCCACTGCACAAACAGTGCCGTTATACGTCAAATTGATACATAAAATACAAAATTAATAAATTACACAGTTAATCAATCATACTTAACCCAATACAATATTCGTTAAGGTATAAAAAATAAAATCAGCTTAAATACCAGTAAAATAATCAATAATACATACGAATCTAGGAAAATAAAATAATAATAATAGGTACAACCAATAATAATGAATAGCCATTATTCGCAAGTTCACTGTCCAAACGGTGGACACACTAGTTAAACACTCGACCTGTACCACATGGCTCATTGGACAGGGAATATTTTAATATTATGTCAATTCAGGTACACACTCGCTATATTTATAGAATGTCTGCACAACTATATTTAAATTTATATTTAAACGAGTTTCTTGTGAGTGAGTTGCAGACGTTTTCTGGCAACCGATTATATACGGCTGGTGCCATTATGTGCACTAGTTTGGACGTCTTCGTTAGCCGCCGCGGAACTGCTTTAGGTCGATGCACGTTCCATGTAGCGCTGCCGCGCCCAACACCGAGCCTTGAGTATCCATCGAGATAGTCTCTGGCATATAATGCTGACTGAAAGCACACCAGATCTGGTACTGTTAATATACCCATGGCTCGATGTGACAGTGCAGATTTTTCTCGTGACACTCGCACTATGGCTCCCACCGCTCTTTTCTGCATTCTGAAGATACGATTCCAGTTAGCAGCACGCCTTCAGAGCCTTCTTCTACGCCATATTGCAGCAGAGAATGTACATACGCAAAGTAACGGGCCCGGACCATGTAGATCGGCATATCGTAGTGGATATACACCACGGTGCAAAGCAAATAATTCCGTCTAAAACGTGGCTAATTCTCTCGCACAGCTAATTTATGTGACCTGAACTGTAACATGAAGTCCCTGAGCAATTGCAATGCGGGGCCTTCGATACCGTAGTGTCGGTATCTTCGGTATCTTAGCCGCGAGTACTGGATGATCCGCGGCGACTCTCTCTGGCCTCGAGAACACGTTTAACTACCTCCCGCGCAACCACAGTCGTAGATCTTCCGCTGCGGTATGCATACTATTTGTCTGTCAGGGTGTAACATTGCGTTAGGTATTCAATAGGCCGGGAACACAAACCGTGCTCTGTGGCACAGTTGCCATTCTATTCTATTGTGCGGCTCTCACGGGCTCAGCATCATCCGAATGCACTTCAACCTTATTGAGTCCATTGTTCTGCCCAAAGCCCTGCACTCCTCCTCCACTGGAAAATTAAGAAGTCCCGTAGGTACCTACTTCGCAATCATACCTGCTTGGAGCCGCTCTAAATCATCAGGCAATGGATAAGCTATTCCTAGATGTTTTGCCCTATGTCTTCCCAGACCATCACAGCTGCACAAAATGTGCAGCATTGACTGTACATACAGAATATGCATGTATCCGTTGTGCTAAGCTTCATCCTATGGAGGTGCTCCTTGGTCGGCACCAACCGACTTGGCATTTCGGCAAGTGGCCTGTCATTGTGCCTATATAGTGCCTTAAATGGGTTTTGGTCAAATTTAATAGGCACAGTAGCCATACTGCGCTCACTAACCCGCCTGCCAAGCGTGGTGAGTATTGGCAAATACGCCTCATAATGATGATATAATAGTGAAAATCAATGGGGGAGGCCTTTGTTCTGCAGTGGACGTATAAACGGCTGATATAATGATGATGGCATGGTGGTGATGATGATAGGTCTTTCAACCTAGCTAGATAGACTCACGAATATAGACAGATTATTATCGAAAGATTTGTGTTAGAAGCTTGTGCATCACTATAATTATTAGAACTGAGAACTGAACTGAGGTGCTCCTAGCTGATCGGTAAACCATCGGGAAATATAGCAACGCTCGGCGCGGTCAGTCTATTTACATCGTCGTCGCATAGTGGCATTTGAACTGAGCGTCTTCGTGCTTTGGAAGGCGCGTAAAATTGAGGGTAGGTTGTAGTCATGACCTCTTGATAATCAAATCATAATGCGTTGATGGCTTTACAGTAGTCATTGGGTACTCAAAAAATAGGTTACCTGGGAAGAAAAGCAGAAGTTTTGATATTAGTAATTTATACAGATTTTCAGGTGCTCTTTGCGAATTCTCACTGTGCCACATAGTATCTTTGCCGCTTGCGCCGCCATTGGGCGGCAAAAAGTGCAACAGTTTTAACAATATAACTCATTTTACCATAAAATAGTTATGTAATCAATTAAAATAGAAAATATATATAGGATAGAGAAAAACTCTAACAATTCGTGTACTGAAAATGGGGGTGATTCGCGGGGTGACTTTGGTCGAATTAGGTCGGTTTCATATGAAGTCGCAAATTGCGTAGATACATCAACTAAAATGGATTTGACAGTTAAGGCAGGTTTATAGGGATGGAAAGATGGATGAGCATCTCGAGCAAGTCAATGATTTGGTAGCTAACGATGCACAGTATCAGAAAAACGTATCACTTACACTATTACATGGTGGTCGAGAAATGAGTTTCTTCGCCAATACATGCGTTGGAGCAGACTTTGCAGTGTTCGAACGCCGAAACTATATAAGGTCTTACTTTATCAACGGAAAATATTTTAGGAGGTAAATTGGTTGCAAAGATGCGGTTTGAAAAAGAAAACATAACATCAACCTTTATTATGTAAATTAATTTAAAAAGAATATTGAATTAATTCGTTTCTAGATGAATAAAAAGCGCAATTCACCACGTAAAAATTGGAGGTGGATAGTTATCACTATTATATATTTCTAAACATACTGCGGTATTGTCACCGAACACGCACACACAATAAGACTAAAACGTGATTGAAAATGTGCCGGTCAAACAAAAATGTGGTTGTTTACTAAACTGTTTGCCCACCAGTGTGTGTTGATACTTGAAATGAATTCTATACCATTCATAGAGCCTAGCTTTAAAATATTTTCTATTATTATCCAATGGTGGTCCAATTTTCAGTCGAGCTAACGTACACTGAATTCTTGTGTATAAATAAAAATCACATACATGAAATGTTTAATTTCGTCTTGACAACAATAAAACATCACACCGCGCCACTATTTCATTGCTTTGCTTGCTCGGCTTTTGCGTTGTGAATACAGTTCCTACCTAACCTAATCTATATGCCACTCACGAAATGGACCATCCACGAATTGGACTAACAACGAATTAGAGGACTTAGACGAAATGAGAATATTGGCCCAATCGCGCCTAAACTGTTGGGAATAGGCCTTTGCCCAACAGTGGAAGTTACAGGCTAATATCTTATTATGGTAAACTTAACGTTTTTAATTCAGAGGTGTAGATGATAAATGAAAAAAATTAAAAATATTTAAATTCACTGAATTGGTTCGTATCTCGCGTTCAATTCTTAATATTCCTGTAGAAGCATTTATTATAGTGGCATGTAGGGAGAACCAAGTTTAGCAGGTACTGAACGCATTTTTTTGCTTATTTTATAACATTAGCTAGTCTTCTGATTTTCAAAATTCTTGCTACTATTTTTAATAATTACGAAAACAAACTTTCACCTCTGAGAAAAAAGAGTAGGAACCAAATCTTCAATTTCTTAAGCTTCTCCAAAAACCCGTCACCGAATATAATTCCTGATTTGTATTTCACATGTCGCTACATAATGTAAATTGCTTCAACTATGCAGCATGACTTGGCGTTCGATTAAACGTGAGATGAGGTCGTCTAGCATCTCCTCGAGTCGTCGAAACACATCGAGTCACGTACATCGATACATCAATACAGCGAACAATTCGAGGCTTCGACGAAGCGAGCTAAGCTCCGAGATCTGTGCTGCTCTTTGATCGTCACGTACGCGATTTTCTTTTATACGCTGATTGGATATTTTATAGCCGAAGATACTTTACAATGACGGCACGGTTGGTGCAGTGGCTGATACAGTCGGCTGCTGCGCACCGGGTTGTGGGTTTAATTCCCGCACGGAACAAATATTTGTACGATCTGCAGGTAGTTGTTCCGGGTCTGGGTGTATTGTGTGTGGGATTTGTGTCTGTAAACGCACCCACGACACAGGAGAAATCCTAGTGTGGGGCATCGTTTTAAAAAAAAACATAAATATAAAAAAAAACATAATCATTTGAGTTTTCAGAGGCACTATTATCTTTTACAAATAAATCATTTTTTTAAATGGACATTCAGTGTTTTTATACTTTGTAAACAGATTAACATCGTTGTAGTTTTTGTATAAAACCTTCCTTTCCGCATATACTTAAAACAGTTACAGTTACTTCAATAACAAAGTATGTATTATGTTTTTAACTATCATTATCAAAATAGGATTGCACTTTCGGCACGTAGGTACTTACATCACATATAAATATTAAAATATTTCTGAGATGCCTATCCTTTGTACATTCCATAACTGATAAATTGTATTCTGGTTTGGAATTAAAACAACTTAACTGAATATATTAAAACTTTCCTCAACGTCATGATAAGAATAGATAATCTATTAAAACTCGTAATGAACACGAAATACGAAACTTCTGAGAATACGTAAGCAGGTTGATATTATGAATACAAGATTACTCTTTTATGCTTAATACATCTATTCAAATAAGTGATTTCATAAAAATGGACCCTAATTTGTCTTACATATTATATACTTACCAACACAGTGAGTTTACCTAAGAGAACCAATATGGGTCCTCTCAACAAAATTTAGATACACAAGGAAGATTTCTTACTTGGTTTCCGTCAAATTACCACCAGACAAAAAGAACAAGAAGAAACTTTTTAATAAACTGAAAGACACAGAGATCTTGTCGGTGTGGTATCTGGATTAAGGACACAGCACCACTCCATCGCCTCCCGTGAATGTCGTAAAAGCGGACAAAGGGATTCTTAACCGAGGGATGGGCAGCAGCGTCCCTTCTTTGGAACAGCAGCCATACTGCGCTCACCAACCCGCCTGCCAAGCGTGGTGAGAACTGACAAATTCTCCCCAAAATGACGACAGTAAATATCTTTATCAACATCTTTGGGAGGCCTTTGTTCAGCGGTGGACGTCATATAGCTGATATGATCATGAAGATTATGATGAAGAAAGATACAAACACTAATAAAAAGTTCACAGAAACATCTTTCTTAATTTACTCCTTACTTTAACTTATTATTACTACTCCTTAGTATACAAAACATATGTGCCTGTGTCTTTAATTATACCAGTATATACCTATCTATACTAATAAATCAAATTGAAGTGTCTGTTTGTAATGTCAAAATAACAGCCTTTTACTAAATGCATATGAAAGTATATACCTACGGTACCTACAACAAAAAAACTAATTTTTACAGGACTTTAACTGGCAGATAGCTAATATTATAAGGAATAACTGAGGCTACTTTTATATTAGAAAAATAATAAGGGTTCCGCACAAAAAAATAAAACCCATGAAATCCAATATATATATACGAGTATATACTCTATGTCAAGTGTCTATGCCAAGTACTCTTAATTATTTATACATGTAAATAATCAATTTTCTTTTCAATTAAACGGCGAGTGAAACCGCGGGTCCCAGCTAGTGTCTTAATAAAACCCCACAAACCCTTGTACGAAAGTAAGTACACGATCAGAAACAATCTTTTCCCCATCCAGCCGAAACAAACTCGCTTTGGGTTACCGACACTTGTTACATAGGTATTTAATTAAACAATTCCAAGTATTTCCGTATCCAAGGGCCAACTTGTGTAGCCGGAGGCGTTCGATCCGAGGTGAAATTAGCTGTTAAACAGGCGCGGTCGGTAGCAGAGTCAGCTTTAATTAATTAAGTGGTAATTCAAACGTCTGGCATTCCTTCGAGGCACTTTACGTTGCCGAGTTACAGTGACCACTTTATCGGAGTACGTGCAAAATTAATGACATTTATTAACTGGTATTAATTGGGCATATCCATGTGTTGTCCGGTGTTTAGAATATAGCCTCAATCCAACTGCTCCCGGGGATGTCGTAAACGGCGACTATGGGGCTCTAAACAGAGAGATGGACAGCAGCGTCCCTTCTGCTTAACAGTAGTCAATCTGCGCTCACCAACCCGCCTGCCAAGCATGGTGAGTATTGGCCAAACCCCCCAAAAAATGACGACACGGCATGTAACCGGTCATCTTATGGGGGAGGCTTTTGTTCAGCTGTGGACATCTTTTGGCTAATATGATGATCTTTACTCTCCTTATGTTGATAAAATGAAGTAATCTTAAATCAACTTCGAGCCCTTAGTATTCGTTTTTCGGGATCCCATAATGAAACGAAATGATTGAAACCGTACAGTAAGTCATTTCCCAAGATAAGGTGTTTTTTTTAAAAATACGTCCTTATATTTTCAGAAAGAAAATAATACGCTTTATAAAGTTGGTAGCTTAGCGTAATAAATCAGGCGTTATCATATTTATGTACTAAGAACTAGAAAACTGCTAGTATCCCTATCTGACCGATTGCGAAGACCTTGTAGGAAGAGATTGTATATTAATACTCTCTAGCCAAGTTATATATAAATGTACGAAATATTTTATGTAACACAAAACTTCCAATTGACCTGGTAGTCGCGACTCACGTGCCGCCATGTGCGCAGCACAGCACGCAGTGATGCTTCGAGGAATCCTTTACGATCTCCAACGATATGTGCCTAAGAGGCGGCCTTTTTAAAGTCGTCTCCCCTGCGCTAGACGACACAAGACCCCAGCCTTGGTTTTAGATGTTAAGTGTCCGGCATGCCCCTCCGCCCTTCCCTGGGACGGAAGATTGTACATGATGTATTTCCACTGGGTAAAAAAAGGATAAGCACATAGATAAGTTACCCCGTATCTGTCGCTTGTTTAAGCGGGTAGGATCAGCCAATTCGCATAGCAAAAATAATCAATAAAAATATCTCCTCAAATACCGCAAACCGCCGCTGTCGACTCCTACATCTAACCACGTTCTGCATATTGTACTTATTACTCGTTTAATTTCAACTTTTCAATTTTAATTGGCATGAGTAGCTCGAAGTAACTACAGATAATTAGATAAGATAAGAACACACACTCTTACCCTAAATATGATTAATGTGTTCTTTGTCCTTAAGGTGTATAACAGAGATGCGTCTGCAACGCACCTGTCTTGAAATTGAATGTAAACACACTCGCTCCCAACACGCCATTTTGTAACGAACATGTATACAGGGGAAAATGGTCTTCTGTGCATATATATTAATTAATATTTGTTTTAGAAGCTTATTTGAACAGAAAATAACGTTCTCTCATAATAACTTTACTTACATGTCTTATACTCAAGATATATATTTGTAATTTATGTAGGTGTATGAAGCTATTACAATGTTTATTGCTAATATATTTTAATCGTGTTCTCAGATGAACAAAACTTTTTCTAGTAAACAAAGTGGAAGCCGCCACATCTATTTATAGGCATGTTGTTATTTTGAAAAGAAAATTCTACTAATGAGGACGGGGGTGCAGTCAGAGAGGGAAGAGGTCGTGTATACTTGCCTTCTGCTGTCGGGAAGTGTTATGTAAATTGGCAGGATTACATTCATCGCGATACATCCTTAAAGCCAAGATCACGCTTGAGGGGATATCGTCGAAAAGGATATTATAATATTTATAATGGAATAACAGCGCTGAACTTTAACGTAATTTATATCCCTTAAAATTTTTACTGGTATGTAATATGGGAATAATATTTAAATTGGCCATGCATTTCTTAGTTTTGTGAAAGTAAATGACCAAACACGGCTGTATGTTATGCAGTAACAACTCAGATATATTTGTCTTAGGAGTGATTTGTGAATGAAAACATCACAGTAAATGATCATAAACTCTCATATCTTATTTACTTTTAGTCCAAGTAGAAAAAGCAAGAAGTCAGAAATAATTTCTTATTTATCGTGCATTAGGTGTTTGCTGATAACTTAGACCGGTAGTAGGGCTTTTATTGCTAGAGTCCGAATTGGTAGAGGTACAACTGCAGTGCCAGATATTCTGCTACCAGGTATTTAAGCTTTAGATATTGGTATGTTCCGGTTTTAAGGGCACTGTAGCTAGTGACATTACGGGGCATTAGTGATTAAATAACTAATAGCTCGAGGTGACAAGCTCAGTGTGGTACTACGCAATACTAGTCCTGGATGGCAATATAATGACTGTGGGTAGGCGTGAAGCTTCTCCCCAGGCGAATGACTAGCTCGTCTCGGCACTAGGTTGTTAAAATGATATGGATTTTTTGTCAATCAATGACAATATATTTTACGCCAAAACTACTTTTTTTCAATTCCTGTCAAAATAATTCAAGAACCATCCATAAAACACTTTTAAACGAATTACATCGCGTATATTATAGAGGTCATTCGTATGTTTTTTCTAAAAAAATGTGGAACGTTTCACGATCTGCGCAAGGATGACACGCAAAATTGTGAAGCGTTCCACAGGTTTAGGAAAAACAGAAATCTATAACATACGCGATGTAATCCGTTTAAAAGAGTTTTATTACAATGTGTAATAATCGCGAATACCTAAGATATTAGTAATATCGTCGAAGGGCCAACCGCGATGCACAAAGCATAACAACGATTCTCAGCGAGTTTGTATTCAAATTATTTTGGGGTTAGAGATCGTTGTTGGAAAACCGTTTAAGGCTTTAAGCCATATTATGTGGACTTCAAAATTCAAAACAAAATGGGTTAAGTAAAAATAAATAAAGTAATGGTTATGTAAAATTATAGGTAATCTATGTATTTTTGGATCGTACTTGTTAAGATTTTTCATTGGATACCAAACACGATATTTTATGCTTTTATTTGGTGGCAGTTTATGTCCACTATAAACGGTCTCATTGAAAATTATGTGACGTCATATAGCCTATAACCTGCGGAATAGGATGACGCTTCCGATGACACCATTTGTCAAAATGCGATGAGTAGTTTAGGCGATGTGAGTGAACAGATGAAATAAATACGTAACCACATACATACATAGAATGGATTAATTAATTTTATTGGCGTACATAAAGCTAACCAATATTGTATGTATTTATAGACGACAGCAATTAAGGGGCACATGTTGTTTGCCTCCTGTGTCCGGTGTCAAGTGTCCGACATGGCGTGGCGTGCCACCCCGCCCTGACCGCGCGACGCCATTTATTACTTACCCAAAAATATACAATATATTTTTAAATAGTGTACCTACATAACCTTAATTGAAACAGCCTTGTTTTGAAAATGTTTGTGTCCGATTACGGATAATGAATGCAATCAAATTAACTTTAGTGAAACGTAAAATGTATCTTTAAAAAGAGAGAATATTTGGAACGGGCCATTTCAATGCACTCTACAGTTATATGGCAGTTTAAAATGTATACAGATATACTCGAAATAGTGCCAAATATTATGCCTACTATAGTATATTATCACTTTGTGAAACAATGCGATACTTATTCATACTATTAATATTCACTGAACATATATATGTAGGTATGTATTTATGTATATTATTTTAATATTTTTAACAATGCCCCACACTAGGATTTCTCCGGTGTCTTGAGTACAATTTACAAGACCAAATCACGGCACGGTTGGTGTAGTGTCTAAGGGAAGAAATTAATAATGGATCTAACCCGACATCTTCAGATTAAAAATGTTGAAATTCATCTGTTGTTGTGTTGCGATCACATTTAACACAAAAAACAGATATATACATAATCCGAAATCCTAATATTTTGGATTAGATCGATTATTAATTTCGGCCGTAAGTGATTAGCTTGCTGAGCCACGGATCACGGGTTCGATCCCCGCACGGAACAAATATTTGTATGATCTACAGATAGCTATTTCGGGTCTGGGTGTATGAGCATGTGCGATTTATGTCTGTAAACTGTCCCATAAATGTCATCAATCGGAATGAAATTCAGATTGTAATTAGTTATTAATACCATTGAAATAATAACAGCTTAAGTATCTATTAATATAATGAATGCTGAATTACAAAGATGGCTCAGCTGCGAGTTGGATCAACAAAGGAACTCCTTACAACAGCTATCTTCACCATGACTTTTCAGAACTGTGAGGAAAGACATTATATTTTAAGGGCGAAATTGTCGGTTAAGTGCTCCATAAATTTTGATGAATATTAAAGTGATACTTAAAATATAAGCACCTTATAGTCGCTAAATTGTATTATATAATTCAGAATCTAAGTAGACAAGCTTTAACCTTATGTATATTTTATGCATTCTACGTCGGATGGCAAAAGTAAAAGGCAAATACTGCGTTTGTTGGATATCAAAACGAATTAATTGAAACACTTACGACTTTGTAAATACAGCGTTTTGCCAATCGATGGCAGCGTTACGTTACGAACGTACGTTACTCCATATTGGAATCCATACGTTACGATAACGATTGCGTTAAACGTCCAAATGTGTCACATATTGCCCATATTGGTCGTATTTCTAACTCTTTGTATTACGATGTAGCTACGACGAATAAGGGCATTTTTTCTGAACCCAATCGCGAGAGAATTGATCGCATAAAAATACGAAATTGCCAACATTTTTTTTCGTCAAATCATTTCGATTCTGAAGCAAACGAAATTAATATTATTGATACATTTTTTTCTATTTTTATTTAAGTAAGTTACCTACCTATATTATATTATAGTTTCCTGTTATAGCTTACTAATTATAATAAGTATTCGATATACAGATATTGTGACATAAACAATATTAGATATGTATTAAAAACTCTGTCCGAACTGTGAAGGTAAAATTCAGTAATAATTTTTTTTTTTTCGCTTGTCAGACGGATTTGTGAGCGTATTATGCATGGCTAATGTTACACAGAAGGGACGCTGCTGCCCCTCCCTCTAGTTTGGAGTCCCTTACTCGCCTTTTACCACATCTCCGGGAGCAGATGGAGTGGTGCTATATTCTTAACCCGGATACCACACGGATTTATCTTTGAAAATATTTTATATGTCCGCAAAAATCTGTACAAGTATTAAA
The DNA here is from genome assembly GCA_947459985.1 of Diloba caeruleocephala. Lineage (NCBI taxonomy): Eukaryota > Metazoa > Arthropoda > Insecta > Lepidoptera > Noctuidae > Diloba > Diloba caeruleocephala. The sequence goes on along the minus strand of OX381606.1, from coordinate 23,293,860 downwards.
AAAGAAGCGATTTTCATGACATCAATACACGGCAAAAACATAAAGTAGTAGTACCTAAATTTAGATTAGCTAAAACGAATAAGTCATTCCTAGGGAATAGTATACGTTTTTATAACAAGCTGCCCAAATCTATTACAGATCTTACCGAGGGAAAGTTTAAAGCCTATATTAAACGCGTTCTTGTTGGAAAAGCTTATTATAAAGCTATATATAGATTACGTTGACGACAGGGATGTTTGGCACTGATTATTTCTGCACATGTGGCTTCCCTGGTACCCTATTGACAAAATATGTGTTTATCTATTAATTATTCTGAATTGCGATGAATGAGGATATAATTCTTGTTAGAATTGATAACTTTTTTATATAGGACATATTATATATGTCGTTTTTGACATGTTAATGTATACAATATGACATTGTTTACAGTTTCATGGCCATATTGCCCTTTATTTTAATATAATTTAGCATCTTCTACATTTTGTAAATGTGAGAACTTCGTTGACTCGCACCTTTGCGTTAATAATTATCAATTTCTGATTGCGTATTACAGAAGCAATATTATTGTGTATATGTATTTTTGTCTATATGGAGTTTCTTGCCGGCTTCTTCTCCATAAGATCAACTTTTTCGAACCGTGCACCTTAACTTTCGACTTTTTTTAAGTGCCTATTAGGGCCTATATGATTTTCTAATACAGGGCTTGAATTTGTAACCTATCACCGCTACAGCGGTCGCGACCGGCAATTTACTGCGCCGATGCAAACGTATTCAAATAATCTGATTGTATTTTGACAATTCGTATTTCTTGTCATTTTATATAGTATCACAAGTTGTAAAGTGCCCGAGGCGCCTGTTGAAAAAGTAAAAGAACGAATCATATTTATGCATTTACGTACACCTACATGCATAAATAAGGATTCTAATACAATTTGCCACATAGTTAGATTATGTAGTGGAATTGGAACTAGAATTATAAAAATAAACACAAAATTTTGCGCATATATGTATATATAGTAGGATAATCGGACAAATCTTTGCAAGACTATAGGACAGAATCTTTGCAAGGGCCCCTATATTTGGAATCTAATAGCTCGCTGTAAGTACCTAGCTCCTTTGCAATCGGCCTAGGATTTCCGCAAACATTCAATTTATCCTACGATATTATATAAGTGAAGTGGGCGGGTAACGACTAGCATTGATTAAATAATTATTAATAATCTGTATATTAATACGTGAATAGAAATCTTTGTACCATTGTTTAAGCACTATGCACACACAGAGCCGTGTGAGGTGTCGCATAGTTAAGTTCATATCCTCTCGCGTGTCAATTGCCTGCAGCTGTGTAGACACAATAGATTTTTAATTGAAATGAGATAACTGAAGGAGGACTGCAGCAAGTTAAAATGTATGTAAAATATCTGTTACAAATACACTAAATGAAATAAAAAAACGGGAAAAGTGCGAGTTGATCTCGCTGGAAGACAAAATGTTATCCGGCATGTTTTTTTTAAACTGATCCATACTTATTTGTTTGAACTAAAATATATAATCTATTGTTGAATTCGGTCTTGTACTAATAATTTATCCCAAGAACAAACTTAACATGAAAAACAACATAATTTCCTATAAATTCCAACTGCAAACGTAAGTTTGTACGCACATTATTGAAAGATTTACCTATTTTAAGACCATAGACTTCTTATAGGTCCCTATATAGCTATTATCTACATTTTTTTTCTAAATTTTAGGCTCAGTAATTTCGGAGATAAGCTGCGGAAAATGGTAAATTTTCGTCTATTTTCTGCAATAACTTTAAAACTATACTTATTTTAAAATGATTAAATTAATATATTTGAGACTTTCACAACAAGCCCTTCCATTTTGCAAAACCAAATTTGAACTTAATCGTTCCAGTAGATTCGGAGAATTATTTATTTTTATTTTTATATTTATATATTATTAAAAAATTCGAAATTGACTGTGACAGACGGGGCAGACATACTGACAGACAAACACACGAGTGATCCTATAAGAGTTCCGCTGTTTTATCCTTCGGTCGTACGGAACCCAAAAAAATGAATTACAGTCGAATTCTGACCCCTGTGGGAGCACTAGTAATAATTAATAAGTAAAGAAGTAAACGAGTGTAATACATTTATGGACATACACACGTTTACACACGTTTTGTTACATTATTCTACGACTAGTAAGCGCGGTTCACCTACAGGAAGGTAGATAGGTAGGTACAAGATGATGGATGACACAATTTATATGGAATTCTTATGGGTATTACTCCCTTTGAAAGCTATCATACCTCACTGTGTGATGGATTGTTCTACATATAAAATTATCGAGGTCGTTCCAGAAAGTAGTTTTTGAGGCCACGCGAATGACTTCCTTCGACCGGCTTTGACGAACTCACAGGTATTAAAATTGATAACGAGCTGGACATGTTGTATGAAATGAAAGTATAAATAATCACGAATCAATTTGAGAAATAGATATGAAAACATTACATGTGTATATTTTTGGTGCGCTTTCCTCTTGTTGTCATGTACATTTATACTCTATAGTGTCGATTTCAAAAATAGAACTTCAAACAAAGAAATCCTATTCTATTTATTTAGTCATATTACTTTGCTGTGCCGTGCAGTGATCGAAATACACGTTTTCAATGCATGCAAGTTATACGTTTTTATATGCAAGATTCACACTTTCAGTGTTCCAATAAAACATTGCCGTCAAATAGACATGGGTGCTGTTGTGTTTGGGCAGACAATGGCTTGGCAGATACAGAGGTTAAATGATATTACACCGCACACGTCTGGAATAAAATACTAGAGCGAGTGTTAAACCAAGCCAGCACGTTTCACGGTTTAAGTGCTCGAAGTATGTTTTTAATGTACATATTACTTGGAAGGGATATCTGAATATTTGATAAAACTACGTAAACCTCGTTTGTTATTGTGGAATTAAAAAGGGTTTGGTAGGTAATAACAAGTTCACATTATGGTGTTTTTCAGTGTTGTAAATAAGTTGGCGGTATAGTTTTGGCTACGCGCCTATATGTATAATTATTTTTCTACATACATTTCTCACATCTCGCCAGGGGTCACCCTTAAGAATAATTAATTAAATTTATAGATTTGGTCTCCATTTCGTACACTAGTTCCGATGTCACAATTAAAGAGTTTTATTCATCTAAAATATGTGCAGGCACTTATGAATAGTCAGAATTTAAATAAAGAGTTGCACGTTTCCAAGTAAGAACCGGCACGGAACTCCATGGACACTTAAACGATACGAAAATTTAAGTCTATTAAAACGGAAAGTTGCCAACATACGTATAAGGAAGGAACGTCCTCCGAGTGACACGACGATAATGATGGTTAAATTAGTTTTTTTTTTTAATTTTTATAAATCGTTGCCCCACACTAGGATTTCTCCTGTATCGTGGGTGCGTTTACAAACACAAATTCCACACACAATACACCCAGACCCGGAACAACTACCTGCAGATCGTACAAATATTTGTTCCGTGCGGGAATCGAACCCACGACCCGGTGCGCAGCAGCCGACTGTATCAGCCACTGCACCAACCGTTATGTTAAGATAATGCAAGAAGCTCTAGTGTGATCTTACGAGGACCTGAAGCCACCCTTCGGTGTCGAGGCTGACCGTTCAAGTGGTTTTAGCCGGTAGGAGTGCGGCATGGCTCTAGTGTGATCATGCGAGGACCTGGAACTCCCCTTAGGTGCCGAAGATGACCGCTTCAGTGGTTTTAGCCGGTAGGAGCCTAGCACTATATATATACGGTATAGCACTAGTGTCGGCTATGTTGGCAGAGCACGAAAATTGGAATGCAGTGGTCTCCTTCTGTGAGAGCGTCATGCTCCAGAAGGAGGCTGCAGATCGGGATCGGGAGAGGGCCGATCCCGCTTGAAGAAGGAGGAGACGTCGCCGGGGTAACAACCGCCCTGGCGCCTAATTCCCATACGCCTGAAACCCCCTGCCGTTGCTATAAGGCGGGAGACCTCTGGGTTCGCGGGTGCGTAGATTGGGGAATCTGCGTGCTCGTACCAAGCGACCCAAGAGAAGACAATAGCACGCATGTGATCAATTTGATTCCTCCAAAATGACGACACACGGTATGTAACCGATCGTCCCTGGGTAGGCCTTTGTTCAGCAGTGGACATCTTTTGGCTAACATGATCTTATCGTTTCCCCATTTGGGGTTTAAATAGATATTCGTACTTTCTAGCTCTCTGAAGCGTACCAAGTACGCTAACGCGTACAATTTTTACCAAACGAAAGAATGAACTGTGTCTGGGTATAAGAAAAGTACGTCTGTTACTGCTGAGCGGTGTTCGAGACGACTTCAATGGCTCGATTTCGGATCGATTCCTAAGATCTCATTTGGCTCCAAACTGGCACTTAAAGTAATGGCGTATCGTTAAAACTGCTTCCAGCCATTCTCGTGTCTTTGAATTAATGAAGTGTAATAAGCCGATTGATAAGTGCATCAAATCCAGCGCTGTAGATCTTGTATAAAGGTCAAAATTTAACATAGGTAACTGTATTGACTACCTTTGACAATGGGACCTATGTCTTGTAGAATATGTACACCTCCCCCAAAGATCACCTCTACGACCGATCTGGGTTTGTGCTGTGTGCTCATGGGGGGGGGGTTACCATAAACGCTACGCTTGGCAGGTGGGTCGGCGATTGCAGTTGAATTGTAATTTATTAATGTACTTGAAGGAACCTGCTGCCCATTCTCTGACTAGTCCCATAGTCACCGACACCCACAGGATGAGATGAGATGGTGCTAGGCATATTCAGGATAGTAGATTTACACCCATCACTGACGCACTCACACTGGTCTGTAAAATAGGGTAACTTCCTACCCATCCAATATACTTGCTTTTATAAGTTCATATAATCAAACAAGCTGATCGCAGTCTATTTTACAGTATCTAGGGACTTAATTGCTTATTAACCCCGTGTTATTCTCCGCTATTAAATAACCTTTTAAGTAGACAGGGGTCTATAGGAAACTCGTTTCGTGAACTTAACACGGCGCTTAACTTTAATGAAAGAACCTCGCTAAATAGACGATCGATAGCGGACACACCTTCCAGTCGGGTGGACAGGCAATATATAACGATAATAAAGCCGCACCTCGAGTTATATTCGCTAATAAACCAGATTATAGCCGACAAAGTGCCCGTATACCGAAATTTAGCTGTTATAAACACACAATGTAACAATGTAAGATGTTTTTAAAAGTATGGATGCGTTACCGGCTCTCTACGACAGTCACATGAAAGCAAGGTAATTGACTTCACTTAGTCGCGCCGACCAGTATCGTGGCTCAACGTGAATCATAAGCGATATTGCGAAAAATAATGCCTTCCTGTGTTTATAGACGATGTGCGAAGTATACTGCTATTGTGAGAGAAAAAGACGTTATATTTCATTAGTAAATAAATACGTACCGTAAATCGTTAATGTAAATACGTCGCGCCGTTTTGTTGGGCCATAATGTTCGTCTATGGCGCGTCTATACGTAAAGTGTCATTGATAACAATAACATAGTATCCAATATGATATTCTTCACTTAAATAATATTTTATTTAAATGTGAAACAGAACGAACCTACCAACAAAGCAGAATAGTGGATATTTCATAAAACTACCAATAGTAAATGGAAATTCGTGACAACGTCGGGAGCTCGCCCGCCGCGGACTAAATTGAAAACCTTTTGAAAGCCTATTGCCCCAGTACATTTTGGTATCGGCGCAGATCAAATGATTTCACTGCCAGAGCAAATATGCTTTCACATGTGTTTCCGCATCCGCGGATGTGGCGGGTAAAACACGACGAATGAAAAATATACTCTGCTTGAAAGTGATCACTCTGGTTCATCAGTTATTCAAATTCGATTTTCGAATCAACGTTACGTAGGTCCCAGATAAAAATGTTCTCGTAAAATCACACACAAGCGCAAGTCATCCTGCGTGATGCCATGTCTTGCTCTGCGTAAAAACCCTTTCAAATATTTAAAGGTAGGTGAATTTTCTTCGAAAAAGAAAGTAAACATCCTTTTTATAGATCGTAAAAACCATGCATCCTAAATTTTGTAAGTGGTCGTTCTGCGCTTTTCTTATCTCTGTACATAATAGATATATAATGGAATATAAGAATTGTATTTGCTGTATATGTGGCATAAACGATAACGATAATTTAGACATTACAATGATAACTTGCGACTTTAGTATCAACTTATCAGATTAGCTGTCTTTAACGTATAATAATTTAGTTTTTGAATTGATAGCAAACCAACTGATATCTTGATGCCCAGATCTTTAGACTAATCCATAATTACTTACAGTTTACAAATTATATTCATAATTACTAACCCTTAGAATGATAATAAGACCTAGAAGCATGGACTACAATGAACGCAATGTGTAATTATTTGAACAGTGCCAAATGGGACACCATTCTCTTTATCATTTCCTTGTGAACGTAGCTCCCGAAAAATAATTAATTAGTATGATTTAATCGCTTGGAAAACAGTAAACATGTTCATTTAGCAAAGAGACATTATTATCCAAACGAAATCTAGCCCAATACTTATTCTTAATAGTTACTCAAATACGTTATTTTGGTATTTATAAACTGCTACTGTTACTCTTCTGTCATCTGTAACTTAAATGTCGTTGTATGATCGTCTGATGCACCAAGTCACTTCACAACATAAGAGTAACACATATTGTAGTGTTGTCCATCCATATCGAAAATGGAATATTCATAAAAAATGCCAACCTCAAAAACCAGGCCAATAATGGGCCCCTGCGTTATGGGTGTGAGAGTGGATTGGCTATAGTGGATTATATTAATTCATATAATGACATTCGATTATTCTATATTTGTAAAGACATTAATTACTAGTTACTAGTTTATTTTTATATTAACTTTTTTTTTTTGACTACCGTGTGTGCCCCACACTAGTATTTCTCCTATATCGTGGGTGCGTTTACAGACATATATTCCACACACAATACACCCAGACCCGGAACAACTACCTGCAGGTCATACAAATATTTGTTCCGTGCGGGAATCGAGCCCACGACCCAGAGCGCAGCAGCCGACTATATCAGCCACTGCACCAACTGTGCCGTCGACTTTATTTGGATTTGATACTGTACTTACAGTGTGAGGACCCTGTGGGTTATTTGTTTATTTTGTTTAATGGACGTGATAGATGTCTGGTAGTTCAGGTATCTCATGCTTACTCAAGGATTCTGATGATGGTGGCGTTGTGTATTGGATCACTAATTCCCTACAATGTGGTTGAACAAAACGATGCTGATGCATACGTCATACTGTGTAGTGTACTGTAACATTGTGTAAGCACTTGCGTGTGTAAGAACAAAAGTATACATACGTGGGTCGCACTGAATGTTTTTTTAGAATTGGCAAGTAAGAAAAGTTGCTGACTAAAATTTATAAAAATTTCGAATATACCTAGAACTCTTCGGGAAGCTGTAAATGTACATTGAATTTATGTCATTTTTATTACCGATTGGCGGAAATTTAGTAGTGCTTTTCATGCAACGAAATCAATTTGACTAGAGAACATGCTCGCTCCATGATTTATTACGACTTTCGTTGCGGTCTTAATCAACAACTATATTATGATAGACTTCGACTGGCATTTCGTGACGAATCCCCATCTTGGGTCACTGTTTATTACTGGTTTATTGGGTTTAAACCTGGTTGTAGACTGCTATTGATTGATCGCTGATGATTTGCAGATTGCAGATGCAGATTTAAAAGAGTGACATATGAACAGCTCTGGGCAAGCTTAGGTAATGTGCAAAAAGTCTTACAAGAACATTTAGGCGACAGAATGCTTCGCACCAGGTGGATACCTCATAATTTGACATAAGATCAAAAACGGCATCGTTTGGACTCGACTCGAATGCTGTGTTTGACATCGTCACAAATGATAGCTGGATATATTGTTACAAGCCCGAAACGAAAAGACAATCTGCTCAATGGATTCATCCATTCGAAGATTTGCCAAGAAAAGTAAAAAAGGGCAGAAGTCAAGGGTAAAACATGATAATGAGGGATTATAGGGTAGGAGGGGCCAAGAAAAAAAACGGCATGTGGCGTGCCTTCAGGGGGGTTCGACAGAATGAAGCGGCTAGCTCGACGGTGCGCACTCGAGATGTGGTGACGTCGCCTACGGTTGCAGTTCGCGACCAAGCGCGTTGTCGAGGCCATCGTGCCACTCTTTGGAGCCTGGCTCAGAAGGAGTGAGCGCGTCACCTACCGCCTGAAGCAAGTATTCACCGGTCATGGTTATTTCGGTGCGTACCTGCACAGAATAGGACGTGAGATTACGTCACAGTGCCATCATTGTGGAAGTGACCGGAATAACGCACAGCACACGTTAGAGCAGTGCCATGCATGGGCTGCCGAGCAGTGGATCCTGGTCAATCGGATCGGACTGTCTGCAGAGCATAAAAATTTAAGTGCAGCGGTCTCCTTCTGCGAAAGCGTCATGCATCAGAAGGATACTGCAGAGTGGGATCGGGAGAAGGCCGATTCTCCATTCAAAATCAAAATCATATTAATATTTTTCATGCTATATAGCAACAGCTAGGTAGCTTAAATTTGTATTGTGTTGTTAAAAAAACAGCTGTAGCACATTTACTACAATTCAAAATTTCTCTAAAGTTTTCATATCAAAATACTTGTAGAAAGGTGACATTGTCAAGAGTATAAGAAGAAACCCTTAACTACAAAGCAAATTAGCATCGATTTACATAAACGGATTACATCTCTTAGTCCAGTAAGATTTAAATAATAAATGGGTGCGATTCGAGACTCTGTGGCAAACTAAGTTTATACAAAAGACTAGCCAGGGGCGGCACATCATTTATTAACATCCGACTTGCCCGCGGACACCAACTCGCCTTTTATGTGAAGATTAATGGGTTATGCCCTCGATCAAGTACATTGTGCCGTGTCGATGATAGAAATAAAGGACCAAACGAATATTTTGAAAATTATAAAAAAATGCTGAGCTAAGTAGCTGAAAAATTGACTAGGACACTAGGCAAAAATAAAAAGTAACCTTTACGATTCTTTCGTTCTCTCTTGTTTTGCTCTTTCGTGTATCTAAAATTAGTGCGAAAATGGCTTAGCATTTTCTTTGTCAGACTGTCGGATAATAGTTGGACAGGTTGCCTTTTGGTTATTCTATCTGATAAAGATATTTTCTACTTTCGTCTTTTAAGAATACAGGAGTTCATTATACCGATGTTGAAAATATAATGTTTTACTACCATTCACCTCAGGGATAAACCTGCAAATATAATTCATTAATGAACACTTTAAATAATGCATTTATTATAAATAAAAACATAAACTTTGCAATCTGTTCATATTGCAAAGTTTTTGGCAAAAGGGTGTTACAGTCGGCAGCCTGCCTCACACCAACCCTCCTTGGGTATGCTAGTGTTGGTAGATTACCCGCCACGTGCACGTAACCCATGGCACGTACACCGGGATCCAAACTCCCTTAGCTTTAACTTGTCTTCTACGACACCCACGGGATTTGATGGGGTAGCCGTATTCGTGACCGGAGCTATACGGAAGAAGATCGGAGAATGGCGAAATTGGATCCACTAATTTACGTTCATTATGAGTACATATTTATAAGGCTTTATTATTTTAAAAAGCATTGGGTTTTTAGAAGCCTGGGTTCAGAAGTTGAAATGTTATAAAATAATATTGATATTAAAACGCATTGCATTAACAAAACGCAGTGGTTTCGGATTACATTCAGAATTTCAATACACGTAACGAATTACAGCCTACCACTTATCGCTCAAATTATACCATATTTATAATAGTTAAAAATATTATACACTAAATACCAGTGTAATATGAAGAAAATATTTATTATTAAACTAAAACAAATTCTCTTTTCAATGATTCGCCCTTCGTGATTACACTCATTTAATTGTTATAAGCACGGATATGTGTATGTATATCTTACTCTATTTTAGAGCAACAATTCAGAATTTGTTTTATGGGTAATACACGATTTGTGTGGTTGCCATCGTGCATGTAAGGCAAGCCAGAGTTGAAAGTCCTGCGATAACTCATGGGGTTCTAATCCAGCCAACCGATAAAGGCAAGCTGGAGGCAAGGGCCTCATCGACTCTCCAGGGTATTCGGATACGCAGTGTCGCCACTAACATACACCTCGTTACAAGCTGCCCTGCGTTTTTTAAGCTTCTTAGTAAATCTCCTAGTTTTTTATATCAAAAGGGTGAGAAAGCTGCTTTAATCTGCCCTCCGCGACTGTGTTATCTCATGGTGAAATAGCGACAGCCCCAGCACAGCGCGTTTTTATCATTATTATATTTAATATGTAATAAAACCTATACCGGGAGTTATTTCAACATGCAACTATAATATACTAGCTGATGCTCGCGGTTTCACCCGTTATCAATATCGATACATATAAAGCCTGTATCACTCAGCGAGTGTAGCTTTTTATTAGTGAAAGAAAGTTTTGAATCAGTTTTGTAGTTCCAGACGTAACTCACTCTACATACAAATGCACAAACAAAATCTCTTTATAGTATTAATATATATGAGCAAATCCAATGATACAACACAACTTCTCAACGTGAGATTCGAATTTCAATTTCCTGGTCGAGCAGCCATGTTTAAGATGATTTAAAAGATTATCAGTAACAACCTGCAATTCGGAAGAGGCCCGTTGGTTGTAATAAGTATGCCCCCTATTACGGCATCAACGAAAAATATGTGAGGAAGCCAAAGGCTAAGACTGTTAAATGGAACTCGACGTACATATACCTATATAAGTACCTATTACCAAATTATGAAGTGATGATGTTTAATGATATCTTTGTACAAGTACCACATAATTTACCATTTTAGTAGGTGGCACTAGAATAATCAAATGACAGAGTGAGCTAACACGTGAACACGCCATATAAACTGACGCTGGGAGAAATAGTCTGATCTCATGTCAACTCCCGCAAATTTAAAAGTTTGACCTTGTGAGTAATTAACAGTTATCGTGAAACTCATTTTTGAAATCAGGTAAGTAGTTTTTAAGTGCCTGACGGCAGCAATCAGCATCATTGTGATTAACCTAATTGTAGTTCTTTCTTACAAAGTTTTCCCGTTAACTTCTCACAAAACAACTTGCTCTATACGAATTCTCTGGAGAAATTACATGAAGATAAGTCCAAGAAGTTGTAATATTGCCTGCGTTTATTAACCGTGGTGAAAGAAACTAATAAAGAAAACTCCGGTATATTGCTAGTTCATGGTCAGAGACGTCAGCTAAGTGTTATTGCTAATTAACTTACAAGCAATGACGAGAGATATGTCGCAGCTACTTAATTGTTACCAATTTAGTAATCATCAAATACTTATATTTTATTTGAACAACGTCATAAAGAAACTTTACGAGACGAGAATAACAAACAAATTTGTATATATTGAACGATGTGCAGGTTTTGATATTTCTTTTGATATAAATGAAATTTATTTATGTGAGCACAAATGGATGTTATTACAGTATTAGTTCAGCACATTTACCATTTGCATGGCATGCAAATATGTCAAGGTTTACATTTTAATATATTGTCTAACATTTTACAATTTTATATCAATTGCATTAAATGACTGACCTAGTAATTACATCGCGTATATTATAGATTTTTGTTGTACCTGACGTTTCGAACATGTTGCAGCCACTTTCCTGCGACCACGCACACGTCAGGTAAAACAAAAATCTATAGCATAGGTACGCGATGTAATCCGTTTAAGTGTTTTACTATAATGACTGACCTATCAAATTTCTATTATCCAGATAGGTATCCATTTTTTAACAGTGTTAGGTCTCTTATTGGAAGAATCCGGCCAGTAGGTTCCACTGCAGCGCCAGATATTCTGCCGCCAAGGAATAGTTTTTAAGCCGCAGTTAAAACATTACTGTATTTCAGTTATAGGGGACTACAGCTAGTGAAATCACTGTGACTGACATACTAAATAACGAATGTCTCGAGGTGACGAGCGCAAAGTGGTGACACGTAGGGCTAAACCTAGACAGCATTACAATTGTTATGAGCAGGCGTGACCATGTTTTTATTTGTGTGCAGTGGAAATTCTACATGGAACTTCCTTCACCTCGGGAAAGGGTGAAGGGGTATGCCGGACTCCTACCGGCTAAAACTAATGGAGCGGTCATCTTCGGCTCCGAAGGGGGAGCTCCAGGTCCTCGTTACATCACACTAGAGCGGGCAGGCGTGACTAAGCGAATGATATCTATGCCTCGTCACTAGAAAGAAGATTTATCGATACAAATAAATTAAATTGAACTGTCTGTTTTTAATATCACAATAACAGCTTTTTACTAAATGTACATGAAAGTATATACTGTACCTACAACATTATTTTTTTGTCTGTCTGTTTATTCCCGCTAATCTCCGAAATGGCTGGACTGATTTCTACGGGACTTTCAGCGGCAGATAGCTGATGTTATACGATATAATTTAGGCTACTTTTATTCCAGAAAAATTATTAGGGTTCCGCGTAAAAAAATTAAAATCCAATATATATACTCCATGTCAGGTATCTATGCCGAAGTACTCTAAATTATTAATAAATAATCTAATTTCTTTTAAATTAAACGGCGGGTGAAACCGCGGGTCGTAACTAATTTTTACATAAAACTTTAAATCATTGTTCATATCAGCCAAAGGACACCACTGCTGATCAAAGGCCTCCCTCCCGCATAGATTTCCATAACCATGTCCTTATTTTAGAGGGATTTTGCCAGTTACTCACCACGCTTGACAGATGTCAGGTTGGTGAGCACTGAATGGCCGCTGTTCTACAAAAGGAAAGATACTTTTTTTTGTTGGGTTTCTCGCACACATTTCCGAGAAATGTGGTTGCTTAACCGATCTTTTCTGGCGAAGCCAAAAATGGCCCCCAGCCGGAGGAACAATACTACCCATACCTCTAGTTTATAGTACCTTAGTCGCCTTCTACGGCATCTACAACAGGAAATAGAGTGATGCCATATTCTTAATCCTGACACAACATGGAAATAATTATTCAAATGGAATGTTTTATTTTTGAATGGATTAATATCTGCTTATATTTCACCCGAACTTTCAATTACAATTGGAAATTGCCCCAAGAAATATAATTTGGAATTTTTCCGGCCAGATAAATGGTTCTTTTGCAACTTCGCGAGTTATAACACTGAGGCGGATTCAACTTCCAAGGACGAGGATAAATTGACGCAATTTTGTGAGTTTTAAAACGTGCTGCGTGTGGTCCTGTACGTACATTTGTATAGGTATATAATGTAAATATTCAGCAGTTGTATTATGGTTGCAAGAATCCCAGTGTATTGAGACATGGTGCAACGTTGTAGTGCCAATAAATAGTATTTTTTTTTGTATTTTAAAAAAACGTTGCCCCACACTAGGATTTCTCCTGTATCGTGGGTGCGTTTACAGACATGAATTCCACATACAATACAGCCAGACCCAGAACAACTACCTGCATGTCATACAAATATTTGTTCCGTGTGGGAATCGAACCCACGACCCGGAGCGCAGCAGGCGACTGTATCAGCCACTGCACCAACCGTGCCGTCTAAGTGAAAGTGCAGTATAGATAATAAGCGGGCAGGTGGTGTAAGAGAGTGCTGTCTGTTGGAATTGGTCAGCTTAACGCTGCCATGACAATTTAATCATAAACTTTTGTGTATATTAAAACAGACTTGTTCAGTGTAGAAATTTTAAGAAGTTTACTGTTTTCTCCTACATTGTTCTCACATTATCTTTATTTTGAGAACAATGTAGTCAATAATATTGTAACAAAACTATTATGATTCCAAAAGAATAACCATGAAAACTCTTGCCCGTTCGTCTCCGTATGAAATCATCTTGAACGATCTTGTAACGCGGCAACTAAAGTGTTGACTATTCATAAGGGCCTGTAAATAGTTTTACATGAATAAAAAAATATTTATACCTTTATCTCTTTTTATCTTTATGATTTATACTTAGTTCACATGATTTTTTTGCAAAAGTATGTTCCCGTTCAGAATACCTAATTTTGACATAACTGAATTGCTGTTACTTTCAGTCAATGCTTTTAAACAAAATGCAAAATGCATGTTTACTTGATACTACTGTTTTATTTATGTAAAAAAGCAGTCGACATTTAACATGATTTATTTAAAATTGCATTTTTTTACGATATAAATTATTTGCTTATATTTCATATTACGACAGCGATTTACTGCTCATCATCGTCATCATCATCAGCCTATATATATATATATTTGTCCACTATTGGGTATAGGCGTCTCTCAGCGTGCGCCATAATGGGTGGTCATCAAAATTCATTTAGAAGGCATCCAGATTTGTTTACATAGTTACAAGTGAAGCTGATAAAAGCGTGTTAAGAATGATATTATTGTATTACTTTCTATAAATACAGTCTTGCCCTAAATAATAAACATATACATGTACGTTTCATAAATATAATAATATTTGAAATATAAAACACCCATGTCATATTTAACAAGTGAGTGGGAGAAAGCGTTTGTCATAAATGTTGGCTTAAATATCGTTTAAGTTCCTAACTAACAACTAGATTAATATAACTACCAAGTAATAATATTTAAGTGGCAATAAAATATATTTTAACTAACGCCAAACATCAAATCAACAGTTCAATGATTTCATCAAGCTTTTGTATCGCAGCCATTTGTAATTCAAGTCACATAGCCGGTGGGGTTGGCTGTAAACCCACCCTACCATGATCGTAGGCTTGGGATCTTGCGGACGTGATACGCTCCGGTAAAACTACACAACAAAATAGAGAACAGAAGTTCTACTGCATACATGGCGAGTTATACTGAAATAAAAGTGTCAAATTAGGACAGAATCTTTTTCCCGTTTTAATCCATCTGCGAGCAAGTGCTTGTTTCATCCTGTTTCATTTTCTCTTGTGTTGACCAATAAAATCAAATGAATTAATTATTATATTAGTTTAAAGAACATATTCGAGACTGTAATTTCCAGCTCTGATCGAATGTAATTTATAATGTACAACCGTTACCCTACTGGAATTAAATAAAAATTAAAGGATAATAATTGATATTTTGTTATTAAATTAAAAAGTATCCTTTATCCTATTCCACGACCTAATCTACATCGACGCAAAAAAGAGACCAATACGATTTCATGCTAGCTTGGGTCCGTGTGTAACAACATGACAGTAGTGGTAGTGTCAATGAATAGCTAGTATATTAGCAAACCACTATTCTTACAATCTGAGAACAGAGTTAAAGAGTTAAGTATATGAGATATAGTATATGTGAGATACGGTTACAACTTATATTTGAACACCTGAATGTTGTAATGCAATTGATATAAGTTTTGTAAATTTATGTCATTTAAATGCATATATATTTTAATATACATAGTCTTAATATCCTCACATCCTCTAACTTAACAACGATAATATGATTATTATCGCTGTTAAGTTAGAGGATGTGAGGAGACATCTCACCATTGAAATAATAACAGGATACTTCCGAACATCTCCTTTGACAAGTTACATTGTATGTAAATTAAGACAGCGCGGTCTCCTTGGCGCGCATGTAAATTTTCAGTAGCACAGATCACAGACTAAAAATACAGTAGCGATAAAAACTGAACTACTGAATCGATTTTTAAATGTGAAATGATTTAAAGATATCTCTTTAATTTCTTTAATAGATGATTTATTGTTTTAAACTGTTTAACGTATTAATTTTAATGGCGGTGACAAATAACTAATAAAATTAATTATTCATTACATTGCCGCGTTTTTTTCAGTTTTGAATATTTGTACTCGTTAAGTATAATTCGACTTTAATGTCGACTTTAATGAATTTATTATTTTCGTGAAATCTACCAATGTATTATTTAATTTTTTTAAATCAGATCCAAGATGTGAATGAGCACATTTTTTACATTTTGAAATTGAAAAATATAATCATGTTTTATTATTTATGTTTCATAACCATATTTCAAGGTTTTACAACCTGGCCGAAAAATCCCTATAACGTTTCATTAGAATTTGCAAAAACATTCAAAGTTTTTGAGGTTCCATCACGCTCAAATGGCGACCCGGAGTGCAACAGCTGACTATATCAGCCACTGCACCAACTGTGGTGTCAAATTATTAAACGTGTGGTGCCATTAAGAATAGCACCACCCCATTCGTCCCCGTGGGTATTGGAAAAAGCAACTGGGATAAGCCATAGGATGAGCAGCAGCGTCCTTCAAGTATATTTACAACTCAACTGCGATCGCTAACCCGCCTGTCAAACATAGCAATTATGGCAAAACCCTCCAATAAGCATGAGCACATAACATAAACTCAGACCGGTCTTTGCGGCGATCTTTGAGGGAGACCTATGTCCAGCTGTGGACGGTTAAAATGTTGATGATGACGAAGATAATGAAACGGTGACTGCAGTGATTCGTTACCGTTTCGTTTTACAATATCGCATGTTGTTAGAAATGGGCTTTCGCTTCTTGCTTATTTTGTGACTACACTGAATAAGATGTGTCTATGTTTACGACTCTAGCAGTAACTATGAAATGCGAGTTCAGTTTTTTTGCACATTTATGTAAAAAAAAATCGCGAAGTGTAATGCTACTTTATTAGATATAAAAAATCACAAATGCAACTGAGTCTTAAATGGATGTAAGCGGAAAGGTCATGCGCTTTTAATTTACTCAGACACAATGTCATATGTAAGCTAAGTAGTTTTTTTTATCATTGCCCCACACTAGGTTTTCTCCTATGTCGTGGGTGCGTTTACAGACACCAATTCCACACACAATACACCCAGACCCGGAACAACTACCTGCAGATCGTACAAATATTTGTTCCGCGTGGGAATCAATCCCACGACCCGGTGCGCAGCAGCCGACTGTATCAGCCACTGCACCAACCGTTCCGTCAAATAGGATGCATGACAAGATGCATTTTGGAACCCAGACACATGAATATGATCTTATAAAACTGTGTTTAAACCTTCAAGTGTAACCCATCCCGATTTAAAGAATTAAAAACCGCACTACCGTATTCACATCATCATCATCATTCTAGTCCGGAACTTTTGGATTGGTCCCAGATTTCTTCAGCCTGATCTCGGCCATCATCAATCAATCCGGCCAATCACATCGGTTATTACCCAATCGACACCAGATGGTTTTATTCCTTCAATCGTTGCTGACATGTGCCGTACGGATGTTACTAACGGATCACCAATCGTGTTCTTATTGGTACTTTCCGGCGTAGTGGCTTGGTTCTTAACACACTTGCCGTAACCTTAAAGTATAAGCAAATCCTTGTCGCTTTAATCAGCGAATATATCCATTCAATATCTCGATCTTCTTTCGTTTCTGCCGGTATTTTCTCAGAGTAAATCGTCGTCTCATGGTCTGAAGAAGATGAGTAAAGATAGTAAAGCAAAGTATTAAATTATTTAGTATCAATTAAACTTAACTTGAACTTCGATTAAATCATATCAGCCACAGGACGTCCACTGCTGAACAAAGGCCTCCCCCTTAGATTTCCACAAGGAGCGGTTACATGCCGCCCTCATCCAACGACTCCCAGCGACCTTCACCAGGTCGTCTGTCCACCTCGTTGGAGGTCATCCCACACTGCGTTTTCCGGTGCGCGGTCTCCATTCTAGAACCTTTGTGTCCCAGCGGCCATCAGTTCTACGAGCAATGTGCCCTGCCCATTGCTACTTCAGTTTACTAATCCTTCCAGCTATGTCGACAACTTTAGTTCTCCTACGGATCTCCTCATTTCTGATTCGATCTCGTAGAGAAATACCAACCATAGCTCTCTCCATAGCTCGCTGAATGACCTTGAGCTTTCTTATGAGGCCTATTGTGAGTGACCAAAATACAAAATAATTACTTAACTAAACACAAAATGAAGGCGATCTTGACTCAACTTTTTATCAACACCATACAAAATATTGGTCAAAGTAGAAGAAAAAAGAAGGTTTTATTATCAGAAGAACCAAAATACAGATTAACCTTGATTCCGTTGTTTTTAAACATAAATGTCGTTCACATTACTTGTGCAGTACTCTCCTTAACACTTTAATTAACTCGGCTTTAGCTGGACATCCTCCAAGGCCTCCTCCAAGTTGCGCCACAACAATCGGTCCTCTACCTTTGCGCATTGAATCGGTCCTAGCAGCCTTCTTCAGGTCGTCGGTCCATCCGACTGGAAGGCGTCCCACATTCATCTTATCTGCCAAAACTCCACTCAATGACTCATCTGCTCAGTCATCAGTCCAACAACAGACATTGCCAACCCACTGCCACTTCTACCTTAACATGTCTCTTTGACTTTGTGGACTAGCCGAACAGCCACCACCTAAGCTACACTTTAATATACTTGTGCCAGAAGTGTGTTTAACACGTCAAAAGCGCAATAGTTGGGGTTAGAACGTAAATTCAGTGAAAATTCCGTCAATATCGGTCCAGCCGTTTCGGAGATAAGCTGGAAGATACAGAGAGAGAGAAAGTTTTTTGTTATTGTTGTTTTTTTGTTATTGATACCGCATACACTCGTACTTTCATATGCATTTAGTAAAAAGCTGTTATGATGACAATAAAAACAGACACTTCAATTTTATTTATTTGTATAGTTGAAATTTCACTTTGTACACGGGGGGGGGGTACCGTGCCGATATATTTTGTTTTTCATAGTGGTGCAGTACATAAAGGAAAGAAAAAAGCTCAACCTCAACTAAAATGTCACAGGACTAAAAAAGTATAGGAAAGCAAATCATAGGAAAACGACGTCTATTTGGCTAGCTCATCGACTAAAACCTATTTACGAAAATCCCTCGAGTAGATATATTTTGCATAGAAATTTCTTTCAGGCGTCGGCAAATCCCCGCTTTATCTTATCTCTTTTAGGACGTGATTGTGGGTAATACGGCCTTAGGATAAAGATTTCTCTGTTTTCATGTTATATTGCTACGGAGATATTGCTACTTAAACTCACGTCTTAGACCAATATTTAGATTTTTAGAAATACGACTTATTTAGAAAAGAAATGATGATGAAACGAAAAGGTGACTATGGGGATAAGGATTAGCTGGAGGATGGTCAGCAGCGTCCTTCGAGTACATTTATATCTCAACTGCGATCGCCAACCCGTCTGCCAAGCGTTGCGATTATGGCAAAACCCCGCAATGGGCACACAATAGATACCGGTCGTTGTGGCAATCTTTGAAAGAGGCTTCTGTCAAGCAGTGTACGTTTTTCGGCTGAAATGATGATCTACGAAATATATATAAAGGAAAAATAGACAAATCATTTGAATGATTTAGGACCGCAAAAGATCGTGCTGGTCGTCTAAGCGATTACCGTCAGCTATAAACATCCTCAACACACGCAGATGTGTTGCTGACCTTAGAGCTACTTCTCCACGCCAGTATTCTGTGACAGCTTGATACTTCTCCGGTCGAGTTAGCATATAATATACGCAATTATCAGATTTTGAAGTAGTGTATTTATTTCCCGTAATCATTTCGGCCAAATGAAGTCCACTGCTGAATACAGGCCTCCCCCAAAGAATACCACAACGATCGATTTGAGTGTGTGGTGGGCTCATTGGGGGGTTTTGCCATAATCGCCACGCTTGGCAGACGGGTTGGCGATCGCAGTTGAGTTATTAATGTACTCGGAAGACGCTGCTGCCCATCCTCCGGCTAATCCCTTAGTCGACTTTTACGACACCCACGGGAGGAAATGGGGTGGTGGTATTCTGAGCCGGCACCACACGGCATTTTCCCGTAATACGGTTATGGTATTATTCTGTGACGGCTTGGTAATTCTTCGGTTGAGTTAGCCCATTTACGAGCTCTAGTCAACAAATGACTACAGCTAGCTACTACAGCCATGTGCTCATTCTAGACATTAGATTTGCAGCCACAGTCACTAAAAAGAGAACACATACTGTTGTTTGTATTTTATTTTCCGTTGTATTAGAGTTGCACAGCTTATTTTCCCTAGCGAGGAAAAATAAGAAACCTCCATGGACAAAGTGCGGAAGTACAATAAAAGTGAACGAATAAGTATTTCAGGCGAGGTGAAATCTTCTTGAGTCTATATATTCGTGTAATATACGGTCCAGGGTCAACTGTCGCCTGCCTGGTGACTATAATAAACCGGTGAAATAAAACCTTTACTTGATGCCGCCAATTTTCATTTTCATTATAGAATGTATGTAGAACTATATAGGTAGCGGCCATTGAACATCGCCTTACTACGTAATAAAGGGTCGTGTACAAGATTACTCAAAAGGACCCTCTTTTTACTAGCGTCGTACACGACTAAGCCGAAACAGTACTTAATTTCCCGTGGTAATGATTAACTTTGTACTACAACTATTTTCAAAGATTCTTAGAGAAATCGCTGCAACGATGACGATTAGATGCCGAGAGAGCCTTGTTGTAGTCATTAGTTGACCACCAGATACCAGCGTACCGTGAGCGACGAATCCAGGAAGCCTAACCCCCAAAAAATTCGCAGACCTACGACACAGGGGTCTTCAAAGAAAAAAATAACAGTTCTCCTGGTGTTGCGGATGGTAATGCTATTATAAGAAAGCAGTTGTTAAGCCAAGTCGATAGCCTTTGGGTGGCGATCAACTCTGACATAAAGTTGAACCTTTTTTTTTTTTATTGGTGCCCAGTGGAAATTCATCATGAACTTCCTTCGCCCCGGGGAAGGGCGAAGGGGTATGCCGGACTCCTACCGGCTAAAACCACTGGAGCGGTCATCTTCGGCACGTAAGGGAGGCTCCAGGTCCTCGTATGATCACACTAGAGCCGCCCACTAGTGCCACGCCTATTGGCACATCTCGGAGAGGGTGACTGTAAAGCGGTCACCCCCCCAGGGGGATTGTAAAGGATCCCCCAAAGCGTCCCACGGCAGCGCGTGACCACATGCGTGCTACCGTCTTCTCTTGGGTCGCTTGGTGTGGGCACGCAGATTCCCCAATCTACGCACCCGCGAACCCAGAGGTCCCCCACCTTATAGCAACGGCAGGGGTTTTCAGGCGTATCGGAATTAGGTGCCAGGGCGGTTGTTACCCCGGCGCCGTCTCCTTCTTCTTCGAGCGGGATCGGCCCTCTCCCGATCCCGCTCTGCGGTCTCCTTCTGGAGCATGACGCTCTCACAGAAGGAGACCACTGCATTCCAGTTTTCGTGCTCTGCCAACATAGCCGACACTACTGCTGGCAGAGAGAGATCTTGCCCGATCCGATCGACCAGGATCCGCCGCTCGGCGGCCCACGCAGGGCACGCCTCGAGCGTGTGCTGTGCGGTGTCCTGGTCGCTATCACAATGGTGGCATTGTGCCGTGGCCTCGCGTCCTATCCTGTGCAGGTACGCACCGAAACAACCGTGCCCGGTGAGCACCTGCGTCAGGCGATAGGTGACGCGCTCGCTCCTTCTGAGCCAGGCTCCGAAGAGCGGCAGGACGGCCTCGACGACGCGCTTGGTCGCAAATTGCATCCGCAGGCGGTGACGCCACTTTACAAGTGCGCGTCGGCGAGCTAGCCGCCGCAGCCTGTCCAACGCCCCTGGAGGCGCGTTTTCGCTGCTCTGGCGGAGGGAGCGTGTCTGATCGTAGACCCACGCATCCATCTCCGCCAGGATGTCGAAAGGCGGAAAACGCGCCAGGAGAGTTGCCGCCTCGTAGGACACCGTTCGGTATCCTCGTGCGATCCGGATAGCCACTCTGCGCTGCAGACCGTGAATTTTGGTTCTGCAGCGCTGGGCACCTGACAGTCGAGCTGACCATACAGGCGCCCCGTAGAGGGCCACGGACCGCACAACCCCTCCGAAGAGACGGCGAACTTCCTCACATGGTCCCCCGAGATTGGGCAGCAGCCGGTGTAGTGCACCCACTACCCTCTCGACTCGGGGAACGAGGCGCTGAAAGTGCTCTTCGAAGCCCCAACGACTGTCCAGGGTGAGCCCCAGGTATTTCATGTACCGGCCCACCCCGATTCGCGTGTCACCAACGCGTATCCACGAACTGGGTGGTTCTCTGCTTCTTGGCAGTTTGTGGAACCATAGCGCCTCGGTTTTTTGAGGCGCTATCCGCAGACCCAGGGCGTGGATTTTGGCCACGACAATTGCCACCGCTTGCTCTGCAAGCCGGATGGTGCCCTCGAAGGACTCCCCGCTGGCCAACACCAGAGTGTCGTCAGCATAACAAACTAAGCTGACGCCAGCAGGGAGAACGACACGCAGGACCGCGTCGTAGGCAAGGTTCCATAAAAGGGGGCCGAGAACTGACCCCTGCGGAACCCCGCACGTAATCTCCCTCCGCTTTACACTACCGTCCCTACCCACGAAGCGAATGTGCCTATCGCGCAGATAGGCCCCTATGATGCCCTGCAGGTAAGGCGGACACCGATGATGGACTAGTGCCGCCCTAATAGCGCCCCACGGGATGGAGTTGAAGGCGTTGACGATGTCTAGACTGACTGCCAACGCCACCCCACCCCGCCGAGACACTGCCTGTTCCGACAGCGAGCGGACGCGAAGAATCGCGTCAATGGTGGACCGCCGCTGCCGGAAGCCATACTGACTTTCGGCCAGGTCGGGGCCAACTCGCGACAGGTGCTCAACGAGTCTTCGGGTAATTATTCTTTCGAATAGCTTCGAAGCCTCGTCAAGCAGGCAAATGGGACGGTATGCAGAGGGAGACTCCGCAGCCCTTCCTTCCTTCCTCAAGAGAACCAATCCGGCTTCCTTCCAGCCGGACGGGAACACGCTACTACGGAGGCAACTGGTGAACAGCCGCCTCAAGCGGTCCCCAAGAGACTGCAGTGCATACACCCACGCACGGCCCGGAATGCCGTCCGGACCCGGTGCAGTGTTGCGACTCTTTAGGCGGCCAATGGCTCGGCCCAGCTCCCCTTCCGAAACCCCCAACTCCTCGGCCCAGTCCGAGGCAATCGGGGGTGGAGAGGGACCAGGATGGTCCCGGACCGCCGGAAAGAGCGTTGAAAGTACTCCCTCCAGCAAATCCGGGGCCATGGTTTCGGTCACGGGGGGTACATAGGGGCGTAACTTGCCCACTACCATTCGGTAGGGTCTCCCCCACGGACACCTGTCCAGTCCCTCCAGGAGCTCGCTCCAGGACCGAGCCTTCGCCTCGCTGATGGCGGTCTGAAACGCCAGCGTGGCCGCCCGGTAGGCCGCATAGGCCTCGTCAGTCTCTCCGGCTGTGGCGCTGTGTCGGCGTCGGCTTCGTTGGTACCGGCGGCGGGAGGCCAGGCAGACCGCGCGCAACTGCGCGATCTCATCCGACCACCAGTACACTGCCGTACGCCGGGAGCGCCTGGCCCGGGGCATGGATGCGTCGCATATTGACGTCATCGTCTCCCGGAACCAGGACGCTTCCTCCTCCGGATCGGGCAAGATCCCTTGATCAACCTCTGGCCAGGCCGCGACGTTGGCAGCTGCGACGAGCAACTCGCTATCCAGCTGTTTGAGGGCCCAACGCCGCGACCGTGGGCTGGGACTAGAACGGCTCGGGCAAGGCGTACGGAGGGCCACGTCGAACATTATGTGGCGGTGGTCCGAAAGTGTGACCACCTCCTCCGCTACTCGCCAACCCGACACCATGCGGGCCACAGAAGGAGCCGCCCATGTCAGGTCCACGACCGACTCCCCCTGCCACCGAACGCAGGTGCTAACGGACCCCCGATTCAGCAATCGGAGGTCAAGTGACGCCGCCCAGTCTTGCATTATCCTCCCCCTCGGCCCGTCCCGACGGTTGCCCCAAGCTCTAGAGTGAGCATTGAAATCCCCCAGGACGAGCACTGGACGGGGCAAGCACTTACAGCGAATGCTGCGCGCCACCCCGTCCAGGTATCCCTCGAAGTCGACGAGGGACACGTTAGGGGAGATATAGCAGCCCACCACTGCCAGAGGTCCCCATTCTACTACGACAAAGCCCTGCCCCCTGTCCAACAGGGAGCAGAGCGGCTCACCTTCAGCTCCAGACCAATATATAGCGACGGAGTCCCCGGCGTCCCCGAACCAGCGAGGGTGTTCCTGGACGCTGTAGGGCTCCGCCACAACCGCCAAGGCAACCGACCACTCCGCAACAGTCTGTAGCAACAGATTCTGCGCGTTGCGGCAGTGGTTTAGGTTTCCCTGGAGGATCTTTAATTGGCCTCCATCGCCTCCGGTGAGCCGGAGCGTGCGACCGGTGCCGCCGGCGCAGACTTCTTCAGCTCCTCGGCCGAGGCAGGGGGGCCTGGTTTTCCCCTCTTGCTCTTCTGGGCTGCACAAGATTTGCAGCCCAATCTGTGCTCGGCCGGGAGGCCAAAGTCCGCACACAAAGGGCAGTTTTTTGTCTGCGCCTGGCATTCCCGAATTTTGTGGCCCTGGCCGCCACATCCGTAGCACCGGTCGCTCCGGTCAACCCCCCCGTGTATGGTGCACCGGAGGCGCACATGCCCGAGTTCGAGGCATCGGAAGCATTGTAATGGCCGTGCCGCCAACACCTCGACCCTGGCCGACGTCCAACCGACGCAAATACGGCGGGTAGACGCCAGCTTCTTGGCCGCCTCCAGTGGGATCCGGACCCAGACCGTGCCCAAGGACATCGGTGAGCGGCGAATTTCGCCCACCCTTACATCCTCGGGCAAACACGCCGACGCAGCCACTATGGCATCTGCGATCTCCGCTTTGGTAACGGCGTCATCCAGGTCCAGTACCCTCAACTCCGCCATTTTTATCGGACGTGCAATATGCACGTCAAAAATGGGGGTGAGCACCTCCCGCATTTTGCGTGCCAGGCTATCGGCCTTGGCGCCACCATCCTCGCCAGCGACAGAAAGCACCATTCCGCCGCTGACTGACCTCTTGATGGTCACGGTGTCCGGACCAATGCCGTGGTCGGCGAGCTTAATATTTCGCCGAGCCGCGGCCATGACTTCACCCAACCTTGTGTCGGGTGAGCCCTCGGGCACCGTGACCGTTATGGCGGCCGATGCGGGAACCTTGGGGAGGTTGACTTTCCCCTTCCTTCCTCTCTTTCCGCCCCGTTTTCCGCGTTGTCTCCCTCCATTCTGGGGAGAAGATTGCGCAGGCTCTGCAACTGCGGGTTGTTGGGCCTGAGAAGGCCGGGGCTGCCGCTTCTTTTTGCCTGCAATGGACCACCCCTCTGTGGTGTCCATTGCGGACTGCGAGGACTCGGGCTCAGTGCCTGCTGGCTGGATTGGCGCGGATCCAGTGGTCGCCGCAGCCCCGTCAGCTGTCGCCTGCTGGTCTGACTTTCCGGTCCCCTTTGCCACACCACGACCCCCGCTCTTCCCTTTCGATAGGGCTGGTGCGGTACTTTGCACCTTAGCGGGGGTAAAGTTGAACCTAACGAACAAGACAGTAAGAAAGCTTAGTTTAATAAAACACTTACTATATAATGTATATATTGTTTCATCTTGGCTCTCCAAGTCGAACATCACAATATCATCTCGTCTCGACGTTTGTAGAAACTCATTATAGAACTTGTTCACTTCCAAGACAAGAAAACGTTACCATCATAATAAGAGGCGATACGCGTACATAGTATTGTGCTACGAACAACTTCTACGTATAATGTATGTATAATGATCTGGCTAGTCACAGTGACTAAAAGTCAGTGGCTGTATGGGCGCAGACAACTTTGAGCTGAAACAGGCTTTTAAGCGAAGATTACCGCGTAACTCCTCTTAACTTCAGAAAATAATACATTGCTTTTCTTTCTTTCTATATTTTGATCACCTTTTAATTTTCGGTTCACACGTGACTTATGAATGCGTTTGCTGAAGACGGCTGACTGACTGCAATATGCGAACATACTATGTTTAGAGAAATTCATTAATAAAACTGCTGCCTTGAGCGCTGTCCATCTTTGATCATGCATCATGCATCGCAGTGACATAATAAACACACTTTTTTAACCGAGTTCAAAAAGGAGGCTGTTCTGAATTCGCTGCGTATTTTTATCTTTATCTATCTACACCTATTACTCCGAGATTTGTAGACCGATTTGAGAAAAATGCTTTCGAATTGGTCCCATATAAATTTCATTACGTTTAATAGAGTGGTTTTTTAACCAGTTCCAATAAACAGTTTAATTTGACTGCGCTTATCTAGATGAAGTCTTATTAGTTTCGATTCCTCCGAGATTAGAAAACCGATTTGAGACATTTTTATTTTCAGTGTTAAATCATCATCATCATTTCGGCCAAATGAAGTCCACTGCTGGACACAGGCCTCCCCCAAAGATCACCACAACGATCGATATGGATGTGTTGTGTGCTCATTGGGGGGTTTTGCCATAATCGCCACGCTTGGCAGGCGGGTTGGCGATCGCAGTTGCGTTGTTAATGTACTCGAAAGACGCTGCTGCCCAACCTCCGGCTAATCCCTTAGTCGACTTTTACGACACCCATGGGAGGAGATGGGGTGGTGGCATTCTGAGCCGGCACCACACGGCAAGTGTTAAATACTCATACCAAATTGGAAAAAGTTCTTACATTTATTCATACTAAAAAGAAACATATAAAACATTTTAACAAAAAAAATATCGACATCAAAAACCCTATACATTATAAAAATATAAAAACCACTAAAAATAAAAAAATAATTTTATTTATGTAGTCCCATCGGGGCCAGGTATTCCCCAATATGGTTCATGCAGACCAACGAGAAGTTATATTTTATACCTCACCCCGTTACCTACGAACGATACGCGCATATCATTCGCCTGGAGGTTAGCGTCATGCCTGCCCTTTACAATTGTAATGTTACCCAGGAAAGGTCCTGCGTGGTACCTCACTGCGCTCCTCGTCACAAGCATTCGTTATTTGGTCT
This sequence comes from Diloba caeruleocephala, assembly GCA_947459985.1. Lineage (NCBI taxonomy): Eukaryota > Metazoa > Arthropoda > Insecta > Lepidoptera > Noctuidae > Diloba > Diloba caeruleocephala. The sequence continues at coordinate 23,266,783 of OX381606.1, read as the reverse complement.
CATATGCCCAATAATTTTACTAGCTACATCATTTCGGCCGAATAAAGTCCACTGCTGGACACAGGCCTCCCTCAAAGATCACCACAACGACCGATATCGGTGTGTTTTGTGCTCATTGAGGGGTTTGGCCATAATCGCCACGCTTGGCGGGCGGGTTGGCGATCGCAGTTAAGTTGTTAATGTATTCGAAGGACGCTGCTGCCCATCCTCCGGCTAATCCCTTAGTCACCTTTTACGACACCCACGGGATGAGATGGTTAGGTGCTATTCGTAGCCAGCACCACACGGCACTAGCTACAGCTTCATCTAAATTGGATTATAGTAGTATTTGTTTAACAGTACCTTAGATTGGCGTTACTTTGATTCGCGGGGTGACTCAAGTCGAAAACTCCTTTTCATATTAAACCGAGAATTGCATAGATGCATCTACAGAAATGGATTTGAGAGTTAAAGTATTGCTATACCAGATAAAAAAAACTACCAAATTGCGTTCGGCTTTGCGCAGATCGCGATTTGATATGAAAAGGAAGGTTCGACCACAGTCACCCCAATCTACTGGCACTAATTGACGGCAAAATATCTGGCACTGCAATAGCACACTTACCTAGCCCAATTCTGGACTAGTAAATATTCATATAATGTATGTATATATAATGTATCAATATCATAATGAATCTGATGTTCAGTATGAAAAACTACGGGTATAATACCGCCAATAACAAATAGCTGTAGTGTGTGTTTAGAGATAAAACGGGTTACCAGATTCCCATAGCTATTTTGATTTATTTCTTTAATTATATATTAAATCTGTAAATAACAAAGACTAAAATGAGCCGGCTTGCCGTGTGGTGCCGGCTACGAATAGCACCAACCCATCTCACCCCGTGGGTGTCGTAAAAATCGACTAAGGGATTAGACGGAGGATGGGCAGCAGCATCCATCGAATACATTAACAACTCAACTGCGATCGCCAACCCGCCTGCCAAGTATAGCGATTATGGCAAAGCCCCCCAATGAGCACACAACACACCGATATCAGTCGTTGTGGTGACCTTTGAGGGAGGCTTGTATCCTGTAGTGGACTTTATTAGGCCGAAATAATAATAAAAAATTGAGCGCATTTGTATTGTTTGAACTTTTCTTGTCTACTTTGCTACGTTTAGGTTTGAATATTCATAGGTACGCCTGGCCGCTCTAGCACGTAAAGAATAGTCACAGTAGAAATGCATAATGTATGTGTCCCCCTTATCCATGTAGAGACTCAACTATAAATTGCCAACGCAAGCTGTACCGGTGTTTGAAACTACGTACAACTTTAATAACATGTTGACTACGTCAGTGCTACGAACATATGTTAACATGGTTTCTTTAAACTTAAGCAAGCAAGCATCTCAAACTTATTCGTCTCTTCTATTAAAAAGATCATAAGCAGATAAAATAAAAAGACAAGATAAAAAGTTCCATATGCTTAAAAAGTACTCCTTTATTGATTGAAATTAATAGTTTTTACAGAAAATATCATTCTTATTTCGAATAGAAAACCTCGAGTGAAAGTTGTGTGCGTAAATCTTGCCAAAGAAGCAGATTCGTAAAGTTAATATTCAATGTTGGAGTGGCAATTTATACAAGGATTCCATCTGAAAGGCCCAACTGTTAACTAGATGCTTGAATAATGTAAGCAGAGGACGGCTCTGGAAAGAGAACACTTCTAAACTTATATAAAAAGAATTGATGATAATGAACAATTGTATTTGATCGTCCTTTTCTTAGTGGAATCTAAAAGTTTTTATTTGATTATTAAATTGTCTGTCTACTATGAGTTCGTTTTAATATCCCAGTAAGTTTCTAACAATATTGTAACGGAAATTCCTTGTGGTTTATTAGCGACGTTCACGAAACGTTCACGCATATGATATTGTTGAAAGATGGATCGTTGAGCTCCTTAAAATATGGTTAAGCTACATGACAACTGATTAAAACTTGCCGTCTGTTAGGACAGGTCAACACCTTGGGGGTCGCGAGCGTGCTTATTGGGAAATTTGGGTGCTCATACCGAGCGACCCCCGGGAAGACAGCGGTGTGCATGTGGCCACGTACCGCTGTGTGCGCAGCACAGCGCATAGTGAGGCTTCGGGGGAATCTTTTACAATTCCCTCGAGAGATGCCTGGGGGGGGGTGGCCTCTTTACAGTCGCCTTCCCTCTACTAGAGGGGATGACCGCTTTACATCATCCCCTCCGAGATGTGCCTAAAGACGTGGCACCAATGGGTGGCTCTAGATGGAGATCTTTCGAGTTCCTGGAGCCTCCCTTCGGTGCCGACGATGATCACTCCGGTGGTTTTAGCCGGTAGGAGTCCGGCATGCCCCTTCGCCCTTTCCCGGGGCGAAGGAAGTGCATGAGGTATTTCCACCGGATCAAAAAAAAAAAAAAGGACAGATCAACACAAAACTGTTATGGATCTTTCTTCAAAAGGCCATTCCAGAAGTTGCCTTACATTTTGTCACAATAATGTATTTAAACAAATGTCTTAAGCATAAAACCGAAACCTTTGAGTTTGTTCGTTTGTTTCAGCATTTCTTCTCAGAAGCAATCAGTAGGAAATGCCGTTTTCATATAAATTGATTAACGAGAGAAAGTGTTTCTTGAAACCTACTTGCTTAAATAAAGATAACTTCATTTTAATATTAACTATGTCATCATCATCATCACTTCACTGAACTGGTTTTCAAATTTCCGTAAACTTCGAAAGCAATCATTCAAGTGTACTGTGTCTTCAGGAGTCTAATTTTATGTAAGGCTTTAATTAGACTCCTTGAATTTCGAATAATATAGAACAAATTCTTTCGGGTCGGCATTTCGAAACCAATTTAAGTTTCATTTTCAGGATAAAGGCGTCTTGTATTACAAAGGATTTGTTCGAGAACATCCGCGGAGGCCTACTGAGACTCACACTCATTTTACACAAAGAAGAATAAGTAGGTATTGTTTTGTTTTCAACCGGCGCTCTTAGGGTATAAATGAGACGCGGCCCGTGTAATGGGGACGTTTCGTCAGCTTTTGAAAAACAAAATCTTTACTTGAAATGTACCGTCGCCATCCTGACGGCACGGTTGGTGCAGTGGTTGATACAGTCGGCTGCTGCGCTCCAGGTCGTGGGTTCGATTCCCGCACGGAACAAGTATTTGTATGAACTGCAGGTAGTTGTTCCGGGTCTGGGTGTATTGTATGTAGAATTCATGTCTGTAAACGCACCCACGACACAGGAGGAATCGTAGTGTGGGGCAACGCTTTTAAAAAAAAAAAACCTGATGAAGCTCAGTTTTCTATATTGTTAAATACAAAAATACTACTTTTACCTTTATTTGTAAGGTAGTGCAGGATCCTCGGCTCCATCCATCGTTTACTGTATCTTAGTACCTCTTGAGACGAGAATGGCTGGCATGTCGTTTTGAAAGTGCAGAAGTAGTAACATGTTACTGGACCATTAAGTCACTCGCTTCCCTCCATTTACTCTAACGACTTACGGGAGAAAATAAGGAATGATATACGTTCTAAGTTGTATTTTTTTATTCTTGATAACAATAAAATGTAATTGTAAGTTTATCCACTTGGATTATAACAATATGTTTGGATTTTCCTGTCTTAATTTTTTTCTCGTTCAATATCTGTTCTGTGTTCAATATTATTTTAAATACTTATTCGTTTCGTTCTTTCCAAATGAAATATAGGATGAATTTAAGATAATATTGCGAGTTAATTAATCGGAATCTAAATACGTTTAAATTTAGGCAGCGATATTGAAATATTACCAATCGTCCGTCCGCATGTAATCAAGGCAGGAATCAGTGTCAGCCGAGGGACCGTGCCGTCGTTATAGTTACGAGATGACCTTTGCTTATGGAAACCCAATGACTTACGTAAGATTAGCTGTGCCCCGCGGTTCCACCCGCCGATTAATTTAAAAGAAATCGGATTATTTATAAATAATTTAGAGTATTCGCATAGACAAGTTACTCTTCGTAACATCAGCTATCTACCTGTGACAGTTTCGTCAAAATCGGTCCAGCCGTTTCGGAGATAAGGTGGAACGAACAGATAGAAAGACGAAATAAAATTGCTTTTTGCAATAGTTATTAAAAAGTATGGTAACTATACTATTTAATAACTAACTATAGCAAAAACCAATTTTATTTTGTCCTTCTGTCTACTGTACATAATTTCAAAAGCATTTAGTAAAAAGCTGTTATTTTGATATTTGTTTGTACGAGCACTGAAAATTTCGGGAATCAAGGAAGTGACACAACATTACTATTTAAAAATGTATTTATTGCTTTTCGAAGTATTCTCCGCGAAATTTGACACATTTTTCCATACGATGGAACCAATCATTGAAGCAACCATTCCATTCGGAAGTTGGGGTCTCCAAAATGGCCGTTTTGTAGGCGTCCACAGCTTCTTTAGGTGATGAAAATCTCTGTCCACGCAATTTATTCTTTATTTTAGGGAAAGTATAGAAATCATTAGGGCTTAGGTCGGGGCTGTACGGCGGATGGTCTAATAATTCTATGTTTTCTTGCTCTAAAAACTCTTTTGTTCTGTGCGCGGTGTGAGAACTCGCATTGTCGTGATGGAGGATGATGCGGCGGTTGCAGTTCTCTCTACGGAGTTCAGAAACGACCTGTGGCAAATAAATGCTAGCATACCATTCTGCATTAACCGTTCTTTGTCCCTCAAGAGGAATAGTCGTAACATGGCCGGTTTTGGAGACAAACGTGGCCACCATTTTTTTTGCAACACTCCGTGAACGAACAATTTTTGTTGGCGTTAACTCATTTTCGAACACCCAAACTCGTGACTGGTTTTTTGTTTCGGGTTCGTACGCATATATCCAGGATTCGTCACCTGATACGATGTTGTATACAGCATTTGAGGATCCTGCGTGGAATCTTTCGAGAGTTCTGACGCACCAAGTAACGCGAGCCGCTTTTTGCTCTTCACATAGCAAATGCGGTATCCATCGGGAAAACAACTTTTTTACACCTAATTGTTCATGCAAGATTATTTGTATTTGACTCATGCCAATGTCTAAAGTTGCCTGAATTTCGCGGTATGTCACATGTCGATCTTCCTCAATCAGCTTACGCACAGCATCAACGTTTTCTTGGGTGACTGCAGTTTTTGGACGACCTTGACGAGGATCATCACTGAGCTTGACACGTCCACGTTGAAATTCAGCAAACCAGCGATAAATTGTGGTTTTGGATGGGGCTTCATCACCAAATGCAGAAATCATCCGGTCAACACACTGTTTTTGTGTTAAACCACTTCGAAAGTCATAATAAATCATCGCTCTTGAATTTTCTCGAGTCAATTCCATTTTCTCAACGACTAAACAAGTTTGACAAAACCTTGTGACAAGACCGTGAATCTTTTTTTAAATAAATAAATGGTATTCGATTTGTAAAACCAAGGAGTTTTCAATTAAAAAGATTTTAATATGACAGGAACAGTGGAAATATTCCATTCCCGATACTTTTAGTGCAGCCTATGTATAGCAAAATAAGATTAGGTACAACGGACACAATATTGAAAATAATATTATAGGTGACAGACAACCAACGGGAATCACAAGGAACTCGCCGGGATTTGTTAGAATAGACCACCCCTTTCCACCCATGGGTAAAAAGGGTAAGAAAGGTGACTAATTGATGTTATGAGTATGGGCAGCAACATTCTCCCGTGTGCTAATAACAACATACTGTCGTCACCAATCCGCCAAGCGTGGTGATTAAAGCAATATCCCCGATCATTGCAAGGATCATTGGGAGGCCCATGCTCAGCAGTGGATGTCTAGGGGCTGATATGAACGTGAGTCATTAAACGAAATGCACCGGAATGCGTTTCAGATTGCAACAGAAGTTGATTTTTACTTGAAGTTTACATGTAGGTACTTAGTACCTTTTATTATTCGTGCTAGAGAGTAAAGGTAATTCATGTCGTCTATGACGTTATTTATATATTCAAAGCCACATTATAAAGGCGAAGCATTTAAGTGTATTTTCTCTGCCGTACAATGCAATTTTCAAATATATTCCCTTTATTTTTGGAAGACACTTTCCTAAGCAAGTTAATGTTGTGTACAAAACGACGAGACGTATATTTACATTTTCTTATCAGCACGTACATTTATATGTGATGGTGTTGTATCTCGCGAGGAGCAGGGCTCGAGGGCGCTATCAACGGTAATGGAGGTCTTGGCTGGATTGCCGCCGATTAGACCTAACGGCCCGTGGGAATATTGAAATTTATCTGATTCCTTTTTTATACCCGCAACTGGCTTCTTAAACGACAATGTATTGAAGTGATTCTGCGTGATATCGTGAAACCTGGCACTAATGGAGCCATTTGGCTGAATCGTACCTATCTATTGTTTTAATTCTTACCTAAACAGACGAGAATTGTCGTTGGAATGTACGGGAATCCATGTTTTTCAACTACGACGTTAAGTTTGTCATTGGGATAAGTTAATGGCACAAAACCAAATTCAACAGTAGACAAAGACAATATGTTCAGCAATTTCGGAACCCACTCCAAGCATGTTCAACTCGCACTTGCCTGGTTTTTTTAGCTGACGACGATTATTTAGTTTTATTTAACGTCCGGAAATTGATTTGACGTTTCATTTGCTAATAATTTGCAAGACGGCTGATAATGCAACCTCCTTTTTTATGTTGCTCCTCTTCCCTACGTACAATGCGGTATCTACTGCAAAGTAATTTTCTGTCTTAATGGCGGAAAATAATCACGGATCTTGATTTAGGAGAGTAACTAAGTTGTAAAAGCCATTTAAACTTTCCATAATTTTAATCTTTGCTGGCCACTCGTGACGTGCATTAAATTATTTTTAACGATGAACAAAGTTTTAAATCGAAGTAGAATAGAATTAACCCAATTCTTAATTTGAGTATTTCTCCAGGAATTATACTTTTTGCAAATTATATTAACTGTATAGTTTGTGATGTCATTGTGAGGCAACGTCTAGTTGCAACTAGATAGAGTTCAATAACTTTTTTTAAGAATATGACAGTAAGTATCAGTTTATTCACTGTCAAGAACTTAATTTCTCTAAATAAAATGTGCTTGCCATAGATAATTGGTTACTTGGAGGTAGGTCTCCTATCGCAAGAGGCCGGCTAGGTAGGCACCAGCCCAGTGCCAGATATTCGCCGCTAAGCAGTAGTGTTTAAACTTTAGACATTACTGTGCTCCGGTTAGAAGGGCACTGAAGCTAGTGAAATTACTGAGCATAAGAGCCTGAATACCTCACGTCTCGAGGTGAGGAGCGCAGTATGATGCCTCGCAGGACTAATCCTGGGTAGCATTGTAATTGTTATGGGATATTTGGAAACGTTGTTTGTCCTTTTAAACGGACAAACACATGGCACTACCGAAAAACCTATTGGATGGGTTTTGATGGGATCATCGTTTAAGTTTTGAATAGGAGTCCAACCTTTATTAGTAAATACCATCACGCTATCTTTGAAAGGAGAAGAGCAGTCAACTATTATTTTTGTGTAATATGATGGATCTTCATAAAATGTACGGTTTTTACTACGTATACCAGTACTAACGACGCATTCTACATATGTACTAAAAATCATCACGTGTTATATAAAGGTAGCGAGAGATTTTTGACGACCGAAATGCCAATTTTAACCATAACAGCATTTTCGTGTTTTTTGTTGTTGTTGTTAGTAATGTGTCACATTACGTTTATATTTTTTAAATCGCAGCCATATATAATACTTAAATTAAAAAAAATACAAAATGCTGTTTGGATTCTACATTAAGGCTGTAAATCCCAATAGAGTAATAAAAACCAAAAAGCTACATTTAAAGTCTGTCTTTGTTTCTGTTTTGTCTTTGTAAAAATGGGTAATTAAGACTTATAGATAAAACGGAATTATTTTCGAACACGGTAGGTTTATACGAGAATCCAAATTTGACGCGGATAAGACGCAGGCACAGTAATTTAATTGTTAAGAAGCAGATTTGGCTTTAGTAACACGTATTTTGCTGTAAAATAACTTCATCAAAGTAACACACTAACTAACAGACTATACCTAAATTTGGTGTTAGCTGTTCATAATGCGTTGTAGTACATTCGTTTAAAAGAGGCGCGCATTATAGCCAGTTACACTCAGATGTGAGTCAATATGTGGAGTCCGGATTAAGAATATATCACTACTCCTACCATGGATGTCGTAATAGGCGATTAAGGTACTTAACCAGAGGGATGGGCAGCAGCGTCCCTTCTATGGAATAGTAGCTATACTGCGCTAACCAATCCGCCTGCCAAGCGTGGTGAGTGACGACACAATTGTGTTCGGTAAACGATCGGTGAGGTCAAGCATCGCTCTATGAATGTGTGACTACATAGTGATATTTAAATAGAGCATCTCTTTGCTTTAAAGGGTCAGTCCCAGTCATTAGACGGCAGACGTTAAGCCAAGTCGGAGGCCTTTGGGCGGCTTCAACAACTCCGACACAAGGTCGGCCACTAACTAAACGAGAAAAATATATAAACTTTCAAAATTAAGTTAGCGCACAGTTAGCACTGACCTGTGACAAGGTTGGCGTGATGGAACTGACAGACTGCATCTGCCTCGTACCACGAGATGCGGTCCCTGAAGTAGCGGTAAAACACCGGGAACCCCTCCTCAGGCAGGACCCATGTGTTGCTGATATTCACCTGTGTGAATATATACATTTATGTTAAAGAAAGTAAGTATATTTTATTTCGTTGATGGCTATATTTAGTAGTAGCAGTAAATATCTGAAACAAAAAGGTAACTAAAGTGTGGCCGCCGAGAGAATGCGTTCCCGACACCTGTTAATTGGTCTAGTTTCTTTCAATAATAAACTTCGTATATAGTATGATTTTAATGTAGTAACGTCAACACACAACAAACAAATAGTTTAGCGCTAAATGTAATCTTTAATATAACAGAAACTAGACCAATTAACAGATGTCCGGAACGCATTCTCTCGGCGGCCGCACTATAGTAATAATATATGAGAGTTACAATATGGTCTTACTTTATATTAATAACGTTATTGTATGTTTAAATGTTTGAGGCTCCAGCACGCTGAACGACTGATTGTAATGGATTCTAATGAAATTTGGCATAGAGGTCCATTATGTCGTGTAATAGAACATAGGATATCAAGCTTCAATAGTAAGGACGCGGATGAAGTCAAAGTCGTAGTATTTTATTGGCAACTAATAAGTTTACAGGTCTACAATCAAATTAATTCTAAATAACGCAATAAAATAAAACATCGATGACTCAAAATTATAAAAAAACACAATCAAAGAAATAGTAATACTAACAAAGTGAAAGCCAAGATTTTCTTACTATTAGTATACATTTTGAACTACCATGTTATTATGTCACAGGTAACAGCAAGTCTAGCTACTATTATAAATTTGAAAGTTTGTATGAGGCTACGTCACGCTAAATGGCTACACAGATTATAAAGAAATTTGGTGGATGTAGATTATGAATTGGAATAGAACATATGATACTTTTAAATTAAATTATCAAAAAAACATCATTCATTTTTAATTAAAGCTCAGCGTAGCAGGTGGGTAACGGCTAATATTTAACTAAAGATGATAAACCTTAGTAACACATTATAAACTGATTTTATTTGCTGTCTTCACTTTTTTTCATAACTCAACAATTTTCCAACTATTTATCTTAAGGTTAAACGTCCCCACTCTGTGAAGTGTGCGGCGCGTAACCCTTCCTCATTTGACTGTTTCATTTTGTTCAGGTTATTCTTTTATATGCTTAAAGTATTCTATCTAAATGTATTGATCAATATACGACTGCAGGATATACTCAACCACGTCAGAACTTCACTTTAACGTACTAATACGTAATACGTAATACGTTCGTGTATTTGAATTGCATGCATTAACTTGTACGAACGTTACACTAAAAGAGACAATATTTGCAGGGGATTGTGTCAGCGCACCATTCGAATGAACTTTTCCATTCGCAACAATCATTGTCAAGAAGCAAATTTAACGCCGTCTGTTGGAAATGGTCTGCCAAATGCAGCCATGACAATATATTTAATAAAAACTTTTTTAAATATAGTCAGGCTGTTTTCGCCGACTTTTGAAGAAGTTTAGACTCTTTTCACATAACCTTCATTTTAGAATAATGTGCTAATAAAATAATGTTACTTAATATGATTTAAAAAGAGTAACCATGAATTTAGTTCGCGTTCTTCTCCATAGCAAATTAGTTCTTGGAACGCGGCAACTAAAGTCTCAACTATTCTTAAATGCTTTTAAACTTTAAATGAATAAAAATATTTTTTGTCTTATCTAAAATGTTAAATAATTAAAGATTAGCAAAGGATGTTCCTTTAGCGTTCATCATCATTGCGGCCGAAAACCGTCCACTGCTGGATAGAAGCCTCCCCAAAGATTGCTTCAACGACCGGTATGGGTTTGTCGAGAATGCTCATTGGCATTGGCAGACGGATTGGCAATCGCAGTTGTGTTATATATATACTCGAAGGACGCTGCTGCTCATCCTCCAGCTAATCCCATAGTCGCCTTTTATGACACCCACGGTATGAGATGTGGTGGTGGTATTCTTAGCCGGTTAAACATTAGTATTAGTAGTAATAGTACCTTTTAACGTTACATAAAAATAACTCCGACTCACAGAGACATAATCTAACTGATCCACGTAGCTACGACAAACAACGGAGATGAGATTTTGGAAACTATTAATTATGATTGTACTTGTACAAAGTCAGTGTAGATAAGCTTTCCAACCGTTCGTACCGTTTGAAGCAGCTACAAATTAGGTACGTACTTATCGGCCAAATTACATTAATGTTCCCTTAAGTAGACGATCCGCACGTTTTTAAACGTGATATCTCACCGCCTTTGCTAAACTTGTTTCTACAGAATGCCTGTCTGATTAAATCTGATTATTCCAGTAGTCGTCACTGAAATTTCCACTCGCTTCTTAAATCTTCCTACTTGCTAAATGTAAGTTCAAACTAACTCTAGCGACGTGCAAGCCATTTGCCTGGTGGTAAGTGTTACACCTGCCCATTACAATTGTAATACAACCCAGGATTAATCCTGGCAAAAAGCAAGCTGTGCAAAGAGATGTCATATATTGTCAAGCTATCATTTTTCAAAATGAAGTCTCTCGAAAAGCGCAGGGATATTTTGGACCTTAAGTTTATTTTTAAATTGTTTAGGAACTAAATCGATTGTTCTCAGCTTCTGAGTAGGTTCTGTCCCCGTAGGCCCCCTCGTAAACCTATTACTCCTTTGGCTCCTCCCCTCCATCGGACCAAATTTGGCGCTAACTCTCCAATTCCACGTTTGTGTAGGCTCGGAGATAGTCTAGTATCATTTATCCGTAATACTGAGCTATGAACTATGCGTACCCACGTTTGATGTCTCTCTTTTGCATGCTTAATTTTAATTTTGGCTTTGATTGTTTATTTTAATAATGTCTACATGTCGTTTCTATAGTGGTGCAAGTCTCTTTGTATTTTAATCTCGAAAATAATAATTTTAATCACAGCATATTTGCCTTAAGCCTTTAAAGGATGGTGAGCTGATTTGAGGATCAGCGTAGGAGACGTGAGTGTCTTTTTGTATAACTAGTTAATACATAGCATGCTGTGTTTACCCGTAATTGGTGGTGCAGTAATATTAAAACCTTATTGTATGTATTAAACTTAACTTAGCATTGCTGTAACAAATGTTGATAAACCTTATATAAATAAATAAATAAAAATCACACTGCGCGGTTTACAAGACAATATGAACAAAAAATCTTACTTTATGATGACTAAAATGTTCAATAAAATATCTAAGCCAAACTGAGAATTGCCGTTTAAGTTCTTTAGAAACAAATTAAATAAATGGCTCCATGGAAAATTCTTCTACAAATCTACACAATTAATGAACTTCGAATTCCATTTTTAATTTAATGGCTTCATAATTAATGAATTCATGACTGACAACTTAATTTATTTTATTTTTTATTTATTAATGTTTAAAAAACATATTAAGACAACTTTCTTGTGACATTGGTATACCTTTGATATGCGATGGTTAATGGGATGACCTGGGACAACCTACATAAGATATTTTGCATTTTATTACTTTTGACATTTATAGTAAATATTATGTATCCATGAATAATATGTTTGACTTATAATACCAAAAATGCAAATTGTATTTCTTTGACATTATTTAATTACGCTAGTGTTCAGAGTATTCCTGTACCAATATTAAACTTTTGACTTTATTTATAATTTCATAAGTACTTACGGTAAACATTTATTTTATTAAAATTTATGAGCGGCTGATGTTGACATGCCTAGCAATCGTTATTGGACCATGTCCTATTAAATATTTGCATGCTGAAATAAGTAGGCGAATTATGTTACTAATACTAAGATCTGTAAAATACCAAATTTCACGCAAATAAAAATTATTATTTTTAAGTATTATAAACAATTAACGATGTTTTACCCATGCCCTATTTTGTCCTCTGTCAATATTAGAACAACAAATACTTTTGTACTGATAAATGATTGTCATTATGTAAACTGTATCTTAACTGACTTGGATACACTCATGCCTCGTTCCGATTAGAATATTTTATATCATTTAACAAAGATTATTCCAGTTATTGGCATTCCGAGGTAGTTTGGGCGTGCGCAGCTAACTTGCAAGGCAGCCCTCAACAAGCTGTTCCCAATAACTTAATTAACATGCTGAATTCTCAAGTCCTCCATTTGACTTCGAAATTCAAACAATCGCTTGTTCTCGCCGTGTTTATGCGTACCGATTGTTCAATTCGATTCAATTTATATTTAATATCTTGATGATTCTTCAGAATATATTTTATAGGTGCGCATTATTATTTTTACAAATAATTATCATTGGCGTTATGTATTTACTGTCATCAATTAATCTGTCTTTGAATTAAATATAGCAATAGCAATGTGTTGTAAAAGAGAATAAGAATTATTAAATTTCTTTTCAAAAAAGCCCTTGTGAAAAAGATAATTAAGAAATATTGTTAATTATATTTAATCATAAAATGTAATATTTTGTTTTAATATGTATATATAAGTACTATTTGTTTTGTAGATACTACTAATAAGTTTTACTATTAAAAGCTCAATAAGTTTAAACCATAACATGAAAGCGTGCCAACAACTAAAACTAACTAACTCGACTAAGGGAGAATGGGCAGCAGCGTCCTTCAAGTACATTAACAACTCAACTGCGATCGCCAACCCGTCTGCCAAGCGTGGCGATTATGGCAAAACCCCCCAATGAGCACACAACACACCCATATCGGTCGTTGTGGTGAACTTTGGGGGAGGCCTGTGTCCAGTAGTGGACTTCATTCGGCCGAAATTATGACCGGCCATTTTTACGTCCCATGCTGAACTAAGGCCTCCCCATTTCCTCAATTGTTTCGTCATTTTGGCGGGGTATTTGCCAATACTCACCACGCTTGGGTTGGTGAGCGTAGTATGGCTACTGTTCCACAGAAGGGCCGCTGCAGCACATCCCTTAGATTTAGAGTCCCTTAGTCACCTTTTACGACATCCAACAGGAGGAGATGGAGTGGTGCTATATTCTAAACCCGGTCACCACATGGCATAATACTAGTATACTACTATAGTATGGTAGATAAAAATCGGGATGTGTGTGTGGATCATCACCTCCACCTTCACCTTGCAATAACGATCGCATTATTTTGAAGTTGTCCGTGTCTACCGTTACCTATCAAAATCAATCAAAGTTTTAGGTTAAGGTTAAGAAATATATAGTTGCTTGTTGCAGATTAGTTCGTCCTATGTAGAGTAGAGCCGTCCAGTAGAGCCTGGAATAAACTGCATGATATTCTTTAAAAAAGCGTTAGTGTTACTGTCGCAAGCTAAGGGGAAAACAATATATCATTAAAGTTGAATTATGACTTCGCAAACAATGTTTAGCGAACATGCTTTGACGAGTTATTTAGAATAAACAGCCATACTGCCCATAGCAAATGTGTTTAAATTTTATAATAGGCCTTATTTCGCAATGTTAAACAAGAATTAAAGCACTGCCGATATTGATATCTAAAAATATGTAATATCGAATACAACACGTTGCAAACGTTGCCTAGCAGTTTGAGTCTGTCACGCTCACTAAAATGTCTTGTTGAGGGTAGCGTTGTGTGTTGGGTGGTCGAGTTACCTGCATTATGGTTGAGCTGAACTATGCTGATGCATGCGTTATGCCCGTGAACGGGTGCCCTCTGTTGGGACTGGTCAGCTCTTGTCTGCTATAGCAATTTTTTGTAAGGCAATTAATATCATTGTGCATAAATATGTAGTATTTATCCGTAAGGTTGGCATGCATTATCCTCACATAGCTTCTTTTTTTACGATTATATTGTGTTTAGTATTAAGACTGTAATACATCATATATTTTAAAAGACAATACCCATGGAGTATCTTGCTGGTTCTGCCCCATAGGAGCAACGTCTGGTACCGTGCAACTATTTAAATTCTGACTATTCGTAAGTGACAGCAAATGGTTTACATGACTAAAAAACTTTTGACTCCGATTTCGACTTTGAACAAAAATATAGAATTGAAGAAAAATATAGATAACATAAAATAAGACTTAATTTACCATCTAAATGAAAATACTATAGATAGAATCGAAACAGTTCATTGTATTAAACATAAAGACGTTTTGTTTCTATTGTTAGATTTGATAAGGAGTATATACTTTGTTGTCGGTCCTTGACATTCTATCTTTTGTTTTGATCAAGTTTACGAATAAATCGCGGTTTGCGTGTGACAGGTGGAGCGTCGGCAGACAAATCACAAAGCTATGGCTGTATAACATTCTATACGTTTTAATACGTAAGTACTAATATTTTTATTTATTCTTGCACAGATAAGTTAGCAGCCTGACCCAAAGCATAGCGTATTATATCTATTTTCTTTAAAGGTCTAATTTTTCTGGGTCCTAAAAATGACCCCCCCCCCCTCCCATATGTCTCCTACATCGTCGGTTTATAGACATAAATCTCACATGCACAAATACGCAGAGACCCGGAACAACTATCTGTAGGCCATATAATATTAAAATCTGTAACGACGCCTGTCACCTTAGTCATCCTGCGACCACGAATGCTGAAAAGCATTCGAAACGTCAGGAAAAACAATAATGTTTAAAAGTGTTTCATTATCAGATAATATTAGTTTTGTGTAGAAATTGAACCTGCGACACGAAACAATAACATTCGATTCCGGCGCTTATATTGACTAAATATAATCCCGGAATTTCGGGGTTATACTTAGTCAATCCCGGGAACCCGGGATTATTTCGGTATTGAGGGTTACAAAAATAAACCTACTTAAAGTGTTGCTGGAGCAAATACTACTAAAATCAGCTGGCAAAAGAAGATGACTGACACATTTACAGATAACTTCTTGTATTTTAGAATTAAATGATTCTGTCGAGAGCACTGACACTGGGCGTTTCGCTTCAAGCAGTATAATTTGCAACTTTTTAAAATTATTTCATTTCCGAAAATTCCGCTGTCAGAGAAACTCAATCCCGAAAATTTCGGGACCGAAAAGACCGCTTGATCCTGATTTTCGATCGAATGCTCTACACGTAGCGCAAAAAGACAAGGCCACTACGACAATGGTGCCGTTACCGCTGCTTAAAAGCAAAACGAATCCGTGCTTTGTTTTTACAGTGAATGTTATTATTATAAATAATCTATTTTTATTAGGTAGGTATCGTTTCAAATTGATATTATAACAATATCCCACGCTAACGTTATAATGGCCAAGCATTTATTTTATTCTACCACGAAACTCTCGGCTGCGTGTTTTACGCCAGACTATGATTACCTTTAACGCTTGTTAATCAATCAATATATCGCGTATTTTATTTACGTACATTATTCGTAACTTGGATACTATTATGAACATAAAACGTTTTATATGCCGCTCCATTCTTCTTTCAAATAACAAAATACCTGAGTTGTAAAAGAATACTCATATCAAATAGCTCAATTTGTATAAATATTGCTCTCCATTAAAGAGGTAGTTACGTCACTGTCTCCATGACAGAAGACGCAGGAACATTAGGCAGGAAAACGATTTCACGATACCATTGTGGCTAATGTTCAACTTGAGATTGTTTGTGTGTTTATCCGTTAGTAGTTTAAGATGGTACTTAAGATGGTTATATTTAGACCATCTAAATGACACACACATGTGGAACAATCCTGTTCAAATTAACCCCGCGGGGTGAAACCGAGGAACATTCCCGGCGTTAATGCGGGATGCGCCTATATAACGTGTTGTATTAATTTTACTTCGTGAGTTAAGACACCAATTCTGGAGCCAAATGTGATTGTGCGACACCCCTAAACTTGTAAGGCTAGTTTCGTGGAAGTTCTACTTGGTAAAATGAGTTTCGGTATCAATTTTCTTTTTGCGTAATTTTCTGCTAATTACCGAAATTGATGTTTACTGGATTTGTTAGTTTCATAAATAATACAAAATATTCTATAACATTCAGTATCGCATTTTGTAAGTAAACCATTCTAATAATTGATAGGATACTTCACTTCATACTTTAGTTATTGTTCTATTGATAATTTGATATGTAGTTAAATAAGTTGAGTAAAAAAAAATTTACAAGTTCATCAACATCTCATTTCGGAAAAAACACTAATTATAAAGTCAAGAGTATCAAGGGCTCTTTAATCTAGGTAAATTGTTTTAGGAGTGAAGTTTAAGTGCGACAGCTAATAATTTTAATGTCCATGTACTACGCCATCAAACTTAAAAACTGACTAGCGCAATTGAATTGCAAAAGTATATGATGTAACAAAAATAGAAACTGAAAAGTAATTCTTACCGCACGTCCTTGGACGGAGGCGAAAAGTGCCAACAGCGCGACCGAACACCACAACATTACGTGCTGCGAACACTCGTAGAGTGGCGTAGCGACCGACTGTAACCGCCGCTCGCTGTAGCGTGACTGCCGCAAGCTACGACTCCGCTACGAGTCTACGGATGTCGCGTACCGTGCGCCATGCGCCATACGACCTCTATAATCGGACCTTCGTAGTACATTATGTAAACAAAGTGTTTGACAATAACATAGAAGTAACGATCGACCTTTTTGTTTACTTCCGACTGTTTGTTGTAAAAACAAGGTCAAGAATACACATCGATAATCTATAAATCTTTGATGCTGCTTTCAGATAATACTTATCTTTATTACTCCAAAAGTCACTAGTCTTATGCCAAAATAAAATAAAGCTAAGCTTAAACAACAAGGAACACCCTCACTTATTTACTACTGTAAGTTAAGTGTTTTTGTTATCACTACGTAGGCACAAGAAATTCCTTATTGCTAGGTAATGGTCTGGAACCAAAAAATAAATATTCTTGTCATTGTTATATATACACAATTTTTTTCAAGTAAAATTTAATTAAACTACCACATATGGGAATGAAGACGCCCTGATAAGAATAATGGCTTTTATTTGCATAAAATAAAAATAAAGATCATTATCATCGGCCGTTGTCATTAACCATAGAAGCCTAATCATATTTTTGGCTATAAATGACAATCATACGTCCAAATGACGTTCAAGTATAAAAATAGCTTTAATGTAGTCTATTTTGCCACAACTAGTATTTCATATCAGATTTATTTAAATTTAACTTACGAAACAAACGGCAAATAATAACAACATTGATTTTTTTACTTAATCTTTAAAATAAACATTTAAGTGAGTATACAGAAAACGGCACAAAAATTAATATTTTAAATAATTATAAACATCAGAAATGTTTTTGCAATTGTTAGGATAAACCAATAAACTTTTAACCATCATAAAATATGCTCGCAGTATTAATCAAACTTAATAAGCAGTTTTGACATCAACATTGCGATCGCCGTATATGGCTTTTTTGCATTAGTTTTGTTCATTCGGTTTTTTATAGCAACAATACCCACAGTGGCAGCGCTGCTTTGGTACTGGCTTATCACAACCGGTCTCTTTAGATGTTTGTGGCATAATTTGAATTATATTCGTGATATTGGCATGTAAGGAATGCTTCAAAGTTGGGGCTTCTAGTCGTTTTTGGATCTATGGTGAATTCAAGTCAATGCCCAATTTATTTTCTTGCTAAGTCAGCTTGTTACGGCAGTGTAAAATATAACAATTTACAATATTCATGTTAAGCACCTTATAAAACAATACCATGACACCCATGAGCCACCTATTTGTCTTTTTGTATTAGAAGACATAGAGGAATACATTTGATCGAAACAATCTACAGGGGCTTTCGTTTGGATGTAAAATTTTATCATGTCTGGATTTCCATTAGCTTGATTAATCACGCCATGGAAAGATCTTCATCACTTGATCGAAAAAAATATTTGAAAATCAAAGATGGTAATGGAAATATCATCTTAGATGGCTTAGTTTTATGGGATAGTTAGTGTTAACATAAATATCTGCAATGGAACCTCTATTTGCACTTATCAAGTCTTGCCGTAGACCGATCCTCTGTAGTACTCAAAATATGGTTGTTCTTTTAGCAAATTGAACATTGTGGTAATGATTATGATTCAGTGTGATGTTGATAACGATTCCTTAAGATCGGTCGATTCATTCGATGGGTCAAGGCTTTGTAGAATCTCCTGGCTAGCTGGCTGGTTTATAAATTCTACGTAGTCCGCCATCTCGCCTTCAACATCACTTCTGACTTAAATAAATCCTCACCATTTTATAAAATAGGTGCTATATTCTTCACCTTCAGCTGTCGAGAGGGTGAAATCTTATCTGTGCACCTAAGAATAATATCAAGTATATGAAATTTAACAAAATACAACCTCCCAGCCTAGAAAAACATCATACGGTAAAATAACAAAATGAGTGCAAATGTTGTACAAACATGCGTAAAACTAACATATAAAATTGCAATTACTGCAAAATGGTGGTTTTTGCCGAGGTGACCCATCTTCAGGTAGCTCTCAGTGGCCACTAATGGCCGAAATTAATAATCAATCTAATCCAGAATCCAGATTTTAGATTTTGAAATTCATCCGTTGTTGTGTTACGATCCCATTTAACACAAAAAACAGACATATCCGTAATCCGAAATCTAAAGATTTTGGATAAGATCGATTATTAAATTTCGGCCGTAGGTTGGTACGGAAGGTCACGGCGATCTAAGCAAGAGTACGAAAGAGATCGCGAATATGCGTCTAAGTGTATGTAAAAATTATAAATTGGGCTTCTAGGGTTAAACATCTGCACGGATATAGAAAATGAAATAACGATATGCATGATACACTAATAAATAGTGTTTAATTAACTGTTCCTTATACTATAAGGAAAAACGAACATTAATAATACCCTAAAATAATTATTATAAGTAATGTAATGTCAATAATGTCATGTACGCTATCACAACGTTGGTTTACATATAAAACACCTACAACATAAAAAGCGTAAGCGTGAGTAGTCGTTACGGTCGATTGATGCTTAACTCGTGTGCTTGCAGATAATTTTACAATTCTCGTAAAACTACCTCACTAGTCTCCAGCTGCCTTATGGGGCGTGAGGTATAATAACTTAAGCACTTAAGGGACTTTTATGTTTCCATAAACATGTTATAACCCTATGACACTTAGCTTAATTGAAGATATATAATTATACTAACGGATTACAAATTCCGCAAACAAAACAAAATTACACTATAAGTATAATATAACATATCTTAGATATCATCATCATATCATCATATCGGCCAATTATACGTCCACTGCTGGACAAAGGCCTCCCCCATAGATTTTCACAACTGTGTCATCATTTTGGGGGGTATTTGCCAATACTCACCACGCTTGGCAGGCGGGTTGGTGAGCGCAGTATGGCTGCTGTTCTAAAGAAGGGACGCTGCTGCCCATCCCTCTGGTTAGATTCCCTTAGTCGCCTTTTACGACATCCACGGGAGGAGATGGAGTGGTGCTATATTCTTAATCCGGACACCACACGAAAATCCGGACACCACACGAAATATCCGGACACCACACGAAAACAGTATCTTAGATATAGACAACATATACTAAGCTTAACTTGATAAATAAATAAACGGGCTTACGAAACAGACAAAATTAAAAACGATGAGTAATAAGCACAAAAATATGGAAAGCTATCAAAGCCATCACCTACAGCCAAAAATATTCCTCTAGAGTAACTGTTGTTTTCTAACGTCGGGTCAATAATCGGTTTAGGACATTAGCATGTTTTTTGCAGGCTTTGACGGATATTTTACTGAAAAGCATATAACAGTCAATGAAACAACTTATTTATGACACAAATGCATTTGGGATCCCTTGTCTGTCAACCTTTGTTTTATTGAATACTGATGAAAAGAGGATCACGTCACCTACCACCTGATGCAGGTGTTCATAGGTCACAGTTGTTTCAGTGCGAACCTGCACAGAATAGGACGCGAAGGCACGACACAGTGCCACCGTTGCGGAAGCGATCAGTATACCGCACAACACACTCGGCAAGATCTCTCTCCGCCGGCAGTAGTGTCGGTTATGTTGGCAGAACATGAAATTCAAATTGGAGCGTAGTGGTCTCCTTCTACGAGAGCGTCATGCTGCAGAAGGAGACTGCAGAGCGGGATAGGGAGAAGGCCGATCCTGCACGGAGAAGGACGAGAAAGCGCCGGGGTAACAACCACCCTCGCGCCCGGCTCCAACACGCCAGGGGGCCTCGGGGGTCGCAGGTGCACAGCTTGGGGACTCTGCTTACTCATACCAAGCGACGTCGGGAAGACGGTGGCATGCACGCGGTCACGTGCCACCGAATCTATACGAATCGGTAAAACAAAAAAACTTAAATTTTTCATAATAATATCCATTTTCTAATCAATCCAAAACAGCTGCCAGTCAAAGGCCTCATGCGCCATATGATCTGGTGGTAGGTATCTACTGTTTGCGTTTTCCGCCTTTCGACATCCTGGCGGAGATGTATGCGTGGGTCTACGATCAGACACGCTCCCTCCGCCAGAGCGGCGAAGGCGCGCCTCCAGGGGCGTTGGACAGGCTGGGGCGGCTAGCTCGGCGGCGCGCACTTGGAAAGTGGCGTCGCCACCTGCGGATGCAGTTCGCGACCAAGCGCGTCGTGGAGGCCGTCCTGCCGCTCTTTGGAGCCTGGCTCAGAAGGAGTGAGCGCGTCACCTACCGCCTGACGCAGGTGCTCACCGGGCACGGTTGTTTCGGTGCGTACCCGCACAGGGTAGGACGTGAGGCCACGGCACAATGCCACCATTGTGATAGCGATCAGGACACTGCACAGCACACGCTCGAGGCGTGCCCTGCGTGGGACGCCGAGCGGCGGATCCTGGTCGATCGGATTGGGCAAGATCTCTCTCTGCCAGCAGTAGTGTTGGCTATGTTGGCAGAGCACGAAAACTGGAATACAGTGGTCTCCTTCTGTGAGAGCGTCATGCTCCAGAAGAAGACTGCAGAGCGAGACCGGGAGAGGGCCGATCCCGCCTGAAGAAGGAGGAGATGGCGCCGGGTTAACAACCGCCCTGGCGCCTAATTCCCATACGCCTAAAACCCCCTGCCGTAGCTATAAAGCGGGGGACATCTGGGTTCGCGGGTGCGTAGATTGGGGAATCTGCGTGCCCAAACCGAGCGACCCAAGAGAAGATGGTAGCACGCATGTGGTCACGTGCTGCCGTGGGACGCTTTGGAGGATCCTTTACAATCCCCCGGGGGGGTGACCGCTTTACAGTCACCCTCTCAGGGATGTGCCTAAAAGCGTGGTACCAGTGGGCGGCTCTAGTGTGATCATACGAGGATCTGGAGCCTCCCTTAGGTGCCGACGATAACCGCTCCAGTGGTTTTAGCCAATAGGAGTCCGGCATACCCCATCGCCCTTCCCCGGGGCGAAGGAAGTTCATGAAGAATTACCGTGGGCACCAATATTTTTTTTTTAAAAAAGGTATCTACTGTTAGTACCGACAAAAGGGCTCGTTAGCCGGTAGCTTAAAAATAAAATTATTGTTACTTTTTAGAGACCGAGAGTTATTATATAAATGTCACAAACGAAGTTTATAGTTAACCCGGTCAGTTCCAACGATCCTTACAAATTCACAATCTGTGCAGCCTTTTTGGTCTGACACACATTATTCGTACCCTTTTTTAAAGTAATTTATTATTGTCTCTTACTGGATGGCCAAATACCCCCCCTGTAGTAGCAAAAAATAACAATCCCCGCAGAGACTGCCTCGCGTCATTGTACAAAACGAGTGCGTAAGTAAGTACAAATTAAAAATATTGGATAGATACTATTTATTACACTATCGCGTGTTTTTGTTGGTATAAGTAGAAAATATTTTTAATTATTTTTAATCAAATCAGGCTTGACCGTCTTTAAGGCGACTAAACGGTCACTCGGTATTAAAAACCGTGACATTGAAGACATTAAGAAATACTTTTAATATTTGTTTCAAATTGTATCTAAATTCTCAAACCAAGTAATAAATTAATTTGCGCTGCTCGTTTAAACAGAATAACAGAAAGTAAATAATATCAAAGTTTTTATTTATTCTTGAAAGGAAATTTGAAGTTTGATTTGAAGATTTTGGATCGTCAGTATAAGGTTTATATAGATACTGAAATGTACGTAGGAGGCTTAACAAACACTTTGCGCCACCGTAAAGCTAATTTCGAAAGTTTGCGCTTTACCGTTTTAAGATTTAAAACAAATTTTGTATAATTTCGCCTGCCTTCAAATTAAGTAAACTGTTAGTAAGTATTGGAATATTACAAGGAAAAATTTAAATTATTTAATTATGGTTCCTTAAAATTTACGTGTTTTATTTTGTTCAAAAGGAAAAAGTTCTTTAACTGGTTCTTTCAAAAAGTTTTACCTAAAAGATTCGGGCTGAGCAACTGCGATTAATTAATATTATAATCTAAATTATTAAGACCTCTATCTACACCGTGTGGTGCCGGCAAAAAGTAAAGTACCCATCTCATCCCGTGGGTGTCCTAAAAGGTGACTATATGATTATCTGAAGGATGGGCGGTAGCCTCCTTCAAGTATATCAACAACACACCTGCGAACGCAAACCCGCCTGCCAAGCGTGGCGATTTTGGCATAACCCCCGAAGTAAATGCACACAACGCATACCCAGACCGGTCATTGTGGCAATCTTTAGGGGAGGCTTTATTCCTGCGGCTGTAATGATTATTAAGAAAGTAAGGTCCAATAATTTAGAGGAACAGTCGCCTTTACCGCCGTTCCTGGAAATGTTCGTCAAAGCGAGAATAACTCACTGCTCCTATTCTGTCATCTATGATATGTTTTTGCCGGAACAAACAGACAGACAGATAGACAAGTAGATAATTTTTTTGAAGAGAAAACTTCTTTTAGCCCGTTACGCATATTTTTAGATGAGATAAAATCTCTGGACTCGCGACACCGTTGCGAGACGCAGCTATAGTGTGTGCATATATGCATGTACATATAGCAGACCGCTAGATAAATAAAATAAAAACATTGATTGCTATAAAATTTTCACTTCTGTCGGCACTCCCGGAGTGCAACCCGTTTTTTTATTTTGTTTTAAATACCGTATATACTTTTATATGCATTTAGTAAATAGCTGTTATTTTGACGTTACAAACAGACACTTCAATTGTATTTATTTGTAAGTATGTAGGTAGCAATCTCGTGAATTAACTGTGTAACTGTATGTGAACTTTTTTAATTAATCCTCCGTGTTACGTACAAATAGAACACATACACGCCCGATAAAACAATTTTAATTACGATTTCCTAAAGCATCCATTATAATTCTTATACGTTTCAATACACCAAATAATGTTATGACTTTTCGTGGACGTAAATTAATTTCCAAGTCTGGTATTGTAAGATAAGTGTAACGTATATCGGCAGTTTATGATCCTGTGCATGATTTAATCTTCTGGGGAAGACGGATTATCATGGTCCTTGCAACAGTTAGCTGGCAATCTCCAAAGACAGATTGGTTGTGTAGTTTCATAGTCTTGCTCTGAACATGCTACATACAAATTCATATTGGTTATAGTTAATGTCTCTCCTCGTTAGGCATATACATAGAGTACACTGTCAAGGAAACCATGATTAGATCTTAATTACAGTTACGAAGGGAATATATAATCCTGAATCTACTGAATTAAGAGTAGGTAATTAATTTATATGCAATCGGCGTAACCACATACATGAATGTCTTTAATTAAACACTAATCAGCAATCTAAATATGTCACTGCAAAATGTGTGCGAGGGTAATATTTTATTTTTAATTACATGCCAAGCAAGTAGGCAGCCCCTCCTATATTATTTTTGTTGTAATCTACCATTAAACTGTCCACAAAAATAGTAAACTCGTTTTTAAGGGGACAGTTAGTAGTCATCAGTTATAGAGATAGCGAATAATTGATAAAGACGATGTAATTTTAATTTTAAATATTTGCTATTATTTTAGTAGCTGTTGGAGCACTTGTATCACTATTTTATAACGAATACTCACACGGACTAAGATAGAAAGAAAGAAAATTAGTTTATTTTGAGTCCTCATTCATACACACGTTGCAAATTTTATATAAACAGTAAATAAAATAAGATAGCACGTAGCTGTGAATGCGTGAGGCCAAAATTGGTACCTATCTCAGCTAGTGCTACAGCAAACAAAATGCTCCAGCGCTGATATTCTGATAGGCCCGTGTGACGATGTCACGAATATCAACTATGATAATAAAGAAAA
Source organism: Diloba caeruleocephala (assembly GCA_947459985.1). NCBI lineage: Eukaryota > Metazoa > Arthropoda > Insecta > Lepidoptera > Noctuidae > Diloba > Diloba caeruleocephala. The sequence goes on along the minus strand of OX381606.1, from coordinate 23,241,833 downwards.
AAAGAAAAATGTGGATGTATATATATATATACGTAATATTTTTGTATTTGTATGATTCAATTCATTAATATGTAAATAGGTGTATCTAATAAATAAAGATTTTAATACTGGTTTCTGCATCAGAATGTAAAAAGTTAAACGTAAAAACAATTATAGAACTGTCGATGGTGCGTTTCATTCTACAGGTATATCCATAATCACGCTGTAATAAAATTATTGTCTTTTTGTGCTCATTAATGATTGCAAATATGTAAAACTGTTTTAAATATCATAAAGTGGCCACAATAATATAAAGGGGTAATAGACCGCCCCTAGAATTTGAAACTAGGGAACCGAAATCATGTTTTGTATATAAAAAATGCGAAACCCCCGAAATTTCTAACTCATCTTGAAATGAAAGCAATTGTTTTTCTGAAATATAATAACATAAGCCGAGCGTGGTGATGAATTTGTAGGTGATGACAAATATAAGGGGTAGGCCTTTTTTAGCAGTGGACGTCCTTAAACTGATATCATAATGATTATGATGATTTATGTAATTCATACATTTCTACAATTGTGTCCTTATTTTGGAAGTAACTTGCCAGTATACACCGCGCTTGGCAGGCAGTTTTGGTGAGAGCAGTATAATATAGCTACTGTTTCACAGAAAGGACACTCCTGCCCATCCCTCTGATTTGGTGTCGCCTTTTTATCACATACACGTGATAAGGTTGAGTAGTCATCATCATCATCATTTCGGCCGAATGAAGTCCACTGCTGGACACTGGCCTCCTCCAAAGATCACCACAATGACCGATATGGGTGTGTTGTATGTTCATTGGGGGGGGGTCTTACCATAATCGCCACGCTTGGCAGGCGGGTTGGCGATCGCAACTGAGTTGTTAATGTACTCGAAAGACGCTGCTGCCCATCCTTCGGTTAATCCCTTAGTCGACTTTTACGACACCCACGGGATGAAATGGGGTGGTGGCATTCCGAGCCGGCACCACACGGCAAAGCCGGCACCACACGGCACGGTTGAGTAGTGCTATATTCTTAATCCGAACTTCACACGAAACATAATATAAATAAAGAATATAAGTCTTCTATTTATAGCGCCACAAAGGATCACACTTCCTGACAAACGCGTTCAAGACACGTGAAGTTATACACCGACGATATTCGTTCAGTAGTGCAATTCCCTAAGCTCAAACATCCATACATCCTTGAATACAGAATTTAAATAACGCTGACAATCCAATTTGGTATGATTCGATGTATGACTACACGTGTCTTGAACGCTTTTATCAGGAAATGTGGTCCTTTGTGGCGCTATAAATAGAAGACTTATATTCTTCTAATTGCAGTGCAGGAGCTGTCTCAAATATACAAGCTCCCTTTCTAGCTAAACACACACACATACATATATCACAGCCCGTAAATGTTCACTGCTGAATTATCACTACAAGGAGCATTCATATTGTCATCACTGCTACGTTTGGCAGGTGGATTGGTGACAGAAGTATGTTGCTATAAGCACACGGGATGGTGCTACTGCCCATCCTCTTGATATCAACCCTTTTACGACAACCATGCGACAGACATTTTATTTTTTTGTCTCGTGAATGAAATGAGAGTCTTCGTAATTTTGTAGCATGAAACGAAACATTATGTCAATTCGCCGGGATCAAACAATAATTTACTAACATATATGCAAATATGCAAAATGCTTTTTATTTATATAAAAAATTGAAAATCTGCAGGCATAATTTATGTACTTTAAATTATTTTTATGTAACAAACAAGCCCCGAGTAAAATTGCAACGTTTGGTACCGACAGCCGTTTCCATTCGACATGTCTATTTCGAGTGCTTACGAGCACTCGTCGCATGTCGAACGCTGGGGTTATAGATATATCTAACGTAACATCATGAGAGTACAGAAAACCGACATCCACCGTGTTTCTTTGGAAATCTCTCTTTCGACTGGAAGCCCCCAGTACAGATAAATGAGGAAAAGGGTGGAGTTGACGAAACTGAGGTTGTTTCTGCTCTGAACACGTGACCCGGTGAATACATACCTGCGAGTTTCTGCAAATACGTGACAAACATGCAAATGTACGACAGTACACGAACCAGTCGACCAAATCCTTTATTGTTCATTTTACAAACGCGTTCCTCACTAATTATTACGCGTATAGTAAATTTCGGGTGTAATAATCAAATATATATCTAATAGAACCCAAACATAGTTATATTTATTAAATTAGTGTATTATAATAAAACACTTTTAAACGGATTCTATCGCGTATATTTTGATTTTTGATTTTCCTGACGTTTCGAATACTTTGCACCAGTCATCCTGCGACCACGAATGCTGCAAAGTATTCGAAACGTCAGGAAAATCAAAAATCAAAATATACGCGATAGAATCCGTTTAAAAGTGTTTTATTATAATGTGTAATAATCGCGAAAATCTAAGAAATTAGTGTATATTGAGAGTACTGTGTGGTGCCGGCTAAGAATATAGGTTCCTTTTTTATTTTTTTATTACGAAAGATATATACAATGCGAGTGAAACCGCATGTAAAAGCTAGTAAGTAATAATCTCAAAAACCTAAAACTTCACTAGCAGAATATATTTTGTCATAAAAGTCGATGAAAGATTGATATGAAGAGGATGGGCAGCAGCATCCTCCCATGTGCTAATAAAAACATACTATTATCACTCATCTGCCTGCCAAGCGTGGTGATTATGGCAAAATCCTCTAGTACCGCTCATTGGAAGACGTGGTGATGAAAACCAATGTGATGATTCCTGTGATCTTCTGTCGGGAACTCTCATCTATTCAGATCATATCTATCTCTTTTCAAACAAACTTCTGTTATTCTAGTGGATTGGTCGGTGCTGCAAAAAAGCAGTAAAAGTATTGAATCGACCTTATCACGTGAGATTAACTCAATCATTATTCATCAATTGCAATCCAATCATTATAGAACGCAAGAGAGAGAGAGAGTTAAAGTAAGAACTAAGACGACACAAAATAAGTGTTGCTACTGTGAGATTGTGTTATTTAAAACATACGCAAGAAACCACGCAATTGCAGCTTAATAACTAACAAAAGCCCTTAACATTAAACCGTATTACTAACTATAGCCCAAGTATATACACACGGCTACACATCAAGCTATACAAAACTAGTATAAGCTGATTAAGCATTATATAGGCTTTCGGTATGATGAGAGATCAGGGTAAACTGGTTTAGCCGTTTGTACATACATACCAAAAGAGCAGTCCCGCTAAAATAATTATATTTCATTCGTGAGATACGTAATAACGATCACCTATGTATCGTGCCGTGTGGTGCCGGCTCAGAATGCCACCACCCCATCTCCTCCCATGGGTGTCGTAAAAGTCGACTAAGGGATTAGTCGGAGGATGGGCAGCAGCGGCCTTCGAGTACATTAACAACTCAACCATCGCCAACCCGCCTGCCAAGCGTGGCGATTATGGCAAAACCCCCCAATGAGCCCACAACACATACATATCGGTGGTTGTGGTGATTTTTGGGGGAAGCCTGTGTCCAGCAGTGGACTTCATTCGGCCGAAATGATGATGATGATGATGATGTATAAAATACGATTAGTGTGCGCACATTTTGGTTTGCAATAGAAAAGGTATTGTTGTATCCATAAAGTAAGCTTTAGAGTCGCGGCCGCTGCCTCCACGTTTTAAATATTTGGTCTTAACCCATGAAATTGCCGTTTCTACGAAAGAAAGTACAGTGTTTTAATTTTTATCTTTTTTATTTATTTTAATCAAAGTAATCACCCATGCAATCGAGGCAGCTTTGCCACCGTAGTGGCAGTTTATCGATGCCCTTCATAAAGAAACCAGATCGACGGGAGGCGACAAACTCTTTATAGGCATTTTGTACTGCCTCTCGGGTATTGAATTTTTATTCCGCCAAAAAGTTATCAATGTGTGTTACCTGCGATGAAAAATGGATTCCGTTTGACAATCGGATGCGCTCTGCAAGTTGGTTAGATCCTAGTTCAGAACCTATTCAATGCCTATAACGAAAAATTACCCACAGAAAAGTGATGGTCACTGTTTGGTAGTGCCGGTGTGATTCAACACAGCTTCTTACCAAATGGGATGAGCATTACAGTAGTTGTGTATTGTGATGTGAATTGAACACTGTAATGGAGAAGCTCGTACATCTGCAATCAGCTTTGATCAATCGCTTGTCCCCGCAGCTCCTGCACAACAACGCGTGCTCCTATACTACAAAACAGACGGTCTCCAAGCTACAAGAGCTGTGGTTGGAAGTTTTCGGTCATCCGCCGATCACCAGATCATGCGCCTACAGACTTCTACTTTACTTTACTTTTCTTCGTTTCTGTGATTGCTGAGAAGCGCAAGGCCGACTTCGACGCACACGTTGCGCTGATGATCGTTAAGTTCGTGGGGCACCCATTTGTCAATTTTTTTACATTGCCAATTTGACGCAAATGGACCGCTGTTGATTTGATGCTAACGTAGAAAGCCGCCGCTAATTCAGCCGTAGGTTGAGCATCATCAGCTTCTACAATCGCCTTTAATTGGTCGTTGTCGACCAGCTATCATATCAGCTGAAAGACTCCTACTGCTGAATAAAAGCCACCCATAAAATACCAGTTTCATGCCGTGTGTCGTCATTTTGGGGGGAATTTTCAAGTACTCACCTCGCTTAACAGGCGGGTTGGTAGGCGCAGAATGGCTGCTGTTCCACAGAAAGTACACTACTTTAATTAAATCAATGGGGGGACATGGACTGGTGCTATATTCTCAATCTATATTATATAATTATAATATAAAATGCTATTTTAATTAAAGATATAGAATGACAAGTTAACAGGAACGCCTTTCATTGTGTTATATTTGATACACTGTCGAGGAATGCGTTTCTGTATATAATACAGTTTGCATGCAGGCTCTCGCAGCCATTTGCATTCACTGACCGGTAAATGAATGGCGATGTTAAGCCATGCTTTGCACGGTCAGCCTACGGATGGGTGGTGGACATCGTGGTATTTAATCTGAGCGTTTCCGTGCTTCAGAGGGCACGTAAAATCATTGGCCATGGTTGCTGTCATTAGACGGCATTCATTACGCCAAGTTGGAGGCCTCTGAGCGGATTAAACAACTCTGACACAAGGTCGTCACTAACCACACGAAAAGAGACGGTAAGTAATCACCATCTATCTATATTCATTTTTAAATTAATTCATCTTGCCCATCTAAAGCCCAAACAAATGTTTAACAATGTTATGTGTTTATATTTTTATAGAAAACTCATTCGCTGTTTTACGAAACCGGTAATAACTCGGTATCAGCTATTCGGCTCGACGAACTATGATTGCGAATTTTACTCACAAATACGAGTACGCTTTATCGGTTTGTTACCATTCTCTCTTTGTTTATTGTTGTTCCCGGCTTTATTACTTGACTTTCGACACTCGGCGCTAACAAGCGTCGCTCTTCAAAATATTTTCCATTATGCAGGACCCGCGGCTGGATTCAAATTAACTTTCATACTTCTCACACTGAAGCGAGATGATTTTGTGAGTACTTACGGAATTTCCGTCTTCACGGGGCAGAGTTTGCATGGCTGAGTCCACGATTGGAATTTTAAATTACTTAAAATATCAGTAAGGTAAGAGCGCGTCGAATAAAACGGTTGAAAGTGACTATATTTAGTGAGTATCTATCTACCTATATATTTTCTTTTGAGTGGTAGATGGCTACAAAGCAATGATTTAAATGAATAAAGCCTTGGTAATACATCTTGCCTGGTGTCGTACCAACACATCTCATTCCGTGGGTGTAAGAAAAGGCGATTATGGGATTAGCCGGAGGCCGGGCAGCAGCATCCTACCTTCCTTCTTTAAAAAATCAACTGCGATTGCCAACCCGCCTGCCAAGCGAGGCGATTACGGCAAAAATATTCACAGAAGACACCCGGATGGTCGTTGTGGCAATCTGTGGCGAGGTCTTCGTTCAGTTCTCACTAGGAGTACCTACCTTAAATGGCTGAAATGATGAAAATGATGAATACCAATCATCATCATCATAATCGTCTCTTGGCTGAGCAGATGTCCACTGCTGAACAAAGACCTCCCCCACTAACGACCGGTTATATCCCGTGTGTCATCATTTGAAGGGAAATTTGCACGTACTCACCACGCTTGGCAGGCGGATTGGTGAGCGCAGAAAGGTTGTTGTTCCACAGAAAGGACGCTGCTGCCCATCCCTCTGGTTTAGCGTCCCTTAGTCGCCTTTTACGATATCCACGGGAGGAGATGGAGTAGTGCTATATTCATAATCCGGTCACAACACGGAAATACCTCAACATTGACGTTATAACTAAGCTAATTGTATTTATGACCGGTAGGAACTCGCTTTTACTCGGAACTCGGCCGGATGTTATTAGTGGGGACTTTTCCTCTGTATCAACTTTTATAACTCCATTACCTTGTACAAACATTATGCTTACCTAGACGTATTTTCTAGAAAAGTCAGTAATAAAATAAAAGGAGCCAGACCTAAATCAGTTTACTAGTTCTTACGTGATTCGAGTACGAAATCAGAGGAGGAATGCAAACGTAACCAATTTCTTCTTATTCACGTAGTTTATTTATAGTCCCTATAACTTACGCTGAGAGACATTATTTATTTGGAAAGTGTGTATGAAAAAATATCTTAAAATCTTTAATCTAAAAAGGTCTATAGAAAACAGTGGACTCGGAGGAGTGTCTTTATCCCGTTAGTGTAGTTGGCTGATGCGCTCTGGGTCGCGGTTTCGGTTCTCACACGGAACTAATATTTGTATAATCTGCAGGTAGCTGTTCCGGGTCGGGATGTATTGTGTGTAGAAATTGTGTCTGTAAACACACGCACGATACAAGAGAAATTCTAGAGCGGGGCAACATTTTATTAAACAAAAAAACTGCAATGTTTACCATATCCTATAACTTTATTTTTGCGCTGTTTTTTTAATTATATATAAGGTCTTATTTTAATAATCCACGATATTTTGCATGGTGCCTTAGTAACTAACTCTATAGGCTTATATCTACAAGCTTAGTCAGAAGCGGTACCATTCGTCTGAATAACTTTTACTACCATGGATACTTTTCTAGTCTCACCATTATCATATCAGCCATTTATATAAATAACAAAGGCCTCCCCGTAGACTTCCACAATTGCGTCGTCATTCTGGGGTGAAGCTGCCAATAATTACCACGTTTCGCTGGCGGGTTAGTGTCCGCAGTACGGCCACCGTTACACAGTACGGGTGCTGCTGCCCATCCCTCGATTTAAGAATGCCTTAGTCCCCTTTTACATCATTCTCGGGAGGAGATGGAGAAGTGCTGTATTATATTTGGACACCACATGGACTTTTCTAGTCTACTTTACTCTAACTTTTATTCTGTAATTATAGCTTAAAGATGCTTTAAAAACAACCATTTAAGATAATAAAATATTGCGCTGAGGCAACCCTATCACCGTTTAGTATCTCGTATGTATATAATTCGACGAAAAAAGGAACTGTATATTTTTAAACTACAGCTGTAAGGTAGTATTACCCTTCTGGCGATGATATACGAGTCTGGTATGTTTATTCTGGTATATCTACCTGCTTGTATACTATGTACTTATTGCTTCATAAAACAAGGGAACATGACGAAGATAAACAGAAATGTTTTGTTATGTATTTTCAATTAATTTCACAGATTATATCTGACATGGTTACTGAATTTCGTTCACCACATCTCTGCGTATCGATACCTGCCCAAAAATGAATTGCCGATATATTCATATGGAGCAGGAAACGCACAACAAAAATACGTGGCTTCGCTAGATTACGTGCCCTTTCATGTGCTGATAGTATACAACAGCCTATATTGTTCTGGGACCCTGATACGAAGCAAGATAGTCATCACAGCGGCCAGTTGCTTGCTTACTGACGAAATAAGAAGACCCGTTGTCAAAGTTGGCGCTGAGAGCATCACTGCTAACGGGTGTGTATTGTTTTTCAGTAGACTATTGAATCTTATGTAAAGCAATATGTATCCCTGTGATGTTGTTTTTAGTATCCAAAGATTGTTTGGAGTCCATTCTTTGCCAAAACCCTTAGTTGCATTTACCACACTCAACTTTTTTTTATTTACGCTATATTTTTTTAAGTAACATATAAGGTCTTATTTTAATAATCCACGATATTTTGCATGGTGCCTTAGTAAATGCTAAAGATGATGTACCTACCACACAAAGTTAATTTAACGGTATAAATCTGCTTCTTTCTTTCGCGCGACACATCCGCCTGTTTCGTTTGACGTTGCTGACCACCTAAATTAAGGGGCCCCTTTAGCCAGCCGCTCCGGCCGCATCCACTATTTTCTTACTAAATGCATGTGTATATTATAACAACCAGTATATAAAGAAATGAGTGATCTATATATAAAAATCTGACAAAAACCACAACAGATATTTTTGTGATACCTACATTATGGTCAGTATTGACATAGGCGCTATGCAAAATATCGTGGACTATTAAAGTAAGACCTTCTACAGGACAAAACAAACATGTGTCTTGCTTAAGAGAACACCGCCGCCCATAAACATCAACAGAGGCGTTGCTGATATGTGGCTGACATTTAGGGCAGACATAAACTTTTTAAACCACCCAACCCAACCCACACTAGGCCAGCGTGGTGGACTAAGGCCTAACCTTTTTCATAATGAGCAAAAAGCCCGTGCCCAGCAGTGGGACAGTAATGGGCCGATTATGTCTACGCTTTTTCCTAGAAATGGGGCCCATTTAGTATATACAAGTATACCATATTTTATGGGGATCGGGCTTCCGGTATTTTTCACTTACCGTACGTAACGCAGTAATGTTTCTTATTTACACCAGTATCGTGTGACGGCGTGGTGCTTCCTCAGTGGAGCCAGTCCATTGGTGTCGTCATTTCGGGGCGAATTTACCAGTACTTATGCTTGGCAGGCGGGTTGGTGAGCGCAGTGCTGCCCATCCTTCTGGGTTAGAGTCCTTTAGTCGTCTTTATGCTATCTACGCTAAAGAGGATGGTTAATGCACCTTGAATATAATACAAAAATGCGTAACTCATGCCATTTGAAGATTCATCAGAATATTCGGTGCGTGTAATGCAATCTAGAAAGAAAAGAAAGAAAGAACAAGTTATCTCTACGCACCAGACAACACACTACACACATCATAAAATATTTAATACAGACGAGACATATTTAGAACTAAATAAAAGCAAAATGATACTATTCCACAAACAAACAAAAAAATTGGTTGTCTGTAAAGTCGGTTTACTGACGATAGTTGAACGTGACAACGTCTTAAGAAAATACTGATGGAATGGTAGCATTTTTCAAAAGAAAATTTTAATTTCATTTGTTTAATAGATTTGTATGTATATAGAGAAGGAGGTAATTGGAAATCACAATGAAATTGATCAAGTTAGATTTATTTGTACGCATAAATACAATTATGTAAATATATTATTATTAACTTTATCGCTGTAATTATCGTTGCTATAAACAATTGACACCACATTCACTTTTCACTGCACTTGATACTCGATCAAAACATGTAAATGTACTATAGTATAGCAGCTGTCCACGCAGACGCATCGCTCACTCAAGTAGGAGAGAGACGGATGTCGAACGCTGCCGAACGCAAAGGCCGATTGTGCTTCTTTGTCGCTCGTTCCGCGCTCTCGCTTGCACTTCAAGCCTTACATGGAACGCCTCAGAGCGAGGTAACGCCGCATGAGTCATGTTTTTTCGTGCGTGCAGCCGGCTCTATCGAATTATAAGACGTTGTCACGTCAATAATAATGTAAAAATAAAAACATAAATAGGCAGGTAACCTTTGAAAAAATATATTTTCGATTAGAATAATTGTACTCTATGGACTTTGTGTGATCCTGTTCTTATGAACATAACATAAATTATCTATGACCGATATTACCATTTTCATCACGACAACACTTTATCGAGGTACCCACATCATTTTATCAGTACAATAGAAGACAAGTTACAAAATAAATAAAATCCTGTTAAGCATGCCTGTGTGTACGATGCACAGTATGTGCGCAGAAACACGGACCTAATGCCACCAGCGCTGGTTTTCAACAATAACCTCAGATTATATCTACAGTCGATGTTCTTATCGCTACTAGCGTCGGTCTTTTCATGAATTTTCTAATTATTGTTCCAGTTTATTAAATTTATTTCTGTATAAAATATTGTTTTCTATCTATCCTATCGCTATTTAAAGCTGGTTGAAGCAATAAGCTATTGAGAAAAGTTATTTTGTGTGGAATTTGCAGCTTAGTCGAGTTTCGGCTCAGTCCGAGTAGTTGTAGCAGCCAATTGTGTAATTTTGAATATAAGCACAATAAACTATTTATTTTCATACAAAACTGCAATGTAAATAAAAACTAAACGGCTGTTGTTTCGCTACAGTTCACAGATGAGGTAATCGCTCGCAGAAGCATAAAAATATGTATCACAGATATAATAGACGGCACGGTGGCGCAGTGGTTAGCTTTCTGCGCAGCATGTCGCGGGTTCGATCCCCGCACCGATGATATGATCTACAAATAGTTGTTTCGGATCTGGGTGTTTGTGCATGTGAAATGTATGTTTATAAACTGTACCCATGACATAGGAAAATCCTAGAGTGAGGTAAAGTTTACAAAAAGAAAACATCATAGTACAATATCACGTAGAGTTTTGATCGCGTTGTTTACGATACATTGCGTGCTCAAAGCTAACAAAAATTGTAACCTATTATTTCTGAGATAAATGGCTTAGCTATTTTTAGTATAGGCCTAAGTATAACCTCTTCGTAAAGTTTTCAGTACGTTGTCACTAATTAGTTCAAGTTCAAGTTCTTTATTGCATTCATGTGTTAAATAGGTGTTACATTTATAATAAGAGCCAATAGTTAATCTAATCTTTACCAAAATAGCTGAAAGAGCTACAATAATTTCTCTCTATTGAGAAGTCTTGCTGCTGAGCGCTGCACTGAAGATTTTACGTAATTAATAGCTTTTGCTTATACATACTCACTTGTACGGTCCCAGGCAAAGAATGGACCAATCCTCTCCACCCAAAAGTATCGAAACAGGTGACGGGGAATGAAATCAAGAGGGTTGACAACAGCGTTCCCCCGTGTGCTAATAACAACGTACTGCAATGACCAAAACGCCTGCATAGCGTCGTGATTATGGCAATATACCTTTATGATCGCTCATTGTAGTGATCATTGCTGATGTGCGTGTACTTATAGAAGCCAACGACCTTATACACCACATTCACAAAATTTTAATTACTGTAATTATAAGATATCCAACACCTCATACTCAAACAAAATAAAAAAGCTATATCTTACACATTCCTTTTCCAGACAAATAATACCAGTCGTGGAGATAAAACTCCACGAGTACTACAGACACATCAACAGAATAGATAACGACATCGCCATGTTAGTGCTGCAGGTAGGGTTCATCGCCACTAAACTTAATTACTAGACGTCTGAGTGTGGCAGGTACTCGCATAATAATTTAGTTACAGGCTGGCACACCATGACAAGTTCTAGAGAACGAAAGGACAACTACAATAATAATGAATTTTAAATTTAACAGCGGTGATGTTTATTTTAGAGGGCCAATTATCAATTTACAACATGACTGAAAGTTTAGAGTGCAGTTCGGTTTCATTATAATCTCCATCTAGTCTCATTTAAATCTAACTTTTGATGTTTATTTAATGACGAAAATACCAGTTTTAATATTTGTCAGTTCATAATGATAGAAGAAGACTAACTATTGATACACTTTCGATTTGATTATAATATAACTTCACGTTGCACGTTGTTTATTAGTTTAGTAAAATACCATTTGTAACATTTACAATGTGGAAATTAGATCGGAACTTGATTTTGAACAATTTTAATTACGCGAACTGGCACTCATGTAAAATTGATTGACTTTCCGTGTGCTAAGTACAATGGCAACTTTTAAAGTAATTAATAGCGCTACAAACGCCCTGTAGACGAAAGCATTCTGAATCAATACCGCTAGATGAAATTCCAGTTGTTCATCACCATATCAGCCAAAGGACATCCACTGCTGAACTACAGCATCCCCATAGATTCCTACAATTGTATCATGATTTTGGGGGAAAATTGCAAGTACTCACCACGCTTGGCAGGCGGGTTGGTAAGCGCAGTATGGCTAGTGTTCCACAGAAAGGACGCTGCTACCCATCCCTCTGGATTCGAATCCCTTTGTCACCATTTACGCTATCCACGGTAGTAGATGGAGTGATGCTATATTCTTAATCCGGATACCACACGGACTAGCAACAATCAAGGAACAATTTTCAATTATAAATTCGTCTGGCCATTTAGTTAATGCTACCGGGAGTTGAAAAGGTACCTTCATGAATATTACTTGGGATAAGGTTAGATATCAAATAAAATTGAGTATATATAAGCGTCGAATCCGACTCGGCTGGGCAGCGTTCGGGAAACTTCGCAACATCTTTTCGTCAACAATACCGCAATGCCTCAAGACGCAAGTCTTTAACCAGTGTGTGTTACCAGTGATGACATATGGAACAGAGACGTGGTCACTCACAGTGGGCCTCATAAGAAAGCTCAAGGTCACTCAGCGAGCTATGGAGAGAGCTATGCTTGGTATTTCTCTACGAGATCGAATCAGAAATGAGGAGATCCGTAGAAGAACTAAAGTTGTCGACATAGCTGAAAGGATTAGTAAACTGAAGTGGCAATGGGCAGGGCACATTGCTCGTAGAACTGATGGCCGTTGGGGCACAAAGGTTCTCGAATGGAGACCGCGCACCGGAAAACGCAGCGTGGGACGACCTCCAACGAGATGGACAGACGATCTGGTGAAGGTCGCTGGGAGTCGTTGGATGAGAGCGGCATGTGACCGCTCGTTGTGGAAATCTAAGGGGGAGGCCTTTGTTCAGCAGTGGACGTCCTGTGGCTGATATGATGATGATGATGAAGCGTTGAAAAAGATTTCACAACATGTTATTATTTATATATATTATGTTTAAAATTGGGTAAACATTCGTTTCTGAAATTCTGGTGATAATGATGTAGGTACGGTTGGCACAGTGGCTAAGTGATTAGCTTCCTGCGCATACGTGTCGCGGGATCGATCCCCGCACGGAACAAATATTTGTATGATCTGCAGATAATTGTTTTGGGTCTGGGTGTTTGTGCGTGTGAAATTTATGTCTGTAAACTGTACCCACGACACAGGAGAAATCCTATTGTTTGTTGTAATTGTAATAAAAGCTAATCTCCTGACAGCGCATGAACATTGAAGTGATTTTTTTTCTTCTGGCCTGTTTTTACGTTTAAATCAGTACATGACTCGCCGAACCGATTTTAAATAAATCGGCGTGTAAGCAACATGAAGCTCGAAAGGCTTCGAGTTACATAGTTATATAATAGGGTGTCTTTCATCCCAAACAAATTAATACTTATCACGCGAATTTCTCGATCTTAAAGTTTTTATTGCATTCATGCGTACATAGGTGTCCATTCGCGTGTACATTTATAAATATTTTCGTCATAAATCCTAGTAAGAACAATATTCATCATAAAGGTTTTTTATATTTTTTTAAGTACGTAGGTACTTATAAAAGTACAATATATTACCTGTATATTCCCCGGCTTGCAATAGACTACCCCGAATCTCAACGTAGGGATTCGTGGAAAATGGCTCCAAAGTGGTCAGTCATCAAATGGAAAGACAGTGTCATCCACCTGACGTGGATGACGCTGACGATGATGACATAGCTCAGGATTTAAAAAGTTATAAAACTCTACTACTTGTTCATGTATTACCGTAATCTGTATGAACAAAACTGGTACTTATTGTAAATGAAATTCATAACATATAGCTACTTGCCATAAAAAAACGCTGGGATACGTTTTAAAAAAAGAAAGATTTCTCCTGTGTCGTGGGTATAATTGGGTGTGGGTAAATTCCACTTACACATACACCCACACCCGAAACAACTACTTGTAGGCCATACAGAAATTGGTTCCGTCAACCTCCAAGTACTCGTGTCCATATCTGTCATTTTCAAAACTCAAAATACAAATGATCTGAATACTGAGCTGGCATCGCCGGCGCATATAATGTTTATGTTTTGTAAACTGACATCACAGCCCATGAGTAAAACGTAGTTTACATACATAAATCAGACCCGACACGACTATCCGTAGATCTTACACGCTAAACAATACCGCAATGCCTCAAGACAAAAGTATTTAACCAGTGCGTGTTACCAGTGATGACATATGGAACAGAGACGTGGTCACTCACAATGGGCCTTATAAGAAAGCTAAAGGTCACTCAGCGAGCTATGGAGAGAGCTATACTTGGTGTTTATCTACGAGATCGAATCAGAAATGAGGAAATCCGTAGACAAACTAAAGTTGTCGACATAGCTGAAAGGACTAGTAAACTAAAGTGGCAATGGGCAGGGCACATTGCTCGTAGCACTGATGGCCATTGGGGTAAAAAGGTTCTCGAATGTTACCGCGCACCGGAAAACGCAGCGTGGGACGACCTCCAACGAGGTGGACAGACGACTTGGTGAAGGTCGCTGGGAGTCGTTGGATGAGAGCGGCATGTGACCGCTCGTTGTGGAAATCTAAGGGGGAGGCCCCTTTGTTCAGCAGTGGACGTCCTGTGGCTGATATGATGAAACACTTAGAGTAGGAGAAATTTTGTTTGGTACTTAATACACAAGCGAACGAATCGAATCGAAACATAAAATTCAAATAATAAAACGAACGAAAGCACGTTTCCGTGGCAAAACGGCACAGGTAAACTATTACAGAGGTATTTGCCCCGCGATATGAGCGTTGTTTTTACGACCAGCCATGTAAATCTCAAACCTAAAGAATTGAAGGAATAAACGTATACGTAAGTACCTACATACGTACCACCTATTAGGTACTATTGCTGTTATATTACTGAATACCCCTGAGGTAACTTCATTCGCAATATACATAAATCACAAATATTTCACAGCAAACCAATTTGAACATTGAAGTGATATTTTTCTTTTGGCTTATTTGTCCGATTAAAAACGAAGTCTGTTCTATTAAAGCCTTATGGGATAATGTGAATATTTTACAAGAGGTGAATGACATGCTCACTAATTAACCAAATTGTCTTGCAGACAGGGTGCGCCACCGAACCTGATTACTGGTCAGACATCGCATGTTAATCAACTTCCAAGCACTCATGCCCATATCTGTCATTCACAAAACCTTAAATACTGAGCTGACATCGTCGGCGCATATAATGATTATGTGCTGTAAACTGACATCATCATCGGCTATGGTAAAACGAAGTTAACATACATAAATCGGACTCGAAACAAATATCCATAGATCTTAAAAATATTTGGGATCGAACCCACGACACGTAGCGCAGATCGCTTAGCCAATGGGCCACCCGTACCGTTGGTTTACTCAGTTTTTTTTTTGACAGGATGACGTGTATTTCAATGAACATGTGAAAAAGGCAGTCATTGTAGAACCTGAAGTCGCGCTACGAACTGGTGTTACCGTCGAGGTCTCAGGTTGGGGAAGCTCGGTAAGTTTATGTGTCACGCACGTACACGAGACGTTTAAGTAGAAAAAAATATACAAATTTAATATACACTGGCAGCCCACCGAGATGAGTAAGTAAAATCTAAAGATTTACAAGCACAGAAGTTTGTACCACTGGACCACGTTGTCGTCGTGGGATCATGGCAAAATGTATTGCTTACAACCTACACTGATGTACGTTGTATGGTTGCGTGCATATGTCAATGGGATCCTGAAGAGGTTTCGGAAAATGTTTTGTGCCCCATTTAACATCACAGGTCAAACATGCTGACAGCCGGATACTGAAACGCCAGTTAATATTAAATCCCGCATAAACTATTCGAAAACCTGTTTTCGGTACAAAAGTAGGCAACTTAAAAGCCTTAAAGTGGGGAGTTAAAATCTATTTAGACACAATACGACACAAGACACGGCTACCGGCAATTGACACGCGAGAGGCTGGCGTTTTAGTATTCGGCCGTGAATGGTTTAATTGCTTATGAGCGCAATTAAGTTTTAAGTAAGATGTGTGTTTTATTAAATTTACAATGTTATGGTAACAATATGGATTTTGGTCCGAAATAAAGAATCAATTAAATTAAACTACACTATTCACTATGCGATTTTTTACAGGAAAATGACCGGTTTAGATTACCTTTTCACATTTGAGATTTTCTGTCTTAGAATTCGGTTTTTCCTCTAAAACTGTGGTGCCCGGATTAAGATAGCAGCACAGAATAGCACCAATCCTTACCCCGTGTATGTCGTAAAACGCGACCAATGGCCGAAATTAATAATTACTCTAATCCAAAATCTAATAAGATTCTAGATTTTGAACTTGATAAATTTTTGTGGAGGATCATAATTAACACAAAAACATACAAATCTTCAATCCCAAATTATTAAATTTGATGATTATTAATTTTGGCTGTAAGGGGCTCTAAACCAGAGGGATGGGCAGCAGCGTCCCATCTGTGGAACAGCAGCCGTACTACGCTTACAAGCCCACCTGCCAAGCGTAGTGGTTACTGGCGATTTCCACCCAAAAAGACGTCACAATTGTGGAAATCTATGGGGCACCTGATACGATGACGATGAAAATTGACCACGTGGTTTTTCATACTGACCAATCTCAATGGATCTCTGTATATAAACTAGCTGGAAACCCCGACTTCACGAGTGACTGAATTAAACTCATAAGGGAACTTCATGTTTAAATAAAACGTGTCCTACTTCCTACTGCCCTATCATGACAAACACTTGACGTCTAAAGTGTAAACACAACTGTTTGCGGTCACCCCCTCTAGGGGAGGGAAGGCGACTGGAAAAAGGTCGCCCCCCAAGCACTCCTCGGGGAGAATTGTAAATGGCGGTACCTACCTAACCGGACTTTTGCAATAAGAGACCCATAACCAGTATATAATAGACATACCTACTCGTGGTGCCGGCTTAGAATACCATCACCCCATCTCCTCCCGTGGGTGTCGACTAAGGGATTAGACGGAGGATGGGCAGCAGCGTCCTTCAAGTACATTAACAGCTCAACTGCGATCGCCAACCCGTCTGCCAAGCGTGGCGATTATGGCAAAGCCGCCCAATGAGCCCACAACACGCCCATATCGGTCGTTGTGGTGATCTTTGGGGGAGGCCTGTGTCCAGCAGTAGATTTCATTCGGCCGAAATGATACCTACTTGATGAATAAAAAAATATTTTTTAGGATATTTAATGTTTAGATTAGAGATTAGTTTTTACTCAACCGGAAGACGCCATTACGTCACCAAGGAGGCTGACACTGAAAACCAGCGCTGTTGGCGTTGTCTCAACGCCTCAGCAATATGCTGAGTGTCAAGCAATTTGTGCACAATTGTGGCGCACTTTTTTCGTTTTTACTCCAATTATTTAGTCCTATATTTAGTTTTATACATACTCTAGTCACTTGTTTTATTTATTTTTATTACAGAAAATTAAAATGAGTGAGACCGAAAGCTTAAAAAAACTAAAAAATATATTAATTCCTAGTTATTTGTGCCTTCGCGTTAGTTTTTAATTGTCTTTTTATTATTGTTTAACCTGCGCCCGTGTATGCATGTTAAAAGTATGGTTACCTACGCCATCTGTCTGCCAAGCTACAAGCTACTTACATAAGCGCTACGATCGTAGCCGGTAGCGTTCTCGTAGAATACAGCTAAATCACTTACGACGGAATATAGACAAGTTTACGTAGATGGCGTGTTCTTCAATAAAGCTAATAGTGTGTTATTCAGTAGACGAACTATGATACAAACGTGTTTGTGAAGTATCTTTGAATTAAATATTAATCTACCACTCAGACTAGCTAGCTATCGCATTAATATATGATTACAAACTATCACAAGTAGGAACGTAATACAGTTCATGCTAATCATTACTTATGAGGATATCCCAAAAGGTTATCTATACAAATAAATAAAATTTAAGTGTCTGTTTTTAATGTCAAAATAACAGCTTTTTACTAAATGCATATGAAATTATGTAGGTTACATATAACAAAAACACTATTTTTAAATTTTTTGTCTGTCTGTCCGTCTGTCTGTCTGTCTGTTTGTTCCGGGTAATCTCCGAAACGGCTGGACCGATTTTAACGGGACCTTCACTGACAGATAGCTGATGTTATAACTTATAAAGAATAACTTAGGCTACTTTTATTTTAGAAAAATAATTAGGGTTCCGCGTAAAAAAATAAAACCCTTGAAATCCAATATATATATTCTATGTCAAGTGTCAATTTCGAAGTACTCTAAATTTCTTTTACATTAAACGCGGGTGAAACCGCGGGTCCCAGCTAGTTTTAAATACAATCAAAAAAATATGAACTAACCTTACGGTATCTCGGTTCCGGTATATCGGATAGGTATGTTTAGAACAATATACCATAAATGTGGGTAACCATGTAGACTAAAATCATTCAAAATATTGGTATTCAAAAACTCTTCCTTTAAATATGCAGTTGTGATACCATGAAAGAAAGAAAAGTATATATTGGCACATCATCATAATCAGGCCATTACTGTCCCACTGCTGAGCACGGGCCTTTTCTCACAATGAGATCGATTAAGCCTTATTGCACCATGCTCGCCTAGTGTGGGTTGGCGGACTATACACACCACTGAGAACATTTCTTAAAACCCTCTCGGGTGTGCAGGTTTCCTCACGATGTCTTTCCTTTACCATTAATGCAAGTAATAATCAAATTATGATGACATGACATGAATTCGAAAAGTTAGAGGTGCGGGCCGGGATCGAACTCCGACCCTCCTGTATGGAAGGCAAGCGTTTAACCAAACCAACCAAAGTGCCAAAAGTGCCATCAGCTCAGCATGGTGGCAGCACTGCCTGACGCTTGTCTTCAGCTACAACCCACGAGTGCCATACGCTCGAAACTAGAAGGATATAATTGAAATAATTCAACATGTAAATTTGGGTAAAAGTAAGTATATAATATGCCTATAATTACTTGGTACCTACATACTATTATAATACGTGTAATAAATCTATTTATTAATACCTGAAGAATAAACGTTGTGCCCCTTTTTAAGCGCATTGTGTACACGGAAGAGTGTGAGATCTGGCATAGTTAAATATCATATGTAGGAGGACTGCAGAAAGTTAAAATTTATGTATAATAGGTATTACAAACACACACAGTCACCTTTTTTAAAAATAAATTATGTTCGAATTTCGGCTTCTGAGCAACTCATCATCATTTCATTTCGGCCGAATGAAATCCACTGCTGGACACAGGCCCCCCCCAAAGATTACCACAACGACCGATATGGTGTGTTTGTGTGTGTCATTGTGGGGTCTTGCCATAATCGCCACGCTTGGCAGACGGGTCGCAGTTGAGTTGTTAACGTACTCGAAGGACGCTGCTGCCCATCCTCCGGTACTCTGAGCGACTACTAGTGTAGTAATAATACATCAATGTTGCGGGGTATCAAATGTACGCAGAAATAAAGATGAAGCAAACAATCTAGTATAATACAAATAATAAATAATCGGAGAACCTAATTAATAAAAAACTTTTAAAAAGTAGCCGGTGTTACTGTAAAGAATTATCAAATTCTGTGTATAATGTCCACGACATGATTTGGTTGATTGTTCATGGTTTTTGGTTGTTGTTTTTGTGGAGGATAAATAATATTATTAACATTGTTCAGCAATTCATCATCATATCAGCTAAAAGACGTCCACTACTGAACAAAGGCCTCCCCCACAGATTTGCACAACGAGCGATAACATGCTACCCACATCCAATGGCTCCCAGCGACCTTCACCAGGTCGTCTTTCCATCTCGTTGGAGGTCGTACCACGCTTCGTTTTCCGGTGCGCGGCCTCCACTCGAGAACCTTTTCAGCCCAACGGCCATCAGTGCTACGAGCAATGTGCCCCTCCCATTGCCACTTCAGCTTACTAATCCTTTCAGCTATGTCGGCAACTTTAGTTCTTCTACGGATCTCCTCATTTCTGATTCGATCTCGTATATATAATGTACGTACCAATGAACATTATGTTAAACCGAGATAGCACTAGTGGTGGGTCTCTTAATGCAGGAGTCTGGCTAGATAAGTACCACCGCAGTACCAAATATTTGCCGCCAAGCAGTAGTGTGTGCGCCAAGCATTAAACATGATGTATTCCAGCTATATGGGGACTGTAGCTAGTGAAATGATTTGTCCATCATCATCATATCAGCCAAAAGACGTCCACTCCTGAACAAATGCCTCCCCCATAGACAACCGGTAACATTGTAGTGTGTCGTCATTTTGGGGGGAATATGCAGTACTCACCACGCTTGTCAGGCAGGCTGGTAAGCGTATGGTCACTGTTCCACAGAAGTGAGTGCACATTCCTCCGATTTAGAGTCGCTTAGTCCCCTGTTACGACATCCACGAGAGGAGATTGAGTGGTTCTATATTCTTAATCCGACCACTACACGGAGGTAAACCATAAGACACTAAATAACTAATGTCTCGAGGTGACGAGCTGAGAGGTGCCACGCAGGACTAGTACAGAGTAGCAACAACGGTTTTTTTTTAACGTTGCCCCACTTTAGGATTTCTCCCGTGTCGTGGGTGCGTTTACAGACATGAATTCCACATACAATACACCCAGACCCGGAACAACTACCTGCAAATCATACAAATATTTGTACCGTGCGGGAATCGAACCCACGACCCGGAGCGCAGCAGCCGGCTGTATCAGCCACTGCACTGTGCCGTCATTACAGTAGATAATAATGGTAGAATTGTCATGGGCAGGCATTTCACTTACCATCAGGCAAATGACATGCTTGTCTCGTCACCAGACTGCATACAGAAAAGAAAAATCTGGTATATTATTAACTAATAAACTAATCAATTTGAATGAATTATAGAACTTGCCGCAGAACTATCTCAACCAGTTAATATGGGCGGAAATGATCGTTATGGATAAAGAAGACTGTGCCAATACTTTCAAACACCTTTTGAGCCCATCCAATTTTTGTGTCAGATATCAACCAGTAAGTTTTTATATCAAATTTAAGTATCCATCGTGCACCGCGATTTCATCATATATACTGAAAAAACTTATATCATCAGTTGTAGAGACAGAATCACTTCGCGTTAAATACATATATAATTTCGGCCGAATGAAATCCACTGCTGGACACAGGCCTCCCCCAAAGATAACCACAACGACCGACGTTGGGGGGTCTTGCCATAATCGCCACGCTTGGCAGACGGGTTGGCGATCGCAGTTGAGTTGTTTATATACCCGAAGGAAGCTGCTGCCCTTCCTCCGGTTAATCCCTTAGTCGACTTTTACGACACCCACAGGATGAAATGGGGTGGTGGCATTCTGAGTAATAATATGCAGCATTATGAATACAATCTTACTCAGCTTAGGTTCAGCCTCGTCCTTTAAAGCAAAGCGGAACTTGGCATCGAGCCAGGAAATCGAGGAAATGAATTTACTTCACAATTTGCTATAGTATATTTTAATAGCAATTTATTTCTGGACTATTATTCTAGTATTTGTTGTGTGCAAAGTATGGATAGTAGTCACTATGTTTTGTTTATTAAAGATATATTCAAATATTCTATTCAATCTCAAATGTATGTAACATTTGAGAACACTTGAATAAAATTATTGTCAACATAAATTAATATTAATTTAGCCGCATTTGGCATTTTCTACCAGACAACCTTTAGATGATGCAGAGAACAACAAGGTAGATGCACCAACAAAATATGAAAGACAGGTATAGATGTAAAGGCATGTAAACAAAAGTGTACTAACATATAAACATATATATACTAAATAAACACATACATATATATAATAAATATATATACTAAATAAACACATACATATATATAATAAATATATATAAATGAGAAGAGAAAAATATGTATAGGTACTGAAAAGAAAATGATTTTATATAGTAGTAATATAGGTTTTCGCGATTATTACACATTATAATAAAACTATTTTAAACGGATTAAATCGCGTGTATTATTGATTTTTGTTTTTCCTGACGTTTCGAACACTGCACGGTTCGTGGTCGCAGGATGACTAGGGTGACAAGCGTCGTTACAGATTTAAAAAGTTATTTTATCTACCGTACAAAACTAATCAAAAATTGTTTCGATGCACGCAGTAATCACACAGTGTCTTGATATTTTTTTAGTGTGGTGTGTTGTTTGGGATTTAATTAATTTAATAACCGGATTCCAAACAGGAGGTGCCTGCCAACCATCTTCTCTACTAAAATTAGGATGTTTTTAAATTTCAATAACCTCACGAAACATTCTTGGTACATAACGGTTCTCTTTTGCAAGGACTTGAGGATGATCAAATCCAAGAAAATGATTGGGTTTGCCTAAGGCATGTTAAGACTTTGTGGTGCGTCTATGCTTGACGTCAGCTATGTGTTCTTTAATTCTGGTGGTTATACTACGCTTTGTTTGCCCTATGTATGACAATCAATAATACACGCGATTTAATCCGTTTAAAATTGTTTTATTATTTTATATAGTGTCGTTACTGAAAAATCAAGATAACTAATTTTATTTATTAAACTTATTAATTGAAATTAATAATTAGTTTAAATTATATAATTGTTATAAAAAGGTGTCTTGCCAAAGTGATATAATTTCAGCCGAAAAACGTCCACTGCTGGACACGGACCTTCCCCAAAAATCTCCAACTGATCGACCGGCCTGGTTTTATGTTGCTTTTGCCATAATCGCCACGTTTGGCAGGTGGGTTGGCAACCGCAGTTGAGTAGTAATTATTGTACTGGAAGGACACTGCTGCCCATCCCCCGGCTAATCCCATAGTTGCTTTTTACGACACCCACAGAATGAGGTGGGGTGTGCTATTTTTAGCTGGCACCACAAGCTACGAAGTGATAATTGGATGGCAATGACAATGGCAATTAGAGAAAACGTTATGATTTTGGAATTCTTTGGCAGCAGATTTGTCTTGCTCCCTTAGAAGTGTTGTTAGCGGTCGCATTATGGATCGGGTCACCTCTTTCCACCTAACATGACGAGGAAAGTCAGGCTACCAGCGGGTACCGCTTGTAACTGTTGCCATAATAAATTGTAATTAATTTACTTTTATAAGTTCCGAATCCTAGTTATACATGTTTGACTCCTCATTATCAAACAAATGTTTGTATACGATTAGACATCAGTGGGTACCCATCTCATTACCAATTTACTGGGCTTGACGGCCTTCAATTATATATCGGTTAACGTAAGTGCTTTGTTTATTTATTTTATCGATCATATAATGGTGGGTGCTAGCTGACATGTAGCAAAATGTACCGCAAGTCTCCATTAATTTTGTTTATCGTTGGATTTAAATATATTAGGGGTCAATCATGAAAGACAGAGACATGTTGCTAGGGAGTTTGCACCGCCGTTTTTTCTACCCAACTTAAACATCAGAAAGCTGTAAGGAATCTGGGAAGGTTGGAGTTTATTAGGCGATATCGTATAAAACCTAAACGTTCCAAAATTACTATTTCTTGCCTCTTCACCTCTTCAAAATTCTTTCAATAGTTCTCTTAGCTGTCAAATTATCGATATCTTCTATACACATAAATAAAATTGATGTGTCTGTTTGTAATCAAAGTCAAAATAATAGCTTTTTACTAAATGCATATGAAAGTATTTACGATACTTATAACCTTTTTTTGTCTGTCTGGCTCTCTGTCTGTTTGTTCCAGCTAATCTCCAAAACGACTAAACTGATTTTGACGGGACTTACAGTGGCAGGTAGCTGATGTTATCAGGCGCCACATAGGCTACTTTTATTGTAGAAAAATAATTAGAGTTCCGCGAAATAAAACAAAAACCCATGAAATCAAATATGTATACTATATATTTATAGTTATTATTTATAAATAATCCGATTACTTTTAAATTAAACGGCGGGTGAAACCGCGGGGCACAGCTAGTAATATATAAAAACACGTGCACAAGATTCGACAATTCACGTATCTTACCATTATCGTTATTCCCAGGATCGTCGCCTGAGTGACAGCGGCGGCCCCGCTATGTATGATAGAGACCTGCTAGTTGGGATTCTGTCCCACGGAGGCACTAGCAACCAGGAACCATACATAGCCATCCTTACTAACGTATCATATTTCCACAGGTTTGTTTTATGAATTCATATTATAGGTACCTTAATGTGAGCTTAACTTTTTTAACATTGAATAAGCTAGCTCTTGACCACTGTCTCACCTGATGTGAAGTGCTAATGTAGTCAGGGTAACTTGGAACCCTCCGTTAGAGGGGGTGACCGCTTTACAGTCATCCCTTCCAAGATGTGCCTAGAAACGTGGCACCAATGGGCGGCTCTGGTGTGATCTTGCGGAGGCCTGGAGCCCCCCTTCGGTGCCGAAGATGACCGCTTCAATGGTTTTAGCCGGTAGGAGGAGGAGATACCCCTTAGCCCTTCCCCGGGGTGAAGGAATTCCATGTAGAATTTCCACTGGACATCAATAAATAAAAGGGTAAACTAGAAGAAACCTGTACACTCGTCGAAGATTGAAGGTTATAACTGTCGGGAAACACAGATTCCAAAAAGAAATACAGAGAAATTTCCACTTCTTACTGGTATGCGGGAGGCCTCTAACAGACGACGTTCTTTTTGCGCAAACGAAGCGTTCACTTGACATAATCTTGTACGCAGCGTCCACCATGCTTTTTCGCCGGACCAACCACAGTCATTTAGTGTGAAGTGTAGTGACGGGCAGTTCCTTGATTGAAATGTATTATTGTGTACCTATTTACTGAAGGTACAAAATAAAAGGCACAGATAATATGGGATTCATCCTCTCAATTCACAAAGGCTAACTACGACTACGATGGCTACGAATAACACCAACCCATCTCATCTCGTGGGTGTCGTAAAAGGTGAGTATGGGATTAACCGAGGGATGGGCAGCGGCGTCCTTCGAGTATATAAACAACTCAACTGCGATCGCCAACCCGCCTGCCAAGCGCGACGAATATGGCAAAACCCCCCAATGAGAACACAACACACCCATATCGGTCATTGTGGTGATCTTTGGGAGAGGTCTGTGTCCAGCAGTGGGCTTTATTCAGCCGAAATGATGAGGATGATCATGAACTTATTAAAAGGCCAGTTTCATGTGAAAAATCATGCCTACAGACATTACCCGTTTTTTTAAAAAATACTACAAGATGTATAGAATGTATGTACAAGGATGTACATATACCTTTTTATCGAAAGACGTGACCATCGTTACGATTCGAATGCTAGAGACATACTAAAGTGCCCTCTGCGTTAGCACGTAAGTGTACTTTTTGAAGGACGTGCAATGGCGCGAAGCATCATGGCGTGCGAGAAATTAATCGTCGTTCCTACAAATCACACGCGGTATCAATCAATCATCAGCCTATATCAGCCCACTGCTGGACAAAGTTCTCTCCCAGCGTGCGCCACAACACCCGGTCATCAACTTTCCGCATCCAGCGGTGTGACTACAGGCACAAGCCTCTTATGCAAACGCCACAGTACGTGCCATATGTTTCATATAATTTTGTGTTGTTCATTTCCACGTGTAAAAAGAATGCCGTGAAATTGCGTGTTATCTTCTCTCTTTTAGAGGCCTAATAAATGGGCTATCAAACCTATTTCGCGCTTATCACAGGAACCACATAAAATATGATATTTGGTGTAGTTCCCGCTAATGAATGACCACCGCGCGCATCAAGAGGATGAGCAGCAGCACCCTCTCGTATGCTTATAACAACATACTGCGATCACCAATCCGCCTGCTAAGCATAGTGATTACATTACGCCATTAACGTGGCTCTCATTGTAGTGATGATAGGGAGGCCCGTGTCCTACAGTTTAGGTAACATTTACGAGATGATATGTGATGTGTGAACGGAACAAGTTGTGCCACACAACGCAAACTGTACGCCTGGTCATCCGATGTAAATATATACGACATCGGGCTATAAGATAATACCAAAAGTAGAGTTAGCCTGAAAATTACATTGGTATGGTCACTATAATTGTATTATTATGATTATATAAGGGCCACCAGAAAGCCGAAGAAGACTAGTATGTGCCTCCATAATGTGTTGCTAATCATGTTCCGTGAGCTTCCATCACACGAAATCATCATGTACATGAAAAATAAATAATGACTAATTTTAAAAATCTTTTAGTAAACAAGTTCTTATTAATTATTGTCGTATTCTTGTCAGCAAACCCTTTCATTTGATACACCTATCATCGAGGTGCATTGAAAATAACTGGTCAGCCATCTTTGGGAGTCCGCCGTATTGGATTTAGAATATCGTCACATATCTTAGCATGCAATGTCATCTAAACTAAACGTGTATGCAATATTTCAGCTCAGTCAGTTGGGGATAATATTTTTAAATTCAGTAGCAAGATTTGACTCATACTAACAAGGCAAGTTAAAAAAAGCTTGTAAGAGACATTATGGATACCTACGTAATATGCAAATTATGTAATTTAATTTAATGTAATGGATTTTCCAAATGTAGCAACACTGCAAATAAGTATTACCTTGTCACAGCAGTTCTTTTGGGTTTTATCTAATATGACACATTACATCTTTATCTGTATGATTTATGATAAGAATATTGTCAAAATAAGATAGATAATGTATTCAGTGTACATATTTTTACAGGCATCATCTGTGTATTTATTTTGTTCTCAGATGGATTGTGCTCAACACCAAAATGTTTATAGAAAAGTATTGCGTACAACGTAAAGACTCGTCATATTCCATATTGAGTAGTGAAGATGGGTCTCTTGATTTGTTATAATAAACTGTAAATGCTACATTTTATTACTAATATTTGATTTTAATCATTTTACCGACACGAGACGATTTATGCACAATTTTGCAGTGGTTAGAAATGAACAATGACACTTGTTTCCTTATCCAGCTTCTTTGATACCAGAGATTTGTGTACACGCTTGGTTTACCTTTCTTTGCGCATCCATCGCCATGTGACGTCAAGCCCACCAGCCTTCTGTAAATCACATGATAATGAAAATACAATATTTTTTAAGAAGATTAAGGTCCTGTGACCGTCAGAACTGCACACGTCATATTAAAACAATTTATACAAGAACTTAGCTGGATGAAACCAACACGAAACCGAGTTGGCGTTAACGGAAGAAAATTTTAGCCAACAGTAAAATTAAACGCTTAGAATGAGTTGGAACTGACGGATGATAAAACTTTTCAGTTTGAATAGCTCAAGCTAGTATATACAGTAGCACCGCCACCACTTGTCTGGCTGCGTTGAGATTACAAGCATGAGTTTTTTTTTCTCGCAAAGGCATCTAAGCAACCACATTTCTCGGAAATGTCTGCGAGAAGCCAAACAAAATAAAAATATAAATCTCGCAAAGGCACCAGGCCATATATCTTGCAGTGGCCAATAGGTAGTAAACTAATCAAGCTATGAAATGCTTACCCATGCCAGAGCACTCCACCCCCCGAGTCACCCCTACATGTGTCTCTCTCACCGTCTCCATACAGGCAGAACATGTCTTCAGAGAGTGTGATGTTATGCAGTCGGCTACACAGTTTGACCGGCACGTACGTCAAATACGTCATCATAAGACTAAGCTCTGAAAGCGAACCGCCGTACTGAAATATAAATAATGTTTACGCATCATTCTACTAAAATCTTTTATACTTCTTGCACACTCACCTCAGGTCCGGGGCAGTAAGCATGGAAGTAGGCAGAGCCAACAGCAAGGAAATTGGAAAGCGACCTGTTTACACACTGACTCTGCCCACCTCCTTGCTCACGACCCTACTCACTGCCGCGGAAGTGAAATGAATGTAAACGAGGTACTCGATATTGTGTCAGTTTACTGGAATCCCTTCATAATAGTTGAACATACATACTGACGAATCTAACCCACCGTAACCGGAAACCATATTTGGGAACTTATCGAACCGATAAAAAATATGGTATTATAGGGACAACCGGTGTTTTTGTTTATTGTCTATAGCCTATATCACATACTTAAATTGTCACAATACTCTTATTAATATTGTAATGCCACTTTTTAGGGTTCCAAACGTCCGAAGGAAAAACGGCGGAACCCTTATAGGATCACTCGTGTGTCTGTCTATCCGTCTGACACCGCTAATTTTCTCCGAATTTACCGATTAAGTTGAAATTTAAACACACATATGGATTTCTGCGACCCAAACACTTACGTGTAACGTAAATAAATGAATTTATTTATTGGACCTCCAGCAAAGGATATACACAAGAAATCACATATCATAACTACATCGTTTTAGACAAATGTACTCCCTCAATTAAAGGAGGCCACGGCGTGAACAAAAACAGTAATAAATAAACCAATACGATATAACATAAAATATTACCTCTAATGACAAAGTTAAAACAGAATTTTGAATATTAGACGGCACGGTTGCGCTCCGGGTCGCGGGCTCGATTCCGCACGTGTTGTATGTATGTCAGGTAGATGTTCCGGTCTGGGTGTATTGTGTGTGGAATTTATGTATGTACCCACGACACAGGAGTAACCCTAGTGGGGGCTACGTTTTTAATTATTTTCACCGAAACTATAAACCATTTTTTTTATTACAGACCTATTGATTACAGACAAACCTATAAGAAGTCAATGATCTTAAAATGACATAATAACTCTTTCAATATTGTACGTACAAACTCACGTTTCGAATGTATGGGAAAACATGATTTAACTACGATGTTAAATTTGTTCCTGGGATAAGTTCTTGTTACAACACAGACTCATCAATAGACAATATATTCATAAATTTTGGAACCCTCTCCACGCGAGTTCAACTCGCACTTGTCCGATTTTATTTTTCGTATGGTTAGTGGCCAACCTTGTGCCAGAGTTGTTCAAGCCTCCAACTGATTCTAACGATATACGAATACATCATGCGGTAACCCATCCACAGGCAGACCGCGCCAGGCGTTACTTAACCTCGCCAATCGTATCCGATCAGTTAATGCAACTGGCTATGAACCAACTTCTTAATAATCTATTCACCATATATTCCATGTAGTGTCCCGATTAAGAATATATCACCACTCCATCTCCATCCCGTGGATGTCGTATAAGGTGACTATGGAACTCTAACCAATCAGATCCAGTGTGATAGTTAGCGAGTTTCTGGAGCCACCCTTCAGTGCCGAAGATGACCACTTCGGTGGTTTGAGCCAGTAGGCGACCAGCATGTCCCTCCACCCTTTCCCGGGGCGGGTACATGATGTGTTTCCACTATTATCAAAAAAAGTGCGACTAGTTGTAAGTTACCTTTTTCCAACCCCAGCCTGTGACGACGAAATTATTTTCCTTAGCATCCATCCATCTGTTGTGGTTAATGAGTATCCCTTTCTTAGCCAGTTTGCCAAACTTCATCGGTTCCTTAACAAATACAAGCGCTATATCGTTCTCGAATGTAATATCCTTGCTGTAGTTTTCGTGTACCGCAAACGATCCAACCTCGTATTTGTGTGCATTAAAGTCGTATATATATTTTGATCCTGAGGGTTTTATTGTATAGTTAAAGACATTATT
The DNA here is from genome assembly GCA_947459985.1 of Diloba caeruleocephala. NCBI lineage: Eukaryota > Metazoa > Arthropoda > Insecta > Lepidoptera > Noctuidae > Diloba > Diloba caeruleocephala. The sequence continues at coordinate 23,211,969 of OX381606.1, read as the reverse complement.
TGTTGGGTTAAACCATAAATAAAGATTAAAAGAAAGATAGAAAATATATTTAATTAGATACAGAGCGCAACACATACTCTTATAGCAAGTATAAATTAGACAAAGCAAAATGAAATTAAAAGAAACTTCTGTTGGCATTCCCGGAGTGCAACCCGTATTTTGAAGTGAAAACTTCTTTTAGCGCGGTACGCATATTTTTAGATGAGATAAAATCTCTGGACTCGCGGCACCGTTACGAGACGCAGCTATAGTGTATGCATATACGCATGTACATATATCAGACCGACAACGCGTCTAGATAAATTAAAAAAAATAGTTTTCACTTCTGTCGGCACTCCCGGAGTGCAACCCGTACCCGTAAAAATGCGTACCGCGCAAAAGAAGTTTTCACTTCAAAAACCATTAACAATTCTGTAAACATGAAATAATGCATTCATTAAGAAGATAGCTAGCAGAATCATCATATCAACCAAAGAACGTCCACTGGTGAACAAAGGCCTCCCCCAAAGACTTCGTCAGATTGTGTCGTCATTTTGGGGAGTATTTGCCAGTATTTACCATGCTTGGCAGGCGGGTTGGTGAGCGCAGTATGACCACTGTTCCACAGAAGGGACGCTGCTGCCCACCCCACTGGTTTCGAGTCCCTTAGTCGCCTTTTACGACATCCACAGGAGGACATGAATTGTTGCTATATTCTTAATCCGGACGCCACACGGTTTTATACATCAAAATACCTACATTATGATATAACAGTAATAATCTATAAAATAAAGGCCATCGATAGTCGTGTGCTTCGCGGTATGTACCTATAAAAAAAAATGCTCTGCCTAAAGCGGCAACGCAGTTAGCGATTGGGCGCTGATTTTCAGCAATAATTAAATGACATTCAAGAGGGGGAAAGCTGTCGCAGACGAAATAAAAACTATAGAAAATAAATTAACTAACATAGGTATACATCTATATGTATATATATTTAAAAATGTTGTGTTCTAAACCATCTGTTAATCAAATATGGAATCCCTGCAATGTTTGTACGCGATGACCTTGCAACTGATATGTCGCTATCATAATATCACATGATTTTGTTAAGGAATTAGATGACGTCTCAAAGACCGGTCATGCTCAATGCGAATGTCGGAATTGGTTTCTACAATGGAATGGTGAAAATCACACCTGGTACTATATACCATGTCTAGATGCCCTATTTGGAACAAACGAAAAGTTCCAATAACGTATAGTTTAGGAAATAAACCAGACATCGAAAAAAATAAAGATTTGAAATTACAAAATGTTTCTTATTTCTTACCTGACTATCCAAGGACAGAATAGTAATGTTTAAAAAAAACTGGACAGGTGCGAGTTGAACTCGTGTTCCGAACTATGAATATGTCATCTACTACATGGTACAAACTTACATTTGCAGTTGGACTGTATAGGAGAACATGATTTTCAACTAGAAAGTTAAGTTTGTTCTTGGGATAAATTAGATGAATTATTGGTACAAGACAGAATTCAACAATAGACAATATATTCAACAATTTCCCTCTACAATCCGGTACTATACATACTTTTTTAGTTAAAACAAACTTTGGGTCAGTTTTTTTTTTAAATGTTGCCCCACACTAGGATTTCTCCTGTGTCGTGGGTGCGTTTGAACATGAATTCCACATACAATACACCCAGACCCGGAACATCTACCTGCAGATCATACAAATATTTTTTTCGTGCGGGAATGGAACCCACGACCCGGAGCGCAGCAGCCGACTGTATCAGCCACTGCACCAACCGTGCCGTTATGATTCAAACCTGATGAAAACATAACACTAGTCAATACACCTAAGATTGCTTTGATATAACGAAAATCGTGTTTATAAGATAAAATAAATTTGAAATTAGAATTCATGCCAAACAATAAATTATTTTATATGAAATGGCCAGTACTTACTGCATAACGGCAATTTCATATGTAAAGCCCTATTAGAACACATACAATACACTTTAGTATACACAAATACTTATTAATTTAAAACCATTCGTCAAGACCTTCATGACCATTTCGATGTGAGAAAATAATCAGTCTCACACACAAAGAAGAGCTCCCCAGTATACGTCGACGACCTATATTATGTATAAGAATAAAAAAATAAGTGATTGGCGCTGGCTTCTAGAAAGATTTGTGGCTTCTCAGTTCCGACTCGATTTTTATTAACTAAGATACTAGTTACTAGAGTTTTGCATATTACACACTTACTAGACTAGAATCATAACAAACAGTATTTTTATAATTGGCTTCTTGAGAAATTGCTCCGATAGCAAATTTTTTTATAATTCACATCGTATCGGTATTATTATCGTATTTATCCTGCTCGTACTAAATTAGAATGGCCTTGAAACAGCTTAAAAATAACAAGGCGGTGACGGAATTACGACAGAGCTTCTGAAAGCAGGTGGAGGGACTTTAAGTATCGTTGGTACTTAAAGTACCAGTGGTACTTAAAGTCCTTCAGAAGCAATTCTATTCCGTCTTACTCGAGGGCACATCGCCGGAAGCATGGAACAGAGGCGAGGTGGTGCTCTGCTTAAAAAAGGGTGATAGCAGCCTGTTTAAGAATTTCAGATCCTCGCTTCCTAGCCATCTTTATAAGCTGTTTTCAAGGTTTCATCACGAATGGTTTCGAACGCAGGTGTGATGATTTCCAGCCTCCCGAACAAGCCAATTTCTGAAATGGTTTTTGTACCATACACCACATCTATATGCTGCGGCAGGTTATACAAAAGATCGAGGAGTATAATCTAGTATGCTTAGCGTTGGTGGAATATAAAAAAGCCTTAGATTCGATCGAAACCTGGACAGGGCTGCAATCCACTAGGTTCTTACAAAAAATTGCATAATTACCTCCAACAAATTTCAATTATCACAAGATGCACATAGCTGTATTGAGCGGATTCAACGTGGCATCATCCGAAGAAGTACTTTAACTACGTTTAAGACCGAGCAGTGTACACTTATCTTTGTAAATGTTTGTCCTTAATGTATTATATCATCGTCATCATCAACATATCAGCCAATAAACGTATACTGTTGCACAAAGGCCTCCCCCAAAAACGACCGCGCTGCTTTCCACCCCTCTGGTTTAGAGTCCCTTAGTCGCCTACGACATCAACGGGAGGAGATGGAGTGGATCTGTTTTCTTAATCCGGGCACCACATGTATTATATGGTGTACAATAAAGAGTATAAAACATATATAAATAAATATATTGATGTTAACGGGTTGTGACAACTTATTTTCGTATAGGATACACTTCTAATCTGTCTTAATATATTTAAAAAGTACATCTCATTAACAATAAAGTTAATGTTTAAGATATTTTTCTCTTGTAGCATGGTGTTACTGCGAAAAGCGGCAGTAGCAGTTTTATCAGATTTAATAGGTACAAAATCATGTCATGCGAGACTGCGTGTCTATAATTCGTAATTTGTGGCCATATTTTGATCAATGCAGTTTCTTGGATATATAATAAGACGTGATAGTTGGATTCTGTTTTAACATCTTTCAGCATTGATATGATATTTTACTTGGATGACGTGTCGTGTTCAATAATATGGGTACTTTGGTTTTGTCGAAACAAATGATAACTTAAGCTGATCCTGAGTTTTCTATCAGATCATTACGCCTATTAAGTTTCATTTAATGCTGCTGCTCATACGTTTTGTAACAATATAGGTACTTATAGAGTTTTTGTGCACGGAGCACTTCAGTAGCAATGGAAACCTTAGAAAGGCCATAAAGCGAAAGTATTGTAGACCCCTGTATTCATTTTCTGGTACTGAAATTACAGACCAAAATGTGTTAGTGTCTTCGGGAAATCTGTACCCGCAGTGCGAAAGTATTATTTTTATTTACAAAACCAACAGCGATACTTTATAAAACTTATAAACATAAAACAGCTTAGAATGGCCAATATTAGGTCCCCCTGTCCAACCAGTATAGAATAATTAAGTATGCGAACGGACTTAGAATTTCAGAGAAATATAAATATTGGCTGATTCATATAAAACAAAAAATATATACACATGCGTTATTTTGAAAGTACATTCTCTTTAATTTTTAACTTTGCTTAGCAAGATTACATTAGGTACTTGATAAAAGAAGCAGGACATCCAGAACAGGGACGGAGTTGCTTATTATTTAGTTATATATATGATCCGTGACTTAAAGGAAGTTTTAGAGCAGCAAAAAATATAAATATCACTGAAAGTAATGTAGGTAAGTGAGTTAGTGGGTTCGAGGTCACAGTAAGCAAACCTATTTAAGATCGTTGGCTACCCTGCCGCGAATCCCCGCTCCCGTTAGGGATAATAAATGAGTTATTATTTCCCTTGCGAGGCCTTGATTTCGAGGTGATTTAAATGGTTTTTGATCTAGATGAGGTTTCTTACTGAATTGGAAATGTATCACAACATTTACAGGATTTTAGTAAGTGGCAACAGATAAACTTCTGCGTGGAAGAAAGAATATGATCTCATCATATCAGCCGTACAACATTCACTACTGAACAAAGGCCATGGGGGAGCCCATAGATTTCCACAACTGTGTCATCATACTGGGGGGAATTTGGCAGTACTCACCACGCTTAGCAGGCGCGTTGATGAGCGCGGAATGGAACTGTTCCACAGAAAGGACGCTGCTGCCCATCCCTCTGGTTCAGAGTCCCTAAGTCGCCTTTTACGACCTCCAAGGGAGGAGATGGAGTGGTGCTATATTCTTAATCCGGACACCACACAGATACACGGACTGATCTCACTTACATAATAATTGCAAGACTTTGAATGTTCGCTACTTAGTCACCTAATAAACGCTAAACAATTTGGACATCTTATGAATTAGCATAGTGTACTTTCGTCCGGAAAACTAAAAACTTTGTACGAGTATCAAGTTGCAGTTACTGCTATTTTATCCTTACTATGTATGTATGTTTCGAGTGTTGCGTCATTTGGAATAGGCATTTTAACAGTAGGCAAATCTAGATGGAGATCTTTCGAGTTCCTGGAGCCTCCCTACGGTGCCGAAGATGACCACTCCGGTGGTTTTATCCGGTAGGAGTCCGGCATGCCCCTCCGCCCTTTCCCAGGGCGTAGGAAGTACATGATGTATTTCCACCGGATCAATAAAAAAAATAAAAAAAAGGCATTAGGCTTAGTCTCTTATACTCAGTAGTTTCATTATTATTAATTAAGTTCATTATTCTCACATAACTTTATGCTACTACATTGCAATGTATGTAACATTTTAAAATTATTTAAAAAAAATGTCTATGGTGTTTCTTGCCGGTTCTTCTCCATAGGACCAACTTCTTGGAATCGTGCAACTACATTCTGACTATTCATAAGCGCCCCGTAAATGGTTTATATGAACAAAAATCTTTTGAATTTGAATTTCCCTAGCTACAGTGTCTCCCAACCGGAACACTAATGTTTAAAGTTTAATGTGTGTAGCCGGTCTCTTGCAATAAGAGTCCTACCACCAGTAAAAGGTAGGATAAATACCACCATTTATCATTAAAGAACCATAGTACCCACCAACAAACAAAATTCTGATATCACTTTTTTTAAAGAGTGTCTAAGGTGTTTCCTGTCCACTATTCTTCATAAGATCGACTATTCCGAACCGTACACGTTAAGGGCTTTTCATAAGCGCCTATATAAAATGAAAATTAAGAGTTTGAGTTTGACAGTAAATTCGCTTCACTTACCAATTTGTACTTTCATTTCATCGATATCGTTGTTATTCTCTAAGCAGTGTGCTGATGTCAATATAGACCAGCTATTCAAAATAACGCCACCACAAAGCGCACCCAAATTGAAGAATTGCACGGCAAAGGGATATCTTTCCAAAGACACAGACTTCCCGCCAACAATTTTCGGCCCAAATTCCTTATTTTTATGCCTATGTTTCGTATCACTAACCATAATGTTCGAATAGACGAACATAAAAAATATGAAGATTTTTGTTCCAAAAACGGTGTTCTGCATCTTCTCTGAACGCCAAGTCAATGTAATAATAGGTAACGCATAATTAAAAGTAGGAGCAAGCTAATGAATGAAAATTGAAAATGATTTGGTTTTTATGACGCATATAAAGATTAATCAATTCTTGTACGGAATTATTGCGGTATATATCTTACAAGTCAATTTCTGATCCTGTCTGTTGGTTTATTTGGGCTTACTTATAAAATGATCGGATACAACCTTTTTAAGAATAGTAAAGTTAAAGTTGTGTTTTACAAATCGTCAATTTCAAGCTTTCCTTAGAACTTCCTTACTTCTTACTTTCCTTGAACCAGGCAAACACACAAACTCTTTTCTTTTAGTACGTAAGAACTATACAGGTTACTAATAAAATAAAGAAAACACGACGAAGTAAAAAATGTAGAAATCAATATTCATCGTCGGTCGTTAATTAATAAAAGCAGTTCCAACCAAATACAGTTCAAGCATAAGATATTAGCTATAAAAAAACATTAATAATTATCAGATATAGTCCATAGGCATGGTTGTTGGCAACAATGTTTACTTATTAAATAATACATATATAATTATACTACACGCCGTCCGCATAGTAGGCTCATTTAACTCCCAGCACATAGATTTCAGTAAACCTACTGAGCAGTACGGTATTGCTTCTGTCGCCTATAATTTTCAGCACACCGTTCCGGATCCCTCGTACACGCCGCAACATTAACGTCACTTATTTACGCATAATTACGTAGAAATCATCTACGCTGGCGTCCGCAAACATGATGCACTGCAATACTGAGGGAGCCTAAACAGTGTCCTGAACACATTATTATATTGAACGCGCAAGGCCGGTGTAGAACGTCTGGAAAAATGCCTTAAACAGCGTTATTTTGATTGGCGCCATACACCGCGTGAACCTGTGTGCTAACATATTACCACTCACCGACAATGCCCTATTTTCCCTTTCAACATCCAATCCATCACTCAAATTCTCAGTCACAATATGACCAAGATATTTAAACTGTAAAACATGGCTTAGAGTTACTTCATTAAGTAATGTAGGTGGTACAAAGAGATTGTTATGTTTCTCTATTCACGGGCTTGTATCCCCTGTAATCTTTTGATAGGCTTACGCGGGGGTATGGGTCCAACACGCAGTGGCCCTGTAGAGAATTTTAATCTAAAGTGTAATGGGACACTAACCGGAGACTGTCCATGGCTGCACTATAAAATGCAGTCTCAGATTATCCCCGGAGGTGTAAAACTATTGTATGAAATTGAAACTACAATTACAAGGTCTATTGCAATGGGTGCTTATTGGATTTATAATGCTATGAAAAACGACAAAAACGGTCATCAACGATTTTGCTCCTGCATCGATACTGCATCGCATTTTGGCGACTTACTGCGTTTGAGCGATTCTATCAATGACAGCATTGATAGAATCAGAAAGGAAGGCAGCTGAAACAAATTAAAATCTATGTCCAGCAGTGGACTGCGATAGGCTGGTTTGCTTATTTATTGCTTTATTTTCAGGCAACTAAGGCCCATTGATATATACATACCTACAGTATTAAACTTAATACCTTATATCACATTCACATCAGCCCGTAACGCGTCCACTGCTGAACCTGGGCTTCCCAATAACCACTACAATGAACGATCATCAGGGATATTGCCATAATCACCCATCTTGGCAGGCCATCGCAGTATGTTGATATTAACACACGGGATGATACTGCTCTTAATTGAAGTTAACTCTTAGCCGCCTCTTACGACACCCGTGGAGAGGGGTGGGTCTATGCTTTGCCGGAAATCACACGGAACGATACGTTGTCTGTTATACTAAATAAATTAATATTTCAACACGTTTGAGCTCGTTATGACGGCGACGTGTTGCGCTGCAGTGTGTTGTCGTAACCTTCCGTAGACGCGCCAGTTAATAGCATAGGCAGTCTGACGGTACACACAATACAAACGATTTGATGTTTATGTTGTATGTATACTCCGATTCTATGACATACAGTCCATTGCGTTTTCGTATGTACTACACGATCTCTTCAACCTCCACGAAGGTTGTGGTGACGGTGGTGAAGACGGGGCACATATATCTGCATCGAAGGTGTTGTGGGACGCAGTAATGTTTTGGGTTATACCAGGCCGTGTCCGCATTGATTGCGGCAAGTGGACTTCGATTGCTACCTGTTTACTGTCTACGAAGCCCTACTTCTCTGCCTACTATTTCGTGGGAGATTGCGGCACACTATTGCAAGCCGGTTTGTGACAACTGCTTGATGCCCCTCGGCTGCTTTTGCACTTTTCGTAAAATCTAGCAATTCTTACAGCTCCTATTAGTTGGGAAGTTATGCAGTAGTAGCTGAGTAAGCACGACGACGTGTCGATATATTTACTAGTGGCGTCGTCTTTATAATGGAAGAGGGACCGGCGGAGAGACCAACTGCATCGCTCGCAATGACAGCGCCCAAACACACCCATCAGCCCGTTAACATCACCACTGAACAAGGCCTCCCAATGATCACAACAATTTTTTTTTTTTTTTTAATGTGGCCCCTAACTAGGATTTCTCATGTGTCGTGGTTGCGTTTACTGAAACAAATTCTACACACAATACACCCAAACCCGGAACAAATACCTACTAATGTATGTTCCATGCGGGAATAGAACCCGCGACCTGGAGCGCAGCAGCCGACTATATCAGTCACTGCACCAACCGTGCCGCCAAATGAGTGGTCATAGAGGATTTTTTTTTTTTTTTTTTTTTTTTTTTTTTTTTTTTTTTTTTTTTTTAATAAAACGTTGCCCCACACTAGGATTTCTCCTGTGTCGTGGGTGCGTTTACAGACATGAATTTCACACACAATACACCCAGACCCGGAACAACTATTCATCGTACAAATATTTGTTCCGTGCGGGAATCGAACCCACGACCCGGAGCGCAGCAGTCGACTGTATCAACCACTGCACCAACCATGCCGCATATTGTTATAATCACCACGCTTGGCATGCGGATTGATGATCTCAATGTGTTGTTATTAGCATATAGGAGGATCCTGCTACTCATCGTCTTGATATTAACCCTGAGTCCCCTTTTATGACACGCATTTGTAAAGGTGAAGGGGTGGTAATTTTATTTACTTTTTGCGTTTATAACAACGGATTATTTATTTATTTATTTATTCAAGTACAGCCACATCACTTACATTACAGTTATCGCTACACAATTTAAAACAGTATTTTGTCTGATGTAAATGACAATAACGGCGTACATAACACTTAATAATTAGTTGGCTATGTTAGTAACAAAACAATAAACAATGAGAATGCAAAAATAACAAAATAATAAGAATGAAAATTTGGATGGTTGTCAGTTGAAATAGATTCCAACTCAGACCAAACTAAGATAAAATAACGAATTAAGTAATTAATTAATAAAGGAAAGAAAAATAAATAAATAAGAATAAAATCAAATCAAGACAAGCCTTCAAGCTGCAAATATTTGATCTCTTTTTTGAAACTGTAGAGTTTATCATGGAATACGTCCATATCAGGCATTTTTTAAACTAAAGTATGATATTCATTGATTATTCTATAAAATGGTGACTGTAGACCTAAATTTGTTTTAATAGTTGAAGAGTAAAATAGTTTTTTGATTCTGCTTCGAGGATAGTTAACGGGGATTTTAATTGAAGAATTCTGCAAGAAGTAGCTGCATTGATTTTGACCACTCAGGAGTTTGTGAAAAAAACATAGATCCAGCAGAATTCGCCGATCGCAGAGACTACACATTTTAATTTTTTTAAGCCGCGTGTCGTATGTATTCTTGTGCGCAAGTTTAATTGATATATAAGCTAAATGTCTAGTGAACGCCCTTTGTATGCTCTCTATTCGTTGTGACTGTACCGCTTGGAAAGGGTTCCATACAGCGCTAGCATATTCGAATTGGCTGCGTACTAACGTATTATAGAGTAGCATTTTGGTTCGTACGTGTTTAAAGCCTCTGGTGTTACGTTTTAAAAATCTGTGCCGCTTTTGTTACAATTTTATTTACATGTGAGGAAAATTTTAGTTTACTGTCAATAATCACACCCAGATCTCGGATTTCCTAAACTTCTTTAAGTTTTACGCCGTCGAGCTCGTACCCCGTAACAAATGGCTTTTTTTATCCTGGTGATTTTGTATGAAATCATTTACTAGTATTTAGAACCATGCTGTTACACCGACACCAATATGAGATCGCGTCCAAGTCTTTTTGTAAGAAGTAGGAATCATCATGAGACTTTACAGTTTTGTATACTTTTAGATCATCGGCAAATAATGAGACCTTAGAGTATTTTATGTGGTCAGTGGTTGGTGCAGTGGCTGATACAGTCGACTGCTGCGCCCCGGGTCATGGGTTCGATTCCCGCACGGAACAAATATTTGTATGATCTGCAGATAGTTGTTCCGGGTCTGGGTGTATTGTGTGTGAAATATGTGTCTGTAAACGCACCCACGACACAGGAGAAATCCTAGTGTGGGGCAATGTTTTTTAACAAAATAGAAATAGAAATAGTAACATCATTTATGAAGATAAGGAAAAGAAGTGGCCCCGGATGTGATCCCTGGGGTACACCTGACTTCGCCAAATAGGTATTCGAAGTGAAGCCGTTGACTACTACTGATTGCGGTCTCTGTTTTAAATATGATTCAAACCATTTTAGAACTGTGCCACCTATCCAAAACGAAATCAGTTTTTTAAGAAGTATTGAATGGTTAACTCTATCAAAAGCGCTACTAAGATCAGTATAGATCGCATCTACCTGCATTCCTTTGTCGACTTCATTTGAAATTTCAGACACAAAAGGAACTAGATTAGTAAGTGTTGAGTGACCATGTCTAAAACCATTCTGAGTGTCCATTATATTATTATTTACAAGTCGTGAAATTACAGGATATAGGATAGATTCAAACAGTTTTGCGAAGCAAGACAGAATAGATATAGGACGATAATTTCGGGTATCAGAATGGTCTCCTTTTTTGAATACTGGCACAATGCGTGCTTTTTTCCATTCCTCGGGAAATATACCTTCGCTTAATGACCGGTTAAATATTAGTGCTAGCAGAAGAGTAAATGCAGGTCCACATCTTTTTAAAATTTTTGGTGGAATGTCATCGGGCCCAGCACCTTTTGTTTGATCTATTTTCTTAATTACTTTGAGAATTTCAGATTAAAGATAGCACTTTTTGAACGTCAACATAATTAGTGTAAGTACCACATTTAGATCAACATATGAGAGAAACAGGTTTTCTTCAGGAAAATGTGATGGGTCCTCTTCTTCTTCTGTTGTACATCAACGATATAATAAAAGTAACTAGGCATCAGTGTACATTATATACAGACGATATATCATTTGTTATATCAGATAGCAAAAGAAACACCCAGTATATAAAAAGCCTAAATCAGGCTATAGAATCATTACAAATTGGCTAATCAGTAATAACTTAACTGCAAATTTACCAAAAACAAAAATAGTACATTTCGAAAACTATCATTTCGGCCGAATAAAGTCCACTGCTGGACAGGCCTCCCCAAAAGATCACCACAACAACCGATATGGGTGTGTAGTGTGCTCAGTGGGGGTCTTGCCATAATCGCCACGCTTGGCAGACGGGTTGGCGATCGCAGTTAAGTTGTTGTGTGTTCGAAGGACGCTGCTGCCCATCCTCCGGTTAATCCCTTAGTCGACTTTTACGACACCCACGGGATGAAATGGGGTGGTGGCATTCTGAGCCGGCACCACACGGTTAGCCGGCACCACACGGCCAAAACTATAAATCATACAATCAAAATTTTAATGTAACCTACCAAGATAAAACTATTGAATGATATAGATAGATAGGTATTGCAATTGGAAATCGCACACCAATAACGACTGGGCAAAGGTAAAATCTATTTAGATTTGAATCTGCATTAAGAAGGATACGCATAACAGTTACTGAAAAAGCTGCAATCATGGTTACGTACAATCAACATTAAGATATGGACTATTATTATGGGGGAACTCGATAAATATAAACAGAGTATTTATTTCACGAAATAAATGTATCCGTGCCATTGCTAACATTGGACAAATAGATACACGCAAACCGATCTTTAAAAATCTAAAGCTAAGGGTCAATAACCCTGACGTCAATAAACATACTGTAAGTCAGCTTATTCGTGAGAAAACATCCACTTATATTTCAGAAAGCCAGTGAGCAAAACATAAGAGAGAAAAGAACTATTTTTACTCTTTTTACTGTCTTTTTGCCGAGTACTGTATGACAGTAAAATATTTAACAATTTTTAACCTATAAGAGAATTTACCTTAAATCGTTTTAAAAATGCATTGACAAAGTGGCTCATCGAGATATGTTTTATATTAGAGAATTATTTTTGAATATTTTGTGTATAAATGAGAACATATTAGAAAATTGATTAAATTAAATGGTATGCTATTAAATGAATTGACAATAAAACTGACTGACTATTTATTCATCTACTGACAATATTTTATGATGGATTATGTAATTAATGTTATTTGTCTGAGTAAGTTGTTTGTTGTTGTAAGTTGTAACCACTATGTTTTTTATGGATGATGTGTTTTTTTTTTCTATTTATAATTTTTGACTTTAATGTAGATTAAAAACTATAATAGGTTTTAATCATTCCTTTTTTATGCATCGAAAATTAATCATCATCATCATATCACCCAAAAGATCTCAACTGCTGAACAAAGACCTCCCCCACAGATTTCCACAAAGTCCTGGTACATGCCACACGCATCCAACGGCCCCCAGCGACTTTCACCAGATCAGCCGTCCATCTCGTTGGAGGTCGTTCTACGCTGCGTTTTCCGGTACGCGGTCTTCACTCGAGAACCTATTTGCCCCAACGGCCATCAGTTCTGCCCATCGTCCGGCCAACCCCTCAGTCGCCTTTTACGACACCCACTGGATGAGATGGGTTGGTGCTACTCGTAGTTGGCACCACACGGTTTAATAAATTATTGTTATCATTATAATAAAAAACGGCATCATCAAACTTCCCAGCAATACGTCTCTGTCTGTCATGTTATTTTTTTATTACTGTATTACATACATTTTCATTGTTGCTTTATACATAAATCTATTTGTATAGATTTGCATTATAATAAATCCAAGAATAATAATAATAGAATAGCTAAGAATAACTAAATTATTACTTGCAATACATCGGTATTTCATTGCTATATATTTTGTTATAATCTTTTATTAAGTGCGTGCCCACAAACTGCAATAGTTATAATGTTATCTACTTGGGTTGTTCAGATGTCTTGCAAAAAGTCATGCAAATCAATTACATATAAATTAACATAAAAACTAAATCTAGACATTGCTTTTTAATGTATTTATTTATTATTCATGACATTTTTAGTGTACACCAGTTATTTAAAATACAATTAAAAGTAGCGTTAGGATTAAAAGTACTTCTTGGTTTTCTTTCTACTATGATCTTGTGAATTTACAACAGAAGACACACACAATGCTTAAGCCTCATATTTCGTTATGTATATGTAATACCTAAGTGTAACACCACATAATATTTTTCTTGCCATAATACTAAGAAGATAACTGGTGTTTTGTTTTCTTCAATATTTTTATTGTATGAGAAAGCTAACTTAACGGTTCATACAGTTAAATAAACAGATTTATTTGGTCTCCAATGCAAATCATATTGCCATCTCAACCACACCAAACGGCAAAATTATTTACGAACGAGACAGAAAGTTTTATTTTTGCCCGGTACCGGGACGGCTCCGAATACTATTACGGGCCGCCCGCCCTCGCAAGGCGCTTTCAGTCGCCCATCGCCGGCCGCCGAAAGCGCCGCGCGCGGCTCCCCCACGCACTAATCATAACCTATAACACGGCCTACTGACACAAACATCAATCATTTACATCACCATTCAACAAAATGATAATTTTCAATAACATTCTAAATATAAAACAATATGTGATGTGATAAAAAACTATATTTTTCCTTAAGTGGGTTACTGAAAAATTTGCAAATGTAATAAGGCGACCAAATCAAAACAAAGGTGTAAATCGATTGTGTGTATGCGGATGTTTTAAAGAGATTAGGTATGTACGGTGCACGCTTTTTCTTTTACTATCTATAGGTTTAATATAAATAAACATTGAATTTTAATTAATAACATTTGCATAAACATTTCCGAATAAAAGAACACCTGTTTGAGTCATTAGTCACAGACATTTCCTTCTATTTCATTCACAATTTTAAACGATATAATGTAGATTATAATTCCAGAAAATAAACTACAAAATAAATGCTTTCTATTCTTCATTATATTTCTTGGACACAAATGTGTAATAAAACAAAATACAAAAGACCAAGTTGACAATGAACAAATCGAATGCTATAAATACAAGTAAGATCAACAAAAGAAATCAAGGTGTAATGAATAATGAAAAAATTAAATCGGCACAGTAAATAGATTATACTCGTTCCGTGGGTCGGTTGAGCTTAGATATAAAACCTGAACACCGAGACGTGATACTCAATCTAATAAATGCGTATCCTATCTAGATCTAACTTCTTACACTTAAAACCTTGGGTACGTACTTCAACTGTTCTCAAATGACCATGGCATTAAAATATTATGGTTTCCGTTTCCTGTTGATAACACAGTAAATAAGTAAGGAAACCTGAGCTTTTCTTGTGTTTGGCTTCTCGCAGACATATCAGAGAAATGTGGATGGTAACTGAGTGGTTTCTGGCGAAGCAAAAGAGGCCTTTTACTAACTCAGCTATTGCAGCTTTGTGCGCCCCTCGGCGGGACTCGAGCCTCGGCTTAGGGAGCTGCTGAGGGATACAAGCTATGTAGGGACTGCTGGATCGGGAAAAACTGAGCTTGTGTAGCTGACCAACATATTTTAAAAGAAGGTACACATAACGTAAATGTACATATAAATTATAGAGGTTCATTGACATTCACAGAAGCTTGATGCCATTCTATTGTTAGTCCTGAACTTTAATTAGGTTGTTTTTAATAAATAACGTATACTGGTACTCGGCCAACTAACTCGTAGTAACCTGTCACTGTTACTAAAATAATACCCCTTTTTTTATTAGTGCCCAGTGGAAATTCTTCATGAACTTCCTTCACCCCGGGGAAGGGCGAAGGGGTATGCCGGACTCCTACCGGCTAAAACCACTGGGGCGATCATCTTCGGCACCTAAGGGAGGCTCCAGGTCCTCGTATGATCACACTAGAGCTGCAAAAACATGTATTGTGAGGAACACCACCATGTTTCACCATGCTGGGTTCTCGTGACAGTTTGGTGAAATATGGTGTTTACGTCGGGGTCACCAGTATAGGAAACATGGTGTGGTGTTCATCCATAGGAAAGGGAGGATCCTCCAACTTGGCGGGTGGTTTGCCTGGCGGGCCGAGGCCAAGTAATTGAGGTTGAATTATAAAAAGGTAAGGGTAATTGAGTGGTTAAAGGTTAAGGTTAATCTGATAAAAAATCATTATCATCATCATATCAGCCAAAGAACGTCCACAGCGGAACAAAGACCTCCTCCATAAATTTAAACAAGGACCAGTTACAAGCCGTGTGTCATCTTGGGGGAATTTATAAATATTCACCACTTTTGGCAGGCGGGTTGGTGAGCACAGATTGGCAACTGTTCGACAGAAGAGACGCTGCTACCCATCCCTTTGGTTTAAGTCCCTTAAGCGTCGCCTTTTACGATATCCACGAGAGAAGATGGAGTGGTGCTATATTCCTAATCCGGATACCACAGAGGACAAAAAATTACATGACATTAGATATATTTGTACTTTTTGTCTACGTATACAATTAGCAGTTACCTCGAAAGTTAGAATTTCAATGTAAGTAATACCGAAGAGTTTGTTCGAAGGTACTAATGGCGAGGTGGGAAACCTTTGAATAATTCAATGGCGGCCGGCAACGCACGTGAGGCCACGGTCACAGCCGCACGTGCCCGCTACATTCTCTCATTTCATATCCTTCAAGAACGATGCTGTATTGCAAATTAAAAATAAAGGTTATTTTATGTAACTTAGAAAAAGGACCGCAGAATCAGAATTTACAATCTCTACCTCCGTGTGGTGTCCGAATAGAATATAGCACCTCTCCATATCCTCCCGTGGGTATCGTAAAAGGCGGCTAAGGGATTTAATCAGAGGGAAGGGCAGCAGCATCCCTTTCGTAGAACAATAGCCATACTGCGCTCACCAACTCTCCTGTCAAGCGTGGTGAGTACTGTAAAATTCCCCCCAAAATGACGACACAATTGTGAAAAGCTATGGGGGAGGCCTTTGTTCAGCAGTGGACGTCCTTTGATGATCTCCTTAGAGACTCTAGAGTTATGTTTGACTTCGCGGCGGCTGTGGTCCACGAAGAAGTAGTCCTTTGACGACCTTCTAAAGTAGTACATTTTTATTTCCTTCTTCGCTATTTTCTTTTCGTAATGAAATCATTGATAAATATATGTAAATAGGTTAATTACATACTTATCGAGTTATAAATGTTTAACTACAGTATACGGCTGTTATCACAAACAATACAAATGTTGTTTGATAGCTAATGTAAGTTAGTACATCGAATTCTTATTCCTATTGAGTTGTAAACGTGGTAAACGAACTACGCAGCTGTATGATAGCGAGAAGAACCCAATCACCCGCTTGTAATCGCGTTACTTGGGGCGTTGCGTTTATGCGCAAGGGTTGTACGTACCTATAGAAAACAAAAAGGAACAAAAGCATTTTTCCATTTACGTCTTTTATTGGATTACCAGATTTATAGACACTACATGAGGTATCCGGTATAGCCAAGTTAGAAAACATAACATCGACAAAACCAAACACTGATCGGTTGATGTTTACTTTTCTATAAAAACTACGTTAAAAAAAAATTGTTTAAAATGTAAGGATTGTACATACAAACGCCACTTTTGGTTCATCATCATCATATCAGCCACAGGACGTCCACTGCTGAACAAAGGCCTCCCCCTTAGATTTCCACAACGTGCGGTCACATGCCGCTCTCATCCAACGACTCCAAGCGACCTTCACCAAGTCGTCTGTCCACCTCGTTGGAGGTCGACCCACGCTGCGTTTTCCGGTGCGCGGTCTCCATTCGAGAACCTTTGTGCCCCAACGGCCATCAGTTCTACGAGCAATGTGCCCTGCCCATTGCCACTTGAGCTTACTAATTCTTTCAGCTATGACTTTTGTCTTACCCATGTTCATTTTAAGGCCCACCTGTTGGGAAACTCTGTTGAGATCATCGAGCATTGTGCTGAGCTCTTGCAGCGATTCTGCCATGACTACAATGTCACATGTATTTGTATTTGTTTTTGTTTCAGAGTAACCACTTTTGGTTACTCTGAAACAAAAACAAATACTTGAATGAACTTTATTTCTATTATACTTTACATATATCACTAAGCACAATCCACCACCATTATAATTCCAGCCTTTGTGCCAAGGAAATTGAAAAGGACACCAATAGTTTTCCCCAATTTTACTCCAAGAAAACTTTCAGGCCTTTGTTGCGTAGATTTTTACTCCTTGCCGCATTGCCATAGTCACCCTCTACCACACCCCCAACACCACATCCCCATAATGATAATGAGTCCCTCATCGCCCCCGAATGCCTTAAAAGCCATTAGCAGACGTACACACAAATCACAAAGGAGGTTAAGCAACTGACTGAACTAAATGTAACCGTTGTTGATCGAGCAACATTTGAGTGAAAGTATAGATCAGAAAAATAAACAGACAAAAATATGGCACAAACGTGTGCAACACGAAGTATGACGTTTTTATTTTCATTTTTATACCACCTTATGATGAGACAAGTATCTCATTCGCTTGGTAGTAAGCATCACGCCTGCCCATAATAATTTAAATGGTACCCAGGACGAGACCTGCGTGCCACCATACTGCGCTCGTCACCATAAAACAATCGTTCTTTAGTCTCGTCTGCCCAGAAATTTCGCTAGCTCTAGTGCCCTTCAAATCGGAACACAGGAATGTTTAAAGTTTAAGTACTACTGCTTGGCGGCAGAATATCTGGCAAGTGGCACCGCGTTGGTACCTTTTTCTATTGGTTTCAGTGGAAATTCATCATGAACTTCCTCCGCCTCGGGGGAGGGCGAAGGGGCATACTTCCCGGGGGTCGCTCGGTATAAGCACGCAGATTTCCCAATAAGCGCGCTCGCGACCCTCAAGGGCCCCCGCCATATAAAGACGACAGGGGGCTCAGGCGTGTTGGACACGGGCGCCGCGGCGGTTGTTACCCCGGCCCCGTGTCCTCCTCCTCCGAGCGGGATCGGCCCTCTCCCGATCCCGCTCTGCGACCTCCTTCTGGAGCATTACGCTCTCACAGAACGAGACCACAGCACTCCAATTTTCCTGCTTTGCCAGCATAGCCGATCCGATCGACCAGGATCCGCCGCTCGGCAGTCCACGCAGGGCACTCTCCGAGCGTGTGCTGTGCGGTATCCTGATCGTCTCCACAGTGGTGGCACTGTGCCGTGACCTCGCGTCCTACCACCGTTAAAAGACCATAATTTTACTAAGCAAAAATGTATTGGGGGAAGGTTTTTTCTTCTCATCATCAAATCAGCTGACGGATATCCACTGTTGAACAACGGCCTCCCCTTAAATTTCCACAACGACCAGTTACATCATCCTGCATCCAAACATCCATTTTCTTCTCTTAACTAAATATTTCAAACTAAGTGCCAGCCCTATGGCATGAGTCGCGTTATTCAGTGGTGGCAAATCAATTGTGCGAATATTGTTTCGATGAACGATGTGTTTATTCAATAATTTTTACGCTTGTCTATTTCATTAGCTGCGCGGAAGAACTTTCAATGAGATATCAAGTCCTGTTTGTAATTATGATATTTATGTACGAGGCATTTTTTCTTTCAATTTCTGCTTTAGTTTACTTGACAGATTACTACATTTTAATATTAAATCAGCGTGGGACGACCTCCAACGAGGTGGACAGACGGCCTGGTGAAGGACTCTGGGAATCGTAGGATGTGACCGCTCGTTGTGGAAATCTATGGGGAAGCCTTTGTTCAACAGTGGACGTGCCTTGGCTGATATAATTATGAATTCAATTTTGCTTTAATCGATGCTATACAGGCTGTCACGAAAACAGTATATATCAAGCCCACGAGCAGTACTATATATTATATACCTTTAGTATTATATATTATGTACATCACTCGACAGATGGCAAAAAACCCGATAAATGCGTCAAAGATTGTAAATTGGAACTGCTACGGGTGCACCAAAACCTGGAATGTTACCAAATGCATACGTAAAAGAGAAATGTGGACGAAACAATACGCTTGTGTAGGTATAAAGACTTTTAAGACAAAGAAACATCTTTCTGTGAAATGAAAAGCAAAGTGCATGTTTGTATGCCAGCGCTGGCCTTTACCTATGTGAGGAAAGACTACTTACTTTGGAAAGATATACATATTATGATCGTGGGCGTACTAAGTGGGGGGAAGGGGGGCAACGAGCCCCCTGGACCTGCCCTGCCACCGAATAAATGGATATTTCTATTTACAAATACAGATAAATAAATATAATACAGATAACTACAGAGTACAACGGGCGGCCTTATCTATCGCCCGCGGCGATTTCTTCCAGGAAAACTTAATTGTTATAATTTTTATATAAATAAAATTCATTACAAAAAACAACTTGTTATTTTTTATAAACGTTGTAGGATGTTTTACATTCAGAAATAGAAACTACTTGAGATTTTACTCCTACTTGAGGTCCTATTTTCATCATCATCATTTCATCCACTGCTGGAAATCCCCCTAAGATTGCCACAACGACCGGCATGGTTTTGTATTGTGGGCCCATTGGGGAGATTTGCCATATTCGCTACGCTTGGCAGACGGGTTGGCGATCACAGTTGAGTTACAAATGTACTCTAAGGACGCTGCCGCCAATCCTCCGGCTAATCCCATAGTCCCATTATACGACACCCACGGAATGAGATAGGGGGGTTGTATTCTTCGTTGGCACCACACGGATCCTATCTTACGCCTAAAAGAACAATAAACATTAACCAAAACGATTTCGCGCCAGTAAACCAACCAGTTCGCTTAACATACAGAAACGAACAATAACACAGCGCTCATATAAATACTGTTGAGATATCTGTCTTTATGGTAGCGCTGTATATCGTCAAACATATCGTCGTCTGGAGGTTTTATTTACTGTTACAACTAAACAGACGCAATGTGAGATAATAAATCGTTAGAACGGTATCTTACAATATAAATAGCTTTCAGAGGAATAAATCTAAGCAAGCCAAACAACCTTCCCTCCAACTACGATAGGTACTCATAATTGCTGACCAGACGACCTCCGACCGATAAGCCACCGAACGACAAACAGCATAAGAATGAGGGCATGCTCCTTCGCACATCGAGTGCGCACACGCACACTGATTGCACTTGAATAAATACAACATTATTATCATAATTCTTAAGAAGTGTTAATCAAAATTATACTTACCTCATTATAGAAGTAATATTATGAGAAGGCCGGCAGGAATAAGTCCCGGTTATTATGATGCTGCTACAAAGACAGCTTAACGATCCCGGAGATGGGCAGCCCGCATTAAACGGGATTAGCCATGTAAAGAAAGAAAGACGGTTCTTTTTTCAAAGTTACTGAGTAATTCATAATATATGTAGGTATAAACAAAAACCCTTCAATAGTAGCATAACGTACTCCGATAGTTATTAATTTAATTTAATTAAAGATAAGCTATCCTCTGTATGTAGTTATCCTTTGTTTTTCGAATAGGTTATATGAAACACAAGTGACGGGAGGAAAATATTGCACTTACAACTTGTGATAGCGACCAGGACACCGCACAGCACACGCTCGAGGCGTGCCCTGCGTGGGCCGCCGAGCAGCGGATCCTGGTCGATCGGATCGGGCAAGATCTCTCTCTGCCAGCAGTAGTGTCGGCTATGTTGGCAGAGCACGAAAACTGGAATGCAGTGGTATCCTTCTGTGAGAGCGTCATAATCCAGAAGGAGACCGCAGAGCGGTGTCGGGAGAGGGCCGATCCCGCTCGAAGAAGGAGGAGACGGCGCCGGGGTAACAAACGCCGGCACCTTATTCCTGTACGCCTGAAACCCCCTGCTGTTGCTATAAGATGGGGGACCTCTAGGTTCGCGGGTGCGTAGATTGGGGAATCTGCGTGCCTACACCGAGCGAGCTTTTCAGTCAGCCTCTCCGACATGTGCCTATATATAGGCGTGGCACCAGTGGGCGGCTCCAGTGTGATCATATGAAGACCTTGAGCGTCCATTAGGTGCCGAAGATGACCGCTCCAGTGGTTCCCCGGGCGAAGGAAGTTTATGAAGAATTTCCACTGGGCACCAATTTTTTTTTAAATACATATTGCACTCCGGGAATGCCGACAGAAGTGAACATTTTATAGCAATAAATGTTTTTTTTATTTATCTAGACGCGTTCACCGTCTGCTATATGTACATACATTTATGCACACACTATAGCTGAATCTCGTAACGGTGTCGGGAGTCCAGAGATTTTCTCTCATCTAAAAATATGCGTACCGCGCTAAAAAGAAGTTTAGACTTCAAATAGCGTCTCGTAACGGTGTCGCGAGTCCAGAGATTTTATCTCATCTAAAAATATGCGTACCGCGCTAAAAGAAGTTTTTACTTCAAAGTTTGTTATTGACGTATAAGCTACACCACACTTAAGAAATGCTCTGAAGATTTTAATGGGACTACTACGACAACTATGAATGGTTCACCCAATTGGGCTAGTACCTCTGTCGTAGCCATGTTGTATAATATACCGTATTACAAACCAACTGGTTTGCAAAACAGCGCTGTTTTCTGATTAAGAGCATATAGCACCACTCCACTCCCATCTTATCCCTTGGATGTCGTACAAGGCGACTACGAGACTGTACACCAGAAGGATGGGTAGCCAACAGCAGCCATTCTGCGCTCACCAACCCGCCTGCGCTCATCAGCGTGCCTGCCAAGGGCGATGATGTACAGTACGTCAACGTAAAACAATCACAACACATAAACGTCGCCGTCGTCGTGGGCAATTAATAAATCCATTGTTACTAACTTACTTACATAACGATATAATTTTTCCATCACAACCAAGAATAAAATACGAAATAACTATAAAAATATTATAAGTTGCCACCTGCGATAGATTATAGCCCTGCGAGAAATTGCTTAGATAATTTTATCTGACCTAGTAACTCGAGCAACAGATTCCTTTGACACTGAGGGACATACATCGTTTTTATAATCTCAACATTTTTGACCGAAATTGCTAAATATTGATTGATTGATTTGTCATTGGCGGGACGTGCTATGAAGTGTATTACTATCACTTCTTTATCTGACAGAATCTGGTCCAAAAGCAGCTGATACTTTTATCAAACTAACTTAAGCCACGCATCTACGAGAGCAAGCAAGGAGTTTAACATTCTAAAAATTCATGGCTTTTATCGGTATTGTTATTTATAACATTTTCTGATTACGCGTTGCCAACCCAAGATTCTCTGCACTGCATGTTTCTAAGCGAGTGAAAGAAAAGTAAAATCTTATAAGTAATTGAAAACACTATATGTTGTTTAACCATAACGTAAATTTTATTTATTGGACCCAATTTATAGTCTATATGAACTCTCCCGCCCCGGGGAAGGCCGAAGGGGCATGCTGGACTCCTACCGGCTAAAACCACTGAGGCGGTCATAAGGGGTCGGCGCCTAAGGGGGGCTCCAAGTCCTCGTATGATCACACTAGAGCCAACGATAAGGTACCAAGCTAACTTTGGAAAAAATCGCACATGTATACCGAACGTGCACACAATTAAAACTACCGTATGCCATTGCCATTCAATATTAACATTGTTCAATGTTATGGCATTTGTTACAGATATTTTCCGCGATAAAACTAAATCAATTGTTTATGGGTCTTACAGATAACCGTTTCAATCAGTTAAGCAAAACAAAATGCAGTATATTGATATAGTCCAAGTCTACGAAATTTTCAAGTGCCAATGAATAATCATCCAAGTGAATAATGGTTTTTTGTTCGTTTTTAAAATAAATATTTACTAAATAATATTAGCCGAGTGTTTCCTCGATTATTTCCTATTTTGAATTTTCGTTGTCAGTCAGTAGGCGGGAGCGCGCGCGATTGGACGCTCAGCCAGTCGATAAGTCACAACGAGCGTGTTCACCAGGTTTTCTTCTACGTTACGAAGTTTACATAAAAAGTGATTTAATTTGACAAACGGTTAGAGACTTAACAACTCTTTGATGCGGTTTTTAAATTAACAGGATTTATTATTAAAAGTGAGTGTACTTCTTTTATTTTTACTTATGTTTTTGTTTCGGTAGTGAAAATATGTAAATGTTGTTTCATGATGTTAAGTATATTGTTTTCAATTTACATTATTGTATGGTTGGAACTATGAGTGTTTTCATATCGTAGCGTTAAATATAATTTGTTTAATTACAAACGCCTGACACATGAAAACACGTGCGGCAAATATTATTTTTGGCGCGCCACATGACATGCAGTTTTTTTTATCAAGGACGCTTTTGTTTTCGTGTCCCTGCTTTTTATTTGTTTATGAGCTGAATATTTCGATACGTGCATTATCAACGTAAAATTCGTATGTCAACGATTTTAGATCCTATTTACATTATAAATCCGAAAGATATTTTGCTAAGCCATATATAAAACAACAATAGGTGCGGTTATTACTTCGTACTGTAAGTAATAAATCAAATGTAATTTAGGTACGCATACTCTAGCATCGGTTTTAATACACGAATGTGCACAATTAAACTAATTAGTACATTTATTTTACGTATCCATAGATTATGCACCCATCTCGTTTACCTAATTATCACCAGTTCTTTGTTAAAAGTTTTGTCTGATACAACTACTTGTTTATTTGTAGTAGGTATATTTAGCAAGTAATGGCATACAATAAGGCCATTGATGTTATTACGTCCTGGTTCATAGTACTACGTACTGCGTTTAACACACTGACTCACTGCTCTATTGCATAAACATTCGTCTGTATTAATTGGTTATTTGGAGGGCAATTGTTCTGGAATCTTGGTACCAATACGCCCTGCGATAAACTCATGACAGAATGTACTTTTAATATATTATTATAGACTCCGTAAACAAGCATTATACAAAGTAGAAATGTAGTAGTAAGCAAAGAGTCGGTATTACGAACATGCAGTTGCTTGAAAATAACTACCTAGTGTGTTCAAATATTTCTTGCTTGTTGTGCATATAATAATATATTATTATATTATTTTATGCATTCTAATGTGTTTCTCGGGGTAAGTATCGTATGCGGTAATATGAGTCCATTGTTTATGGATATTATTGTAAACGCAACATCTTAGATTATAAACATATATTTCTAAGTTCACTAATTTATCTCCGTGAAACACGCACGTATCACGCTATATGTACTGTATTTATCACTGTATCCTGCATACACCAGGAGCTGAGTGACATTTCGAATGTATCTGTTATCTGTAAATTAAAGTCCAGATTCACTTTGTACCTACATAGCGATAAAATAAACGAGATCCACGTGAAATATGTGCAGATATTTATGATAGATCTTGAAAGTCGGTTTTAAATATAGGCGGAAATCTATACCTGTGAAAAGGGCGATCAATGGTGAACCAAAATTGAAGTTTCTGACTGTGATTTCAAAATAAATGCCAATATTTAAGTAAAAACTGCAATCATTCGACGCTTAATCATAATTGTCAGTTTTCAGAATTTTTGTCTGTCTGTCTGAAATGTTGTCTCGAAGAGGCTTCGAAACGGCTTAACGGTTTTCAATGATGATTTTAGGGATTTTAATTTTTTTTATGTATATCCTATTTCGATATCTTGCAAGGTTCAGAGGGTATGAATTAAAATATAATTTAAGCCTACCGAAGCGGGCGGCTAATGGCTAGTAAATTAATATAAATGAGAACTTTGCAACTTTAGATCCTAATTTATTCCACAAATTTAAACAGGGGTAATAAATCGTTTATTTCGACCAACAAATGACCATAGATGGAAAAAAAAATCAAAAGACAATACACAACATAAAATTTTAAATCCAATACAACCTACCTACAGTTTTTCATTACTGAATCTGAATCATACAGCAATGGTTCAAGTACTGGAAGACAAACCTCTCAGCAAATAACCCAAGGATACTGGTGGTGCCGGCCCAAACCCTACGCACCAGGGCTACACATCGCTTCCGCAGTTGCATAAAAACAATCTACTCGCAATTCAGCGAACATACCAGATGCGCTGCAGAATCGGGGCAACCCCATCAGCACCCTGAACGCATTATTATATTGCACACGCAGGGCGTTGTATTATTATTTAATCATAGGAATACTCGCAGTAGCTGAAATTGAAGATTTACGGTCGAATACTGACACGCCACTCATTATTTAAGACCCGCTAAACTATTTCCAACACTGCCTACCAGAACAGGCGTCTCAGGCCGAGTTACAAATGTGTGGAGTAGAACATTCAGACATTAGGGTACCGAAACAACGAAGGAATGCTATATGCGTGTATACCGTCAAAGGGTAGACCACTTCTGTCAAGCAACTATAGTAATATGCAAAAAGGATTGTAGTGCAAACAGCTAGACACTGGCGGATATCATTAAGGCACATTTGTCTCGTTTGACTTTTAAAACTTTGAAGTAAGCCGCGCTGATACTGTTTTTGAAAACATCTGCATAGTTGCATTTAAATTACACTTTTTATATTTTAACATTAGATACGATACGGCAAACTTAGGTAATACGCGGACGCCATAGATAGGATAACCGATGCTTTATATTCACATATATATGACACATTCACACACAGACACAGAGAAGGGATACTTTAAAAACACGTATTGACGATTCTATTTGCCGCAACGATAAAAAGAGACAAAATGTTTACCCCAGTACACCCAGACCCGGAACAACTACCTGCAGATCATACAAATATTTGTTCCGTGACAAAAATTTGTTTCATTCAAAGACGAACAAAATCTTCGAATAAAACAGAAATATCTATGTGTATTAATTTACTAGCCATTATTCGCCCGCTTCGCTAGGCTGAAATTATATTTTTATTCATATCTTCTGAACCTTGCGAGAAAATGAAATGGAACATACATAAAAAATTTTTTTTAAATTCCTGTTTTAATCCCTAAAATTTTCATTGAAATCCATTGAGCCGTTTCGAGACAAACTTTCAGACAGACTTCGAATAAAACAGAAATTCAAATCAATCGGCCTGGAACTTAACCCTACTTAATGAAAAATATATGTATTCAAACATCTGACAGACAATCAACGTTTCAAAAATCAATACCCAAATATCAAATTTGGCGTAGAAAGTTCTCTGCGCCTCCTAGGGTTCCCAATCTTAATCCAAGAAGGGTCGTTTTCTTCTTACATAGACCAAAAAACCCAAGAATGATGTGATGAGTGATGTTTCGAACACGAGGGACACTGCCCATTCGTTTAGGTGTTCTCGTTATTCGCAAAATGCTATCCCCGGTTCACGGCACAGATAAATTAACCAGAAATTTAGCATCCTCGCTGGTTGATTAGTAGAGTTCAGTAAAGTAATTCGAATACGTGACCGATGCTATGAACGCCCGGAAAATGGCTTGCCCGAATACAGCTTTGCCCGCTAACCCATCTTCCCAGAGACAGTGGGATGAGCCGCTCTACATTTTGGTATGGCTTTAGTTACTTCATACGTCTATCAATCCTGCTGAGCGAGCTCGTTTGCTGGCTGTGGGAGAATGGGAGTCGGGACTCTGACAACAGGCACTCCCTTTACCCAACATAGGCACTATGTTGGACGACACTACTTTTCGGGTCGCTACAAGCCTACGTTTAGGTGCTCCTTATGATGCTTCCCATCCAACCCATCGGTGTCCTTGTAGTGAAGCTGTTGACTGCCTCGGTCACCATGGCCTGTCTTGTAGTTAGACCGTGGGCCGCATAGCACGACACGCAAATGTTAATGATATTATTCATCGAGCTGTGCCAGCCATATTAGAACCCAGTGGCTTAGCATGATGATGGGAAGAGACCAGATGATATGTCGCTATTGCCATGAAATTTAGGAAGCCCTCTAGTTTGGGATGCACCTTGTGTCGAGACCCTTGCTCCATCTCATCTTTTAAGCTTAGCGGGCTGTGCTGGCGTTGCCGCTGTCGCTGCAGAGACTCTCAAATGGCGCAAATGTAATAACCTTGTTGGAAGTTGTGTTTGAGCCGTTTGGGGTCATCACGGTCAGGTCATGGGTCCGAATGCACGTCTGCTTTTTCAAGATTTTGGTTGAGGTTTAATCAACTCTTCACGTGATCAAAGGGGTGGCCTAATTTTTGGACAAAGAATTTTATTAGCATAGCCATTCAACATGGCAATGCTTCCAGTCTTTTCAGAACATTACCAGTTGACAGCGATGAGAAGGAGTACTTTGACACCAAAAAGCGCTATCTTATAGTGTTACGTTTATTTTTAGTATTAGTATTCTAATATTTATTATCATAAATAAAACAATTATATTTTGTAAACAAGGCTATAAATTTAAAGAGATAGTTCTCTGGAAATTTTAATTTTCTGTTCTGTGGCTTTGCTCACTAACAGAATGCTTGCTATGAGACATGACGCTGTGGAGATAACTTAAATAATAATAATACAAATCGAGAGTCGGTTTCTGTTGCATGCAAACATTTTACCCTCAACGCCTGTAAAGACGTATTTATAGAATATTTATAAAAGTTTAAACAATGAAAAAATAATATTCACCAAAAAAACTTGTGAAATAAATATTGACATAACTATATTAGAATACGTAACAAAATATAATCATATTGACAGTGATGTAACAATGCTTGGTTTGAGGTATAGCAGGGAACATCTGCGACCTTTTATCTCACTTCGATAACACAGTGGCGGTCGTGACTAAAAGATTCAATAATAATGTGTCATCTCAAGTCGTTCTTAGACTGTACCAAAACTTTAAAGATTTTTTCATGTTAATTCAGTTACATTTGCTCTTTAAGGTGAAATACCTTGTAAAATGCCTTTGGTTTAGTAACTACATTAGGTTTTTTGTAAAAGATTAATATTATCATCATTCATTATATTCAGGAATTACCATAATTAGCAATGATAGCCTAATATTTGAATTCTTGCCTTCCATTCATACTGAAAATATTGAGTTTGATCCGGGCCCGCACCTCTGACTTTTCAGATTCATGTGCAGATCAGAATTTGATTATCACTTGCATTAACGGTGAAGGAAAGCATCGTGAGGAAAACAGCACACCGAAGAGGGCTACAAAAAAAAGTGTCCTTAATGGTGTGTGTAGTTCGCCAACCCGCACTAGGCCAGCGTGGTGGATTAAGGCTTTACTTTCCTCATTGGTTGCAAAGAATCCCCCAAATCATCCCACGGTAGCGCGTGACCACATGCGTGCTACTCTTGGGTCGCTCAGTGTGGGCACGCAGATTCCCCAATCTACGCACCCGCGAACCCAGAGGTCCCCCGCTTTATTGCAATGGCAGAGGGTTTCAGGCGTATAGAAATTAGGCGCCAGCATCGGCCCTCTCCCGATCCCGCTCTGTGGTCTCCTATAGGAGCATGACGTTCTCACAGAAGGAGATTACTGCATTCCAGTTTTCGTGCTCTGCCAACATAGCCGACACTACAGCTAGCAGAGAGGGATCTTGCCCGATCCGATCGACCAGGACCCGCCGCGGCCCACGCAGGACACGCCTCGAGCGTGTGCTGTGCGTTGTCCTGGTCGCTATCACAATGATCCATGTGGCCTATATTCTTAATCCGGCCACCACACGGATCTCATAACAGATAATCCTAAGTAAATGTTGATATACCTTGTATATTAAGTACCTATAGTTAATTGATGTTCATCTTCACATTATAATCTGCAGCACAAAGCGATCTTGATGCGTAATTAATTATTATAATGATCTTAGTTCTGAGAAACTGTTGCATTATTATTTATAATGTCAGGTTATTAAACTCGGTATTTATTAAAAGTTCTATTATACATAGATATTATACATAGAATATCTCAGGTAAATGTTAAGTGGACTTTATTCATCATCATCATCATATCAGCCAAAGGACGTCCTTGAAGTCCTGTTACATGCCACGTGCATTCAACGGCTCCCATTGACCTTCACCTGATCGTCCGTCCATCTCGTTGGAGGTCATCCAACGCTGTCTTTTCCAGTGCGTGGTCTCCACTTGAGAAGCTTTTTTTTCCCCGATGGCCATCAGTTCCACGAGCAATATGACCTGCCCATTGCCACTTCCGTATGGTGCCGGCTCAGAATGCCACCACCCCATCTGTTCCCATGGGTGTCGTATAAGTCGACTAAGGGATTAGCCGGAGGATGGGCAGCAACGTCCTTCGAGTACATTAACAACTCAACTGCGATCGCCAACCCGCCTGCCAAGCGTGGCGATTATGGCAAAACCCGCCAATGAGCCCACAACACATCCACATCGGTGGTTGTGGTGATCTTTGGGGGAGGCCTGTGTCCAGCAGTGGACTTCATTCGGCCGAAATGATGATTGCCACTTCAGCTTACTTACTTTATTCATTGTTTAGAAATAATAATAATTTGCCCAGCCCTGATATTAAATGTTCGATTGTTAAGTTCAGTTGAATTTAGAGTAGGGAAAATCCGGAATACCAACATGCTGAAAAATTGCATAATTTTTATAAGCTTATTTGTCAAAAATTTAGAGCGATAGAACTTATTCAGAGGAATGAATGTGGTACATTTATATATCTACAATTTGGGAAAATACAGACCTTCGTCAAAGTTATACATTTAAATTAATGCATAAAGCTGTCAAAGCCCTATAAATAGATTAGTCACGTTTTATAAAAAATAAAATTTCAGTGACAGATTGGTTGTGCGCTTATTGATGACACGGGTTAGTATCTAGAGGACAGACCTATTATCATAAGTTAAACATTGATAGATGCTTCGAAAACAACTGACTGACTGCATTGGTCACCAGACAATATTAGTTCTACGCGAATATTTTAATAATCAGACCACAATCGTTAGCTGTTTTGTAGAAATACTACATTCTTACGTGTTCAGTCTTTTCTGTATAATCAGAAAGAGATCGCAAGCAGAATGCTTCTAGAGCTCGATCTAGTATGTTTAGCGTTTAGCTGACCCAATCAAGCTGTGCAATGCCTGCATCCCGCTTGATTTTAACGGAACGCAAACGTAAGGTAACGTCAATTGAAAATACTTGTATTGCACATAGTTTTTATTTAAAATTTAAGACTTTATTTATACCTATATATGATACGAATTGTGTTTGTCGTATAAATTTAAACGAAAACGCTATAGGATAGTAGTATTTTCGATTCCAAATTCACTCACATTAGCGTTTACGTTACTATCTACGAGTACTACTATCAAAATGGTCTGACTCTCTCCCATAGACAGAGTATAAACATGACATACATAGCATATTTAATAAGTATTGATCATATCTAGTACATGCACGTAAGTAACACTTATATATTTAATTATTGGTTTATTCAGTAGTATGCTACACATATAGGATATTTTATAAATATTACATATTTTATTATTAAATTTATATTTGACTAATTACTCGGCATGTCTTTTTATTAACTTATTTATTGGCCTATGTCGTAACCGCCCGTGGTATCACAACTGTCTTGGTCCTATCTGAAAACCAGCGCTGTG
Source organism: Diloba caeruleocephala (assembly GCA_947459985.1). Taxonomy (NCBI): domain Eukaryota; kingdom Metazoa; phylum Arthropoda; class Insecta; order Lepidoptera; family Noctuidae; genus Diloba; species Diloba caeruleocephala. Next base: position 23,180,980 of record OX381606.1, on the reverse strand, counting down.
GCATTTTTTTATTTAAATGTCACAGCATTATGCTGAGATAGGGGCCTTTTTTGGCCTCGTCCAGGTTGCCTTAATTTAATTATAATATTTTTATTTTTACTTTATGTTATTTGTAACTTCCTGTGCGAGACCTTAATAAAACTTTTTTCTTTCTTTCTTTCTTTCAAAATATTCGTGCCAGGCCCACGGGCCAACGCTATTACAACGTAAAGTAGCCAGAACGCAGTCAGTGTACTCGAGTCATTAAGCCTTGGGGAGAATTACTTATTCATAAAATGTACGTATCATTCATACAATATTCCTTATCTTGGACGCATATAAGCTATCTCGTCTCTACCCGTGAGTTGCGTAAGAGTTGATTACAAAATTATGTCAAATTGAGGCAGAAATCTTTAACCAGTGGTACCCACTGATGACATATGCCACCGGGACGTGGTCACTCACTATGGGCCTCATAAGAAAGCTCAAGGTCACTCAGAGAGCTATGCTTGGTATTTCTCTACGAGATCGAATCAGATATGACGAGATCCGTAGAAGAACTAAAGTTGCCGACATGGCTGAGTGAATTAGTAAATTGAAGATTCTCGAGTGGAGACTGCGCACCGGAAAAAGCAGCAAGGGACGACCTCCAACTAGATGGGCAGACAACCTGGTGAAGCTCGCTGGGAGTCGTTGGGTGCGGGTGGAATGTAACCGCTCGTGGTGGAAATCCATGTGGGAGGTCTGAGGTGGGCGTTCCTTGGCTGATATGATGACGATGAGATAGAATGCTTTGTTTCATTCCCAGCAAATTATTGTTTGCCTATCGACCACATCTTCTCTTCCAGGTACCGTGAAAAGCAAATAAAAGGTTTATATCACGAGAACGGGATGCCTACTTAATATTATAGAAAGAGATTGTGAGTTTCTTTATGATATGTTGGTGTCTTTCTTTCTTTATTTTCGTGTAGATAGTGGCCAACCTTGTATTAGTGTTGTTCAAGCCGCCCAATGGTCTCCAACTTGGCTTAACGACTGGCGTCTAATGAGGACAACCGGGACAGACTATTTTACGTGCCCTCGGAAACACAAACATGCTCAGTTCAAATACCACTTGCAGTCACCCATCCATAGACTGACCACGCCATGCATTGCCTAACCTCGTCGATCTTTACCGATCACTGAGTGCAGTCTAGGCTATGGGAGTCCAATTTGGAAATATAAAAATAGATTCAAAACCTTATTTCACTTGAAGATGAACATAAGTGGTATTTGTTACCTGATCAAAACAAGGGCGAAAAACATCTAAAATCCAAAACATAATAATCATATAATTTAAGATGACATATCTCGTGTGACCATGATCATATATTTAATCAAAATGAAACATGTTAACAGTGAAATATTGACAGACAGTGTAAATAAACCCGAAATCATTTCGTACGTATCTTATCAACAAATCACTTACTACGACAAGGTGTTATATCGTCGATCGAAAATAAATACGAAGATACGTGTTGGTAGATTTACCTACATATTTTATGGAGGCGCATTTAACCAGTCAACCATAGAGTAATGAAGAGACATGGCAGGTGCAATATGTTCAAAACAACATAACGAAAATGAGCTTTTAAAAATATCACCATCATATCAGCCAAAACTGCTGAACAAAACCCTCCCGCATAGACGACCGTGCCATGCCGTGTTGTCATTTTGGCGGGAATTTGCCAGTACCACAGATATTATAATACTAGCCAGTACGCGCCGCGCTTGGCAGGCGAGTTGGTGAGCGCAGAATGGCTGCTGTTCTACAGAAGGGACGCTGCTGCCCATCCCACTGGTTTAGAGTCCCTTAATCGCCTTTTACGACATCCAACTCAATCCAGTCACCACATGGACAATATATCGTTTTGTAATAAAATAAAGTTAAGATATTAAAACAACATGCGAATGTCTGATTACGGCACTAAAATCAATCATGATTATTTGGTCTTATTATTATTCCTGTATCACTGAAACCAATTGTGCTATAAATGTATCTACACTATCTCATATAACATCAATATCATAAACTTTTATCGGTCACAAACCGTACATGTGGATATTAATACAAAGACAACGTTTGTGGAAGACAATTACGTAGCTCGAGTAATGCTCTGCTCAATTAAGTTATCAATGAAGTATTTACTTTCAGTATGTATTCATATGTAATTAAAATCAAACTGCCTTATTTGTTAGACGCTCATAGTTTTGAATTTATTAATCGTAAACGATCGGTGAGGTCAAGAAAGGCTCTTTGGATGGGTGACCGCATAGTATTTTTAGCCTCTCTATGCTTTGAAGGGCACATATAATCAGCTCCGGCTGTTATCATGAAACGGCAGTCGTTAAGCCAGATCGAAGGCCTTTGGATGGGTTGAACAACCCTGACACAAGGTTGGCCACAGACCTAACGACAAGGATAGGAATAGGATTGGTGAGTGGAAGCGTGGCCGAGCATGAGGTCCTGTGTTTTGATGCTCAAGTACGTCAGTTTACCTAGGTTCATCTTCAGAAATCTATGTTTTTAAATTCTTAGGGTAAACCCAGTTGCACTTTCTAGTCTAGTCTTTATTAAGCTTTAGCCTGGCGCTGGGATTGTATACGGTAATTATCAATGAGCTCGTCCACTACTGTTTTCGGTGTAATACAGGTATACAACAAACACTGTACATATTTGCTTACCTTTTTGGGGAATACCTACGTGATTGAGTGAGGCGTAATTTATAATCACACGTGATACTGCGCACCGCTATCCATTGCAAATATCACCAATTAACTTAGCCTATCGATGCATAGATGAACCACATGCTATATTTCATAAAAAAATAGTGCCTATACGGGTTAGTCGGAAAGGGTGTACTAAGCCGAAAAAGGTGTAATATACTATGGGTGGTAATGAGGCAACTTTTGTTTTACGACTTTCCCCAAAAAGTCAATAGTTACAGAGTTATATAGCTGTTCAAACTTTTCATGAAAAATACGCTGACACAACCCTATCATCAGCTGTGTCTTACATTTAAAGTCAAATTTGGGTGTTAACCTGGACCTAGTAGGTACTTTCCGACAAAGGATTATTTTGGATTGAAAATAATAAATGCCCTGGCCGCTATCTTTGACTTCAATTTGAAGAATTTGATTTTACTTTTATTACAATTTTTAAGATGACTGATGAGGCATTTAATTTGAAACAGTCATCAGTGACACTTTAAATCAGCCGCGGCTTAGTACACCCCCTTTCCGACTAACCCGATATATTCTAACATATTTAATATTACACTTGAATACATTACAAACTGGAATCGTAAGTGATAAGCAGCTCTCTTTCAAAGTAAATCTTCGTGGCGCCAGACAGACCCTTTCCATCGTGAACTTTTGGTGAATGACATCATTTACAAATGGCCGCCAGAATAACGAATTATATAAAAATACCATATAGGTACTGCTGCTAAGATTCAAGGCATTACCGAAATCTCACTCGAAAACCGGTTCTTAAACATTATTACGGCCGAATTATTGCAATAAATTCGTTGAAAGGTCTTTATTGCAGTTTAGTATTAATGAAATTATGATTAAAAAATATGCAACAATTGCATAACAATATGTGCCTGGAACTTGATTAGTTTAACCACAATTCTGGGACTCTTGTCCTCATGGAACATTAAGTTACGTCTCATGAACGTAGAACATTCTTTTACACAGTCCTGACTGTTTTATTTAACATGATTGATCACTTATAAGATAGTTATGATGTCTACAGAAAAAGGTACTCTGTGGATGTCTACGTTATCTATTAATAATAATTAATAGATTACGTATATCATAATTATAATTTACCCAAATATATGACAGTCCAGAGGGCCAAGTCTCGTAATTAATTTACACCACGACTAAAAGTTGACCGAACTGACATTAAATTATAAATTGACTAAAAATAAGCATTCTGCTCCCCTGAAAGTTCAGTCGGACTTCGGTATGATAGCAATGTAGTATCATTTCAATCTCAATTTTAACGTTTATTTAATGTCAATTTTTGTACCTGTGACAATTCGAAATGTTAGCAGAATACAGTTTTGACTTCGTTCAACTTTCGATACATTTTCGATCTCATTATAGCGTAAGTTCTCGTTAGAAGTTGTGAATTAGTTTAGGAGAATACATTAAGACTAGATCGGTACAATATTTCGAATATTTTTAAATTACGAGAATTGGCCCTAACTGCGCCTTTAGAATGTTTTAAATAACCCTGATATAACAACGGAAATTGTGTTATTGAATTCTGAACACTATGTTTAACTTTATTCTATGGTATTACATTATTGTAATATTATGGTTTCACGTGTTTAATTTCACTCTTTTTCTTTCAGATAATATCAGCAAATAGAAGAAAATGTTCTGCGTATCCTGGGACACATTGATATTTGACACAGAAGTCTTAAATCGCAGATAGAGTACAAAACAATGGTCCGTGACCACACAAAAGCTCCATACCAACAATTATTTCTATCACTTCTTCCTCGGTTGCTTCCCATGATGATTAAAAAATAAGTTTTATATAGCGAACATATTTTATGGTAGAGTAGTAAATCTCAATATATTATCACGAAAAAGTACATACATAATAAATCAGTAACATATCTTAACGACAATATAAGTACCTAGTAAATAACGTACAATATATTTTTAATACATAAGCCAATTTAAAGTATAAACAATAAAGAGAGCTGATATTTAGAGAATTTTAAGAATTCAGATCAAGTATACTTTGACTTTAGTGTCAGTAACCATAATACCGTGCCAAAAAAGAGTTATTTAAGCTTGGTATTGGAAGATGTCTCACGGCGTGGTGAAGAACGAGAAAAATGGCAACGGTGCACCCGCACCGGAGTCCTCGCGACAGAGCTCGGAGAGTCCGCCACCGCCGCCCGATGGAGGCTGGGGGTGGATGGTAGTCTTCGCCTCGTTCATGGTCCATATTGTCAGTGAGTACGGCTTGTGAATTTTTATTTGCCTTCCTTGTATTCATTGTCTTCTTAGTATTCACATAGTTCATTACACTGATAAAACAACTACCAATATTGTTAATACTATTATTATAAAAGTGAAAGTTTGTGTTTACAAGGACTTTAAGCCGAGTGGTGCCATATACGAATAGCACCAACCCATCTCATCCCTCAGTTGTCATAAAAGGCGACTATGGGATCATCCGGAAGACGGGCAGCGTTCTTCGAATTTACATTAACAACTCAACTGCAATCGCCTTTTTTTTTCTTTTTTTTTTATTGATCCGGTGGAAATACCTCATGTACTTCCTTCGCCCCGGGAAAGGGCGAAGGGGCATGCCGGACTCCTACCGGCTAAAATCACCGGAGTGATCATCGTCAGCACCGAAGGGAGGCTCCAGGAACTCGAAAGATCTCCATCTAGAGCCACCCGTTGGTGCCACGCCTTTAGGCACATCTCGGAGGGGATGACTGTAAAGTGGTCATCCCCTCTAGTGGAGGGAAGGCGACTGTAAAGAGGCCAACCCCCAGGCATCTCTCGAGGGGATTGTAAAATATTCCCCCGAGGCCTCACTATGCGCTGTGCTGCGCACACAGCGGTACGTGACCACATGCGCACCGCTGTCTTCCCGGGGGTCGCTCGGTATGAGCACGCAGATTTCCCAATAAGCGAGCTCGCGACCCCCAAGGCCCCCTGCCATATAAAGACGACAGGGGGCTCAGGCGTGTTGGACACGGGCACCGCGGCGGCTGTTACCCCGGGTCCGTGTCCTCCTCCTCCGGCCCTCCCCCGATCCCGCTCTGCGACCTCCTTCTGGAGCATTACGCTCTCACAGAAGGAGACCACAGCACTCCAATTTTCATGCTCTGCCAGCATAGCCGACACTACTGCTGGCAAAGAGAGATCTTGCCCGATCCGATCGACCAGGATCCGCCGCTCGGCAGTCCACGCAGGGCACTCTCCGAGCGTGTGCTGTGCGGTATCCTGATCGTTTCCACAATGGTGGCACTGTGCCGTGACCTCGCGTCCTATCCTGTGCAAGTACGCACCGAAACAACCGTGTCCGGTGAATACCTGCGTCAGGCGGAATGTGACGCGCTCGCTCCTATGGAGCCAGGCTCCGAAGAGCGGCAAGACAGCCTCGACGACGCGCTTTTGCGCGTAAACTGTAATCGCCTACCCGATGGCCAAGCGTGGTTACTATGGCAAAAGCCCCTATGAGCACACAACTCACCTAGACTAGTCGTTGTGGCGACCTTTGGGGGAGGCTTGTGTCCAGCAGTGGACTTTATTCGGCTGAAATTATGAAAATGACTGATCAGGTTCTAATAAAATTTGGCATAGAGGTAGAATACGTGGAATAAGATACTTTTATTTTATGACCAATGTATGTATGTATGTACCAAATGTATGTATACTTTTTTTTTATAATCCGGTGGAAATACATCATGTACTTCCTTCGCCCCGGGAAAGAGTGAAGGGGCATGTCGGACTCCTACTGGCTAAAACCACCGGAGTGATCATCGTCGGCATCGAAGGGAGGCTCCAGGAACTCCAATAATTTCCATCTAGAGCCACCCGTTGGTGCCACGCCTTAAGGCACATCTCGGAGGGGATGACTGTAAAGCGGTCATCCCCTACAGCGGAGGGAAGGCGACTGTAAAGAGGCCACCCCCCCAGGCATCTCTCGCGGGGATTGTAAAAGATTCCCCCGAGGCCGCACTATGCGCACACAGCCGTACGTGACCACATGCATACCGCTGTCTTCCCGGGGGTCGCTTGGTATGAGCACGCAGATTTCCCAACAAGCGCGCTCGCTACCCCCAAGGCCCCCTCAATGTATGTATACCTAGGCAATCGGGCGGGTAACGGCTGGTTTAATATATTATTACCTAATTAATAAAAAAATAACACTACTTATTACAATAAAGATGCAAATATAATATTATGTAGTACTTATTAAACTTTTGCTAATTCAATACATTATTTCAAGACAATATCGGTTCTATTCGCAGACGGATTCATATCAAAATAGCATTTTGACTAACCTCGAAATTTCGTTCAAGTCGCATTGACCAAGGTCACACGCAAAGAGAGTATACTACTTTTACATATTAGTAAAACAGGGGAGGAATATAATAAAAGTTTTTGCACGTAATAATGATTAATGACACAGCACAGGGCACGTCTATCGCCAAATGGCGAGGTCTCATCTTTATACTGACACAAAACTATTAACATTAACAAATGTGAAACGACAATGCTTTCTTGGCTTATTTTCAAAAACCCAAATATTGCCTGAATTGTAATTTAGAAAATACGGGTTAGTGTATTAAATAAATCAGAGATGTTTGTTTATCGTTTATTTCCATAGTTTTGTCGTATTTATTCTAATTCAGTCCTTAGTTTAGTTGTTTTCAGTCAACTGTTTCTGTGTACCCTTCTGTTTCTTGTTGTCCTTTCATCTCGTCGCCGGGTATATTTAAGGAGGAACTTTAAGAAGTTTACTCTTTCTCTGTGGAGACCAGATGACTGGGCCTTGCAAAATCAAAATTAACTTTTCACGGCCAGAAGATAAGAATAATCTGACGCAGACATCGTCAGATTATGAAGATCTTCTGGCCACGGACGCTTAATGGTTCATCAATTTTATCCTTGGTGCTTTTCCATGTCTATTCTTATGAAAGCACATTAGCACACATTTAGCGTGCAACTTTTGTGACAAGAGCAAGGGCAAGAGTCTACCTAATCTACCTATCTAATTCAATATTGTAACCTCAATTATTTTAAAAGAGTATCCATGGAGTTTCTTGCCGGTTCTTCTCCATAGGATCAACTAATTGGAACCGAGCAATTCAAATTCTGACGTTTCATAAGTGCCAGTAATTGGTTTATTTGAAATAAAAAATATTTGAGTTTGACTATCTTTCTAATAAATTTATATTCTAAATACCTATTACCTTATGTGGGAATGGAATGCGAAGGTCCGGAAAGGCCTGTGCGGTATCTGGCAACTGTGCTTGCCAGCACGACCCATAGAGAATTCTGGGTTCTCCATCTCATATCTAATGATTTTTTTTTGTTTGTTTTTTTTTTTAAAACATTGCCCCACACTAGGATTTCTCCTGTGTCGTGGGTGCGTTTACAGACATGAATTCCACATACAGTACACCCAGACCTGGAACAACGACCTGCAGATCATACAAATATTTGTTCCGTGCGGGAATCGAACCCACGACCCAGAGCGCAGCAGCCGACTGTAGCCACTGCACCAAATTATCACTATCTCAATATTTTGTACATTAACCCCTCTGACGCTACACCTGCATCTATTTATACTGCCAAATTGGCCCAAATTTAATGTAGGCGGGTCTTATATACGTATATGACACATAGGTAAACATTATAATTCTTTCTATTCTAGTTGATATAATACTTATCACACACTACGTTCTACTAGTCGCCACAACGTCACTCACCGAGGCTGTTGCTGAAAGTCAGCGCTGTTGGCTCGTCCTGATGCCACAGCATTACGCTGAGCAACGGCTTAAGTTTCGTGCAGATGCAACGTAAAATTTCCACTTTTCCAGTCATAACAAAACCGTACTTTATTCGTTGTCAACCATAGACAAGAAAATCACAGACAGTTATTCGTGTTGCCCGCGCGTGTATACTTTTGTTGGCATCATAATGTAATATATTTAAGCGTTTAGTTATGTGTAGATTTAAGCATTCAGTTAGTCAGGCTTTTTCGAATTTTACCCTTTTTGTGCGTCAATTTGCCGCAAAAATAAATTGTTTCTTATAATCTTTTCTTTCTTTATCGCATACACATAAATATATGATAAATACTATAAAATTCTGTAATTACAATCAAATCTGGTAAAGCAATGGAATTAAGCATACTTGAAACCCCGCTATGTTATTTACACACATGTTTAATTTTTGCACAAATATGAATGACGTCAGAGAACTAAATGCGTTTCAACAAAGAATAAAAATGCATCTACCTATATGTATTAAATTTTGTATTTGACGTAAAATTTTGCAGTACTTATATTTATCTAGTGTATACCAAATATTTTGATAACATCTACTGTGATTCTCGTGCAAACATTTCTATCTATCTGTATGCGTGATAAGTGTTTTGCTTGAAGTACGAATTTTACAAAAAGACGACAAATTTTCAAATTCAAATTCAAATTCATTTATTTCAGGTACCATATAACCCATATTAGAAAACATCTTTAAATTATTCAATAATAAATATATAATCACACATAAATAAATACAAATATATAAATACAACATCAACACACAATGTATTATAATTAACTAATATTAATTACAGTATTCTCTTACGTGTGACACTATATGTAACTTGTCTGTCACAGCAGTGTCGCACATAAGGACAGTCCAGTCTGTTTGCTATCATACTCAGAACGGTATTGGAGCTGTCCCGCACTCTGCGCACAAGAGACGCGCAGCGCTTCCGCATGTTCGCATGAAAACAGTCCGTGCGCGCCCATGCGAACATACCCGAAGCGCTACAGTAGTGAGGCAGACCCAATATCGCTCTGAAAGCGTTGTTAAATTGAATGCGGAGGGTGCTATAGCTTTTCTGCGTGTAATTAGCCCACAGGCTGCAGGTGTACATGGACGTGCAATATGCTCGGAAGAGAGTTATTTTCACGCCATCCGAGCAACGTGCGAACCTGCGGGCAAGCATATTAGCTCTTTTAGATAACGCCCTCCGCTCCCGTTCCATGTCAGCATGGTCCCTAAGGTCAGCCGTGACTATATTTTCATGATTCAATTCCAACTTAGACGAAAATCTTCCAAATTAAATATTTAAAGCTGCGAGCACACAACATAACGAGCCGTTTATCTCTTCCTTTATTCCCCGACATGGGATTTACATCTGTGTGACGTTTCAGCCTTTATATTAATAGTCTAGAACTTTCAACCACTTCACAATACCTTTGTAAATAAAGAATCAGCTGCGATGAATGTGACTCATTCATTAAGGCTAGTGCTCTTCTACTCTTTCTCTATTCGCAAAGGGGTTGTGAAATATCTTCTAGAGCTTAGTAAAATAGTGGGGAGTGGTTTGCGCAGTTGCATACCTCACAACAGACCCAAAACAACACTTCTACCCATGTGAATGGGGGAAGGTCAGATCTCATCAGCAGGTATTATTTGTTCTTCGCACGTGGTTCCCGTGGAACAATAATCTTAATTAATTACATACGTAAGGGCGTAGGCCTTTCCTACCGCGGGCAAAAGCAACTATGGAATTATATCAAAAGGATGGAGAGCATCCTCTAACATCATACTGTGATCATCAATCCGTCTGCCAAGTGTGGTAATTATGACGCTATCCTCTATCATTGTTTCTTGTTACAATCACGGCTGACATGATGACACTTTCAGTACTGTTTAAAATTTAAATCACTTGTAATATTTTCCTACATTTTACACCTGCATCTTTCAGATAAGGCCGCATTATTTCTCATCTTTTTCGCCAAGAATTCGTGGGGGCAAATAACAAAATAGGATCGGAGATATAATTATTGGCCTTTTTGGAATCAGCCATAAAATGCGCTAGCTTAGACGCATATTTTGTGGTTTTTGCGTTATCTACTTCACAGATACATTAAACAATTCAGTACATTTTCACATTTACATTTGTTGAACTTATCAAGTGGTATTAATTTTGACGTGTTTGAGCAATAAACAGACGCTATACTTACCTAAGCTTTATGTATCTAAGTTTCACAACGTTTAATTGTAGGAGCATTATGTAGTACGTCCATATTTCATTTAAAAAATCCAGGTAGCCCGGGGCGTGATTAATGTCGCTGTCAAAAATGAGTTTCGCCGTTTTGCGTGACTAGCAAAACAGAATCACACGGGTAACACGTTGACGTCACTTCCTCACAGATGAGAGATAATTTGAGTTATTAGGGTACCTAAATGAAATCAAGCTTTATCTAAGTAGATCTAGACATTTACGATTTATTCTGGACAAATGCAGTTGTGACTCGCTATTCCTATTACATATTCAGACTACATTATAATTTGTGTATTACAATCGATATAAAAAACGGTTGCGATTCACCTGGAAGGATATAAATCTACCTAGTTTTATTCAGCCAGGTGCTATTCATTCCTGATTGACCTATTACGTATTCGATCAAGGTTGCAATAATCTCCTATCTTAGTACACGAATAGTACATAGATAACGTTAACCTGACAACAGCCAGTTGGGGCAAGTGACCATCAAAAATACTTTCAGTATTTTATCGTATCATGTATATCATTATATAGGTTTTCGGGGTAAATGTATTTTTCTCAGTTCAAGCATTTAATATTAAGATAGAGATAGATTATAAGATATAATTATGTACAACTGCCTATACAACAGTTTTGAGACATTTTTGCTGTCTACATGTTAATTTACCATGAGTTACCATTGACTGGATCGATCTCGATAGACCTTCCACTGTAATATAGACCATAGTTTATCTTAAAATGTTGGATGCAACTCATCTTTATCGGTTGAGTAGAACCTGAGATACAAATTCATCTCTGCATAGTTTAAGGTTCTATACAAAGTAAAGGTTATGATAGGTTGGACTTCACAGGCGGAGTCATGGGTCATAACAAATAGGTTATAATACAAATAATCTAAAACTATTTTATCAATACAGTCCGCATATTAAATAGGACGTTGATAGCAGAGTTTTGTATCGTCATACAGTCATATCGAAAAAGTAGTTGGGCCATTGCCAACCGATGGTATCTATATGAGTACGCCCACTAATCGTTATTACATAGATTATGTTAATGTATCGGTAGTCGATCGTCGAAATGAGTACATATTGTTATATCATATTCTTATTTTAACACGCCATATAAAATTATCGTGATTAGTAACGTGTTACGCAATGCACGCATAATATACCGCGAATATCGATATAAGTTGAACCAAAACAGGGCAATAATCGAGTCAGATTCCACTTAGGAAGACCTCACCGTTCCAAATCAAAAGAATTAAGTGGTTTTGACAATGTATGTTTGAAACACTTTTTCAAAATAATGTAATTTGAATTATTCTCAAAGTAAATCCTTATCATACCAAGGATGTCAACTGCTTTGCCGCCGGTAGGCAAAACGCGCTGTATTACAAGGGTCACACTGAATATTTTTAGAACAAGCCAGTAAGAAAAGTTGCCTATGAAAAGATTATTTTAATTTCGTAAAGAACTCTTTGGGAAGCTGCAGATGTACATTTAATTCATACATATGTCATTTATTTTTACAAATTGGCGGCAATTTAAGAACTTCGGGTCGTGCGTCGAACTAACCAGGGAAAATTTTTGCTCCATGATTTATTAGGACTTTTATTGCGGTCTTAATCAACAACTGTGTTATGATAGACTTCGATTGGCATTTCATAATGAAGCCCCATCTCGTGCCACTGTTTATAACTGGTTTAATCAGTTTCAACGTGGTCGAAGCAATCTCACTGATGATTTGCGCGAAGAACGACCTTCTACGGCGACCACTGAAGACAACGTGAGAGCTGTGCGGCTAATGATAGAAGCTGATAAAAAAGTGACAAATCAACACATCAACATATCTGGAAGTTTACGCATTGATACGAGTCCAGTGCAGAAAGTCTTACACGAATGTTTAGGCGTCAGAAAGCTTTGCACCGGTTGGATACCTCATAATTTGACGGAAGATTAAAAACGCCGTCGTTTGGCATAGTGCCGCGAAAAGCTTGAAAAGTATAACCAAGGTGACTTGATAGCTTCACAAGTGATGATAGCTGGATATATTGTTACCGGAGCCGGAAACCAAAAGACAACCTGCCCAATGGATGTTTCCATCCGAAGATTTTCCAACAAAAGTAAAAAAGGGCAGAAGTTAAGGGAAAAAGATTATTGTTTCATTTTTGGCCAGGACAGGCTAGAGCAGTCTTTCCCAACGTGGGCGATAACGCCCCCTTGTGGGCGCTGCAGGCCTAAAGGGGGGCGGTAAGAGACCCAGAAAAAAAGGGGGCATTGTGTAGGGCTTTGGGGTCGATTTATAATTTCATCTACCTAGCTAGGAAGACTCTTAGACACCGACTGAGCTCTCGACTCTCGACTACATCTTGTGAACATCAACTAATGCTAATTAAGATATAGCTCAAACTCGGTTCGATATAAAAGACCGCGGGCAATCATGTTTTAACAAGTTTTTGTTAAATAATCTGAATTGTACATTCCTATACCAATCAGCTGGTTCTATAATACTTGTTCTTGCTTGTCGAGTACGATTGGGCGTCGAATGAGATAAACGAGTTTTTGCACGTTTGTCTTATTCCTGTTGGTGCGTGCTGCTTATGCAATCCTATATAAACGACGTAAATTTATTTTATTTTCATTTGCGGTTTCGCGCATAATAGATAAGCAGTACTTGATTTCAACACTTACGTATTTCTTAAAACAAAACAATGTCGGAAGTAAAAAAGAAGAGACGGCAATACTCTGCGGAATATATTAAATTCGGATTTATTGAAAATCCCACAAACCCGTCGTCGCCTTTGTGTCTTCTATGTCTAAAAACATTTTCGAACGAAGCAATGAAGCCTTCAAGACTGCAAGATCATTTGAATAAAATGCATCCAGATAAGACAGAAAAGAATGTAGCATATTTTCAAGACCTAGAGAAGAAGCATAATACTCAGCCAAGTGTATCAAAACTATTTTCGGCGGCTGCTAAGCAAGATGACGACGGACTTCGAGCTTCGTACAATATCTCTTTGTTAATTGCTCAAAAAAGCAAACCACACAACATCGGAGAAGAGTTAATTTTGCCAGCAATAAAGGAAGTAATAACTACTGTGCTTCATAAACCGGCCGCAGATATTATCCGAAAAATTCCTTTGAGTAATAATTCTGTGCAAAGACGAATTGATGAAATGGCTGAAAACATTGAAGAATCATTGTGCAATCATCTGAGGACTAGTCAATTCTCAATTCAGCTCGATGAGTCCAGTTTACCAACTAATGAAGCGTTGTTGCTATCTTACGTGAGGTTTATTAAAGATGAGAAAATACGTGAAGAACTATTGTTTGCCAGAAATTTGGAGACAGATACAAAAGGCGAAACCATATTCAATACATTGGAAAAGTTTTGTGAAGAGAAAGAGATTCCTTTGAAAAATATTATATCAGTTGCTACGGATGGCGCTCCGGCTATGACAGGGCGCCATAAAGGCTTCATAGCATACTTAAAGAATAAAATTCCAGATGTCCTTGCTATACATTGCGTTATTCATAGACAACATTTGGTTGCTAGAAACTTAAGTGAACGACTATTTCAATCACTGCAATATGTCATCAAAGCAGTCAATAAAATCCGTAGCAGCTCTTTGAATGATAGATTATTTCATCAGCTTTGTGTTACTAATGACGAAGATTTCAACCGTTTGTTGCTTCATACTGAAGTTCGTTAGCTGTCAAGAGGCAATTGTCTGATTCGATTTTACAACCTGTTTGACTCTATGATAGAGTTCTTGGAAACTAAAGATACAGAACTGCGCAACAAGCTCATAACATCAAAGAATGATATAGCTTACATGACAGACCTGTATAAAATGTTCAACGAAATGAACCTCCAACTGCAAGGCGATGAACTAAATTTAATTAAAACAAAAAATGTCGTTGCTGCTTTCGCAGCCAAACTGCTTCTGCACAAAAAGAATATCAGTATACTGCAGTAACGACGACTTGTTTGCCTACTGCCAACATTTGGAAAACCTCCACATTGACTTCACCGAACGATACCAGGACATTTTAAACTTGGAAATACCAGACTGGGTGTTGGATACGTTTTCAAATATCAACACAGCAATGTCACCTCAGCTGGAAGAAGAACTTATAGAATTGAAAACAAACGAAGAAATAAAAATCAAGTTCAAAAATGGATATCAAGAATTTTGGCTACAAAAACCGATCCCGCAATTGTACCCTGGATTGTGGTCAATTGTTCAACGATTTTTGATAGCATTCCCATCGTCATATTTGTGTGAACGTGGATTTAGTGCT
Organism: Diloba caeruleocephala; assembly: GCA_947459985.1. Classification (NCBI taxonomy): domain Eukaryota; kingdom Metazoa; phylum Arthropoda; class Insecta; order Lepidoptera; family Noctuidae; genus Diloba; species Diloba caeruleocephala. Next base: position 23,165,854 of record OX381606.1, on the reverse strand, counting down.
GTGGCAACGCTGCTTACTAAAAAGAGAAATCGTTTGCGTGTTACCGAACGTGGCGACTTGCGGCTGTTTTTGAGTAAATTGGAACCTGATATCAACAAACTTATTGAACAGCATCAGATTCAACCTTCACATTAGTTTTTATATAAGAATTGATTATGTTTGTTTTATTTTCAATAAAAGATACTCTGTCCGAATACTATAAATTTGCGTTTCAATAATCAGTTATAAGTACTTAGCGGTTTTTAAGTATGTTTAAAAAGGGGGGCGTTAAAAAATAATTTATTCTTAAAGTGGGCAGTAGACAAAAAAAGGTTGGGAACCCCTGGGCTAGAGGATAAAAAGACTGTTATTGCAGATTGGTATGTGATTTTTTTTAATTTGGGAAAGCCCGCCACACATTTCCAACCACTGCAACTCCTGTAAGCCAGGATCTACAATGGCGACCACCGAAAAGAACACTGATCAATGAAGCTCGGTGTGTCCCAGAGAAATGAATAACTGTCTTGGAACCCGCACCGAAATTAATCAAGAAAGAAAAAGGAGGAGTAGGAAAGAATATACGTTCCACTTCCCTCCGTAGCAAGCAGGAGACAGAGAAAAACGATAGGCCAAAGGCACAATAAATGGGAGTTTACAACAGGGTTAAGCCCAGTTGCCAAGCACCACGGGTACCACTTTATTTTTATTTTTTTATTTGCGGGTCCTATGTTGTGTGCTATTGTGACTGATTCCAATAGTTAGTAGTATGTTAGTAATTGTCTACCGGATGTCAAGGAAAATGTTTGACTTCAGCGTCCATGAAGCAGGATCCTCCTCAATCACGATACGCTCCAGCTCCCGCCTGCCACGCGTGTTGAGTATTTGGCAATACTCACCACGCTTGGCAGGCGGGTGTGCCACAGAAGGGACGCTGCTGCCCAATCCTCTGGTTTAGAGTCCCTTAGTCGCCTTTTACGACATCCACGGGAAGAAATGGAGTGATGCTATATTCTTAATCCGGACACGACACGGATTACACCACTTACGATCAGCATATTCCTATTCGCCGATTAGTAGAATTCGTATTTTTACGCATTCGTAAAAGTAATGTTCGTTGCATCACTAATAATAACAAAATAACTTTTCATAAGTATGTAACTCATGATGAGTATATTATGTATGTCTGTGTCTGCTCTGGCGAGTCTCGTATCACTGACAATGTGACCTCTTTGTTGATTATTGTTATCAACACGCAGACATTGGCCGCCGACCCCTATATTTATCAAAACAATAATAAATGAATAACATTGCCATTCTTAACTTCTTTTTTGTAAGACACTGTGGCGGGATTCTCTTTGGTAAATACATACATACAGTGGCCGACACGGATCTTGAGCGCGCCGTGTAGGTGAGAATCAGTTTGAGCAGTCGGAAATCGAAAAACCAAAAATCACTTCCACGCAGGTAAAATGTCTAAGATTAACGCTTAAATCAACATCACTATATCCATCATCACATCAGCTAAAGGACGTCTACTGCTGAAAAAAGGCCGCCCCTGTAGAATTTCACGACTGTGTCATCAGTTCAAAACGGGAGATTTACCAATACTTACCACGCTTCGAGCCCAGCATGATGCTGTTGCACAAAAGGTACGCTGCTGCCTATCCCTTTAGATTACAGCCGCTTAGTTACCTTTTACGACATCCACGGGAGCAGATGGAGTTGTACTATATACTTAATCCGGACACCCAACACGGACTGTCACATTATATCCATATTTAGTATGAATTATAAAGAACTGGTTTGTCCATTACTATTGAAATTCGGCACGTTATATATTTGTTTTAAACACGGTCTAGGTCTTATAACATAAAATGCACAATAAAATTATACTGATACTATAATTCGATAATACCACGTAACATGCAACGATAAGGATTATTATCAAGCATTCTCATGTCCATATTTTTTCCACAATCCGATTATACTGCGAATAAAGTTCATTTCACGAAATCCTTCTATTTATTTAGATAATACAAGCAAGGGTTGAATATTGTATATATGTAATATAGCGTGGCAAGAAACGATTCCCGTGGAGTACTTTGATCGTCCGGAGGTCAAAGGTTGCAATATTGGATTTTGACGATAACGACGAATGATATTGAACAGAAAAAAGATTTCAAGGTTATATCCACCAGCCATATATTGGGAAATAATAATATTCAAGCAAAAATATTTTGGCGTACTCGGAAAGCCCGCCACACCTACCCAACCACTGCAACTCTTGTAAGCCAGGATCTACAATGGCGACCACCGAAAAGAACACCGACCAATGAATGTAGGTGTGTCCCAGAGAAATGAAGAACTGTCTTGGAACCCGCAACGAAATGAATCAGAAAAGAAAATGGAGGAGTAGGAAAGAATATACGTTCCACTTCCCTCCGTAGCAAGCAGGAGACAGAGAATACTATAGGCACAATAATTGGGAGTATACAGCTAGGATAGGCCTAGTTGCCAAGCACCAAGGGTACAAAAATGTTTATAAAAATTTAACTACGGGTCCTATTTTGTGAGCGATTGTGACTGATTCCAATAGTAGGTATGGCAAAAACGCCTGAACGCACGTAAATTCGTCCTAGTTGCAACAAGGTCTGTATAGTAAACAACTCCGGATGTAACTTGCAAGCTGTCAAACATAATATCGCGTTCATCTTGCCAAAGAACACACTCCCACAGAATATGATGTGCAGACTGTTCATATTCACAGTCCGGTGTCGAACATTTGCAGAATGGTGAGACAACAAGCTTGAAGCTAAATAATTTACTCTTAAAGTTACCATGACCGGTGAGAAATTGAGCCACGCAATGATCGACTTCCAACCATGCACTTGCCAGCCGCTCACGAACGGATGGAAAGAACTGGTACAGGTGACGGCCCTGAATAGATGTGTCCCACCTGCATTGCCATTCGGCCAAGAGTTCTTCCCAAACACCAGCCTGTGGTTTAAACAATCTGCAGATCCTAACACGATCGCGTTGTAGCAGAAATTCCGCGTCCATGTTTTCTCGCGTCGAGTAGTACATGGCAGCACGGCGCTGTATCTCAAGTTCGACTGGCAAAACACCTGCCAGAACAGGCAGAGCTTCAGTACTCACTGCTGAGATTGCTGCGTCAATAGTAGATTTTCCTATTGTAAAGCCAAATTGGTTGTTATGAAATTTCGGTCCATCTGGCAGCAAACGTGGTACTATTAGGCGCTCGAGAAGTTTACCTAAAGATGGTAGTAAAGTTATAGGCGGGTACGATTTAGGAACCTTCGGGGGCTTGTCACCGCTTTTTGGTATTATGCGTATAAAACCGGAACGCCATATACGAGAGAAAATGCCATCAGCAATACAGCGCCTAATAACGGTCAATATAGAGTCACCGGATGTTTTACAAGCTTTTTAAATCATTCTATTCGAAATTGTATCTTCCCCAGATGCTTTATTAAGTGGCAGTTTATTGACAATGTTTATGAATTCGTCAGTGGATGGAAGGTCGGACGCTGGGGATACCGGTGGCTCAGCAACCCACGATCTGATCTGTTGATGATACACGTTATTTATGTTTTTCAGGTAGATCATCAGGTATAAGACTATTGAGAAGAGAGAGATACATATTGTTCATTTTAATGTTTCGAATACAAGCAATGATCTGTTGACTTTAAACTCATGGCACAGAGGAGACCACGGACCCTTTCTATCTAGTGTTGTCACTATTTTGTGTAACAGATTGCCCTTTGATTTTGCTACCGCGGCCCTATAACTAGATCTGGCAATTCTGAATTTATTTAATGTTACTTTATTTATTTATTTATTCAGAAAATGCAGTGAATGTATCTCCCGTGACTTGTTGTTTTTTAAGTTTATTTAGTTTTTTGCGCCCTTTGCGAAAACGTTTACGTTCTTCAGTTAAATAGCTATTCCACCAATCACATCTACGAGTATTGGTTATTGATCCGCGACCTACGGCGACATCAGCATAGTATGTCAATGTGTCTGACATTATTTCAGCACTTTCTTCTGCTGCCACTCATCACGAGTGAAGTCTCTGGCATGAGACGCTAAAAGGGAGCTGAAGAAATCCCAGCCCCTTTAGATTTGTATCTAAAATTTGATTTAATATTCTGAGACCCTTGGTGTCAATCTAGGTACAAATTCGTACACGATCAGGCGGTGATCACTACACGACGCGTCCGGAAGGACGCGCCACCTATCCAAGCGAACGTCTGCACTATATAATGTGACGTCAATGCAAGACTCGCCCATTTGGCTGCAAAAAGTAGGTGGTGCGTCAGGGGTATTGTGTATTGATAGGTTCACCTCGGCGATGAAATCCTCGACAACACAACGTCGTTCAAAATCGGTGGACCGTACTTTGCCATACCAGAGTGATAATGACGCATTAACGTCAGCGCCAATGTTCTTGAGCTCATTTGTTTTGTAACATATTTTGTCGCTAGTAAAAACTTATTAAAAAAAAAACTTATTAAACTTAATGATTATTTTGCGGCCTGCAAGCGACCGCAGAACGTGGCGAAGATTATGTATGTGAGGGGCAACAGGGTCTGAATATTGAAAATAACAACTCACAACATAAACTTTATAGAGTGCTGTTGAAACCTCCGCGACAGCATAATGTGGCGTCATAAGATCTTGTATAGCAGTTACTGTCAAGTTAGTTGAACGTGAAACATAAATTCCAGCTCGTGCTTTACCATCTAGTTGTACTACTTTTGACGTAAACTTGCATGTTAATATTTTTCTTGAATAAGGCCCATATCTAACTTATAATCTAAAATTAGTTTATCTGACTCCGACGTGGCCACCCTATCGTTATGAAGATTTAATTGTGCAATGTTAAGTTTATTTATCGTATAAGCCATCCTTAGTAGTTTGTATTTAGGATTAACTGTTCGAGCTTGAGCTTACAGGTAAGACAATCCTGAGAAACGCAACGATGATCGCATGGTTTTTAAAGCGCTTACACGCCACACATATCGGTGAATGATCTAAATTGTCCTTGTGAGGGCACTCCATCGTTTCATGTGCCTCGGCACAGTTAGCACACGTAGGGGTTTTATTTATGTAATGCTTCTAACATGACCGAAATATTGGCAATGTAAGCAGTGGACTACTTCGATATCATCGATAAAACGACAAGCGGTCCAATCAATAAATAGTTTATCCTTGGTAGTGACCAGGTGTTTAAGCACTTCGGATTCTATTTCTATGCCTATCCATTTCCGCCCGTTTTCTAAGGAACGCTTGCGAGTGATTTTAGTAGATTTTGTAAACTTGTCCTCAGTAAATGAAAGCCCGTCTTTAATATTTTGACGGTATAACGCGGTCAGAAAAGAACGATCTTCCATAGAAGAAGGGACGTCCTTAATTAAGATACGTGGTTTTCGACCTTTTGGCTTTTCAAGCTGATTTGATTTGATTAAGATTGAAGTTTTGTCAGTTGTTTCTCATTCGCGACGCGTAATACAACACCTGACATCGCTGTTTTTTTAACGCCTATGATTTGAAAACCATCGTCGCTAGGATTAATAGCTTTCATTAAGGCCTCTTTTGTAGCGGATGATGACACATAATCAGCTGATCGCTCCGCGGTTGGATATGCCACTACGCAGGGAAGCGGAATGCGCGACTCAATCCGCAGAGCTACTTTCGCTAAACTGAGTTTTAATGAATCGGCATATGATACCTTATTTACTTGCTGACTGTTATTGACACATGTATTCGATTTAATTTTGTGTAATTCACGTTCCGTGTTCGCTAACTTCGTTTCATTGCAAGACGATTTAATTGCTAACAAAGACGATGTTACGATGGCCGTTACTCGCTGAGTAATATCCATGATCGCGGACTTATTCGCTATATTAATGGGTGACCCCTAATCATTAACAAGGTAGTTAATTTTTGACAGATATGCTGATGCCTCAGATACTAGTTCGAAACAGTAAGAATTACTCGCTTCGCTAACATTTAAAATAGCCGCCATTATAAATATAAAATAGACGACGTCTTTCCAATAGAATCTGACTCTTGCAACCACTTGGACCTACCTCAGGTGAAATATGCGATGAAGATATTTCGCTAAATAACCGTTGTGAATTCGCGGAGGTTGGGGACCTGTTAGTGACATTACTTCTACGAAAAATATCCCCACCATGGTCAGGCGGGTCATCAATATCATGTCCATATTTTTTCCACAATCCGATTATACTGCGAATAAAATTCATGCCACGAAATCCTTCTATTTATTTAGTTAATACAAGCAAGGGTTGAATATTGTATATATGTAATATAGCGTGGCAAGAAACGATTCCCGTGGAGTTCTGTGATCGTCCGGAGGTCAAAGTTTGCAATATTGGATTTTGACGATAACGACGACTGATATTGAACGGAAAAGATTTCAAGGTTATATCCACCAGCCATATATATAGGGAAATAATAATATTTAAGCAAAAATATTTTGGCGTACTCGGAAAGTAAAGTTTGTATTAAATATTTATAATATTTTTGCATTACAAATATTTATTTATTTAATAAGTAGTTTCCTTGTACGTAATACCGCTAGACGATATGATAATAGTCTATACAAATAAATAAAAGTGTAGTGTCTGTTTGTAATATCAAAATAACAGTTTTTTACTAAATGCATATAAACAACAAAAATCAACTTTTTGTTGTCTGGCTGTCTGTCGGTCTGTCTGTCTGTTTGTTCCCACTAATCACTGAAACGGCTAAACCAATTCCTACGAGACTTTTACTGGCAGATAACTGAGGTTATAAGGACTAACTTAGGCTACTTTTATTTTAGAAAAATAATTAGGGTTCCGCGCAAAAAAAATAAAACCCATGTAACCCAATATATATATATATATACTCTATGTCAAGTGTTTATGCCGAGTACTCTAAATTAATTATAAATAATCCAATTTATTTTAAATTAAACGGCGGGTGAAACCGCGGTTCCCAGCTAGTCATAGATAAGTTGATTCAATATCCTAAATCGTAAATATTCTAATAGTCTGAAGAAATAATGTTTTGAGAATTTGAGCAGTAAACAATAAATTAATCAAGCAATATTTTAGGTATTTACGATACCCTGTGTTATTAATTAACAAATAATACGGAATTAAAAAAAAATGTTATTCTTTTAAATTTTGCTGGCGTAGTTTAATGAAATAATAATGATTACTATTGTTACGTTCTAAGAGACATTTTTTGTCATGGGGAAATCCTCGTGGAAATTTTTCAACCTCGGAAAGGTGGAGTACCTGATTTCCACCGGTTAAAACCAACACGGTTCCTTCAACCTACCTTGTAGAGAGGTGCAGGATTGGCTCGCGCATTCACCGCACCACTGGCAGGTCTTGGCCCGCCATGAGAGACGGTACCACATTCCCCTGTGCGTCCTGGCTAGCCGCACAATTCTCTAGAGAAGTTCGCGCACAACAAGGCGCCCCACCGTCTCGGGCCTGTCTCAAATTGCACAGGCTGCAACTGCTCCAGCGCCCAGTGCGTCTTCTGCAGCAGGGGAGAGACGTGGTTGGCCCCTTCACCCATTCCGCCGCCACCTTTAGGTACATCACCTCCTCGCAAAAGCAGGCGACGGCTGTGCTCCGGGCAATGGTGACAACCATGCATCTGCCCCGAATCACACGCCTATCAGCCGGAAGGTGAGGTTACCATCCCGCCTCTCTAGCCACTTCTACATGATGGCTTTTAGCACCGCTATCACACTAAAAATGTAATGATTAAATTAATCGCAGGTATTTAACAATGGAGGTATCATTTGTGAAATTATAACGTAGATACTTTAAATGTTATAATTATTATAATCAATGCCTTTTTGTCTCGATATCCATACTTAGCTTTTACCGAAGGATTTATTTTCGAAGTTGCTTTATTGAGAGATTATTGTTTCGTATCGAAGTCCCACCCATTAACGTTCCTATTCTAACAATGTACACATAATTACACATGGCATAACCTCGTGATATGATTTTCTTAGCAACTTTTTATCGACTATTGTCTTAATATTGCATAATGAACATAAATGATATTTTAATCAAACACATAATCACAGTTATGAAAAAAAAATCTTTTATCACGCTATAGCGATATAATTGGGATACTATAGATAAAAATATACTCATGAATATATACATCAATCTTGCGGCGATTAGATAATAATATAATTCAATTAAAGTGAGTACAAAGATTAAGCAATCGATAGTCTAATCAATAGAGAAGCTATTATTATATACCTAAATCGTAAACTGATTACTGTTGCCCTGACTTCTAAGCTAAGATAACAATAAAACTAAACTACTTGTAATAAATCAGATAATCACTAAAGATACTCTAACATATGTGTGAATGCAGTGATTTATTACACATGCCTACTAACTAATACATACTATAAATGGTGAACTACATTTTGATATCGATCCTTTTTTACGATTTCTCTCGATCAGATTTTGATGACATTCTGCTGAGTAACATAAGCCTAGAAACGAACATTGGGTACTGGATGCTTTTTATCCCAAAAAGTTTTAAACATTACTGAAAGAAAATCCGTTATTCCACATTTGCCACGTGATGTCTGAATTAAGAATATAGCACTACTCCATCTTTTCCCGTGGATGTCGTAAAAACCGTCCTTTCTGCAACGCATCACTCATCAGCGTACTTTCTGTGCCACAGTAGCTATTACTGCTCTCACCAACCCAGTGCCAAGCGTGCTGAGTACTAACTGGCAAATTCCCCTTCAAAATGATGACACAATTGTGGAAATCTATAGGGAATCCCTTTCTTCAATCGGACGTCCTTTAGCAAATATGATGATGATGATGAAAGCTGCAGACAATGTTCTTATTAAATCCTAATAAAGCTAAAGTAGAGTCAAATATTTTCCATTCTTCGATGTGCGATCAAATATATACCCTTAAAATGTTGATGCCAAAATGTAGTTCATGTCTGATATAATTGTCAGGATATTAAACGAGATGGAAGCATCGATGCATTACATTTAGTTACCCTGACTTTAGGCTTACAATTTACGTGAAATTAAAAGTTCGAATAACCCCAACGCTCCCATTCCACCGATGCTTTGGGCTAATTTGGGACTAGCAAAACGAATATATTGTATATCGCAGGAAGTCAAGGTCAAGGTTACGGCAACATTAAAATTGGCACTCCTGTATTCCGTAAAATATATGTACTATAAGTGTAATACTTCGGATACTCTGCTGCAATCAAAAATCGATGCCAAATAAGTAACAAAGCTAGGTAAATATTGTGAATGTTCTAGCAATTAGTAAGCTACGTGTGTATGTCAATACCTAAATGCATGATTTATGTTTTTTTATGTAACTTAAGCAGTTGGCTGAATACATGACGTAAATATACAACGCACTTCGAATTTAACCATATTTATTCATTTAAATATATTTTTACTACCAATTTGCAAATGGCTGTTTCAGAGTGCCTGTTTTTTTTTTGATCTTCTCGCATACACTTCTAGGAAATGTGGTTGCTTAACCGGTCGTTTCCGGCGAAGCCAAAAGAGGCCTATAGCCAGGCTTAAAATTAATATTAAAAACTTAGCAACTTGCGCTAAGAGCGCCCCCTGTGGGACACGAACCTCGGCTTAGAGCGTTGCTGGAGATAACAAGCTATTGTTTTGGGGATTAGCTGGATCGGTTTTATTTAAAATGTATTAGGGGGACATTTATCCGAATGGCATCCGAGTGTCTATTTATGCAATTGAGATTTATGTAAACTGTATCCAGGAGGCTGGAAACGAGTATTTAAAACAAGGCATCATTTTAAATAAGATAACAAAAAGTACATAAAAGCCACGGCAAGTCCTATAAAAAAATAACAACAATATCGTAGACTTACTATGGCGAACAGAATGGAAGGAACGACTTTTGCAACCCAAGGGTATAATTGCTTAATAGAAATAGCGCGTAACAAATACGTCTGCATTTGTCCAGAATAGATCGTAAATGTTCAGGATAGAATATGGTTTTAATTTAGGAACTGTAATAACTACAGGGCATGCCACGACAGCCCCGGTAAGGCCTGTCATGTAAGAGTGGTTCGAAAGGCGGCTTGTCACCCTCACCTTCCAACTGATGCAGATACTCTCGGAACATGGGTGTTTCGGGAAGTGTCTATGCTGCATAGGCCGGGAACAGAGGCCTGGTTATCATCACTGCAGAAACTCCAAGGTGGTCACATTGCAGTACACGCTTGAGGAGAAAGCATGGAAAGTATTAGGAAAAGTTCATTAGCTTTTCTTTAATGCTCCGTTTTATTTTGATAGATATTATTTTGCGTATCAAATATACTATAAAGTATTCAATATCAAGACTATAACCACAACAGCGCGCTGTCTTAACATAGCGCGCTATCTGTCCAACGACATTTAACGTGATTCGAGAATATTCACCGCGCATTGGCGCGTCATTCGCGTACGCCCAGTTCGTTATAATTTAGGCGTGTAAAATAGCGCACTATTTTACTATAGCAAATAGTCTGTAGCGCGCTATTAAGCCATAAAGCGTTTTTGAACACCACTACTCCGTAAGTATAATTGTCTAAGTAATTAAAAGGCAGTGAGGGTTAAAAAATAAAAATGACTGATGTTGATATGTACGATATATATCATATATAAAAATAATTTATAATCTACCTGGTAACTGCATCCACGTGTTCGTTGGATTTTCTTTCACCGTTACTTAAACTAGATTTTTCCATATTTTATATTTATTTATTTAGTCACTCCACTGCGTATTATCAAGTGTTTTCTATTACATGGACCACCACAATTTAATATATATATATATATATTAAATGAAATAATAGAAAACACTTAACACATACATGACTTTAACGCAGAAGGTGCACAAGGTAGGTGCGCAGAAAAACGTAACGCATTTTAGTTAACGCTCGACAAAATTTCACTCATACATTTTTTATACCGGTGGCCCATGTAAATCGATTCTTAAGGAGTAAACTCCAAAAACATTAAACAACACTACTCACATAATGTTCCGTGTGGTGTCCGGATTAAGAATATAGCACCACTCCAGCTCCTCCCGTGGATGTCGTAAACGACGCGTAATGACCGAGATGGATAATCAGTCTAATCTAAAACAAATAACATGGGGATTGGATTTGTCAGTTTTTGTGTTAAATATGATCTTAATACATAAACGGATGAAAATCAATAGATTTTGGATTAGATTGGTCATTCATTTCGGCCGTAAGTGGCCCTAAACTAGGGAGTTGTGCAGGACCGTCCCTTCTGTGGACAGTAGCCATACTGCGCTCACCAACCCACCCGTGAAACACGGTAAAAGTATTGTTAAATTCCTCCCAAACTGACGACATAATTGTGAAAATCTATGGGGGAGACCTTTCTTCAGCAGTGGACGTCCTTTGGCTAATATGATGATGATGATGTGAACTCACATAATTCTAACAAAACTTGAGGTGTCGTTGGACACCCGACAGAAGCGAAGCTTCTCAGGCATCGTGTATAAAATCGAACTTATCCAAGCTATTCCGTTTGACATTATTTTAAATGCCGACGGACGAAGACCTCGTACTTTGTCATTAACATTGCAAATCTGCTACGAGATCATTGTAATATCTCCTTTTGCACAACCTTCTACTAGATATTTAATACTATAAATTGCCACTTTATTTTATTCATGGGAGGAAAATATGCGTATTACATTGACATAGAACCATCCAGAACATAAATACCGTAATTGAAAATCATTACTGTGACATCGTTTTAACCATTTAACGAGGTCAGGCGTTCCATTGCCTTATTCCGGAGCTATGGTTATGATAAATGATTACTTATATTGTTAACGGTGATACTGAAACCGCCCTCAACACTGTTAAGACAAGACAATAATTAATGTGGCTTACTCATAAATAGAAACTTTCTTTTCAGGCTTTTTGGTCAGTATTTTGTAAGTGTTGCTTCCTATTCTTTAATTAAAAGTTTCATTCATATCATTATATCAGGCGAAGGACGTCCACTGCTGAACAATTACCTCCCCCATAAATACCCACCACGCTTGGTGGGCGGGTTGATGAGCAGTTGTTACTCAGAAGGGTCTTTGCTGCCCATCGCTCTGGTTTAGAGTCCAGTCGCCTTTTACGATATTCGCGGGATGAGATAAACTAGTGCTATATTCTTAATCCGAACACCACACGGACGAAATGAAGTTAATATACGGTTAATATAAATCTGCTTCCCTGATTGAATCCATTCATAACACATCATCGTCGTGTCTGTACTCCCAAAAGAAAGGTCATGATTGTTCTATTGTTACTAATACAAAACCTCTTAATCTATAACGAGACCAACATTTATGAAATGCAGCATTTTAATAGTTACGACACCTGGCTAATCTTTGTAATATCAATCACTACGCTAACCCTCAAAGGAGTTATGCAGAATCGTTTTTAAGCCAGATTGGATATTCCTCCATTCATTTCACTATCCCTGAAGAACATAATGTAAAGTATCATTGATATGTACCTCTCTTTGCACGGGTTACCAACTCCTCTGCATGGAGAAATCCGGTCTTTTGCTAGGCTTACGCGGGGGGGGGGACTCGGGTCTCTTTATTCTGAAAAGTAATGGGACACTAACCGGGGACTTTCAATTCTACATATCTATTCTACAAATTGTATGAGATGCTACAATAATAAGGAATATTGCAATGGACTGAACACTTTCTTAACAGAAACAACGGCGTCTGACTTTCGACCATTACATGAAAATGAATGGCAGACGGTGACTTGGACTTTATAATGACCAGTACCTTTTTTTTATTGGTGTCCAGTGGAAATTCTACATGGAACTTCCTTCACCCCGTGGAAGGGTGAAGGGGTATGCCGGACTCCTACTGGCTAAAACCACTGGAGCGGTCATCTTCGCCACCGAAGGGGGGCTCCAGTTCCTCGTAAGATCACACTAGAGCAGCCCATTGGTACCACGCCTTTAGACACATCACGGAGGGGATGACTTTAAAGCGGTCACCCCCTCTAGCGAAGGGAAGGCGACTGTAAAAAGATCGCACACGGCGGCACGTAATCACGTCCGCGCTACGGTCTTCCCGGGGGTAATGACCAGTACCTTTTTTTATTTTTTTTATTGATCCGGTGGAAATACATCATGTACTTCCTACGCCCTGGGAAAGGGCGGAAGGGCATGCCGGACTCCTACCGGCTAAAACCACCGGAGTGGTCATCTTCGGCACCATAGGGAGGCTCCAGGAACTCGAAAGATCTCCATCTAGAGCCACCCATTGGCGCCACGCCTTTAGGCACATCTCGGAGGGGATGACTGTAAAGCGGTCATCCCCTCTAGCGGAGGACGGGCGACTGTAAAGATGCCACCCTCCCAGGCACTTCTCGGGGGAATTGTAAAGGCTTCCCCCGAAGCCTCGCTATGCGCTGTACTGCGCACACGGCGGTACGTGACCACATACACACCGCTGTCTTCCCGGGGGTCGCTCGGTATGAGTACGCAAATTTCCCAATAGGCCTAAATAACCTAGCCATTCAGAACACCGGCTACATACTGACTGCCCACGTCAGATGTGAGTATATCCTACAGACAAAATAAGTACAGTACGTACTCGAGAAAGAAGGATACAAGGCGGATTCTAACATTAATTAACTAACACGGGGGTGGGAACAACATAGGTGTTTCTTGATTGCCTTTGTGAATGTATGTGTATGAATGTCTGTGGGCTAACTAAACTGAAGTCAGGAAATAACTTTTTAGATATTTTTAGTTACTCGTACTTATTTGTACTTTTGGAGATTTCCAGCATGCGGATGCCACGTCATAAAAGTCAGCGAACGCTCGCATTTAAATATAAGCCTCTCAATACAATGCGCTACAATAAATGGTCACAGGGGATGTTGCTAAAATAACAACGGTTGGCAGATTGGTAACCGCTAATGCTCATCATCCTAGCTTGCTTTTTACCATACCTACGGACAGATGAATGGTTTACTCTTTGCCGCCACTCAGCCATCCTGCGTAGGCCCGATAGACAAGTAACAACTCTAGAGACTCAAGTTTACTTTCAATTAAAAAAATGCGTAGTGGGCCCTTGTTGGCAAACGTAGTAGTGTAGAACGCCCCCCAGCCAGAAGGACCGGCGACCTGAAGAAGGCTGCTGGGGAAAATCCGATGCCGAAGGCGGAAGACTGGATGTTGTGGCGCAGCTTGTGAGAGGCGTATGTTCAGCAGGGGACTGCGATAGGCAGAGTTGATTGATTGATTGATTGACTAGCTTGTTGGAGCGATGAAAGTTATTATCCTTCTACGTTTGCCTTCCGCCTTGATAAGGACGATAGAAGGGCGAAAATAACCGACTAAAACCACCATAATCTTTTTTCAACTTATTTAGTCGGAATAATGACGGGCTGCCGTCTCAGGTTTATCTCTAATCGGTCGATGGACTACCACAAGTCTGGCGCCCGCAGACCACACCTCATAGAGGCTGGAGATTGTAAAGCTGCCCGGCTCCATTACTACACAAATACGTCCCAAAAAGCCGTGGCTCGAGATAATCTATGTCAGCCGGAAGCTAAGGGCGCGAAACCGCCTATACAGTCAATCCTCCATGACGGATCTTACCGCCACTATTGCGACGTGCACTAGAGTGCTTCTCTTACAGATTAATAAATTGTATTAGTATGTTACACAGAGCGGCAGCCAGCCGGTAATATACAAAGGTTAGACCGGTTGTCAGACATTCACTCTGAGGTACGGCGGTACGGGGCTATGATGTGTCAAAAATTGTCACCATAACTACAACGGCAATAAGCGCAGCGTTGATCTGTATCGGTGCCATATTTAAAAAGGTGACTATACCGTTTATACCTACTGAACACGATTTAATACCGAAAACAAAACATTTTATTTGTAAACACAGCTGATATCTGCGGAGAGCAATGACCACGGCGCACCGCGTCACGGCTAGCTACAAAGAAAACTTGGATTCCGACATGCCGCAGCGCGCCGCCGCCGGTGACTTACTTCTGACTTTTGGGAGTCATTGGATGCATTTCGGGGTATATTCGAAAACACTCGCTAGTGTTCCGAAGTGAAAATCTGCTTATCGAATAACCTGAGGATTAGTTAAATATATTATTAAACATTAGACATTTCTATCAAGTTATATTGACGACAAAAATGCTTGGGATTAAGCTGCTCCAATGTGACATGTTTAAATTAATTAGATCGCCTTAAATTTTACAGTGAATCTAAACAAATGAATGATTTTTATGATATAATGTAGAATTTTATTTCTAACACGCTTTGATTAGCTTGGTATGTATCTATGTAATAGAATTTTTGAATTCGATTTTCATCCCCTTCAAAACGTTGGATTGATTTGAAACTTCGCACACTTATCAAGGACTGATGACAATGTGATAATTTAAATAGTTTGTCCCAATATCCTTGCCAGGCTCCTCAGGATAAGCGTTAAATTATAAATTAATCGACATACACAAACTTGCACAAAAATAATACCTCTGTAAGATGTCGATTAAATTTTCCGCGGCAAGAGTTCGATGAGACTCGAATACTGTCTCATTCTTCAGATGATTTTATCCGTAATGGAGGAAGAATTTGTTTACTTAAAGGAAGATGCTTGGGCAAAAAATCACTACCCGAAGTTATTGAGACTACGGACACTGGACAGGCAATATGGACATTCAGCTATGCGCAAAATAAAATAAAACGTGTTTTTGTAGTTAGCCGCACAAAAAAATAGAAAATAAATAATAGTTACAAAAACTAAAAGTATCACGCTTTTGTAGATAACCGAACTAAAAAGTAGAAAATAATATTCAATAAGTTTAAATTTTTTTTTGTTAATCACTATTGTTATTTTAAACTTATTGAAAATTATTTTCTACTTTTTAGTTCGGTTATCTACAAAAGCGTGATTTTTTGGTTTTTAAACTATTATTTATTTTTATAAAAAGTGGATTTTTATTTTTATTGGTTTATGAGATTAATGTGACAATAATTTTAAATTGTGAATGCGAGTATTATGAACGCCAGTTACACAAACGAGGACCTTACAATGTCTGTCTGGTGGTTTTGGGTGTTCATATGGCTAACTCAAATGTCCTGCTGATAGTATCGCTGAGTATCGAACCGTTGAACTCGGTACTTAGTGGTAGGCCGCATATTGCAAGTCCAGCTAGGCAGGTACGATCGCAGTGCCAGATATTCGCCGCCAAGCAGTAGTGTTTGAACTTTAATCATGGTGTTCCGGTTCGAAGGGGAAGTGAAATTACTGGCCATAAGAGACTAAATAACTAATGTGAAAAATTGGCTTGAGCCTCACGATGACTGATTCATGCTGCCGACTGTCACGACGAGAGTCCACTCAAAACGACTATGGAACTTTCTTCAAAAGGCCATTCCAGACGATGCCTTAAATTTTTCCCACTTTATATTGTACCCACAGTACATAGAACTTTTCTGTTCTGTGATTGTACCATAAAATATGTCTGGACTATAAAATATTCGAGTTTATGTCGCCATTTCTTCTCAGCGGCAGTCAGTAGGAATGCCGGCTTCGTCTATAGACGAGTGAAAGAGTTTCTAGAAACCTATTTCCTAAATAAAGATAATCTACATTTATCATTTAGCTCTTGTATCCGAAAATGTTACTTTTACAAACATCGGTTAAGTCTTCAAAACTATTATTGACGTCTAATTTCATGATTCATTATGAAGCTCGAGAATCCCAAACTCTTCTACGTGAGAATGTATGAGAGTATTATTTAACATCGGATTATCTTTCAAAGTTACAACCAAGTTAATATCCTCTAACAAGCCCTTAATATTATTATTGGCGTAATAATCCAAACTTCTCTAATGAATATTTTTATATGATACTTACTTTAATAGACTGCTAAGAGGAATAAACATTACGTCACTATCTACGGCACACGCATAGTAAAAAAGAAATCGCTACAAACATCTATCCTAGGTTTGTTTAGGATAATAATAATCTTTATTCACATAACAGTAATCTTCATTTACATAAAATAGTTAAACATAATAACCAGATGGACAGGCAGCAGCGTCCCTTCTGTGGAACAGTAGTCATACTGTGCTTACCAACCCGCCTGCCAAGCATGGTGAGTACTGGCAAATTCCACCCAAAATTACAACAATTGTAAAAATCTATGGAAAATATTATGTTATGTTGTTATATTATGTTCAGCAGTGGACGCCTTTGGCTGGTGTGATGATGGTAAGTTAAATATTATAATAAAGTAAGTAGGTACACGTTAATTCCGCATTGACAAGACGAATTAATGTTTAATGATCTATATTATAATAAAATACTTTTAAACGGATTCTATCGCGTATATTTTAGATTTTTGTTTTTCTACTCGTATAATTATAATAATATAATGATGATAAGCACCTCATCAGCAGCTTATTTAATATAATAAAATTTATAATATAAAAATCTGTCGGACAACAGAGAAATCATTCATAAATCATAAGATTAAATAAAGCGTAAGTAAATAAACAATAAAAAAATATCTATCAAATCGATGACTTGTTTAACAATATCAACCATTATCTTTTGATTGTCACGCTCTTCCTCGTGAATGTCAAATAAATTGTAAAAAACAATGTAGTCACGGTTGTACTACATTTAGGCACCTCTATGTTTATAATTCTAACAGTGTTTAAGTACAAATTTGCTAATCCTAATCGGGTGATTGGGACAGTAACATTTTGGAAAATAATTATCATGATAAATCTCCACAATTCTCGAATATTAATTATAATCAAACCAGGCCTAGTCGCCTGGTATACAAGGAAAACATATTTATTTTAATGACAGAAATTAACAGTAAATATCATGTCTTATCTAAAGCTTTTTTTCTATTATAAAGCTTTATTTTCTGAGAGGTATTTCCGTCTCTTACGCATAGCATGTTTAATTTGAATGTTTTAGGTTGAAATTAAGATTAGCAACGTAGAGCGTGCGAATGACATAAAACTCTTTTTCACCAGCCTCTTCTGATATTAAGAGCAAAAATAAATATATGAACAGCTGATACGCTTTCATTTTAGCACGAGAATAATGTAAAATGTACTGTGCGATCGGTTTCTATTTATAAACAACACAATTTTTACGACAATCTATACCGAGATGGAGTATTTCACATACCACACTGAATTCTAATCCTGCATAAGCGAGAGTCTCTCCGTTTAAATTTTTTTTTATGAGATATATTACCGTGGTTATTGTGGGTAAAGTCATCAACTAAGAACATTATGTTGGGTTTCGCTTAAAGCCTTTCTTTCCTAGAACCCATCCTCTCTTGATCTCGATTTTGAATGATGGATGAGTCTAACCAGATGCGTCTAAATATCAGAACTTTTGTCTTATTGCAAGAGGTTCCACCGTGTGTGGGTCCTCGGGGTCTCGGACGCGCTGAATGGAAGCCTACGTGCTCATACCCAGCGACCCCCGAGAAGACGACAGCGTGCACGTGGTCACATGCCGCCGTGTGCGCTGCACAACGCACAGCGAGGTTTGGGGAGATCCTTTACAATCCTCCCTTTTTATTGGTTTCCAGTGGTTCTACATAAACTTCCGGTACTCCGGACTCCTACCAGCTAAAACCACTGGAGCTCACCCGAAGGGGGGCTCCAGGACCTCGTGAGATTACACTGGAGCCACCCATTGGTGCCATGCCTTTAGGCACATCTCGGAGGGGATGACTGTAAAGCGGTCACCCCCTCTAGCGTAGGACACACGGCTGTTGCCGCCCCCCAAGCACTTCTCGGGGAGGATTATAAAGGATCCCCCCAAATCCCGCAGTGCGCTGCGCTGCGCACACGGTGGAACCGTCTTCTCGCGAAAGCCAACCAAAATGTACCGAAAATGTTTCGTGAGGCTATTGAAATTTAAAAACATCCTGATTTTAATAGAGAAGACGGTGGACAGGTACTAAAATGTGGTGGTAATAAAAAGTCCCAAACAACATACACATATATATATATAACAATACACTCAAATTACTGCGTGCATCGAAACAATTTCTGGTTATAATTGGACGGTAGATAAAATAACTTTTAAAATCTGTAATGACGTCTGTCACCTTGGTAATTTTGCGACCAGGAACGCTCAGTGTGAACCAGAAGTTAAAATTTGCATCTGTGCATCTTTTACATATATCATATTGGTCTGATTCATTCATCGCAATCTGGTTTTTTATGATTTTATTATTGATATATTGTTTTTTCCGTACAATTATACCTATCCTTTACATTGGTAGAATCATCGTCAAAACGATAAAATTGGAATTGAAACGCTGCAGTGTACGAAAATTCAAAGATTTTTTTTTAAATGTACGCGCCTTTAAAAATGTTTTATTATAATAATCAAATTAAATCTGTTTCGCATTTTTTTTTTAATAAACAGTAGTGAATTAGTAGTTTCGGTGTGACTTTACTTGAAGCTCGTGTTTCTTTGTTCATCTCTCTATATCTATATTTATAATGTATAAAGAGTTCAAACAAAGAGAATAATTTCCACGCTCATAGATTAACCAGGATACCAGTAATTTACATTATAAATGTTTAATCTTGACGAGTTCTACGTAGAGCAAACGCGCGCGTCTACTTAATTTCTCATTTATGTCGTAAAGTTTTTTTTTCCCTCGTATCATTGAATGGCAAAGGAAGCGTCTTTGACGTCGACTCTCTTCCTATTGTCAGCACGTACCTTTGTTTAGTAGTGGTGGCGTATTGTACTAGCTCCATACTGCATCGATATCGTACCTGCATATGCCTATCATGTTAACCTACTTTGTGATAAAAGTCTGACGTTATTGCACTCGAACGATGGAGGGTTTTGGATAGAGTGGGTGGCGTTGGAAGCTCGACAGATTTTGGCCGCATTACGCGTGACATTAACAAACAACTGCTTTGTGTTGTGTTAACATAGTCGTCACTTCAATGTTCTTATATTGTACTTGCACGTAATAAACACCTATTTGACTATCAACTGATATGTATTGCGATTATTTATTATCCTTTCTCGATACCGTTAATAGCATATTTTTAAAGGATCCGATGGAATACACAGTACGTTTTCTTCTTTTTACTGGTTTAATAACGATGCGAACGTTTTGCGTTTCAGCCGATGGCATGACCTATTCGTTTGGCGTGTTCTATGCAGAGTTCCTGACCTACTTTGAAGAGGGCAAAGGCAAGACCGCTTGGATCGTCTCTACGCTCATAGGGGTCACACTCAGTTCGGGTAAGTAATCAATTTAATACAACACAATTCTGGCTTGGAACCGACAACTTGGCTGGTAATGATGCCATTTAACGGAGTGCGTGTAGACACGGAACTCAACCGTGCCCAAACGATAAATTACAGACGCAATCCTAAAATATTATTTAGGATATCTGTACTGTTTGATTTGGCAAACTGAATTCTGAAAGTATATATCTATCTATATGCACTATAACGCATTTTCTTTTGTGATAGGGTAATATGAGGTTGTTAAATTCCAGTTTTTTTACCAACTCAACTACTTTTAATTGTAGTATTATATACAAAATAATAAGATCGGTAACAGATGAATAATATTTTGTAATGATTCAACAGACAAACGTACTTTGAACACATGCACAACATACTGATAACAAAACAACAAACACGAAATAAACCAACGCTGTGTTTATTTGAATGAATAAATGACCTTAACAAAATAAAAACCAAAAGTAAGAGTTTTAAGTTAGTATTCGATTTCAAAACCTGACAAAGGCCTAAATCAAACTTGAATAGGTTAAGTTAGAAGTCTAACAAAAACCTTAAAATCGAAGGTAATTTGTTTAACGTTTATAAGATTTATAATATTCCAGGTCCAATATCAAGTTCTTTCGTGAACCGGTGGGGATGTCGCGCAGTGACGGTGGCAGGCGCGCTCTTGGCGGCGGTTTGCGTAATGCTGTCGGCGTTCGCGGGCAACGTCCCCACTCTGATCGTCACGATCGGGATCGGGGCTGGTTTCGGCTTTGGCCTCATCTACCTACCCGCCATCGTCAGCGTCACAGTATGGTTCGAACGCTACAGAAGTCTTGCCACTGGTAAATATCTTTCCCGAAAGTACATGATATAAATGTAATTATTATAATGTTTAAAATAATATATCTACAGGGAAACAACATTTTACAATGAAAGAATTCATTTCAGGTATCGCAGTCTGCGGATCAGGACTTGGGACATTTTTGTTTGCTCCAATCACATCATTTTTAATTGAAAATTACGGTTGGCGCGGTGCTATAGCTATCATCGGTGCCTTAATACTAAACTGTGTGCCATTAGGCCTTATATTTAAACCCGTTCCTGAACCCCCGCGAACACCATTCACAGAGCCTATGCTACCCAAACATAATAAGTCTCCATTAAAAAGATCACAAAGTACTGAACACGTCATCAGAGCTAATGGAAAAATAGACGAAAATGATGTTGCAAGGTTAACTCTTTCCCAGCCTGCCTTAAATAAGCCACATGAACAGAGACCACCGCAATCGCGTCACGGGAGTGGGATCATGCAAAGGCCAGATGTTTTATACCAAGGAAGCATGACTAGTCTTGCCAGATTTAGATCGATATCTCCTGAAAGAGCATTCGAATTGAAAGAAGAGCCCGAAGTGCGATGCGGCTGGTTACCTTGTTCAACAGAATTCAAGGCAGCGCTCGCAGAAATGCTAGATATCTCACTCCTTGTGGACCCTATTTTTATTTTGTTTGCCATATCAAACTTTTTAACAAGTATCGGCTTTTATATCCCCTATGTCTATACAGTATCAATGAGCGATGAACTAGGGATCGAGAACTCACCGTACTTAATTTCGATAATAGGGGCATCAAACCTGGTGGGGAGAATTATTCTTGGTTACATAAGTGATAAGCCGTGGGTAAACCGCTTGTTGGCTTATAATTTGTGCCTTACTATCGCTGGTATTGGTGAGTATATAACTATATGATGTTATAATAACCATAGAGTAATTTATATTGCGATGATTATAAAAGATTATTTTTAGCATAATATCCAAAGCCAAGACACCCATAAAACATTCATTATAAAGAGTCTTCTTCATGTCAGCCAAAGGATATCGGCTGCTGAACAAAGGCCTCCCCCATATTTATGTGTCGACCTTGAAATACTTTTTACTTACTTTTGGAATAAAATAGGTAAAACATGGTTTAAGAATTGCATGCAATCGATTCTTTTACTGATTCTGAAGAAACAAATTTTTCGTATATAATTTAACCTTCCGCATACAATCTTGTCGATATTAATATAATCGTCGCTTGGCAAGCGGGTTGATGGCGGCTGCTATTCCACAGAAGAGACTACTGCCCATCCCTCTGCTTTATAGTCCCTTAGTCGCCTTTTAAAACTTCCACAGGAGATGAGTGCTATATTCTTAATCCGGACAACACACGTATCAGAAAGTATATAATTATGGCAACGAGTGAAAACTGCTGGGCCAACACGAAATTATAATTGTATACTGGGTTAATCGGTGCACTATGCCGAATGGGTGTAATACTATGGGTGGTAATGGGCAACTTTTGTTCTACGATACGAAGTCAATAGTTACAGAGTTATAGCTATTCATGAAAAATAATACTAAAAAAGGTACAGGAACTTTCGATCTTCAAGTAGTAACATAATGATTGTGATATTGCCGCTGCGTGTACCTCGACTCTACTTACACATAGTATACGAGACTATAAATACCAGAGATAAAAAGAACATCGTTTTTTAACATATAAATACGTTGACCCAACCCTATCATCAGCTGCATCTTACAATTAACGTCATATTTGGGTTCACAGACCTACTTTCCGACAAAGGATTATTTCTGAATATAAATAATAAATCAAGCCCGCTATCTTTGACTACAATTTGATGAAATGGATTATTTTTTAAACTTTTTATGAAATGAGGCATTTACTGTGAAACAGTCATTCATTCATTCCATGACATTTTAAATTGGTCGTGGCTTAGTACACCATTTCTGACTAACCCTGTATAACACAATATATTATTTTATTAAATTAATAGACATATTGTTTTATTTCAGGTACGGTCATGGCAACTGTCTGCTGGGAGTTTTGGGGTCTGGCTTTATACGCTACGATTTTTGGGTTTACGATCGGCGCCTATGTAGGCTTGACTTCAGTCGTCCTTGTCGATCTTCTAGGTATCGAGAAGCTCACTAACGCATTTGGGCTCCTGTTACTATTCCAAGGAATTGCTTCTCTTATAGGGCCACCATTTGCAGGTAAACTATTTAGCACATAGCACATAAGATGTAATAGTATGATTCCGACGATTTAAAAATAACATTTCATTTGTTTTTTTTTACTGCAGGCTGGTTATACGACACGCTCCATTCGTATTTGCCAGCATTTTACGTAGCGGGCGGTACGATATCGCTAAGTGGAATAATTTTGTTCCTAATCCCTGTGATCGAGAGGCGACAAAAGAGGCGGTGGGATGAGAACACCGCGATGGAAGAGATATAGCAGGAAGAGTTCAGAGGGTTGCGGCGCGAGTACCCAGTGATCGTGCTAAACAGCCCCTCCACGCCGTCCTCCGCCGGCTCCACTGAGGACACCTACAGCAACAGGGTATACAAAACTACAATAATAGAAGAGAAAAATAATTTTTATGTAAATGATAATGTAGATAGTTGTGACTTTGTAAATATCAATGCGATGGATGAATGCGACGAACGTTTCGATAAAAACAATCCAACCCATTCCAGAGGAAATGTTGTGACTGCGTGTGAGATTTATGAATAAATAGTGTTAAGAAAACAGGTGCAATATAAATCTTTACTTTTGTCATTGTATCGATTTGATTTAATAACGTGCCGATGGCTATAGGTACGTTTCCTATGAAGTGCAACCATTCGTTTAATTAGTTTTAAGTAGTAACATGTTCAATGATAAATATATATTTAATACCTACATATTATTACATTAGGAATACAAAAAAAATAGTGATCCCAATTGTGATGGAGAGCGATATGTAAATAAATTGGTAGTAATTTGCAGCTATCAGTGGAAAATTGGAATTTAATTAAATATTTCTTGAGGACTGTTGACTAGTCGTGAAGTATCGTGTGCGTGTAACTTTACTCTTAAAATGGCCTTACTGTGGACCAATCGTGGATAGAACGTGGTGACATCAAAACTACCTAGTACAGGCATATTGTGCTTTTTATTAATTTAGAAATAAACACTCAACTACGTAAAACGACAGCTATTTAGTGTTCTTGGTAAGCTACTTGTATTTTTCTCTGTAAGAGCAAACGCGCAATGATGCAGCCAGCCGCATGCAGCCAATAAAAACGTATATTTAGAAACGTATGTAGCGACACGCACTGAAATACTGCAGTGCGGATTAAAATTAAGTTTTCATTGGCCGCATATGACCAACCGGGTCGTGGCCCATCAGTGCGCGTTTGCTCTAACTAGTGATATTTTTCCACGTTGTGTTCAGTAGTATAATTTGTTTAGGACTAAGTTGAATTCAGTTTGTTCCTTCACTATACATTTAATGTACATTTCGACTGAATAGGTAACCATACAATGTATCATAATATGTGACTGGACTGCACTGATATTCTTCGTACAAATCTTTTCTCTTTGTATTATATTATTGGCAAACTTATAATCGTATTTAATGCGGTTTCATACATTATTTAACGTTACTATTATGTAAACTATACATAATTATCTAATATATGATATATCAAATAATATCTCTGACTTTTATATTTAAATCCATAACACCAACTGTATAAAAATATATAAAGTAAACCTTTGTGGGGACTAGAGACTTCATTACAATTTGTAAAATACATGTTTAGTTTTTTAGTCATAACGGAGCTTTCGTTATATAGTATATATAAATAAGCAAGTCTTATAAATAGAAACATTGTTTTATTTATGTTGTTTATTTTATATAATAATAATAATCACTATATTCATCATTTCGGCCGAATGAAGTCCACTGCTGGACACAGGCCTCCCCCAAAGATTATCACAACGCCTGATATGGCTGTGTTGTGGGCTCATTGGGGGGTTTTGCCATAATCGCCACGCTTGGCAGACGGGTTGGCGATCGCAGTTGAGTTGTTAATGTAATCGAAGGACGCTGCTGCCCATCCTCCGGATAATCCCTTAGTCGACTTTTACGACACCCACGGGAAGAGATGGGGTGGTGGTATTCTGAGCCGGCACCACACGGCATCACTATATTGATAATAGCTAATACAAAACCAGATTGGAAGCCTCTGAGTCCCGCTACGTAAAAACCTATATGTCAGCATTTTCTTCCATTTTGTTAGTCAAAATTATATACAATGTACATCAATGATATATAATGTCAATTTATTTACAGAGTCTGTTTTAATTAGACATAAAAGAATACTAAAAACATTCATTTAATGTTTAAGTTTGAGAAGGCGAGCGAATGAAGGTCCGAGTATTTGTGTCTGTGTGCGTGTGTGTTGGGGGGTACAATAATGTTCGTATGATTGTCTGATTGTCTGTTGTTTTATTTTGTATACAGGATGTCCAGTAAATAGCACGATCTACTGCAGGGGGTGAGACCTTGGGTCAATACCTACCAAAAAAACACAATATATGTTCAGCAAAATCTTACGGATTTACAGTAGTACAAAATTTTCCGAAATATCGAAATATCTCTTTCTTGGCACAGATTTTTAAGCCTCTCGTAATGAAAAATTCCTTTTCTAGTTTTTTTTTACCTTAAATTATTTGTGAATAGTTAGTTTACTCATTGATAAGTCTTTATTCTATTAAAAACTAAAATGTTTTCAAGAAATACAATTTTTATTTAAATTTTCACAGTACAATTTTCTTATCGCTTAACTTTAACCTACAGTGTGAAAAAAAAAATCCGTAAGATTTTGCTGAACATATATTGTGTTTTTTTGGTAGGTATTGACCCAAGCTCTCACCACCTGCAGTATGTCGTGCTATTTACTGGACAACCTGTATATCCGTTATACTTGAGTAATTTTTCAGTTTCCTCATAATTTTGTATGAAAAGCCAATTCCTAATCTTAAATTGAGCATCGTGAAGTAAAATTTTAGGTTTTTATTAAGTTTGTTATAAAGATGTACTGAAAGAAAACCTCTATGACGAGCATTAGCATGCGGTACGACATCTTACGGGATCAATAATACTCGTAATGGTACGTTTGTTGCGTAATTTATTTAGGTCATAAGGGGATAAGACATGTTCTTTAGTTATGACATGATAAATAAAAAGCTGCCTTATTATAAGCACTTTAGATAAATGATAGAGCGTTCTGATTGGGTATCTATGAGGTTTAAAACCTGTGCTCTTTCTAGGTCAATTATGTGAGAAGGTTTGAATGCGCCTCCCCATATCTCGATGCAGTAACCAACAACAGATTGAACCAGCGCATAATAAACAGTACGGAGAAGCTCGATGTCATTCACATGCCTGAGGTTTTTTAAAACCCATGTCAGTTTTCTAACACGTGACGCAATCATGTCAATATGTACGAGTAGTTGCCACTTTCTCGTCTAAGAGTACCCCAAGATACTTAAACGTAGGAATTTTACAAATGCTTTGATATGCATTATTTTTAACTGACTTCAAAAAGGAGATTCTCAATTCGACGCGTTTTTTTAAGCCTGTTCTCCGGTCACTACCAGATTTGATGACCGATTTGAGCAATGCTTTATGTAATAGGTGCAGAATGATTTCGCATTGGTCGCATAGAAATTTCACTACATTTGATTCAGTAGTTTTTTGACCAGCTTCAATATAACAGGTTTAATTTGACTGTGCATATCTAGATAATGTCTTGATAGTTTCCATTCCTCTGAGAGTAGAGAACCGATTTGAGTCATCCAAGTTTTTAGTGTTAAATACTCTCGAATTGGTTTCATATAAATATCATAAAGTTTGGTGTATTTCTTATGACATCAGTTCTGTCATCCATGAGTTGTGACTGTCTATCAACTTAGATAAGTAGGTATCTCGGGTAAATTGGAAAAAGTTCTTACATTTATTTACACTAAAAAGATACAAATAAAACTTTTTAAACAAAAACAATACCGACTTGCGTTGGGCTACCAGCACTCCGTTGCCCAAGCTAGGCACTCCTCCAACGTGTGCTGCGCCGTTTCCTTCGGGCAGTCTCCGCAGTGATGGCAACCGGGCGTCACTTCCCGTATCACCCAGGGTTCGAGAGTCCCTGCGTCATCTAGAAGGTGAGGGCGCCATGCCACCTCTCCAGCCATTTCTCTATAGCGGGTTAACTTATCGCCGCTATCGCAGCGTGTCATGCAGTGGGCTGCGCCAGTCGTTCCTTGCACTCCACCACCAGGATTCGCTGAAGCTCAGACCGTCGTACCCCGATCTCACGAGGTACTGGCCGTTCGCCCCGACCTAGCGGTTCCCCGCGCCACTGATATAGCTACACGAGGGCTCTCGCTTTCAGATTCTAAGGCAAGATAATCCAGCAAGGAGGCGGGCCACCTCATAGGAGACCGTGCGGTATCCCCATATTACCCTAAGGGCCATCGCTCGCTGCGGCTTTCGCAATTGGAAAGAACATTTCCTTGTTCAATGAAGAACCAGTATTTTACTCGGGTAAAATCTATAAAATATAAAACATATGCGGAAATTGTAATGTAAACAATTTCGAGGGTCGCTGTCAACTGGCCTTAATAGTTAAAACATAACTGCCTCAGTTTTTAATAAAATGTTAGATTTTTGCCCACCATTGAATTCAAAATATTACATCACCCAACTTTAACCGACTGTACTGTACAAAAAATTTACTTACACTATTTTGGCAAGCCACTTTAAAAGATGGCGCGTTTAGTGTGGATTCCAATATGGTATGACACTTAACTAATTGCTACTTCTTAAATGAGGATTTGGGTAGTTTATTTTAGTATCTTTATAATTTGAAAATTACATGACCAAGTTTCTTTTTCATATTTTTCAAATAACTGTCACGACTTGGCTCGTTTCCGGCTCGACGTTGATTTCTGGGACACCATTTACCTATATGTTAAGCGACGCCACGATGCGGTCGACGTAGGTGCATGCTTGACTAAAAGAAACATGTTCACTCGTGACTTGAAGATTCCCAGGTTATAACGGTCTGGAAACACAGACTTTGTCTTATTCATGAAGTCAAGATTAGACTTAATTGGCTCCATCATCGAACCAACCTTCACGGCAAATTAAATTTTCCACCTCGCATTTACTGTGCGTGTAGACGTCACAATCACACAACGCCTAGGAGCAAACTTAAGTTCGCATAAAGGTTTATCATTACTGGGGATACGTAGATATATTATTATAACTAGTACTGGATCTTCAGAGCGAGAGAAAACCTGTACTTTTCCATAGTGCCGTATAACGTAACCATACCAGCATCTAATAAAATTTGACATTTTGCAGCGCAAGCGATCGTCAACCAGAAACATTGCCATGGCGGAGAGCGCAGGCGCAACCTGAAGCAACAACGTACCTAACTATTAGTGTTCCCCATTCGGCTGCATAAATATCAATTTCCTATTGTTTAGATCCATAAATTTACTTGTCATATTCATCATTTGGCATAACGTTTATACGGAATAACTTAACAGGTATATTTTTTTTTCCATAATTGCTATTGCCGTAATTGTTTACAGTCCTATAATTGTCATGATATAGGTTTTACAAATAACGATATTTCCACATAACGTTTCTCAGCATAAAAACGTATGCTCTAATATATAAATCATGGCATCGCCTGCCGCATCTTAACCTACTGGTCAGTATTTGGCTCAAATTCTTTAGTCTTTACTTACATTGTATCCGTTATGTTTGGCAGGTTCACAACACTAAAAATAAATACAGAATTAGGACCTAAAAGTGTCCAACTATGCGTTTCGTATTTTAGAGAAATTAGACGTTTATTAGACGTTTTAATAATAAGACTAGAGAGACTTTTACATTTATTTAGCGACTTCAAAAAGGAGAAAGTTATCTATTGAATGCGTGTTAATTTTTTATGTACACCGATTACTCCGAAGTCTGTAAACCGATTTGGGCAATTCCTTTTTTAATAGATGCGGAATGCTTTCAAATTGTCACATATATAAACTCCATTACATTTGATCGAGTAGTTATTTAGCCAGCTTCAAATAACAGGTTTAGTTTGACTGCGCTTATCTAGATGATGTCTTAATAATTCACCGATTCCTCCGAAATTCGAGAACCGATTTGAACTATTCTTATTTAATTATGCGTTAAATACTCTCGAATTTTTTTCGTATAAATTTCTTATGTAGCTCTGTCATCCGTAAGTTGTAACTATCTACGAACTTAGATAAGAAGGTGTCTCGGGTTGGTTACGATTTAAACTGATACCTAACTTAGAAAAAGTTCTTACCTTTATTAACACTAAAAAGAAATAAATAAAACTTTTAGAACAATAGAAAGAATTGTAGGGGCACCCATGTATAGGGCATTATAGGGAGTTTGAAAGTGGCGCTAGTGACGGAAAAGGTAAGTTGGTATGGGCATGTGATGAGGAGGATGAAACGTGTGTGTAGTGTGACTTAGAAAGTGATGAATATGAATGTTGATGGATGGAGAGGGATAATGCTAGACCAAAGAAAATATGGATGGATTTTGTGAGGGTATGAAGGAAAAGGGATTAAATGATCAGATTAAACGGCTTATAGGGCAGAATTAAGAAAAAAAAACATAATGCGCCGACCCCGAGTAACTTGGAACCAGGGCATAAAGATGATGAGTCTCTTATGCCCTGTTATTTCCTCATCTACCGTGCCCTTCTAACCAAAACATTCTATTGTATTCTATACTGGCTTTCACGGGTTTAGCATCAGCAGAACGCACTTAACCCCTATTGGGTCCATTGCGCTGCCCAAAGCCCTGCACTACTACTCCGCTGGTAAATCAAGAAGTTCCTGTAGTTACTTCGCAATCACATCTGCCTGGAGCCACGCAAAGTCATCAGGTGATGGATAAGCCATTCATAGACCATTTGCCGTACATCTTCCCGGAGCGTCACACCTGCACAAGATGTGCAGCATTGACTCTTGATTGTACATACATAATCTGCATGTATTCGTCGTACTAAGCTTCATCCTATGTATCGAGCAAGATCTCTTTCTGCCAGCAGGAGTGTCGGCTATGTTGGCAGAGCAAGAAAATTGGAGAACTGTGATCTCCTTCTGCGAGAGCGTCGTGCTGCAGAAGGAGACTGCAGAGCAGTGTCGGGAGAGGGTCAACCCCGCACAAAGAAGGACGAGACGGCGTCGGGATAACATCCGCCCTGCCGCCCAGGTCCAACAGGCCTGAACCCATGCCATCGCGGTATGACATGCTTCAGGGGTCATGGATGCACAGATTGGGGAGTTTGCGTGCTAATACCAAGTGACCCCCAGGAAGATGGTAGCACGCTAACGTGCTGCCGTGTGCGCAGTACAGCGCACAGCAAGGCATGGGGCGATCCTTTACAATCCTCCCCCAGGAAGTGGCTGAGGGGTGACCTTTTGACAGTCACCTTCCCTATGCTAGAAGGGGTGTCCGCTTCACAGTCATCCTCTCCGAGATGTGCCTATAGGCGTGGACATTCATGAACTTCCTTCGCCCCGGCGAAGGGCGCCGGGGTATGCCGGACTCCTACCGGCTAAAACCACTGGAGCGGTCATCTTCGGCACCTAAGGGAGGCTCCAGGTCCTCGTATGATCACACTAAAGCCGCAACAGCGTGGCACCAGTAACCACGCCCAGAGGCACATCACGGAGAGGGTGACTGTAAAGCGGTCACCTCCCCGGGGGGATTCTAAAGGATCCCCCAAAGCGTCCCATGGCAGCGCGTAACCACATGCATGCTACCGTCCTCTCTTGGGTCGCTCGGTGTGGGCACGCAGATTCCCCAATCTACGCACCCGCGAACCCAGAGGTCCCCCGCCTTATAGCAACGGCAGGGGGTTTCAGGCTATGGGAATTAGGCGCCAGGGCGGTTGTTACCCCGGCGCCGTCTCCTTCTTCTTCGAGCGGGATCGGCCCTCTCCCGATCCCGCTAAATTAATATATGACCTATAAAGAACATTAATATAATAATTTGTGAGTTTATGGAATGTTATTGACAAATGACAAATCAACTAATTTAATTTATATATTTTCGTTGTTAATAATAATGCATATTTTGACAAATTAAAGTATGTCGCGATATACGCGATTTTATCCGTTTAAAATTGTTTTATTATAATGTGTAATAATCGCGAAAATCTAAGACATTACTAAATTAAATTATTTTTATAAAATTATTCTCATTATTGACAATTGACATTCTTTCCGTGACATTCATGGCTTCTAACGTTAATATCTTATTATTATTAAATTATTATTATTATTTTAACATTGGCATTCCTTTAAATACCTGTGACATGTTTAATTCTTAATTTATTAATGGTTTTGCTAACGTATTGCACGCCATTGAGTTGATGGAATGTATGATCTATTCTTTTGTTAACATCTCTGTGTATTACATTCTTGCAATAATAAATGATTACTGAGACTGCGATGCTAATATTGAAACATTAAACGCGAGCGCAGTGCGCACATGTTAGTGTGTTATTTTTTAAAGGAGAAGCGCTTCATATTTATTTGGCAGACGCCGTCATGTATGTAACGTGAGTCACAGTTAGACGAGCGTCTCGTCAGTTCTGAACTATTTCACAATTACGTCACTCTTCACAGCTTACACAACATTTGATTCTTACGCACTAACTATTTAATAACTAGGTAAACAGGTTACACAACTTCATAATAATTGCGACTGTTCCACACAAGTGGCGGCGTAAATCAAGTGGGGCCAAGCGGTAATAATTTAGGGCCACTAATGTCAAGTTTGGAATAAAAGTTGCAAAACGCGTAATTCGGGGCCCTATGATATCCTGGGGGGGACGCGGCCGCTTACCGTTAAATCTTCACTTCATAAAATTTGTGAAATTTTAGGGAACATATCGCGACTTGACACTCGATGACCGGGGAAACACTCCGCAGACCATCTCGCCGCAGTGTGATCGCTCTGCCGGATAGCCGGTTTACTAAAGGTGCTGCGCGCAAAGCACTTTTTACTTTGACATCCACATGTCGAGTGGATCGGAGGGCATACCTTTTTTATTTATTCGGTGGAAATACATAATGTACTTCCTTTCCTTCGCCCTGGGAAAGGGCGAAGAGGCATTCCGGGTTCCTACTGACTAAAACCACTGAAGTGGTCATCTTCGGCACTGAAAGAATGCTCCACTCGAATAATCTCCATCTAGATCTAGAGGGAGGGCATGCCTGGCTAACGACGTATGCTCCGGTTTTAACGTACCTATTCCGGCACTCGAACTCTACCGCTGCAGTCCGGTCATGAAAGTCTACAATGTATCCGATCATCTTTAAGAAAGATGACCGCTCAGTACCCGTCCAACTACAGGCCTATTATCATTACCTCATTATTTCAAATTAATAGATACTGTCTTCAACCAACTGATAAGCAACTGCTAAAATATTTTCCATATTTTTTAATAGCGTATTTGCTACAGTGGAAATGGAAATGGAAAGTGAGGGCGAGGCCCTGGCTGTTAGCTTGGATATAGCGAAGGCCTTCGATCAGGTTTAGCACAAAGCGCTTCTTTCAAAATTTCCTACGTACGGACTTCCCGAGAAATTATGGTCGTGGTTGGCGCGCTTCCTTATGTATTCATTAAGGTCGTGGTCAATAGTTCATGCTCGGACTCGATACCTGTAAATACTAGTATTTCGCAAGGCTGTATGTTATCTCCAATACTGTTCATTTTGTATGTAAATTATATGCTACGAATAAGTGGCGTTCACCGCTATGCAGATGACAGCACTGAACATGCATTTAACTCGGGGCAATCTAATCTGTCGCGTCGATACGTCAAATAGGGCCGGAAATTACTTGTGCCTCAACTCGAGACCTTTAGATCGACTCTCAGAATAGGGCGGACTAAACCTAGACTCCAGTAGTACTAGTCCTAGTCTAGTACTTCAACCCCAAAAACGCACACTTCTTGCGCGTTCACCGCATTAAAAACCGTTCGTCATGACACCTCGTTTGGAAGGTGTTCCTCTTACAACCACGCCGAACATTGGATTCCTGGGCGTCGACATATCGAGTGACGTTCAGTTCCACGGTTACTTGCAAGGCAAAGCCAAACTTGCTTCAAAACAACCGTATAAGGCACAAGTACAGCCGCATGGCCGGAGGATGGGCAGCAGCGTCCTTCGAGTACATTAACAACTCAACTGCGATCGCCAACCCGCATGCCAAGCGTGGCGATTATGGCAAAACCCCCCAATGAGCCCACATCACATCCATGTCGGTCGTTGTGGTGATCTTTGGGGAGGCCTGTGTCCAGCAGTGGACTTCATTCGGCCGTTAGATTAGACAGCCGCATATAGAATACTGCTCTTACCTCAGAGCTCGCGCACCCCAATACCTATTCTTTTCACCCGACCGTACTCAGCGTCGAGCTGCTCGGGTCATCGGTGACCCCGCGCTTTCCAATCGCCTCGATCTTTTGCGTTGCGAACAGACGTTGCGTGTTTTTTTTTGGTACAAGCCCGCCAAACATTCGCAACCACTGTAAGCCAGGATCTACAATGGCGATCACCGGAAAGAACACCGATCAATGAAGCTCAGTGTGTCCTAGAGAAATCAGTTACTGTCGTGAAACCCGCAACGAAATTATTCAGAAAAGAAAAAGGGGGAAAAGGAAAGAATATACGTTGCACTTGCCTCCGTAACAAGCAGTAGACAGCCATAAAACTATATACCATAGGCACAATAATTGGGAGTTTACAACTGGAGTAAGCCCAGTTGCTAAGCACCACGGGTACAAAAAATGTTTTTATTATTTAATAAATGTTTATTTTATTTTTTTATTTACGGGTCCTATGTCGTGAGCTATTATGACTGATTCCAATAGTAGGTATGGGTATAACGTTGCGTGTCTGTGCATATTCTACCGCATATAAGAGGTGTGCCAAGGAACTATTTAACATGCTTCCAGCCGCTGATTTCTACCATCGCACTACTAACCTCAAATCAACATTCCATCCTCATCACCTTGTTGGCTGGCGGTCTAGCACTGTACGATTTACTCAACTTAATGGCCCGAACGATGAAAATGTTGAACCAGCTGCCATCAACGGTATTCCCGACACATACGACATGGAGGCCTTCAAGAAAAGAGTTAGGTCGGCAACTCATCTGTGTATCCTCTGACGTTGCAGATATTCATAGAAGGCGGTGATTGCTTACTTCGAAGTGACCCTCATGCTCGTTTGCCAGCTAAGTAATAAAAATACCTTCGAACTCACCCAGTGAATCCACATAAACCACATGATGCAAACAGCTGAAGGTATAGGAAAAAAGTCTGTTAGCATCAGGTGAGACAGCACTACACTTCCTTTGATCAATGCGATGGGTGTCCAGCATAATATATTCACCAGCATTGTTACGGTTACACTCTGAAATAATAAATATAAATGCTTTTTTTATATTAGGTACTGTGTAGGTTAGTGTGGCACCAACGGGTGGCTCTAGTATGATCATACGAGGACCTGGTGGCAAACCAACCAAAAAAAATTCAATCCCTGACTTCTGTTTGAATAATATGTATATTATAGTGTGTCATAGCTATCTTTGCATAGAAATTGTGAGCAAAGGACATAAAATCCAGGCCAAATAAACTAACAAAAAGAGAAAAACGCTCCTAAATTAAATTGCCCACGTATGACGTTTTGCTTTAAAACAATGAAATATTCTAAAAATACAATATAGTAATCAGCCGTAAACCTAAACAACACGAAATACTGTTTTATTCACTGCACTGCCTGTGAAAGGTCATGGACTATTTTCTCTTCCCCTGTATTGCTATTCTACTTTCTGTATTTTATCTTCTTTCTTTCTCTTACTTCTTCTTTTTCTTCTTTCTTTTCTTTTTCACTTCTCGTGTATAGCGGGTACAGTTTACAGGCATAAGTCTTCATAATTTCAGCTGGTAAACGTTTACTGAACATAGGTCTCCCACAAAGATCGCCACAACGACCGGTAAGGTTGTGTTGTAGGCTTACTGGGTGGTTTTGTTATAATCACCATGCTTGGCAGGCGGCACTACGATCGCCAGAGTTGAGTGGTACATGGTGAAGAATGCTGCTGCCTTTCCTCTAGCTAATACCATAATCGCCTTTTAAGACACCCACGGAATGAAATACGCTGATCCTATTCTTAGCCGGCTCCACACGATATAACATTAATCTTACATAGGTATACACTCAGACCCAAAATAACTTCCTACAAATATTTGTTCCGTGCTAAAATCGAACCACATACGTAGCGCAGTAAATACAGTTGCTGAGCCACTACCCCAACTACATTATTTACATACCGACTTCCCGATATTTTTAAGGACCTACCCGAGTAAAATATTAATAATGGTTTTTCATTGGGCAAGGAAATGTTATTTCCAATACACGAGCCCATATAATCATCGTCACCCTGAAATATGTATATTATAGTCTGGCAAAGCTATCTTTGCATAGAAATTATGGCCAAAGGACTTAGAATCCAGGCCAACTAAACTTTAATAAAAATGCAATTTGCAATGAGAATGCAGAGTTAGCTTTCACAGACTTAGCAAGTCAGTACAGACCAGGCAAAGGTAACTCTGCATTGGAATAATAAGAATACCGCACATATTTTTTTAGTTAATGTTGCGTGTTGCTGTATTTCTATACAGAGTTAGCTTTGTCAGACTCTATTCGTTTATTGATAACTTACGATGATCAAAGAATATTTATACAAAGATTTCATTTCAATGAAAATACTTGACCCTAGTAAAACAATTTTACAGTTACGGAAACTGTTAGATTCCATTATAAATAATAAAAGTTGTATTACTGTTCATAGCTCGTGTCAGTCTAAAATAGTTTGGAATAATTGCACTAGCTAATTGCGTTGCATAATGAATTGAAACGATTATCTTCTCTTCAAAGCGATTTCATTGTCATGACTATTGTAACACAACTTAAACCTCTCTGATTTTGTTAGATTTATATACAGATTTTGTGTTTGTAAAAAAACACAATGTTCAGTTCTGTCTACTGTAAAATATTTGCATACTAACTAGTTCTGCTCATACGTAAACTTGCTTCTGAGAACATACACTTAAAGTACGTAAAGTGCGTGATAAATAGGTACATACATAACGAATGTTGGTTTGGCATGAAGAACAAACACGGCTACAATGAAGTATCTCTGCCATGTCTCTGGTTGTACCATGTCAAAGGTGCATGACGTGCATTGGAAATCAAACCCATACCGCCCAATTCCAAACAGTGGTGGAACAGACAAGAGACATGAAAAGAAGCACTACGACTTTTGCTTGTAAAGTCGTAGTGCTTCCTTTGAATCTGTCAACCTTGACAACAAAAATGAAGCAATTGTAATTTAGTATAATTATATACACTATAAAATAATGAACCACTTGCCGTTGCTAATGTATTTTGAAACAACATATCTTTCAATACAGACATTCGACCTCGAACACTGCCAAAAACGTCTCCAAAAAAGCAAAGAATTCTCAAGAGAATGTTTGAAATCCTTACAAACAGACAGTTTATTAAAACATATTATTGATAATTGATGCCTTAAATAAAAACACGAGAACACTCTTGTTTTATGGCGAAACATAACGAAATATATATATATATATATATAATTTAATTAGGTTATGTTCAAAGTTTATATATATGTATATATAATTTTGATTTTAGAAATAATAGAGAACAAAAATAATCAAGAAATAACTCGCGCCGTTATGAATTAAAGAAACTACAAAAACACGCTTTTGTAGATAACCAAACTAAAAAGTAAAAAATAATTTTCAATAACTTTAAAATAACAATAGAGTGATTAACAAAAAACAAGTTTGTGTATAAAGCGTGGTGTGCTCAATTGTTGTAAATATTTTTGTGAATATTTGTAAAAGTAGCGTCATCATGAAAATATCTGATAAACACACGCAGCTACACGCTTTTGTAGATAAAAAGCGTTTTTGTTTTTTTAAGTATTATTATTTTCTATTTTTTATTCGGCTAACTACAAAAACACGTTTTTTTTTGCATTGCGCATGGCTGAATGTCCATGCTGCCTGTAGTTATAACGTACGTAGTGTAGAGCCATAGTCTCAATATCTCCGGGTGGTAATTATTTACCCAAGCATCTTCCTTTCGACGTTTAAGTAAACAAATTCTCCCTCCATTACGGATAAAATCATCTGAAAAATGAGACACTATTCGAGTCTCATCGCACTCTTGCCGAGGAATTTGTATCGACATGTTATGGAGGTATGTATTATTTTTGTGCAAGTTTGTGTATGTCGATGAATTTATAATTTTTTCGGGGTATTTGCTAATCCTGAGGATCCTGGCAAGGATAATGGGACAAACTATTTAAATTATTGCATTGTCATCGGTTCTTGATAAGTGTGCGAAGTTTCATATCAACCCGACGTTTTGAAGGGGAATGAAAATCGAGTTTAAAAACTTCGTTACATAGATACATACCAAGCTAATAAAGGCATACAATACCCTGCCTCGTGAAGGTTAAATAATTATTTGCTAACGAACTCATAAACTATGCATTTTTCAATTTATATTTACACAATATCAATACAGACAAAAGTGTTTATTTGTTTGATAAGCGGCACTTGCAATAGTATAGGTACACTACATCTTGCGCATGCTGCCAGGGTACAGTTGGCCAGATTGCAATAGCTGCTATCGAATCGAAGGTTCGTAAACAGGAGCGTCGCGCTCAACCAAGAACTAAACAAAACTGACAGTAGACCTGAAATTTTAACATGTTTTTAACTAAATGTATCACTTTTTTTTAATAATAATAGGTAATCAAATCTCGTATGAAATAAAAATGTATTCCTCATATTATATAATCATATCATTTTACCTGTTAGTAGAAAGCCTTGTTGCAAAATAACTCTTTCATCATCACTAAATAAATTGCTTTAAACACATTTTTCAACGAAATGGTTTGGTATTTGAACAACCTAAGATTGTTATTTTTGTTTTCATGTGTAAGATATCAATGTGTCACGGATGTGGAAGACGTCTGGCAAGTCACATTAAAACTTCGACATATGTGTAACCTGAATCTCAAGTAGCATCTTTGCAGTCTAGTCTCCAGCTACAACACCAGTTGTGTCATGCTCTGTTTAACTTATTGTTATAACACAGAAGTAGGTAGTTGAAGGAATTAGGCGTGTGTCTGTATAAATAATAAGGCGTTTAAATAAATAAAATAAAAAATAAAGATTTACAAATCATACAACATCTCTTAAACTTTTATTTTAAGCGTAGGCATATACATTTCTAATACGTCCACAATTCGCCTTTTATACCGTCATGAATTTCCACTAAACGATTCTTGGGATGCCGACATATTAATTACTTCGGGAAATGCCCCATGGACATGATCCATTCGAGGGTGTTCCTCTTAACTTATCTTGCTAAGCTCGGTTGTATCGTTTTGCGCGCTCTGGTTGAAGCAGGGCATAATGTTTGCGCATGCGGCCAAGTAGTGCAGCTCGAAGCCTTTCGTCACCGGCAATAAAGCAAAGTACGGGAATACTTGTTGCTGCCTAAAAAAGATATTGTTTTTAAACCCTAACGTAAATATCTTAAATCAAAATGACAACGAGGAACACCAGCGAGCTAAATAGACATTTAACTGGTAAGATCCGAAGATTAAATGCCTATTCAAAATTCTAGAATATGGAACCTTACCTCTGAACCGATGGATGCAATCAATGCCAGCGCCGGTGGTATATGTGGCCTGTATCCGTATATAAGTAGGGGTAACCACTGCCAGCCGACCAAAATGCCAGCGGGAGTCCATAATGCTAACGTGGCTACGCTCACCACATGTAGACTCTGTAATTTATTTCAATTTGTATTATTTTTGGTCTCTAATAAAAATCAACTATAAAAAGAAGTGAGGGTTCGTCAGAAAAATCTCAACTCAATAGTGTTTAAAACTATAGCAGCAACAAACAACAATAATTTCTTCTCCAAATTCTAATATATGATAAAAGCGTAATTCATCAAAGTGTGATGTCGTATGAAATAATATAATATCAAGGCTGTAAATGTGATTTATCACCTGCGTAAGCCGAGTTTGTTCTCTTTGTTGTTCACCTTTGTAGAATATTCGTTCCAATCGAACAGCCTTTCCCATATAATAGAATCTGTCAACAATTTTACAGATCTGCATGATTAATTATATTATACATAGCAAATTATATTCTCGTTTTTAAGATCTCGAGATAAAATCCAAAATTATATCAGCTTACATAGCAATAACCGGTACAACCCCACATAATATTACGTAAGGTATGCTGAATCCTATATGTTTTGCTCCAGAAGAAAATGATGGCCATAGATATGTGCAAGATGTTCCGGTTGAGTCACAAGAATATTTTCCATATCCAAATAATGGAGGAGTGGCGAATATCACTGCGTTAACCCAACATAAGCCGACTAATGACCAATACAGTTGCAAATAAACCGATCTCTCTGAAATATAAATAGAGAAAATAAGTAGAAAAAAAAACTAAAAATCCGACTACGAGAAAGCACAAAGCAAGTTAAATTATAAACATAGATAGATTTCCCGTAATCTAAGGCCCAACTGCGATAAAGCAAA
Organism: Diloba caeruleocephala; assembly: GCA_947459985.1. Lineage (NCBI taxonomy): Eukaryota > Metazoa > Arthropoda > Insecta > Lepidoptera > Noctuidae > Diloba > Diloba caeruleocephala. The sequence continues at coordinate 23,125,834 of OX381606.1, read as the reverse complement.
ACAATAACGATTCTCGGCCTTTCACTACGAGAAATCTATTCATATAAAATAATCTAATTACTTTTAGGTTAGAGATTGTTGTTGGAAAGGAGTTTTAAGCCATATTCAAAAATTGGTTTATCTATGTATAATTCAAGGTCAAATTTTTTACGTACAAGGAGTACAAGATCTTTCATTGGACACCAAACTGGATACTTTAAACTTTTTGGTAGCATTTTTGTCCTGTACGAACCGCCTTGTTGGATTTTATGTGACGATTGACTTGCGTATAGCCTATAACTTGCGAGATAGTAAGACCCTTCCAACGATATCTCATCGACAAAATACGATGAGTAGTTTAGGCGATATGAGGGAACAGATGAACATACTAAAATACATACATACACAGATGCTAAAATCATAACCCTCTTTTGGGCTTCGTAGTCGGTTAAAAATTTATACAAAAGCAGAGATACAGTGCCGACTTTGTTACCTTTAATACTCTAATACGATAATGCACTACTGCCATTTTTTTTTTAATCTGAGACCTCCTAAAGTAAAACCGGCGAAAAAAAGTACGAGTTGAACTTGCGTAGAGAGGGTTCCGTACGATGAGTATGTTATCAATCATGATTTTTTTTAATCTCCCACTAAAAAAATATACACAAATTGCTGAATACATAGGCTGCACTAAAAGTATCGGGAATGGAATATTTCCACTGTTCCTGTCATATTAAAATCTTTTTAATTGAAAGCTCCTTGGTTTTACAAATCGAATACCATTTATTTATTTAAAAAATGATTCACGGTCTTGTCACAAGGTTTTGTCAAACTTGTTTAGTCGTTGAGAAAATGGAATTGACTCGAGAAAATTCAAGAGCGATGATTTATTATGACTTTCGAAGTGGTTTAACACAAAAACAGTGTGTTGACCGGATGATTTCTGCATTTGGTGATGAAGCCCCATCCAAAACCACAATTTATCGCTGGTTTGCTGAATTTCAACGTGGACGTGTCAAGCTCAGTGATGATCCTCGTCAAGGTCGTCCAAAAACTGCAGTCACCCAAGAAAACGTTGATGCTGTGCGTAAGCTGATTGAGGAAGATCGACATGTGACATACCGCGAAATTCAGGCAACTTTAGACATTGGCATGAGTCAAATACAAATAATCTTGCATGAACAATTAGGTGTAAAAAATTTGTTTTCCCGATGGATACCGCATTTGCTATGTGAAGAGCAAAAAGCGGCTCGCGTTACCAAGACTCGTCAAGTCGCGTCAGAACTCTCGAAAGATTCCACGCAGGATCCTCAAATGCTGTATACAACATCGTATCAGGTGACGAATCCTGGATATATGCGTACGAACCCGAAACAAAAAACCAGTCACGAGTTTGGGTGTTCGAAAATGAGTTAAAGCCAATAAAAATTGTTCGTTCACGGAGTGTTGCAAAAAAAATGGTGGCCACGTTTGTCTCCAAAACCGGCCATGTTACGACTATTCCTCTTGAGGGACAAAGAACGGTTAATGCAGAATGGTATGCTAGCATTTGTTTGCCACAGGTCGTTTCTGAACTCCGTAGAGAGAACTGCAACCGCCGCATCATCCTCCATCACGACAATGCGAGTTCTCACACCGCGCACAGAACAAAAGAGTTTTTAGAGCAAGAAAACATAGAATTATTAGACCATCCGCCGTACAGCCCCGACCTAAGCCCTAATGATTTCTATACTTTCCCTAAAATAAAGAATAAATTGCGTGGACAGAGATTTTCAGCACCTAAAGAAGCTGTGGACGCCTACAAAAGGGCCATTTTGGAGACCCCAACTTCCGAATGGAATGGTTGCTTCAATGATTGGTTCCATCGTATGGAAAAATGTGTCAAATTTCGCGGAGAATACTTCGAAAAGCAATAAATACATTTTTAATAGTAATGTTGTGTCACTTCCTTGATTCCCGAAATTTTCAGTGCCGCCCTCGTATATTGTCTGTTGTTGAATTTGGTCTTGCACATATAACTTATTCCAAGAACAAACTTAACATACGTAGTTTAAAACATGTTCTCTCATACATTCCAACTGCAAACGTAAGTTTGTACGCGCAATATTGAAAGATTTACCGTGTTATTTTAAGACCAAGACTTCTTATGAGTTTTCCTGTTAACTACAGGTAAAGAGCTATTATCTATCTTTTATACAAAAATTTTGGCTCTGTACTTTCGGAGATAAATGGTAACATCGCAGTCCACTGCTAGACATAGGCCTCTCCTAAGCTACCTCTGCCTTCCGTATTCAGTCTGCCCAGACCTTCTTCAGGTCGTCGGCCCATCTGGCTAGGGAGCGTCCCACTCTAGGTTTGTCTAATCGCGGACTCCAGTCAGGGACTCATCTGCTCAAACGGCCTTTGTATTTGATTTTTTTATATGAATATCTATTTCTAATTATGTTTTTTTTATCTGATGTGGACTGATTAATAAAGTTACCTATATCATTATTGATATTGTGATACATACCACGTCTGTAGTATTTTGCTAATAAATATCGCTCCAAAACTGCCACAAATAAAGCAGTCATTTGAAAGACACCAAAGAATTGATTTAGAAATCCAAACAGCTGACAGCACGAGGAACCGAAGAGCCACCTAAAACAACATTTGTATCCTGTTAATGACCGATATGTATGTCATACCTGTACTACGTTGAAAAAAAATACCTTTTTGCTACAGCCGAAGATCCCGCAAATGGAAATCCGACAAGATTTCGACCAAGTGACGCTGTACATAGATTAAGTACCAATACATGACTCCTGAATATGAGCAGGTGACTGTGAATGAATGTGGCAAAAAGCCAACCGTTGAACAGCACCCCGAACACACCTAATAAATTGTAACTCACATTACCATTATTTATGAAAATACACAAACACTTCTTGCTCCAGAGATATGGACTCGTCACTTTTAATACATTTAAGTGTCATGATTTTGACGAAAATTTAGTTAATACTAACCGAATATAAAGAGGCAAGCTCCCAACAGCAGTTTATAAGAACCATCGAAATAATACCACGGACACTCATCTTCTAGATCGTCGAACAAGGTTTGCATCTCCGAAGAACAACCAATGCTTGTAAACACCGCGCGTCAAGCACCGTAGAAAAAGTTGGAGGATTTACAGCGTACACTGCGCATTTAGATACTTTTACATTGAACAGATAAACGTCCACGTAGTTCAAGTGGTTACAGAGACTGGTCAGGTTGTCGAACCACCACGTAGGGACTTATTCAACAAAGGGATTGGATCTTGTTACATTCTCTGGCGCTACTTTGTGCGTGGCATCGAGGGCGTGAACGTGCGGTGTGTCCTGCTATGTTGAACAAACAAAAGTAGTCGACGAATTATGAAAATATTAATTACCTATTTGTGCTCTCAACCATTTTTTTTTCCAACCTCTCTTACGGCCGAGTACTGAACCGCCAGTTAATATCAATTTCAGCTTTAACTAATTGGTTTTGTACCGAAAACAGGTTTATCGAAAAGTTAAAGCGGGATTTAATATTAACTGGCGCTCCAGTGTTCGGCCGTTATAAGAGGGCCAATTCTTCTCGTCCTTTATTTGCCCGGTTAAGCAGATATATCCCCCTTGAGATTACTGCGAAGAGCGCTACAAAAAAAAAAAAAAAATCTCGTCCTTTATTTACACCATGGCTAAAAGTGAGAATGAAGAACTGAGATTAAATTATGAATTTACTGAAAATAGGTGTTCTGCTCCCCTTAAAGTTCAGTCTGATTTCAATTCAGTCTCATTTCAATGTCATTTGGACGTTTATTCAATGAAGATTTTAGTACCGGTATCAGTTCTAATTTTAGCAGAAAACCGTTTTGGCTTCGAGCAACATCTGATCAATTTTCGATCTCATCACAATACAAGTCCACGTTTGACGTTGTTTTTTAGTTTAGGAGAATACCATTTGTGACATTTACGACACTGAGACTAGATCGGAACTATAATTTGAACATTTTAAACTACGAGTATTCGCTTCAGGTTTTTCATTTCGTAGAAACACAAGGCGCAGCGGTAGGCAGGTCAAATATTGTTGGTTTGAGATGACAAATAACATGCGCAATCGGTATATTTTTTTAAATGTAAACTGTAGGCACTGTTAGCGCAGTGGCTAAGCGCTTGGCTCCCTGCGCTACGCGTCGCGGGTTCGAATCGCACGGAACTAATATTTGTATGATCTACAGATAGTTGTTCCGGGTCTGGATGTTAGTTTATGTGATATTTGTCTGTAAAAGGGAAAATTTACTGTTTATTATATTAATTACTTTTTAGAGGTAGGAACAAGAGGAGGTCGTGTTTAAATATCTACTACTCAGTTCGACTTTTATTGTTCCACTCTAAAATTTCTCCTGTGCCGTGGGTACAGTTTTGAGACAAATCTCACATACACAAACACCCAGACCCGAAACAACTATCTGTAGATCATATATTTGTTTGATATATAGATTAGATTAGACATTGATCTGTTCCAAGCGGGGATCGAACCCGCGACACGTAACGCAGAATTCCAATTGCTTAGGCACTCCGCCAACCGTGCCGTGATTCGTCGATCGATATAGATAAATCAGAAGTCGGGCGTCGTGTCTCGGTGGAGTGACTGTTCTTAAATCATCGACGTCCCTCCATGCCTACGAGTAAACATTAAGGTCCCTTGTACCGGTACACACAAGTACCTTTAACAAGCGTTACAGACAATCAGAAGGCTGAAGACCTTTTTTTATTAACCCGGTGGAAATACATCATGTACTACCTACGTTCCGAGTAAGGGCGGAGGAACATGTCGGACTCCTACCGGCGAAAACCACTAGAGCGGTCGTCTTCGGCACCGAAGACCACCACAGCGGTCGTCTTCGTCACCGAAGGGGAGCTCTAGGTCCTCGCACGATCACACTAGAGCCCCCCATTGTTGCCACGCCTATAGGCACATGAGAGAGAGGAGAGAGTGACTGTAAAGCGATCGCTCCCTCTAGCGAAGGCACTGGTAACACACAGTTATACGGAGTAGTATACCATATGCCATACTTTATACGGAATGACAGTGACATCTGGTTCCCAGTATATCACCAAGCCCCCTCTCTCCACCCATGGGTCTTTTAAAAGGCGACCAAAGCGTGATGACATATGGGACAGAGACGTGGTCAACCACTATGGGCCTCATAAGAAAACTCAAGCTGACTCAGCGGGCTATGGGGAGAGCTATGCTTGGTATTTATCTACAAGATCAAATCAGAAATGAGGAGATCCGTGGAAGAACTAAAGTTGCCGACATAGCTGAAGGATTCGTAAACTAACGTGGCAATGGCCGGGGTACATTGCTCGTAGTAGTGATGGCCGTTGGGGTAAAAAGGTTCTCGAATGGAGACCGCACACCGGAAAAAATAGCGTGGGACCACCTCCAACGAGGTGGACAGACAACCGGGTGAATGTCGCTAGGAGTCGTTGGCTGCGGGCGGCATGTGACCGGGCGTTATGGCCTTATAATGATATTATATTATAAGCTGCCAAAAAGGGATCATCTTAAACATATCAGCTAAAAAGGACGTCCACTGCTAAACAAAGGTCTCCGTATAGATTTTCACAACTACTGGTTGCACTAGTGCTGGTTGTTTGTTTGTGTCGTTTGGACCTTTTGTTCGTAGAGGAGCATTTGCTAGTACTCACAACGCTTGACAGGCCGTTTGGTGAGCACAATATGGTTACTGTTCCACAGAAGGGACGCTGCTGCCCATGCCTCTGTTTGAGAATCCATTAGTTACCTCCACGAGTGGAGACGGAGTGGTGCAATATTCTACATATATCCTTACACCATACGGAATGGAACTGGAATACCAAGGTTTTACCAATCTTAATATAACATTTCATTGCTATATAACAAAAGTAAATTTAATGACCTAAATTAATTAACCCAACGATTTTCCTCTCGTTACATAAATAAAAGCCACCTGTTTTTGTATATTTAACCTGAGCACTGAGCTGCTAATATATTTAATTTCACACAGATTTAAAAATAGAAATCAACCCGACCTACATAAATATATTTACATCGTACGTTTGGTTTGAATTTTTCCCAGATGTCACGGCTTCGTCTTTCATACGTTTGTAGGACGAGCTCAGGTAACCGCTGAATTCGCACCGTGTGATGCGAGTACGCCGAGAAACGTATAGAATTTGTGCGTAAATTTCCTGATAATCTATACAGTATTGGCTTGGCAACGTGAAGAATACGTCAGGTTCGTGTACATACTTCACACGGCCGCCACACTTCGATCGGTTAATTACGGAGAAGATCGCGTACGATTTTGGCGATGTTATACTTATTGCCTTGCTGTTATCAAACTCGCTGATTTGTATATTCGCATTGAGCGCGCAGTGCAGTGCCGTCATCGGGCGGGTCGCGACAGGATGTTGTCGTTGGAGCAATTGTCGCAAATGGTGAAGGAACACCTCGGACTTTGCGACTATATCTACGGTACACAGCATACGTGTAAATGGACAATCAATGAATCGCCCTTAAGCGGCCGTGGTCTTATTGCTACTGAAGACATTATGGCAGGCGATGTGCTGTTCGTAGACCGTCCTCTTATATATGGCCCGCGAGCTGGAACCGCTATACAACAAGGATGTACGGTGTGTGGTAAACTAGACAGTGATACATTTTATAAGTGTTCAAAGTGTGCATTGTTGTTGTGTTCAGAACAGTGTCAGAATACTAATGTTCATTTAAGTGACTGTGGTATCATTTCCCGCTGGGATAACAAAACGCCCATAGAGGACATCGATGACAATATACTGTCTCGTGCATTAACACCAATAAGGGCTCTTACGTTAAATAAAGATCAAAGGATTTTAATGGCTGCCATGCAGGCACACACTTTACCTCAACATGGGAATGAAGTTCGAAACTTGAAGCAATATTTTGAGATACCAGAAGAAGAGGAACAGTTCATGACCTTAGCTTGCTGTGCGCTTGATACTAACGCATATGAAATTGCCACTGCATACGGTAAAAAGGAAACGAGCAGGCGTGGCTTATATCCAGTATCAGGATTGATGAATCACAATTGTGTACCAAACACGCGGTCCTACTTTAACAGTGACCTTCAAATGACAGTGAAAGCTGTGAAGCCTATAAGAACGGGCACGGAATTATTTTCATGTTACTCTGGACTGTTATGGGCAACGCCAGCTCGTCGGACATACCTGTATAAAACTAAACATTTCTGGTGTAAATGTGATCGATGTTCTGATCCTACTGAACGTGGTACGCTACTAGCCGCTCTGAAATGCTTCTCAACTCAGTGTCCGGGATGCTTACTTCCAATCGAACCATTAAAGTCATCGAGTGCTTGGCGATGTTTGGAATGCGACATGCGAGTTCCAAACGGAAACATTTGCGCTGTACTGGGGGCCCTCGGAAGTCTCATGGGTACCTTGAACTTTGAAAATGTAGAGGACCTAGAAAGATTTTTAGTGAATCGAATAACAAAATATATTCCCAAGACGAATCAAATCGTGATTGATCTTCAGTGTCGACTGATATGGGCATTAGGAGAGGTGGAAGGATATCACTGGCATGGTAAAATTTTATATTTTTTTATATATTTTATATTTATGGTGCCGGCCCAGAATGCCACCACCCCGTCTCCTCCCATGGGTGTCGTAAAAGTCGACCAATGGATTAGCCGGACGATGGGCAGCAGCGTCCTTCGAGTAAATTAACAACTTAACTGCGATCGCCAACCCGCCTGCCAAGCGTGGTGATTATGGCAAAACCCCCCAATGAGCCCACAACATATCCATATCGGTCGTTGTGGTGATCTTTGGGGGAGGCCTGTGTCCAGCAGTGGACTTCATTCGGCCGAAATGAATGAATGAATGAATATTTAACACTGATTAATGTAATTTTTTATGTTCAAATTATGTCGCTTGATCAGTCTGATGGAAACAAGATGACCTGTGCATTGCAAACATTTCCTAGGTTCGTATCCTAATCGGGCAGTGTAATTTTGACTGTTGATACAACAAAATATATAATCAAGCTTTAAAAAACGATTCCTTTAAACAAAACGTGTATATATTTAATACATATACAAGGAGTAAATCTTCAGTTTTTTAGGTTAAGATCAATCCAAATTATCAGATACAATGATATATTTTATCGTTATCTCTTCCATGTTTTGAAACACATCATGTTTGACATTGAAGTGTTCAATTCTACAAAAACAGAACCCGGCAGAAAAACATTTTAGCTTTTGTCTATTCTGAAAGCATGTTCCAATTACCTGAATTGATTGGCAGTGTGTGCTTACGTCAGTACCGCTCGATTGTTCCCTCAACTGTATCGATATAGGCTTAGTTGCATTAATATAAAAACCGTGTCTACCGTTAGGTAATGTAGCGCCCATGGGTTCAGGTTGCTACTACGAAGGTCGGAACACTACTAATTAGTCATTATTCTAATAATATATTGATGGAAGGAATTGTTTTCTTAATAAATCACTTCGGATTACATCGCATATACTCGGATTTTGCTTTTTCCTGAATTTTCGACCACATAGCTGGGTTCGTGGGAGCAGGATAACTAAGGTGACAAGCGTCGTTACAGATTTACAAAGTAATTTTATCTATTGTACAAAACAAAAATTAATTTTCTTTTTACCGACTTCAAAAATGAGAATTCTCAATTCAATGCGTTTTCTTTTATATATATATATATATATATATATATATGTACACCGATTACTCCGAGATTTGTAGACCGATTTGAGCAATTCTTTTTTTAACTGGTGCAAAATGCTTTCGAATTGGTCCCGTATAAATTTCATTACATTTGATTGAGTAGTTTTTTAAATAGCTTCAATAAACAGGTTAATTTGACTGCGCTTATCTAGATGATGTCTTAATAGTTTCGATTCGTCTCAGATCAGAGAACCGATTTGAGTAATTCTTATTTTTGGTGTTAAATACTGATACCAAATTTGAAAATTTCTTGAATTTATTTACACTAAAACGAAACAAAAAATACTTTTTAACAAAACAAATACCGACTTCAAAAACCCTACGCGATATAAAAATATTAAGATCACTGAAAAGGAAAAAGAAACTTTATTTATGAAGTCGGGCGGGGCCAGGTGTGCCCCAACCATGGTTCATGCAGACCAACGAGAAGTTATATTTTAAGACTGGGTAAGACATAGCTTTATCGATACGAAACTTCATTGTGCATGAACTCAAGGGTACCTTTTTTTAAAGAAACGTTATTCCTGTTGTGTCCTGTGTCGTGGGTACAGTTAACAAATATAAATCTCACGTACACAAACACCCAAACCCGGAACAACTATGTGCAGGCCATATGAATATTTGTTCCGTTTGGGATCAATCACTCGACACGTAACTCAGAAAGTCAAGTGATTATTATCTATTGCGCCAGACTTGCCGTCAATTGTTTTAATAATTACATTCAACTCAAGTAGGTAGACGTACAAGTCTCAGTTGCAAGGAATGCGTCATTTCCTATTAGACTTCAGACATTGTTTGAGCTATTGATGGTAGCCGACAAAGCCCGCCTACTCCCAGTACTCACCAGTATTATATTCTTTAAAGTGGGAGCCTAAAGAACGATACAAAACGTTTACAAAAAATATGTAGCTGCCACAACTACCAAGCAGTTTCAGAACTGTTTTAGTCCATCCTCTAGTCTAGACAAACACGTAGTCGCCTTCTACGACAAACATCACTACAGAGAAGCGGTGGCCTATTTACACAATATTAACATATGTTTTGCCTATTATTAACCTGGCTTTGGCCTATTAGTCAAGTAGTAAGTTTGTTAAATATCCGTAATGGTGATCTTTAATATTTGCTAGTGGCACTTTGTGTTCTAAAGATGGACAGTGAAGCGCATTAACAATATTTTTTATGATATGCTTCTAGTAGACAGTATAGGGAGCTGTTGCTTCTTAACCGGGCACACTGGTGGGCCTAAAAGGGTCTCCAGCCAGGCGATAACTTACATATTAAACAACACAGATATGAGCGCCCCCTTTTCTTATCCGCTCGCGGCAGAGTGAAGGGGCATTGCGGACTCCTTTTTTAATGATGTCAAGTCGAAATTCTACATGAACTTCCTTCGCCCCGCGGAAAGGCCAAGGGGTTGAGACTCCTACCGGCTAAATCACTGGAGTGGTCATCTTCGGCACTGAAGGCGGGCTCCAGATCCTCGTAAGATCACACTAGAACCACCCATTGGTGCCACGCCTATAGGCACAACTTGGAGGGGATGACTGTAACCGGTCACCCCCTCTAGCAGATGGAAGGCGACTGTAAAAAGGTCTCCCCCAGGCAATTCTCAGGGAGGATTGTAAAGTATATCCCCAAGCCTCGTTGTGCGCTGTGCTGTGCGGTGGCACCTGACCACGAGCGCGCTGCCATGGAGCCTGGGCATTTCTGAGGGGCAAGCATTAGTGCTAGCTGGATCAGACTGGGGTCAACTTTCAGGATCGGCATGAGCCAGCTCGAACAAGGCTCCCTAATAGATTTCCAAAACTGTGTCGTGATTTTGAGAGAATTTGCCACTACTCACCAAGCTGGTTCAAGTGGTGATGTCAAGCGGGTTCGTGAGCGCAGTATGGCTACTGTTCCAAAGGAGGGGCGCTGCTGCCTATCGATTAGTCGCCTTTTAAGACAGTCAGAGTAGGAGATGGAGTGGTGCTACATTCTTAATACAAACATATAAAATTTTAAAAACTTGTAGTGTCGTGTGGCACGCACCAGAAGAGATGCTTTTTTTGACGCATTGTATATTAACACATCGTTTTTATCAAAGCTGTAAAAAAATTTATAACATGTCAGGAATTTTAATAGGACTGTAATTTTTTTTTTGTCATCGCCCACTCTAATATTTCTTCTGTGTCGTGGGTGCGTTTACAGACATGAATTCCACATACAATACACCCAGACCCGGAACAACTACCCGCAGATCATACAAATATTTGTTCCGTGCGGGAATCGAACCCATGACCCGGAGCGCAGCAGCCGGCTGTATCAGCCACTGCACCAACCTAACCTAAAAAAACCTAAAATAATTGTTTTTATTATTATTATTTTATTTAATACCGAAGTAAGAACACGTGCGGTCACTCGTGGCATCACCTGCAGAAGGGGTTCAAAGTTTCAACATGTTTGCACTAGGATTATCCTAATTTCTTCTTTTTTAGGGTTCCGAACGTCCAAAGGAAAAAAGCCAATTTGCTCAGAATCTACTGGTCCCTGGATCTGGGGGGCCCAAAAGTGACTCCCAAAACTTTGAACCCCTTCTGCAAGTGATGTCATAACTAAGTGACCGCACGTGTTCTTACTTATTCGATATTAAATAAAATACTAATAATAAAAACAGTTACAGTCCTATTAAAATTCCTTAAATTTTATAAATATTTTTATAGCTTTGATAAAAACGATTACCATATACAATGTGTCAGAAAAAGCGTCTCTTCTGGTGCGTGTCACACGACACCTCAAGTTTATTATATTAAATATAGAAAATTAAAAATCAAAGTTTTGCAACTGTGCCGTGTAACATATGAAATGGAAGGGTTTGTTGTGACGTTCTTAAATGTATTTATTTTATCATTTTAACATATATGATTTTAAAGTTATTTAAAAAAATATACGAAAATTGACCAATCCCCCTACTACTCAGTAGTTTCGGAGATTAGTAGTAACATGGTGCGTGCGTGTGGTGTCCGGATTAAGAATATAGCACCACTTCATCTCCTCCCGTGGAGGTCGTAAATGCCGAATAAGTGCTTTTAACCAGAGGGTTGGGCAGCAGCGTCCTTTCTGTCGAACGGTAGCAGTTCTGCACTCGCCAACCCGCCTGCCAACCGTGGTGAGTACCGGCAAATTCCCCACAAAACGAAAGTGACACAATTAAAGCACTGGCCCCCAGTTCCCGGCAGCACCGCTATTCCTGTTCGTGGTAGTGGCCACGGTAACGGCGGGGCAGGGGGTGTTAAGAATCTCTGGATGGGATCCCAAACGAAAACTGGCCCTGGTAACATACAACGCACGCACACTGAGGGCAGACGAAAAGATCGTTGAGCTGGAAGAAGAAATAAATAAGTTGCATTGGGATATCATGGGTTTGTCAGAAGTCCTAAAGAAGGCGAGGACACGATAACCCTGAAATCTGGCAACTTATTCTACTACCGGGAAGGTGAACATCTGTCTCAAAGTGTGTCGGGTTACTCGTCTGCAGGTCCCTCATTAACAACATAGTTACCATAGAAAGTGTGTCGAGCAGGGTAGCGTACCTTATAATCAGAATATCGTAATATTCGTTGAAAGTCTTACAGGTCTACGCACTGATCTCGACACACCCACATGATGAAGTAGACTGTAAGTATGAGGACGGAAGTAGGGCCATACATACATCCAAGACACACTTCACTGTTGTAATGGGGGACAACAACGCAAAGCTGGGCACACGATGCGATGGTGAGTTAAGAGTAGGGCAATTTGGGTATGGGCAATGATACCCCAGGGAACAAAGGCTGGCCGATTTTTGGACAAGAAGGGACTCTGTGATGAACTCCTTTTTCCAAAAGCCACCTCACAGGACAACAGATCCTTTACATTTCTCACCGAGAACTGCCTGCAGGGGGCGACCATTTTACAGTCGCCTTCTCTATGCTAGAGGGGGTAACCGCTTTACAGTTATTCTCTCCGAGATGTGCCTAAAGGCGTGGCATTATAGGCGGCTCTAGCGTGATCTTACGAGGACCTGGAGCCCCCTTTTAGTGCCGAAGATGACGGCTCTGGTGGTTTTATCCGGTAGGAGTCCCTTCGCCCTACCCCGGGGCGGAGGAAATTAATGATGAATATAAAAAAAAACACATTCTCACAGTAAAACTATGCATTGTTTACTCCACAAAATTATACTTAGCGCATCGACATGCATGCATATTGAGTTTCATCAAATTGATATGTTATTCATAAAATTGTAAACTAAATAGGTGTGGACCCGGCTACGAATAGCACCAACCCATCTCATCCCTTGGGTGTCATAAAAGGTGACTATAGGATTAGCCGGACGATAGGCAGCAGCTAGTACATTAATAACTCATCTGCGATTGCCAATGAGCACACAATATACCCATATCGGTCGTTGTGGTGATCTTTGGGGAGGCCTGTTTCCAGCAGTGGACTTTATTCGGCCGAAATGATGAATAAATAGGTACCTATCTCAGTTTCATCAAGCGTTTAACCAGTCGCTACGACGAATATTTGTACTGGCTATGCAAAAAACATGCGCTAACACAAACATTAACATTTTTGCAGACAGTAAAATTTTAATATTATGACTTTGCAGTGCACTTTCACAATTTTATTCAAGAAAATGAACACACAATTTAATACTTATGTCTGATTTAGAATTTTGATTAGCTGTAGTAAACTGAACAGAAGATTCTGTAATATTAGCAAAAATGTGATTTGGTCAGTCAGTGAAAAGTGGAAAAAAGCCAACAGGCGCGAACATGTCGAGTGATGATCCTGCGGTCTACAGTAACCGATAAAAGAAGGTTCCTCGGCTATATAGTCAGCTATGTTTAAAATGTTTAATATTTTACAGATTAAATAACTAATGCCTTGGGGTGACGGACGTAGGGTGGCGCCACGCGGGACTAATCCTGGGTAGCATTACAATTATTATAGGCAAGCTAGACACTTACCACCAGCCAAATGACGTGAACGCCTCGTTAGTGGCAACTAGGTAGTGTAATAAAAATGAAAATTCTTAATTCGTCCCTTCAATGTAATCAATACAATATATTGACTAAACAAAAACTACTCTCGTCATTATTTAAAAATAAGTTTATTCTATATATATATATATATATACATTTTCTAATTAAAATATATTTTTAATCTTTAGGATTAATGATATTGGAACAAAAGTATCAAGAAGTTCTCAATTTCCCTTTACGTTTTCTTTAGCATAATTTGGCTAGTTTCATCGAACTGAAATAGAATAACAACTGAATCGAAGTACACGTTGTTTGCATTAGAAAGCACATGCAAATTTCAAACCAATCAACATTTCCAATACGTGTAAACTTTACCATCGATTAATAAATACCTCGCGTCAGACTGCTAACCGGTCGCTGCTTGCCAATTCATAAACATCCTGTTCTTGAATATCTTACTGTTGACGTAGAACAGTGTAAGTATCTAAAGAAGGCACAACGACCTACTTATTTGAAAGAAATTTCTAATTTATAGTTAGTATTTGTAAATACACACAGATTTATTTAATCTATACAAATAAATAAAATTGAAGTGGCTCTTTGTAATGTCAAAATAACAGCTTTTTACTAAATGCATATTCAAGTGTATACGGTACATGTAACAAAAAAACAATTTTTAAATTTTTTGTCTGTCTGTCTGTTTGTTCCGGGTAATCTCCGAAACGGCTGCACCGATTTTGACGGGACATTAATTGACAGATAGCTGATGTTATAAGGAATAACTTAGGCTACTTTCATTTTAGAAAAGTAATTAGGGTTCCGCGCAAAAAAAACCCTTGAAATCCAATATATATACTTATTCTATGTCAAGTGTCTATGTCGAAGTACTCCAAATTTGTTTTAAATTAAACGCGGGTGAAACCGCGGGTCTCAGCTATTAGGTATATAATGCTTCTTCTTCTTCTCTTAGATTATGGCTTCTGTAGAGTATCTTCCACAATTTCACCAATCAAGTAAGCCACCAAGTCAAGTATAAAGGCAACGTTGTACGGTGTTTAGATTAGTTAATCTTTACTTAACCATAAAATATTTCACAAAAATGAAAAAAATTGTCCTTTCTGTCGAACGGTAGCAGTTCTGCACTCGCCAACCCGCCTGCCAACCGTGGTGAGTACCGGCAAATTCCCCACAAAACGAAAGTGACACAATTAAAGCACTGGCCCCCAGTTCCCGGCAGCACCGCTATTCCTGTTCGTGGTAGTGGCCACGGTAACGGCGGGGCAGGGGGTGTTAAGAATCTCTGGATGGGATCCCAAACGAAAACTGGCCCTGGTAACATACAACGCACGCACACTGAGGGCAGACGAAAAGATCGTTGAGCTGGAAGAAGAAATAAATAAGTTGCATTGGGATATCATGGGTTTGTCAGAAGTCCTAAAGAAGGCGAGGACACGATAACCCTGAAATCTGGCAACTTATTCTACTACCGGGAAGGTGAACATCTGTCTCAAAGTGTGTCGGGTTACTCGTCTGCAGGTCCCTCATTAACAACATAGTTACCATAGAAAGTGTGTCGAGCAGGGTAGCGTACCTTATAATCAGAATATCGTAATATTCGTTGAAAGTCTTACAGGTCTACGCACTGATCTCGACACACCCACATGATGAAGTAGACTGTAAGTATGAGGACGGAAGTAGGGCCATACATACATCCAAGACACACTTCACTGTTGTAATGGGGGACAACAACGCAAAGCTGGGCACACGATGCGATGGTGAGTTAAGAGTAGGGCAATTTGGGTATGGGCAATGATACCCCAGGGAACAAAGGCTGGCCGATTTTTGGACAAGAAGGGACTCTGTGATGAACTCCTTTTTCCAAAAGCCACCTCACAGGACAACAGATCCTTTACATTTCTCACCGAGAACTGCCTGCAGGGGGCGACCATTTTACAGTCGCCTTCTCTATGCTAGAGGGGGTAACCGCTTTACAGTTATTCTCTCCGAGATGTGCCTAAAGGCGTGGCATTATAGGCGGCTCTAGCGTGATCTTACGAGGACCTGGAGCCCCCTTTTAGTGCCGAAGATGACGGCTCTGGTGGTTTTATCCGGTAGGAGTCCCTTCGCCCTACCCCGGGGCGGAGGAAATTAATGATGAATATAAAAAAAAACACATTCTCACAGTAAAACTATGCATTGTTTACTCCACAAAATTATACTTAGCGCATCGACATGCATGCATATTGAGTTTCATCAAATTGATATGTTATTCATAAAATTGTAAACTAAATAGGTGTGGACCCGGCTACGAATAGCACCAACCCATCTCATCCCTTGGGTGTCATAAAAGGTGACTATAGGATTAGCCGGACGATAGGCAGCAGCTAGTACATTAATAACTCATCTGCGATTGCCAATGAGCACACAATATACCCATATCGGTCGTTGTGGTGATCTTTGGGGAGGCCTGTTTCCAGCAGTGGACTTTATTCGGCCGAAATGATGAATAAATAGGTACCTATCTCAGTTTCATCAAGCGTTTAACCAGTCGCTACGACGAATATTTGTACTGGCTATGCAAAAAACATGCGCTAACACAAACATTAACATTTTTGCAGACAGTAAAATTTTAATATTATGACTTTGCAGTGCACTTTCACAATTTTATTCAAGAAAATGAACACACAATTTAATACTTATGTCTGATTTAGAATTTTGATTAGCTGTAGTAAACTGAACAGAAGATTCTGTAATATTAGCAAAAATGTGATTTGGTCAGTCAGTGAAAAGTGGAAAAAAGCCAACAGGCGCGAACAGGTCGAGTGATGATCCTGCGGTCTACAGTAACCGATAAAAGAAGGTTCCTCGGCTATATAGTCAGCTATGTTTAAAATGTTTAATATTTTACAGATTAAATAACTAATGCCTTGGGGTGACGGACGTAGGGTGGCGCCACGCGGGACTAATCCTGGGTAGCATTACAATTATTATAGGCAAGCTAGACACTTACCACCAGCCAAATGACGTGAACGCCTCGTTAGTGGCAACTAGGTAGTGTAATAAAAATGAAAATTCTTAATTCGTCCCTTCAATGTAATCAATACAATATATTGACTAAACAAAAACTACTCTCGTCATTATTTAAAAATAAGTTTATTCTATATATATATATATATATACATTTTCTAATTAAAATATATTTTTAATCTTTAGGATTAATGATATTGGAACAAAAGTATCAAGAAGTTCTCAATTTCCCTTTACGTTTTCTTTAGCATAATTTGGCTAGTTTCATCGAACTGAAATAGAATAACAACTGAATCGAAGTACACGTTGTTTGCATTAGAAAGCACATGCAAATTTCAAACCAATCAACATTTCCAATACGTGTAAACTTTACCATCGATTAATAAATACCTCGCGTCAGACTGCTAACCGGTCGCTGCTTGCCAATTCATAAACATCCTGTTCTTGAATATCTTACTGTTGACGTAGAACAGTGTAAGTATCTAAAGAAGGCACAACGACCTACTTATTTGAAAGAAATTTCTAATTTATAGTTAGTATTTGTAAATACACACAGATTTATTTAATCTATACAAATAAATAAAATTGAAGTGGCTCTTTGTAATGTCAAAATAACAGCTTTTTACTAAATGCATATTCAAGTGTATACGGTACATGTAACAAAAAAACAATTTTTAAATTTTTTGTCTGTCTGTCTGTTTGTTCCGGGTAATCTCCGAAACGGCTGCACCGATTTTGACGGGACATTAATTGACAGATAGCTGATGTTATAAGGAATAACTTAGGCTACTTTCATTTTAGAAAAGTAATTAGGGTTCCGCGCAAAAAAAACCCTTGAAATCCAATATATATACTTATTCTATGTCAAGTGTCTATGTCGAAGTACTCCAAATTTGTTTTAAATTAAACGCGGGTGAAACCGCGGGTCTCAGCTATTAGGTATATAATGCTTCTTCTTCTTCTCTTAGATTATGGCTTCTGTAGAGTATCTTCCACAATTTCACCAATCAAGTAAGCCACCAAGTCAAGTATAAAGGCAACGTTGTACGGTGTTTAGATTAGTTAATCTTTACTTAACCATAAAATATTTCACAAAAATGAAAAAAATCTAAGAAATATGTCGACAACGTCGTACGGTTCAATTGTTTTTTCAATTAAATAATAAAAGCAATATTTCTTCGTGTTGACATTAGAATGACAAGACAAAGTTGTTTTTTAAATTTTATTTTTATTAGGTTATTAATCATCTCCTCACGCAATCACGCAATCTGTCAACAGTAGAAAGGCTTGCAACGGGCGGTGCACAGTGGGCAGAAAATCAAGTCACCCCTTCATAGGATTTTTGGAAAAGAAGTTGTTTTTGATAGTTTGAAGAACATAGTTACCTAGATATCATCATAACATAACTTTTATTTTCAGGCTGACCCTGTTTAAGTTGTTCTTTAGGGTTCCGACCGTCCAAAGGAAAAAACGGTGGATCACTCGTGTGTCTGTCTGTCCGTCTGTCACAGACAATTTGCTCTGAATCTACCAGACCGATTAAGTAAGATTTGGTACACATGTAGATAATTGCCAAATACGTACGTGTAACGTAAATAAAAGTATTTTTAATATCACTTTTCGGGGGCAAAATAATAATTTCTTTTTTCGATATTTCGGATTTTTTTTGCGGTTGGAATGTATGGGAAAAGATGTTTTCAACTACGATGTTAAGTTTGTTCTTGAGATTGGCACATGAACGAATTCAACAATAGACAATATATTCAGCAATGTCGAAACCCGCAAAAGTTCAACTCGCCCTTGTCCGGTTTTTTAACTCTAATACCACGATATATCGTACATTCCAAATGTATGAAAATGGAGTTTGTTTTCCTCATAACTTTTTTGTGTTATGCATTGTAAAGCTGAACTTTTACACAATGTTACCGAGCTAGTAACAGACCCATATAACCTAAGGTCAAAACCTTGACCCTGAACGAACCCTTTCTAACGATTTTTTTTTTTTTAAATGCATGTGTGGGTAATATTTATCGAGTCAGTGTGCGGTCAAATAATGAGCTTTAATACTTTTTTTTACAAATATTAATACTAAATCGCTAAAAACCTATATTAATGTTGACCTTGACCTTAAGATAAGAATGAATGAAAAATGCTTATTTTATGACATGCTCATTGAAATAAATACTGATAAAATATTTTGGTTTTTAATTAGCTAATACTAATTAGCTAATTAAAAACCAAGATATTATTGGTATTGTTATTAATAAGAATAACACAGAGGTTGACATAAAGTTATATTTACCCCACTTAATAGAAGGTATTGTAAAAGCGATACGATTAAAATTATGTTTAATTCTCAGCAGAATGAGTACACACATTTACACAAAAAGACATTGAAAAAGAAAACATAATAAAGAATAAAAATATATTAAATTCAGTGCGGCTAAAACATAATTTTACAGTCTTAAATTAGTCAGATTCAAAGCTGGACAGGTTTCTTATATCAACAAAGTCTACATTTTCTTTGTATGAGTAATAATTTAGTAACAGTAACAATTTGGCTTCCTCCGAAAGCTGTTTATGGCAAAGTTGACTAATTTTAGGCCTAATACTAGATAGAAAATGGGTCCGAAGATATTAACAAATTATGGATAATACCCTCATTTGTTTCAATCCTGCTGAATACGTAAATCGAAATCTCTAAAATGTTTAAAATATTTATTGTGTGCTTCAGAGGGCTCTTCAAAAAGTTTGCCGATTGGGATAAAATTACTGTTTTATTATGACGGCACCATGCACGAGTAATATGTGCGCTAGAGAGCATATAATGCCATGAATATAGCACAATGTCAATTTCATCTCGAAATTTGTTCTCGATTACCTTTTTTGTTGACCACGAGGTGCTTCAAATATTCACCTATAGCTTCTCATTTCTTAAAACCTAGGTGGTACACTATATGCAGCATGCATTCCATGCTGCTATTGAGGTATCCGAAAGATGTGAAGTTATCTTACCATCGATCATAGTCATGTGAAGTCTGTATCTCACATTTGCATATTTAAAATTTATTGGTGGAAGTGCAGCAATTTTTTCTCTCAATTGACAGCATCTCTTCGTTCATATTTAAATGATTTCCTTTGCGAACTCTAAATAATTTGGCCTACAATAAAAAGTTGAAAATGCATTGGGATTTTCCCATATGACTTTATCAGTATCATTTCTTACCAGTTTTCATTTCTCACCAGTTTCAACGTTATGAATGAACACATAAAGATGCGGGAATCATCACTTTCCATTTTTTGTATGTAATTACTTTGTCCAGGTGCACCATCAAAACCCCATTTACTTATGAGAGTCAAGTTACTAGTAATATTTGTTGACAGGGTTTTGAAGAGTCTCTTGACCGTAATATTCAAAATTGATTGAAGCTTAATCTTAGCTTCACTAGCTGTTATCGCTGTCTTCTTTTTCCACGTACCAATCCTTTTTTGCACCTTTAATTTCATAGTACGATGGATAAAACAACGAGATAGATATGGGGTATCTTTTATAGTATTCCTTAATGTAAGATACTGTCAGTTTGATAACTTCAAGGACGTTGAAATACCCAATGCCATATCATCACAAAAAGTTAGCATTGTCCGTTTCAGGGATGCTCGAAGCATTGATGGGAGGGGGAGACTGAAAAGGATTTTTCATTCATTCTTATCTTTTGAGCAAGGACGTTCAAGGTAAGGTCAATAATAATATAGGTTTGTTAGCGATCTAGTAATAATATTTGTAAAAAAAGTATTTAAGCTCATTATATAAACGCACACTGACTCGTTAAATATCACCCACATACGCATTTTCATTAATTAATATCTTTGAAATGGGGTATTCGGGGTCAAGATCAAAGATTATATGGGTCTTTTGGTAGCTCGGTAGCAATGTGTAAAAGTTTCAGTCTTACAAAGCATATCACAAAATAGTTATGAAGAAAACAAATTCCATTTACTTACATTTGGAATGTACTGATCGATATTTCGATTAGTACATTCGTATTACAGCTAAAAAAACAACTTCTGACCCTGAAGATAAATGTTATGTCATGATGATATTTAGATAACTATGTACTTAAAACTACCAAAATCAACTCAAATATCAAAATCAAACATCCTATGAAACGGAGACTCGATTTTCGGCCGGGTGGCATTGGGCGGCGCAACAGCACTGGGCTGAAAATTGTATACTTTTTTTCATGTAATTCGCTTAAAATAACATCGATATTAAGGTGAGGTTATCACAGACCTGTAGGCATTTTTAACGCTACCCCAGGGCCTCATCGCCAGTTGATATGGCAGTTGATGCCATAGAACATAGTGGAAAATACACTTTTGTTTTGTTGGATTTTTCAAGTTTACGGATATGGAGAAATTAAAAAAATAATGAATATTTCACCTATTGCTAGGATTTTCGTTCACACAGCAACTTTTTTAATATTTTGTAAAAAATATGTATTTCACTTCAATGGCGGAGATGCGAGATAATTATTAAAGATATGTTTTTCAGTTTACATTTTCTTTCTTCTTATTATAACGGTTCTACGTGGGTTTAATTACTTATTTGTAATTATAACAGAGAAAAAGCAGCACAATAACCTAAGCCATCGCCAGCGCTTCTTTTCCTCGATTTAAAGCCAAAGTCAAAGTTGTTTATTTCAAATAAGCCAATTACTGGAACTTATGAAACGTCAGAATTAAAGTTGCACGGTTCCAATTTATTGATCCGATGGAGAAGAGCTATAATCGGTTTTAAAAATAACTAAACGAACAGAATAAAAATTCCTATGTCTATCAAACTCGATTTTCAGACCGCAGCGGCGCAGGGGTGCTTCGGGTCAGAATATCATATTGATACTACGTGTATTAGTAAACAATACTACAAATAGCAAACGAATCTAATAGCTGCATTTAGAAATGAAAAAGAAAGTACGTTATTGTTGTTTTAATTAACAAAACCCAGAAAAAAGAAAATGTTGGCCTTTTCTTTATAAAAAATTTCTTTATAAACTTACTACTTATTTTTGCTATATTCTCGGAAGGACATGGTTTGCTTCTAACGTGGAATCTTAGCACATTCGATTAATATCTGGGTACCGATTGAAGCGATTTTATTTGATAGTTAAACTTTCTGAGACGGCTCGTAGGTCGTAACGTGCAATAGTAAACTAAACATAAATCGCAAAACCAACATACATTACGTCAGATTCGACACGTGAGCCGGTTCCATGGAACAGATGAGATTTATTATTTGCAGTGGCTATTTTCATAACGGGTCATGTACATCGATGTCGGGTGAATTGGCGGCGTCAGTCAGCCGCGGCGCGCTGCTGGATCCACCATGCCATCCAGTGCACTGGCATTCAAACGGCAGCCTCAACATGGCGCACTCGCCCGCCAAAGAAAGAGCACTCCTGACTGAGTACCTTGAAGAACCTTCACAATCCATCTGGGATATCAGACCATCGACACTTGGTGGAAGAGGATTATTTGCATCTCAAACAATCAAACAAGGAACCCTTGTCTTCAAGAATAAGCCGTTGGTAGTAGCACCTCGGGCCGACCGCGCTGGTGACATATACTGCTCAGTATGTTTCAAGATCAGTGATACCTGCAACGCTTGTGAGAAATGTTCTTTGATGATCTGCTCCGAAGAATGCAAAACATGTACGGAACACGACACAGAATGTCACTTCATAACAAACAATTGGAAGCCGAGACCTGATTGTGATAAACATTCAGAAATACTAGCGCGAATGCAGATTTACTTGCGATTTTTAATTTTACCGGAAGCACAGACTTTTTTATTATCTATGTTACAAAACTCTAATATTGATTTTAAAATTGATGAGTTAGAAAATTTGCGTTTGAAATACGTAATACCAAACGATCAGATTTCTTTCATGAAATTCGTTTACTCCATAATGAGAATAAATTCCTTTAGAATTGCTAATAATCCTCAGGATAAAAAGATACCTTTGCGAGGACTCTACCCTTTATCGGCATTTCTAAATCACAGTTGTGTGCCAAACACCAGAAATGTGTTTTACAACGATTACACTATGGCTGTATATGCAACAAGAGACATTGAAATCGGAGAAGAGATACTGACGTGCTACACGGGACTTCTATGGTGCACTCCCGCGAGAAGATGCCAACTTTATAAAACAAAACATTTTTGGTGCAAGTGTGACAGATGTAAAGATAATACTGAGATGGGCACAAAACTATCAGCACTAAAATGTTTTAAGAAAGAGTGTGTGGGAGTTCTCCTTCCAATATCACCTTTAGACCCGAGAGTTAACTGGTGTTGTGACAATTGTGCTTCTATAATCCCGCCCGACGAAATAAGTACGATACAGAGTATTCTAGGTAGCTTGGTTGGATCCCTAGACTTGGATAACCAATTTCGCTTAGAAGCTGCTGTCCTAGCAAGATTAGCTAATTTCGTACCTTACTCAAATCATATATTCATCGATTTGCGATTGAGATTAGTATTGAAAATCGGATTTACGGAAGGACTGAAACTGAAAGGTAATATATAAATTAATTAATCTTGCTTTTGATGACCTTTTTACAATGGTAACTAACAACTTAACAGCAGTATAAAAAGCTTTATTAACCGAATAAGCAATAATGAAAGCTTATAATTTATAACTTACTTGTAAATATAATACTTGGATAATTTATAATGTCATAAAAATGGCATAAAATTAAAAATTTTATAGAATATAAATAAAATCTGCCTGTAAGTGCTAGTTTGTCTCGAGCGATGAACTGTTCGTACCTCCTAAGATTTAGGGGTGCAATTCCTGAAGCTCAAACATCCTTGAATACAGAATCGAAATAATGGTGTAAAACCAATTTAGTATTCGCTAAGACATGATTGAAGGAATACAAGGACACACGCAGAAGGTACGCCACGAGGACCAGTCTTCGCGAATACCCAATTTGGTATTCGCTAAGTTGCACGCTAAGTTTAACGGTTACCACCGTTATTTCAATTCTGGGGTGTAATTCCTTAATCTCAAACATCCATACAACCTTGAATACAGAATTGAAATAACGGTGATAATCCAATTTGGTATTTCCTAAGACTCGGCCCCATGGCTCTCTGTCTGCAACGTGTCCTTGAATACCTTCAATCATGTCTTAGCGTATACCAAATTGGTTTTTCACCATCATTTTAATTCTGTATTGAAGGATGTATGGATGTTTCACCTTAAGGAATTGCACCCCTGTATTCAAGGATGTATGAATGTTTGAGGTTAGAAAATTGCACCTCAGTAGCGTAATGTTCACGACTCGATCAACGCAAAGGATGTTTTACTGCGTTATATACTTTCTATAAGGGTATTAATAGCTTCCTTTGCGGATGAAGTCGCCGATAATAGCTAGTATTGTACTTAAAATTTAAATTAGCTGTAGACACTGAATCAACGAACGGCTTATTAAAACAGCATTTTTAACAGAAACGAATGAACTGTTTTCTATTGCTTTAAAAATAGGTTGAAAAACGAAATTATGCCATTGGCAAAAAATCTAGTCAATTATATATCAGCAAATGTAAATTGAGCTGTTTTAAAACCTGAAAAAAAATTTTTTTTGTACTTGTTATTTATCAAAAAATCTGTTACATTACATTACCACGAAAACTGTCAAAGATCCACCGCTAGTTTAAGTATCAACGGTGTCAGTATGTGGGCCTATTCGCTCGGTTTAGTGTTACAGAAATCAAAAGCAACATGCAATCGTATTAATTAACCTCTCGGCCTGTGAAAGTCATACACAGTCAATTATATATCAGCAAATGTAAATTGAGCTGTTTTAAAACCTGAAAAAAAATTCGTTTTTGTACTTGTTATTTATCAAAAAATCTGTTACATTACATTACCACGAAAACTTTCAAAGATCCACCGCTAGTTTAAGTATCAACGGTGCCCGCATGTGGGCCTATTCGCTTGGTGCAGTGTTACAGAAATCAAAAGCACCATGCAATTGCATTAATTAACCTCTCGGCCTGTGAAAGTCCTACACAATCAATCAACTTAAAATCACCATCCGATATGGTTCGGGAATACTGCATGTTTTTACAGTATCTGAAATGGAATGTACTGTCCTAGAGATTTATCATAAAAAACGATGAGACATTGCCTCATGGTACACAGATTCTTGAGAGTTAAATGTTATATAAAAATCAAACTCTCATTACGTCTAATAGTCTTCAACTCGCAAATATGCACATACTACACTTCTTAACTTGTATAAACATCATATTTAAACATCTTTTAAATCCCTTTCCATAGATATTACTTCCCTATTAATCACAGCTGAATATGTGTCGTTCCGCAAGACAATTAACGATCCTGGCAAAATCTAGATATTTTCATAGCCACACTTGGCAAGTGTTATTCGTACACAAGTAAATGCAGTGATTCATGTAACGGGATATGAGGTCACGGCTACATTTCAACTAGAACGTTTTAAAATATACTAAGTACCTTTTGCAGATCTGGACCCTAAAACAACAAACAAACGGTACAAACATGTAACTATTTTTAGCAGAAAACATTAAAAAGATTACAATCCGAGCGAATCAGATGTTTTCATTCCACGTCAAAATCATTTTAACTAAAAGCTGTTAACATGTTCTATTAATAATTAAATTTTCAAGGAGAGTACACATAATTATCAGATACTCTACAGATGCCATAATCTAAGAGAAGAAGTACACATAATTATTATGATTTTATTACAATGTGAAAAAAGAATGTAACTCATCAACTGAAATATGTTCCTAGATAGAGGTCAATATAATTATCATTATATTATAAACTAGTTTTACCCTGCCACGCGTTGCTGTGGCTAAATGCACGTAATCACAACATTACATTTATATATATAGATACGTGAACATTGAAACTTTCGGTACCATTTTTTGTATTCATTGTATGAGGGGAAATAGAAAAGATACAATAGATAGAATAAATTTAAGCACAGAAAAGAATAAGAAAACAATATGTCTCTATATTATACTATACACTCTTGTAGGTACTCTGTCTTGCTAACTTACACAGGAAATAATATGCGTTGTAGAGTAAATGAGGTGCGTTGTTTCCATTTCTCTCAAAATGTATTACACCCAAACTTTGTCTATTCGTTTATATTATTCTACCGTTTTAATCGTTGAATAACTAAGCTTTTTCATTATTCCGCATAACCTTGACGCGATGAGGAAGAGATGGACTCTTTTCCTCATCGCGTCAAGTTAATAATTTGCATACAAATAAATTCCAACAAATTATGTAGAAAACCAAGTTTTGTTACTGTCAATGATATTATACAGGTTGTTTGGTGCATCGTGTGCCAAACTGAAATGGTCGACTGGGGGGTCATCTGCTATCCTATCAGACCCCTAAACATTTCTCATGCCCTGTGGATTTTTTTTCATCGACTTTTTATTGTTTTATTAAAAAAGTACCCAAATTTTACATTCAAATACAAATAAAAAAAAAGTGTAAGTCGTAACTCTGAATTTTAATCTTATTTAGATGTGTATTGTATTACAGTACTTTTAAATTCAAAATTAGTGACATTGGCCATCTAGTTTTTTTTTAATTTACTCGCAAAGTTTTGGACTTAAATTAAAGCTGTCCATGTTACAGCTATTTACACGGCTATAAAAAAAAACCAAAACCGACCGGGATCTTCCAACTCTCTCAAAAATTCTCCAGTCTATCCTCTTGCTAGTGATGTGTCACATGCCATGAAAAGCTTTTTACAACTTTGTGAATTAGCTAGAATTGTAAATCGAGCCACAAAATACTAAATTCCAAATTCTAAAGAAAAAAGTCTTTTTGCGTAATTGTTACTTGAGAAACGGGTAAAATTTGTTTTCTCAGTCTCGCGAAGTAAAATCTATCTTCTATCTCTTTCTTGCATAGCGTAAACTAGTGTGAACAAACGACGAACTGCCGCCGACGACGCCGTCAATCCGTCATTATTTTAGTCGAGACATCACTGCCTCTGCTACCTGACATGTGTGCTAGTTCATCGTACTCCGCGACTTTTTCATTTTGTTACTTTGTTTTGTTGGTTTTTGTTACGTTTTAACTTTTGGTGTTATTGTCAAACTTTGTTGACTTTTTTGTTGTTGCAATGGCGACGTTCTCTAACGAAGAATATGCTGACATCATGATGGCTTATGGAACCGCCCATGGTGTCGCTCGTGCTGCGCAACGACTTTACCAGGAGCGCTTTCCTGGTAGACGATTACCTGGCCGCAGAGTCTTCCAAGAGACATACTGACGCATACGCGAGACAGCAGTGTCACTTTTCATGAACCAAGGGGCCATATTGTGCGACATAGTGTTGAAGTGGACGAGATGTCGGGCCTGCGTTCGCAATAGAGGCCAACAATTTGAGCAGAATGTGTAAAAAAATATTAAATAAATGTTAAAAATGCATTTTTTTTTAGTTCTATTCTATCTAGTTGCCCCTAAAAAGAGAGAAACGAGACATATTTTACCTCATAAGAGTGAGATAACAGATTTGATAAGTTTTTCAGGTATCATTTAAGCAATATTTTTTTAAATCATAATTTGGAATTTAGTATTTTGTGGCTCGATTTACAATTCTAGCTAATTCACAAAGTTGTAAAAAGCTTTTTATGGCATGTGACACATCACTAGCAAGAGGATAGACTAGAGAATTTTTGAGAGAGTTGGAAGATCCCGGTCACTTTTGGTTTATTTTTTATAGCCATGTAAATAGCTGTAACAGCTTTAATTTAAATAGGAAACTTTACGAGTAAATAAAAAAAATAGAAGGCCAATGTTACTAATTTTGAATTTAAAAGTATTGAAATACAATACACATCTAAATAAGGTTAAAATTCAGAGTCTACGACTTATACTTTTTTTTAAATTTGTATTTGAATGTAAAATTTGGGTATTTTTTTTAATAAAACAATAAAAAGTCGATGAAAAAAAATCCACAGGGCATGAGAAATGTTTAGGGTTCTGAAAGGATAGCAGATGACCCCCCCAGTCGACCATTTCAATTTGGCACACGATGCACCAAACATCCTGTATATTAAAAAAAGTAGATATGTTACATGCGCGCCAAAAATACGAACCAAAACTCCCCAAATTGTAGCACCTCGCAATAAGTTCGCCTATGACAGGACAACGAGCACACACTGTCACAATCTGTATTGTTTTATTAATTAAGTACTTAATAACAATGCCGACGTGCGTAATAGAAAATGCACAAACTATCAAGCAAAATAAAAATAAATAAAGAACAGGGGATCTCATACCACACGTAGTAACAAACTATATAAAATATTTTAATAAAATGAATGAATAGTATTCAAATTGTCTATAGAATAATATTCTCGAACAAAACACAGGCCAAGCAAAGAAAAGAGACAACACATTTATTCTATCACAGGTACGACAAAGACATCGAGTAAACCTGTTGTCATTTTAGATAGCTATCTCTTTTACTTTCGTAGTTTTTGCATCTTCTTTCTTACAGCACAGGTGTGTAGTTTTATAGCTTTATACCTACATACAGCGAGACTGAGTTTTGCGCGCCATTTAATATGGACGTAACATATCTATGGTATAATATCATTGGTTACTGTACAAACACAATAGGTTGAATTCTGACCACAGGCGATACTAGTTTTTATTAATACATATCTGTAACGGACTATTCGTAATGATTTGTAAACTTTAACTTAGTAATGAATATTATGATTCAAACCAACTTTGTCCGTATAATGTTTCTAGGACATGTTGCGGTATCCACTATGTCAAGGTTCGTTTAAACAGTATGTAAATTGCTATTAAGTATAAAAATATTAAGTATATCTAAATAATACGCATGGATATTGCACCTTCAGTGTGGTGTCCGCTCCATCTCCTCCCGTGGATGTCGTAAAAGGCGACTAAGGGATTCTAAACCAGAGGGATGGGCAGCAGCGTTTCTTCTGTGGAACAGTAGCCATTCTGCGCTCACCAACCCGCCTGCCAAGCGTGGTGAGTACTGGTAAATTCCCCCAATATGATGACATAGTTTCAAGATACCAGTAGGTAGGTACAATAAATTACACCATCTTGTTTAGAAAATGATATGGCTACTAATTAAAAGGTGAAATATATATATTTACAGTCATTAAAATTAATTAGTTGTCTTCATTAAAATTCTGTTACTCTATTTTTACACAATAATGAAAATAAACATGGAAAGACACTTATAAAATAACATTGTATAAAAGTGGTTAACAAAAGTTATGTCATACATTTTATAAGTTACTCGTACTGCTTTTATTTTGAAATATCCAAGAGATTCCAAGATATAGAAATATAGATTCATAAATAAAAAATGTGATTAATTTTTATTTAATATATTCGCAAAATTTCCAGTGTAAGTCTACCGGCGTTCCTGTCCTCGGTTCACAGTACAGAGAAATTAACCAGAAAGATTTTAGCATCCTCGCTGGTTGATTTCGACGTACCGTGTTTGATCGATGCTGTGAACGCCTGGAAAATGGCTTGCCCGAATACGGTTTTGCCCGTTAACCCATCTTCCCAGAGACAGTGGGACGAGCCGCTCTGCATTTTGGTACGGAATCAGTTACTTTATACGTCTACCAATACTGCTGAGCGTGCTCGTTTGCTGGCTGTGGGTGAATGGGAGTCGGGACTTTGGCTTCAGGCACTCCCGTCACCCAATATAGGTACTATGTTGGATGACTCAACTTTTCGACTCGCTACATGTTTACGCTTAGGTGCTCCATGTGCTGCTCCGCATCGCTGTCACTGCGGTGAAGCGGTCGACTGCCTCGGCCATCATGGCCTGTCATGTAGTAGAAGCGCGGGACGCACGACACGCCTGTATTAATGACATTATTCGTCGTGCTCTTGTCACCACCGGCGTGCCAGCTATACTGGAACCTAATGGCTTGGCACGTGATGATGGGAAGAGACCAGACGGTATGTCACTATTGCCCTGGAAATTGGGAAGGCCTTTGGTGTGGGATGCAACCTGTGTCGACACCCTTGCCCCTTCTCATCTTTCCAGTTCGGCGAGCTGTGCTGGCGCTGCCGCTGCCGCTGCAGAGACTCTCAAACGGCGCAAATACAGTAACCTCGTTGTAAATTACGTATTTGAGCCGTTTGGGGTTGAAACGCTGGGGTCATGGGGACCGAGTGCACGTCTCCTTTTTAAAGATATTTCTAGACGCTTGGTCGACTCTTCACGTGACCAGAGGGCTGGCCTATTCTTCGGACAAAGAATTAGCATTGCCATCCAACGTGGTAATGCTGCCAGCCTCCTGGGTACGTTACCAGACGACAGCGATTCGGAGGAGTATTTTGACGCTTAGGTGTCTTTTGAACATTCTTTATTTTCACCTTTTTATATAGATACCTTATTTGTATATAGATATTTTTTCTTATAGTATATAATATATTGTAATATGTAGTGTCATTAGTTTTAATGTGTATATATATTGTAAATATAGTAAAACAAAAATCTAAAATATTGATCCTTGGTGCCTAATAACTTTTGGCATATATTTCATACATATCCTCATAGTCCCTAATAAGCACTTAAGAATAGTTAAAAGTTAAGGTGCACGGTTCGAAAAATGCGATTCGATAAATTGAGAACTACCGCATATTATATATTAACGCATAGGTAACACTAGTCGCCCCTGCCGTTGCTATAAGGTGGGGGACCTCTGGGTTCGCGGGTGCGTAGATTGGGGAATCTGCGTGCCCACACCAAGCGACCCAAGAGAAGACGGTAGCACGCATGTGGTCACGCGCTGCCGTGGGACGCTTTGGGGGATCCTTTACAATCCCCCTGGGGGGGTGACCGCTTTACAGTCACCCTCTCCGAGATGTGCCAATAGGCGTGGCACCAGTGGGTGGCTCTAGTGTGATCATACGAGGACCTGGAGCCTCCCTTAGGTGCCGAAGATGACCGCTCCAGTGGTTTTAGCCGGTAGGAGTCCGGCATACCCCTTCGTCCTTCCCCGGGGCGAAGGAAGTTCATGATGAATTTCCACTGGGCATCAATAAAAAAAAAGGTAACACTAGTCGAGCTAACGAAGTTTTTGCTTAATCAAATGAAGGTTCATTTTAACGCTAATAATATTTTTCACGATCGGCAGTTCGGCTTCACAAAGGGTAGATCGACTACAGACGCAGGTGCGAAACTAGTCACAAATATTTTAGAAGCCTGGGAGGGCTCACATGATGCTATTGGTGTTTTCTGTGATCTTTCCAAGGCTTCTTTTTTTTTGATTGCGTTGATCACAATACATTCATCTGCAAATTCAATCAATCATCAATCAAAATTGTCAATACGGAATTGCTCGAGCTCTCGAGCTTGTATTATCCTACCTTTCTGAAAAACACCTTAAGTAGGTATAGGCGGCACGACATCTTCAGGGTCCCTAGTGAAAATGGGCGTGCCACAGGAATCAATTCTGGGCCCATTTCTATTCCTTGCTTACATAAACGATCTGCCTTTTATGATGTCGGCATTATCTAATATAGTATTATATGCTGATGAAACATCACTTATTTTTTAAATCAAGCGGAATGTCAATGAAGTTACACACATTAATGATAGTTTATCCTCTCTTCATCATCATCATTTCGGCCGAACGAAGTCCACTGCTGGACACAGGCCTCCCCCAAAGATCACCACAACCACCGATATGGATGTGTTGTGGGCTCATTGGGGGGTTTTGCCATAATCGCCACGCTTGGCAGGCGGGTTGGCGATCGCAGTTGAGTTGTTAATGTACTCGAAGGACGCTGCTGCCCATCCTCCGGCTAATCCCTTAGTCGACTTTTACGACACCCATGGGAGGAGATGGGGTGGTGGCATTCTGAGCCGGCACCACACCGTATATATATCCTCTCTTAGTTTGCTGCAAATAACCTTTAATTAAATAGTAATAAAACTAAATGTTTGAAGTTTTCATTGCCAAATGTACCTCAAGTCGAATTGGAAATAATTCTTGAAGGCAACAAACTCGAGATAGTAAATGAAACTATATTTCTTGGTTTACCATTGATTCGAGTTCTGTGGGGTGCTCGTATAAAGGCTCTGTCCAATAGGTTAAGTTCTGCTGCATTTGCAGTCAGAAAAATTAGGCAACTAACTGACGTAGCTACGGCCAAACTTGTTCCTTTTTCGTATTTCCACAGCATAATATCATATGGCATTCTATTGTGGGGAGCGGCGGCTAGTGTAGATTCAATATTAATATTACAGAACAGGGCCATCCGCGCCATCTATGATATGGGTCCTTGTGAATCACTTAAAGAGATCTTTAAAAATATTAATATACTGACAGTGCCCCCCCCCCCCCCCTTACATTCTTTAAAATATTATGTTTGTTCGTAAAAACCTGCTAATGTTTAATATAAAGAGCGGCATTCATTGTATACATACTAGAAATAAACATAAAATTGTTGTTCCTAAATTCAGATTCTCAAAAACCAATAAACTCATTCTTAACCAATTATATGTGAGGTGCGCTTTGTACTGTATAGCTGCTATATTTATATTTCAGCAATGTGTTGATAAAGTCTTAAACACATTTATGTGATATCTAATAATTTGATTCTCCATAGGATCAACTAATTGGAATCGTGCAACTTAAATTCTGACGTTTCATAAGTGCCAGTAATTGGTTTATTTGAAATAAAAACTATTTGACTTGGACTTTGTTGCATTTACAAAATGTAGAAGATACTAATTTATATATAAAAAGCACATAATGTAATATATTAACATATCAAAGAATATGTTTTATGATATAAATATGTACAAACAGTTAATAAATTCTAACATTAATTATAGTTATTGTTATCTCCTATTTTTGCTTAATAAAAGCAGTGCGTCTAGTTATACATGTATATTTAAATAATAATAGCCAAGTGTCAGGTAGTACGAGGGCGGCACTGAAAATTTCGGGAATCAAGGAAGTGACACAACATTACTATTTAAAAATGTATTTATTGCTTTTCGAAGTATTCTCCGCGAAATTTGACACGTTTTTCCATACGATGGAACCAATCATTGAAGCAACCATTCCATTCGGAAGTTGGGGTCTCCAAAATGGCCGTTTTGTAGGCGTCCACAGCTTTTTTAGGTGATGAAAATCTCTGTCCACGCAATTTATTCTTTATTTTAGGGAAAGTATAGAAATCATTAGGGCTTAGGTCGGGGCTGTACGGCGGATGGTCTAATAATTCTATGTTTTCTTGCTCTAAAAACTCTTTTGTTCTGTGCGCGGTGTGAGAACTCGCATTGTCGTGATGGAGGATGATGCGGCGGTTGCAGTTCTCTCTACGGAGTTCAGAAACGACCTGTGGCAAACAAATGCTAGCTAACCATTCTGCATTAACCGTTCTTTGTCCCTCAAGAGGAATAGTCGTAACATGGCCGGTTTTGGAGACAAACGTGGCCACCATTTTTTTGGCAACACTCCGTGAACGAACAATTTTTGTTGGCTTTAACTCATTTTCGAACACCCAAACTCGTGACTGGTTTTTTGTTTCGGGTTCGTACGCATATATCCAGGATTCGTCACCTGATACGACATTTGTATACAGCATTTGAGGATCCTGCGTGAAATCGTTCGAGAGTTCTGACGCACCAAGTAACGCGAACCGCTTTTTGCTCTTCACATAGCAAATGCGGTATCCATCGGGTAAACAACTTTTTTACACCTAATTGTTCATGCAAGATTATTTGTATTTGACTCATGCCAATGTCTAAAGTTGCCTGAATTTCGCGGTATGTCACATGTCGATCTTCCTCAATCAGCTTACGCACAGCATCAACGTTTTCTTGGGTGACTGCAGTTTTTGGACGACCTTGACGAGAATCATCACTGAGCTTGACACGTCCACGTTGAAATTCAGCAAACCAGCGATAAATTGTGGTTTTGGATGGGGCTTCATCACCAAATGCAGAAATCATCCGGTCAACACACTGTTTTTGTGTTAAACCACTTCGAAAGTCATAATAAATCATCGCTCTTGAATTTTCTCGAGTCAATTCCATTCTTCTTCTTCTCTTAGATTATGGCTTCTGTAGATTATCTTCCACAATTTCGCCAATGTCAAGTTTAAGGCAACGTCGTACGGTATTTAGATTAATAAATCTTTACATATTCATAAAATATTTCTCAAAATAGAAAAAATTCTAAAAAATATGTCGGCAACATCGTACGGTTCAATAATAATTCGTCAATTCCATTTTCTCAACGACTAAACAAGTTTGACAAAACCTTGTGACAAGATCGTGAATCTTTTTTTAAATAAATAAATGGTATTCGATTTGTAAAACCAAGGAGTTTTCAATTAAAAAGTTTTTAATATGACAGGAACAGTGGAAATATTCCATTCCCGATACTTTTAGTGCAGCCTATGTACACTTGTAGGGCAGGCTGTAGTTAGGTACGTAAGGTAATTTTACCTATTTGTGTAGTGTAGTGTAGAGTAACAGTGAAATAAACGACCCCTCGTACTTTTGTTAAATAAAATAACTATGATACACTAAAAATATTATAAACCACGGTAGTTTATAATATTTTTAGTGTTTCGAACGTCCGAAGGAAAACCAGCGGAACCCATATAGGATCACTCGTGTGTCTGTCTGTCCGTCTGTCACAGCCAATTTTCTCCGAATCTACTGGAGCAATTAAGTTGTAATTTGGTACACATATAGATTTCTGCAACCCAAACATGTAACGTAACGTGAATTTTCAATATGACTTTTTTTCCAATATGGAAAATTTAAGAATAAAGTTTTGCAAACTGTAACATATGAAATGGAAGGGCTTGTTGTGAGGGAAATGAATTTATTTTATCAATTTAAAATATATAGTTTTAAAGTTATTTAAGAAAATAGGCGAAAATTGACATTCCATGGGGGGGGGGGGGCTTATCTCCGAAACTACTGATCCAAAAATTTCACAATTAGACAATATCAGCATTTTCAGAACCCTCTCCACGCGAGTTCAACTCGCACTTGTCCGGTGTTTTTATTAAACAATTATGTGATTAAAATTTAAGACTAATTAATCTTAATGAATAAATCCTTTTATCTCGTTGATCAATGGTTGTACTAAACAATGAAAACGCAACTCCAGTCTGACGCTTGCAATATCGCATTCGAATATTTACCTACGTCACGGCTGATGCACATTTGGAGCAGATAACACTTGTACTCCTCCACTCCTAAGACGTATATATATGCTTTACAGAATATTGTGACTACCGCCAAAGTTTAGTTCCATAAATAGGAAATGAAAAGTGAATTTATTAAAGAACTAGCTGGGACTCGCGGTTTCACCCGCCGTTTAATTTAAAAGAATTTGATTATTATAAATAATTTAGAGTACTTCGGCATAGACATTTGACATAGAGTATTTATATTAGATTTCATGGGTTTTAATTATTTTGCGTGGAACCCTAATTATTATTCAAAAATAAAAGTAGTCTAAGTTATTCCTTATAACATCAGCTATCTGCCAGTGGAAGTCCCGTAGAAATCGGTCCAGCCGTTTCGCCTATTAGCGGGAACAAACAGACAGACCCACAGACAGTCAGACACAGACAATAAAAATCTAATACTTTTTTGTTGTAGGTACCGCATATACTTTTATATGCATTTAGTTTGACTTCTCTTTTTTTTTAAACTTCGCCCCACACTAGGTTTTCTCCTGTGTCGTGGGTGCGTTTACAGACATGAATTCCACATACAATACACCCAGACCCGGAACAACTACCTGCAGATCATACAAATATTTGTTCCGTGCGGGAATCGAACCCACGACCCGGAGCTCAGCAGCCGACTGTATCAGTCACAGCACCAACCGTGCCGTCGAAAGTTTATTAAAAAGTTGTTATTTTGATATTACAAACAGACACTTCAATTTTATTTATTTGTATTTTTTTTGTAATAATGTAATAATAGGTAATAGATGTATACAGTAATTAATTATATTTAAAATATGTACTATAGTGATTTTCATGTAATTTAATTATACAACAGGGAACTTAGAGACTGTTTTTAGTAATATTAGCAATCTTACTCTACCAGTGTAGAACCTAAATGATACGGTATATGCACCTCTTCCCGCCAGAGAATTGCGACAGAGCATCATATAAATATGGAAATGTTTATTGTACTATGTAAGGAATGGGATCTATTTTAAGACCAACAAGAATAATATTATATTCCTTTATTTTAATCGCGCAGTTGTAACTGCGTCATTCCGCAAAAGCAAATGCGTAAAACTTTAAAGGCTTGTGTCTAATGTAGTTAGTGGTGGATTGTGAGTTCAGAATAACGTGTGCGGCATGCGACGAGTACTACGCAACAAGTGAATAAAATCGGGGGCGATAATATCGTGAGGGCAGTAGTACGATTGACCGCCGATTGACATGGGCGCCGCGGCTAGGAACGCTCGGCCGCACGTCGTAACCAGGTGGATCTGCCTACCGGTACCGTTAGTACAACTTATCATTCATTATTGTATCACCAAATAAAAATATCCGCTTAACATTGCCAAACATGTGTGAGAGAATTTATTAAAATATTTTGGCATTGAGGATGAGCTGCAGCCGAGAGCTCCACCTGTGATTGAGATGACGACTTATGCCTTACGTAAGCGTGGATTATTTATTTATATGGCATTTGATAAGACGTGACAGCATAGTATGAGTGCCCTTTAAACTGCTACTCAGCATTCGTGTGTTGCGTTTTATTTGGCGTCTTGCCGTAACACCGATATTGCCGAAGGTCTGCAATTTCTCTACTGCCAACTATTTACATTTTACTAGCCAAGTTTTGATATATTGAGAATCAATTTGTTAGTTATAAAAACGATTTCATTCTCCGATCAACATATTGATTGAAGACCGTTTAAATACTTTCCTACTTCTATTGACGCTTTATTGTCGATTAACAATTTTTTCTCCCAATACATTGGTTCCAAAAATTCAATATTTTCGAGTGAATGCAAAAAGCACCGATTTATCTATACAAATAAATAAAATTGAAGTGTCTGTTTGTAATGTAAAAATAACAGCTTTTTACTTAATGCATATGAAAGTATATACCGTACCTATAACAAAAAAACAATTTTTAATATTTTTGTCTGTCTGTGTGTCTGTCTGTTTGTTCCGGGTAATCTCCGAAACCACTGGACCGATTTTGACGGGACTTTCACTGGCAGATAGCTGATGTTATAAGGAATAACTTAGGCTACTTTTATTTTAGAAAAATAATTAGGGTTCCGCGCAAAAAAAATAAAACCCTTGAAATCCAATATATATATGTCGTGTCTATGTCGAAGTACTCTAAATTCCTTTTAAATTAAACGCGGGTAAAACCGCGGGTCCCAGCTAGTATTAAATAAAAATATACATTCTCACAAAAAGAAATATAGTATTAGAAATAACTAGTTCTTAATTTACAACTTCGGGTGCTTCGTCCTAGATAATTCTCGATAATATCTCGTAATGTCATCGTGTGCAGAATGATAAATACGGATACGATACAAATCTACGGTTTTACGCGAAGTGACTGGTTTTCCTCGGAGCGACTGCCATCCGTCCTACGGAACCCGCATAGGATAAATATAATACCTGGGGGATCCCAAGGTTATAGCGTTATTCCATGTGGTGTTCGGATTAAGAATATGGAACCACTCCATCTCCTGCTATGTATGTCGTAAAAGGAGACTAAGGGACACTAAACCAGAGGGATGCGTACTTTCTGTGGAACAGTAGCCAGTACAGGCAGTACAGGCAGTAGTGGTGAACAGGGGGGAGGGCTTGGTTCTTTTCTTTCTTTGTTCAATTGGCATTCTTTAGCTGATTATTTATTATGATAATACTAATACGAATATATATAATACCAACAACACAACATTGCAGAGCTATCGGAGTCTCGGTTGGCGCTGAAA
Organism: Diloba caeruleocephala; assembly: GCA_947459985.1. NCBI lineage: Eukaryota > Metazoa > Arthropoda > Insecta > Lepidoptera > Noctuidae > Diloba > Diloba caeruleocephala. The sequence continues at coordinate 23,087,966 of OX381606.1, read as the reverse complement.
GAGAGCCTGTGCCGCGGCACTATGCGCACGGTGGCGGCGCTGGGCGTGGGAGACGCGCACCTTCGCGGCCTGCTGTTGTACCACCTGCACGCCGCGCTGGCAGAACGCGCCAGGCGCTCGCCAGACCTGTATGAGGTGACCTCGATTCCTATTATACTTAACTGATAACGTGGTATAATGCGCACGGTGGCAGCGCTGGCCGTGAAGGCCGTGCAACTAAACGCTCCAACTGCACATTGCGTTGGTGTAACGCAATAGCCCTCGCCAGACTTGCATGTAGTAATATATCTTCCATATGAGATTATCGCACTTTTTTAACTTTGCCATCTTATACACGCCTCGTTTTAAGTCCAAGTTACCTATTCGGCTTAACTCACGTGGATACCTCGCAGATTCCAGGGTTGCCCGCCTAGTTAAATTAGTTATTTAACGCCAAAATAACTCACCAGTCGCAAATTCTACCATCCTAAAGAAGGTCCTTTCCCAGAAGCCACAGAATAAATCCTCTTTAACCGTTGATGCCAAATATATTGTAAGAAAGGAGTTATGCCATTTAGATCAAAATGAATGCGAGCCTCGAAATCCATTTTCCCACTACCATTCTTCATAAAAAACTAATGCACACAGTTACAAATGCTCATCCAATGAACTGAATAAACACAACATTATAATTGGCTTGTCATACTATAACACACTACTTTGTAGGTAGCCAATCATACCAAGCGTACAAACCGCACACGACAGCCGTACCACGCAACGCGTAAGTTTATTGGGAGGACCATTCGCTGTTCTATTCACTGCGTTTGTTATTCACCGATTGCTAGTTAAAAGTGGTAGATAAAAAGCATTGTATTTTGTACAAAAATAATAATGTCGTCCTGCTCCATCAATCCAAATGTAACATAATAAAGAACACAATTTTTTTTTTTTTTATAGACAAATACAAGAAAATTCCTTCACATGCATATTATATATCATTTCTTCATTGATAAAGTTATTATTTTCGCTTCGGTTTTCACATGTTATCCCCGAACAAAGTTTCACTTACGCGATCGAATCTCAACTGATGTTATAAAACGGCCATTTTTTCGGATGGCCCAGATTGTGCATGTCGCGGTGGTGCGGTTACGCCCCCGTACCACTTCTCCTTATTTCCTATTTCTTTGGTTGATGCACAGGACTGCACTGTTTGTCTACTGATATGGCGATATTGATCATTGATCTGCCAGAGCCTCGTTAATTAATGTGGCAGACCCGTGACTACGATCTCCGTAACCCCAATGATGTTATTTATTTGTTGTCAGGCCCACAGATTTAATATCATACATACCTACTCGATAAATTTACAGCAATATCCAAAGTAGATATATATTAAAACACACTATTTAATCATATTAACTTACGCTATATATTTCTGTTACAGGTATTAAAATCAGAAATCGAGAGTACTATAGAACAAGCCTACAATATTCTCGAAGGCGACATATCCGCGCCTCCAGACCTCGAACTGAGACGCCGATACCTTGGTCCAGGAAGTGATAAACCTCAGGAGGAAAGATTCTTCATCCTCGACGCTTAATAAGTGTTGAGATAATGATAGATATTATTTTAAGAGTAATTTAGGTAATAAAATAACAACGAACGGGTGGGCCGTTCGTTGTTATTTTAAACTAATATATTTATTTAGGGCCGATTTTTCAATCGTCACACAAGACTTCTAATAACTACCTCTACCGAATAAAGTTATTTATATTATCTGTCTGATAAATTGTTGTCTATTTTTCAATTGCCATTTATCTCACCAATAACTATCCGACCGATTATTACGACTCGAACGACGCTAACTTCAGGGAGATGAAACAAACATGGTGCATAAACAGATGTTAGAGCAGAACAGACTATTTCATGCTCGGTGACCAAATATATTACTGTTATTTTAAATTCGAAGTTACTTTTGTTGTTTGCGATTGTTTAATTTTGTTGTAGACTCCCGCTATCGTGTACGTAAAGTAATTATATTTTATTTCCAATGGAATCTAAGAAAAGAGAACGTTCGGCGAATTTGCAAACTATTGAGATTCAGTTAGTCGTGAGATTAATCGACAATTATAAACAAAATGGACTGACGCGGTAACGTATAAAGGCGATTTAAATATTTGAACAAAGAACTAAAAAAAACAATAAAATACTGTAAAAAAAATCTGAGTCGACGATAGAATTATTTTGAATTCCAGATGGTAAAGTGATCGGGCCTGGACCTGACAATTCTTATATTTCTTCCCGATGGATTAATGAATCCATTTATTGAGTTAATTGTTAGCTCATCAATGCTATCAAAAATATCCATAATAATAACACTTTCACTTGGTATTAAACGCAAAACCAAGAAATAACTAACCTAATAGTAAATGCATTATTCCACCATCTTGCCCCCATCTTCGCATCTCTCGAATATCGCTCTATCTGGCCGTCAACGGGACAGATACATTTATTCTTCAGGTCGCCTTATTCGTCAAATAATCCGACGATTGAAAACTTAATTGTTATGCTATCTGGCGAATAAATGCTATCAGTTTGTTTATCTGACGATTGAAAAATTGGGCCTTAGTATAATGATATCTAACAGTTGTAGAAACCATGTTGGCAAGCTAGCCGATATTGGAATGGAACAATAAATACGATAATGCACACAATGACCATTTTTTAATAATACTCTCACTTTTTTCATGTCCTGGCTAATAAGTAGTTAAGTAAGTAATCAATACATACAGTTTCAGTTGTTACATGTATGTTAGCGTTTCATCAACCAGCCCATATAGGCATACAATAGTTTGAACATCATGTTAGAAAAAAAAATTACAGAGCTATTAAACTAGAAAATAATTCTAAAATTAGTTTAAAAAAACTAAAAAAACACGCTAGGTTGTGCTGAACTGAGTGCCCGAAAGAGCAAGTCTGGAACTGCACGCATGCGTAGTTCGCGCACTAGCTCTGTCTCTCTTACTCGCATGCAAAGGATGCGGAAAGAAATTAATTAGTCCTGGCGAATCTAATTAGGATAATAAGATATTTTGATCGGATTATTGCATTGTCATCGACCTTTGACAGGTGTGCAAAGTTTGAATCAAATCTGATCGTTCAAAGTAGGGCAAAATCGAGCTCAAAGGAGTCGGTTACAAACAAACATACATACATACAGGTGAAGCTAATAAAAAGCGTGTTAAAAAAGGACTCCGCGCCACTCATTACGAAAGTGAAGCACGGTATCGAATATGTGTTCGTGATTTGAGGGATACCAGATGGAATGAAATTTTCCGACATTTTTTAATAATCACAGTAATGTTACAAATAGTAGGTAGTAAGTAATATTTGCTTGCTATGTGGTACAGATGGTGGCTCAGAATACCACCACCCATCTCGTCTCGTGGGTGTCGTAAAAGTCGACTAAGAGATTAGCCGGAGGATGGGCAGCAGCGTCCTTCGAGTAAATTAACAACTCAACTGCGATCGCCAACCCGTCTGCCAAGCGTGGCGATTATGGCAAAACCCCCCAATGATCCCTACCCATATCGTCGTTGTAGTGATTTTTGGGGGAGGCGTGTGTCCAGCAGTGGACTTCATTCGGCCGAAACGTATGTGGTGCCGGCTACGAATAGCACCAACCCATCTCATCTCATGGGTGTCGTAAAAAGCGACTATGTGAATAGCCGGAGGATGGGCAGCAGCGTCCTTCGAGTACATTAACAACTCAACTGCGATCGCCAACCCGCCTGCCAAGCGTGGCGATTATGGCAAAACCCCCCAATGAGCACACCACACATCCATATCGGTCGTTGCAGTGATCTTTGGGGGAGGCCTGTGTCCAGCAGTGGACTTTATTTGGCCGAAATGATGAAGTTATACTTTCATCAATGATAAAAATGGAAATATTATTTCTGTATATTGAATTTTGCTTTCTCTGTGTGAAAAGAGGCCTTTGGTTAGCACTGAGACAGTGACAGGCTGGTATGATATTTTATATTAATAAATAACAAAAAAATTGTCGAGTGTGAGTTCACACGCGGTATAAGTGAAACTTTGTATTTTGGTTAATGTGTAAGAGAATGAGATGAATACATTATGGAGGTGGTAAACAGAGTAGTTCGGTCGAGTTCAGTCGAGTTCGGACGAGTTCAGTCTAGTTCAGTCGAGTTCAGTTCCAGTTTAGTCAAGTTTTGTCGAGTTCAGTCAAGTTTAGTCTAGTTCAGTCAATTTCAGTCGAATTCTGTCTCGTTGAGTCGAGTTCAGTCTAGTTCAGTCTTGTTTAGTCTTAACCAGTCTAGTTCAGTCGAGTTAAGTCAAATTCAGTCGAGTTCAGTCTAGTTCAATCGAGTTCAGTCTAGTTCAGTCTAGTTCAGTCGAGTTCAGTCTAGTTAAGTCTTGTTCAGTCGAGTTAAGTCCAGTCGAGTTAAGTCCAGTCGAGTTAAGTCCAGTCTAGTTCAGTCGAGTTCAGTCTAGTTTAGCTTAGTTTAATCTAGTTTGTGGGGCGACTACGAAAGCCCAAACAAAGAGGAGAGAAGATTATAGGAAACACTCTATACTTGTATTCGCAGACTAAATCCTATTTATGAATATGTTTGTCTATTTTTGGTGTCGTAAGAAATTTCGCTTCAATAGCTACAATACCAATTTATTTTCTAACAACACAGGCACGTGTTGTTGTTGAGGTTTTGTGATCCAAATAGTAACGATAATTTAAATCTCAAAATATAAAAAATGGTATATAAATTAGGGTGAGATTCAAAGACATGATCGTAAGATCTTCTCTAAGCCAAGTAGTGGCTAAGCGCATCTTCAAAATCTGTATTCAGAGACACAGTCCCTCTCAAACTTACGTCGGTCTTGGCTAAGTTTGAACTCTATTCTCTATGGCAATTTTTAATACGAGAATGTTTATCGGTGAGATACGGTTTTTACAAAACTGTGTAGTCAGGCATAAATATAAATAAAAAAGGATAGCAATATATGAATGCCATTGGAATGAGCGAAACAAAATATCGAACACAAGTCTACTTATGTTGTAAATCGCAGGAATATAAGAGGCCAAATGTCTATTCGAAACTCCACATAAAAGACTACAATAGTAAAGTGGATGCTCCACATCCACCATGCTAGAAATAAAAATACAGACGCAGACTTGAACAAAAAGAAATTTGGGGATGTGGACTGAAATTAACAAGGTCATATAATAATCAGATAAGTTTATTATTGTATACATACCTAATTATTCTTACATGCTATATTACTGCGAGTAAGTAAGGACGATATTTTGTTAAATAGTTGAACATATTGGACTAATGTAGCCTCCATAGTACAAAGCTAATTAGAATTGTGACAATCAAAGTAAACAACTTCTCATATATCCATAATTCATAGTTCCTGTTACAAGCACACCTTTGCCGGCTTAGTGGCGCTAGATTCGCCCAAAGTACTTGATTTTCACTACTTGGCTTAGCTTAGTTTACGCTAAGCTTAAGTCGTGTTCCGATGAAGCGTTAAGTTCAAGCTTAGACATGTTTCTGAATCTCACCCCTAGTATCTTACCTGTGATAAGCAATTCCTTGACACTTTCTTTGGGATGTAGAGTTATTTTTACACCATTTACCGACACATGACGGCATAATTGGTTTTTGTTTCAATTAACGTAAATAGTAACTACACTGCCGCTGTCGTGCCGCGTAATGGCGGTCGACGGGCATACTATGATGCATGTGTGTGCGTAAGGCACGTATGTACAAGCGAATCGGCATACTTAGGGTGCTTCACTTTCGCTATGAGTGGCGCGGAGTCCTTCTTTTTTTTCTAGTCCGTGGCTATTACATAAAATTACTACCTACACATTTCATATTAGGTATATGTCAAATGCCAGTATGTAAATATATTCAATTCGGTTTCATTCAATAATTTAATTGGATTCATTAATATGAATTTAATGTAATCATGAATTAATATAAAACAGTCTAATATCTAACCTTATAATTAATTGTCCAATTATAAAATATAATAAAATACGGATTGCACTCCGGGAGTGCCGACGGTACTAGGGTTAATGCGATCCCGACGGCGAAACGCCAAACTAAACGTCTAGGGTCTCGTCACGGTGTCACGAGTCCAGAGATTTTAGCTCATCTAAAAATATGCGTACCGCGCTAAAAGAAGTTTTCACTTTAATAGTAACATAATGTGAAATCCCTCTGGGTAGTCGTTATCTCACCATGGGATAAGGTAATCCTGGAGGACAGATTAAAGTGGTTGCTTGATTTCTAGGAAGAAATCAATAATCTTCTGATATAAAAAAAGTACATCATAAAAAAATGTATATTAAATAGCTTACAGAACGCAGGGCAGTTTGTGACGAGCTGAATGTGAGTGGCGACACTGCGTACGCGAATGCTCCAGAGAGTCGGTCAGGGCCTCGTCTCCGGCTTGCCTTTATTGGTTGGTTGGAGTAGTACCTCATGAGTGCCCGTAGGATTGTCAACTCTGGCTTCCCTTAGTTGGCCGATCAGAGGGGGGCCGCCAGAGCTATATGCTCGGGGGTGGAAGTGTCTAATGGCGTAATAACGGGGAAACCCGCTCCGAGTCTTCGAGACGCGCGATGGTGAAACCGGTGCCGCAACTCTCTACACCCGTAGCCGCTCACACCGGTGTTGCTCCTTGTCGCCTGTAGTGGTGGCCATTTAGGGGGTCCATCTTGTGAGTCACCGTCTGCCACAGAATTTCATTTTAAAGGTTGAAAGGCAGACGCAGTTTTTTTCGTTTTACTTAGTCTTAAATCCATTTAGCAAGGTTTTGCCGAAGGTTGCTTTTATGGCTGAAAGTGCCAAGTGCTGTGTCACCAACTCTCGTTCCGTAAAGTGAACTAGTTCCTCAAAATTGTTCAGCAGTTCATTTGACTCCGTGAATCTGAATAAGTACGAGATCGTTCGGTTCGGTTTTAATCACTCAGTGAGAGTGATTCATAGATCATGTAACTCGTTCTCACTCTGAGTTCATGAGTTAACTCATATGTTATAATTCGTGTGAAAAAAAGAAAAAATCTCGTGAGCTCTGAGCTAAAACGAGTATGATAATTATGAGTTATATATAAAATCGATTTCCCTTCTTATTTTATTCAGGCTCAGAACTGACATTTGAAGCAACAAATAGATTTCATTTTAAAAAGCTTAATTAAAAATCGATATTCTTCTTCTTCTTCTTTTAGATTATGGCTTCTGTAGAGTATCTTCCACAATTTCGCCAATGTCAAGTATAAGGCAACGTCGTACGGTGTTTAGATTAATAAACCGTTACATATTCATACAATATTTATCAAAAATGAAAATAATTCTAAAAAATATGTCGGCAACGTCGTACGGTTCATTTGTTTTTTGTCGATATTCTTTACACTACCTTTATTTTTTAATACTTTTTTTTAGATTTATTTCAGCAGTCACTAATTATTTCTTTTTCGTTTAACGGACTATTTTAATATAATCATCATCAATTTAAATGTTGCTGTGCAAAAAAAGCAGGTGTGATACTTTTTCAGACTTCAATAATGTGCCGCAGGTCCTTAAAATATCACCTGCGTTTGAAAAAAATCGTTCAGAAGGCATGGATGTCTATTAATATGTATAAAATATAAAGACCCATATTGGATAACGTCTCAAGAATTACGGACTCACAGAGTCGAAATAAAGAGAGAAAGAGAGCTACATACGTCTAGTCACGTGTGTGCGCAAGATAACGAATCGAACCATGCAGTTCATTGGAACATTGGAACGACTCGCTCATGAGTTACACAAGCCTAACTAGTGGTGGTTAATATAGCGTCTAGCACGATTAAATAGCGCGCTATATTCACCCAAAGTATAGCGCATGCTATGCCGGGTCCAAATAGATGCTATAAAATACGCGCTATTGAAATTCAGTCATCGCGTCATTCTTGAACGCCAAGTTCGTTATAATTTTAGCATGTAAAATAGAGCGTTATTTTATTATAGCAAAGTCTGTGGCCCGCAATTGCCATATAGTGTTTTTGAAACACCACTTAGCCAGTGTTGTCACCTTAGCGATTTTCTCACTAGATCTGGTGACTTTTGACCCCTTTCAGCGATTTATTTCTGTCGTTTAGCGATTTTTTGTTTTTAACGACTTCTAGCGATATTTGAGTCGTCTCCGTCTATCCTAAAAAGTTTCTATAGAATATGAATTACTTTTAATATTCTTGTTTTGACGTTACAATATAATTATTACAACCAAACTATGTTATCTATTTTTACAATTACAGTTGTTTTTCCATACTAAGAATTTGTTGATGGAAAAAAATCTGAAACATGTTTTAATGTTTGGTACACAATAAAAAGTGGTATTGAGTCACAGCGTTTATTGTTATTGCGTAACAAAATTTTAACAATGATTTTTCTTCTTCCTGCCTTGGTCCCAAGTTACTCGGGCTTGGCAAAATTAGTGTTATTTATATTGCAAAAGGGTTTTACAGTCGACCGCCTGCCTAACACTAACCCTCATTGTGTATGGTAGTAGTAGTCGGTTATTTATCCGTCACGTGCGGGCAACTCAAAGTGCCTAGTAATAATGGTACACACCGGGTTCAAAACTCCCTTAGTCGGCTTCTACGACACCCACGGCATGAGATGGTGTAGCCCTAACCGTGACGGCAATTTGAACATGTACTGCCGCTTGAGTAGTCTGTCCAGTACTATCGATACTTCAATAGATGGCATTACAATATTGTTCCTACAAAAAAAAAAATTGGGGTTTCTGGAGCTTTCGCTTAGAATTTAGCCCAATCTGTTGACTTTTGTGTGTTGATCTAGTGACTTTAATTTTTATAAGGTGGCAACACTGCACTTAGCCGACGGTGCCGACCCTAACTGACCACTATTCACAGAGCAAGTAACCACTACGTTTTACCCTATGTTGCCACCTTAGTGATTTTGTCACTAGACCTGGTGACTTTTGACCCCTTTTGGCGATTTATTTCTGTCGTTTAGTGAGTTTTTGTTTTTAGCGACTTCTAGCGATATTTGAGTCATCTTCATCTATCCTAAAAAGTTTCTATAGAATATTAATTACTATTTATATTCTTGTTTTGACGTTACAATATAATTATTACAACCAAGCTATGTTATCTATTTTTACAATTACAGTTGTTTTTCCATACTAAGAATTTGTTGATGTAGTAAAATATCGGAATTTTGACATATTTTAATGTTTGGTACACAATAAAAAGTGGTATTGAGCCACAGCGTTTATTGTTATTGCGTAACAATATTTGGACAATGATTTTTCTTCTTCCTGCCCTTGTCCCAAGGTACTTGGGGTTGGCGAAATTAGTGCTATTCATATTGCAAAAAGATTTTACAGTCCACCGCCTGCCTGACACTAACCCTCGTTGGGTAGTAGTAGTCAGTTGTTTATCCGTCACCTGCGGGCAACTCAATGTGTCTAATAATAATGGTACACACCGGGTTCCAAACTCCTTTAGTCGTCTTCTACGACACCCATGGCATGAGATGGGGTAGCCCTAACTGTGACCGGAGCTACACAGCAATTTGAATATGTACTGCCGCTTGAGGAGTCTATCCAGTACTATCGATACTTCGATAGATAACATCACAATATTGTTTCTACTAAAATATATTTTTTGGGATTTCTGGTGACTTTCGCTTCGAATTTAGCCCAATCTGTGACTTTTGCGTGTTGATCTAGTGACTTCAATTTTCTGAGGTGGCAACACTGGTTTTACCACTAATATTTATAATCGATTACGCCCATCGCTATTGGCTACTAGGAGTATTCGATATATTAGTTAGCTGAATATATAATCGATTATTTTAAAATAATCATATCACCTATTATTTATTAAACCAGGTAACGGTTATTTATGTTGCTCTATTATTTATTACTAAACGACCACAGCTTCCCCCAACGTCACATATTTCATAAGGTGCCCCATGCAAAATTGTGCTTTCAGAGCATAGTCATAAGAGCTATATTCTTATCAAAATGAAACTAATATATCTCAGACGTTATTATATGCCACATGCAAAATTATGCTTTCATAGCACAGTTATAAGAGCTAGATTCTGATCAATATTAAATCGAAACTAATAAATAATCATCATCATCATCATCATATCAGCCACAGGACGTCCACTGCTGAACAAAGGCCTCCCCATTAGATTTCCACAACGAGCGGTCACATGCCGCTCTCATCCAACGACTCCCAGCGACCTTCACCAGATCGTCTGTCCACCTCGTTGGAGGTCGTCCCACGCTGCGTTTTCCGGTCTTAAATAATAGAAGGACCTAATGTAATTGTTTTTATTCGACAGTCGTTTTGATCTACGATTATATTTGAACAAAATCAGTGCGGATGACTCGCTTGACGTCATAAGTTGTATTTTACGGGAGATTGCGAGCGATTGCGTGATAGTTTTGAAATGTTGATATGATTTCATTATGAACTTTGAAGTTATCAAGTTTGTATTGTGAAACTTTAAAATTAAGTATTTTAGTTTAGTGTTAATAAAAATTTACATGTTTAGGTTGTTATTTACGTAAATAAGAGTTATATTTAATCAAAATGTCTCGAAGAGGACAAATGTGGAACTATTTCTCTGTTGTAGTCCGCAACGTTAGCAAAACCGCGGCACTCGACGAAGTAATAAATATCTAACTAATATATTATAACCTAGAAAGTAATAGGTGATTTTTAAATCACGTATCGTTATAACGCGTTATCAATATATAGCCGTTATGAACACGCCTATTCGCTACACGGCTTACAGAAATACAGAAACTGGTTGTAATATAATTCAGCGTAAATTAGTAAATTTTAATAATACATATATATTAAAATAGATAACCTAATATTGTTGTATAGGTCGTAAGTACCTAGTTACTGTCATAGATGAATATACCTCTTACTGTAAAAATCTTGATTAGCCTTTACTATTTATGTAGGTTATACTTCTATTATCTGATAAGAATACAATACATTCTTCATTCGATAACAACAAGAATTTGTCAAGTTAATGCCCTGTTTCAAGTTACTTTGTCTCCATTTATATCAGTATTCGCATAAAACTAAAAAGCACAGGATTTTTTCGAAGACATTGTTAAGAACGTATTATTATATCTCGGCAACAATGCCGTCGCACCGTCAAGCGCTGTTACTTTCTTCGTCAAATTGTTATGGTTATTCTATGTTGGAGTTTGCTAAAGAAGAAATATGCTCTCTTCTAACAAAGTAAGTACTTACTTAGAGGTATCTATTACCTAGCTACTTTAAATTTACAAATGTATTTGCCTATTTCGATTATTTCAGAAATAATGTTACTGAATTAGTGTTTATTCCATACGCTCAGACGAACTATGATGCTTATACAGCTAAAATTAAGGAAGTCATAGAACCATGGGGATTTAAAGTGACTGGATTACATAGCCATTCAAATGTTATTAATGGAATTGACTCCTCTAAGGCAATCTTTATAGGGGGTGGAAACACATTTCTTCTTTTAAAAACTCTTTATGAAAATAATTTAGTAAGTCTTATAAAAAAGAAAGTTGATGAAGGCAGGCTGATATATCTGGGTAGCAGTGCTGGAACAAATGTTGCCACAAAAAGCATTCATACAACAAATGATATGCCTATAATTTATCCACCAAGTTTTGAAGCTATTGGTATTGTGCCTTTCAACATAAACCCACATTATATTGAGATAGAGAGTGAAACTCATAAGGGAGAAACAAGAGATCAAAGAATATTTGAATATTTGGAAATGAGTCATGCTAAACCTGTGTTAGGTTTGAGAGAGGGAAGCATTCTGCACGTTGATGGTTATCAGTTGACAATAAAAGGAATTGCTGGTGCCGTTTTATTCAATAAGTAAGTAGTCCAAACCTATCTTTTTTAAATTTTGGTGTAATGAGCATGGTCCTGTTTATCGTTTTGCAATAATTTAAATAGTTTGTCCCATTATCCTTGCCAGGATCCTCAGGATAAGCGATTTTTTCATCTCTGATATCCGGAAAAATGATAAATTCATTGACATTCTCAAAAAATAATACCTCCATAAGATATTGATTCAATTTTCCATGGTAAGAGTGCAATGAGACTCGAATAGCGTCTTATTCTTCAGATGATTTTATCTGTAATGCAGGGGTTCCCAACCTTTTTTTGTCTACTGCCCACTTTAAGAATAAATTATTTTTTAACGCCCCCCTTTTAAACATACTCAAAAACCGCTAAGTACTTATAACTGATAATTGAAACGCAAATTTACAGTATTCGGACAGACTCTGTCCGAATACTATAAATTTAAAAAGGAAACTAAAGGAATGTACAATTCGGATTATTTAACAAAAACTTGTTAAAACATGATTGCCCGCGGTCTTTTATATCGAACCGAGTTTGAGCTATATCTTAATTAATATTAGTTGATGTTCACAAGATGTAGTCGAGAGTCGAGAGCTCAGTCGGTGTCTAAGAGTCTTCCTAGCTAGGTAGATGAAATTATAAATCGACCCCAAAGCCCTACACAATGCCCCCTTTTTTTCTGGGTCTCTTACCGCCCCCCTTTAGGCCTGCAGCGCCCACAAGGGGGCGTTATCGCCCACGTTGGGAAAGACTGCAGTGTAATGGAAGGAGAATGAAAGGAAGATGCTTGGGTAAATAATTACCACCCGGAGTTTTTAAGACTACGGACAGTCAACATGGACATTCAGCCATGCTCAAAACAAAAAAACGCGCTTTTGTAGTTAGCCGCATAATTTTCAATAAGTTTAAAATAACAGTTGAGTGAAAATTATTGTAATAAAGCGTGGGGGTGCTTGATATCAACTGTCGCAAATGTTTGTTATTTTATCACTCAACTGTTATTTTAAAGTTATTGAAAATTATTTTCTACTTTTCAGTTTGGTTATGTACAAAAGGGGTTTTTTTTAAAACTATTATTTATTTTTACCAGTGACTACTAAAACTATTACAGTATAATAACTCAGTGTTATGAAGTGGCTTTATCAAAAGTAACTTGAACTCTTCAGTAATAAAAAATAGCTCATAAATTAAAAAATTGCATCATGAGTCCACGGACTAGAAAAAAAAGGACTCCGCGCCACTCATATCGAAAGTGAAGCACCCAAAGTATGCCGATTCGCTTGTACATACATGCCTTACGCACACACATGCATCATAGTATGCCGGTCGACCGCCATTACGCGGCACGACAGCGCCAGTGCAGTTACTATTTACGTTAATTGAAACAAAAAACCAATAATGCCGTCTTGTGTCGTAAAATGGTGTAAAAATAACTCTACGTCCCAAAAAAAAGTGTCAAGGATTTGGATTACTTATCATAGGTAAAACACTAATTGATATACCATTTTTTTATATTTTTGAGATTTAAATTATCGTTACTATTTGGAACACAAAACCTCGTGAACTCACAAAAACTACACGTGCCTGTGTTGTTAGAAAATAATTGGGTAATTTTCCCGAAAAAATGGGTAATATGTTTTTTATGGAAGCGAAGCTTCTTTAGCACAACTTTTCAAATCACAAGGGTTTGAAAATTCCGTGAAACGAAAAAGCGACACAAAAAAGAGACAAACATATTCATAAATAGGATTTAGTCGGCGAATACAAGTATAGAGTGTTTCCTATAATCTTCGACTCCTCTTTGTTCGGGCTTTCGTAGTCTAACTAAAACTAGACTGAACTTTATTGAACTCGACTGAACTAGACTGAACTTGACTTAACTCGAATGAACTCGACTGAACCAAACTGAACTAGACTGAGCTCGACCGAATTCGACTCTTCGACTTCGACTCGACTTAACTAGACGAAACTTCACTGAACTACTCGGTTTACCACCTCCATAATGTATTCATCTCATTCTCTTACAAATTAACCATAATACTAAGTTTCACCTTTACCGCGTGTGAACTCACACTTGACAATTTTTCTTAAGAAATATAAAAATGTGGGAAAATTTCATTTCTGGTATCCCTCAAATCACGCACACATTATAACGATTCGATAACGTGCTTCACTTTTTGTAATGAGTGGTGCGGAGTCCATTTTTTTCTAGTCCGTGCATGAGTCATAAGTGATAAGTGATCTTTTCCAAGTCTAAATTATCTCCCTCTGAACTGAGATGTTAATACAAGCCGACACACTAGACTATGGTAAATTTATTAGGTTTATTGTTCACACTGTATGGAGTTCGAATCCAAATTAATGTAGTTTCTTTTTGCAATCCTAGCCAGTATAGGTAATACGTTCATTTTTTGCATTGCACCTTTCAAGATTTGTTATATACGCCAAACTACCTCATCATTTAAACAATTTCTACATGCTACAAGAGGTCGCTAGTAGGAGTTTGATGGGGGAGGTTCAATAAAAAGATGGCACCACTAGTACCATGAATCAAATTACGAAGTTATAATGATTCTACACTATTTGAAGACATGCTAGGTAGAAGTTTAGCGACGGGTTCTGTACCCCTAGTAAGAGATTCATTTCACAATCGAAACGTAATAGTAAACTACGCGTTACCGCGTTCGGCGCTGTGATTAACCCACTCCATACTCATCAACGAATCGGAGCACCGAACGCGCTAAACGTGTAGTTTACTATTAAGTTTCGATTGTGATAAGAAACTCGTCGTACTAGGGATACTGGTCGATCGGATCGGGCAAGATCTCTCACTCTGCCGGCAGTAATGTCAGCTATGTTGGCAGAGCATGATAATTGAAGTGCAGTGGTCTCCTGCGAGAGCATCATGCTCCGGAAGGAGGAGGATACTGCAGAATTGGCTGCTACCGCACGGAGGACGAGACGGCGCCGGGTAACTACCGCCCCGGCTCCATAGGTCCAACACGTCTGAGCCTCCTGCTGTCGTTACATGGCGGGGGGCCTCGGGGGTCGCGAGCGCGCAGATTGAGGAGTCTGCGTGGTCATACCGTCTGACCCCCGGGAAGAGGGCGGCGCGCACATGGTCACGGGCCACCGTGCGCGCAGCACAGCGAAGCTTGGGGGATCCTTTTTCCTCTCTTCCTTACAGCTCCACTGGTTTAAGTCGGTAGGAGACCGGCATGCCCCTTCGACCTTCCCCGGGGCGGAGGAAGCTCATGACGAATATCCACCCGCATGAATAAATAAAAATAGTACTTTTCAATACAATACACTTACTGGCGTTCATGTCTGCCGCGAAAATTCGGTAACGCTGCCTACTTTCTCGCGATTTGCGGCGCACGGCACAACCGCCAGCCGAAGCCTTAGCTTTAAGCGTGTCCACTGGCATTGGAGCGTACGGAATTTCTTGGTTTGTATTGATTGATTCTTATGGCGTTGACTAGATCGGCAAATCCGAAACCGCTTGCAAACCTTAGTATCTGTCCCGGGCGCCAAACTATAAAAAATTTGAAGAAATGACTTGCTTCACTAAGCGCCTAACTAAATCCAGCGCACGCTGTTCTACTGATTATTCATTTGGTTTTGAAATGCATCCCAGTTGAGTTTTAGCACATTATTTTCGAACGCGTGCATAGTGTACGGTACGCGGAATAAAGAAATCAAGAGGAATCGGCTCACAAGTACATTTATACTGGAACCGCTGTCGCCAAACTCTCAAGACTTACGTCGTATTCGGCACACCAACAAATCCTTTTTGTTATTGGATTCTTAATACTATATATTTGAATTCTTACTATTGAGGCAATACAAAGTCAAACGCCGTTTATTTAAAAATATGCCTTTCATTCCACATTTAAACACACACTAACAAATCCTTTTTGTTATAGGATTCTTAATACTATATATTTGAATTCTTATTATTGAGGCAATACAAAGTCAAACGCCCGTTTATTTAAAAATATGCCTTTCATTCCACATTTAAACACTAAGGATCGAGTTCCGCGTGAGCGTCAGGATGACTGGACCAAGAGAGATTTTGTAAGTTTGAGCAATACCAACCACCAGAAATCCAATTATTTGTACCTCGCTAAAGAAGCAAAACTATTTTGAGGAAAGTGGCCAGCCATTCTGACATCAGAATGGCTGGACCACGTTGGTTTCCCCGGGTTGTAGGCATTATAACCAGTTCATATTTTCGTTAATCTTTAGTACCTCATAGGTACCTCAACATATGTTTTTCTTAGATATTATCGATAAGCCAAAAAAAAGTTACTCCTAGAAAAAGTTTTGTATGTAATCTGGACCCGGTCGGTCTCGCCTAGTTGTAGGCGTTATACCCAATTCATCTTTTCGTTTAAATTTAGTACCTCGTTGCTACCTGAACATACGTATTTCTCCGATTTTTTCGATGAGCCGAAACTAAAGTTTGTTTATGTTTTTCTCATATTTTTTCGATAAGACGTAAATAACGTTACGCCCAGTAAAACTATTTTTACCTAGTTGAACCACATATAAAAAGTTTCGCATAATGTTTATTTTTGTACAAAGAAAATAAATTTGTTAAAAAAAATTGGTTGGTGCAGTATACAGTCAGCTGCTGCCGGCGGGCTGATTACCTAAGTCGCAGACGCTTTGCAACAGGCGTAAATTGCTCCAACGCCGCTGTCAAACGTCAATTTGGTATTACCTATTTGCCGATAGCGACTAAACAGGCGAAGATCTCTGTCGCGCCCCTGTCGGACAATTAATGAACTAAAACGTTCATTCTTTTTAGTTCCACTGGTGGCTACTGGCGCTAGTAACTATGCATCTTCCACAAGGAGCGACAAGCGGACATGGCTTACGTAATACCAATTTTTTTGTCGCTTTGCCACCGGTGGATCCTTGGCTGCGCGATAGCTGCTATCGCGTCTGCTGTTGCTGTTTTTAGCTAATCAGCCCGCCGGTCGTGGGTTCGATTCCCGCTCGGAACAAATATTTGTACGATCTGTAGGTAGTTTTTTTTTTTTTGGTTGTATTAGTTTATATTTTTCTCAATTTTTCACGAACGATGATATAATTATAACGATTGTGATATGTAATGTCCCACGCCTTTAAGATTTGAAGGTGGCACAAATTCTATAACAGACAAAAGGTGGTACTCTATTCCTTTTAATGTTATATTTTTTGGTAAATCAATAATACAAATTTGTACGTCAGAATTGGGTTCAAAAGCAGCAATATCTTTTAAATAGTAATCTAAGCACCTTATGCCCTGACAACCAAAAACTCTACAATTCGACATATTTCTGTCACTGTTTATCATTGAATTTGCAGATTCACTTAAGGTGTTTTTGTTAAAATCAAGTGGCAAAAAGGCACATTTCCTACTAATTTTGTTTAAAGGACAGTCCACATTTATACAAGATTCTTGTACATCTGCACTATACATTTTTTCTAATAATATTTTCACAAATATATATGCAACATTGCATTCACAGTTTACGTAAACTTTATCACCATCATATATTATTTCAAAATAGATTGAACGATTGAATAATCTGAACGAAGTTTGTAAATATTTTCCGTACCACTGTCTATAATCATCATTATAAATTTAAAATATTCATCATCATTGCTTCTTACGACCTTACTTAACGTGTATTCATCAACAACTCCAATTGCAATGGCTTGTGTAACTGAATCAAAAGTGCAGGTATTTGAGATAACAGTATTTTCCACTGTAATGGAACCATTTCAGCAGCTGACTGTATCAGCCACTGCACCAACTAATTATTTAAAGCAATTTTTTTTTTTGTTTAAAATAAACATTATGCAAAACTTCTTATATGTGAGATATATGTATTAGTTTACTGAAAAAACTTAATGTACAAAATTTTCACGAACGATGATATAATTATAACGCCTACAACTAGGTGAAAAAAGTATCACTGGGCGTAACTTTACTTTCGGCTCATCGAAAAAATGGGAGAAAAACGTATGTTCAGGTAACAATGAGGTACTAATTATAACGAAAAGATAAATTAGGTATTACGCCTACAACTAGGTGAAACTGACCGGGTACAGATTACATAGAAAACTTTTTTTAGGAGTAACTTTTTTTGGCTTATCGGAAAAATCTAATAATAACATATGTTGAGGTACCAATGAGGTACTAAAGTTTAACGAAAATATGAACTACTTATAATGCCTACAACCAGGCGAAACCGACGTGGTCCAACCATTCTAAAGTCAGAATGGCTGGCCACTTTCCTCGTAATAGTTTTGCTTCTTTAGCGAGGTACAAATTATTTGATTCCTGGTACCAAATAGGTACAAAAACTTGGTATTGCCCAAACTTTCAAAATCTCTCTTGGTCCAGTCATCCTGACGCTCACAAGAAAACACAGTCGAGTTGGAGAATATTATTCTATTAATTTGAATAGTATTTTATATTCAAAATTCAATTTTATATAGTGTGTTACTCACGTGTGGTATGGGTTCCCTTATTCTTTATTTTTCCTTGATAGTTTGTGCATTTTCTATATACGTACGAAGGCATTGTTATTACTTAAATAAATAAAACAATACGGATTTGAGTGTGTGCTCGTTATACTGTTTTGGGCGACTGATTGAGAGGTGCTACTATTCGGGAAGTTTTGGATCTTACCTTTGACGCGCATGTAACATGAGTTTGACATACATTAAAAGATAACATCACCCCGCCAGTCATATTGTTCTTTACTAAAACTGAATGGATAACATTAAACTTTAAATGATAAAAGAAAATATAACGTCAGTAGATCGTTTATTGAGGTAAGTAATAAATCATACATTCAACATTACTATCCTTATCCTTAAAAATTACGTAGAAAACTCGTAAAGTCTGTCTGTCCGTTAGTGCGCTTATAACTCAAGAACCACTGTACCGAATTCTGTTTTATTTTATGAATGCGTTTTCTGAGAAAGTTGTATGTTTTGTTAATTATGTAACATATGTAGGGGAACAGCAGTGACGGTAATAGTAAGAAACGGAACCATTTGGCCATCAGCGCGCTTTCTTGTAATACACTGCCTAAACCTTTAAATATGGGATAATTTAATGTACTAGACATTTATGTAGGATGAAAAAATCAATATAAAGTTCAAAACACAGTATCTTGTTATATAAATGATTTTATGTAACCAAGAAAATTAAAAACGTCTGTCGTGACCTCTAAAACTGTAATACTTATCGAAATTAATATTGAGGGGGCAATGGCCGAAATTAATAATCAATTTAATCCATAAGCTTTATATTTGAGATTTTGAACTTTATCCGTTTTTGTGTTAGCATCACTTTAACACAAAAACAAATCCTAAATCCCAAAATCCAAAGAATTTTGCTCAATCACTATCATCATAATAGTTTCAATATTTTTATCGATATCGATACTCAATCGCTACAACTCTAAAATGCGTAACGAGTAGAGATGCGCAAAGTATATCAGTGAAAAGTGATATATATCTTTAGGATCTAAAGATATATATCACTCTTTTATATCTAGATCCCAACTCGCTCGGTAAATCAGAGCCGCTCAGTCACGGTCACCTCGCGGAGAGCGAAGAGCGGGATACGAAGATATGATCTATTAAGATTCGAATCAATCGCTCTCTCGTTTAGAGGCGAATTTTGCGACGTAATGAATTGAATACAAAGTTTGTTTATAGGCCACAGTAGGCAGTATGCACACACGATGATTTTAACACGCGGCTAGATTAAAGCGACAAATTTCATGTAGATAACTATAACCTTTCCACTCAGTCGCTCTTTCCAATAATTAGCCTAGACATAGATACAAAAGATTCAAAGATATAGTTGCAATGGAAGTGAGCGAGTGAGAGATTCGCTCTTTGAGAGAGATATATATCTCGCTCGCTCGCGACTCAACTCTAGTAACGAGGAACTTTTGAGAAAGATAGTTAAGTAGCACGTGTTGACATTGCAAAATAAACTTACTAGGTTGTAACGTAGGTAATCTTTTGAGTGAAGGGTTACATATAACTTTAAATTTTCATAAAACTTTGTTTTGGAAATACTTTAATATCACACTAGCCATTAATATCACACTAGCCGAAGTTTGAAATATTTTTGCTTCTAGCGTTTTTGCACTCTACTCTAATACAGCACAAAAAGGCATATTAATGAGATTTATAAGGGCACGGCAGTGACACGGCGAGTCAACGATACGTATCAGAGCTAGCGCTCAACTAGCAGTAGTTACGCATAGCTCCGCTTAACTGTAGCACGCGTGCCCCGCCTACTTCGCAGTTCCACTTGTTTTCTTTATTCTGTGGTATGCGGTATGTCTCTGTCATCCCGATCCCGTCACGTCTAGAAAAAATATTTCTAGCAGACAGAAGGACGGGGCTAGTGTTAACTCGAGCTGAGCCGAATAGACCCAAACGGTTTTACGTCAAGCGATCGATCACTGTTTATGTGGTTGATTGGATGTGCCAAGGGCGGATCCTGGGGGAGGCGGGGCATATGGCCGCGTGGTGCGGTGTGCGCAGCACAGTGCACAGCTATGCTTAGGAAGGAACCTTTGCAATCACCCCGAGATATGCCTGAGGGCGGCCTATTTACATTCACCTCCTGTCCGCTAGGTGAGGTGACCACTTTAGTCATCCCTTCCTAGATGTGCCTAAAGGCGTGGCACTAATGGGTGGTTCCAGTTTGATCGTTTGCGAGTTCCTGGAGCCCCCTTTTGATGCCTCGGAGATCCGTTCCAGAGCTTTTAGCCCGCCCATAGGAGTCATGCATTCCCTGGGGTGGAGGAAGCAAATTATGTTTTTCCACCAGAGAAAAAAAAAATGTGAAAGGCAAAAGAAAACGATTTTATAAAATCAATGTTTCTTACCTACCAGTTTTTTTTTTGTAGTTGATGTTCGGGTCGTTTATTAACTGTGCCTAAACTCCGCTGATAATCTTCAGATTAAAAGCTTGGACGTGCAGGTATCAGCGCTATTCTTATTAAGATTATATAAAAAACAATATCGGGACCTAAGAAACCTACGAATAAAATTCAATCAATGATTTAGATTTTTGAAGAAATGTGTACTGTCTTGCTTGTCTGTTGTCTTTACTTGTGTATGTTTCCTATGTTTAGTTCTATCATAAAGAAATAAGTTATTAGCTAATAGGTAAAAAAAATGTGTACATTTATTGAAGGGCCCTCATTCTTTTTTTTGTGTACAACAAATTGTGGTTACTAAAAATCCCAGTCATAATACGTTTTGCGCGTTTAAAATAAAAAATTACAAAGGCTGGAGGAGAGCGCGCCGCTATCAAGTGTTTGCCCCGGTTTGGAAAAATCATAAGTGCGGGCTGATCCTTATCGAACCTTATCATCCGGCGGGGCAATCGTAGTACAGAGAAACGAAGTATAGGAAGCAGATCTATTTTACTTTGCACGCTTTAGCTAACACACAGAGCGCACACATGTTATAAGCCATCTTGGTATAGTTGACCAGCGATTCTTAATGCAGTACCGGCGGGGTAACAGCATCACCCACCCAATTATACATAATCCTCATTTTTCAAATGCAAATTTTTCATAAGTCTTATCGATTAATGTAGCAACCATATTCTGAATGGATATAGACGTATAGGCACCTCCCAGATTTTCCAGTCAAGCTTATTTTGCAATACCGTTATTTGATTAGACTTTTCTTGTTTTAGGAATAACATGAAGCCACAAAGTTTTCCTGTTGGTTCAGACATTTCATTTTTGTGCGACTAAATCTAAGAACTTCAGCAGGTGCTGCCAGTGAAGACTACTGAAAATACAATATCGACTCAACTATTTTGTATAATTATGTTTTATATTTACAGTCCAATCTAATTATGTTTGTATTCAGATTTTGCTACAAATAGCCCACTTCATCATTTTTCTTACTATAACAAAATGATATTTCCTTTAGGTAAAATATATTTGAAATTAATAAAGGAACACAAATATTTCAAAACAGTGAAACCACTTAAATGCACTTATCTAAGTTATTTAAAAAGTCATGTATGTTCTAATCAGAGTAGTTCATAAAACATTTAGCTGTGTCACTTTGTTGCTTGCGTCAACTTGGTATAGGGTGGTACCACTTTCACAATTCTCACTCACTACTGTAATCAAAAGCTTGTGTACAATGATCCACTAGTTATCTAAGACTTTTCTGACCACTTTTTACAAAAAGCCATGGATAGTGTTTGAATACTACACTCAAGTTCTTTTTAGTCTAGTAATACAAAACTGGGCATCCAGGCTACTAGGGTATATGTCAGCCAGTGACTGGAGCATGCAATAACAGAGATCTAGCTGCATGAAACAAAGAATGTTGTGGTGCCACGCGGGACTGTCCAGTCCTTTCTGCTGTAGGTAAATGGCACAGGTATCTCCGTAAAGCTAGATCTCGCCGTGCACTTAAACCACGAGTTATCTCACAACCAGATCCAAATAATACAGCACGCTGACGCTTTCGCTTTTGCACTGCCACCTTAAACAATTGAAACAACATCAGGGATTAAGTAATTACTTAAACATACATAACACCTACAGATATATTTAGAAAAAATTGTTGTTTATTCGAATTATTGAATACCTGTATAGCAGCAACTGGATGCAATGTCGAAACACTGGGTACAGATTCAAATTTGTCTACATTTTCACGTGCACCATTTCGTTCAACAGTATCTTTCTGGTCGGAATTAGCTGATAGCTGTGATTGTTTTTTATTTTCTGATTTAAATCCCTCAGCGTTTCTTTGTAATACATCTTGTACAATTTCCTTCCCTGCCATTTGTAAGGAAAGTCCTAGGCGCGAGAGAACTCGCTCGGGTCTCCAGCGATCTCGAGCTCCGCCGGAAGAGACGCTCGATTGTTCACGTCTACGAACATCCGCAACCAAGCTGGCCCAATCTACTCCAAGAGCATCGCCTAATCCAGCTGAAAAAAGTATTGTTAGCTTTATAATAATAAAGAAACTACACCGAATAACTAATCCCGAAATTACATCAGCGTGAACATATTTTTGTGCGCGTGAGACGCGCGTGGCAAAATAACCTTTTACTTGTAACCTTTTATCGAAATGACGCGTTTACAGCGTTCTGATTGGTTGAAGAGTTTGGAACGAGCCAATAATAATAATAAATCCTCTTTATTGCACACCATAATAAAACAAAAGTTTAAAAAAATTACCATATGGAAGAAAAGGTACAATTGGCGGTCTTATCGCAATTCAGCAATCACTTCCAGACAACCATTGGGTGGACTGGAATGGTATATAATTTCAAGGGGTAGCTTACAGTGTAATTAAAAGTAAACATGAGTAAAATAAAACTAACACAATAAACATACACATATAATATACAACTATATAAACCTACATGCAATTATTAAATATATAAATAAACTTTAATAAATACATACATAAACACCAAAAGAAGCAAGAGATATTCTTATAATGACAGTGCTAAGTAGTGCTCCTTCACCAATCGCTTAAACGCTTGTGATGTTTGTGCACATATAACTGACACCGGTAGTGCATTCCACAAACGAACACTATGGACCGAGAATGATTTGTCGAGGAACTTCGTGGAATGTATCGGCATTTTCAGTTTCAAGTTCTCCGATGATCTTAAAAACTTAGAATGCGTGTCATGTAGAAACTGAAACCGTTCTTTAAGGTAAGGGGGGGTAGACGGATTGAACAGAACACTGTATAATAGAGAAGTATATGAGTATTCTGGTCAAGGCGTATTGGTAACCATTGTAGCTTATTACGAAATTGTGAGATATGGTCATATTTACGTAAACCAAATATGAATCTGATACAAAAATTCTGGAGTCGCTCAAGTTAATCAAATTGGTCCTCGGTGAGATCAATATAGCTGATATCGGCATAATCAAGAATAGGAAGAAGTAGAGATTGTACAAGCGCAGTCTTAGTGGCAACAGGCAGGAAATTACGCAGCCTTCTTAAGGACCCTGCTGAAGCAAATATTTTGCGACCAAGCTCCTGCAATTGGGGACACCAAGAAAAGTTTTTGTCTATATATATCCCCAAGTTCTTAACCCGATCACGTATGGGAATAATGGAACCATCACAAAGAACTTGGGGATTGCAATTGCAGCACCGAAGCGGTAAAGGCGTCGTTTGTTTCGATTGTGAAAAGAAACTTACTAGGGATACAGTATGTCTACCACGAGTTGTTATAGAAAACTTACTCGCTAGTGTCAACCTCCCTAGAGTATTAACGTGGATCAAATAGATTTCGATAATGCTTGTATCATGAGGTTTGCGGAGTCTTACGCAGGCGCTGAGGTAAGCTCGATAGATTGTGTAGTTTTTGAAATGTTATACCCCAGCTACACACTCGACGAGTGGTGTGGGAAGTAGCGAGGGAATGAGGCAGGGAAGTAGTGTAGCTACGTTACTCGTCATGCCGCTCGTCATGCTCCTCGCCATGCCCACCGCTCCCTATTTTGTCGGTTTTCTGTGCGCGAGTCAAAGGGCCGGCAGTATGTACACGAGTGACCGGCCATACATTCGCGCGAGAGCTCAGTCTGTATCGAGCGCTCGTACTGGGACGACATATGTTTTTGTAGGATAGCAGTCATTCGCCAATCGATGAACGCTCTTATGTAAAAGTATTAAAATTTATTGAGTATTAGCTGCTGAGCCAGCAATTTGGGACCCATAAATTTAGCATCAATTAAAACAGAGGGTAATTATTCTACGTACGGCTCATAATTGTAAAAAAAATACTATTATATAGATATACTAAATTATTTATATAATTTGCTACGTTTGGTTATTGTTTTGATTTTGTTTTTATTGTAATCTAAGTGAGTGTACGTACGTTACAACTCAACTGCAAACGCCAACCCGCCTACCAAGCTTGGTGATTATTATATTTAATATTTATTTATTTTACAAGCTTACGGACACGAAACTGCATAATTATACGTTTCATTTTGTTAGCTAAACATTATCTTTACCATGAATTGATGCTGCAGCCAGCATTGTCTCCTCATGAGGGCACTCCTCAACGGTTAGTGGCATGGACATCAACTTTTGCATATACGTTTAATTTAGATAACTAAACATGCTCTCCGCCATAAACTGATGCTGCAGCCAGGATTGTCTCCTCATGAGGGCACACCTCAATGGTTAGTGGCATGGACATCAACATTTGCATATACGTTTAATTTAGATAACTAAACATGCTCTCCGCCATAAACTGATGCTGCAGCCAGGATTGTCTCCTCATGAGGGCACTCCTCAATGGTTAGTGGCATGGACATCAACTTTTGCATATACGTTTAATTGAGATAATTTAACATGCTCTCCGCCATAAACTGATGCTGCAGCCAGGATTGTCTCCTCATGAGGGCACTGCTCAATGGTTAGTGGCTTGGACATCAACTTTTGCATATACGTTTAATTTACACAACTAAACATGCTTTCCGCCATAAACTGATGCTACAGCCAGGATTGTCTCCTCATAAGGGCACTCCTCAACGGTTAGTAGCACGGAGACGAAACTTTGCATATACGCTAAATTTTTATCTTATATTCTATATCTATATATATATCTTAAAATTCTGTCTGTGACCGCTAGGGGGTGGGAGACCCAAATGACATTTGCTACATTTAGCGCTGTCTGTTGTCGAGATAAAGCAACCGCACCCGCCACACTTGACATTAACCACAATGTTGACCTTCTAAGTAGTTCCAGAACAACCTGATAGGTGGCGCCAGTACTGATGCCTGAGATGGATCGATGGATGTTCGTTTAGTAATAAACAGGCTCTATTATCAAAATAAACTATGCAGATACTTATTGTAATTAGCGGGTAATTAGCTAATTACGCAAACCAAACACTGTATGTTTCGATTGTTTTTAGTCAAATATGCGCACTATATAATGTTCCCTTTAATAAAAGTGTGATTTTATTTGATTTACTATAAAACATTTGGACAGTACCACCCCGATACAGACATCACAATCAGTCATATACAGTAATGTTTTCTTTCGCGATTATTACACATTATAATAAAACAATTTTAAACGGATTCTATCATGTTTGGATTTCAGTTATTAAAATAATAGTCTCAAACAACATACCGCACTAAGGAACATCAAGACACTGTGAGTAATTACTGTGCATCGAAACTAATTTCTGATTTAAATCGTATGGTAGATAAAATAAAATAACTTTAAAATCTGTAACGACGCCTGTCCCTTATTCATCCTGCGACGACGAATGCTGCAAATTATTGCAGAAATACTAAAATATACACTAAAACGTACGTACGTACGTACGTATGTACGTTTAAAAGTATTTTATTATATAATACACACTTATTCAAGAAATTGTTGACATACATATATAGATAGATAATTTGAATACATTGAAGATCTTGGTAGTGACTTTTATGACGAGCACATCCGAGAGTGAATAAAACCGTTTACATTTTGCCACTTTGAATAAACAGCATTATTCAATCTTTGTATCAGTTTCCTATTGTACAACTAAAAAGAAACTTCAAATTCAGAACGACGCGGTTTCCAGTAAGATTTTTTAATCGTTATCTCGGAATTTGAGGGTTGCAACTTATTCATTGGCTTGTAACATAGACTTCCATACGCCTCAATACGTTTTGTTATAGATTTTTGAGTATTGATTGTTGCGCTAATGACTGATATAATTTTTTTCTACATCTGAGCAATTTTTTTGCCTTGTCCAACAGTTTCCAGATGTAATGCTTAGTTACTGAACAATAACCATTTTCAAAATAGTGAGACTATTTTGAAAATGGTTATTGTTCAGCTGCCCCAGATTTTCTTCAGAAAAATGATTTCTTCACATTAATTGACCCCAATCAGTGATTATTATTAGTGATTGGCAGTCACTAATAATTATATTATATTGCTAGGTTTTTTAGCTAATTAAAATTCTCTAACCTGTTGGACACATGTCTCCATATAAGTCTATCTGTTCTTCTTTGCAGAGGCTATTTACCCCGTGATTAGAGAGACATATGGAAGTAATATTGACTTAACAGTTTGTTTACATTTTTAGAGATTTAGATACATTATTTAAAACTTACCTCTTGTACGCTCTTCTTCGAGTTCTCCATCAGATATTTCTTCAAAGTCCAAATTAGCTACATCTTCTTCATCCTTAACCTCCTGTAATTCTTTTTCTTCACCTGCACCACTTGTATCCTAGAATAAAACCTTTTTTATTTTCGAGAATCTCATAAAAAATGGGCTTATAATAATTTTATGATAATTTAAAAACCTGTGTAGACTCTTTCTCCGAGCATTCCGGCTTGGATACATTTTCATCATTTGGTAAAGCAGCTTGACTATCTTCATCAATAGTTTGATCAGCCATCTAACAAAAAGAAAGTAGATTTGAAAAAAAGTATAAGTTAATAGCAGTTACTATGTTAATAGTATTTAGTAGAGTATAGAACAATAAAATATTCTACTACCGACTGCTACACTCAGTGTGGTTGATTATTTGTCTAAATGACAAATCTTTATTTTGATTAAATTTTCATAGCTCTTTAGACAATTAATATTTTCATACATTCATTCACTCACATCTTCCCTGTTTAATATATCATCAGGGTCATCACTGATTTCACTGAGATCATCAGGTATTGGTTTATCATCAATTTCGATGTCCTGACGTGGTGGCACGGTGGATGCTGTTTGAGTAGAAGGGGGTGTTTCCTTCGCAGTTTGCTCTGGTTCATTCCTGGGAGCACGTCGTTTATTACTGTCACTTCGAACGTGATCCATCCTCATTCCTCTTCCATACTCCTCTAAAATAACAGATTAATACTAGTAGTCAATTATGTTTTTTAAGATAGAAGAAGATTGGATAAGATTAGTAAGATAGTCATGCTTAGTATGAAAATATTGGTTACCATGCATCCGTCCACGGTGAGGTCCAGGCGGATGGCCCCTATGGTGCCAAGAATCCACATCTGGTTCTTTATCACCCCACTCGTTCATCTGAAAAAACCTTTTGATCAAATATATATACTTAATGACAGCAAGATAAAAACATTATGATTAATATGCACATCAACATACCAAAGTGAGGATAAGGACAGCCAAGGAATATGTGGGATAGAATAAGGCAAGGATTTTTATTGTCTTTACGATAATCAATTGGTTCATTCCGATACAAAGTTTGATAGTATAAACTCACCTATAGCAAAAGATTAGAAAGAAACAATCATTTTATTTATATTTTATATTAAATGTAGTATTCAAATAAAAAATAATAATAATTAAAATGTGAAATATATATTCTAAAGAAATCATGCAATGGTTTACCTGTGGGTCATGCATAGACCAGTGTCGCTCTCGGCCCCAGTCTCCTGGACGATAATCATCATTATCCCATTCTTTATGGGGATGTATATAGCTACGCTCACGATCCATGGAACCTGAACGCCCTTCCCAAGAGCGATCACGACGAGGACGACGGTCGTCATAACCTTAAACACAAGTGCATTTAAGAAATATATCTCCCGTTTACATTCAAACATGTTAATCACACTAGTCTTACCCATTTCAACACCTCTGTGGTCACCCATATGTTCACCATATAACCTATCATCATCTTCCGGATAGCCCCTTGGGGGTCCTGACATATCATAACCTGAATCATAGTGTCTATCCCTTCCCTGCACATTGTAACCTGGAGATCTATCATCTTCTCTGGGAACATTATCATAACGATCATCCACTCTCTCATAATGATCCAAGTTGCGATCATTATCATATGGACGTTCCATACTAATTTCATAGTCACCTTGATCTCTTTCCAGGCTATCCAATCTGTCTCTCTTTGTAGAACGATCTCTTTCAAGCCTGTCCTGTTTACGTCCACCTCTTTCAGAATGAGAATCCTGTCTATCTTTTGAAGTTGAAGAATTCTTATCAACATCAAGAGCTCTATTTGAAATAGCTGCAAGAGCAGCTAGACGCTCTTCAGGTCTGGGAAGAAGTCTTTCCATTGGCTTATTTGGCTTTTCCAATCCCTTATCAGTACCTCCTCTTCCACCCAAACCTCTATCACGACCTCTTCTTTTACTGTCATCTCTTTTACTGTCCTTATTTCGGTCGCGACCACCTCTGTCCTTTCTATCGTGTCTATCTTTATCATCATGTTTTTCTTTTCTTCTCTCCAAAGATCTATCTTTATGGTCACGCCCTCTGTCCCTGTCTCGGCTTGTAGATCGTTTCCTGTGTCTCTCTGCACTACCATCCCTTCGGATTTGCTTCTTTGGTGAAACAGGCCTGCTTCTTTCTGAACTTTCTTTTTTCCGAACATCTTTTATATGAGACGTGTGTTGTCGTGGAGACCTTGATCTAGCTTTTCGTGGAGATCTACTACGAACTCTAGTTCGGTCTCTATCTTTTTCACGTTCTTTGTCTCTATCTTTCTCCCTTTCTTTTTCTTTAGTACGATCCCTGTCTTTATCCCGATCTCGGACACTGTGGGGAGAAGCACTTCTGTTTCTATCTCTTTTTAGTGGTGACTTCCCATGTTTTACTGTATTTTTGGCAATACTTTTTGATGTAATAGGAGGTGTTCCACCAGATTTCTTGCCTGGCGACAGTGATTTTTTCCCAATTGTAGTTTTAGTGACAATTTTCTTTTTAGTAGTATCTTGTTTTTTTAAAAGTCTTTCATCTTTCTTTGCTGTTGTTTTCTTAGGTTCAATTTTATCCCTTTTCAAAGAATCAGTTTTAACAAATTTCTTTTTAGATGGTGCATCCCCATCTGATGAAGAACTGGAATTCCTTTTTAGCTTACCTTTCTTTCCTTTTCGTCTGGCTTCTCTGGAAGATTACAAATCTATAAGGGCTGGAATTTATAAATTTACATATGCAGTGATACAGTTGGAATAATGATGATGAGTGTCTGAACACTATAGACACACTAAATGCATTCAGCATGGGTAGCACTGGACACACTGAATAAAAGGAATCTAAATCAGACCCAGTGCAAGACACTTGAGATTCCACCAAATTATGGAAGTTTTTTATTTTAGTCTTAGAGCTGGATTGAAACTTGATGAGACTGAGATGCGCCATCTATGTATCTATGAGTGAGCAAAAAAGAGCATACAGCCCTGCCTTCACACATTCCGTATGGTATGATGTTATGTCTACAGTATTAAAGTTCAAAATTGCTTGATCAATGCATATTGTCTATTAAAAAATTCTAAATTTGTCTCTTCATATTTTTTATGTTATCTTTCAATTTACAATGTTGCTCCTTTCATAATCATCTCACTTCGAAAAACGAACCAGTGAATATAAGGAATCATAACATAAAGAGTAAGATTTCCTTTGTAAAAAAGAACTAATTATTAAAAGTAATAAAAAAAATCCAAAAGAACCAAATGAGTAAGAAAATTGCCTTAGTAAAAAAGAACCAAGGAATCAAATGAGTAAAAAGATTGCCATAGTAAGAAAGAACCAATGCATCAATGGATCCAAATAAATCATTAATCTAAATTAGATCCAGTCAGAATAAGTCACTAATTTCACTATAACCTTTTCACTGCCTCAGGGTTGAAACCTGACCTATGTAACACTGGTTCATTGAATTGAATTCTGTCTCAACTGACTGAAGCCAAATTAAAGAGTTAACAGTCCACAGGCTCCAAAATACTGAAGGTGAGTTAAGTTGTGACAGAAAATCACTCAGCACTTACAATAGGCAAATAATAATATTTTCAAAATGTGGGTAAATGTCACATAACATGCTCAAGCATTGATGGTTTTTGCACCATATGTCCTTAACTCATTGCTTGTCGTAAAACAAGACACAATGAAAAATCTATTGTGTCTACACGGCTGCTGGCAATTGAAATGCGAGGGGATATAGTGACTTAAAAAGAAATACTTGGCAGATCTTCATCTAAGTCCTTGAAACATTAATATATTAAGAAAAATGCTATTATTACAGCACTATTAAACAGTGGGCCATTCCTAACTGAGGCCTCACTCACTATGGACCCTATTTCTAGGAACTTCTTGTTCTATGAAGATAATTGTGTAAATGCAAATAATATTATGAAAACAAATGACTTATAATGCCTTCCATGCTAAGTCACAATCAAACAAGATGAGATAATTTGCGTGTTTGTAATATGAAGCAGTTTTTATTATTTTTAAGGTAGAAACACTAAAAGGTAAGTATGGCTTGTGTCCCGGGACCATCAGAAAAGGTACAATGTATCCATGTTTATGGGGAGTTTTTCATTTCACCCTCCCAGTGTGACATAATGATTAAAAAGGGTTTTCTCATCCACTATATCTGGGAGCACATTATACCGTCAGTCAACTCATAAACTGCAGCAAAAGTGTGAAATGGAATAAAACCTATGACTAAAATGCATTATTCACTATACTGAAAGGATTTAATTTCAAACAAATATATGATTTTATGGGATCATACCTGCCCGAAGATGAAGATGATGAACTATTGTCAGATGAAGATGAAGAGACGCTTGAAGAGCTAGAACTACGTGATGAAGAAGTGCTCGACATAGTTTTCTTTTTATCTTTACGCATATCTTTACTAGAGTCCATTTTCATTTGCAACTCTAATTCGCGTTGCAGTTGTTGTCGCCTCTTCTCAAGAACGTCTGTGTCTGCATATTCTAAGTCATTTTGATCCCAGTTGTCGATTTCACCATCTGGACTTCGTCCTGATCGTACGACCACGGTGGAGTGCAGTCTACTTTTAGGGTCATCTTTTACAGCACGTTTATGTTCACTATCCTTATTTGCTGCACGTTGTTTCGATGGACTAATTAATGTATGGGTTGTTGCAAATTTACAACTTTTACCGTAAGCGCAACTTCCGTTTTGTGCCCACTGTCTACAATGTTCAGTTGTTTTTTTAGCGCTAGATTTCTTAGTACCGAGACGCTCAAAAACACTAGGCCTATTTGCTAGATCTTTTGATTTCGGTAATTCGACAGTAATTTTTCTTTTTCCTTGTTTTGACATTATAGAGAAACAGCATTGGTCTGGCACAATTAGAAGCGAATAAAAATACACATTCCCACCGGCACCATTACAGCGGCCATTGTTGTTTATTTTATTTTTTTAAATATAATTGCCTGGAGTCTAAGTCTTTTGGCCACATTGTTTTTTTTTTATTATTATTATGGCCTGTAGTCTAAGTTGTTTGGCCACATTGCTGTTTATTGCTGTCAATATAGCCAGTCGATAAAAAATAGTTTGTAGGTAGCGACCGAAATCACAAAACTAATTCAAAATCTTCTTTTAACATATTAATAACTTTATTGATTCAAAAAACCTTTTCTACAATAGTGCTTTAAAAGGTACAAGGTAATAAGTTCAGGTAGGCCAAGTACAAAGGTAACATAATTAGGGTACACCCTGACTCCTAAACTAGGGGATCCTTTGATAGGATAGGATAGGAGAGTCAGTGTTCTACTGTTTCTTCATATACCTTATTATTTAATGGGAGTGTGTATTGTGCCTACATGCTATACGAGGGCGGCACTGAAAATTTCGGGAATCAAGGAAGTGACACAACATTATTATTTAAAAATGTATTTATTGCTTTTCGAAGTATTCTCCGCGAAATTTTACACATTTTTCCATACGATGGAACAAATCATTGAAGCAACCATTCCATTCGGAAGTTGGGGTCTCCAAAATGGCCATTTTGCAGGCGACCACAGCTTCTTTAGGTGATGAAAATCTCTGTCCACGCAATTTATTCTTTATTTTAGGGAAAGTATAGAAATCATTAGGGCTTAGGTCGGGGCTGTACGGCGGATGGTCTAATAATTCTATGTTTTCTTGCTCTAAAAACTCTTTTGTTCTGTGCGCGGTGTGAGAACTCGCATTGTCGTGATGGAGGATGATGCGGCGGTTGCAGTTCTCTTTACGGAGTTCAGAAACGACCTGTGGCAAACAAATGCTAGCATACCATTCTGCATTAACCGTTCTTTGTCCCTCAAGAGGAATAGTCGTAACATGGCCGGTTTTGGAGACAAACGTGGCCACCATTTTTTTTGCAACACTCCGTGAACGAACAATTTTTGTTGGCTTTAACTCATTTTCGAACACCCAATCTCGTGACTGGTTTTTTGTTTCGGGTTCGTACGCATATATCCAACATTCGTCACCTGATACGATGTTGTATACAGCATTTGAGGATCCTGCGTGGAATCTTTCGAAAGTTCTGACGTACCTAGTAACGCGAGCCGCTTTTTGCTCTTCACATAGCAAATGCGGTATCCATCGGGAAAACAACTTTTTTACACCTAATTGTTCATGCAAGATTATTTGTATTTGACTCATGCCAATGTCTAAAGTTGCCTGATTTCGCGGTATGTCACATGTCGATCTTCCTCAATCAGCTTACGCACAGCATCAACGTTTTCTTGGGTGACTGCAGTTTTTGGACGACCTTGACGAGGATCATCACTGAGCTTGACACGTCCACGTTGAAATTCAGCAAACCAGCGATAAATTGTGGTTTTGGATGGGGCTTCATCACCAAATGCAGAAATCATCCGGTCAACACACTGTTTTTGTGTTAAACCACTTCGAAAGTCATAATAAATCATCGCTCTTGAATTTTCTCGAGTCAATTCCATTTTCTCAACGACTAAACAAGTTTGACAAAACCTTGTGACAAGACCGTGAATCTTTTTTAAAATAAATAAATGGTATTCGATTTGTAAAACCAAGGAGTTTTCAGTTAAAAAGATTTTAATATGACAGGAACAGTGGAAATATTCCATTCCCGATACTTTTAGTGCAGCCTATGTATTTATATAATTAAGATTGATAGGATGAATTGTCAATTCGGTTGAGTGTAAGAGTCGACATGGAAGAAAATTGAGTGACAAGCTAATGAGTAGTGTATGTGGGCGTGTGTGTGTGTTTGATTAGTGTGTAGTGTGTGAGAGAGAAAGTAATGTGAGTTTGGATATTGTGCTGGTTAGGATGGTGATTTATGTGAGCATGAAGAAATTGTGTATGACTATTTCACTATGCTGTAAAGCAGGTATGGGCTACAACTGGCCCGCGGGCTGGATCCGGCCCGCTGTGAGATATGATCCGGCCCGCGAGGCATTAAAAACCCAATTTAAAAAATATTACATTAGGTACTTATACTCACGGGAGTGACAGTGAGGCGGCAAATCCTTTGATGTTTGCCGCCTCACTCTTTGATGATCACCGCCACTTGGCTTGCTCGATCAAATTCTTTAAGGTTTGCCACCTCACAGGCGACACATCAAAAGATTTATTGCTTCTTAATTATTATGAAATATCAGCTGAATATAACGACGTAACATATTGTGAAGTCAGATGGCTGAGCAAAAGAAAAATGTTGAAATGGTTTTACGAGCTTAGAAATGAGATAGCAGACTTTATGAAAATAAAAGATAAACCACTATCTGAATTAAGTGACCCAAAATGGATATGCGACTTAGCATTTCTGGTCGATCTATTTGAATGATATAAATTTGAAACTTCAAAACAATGACATAAATGACGTAAATGATTTGTACAGCCATTTGAAAGCGTTTCAGATCAAACTACGGTTGTGGGAGTCACAAATGCTGTCTGATAACAGTTACGATTTCAACACGCTCTGCACATGAAAATATTGCTTATGCTCAATATGCTGAAGAACTCAAGTTACTGTCGGAACAATTTTCGAACAGATTTAGCAACTTCAAAAACATGGAAGACTGTTTCAGTTTATTTGCTACTCCTACAAAATGTAATGTACAAAATGCACCAATACACTTACAAATAGAGTTGATCGAGATTCAAGAAAACTCATTCCTAAAATCTAAATTTGAAGACGTAGTTGTACGATTTCTACAAAAAATACCTAGAAAAAGACAATTTTCCGCAACTAAGAAAATTCGCAAGAAGACTGATTTGTGCGTTTGGCAGTACTTATAAATGCGAATAGTTCTTTTCATTGATGAAAGTTAATAAATCAACACATCGTACAAGACTGACTGACGATAATTTGGAAAATTCTTTAAGTCTTTGTATCAGTGGAATTAATCCAAATATCGATGGATTAGTTTCCCAAATTCAAGGTCTTGAGCTGTTGTCGCATTGATTTCGGTGTATTTAACTTTCGTAGTTTGTTACAATTGCAAATTTAACGATTTAATTATAATGTACCATTTTTTTCAATTTCATTTTGTTATTTTAATAAATTGTACTATAATAACATCGTCGTATTATTTCATGTCTAATATCCATCGCAAAAAATATCACTACTTTAAAATGCACTAAGTACTTTTAAACGCGGCCCGCGAACGTATTTGCACGCTAAAGTTTGGCCCTCAACATGTCAGGAGTTCTTCTGTACGAGAGTAGTCCCTGTTCAAACAGCCAGTTTTGTACTTTGCTCCTAAATTCATGTTTATTTAGCCCAGCTGTAATAATCAATCTAATCTAAAATCTTCAGGTTTAAGATTTTGAAATTCATCCGTTGTTATGTTACGATCACATTTAACACAAAAAACAGACATATCCGTAATCTGAAATCAAATGATTTTGGATTAGATCGATTATGAATTTCGGCCGTAAGAGTATCTTCCACAATTTCGCCAATGTCATGTATAAGGGAACGTTGTACGGTGTTCAGATTCAATCTTTACATATCCAAATTATGAAAAATAAAAAATACAACAGCAACAGTGTGGTTTTCTAAAAAAACCGAACTTGAAGTTATCGACATCTCCAGTTGACTGGCTTATATATCTGTGCCTAGTAGTTGTCAAAGCAGCGTTGCCAGAAGGGCAGAGATGGCAATAACGGCTACATTTCAATAGTGAATTACACTGCTGTCAGTTATCCTGTTAACCTGCTGTTGAGTCGTTTTGCAACATTATAATGAATGTAGCTTGTTTATATACAGTACACAACTTAGTATTTACTTAAAATAATTTTAAACACTTACTATATACTATACTAAAATTATTTGGTAATTACAATAATCTAAAACACCAAACTAAACTTTTCAACTATCACCGCCGGACAGTGACAGCGGATAATGACAATCGTGTTCGTGATCGCAATGACAACAATAACGATAACATTTACATTATTAGCAACTCGCATTACATTATTGTCTCACTGTTGTCAAATTTTCGTTTTCCGTTGTTTAGTTATTGCCTCAGTTAAATATTAAAATCGACATTATTACAATTGAATAAAGCATAAAATCGTTAAATAAAACATGTGACTCACTACATTAAGACAACAGACAACGATAAAAGTAAAAGTGAACTTTATGACGTGCACTTAAGGACTATCATTTCGGCCGAATGAAGTCCACTGCTGGACACAGGCCTCCCCCAAAGATCACCACAACGACCGACATCGGTATGTTGTGTGCTCATTGGGGGGTTTTGCCATAATCGCCACGCTTGGCAGACGGGTTGGCGATCGCAGTTGAGTTGTTAGTGTACTCGAAGGAAGCTGCTGCCCATCCTCCGGCTAATTCCTTAGTCGACTTTTACGACACCAAGGAGGAGGAGATGGGGTGGTGGCATTCTGAGCTGGCACCACACGGCAAAAGGACTATAAGGACTATTATCGTATGATTTGCAATTCTTTAGCAATGTGAAGTACGTCATATTTGAATAACACCATATCTCTCTCGCCTATTGGTTGAGCATAATACTTTCTTATTCGCCACGTAGCCGTGCGACGTTAGCTGCGAGTGTGCGCGCACTGCCTGGCTAGTGGCTGTTTTCAATAACTATAACGAATAACGACAACAGGATAATTCGTTGTTCAATAATGTGTTATACATTGCGTAAGAATAATGCATTACATTATCTGTTATTGAAATAATGACCACCTCTGCAGAAGGGTACTAATACGAAGGGTAATAGTACTAATTATGTACTATTTAAGTCATATGTGTACTGGGGTACTTTGGGCGTAGTTTGTGTACACAAAATTATTTTTCAAGATTTATTACTTATTTTGAAATGCAGCCATCACAGACTGTACGAACAGTTTATCATAAAACAGTGTTAGTAATACATACGAGTACATACCGGAAAACACAAAGTATAAAAAAAAACCGCTAACACTAATCGAAATCTTGTGAAAAACGTAATTATGTTTTTGACTTTTCTCGCGATTTTCTCGGATTTCTGATGCTCACTTTTCTGAGTACTTATTTACGTATGTAATCTGCGTTATGTATTTATCTTCCATACTCATCATATCAGCCACAGGACGTCCACTGCTGAACAAAGGCCTCCCCCTTAGATTTCCACAACGAGCGGTCACATGGCGCTCTCTTCCACGACTCCCAGTGACCTTCACCAGGTCGTCTGTCACTTCGTTGGAGGTCGTCCCACGCTGCGTTTTCCGGTGCACGGTCTCCATTCGAGAACCTTTGTGCCCCAACGGCCATCAGTTCTACGAGCAATGTACCTTCTATACTAAATTATGAAGATAATTACTATTGTGTACCCTGCTATAGTTTTGTGTACTATTTCGAAGACTCGTCCGTACCATAGACGTAGTATTACCTGGCAACGCTGTAAAAATAGAGTCTAATAGAGATGCTCAAAGTATATCAGTGAAAAGAAAAGAGTGATATATATCTTCAGGATCTAAAGATATATATCACTCTTTTATATCTAGATCCCAACTCGCTCAGTAAATCAGAGCCGCTCAGTCACTCTGTCGCCTCGCGGAGAGCGAAGAGCGGGATACGAAGATAATGATCTATTGAGTAAGAGTCGAATCAATCGCTTTCTCGTTTAGAGGCGAATTTTGCGACATAATGAATTGAATACAAATTTTGTTTGTAGGCCACGGTATGCAATATGCACAATTAATACACGATGATTTTAACACGCGGCTAGATTAAAGCGACAAATTTTATGTAGATAACTATAACCTTTCCACTCAATCGCTCTTTCCAATAATTAGCCCAGACACAGATACAACAGATTCAAGATATAGTTGCAATGAAAGTTAGCGAGTGAGAGATTCGCTCTTTGAGAGAGATATATATCTTTTATATACTCAACTCTAGTGTCTAGTCCTGCGCATAATATATCTCTGAAAAGAAAAGAGAGATATATATCTTTTCACTCTGAGATATATATCTCTCTTTTATATCTCGCTCAGAGCGAGATAGAACGGAAGAACATGAGGTAGATAACAAACTGTACTGCTTGATTAATTGAGCTGAGCGAGAATGTCTGCCGAGAGTGAGATAAATAAAGCAAATAACGATATTATTTTGAACAATGATTTAACCATTAGGACTGTCAACCTAGAATAAAGAACTACGATAAAAGCGTGCGTAATAGTCAAATTAGGTTGGCGTATTTAGAAATCAGTGGCTATTTACATTCATTGGAATAAACATTTTATGATTATAGGTATGTACATACATTATCTTGTACGTAAAATAGTTATTTATATACATATTTACATTTCTGTACGTAAATAATTATAATATTTATTTTCAACACAAAAACTCATCAAACTCCGTAGTAATTATTACTTCCAATCAAATAACGAGCGACGGTCAAAGTGCACGGGTCAATTCAAGCGTGACGTGGAACTGAATTCAAATGAAAACAAAAACTGTTCAAATTAGGTGCCTAAATATTTTTAAATCCAAATTCAACGGGAAATAAGCAATGCAACCCATATCGTGCTTTATTACGAAGGTATAACGTACACTTTCTTTTGTTACATATTCCATTCCCGCTCGCTCTCGGTGCACCGGCGACTATCGTTCTCTTTCTTATGCAAGGCGGTGATGTCATCTAATCTCTAGGATTCAAAGATTTAGATATGGAGTTCCATATCTCGTATATCTCGCTCACCAGTTGGTGAGCGAGATATACTCGCTCTTTTGGTAGCATTAACAGATTATATAACATTTTCATCTTACGCTCGCGAGCGATACAATATAAGAATAATTAAGTGATGTAATGAATATGTAAGATCGTGCTCCGCACCACAGTATGTAGTATGCATAACTAATTTACGATGATTTATAACAAGCAGCTACATATTTCATGAAATTATCATTTGATTAACCTTACTACTCAGTCGCTCTTTAGATACAAAAGATTCAAAGATATAATTGAATTGAAAGTGAGCGAGAGCGAGATTCGCTCTTTGGGAGAGATATATATCTTTTATATATCTCACTCGCGAGCGACTCAACTCTACTAGTGTCAAAGTCAAACCGAAATTTATGTGAACAAAACAAGTAATAAATAATCAAATTGAATATGTAAAGATTTATCAATCTAAATACCGTACGACGTTGCCTTATACTTGACATTGGCGAAATTGTGGAAGATATTCTACAGAAGCCATAATCTAAGAGAAGAAGAAGATAAATAATCGAAAAAAAAAATTAGAATCTGAATATTTTTTTTACTAATAATAATATTGAAGAATCAGATTAGTGAAGCAGAAAATTGATCTATATCAACATGCCTTTGCTCGACGGCAAAGAAATCGACATATTTTTTGTAAGTCTTGTCTTGTTATAGTCGTTACCTTTTTATCTATAGAAATCTTTCTATCATAATTAATTATATGACCATGTCTCTGGGTATTGATTTCTTAAATTGGTTGCCCATTCGTCGGCGCAGAAACATGAGGGCACTAACTACTCTGTTCTCAATACTCCATGCCCCTAATTCCCTTCCTTCCTTTTATCTTCCCATTTCCAGTATCTTTGTTCCAACCACAATAAAAATCTTCGCTCTACTAATAATGTCTTCTTCAAACGACTCTTGTCGACTTTGTTCATTCTACCGTAGTTGTTCAATCCATTCTAATGTGGAATGCGCTCCCCCTCGAAATCTGAATGGTTAATAATCGTCACAATTTTAAAATAAAAGTACGCAAATACCTACCTGACAAGATTTTGCCAGATTCATTGCAGCTCTGAATCTCTTATGTTTATTTTGAGTGTAATATGTAATATGTTAATGAAAAACAATGATTAAACTATAATTTCATTACAGAGTGAAGAAGACTTACCCTATGAGGAAGAGATATTAAGAAATCCATTCTCGGTTAAACACTGGCTAAGATACATAGAACACAAAAAAGCTGCACCTAAACATGAGATAAATATGATCTATGAGAGAGCTTTAAAAGAACTGCCAGGATCATTTAAACTGTGGTATAATTATCTGAAAATTCGAAGGAGTCAAATTCGAGGTAGATGCATTACTGATCCTTGTTTTGATGAGGTGAACAACTGCTTTGAAAGATCTTTGGTATTTATGCATAAAATGCCTAGAATATGGATGGACTACTGCACATTCCTAACTGATCAATCTAAGATAACAGTAACTAGGAAAGCGTTTGATAGTGCTTTGAGGGCTTTGCCAATAACTCAACATCACAGAATATGGCCTCTCTACTTGAATTATCTAAAGAAACATAATATACCTGAAACAGCTATTAGAGTATTTCGAAGATACCTTAAACTATGTCCAGAAGATACAGAAGAATATATTGATTACTTGATTTCAATAAATAAATTAGATGAAGCTGCAGTTAAGTTGGCTCAAATAGTAAATAATGAAAATTTTCAATCCAAACATGGAAAATCAAATCATCAGCTATGGAATGAACTTTGTGAATTAATATCAAAGAACCCTGATCAAATCCATACTCTCAATGTTGATGCCATCATTAGAGGTGGATTAAGGCGCTACACAGACCAGTTAGGACACTTGTGGAATTCCCTTGCTGATTACTATGTTAGAAGTGGTTTATTCGAAAGGGCTAGAGACATTTATGAAGAAGCCATACAAACAGTGACAACTGTAAGAGACTTTACTCAAGTATTTGATGCATATGCTCAATTTGAAGAACTTAGTCTCAGTAAAAAAATGGAAGAAGTCGCAAAAAAACCTAGCCCCACTGAAGATGATGATATTGACCTTGAACTTAGACTTGCAAGGTTTGAATACCTCATGGAAAGAAGGTTATTATTACTTAACTCTGTACTTCTGAGACAAAACCCACACAATGTGGCTGAATGGCATAAAAGAGTTATACTTTATGAAGATAAACCTCATGAAATTATTGATACTTATACTGAGGCTGTACAAACAGTGGATCCTAAACTAGCTGTGGGAAAGTTATACACTTTGTGGGTAGGATTTGCAAAATTTTATGAAAAGAATGAACAAATAGAAGATGCGAGACTTATTTTTGAAAAGGC
The DNA here is from genome assembly GCA_947459985.1 of Diloba caeruleocephala. Lineage (NCBI taxonomy): Eukaryota > Metazoa > Arthropoda > Insecta > Lepidoptera > Noctuidae > Diloba > Diloba caeruleocephala. The sequence continues at coordinate 23,046,677 of OX381606.1, read as the reverse complement.
TACTCAAGTAAACTATGCTAAAGTTGATGATCTTGCTTCGGTCTGGTGTGAATGGGCAGAAATGGAAATAAGACATGAAAATTATGAAGAAGCTCTTAAATTAATGCAAAGAGCTACTGTTTTACCCAGTAGAAAAGTTGCTTATCATGATGATACTGAAACAGTACAAATGCGTTTGTATAAGTCATTAAAAGTATGGTCTATGTATGCTGATTTAGAAGAAAGTTTTGGAACTTATAAATCTTGTAAAGCAGTTTATGATCACATAATTGATTTAAAAATTGCAACGCCACAAATTATTATTAACTATGGCCTCTTCCTAGAGGAGCACAATTACTTTGAAGAAGCTTTTAGAGCATATGAAAAGGGAATTGCATTATTTAAATGGCCAAATGTATATGACATTTGGAATACTTACCTTACTAAATTTTTAAAAAGATATGGAGGATCAAAGCTTGAAAGAGCTAGAGACTTATTTGAACAATGTCTTGAAAATTGTCCACCAGAATTTGCAAAATCTATATTTTTATTATATGCAAAATTAGAAGAAGAACATGGTTTAGCGAGACATGCAATGGCTGTCTATGAAAGAGCTACAACTGCTGTTCTCCAGGAACAAATGTTTGAAATGTTTAATATTTACATTAAAAAAGCTGCTGAAATTTATGGTGTGCCGAAAACTCGTCAGATATATGAGAAAGCTATTGAAACTCTTCCTGATGAAAAAGCGAGGGAGATGTGTGTACGCTTTTCAGAAATGGAAACCCGTCTTGGCGAGATTGATAGGGCACGGGCTATATATGCACATTGTAGTCAAATGTGTGATCCAAGAATTACTGCAGATTTTTGGAATACATGGAAGGAATTCGAAGTCAGACATGGTAATGAAGATACAATGAGAGAAATGCTTAGAATCAAACGAAGTGTTCAGGCTACATATAACACTCAAGTAAATATGATGTCTGCCCAAATGTTGAGTTCAGCAGCACAAGCAGCTGGTACTGTTTCAGATCTTGCACCAGGTATGAAAGATGGCATGAGAATGTTAGAGGCTAAAGCTGCTGAAATGGCTGTTCAAAGTAAAGGCAATATTTCATTTGTACGTGGTGAAACGCAAGGTCTTAAGGAGAGTGCTGATAAAGTGGTAAATCCTGATGAAATTGAACTTGAGAAAGATGCAGAAAATAGTGAAGAAGATGGGGAAGTCTCTCCCATTCAGAAAAAAGAAATTCCAGCTGCTGTATTTGGAGGGCTTGTTATAGACACTAACTGAAGATTACTCATCTTTGTTATAATGACTATTTTAAATAAACAAGTCTTAGTAATAAATCAACTTTTATTAATTATAAGCTTAGTTACATTATACAATAAGCCATATTTACAACAAAAATCACAGAAAACATTTTCATTATTATTAAGATTGCAGATTTATTACACATTTAACTAGATTAGAGAGATGTTTAAAGTTTTTCAATAGATCTATTATTATGATAACTGAAAAATTATTTCAACAGTTTTAAATATAAATCATGGTTGTCAGTGTCTAAGCAGAGGCATATTTTAAATCAAAAGCATGTTCAAATTAAAAAGGAAGGTTGAAGCTAGGTGTCAACCTAGACCTGTCTGGGGTCACCCAGACAGTGCTATTTTATATTATATCTCTAGGTGGTGTAATAAAATGCAACGAATTTGAATACATATTTTGATGCTCGGAATAATTTAAAATACTGATATCATTGTGGACCCCTCCAAACATAATTAGTTCCCCATTCCCTTTTACTAATGAATACATAACTAATTCCTCAGGTGCTCCAGTCATTTCTCCCAAACGGGGACATAGCCAAGACACATAATTAAGTGAATTTCCATTAACAACAGTAGAAATATCCAAAACATGCATTGTCAATGTGTTTCTTTTTACTTTCTTCACTGAAGGCTGTCTCAGTTGAGGGTTCGGTGGGGAAGGTAATGGTTCTCTTCTATTTTCTAAGTGAGCTATATGTCTTTGATTAACAAGATCGTTTTCTGGACATGCATTATTTTGTGATGAATCACATGCAAATGCTGCCATTCTGTACTTATTAGCTTCCTGCAACTGTCTTACGATTTTCATCCCCTTATTCTGTAAAATATAATGCAAGCATTTGTCTTTTGGATTCATATTAATACCTACATATATTAGGAATTAGGAAGGAGAATGAATTAGTACATTGAAGATTTTGTTGCCAAACATACCTGAAGTTGGATTGTAATTTTTTTAACGTATTAAACTCGTTATAGTAAATGAAACCGTATTGCTGGATGTAACCATTGATAATTATAACGGGCCTCATATAAAGGCCCTATCCAGTAGGTTAAGTTCTACTGCATTTGCAGTCCGAAAAATTAGGCAACTGCACAGACTAGTTTATTTAGTGTATTTTCACAGTATAATGTCATATGGCATTCTGTTGTGGGAAACAGATATAGATTCAATATTTATACTGGGTACGGAAGAGTGCATCCGCGCAATTTACTATATGGATTTGCTCGAATCGAAGAGTACGGATGGCGAACCTATGGCACGCGGGCTATAGGTGGCAATTATGGACACGGCACTGATACTCCGCACGACGTACCTACATACCTAAAAAATTAAATTATTATTATTAGATGATGTAAGCTATATTTTGCAAAAAAAAGTTATTATAAATTGCAGTATGTTTATGTTTATACTCTTCTTTAATAAAGAATGTTAATTTACATTTCAATTTAACACACTCTTGGCACATCATGTCTACATTAAACATTATATTTGGAAGAAATTTGGGCAGTCCGTCTCTCGAAAAAACAGGCCCGAAACAGCGACGTGTGTATTCTGCGCGCGCTTCTCTGAAGATAATATGTGCAGCCGGCCAGGTCGCACAGAGATAGGGCCCGCCAAACTGTGACGGGCCGATACCTGCCGGGGGTGCGGTCTAATGCTGACTAACACCTCACCCTCAGCCAGAGGTAAGTGGAAGGACACTGTTTTAGCTGGTAAGAGTACGGAATGCCCCAAGGCGGAGGAAGACCATGAGGATTTATCAACGACAAAAAAAGGGCACGTAGATGGAATAAGGTTCGCCATCCCCGCCTCAAAGATATGTTATAGAAATTAATAAAAAAGCGATATTAATTTTATAAATACCAGCAACAAACATGAAAATGAAAGTACGATCGTCATTATTAGTTAATTGTGTTCGCAGTATAAATTACACCACATGTAAAATCCACTCATAAAATAGCGTACATAAGATTAAAGACTATGTTGACGACTGGGACACATGGCGTTAGTTTTTCTTTCTGCACGTGTGACTTCGCTAGAAACAAATTGTGTAACAGTGTAACTTATAGGATCACTCGTGTGTCAGTCTGTCTGTCCGTCTGTCAGAGCCAATTTTCTCCGAATGTACTTAACCGATTTTGTTGAAATTTGGTACAGATATGGATTTCTGCAACCCAATCACGGTTATGAAACGTAAATAAATGAATTTTTAATATGGGGGTCACTTTTGGGGGGCAACATAGAAAATTAAAGAATAAAGTTTTATAAACCGTACCGTGTAATATATGAAATGGAAGGGTTTGTTGTGAGGGTCTGGAATGTATTTATTTTATAATTTTAAAATAAATGGTTTTAAAATTATTTAAGAAAATAGACGAATATTGACCATTCCCCCCATATCTCCGAAACTAACAATAATTTGTCTAGATGCATTGTGAAATACCGAAAAGACGTTGCGAACTTTCCCGAACACTGCCCAGCTGAGTCTGATTCGACGATTGACCTTTCTCGAAGTTGGACCTACGTAACTGGACGTTTTGTCCCAGGTAGACATACTCGTCTACAACTTCGTAAACAGAGTTCCCATCGGATATTGGGATGGGCATTTGACATGACTTTTGTATTGCTCATGTTCATTTTAAGGTTCACATGTTGGGAAACTGTTGAGATCATTAAGCATTGTGCTAAGTTCTTCCAGCGATTCTGTCATGAGTACGATGTCGTCTTCAAATCGAAAGTGAATGTTATACCCGCCATAGATGTTAATGTTGAATAATGTTGTCCTTTTGGGCCTTATTGCCAAGGTTTGCTTATTTAGAGGTACTTGTTATACTGCTGCCAATTATAGCAGGCTTAACGGACACCAGCTATGTGCAGTACAACACTGCTCACCTATTTAAAAATAATTACATCTTATAGCCTGAATTAATCACTTACCTTATTTTTATTCCTTCTCATGGCTAAGTCTTTTTTACCAACATCTAATCCATTGCTTTGTTTTGGATCTGAACTTGTTCCAGCAATAAGGTCATTCTGATCAGAATTAATATCATTACCCACTGTTCGATTTGGAGCTCTCTCATGCTCATTACTTGGGCCAGCAACTGGCTCATTGATAAGGTTGATTTGTTCATGTCTTGGAGGATTTAATGGTCGTCTCTGCAATACTCCTCTCCTGCCATTAATATTATGATCTCTATCTAGAGGCCTTTGTAAACTTTGTTCTACTCTAACTGACACAGGTGCTCCCTCAGGTCTACTCAAGGCTGATAACCTAACAGCTGATGTAACCAAAGGTTTAGCAGTATTCCAGCCATTTCTACTCCTACTTAAACTCACAACCTTATCCCCAACCCTACATGCAGGGTTGCACCATATGTTAGCTGAAGCCCACTCCTTATTTTTAACAGCCAGTTCTTTCCATGTCCATGTAGAGCCTCTCATTGTCAATATCCAACAGTCACTGTACACAAAGCGGTTATGTAATGTTTGAACTCCCCCTAAAAGCATCAACCTGTCAGAGTCCAGGCAGATGAGAGATTGAGCATATCGTGGTGATGGTTTTGGTTTTGTCGTTGCTTGTTTTCTCCATGAAAGCGAAGGTACATCAAGCACCCACACATCATTAGAACACTGTATTTGATAATTTTGAACAGCTGCCATTACTAGGCCTCCAAACACAACCATTTCATCACCAATCATGCAAGCTGAATGTCCTGCCATGGGTGGAGGACTATTTGTTGCACTTATTAAGATCCATTTATTTGTATTTACACAGTAAAAGTGTATTTCATTAAACATAGTAACATTTTGATAATATTGAGAACTTGAAGGATATGTCCAGCCACCAAAAACTATTAAACAGTCTTTATAATGAACCATTGAAGTGTAGGCCTTTGGAACAGGATATGTGCCTGTAGCTAGTGGTCGCACCCATTGCCTAATAGATAAATCAAACCTCCAGAGATCGTTAAACGAAGTAGCGTTAGTAGTACAACCGCCAAATATGTACATATTGTTCTCAAAAACACATGCAGCATGTGAAAATCTTTTAGTAATAGTGGGCACCATATCAGTTGGAGCAATATTTTTCCATAATATATTAAATTCTCCCACAGCTTTTATTAGTTTAATTGATGTTTTATGTAAGACATCTGAAAACCAAATGTACAAGTAACTATTTTAAGTAATTCAATATGAAGAATAAATTTCACTTTAAATTTAAAATATTCAGATTACTTACTTTGAGTGCAATTATACCATCGTTTGCAAACTATCATACAGTTCTGTAAGTCTTTATATGGGGGCAGAAACCCTAAAATAAATTCCAAGACTTCGTCTGGAAGATCTTCAATGTTGCTTTGTAAAGTTCGCTGACTCAAAGACTGATGTATCAAATCCATTTTTTTCTATATTTGGGGGAGTTATTTGTTATATATTCATCACATTACTTTAATTAAAAAATATATCGCCAAAATACTTGGACTCAAAATTGAAAACATTGAGAATTTCCAAGATTGAATAATATTTGATTGGATTTTATGACAGAACAGAATATGACTGTTCCATAATATGGCACTGACACTGACAGAGAACAGAACGACAGCAGACCAGAGACTTTTATTTTTGTTGACCTTATAAATAAGACCTACTTCTCAAATACATTTCTTGGAAAATACCGTAGACGGAGCCTTAGCGTATACTAATGAAATAGAGATAGTTTAGCAGGGTTACCAACCTATCAACCCATTTCCCTAATGTTTCATTAAGTGTTCTTAATGTTATGGATTCTTTACATACATTTCCAAAAACAGTAAATAAAATAATTATGTACATTCAAACCATTTATTTCTAATTACCGATATTTTGACTAGGATTCAATAGTAACGTTCCAATTAGTTTGACCCTTAGCCTTGATCCAAAAGCTTCGGACAATCAATACCTTGAAAAATCCGTAAGATTTTTAGAGTCCAATTGAACCTTCAGCTTCGGCCACTTTCAGCCATAAAAGCAACCTTCGGCCAAACTGGGCCAAACTTAGACCATTTAACCAAAGGACGCGGCACGCACGACGATTCCCCTCTGCCAAGGTATAAGATCAAAAAATCTAACGCGTTTATAAAAACTATTTTGGTAATCGATTTTTAACATAGTTAGAATCGTTTTTACTGTGTAAGGTGCTCCATAAAAAACACAGACCTGTGCAGTTACCCTGTGCAAAAAAATGTCACATACCTCTAATATAAAAAGATAGAATTAGATTTCATATGAAAGTGTTTTTGATATAATTAATACCTTCTTTCTATTAAAATCATTACAAAAGACTATCATCAATAAGGATCGAGAACATTATCAATTCAGAAATCTAGTACGAAATAATCAGATCGGTGCTGGGACATTTCTATAGAATTATATTCGTTATGTCATTGGAAGAAAGTTTTAAATTGCGAAGCAATAGTAAAAAGGAATTAATACATGCCCAAATTTACGTCATCAGCCGCACTCCCCACGAGACTACCTTTTTTTGATTAACAATATCGGACCTTACCGCCTAGAACTTACATTCGAAGTTTAAATAACTAATAATAGATTATTTTCTATGATAACACGAGACTATTTTTTAATATTTTTTACAATTTTAGACTTTATTACTTATGACACAAGATAAAAATTTAGATGTTAAAAAAATTACACGAGACAATTTCGCCATTTTGAATAGTGTGGTGAGTGTTAATTTTTGACTAGTTCGATAACGATAAAAATTTAATTTATAATATTAATGTTCGCAGTAAAAAAACACATGATAAAATAACATTAGTCGAGGGTTCGAAACGTCGGAAAATAATTATGTAGATATTGAATGAAAATATATGCACGATTGGCTTTGCTGCACGTATGTTCAAATAAGGTGTGTATTAGATATAGGTGTGTATATGTTTTCCTTACGATGAGAGATCAGCTTAAACCAGATGTGTATAGCTTGATGTGTAGCCGTGTGTACATAACTAGTAGCGTGAAAAAGTCCGTAAGTTTATTTCAGTTATGGATGTATTGGCGTAAATGTCATCAAATTAATATTAACACCAGATGAAAAGAGTACACCTCTTTTCATCTGGTGTTAATAGGGTGTTGGTGTTAGTAAGAAAGAAGGTGAGGTAGGGGGAAATACCACAGATTTAAATTGCCATATAGACGATTTCAACTCAGTAGTTCATGAAAAAAGCAACCGCAGCAATTTGAGTCAATTTACAAAAAGCGTTTAATACATAACAAGCTATCAGTAACTGGAACGCGGACCAATTGCATACCTTTAGAAAATATAAATAATTTTAACCTGTTCCTCCACCGACAAAATTAACCGTACAGTCATATCATATCGGCCATTTATACGTCCACAGCTGAACAAAGGCCTCCCCCATGGATTTTCGCAACTGAGTCATCATTCTGGAGGGTATTTGCCAATACTCACCACGCTTGGCAGGCGGGTTGGTGAGCGCAGTATGGCTACCGTTTCACAGAAGGGACGCTGCTGCCCATCCCTCTGGTTTAGTTTCCCTTAGTCGGTTTTACGACATCCACGGGAGCAGATGGAGTGGTGCTATATTCTTAATCCGGACACCACACGGAATACCGGACCGTACAGTAGACACGGAAAAACATGTAGAATCTGAAGACACTGCTGATTTGGAATGTTAAGTGTATCTTTCGCCATTTGGTGAAAAGGTAGTTGAATACATATCAGGTCCTGTAGTGTTTTCTTTATCTAAAAAAATTCAATGTGATGATTGCCTTGTCGTGTGGTGCCGGCTATGTCGTGTGGTGCCGGCTCAAATTACTACTATCCCGTCTCCTCCCGTGGGTGTCGTAAAACTGGTCTAAGGGATTGGGGCCGGAGGATGGGCAGCAGTGTCCTTTGAATACATTAACAACTCAACTGCGATCGCCAACCCGTTTGCCAACCGTGGCGATTATGGCAAAACCCCCCATTGAGCCCACAGCACAGCCATATCGGTCATTGTGGTGATCTTTGGGGGAGGCCTGTGTCCAGCATTGGACTTCATTCGGCCGAAATGATGATTGCCTTAAGGGCCTATTTGGTCCATCTGATGATTAGAGTCCTTACATATCATAAGACAAAAGGTTACTTAAAGTATGCGTCGCCAAGTGTGATATTGTTATGTCGGCTGTGTGAAAAAATTATAAGAAAGGGTCTTGATGGCAATAAAAAGTTAAACACAAAATTTACAACAAAATTTATAATTACAAAAGCTCTTCATTCCTTGGTTGGTAACAAATTGTTTACAAATATTGATATCCATAACACCGATATATTTATTAATCACGAAATGTTGATACGAGAATTTCATATCTAGCTAAGAAAACCGATCCTAAGAAATGCATAAGACACATTTATACAAAATGAATCCATTTTAAGAATCAATAAATAACTGTTGGATATTTTTTTATAAACCTATTTTGACGTATGGTTATTATTTTATTGAATACTTCCCAATTCCCAAGAGTAACTGAAACTATCAATATATCTTATTAACAGAAATCGAAACAAGAAATCGATGCTGGTCTCTTCCCTATTTTTCCGGCTGTCTTATAGTCGTGATTTTTTGTATGTTGACATATTTGTTCTATTAGTGTGCATAAAATGTTCTAGTGTTGAAGATTTCTATATGTGTGCGTTTATAAAGAACAGAATATTTTTGAGTAAGTGTGCGACAATATCAATGTAGTGTTTACCTCGTCCTCCTTCAAAATTGACAGAATGTTTTGTTCGTAGAATTGTGCGCGTTACTCGTCCATTGGTTATATGGTCTAAGGGGCCAAAGTTTTGGCCGAAGCCGAATGTTCCTAGCTAGCGCCGAAACTTAAGTAACTAAGCTTCTTGTCCATATACTTATCTACGACAATATTTATCTGCTCCTCCCGCTAGTATTCCTAGTGAAAAATTATTCAGCGCTGCGGGGCAAATATATGCAACAGCAGTTCTAACTTGATTAGTGAAAATGCAGATAAATTATTATTTTTAATTTAGAACTTAAGACTGTTTAGCGTTGATTACTAATTATTTTTAAATTGAATTGACAAATATCAAAATCCTAACAAGAATTCAAGACTCCTTTGGCTATTATTATGTGGATAAAACAGTCACATAAAATTGTGGATTAAATATAATAATTGGCATTATTTCGAAGTGTTACTATTTTTGACAAGTTGCAAGGTAATTTTAATCATCTCGTTAAGTTGCTTAAACAATCACCATAAACATTTTAAAATGATTATTTTAATCACTTATAGCCAATCTGAAAGTGAATTTCTTAGGGTTATTATATTAAACCTTCGGCTTGTGGCGAACGAATAATACAATAACCGATCGACTTCGGCTTCGGCCAGACATCGACCTTCTATTACTAAAAAACAAATTTGTTATATATTTCTTGTGTCTAACCGAGCCTAGAATCGTAAAAATATTTTATCAAATAAAGAAAGAAAGCAATATTAATTTGCTAGAAAGACGTTTGAAAGTTTTTAAAATATTGACGGCATGGTTGGTACAGTGGCTGATACAGTCGGCTGCTACGCTCCGAGTCGCGGGTTTGATTCCCGTACGGAAAAATATTTGTATGATCTGTTAGGAGTTGTTCTGGGTCTGGGTGTATTGTGTGCGGAATTTGTGTTTGTAAATGCACCCACGACACAGGAGAAATCCTAGTGTAGGGTAACGTATAAATACCAAAAATATTCAAATGTTCGTTGTGTTTTGTCAGTACAACAGCATGCCTAAATGCATTCAAATTTTTATCAATAATAAGTACACGAGATTGAGATACACATTCATACATTTTCACAAATTGATAGATTATATTTTAATAGTTACTAATAATATACTCGATTCCAGACTAAAAGTAAATTACCAATAAATTAGGGAAAAATATTTTTCCTACGCTGATATTCCTATAACTCGGACAAATTGAATGTACGTTATTACAGTTTGTAAATTCGTGTGACCTCCTAAATTTAAAGGGGTTATAGCAGGGGTTCCCAACCTTTTTTTGTCTACTGCCCACTTTAAGAATAAATTATTTTTTAACGCCCCCCTTTTTAAACATACTTAAAAACCGCTAAGTACTTATAACTGATTATTGAAACGCAAATTTATAGTATTCGGACAGAGTATCTTTTATTGAAAATAAAACAAACATAATCAATTCTTATTCAATCGGTGTCTAAGAGTCTTCCTAGCTAGGTAGATGAAATTATAAATCGACCCCAAAGCCCTACACAATGCCCCCTCTCTTACCGCCCCCCTTTAGGCCTGCAGCGCCCACAAGGGGGCGTTATCGCCCACGTTGAGAAAGACTGGGTTATAGTGATAAACCAATAATCTTAAAAATTTAAAATTATGAGGAAACTCTAACATGTCAGTTTTAGCATAGAATATTACAACACATTTGTAAAAAAATCCATAGCACACTGTAGTTGGTCCATTTAAACGACAAAATATGCAACTTACCATTGAAAGGTTATGCTTTCATCTTTTCGTCCCCTGTAGCTTTTACAGCCTAAAATAGCGCAGTGCACCATGCTTTAAGGGTTCAATAATTTTCACAACGTTCACAAATACGCAGTTCCAAAAAAATATCACTTATTAGGCTGAAAACCAGTCACCAAGATATTTCACAAAATTGTTTCGCACCAGTTTGCTGGACCTAAACAATCCCCAAGGTATACGCCGAAAGAGATAAAACATCATGATATTGTCCCCTTTACTCCTGCATCTATTTGTATAAAAACATCTCTTTTCCTTATGATTTCTGGATTTTATGTCATCTATACAATACTCATACAATACCATCGGAAAATACAAAAGCGAACACCGGATTTTTGACACTTCACCGACTTACTAGTGTTGTGGTCGTAATCCAATGAGGATATTTATATCGACTTTGATAAATATTGGCTATATCGATGCCATAGTGTACAAACGTTATACAGTTTTGAGATTTCACCTTTTAAAATAACAAATATAGAAAATTTCGTTTTCTACCGTTTTCATATAAGATTTAACAATAAAGCTTTATAATTATTTCTTCTACCTTAAAATCCACTAGTAAATTTGTCATCAATGTGTAATATGCTGAATGAATCCGTGATAACTATTTTATAAGTCAGAAATATATCTTCAATAAATTAACAATGAACACGAGAACTACAAACTATTATTTTGATAAAGTTTCAATGTCTTCAAAGTCAAGGTTTTTTATTTCAAATAAACCAATAGTGGCACTTATGAAACGTCAGAATCTAAGTTGCACGGTTCCAAATAGTTGATCTTGTTGGAGAAGAGCCGATAAGAAACTCCATGGATACCTACTCTTTTAAAATAATTGAGATTACAATGTTGATTGATACAAATTATTGTAAAACATATACCGAGAAAAATGTAGGTCAATGTGTAAAGATGGAACATACTACAATAATATAAGACTAATAAATGATTTGCCGTGGCAGTTAAAGGCTGACCAGTCCCAACAGACGGCACCCATTTACGAGCATGACGCATGTATCAGCATCGCTTAGCTCAACCATATTGTAGGGAACCGAACGACCCGATACACAACGCCACCGCCAGCAAGACATTTTAGTGAGCATGACAGACCAATACAGCCAGGCAAAAAACAATCAATAATAGTACTAAAAATAACATCAATGGCTACATGATTCTCATACATTTACAGTTTCGTATGAATATTATAATTTAATGTTACAAGAACAATATTAACTATAACTAATAGTCAATGTCATAATATTAAATATAAGCAACTAACATTAAAAGAACTAAATATTTAAATGAATTCGTTCAAGATACTGTTAAGTTATTAAAAATATAATTAAATAACAGAAAAACTGCAATTTTAAATGAGTCATGTTATGTCGATGTAATGATTTATGCTATAGTAGGCCTTCGACATTAAAACACGTTTAATCAAAGATTTGAACTGTAGTTCTGGAAAATCGGTAATACTAGAAGGAATTTTGATGAAGAACCTTCTACTGTTTCCAATAAACGACTAGCTGGTTTTACTAAGCCTAAAGCCAGGCAAGACAGGCTTGTTCTTATTGCGAGTATTTAAATTGTGCACGTCACTTTTTTTATTGAAACTAATGAATGTTTTTTGCGTATACACATGATATTTTGGTATATATGTAAGGATGGTAAAGTAATTATGTTCATCTCCTTAAATAGTTCCCGAAGTGACTCACGAGAACCCAGATTATAAATAGATCGGACTGCACTTTTCTGTAATATAAACATTGATTCGAGTCGAGGATAACTGCTTTCTGCATCAAGCCCTTGATCCAGCCACCTAACGAGAGCCTCTTTAGATGTTGGTCGAGGCTCTTGGCCTATGGCTGTCACAACTATCGGTACGATGGTTGCAGAGTCCACATCCCACATGTCGACAATCTCGTGTGCTAAGTCCAGATACTTAATTTGTTTATCTTTCTCGGCTTTCACGAGATTCTCGTCGTGGGATTGTAACATCAACAATCATCACACGGCGCTCTAATCGATCTATCACCACTATGTCAGGCTTATTGGCAACAATAGTCCTATCAGTGATGATAGATCGATCCCAGTACAACGTGACATGACCATTTTCAAGAACTGGGTCGGGCACATACTTGTAAGACGGTACCTCAGAATCCACAAGGTTGTACTTTAGAGCAAGTTGCTACAACAAACAAAACCGTCGGTTTCCCCGAAAAGGTCACCGAACCGCAGCCAGGACACGGACGCTAGAAAGTCAACATCGGGGCTGTAAAGCGCCCGATAAAAATGTCCATGTAGCTCCTTGCTCTGCCATACCTCCTTGCGGTCGTTAGTACTAAATACGGCAGGTTTGCGCCAGTTCTCTTTAGCCAAATTGAGCGGGGTTAATCCTTTATCTACTGCGACAACATCTCGGTGCATCCCGCCTTCGGCATGGAGGAAATACTCCCTGAGGCTGCACACCTGGCGGTTGTGGAGAGTCTTAGCATTTAAAAAGCCTCGACCTCCTCACTTCCGCGGGATGTACAGTCTCATTACTGAAGAACGAGGGTGATGCATCCGATTTGTTGTCAGCAGTGTACGGACATTCCTATCCAGTGCATCAAGTTTAGTCTGAGTCCACTTGAGTATACCAAAGGAGTACATCAAAACTGGCATAACCCAACCGTCGAAGGCGCGCACCTTATTGCCACCTGACAAAAGACTTTTAAGTAGTTTCTTCAGGCGGCCAAAGAAACGCTCCTTCAACGATTGTTTCATGTCAGTCTCTTTGATGCCCAAAGCCTCCGACATACCCAAGTATTTATATGATTCCGTTGTGGAGAGTGATCTAAGGTAAATAGAATCGGAGAGTTGACCTCCCTCGGATTCCATGATCTCGCCTCGTTTCACATGCATGACCGCACATTTATCCATACCAAATTGGCTGACTGAAATTGGGATGCCAAGCGAGAGTGTGCACTACGTAACCATTTAATCCAAAAGTTGTGCAGTCCGTCCGGTCCTGGGGATTTCCAATTCGGCATCGGACGGACTGCACTGGCTACGTCTTGGGGAGAAATCATAATTTCTCCCATCTCTTGTATGTGTTCACACTCTCACTCGACGTCCCGCAACCAGTTGCCCTCGGTGTGACTGACGGGCATCGACCAGATGCTGCGCCAGAATTCACTCATGGCGTCATCATCCGGACGACACACGTCACCGACATCGTGGGCAAGTCCCAAGATCTGAACACCCGCCTTTGATCGCTCTGGAACATGCGGTTCTGGACAAATCGGTCCACTCGTCGCCTATACCGCCGAATACGGCTTGCCCATGCATAAACCTTCTGCTTCAGGAAGTCAATGCGCTCTGTGACACAGGACATATAATCTCGAGGACTGGTCTCAGTCCCCAAGAATGCCTGTCTCACAAAGCGCATTACTCTTGGTCGAGTGTTGCCTTCCCTGAAGCAGATTAACTTACCGATGAGTACCCTGTACCACCACCCCATCTCTTCCCGTGGGTGTCGTAAAAGTCGACTAAGGGATTAGCGGGAGGATGGGCTGCAGCATCCTTCGAGTACATTAACAACTCAACTGCGATCGCCAACCCGTCTGCCAAGCGTGGCGATTATGGCAAAACCCCCCAATGAGCCCACAACACACCCATATCGGTCGTTGTGGTGATCTTTGGGGGAGGCCTGTGTCCAGCAGTGGACTTCATTCGGCCGAAATTATGAGTACCCTGGCCGCGTCGATACGCCGCTCAGTCCTGCACGGCCAAGCTGGTACGGCTGATTTTGGTCGTGTAGCTTTGTCATTAGACGGGAATTTCACATGAGCTACACGACATTCCGCAACAGCTGCACAGTACAGGATTGAGTGAGTATCTCTGAGATCTTCGCTGCCTTCAAAATAATTCAAAAGTAGCGAATCCATGGCACTCACCAATGCCCTATTTTTATTATGCATGGGCTAACGTGGTAGTCTGGGTCTAAGTTCAGCGGGAGTGGCACCATAGTCCCGAATCGCATCCTCCATTGCGCTCCTCAATTGATCATTGTACTGGCTACTTACAATTATAGACGTGTCATCCGTTTCCTCTTGGATGCGGTCGGACCGCCATGTGACTTCAATGGTAACTTGCGATTGTATCGCAGTCCGACAGCGGGAAGAAATGACACGACTGTTCTGTACTTCCGAGCGTAGCCGATCAAGCGCAGCGTCATCCAACCTGTGATTACGTTGAATGACCCGCACCTGATCCGATAATCGTTGAGCCGAGACAATGATGGCTGGCTCAAGCTCCTGAAACAGAGTAAGCATCCTACTACGGTACGCAGTGAGGTTAGTTCCCCCCTCTGTGGACCCATAATAGGCGCGCATGACGTTCTCATTTATTACTTGAGTCTATTTTATGCGCTGCACATAACCACCGGCAGCGGGAACCCCGATCGGGGCCGGTTGGTCCCTAGGTCCCAAGCAGGTCGGTGGCTGGCCTCTCCCCTGCCGACGTACAGGTGCTGGCGACGTCGGCGGGGAGAAAACCTCGTCGCTTGAGCTCGACGCTGCCGCAGCTGCTGACGTCACTGTTGATACAGGATCCGGCGGCTGCGAGGTGGAGCTGGGCGACGAGTCCGGGGGTGGTGGGTGTGCTCCTCTGGATCGAAATCTAGTCAGCATTAAACTTATCATCTTATATATTCATTTCTTCATTATTGATGACATGACAGTTTTTGACAAGTGTCATGTTCAAACAATTTTTTCTGTAATTCTTCTTTAATGGTATTCATTTTATGTTTTGGTTATTGATCGAGGTCCAGGTGATATTTGCTAGTTTTTTTATATGGTTTACCGGGTTATTTTGCTTTGATATGGTATTTATTGATTTTAAAATATGAGTCAGAAAAATGCCGACATTTGATTTCAGTGTTGCCCAGTTATTATTATTATTAATAAACCATTCTAGCTGTAGCCACATCTGTCGACTGTCTAATTCTCCTAACAGCATATGCAGCAGAGCTAAGTTTTCCAGACAGTGTTTTTATATGGGGCCCCCATTGCAATTAGGAGTCTACTGTAACGCCCAAAAATACAGCTGATGGGACCAGATCCAATGCTCCACCGTCAAGTTCTACTTGTGTTCTCATATAAGTCACACTTGTCGTTGAAAACTTTATACATTTGGTTTTTTCTGCATTTAAGAGAAGATTATTGGCCGAAAACCAATCAGATATCTTATGAAGTATATCATTGGGTTGTTATTATTATTATTATATTGCAGTGATAGCCCTGTAGTTGAACCCTCGCCTTTCACAGAGGAGTGTCTGTGTTTGATCCCCGCCCGCACCTCTGACTTTTCGGATTCATGTGCGGATCAGAATTTGATTATCACTTACGTTAACGGTGAAGAAAAACATCGTGAGGAAACCTGTATACCTCAGAGGGCTCTAATAATGTTCTCAGTGGTGTGTGTAGTCTGCCTACCCGCACTAGGCCAGCGTGGTGGACTAAGGCGTAACCTTTCTCATCCCCGAGAAAAGGCTTGTGCCCAGCATTGAACAGTAATTTGCCTTTTTTTCAATTAAAATCTAAATCCTTTACATATATACTTTTACTCCTATAGACTTTAGCGAAAGTTCCTCAATAGTCATAGTTTTTGGTAATTCTATAAATTTATAATCATTCATTAAATAATAATAGATGTATAGGCGTGTGTACCACTACCTGTGGCTTTTTTATTTTTAAGATGGAATTTTTTGAAGGAGCAACGTGTGCGAACACTTCTCTTTCGTAAGTCATAGTGGGAGTATGTTTTAAAATAATATTTGTCTATTTATTTGTCGTTGGTGTACCGCTATTGGTATTTAGTCGTAGACAGAGATTTAGTCGTTGATTTAATCTGAATGTATTCTGTCATACTGACATTGTTATTATGTACTAATCTGTGTCTGACATGACTGAAGAAAGCGCGAATATTTAAATTGTTGTCATTACTAAATGCGCTAATATTAATTGTTACTATATATGTCATTCGAAAGATTTGAATGATTTAATTTGTTATGTAATATAAGATACAGATATTGTTATTGTAAAGCGTAACATAAAATCTTTGATACAAAAGTCTTGTACTTTGACAGATAACCTAAAAGAACTGTGATTATATCAGCGGTGTAAATAATAGGAAAATAGAGTCATAATACACAATTTAGAGATACATACCATTTTAGCAAATATTAAAGAATGCAGCTGTTAATACAAGCAAGCCCGTTAATCGACAAATTAAAGCATTGGCATCGAGCAATATCTTTTAATGAAGTGCAGTTAACAACATCACAGAAGGTCAGTTTAGTTTAAATACTATATCAGATTTTAAATTGTATCACAATATAATTCCACAATATTATACTCTGCAATATTTTAATGCCCTAACCGAAAAATCATAAAATAAAAATATTGTGTCTATTCTTTCATGGAAGTGTACAAAAAATATTAAAAGAATCAACAAAATTATATTAGTGTAAATGTAATTTTAGAGTTGATCAAAAATTACATATTTAGATTATGACATGTTTGTTGATTGTATATTTATAAGGTTTATGGTTTCTTGTTAAAATTACATAACTGCTACTACATTTCCAGGTGGTATTATGGAGCTTAGGAGTGGTGGGTACCAGTGCAGTAGTGGTGGGTGTGCTGTCAAGGTACCTAGCCAGGCGGCGGGCCAAACCCATTATGAATCCTCGAATTCAAAGAGCTCTTAACAAGAGGATTTCGCGCATGAGAAGTCCTAATGGAGGTAAAATGGAATTATGAGTATAAGTGATGTAATATTTTTTTATTGGAAATGTACTATTTAAAAATAACATAAAATTAATGCAACAACAGATGAAGGCTAGATCAATGTCCATAAAAAAAAAAACACCTATTTATTTCACCAATGATAATTACTGTTTCTGTAGGAATGGGGTCAGTTGCTAGTAGTGGTGGTCGCAGCAGTCCACTCGGCTTTAGTGAGCGACTATCACTAGCATCAGGGTCCATTGGTTCAGGAGCTGGTGATGCTGCACCATTGTCGCCACAGCAACTTGGTGTCATGGGTAAGTATTGCCTAAATCTATTTAAAATTGTGTGCCATCTTTCATCAGGTAGCAAAATTATTTAGTTAATTGTTTGAGATTATGTTTATTGTCTTTCCCAGCAAAGAAGTTAGGGTACCATTCCGAACGATCTGGAAAATTATTGTAGGGAATTTATTTTATGTTACCATTGTAGGGAAGGGTCCATGTTCAGCAGTGGACATTTATTAATACTAATTATATAATATAAAATTTAAATAGCTTGCTGAAATGTCGTATTTATTTTATTCATTCTATATACCTATAAAGAATGATTGAAATAAACGCGATATATTTCCGTAGGCCATTTTGATTCAAGGGGTGCTTTTTGCGGAAACTTTAGAAAATATGAATACGGATTCAAAACCACAACTTTGCCACGAAAATTGATATGAAGACTAAAATACAAACTTTATTTTATGCCTAAAATTGCTCATGTGTGGCGTGTGGTGCCGGCTCAGAATACCACCACCCCATATCCCGCGAGTGTCGTAAAAGTCGACTTAGGGATTAATCGGAGGATGGGCAGCAGCGTCCTTCGAGTACATTAACAACACAACTATGATCTAAGTTTTTAAACTGACATGGTCACTGACACTATTATTGGAACTAAAAACGGAATATTTACCATGTTTTTAGTTCCAACAACTATGACCGCCAACCCGTCTGCCAAGCGTGGCGATTATGGCAAAACCCCTCAACGAGCCCACAACACACCCATATCGGTCATCGATCGTTGTGGTGATCTTTGGGGGAGGCCTGTGTCCAGCAGTGCACTTCATTCGGCCGAAATGATTGCTCATGTTACTTTGTTTTCAAAGAAACAAAATTGGGAAATTAGTAATTTTGTTTTTACTGTTTAAACGTCAAAGGGAGGTTGTAACAAAAAAATTAAAGCGCCATCTCTTATTGAGTAGTGATACTAAGTAATAAGTTTACATTTCAAAATTTGATTGTTTTAAGTTGTGATGTCTAGATGTCACTGTTACAAGTTTGAACTAATGTTAAATTGAATTATATGTACGGTAGTTGGTCAGCTAAAGGAAAGTTTTATCTTTTTGATAGGAATTCACTTAGCAACACCTTATCTGAATAAAACGTCCATGAAAGAAGATTTTACTAGGGTACAATATATCAATGACATCCTAGATTGAAGTGTCAACTAAACTGTAACAGTGACAAAATAACCTTTGGGTTTTGCCAACATTGAGTTATTTTTACATCTCATGGTTTTCCACACAATTATGTATATTCCAATTTCAATGACAAAATAGACAAAGTGTGTACCTACCATGTAGCAGCTTCACTCTAAATTGCGTAAGTAAGCAAAGCAGAATAGACAAAGTGTGTACCTACCATGTAGCAGCTTCACTCTAAATTGCGTAAGTAAGCAAAGCAGCTAGTGCCTACCTTCCTACTGGATCAGCTAAACGTTGTGATCATTGAAATAAATTTATTTTAGTGTCTTCTTGAGAGTAAAATGAAAAAGTCATGGTCTTGCGGAACTGGAAGAGCAATCTGCCAAACATTTGTATCTCTAAGATAATTCCCTAATTTATAATATGCTAGCTTCCGTAGAGTACATTTTCCAAATATTTGTATTTTTAGCTGTTCTAATTTAGTTTTATATCTTGTATTGTAGTAACGGCGATTTTTTTTTTCTTGTAAATAGTTGCATGTCTTTTTTAACGTAAGCAATATTTTCATAAGTATATTGACGAGGCACTGTCAATATGTTAATGTTTTTGAATGGTTCTCTCAAGGAATCACGACTACCAAGGTTGTAAATGGCCTTGATAGCTCTCTTCTGCAATATAAAAATTGATTGTATATCGGTAGGAGTGTTCGATATATTAGGTAGCTGAATAAATAATCGATTATTTAAAAATAACCATATCACCTATTATTTATTAAACCAGGTGACGGTTATTTATGTTGCCCTATTATTTTTATTACTAAACGACCACACCTTCCCCGACATTACATATTTCATAAGGTGCCACATGCAAAACAAAATGAAATGAATATATCTTAGACGTTATTTTATGCCGCATGCAAAATTATGCTCTCACAGCACATTTATAAGAGCTAGATTCTTATCAATATTTAATCGAAACTAATAGATAATAGAAGGACCTAATATAATTGTTTTTATTCGACAGTCGTTTTGATCTACGATTATATTTGAACAAAATCAGTGCGGATGACTCGCTTGACGTCATAAGTTGTATTTTACGGGAGATTGCGAGCGATTGCGTGATAGTTTTGAAATGTTGATATTATTTCATTATGAACTTTGAAGTTATTAAGTTTGTATTGTGAAACTTTAAAAATAAATATTTTAGTTTAGTTTTAATAAAAACTAACATGTTTAGGTTGTTACTTACGTAAATAAGAGTTATATTAAATCAAAATGTCTCGAAGAGGACAAATGTGGAACTATTTCTCTGTTGTGGACCGCAACGTTAACAAAACCGCGGCGCTCGACGAAGTAATAAATGAGTCTATTAGAATCAAATACCGCAATGTCCATTTTCGTGTTCTGGCCATAATTCATATTTTTTATATACATACACCAATGGATAATGCTATATTTGTAGCATACTTTAATTTTTAATGCCAGTTTTCTACATGACATTGCTTTGGTTGCATTTTGAATATTCAAATAGATTCCTTTTAATCTGTAGATTCATACGGCATAGAAAACGCATTTTTGCTTTTTTATGGACATTGCGGTATTTGATTCTAATAGACTCAAATATCAAACTAATATATTATAACGTAGAAAGTTATAGGTGATTTTTAAATCACGCATCGTTATAACGCGTTATCAATATATAGCCGTTCTGAACAAGGCTATACACCGGCAGTCCGGCCCCAAAATAAAATGTCATAGGACATTATGCTATGAAAGTAGCTAAATTAAACCAGTCTTGGGGTAGCTACATCTGTGTTTGATTTTCTAACTGCATAAGCGGCCGAACTCAACCGTCCTGCTAGAGATGTAATATGGGGGTCCCCATAGAAGTTTTGAATCAAGCGTGATTCCAATTAATACACAATAGGCATAATTCCTCTCCTCTCCTCTCAATCTCCATTAATCGACAAAATACTTATTTGTTACCTAGTTTTGAGTAATTATTTACATTCGTCAAAAATATTTGAATGGACTGGTATCTATTTTTGTCAGGATAGGGAAAATGAATCAAACTTGTAACTCCTGTAAACCGCCTAAGGCGCCAGTTCAAAAATTAACTTACAGCGTGACAGAGTCAGTGAGTCAGTCAGTGATGAGTATATTTATATTTTAATAATTTTGTCTTTTTTCTCTTCTCAGTAGGTAGGTATAAATTATCACGTGATTTAATACTTATGTCACTCGTTTAACCAGTCATTGTGTATACTACTTACTATATATATGTTGTCGTGTATGATTACAGCAAAAAGGTAAGTAAGGTACCTGCCTCGTTGTTGTAATCACAATTATACCTTGTGGACCTTGGCTGATCACATTTGCCATAATACCTCTTTCTTTCTCTCTTCACGAGTTGATAAATTATATACTCTGCAAGAAGGCACACGGTCTTTTGATAGGCTTCCGCGGGGATATATATGTGTTCAAGACGCAGAGGCCCTTTAAAGTATTTAAATTTAATGGGACACTAGATGGGGAATTCGGATGTACCTACTATAAACATACTGTCTCAGATTGTCCTCGGGGGTGCATAATCAACTTTTGTATAATGAGGTGGAGGTCTATTACAATGGGTTTGTATCAAATGAAAACTTTCATAAAATTTATTCTAGAACCTCGGTAGGCCTCAACACCTAGCCGCATGTCGGCTGCCATGCGAATGGTATTTGTTTAACTTTTTTTATGTTATCAATAAAATAGTTTTTTATACAAATTAGAGACAAGGCGAGCAAGTGCCTTTCATTCGCCTGGTGGTAAGCGTCCACGCCTTCCCGTAACAATAATTGTAATGCTTCGAGACTATCGAACCACTCCCGCCGAACTTAGGCCACGAATACCACGCTTGCCCATGCATAATAAAAATAGGGCGTTGGTGTGTGGCCAGGATTCGCTGCTTTCTGGTTATCTTGAAGGCAGCGAAGATCTCGGCAATACCCACTCAATCCTGTATTGTGCAGCTGTAGCGGCATGTCGTGTAGCTCACGTGAATTTTCAAATCAGTTACAGAGCTACGCAACTGAAATCCCCCGTACCAGATCGGCAGTGCAGGATTGAACGTCGTATTGCCGGAGCCAGAGTTCTCATCAGCCATCGATAAATTAATCTGCTTCAGGGATGGTAAGATCGACCTAGAGCAGGGATGGCGAATCTATGGCACGCGTGTCATTAGTGGCACGCAGTACGAAATTGTGGGCACAACATTGATTGACCGCACTACGTACATATCTAGAAAATTATAACTTATTGAAAGTAAAGTTACACTAGCAGTGTAAAATTTATCTGTTTACGTTCATACTCGTCTTTAGTAAATGATGTTAATATATACATTTCAATTAACTATATCAGTGCCACTAAAATTCTTAGATTACTTTTTGGCACGTCGTGTCTACATTTTTTTAAGAAATTCAGGGCATGTAGATGTATATAGGTTCGCCATCTCTGAACTAGAGTAATGCACCTTGCGAAGCGGACATTTTCGGGGACAAGGATCAGCCTTCAAGAATATATATCCCGTGTCACAGAGCGCATCGATTTCATAAAGCAGAACGAAGGTATATGTAACGGCGAGCCGTATTTGCCGGTATAAGAGGCGAGTGGAACGATTTGTAGCGGATGTACAGCTCTTGGGAACGACCTGACCGAAGTATGGATGACGTGCGTCACTCGGATGATGACCCCATGAGTGAAGTCTGGCGCAGCATCTAGTCGACGCCCGTCAACCACACCGAGGAGGACTGGATGCGGCGTCGAGCGAGCGTGTGAACCTATACAAGAGATGGGAGAAATCAACATGCAGCCCGTCTGATGATGAACTTGAAATCCCTGGGACCAGACGGACTGCACAACCTTTGGATTAAATGGCTACGAAGTTCTCATACTCGCTTGGCATCCCACTTAGCCTTAGAGGCTGAGTCGGTACCACAGTGCTTTAAGACAGGAGTTAGCCACCTGCTCCACAAATCAAGTATGCAGCGGAGCTCAAATACTATAGGCCGATCACATGTTACACGTGTTATGAGATCAAAAATAGCTTAAAATATTGATTACAACTCCATTATGTCTGCCTCTCAAAATGGATGTAGGAATGGGTCCCGCGGCACTAAGGAGCTGTTCCTCATCGAGATGCCCATTAGCCAATAGGTTCGTCCCTCGTGACATATAGTGGTAATGATAGCTCGATTAGAGCGGCGCACGATGATTGTTAATGTTACCATACCGCATGATGAGAGTCTCGTGAAAGCCGAGAAAGGTAAAGAAATTATAGACTCGGCACACGAAATAGTCGACATCTGGGATATAGTGGACTCTGCAATCATCGTCCCGATAGTTGTGACAGACAATGTCCTCATTGCCAAAAGTCTCGATCAATATCTAAAGAGGCTCTCGTTAGGTGTACCTATGGATTAAGGGCCTGCTAGAAGAAGGTTTTACTCCTGGACACTGTACGAATAGTGTGGAGGTTCCTTTCTGTAGCGCCCTAACCACCCTGTGGCCGTTGTCGATTGGTCTCTATTTTATAATTTTGTATTGATTCATGTTTCTTGCTTTTATATGTATATTTAAAAATGTAATGAATAATGAAATAAAAGTTAAGAAAATAAAGAAAATGCTACACAGAAGTCGGAACTAGTCCTGCGTTGTGCGCGACTGCACTCGTCACCTCAGGACCGAGACATTACCTGACATTAGATAAACCAAATATTAATCCGTCTATGTATATCAAGTTTATTTAGTCTGTACTTATATATACTTACAGTATAGGAATTAGCTTCGTTTGTTAGCCATAGGTGCTAGGAAGCTATTGCTAGCTAGGATGGGGGTTAATGATCCCTGACTTATGAGTAGTTATGAGTTTACACATAGCAACCTCTGTTCTTCATTAGCTTCGTATTTTTATGCTGTAGGTATGTACTTACGTGGAAAATATCTTAAGTTAGATATAGCACTGGTATCATAATTACAGGTATCAAATAAATAGCTACGACTGCCTCAAGGTAGCTAGCTATAAGACATAAACTGAACGGTGATCGCACCATTCATATTATTAATTCAAACGCGTCGCTAATATTACACGTTTTATGATGTCAGAGGTAAACTGTCTGACCTTGACATACAAAAATGATATGAGCAGGTAAACAAATAAAAATCAGATTTAGCTGTTGTCCTGCGATTTAATATTAAGGATTATTTAAGATTGTAGACATGAAATTGAGTGTCTTGCATCAACTGATATACCTCTCTGGTAGAAGGTGTATTTTGTTTTGACTTTGGTGACATTTCTATTCAGCAGTTTCCGTTATATGTTTATTCGCGTGGTCTGCAAATCAAATTGATAAGAATCAACAATCAAACAATCGACTCGGATCATCGCAGGCCTCTGCGGGATATAAGTTATATTTTTAACGGTGCCCCACACTGGGATTGCTCCTGTGTCGTGGGTGCGTTTACAGACATGAATTCCACATACAATACACCCAGACCCGGAACAACTACCTGCAGATCATACAAATATTTGTTCCGTGTGGGAATCGAACCCACGACCCGGAGCGCAACAGCCGACTGTATCAGCCACTGCACCAACAACACATTTAACCCCTTTAGCGGGAGTATTTTCAAAAAGCCATTCGTAATGCTCACCTTAGATATAATAGCAACTGAAAAATTTCATGCTTCTAGACCCACAATTCATAAGCGCCAGTAATTGGTTTATCTTCTATATTTTATATACGGGGTTCTACAAAAATAGTGAACTTTATTTTAAGGGAACAATCGGAAGGTTATAGAGACAGCGTATTTGAAACTTTTTATACAGTTGTTGTTGGCACTTGAGAGAAAGTTTCTAAAAAGGCACAACGCATATCGGGCATAAGCTAGTCTGAAATAAAAACTTTGACTATTGACTAACATACATGAACATTTTTTTTTGGTATGCTTTGCAATTTTATGTTTTACATCATCGTATCAGCCAAAGTACGTCCACAGTTGAACAAAGCCTCCCCAATAGATATCCACAACGGGCAGTTACATGCCACCCGCGTCCAGCGCCTCTCACCAGGCCGTTTGTCCACCTCGTTGGAGGTCGTCCCACACTGCGTTTTCCATTGCGCGGTCTTCACTCGAGAACCTTTTTACCCCAACGGCCATCAGTTCTACGAGCAATATGCCACGTTTGACATAATATATATTAAATATACTCATGACGGTCGTTACGAGCATTGCCAGGTGTCCCGATTTGCGCGTATTCATATTTTGTGGTCTGTGGACAGGTCACGATTAACCCTTAATCGGGAAGAAGCCAAAAGTCCGAAAGTCCCGATTTGCTTTCATTTAATTGTCGAATTCTCTTCGTGTTGAATCAAGCTGACACCAGTTCGTTAATATGAAAAAAGCGCTTTTTATTAGACATGTGTCAATAATGGATTAAGAATACCTCTAGCACTCCATCTCCTGGCGTGGATGTCGTAAAATAGAGAGACCGGGAGACAATCAGAGAGATAGGCAGCAGCGTCCCTTTTGTGGCACAGTCCATACATACATCCATACTGCGTTCACCAATCCGCCGCCGGCCAGGCGTGGTGAGAACTGGCAAATACCGCTACTTTTTTTAAAATATTTCTTCTTCTTTTTTTAGATTATGGCTTCTGTACCTAGAGTATCTTCCAGAATTTCGCCAATGTCAAGTATAAGGCAACGTTGTACGGTGTTCAGATTAATCAATCTTTACATTTTCATACAATATTCGTCCAAAATGAAAAAAATCTATAATAATGTGTCGTCAACGTAATGGCAACCTTTTAATTATTTAAACTTCGGCAATGTTCCATCCGGTCCAAACGTCAAGATGAAACAATATCTATGGGGGAGGCCTTTGTTCAGCAGTAGACGTTATTTGGCTTTATTGCAATATAATACTTAGGTATTTAAGACGTGGATTATAAACGTTGTTGAGTTTTTTTTTCTATAACTTGTGACGAAACGAGCATGTCATTCGCCTGGTGGTACCTAAGCATACGTCACGCCTGCCTATACCAATTGTAATGCTGGCCAGGACTAGTCACCCGCTGTGTGGGCTCGCCACCACGAGACATTCGTTATTTTAGTCTCTTAATGTCAATAATTTTACTAGCTACAGTGCCCTTCAAACGGAACACAGTAATGAGTTAAAGCAGTATTGCTTGGCAGCAGAATATCTGACACTGTGTTGTTACCTTCTAGCTCAGCGGACTCTTGCATTAAGACACCTATAACCAGTTTAATTGAGGTAAAATCGTCCTGCAACGCTGACCATTAAAACAATACTGTGACGTAATAAGAAATACCACTCTCATAACCTATAGGTAGGTGTAAATATACATAAACCGGGTATTAATGTCAAGGCCTGGTAACATAAAGCTGTTAGCGCTTGCTATTGAAAAAAAAACTGTTTTATTCAAACTGGAGTATTAATTATTACGCTTAGGTAGATATAATTATTATATACCTACCTACTTTGTGTTCAAACCATTTACCGTAGACTCCGTTATCGCTGATGACGTACTCATACCACGAGTATAGCGGCCAGGCGCAATCACTAAATTTGCATTAGGATTGTGTGGCTCGTTGGTCTAGGGGTATGATTCTCGCTTTGGGTGCGAGAGGTCCCGGGTTCAAATCCCGGACGAGCCCGACTTTTTTTTTCTTGCTATATTTAGTTTTATTATAGTTAGGTTATATTAGAAAAAATATTTTGTTCAAATGTATTTAAAAATATAAATTTTATAAAAATATTTTAAATATAATATTAGATGTATTAAAAATTTAATAGTTATGTTACCAATATAGATGAAATTCCCTACATGCGCTACAGCTGCTCCTTAGTTATAATAAAAAATGGTATAAAAAAGTTCTAAAGAACATAATTATCATGCCATTACCTACTTGTTACTACCTATGTACATAGGTAAGTAATCTTTGTGGTAGGCGAAAGCGTGATCCTTGTGTATATCATTACTTTCTTACGTATATTAACAATTAGGCAAACGTTATACCCTGGCCTAGTTCATAAAACAATAGTTAGCTGTAATGATCTCCGGGGATTGAGTGTGACTTAGTCCTTATTCCTGGCACGCGCCGACCCACTGGCATGACGGGATGTAGATCGTTTGCGAAATAAGCCGATCTATATCAGCATACCTACCTTCTGTGAAATGTCCTTATTACCAAGTATGCTCTATAACGCCAAGCTTTATCGGCGCACCTGCCATATGTTTACTGGTGAATATTAAAAGCTACTCAAATCGCCATAAAGGCATCGCCATAAAGTAATGACTCCTAATTCTGTGATGGTTTTTGGTTCATATTTGCCACGTAAAGCTGAAGACTGTTGTGTTTTCACGACATCATTGCGAGGCAATTTACGTAAAGGTTTCGATTGAGTGAAGATCTTTTTGGTACCTAGTTTACCATTGGCCAATATTTTTGGCACTAATTTAGTTTTCCTTGTAAATAAACGCATGAAATAATATAAATAGTAATTAGGTAAATACTGGCAAACTAAAGAACATGGTTCATATAAGGTTATATTTATCGCATAATTACTGAGTTGGTAATTGTGACTCAACCAAAGGGACTAGAATAGAATTGACTAACTAACTATTAAAGTGTGATATTGTTAATACTTACCTAGATCAAATATAAAATTTATTTTACACAAGATTGTCCATTTTCCTACTGCTCAACAGATGGCGCTCTTTAACAGACATTAGATAGCTGCTATCTCACTTTTGGATGTTATGTTATGTTATTATCTTGTGTATAAGACTAATTTGTTGAAATATGTTTACAGAATGATTAAATTTAACTAATGCGTAAAAATTTATTTCCTGTTGGAACGGAACTGCAATTTCAGAAAATTTCGTACCGGCTCGTTGGTCTAGGGGTATGATTTTCGCTTAGGGTGCGAGAGGTCCCGGGTTCAAATCCCGGACGAGCCCTAATCTTTTTTTTTGGCTTTTGTGATTTATCATTTATAAGCATTAAATTACATTTTTTATAATTTGTTAAATATTTTATTTACTCTCGTGTAGGCTGCACCTCGCTCGCCCGCTACATTAATATTTGAACTCGCATTTTCGTCAATGTGCTACCTACTGATATAAAAAATGTAATATATAATAATAGGTCTTACAGTACTGCAATGGAATACATAGTTATATAGTATTATGCAAAGTTACTAAATAAAAATCATTCACAATAATGTTTTTAAAAAAGATACAATAAAATGTTTCCTGTTTTAACAAAAGCTTCTGGTCCCGGCGACGTATGACCCCGTTTAGTAAACAAACATTTCCAACAGGGATCTCTAGGGAAAGCTTGTCTGATCCCTTTCCTTGTTCCAACTCCCTATATGTGGGGAATAATTAAAGCGCCTCCAACCTACCTTAGAGTGTGGTTCAGCTGTTCTAAACTGTCTTCACAAAGGGACGTGAATGCGCCTCGAGTGAAAAGGAACACCCACTATTTATGCAACGGTTTCTTTAAGGTTCTGCATCCAACGTAGTCTTTATTGTTACAATGTCTCCATTCAAAGCTGCTAGTAAGCGTAGCATTTAATGAATAGAATCATTATTCTGCGCCGTGTGTTGTTACATTTTACATATACCTACTTAAACTAGCTTTTTTATAGATTCCATTGAAATTATTTTGTGTGACACTGACACTAGCCGATTAACGGGCAGACGATAAAGAATTTGTGATTTTGTGAATAGCTATCGTCGAAGCGAGAAGAATTTAGAACCTATAGGGTAGTGCTGTGTAAGCAAGTAAAGTACGAAAGAAGCACTAAATTACTGAACCCTTCCGACTTATTTATGTGACATCACAGCCGTTACGCTTTACAGCTCTTAACCTTGTTACAATAGAGCGGGGTTGTTATCGACATCGGATCGGACGGCTTGAAATAAATAACAGGAATGATATTCTAACGTTGATATGTCTGAGCTCGCGTAGTGGTTTTCGTACAGGTTCATCGCAGTGCTAATCTTTCAGCAATTCGTTCTTATCAGGAAGACTCAAAGCATGTGCAAATACGTAATTGAAAAAAATATAATATTTACTTTTTTTATGTTTATGTAGTGTTTGTTCTTATTTTATGTGGGTCAAGTAAAACTTCGGTATTCTACGAATAGAGCACAAATTATATACTGTTAATAAATGAATTGTATAGTGTCATACTCATACCGCAAGCTTATGGTAGCAATTATTTTTATTTTTATTGATCCTGTGGAAATACCTCATGTACTTCCTCCTTAAAACCACCGGAGTGATCATCGCCGGCACTAAAGGGAGGCTCCAGGAACTCGAAAGATCTCCATCTAGAGCCAAAGCTTATGGTACCTATCCAAGGCAAATACTCACGCAACGGTGCCTTAGTGAAATGGCAGTTTTATAGGACTTTGTGGGTAAATGACTACCGTTGTAAAACGTATCTAATCGGTGTTAGGAAGAAATGTCAGTGCCTTGAACTTTTAAACCGACGGCATTTGCAATTATATGTAAGTAGATCTTTACATATTCAAATGTCAAGGCAAATAACTACCACTGGTTATTGTTGTGCCTATTGATTTAAACTGCTGAACAGCCTCCCCCATAGATTTCCATAACGACCGTTACATGCCGTGTGTGCCATTTTGGGGGGAATTTGCCAGTAGGTACTCACCACGTGGTTTTCCGTGTGGTGGCCGGATCAAGAATATAGCACCACTCCATCTCCTCCCGTGGATGTCGTAAAAGTCGACTAAGGGAGGTAAAACCAGAAGGATGGGCAGCAGCGTCCCTTCTGTGAAACAGCAGCCCTTCAGCGCTCTCCAACCCGTCTGCCAAGCGTGGTGAGTATTGGCAAATACCTCCCAAAATGATGACACAGTTGTTGAATCTATAGGGGAGGCCTTTGTTCAGCAGTGGACATATAAATGGCCGATATGATGACACACCACGCTTGTTGAAGGCAGAATGGCTGCTGTTGCACAGATGGAAATGGAACGCTGTTGCCCCATACCTCGTTGGAGTCCCTTAGTCTCCTTTTACGACATCCACAGGAGTGATGCTATATTTTTAATCCGGCTACCACATGAAATTCTTTATCCAGATTGAGTATTTTTTTATTTCTATAAGAAATTTTTGCCTCACACTAGGATTTCTCCTGTGTCATGGGTGCGTTTACACACATATATTCCACACAATACACCCAGACCCGGAACAACTACCTGCAGATCATACAAATATTTGTTCCGTACGGTAATCGAACCCACCATCACCCACCAATTATATATATATGCGGCTGAATTATTAATTAATCTAATCCAAAATCTTTGGATTTGGGATTGAGCATTTGTCTCTTTTATGTAAAACTGTGATCTTAACCCAAAAACAAATCGAGCTTTCAATCTTAAATCCAAAGATGTTGGACTAGTTTGACTATTAACTTCGGCCGAAGCTAATTAATATGAGTATTTCGTTCACTGTGGCTCCCTTACTTTGGCATTAAACTTCCTTTTAATATAATTGGCGTAAAATGTTACCGCACTTATCTAAGTTAAAAATAGCTCTTCGAACGTTTGTCTTGATGAGTCATCGATGGCCATCCCAAACTTGAAACTTGGGCAACTTTTTGTTATATGAGTTCCAGCTAACACAGTTTAAAATTTAACACACATAATTTAAAGTCTTTATTTGGTTGTGCTACTTCTTAGGCGTAATGGATCATGAGCACACCACTAGCCTTTATTAATTCATACGTGCAAACAGACCCGATTTCACCCGATGGACTCGAAAACAGTTATATAGAAAATAACTAGTACGTTATTATTTTCAACTTTAATGGAATTAATCAAGTAATCGGTCACAATTATCTAACCTGTTTTTGAATTTAAGTCAAGGCTTAGATCAGCTTTAATTGCTATTTAAATCACGTTGAAGGTTATATTTTAGCATATTTATAGTACAAAACTTCAATATCACGGTGAGTCACATTATGTTTATTAATGAATAATTAAATTTCCTTTTTGCATATCATTCAGTTTGTCCACGTGCTGCTAAACTGAAAAATATAAACTATATTGGGGGTAAATATCTATTAGAAAATAATGTAAACAATAATATTTCAGTTCCCTTTTAAATTCATAAATGAGATAACTGCGTTTGATTAAAACTGAATATTTTAACTGCTTATAGACAATCTTGACAGTGTTTATCAATATTTTACGAAAGGCCTCAATAACGTTAGTAGTAGGCGGGGAAAGGCAAACTAATTTGATGATGTGTTGACTTTAATGAGCAGTCTTAACTATTATTATACTTATTTAGAGCTATTTAGGGTCAGTAATGGCGTATTTTCAAATTAGATACCTACCTACTTAATTTTGTAATTCTGATCGCTAATCTGATTGATATAAGTGAAATCAATCAGACATATAATAGATAAAGTAAGAATCTAAATAGAGAGATAGAAAAAATATAGGCTGTCACCTTAGACCATATAACCAATGGTCTAAGGCTCTCACTGATAAAAACAATTGAAATTGCGAGATGTGCGAGCTGAGCAGTCATCACTGCTTCACGGCATGGCTGCTATATGGTCGAAGCCGACTGCTCGGTAATTTTACCACTAACCACATTCAACCAAACAGCTAACAATTAGCGAATCTTAAGCAATACTCATGCTGATAAAAATAAGTATGCGACCGTCGCACATCGGAGGCGTTGTCACCGCACTGTCAATAACTAAGTTCTATATACAACGTAAATAGGGCTGTTGCTTGAAATAATAACACTTTTTTTGTACGTGGGGAAATCCTCATAACCTTTTTTTACACGGATCTCCTCATTTATGATTTGATCTCGTAGAGAAATACCAAGCATAGCTCTCTTCATAGCTCGCAGAGAGACCTTGAGCTTTCTTATGAGGCCCATGGTGAGTGACCACGTCTCTGTCACAATGTTATCACTGGTAACACACATTTGTTAAAGACTTTCGTCTTGAAGCATTGCGGTATTGTTTGCGAAAAGACAACGCGAAATTTCCCGAACGCTGCCTAGCCGAGTCGGATTTGACTATTGACCTCTTTCTCGTAGTTGGACCTACCTAACCGACGGTTTGTCCCAGGTAGACATACTCGTCAACAACTTCGAGAACAGAGCTCCCAACGAATATTGGGATGGGCATTTGACATGACTTTCGCCTGCCCCATGTTCATTTTAAGACCCACCTGTTAGGAATTTTTATTGAGATCATCGAGCATTGTGCTTAGCTCTTGCAGCGATTCTGCCATGACTACGATGTCGTCGGCAAATCGAAGGTGAATAAGTAACAGTAAAAACAGTTCTCACGAACTATCTTAGACAAACGCAAAAAGAAAAATTGTAAGCCGTATAAGACCAGTCTTATCCACCGTCGATCGACTGTTGATCAGCCAAAGATACCAATCGGTTAGTGTGGTAACACCCTCGAACATTTTTCAAAACTTGTGAAGAATTGGCGAATTGAGGGGTTATTTTTGTTATCGATGTTCAAAAAGAACCTGCTCATTTATTTTCAATACACAAATATCTTTATATTAACGTTGAAAGAAGAGAAAGAGAAATTAAATATAATTGTTTTTTTTTATGATCCATTTTATCAGTCCTTCTGAGTAAGCCGCCGCACTTGGATAGATTTTATTTGAAATTATAACGGACGTTGATCACGTGCCCATACGGCACCAGCAACCATCTACTTATTGTAATCAAAAGACGATACGTCAATTGGACTACAACTGGCTTATGTTAAGAAATCTGCAACAATTGACGCCTTGGAAGCCGACATTGTTCGTGTTATTCTGGACAGATGAGCAGCATTGCTCGAAAAATTTGGACATCCAGAAGACGCTTCTTCAAGAACAGCCGTAGTAACGACGACGACGATGACGGTGCAGATTGAATGTACATTGAATTCATATGTCATTTATTTTTACAAATCGGCGGCAATTTATATTGTCCCTGTCGTGCGTCGTAATGAATTTGGCTACAGAAAATTTTCGCATCATGATTTATTACGACTTTCGTTGCGGTCTTAATCATCAACTATGTTAGGATAGACTTCGATTGGCATTTCATGATGAAGCCACATCTCATGCTGATCACCGGTTTAACGAATTTAGCCGTGGTCGAAGCAATCTTACTTATGATTTTCGCGAAGGACGATCTTCTACGGCGACCCCTAAAGATAACCTAAGTGCTATTTATGTTAGAAGCTGATAAAAGAGTGACATACTAATAGATCTGGGCATGTGTAGGCATTGAAGTCAAGTAAAAAAGTCTTACACGAACATTTAGGCGTCAGAAAGCTTTGTACCAGATGGATAATTTGACCGAAGATCATAAACGCCATCGTTTGGATTGGTGTCGCGAAATGCTTCAAAAGTATAACAGAGGTGACTTGAATGCTGTGTTTGACATCGTCACAGATGATGAGAGCTGGATATATTGTTATGAGTCCGTAACTAATAGACAATCTGCCCAATGGATGTTTCCATTCGAAGATTTGCCAACAAAAGTAAAGAAGGGCAGAAGTCAAGGGTAAAAGATGATTGCCTCATTCTTTGGGCGAAGTAATCATATCGCAACAATTGCGCTAGAGGATAAAAGATCCGTTACTGCAAATTGGTACGTTAGTCATTGTTTACCGATTGCCTTGGAAAATGTTCTACAGCAGCGCCCAAGAAGCAGGATCCTCCTCCATCACGACGACGCTCCAGCTCACTACGCCAGACGCTAAACGAATATATGTCTATAGTGTGGAATTAGTGTGTCATCCTCCTTGCAATCCCGACCTCGCACCTTGCGACTTTTATTTATTCCCCAAAATAAATTTGATGACATCCGAAACTGCCATAGCCGCGTTCGAAAAAAAAGTGGACGAGATCCGTAAAGAAGAGTAGGCTCACTGGTTTAGTCAATGGTTCCATGGCATACGACGGTGCATAGAAAGGAACAGAGACTACTTTAAAAAAACAATTAAAATATGAACAGCTTCCTAACATCATTCACTTTTAGATTTGCTAAAAACGTTTAGTGTGACCCCCCCGTATTTCGATTTTTGTTTGTTCTGACGTTTCAATTGTAATTGTAGTAGTAGTTGTAATTCGTTCAATACTGTGTAAAACCTAAGACATTACTAAGTGTTTTTTGTATTTGTAATGTGTAATAATCGCGAAATCCTAAGACATCAATGTTTTATTTTTCATAGTTTTAAGTTTTATCGGGCTTAAAGCTTACCTTTATTATAAAAATGCTTTATATATTCACAAATTGAAATCTTAATATTTTGTTACTAAACTACATAAGTACATAATATATAGTGATATAACGAGTGAAAGCCCTCCCCAGCCCTTGTGAAAGCCATCAAATACTTTCAAGGGGGGTGTGTTTTTGGTCCGGTATTACTAGGGTAGGTAAGGACAAATTGGCTTTTTATGATCATATCACCGCTATCTCAACATTTTAGTGTTGTGTCCTTCTTTCACGTGTTGAAGAGTACGACTACATTCATACAATTTTAATACGATCGAGTTAGATATTTCCGTTCCCCTATCGATTTTAAGGATGGAGATTTGAGCGCTGTTTTTTTAGTTATAACTTCACGCTTCGCCTGTTTTCTCGGAACTGTTGGAATAACACCTAGAAGGATAGGTAGTCTTTTGCGGACTGCGACGCTATTGCAAACGCGTAGCCTGAACCTGAACACTATTCATGTGTGCTTCAGTAGTGTATGTTTACTTTCGCTGTCACAACACAAGCGCATAGATTAAGTTGATTTCGACACATTTCAAATCGTCACGTTTATAATTTTTCGTTAGCACCGCTCAGACGGAAATGACAGAGCACTAATGGGCCGTCCAGCAAATGGTGCCGTCCAAATGGCGTAATCACCGTGTACTGACTATCCTTCTAGGTGTTAGATTCTCCCAAGAGCGCGCATGTAGTCACGCGCCGCTTTACAGTCACCCTCTCCGAGATGTGCCTATAGGCGTGGCACCAGTGGGCGGCTCTAGTGTGATCATTCGAGGACCCCCTCGGATGCCGAAGATGACCGCCCCAGGTTTTAGCCGGTAGGAGTCCGGCATGCCCCTTCGTCCATCCCCGGGGTGGAGGAAGTTCATGTAGAATTTCGACTGGAACCAATAACAAAAATGAGAAAAAAGTGTTAGATCCTAAGTTCGGTAATAGGGGCGAGCCTTTTTGCAATGGTGCAAAATGTGAACGTGAGACCTAACTTTCGACATCTGCGTACTGTTCTATGCACAGAGCAAAAATGTTTTTCAGTACAATAGCATATTGTTCCGAAATTTAAATTAAATTGTACTACAACTACTGTCAGTCTGAAAGCTCATTGCGCAAAAACTGATTAGTCCCCAACAGACCTAGCGGTCCAATGTTAGGATGTAAACGTTTCTTTTTTATATATTTTGGTACATATTTTTAATAACACAACATGCAATAAAACTGTCTAAATAAAACTAAAATTTGCATCTTAATTTAAAAATTATACGTAGTATGCGAGATTGTTATTGAACTTCTTTGTATCAAAATTCAAAGCACACGCAGTGTAGGCACATCTAGAATTCTAATATGATTAAATTATAATATTGTTATAACATAGGAGTTTAATCGCGATATACAACCAGTTTTTTTTGTAGTTCTACTGGTATGTTAATGACTCGTTCGCGAAATAAATAAAATTTTGATATTTGATAAAAAAAGTTTTGTACGCTTCTCAGAGAGTAACGAAC
Organism: Diloba caeruleocephala; assembly: GCA_947459985.1. NCBI lineage: Eukaryota > Metazoa > Arthropoda > Insecta > Lepidoptera > Noctuidae > Diloba > Diloba caeruleocephala. The sequence continues at coordinate 23,010,701 of OX381606.1, read as the reverse complement.
TCGTGTTTTGCATAACTACATATGGATTTGCATTTAATTTACAATCATGCCGACGAAAGGACGTCCATGTTACATACCGCCCGCATGCAAATACTCCCAGCGACCTTCACCAGTAGATGTAGCATGACCATTTCAAAGTCTTCTCTTCCGAAATAGACAACGCGCTCTCTACACGTCGATATTTCTTCTTCCCGAGCATGAGCCGACATGAAGACTCGGCTGTCTTCGTAGACATAGACATGAACAATCCTTTCGATAGCAACGGAATGCCGCTAGTGGCGTAGAAATTCCATTCAATCCTAATCATTCTTTGCGTTTCGTTACCAAAAAAATACGTCGTCCAATTTATTTATTTATTTAATATACTCTTTATGGTAAACGAAAAATAGTCACAGAAGTTTTGAATTAAAGTAAAAGTACAATAGGCGGCCTTATCGCTATCCGCAATCTCTTCCAGACAACTTTAGTATGGAAAATGGTTGCTACACTTTTTAAATAGAAGTAAATACAAAAACGAAACACTTTTATCTGTGGTTTAATTTTGCAATTTCTATTGTGATTCTTGTGAAGTGAAAGTGAATAATGGCAACAAAAAAAGTAATTCATATTACTTACAACCTAGCTAGCTTACTTACTACGTAATATCTTATCTTATCAGAAAAAAAAAGTTGCTCCGGTATCGGTTTAAGGCAGAGTGCAGTTGAGACTTTTGAAGACCATTTCCTTGCTAACTTTAAATTTTTCGAGGAATTCATTCTCCGGCAGGTCAAGGGGCCCAGTGAGAGGCCCTCTCTCACAGAGTTCCTCTCCGCCTTCCTCGAGTTCTTTTCGGCATAAAACTTATTAAATAGTTGCGTTATGACCCCGGCATTGCGTATTTACTATTTCGTATTAGCTAAGTTTCCGTAATCCTTTAACGCAACGCAAAATCTTACGATATAGATACGAAGAAACTCTAGTCTACGTCTCTTGGGATGTAGACTATTTGAGAAGAAACATCTGTATCCGTAAACGTCAAAGATAGACAAAATACGTTGGTCATGCTCGACGATGAAGACTGTTGTCTAGGGAAGAGTAGAAACTACTCTTTCCGTTCATTCTCGAGATTGCCATGCTCGGAATGGTAGAATTATTGCCACTGTCTACATCCAAATGTCATTTTTGTCTACTCTTCCGTCGGCAAGACTGTTGTCTTCGGTGTTCATGCTACGCCTACAGGTCGTCGGTCGACCTCGTTGGAGCTAGTCCCACGCTGTGTTTTCCGGTGCGCGGTCTCCACTCTTTTCCCAACGGCCATCAGTTCTACGAGCAATGTGCCCCGCCCATTGTCGCTTCAGCTTACTAATCCTTTCAGGTATGTCGGCAACTTTAGTTCTTCTACGGATCCCCCGATTTCCGATACGCTCGTGTAGAAAAATACCAATCATAACTCTCTTCATAGCTCGCTGAGTGACCTTGAGCTTTCTTATGAGGCCCATAGTGAGTGACCACGTCACTGTCATCACTGGTAACACGCACTAGTTAATAAATACTTTTGTCTTGAGACATTGCGGTATTGCTGACGAAAAGACGTTGCAAAGTTTCACCCGAACGCTGGGTTATACCTAACTAGACGGTTTGTTTTCTGATTCGATCTCGTAGAGAAATAATAAGCATAGCTCAAGGTCACTCAGGAAGCTATACAGAGCTATAGTTCGCTGAACCTTGAGCTTTCTTATGAGAACCATTTTGAGAGACCATGTCTCCGCATTTATTTTTATCAATATCGATACAATTATAGCCTATATCACTTAGCGACAGTGTAGCTTTTTGTTAGTGGTAGAAATTTTTGACTCAATTATGTAGTTCTAGAGATACTCCCTACATACAAACAAAATCGCTTTATAATATTAGTAAGTATATATGAGCAAATGCAATGATACAGCATAACTGCTCCACGTGACATCCGGCGTCCGATTTCCTGGTCGGCCAGCCATAAGACGGTTTTCTGTAAGAAAATTATCAGTAACAGCCCGGAATTGTCCAGTAGATTGCAATAAATATATTGACATGAGACGGATTACAACATCAGCGTAAAATATGTCGGGTACCCATTACTAAGTACAACTACTAACTAACACGTGAACACGCCACATAAACTGACCATGGGAGGATATAGTTTCGTCTCAAGTCAACTCCCGGGAACTTAAAAGTTTGACCTTGTGACTAATTAACAGTCATCGTGAAACTCACTTTCACAGAGAATTGCAATATCTTCAATTCAAACGGACCACCCGTTTTAGGAATACGCAACACAATGACTGGTCCAGTTAAAGTCGTGCCTCTAAAAACCTTTGAAGTGAAACCTAGTGTCATTACACAATTTGGGTGGCTTCCAATTTCTCAGTAGTATAGGAGTACCCACCCGCAGTACAATCCTATAGCGCGGAAGACCCAGTGGATTTAAAGTGTTAAAAATCCCACTGGATACTGAACAGCTTTATCTTGATTTACCACCGAGACTTTAGAATTGTACACCATTTCTTTCCCCTTAAGGCGACTACTTACAGATAGCTAGCTACTTTATAGATAGCTATATTATCAGCGAGGATCATGGGTGGTATTATATTTTCAAAAAGTTAGAGATTCTAACGAAATCCCAAGGTATCAAAATTTTTACTATAAAGTCATTATTTGGGACGCGCTGCGAAGCCTGCTAATGATGACATAAAATAATGTACTACATGTTCATAGTACTCATCATTACCCACAAAAAATGCAGGAGGCTATATGTCTAACTGTTATAGTTAAGTCACAATAACCACTTTTTGTTCAAATTTGTCAACCAAAATACGGCTAAAATCGAAAGATTTTAAGGCATTCGACAATCGTTGTGACATTAATCCTTATCCAACTAAATAGTAATGTTATAAATGAATAAAGGGGGTGAAAGTTTGATTAGAAACCTGTTATCTTATATATACAATTATTCTGTACGTGTGTCACTGAACTGCTCCTAAACGGTTAGACCAGCTGTGCTGTTTTTTTTGTATGTTTGAGTAGTTTAGATTCACAATTGGAAGCGGTAGGTGGCGTTGCAATCGGGATTACAGGTATCTGCATGTGCGAAGCTGTTTTTTTTTGCATCTATTGTCGCTTGCACTTCTGGGAAGTGTGGTTGCTTACCCGATCGTTTCTAGCGAAGCCAAAAGAGGCCTCCAGCCAGGCTTAAAATTCATATTAAAAACTAAGCAACTTGCGCTAAGGGCGCCCCTTGCGGGACCTCGGCTTAGAGCGTTCCTGGGGATAACAAGCTATTGTTTTGGGGACAGCTGGATCGGTATTATCTAGAATGGATTAGGGGGCATTTAAAACTACAGGCTCGTAGAAAATAAAGAACACGAATTGTTACAGACGTTATTGCGCTTTTTTTGGTGTAAAATTCATGCCTAACTATTGAGCCGTTATAGATAGAAAAATCAGTTAAGGTTAAAAACTCCCTATTTACTAAATTTTGTTTCCAACATTTGGGCTAATTTATTCATAATTTTACAGAATGCAAATTTTCTGTGATGACCTAAGTATAACATATATTTTTTACATAGATTTTGTTGACTAATCCTTTTGTGAACTACAAAGTGAGTACTATAAACATGTAGTAAATTATTTCATGTATCATTAAAAGGTTTTGCAGCGCGTACCAAATAATGACTTTATAGTCAAATTTTTGATACCTTGATACCTCTATAAGTGAACGATTTTTTTTTATCGGTTATATGTTGTTTTTGAATTTATCGATTACGAACAAACATCGTCGTCGTTTGAGCCAAATAAGTCCATTGCTGGACACAAGCCTACCCCTAACATCGCCACAACGACCAGTCTGGGTGTGTTGTGCTCACCGGGGGGTTTTGCCATAATCGCCACACTTGGCAGGTGGGTTGGCAATCGAAGTTGGGTTGTTAATATACTCGAAGGACGCTGCTCGCGCATCCTCCGATTAATCCCATAGTCGCCTTTTACCCGGCACCAAATTGACAATCCGTTAGACAAAAAAGTTGTGACGTACAGAAAAGATACCAAGATCTTTTCATCTTGAGTATTTAAGAGCACAACCTTAATTGTTTAAATGAGAAACTAAAATATGAATTGTAATTTACTCCATAGTTAAGATCCCAGATTTCTATGTAAACAGAGATGAGTAATTAGGAACGAAACTCGAATGTAACAAGGCCAAGTCTATTGGTATTTTTGTCATCGTATATCGTATTTATTGATCGAACTTAATTCAGAATGTTCTCGCCGATACAACGGACAGTGTTCATAGGAACTGTTTGATATGCTGCCAATGGCTACTCTCAACTATCGCACCTCTCGCCATCGGTGGGAACTTTCACATACACCTAGAGCCAGAATGTTCACGTACTGTTCGGTTTTAGAGGAACTTCCACCCTCAGGATCTAGAATCAGCTCCCCACCGAGGTTTACCCAGGAGACGGATATGGGGCTCTTCAAATGGGAGTAAAGAGATTTTTACAGGGTCTGCATCGCGTGATTGGTACCTATGGTATTGCAAGGCGCAAGCCTTTATCTGGGGGTATGGTATCCATTTACCATCAGGCGGGCGTACACAAGGTGGCAACCTTGGTATAACTCTGTTTTTATAAATCGAGCAGGTGCTCGATTTCTTATATATACTTAATATAGGTACCGAATTCCTTAACGCTCCGTTAAGCCTGATACAATGAGACCCGTAGGCGCCGCGCGCCGCCCTTGCTCCCCCTGGCTATGTTGTCGAGACGTCTCACAATAATGCGTCTGCAAATCCTATAACGTTTGCCAATACGGAACAACGAACATACAAAGTATGTATTTAAAATTACAAGCCCGTACTAGTGAATAAAATGTGGTAGAAAATGGTTCCAGCCTTCACAGATGTAGGCCCTGCACTAGCAAACTCACTTCTGAATTCGCAGTCAATAGTAGTAAAAACAATATTAGAGATTTAACTGCGGAATTAGAAGTGAATTTGCTAGTGATTTCTTACAGAATAGCCATACTGATTGCAAATATTCGATGATGAATAATGTTACTTGGGATGGGTGGAGACTCATTTAAAGACATTTAAAGTTATATCTGAGGCTGTAATAACAGGCTGTCCGCTATAGCGTTTTTTAGAAAAATCGGGGTGTCATAACAGAGACATGAGTGATGTGGGCACCTTTATAATATAACAACTATACTCTAAGGGAATACCAATCAGCCTTATAGTCCATAATGAAAAATCACAAAGTTATAGAATTGGAATATATAATAAATAAAATAATAATTGTTGTGTAATTTATATATATGTTATCGTGGGAATTCATTAAGCTAAACGATTCAAATATCACTCAACGGTGACGTCGTCATATCACACAATAATTTGCATATGGGTGCGGCCAGATAGCCATGCTGAGCCATGCTTTAACACTTAGATCATTCTTTCTGAGTATAAGAAAAAATAAAACAAATAAGTAGGATAGTGATATTCTTCTATTCTGCTACAAGTACGATATACGATATCATATGTTCAGACGTTACTTTTATTGTAAAGATTTTTATTATTAACTACGCAAACAGAAGCTGCGTGCTTCATTCTTTCAAAATAATACCTTAGCATATCAAATATAAGTCAAACAAAAGGCAAGTAATATAGTCTTATTAATTTTAAAGAAAGTCTGTGTTAATAATGTGTTTTCAATCAACGCTGGTTTTGCTGGTTTAAAAATAAAATCACAATATCTTTCAGTTACACTTTAATGAATTTAAACAAAATAAACTTACACGGAACATCACAATTATGCTTCGCAAAACAATGTTGATGTCATGAGATTCATTGTAATAATATCTATACCCAATTTACAGGGTCCATTTCAATGACATATAGGTACAACAATAGAACATGACTTAATATTAGGGAATAGAGTTTCTACATAACGAAAATAGAAGCGATATCCTAAAATATCAGACGTTGAACATACAGGCCTCGACTTTTCATGTGTAGGTATTAAATATATATGTTACGCAAAAAGTTCTAATATCAATTTACGCCTGAAAAATTTGAAGCTGAGAATGTGGCCGTTTAATATTATTACATTTTAAATCTTATCCAATAATGGTAAGCTAGGTGGGACGTTAAACTAATAAAAAAGCATACCGCTTGTTTTTATTAAACCTAACATAAATTTGCATTCCGCGAAATGGAATACTGACGATTTCGCTTAAAGAAAGAGATGAAACAGTTCACTTACAATTAAGGCGAACACTTACAATCGATTTCAATTCATACAAAAATATCATCCATTTTCTTTACACATTGACATAAGTCCGCTAAGCATACTACTACCAAACGATTCCAAATACAATAGTCTACTTGTTACTAAGAACTAACAAAAGTTCATTTGACGGAGGGATGGAATTTTAGTGGATTAATGGTCTCCAAACTAACAAATGTGGGCAAACTTACGAAACATAACTTTGGTTTCAATAACAAAGTTATAACTATTCATTATCTTCAGTTAAACCTCACGCCTGACGCTATGAGTTTGTTTTTAAATCTATAGTATAATTATAATTTTACCAGAACGAAATATGTAATATCTTCTATACTACGAGATAATAAAACAAAATAAATTATAAGTGTATAAACGCTACACGATTTAAAGTAATAATATCTCTTAATTCTGGATTTCTAGACTCTTGTAACTTAAAAATAAAAGTAACAATTAAAATTAAGAAATACAAAATACTAAAAGGTAAGAGGTACAAAAATATGTATTTAATTACTATTGCGCGAAAAGCAATGAACTTTGCTTCAATTTAGATAAAGTAGGTAGTCTTAGTTGTATGTATTTCTATTTTACGATAATAAGAAAATTTCATGCGCATCAATTTGCTGGCGTACAAAGCAATATTTAGTGGGAACAACGCAGTTTTACAAGTTCAATTGATCCATAACCATTCCTAAAGTGTAATAATAAAAGGTAACGGAATACGATAAAAATAAATTACTTATAACTGTACACATATACCATTTTACGGTGATTAAAATTAACAATTACTCAAAAACACGGCTATAGCCCTTACGAAAAACAGATTTAGCAAATGTAATTCGTAATTTATATTATAAAGAATATTTAAATATTGTGTTTTGTACATTGCAACATTTAAAATATTGTAGGTAACGTATTATATTTTCATCGTTCAATATTCACTTAATGTGATAATTACTGTTATGAGGATGTCCAAAGTTAAATAAAATTATGTGTGGTTCTATTTTAGCTTGTCAGTGGTAACAGTGTCTTACTTCACTTGGTATCATTATCCCTATCTACGATGTTTCCACTGTCATTACATGTTATATAATGACAACTTCCTCGTGCCGCTCTGCGACTTCCATATCAGTTAACTATTTACACATATATCTATTTACAGTTATGCGATTAATTTTGGCTCCTCAATTTACATATTGGAATGAAATCACATAACAGGAATGTCAAGAAAACAAAAATATTTATATTTACACAATTTGATTGACGAGAAGGTATCATCCTCGCCACGGTTTATAAACAATAGCATCAAGCTTAATTGCCAAAACGTACATACATTTATAAAGATCAAGCAACTATAATTTTAATGATATTTTTTTGCTATTTACATAAGGTCTCAACTTGCAATCTTAAAGAAAAAGTATAAGCGCTGGGATACATAACGTGAACGTAACAATTTTGATAGTTGCTCCGTTAGGGTTGCTGCCGAGTCCACCGACGACAGATTTTTTTATATCCTCTTTTGGCACCGGAGCTTTAACCATGCCTTCACCGCTTTCGTTCATCATGTCATTGCTGTCCATCTGATCAGGCTGGTCGGGCTTTTTCATTGCGGCTACATCATTTTCTTCAGGTGATGGCGGCGCGGTTTCTGGCGGTAGCGTGGTTGTAGTAGTAGTAGTTGTAGTAGTGGTCGTTGTCGTGGTTGTTGGTACCAAACTATTGTTCGCCAGGAAATATATTTCACCATAAATAGCTTCTACCTCCAGTGTATTTTCAATACGTTGTCCTCTCATTTGCCTTGATCGAGGATCACTATCATTATATAGTGTTACTAATTTAGCAGTGTACTGTACGTCACTGTTTGTGAGGTTACCCCTGAATGTGACGTTACATGCCGTACCAGGTTCCAAATATTGTTCCAGTTTGTATAATTTAGTCCTTTTCTCTGTAAACGGGTTAGCCCACTGTATTTGTGGAAACAAAGTACCATCGTCCGATTCGATGATCGTATTCAGACCAATGGCTATCCCATGTCCATGTCCCCAGGATAACGTATAATTGAACTCATATTCAATTTCTGTAGTGACAGTCGCCGCAACTTCGCCCTCGTTTTTAAGCATTCGCTCTTCAAACACTTCAGGTTCTGTTTGACGAACATGTTCCGTAGCCCGATCTAACACAACATTCTCTAACTTGTAACTTATAGGTTCAATTTCTTTTAAGATTTCCCCACTATTTTCAATCATTTCGTGGTTTTTGTCGTCAAAGGTGATTAATTGTCCGATTACGTTTTCGTAAGCAATTCTTCCAATATAGTGTGAATAACCACTTTGTGCCTTCATTCTTCCAATAAAAACGGAATCAACAGAGGAGTCAACCACTACAGCGCCATTAGGCTTAGAATGAAATCTAAACCAAGGTATCCAATTGATTAAAGAAGCATTTTCAATGTTTTCAAGCACCTCAAAAATATTATAGCTTTTGCTTGAAGATACAGCGCAGGACGTATAGTCTGGTCTCAACTGTCCAAGAATCATATCGCCTTCGTGACGTGCTCTGCAAAGGTATATAGGTCCTGAAATAGAAAAAAAAGCATGTAGCAGCACGAAATTTTCAAGATAATATACCTACATATTTTAGAAGTCAAAATGTGGTTTAAATACCTTGTTCAGCTTCAGCTCCAATTACATAGTTGCCCATGGATTCTTTCTTGAGGTTAGTCCACTTGAGGGTGCTTGAGGTGACGACTTGTTTTACCTTCGCGTTGTACAGCCCGGCTCCAGCCTCTGCCATGGTTGGAACCGCTAGGGTGGCGGTTAATAGCACCACCCACCATCCACTCTGATAATTTCTATTTTTCTTCATTTTAGCACTGCAAAAAAATATGTAAATATTACTTCAAAGAAAACTTTATATTACTGAAATACTCTCTAATTTTCAAATGAGCTTATATATTTAGGTATAAATAGAATACTATTGATATTTTGGAAGAACCATTATGTGTAATGTGTTTTAACAATGCGTGGTATTTTTACGCTCAAAGAATACCAGTGTCTATTTTTAAATGATGGATAAGTATTACATCTCATTCGACCTCAATGTTGATGCCATAAATTTATATAAAAGTACATATTAAAAGCGCAGAACATCAACTATAAAATATCTAATATAAAGTAACCATCACGTTCGTGTCGTAAACAAAATATTAAACTTTTCATTATGAGTAAATAAAACAAAATTGAATGTGGTACACACGGCTACATATCCAAGCTATGGTTATCCAGTTTACGTGGGTCTCTCATCGTACGAAAATCCTATACAATGCGAGATCAGCTTATAATGGAAATTCATAGTTTGATATGTAGCTGTGCGATCGTGTTTTGTTTCTCTCCAAAATGTGTTACAAAGCCGGACACAGTTAAAAACCTATTGCGTCTCGCCGGCTGCCGGCAATTGACAGTCTAGAAGTTAAGATATCTTCACAAATCGGAGGGTGTAATAAACATTTTACAAAGATTATACTTAATACTCCTGAAATAAAACAGATTATAATATGTTTGTATATAAAATGTTCCTGTCATCGTGTTTTACATTAAGAATTTTGTGAACTAACTCTGAAAATAGCGTCAGGGACAACCCTCTTACAATAAATTGTCGCGACCCCCAAATTTTTATCTAGATGTACATTTACAAGATTTAAAACAGTCCTCTTTCCCTGCTTATTGCGTTTTACAATATTAGTAGTATTTCATGTTAGAGACGAATTTAAGAACATCGTATTAAATAAGAGAGAGCATAATAAATATAAGCATATATATTCTCTCTAGCCTATCAACTAAAAAGGCTGTGGAGTGGTTTGATCGTCCCGAAATTTAATTTTCTTGACAAAGTTACTGAAAGCAGATCGCGCCTAGCTGGTCTACGAGTATGTTGCCCCTAGCGATGTTCATGCGAGTGACACGGTTTCGTTTTAAATTATATTTTGCAAAATAGCTCAGCATCCCAAGATGACTTATACATATGTTTTTAAAGGAGTTAAGCGCATCATCTGAGAGGGTGAACAGCTACATTGGACGGGTGAGGAAATGTATATGTATATACACCGGTTTGATTGAAAATTGATCAAAGCCTGCCCTGGCGAAAGCTTGCATTTGCTACTACTTATATTTTCTATATGAACTGATTTCACAAATTAGCCCGTAAACGTCCACAGCTGAACATGAGCCTCCCAATGATCACTACAATAAGCAGTCATATGGGTTATCGCCATAATCACCACGGTTGGCAGGCGGTTTAGTGATCGTAGTATGTAGTTATTAGCGCACGGGTACTGCTGCCCATCCTCTGAATATCAAGCCTGCATTTTACGACACGCATGGGTGTAGTCGATCCTTTGCCGGTAACCACACGATAACTTAAAATATCATAATATCTAAATTACTAATATCTTAGGTTTTCGCGATTATTACTCATTATATGACTGCTGCAACCACGAATGCTGCAAAGTGTTCGAAACTTCAGGAATAACAAAAATCTATAATATGCGCGATGTAATAATAAAAGTGTTTTATTATAATCTAAACTCCTGTTTTAAATTCTATCTTCGGTTTAAAATAAACTAATAACGAATGACTTTATATTTTACTTTAATTTTCCACTTGTTTATCGTTGGCATTTTCATTTTGTTTAAGAAATTACCGTCAATTATATTGTTTTTTACAATGAAGTCCTTTAGTCAGATGCATAGGTAATATAATAAATAATACGTAACATATAATGCGAATTTAACCTTCAATTAGTTTGAAATGTAAATCATACAGGTGAATATAAATTCTCTCTTAATATGTTGGACTGTTAGTAATAAAATTCCGACGAGTCCATAGTTGGTCACGTATACCGTGATTAGATACTAATTAAATAACACAGTTTTTATGATGTCAGTGTCTACAACGCAAGGCTAACATGTTTACTAAACGCTTTTTAATCATCGGTTTCACTAGAAATAAATAATCTTAACTGATTTACAGTATCGGTCAGTCTCGCCGTTAGCCGTAGAACTTGTTTTTGTTATAAATGCCCGCAGCAAGAAAATATCGTATATTGACCTCATATTTTTCTTCAAAACTGTCTCTTTTACTTTCAGGTAAGTTGACAGCTTCATCAGATTCACAATAAGGGTAAGCTTATTTTTAGTTGATATAAAGAGTATATAATTTACCTACGACTTTTTTGTTGTTGTATGTATACATTTCTTTAAGCCTATACTAAATAAATAATTAAACACAAACTTCCAGCGTACATACGTGTTTATGGCAGAGTTGTTCTTCGACACTAGGTCATTAACATGAAATCGAAGAATACAGTAAAATTAGATATCGATCAAATCTAAATTTTAGGCAATTGTATGTGGGCTTTAAATACCTTAGTTAAACAACTACTTAGGAGATAGTTGAATTACCAATAAATCATCTTCAGTAGCGCTACAAATCGAGTATATTCAATTTAATAAGTTCAATTGGAGATTGACACGGGCCATTTTATGTGCTCTGTTCGCTTCTTTGTTATATTAATATGTTTGTTATATAATTCTTTGTAATATTTTGCCTTTATAATATAGGGACGATCCTTCATAACTATTTGTAATTAGTCACGGGTGCTCTATATATTAATATTTTGGACAATCAAGCTTTATTATTTATCGCCAGATGTGTTCTGAAATACTCGTAACTTTAGTTCGGATCAAGCCAGGTCATAGGTTATACGATAAAGCTGGCACAATATTCACCTTCTATCAGGCCATTCGACATGACATAGAAATGATAAAATTGAAAGAAACATTATTATAAATAAATTTGTAGATGAATTACCATTTGTTTATAGAGTAATCGAATGTAAAGTTAGAAGAAGAAGGTATACTTCAATTCTCCAATACGCTTTGCACAGACGTTAACGCATAAATTAGTTTCGCTGACATTCCATCAACCCGATCGAATTGTGTCCCTTTGTGGCTGGGTACATAGCGTGTCCAAACGTAGCTTTTGTATGGCCGCCAATATGACACCTAACAGAATGGATAATTCACTATAGGAACGCCCTACGAAATATAGAAACTACGACCTATTTACAATATTTTGTTCTGGTTTACTTTAAAGACGAATTTTCCCAAATGGGTTGGGTATTTTATTATTTTGCTAGTTGTACCTAAACGGATTTGTCTTTTTCCGTTCAAGTAATTTACACCAATCCACGGTGTGGTATGGTGGAACTTGATGATATAAGTATAACTTGTACAAAGGAAGGTCGCACAATAACTCTGCGGTGGCTTTAATGAGTCGATTTAAACACCCCATACGTTCCTTCCGACACAATACCTTCCATCTGCGTGTTTTATTCTTTGAACAACTCTGGATGCGACTAGGGGAGAGAAACTACAAACAAAACAGGGAAATCTTTCGTCTGAGTGGCCTCACTTCAGTGAGTCATCACCACACCCCTCGACGATGTTTTATTTTTTCAGCAGCAGTTCATTTATTTTTGTCCGCTTCAAAGTTTTTAAAATTAAACAACAAACATTTATTTAAGGTTGATGTTACGTCTTACGTGTAACTAAAAATAGCTCTCCGGAGAGCTTCATTACTTTACCTGAACGAAAGGTCAACCATTGTAAATGCGAAGTACGAGTGCCCGTGTTGAAACGTTGTTGGCAATGTTTTTGTATATAAATGTTATTTTCCACAACATGACATCATTTTAGGTACAGGCAAACTTGTATTTTGTAACAATTTTGCGAGCAATAACATTTTATGATGTTCAGAGCCACGGTATGTGGTGACTGCACCATGCGAGGTCACATTTTATGAATAGGTGCGCTTGGTGCCGTAACTAAATTGCAAACGTGTCACTCAATGTCTCTATCAATGTCAATTTTGTTGTTAATATTTTGTCGGAGTAGATCAAGACTATTAGCGTAAAGACAATTCTTTTTAAAACTTTTCGTCTTTTAGCATCGTTAGGCTTTTAGTAATTAAGTATTGAACAATCTAAATACAGTTCATCTAAGAATTCAGCCTTTGTATACTTATACAATTCACTGAATTGGTTCCCTTATATTTCTCTTAGCTACCTGCTGTACTTGAGGTAGTTCGTTTAGTTCCGACGCTTCGTTGTCCTGGCAGAGATCATTAGTCTTACATTCAACTACAAACTGTGTGAGTCATATTTATTAAAAGAGTTTTGACAGAATATAAAAACGTATAGTAGGCAGTTAATATCGCTTTTAATCGATTGTTCGAAGTTACTTATTGTAAGGAGGTAAGCTCCCCGAGCAATAGCTCGCACACTAATCGCATTACCAACATGCAATCAATAACGCTAGACAGGATTAATGTCAACTGCAACATACAATAAAGTATTCAGTATATATTTCGGGATAAATATACCTAATGAAAGAAAAACGGCTAGGAAAAATAAAATTACTCTTTCCATGGTCGAGATGAGGGAATATTAAATCGACTGGCAAATTGGGGAGATCATTTTATGTAAAAGACATATGCGTCTGATTTTTTAAACAAGTCTATAGGTCATCAGATGAAAATAAATCGAAATTGAAGACTGGCTGTGGCTCGATGAGCCAGTGAAAGAATTAGAACAAAGAAAAGATAATGAGTACGAAAAATCTCGGAGATATTGGTTTGAGGTTTGCACAAGATAGCACGATACCTTAGAGTAAACATAAGCATTATGTATACTCTAAGCGCGGTTCCTATTTGTTCTGCTTATTAAATTCAATCAACGATTGGTATTGACGCATCATAATACATACGTAAATAGTTCAAATATTGCATATCAAGAATGACGACGTAAAACACCCGTTCTACAAGGTCAGGACAAGAATCGCTCATAAAGAATGATCGATTGTTGTACTGATCTGACTGCGAAACAGCACTAAGCTTTTAACACAGTTGCATAGCTGCATACAATGAAAATATTCCGTTAGCGGTAGTGAAAAGTATTGGGGTGAGTCGGACACTGTGCTAATTAAATTGCACTCCGTATATAGTTTTAAAAGGAACTTTCTCTAAAATGGCTGCAAGCATTGATGAAGTTATTATCATAACGGTTTACAAACTTAATAGACGAGTTCTTCAGTAATTGAACTACTGTACCACAACACTAATATGCGGATATAAAATTGAATTACATCATCATCATATCAGCCGAAGCTGAAGTCGACATTAGACACCACACGGAAACTTCACCTAAATTCCATAAATTGTGAATTCAAATGTCGCGATCTTTATTGATCTATAAAGCCAAAAACAATCTCATCATTTCGGCCGAATGAAGTCCACTGCTGGAAACAGGCCTCTCCCAAAGATCACCACAACGAACGATATGGGTGTGTTGTGTGCTCATTGGGGGGTTTTGCCGTAATCGCCACGCTTGGCAGACGGGTTGGCGATCGCAGTTGAGTTGTTAATGCACTCGAAGGACGGTGCTGCCCATCCTCCGGCTAATCCCTTAGTCGACTTTTACGACACCCATAGGATGAGATGGAGTGGTGGTATTCTGAGCCGGCACCACACGACTAAAAATCAATCTAAAATAATAAAAATGTTACTGTTCGAGTTACATAGGAAGCAAACACTAGCAGTATTTTTAACTAGAACAGTAACGTTTTCTCAATTCATTCTATTAATTATATACGTCTATGTAAATTCGTCAAGGGATCTTGACCTTTCTTTATGTCCCTCGAAAGGATAAAACCATTAAGATTTGACTTCTACTGGATTATGGATATGAACTTTTATTGAGTCCCTATCGGCAGGTCTGCTGCACGCAGTGTCTGTATTTAGAACTCGCATTTGTCATATTGTCATCATGGTTATATACATTGCAGTTCTCTTAGTAGTATCGCAGTCGGGTATTAGATGGGCGGTCCTCATGGGAGGTAATTATCGCAACAATGGCTTCGTTATCAAGCGCTGTATCACCTTATGTCCGAATGAAACGAGTTCAGCTTTCTTTAAACTTTAACTAGTATATTTATATCTGTTCATTGTCTGTACAGTGAAAGCACGGGACAAGGTCGCATTTATTTCGTAACAGCTTATTTGTCATGCTTGTCTCTTAGAAGAGACGCCATGTCCTACATTCACTATAAATCAGTGCCACTTGATTATTGTCGTAAAGTATGTAACGGAGTTGGTACTCACAAGATTGGATTTTTAAGTACCGTTACCAATTTTGTGGTTTTTGTTTTGGTATTGTCAATTATTCTATATCGATTTAGAGAATCAATTGCAGTGAACAATTGAACTGAAGGGTTTCACATTAAAAGCAGTAATATTTATGGCAGTAAGTAGTAGCCTACATTAGTAGTCACCATGTAGGTATTTCTTTACGAGTAAGTTAGCGGTACATGCGGAACAATGCAACATATGTAAGTCCAGTGAATGCCGTTGATATGAGTTTTTGTGGCGGTACAAATTGCTCTCCCGGGCGCCATCGTCTCTCGTGTACCGCTGCTGATTCTCAATAAGTCGTCCAATTTATTAATAATAACTGGCTCTTCCCTATGAAGCTGCCAAATTGCCACGGCAGTTGTTTTTTGTTATTATTTATATAGTTTCTTCTTTTTGCATGCTCTCGATCGGTGCGGTTTGTTATCGACCAGACGGTGACGTTAGTAGTGTCGGCCGTTACGTACGCGCTGGCGCGTGAACCAGCTGATAGCGTGGGAACAACTTCATGCATGTAGACCAATATCGTCCGCTACACATATTGGTACACTATGGCGCCTGAGATTGAAATCTTGCTTGTAATCTAACTTAATTCTCTTGATTTCACGGTTTCCAACCTATTGCTAAAAATATCAAACCAAACTTCATGTAAGGATAAAGTTTATGTATATGTTTGCAATTGATCTGTCTTAGGCAGTCGTGGTTTGTACAATTTATTAATGCACAGAACACACAGTGCGAATACACAGAACGTGGATGTAGCCGCCACTCGCGAGGGGCGTCGTCGCGACTATACGCGTATTTTTATATCTTTAGAGCTTTTAAAACAATAGGATGCGGGCTTTGTGGCTTGTTGACGATGTCGCCTTGAGCTCGAAGACTTATTTGACAATACAATTAACTGGTCAATGAGCATCAATAAAATAAATTTGAACATTGTTTTATCACATACATTGTATGGATAAAGACGGCGCTTTTGGAGCATTGTTAGAGACCGTTTGCATAACTTACCATTTCTTATCGTTTGCAACCGAAACGACCGATCGTATCGAAACTCGCCCTTCTTGGGTGGGCTTATCTCGTCGTTAACTATATTTTTTTACTGTCATATTTTCTCGTTTCATACGAATGTTTCTTCAATGGAATCTGCTTATATTTCATACAACGGATGTTAACTACTGAGTAATCATATACGTATAGCAGTCGCAGCGAGAACGGCTTGTCCACATTCATCACGCAATGGCCTACTCGTCCACACGCTATATCTGGTACCTATTCCATTACCTTAATAGAGGTCATTGGAAACATATATGTACTCGGCAATAGTTCTCTTTTTGCTTCGAAAAAACAGTTAACTTCCGCTTGTTAAAATTATGAATGAGATAGTTCCGTTTGGGCGGGCAGTATTTGTTCGCATGGAGTTTGCAATGCGAACCGCCACGCGTGACGGTGTCGGGAGATGTCCCATGCTAATAACGGCAAAGTTGTTTTAATGATAATTGCAGTTCAGGTCGTGCGGTAATTTCTATTCAAAGTTCGTTGTACGATCTGTAAAAAATGTACTGTGGTCAAACCGCTCAAGGTAATTCATTATAATAATCAATTTTTGTTTGTATGTTCGATTATTTCGGTTCCTATAATTTATAACTTGTATGTCATTTGTTTTTATGATAACATTAAGATGCCTTATGTATGTTGGTTAAATGTTCCAGTTTTTCATATTTTACGAATCGCAGTAGTATTATTTTGATTGCCGTGTGGTGCGTGCCGGCTACGAATAGCACTGACCCATGTCATCTCGTGGGTGTCGTAAAAAGCGACTATGGGATTAGCTAGAGGATGGGCAGCAGTGTCCTTCGAGTATATTAACAATTCAACTGCGATCGCCTACCCGCCTGCCGAGCGTGGCGATTATAGCGTAACACCTCAATGCACACACAACACACCCAGACTGGTCCTTTCGGATATCTACGGGTCGTTGTGGTTTGGGAGAGGCATGTGTCCAGCAGTGGACTTTATTCGGCTGAAATGATGATGAGTAGTAACCTGGGGGGTGGCAAAAGCGCGAGCAAATCCCGCACCCCTAGCGATAGGTAGATCGAAGGAACCGTGGTGGTTTTACCCGGCAAGAGTCCGGTACGCCCCTGTACCTTCCCCGGGATGTAGGAAGTCAATGAGGATATCCTCACGTATAAAAAAAGTAGTATAACGTGTATTCTAATTATGCGGACGATAACTGTCTGTGATTTGATTTTATATTCTAATAGCTGTAGATATATTCTTAAAACGTCGCGTAAATTTATCACTTTATCTAAACGGATGTTCGCAATTTGAATGCGTCATCGGCTGTAGTCTGTGCTTCGATAAATTAAGTACGGTTTATCTTAAGACAAAGTAAGGCTATAAATCAACCGGCAAGGGGCTAATTAACACCAGCTTGGATAGAGTCCGTATCATCGCACCTGCTGCTTGGGCCGATCCGCGAACCGATGTTTAGAGGTAGCAATTTTCTACGCCAAGCGCAGTTAAATGAGGGAAGGAAAGGTTTATTCTTAATTATGAAGTTACATGTTAGCTTACAATTTATACCTCTCGAGATGCTCATAAAGTAGTGATAATTTAATTTATATCGAACATGAGCAACTGCTCTCTCCTCCTTCAGAGAGATTAGTCTGAGGCGCCTTCTAATGCGAACCGGGCCTAGTAAATTTTATACCAATAATAATTACTGTCATGGCTTCCAGCATGACGATCAGCGTGGCTATTCTGTATGAACTCACTAGCAAAACTCACTTCTGAGTCCGCAGTGAAAGGGAGTTTGCTTTACTACCAAACCTACTTCTGAATTCACAGTCAAATATCTAATTTCGTATTGTTTTTACTTCTTCTCACTGCGGATTCAGAAGTAAGTTTGCTAGTGACTTTTTACAGAATAGCATTGCAAATTTTTTTTTGATGATAGTTCATACCTTTTTATTGTTGTTATTCGTAGAATTCAAAAATACCCGAGCGAGCGGAAGTTTCGAACATCATAAAATCAAATATATCGATGAATCTTCGTTGTACACAGCCGACTAAATATTGCTAACCGAAGTTGTTTGTTAGTCCAAATAAACTTGATGAAGTTAAAAAAAATGTATAAGTTACAACTTTTCGAATGCTATAATTTATGTGAGTACTTAACGAATCTGTAACCTAAAATATCACATGTTCACGTCAAGAAAAGTATGTTTCCTCGTAAACTACCCTTTCTGTTAGGTAAATAAATAGAATAGCGATTGCTCTTTACAGAAGCTGCGTTGCATTGATCATATAAATAAAATGTGTTTTATTTTTAAATATTTGTCATCATTAGCATTAAGTACTACTCATTACCCCAGTAAATTTCCTGCAGGGCATAAAATGTATTTTCAATCTATCATCATCATGAACAAAAGCCTCCTCCATAGATTTACACAATTGTGTTGTCATTTTGGGGGGAATTTGCCAATACTGTATTTGCTTCATGGCAAGTACTCACCACGCTCGACAGTCGGGTTGGTGTGCGAAGTATGGCTGCTGTTCCACAGAAGAGACGCTGCTGCCCATCATCCCTCTGGTTTAGAGTCCCTTAGTCACCTTTTACGACATCCACGAAAAGAGATGGAGTGGTACTGTATTCTATTCTGAACCCGGACACCACACGGAATCCGATAGTATTTTATATCCGTTCTAGGATAAACAAAATCCATTAGTAATACTATAAAGTTAAAGTTATGTACAGAAACGTAAAACAGCAACCTGTATGATGCACTACAGCAAATATTAGAAAGTACAGCACATCAGATCGGGTGAAAACCGACACCTCAATTACTGAGGATAAGTCATATTGATTACGGCAATTTGTTAAGCCACAGAGACAAGTCGTTGTCCATTTAAGAACGTGTCGTGGTCGAGCGTCCGCTATGTACGCACATGACTAACAAACATGTTATTCATAAGTTTATTGAGTTTGACAAGCGTATGAATGTAGATTTAAACCTTTTGTACACTTGTCGAAGACAAAAAGTTTGAAGAGTAAACATATGTTTAGATTTTTACGCAGATCGGCCTTGTTCAGTTGTTCATATATCTCACATCATGTATGATAACACTTAGACCTGGGGTATTATGTAATAAAGAGCAAAAGGCGGATGCCGGAATGGAGAGGATGACAATCTGCGGCTCCCCACGATTTGCTCGACAACGAGCAGCAAGGTCGCCGTATGATTGTTGGTAATAATGGTACTTATGATGTACTGACGACATATGCCCCAATTTTAGTTGCACTTTTTACACAGAATTGCACAGAACATATAAAAAAAACTGAATACTTCACACAAACATTGTCGTTGTCCACAAGTGCTGGACTACATGTGCTCTCACCGACAAGTTCCTAAAGAGACACTAAACTGATTTAACAGACGTTGGTGAGAAGAAATGTTATTATTTAAACAATCATGTTACTAACATTGTAAAATCAATAAAATAACCTTTTTCTTCAGGCACGTATTATAACTGGCCTTAGTTTGTTATTAAGGAACCCACATGTTTTCCCATCAAGATTCATGGGGCGCTGTTTTCCAGGGGAATTCTGTTTTCCCTATTAAATCGTTTAGGTAATGGTCATTTGCGTTCCTAGCGATGCAGATCCGGCACTTGTTTGATATTGAGAGGCCAATTGTGTGCGCCCTGACTCCTGACAGGATGATAGTGGGCAACTCTAGAACGCGCTCGTCGTGACTATTTTTAGAACGTTGATTGCATCACCGAAACATTCCATTGAATTGTCAATTTCGTGAGTTTTTTGCGTCTAGTGCGTCCCGCTTCAGTCGTTGGGTATGTTTGGTATTATGTCTCATACCAAATTGTGCCGTGACTGAGTTACAAATTCTAATCGACTTTGTCAAGTTCAAACAGATCACTGTGAGGTAAACGTATTTTTAACACAAGGTTGTAACTATATACGTTCACCATGTCATATTAAATTCAGACGTTTCATAAACAGTAACAATTACCTTTTATGGAATGGCTTTAAAATTTCCAGTTTTGCAACAAATCTCAGCCGGTGCACCAAAATCTGAAACAAATAAATTCAATGTTAATAGCGTACTCTCACAATGAAACTGAACTTCAAGTATATACATATAAAAATGTCATGTAGTTCAATCGATAATATTTTCGTCCAATTCTCGTACAAGAACTTGTCCTTAATTTGTTCCGTAAATTAAAAACGTCTTTTGAACGCAACTGTGGTGCTTCATAAAACAGTAATATTGTGAACTATTCAGGATGTAGTAAGAATTTCTTGCGTACAATCATGAACACTAATAATGTATTCGATTACTGTGTTCTTCGGATCGTACGTAATAATATTAACGAGAATAATTATTATTGTATCGTTCCAAAAGTAGAGAATCTTTGCACTAAGAACTAGTTGCAGTAAAGTGGATGCAATTGATTTTTGTCGTTTTTGCAACAGATGCAATGTCAAGTTAAAGCAGCTGCCTGGATTAGTCATACCTAATTCTTAAGTAAGTAAGATTGTATGATTGTTATTGTATACGATATCGTGCACAGTAACGAGCATACTTTCATAAGTTTGATACGACTAGTTCTACTTAAACAGCTTGTCGATTTAAATAGGATCTTGCGCTCCGACACAAAAAGCTGCAAATCGTCGGAGGCCGTTCAAGTCTCTGGACCTCATGACTCCTACAGTACTTGGGACGTCCTACGTTACATTTCTTTCCCTTCGTTCCGTTCGAGCACCAATATGGAACTAAATGGTGACAACGTGTCAGTTCGCGGGCGTTTGAGCGATGTGTCCATGTCAAATATGTCCGCGATACTAATTTTGATTTTATACCTGTACGTAATAACTGTGTGTAAACTTAATTTTGCCGTTTACAAACAGTTAAGCATAAAAAATCTAATGTTCGTAGCCACAAAGCAGTCAATAAACGCGCGGTTAACCATAACAATGGAGTAGAAATAAAGAAATACAGTGAGCGGCGCTAGAATATATTTACATGTAATAATAATATCGATGAAGATAAATGAATGTGTAATTATCACATTCTGGAAAAATCCCAGATTATGCAACATGTCGTAAGAATGCGTGTTAAAGTGGATGCAACTGCGTTTTATAATGGGTTCGTTATGCGGTGTTGGGTCGGCCTTCGCCACGGCAACGGTCCTATTGTCTGCAACTGCTACAATGCACACTTGGAAACCAGATATCAGCGTCTTATGTCTCATATCTCCGTTTTAATAATAACAGTGTACACGGGAAGTGCTTGGATTATGCGAGTTCTGAAAACTATTTATCGATTGCACTTAGACGCAAAACCATTTTTGATTGATCTGCCCGGTAACCAGTAGATTCGCTTACATTCGACGCAGTAACATCAAGCTCTTCGTTAGTTAATGGGTCATGATCCGATCCAAATCTGTATCGACACAATTACAACAAGTGCATTTTTAATTATTTCCTTCCATGAATTTAATACAGTGTGACTGTAGTATTTAGTAAAACCATTTTTGTCTGGTTTGTATAGTAGTAACAATATATCAGACATGAAATCCGCATGTGTATGTGGTTTATAGTCCCATTTTGCAGATTGCTCAGTTAACCACAAGACAGCGCAAGGAAGGGATTTCCAATAACGTTAGGGGAAGCCGATGGACAGGCAATTGTCTTGACAGGGGTCAAATAACCAAAGAGGCAAGGGATTCTGAAAATGCGATCAAGCTTCGTATATATTATATATGCTTTATTTAATCGGTTTGATTATTATTCTCATTTTTGTATCTATTTGTTTGCAATTGTATCCACCGAAACTTTTAATAGGAAATCGTATGATATATTGAACTAACTGAATTAACTTATAGGTGTATTTATCTAGCAATAAGTAGTGACTATGACGTTACTCGAAAACATATTTTTTTTAGATTCATGTATGTTCCATATCTAAAAATGGAATGACGTTTTATATCAAATCCTTATCTAGCATTAAACCCGCCTATACAATTTGTGGCATATCTTTTGACGCGCGATATGGCCGTTCATGCAGACCGCCCCTACACTCCATTCTAAATTGCCTGGCAAAATCTCGCATCCCTTTGTGTAATAGAGTTATTATTACGGGCCACTGATTTGATGAGGATCCCTCAGAGGTATAATATTTATATTACGAAACCTTTTAACATCAAAAACGTGAAGGTACCGCGCTTTTTATAAATTTGTAGGGTACGTACTTACATACCTACTTACCTACCATAGTTTATATACATTAATATTATATTACATTAATTTATTTATGTACCCAATATTTACAAACAAACCTTATCTATATATAACACATTACATCTACACTAAGCTGTTCAATAAAATATAATATTTAAGTATTTATAATAACATGTCAACAACATACGTCATCAGCCGGTCGAGTGTATTGGACCCGCACTTCGACTACTACGTAGGCGATGACGCGGTTTACAAGTAGCAAGAGGCGCGCTCGGCCGTTCACCTTCGCACGACCTTAGTCGTTCCGTATCTACCGCGACGCGTGGAAGCTAATTGCTATTTTTGTCATATTTACTTCCGTAATCTTATAAACATTAATCGTTCTGTTTACTGTTGACTGTTGTGTACTGTGCTGTGTATTGTGTGTCGTTCTCCTTCTGAACTATTGTAATGTGTTACGTGTAGACTTACTGAAAGTGAATTATAACCGTGAGTACAACAGACAATTGTTATCATTAACTCACCCGAACTATTCACCCCTATCTACACCTATTAACCATACTGGTGACCCCGTTAAGAACACAAAACAATAATGAGTGATAGTGAGTCCACGCATACTGCATCATCGCAGCCAAAATCAAACGTAACGCACAGAGTTCGTCGAGCAAAGCGCGTTTCCATTGACTCGATACACGACATTTACCGGATGACAATAAAACTTCCACCATTTTGGCCAGAGGAGCCAGAGATCTGGTTCGCACAGATTGAGGCCCAGTTCGCGAACGCAGGAGTGACAAATGACGTCACAAAATTTAACTACGTCATCGGACATCTTGACCCTCACGTCTCCAAAGAGGTCAAGGATGTGATAATGTCCCCTCCAGCTGTCAACCGGTACGATAAGCTGAAGTCGGAATTGGTGAAACGTCTCTCAGCCTCCCAAGAGAAGAAGGTGAAACAACTCCTGATGCATGAGGAGTTGGGTGACCGGAAACCATCTCAGTTTCTTCGCCACCTTCAGGGTTTAGCAGGACCTAACGTACCTGAAGATTTCCTGCGCACCATCTGGACCAGCCGACTTCCCAGTAACATCCAACCACTTCTTGCATCGCAGCCGCATAGCACTGTTGAGGCATTAGCTGAACTGGCAGACCGAGTCCAAGACATCACCTCGCCTGCAATTCAGGTTGCTTCAACTTCAGCCTCAGGATACAGCATCAGTGAGATGGCATCAGAAATTGCTGAACTAAAGCGTGCCATGAAAGACCTGACCATGCAGCTACAAGATAGCCGCTCAAGAGGTCGTTCGCATAGCCGTAATCAGGGACGCAACTCCCACCACCGATCATCATCTCGTTCGCATTCGAGCTACCGCAACCACCCGCTGTGCTGGTACCACTCGAAATTTGGTGCCAAAGCCAATCGTTGCGTGAAGCCTTGCGATTACAAGGCGGAAAACTTCTCGGGCAGTCGATAATGGCGACTGATGATTGCCCTACCGCTACTGGTCGCCTGTTCGTCATAGATAGGAGGACAAAGACGCAGTTTCTGGTCGATACCGGAAGCGACCTCTGTGTCTACCCCCGATGTTTGCTTCGTGACCGTCGTGCTCAAACAAACTACCAGCTTGTGGCCGCAAATGGATCGCCCATATTGACGTATGGATTTATTGATTTGAGTCTGGACCTCGGCCTACGTAGAGACATTAAGTGGTGTTTTGTTGTTGCTGAGGTAACCAAACCTATAATCGGTGTAGATTTACTTTCTTTTTACTCGTTAATCGTTGACTGTCATAACCAACGATTAATTGACAGTAATACAAATGTATCAGCCTTAGCTTTAAATCATTCAGACCCATCTATATCTTCTATAAAGGTGACAACTGGTGATTCAAAGTACCACAAAATACTGGATGAATTCCCCGAAATCACTCGGCCAGCTGGTACATTACGCACTATACCGCACAACACCATACACCACATACGCACGACACCAGGCCCTCCAGTATCTTGTTCTTTTCGGCGTCTAGCACCGGATAAACTTAAAATTGCTCAACAGGAGTTCCAGTTGATGTTGGCCAACGGCACTGCCAGACCCTCGGAAAGCCCCTGGGCATCGCCGCTTCATCTTGCCCCAAAGAAGGATAATGGGTGGCGACCGTGTGGGGATTATCGCATGCTCAATGCACGTACTGTGCCTGACAGGTATCCGATTAGGCACATTCACGATTTTGCTAGCAACATTTCAGGTTGCCGAGTTTTCAGCACAATCGACCTCGTAAAAGCTTACAATCAGATACCTGTCAGCGCAGACGATATTCCGAAGACCGCAATCACCACACCGTTCGGTTTGTATGAGTTCCCGTTCATGACCTTCGGGCTTCGGAACGCAGGCCAAACATTTCAACGTTTCGTCGATGAAATGACCAGAGGGCTCGATTTTTGCTATCCATATTTGGATGACTTTTTATTATCGTCCCGCAGCGAAGCTGAGCACGAGGAACACCTGCGTATAATTTTCAACAGGATGAAAGACTTTGGCTTGTTAGTTAATACGTCCAAGTGTGTTTTCGGTGTTCCGGAGGTAACCTTCTTAGGCTATCACATTTCGGAGAAAGGCACCAAACCACTGGACTCTAAAGTTGAGGCCATCAACAATTTTCCTCAGCCTAAAGACGTTCGCCAGTTGCGAAGATTCTTGGGCATGGTGAATTTTTATAGGCGATTTTTATCCCACGCAGCTCAAATGCAAGCACCGCTACATAACTTATTAATTGGTAATGTTAAAGGTTCTCATCCTGTCTGTCTGACGGGAGAGACTTTAAAAGCTTTCGATGACTGCAAAGAAAGTCTAGCTAACGCTGCCTTATTAGCTCACCCCGATTGCATTGCCAAACTCGCATTGGTAACTGATGCGTCTGATACTGCAATCGGTGCGGTATTACAGCAGTTCAGCGACGATGGTTGGCAGCCGTTAGCTTTCTTTTCGCGAAAGCTCAGCCCTTCGCAAATAAAGTACTCTCCTTACGACAGGGAGTTACTCGCCATTTATGAGGCGATCAAATATTTCCGCCATATGGTTGAGGCGAGACATTTTATTATATACACTGACCACAAGCCGATCACTTTCGCTTTCCATGAAAGGAAAAGTAATTGTTCGCCTAGGCAGTTTCGTCACCTGGACTACATAGCTCAGTTCACTACCGATATAAGGCATATTGCCGGCAAAGACAATGTCGTGGCCGATACCTTATCTCGAGTGGATGAACTACAAGCACCAGTCAGCCTCGACATTCTAGCGGAATCGCAGACCTCAGATCCAGAGTTGAAGAAACTCACTCAGGAAGGATCGTCATTACAATTGGAAAAACTACAAATACCTGGGTACCGTACTTACTTGTACTGCGACGTCAGTACACCGTATCCCAGGCCATTTGTCTCCAAAATACTGCGGAAACAAGTGTTTGAAAGCTTGCATTCCCTTAGTCATCCAGGAGTATCAGCAACTGCCAAATTAATAGCAGAACGTTTCGTCTGGCCTGGTATCAGAAAAGACTGTCGGGAATGGGCACGAGCATGTCTCCCATGCCAGCGCGCTAAAGTAAGCCGCCATGTTTCCGCGCCTTTGGGATCATTCAACTTGCCGCACGCACGTTTTACACAGATCCACATTGACCTTGTAGGTCCATTGCCAATATCGCAAGGCTACAGATATTGTTTGACAGCAGTCGACAGATTTACTAGATGGCCTGAGGTTATGCCTATTGTCGACATTACTGCCGAAACAGTAGCCAAAGCGTTGTTATCTGGTTGGATAGCCCGATTTGGTTGTCCTGAAAACATTGTCACAGACAGAGGCCGTCAGTTCGAGTCGGCTCTGTTTGAACAGCTTTCCAAACTTGCTGGCTTTCAGCACAAACGGACAACGGCTTACCACCCAGCGTGCAATGGTTTAGTGGAACGTTTTCACAGACAGCTCAAGGCATCCATCATGTGCCATGCCAGCGAAAAGTGGACTGAGTCTCTGCCTTGGGTGCTGCTTGGCATAAGAAGTGCCTTTAAACAGGATCTCCAGGCGTCCTCCGCTGAATTACTGTATGGCGAACCTCTAAGACTGCCAGGAGAATTTTTCACTGCGAGTGATGGCAGTACGACCGACCTTACCGACTTCACTGCTCGTATTCGCTCATTTGCGCAGAAGCTACAACCTGCACCAGCCTCCCGGCATAGCAAAGGCAAAATATTCATTTTTAAAGATCTTGCTACCACTGATCACGTTTTCCTTCGCGAAGACGCATTACGTGGTTCCTTACAACCAGCTTATACGGGTCCACATAAAGTTTTAAGTAAGGGAGACAAAGTATTTAAACTTTTATTTAAAGGCAAAGAAGTCACGGTTTCAATAGACCGCCTTAAACCTGCCTACATATTGGCTGACAAAGTTGACTCGAACGATGAAATCCTGCCTGATAACATCACAAACTATCAGACTCGTTCTGGTCGTCATGTCAGATTTCCAGATTGTTATCGCCCTTGACGGTCTCTGGAGGGGGGTGATGTAGGGTACGTACTTACATACCTACTTACCTACCATAGTTTATATACATTAATATTATATTACATTAATTTATTTATGTACCCAATATTTACAAACAAACCTTATCTATATATAACACATTACATCTACACTAAGCTGTTCAATAAAATATAATATTTAAGTATTTATAATAACATGTCAACAACATACGTCATCAGCCGGTCGAGTGTATTGGACCCGCACTTCGACTACTACGTAGGCGATGACGCGGTTTACAAGTAGCAAGAGGCGCGCTCGGCCGTTCACCTTCGCACGACCTTAGTCGTTCCGTATCTACCGCGACGCGTGGAAGCTAATTGCTATTTTTGTCATATTTACTTCCGTAATCTTATAAACATTAATCGTTCTGTTTACTGTTGACTGTTGTGTACTGTGCTGTGTATTGTGTGTCGTTCTCCTTCTGAACTATTGTAATGTGTTACGTGTAGACTTACTGAAAGTGAATTATAACCGTGAGTACAACAGACAATTGTTATCATTAACTCACCCGAACTATTCACCCCTATCTACACCTATTAACCATAAATTGTATTATAAAAAACATCGACAGTTTATTTCCAATATATTTTTAATCTGTCGCCCGACATACCTTTAGTAATAAAGGGAAACATTGTATGGAAAAAGCGAAATAGTTACAATTTTAAAATGATTCCCTATAGCCTAAACTAAAAGTCAAGCTTAATATAAATAATAGCCTTATCAACTCGGCTGTCGTAGGAATTTCAGGGACTATACGTCGTTCCCGTAAGGTAGGGGTTGTGGAACTGCGTAGTTTCCTCTGTTGCCATAGCGACGCCCCGCACGTGGCCCGTCCTTTTTGCAACCTGCTTCAAATCAGCAGACTGAAACACGACCCACAAACTCATAGGTTATCATCCTGTTATGGTGGCCCGTTACATCGAAGATGTTCCATAAGAAGTAATCGCGTGTGAAATATCCTGCCATTAGACAATTTAAACCACTTCACGTAAATAAATCTCTGCAACGTTTATAACAGAGACTTGATTGTTCCTGCATATTACATTTAAATTGATAATCACACCTCCCCCATATGGTGCGTTCTATTGAGATATTTCATCTTTTTTTACTAAATGGTTTCTCTCACAGAGGTGTACAACTGCGGCACCCTAGTCTAATTGCATTTTATTTATTCAAGACTGTAGTACCCTCGAACGATCATGAAACCGACATAGGGGTTGCTGCCCTAGTTGCTCATTAGTTTATGTGACTGCGTAAAATTTAATAATTAAAGTAATGTTTTCATTAGCAACAACATCGTTAATAGCGGAATCATTTAAGTTCGCGTAATATTAGTAGATACATGCATTTTCATAGTCAATTAAATCGATAAGTATAGAACTTGCTCATTTGGGCTATAAATTTCCTTGATGTTCACAATTCTGCGAATTTTCCTACGAATTCTTCTTTTATCTCCGACGCTTTCGACTTTTAATTGCAAAGAAGCTTGCGATCCGGCATGATTTGCCGGACAAAGATTTCATTGGTACTTGGTTATCGAGTTTCCTCCTCGGATAATGCTCTATTAAACGGTTATAAAACAATTCTGTTTGAAATTCAAATTGGATTAGATTTTTAGATAATCCCAACTTATGGTTTGCCGCTTGCAACCGCCAACATCGATTTCTGTATTTTATTACCTTAATCTTTATCCATTAAAATATTCGTTCGGATTGCTTTCAAGGATTACTTACTATAAGGTATGTATACTATCTATGCGTTCCTTATTCTGAAGAGTATTTTACTTCTCTTCTCTTGTCTTATAATTAAATTAAATATGTACATATAAATAATATAATGTACTTACGTATTTACATAGCTATACTTTATCAACAAACCTTTTAAAACCGCCTAGTCTATTAGAACATTAGACAACCTTAGAATTTAAATTACTTCAAAGTATTATTAGTGCTGACACTAGACTATTAGGTCTGATACTAGACTATTAGGTCTGATACTAGACTATTAGGTCTGATACTAGACTATTAGGTCTGATACTAGACTATTAGGTCTGATACTAGACTATTAGGTCTGACACTAAACTATTAGGTCTGATACTAGACTATTAGGTCTGATACTAGACTATTAGGTCTGATACTAGACTATTAGGTCTGACACTAAACTATTAGGTCTGATACTAGACTATTAGGTCTGATACTAGACTATTAGGTCTGATACTAGACTATTAGGTCTGATACTAGACTATTAGGTCTGACACTAAACTATTAGGTCTGATACTAGACTATTAGGTCTGATACTAGACTATTAGGTCTGATACTAGACTATTGCCGATGTATGTTATGTAACAAATTGTTGCTGATGTCACGCTGGTTCAGTAATAAAAACTCCCCTTGTGTAATGCAATCGATACCGGGTACGTCCATTACATATTTATTGCGAATCGGGTCTTGGGTATGACGAAGAAAACGGGAGCGTTCTCCGTACTTCATTCAGCTGCTAGGTCTCCTTTAGATTTTATCATAATGCTAAACATAATTAAACCACTGTATCTATTCTTTGCTTGTTACGTACTTAAGGTTTTAGTATTGGCCTGACCTCAACTTTATTAAATCATTCTCTCTCACTCTACTCTCTCAGTCATGTCGTTAAGTATACATATTCGAATATTTATCAGGACCTTAAAGTTACAACTTTACTACTAAGTACTTACTACGTAAGTCTTTGAACTTACATAAATATTTCAAAAAATCCAGCTCGTGCCAAGAATGTATAATATCTGTGATTATATATCCATGCCAGTATAATCGCTTAGAGTTTAAATTGTCCGAATGAAATATTAAAACAGTGTGCAATAAATTAGATTTATACTTATTCTAAACGTGCGCTGGAAACAAATCGATAATCCTTTTCAAAGAAATATCCATCTAGGACTGTTCCGGTTATGTTAATATTAATACGCACGGCCTTGGCCATACTATGAATTTTAATGAACCATATCATTATTCTTTTGGATTCCATCATTTATGTATTAACCTCAACCATATAGGTATGTACACGATCTCAATAAGTCTAACATAGTTAGTCTGGTTTGTATTTGACAATTAAGCACAGCGCAAAGTTAATTATTTCTCTACGTAACTTACGTATCATACTCGATAGCTTTTAACTTTGCTTTTATATGGGCTGAGAGCTTTGGAACTTTGCATTAATTACTGCCGAGTAACTTCGCCTGCCGTACAAACTTTCCGCACAATAAACATTGTGCAGTATCTCTCTAATTAAGTACCTTGTCCTGAAGTTAGCGCACAAGGTCGTCCAGACCTTCATTGAATGATAGTTTCATGTTTTCAGAGACATTTCAGTTACACACACTAATAATCCGACTTAATCAAATACGTAATTTGAATCAGCAGTGCTATTCTGTAAGAACTCACTAGCAAACTCTGAAAACGGCGGTTGGTGCAGTGACTGATACAGTCGGCTGCTGCGCTCCGGGTCGTGGGTTCGATTCCCGCACGGAACAAATATTTGTATGATCTGCAGGTAGTTGTTCCGGGTCTGCGTGTATTGTATGTGGAATTCATGTCTGTAAACGCACCCACGACACAGGAGAAAACCTAGTGTGGGGAAATGTATAAAAAAAAGATATTAGAAAGAAAATTCTGAATCCGCAGTGAAAAGTAGTAAAAATAATACGTAACTAGTGATTTCACTGCGGATTCATATGTGAGTTTGCTAGTGAGCTCTTACAGAGTAGCACTGCAGATCTACTTTTTTTGTAGACTCGGAATGGATTTTTTTCAGCCCCAAATGATTGCAAATGGACCAAGTTTCCGCTCCCCCAGCAAAAACTTTTGCGCTTTGTAAACTCAGCGCGGGCAGTTTGTCGTTTGCATATGAAATGCTGTTAGTAGTCCGGTGTGGGGATTAAACCACACGCACCGTGTACTGCTTTTTTATACGTGATGGAGAGAAGAGTCATCACAAAGATACCATACCATCGTATATGAGCGTAACTTACTACGAATTACTCACAAATTCAATGCGTCAGTTAACAATCTGTTACTGAGTCATTGAGCCTTTCGTTCATTAAATGATCCGATATTTATTGGATTCAGATTACTCATTTAAATACTACTAAATATCATTTAAGGTACATTGCATATACGCTATAAAAGCAGTCAGTTTTAAGCTTAAATGTAATATCACAATTCACAACATAATGACTTATTGCATTTAAAGTCTTGAGTATAAGCGATAACGGCTGCAAGTTACAGGAGGTCGACGAACTAAGCGCGAAGTTGAGTCATCGGTCACCGTAGGATTTTGAATTCACCATTCGTTCGCAAAAATACGTCTCCAGTTGACGATGAGACGCTGTTTAGACCCTAATGAAACCGCTAACGTCTCTGTCACGTGAATGGTAAAATTCTCGATGCATATACGGCTTACACGCAAACGCTGCATAAGTACATATATAATACGTTTTTTTGGTGGTACATATCGTATTATTCCCCGGACACCCTCTGATATCTAACGAATAGAAGTCGTAATTAAAGTACTCGAATATAACTCTGTACTTGACGGGAATGGAACAAAGCGTGTGTATTGAATATTCATTAATGAACGCCATAATAACGGAAGGATTCGAGAGCCCTGCATTCCGTGGTGAGAGCCATTAACAATGCTGTGAGCTACGGACAGAATGGACCGGGAGGGTACGATAATTTACCGGAGTTTTACTGTAATAAATGAAGTGTAATGGGAGAAAGTGTCTAGCTCAACACACGCACAGAATTCAACGCTTCCATTTTTTGTTCCGTGTAAGTTGTTTTTTTTTAATACGTTATTCAAGAGACGCCTGTTACTAAGTCTAAAGTTTAAATGTAACGTACAATATTTCTATTTCCAGTCCTACAATAAATATTTTTGGAAATAAAGTGCTAGAATGATGTTAGAGAAAAAAATCAAATGAATTCTATATTCAGCTCATTATTCCCTTGGGCTCAAATAGGCTCTTCTGAGTATAGTTATGTCCTCTAATCCTAGCTAGCCTATCACTAGCTAAGATTTATCTAACACAGTAATTTTATTAATAAATCTTCACTCACATTTCCTTACTGTATAACCTTGACCCATATAGAGCATGAGGGCCACTAGGAGAAGCATGGCCTTCCTTCAGTTTCCAATGCGAGCATGCAGAAAATTCTTCCGAGCGAGAAAATACTTTAATTATTCCGACAGCACGATCGGTAGCTACGCTTTTTTATTTTCGACATGAATTAAGTCCTCTCGCGAACATTCATTTTCGGTTTTCGCTTTTATTTGTTATATTAGTAACATATTACATCAATGTATTACCATCAAACGACTTGATATTTTACATTTTGTTATATCTAGCAAGAACCTGGGCCGACCTAGGCCGATCAGTTAATCTCTGCAATAAACTTATTTAAATTTATTTTATTATAAATTATATTAATTTTAAATTGCATGTATAACTCATTGTTGATTGTGACATTAATCATTCTAAGCATTATAACGAATTTGAGCATTATGCAGGCACTAATGTAGTAATATATACACCGGCCTGTTGCCTGGCCGTATAATCCTGTCATGTTCACTAAAATGTTTTGTTGAGGGTGGCGTGGTGCTGGGTGGTTAAGTTCCTTGCATTATGGTTGAGCTGAGTTATGTTGATGCATGCGTTATGCCCATGAACGGGTGCCCTTTGTCGAAACTGGTCAGATTTTAACTATTATGGCAATCTTATTGTAAGGCATAAGGAATAAGGCATGCTCACATACATTTTCACGATTCTGTTGTAATATATTTAAGAAGAATATCCTTTGGGATTTCTTGCCGGTCCTTTTCCAGAGGACCAACGGCTTGGAACCGTAGAACTATTCGTAAGTCTGTAAATGGTTTAGTTGAATAAAAAAATGGCTGTGACACATTGAATTGTTCTCAATGACCCATTTATGAAATAAATAGTTAGAATAATAATTATTATTTATCAGTTATCCTCGACACGGCACGCATTGTGAGGAAGTTCCTTTCTCTGGAACCCTAACCACCGGCAGCTTGGACCCTGTGCCCGATGCCGGTTGGTCACTATGTTTTATTATATGTTTTATTATAATGTGTAATAATCGCGAAAACCTAAGACAACACTATGTTTTATATTTTTAAATGTGCATAATCTGTTTTTTATATCATATTTAAAAATGTAATGTATATGTATAAAAAGGCAATAAATGGAATAATTATAAGAAGCGTTAAACAAGATTAACGGTTATTCGGTCTTGTACTGACATATTACTCCTTATACGCAAATGAACAACTTCAAATGTCTTGATTCGGGCGTGGAGTCCACTGCCGAGATACTAAACGTGACGATGTTTTTTGCCTTTAATAACATTAATTTGAAGCGTGACGTGTAAACGATTACGAGACAAGGCCGTCGATTAATTTCTGCGGTAATTTCAAACATGTGACACACGAACATAACATGTTTGTTATTACAGGGGGCGGATGTATATTTGAATATTTGTTTGCCCCATTATCCTAAAACAATGTTTTTCGTTTGTAGATATATGTATATTGAACTTATTGCCTGCAATAGCAATCTTCTGTGGGCATTTCGCGTCTTATTTTCCTCCGAAATATGTATGCCAGGAATTCCCCGCAATTCAATTTCACTGATGCCACATCTGATCATATGTCTTGACATATTTCACGTCGAGCGCAACATTAGGTACTCTTGAAGCAAGTGTAGTAATGAGAGATGGATAATCAGTGGACCATGTACTAACGGGAGTCACACTTCAAGTGCAACGGTCATTTGATATATTGAAACAAAATATCTTTAATCTCGCAGTATTAAATTTATTAAGAGTTGTAAAATGCATACATGTACGGACAGACATGTAGTGAAAATTATATATGCAAACTACAAAAATTGTACAAATGTTAAAGAGAAACACAAAGGTTTGACGTAATAATAACGAGCTTTATTATTACTAACCGAAGCAATAAAATTGTGTACTTTATTGCTACAGACGGTGGACTGCGTGCGATCAGGCTCTCGGAACTTCAAGTGGAGTGATTTTACGATGAAAGCTTAAATAAATAAATCATTTCACCTACCAAGGGTTTCATAACAACTGTGATTGATAGCATCGTCGGCAGTACGAACATTAATAAATTAAATATGTCTGCATATGCTAAAGTTATATTTAACTGTTTTTATATCAAAAATAGATTCGAATGATTTAGACGATTCATTGTAAACAAACATTCCTTCTTATTCTTTGTTTTCAAACAAAGAACAAAGTTTACCGTAGGCTAGAGCACTCTCTAGTGAAGTTGCGTGTGGTAGCTTTAACTACAAGTCGAGTCAAGTGCTTGTTCAACATGTCTCCTGTGAAGATGTCGCACTCGCAACGCCTGCCACTTGTGTTTAGACTCCTGCATGTCCATACTTACCCGTACACGTAGGTACTCATAGTCCAAATCGTATTGAATTCGTTATTATATTATTAGCTTTAGGCTCTTAAGAATTGTTTGGATCGATTCGTCAAGTGCTTGAGTGCTTGCTCCTCTGAGTAGGCTTAACTTCTTAAGGAATATAAACAATTACTTATAAGTGAGAGCTTTTGTTGAGGAACTAATTTATTTTTTAATGTTTATTTACTTTGACTGGTGCGAGGTCTCTTATTGCAAAAGCCTGGCTAGGTTGGTACCATCGCAGTGCCAGTTATTCTTGTGCTAAACAGTAGTGTTAACTTAAGACATTACTGTGTTTGAAATTAGAAAGTTTTGCATAAATTTTAAACTGATAAAGAGTTACCCAGTTACCCCCCAGTTCCCGAGTGCTATTGCAGTACCACCGCGGTGCCAGATGTTCTCCGCCAAGCAGTATCTAGTTATCTACCGAGTGTATAAATATGACAGATTACTGTGTTACGGTTTGAAGGGCAGCGTAGCTAGTAAAATTACAAGGCATAAGAGACTAAATAACTAATGTCATGAAGTGACAAGCGCAGTGTGGTGCCACGCAACCAACCTACAACCAACACTATTGTAATGCTACCCAGGAGTGGACTACTCCTGGGTAGCATTACAATAGTGTTATAGTCAGGCGTGACGTTTACCGCTAGTCAAATGACTTGCTCACCTCTTCGCCGGGTTGTATAAAAACATACATATTTATAACTAAAATAAATAACATTAACATTTACTTCAGCCCTTGATCGATATTCTAATGCAGAATCGGCAAATTAAGTCAATAAGACACCACGTAAAATGTGATATATTTATGGTGTTATGAATATACTTGCCATGTGTTCGATGCATGAATTGCTGACCTACGCTAAATAAGGAACTCCTGTGCACAATTTCATGCTTCTAAACCCACCGGCTTAATCTGTGCGTTGTTTGTCAGTCAGTGTCAGAATTTTATTAAGTAGAAGATGTTCTCTTTCATAAATTAGACTAGAATATTTCAATTGAATTACTAACTAATTATCTACCAAGTTATCGTAAAATACGTAGGACGTGCGTGTGTTTCGAGTTCGTGACCAGCGAGTATGATAAACAATTTCTTCGACAGTCTCGGCACGTTCACTGCGAACTACATACTTCTTATTATTTAATTCTCCATTGTATAATGGCTTACTTATGTTTCATTACTTGAAGAGAATATATTTCTCTCCGCACTTGAAAATGTCTACAACAAACTAAGGAACTCTCATCAGTACCACCATCCCATCACACAATCGTTGTTGGTCGTGACGCTGTGAATTCAAAATCATGTACCGTTATAATTTTGTGTCCGCTGTCTGTAGGCTGTCGTGAATACAAGAAAGCTTGGCTAAAAACTTCGAGCACTTTTGCGAAATTAATCTGCTCGCTTTTTACATTGGCTACGCGGAATGACTTGAGGTTTTGTCATGTTTTTAAAATGTTTCACATTCGGGTTTTAGCCATTCCAGCACTATGTAAAAGAAAGATTCCATTTGTCATTGTTGTCTAGGCGCTTTTTTTTCTATTTCCCATAAATGTCATTCTATTACAATTTGTTCCCGGGAGACGGTTGTGGTGCAGCGGCGCAGGTAACGGAAGACTTCGGTTCTCGGTTCACAATTAGTGCCTTGTCCCGTTACCGACGCATTGTCCGCTATAATACTCCACCGGTTATATTCCTTTGTGCATTCTTTATGGAAAATTTCAGATTGTTTGTTTTGCGTTTATTATTTTACTAGCAAACTGCCTATTGTTAAGGTTATAATGTTAACGATACGTATCATTTCACGAATCTGGGTACTTCATTGTTTTCCGCAATAACGTCGACGCTTGAAATGACTAGGTAATATTTGGAAAATTAAAAGAAAATTGGTGTATATAATGAATAATGAGAAACAAATCTGTACCTTTATACATATATTGTTAAATGAAATGAAATAAATGATGTATTTTTATACAAGGTGCTTCCGAAACACGCACATTAGATTGTTTATCTACCCATTAGCACTAATCTCGCCATCTGAATGGGCGCCGAAATGTACTTAGGTATGTATTCGTGCGATTTACAGTGTTATCTTATTTTTCTATTGCTATTTTAACTTATCATTAACGGCTGAATTGCATCCTTTGTTTGAATATTGTATTGAACGCAATGCTCAACCGTTAGCAAACGGTTCGCCCTCGAAAAGGGACCTGCCGCCGGAAATGTATCACTATGAAATGCAACTGCTTCCTGAATTCTAATTAAGCTAATTAATTAGGTATAAATTAGAAAGTTATATAATGAGGCCACTATTACATTTAAATTTATGTTATCATCAGACTTTCGTATTTTGTATACAATAACCAATAACATTATCTCGAGTCCAACAAAAAGGTCGTAACCTTTAATCAGCCTTCATAGAAAACCAAGGACACCAGCGGCTCGCCCGGGCGGGGCCATCCTTTCAACCTTGGTCCAGAAATGTGCGTCATGTCCTTGAGCATCATTGGAAATTCATTACCGTTGCGATATCTTTGGACAAGTCTAACACAAGGTTGGTCACTAAACAAACTAAAAAGAAGTTACTATATCTTTGTATTTATGAGATTTCGTAATAATCTCGCATTAAACGTGTAGAACCATGTTTTAATATCTTCTTTTATGTTTTCGCATAGCTTTGAAAATCTTATATTCGTAACATCAAACAACCTTACAAATTGTCGGTGCCGCTACCAACACTCACTGTATTCTGCCATAACATTGTGTTGACACGAAAATGTTTATGAATGAGCTGAGTATCCACGTCGATCGACAAACACATATCTGCATCTGCTTCATTTGTCTTCATGTATTAAAATTTATTATTCCATTACACGCACATTTTTATGTTCAATATTTCTGAAACATATTTCAAATACTAGTTGTTTTTTTCTAATTATGGTTGATGACGTGTTTGATTCTCACAGATTTCATGTAGAAAGTAATTCGTAATGGATCTTCTGATCTATTGTAAATCCCAGATATTGGCTAGAAATTACCGTGTTGCTATAGTCTATATTTTTTAGTTTCCAGTCAATAAATAAATTGAGTCGCATGATCCATCACTATTCGAACACAGAACACGAAACAATAGTTCGGGATATGAAAACACCAAAATTGTTTTGAGATGATTTACTTTTCTACTTGAATCAGAGCAAAACGTGCCTACGTCAAATGTAGGGGAAGTTGTACAAAAGTGTATTTCATCAATGTCAAGGACATTATATAGCATTAGTGGTATGCCGAGGAAATGGGATTATATTTGGGCGGATATTAAATTATAGCCGGTGAGAGCCGGATTACGTGGTGCGGGTTCTATTGTGTTCGAGACTTTACTAACCAATTATCAATCACGAGGAATAAATCACGGTATCACTAAAAAGGATAGGTTGAAGTGGCTATAAATTATTCTACAGGCACTCTAACGCCTTTTAGAGAGTGAACACCTATTAACATTTCCTTTAGATGTAATAACACGACAATAAAAGTCCTATAACTTTTGTTTGTAACTATGCATAGACTTAACACGTGGTTGCGCACGCGCCGGAAGCTCACGATAGTCGATACTTGCGTGACATTGTTTTACCGCCGACACCTGTCACCTCCGATCATGCAAAGAATTTCAATTAGATGCTTCCGAAATATTTAATTAGTCTAGATGAAATGTTATACGTGTATAAGTACAGTCGCTTTATGAATCTATATAGGAGTAGCAATAATTAACCGTAGGTAGGGATATTCAAGTAAGTTAAAGTGATTCTATTCAAATTCCCTGAACATGACTTTAATACTGTACCTTCGTAAACATTAAACAAACTATGCCTAATAATGCCTAAATATTTTACAAATCTAACATTCATAATACATTCTAATAAGTAAAGCCACTAAGAAGCGTCTGCGCATGTCTGTTCATTTAATTTCCTCGCGGTGACCGCGATGACCGCTTGTTGGTTCAATGTAAGTAATTAATTTTACCGAGCTTCGTTAATGCGGTCGGGACAACTTAATAACACCTCTCTTCGCGTTGGTAATAGCAACGAGCACGTTTGCAGTTCACTAAAACACATTATACATTCCGAAATTGCATTGTTACACACATTTCCACAATACAGCTGAATATTTCGCAGTGATGTGTTGCATACGTGTAATTCATTGTTTTCAGCAAAAATGTGATGTGATGCTATTCACTTCTTTTACGTAATTATTATACTGATTAGAAATAGAGATCCAATATCAAATGTATACTTTTCTGTTAAGCATACATTATATATAATTATTGGCCGTCATTTCTTTGAGCTAAGACCTCGAGACACATTTTAGCAACGGTATCTGATGAGTTAAACCGTATAAGTTGTACGGAAAGGCAACATTAAAAGTAATTAAGCTTTACACTGAGCACAAAATTGCGTATTGAAGAAAATAGAATCATGCTCTACTTGATATCACGCTGTCGAGTAACGTACATATAATACAGACGTGGTAAATATTTAACTTAGTCAAGGTTAGTGGCTAAACACGTCTCGGCTACCGGAGCCTGGTACGCACGGAGTTCGCTCACAAATCTCGCCAATCGATTGTTCCAATGGCCATGAACTCGTACCTCCTCTCGCAACACGCTGGGGTTTCACAGAAAGCAGCCCGAAAAAGTAAAATAACATCACGTTCCTACATGCGATTCAAAAACAACTCGCACTTTTATACGCATTTGATATTAAAACTTCTCTAACTGGTGTAACGTATTAACAAGTTCTGTTATTAATTGAAGCTCGGAACATTATCACTATTCATGAAGTAGAAACTCAGAGTGGCTGCCGTACCAGAAAACTGTCGCCACCGTCTGGCGCCTGAGGAAAAAGTTGCACGCTTGCAGAATGGGGTCTACATTGCGTTTCACGTTGCGTCACATATGTTGGCAGCAGACGCATCTCAACTACTTTTTACGGTGCTGGGAAACTGTCTTAATCAACTTTCAACGTACTAAGAAGGCAAGCAAAGAAATCTATCAAATATCGCATCCATAGCCGATATTTTTCATCTTCCTTAGCCGCCTCATTAATCATATGCTTATGTTAGAAGTTATAAAACCAAACACGCATTGTGCAGTGTTATCGGAGAAAATACAATTGGCCTCGTTGTGCGACCCAGTTATTTCTTCCAGCAAATATTGGAAGAATGTGCTTTAAAAAGAAAAAGAGCAGCTGCATCTCGCTCCCCTCACTCTGATCATTGTTCGGCCAAAGGGTCGTCCGAAATGGGGAGCAATGCCCGCGTTACAAAAAACCATAATAAAAGAACGCATCCAGGTACCCACGCAGGGCTCTGTAAACCTCATCCTATCGAGCAGATCATTTACTTAAGAAAACATACGTGATTTGATGTTGCATATATGGGACCTATGGGACGATTACCTTTTTCAATGAAATTGCACTAACGTGCCCAATATTCTTTGCTTATGATTTGTCATGTCTCAGCTGTCGTTTCAGCGTATTTGTATTATTTTACATGCGATGTCTCACAGCAATCAAACTCATGTAAACCTACACTTTGATATACAATTTAATATATGTGTTATACATATATGATGTTTCGTAAGACCTATATCGTTGGTGAAAGCATGCGGGCATGCAGTAACAGCTAACAAGTCGCAATGTACAATGTTTTTGCTATGCGGACTTTTCGGTTATGATGGTGACGAACCGCGCACCTGTTTATCTGTTAATTGAAATTCATTGATTCATATAGACTGAAGCTATGACCAATATCGAATTACATTGCTAATTAATATTTACTAAGCGATCACTGGTGCTAATTACGCACATTAATGATTAAATAATTAGAGCATTGGCGTTACCATATTCATAATTATCTACATTAATAGTTTTAATTCATTATTCGGTTATGTATCAGTATACAGACATATCCGAGTGGTGTCCGAATTAAGAATATAGCACCACTCCATCTCCTCCCGCGGATGTCGTAAAAGGCGATTAAGGGATTCTAATCCAGAGGGATGGGCAGCAACGTCCCTTCTGTGTAACAGTAGCCATACTGAGCTCCCCAACCCGCCTGCCAAGCGTGGTGAGTACCGGCAAATTGCCCCTAAAATGGAACCCCCCCCCATTTGTGGAAATGTATCGTGGAGGATTTGTTCAGCAGTAGACGTCGTTTGGCTCGCCTTTGTCCA
Organism: Diloba caeruleocephala; assembly: GCA_947459985.1. Lineage (NCBI taxonomy): Eukaryota > Metazoa > Arthropoda > Insecta > Lepidoptera > Noctuidae > Diloba > Diloba caeruleocephala. Next base: position 22,969,591 of record OX381606.1, on the reverse strand, counting down.
GCCGTGGGCGTCCTTTAATTGTTAAGATAAACATGTATCCGTTCGCTAATACAGTCTTTTGTATTTTTTCATCATTTTCTAGCTCTCCCATAGGTTGATCGCCCGTTGTACGACTTCTTTTATTTTCCTAGTACTTGTTATTCTAATGGTGTGCAATGAAGTATATTATATTCCATGTATAGTGAGTAGACTGAATCCCTTAACAGATAGCTCCCCTTGATATTCGTCCGTCTGCTATTGGATGTACATTAAACGATTAGTAAGTAGTTAGTGCATTCCTCACACAAAGGGAGACCCTTTATAGGGGAGATATTCTGGGTTCCAATTCACGCAAGTATATTAGGTTTCTGTTTATGCGCCAATACGTATAGAATAAGAACTTATACAGAAAATACGTGCTCTTATAAACTAAACAACCTCGGTCCTACTCCATGGCACTGAACACCCACGCTCCTTTGTGATGTGAATCATTTAATAAGCTAGCTTCACCATTTACGGCGACAAATAAATCACGATTAAGGTACTTCGACCTGTTAACAAGTCATAATAGGTTATTATAGTTGGCTGTGACATAAGTGGTAATGAAAACTTGCGTAATATGTTTACATATTAGTTTTTCTTCGGTTTCGTGTGTGTTAGTTGATTCGTCTATATCTTACACGGTCACGGAAGGTCATCATCGGAGTTGTTCCGTCAAGATCAGGGCCACGCGGTCACCGGCCGAGTGTGCTCCACGCCTCACTGATCGGTTTGTTCATGTCAACAGTTTTTTATACTGTCCCGTGGTCGTTCCCGTCGATGATGTCATCTTCTTATCTTAGAATACTTACTCGTTCGTCGCGCTTTGATGGTTCCATAATATTACAATTGCAAATTTCCAACAAATACATTTCTTATTTTGTTATCGCAGTCAAAAATACATTACCATTAAATTTGTTCACTAAAACGTGGGCATTATTTTGAAATAAGTTATCGTTAGTTGTTATGTATGAATTCATAAGTTAGACTGAAGTGGTTGTATACAACTCTGTTGATTATTAAGTAACTGTAACACCCTTTCAGGATATAGCACCACTTAAAATGATCGCCCTATAATTTTCCGTATCAAAAAAGCACGTAACGCCTTTACGTAGTTACGAAGAGAAAGGGTCGGGTTTTCTGTAGCGTAGGACGGTACGTGGAGTCTCCGGTTATTTAAGAGACTTAGGAAATTTAATAAGCTCAAGTATATTTGTTGTAGCAGACTTGTGAGTCGAATCGCGGGGGAGGCGCCGCGCGGGCGCGTATCGATCGGGCAGCTACCGCGCGGCCTGCATACGAATACCAGAATCGCCCTCCGTTCAGCCCCTTATCTACCACTACCACCTACTAGACCCCGAGCCCTTCGTTAGTGTCGTGACCTCGTTGATTGTTATGTCAACCCTACACTGACTGGACAAGACTTATCTAGCTGTTAAAATTTACATAATTACATTAGAAAGCGTGAAAGCTGAGATAAAAGCCTTAGTGTGGGACACCACTTTTATAAAATAAAAAAAACAAAAAGTATCCATTTCCAAACCCGAGAACTTTCTTTTTAATTGATGGGGCATGGTGCTGCCTCTTAGATTTCTCCTGTGCCATGGGTATAGTTTACAGACGTAAATACCAAATGCACAAACATCCGAACGACTCTACCTGTGGGCCATACGAATGAATATAAATATGTACCGTGCGGGAATCGAACCTGCGACCCTTAGCGCAAATAGCCTGTTGGCAGATTTAAGGTTTCTTCTTGTTCAAGTTTTATTTGCCGTGCCGATAAAACATGAACAAGAAGAAACCTTAAATCTGCGGAGCATGTCTATTGTGTCACAAAGTTTGACACTGATGTTTCGGTGCTATAACACAAAGCTTTCTCAGTTAATCCTCAGCGCAATAGGTGTGACCTCGTTTCGTACGACGAACAATAATTGCCTACCCTTAACGATGAGGTCACAGATACAACGAGATATAAATAAATGATAGCAATACTAAGATAAAACATGATAATCTATTCGGATAACGTTGTCTAACTGTTTATAAACACCGTGATCCATTTTTAGTTTGTAGATGTTTAAAGGCATAAGCAGCCTAGTCTATTGAAACAAAAAATATCTCTGGTAGGTTAAAACTATAAAAAACCTTATCCGTTATATTCCCCAAAGAAATAATCAGATTCAAAGTAACAGATAATTTCGAATACAAAGTGTAGTTAATTAGTAAAGGTTATCTTACGTTGCCAAAATATTTATATTCGCCGTTCGTCTGGGCTATTCAGATCACTATGTTTAGGGGGTGGGTTCCAAAATTGAAGCAATTTTCCAGCCGAAAACTCGCCTACTTATTTCGTCGCAAAATGTCTCTGTGACGCCTTCACGCCTGTACCCTAAGTAGGGCAGCCAAAAGGTAGGGACCATGAATTTATGCTCGTAAATTTCATAACAGGGGTTCGAATCCAGAATATTACTTTGCAATTAATATATACCTATCATGAGCAAATTTCGAACTTACGTAGTAACTTACGAGGCTGCTTATTTTACCTACAGTGCTACTACTTTTACTATTATATTTCGGTGGTAGGTCAGTTATTGCAAGAGTCCGGCTATGTAGGTCCTATAGAGATCAGAGGGCAAACTCTCGTAATTAATTTATGACAGAAAAAATTGTATTTTGCTCCCCTTAAAGTTTTAGTCGGATTTCAGTATGATATCAATCTGGTCTCTTTTCGATGTAAATTTTGACGTTTTAGTAGCTGTGACAGTTCAAAATGTTAGCGGAATACCGTTTTGGCTCTCGATCCATTTTCGATCTCATCACAGCGTAAGTTCACGTTCACGCTACGACGTTGTTAGTTTAGGAGAATACCATTGGTGACATTTACGACATTGAGACTAGATTGGAACTATATTTTGAACATTTTTAAACTACGAGAATTGGCCCTCAGGCTGGTTATCTCTATTAAAAGAGGTTCTAGATACCAGCTGGTTAACCGGAATAATACGTAATTTACTTTTAATTTGAAAATGGTTCGTCTGTCAGTTTGACATACGCAATAATGTCGGGAAACTTTTCAATTGTTTTTTAGGTTTTTTTAATTTTTGTGAAATATTTTATGTTTATGTAAGGATTAGTTAATCTAAACACCGAAAACGTTGTCTTATACTTGGCGAAATTGTGGAAGATACTCTACAGAAGCCATAATCTAAGAGTGGAAGAAGAACTTTTCAATTGGATCCTGTACTCTTAGCTTGTAAAGACGTATCCTTGATTGCTTAAATACAGAGTTCAACAGAAAGTATTGCATATCGCATTTAAACAGCTGAAGAGTTACCCAGTTACCCCCCAGATCCCCATTGCAGTGCCAGATCTTCGCCGCCAAGCAGTATCTACCTAGAATATTTCAACATGAAAGATTACAGTGTTCCGGTTTGAAGGCAATGTAGCTAGAAAAATGACTGGGTATAAGAGACTAAATAACTTCGTCTCGAGGTGACGAGCGCAGTGTGATGCCACGCAGGACTGGTCCTGGGTAGCATTACAATTGTTATCGGCAGTCGTACGCTTACCACCAGGCGAATGACACGATTGTCCTGTCACTCGGGTAATATAAAAAAAATCCGAGAAGTGCGAGGTGAACTCGCGCGGAGAGAGTCCCGAAATTGCTGAATATATTATTGTCTGTTCTTGAATTCTGTCTTGTACCAATAATTTATCCCAAGAACAAACTTAACATCGGAGTTGAAAAACATGTTTTCCTATACATTCCAACCGCAAACGTAAGTTTGTAGGTACGCACAATATTGTAAGATTTAGCAATTTTATTTGAAGACCATAGACTTCTCATAGGTTTTGCCTGTAATCAATACCCATATTTTTTTCAGAATGTTAGACTCTGTAGTTTCGGCGATAAGGGGGGGATGGTAAATTTTCGTCTATTTTCTTTAATAACTTTAAAACGATATATTTTAAAATGATAAAATAAATATATTTGGGAACCTCATAACAAGCCCTTCCATTACATATGTTCAACTTAATCGGTCCAGTAGATTCGAAGCAACTTGGCTGTGGCAGCCGGACAGACAGACATACGAGGGATCCTATAAGGGTTCCGCCGTTGTTTCTTTCAGACGTTCGGTACCCTAAAAACATTTCTGAACATATTTCTGATGATGATTAGCAATTGAAGACATCAGTTGATAAAGGCACTATGTAACATTTTCATAAAATCGTAATTTATTTACCAGATAAAGGTACTATGTGGTGTAGAAACATGTGATCATTATATTTTAACGTTAAAATTATTCTACCTAAAATACTAAATTTAAAAAGCCATAAGTATGTTCAATAAAAGTTTGATTTAACATAAAGCTGCTACGTTCATTTTATTATCTCAGAAAAAAGTTCCTTGTAACTTAATGCGTTTATCACCGGATCAATTATAGTTTTGTAATGATAAATAATTTTGCTTACAGTTAATTCTCGTGAAGGCTTGTTTTCTATCGAATTAATGATCTAATGTGAACACCTAAACCGGCTTTTTATTAGTGCATCAAACTCTCCTTCAGTATAGACAGACTATACGGTATCGATGCATAATTAGTAAGTAGCAAGTTGATCGAGCCAACGGAAATTGCCAACTAAAAGCGGAGGCGACCCGATGAAGGCAATTTAGCGAGTCTTCTGCCGGAGCCTCATCTTATGAACAATCGTCTTAAAATAAGCGCTGCTTAGGAACTAGGAATATTTATGAATATATTTTTACTGGTCTCTTATTACAAGAGTCTGGTTAGGCAGCACTGCAGTGCCAGTTAATCTCCTGCCAAGCAGTTTTAAACATAAGACGTTACTATATTGCGGTTTAAAGGGTACTGTAGCTAGTGAAAGTACAAGGGATAAGAGACTAAGGGTGAGATTCAGAAACGAGTCTAAGCGTGAACTTACGCTTCCATATGTCAAAATGCACTACTTACGCCCCTAATTTTGACAGATGGAAGCGTAAGTTCACACTTAGACTCGTTTCTGAATCTCACCCTAAATAACTCATGTCTCGAGGTGACGACAGTGTGGGGCCACGCAGGACTAGTTCTGGGTAGCATTGCAATTACTATGGGCATGCGTGACGCTTACCATCAGGTGAATGACTAGCCGAATCTCCACGGGCAGTATAAAAAAGAAGAAGAACAAAGAAGTAAGTAAATCTAAGAGTAATATTTCGACATTTCGACAGACTTTTGAAATAAAACTATTTCGTTAAGTAAAATATAACTGCGACGGTTACAGCCCAACAGAAATTAGAGTTTATTTTAGTGTGTGGACAGTGTTCCGATGACGTCGTTCGAATGGACTCGCAGATCGATATGACGACGCCAATTGGTCGGTGTCGCGACTTGCGACAACAGAGGGTTCAACAATCGGAACATTTGAAACTGTTGCTATGTTTACCATTGTCTGCAACACATGGCCATACAAGATTTGACTGTGAATGAAATCTACCAAACGATCTGTAAGCTCTATGATCACGAATATGTACACTGACAAAAAACCTAATCAATAGATAGCTGTATACATTCATCCCAAAAGGTTAGTAAGGTTTTTCTGTGAAATCTGTTAGCCGGGTTTCGACACAATGTGAATTCCAACAATGGTGTCGGCACATCGTTTGTATTGACAGTATACTCGTGGAACCGCAGCTGCAATTTTCGTTATGGAATAACAACAGTAATGTTACAATACACCTTCAGTGTCCTCTGCCCCTAGCAGATGTTTGCACGATTCTGCAAACCGATAACAATCGCGTCTTATTAACGCAATGATGTTATCAAAAAGACCATTGCCATTTGATCAACGTAACAGTACGTTTACTGTCGAAATTAATCATCAATCTAATCCAAAATCTTTATTATATTTATATTTGGAATTGAGGTTTCGTCTGTTTTTATTAATAAGTTCAAAATCTCCAATCTAAAGAGTTTCGATTAGATTTATTATTAATTTCAGCCGTAAGACAAAAGTATATCAAAATATTACAGTTGAATTTATGTTAATTTGTATGTTGATGACACTTTGTAGATAAATGTATGTTCAAATATGACTACCTATAGTTTGGTTTAAAATTACATTTTGAAGGATACCGATAAAAAAAATCGTCTACTAACTCCTATAGTAATATTTTATCTCAAAGAAGGATGTTTTTAAATTTATCTGCTCTGCCTTTCCCCCCCCAAAAATATTTTATGATGTAGGTACTCGTACATATTTTGGACATTACGATTGCATAAGTCGTGTATCCGAGTGAACCGGTTTATAAGAAACGTGTCAGGAGATACTCTTCTAAGTGTTCACGTTCCAGAGAATGCTTAGAGCTTGAGACCTCAAAGGAAGCATAAATAAAAAAAACCTTTCTTTAAATCGGTAATGGAAATATATAAATTGGGCTAAGTAATCCAACAGAACAGAGAAACGAAATGTAATCAGATTCTATCAGATGAGTTCATACCTTTTGTATCACACAATACACAGTCACTTAATGAAACACCACAGTAATTTAGGCAAGTAGACATTTTATTTTATGTCCAATTTAATTGTATCGACTCTTGTCTTACCTGTCTGTAAGATACAAATCGGCGTTCAATATAACCTGGACGAGCAGCGAAGCCTCTAAGAAAACTCACAAAATTCGCGGATTCTCATACACAGCACTGTAACTATTAATCAATCACTTCGCAGGTTACTATTTGGATAGGTGTATCCACAGTAATTTTGGCGTTGTCAATTAGCAAAATAATGCTTCGGTTAGGTGTAGCACGGTAGTAGTACAGAACGTAGCAATAGGGCACACCGCCGCACTGCGGAGTCTCGGGTTGACTGGCGGGCGGAGGCCGGCCGGAGAGACCATGCTCGAATGACGCTCGCGACGCCCCGCGACCGCACCGCGCCGTCCGCGCGCTGCTGCATGGGCCGCCGGGCATAAACGCTCTAATCTACTAATATCCGATTTGACCGTGGATTTGACTAATTGTCCTTCAAATGCATTTCCATTTGCAGCAATTTTGATACGTGCAAAAGTGTCAGTCAATAGGTGGGAACGTGTTTCGTGTTGCTGAAGAACTTGAAATTTCTTATTTTACTGTTGTTCTTTCACAAAAATCACGACCGTCAAAATCTAAAATTATGGGACAATTAGTCAGGACCTTAGGAAATACACTATATATTTTACCATAACACTCTACAACAAGATCTAGGACAAAGAAAATAAAGGGTCACACTGGAATCGTCATATTCATCATTTAAGTTCCTTACATAACTCCGTCCTCACTTAAGTGCCCTCGGCAAGGTATTCTTCAAATTACTAGAATTGGGTTTTCACACAAAACCTAATTTACATAATATAATGCTCTCATCTCATTTGTTTTTTTGTATAAAATAACGAACTTTGGCCAGCTTATAAAAACGAAGGTGGTTCATTGGCGCCACTGCAAGGAAACTTAAAATCTTTTTAGTATGCTATTATTAAATTTGACAAGTGGGCGGTGATTTCCGGTAACTGTCATTACTTTTTTCACGAATGTAATACGTTACTTACATACAAATTAAATACATGTTGCAAGTACAGTTTTACACACTTCTTACCTTTTTTTACTGAAACGGTATTTATTATAAAAGGTACGCATGTTCTAGGTCCTACCTACCTACGTATGTCTATCTCATTAATTTTATAATCTCTCTAATTACTATTATGATGGTATACTGCAAAAGTCAGGATATGTGTTCGTAACTCGAAACGGCTGAGAGGATTTAGATTGAAACAGATTATTCGAAGGTACCTATCCTATGTCTGTAATGGAGAACAAAAAATCTCTATTTTAACAAATATCCACGCGGGTGATGCCTCGTGGCTACAGCAGTGTGATTATTGATATTATTAATAGTGGCTTGTTCGCTTGCTTGTTTATTGCTGAGAAGGTTCCGGAAAAAAAACTATAATATGAGGAAAACCTTGCTTTTCAGGTTGTTTAAATTGCCACTGGAAAAATACACTACACTCTTTATTTGATGAAAACAGAATTTAAGTATCATTATTATTATATTTTACATATAAAATAAATTGAGAAATTTCAATGATTTTTCTTTATCAGTGCAAAATGTAGTTGTTCACCATATCAAAATGTAGGGTGCCTGTTGTGCAATAAATTAAATAGCACGCTTATTTATCTCACAGCTGTTGGTTTAAAATGTAAAAGGAAAGTGTAGGGAGCATTACTATTAGTGTTACTATTGTCATTCCATAGAACCGGTTTGGAGGTTCCAAATTCACCAATAGTCGTGACGTGACCACGGAAAATAATCTTAAATGTAACTGCGTAGGTATAATACAGTAGTAAAAAGCTATAGAAAAATCTTTAGTAAACTCGTAATAAGATAAGTAGGTAGGTACGTTTACTTCTTCAAAAGATGTAGGCATGAGTTGTTCGGGAATCTCAGCTTACTAGTGGTAAAGCATTCGTCATTTCGTTCGTTTAAAGTATGATTTGATCTATGCTGTAATGATTAAATAACGAAAGAACAAAGAAGCTGGCTTTGGTTCGTCGTGCCCACCGAGGCTCCAACACTTAAGGCATATCATCGTAGACATAGACTTACTTTTTGCTAGGGAACATAGACTTAAACTACTGTTTAGTAATGAGTGCAGAATTATTTTAAATTACGTTGACGAAAGTAAAACAATACATATTATATATACGCTAACAAGAACGATTCAATCAGACAAATTTTGAAACTACTGTGACATAATGTGGAAGGTCAGTGATGGTTTAGGGCGGATATGTTTGGGAGCTCGTACGGACTTGGTGGTGATCGATGGAGGGAGTCTCACTGCAGATAGTTATATATATAAAATATTATAAGAGAAATATTAGAATAAAATGTGGTACCGTTTGCCCCCTTTGTCGGTGACGACTTCGTTTTGATTCAGCATAATGATCGGCCGCTAATGTACATAAAAATGCATAAATATCCAAAATCCCAGCTCCTGTCAATGTGTGGATCAACAGCGAATCGCCGTAGTTGAAGAAAATAAACTATCACGGGAGACGATAGAAATCTCGTTCTCAGCATGTCTAGGTGGGTGGAAACTTTAATACGAGCACCTGAAGGAAACACGCAATTTTTTATTATTATTTATTGTTGATTAAAGTAGAAAGAAAGAAAGGAATAAACGTATTCAATTGAAGGTCACTCAATCACTCACCTATGGCGAGAGCTATGCTTGTTATTTATCTACGATATTGAATGAGGAGATCCGTAGAAGAACTAAAGTTGCCGACATAGCTGAAATGATTAGTAAACTGAAGTGGCAATGGGCGGGGCACATAGCTCGTAGATTTGATGGCTGTTGGGGCAAAAAGATTCTTGAGAGAGCGCGCACCGGAAAGCGCGAACCGGAAAGCGCAGCGTGGGACGAGCTCCAACGAGGTGGACAGATGACCTGGAGAAGGTCGCTGGGAGTCGTTGGATGAGGGCGGCTGTAACCGCTTGTTTTGGAAATCTAAGGGAGAGGTCTTTGTTCAGCAGAGGACGTCCTGAGGCTGATATGATGATGATTCAATTTTCCTTGGTTATTATATTTTACTCTCGGAATTATAGGTGACATCATTTTAATTACAAAAAGTTTTTTAATTGTAGTAGTATGTATTTTGGCCTTTTCATAAAATCTGCCGGTGCACATAGCCTGGATCTAGAATGTCATCCAATTATAACCACGGTCTAAAAAAAGTAAAAGTCACTAAAGAATAAATAGGGTTTATTTTTAATTACACTTTCGCAATGGAGTAAGCGAAATACCGGGAAAATGAATTAGGCCATAAGCCGATAAGCTGACACTTGACTGCTTCATGGCAACCCACAGACACAGATTTGCATACTACTTGCATAACTTGCTATAAAGGCTTATTCATCATCATCACCGTACAGCCAAAAGACGTCCACTGCTATAAGTTGACTGAAGCTTTGATAGCTATTAACGGGCAATAAAAAAAAGATGCTATTTAATTTGATTTTCATTAGTATTGCCGAACGTAAGACTCATAAAACACTTGTCAAATGATTTTCTGAAATATAATAATATTAGGTATATAATAGTTACCAATGTTATCATTGTTTGGTTCTGCTACTCCATACAAGATGGCGGTATGCTACGAGATATTAAAACAAATCAGTCGCTAATAAAAACACACACATCAAAAATAAGTTTCCATTATTCCAAACTACTCATTTTCATGAAAAATTATCAATAAAACATATCGAGGTCATAATTCGTAGTAAAAGTTAAGTTAGCTCCATCTGTTTTACTTTACTGTCTTCATGTGAGGTTAACATTTTCAATTATGTGAATATTAATGATAATGAGTATCTACCTACGGAACAGTAAAAACTTCTATAAAAAGAACTGTTGCATTACATTTACTGCTACTTACTAACACGTACCTATCCAAATATAACAAAATCGATATAAGAATGTCACGGTTGCGCATCACTATCGCAGTCTGTGATCGCAATTTGTACTATTTGTAGTCGCCATTACATGTCGCTTGTTTTGACTACGTTTGTGAAGGAGATTGCTTATGTCAAATAAATAGCGCGCGATTATAATTTTATTGAATTATAGAAAAACTATGTTCTAAAAGTAAGTTGATCAGTTTGATTAAATGATAACAAATTAAGGTAAGCTGTATTAGCTGATCATTTGCCGAGATGATTCGCTAACTCTTTTATAATTGTATCCAAATAAATTGTAAATATTTCTTAGATATAATTAGTTTAATTTTAAAGGCTTTCTTTTGTACATACAGATGGCACCGCCTCGACGTATTCTAAGGCAGCAATTAGAAATACTAATGGATTTTTTAGAAGAGAATAGAGACATGTCTAAAGGATTGCTACCTGGTACCCCAGTGTCTCATCAGAAGACGCGGCAAAAGTGGGCAGTGCTAGCTAAACAACTCAATGCCGTACCTTCGGGGGCTTTGAAGACTCCGGACGGGTGGAAAAAGGTGATTTTGTAAATTTAAAAAGTAACTCGGGACAGTAAACTTAGGAATTATAAAAGAACAAGACTTATATCATTATTATAATAAAACATTAGTTAACATAATAAGACAGTATTTTTTATCCTTTCAGTACTGGTTTGAATGGCGACACAAATGTAGAAAAAAAGCAGCGAATGCCCGGAGATTCCGGTCTGGATCTGATACAGGTCCAAACAGATGCATACCACTTAATGATTTGGAAGTGAGAGTTCTAGAACTGAGTGGTAAAGGTTCAGTTGTTGCTGGTGTATCATTACCTAACCAGCTTGAAAACTTTCTGGCTGAGGATTCCGATTCAGAGCCTCTGGAAAGTCTTAAAGTACGATGTGCACCAGCCAGCAGTAAGGTTAGACGGTCTGACACTAGTGCTCCTAGATCACCTTTAGGTAATGAAACATTTGGTATTATACTAACTTAGCATGATAATAACAAAATATAACTTTGTAAAAAATAAACTTAATTATTTATTATTTTATGGGACTCATAATTTGTATAAAGAATACTATTTCATTTATTTAATTTAAGCCAAGTGATTATCAGCATATTATAGGCTAACCTCTTTTCACCTGTTGGCATTGTAAAAGGCAATTAAGAGTTTATCGAAAGGATGGCCCGTAGCATCCTTCGGTGTGTTAAAACAAAATACTGCAGCCTGCATCTGCCTGTCGCATTTGGTGATGGTGGATGTGGTGCTATAATTGTTTAATCATTTTGGCCACATAAAGTTCACTGCTGGACACAGGCCTCCCCCAAAGATCTCTACAGCAACCGATATGGGTGCGTTGTGTGCTCATTGGGGGGTTTTGCCGTAATCGCCACGCTTGGCAGGCGGGTTGGCGATCGCAGTTGAGTTGTTAATGTATTCGAAGGATGCTGCTGCCCATCCTCTGGCTAATCCCATAGTCGCCTTTTATGACACCCAAGGGATGAGATGGGTTGGTGCTATTCGTAGCCAGGATCACACAGAATTGTTTATTATTTATTTATTTGATCATCATTAAATTCATGTTTAGCAGTGGATGGTTATGCCTGTAATGATGATATATGATAAAGTTGTTTTATTCCAGATGATGGTTCACGAGATATTTCACCACCACCTAAATGGGCGTTAGAGTTCGAAGAACGGAGGGTGGCAGCAGAAGAGAGAATGGCAGAAGCACTGGAGTCAATAGCGACTGTTATGAGGTCTCAAGAGGAGCGGCGCGGCTTACTGGAGGAACGGATAGCAGACGCGTTGACAGCTGTAGCAGGAACAGTGCAGGACCTGAACAGTGGAATACAAGAAGCTCTGCAACACTTACAACATATACGTCCATTGCAAACAAATGGGTTGGAGTTAAAGGCAGATGTATTTTTATAGAAGCGAAATTATACTATATTCAAATTATCCAAAAAAATAAAATAGTCAGATCTTTTTTTAACATGTTGAGTTCAATCGTCGTCTTAACTTTCTTCGTCAATATTGATCATTTCCGTAAACCGTTATTTTCGTAAATAGCCGCTATTATTACATCGTATAAAAAGTCGAGGTTCCACTGGCAAAGCTTTATTAGTTTTCAGTGTGAACCCAGAAATTTTAGCTTTCACAGCTTAGATGGGCTCGCATAGTTGGTTGCATCAATTACCACTACTAAGTTAGCTTAGCTCACGGTATGGCTTGCACTAAACAACTAGGAACCCATCATTTACATTTGTCGCTTCCATATTTACAATGTTTCAGTATGACTATATAGTCCAAAATATATTAATTTAAGTCTTTACTGCCGATTATGTTGTGCCAATAGTGAGGTGAACAATAGAGAGTAAAAAAAGGGCATTGTTAACAGCTATGACTAATTCTCTATAGGTTTCCTACTGCCAATGTAAATATAATTTAACGCAATTATGTACATAATACTATTCTATTTGTAAATAATATGTAATGTAAATAAGAAATATACAGTACAGAATTTTTATTTAGTAAACATAATTTATTTCATAAGGTTACTTGTTTTATTTCGTCTTCCCACGAGAATATGTGCTTATTTAACACTGCAAGTAACGTGTAGGCAAGTAACTTAACGCATAGTCTCAATAATTGAGTTATTTTTTAATTACATCAAAACAGTTGCAGCACTCTTTTAAAACAGCAGTCCAACTTTTAGTGTGCTTTTGGTAGGATGTAGTTGTATCTCACGAAGGACCACAGTATAATAATACTGATTTGCGCGTAGGGAAATCCTCGTGGACTTTCTCTGCTCCGGAGAAGCCGGATGGGCGTGCCGGCTGAAAACCCACGGCTTTCCTCCGGTCTACCTAACTTTGAGGGTGTGGGTTCCGCTGTACTCCCGACTGGTCCCAGCCCGTCACTGACTCCTTGCTCATCGGCCCCCTGAGCGCGCTGGATTCACCCTAGATAAATATTTTTTATCAAAATGGATAGATAAAATACACTAATAAATATCAAATATAACTGGGAAAGGAGAAGAAAATGAGAGAGAACGGTATACTCCTTCACCAGTTTCATAAAAATAGGTAGTGTTTGAGCACGTCTTACTTGAATAGGTAATGCTAATATACGTTAGCGACGCTCAAATCAGGGTGGGCCGGTATACCTGAGGCTCACCCTGGGCAGTTGTCGTTTGGGCTTTGAAGAGTACTTCGAGCGTCTTGTTCCCTGGATTGAGAAAGTAGTAGGTGTAATGCACCGGCTGCTGCCCAATCTCGGGGGACGAAGAGAGGAAATTTGCTGCCTCTACGAGAGGTCCAATATTCATGGTCTGCAGTGCGAGTGACAATACGGGAGGGCTTTCTTTACAGTCGCCTGTAAGCCTTTTTGTTGATTCAGTGGAAATACATCATAGGACTAGGGAAGCCGGGAAGGAGAGGGGTATGCCGCACTCCTACCGGCTAAAACCATCGGAGTGATCATCTTCGGCGCCGAAGGTAGGCTCCAGGAACTCGATTAATCTCCATCTAGAGCCACTCATTGATGCCATGCCTTTAGGCACATCTCAGAGGGGATGACTGTAAAGCGGTCACCCCCTGTAGCGGAGGGAAGTTGACTGTAAATAGGTCACCTCCCCAGGCACCTTTCGGGGGGATTGTAAAGGATTCCCCCGAAGCCTCACTATGCGCTGTATTACGCACACGGCGGCACATAACCATATGCACACCGCCGTCTTCCCGGGGGTAATTAGTATCATTTTCGAGATCCCGGAGGACCTTCCCTACCCGAATCCTACGGTACCGCAGATGACCACCTAAGTGGTTTCAGCTGGTAAGAGTCCTGAGAGAGATACCCTTCGCCCCTTTTCCCATAGGCATAGCTTCGTCCAAGCTAAAGTATTTCCTACGCAGTGAAAAGAAAAACAATAAAGGTTATGGCTAACTTAGGGCACGCGTCCCATAGGTGGCACGGTATAGGAAATTGTTGGCACGACCTCAATACATACACACCCCCAAAAAATCTTGTACCAAGTATGATGACATTTGGCACGTAGACTTGTAGACGTAAAAAGGTTTGCCACCGCTGGCGCAGACGATGGATCTTCGAAATAAAACCTCGTTGCAGCGACAGCCTAGGATGAATAAGCATCCACAGCTGAACACAATCCTGAAGCACTACCGTTAATGAACGGTCGGTCGGTAAGAACAATGAGAGAATTACAAGCACCACGTATTTGGCAATGGCGTGGTTAAGTTATGACCTACACAGATAACGATAGACCACACGCCTTCCACCTCTAGATATCCTAAATGACGTCCAAGGGAAAAGGGAAAGAATAGGTAACGACAGTCTTTTGTGTTCTAATTAACGTAATCGTAGTACAAGCCCCCTGCCAAGCGTATGGCATAGGTATGGCATGATGTATCATTGTAGCGGAAGTCTCATGTCGAGTAGTGAAAGTTGACAGGTTGATAAGATGATTGTGGAGTACCTATCTCAAAATGCACATAAGCTGGGCTCTCATAAGAATATCTATACAAGTCTAAAAAGATGTTTTTATAAGTGTAGATGTGTTGCCCGCAATGCCCGCGCTCACATAAACGATGGTCACATAAAAGCAAGGTAATTGCTCGGAGCTCACTTACGCGCACAAACTAGTGTCGCGGTTCGACGTGAATCATAACCGTAATTCAGTAACATATTGAAAGTTAGTATTTTTTTGTTAAAAAGTTTTAGTTGTTTCTTTTTAGTGTAAATAAATGTAAGAACTTTTTCCAATTTGGTATCAGTATTTAACGCTAAAAATAAGACTCAAATCGGTTCTCTGATCTGAGAGCAATCGAAACTATTAAGACATCGTCTAGATAAGCGCAGTAAAATTAACCTGTTTATTGAAGCTAGTTATAAAACTACTCAATCAAAAATAATGAATTTTATATGGGACCAAGTCGAAAGCAATGTGCACCAGATAAAAAAAGAATTGCTCAAATCGGTCTACAAATTTTGGTGTAATCAGTGTACATATCTACATAAAAAAAAAACAATAAAATACGCGTCGTACTGAGAACCTCCTCTATTTTAGAAGTCGGTAAAAATAATGCCATCCTGTGTTTATAGACGATGCACGAAGTATAGGTACAGCCACAGCCATTTTGTTTGTTCATTACGTGGTCTAATGGCGGCCGGCACGCCATTTTGTAGTGCAATAATGTTCGTGTTTAGCGCGTCTATCCGTATTATCCGTGTGGCACCACTCCTTCTCCTCCCGTGGAGGTCGTAAAAGGCGACTAAGGGACTCTAAACCAGAGGGATGGGCAGAAGCGTCTTTTCTGTGGAACAGTAGCCATTGTGCGCATTCCAACCCGCCTGCTAAGTGTGGTGAGTACTGGCAAATTCCCCTCAATATGATGGCATAGTTGTGCAAATATATGGGGGAGGCCTTTGTTCAGTAGTGGACGTTGTATGGCCGATATGACGATGGCTATATAGATGTAGAATGTCATTATATACAAGTGATTTCCGGAAGTCAACGCCTATTTCTGCTAACATCTCTTATTACAAACAATATTTACTATTCACTAATGATGTAGAACAATATATTATTGTTCGCTAACAGGTATGGAGGCGTTAGAGACGAGCATAAACTACTGGGAGGACGCGCTGGCAGCGTTCTCATTGGGCGCGCGCGGTGGCGTGTCGGGCACGCTCGCGCTCACTTCGCCCGAGGAGGCCGAGTTCTGCAGGGAGATACAGGACCTTTTGCAGAACGCGTACCTTTTACAGGTACGAATTTACCAATACCTACTATGTACTTGACAGTTACGGGGGTCACACTAAAAGTTTTTAGAAAATCAAAAACGGAATGATGTAGGAACCTTTTAATATTTTTATTGTTTTTAGAAGTAATTTTTCCTTTCTAAGCACCGTCGCATGAGATGGAACCATTGACTGAAGCAGTGAGCCGACTCTTCATTAGGGATCTGTCACGTTTTTATCGAAGGCATCCACGGCATCTTCGAGGTTCATATAGCGAATTCCTCTGAGTTTATTTTTTATATTGGGGAATAAATAAAAGTCGCAAGGTGCCAGGTCGGGACTGTAAGGAGGATGACTCACTAATTCCACACCTTCCATATGCAAATATTCGACTGTCCGTCTGGCGGAGTTAGCTGGAGGCTGGAGCGATATCGGGATGGAGGAAGATCCTGCTTCTTGGGCGAACATTTTCCAAGACAACCGGTAAACAAGGACTAAAATACGAATCTGTAGTAGGTAACAGTCCTTTTATCCTCCAACGTCCGTCCAAAGAATGAGGAAGATTCTTTACTGCTGTTGTACCTTCTGTAAATCTTCAAATGGAACCATCCATTGGGCAGATTGTCTTTTGTTTTCGGGCGTAACAATATATCCAGCTTTCATCACCTGTGACGATGTCAAACACAGCATAGCATTCGAGTCACCTCCGCTATGCTTTTCAAGCAATTCGCGGCACCAATCCAAAAGACGGCGTTTTTGATGTTCCTTCGAATCATGAGGTTCCCATCAGGTGCAAAGTTGACGCCTATATATTCAAAGTCAAATCGTTTTTATTCATATAAACCATTTGCTGGCTTACGAACAGTCAGAATTTAAATAGTTGCACGGTTCCAAGTCGTTGGTTCTACGGAGAAGAACCGGCAAGAAACTCCATGGATATACTGTTCGTGTAAGACTTTTTCGCACGCTTTTATTAGCTTGGTATGTATCTATGTAACAGAATTTTTGAACTCGATTTTTATCCCCTTCAAAACGTCGGATTGATTTGAAACTTCGCACTTATCAAGGATTGATGACAATGCAATAATTTAAATAGTTTGTCCCATTATCCTTGCCAGGGTCCAAGGCTTAGCAATTTTTTCATCTCAGATATCCGGAAAAAATTATAAATTCATCGTCATACACAAACTTGCAACAAAAAATAATACCTCCATAAGATTTTTTTTTCTTTTTTATATGATTTTATCCGTAATGGAGGGAGAATTTGTGTACTTAAACGTCGAAAGGAAGATACTTGGGTAAATAATTACCACCCGGAGTTATTGAGACTACGGACAGACAACATGGACATTCAGCCATGTGCAAAACAAAAAAAAACACGTTTTGTAGTTAGCAGCACAAAAAAAAAAAAATAGTAAAAAAAAACACGCTTTTGTAGCGTAGGGTGCTTGTCAATTGTTGTAAAAGTAGCGTCATCATGAAAATATCTGATATAGCACCCCACACTTTTTTACAGTTAATTTTTTTTTTGTTTACCACTATTGTTATATTAAACTTATTGAAAATTATTTTCTACTTTTTAGTTCGGTTATCTATCTACATCTTAAGCTTCCCAAAGAGTTATTTATTTGAAATTTAAATAAATTTTTCATCGACTTACCATTCCTAAAAACATTCAGTGTGAACCACGTATAATAAGTAGATATAGTAGGTACCTACATCCTAATCAATGTCTTTCAACAGCCATATATCGGTCTTGTGTTTAGACCATTTAACCAAATTTGGTTTGGTCTTGTGCAACAGACGGGTGGTTTTGTGGGGCGATATAGTAGGCTTATGTCCAGCTGCCGAAGGACTCATCATCATCATATCAGCCAAAGGACGTCCACTACTGAACAAAGGCGTACCCCATAGATTTCCACAACGAGCGGTTACATGCCGCCCTCATCCAACGACTCCCAGCGACCTTCATTGCCGATTGACAAATAATTTACATTGACGATGAATAGGAGGTATCAGGATCAGATGTCGATATGATCTGTCTTAGATGAACTGCGACAGACTAGCCTTCTGTCACATGTACGAGCTCCACAAGTTTTCAGGAGCGGTGCGAGCTGCTTTTCCTGGACCAGCGGTCCGTGCTGTTCCGGTCAGAGAGCGGCGGAGGTGCGGGTGAGGCGGGCGAGGCGCCGGCCGGACGTCGCACGCGCCTGCTGTCAGCGCACACCGGCTCCTCGCACACACGCCGCGACCACCACTCTAGCGCAGAGTCCTTCGCCTCGGCTGAGGATCAGGTATGCATACCTATGCCACAGTATAAATAATTACTAGCGCCTATGCTTTCTTCGTGATGACATGCATGGATAGGTGAGTTTTTATTTTAGATAAAACTCATGAAGTTATCGGCGTTACTTCAATTTTGATTGCAGGTTGCTGATCTACGAGACTTTGATGATTTAACGGAAGCTTTACCAGAATTAGAAAACTTGGAATTATATCAGGCTGCTGTAAAACAATTTGAGATCGGCATACCTTACAGGTAAAATTATTTAACAACATACATTTTGTCTCTTATATTGTGTTGTTATGTGTGAAAAAACCTAAAGCAGTAGCAACAACTTTCATCTTCTGTAGGTATTATTATAAAAAAACTCTACGGAGACCATACTCGTACCTTATTTTTTTTTTGTTAACTATCCCATTTATACTTATGCCATAACTACCATTTTTGGAATATGTAAACATAAACTAGATGTAGATGCGACTCTGTCCACGGGCAATTAGGAAACTCGTAAAGTAGTTACCTATTGAAAAGTAATCCCTTTCGTCATCTATAAAACCTGCGCGGTTAATCGTGGACAAAGTTAATTCCACTGCTATAAAAAATACAAACATATCTCAGGCCAACCTAGTTTAATATAATACGTGCCGGAATTACATAGATTACTTAGTGGTGACAGAACTCGTTCTTATTCCTGGGCAAAATATGACTATGGTACCTGTTTATCTCTTACAGAACCCTACGCACAGAAGTATTGCAGTGCAGCTCAGATTCCGAGTTCCTGTGCAAGTTGCACTGCTTACGACTGGCCTTCACGCAAGTGTTCAAGGACGCCGCCGTGTGGGCGTGGTTTGTGGACGCTGGCAGACAAGTGCTCACCGACCTCCTACTGTTTGCTGATAAGGTACCTACTGCCGTCATTAATTTATCCTTCCGTGAAATCGTCCTTGTTGTTTCTTCCGCTCCGTGACAAAAGTCTTATAGCCGCACACAAGGTACTCGCCACAGCTATAAGTGGTCAGCGGTAAGCTGTAGATAACATTATTCATATATTTTTAGGGTATCACCGCATAGGTGCCAATACGCTGGCGTCTACCGGACGCATTTGCGTGTGTTGGACGTCGGCCGCTAGAGTCGAGGTGTTGGTGGCACGGTCGCTGGAATGCTACCGATGCTTCTCGGTGCTCCATACACAGAGGGTGGGAGGTAGATCAAAGCAACCGGGAGTGGTGCGCAGCATTCGCTGTTAATGCTCGCCCCGTCCAGCGTTCGTCGTGGGGGACTTCAACGCTCACTCCAGAGCTTGAGTCAATCACCGAGACCTGCCGAGGATGAGGGCATTGGAAGACTGGGCGGCGTCGATTGGCTTCCGATTGCTGAATCGAGGGTCCGTTAGAACCTGCCTTCGGTTTTAGGGGAGCCGGTCGTGGACTTTACATAAGCGGCCCCTTCTGTGGCCCGCATGGTGCCGGATTGGCGGATCACGCTATCAGATAACCGCTACATTACGTTCAACGTGGCCCTCCATCTGCCCATCCGCCCGCAGTCGCAGCGTTAGGCCGTCACACTTAGATCGAGTTTTCGTCGCAGCTGCCAACGTCGCGGCCTGGGCCTAGATCTTGCTCAATCTAAAAGAGGAAACGTACTGGTTCCGAGAGGCGTTGACGTCTATATGCGGCGCATCTATGCCCCGGACATATACGGTACATGCAGGGCATCATAGAGGCCTACCTGCGCGATAGGCACGTTCTATGTGGAAGGTAGGGTAAAGTGGAAGGAGATAACGTGCGGATTTCCGCAGGAGTCGGTTCTTGGGTCCCTTTTATGAAACCTCGCCTACGATGCCTTTTGCGTATCGTCTTCCCGCTGGCGTCAGCTTAGTCTGTTATGCTGACGACACACATGTTGGCCAGAAGTCTGAGGGAACTATCCGGCTTACCGAGCAAGCGGTGACAACTGTCGTGGCCGACGTTAGTCCACGCTCTGGGTCTCCAGATAGCGGCTCACAAAACGAGGCACTATAAGTTCCACAAACTGTCTAGGAGCAGAGAACCACCCAGTTTGCTGTAAGGCGTCCAGCGCTACGTACCTAAACTTCACGGTGTGCAATGCAGAGTGGCTATACGGATCTCACGAGGACACCGAACAGTATCTTACGAGACGGCAAACCTCCTGGCACGCTTCCCGCCTTCTGGTATCCTGGCAGAGACGGATTCATGGGTCTATGATTAGACACGCTTCCTCCGCCAGAGTGGCAAAAGCGCGCCTCCAGGGACACACGACGAGTTAAGGCGTCTGGCTCAGCGGCGCGCACTCGGGATGTGGCGACACCGCGTCCGGTCGCTGTTCGGGACCAAATGCGTCGACGATGCCATCCTGCCGCTCTTCGGAGCTAGGCTCATAAGGAGTGAGCGTGCAGCACAGCCTTTTTTACGAGGATCCTTTGTAATCCTCTAGAGGGAGTGACCTCTTTACAGTCTTTACAGTCATCCTCTCCAAGCTGAACCTAAGGCGTGGCGTGTCGTAAAAGACGATTGAGGGAATCTAAACCAGAGGGATGGACAGCAGCATCCCTTCTGTGGAACAGTACGCGCTCACCAACCCGCCGAATACTAACAAATTCCCCCGAAATGACGACACACGGCGTGTAGTCGACTGTCTTATATAGCAGTGGAAGTTTTTGGCTGATCAATAGAAGTTATTTTGATATAACATTTTTTTGCTAGGAACCAAAAGAATTTCTGGTGGCTTACGAGGAAATGGTGTCTTGGGCAACAGACGGAGCAAACTGGTCAACAATAGAAAATGAACTTGCTAGTAAAGGTGTCAAGGTACATATTACACTTATTTCTCAATTTAACACATCAACTTACTTAGATTCATAACTGCACGATTCATCACATTTTTTTTTAACATAGGACAGATTTTTAAAGATATAAAACTACCTAACCGGTAGAAAAGGTTCCTTTTTAATTAATGGTCACGGGAACGGGGTAATAGCTATTCAAACTTTTGGTGGTTCACTGATACCAACCTCACCCTACGTCATTCAGTTACACAACTTGCAGAAATTATATGCGGCTAATACTTTTTTACTTTATCATGCTCTATTATGCATACTATCACCGTAGTATACCTATAACATCTTTACCTATTTCTTCGTCAAGATAACTAGATAAGGTTTATTCTATAAGCGGCCTGTTTATACACAGGTATGTGTTAATATAATAAAAATTCCCCAGGCCCTAACGTTCTACGATGTAGTGCTGGACTACATTCTGTTGGACGCATTTGAAGACCTCGCGTCACCGCCATCTTCAGTTCTAGCTGTAGTCCGCAATCGATGGCTATCTGACGGATTCAAAGAAAGTGTACGTTGATTCATATTTAATTGAATAAGTTGGTGTAGTGTATCCGTGTGGTGTCCGGATTAAGTATAAATATACCACCACTGCATCTCCTCCCGTGGATATCCTAAAAGGCGACTAGGGGGCTCTGAACCAGAGATGGGCAGCAGCGTCCCTTCTGTAGAACAGAAGCCATTCTGCGCTTACCAACCCGTCTGCCAAGCTTGGTGAGTACTGGCAAACTCCCCTCAAAATGACGACGGCGGCATGTAACCGGTCATCTTTTGGGGGAGGCTTTTGTTCAGCTGTGGACGTTTTTTGGCTCATATGATGAAGTCGGTGTAGTGTATGTCTTGTCCCATCCAACACAAGGGCGGAACCAGGGACTCTCCCCTGGAGCCCACGGTTATGTTGGCATGACCCCCCCTGGGCCTAGGCCAACCACTGATAATATTTTTAACCGCTTTTGATATTTTGCGGGTCTATTTTTATTTATTTGAGTATTTTTTTTTATAACATTTAAAGGTTTGTTCAGAAAATTAATTTTTTTCGAACAAAACTTATTAAGAATGCAGTGCCACTATCCTCGTACTTTTCGTTAGTCTAGAACTATGTGTAGAATGATTAGTTGATTACTTACAGAAATAATAATATAATAATTTTTCTTAACTGCCTATTTTTCGTGCGAATTAAATTTTACGTTTTTATTTTGTAACACCATTATTCAATTTGGGTTCCGTCTCATTATTTGAATTAATAACGCGTTATTAATTTCCTTTTTGTACAGGGCACCAACTCACATTTGCTAGTAAAGTATAATAAAACTATTAATTAAAAAATATTCTACAACCTCAAAACTATTTAAGACTACTTTCTATTTTCCGCATAGCTTAGTTACCTAAAAGTTTCAAAGTGTATAATTGAAAATTATGTTTTTAAAAAATCAAAAATAAGTAGTACATTTACAAGCAGTAGGTGCTTTTTAAAAAATCAAAAATAAGTAGTACATTTACAAGCAGTAGGTGCTTTTTAAAAAAAATTGAGATTATTTTATAGCTTATATGCAATAAAAATACTTTTGACACCACAAAAAAGAATTAAAGACCATGAAATCCAATAGTGTCCTATGTTAAGTGTCTATGCCGAAGTACCTACTCTAAATTATTTATAAAGAATCCAATTTACTTTGACGGCACGGTTGGTGCAGTGGCTGATGCAGTCAGCTGCTGCACTCCGGGTCGTGGGTTCGATTCCCGCACGGAACAAATATTTCTATGATCTGCAGGTAGTTGTTTCGGGTCTGGGTGTATTGTATGTGGAATTCATGTCTGTAAACGGTGAGGGTCAGGATGGGTGGTTGCCTACCTCATCCGAATTGAAATATTGACTATTAATTGCTACCTATTTGCTACCCGTAACTAAATAATTGCTACCTCAATATTTTATAAGATAACACTTTATTTTTGTGACCAGCCATTCTGATATCAGGATGGCTGGTCAAGGTGCATATTTTGTGATCGAGGCATATTTTTTATGGTTTTTACTAACCAGCATTTACTACCTAATTGCTACCTATATTTACCTTAATATCAATCATGCAGCGTTACGTATGTAAGAGTTTAGCACATTATATGTTAAAAGTGCATATTTTCACGGACGCCTGCGCTCATTAGTAGAGCAGTAAGTTAAATATGTGTAAGTATTATTGTATTTGTATCAGGCGCGCTCTGTATAACCTAATTATGGTTGAGTAAACATTGGGGTGTCAAAGTTATTCCAAATAAACGAAATACTTAATAGTTCGTTCTAGCATTTATTTAAAAAATATGAATTATAACATATTTTCAAACATTACGTATGAGGTAGACTACCCACTATATTACCTTTTCTTTATATCCATTTTGTTTATTATTGGGATCCTAGTCAAGAATGTTATTGCAAGGAATTCAAGAAAAGAAACAACTTAATAGTTAGTATAGATGCTACCGGAAGTTTATCTAAATAATTTGGTCCTTCAGATTTAGTTGGCGATGCCTGCTGTGGTACATTATGTTTATTGGAATCAGAAACATCAAAACCAAAATACTTAAAATTCTTTTTCGCTGATAAATAAAATAGCTTGTTGTGTATTTATACTCAGATCACGTAAACAGGTAAATATTATAACCAGCATATGTGCTCTGCAGTACTAAAGTAGATACGGTGAAACATAATATAAACGCGGGTACGTGGAAAAAACATTTTATAATATTGACTTGCTAATCTACCAGATTATAAATTGTTTGTGGGTATTAATTAGACTACCTCATACATAATGTTTGAAAATATATTATAATTTAAATAAAAGCAATAACGAACTAATAAGTATTTCGTTTATTTGGAATAACTTTGACACCCCAATGTTTACTCAACCATAATTAGGTTATACAGAGCGCGCCTGATATAAAAACAATAATACTTACACAGATTTAACTTGCTGCTCTACTAATAATCGCAGGCGTCCGTGAAAATATGGACTTTTAACATTTATGTGCTAATAAATATAGGTAGCAATTAGGTAGTAAATGCTGGTTAGTAAGAACCATAAAAAATATGCCTTGATCACAAAATACGCACCTTGTCCAGCCATCCTGATATCAGAATGGCTGGTCAAAAAAAGTGATAACTTATAAAATATTGAGGTAGCGATTATTTAGTTACGGGTAGCAAATATGTAGCAATTAATGGTCAATATTTCAATCCTGGATGAGGTAGGCAACCAGCCATCCTGACGCTCACTGTAAACGCACCCACGACACAGAAGAAATCCCATTGTGGGGCAAGGTTAAAAAAAAAATTAAACGCGTGTCCCAGCTAGTTTACCTATATAAACAATTCGTACTTTGGCTTTTTCCATTTGTAGTCTCTTTCCAGTATGTTGTGTTCCTATGCAGAAAGTCATGTTGCGCTGTGCTTATGAGCGCCCTTATATATGGCCTTAATGCAAACACGTAGTAAAATATTGTGACTTTTGTCTGACCTATAATGCATACAGCCGGCATAGTCTCAGTATAGTACAATAGTCAATTGGGCTGCAGCTCGTGTTTAAGTAAAGAATCGGATATAGCAACCTATTTTTCAGAAAAATCTTTACTCAAATGTGGGCGAGGTGATCTCTCCGTTGACATTATGCGACATAAATATGCAATCGATCTTCTCTCGTTCTTCCTCAGACCATATATGTTATATTTGATCCGTTTGTCGTGAAATTAGTGAGACCACAAACAAAGTAGCGTTCGCCAGATGGGCCTACTGAGATATACCTAGTAGTATGAGATTAAACTACACTTTGGTTTCGTAATAGCAAGTAGAACAATATAAATAATTTTCCGTGAACTAAAATCATCAAGTAGTTAACAAATTAAAATTTTTGAAACAAGGTCTAAGCTTGATATTATAACTATTATTTTTTCAGGCATTAACAACAGCAGTGTGGTCTGTAATAAAGGCAAAGCGGCGGTACCTGCAATATCCAGACGGTTTTATGGCACATTTCTACTCTATATCAGAGCATTTACTGCCAGTTCTTGTGTGGGGGTTTTTGGGACCTCACGAACGTCTTCGTGACGTGTGCGAAACCTTTCAGTCAGAAATAGTAGGGTTTATAGCAGACCTATTTAACTTTCAGAAAAGTCGTTACACAAATGTAGATGATCTCTCCGTTGACATCATGCAACATGCTAGATTACGTTCTGCTAATATAACTGATAAATTAGCAGAAAGGATATGAAATACAGACTTAACTGTACTCATTTTTAAATGCAGCATTTAAGTATTCCATATTTGCCTTTTACCTCATATTTAAAACAATCACGGTGTTCTATTCTGAGGTATGATTATTGTAAGTGAAGCTAGTAAATGTTAATTGTAATTAAAGCAAATTTCTGTTTGGTTAATACTAACAAAATATATTTTGCTAGGGGATTACTTACCTACATGGAATATAACATTCCTATGGTCATTTGGTACCTATTTTGTAGAAATAACGCTATTTTTACAGATTTCAAATCAAGATGTATAGGTTTGTTTATACATATTTCTTTTAGTCTTAAGATAAAGTGTTCACTTTCAGTTTTTGTTGTGAGCTATTGGGTCCCAGAGTTGGTAGTTAATGATAACAGCAGTAACATAAAAATCCTTGCATTTTTGCTTCTTGCCGAGCTAATAATCATACATTCCATTTTGGAAGAACCGGTACTAAAGAAGTCAGTATGTGAATAATCTTAAATTCATACAAATATCTGTGAGCGTCAGGATGACTGGACCAAGAGAGATTTTGAAAGTTTGGGCAATACCAAGTTTTTGTACCTATTTGGTACTATTTGGTACCAGGAATCAAATAATTTGTACCTCGCTAAAGAAGCAAAACTATTACGAGGAAAGTGGCCAGCCATTCTGACTTCAGAATGGCTGGACCACGTCGGTTTCGCCTGGTTGTAGGCATTATAATTAGTTCATATTTTCGTTAAACTTTAGTACCTCATTGGTACGTCAACATATGTTATTATTAGATTTTTCCGATAAGCCAAAAAAAAGTTACTCCTAAAAAGTTTTCTATGTAATCTGTACCCGGTCAGTTTCACCTAGTTGTAGGCGTAATGCCTAATTCATCTTTTCGTTTTAATTTAGTACCTTATTGCTACCTGAACATACGTTTTTCTCCCATTTTTTTGATGAGCCGAAAGTAAAGTTACGCCCAGTGAAACTTTTTTCACCTAGTTGTAGGCGTTATATGATATCATAGTTCGTGAAAATTTTGTACATTTCTTTTTTTCAGTAAACTAATATATCCGACATATAAGAAGTTTCGCATAATGATTATTTTGTACAAAAAAAATTGGTTTAAATAATTAGTTGGTGCAGTGGCTGATACAGTCAGCTGCTGCGCACCGGGTCGTGGGTTCAATTCCCGCTCGCTCGTGCCTTCATAAGTCATTATGATGTTATATTAGTGGATAAACATAAAATAAAAACGTCCTGCTACAAAAAAATGCCGCTGCCTTGCAGGCACTGTCGGCTTCGACTTTTTTTATATTTACACACCGGCAAAGAGGTTTTTAAAATTAATAAATACTTTTCCAAACCTCTTTGCCGGAAAGTATATGTAAAAAGTTTGAGTTGATTAAATTCTTTTGCGAAAATACTTTTTACTGAGCGACTTGTCTACGGTTAGGCGTAATTGTGCATTGCCTTTGATGTGATACAACACAATCTTAGACATTATTTCTAAAAGAAACTACTAAAGATAAAGATAACTAATATACGTGATTATATCTTCATAGTTATAACATTTACTTTAGTTCGTAGGTAATTCGTCATCGTTATTACATAGCTCCAATAAATATATTAAAACGGTAATTTTGTTTAACGGAGTTCGGAAGTGGTTACGTGATTAGTGTTTATTTTTTAAATTTACACGATGAAAAGAAGACGTCGAAAATGTGCAATTCCATTAAACAAACAAAAGCAAGTTCTTGCGAAGTTCGAGAACTTCTTTCGTCGTAAAAATTATATTCCTTCGCCTTGTGACCCAGTGTTTAAAGATATTAGTCAAGAACTGTTATATAAAATGTCAGAAAATCACTATACTTATCACTTAATAGAAATTATGAATACTTTAAGATCACGAAGAAGATACTGTATCTTAATAGAAATTATGAATATATAATAAGAAAAACATCTGACTGCAAAACATTCATTTTTTTCTTGACATTTATCAATGGAATAAAATCAAGCCCATTGGTCGTTGTGTGAAGCGTACAAAATGCTTATCTGATTTTCGGTGTAAAATATTGCTACGGAAGCACCAGTGGGCCGACCTTCTAAGAGAGGAAATTTGGAAAAAAATACGTTCCCCGTGCGGTTGGACATTTCAGAACTACTCAATTAAAAATAAAGTGAATGTAAAGTGTTTTAGTTCCTGTAAGCAATGCAAAGCAAAGATAGAAGTTGTAATTAATTGGCCAACGGAAAAAAATGCGCATTGCATTTGTACCATACGTGATTGTGATGAGGAATTCAAACACAATTTAGCAAAAAAAATTAAGCTTTCACTCATAAAACGCTGTGAACTTAGCGACGAATTAAAGTCTGAATATGCTGTGACAGTTCGAAATAGACTGAGTGATCTTATAATGGACATTAATGATACAGAACCGAGTCACAATAGGTTGCTTAAAACAAATTAAATATGAATATCGGGAAAAGTTCATATTACGATCCTAATCCAATAATTGCTTTATGGGTTATGACACGATTACCTCCATATGATTCGTTAATTAGATTCATATCAGTGTTTCCTTTTTGTATTTACTATTGGTCTCTTGCTCAAGAACAATACTATAGGGATTATAGAAAAAGTAAAAGAACTGTATTAAGTATCGACGCCACAGGAAGCATCTTCAAACCATTTGTAGCAAACAGAGATCTCATGCAGACTAAACTGATGTTATTTTATTCATGTGTAATGTTATTCGTTTACAATGGAAGTAGTGTGCCGATAAGTCACTTGATATCAGATAGTCATACTTTAGACACCATATATAAATGGCTAGATACTTGTCGTAAAAGTCAAAACTATGCTACTCCAAATGAAGTCATCGTTGATGATGCCTCGGCATTAATTGGGGCTGTAGTAAAATCATTTACAAAATTTAAATCCACGGCAGAGTACGTTAATGACTGTTAAGTTAAATTAGAAACAAAACAGCAATTTCCTGGCGAGTGCTTCATTCGTATCGACACTAGTCACTATATTAAAATAATGTTTAACCTATCTTGTTTTAAACATATAGACCAGAGAGTAAAATTCTTTTATATAAAATGTTTACAAGAGATCAAACGCTGCGAAGATTATGACGAACTGAAGAACATTGTAATTGATATGATAACAGTGTGTCTTAACAAATACGATGGACACGATGAACAAGGATTGCTAACAAGATGTGAAAAAGCTAATATTCGATTAAAAAGATTAACTCCTTTTCAAGACACATCCGAGTCTGAAATAGAAATAGAGAATACTACTTAAATGTTGAAAGTGTCAGACAACAAATCAGTATTCGCTGAGACCGAATTAAAAGTCCATGATAATAAACAACATCTAGTTACAAGTAAAGGTCCTAAATGGTTTCATGATGCTATAGAGCGCGAAAAGTTATTGCTTACCCTTACCGATGGCGATTGTGAAACACATGATAACTTATTTTACTTCCCAGTTTCTGACAACTCTAACGCGGCTGATGGGACAACTCCCTCTATGGTCAAATATAATGAAAAGAACTTTTGATTCGGAAATATCAGTCTTCATCAAATGTCGAAAGTTACTTTTAAATGATGAAAAGATACTTATGTCGAATAAACACGAAAACAGACAGATATCGTGTAGATGAATTTATTGCAACACATTCAGAATCTATTTCGGGACAATTAAAAATGGCTAACAGTACATTAAATCAAGGAGTTAAACATAAAAAGACTACTGAAAAAAAAAGAATATCATCAGTCAGAAAAAAGGATCGAAAACTATTAATGTTGCAAAAGGAATAACTGATGGATCAATTTTTTCTGATACCCCACCAATGATAGAAAACTGGAGAGGTTTAGATACAAAGAAAAAACAGAAAAAAATTAAATTAGAAAAACAAATGGTGAAGGTAACTTTGTAGAGAAATGGTTCCATTAATCCGTTTGCAGATAAAAATACTGTTATCTCAAATACCTGCGCTTTTGATTCAGTTGCATAAGCCATTGCAATTGGAGTTGTTGATGAATACACGTTAAGTAAGGTCGTAAGAAGCAATGATGATGAATATTTTAAACTTATAATGATGATTATAGACAGTGGTACGGAAAATATTAACAAACTTCGTTCAGATATATTAAAAATCTATTTTGAAATAATATATGATGGTGATAAAGTTTACGTAAACTGTGAATGCAATGTTGCATATATATTTGAAAAAAATTATAGTGCAGATGTACAAGACTCTTGTACAAATGTGGACCGTCCTTTAAACAAAATTAGTAGGAAATGTGCCTAAAATCAAAGTGGCAAAAAGCCACTTGATTTTAACAAAAACACCTTAAGTGAATCTGCAAATTCAATGATAAACAGTGACAGAAATATGTCGAATTGTAGTTTTTGGTTGTCAGGGCATAAGGTGCTTAGATTACTATTTAAAAGATATTGCTGCTTTTGAACCCAATTCTGACGTACAATTTTGTATTAATGATTTACCAAAAAATATAACATTAAAAGGAATATAGTACCACCTTTTGTCTGTTATAGAATTTGTGCCACCTTCAAATCCTAAAGGCGTGGGACATTACAAATCACATTGCCGTAGAGGGTCCAAATGGCAATGTTACGCCGACTTGTCAAGTAGTCACGAGGAGTAAAAACAAAATGTATGCACATTGTTATTTATATGCAAAAAAATAATTAATCTATCTATTAATTAATAAATTAATATACGTAATTTTCTTTTTGTACAAAATAAATATTATGCAAAACTTCTTATATGTGGGATATATTAGTTTACTGAAAAAAACTTAATGTATAAAATTTTCACGAACGATGATATAATTATAACGCCTACAACTAGGTGAAAAAAGTTTCACTGGGCACAACTTCACTTTCGGCTCATCGAAAAAATGGGAGAAAAACGTATGTTCAGGTAGCAATGAGGTACTAAATTAAAACGAAAAGATGAATTAGGTACTACGCCTACAACTAGGTGAAACTGACCGGGTACAGATTACATAGAAAACTTATTTTAGGAGTAACTTTTTTTTGGCTTATCGGAAAAATCTAATAATAACATAAATGTTGAGGTACCAATGAGGTACAAAAGTTTAACAAAAATATGAACTAATTATAATGCCTACAACCAGGCGAAACCGACGTGGTCCAGCCATTCTGAAGTCAGAATGGCTGGCCACTTTCCTCGTAATAGTTTTGCTTCTTTAGCGAAGTACAAATTATTTGATTCCTGGTACCAAATAGTACCAAATAGGTACAAAAACTTGGTATTGCCCAAACTTTCAAAATCTCTCTTGGTCCAGTCATCCTGACGCTCGCAAATATCTAGCTTCCATATAAAAACATATTAATTAGTAATTTAAATAATTTTGCATTTGTGGAGTTGGTAGCTGTTAGTATACTAAGTATTTATTTTAAGTTATAAAAATAATCAAGTGTATTGTTATTTTTGTAAATATAGAATAAATTGATTACAAGTTTAACAAGATTTTCTTTCACCCACTTGGCAGGCTCCAAGGGAGTCAAGTATAAATATCTGATCACTAGGTTCCACTAAGGGATTCATGTGTGTGGTGTGAGAGCGACTTTATTAAAATGTACTGCATGTAATGTAAACAGGTGGGCCCTCAATCCTCCATGTGGAAATTTCTCAGCCCATAACTATCTTCTTTGGGCGGAATTATCTGATTACTAGAATCCACTACACACACTCCCCTTACATGTATTTTCTTTCGGTATTCGGCCGCAGCTTAACCTACTGTGGTTCTTTAGGATGATAAAAGGATCAATAAGGATTATGAAACCAGCCGGGGTAAGTCATGTGGCCAGTAGGGTATATCAAGGAAAAAATCTGAGTAGGTACCATGTCTATATCTCATATTGGGGAATTAAAACTTGGATCCCTTTCGTGAAACTTGCTGGATAGAGCCTAGTGGCTGGAAGCGATAATGAAGTATCCAGTGAGCGTCAGGATGGCTGGACCAAGAAAGATTTTGAAAGTTTGAGCAATACCAAGTTTTTGTACCTATTTGGTACCAGAAATCAAATAATTTGTGCCTCGCTAAAGAAGCAAAACTATTACGAGGAAAGTGGCCAGCCATTCTGACATCAGAATGGCTGGACTACGTTGGTTTCGCCTGGTTGTAGGCATTATAAGTAGTTCATTTTTTCGTTAAAATTTAGTACCTCATTGGTACCTCAACATATGTTTTTCTTAGATTTTTTCGATAAGCCAAAAAAAAGATACTCCTAGAAAAAGTTTTGTATGTAATCTGGACCCGGTCGGTTTCACCTAGTTGGAGGCGTTTATTTTCGTCTTATAGAGAAAATCTGAGAAAACGTATGTTCAGATAGCAATGAGATACTAAATTAAAACGAAAAGATGAACTAGGTATAACGCCTACAACTAGGTGAAACCGACCGGGTCCAGATTACATACAAAACTTATTCTGGGTGTATCATTATTTGGCTTATCGAAAATATCTAAGAAAAACATATGTTGAGGTACCAATGAGGTACTAAATTTTAACGAAAAAATGAACTAGTTATAATACCTACAACCAGGCGAAACCAACGTGGTCCAGCCATTCTGACGTCAGAACGGCTGGCCACTTTCCTCGTAATAGTTTTGCTTCTTTAGCGAGGTACAAATTATTTGATTTCTGGTACCAAATAGGTACAAAAACTTGGTATTGCTCAAGTTTTCAATATCTCTCTTGGTCCAGCCATCCTGACGCTCACAAGTATCCAGTATGAATATACCTTTTTTTTGTCGTGAGCGTGTGTGAATTCAGTGAATTGTGTTGGTAACTACTTGACAGGAAAACAACGAATGTTATTCGACTGACGAACGGCCATTTTACGATTTAAGGAAAACTTAATTCTGTTGGTTGTGAAATAAAACGCTTCTTATTAGAAAATTTAGTATATCAATTTTCACAATTATAGCCATACGTCTATCATATAAAAACAAATGTGTAAACATAAATCTTTGATTACAAATTCAATGATAATACTTCCCCAAAGAGTAAGCACCAATTATTTTTTATATTTTGTTTACCTGAAGAGAATTTAAATTATGAGGCATCACTCGCTAGCCTCATCGAAGTAAATAAAATAAATAACATCTTTAAATAACGTCTTTTTTAATAATACCTGTACGCGAATAATTTTATTGTTTAATACTTTCGGTTTAAATATACATAAGGTGAGCGAGTGACGATGTAAATTTTTTACGTCGGTTTAGCCAATTAAGAATATTACTACGAATTTTGTATCATGGAGATATTTTTTTCTCCTCGGTTAAAGTGTTTGAGATAGCCTACTTTAACCGTTTAAAAGATAAGAAAGCCTGGCAACCACTAAATCACGAAAACTACGTTAATGAAATATATTTTAGGGCTCACTACAATAATTATTTGGTTTAGTGCAGAGTTTATTTAAAAGCTCTAATCATACAACAAAAATAAATAATAGGTGTAAATAAATATATTAACTAATCTCTTTAATAATTAAGTATACCTATTCATATTGATTGGCAGGCTTCCTCGGAAATATAACAGCTTACGATAACGTGAGAATCGTCACATCTACTCGTCAGGACTAGACACTAGAAAGTCTGAAAATGAGTATACAAACACACGAAAGAAATGCATGCATTCTTCTTATAATAATAAATGGAATCACTATGATATCCGAATCTAACAGAGTCGATATATACAACAAATAATCAATTAAAACGTCGAATGTTGTTTTGTAAGACGAAATGGATATTAATTCAAAATGTTCTGTTTAGAATGTTTTACGTTATAAACATTGATGGGAGATCAACGTGGGACTGCGGATTTCCGCTAATAATAAAATTTGCATTTTTCATGCATTTCAGTTTTTATCACATTTTTTCATAATCAGATCCACAGCTAATTTATGAAATAAATATTCACAAAAATGAGGTATACTATACCACCACTAAAAAAATATTTTGGTGAGCTAATACTTTTAAGTCTGCAAAATAAGTGTTAAGAGTGAAAGCTCGCTAAAAATAGTTGCTATATAACGGACACGCCAGCGATGTGTTCGTACGTGAATTCGTCTCAATAAAGGATCGCAGACGCATCCGTAGCGGCCTCCGGTCACAGTCAGCATAATGTGCGTAAGGGCAGGTTCGCTCGTGTGAGTGCGTACCGTGATTAGTACGTACGTGCCTATGTTACCTACTTATAACATCAGAAGAATTCTGTAGTGTCGTGTGCAATGTGAAGGTTTCGTGCGAGGCGAGCGAACCGTGGCGACGAGATTTACTCGGGCTCGGGAGAGTC
This sequence comes from Diloba caeruleocephala, assembly GCA_947459985.1. Classification (NCBI taxonomy): domain Eukaryota; kingdom Metazoa; phylum Arthropoda; class Insecta; order Lepidoptera; family Noctuidae; genus Diloba; species Diloba caeruleocephala. The sequence goes on along the minus strand of OX381606.1, from coordinate 22,935,553 downwards.
GGGCGCGTCTACTGCGACGACGGTGGTGCCGCCGGCTGCACGCACCTTCTTCAAGTAGCTGGCGCTGTCGAACTCCAGGCAAGTCTGTCGACACGATAGTATATTTATCGACAGGAGCCTTCCATTTTGGTTACCGAATGTGTTATTTGCTGATGTTGCGAGTGTATAGTGTGTTAGTATTTATATTGTAAGCGTTATCTCTTGAGTTATCAACATGAAAAACCAGACCACCGTGCGTTCGCATGTGGATTAGTTAGGAGGTAAGCGTAAGAACAGGCAAAAGACGATGATGTTTTGTAATTTTATTATTAAAAAATCATAAATTGACAATCGTAAGGAAACATCACTAATAATTTTAATGCTTACTCAAATTAAAAACAATAACAATAAATGAACACAACAGAAAATCAACAGTGTCAATTTAGAACTTCACTCAAATTAAATAGGCGAACAGTTTCTACCTGTGGCGAACCCCTCTCGAATACCCATTCTGTCCGAGCAGCATGAACAAAGAGACATCACAAATTTATATTAGCATTGTTAATAAACACTTAATAAAGCTTTCAAAACTATTTACTCATGTAAATAACGTTGCGTAAAAGATTTATCAATATTATTCTGTCAATAAACACCTTTATATATTAGTACTAAAAAATTCTTCCATTAATTAAATAATGAAAAATATTTTTTTTCTAAAACAATAAGAATTTCCAGTGCTATAATGTTTAGATTCTTATACTTAATCAGTCTTCAGTTTGGATGACGGCTGGGTAGGATTCAGCGACACGTAGTCAATAGCGGTAATTCGAAATTGCGAGCGGCAAACTATTCGTCGCCGCCCCCGAACTCTCTCAGAGACCACTCCCCACATAATACTAGCGTCAGTCTTACCAATTAATTTACAACTTACGCTACTGAGATCAACTTTTCCTACTTTTAAGAATCGCTTATAATTTATACCTAGCGTTACGCTTAATCGGCTATCGGGGGGCCGGGTCGAGAGCCAGGGAGACGGCAGAGAGACGGGTAGGACTAGAAATTTTCGACTAACCTAACAACAAATAGGAGGAATCTCGATATTAATTTCAACTTAGCTTCTATAAAACATGCACACGGGTTAGTATAGCGGGTGAAATCAACAGTAAGCCAAGGCGCGTGCGTGCGGCGGGGGAGGCGGTGCGAGGCGTGGGAGGCGGGGGAGCCGGGGAGGCGGAGCGCGGCGCCGCGGGTCGGGCGGCCGACGCGCGGCGCCGCGCGGAGAGAGGTCGCCGGCCGCGCGGCCCGCCGGCCCGCGCTCAGTAGAAGTTGCGGCACAGCAGCGCGGCCAGGTAGTTGGGGTGGTGCAGCGGCGCCCACACGCGGAAGGGCGCGAGCACGCGCGGCGCGGGCGGCGCGGGCGCGGCGAGCCGGCGCGCGGCGCCCAGCGTTACCTTGCGCGCCAGCTCGGGCGGGAAGGCGGCCAGCCCGCTGGGCGGCAGCTTGCTGAGCGGCGAGTCGGCGTACTGCACCAGCGTCTCGTACGAGTACGTCTGCCGCGAGCCGCACGCTCCGCCTGCAACGTGCGCACGACTGTGAGCCGCGCGCGGCCGAGCGAGTTCGACCGAAGCGTCGGCCTCGCTCGGCCGTCACCTAGCATGTTCCTACATTATTGTAAACATATGTATACAAGACGTTCTAAATAAAATTTTATTAATTATTCTTTGCATATTATCATTCTATTTATGTGTGATAAAATCAGTGATCGGAATGAGACAAGCTATTTGGGGTCAAAGATCCCGAAACTTGTTAACATGGATATATCCCCGAAAGAAAGATTTTTTGAAATAAATTGGGACTATTTTGATATGCCTATTACATAGTATTTTTTTTTAATATTCTAAAAAGTGTTGGGACTCGTAAATATTTTTTTACGATGCAAGGCCCCAATTTATCGAGTTTAAAATAAAAATTATGTGGTGTCGTGGGACACCATGTAGGAACGAAGTTCCTTCGGCTAATGTAGAATCGACACTTATACACTACTCGCTTGTGTATGCGACTGTCGCGCCTGCGCACGTCTCACTTAACGGTTTTATTCCACGCACTTTTTTCCACGGATTTTTTCCACGGATTTTTTCTTACGGTTTTACTATCACATTTTTTTCAGTTCGGTCGCGCAGCAAAATCCCTATCCCCTCCAAGCCTGCCGTAAGGAACTTCGTTCCAAAATGTCTACCCATCTACTTTTTTACGTTTATGTAATGGTGTTTGTGTATTTTAACGCAAACACATTTAACCTGTAATTACCAATTTCTTATTCATGGCTCTTTTTTAACAGCTTGTCTGTAACTATCTTCACCCACGACGTGTATACTACACTAGTTAACACTAGTCGTTGGCGTCATTTGTTTCGAAACATGAAACGTACAAAATGCGGCTAGGTCCAAATTCGCACCGAGGTAGGTGTGCCGCGTCGTCGGGGCGAGGCCCAGGTGGGCCCCGTCGCGGGTTTCGCCCCTCATATTTGCCGCCGGAGTTGGAGGCCCAGCTTAGACGATCCATCAACCTCAATGTCGGAGGCATGATCGACGCTAAGTTGGCAGCCTTGGAGGGCCGGCTCCTTCCGGGGCAACGTCTGCGCCCACCACTTGCGGCGGATAAGCGGCGGGAGCAAGCGGCGCCGCAGACGACCACGTATGCAGCTGCTGCGAAGCGTGATGCGCATGCGCGTGCACCAGCGGCTCAGCCGCAACAAAAAGGGAAAAGCGGGGGTCGCCGTGCAGCGAAGGGGGCTGGTAGGGCTGACCGGCAAGCAACAGCTGCCGAAGTTGCGGTGACTGCTACACCCGTGGAAGCCCAGCTGGCAGCCCCCGTGCCCGCTAGTCCCATTGCGGGAAAAATAAGCGGGAGCCCAGGCCTCCTCCTAAGGCGCAGACGGAAGCTGCCGCTGCTTAAAATACGCAGTCCTTTCCTAAGAAGGCCGAAGGTGTGCCGTTCCGGAAGGGGAGTTGGGCTGAGCCACTGGCCGCCTGAAGGCTCGCAACACCGCACCGGGTCCGGACGCCATTCCGGGCCGCGCGTGGGTGTGGCAGTGCACAGTCTCCAGGGGACCGCTTGAGGCGACTGCTCACCTACTGCCGCCGTCGCAGCATATTCCCTTCCGGCTATGCCGGCCGGATTGGTTCTCTTAAAGAAAGAAGGAAGGTCCGCAGAATCTCTCTCTGCATATCGTCCCATTTGCCTGCTCGACGAGGCTTCGAAGCTATTCGAAAGAATAATTACCCGAAGACTCGTTGAGCACCGTCGCGTCGCGTGTTGGTCCCGACTTGGCCGACAGCCAGTATGGCTTCCGGGAGCGGCGGTCCACCATCGACGCAATTCTTCGCGTCCGGTCGCTGTCGGAGCAGGCAGTGTCCCAACGGGGTGGGGTAGCTTGGTCTGTTACGCTGACGACACACTCGTGTTGGGTAGCGGGGAGTCCTTCGAGGGAACCATCCGGATTGCCGAGCAAGCAGTGGTAATTGTCGTGGCTGAAATCCGCTTTACATACACTCTCCGATAACGTGTGGGGTTCCACAGTGGTCGGTTCTTGGTCCCCCTTCTATGGGATCTCGCCTTCGACGCGGTCCTGCGTGTCGTTCTCCCCGCTGGCGTTAGCTTGGTCTGTTACGCTGACGACACACTCGTGTTGGGTAGCGGGGAGTCCTTCGAGGGAACCATCCGGATTGCCGAGCAAGCAGTGGTAATTGTCGTGGCTGAAATCCGCTTTACAGACACTCTCCGAGATGTGCCTATGGGTTTGGTGGCACGAGTGGGCGGCTTGAGTGTGATCATACGAGGTCCTGGAGCCCCCCTTAGGTGCTGAAGATGACCGCCTCAGTGGTTTAAGCCGGTAGGAGTCCGGCATGCCCCTTCGCCCTTTATTTATCATGAAAAATGTTAAGAGAGTATTTGAACAAACTGTTTCTAACGCGAAAATACGGAAATTTATTATTTTCGCTGTTGATTATAAGTATACAGACGCCTCAATCAATCATCCACACTTATCTATACACCCCCTAAAAATTCTTAAAGGTTCATAAATTTACAAAATGTTATTTTCTACTAAGACTAATTTTATTTCGTATTTAAGGTATTTTTCGACATTAATATGTATAAATATTAATATGTGTATTCGGATTCCAAATTGTTAACATCATTGTATTCGTGGTGATTTTCTATCTTAAATAAGTTTGAATTACTTATACACGAGTAATAGCAATTTGAAAGCGCAAAATCCCAATTTATACTACTGTGGTTGGTTTGTATGCTCGATAGAAGTGTAGTTATTGGTTATTATGGGTAACAACACTAATTCTTTTATCTTATCAATCGTAAAAAGTACACAAAATAGCTTACCTAATTCCAACCACTGGTGATAAATACCATAATGTAAAAGTATATTCTAGCACATAAAAATACACTGGTCATGCAGTATTCATCGTAAATCAGCTGATTGTTCCAGGGCACATAGAAAATATGAACTATTTTGTCTTAGTTTATATGCAAGTGCACCTAAAAACAAGTAAACATGCAAATATTATCCTCGTAATTGTTGCAAGCTGTCACGGATTAAAGCACATTGGATGCATTATTATTAACTTGATTAGTATTTTTCTTATTATGCTTTAAGCTAAATTAGTATTGACCATTCTTGACTGACTGCTGCATTTTAAATATTTTTAAAGAACAATGTGACCATGAAGGAATATAACTCGTGAAATAAATATTAGCACAATATGAAATGGCCTACATGTTATAGAATATGTTTTTACTTTTTACAGTTTAGGCAGGTATGCTAACTGAATAATCGAACTTTATGCAAAGCAAACAAGATGAATATGAAACAGGTTACAATAATATACGACATTGACGGCAGTCTATCAGTAAAGCCCGCCATACAGCAGCGTATGGGTACGTCGCACACTGTAAAAATCGTGGCCTCGTATCGTGTAGTCGCGCACAGCCTTGTATGGAGGGCTCAAGGCTTACATATACATAAGCATACTAGACACTAAACACAATGGGAGTGTCTGAACATTGGAATGGGAGTGTCTGAATATTGAAATTGGTAGACTCGAATTAGACATGGGTAGTGTGGTAAAAAAAAAGATATATATATACTAGACAATAAACAAAATGGGAGTGTCTGAACATTGGAATTGGTAGACTAATTAGACATGAGTGGTAAAAAAAAGATCTATATTAAACCTGCCTGCTCACTCAAATACAACATGTAATACAAACCCTTCGGATCCAATAAACGCGAATTCCTATTTTATTTACTAGGATAAAAATATACCAAAAAAAGAAAGATATTGATACTTTTTTTACTAGCCATGCAAAATTTTCCACAAATCGGCAAATTTTCGCAAGTTGAAGACTATGTCACGGATCGGTGTTTCTCTTGGTAATATTTTCTTATTAATTTCATCAGGGATTTTTTATCCAATGCAATACAAAATTTTTAGCTTGAGGATTCGACGGAGTTTTTGGTTACATGCTGTATAAACTACTTAAATATAATACTTAATTATGTATTATAATTAAGTTAATGCATGTTGAGGCATCTACATCATATATCATAGCATTCATAGTCGAATATGATTCGGGAATTTTAATCAATTATCTGAACAAATACTTGATTTCCAAATAAACAAATAAAAAATATCTATGTATATCGACTATGACCTATTTATGGACCTCAACCACATATTTTGTAGGCACAGGCGTAGGTTACAGGTGCATTAATACTAGGCATACTATAGCTTACATTAATTTCTTGACCAGTCAAGCTTGAACTTGGGTGAAATGGAGAATTTAAAATAATTTGTTTAATTGCATTCAAGTTTCAAGTATTTCTATTTCTAGTTGTGGTATCATACGTTAAGATTAAAAAGATAAATAAACAACAAGGGCGAGTAATAAGAGTATGTGTTATGAATATTGCGATAAAATAAGGTAACGGTTTTATTTGTATGTATTTTTTAACAATTCCTTACCTTTCCTTGTTAACGTTACGTTAAGAATTCGAGGCTAAGTTCCCAAGCGTGTGGTTTCGAGTAACTGTAGCGTGTCGGTGTTTACCTTGGTTCTTGTCAATGCTGGTGGCGCGCGAGAAGCGCGGGCGACGCGGCGTGGAGTCATCGGCCGCGGCTGCACACGCACACGGGTCACACGGTCACACGGTCAACCCGCACGGTCACACGGTCACACGGCCGCACCTCACGCTATACGGAAACAACTTCGCTGGGACCGCACCACGCCCTGCTTTTGCACTCCCACTTGTTTGGGATATTATAAAAAATCGGCCAGTGCAATTCAATAATAATATCAGAAAAAAAATCGGCCAATGCAATTCAATAATAATATCAGGAATAAAATTCAACAATGATCGTTGATTTTAATACTACGGATTAAGATGATGCATAACGAGTCTTTTTCATACAAAATAAATATTGCACAAACTCCAATACTATCATTTCTTTTTAAATATAGCTATTCACTCTCTATGAATTATTGGTACAGTTATCTGCTTACAGACATTGCTTCTTGAACTTTGAACCATTTGTTAAAATTGGTGGATGTTCCCATTTTTACAGGTTAGCGATAAATATAATTTTCAAAACAAAATTCATTACAATATAGCTAAAAGGCGCCACAGATTTATAACATTAGAAATGGAAAGAAAAGGCTTTTCGATCGGCAACCAACCATCGCGATCCACCGGTCTAATAAGAAATCTGAGATTGTGTGGTTCAAATCCCGCCATCAGATGATCATGTTTAAATTTCCCATATTTTTGTTGACTTATGATGTAATTCTTATATTTGCATCAATATTTACAAAAACAAAAATAAATTGCACAAATAAGAAAAATGATTTTTCGTGGTCCAATAGTATTTAATTCTATTTTGGACTGAAAATTTCTTTTCTCAGTTTTACCGATCATTCCTGACTCTCGGAGGACCAAGGGAAGGCAACAAATCACGACAACCATATTAAGTAAATAAGAGGGCGGAAGGTAGGTAAACTTTTTTGAGAGGGAACAGATTTCCGAGGTGGTGGGCAAGAGTTTAACGATTGCTTTCCTAAAACTTCATGACTATCAAAATAAATACTAGGCACTCGAAATAATTTCATCAATGTTGTAATAGGCAAGTATATTTATTTTAACTGGAAAAGAAGTATTGTACAGAGTGGGACGAGCCTAGACCTTTCTGTTTTTAAGAATATTGATATGTATTTTTAGGGATCTGTACTAAAATGGTACTTTTATACACACAGGAAAATAAAACAAAGTTGGCTGTTTCTTGTGTTCCTGAATAATATTACAATAGAATAAAATAAAAAGTGCGATTTTTAACCAAGTAGTATATTTTCACTAATTAAAGTTCAATAAGTAAATGATTTGTGATTTCTTAAATCCCGGACACAAACGTCATGTTTTATCATTCCGGCATTAAAGAAGAAGATACTAACAGACACAGAGGAGCGACTCGTATGTGTATTTCTTCCTTGAAGATTTGTATTGGTTAAACACTGGTAATGAGGGCCAAAATATCGATATTTTAACATCAATTAGAATTAGCATCAACAGCTTTTGTAGAATCGTGTTTATTTGAGCAGAATATCATAATAACTATACATTCTATAGACATAATTAAAACATCTTACTATGAAAAGGGTATTCTAGTTTAAAACTTGAAATAATTCAAGGTTTAAATATACTATGATCCATTGCTATCTCCGATTATTACTGATATATGTTAATAGTTTTCTGGATTATACCATGGAAAAGGATACTTTCAATTTGAATATAAAATTAATTATCACAAAATTTTTACGCCCAGCGAAGCGGACCGTTAATTAATTCATAAATATTGAATACTAATAATTATTTTAAAAAAGTATGTACTGACGTTTGGGAATTATAATGTATGCATAAGAGACGCGACACATCATCCTAAGGAAGTGGTACCATATATTACGGCGAAGTTGCTTCGGTATAGAAGATTTAAGGTTATGCATTATGGCAGGTAGTAGTGATTACTAATGATTCATTACGAAATGGATATGTTAAATGAGAAAAATTTGGAAAATACTCTGCCACGACCGTGGAGCGAGGTGGTTTGAAGATAAATATAAAACATGAAAAACATATTACATACATAATACATAATATATTTATTCTGAAGAAAGTTAATACTTGAGAAATGAATCTAATCATTGTGGCTGCAAAAATGGTTTCAAATTTGATGTTATGAAGATGTTGAATTATATTTTTTATATAAAATGTTTACATGCTTCAGTCAGTCTCACTCTGTCTAAAACGATCTGTCCTTATCAGTTATTAGAAATTGCACGCCATCACTGTAAGTGCGTTCATGCGTCCAACCCGAACTGCAACTCCTTCACTAACTACCGATTCATGCGCTTTTAATTGATTAGAAAATTCTTGTTCTTTCGCAAACATTTTGTCTTATCGATGCCTATATTTTTATGTAATAGAAGGCGGAAAGTCATGGCTTATTTATTATTAAAAAATCTAAATCCTATGTATACTAATGGGTTTTCATGCAATCGATGACTTGGAACTTTAGACCAAGCGACAGCTGCAAAAGACCACTATGCTTATTTCTTACAAGATGCAACTTTACGATACACAAACACTGGATCTGCCTGTGCGATCTTGATAAAGAGGGGCTCCAGTCTCTATTCTGTCGCAAAATTAACAGTCTTATTTAAGGCATACAACGTGATGAAGAATGGGTATACTAAGACAAAGGGGCGTTAAATATAAAACCCCCGAGAAGAGAATTAACGATATGCTTTTGAATTGAAATTATCCATTACTGCAACAGAGCTGGCCTGAAATGTATACAAATACGGGGTAATATATCCTCCACAGCCTTTATAGTTCAATAGTTTTTCAGCTTAGTATACCCGTTTTAGACCACGTTTTAATAGGAATATTAATTATGTATTTTAGGTATTAAAATGAGTATAGTGCTCCTCCGGTCGGCGCCTCGCTCATGTGGTGCCGGCCGCAGCCTCACCGGGGTGGTCGTCGCCCACGAACACGTCGTCGTCGGCGCCGTTGAGCGCGGCGTCGTCGCGCAGCAGCAGCGCAGCCGCGGGCCGCTGCGACAGCGTGAAGAAGTCGCCCGAGCCCGCGCCCATCGCCTCCAGCGCACCCGCGCTCTCGAAGTACTCGTCTAACACTAACTTCGCAGTCTGGAATCAATGACAGGTTAGTGGCATAACCAAGTATTTTTTTTATACCAAGATGCATAGTTCGGTTGAGAATTTTTCCTAATCTTACATTTGGAACGAATGACACCGCTAAAACGGCACAATAAAGATCAATATTGACCGACATTGTTACTAGCGACCACTCAATGAGTCAACTAAGGCAATAGTTTCGAAGCCAGAATTATGTAGTTCAGTTTCCGTATGCTTATTAGTTAGAATTTCATAAATTCTACTTACCTTTACAAGATCCAAATTATTGCCAGTGATCTTAATGGAATGTTGCCCAAAAGTCACAGTGTACTTATATTCTCCTAGAGCTGCGTCATTCGTAGAGAAGCTATGAAGTAGAGCCCGGGAATTGTGCGGAGACTTCTGAAAGCGTCAAAATTTGTGTGAACCCTTCTGTTTGTCTGTAGCACCACGAATTATAATAGAAACAGGGTCTTCGATCAACAATACTACTAGATTACAGATCAGGAACAAAAACACATCGCTCAAGGCTACGATTGCATATACTTAGACATTTATTACTACTAAATATAGATAAAGTATTAAAAATGTATAAACCTTAATATAATAATCCCCATTATTAGATCGCTCAAATCGCAAAAATAGCGTAAGTTTAAAGGATTTTGTTGACTAATCATTTTGTGCACTGGCTATGTAAAAAATATATGTTATTCATTAGCATTACAGAAAAAGCACATTTTTAAAAATTATGAATAAATTTGCCCAAATGTTGGAAGTAAATAAGCAGTTTTTAACCTTAATTGAATTTTGTCTCTATAACGGCTCAGTAGTTAGGCATAAATTTTACACCAAAAAAGCGGAATAACGTCTGTAACAATTAGTATTCTTTTTTTCTGATTAATTGAACAATAAAGAATACCTAAATGTCACAAGTTTGTAGTTTCGTTTGTGTTCGTGGTGAAACGGAAGACGTAATAACTGATAGTCTCGATCGAAATTATAATTATCTATACCCATAGAAATATTTATTCCTTCGGGTAATCAAACTCACAGCCTGTAGACCAAAATGCCAAGCGCTTAGCCACTGCGCTGTCTTCGTTTGATGTATTTTTTGTCCTCGCAAAAATAATACCATGTACTGTATGTATTGATATTTGTGTTAAGATTATTCAATCATAGGATAAGCTTGTTTTTTAATTCTTTCCAAATTACTCGTGACATCTCGCCAAGTGGTCAATGATTCGCTAAAAGGAGAAATATATAATGGGCAGAGGCACAGTATTACCATTCTGAAGGTCCCCGTTTACAGACACTAGTTTCAGACTACCATGCCTTATAACCATGGTTCATAATCATAGTATTTTATTGGCAACTAAAAAGTTACAGTATTACAATCAAATTAATTCAATAATAAAAACAAAGGAAATAATAGTAAAAAGAATACAATAGAAATATAATATACATTGTCAACACCAATTTTATTTAAAATATACATTTTTAACTGCCATGTCATTAAAGCTATAGAATTAAAATTAAACGCGCAACACAAATCCCCGTCAAGAAGCCGTAACATACCTATACATACACGCACGACAGAAAATATCCTACGTGCAAATATAGAAAGTCCCGCCAATTGCTTAAAACGGTAACGGCTTAAATGTTCCTGACTTCGCATTTCGACAGGTGTTCGTATCGATCGATCAAGTGTAATACTGACCTCCCGAGGGCGCGGCGCGTCGTCGGAGCCGGCGGAGTCGAGCGAGGCGCGCGAGTCGCCCAGCTGGCCCTCCAGCGCCCCCTCCAGCCGCACGGGCGACGCGTTGCGCCGGATCGTGTCACCGATCAGGTGCTTCGCGTGACTACAGATACACACAACTAGGGTTACCATCTGACAGGCATTTGCCGCATTTGACAAGCATACAGCCGGCGCTAAGCTGACTGCCGAAAACTCGTAACGTTAAGTCCCCGCTTACACAATTTGAGCCACCCGGTTTTGTACCACAAACAGGTTTCTCGAATAGTTTAAAGCGGGGACTTAACGTTAATTGGCGTTTGGGTATTCGGCCGTGAGACATGCGTTTTTTTAATTTAGCGGCATCACGCATGAAACTGACTATAAAACCGCGCCATTCTACAATAGACAGACATTTTTCTGAAAAATAAGACATTTTATACATCCTAGAGAGGCATCCTCCCTTACATAGATGGTAACCCTACATACAACCGAACATTTGAAAGAGGAATAAATAATGCGTTACGTTGATAAGAATGGGGAGCATATACGCATATTATTGCTGTGTGGTGCCGGCTACGAGTAGCACCAACCCATCTCATCCCTTGGGTGTCGTAAAAGGCGACTTTGGGATTAGCCGGAGGATGGGCAGCAGCATCCTTCGAGTACATAAACAACTTAACTGCGATCGCCAACCCGCCTGCCAAGCGTGTCGATTATGGCAAAACCCCCTAATGAGCACACAACACACCCATATCGGTCGTTGTGGTGATCGTTGGGGAGGCCTGTGTCCAGCAGTGGACTTTATTTAGCCGAAATGATGAGTCTGAACAATCAAATGTATGCGAGAGGGACGAGACGAGCATACCGTCGCCTTCAATTGGTAATTTAGTATCCGTCGGTGAACTGTGCTCTGCTTTATGCCGAATTTAGAGATGAGCCTTTCGCGCGAGCACTATAAATGATGAATGATCTGTATTTAGCAAGTAGGTTTCAAAAAACAAGTATACGAAGCCGGCACATTTCGTACTTCGACATTACTTCTCAGAGGGAGTAATGGGAAGGAATGACGAAACAAACTCGAGAGATTTCTATCCGGCCATATTTTATGGTATAATATTATGTGAGAAGGATGTAGGGCAACATCTAGAATGGGCCTTAAGTTCCAAAGCCGCTTTGAGTAGACTCGTCCCGACAGCCATTAGCTATTAGCATTATCTCTCCGTTCCTTCCTACCCCTTGTTTCACAAACGCGTAATTATGAAATTTGTAATAGTAGGGCGAACGATCGCACTCAATATAAATGATAACACGCTTTGTCTCGACAATCAGAACATACTGTATGACGAAAGCTGATCCAATGACAGTTTATCATTCTGTATACCTAATACATCGGGGTTGTGTTTTAATTTATACACTTTTTCGTTTTATTTTATTGATACAAGTTACATTATAATATGAAGAAGTATGCATTAAGCAAGCCATTTTTTTCCAACTCTGCTGTTTTGCTTATCTTTTATTTGGTCCTTCTATACGTAAAAGTAATTAGTATCTAGTAGTTACTCACTTTACGTTCTCCTCATTAGGCCCGGTGATCTGGACTAGACGCTCTTTTGCACCGGGACTCACTGAAACCATCCAACATCCCCATGATTAACATGTTTAGACAAGTCTTAATCTATTAGTATATTAATTATTACAGAGTTGATAAGCTCATAGCTAGTTGCGATTAATAGGCGGTGAAATACGACTATTTGAAAATTAATAATTCTTATATAAACCATTCCCAAACGATTATGAATATTGTACACATTAGTAGGTGGATTTTATGAGGGAAAATATTATGTTTCTAAGCTTTAATATTGAAAATTGTATGTAAATGTTAAAATCAGACTGTTATTAAAAAAAAATGTTAAGATGTTTTATGTGTTAAAAAATATAGATAGTAAGATCTTTTCGTAGAAGAAACAGAGATGGGAAGAAACCGCCACACCATGCGGAAGCGCCACAGAGCCCGCACCGTGCGTTCATACCTCGCTGAAACGATATAATCGTGTCACTTAGCTCCTCGATCATGTGCACCCTCCTGCCCTTGATACCCATCACTGCAACACCACAACAAAATTCAGATATGCCGCTAGTCGCCAGGGGGCTCCCCTGTCGCGACTACCCAAATTACTTCATTACAAGATCGATTTAAACAGTCCCAAAAAACAGTTTAAATACTTTATAGCATGTCGAGATAAATGTTGATACCAGGATTTTATAGGCTTTATTATAGTATTAATCTTTTTTACAGTTTTGATTTTCGCTTATTGGCATGCACTATCAATGGTCTAAGGAATACTAAGAATAGACATAAACCTCAGTCATGCATCGTTTGTTCCTGACTTTTCGACATATACTACTCGCAAAATAGTCAACATGCTAAGTACCCATTATGATAGACTGTATCACATAATACAAATTTATCATTACCTTTGCCAGAGTCGGCATTTCTGATAACGACTTCATCCTTGGAGTAGTTCTTGCCGGGGATCTTGGTGGGCTTGGGGAACTTGCCCGACGTCTTAATGATCTCGCCGGGGCCGAGCAGCGAGGGCGGCTCGGCGGGCGCAGCCAGCGTCGGGGACACCGAGCCACCCGAACCCGACCCCTCCATCGTCGGCACCAACAGTGGCTGCCGCCGCATATTGAACACTTAGACACTACGCACTCCATTCCGGATGTGTATTATTACTTAAACTAGGTCAGCTATCCGTTTACCGGATTTAGTATTAGTATTGCACAAACATGGTACATGTTTTGCAGGGTGGGAGGATTATGTGATGGGTTGGGAAGTTGGATTATTATTAGGTTATAATACTTACCTCAGCATGGGTGCCGCGGTGTCTATAATATTGACTCATGTAGTCGGAGCCCTGCCAGAGTTTGGCGCGCAGCTCGATCAGCTCAAGAAGATGAAGTCTAGTTTTCTTATCCAATCGTTCGTCCTGTGAACCATTGCGGAACACAACAAAGTATCTGAAATATAAACGACTATATTAGCTTTCAACCTCAGAATCAAAATATTACATAGTTTGCCACCAAAACACTCTTTATAATCAAGGCACTAAAAGATAAATTATATTAGTTTACCAGGTTTATGAATATTGTTAAATTAAACTAAAAACAGTGACAACAGGATATTTATATACAGAAATCTAAATATACAGCTTATTTCTAATATTGACCTTTAATTTACACAAACCTATCAAGAAAGTCCTTGTAAAGTGCTTCGAGCTGAGCGCCATAAAGCTTGAGATTAGAGTACATGGTGGCCACATTGCTTTGAAGCGCACGGTCATAATTACCCTGCATCATTTGGTACGCCACCGCTTCTGTCAACACTATGAGGTCATCGACTGCAATGAAGACAGAAATAATATGTTAGTGGGGGAACATAAGCATAAGATATTCTGATAATAGTGAAGTAGATAAGTTTCATTTTAATGCTATTATATACTAATTATTACTATTGTCAAAACAGAAATCATTTCAAACTAATAACGACCAATATGGATATTTGACTAACAATACTGAAATCGGAAAAGTCGCCGCAAAAATGCAGTCAGAGCGTAATATTATAGTGTAATTTATTTAAATTTTAAATGATGTTTCGGAATATATTAGGTAATGACTAAGATCCAGTGCCAGAGGGTGTTGAACAATTTCCAGCCTTCATGAGTAGCGATCTGTTGGCGGCTAACCAAGGACAGTTTACCAAGGGTGCAGAGAATGAGCGAGCGAATCCCGCAACATGGATCGAAGGAACATAGAGACTAGCCAGCGGTGGAGGAAATCCATGAGGCATCCCAAGAACAAAAACTATGTGATGGAGAAAGTTTAGCGCAATCTAAATACATAAGAATAACGTTATCGCTGTCGTAATGTAATTAAAATTAACGTGTAATTTACCTACATTCGCTATGGTCTATGCGTTCTACTAGTTGAGAGATAGTTAATGTCATAAAATCGTTCGTGATTTGTTATTGCCCTAACCTCACGTGTTCTTTACCTACTGTTAATTATAGAGGACGTCGTAGCGGTGCGTTGACTTTCTTAAACCAACAAAAATTTTTTTGTGAATTATATAACTGAATAAATAATTGAATGTTTGATTTTTGCAGCATAAACTCTAACCCTAGTCATACTAAAAATACTAATGCTCTAATTCACCAATAAATCCCTAACGAGCGATACTTTACAGATATTACAAATGATGTTGAGACGAAATTAGTCATCCACATTTACAAATTCTCTATTAAGCTTCTCTTTATGCAAAAGTAAGTTATCTTGACGGGATAGGAACAAGATAAGGGTCATGTTGGAGATTTCGAGTATTTGTAATCTGTGTACTTTTGATTGCATTCGATTAAATATAATCACAATATTTCACAATTTCTTTGTTTTCTAGATGGTCACTAATTGACAGCTTCAGAGATACAGTTATAATAACAGTACTTAGTATGCACAAGTGTTATGAACTTACACTCATGAGCCTGATAGACCATATAGGCTAAATCGGCTGAGACTGGGGGCGCCGAGCTAGGTCTGGCAGTAGCCAAAAATGTTTTCAAATTAGCAAGGGATTGATGCGGTGTAGGTAGTACTAACATGCAACGTTGCGTTAAAAAACCTGTGCACCACTTTTTTCGGACATTATAAACGGCCACGCCTAGGGAGGCTCCATTGAATCACTAACAAAAGTGACTTCAGGATTAATTAAACTAAGACAATCTTCAAAAGTATATTTTTATTTTAAGTATTACTGTCCCAGCATAAAAAAAGTCAACAGCAAGTTAGTTTTGTGAGCTAAAGGTTCTGTACATTATTGATTAGTAGCATGCAATATAGTTAATTTTTCGGACCATTACAAGTCTAAGGCCATTATTACAGGAGAACTTTCGAAATTAATTCAATCTAATCCAAACCCTTTGGATTTGAGATTACAGATTTGTCTGTTTTTTGTGTTAAATGGGATCTTAACATCAACATGTCATACTCATGAATCAGTGCTTTCTGTTGGGATTGGTCAGCTTAAACGGCCTATTCAAATCCCTGCCTGCATAGCCCTACCTACAGTATCTCTGCCAAATTGTATAGCGTGAATGTAATAAACATCGGCTCTGCATTCACACTGCAGGCAGGGCTATGAGTAGGCCCCTTTAATGCTGCCATGACAAATTGATAAAAAAAGAATTGTAAATATCAGACTTGTTTAGCGTATACTTTAAAAAAAAACTTTTTTGTGCTACATTGTCCTCACATTATCTTTATTTTGAGAACAATGTAACCAAAAATATTATAGCAATTATTATGATTTAAAAAGAGTCATCATGGAGTTTCTTGCCTGTCTTCTCCATAGGAAATCTCCACCAAAATGACAACACAGTTGTGAAAATCTATGGGGGGAGGCCTTTGTTCAACAGGCTGATATGATGAATCTCAAGACCAGTTCTAGTTAAGTTTTGATTTTATTTCTGTTGATGTTGATCATATTGATTGTGTTTATTTACACACAGATTAATATCAAAATACAATTTTAACTAACATTAATGCTTTAAATAACAGTATATTGTTCTACATAATTTATGTGTTATATATTTAGTGTTGTTTATTATTGTGTTGAGTGATGCAATTACAATGTACACCAATAAAGAAAACAAATTTAAATTCAAACAATTTTTCTTGCTTGTATACTCCTTCTTACACAAATGGTTATTTCCCAATCTGATTGGAATAATAAACAAGAGAATGACCAGTAAACTAAAATATAATCTTTAATAACAATATTATAATTCTTACCAGAGTTTATTTTGACGTCCAACACAGAGTTACGGTTGTGTGCGGAACTGGTCGTCGATTTCAAGGGTCTGGGCACCTCCAGTTTTTTAACCGTGCGGGTCATTTTCGTTAGGGTCGACATGGTGCTAATCAAACAGACAACATATAAACATTAAATTACTATGAAGCCGCTTGTTTACCTACACTGGGAACAATCATGAACGATGATTGTCACATTTTTGTTGCTTGAATATGAGTAACCTTGTCATAATTATTCACTATGAAACAAATACTAGAATTATCGGGAAACTCACTCATCCATGGCGACAGCGCCTCGATGCACACTAGAACCACTATTATAGCAAATCGTGTGAAAAGTGAAAGTGATGACAATGAATGATCCTAGCGAATAAATTCGGAACAAATCCAATACGTGTTCATTACTCGTAATATTGGTTTTTCGGGTAATAAAAACGGGTTAGCTGGAAAAATTTTGACTTTATAGAAGATTGGATATTTTGCTCGATGAAAAACATTTAGATAAAACAATTGAAAGCCATGGAACACTATGAAATAAGAAATAAACAAGTAAACTCACCTGGCTACGCCATTAATTCGCAATAAAAATAAATTCGGAATAGTGAGAGGGTCATACTAAAACCGTAATCGACTAGAATATTTAATTTTAATATGTTTCATTTTATGTGATTTTAATTTCCTAGTAAACAGATTTAACACATCTCGAAATTATTATTATTTAACAAGCCCATTTAACGACATTATATTAAGCACTAAAGTAATAAAATTAGTAAACGTAAAAGCTCAACTCTAGTTGTATTGTATTATCTGTGTGCTGTCAATAGTAAATTACGGTAAAATCTTGAAAATATAGTTTTTAAAACAAGCATTTTCTACCGTTTTAGTAGGTTTTGTTTATTATATTAGGGTGTCGAAATAAAATTAACATCTTTCTGTGCAGATAGTGCGAAATTCATGGGATATTCCCACTCGTTTTTGCATAAATAGAAATTCAAAGGAAACGCGAATGAGACGTTTGAAGAATTCCACGTTAATTCTAAAAAAATATTGAGCAATTTCAAGATTATATTTGTTTCCAAATCGCTCATCATTTACTGATTATGTGTATATTACGTTTATTTTAAGAGAATACCGTTTAATAAAATAAACCAATAGACATAAAAGTAAGGAATAATAAAGTTTCGGCGTTGGTTTGATGATAAACTATTAAGGGAAATTATTGATAAATATTGAAATTAACGTGAAATTATGAATTTATCTAGTTTCCTGAGGGTAGGATGACAAGAAAATGTTAAAAATAAACACTGAGGAGCTGTGAGTTTGTAAAGAATAAAACTATAAAAGTAAAGTCCGCAAGGGTAGTTGAAAAAATACGATTAATATCTTACGAAAAAATTAATCGTACTTTGTCAGTCTTCACTTATTTACTGTTTTTTCACGAGAGTTATGGTTGTGTGAAAGTGATAAATCACCTTGGTATTAGTTAATGGTTACTAAGCCATGCAATAAATATTTAATTTGGAAAGTAATGAAATTAAAATAATTAATTGACCGAATTCAAAGCTATTTATACAAATAAAAACGAATATCGATACCAAATCATACTAGTTAGTCATTAGTACCTATTAGACGTTTCAATGTTTTATTTTATACTTTCAGTGGTTACTTTTAAGTAAATAAATATCGCATACATAAATCTTATATTAGCAAGCAACCAGAATGAAAGCAAATATCTGTAGGCCATACAAATATTTGTCAGTGCGAGGATTAACGCTGTGATATGACATATAGTGCAGAAAGCCACACCCACTGCACCAACCATGCTGTGGCTAAGTAAACTATCTTTTTTACCATACTTTCAAGTCACTTTTAGTTTAAGTTTTTAATAACTAATCATCTTCTTCAGCTGGCAAGAAGAAGAAAAATATTGGGTAACTAGTGACAACTATTAATATGGGATTAAAAGTAATATAACGTTTAATAGTTTAAAAAAATGCTTTTATTGTAAATTTATAAATTATATTTTGAGCTTTTTAGTTCACAATTAAAAGCATATATTTATTATTTTTTACTTGCAATGTTATGTAATGGAAACTTGTGATGTAAATTTCACCCACTTCTAGATGTCGGATTGAGTATCAAGAGTTAATGACACTACAATATTTTGAAATGACTATGACCTGCTGACACCAGGATCATCAGCTCGTGATTTAACAAATACTTAATCACAGGTTACTATTAGGTACATGTGGTAAATTTTAATTTATATATTATAAATTTATAGGTTCCTAGGGTTAATTCTGCATTAACTAAATATAAAAATAAAATTAAAGTTTAAAGAACTGCTTCGCAGGGCACACAAAAAAGTCGGTCTTGGTTGTAGTCATTAGACAGCAGTCGTTAAGCCAAGTTAATTCAGGTGGCTTGATTGACTTATACGCAAAGAAAACAAATCCGTTCAGCTATGCCACTTAAGTTTCTACGGATCTCCTCATTTCTAATTCGAACTCGCAGGGAAATACCAAATTTAGCCCTCTCCATAGCTCACCGAGGTGAAGGGAAAGTCACTGGAAAGATGAAGAAGAAAGATGCGGGTGGCACGTAAACGGTCGTTATAAAAATCTTTGTAGGAGACCGTTGTTCAGTAGTGGACATCTTTTGCTGATATGGTGATGATGATGATGTTATTTTTATGGAGATGCCTTGTGTTCCAAAGACGTGTCGACTCTGATTATAAGTCACGAAAAGCAATGTTTTTCCTCTACTCAACGTGGCATGTGTTTTTTTTGTAGGATGCTACCTGTCTCAATCTGAGTTCGAATCGATAATACTAGAATGCTCTTCAGCTCTGTCTTCACATGCGCTCAGAGTACACCCACTTCCAACCGCGGTTCAGTCATCGTGGTTAAAAATCAAACAAATATTAACGTCGAGCATACTCGAAATGACCATGCTTTTTACTAGCAATTTATCACACAACTGTTACTAAGTAGCAATTATTGCTCAATAATAGCAAGCAAAGTGTATAATATAGCTTGGAAGTAATTTCACCTAAAGTCTGGCAACCCATTTTAATTAGTGTCACTGTTCAAAATAATAAAAAAAAAACACTGTCAGTTCGGTTTGTAGTGGAGTTAGTGGTTTGGTCGTATTTTTGTTTCAATAAAACTAACGATGTCGTAAAATGTCCGAATGCACGAATTTGTTAGTACTGTGTCTTGACTTATGTTTAGTGTGATGGTGTATTATTGAAATGACGTGATTATTTGGTTTGGTTCTTATAAAAAATAGGTAAGCATAGAAATAGAAACCGCTATTTCCAAGTTTTCGTTACTCTGGTACAAATAAATCGTTTTTAATTGTAATAGTTAGTTAGTGGTTTTCGGCTTGTTTAAATTTGTATATAATATGTTTTATGAAAATGTTTGTCTAATATCCACATTATGTGCTGCATGTTTATATTAAAATTTAATATTTTAAAGAATTATGCGGGTACTAGAATTGGTTTTGCAGGTTTCCCAAGTAGATAATCATTTATAAAAAAAATATACATTCTAAAAAAAATCAAAAAAGGAATGGCAACTGTTTCAGCCTTATATTCTATTATTAGTGGCAGAACATCATAAACAAGGTAACTAAAAGCTTATCAGAATTGATATAGTAAGCATATTTATTTTATATCCCTTGTTTCTATGAATAAATAATTATTAAATTAATGTTAATAGAAAACTTTTTTTGTTTGAAATATAATATTAGATGTGTTTTCATTGAGTACAGTGTTAAAAAAAAACTAGGATTATAGGAACTATGCCAATATCAAGTATGAAAACAGTGAAATGTTTATAACAAACCAAGATGCAAGTGACAAATAAGGCAAAATAAATAAAACCAATTAAGCCGCAATAAAATAGACAATGAAAAAACACATTACATTACATTTTTATAAAAATATGTCAGAAAATGAATTCTGTTTCTGTCATTGTTAGTCATTGTTTAGTCATTAGTTGCTTATTGATAATTATAGTTCTTTTTTGTATATTTGCAGTTACCAACATGGCCAAGTACTACATTTCATTATTACTTGTGCGGCTTGTCCTGCCTTGTGGTCTTTTACTAAGTAAGTAACTTATTTTGATTTATAGTAGCAATACCTTCCATATACCTACTACCATTATTACTTTATAGGTTTATAATCATATTTCAACTGCTACAGAGTAAACCCATAATGTTAGAAATTTAATTTGATTGGTAGTAAACAATTACAGTCCATGAATAATGAACTTTATGCAATGTAATAGGATAGTGCATAATTACAGACTTTCTATTTAAAAGGTATTTAGTACCATTAGTGATGAAAATATTTTTAAACTAGGATGAAACTGGGATATTGCCTATGTTCTACAAATAATGGCAATTTGCAAAACGTAAACAGTATCTGCTAAGATGATAAAAGACCGAGTCATATTACAGACTCTAACACAAATCCAATGCCACAAGGGCTAGGTGTTTGTTCTCCATCTTGTATTTTCTGCAGCACAATCCTGCGAATTTTTTGTCTGCAAATGAAAAATACTATCCAATGTTATCTACGATTAAACTCAAACAACAAGCAACATTCTGATGATGACATGTGACGTCAACCCGAATCTGGCGGAACCGGCCGGCGCGCGGCGTCGAGCCACCGCGTGTATCGCCGCGCCTTTATAATAATATTATGTATTTTATTCTCATCATTTCTCCATTCACATGGCCGAAATAAATCTTACGTCACTACGCCCGATAAATCGTTGCTAAGGACTTTTTATAACTGCCACATTTACTTACGCCATCTCTTGTAGCGTTAACATGTAAATAACTCGAAATGTTTTTAACATGCCTACGATTAAATCATGCTCATTATAAAAGCGATTATGGTGAATGTCTTCGTAGTTGCACGTGCTTTTATGAGGTACGCATCGTCGCATTGCGGGAAGGAGTAACGTACTCGTATCCTCCCTCACGCTGGGCGCGCCGCTGCCGCCGCCGGCCTGTTCTGGGTGCGTCCTCACGATTCGTACTCTGACCTGTTGACCGACTTGTCGTGGCCTTGTAAATGGACCCTTTAATAGATGTGTTACAATATTTGCATGAGATTTGCTACACGCAACGCTGACGGTTAATGGAGGCCTAAAGCCACGCTTCAGTAATTCGTCCTCGTTTTGGTTTGTTAAACTACATTTACTAAAAGTATCTGGGTACTTAATTATCACTATGTCACCACTACACGTATGTGTACCTACTTAATAATATGCCGCGTGAATTCTGTTTCATCTGCAACCCGTCACCTACTGTGAGTGTTATAATCATTATCATATTCGTCCTATGATTCTATGATCACAAATCCGCCTACCAAGCATTTTATATAATGTCATATAATCCCCCAAGATCATTAATTGCAGCTAAGATGTTTTTATAAAATATCATTGCTTTGCAGCGGATGTCTCCGGGCTGTAAGATAGCCTGTCTAGGGGGGAAAAGTGTATGTACGCATGGTCAAATTTGGCTATAACTGAGATCGGTCACGGTCACGGATCTTAGTGTTGGTGGCGGCATTATACTATTTTACCATACCAAAAGATAAACAGCAGAAGTCAACATAAATATAATAACAGAGGCCTACGAACCTAGAGTAAAAAAAAAATTCGTATCCTCATCATCGTATCATAAATAAAAAGCAAATATCCGTTAGCTTTACTTTCAATAGAAAAGAGCCTGATGAACGATATAAATTATTCCTATTTAATCGTCGAATTCAATCACTTTTCGGCAGACCCGATTTTTTTAACGAATTCATATAATAATGCTTTATTATTTGGTGTGAATTAATTTTAAAGGATTGTTTTTATTAAAAATAATGATTGTTTTATTTCAATCAACAACATATCTTCTATTGCCGTCTATAACCTTCCGCCATCTTTATGGCAACAGATGAATTCCGCGCACAAATATTCAATAGGTATCTTTCGACTTCTTCATAAGACTGAAAGCGCTGTGTAGTGTAGATAGGTTATGCACTTTTGACTGAAACCAATGATTGTTAGTTAGATGGAGTGATGTCTGATGAACACGGTGGGTGAGGTACGAGTCCTACATTACCCATACGATTGAGACTTCCCAGCGAAGACATATCGACCAAAAATCACGTTATTGTGTTATTTGGAAAATTCAGGGTATAATAGCTTTAATGCTCGGTTTAATGCGATTCATTGTTGTTTATAACGATCGCTTGTATCGATATGTATCAACAGCTCCTAAAACAAGGTCCCACCAAACACAGCATTGCTTTTGCAGTATGTTGACGTCTATGATAGTGGTTAGCCTCTTTTTCCATAAGTAACCTATACTTTTTCATCATTAGGATTAACAGAATATACCCATTTTTCAGCACCCTTAATAATTCGATATTTCAACAACAAGCGATGCCTTTCAGTGGCACTTTTCTTTTTAAAGTACCGCTTCCCGACTTTTTTTAACGTAATAAAAACGCTGTTTGATTTTGCTTCTATTTAAAGTGACTAATCACTACGTATCGGTTATAGCCAACACTAACTTCACATCGACAGTATTCACCAAAACGTTACGAAGCATTATCTATGTATTTGTATCTGTTTGACATCCGGGCTTCATTGTATATCGGTCCAGCTGAAAACCAGCGTCGGGCATTATTCGTATGGCTTATGCTGAGCTGGTTACCCTTATGGCGCAAACTCTAGACACGATGTGTAGCTCTGTGTATACCCATTTAATTTTTTACACTTTTATTTAATTTAAAGTTTTCAGTATTATTTTATGTGTCTCTGTTTGTGGCAAATAAATGTATTTCTTTCTTCTTTTTCATTCTTTCTCTAAGCATTAGTAACGCCATCTATTATAAATTATATATCCTTTATAAAATGAAGTAGGCACCACCCAGTTTAAACAAAATTTCATCATAAATGAGAAATGCGTAACTTTACTCATAAATCAAACGCAACGTATATAGATATATTTTCAGCATTTATATTATTTTACTAGCTTGGAACCGCGGTTTCACCCGCCGTTTAATTTAAAACAAAAATGATTATTTATAAATAATTTAGGTACTTCGGCATAGACACTTGAAATAGAGTATATATATGTATTAGATTTCATGGGTTTTAATTTTTTTGCGCGGAACCCATATTATTTTTCTAAAATAAAAGTAGCCTGAGTTATTCCTTATAAGTTATAACATCAGCTATCTGCCAGTGAAAGTACTGTAGAAATCGGTCCAGCCGTTTCGGAGATTAGCGGGAACAAACCGACAGACAGACAGACCAAAAAAAAAGTATTTTTGTTGTAGGTACCGTATATATGCATTTAGTAAAAAGCTGTTATTTTGGCATTACAAACAGCCACTTCAATTTTATTAATTTGCATAGACTATGGCCTCCTCTATAATCCACCTCAGTGCCCTTATGAACTTGCCTGTCATTTCCACGCATGGCAGGTGGATGCTGCTGGCTTCCCGCATGCCTTGCCTTATAAGCTCTTGCGACACTATGGGAAGCGATATGGAGATCTTATGCGTAATGTAGTCTGGCGGAAGACTGTACCGATCTTATTATACTATAGTACATATTTACACACCCAAGGTACCTGGTTACTGATATTAATTAAAAGAAAACATAAAACGTGGGTAGTGGCGCACCAATTCTTTTTTTATCTTTTTATATTGTAGGTAAAATAACTCCAATTTTGTAATATAAATAGTGCAGAGCAAATTTACCTCCTTTAATATGTCACTCGTTTATCGAGTCATTCTGTACATAGCATACCTACTGTGGCGTTACTATGCAGTTTCCTTGAATTTAGGAGAGCTAGGGTTGTCACTGACTTGACGCAGGAAAAAAAAAAAAAAAAAAAAAATATAATCATTAATGTAATTGGCACTATCTTATATAATTCCGAAATTACCAGTGAACTTTCTCCTTAATTCGCTTTAATGTTAAATTCTGGATTTATTAGTGTAGAATTTAGCCATACTTACAATTGAACCATTAGACACAATAGTTCTTCCGTGACGGGATCCTGGCTATTATAAAGATCGATTGTAAATTGAGACGCGAAGACGAATCGACCAACATTCTCATGCACTATTCGGCTCGACATGTTGGTGACTGAGCCCACAGCCCAATGAGGATTCGTATAGACGGCACTATGTCTGTGGATGTCTGCTGCGTGAGTCAATGCACGTGCAATGTTGTTTAATAAACTTATTTTCTTTGTTTCTTTCTTATTTTTATCTATACTTAACTAAACTCAGTGTAGAATTCATGCAACACAAACAAACCATAGAAGATATTTTTATGCATATCACACAGTTTACCTATACGTACCAAATACAAAATCTTGAAATGTTATCAATTCTAACCAATGGGATTCATTTCATCAAGATTTGTTGCGATTTCTTAATGCATACATTTTGACAGCATAACATAATAATCTATACAAATAAATAAAATTGAAGTGTCTGTTTGTAATTTCAAAATAACAGCTTTTTACTAAATGCATTCGAAAGTATATACGGGACCTATAACAAAAAAGCTATTTTAATATTTTTTGTCTGTCTGTCTGTCTGTTTGTTCCGGGTTGTACTTTCACTGGCAAATAGCTAATGTTATAAGGAATAACTTAGGCTACTTTTATTTTAGAAAAACAATTAGGGTTCCGCGCAAAAAAAAAAACCCCTGAAATTTCTTTTAAATTAAACGCGGGTGAAACCGCGGGTACCAGCTAGTTAGTTAATAAAATACACGATAATAATTAGCAAACAATAACTTTTGTAATGTTACACTAGTTTATTTTTAAATTACCTTATTTATTAAAGTTTCAGATCTACAAAACATGGTTTACTTTACAAAATTCTGATGTTGAGTAGTATATGATCAATATTATATTCGTTGGGTTTTGTGAACTATATATTTTATTGCAATACTTATCATAACAATCATAATCCTGAGAAAAAGTTAATAAAGATATAGGTAAACATGACCGAAACTTCCAAGCGTCCAAATTTAGTTCTATAGTGTATCTTATATGTAATGTATTTCCGTGTGGTGTCGTAAAAGACGACCGAGGGACGCTAAACCTGAAGGATGGGTAGCAGCATCCCTTCTGTGGAATAGCAGTAATTCTGCCCTCCCCAACCCACCTGTCAAGCGTGGTGACTACTGAAAAATTCCCCGCAAAATGTCGACACACGACATGTAACCGGTCGTTGTGGAAATCTATGGGGAGGCCTTTGTTCAGCAGTTGACGTTCTTTGACTGACATGATAGTGTGTATATTATTGTTATATGTACGTTTGTCTATAAGGTATTCATGTCTTTGCTATGTAACATAAATAATATAGGTTAAAACTAAAAAAATAAAACACGCTTTGTTCCACTATTCACCCCTCAGCTCCATCATCAGATCCTCGTCAGCAAGTGTAATGTATGGGTCTCTTTGAAACAAACCAAATAAGCCTAAATTCGAGGGGTTTACTAGCAACACTAAAGAGTTCCACTATCCACCTCCTGAATTCATCATCAGATCAGTTCAATGGTACCAGATTATTGTATTGTCATCCGGATTACATATACTTGCAAAGCGTAAAATTTGAAACCTACGTTAAAATCGACTTCCAAGAATTTCTTACATAGGGTAGTTAGTTACAAGTGAACTAATAAAAGCGTGTTCATAAAGCAGACAGCAACAGCAAAAGCAAACAGCAGAAAACTACTCGAATGTAGTCATTTATGAAAGTAAGAATAACATAGTTTACCACCTACATGCATGATGCAGGCTAAATGATTGACATCCACTGATCTGGACACATCATGTTTTAGAAATATTTTATCTGATGTTCGCTAGGGAAAACATGATGCGATAAATATGTGTATATGTAGGTATAGTGTATTTATTTTTATCCTAGTAGCTCAGTCGTTATTATTATGGGTAAACCTGTTACATATTTAGTGTCTACATATATTTGACCGCGCACGTTAAGTGCCGTTAAAGACCGTTAAGGTCATGTTTCGCTGAAAATGTTTAGGCAAAAGCAAATGCGTGTCGTAGTAAAGGACACACATCCTGACCCTAATTCCCTCACGTCCTATAACTCCGCCAATGTGGCCCATTACCTGCTTGACCTTCTGTTTGTACCTCTGCTTATTATATCGTAAGCACGCACCAAACGCGCGCTTTCTCCCGTAAATATAGTGATTTTATCATAAAAAATTAGACCAACACCCTTTTTTTAAATAAATCTTACTTTCACTGTGGGTTGCGCAGTATAAGAATTCTTGTTGAGACCTGCAAGGAAAAAAAAATGCTTGTGGTAAGACCCGTTCCCAGGACAAGCATTCTAGGATCCTTCCTGCGTGTCATTAGTGTATTGGGTGGGGCCGACAATGTTGTTTTTTTTTACGTGGCGGTTCGCCCCGACTTAGTGCCTCCCCGCGCCACTGATACAGCGACGCGAGGGCTCTCGCTTCTAGATCCCAGGGCGGTGATCCAGCAAAGAGGCTCCCCGCCTCGTAGGAGATCGTGCAGTATCCCCTTGTCACCCTCAGGACCATTGTTCGCTGCGGCCTTCGCAGCACGGTGACATAGGCTATCCTCAGGGATTTCGTCCACACTGGGGCCCCGCAAAGGGCCATGGACCACACGACCTCCAGCAGGAGGCATTGCTGCCCCCCAAACCGGCTGTCGAAGACCAGTCCTAGGTACTTAATCGTCGACTCGACGCCGATGCAAACACCTACCACGATGTGGGATCCCGAGGGTGGCGCGCGCCGGGGCCCATGAAAACATACGGCCTCCGACTTGGTGAGAGCCACTTCGAGATCCAACTGCCGGATGAGACGACTAGTGCAGCTCCCATTGTCGCCAACATTGCCCTGCGGTGGATGCTCGTCCCCCGTGCTGTCACCAGCATGTCAGCGGTGAAACAGAATATGCCGATGCCGGGGGTGTTCACACGGCGCTGCACCCAATGTCGTGTGGTGTCCGGATTAAGAATATAGCACCACTCCATCTCCTCCCGTGGATGTCGTAAAAGGCGACTAAGATAATCTAAACCAGAGGGATAGGCAGCAGCGTTCCTTCTGTGAAACGGTAGCCATACTGCGCTCACCAACCCGCCTGACAAGCGCGTTGTGAAAATCTACGGAGGAGGCGTTTGTTCAGTAATGGACTTATAAATGGCCGATAGGATAGCACCCAATCGTATCCGATGTTCCACAGGAGCGGTCCCAAATCCCTGTGGAACACCACACGGCGTCTCACGCCGACCCCATCCTTCCCGACCCGTGTAGATGACCGCTCTGTTTGCCAGGTAGGCCCCGACAATGCGACGGAGGTAGGTTGGCACCCAATGATACGCGAGTGCCTCCCTAATGCAGCTCCAGGGCAAGGTGTTAAAGGCGTTAGCGATGTCGAAGGACACCGCCACCACCACCTCGACCTCGGATACTGCTTGCTCCGCCAGAGCCTGGGTTCGACCCCACGACTTCTCGATTGGTAGTCCGATGACTTATCATACCTTTGGTCTATTGCCGCTTAAATAATTGAATGTAATGGAGCTGAGAGTTAACTTTACGTTATTGAGTAAGGGCAACATTGCTTGTGGTGGTACGTGTCTCTTATTGCAAGAGGCCGGCTAGGTAGGTACCACCCTAGTGCCGGATATTCGCCGCTGAGCAGTAATGTTTAAACTTTAGACATTACTGGGCATAAGGGACTAAATACTAAGTGTACGTCTCGAAGTGACAAGCGCAGTGTGATGCCTCGCAGGACTAGTCGTGGGTAACATTCTAATTGTTATGGGCAGCCATATCGCTTACCACCCGGTGAATGACTTGCAAGTCTAAGCACAAAGACTTATAATAGAAAAACAATAAAAACTCAAAATAGCATCATCTATATCTAATTAGCGATTATTGGCATATGAGGTATTTCTTCAGGAATTATTTTCTACAGTATCTATAATTTTAAACATAATTGTTAATAAATATGCTACATCATAATATCAGCCGAAGGACATTCTCTGCTGAACAAAGGCCTGCTCCATAACTTTCCACAACGACCGGTTGTATGCCGCCCGAATCCAACGAGTCCCAGCGACCTTTACGGTCATCCGTCCATCTCATTGGAGTTCGTCCCACGCTGTCTTTTCCGGTGCGCGGTCTCTACTCAATAACCTTTTTACCCAAACAGTTCTACGAGCAATGTGCCCAGCCCATTGGCAATTCAGCTTACTAATCCTTTCAGCTTCTCATTTCTGATTCGATCTCGTAAAGAAATGCCAAAGTTCGGCAAATCGAAAATGAGTGATATACTCTCCATTAATATTAATGCCGAATCTTTTCCATTTTAATAGTTGAAGGCATCCTCCATTGCAGCGGTGAACAGTTTCAGGGAGATGACATCCCCCTATCTCACACCTCTCTGCATTAGATTACATAAATTATTAGATTGCCATGGCCAAATGCCTTTCAACCCCGATCACTAGTTATATTTAGTAATAATTACATCTCGGATAATCGTCAGATTTATTATGAGTATCTTCACCATCAAAGGAACTTGTCAGATTTGTGAGTTGTCCTAAATCGGATTTAGCCACCTAGCATATTACAGATGTTTCGACTGATAAACATTCACCCCATGGACACATAGTTTATAGTATAACAATAAGCAAGTACCTAAGTAATAACCTAAAATTTATAATTAAGTACTGGATTTATTTATTATTCTTAGCATAATATAGAAAGAAAGAAAGATTTTTTTTATTTGACAGCAATGTGAGACATCACAAACGGTAATAAAACTTAATATAAAACTAAAACACGATAAAAATTTGGATAGGGATAAACAAGACAAAAAAAAAAACAATATTAGGCTTGAGTTTGTTGTGTGCCCCACAGTTGCGCCAAACAGGTAACATATATCAATGATTCTTACAGTATTTCTTTACTTTACCATTCCGTAAGTATGTAAATCTGGGGCAGATATGCCACTATTAACTATTCCAGTGATAAAGGCAGGAAGTGCATTGATAAAGTGCTTTTAAAATAATGAGTAGTGAAGAAGTGTACGTTAACATAACGAGCGAGTAATATACACTGTACACATAGAGGTTGTCGTGCGCCTGCAATGTTTGCAAAGCTAATGGGCCACACCCGACTTCACAAAATGCTATTAATTAAACCTCTCTACCCTTCGTAAGTCATATCGATCCTTGCTATGGCCCTTTATAAAAGAAGACGAGGCGTGATAACCTGCCATAATTCGCACAACGTGGTTATCAACTACTATAAAGAACATAATAGACAATTTAACGTTTCATCACTCGTTTTCCTAATTTCCGTTGTGCTCGATAAACCTGTTTTTTATATAGCCACTATGACTGCTATAGAGCTGAGAGCATTTTTAATAAACATGCCTAATCTGCTAGACACGCTAGACTGTTCATAATTGACCTTTATTATAATAGTTTGAACTATGAATGTGGCTATGAAAGATAAATGTAAATGTTGTTAAAAGCAAATACTTTGTGTGTGGAATTTAGATAATTGACATTTGTAGTTTTTTTTACATAGACGTACATTCAGCAACAAATGTAGCTGAACATTTTAGTTTTGAACAGTGCATTATTTGGAAAACGAATTGATGCACGATAATTACTTCAAAATATTATAAAATGCAAATGCAGTTCCTAGTATATTTAAAGATTTTATTGTAGACCAGCTGGGACCCGCAGTTTCACCCGCGTTTAATTTAAAAGAAATTTAGAGTACTTCGACATAGACACTTGACATAGAATATATATATATGGAATATATATATATGGAATATATATATATATGGAATATATATATATATGGAATATATATATATATGGAATATATATATATATGGAATATATATATATGGAATATATATATATGGAATATATATATATATGGAATATATATATATATGGAATATATATATATGGAATATATATATATGGAATATATATATATGGATTTGAAGGGGTTTATTTTTTTACGCGGAACCCTAATTATTTTTCTAAAATAAAAGTAGCGTAAGTTATTCCTTATAACATCAGCTATCTGCCAGTGAAGGTCCCGTCAAAATCAGTCCAGCCTTTTCGGAG
Organism: Diloba caeruleocephala; assembly: GCA_947459985.1. Lineage (NCBI taxonomy): Eukaryota > Metazoa > Arthropoda > Insecta > Lepidoptera > Noctuidae > Diloba > Diloba caeruleocephala. Next base: position 22,904,510 of record OX381606.1, on the reverse strand, counting down.
ATTACCCGTAACAAACAGACAGACAGACAGACAGACGGACAGATAGACAGACAAAAAATTTAAAAACAGTGTTTTTGTTATATGTAACGTACATACTTTCATATGCATTTAGTAAAAAGCTGTTATTTTGACATTACAAACAGACACTTCAATTTTATTTATTTGTATAGATCAATTAAATTTCCCGTTAATGTCATGTTTCAAAACTAAAATGTTCAGCTACTTTTGTTGCTGAACGTACTATGTTTGTCAGAGTATTTACAGTACACGCCCTGATGGACAATCGTGTTACAGCTCACGCACCGGTCGCCCGCCCAGTCATATCCACTGGGCACTGGTCTTTTAATTACACATGATACAAGCGCACCTCGTACAGCACTTAACCATATTAAAAACAAAATATAATTCCATAAAACAACAGAACCTAGCGTTCACAGCATAATAATTCAGGCGGTGGCTTCTTTTAATTAACATAACCGTTAATTAAAACTCACTATAAATCTGGCCCGATAAACTTTAATTAGCTTAAATAGAGCGATTGAGAGTGTTATATGGGACTCTAATAAAATTCAGCAAAAATGTTCGTCATGGTGACATGGATTGTTTAATTTTATGTTCCACTATTTTCGGATTGCCTTTCCTCTTTTGGCGCTTGCCTTTTAAGTTACCGCAGTGAAACAAGAAACTCTTAGGTCCGTATTACAGAACGAAACTCAAGCATTGATCTTAGTTTAAAACTAGTTTTGAGTTGAGCATTAATTTTAAAACGTCCCTCAAGCATAGATTTATTGAACATAGTTCAACTGAGTCGTGGCTTTATTCTAAATCGTCACTCAGTTATAGGTCTGTACTTGAGCAGAGATTTGAACTGTGATCACGTGAGTGTGGTCCGGATAGCACTTGAGTACAGTTTTTAATGTATGTTGTTTCTTGCGCATTGATTTTTGGTTATTTGTTTTGATTGAATACAAGCTAAGATGTTTTTATAAGTGTCTCTGCAATGATATTATATACTAATGTATCTGTAAAATGTCATTGAATGGAAGTATATATTTATCACAAAATGGTTATTTTTGGAGAAGTTGACAATATCACAATGATTTATTTAACAATAATTCGAAAAGAAGTTTGGTCTTTAGTGTTCCTCTCAGATGTATATGAGATGTACAGGACTTATATAATTGTATTCTCAGAGGCTGAAATCTGTGGCAGAGGGCCCCGCGAGATTCGCTCGCACTTTCACCGCACCCGAGACAGACAGACCTCCCCAAAGATTGCTACACGACTGGTCTGTGTTGGTGCTCATTGGGGGGTTTTTGCTATAACCGCCACGCTTGGCGGGCGAGTTGGCGATTGCAGTTGAGTTACGAATGTACTCGAAGGACGCTATAGTCGTATAGTAGCGTTTTACGACACCCACGGGATGAGATGGGTTGGTGCTGTTCGAAGCCGGCACGACATGGCCAGTTTTACGTCACCTCAGCGCAATAGGAAGCGACTGCTACCCAAGCACTAGCTCCGAATTTTGCTACGCTACTACACCAATAACTCTGCGAATTGTTAAGGAAATCGTTCGTGAAATAATAAAATTCAAACAATGGATGACTACTAAGGAACATGTTTCATATGCGTGGTCTGGTCTAATACGCACTTGGCGTGCATACATTTGCCATTTGATTGGCTGGGGTTGGGATGACCACTTCTGGTTCAGCACTTGATATGAATAATATTATTCATATTATAATATGAGCCAAAGGACGTCCACTGCTGAACAAAGGCTTCCCCGATAGATTTCCTCAATTGTGCAATCATTTTTGGATGGAATTTAACAGTTCTCACCACGCTTGACAGGCGGACGGTGAGCGCAGTATGGCTACTGTTCCACAGAAGGGACGCTGCCCAACCCTCTAGAGTCCCTTAGTCGCCTTTTACGACATTTACCGTGTGGTGTCCGAATTAAGAATATAGCACCACTCCATCTCATCCGGTAGATTATACATATACGAGCGGATATTGATAAGTAGAAATTCGGTGTCTTTGCAAATTTGTACATGATGTTATGTATAAAAGTAAATAGGCTAAGTAAATAAATTAATGTATGTTATGATTAAACAAATTAAAAGTGGTTCATAAATTTGCCAATGTATTTATAAACATTATATTAAAAGACATGATTAATAAATATTTACAACAGGAATCTCGTAAATTATAAACAATTTTGTAGATGATGTCATTTGAGGTTATCGTATCTCGGCACACAATTTTTTTATGATCAACTCACAGCGTTATTGTTGTTTTAGTTTACATAAAGGTCTACGTTCGCATATTATGCGGTGTTGGTTAATACTAATAGTCACGTAGTTGAGCAACGTATTCGGCAGTAGGTATGGCATGGCCATATCGGAACGTCTGATTCACAAGGTCACGCCTTAGTTCAACTGTTTAACTGGCAAGTGGCAACCTACATTAGCAGTGATCTCATCTAAACAGTCGAAATCATTCGACTTTTAACAAGTTTACGGTAATTAAAAAATACGCTCGAACTTATAACCTTTGGTGCGGATTGCGACTGGCAGTTTAATGTGGGTTAAATACACGGAAATGTATCAGGAATATTTCTGTGGTTAAAACGTTAAAGTCCTAGTTAAAGTCGCTCCGATCTTCGGGGTTGTTCGTAGTCGATTCGTTCCGACGAGGCCTCCTCTGAGTGATGTGATCTCGCTAAGGGTGTTTCTTATAGTGGCGTTCTCTCCCCTCTTCTCTTTTCTGTTTTTATTAATGCTGTCACTAAAGTTCTAACTTCTTCTCTTCTTTCTTTAGCCTTTGCATCTTAGAAGCCCATGAGCTTTGAAAGGTATTCGCCCTCTTTCTAAGAGACATGTAAAATTCCTTTTAGACCTTTTTAATCCGAAATCAATAACAACCAAATCCAACGAAAATGAATCGCCAATTGGTCAAATAAATCAGGTATAAATAAAATATCGTAGATTAAGTTAGTAAGCTGTTTATTAAAGTTTAAGAGAATGTAAGAATTCAAAGCAAAGCGCAAACACAAAAACAACAAAGGTAACGGCTTTGCTTGGAGACCGCGACAATCGATGTCGGTAGCGGTGGTACCCATTGGCTAAGATTAGGCGGAGAACTTCTCGCGGGTACTCGAACATGTTCTCCACCGTAAAGCAAATTGGAAAAATACTACCTTTAATCTGAGTTGACCCTTAACATCACTTTTTGCCAAAGAAACCATACTGTGATGTAATTCGACAGTAACGCCATCTAGTTGGAAGAAATAAATATGTATTTAAATTTAATAATTACAAATTTAGTAACCCAGAAACGTTGTAATAAATATAATATATTGTCCTTTATTTATGGATAACAACACATATTTTATCACGCGTTTTGGCTAATGGGACCCAGTTGTAACGCAAATGAACAATGTGTCGTTCAAAATAACTATTCGCACCGAAGTCAATAGTGTTCCACTAATAAATAAATAAAACACTCTTCAACAAACAAATATTTTTAAACAATTCGTCTCTTTCATGATGACAATGTATGCGAAATACATATGAAAACTTATGACTTAATCCAAAGGAAAGAACTGCTAGCGACATCTGCTGCAGCTTGTTACTATTATAATTGCGTTGAATCTGTGACGCTGTGACTTATTGTTTGCACCCGTCTCATAATACACAATAACATATTGTATAATTTATAAAATATCAACTACAGACCAGACAGAATATTTAATATAGAAATTGCTTTTTCAAGAGAATAAAGTTAATGCAAAACATAATCCAAAAAGTAAGATTTAGGGGCAAGTTTGATCCCGAGAACAAAATAATGACAACCCGTGTGTCAGATTAGCAGGCTACGTAACCAATTGCAAGATAGAATGATTTCATTTTTGAGAAATATTTTATGAATATGTAAAGTTTTTGTTTTATTGGTTCACAAATTGGGTGTGACAGGAAAACAAGCCAAGAGTAATAAATACCAAGAAAATACGTAGTGGTGTCCACCATGCGACAGTGAACACATCGTCCATATTCTATACATATTCTAAACACCGTACGACGTTGCCTTATACTTGACATTGGTGAAATTGGGGAAGATACTCTACAGAAGCCATAATCTAAGAGAAGAAGAAGAGAACCAATTGCGAAATGTTACGAAATAAGCGTTCTTTCTTATTCTTAAAGTCTGTCGTTTAGCTGCCTTTAGATATGGCGTAATGGTAATGTATTTTTTTAATAAATCTTGTAACGTACTGATAACAAATGTATGGACTTGTGTGAATTTTTCATAATATTCGCTGAAAACAAAACTTTGCAGACATATTGTTATGCTACTCACCTCCCATGTACGTGCGTGATGATTTGTATTCTAGATCCTGCCTTGGATTGCAACGGACATTTTGCCAAATTTCAACTAATTCTATACTGTAGTTGCGTTCTCTCTACTGCATACACTGCGTTCTCATCCAACATAGAATCAGACAAATAGACAGAAATTCTAAAAATTGCAGTTTTGGCATCAGTCTCCTGGAGCACGCGGCAGGGATTTTTTTCATCCTACTCAAAGTTACTGACGTTCTCTAAATCGCCGAAGTAGCTTCTGTCTGGTTTTAATTGGTAAATGTCCAAGGCAGAAATGAAAAGCATAGACATGATCATTTAGCGAGAACATTTTTAACTCAGGCATGCTAAAATGAATTTGCAGGACGTGCTAAAATCAGTGTTGTATTAAATTTTTGAAACTCGTCTTATCGACGCTAGAAAGCAATTTTGCTATATCTCGAAAAAATACAGACGAACTTTGGCAACGTTTCAATAATTTTGAATAGAGTTTTATTTAAAAACTGACTGGGTCCCAAAAACGATTACTACAATTTTATTTCTTTTTTGATACCGTGTAAGGTTACATTTTTAGGATACAGCAAGATTGCTTTCTACCGTCGATATATAAAACAATATATCTTTTAAATAAATGTGCTTTTACAAATAATATTTTTAACAGATATGAGTTTAAATAACACTCCATAGATGGAGGTTGGACCTACCTAGTTAAGCTTTTGTCGGTAATTCGGCACATTACATGAATTATAGAAAAGTGTATCTGAATTAGTGATGGTGCCGGAGCGTTAAAAATGTATATCCGCGGATACGAATACGGATCATTGGTGTCTAGATCCGCGAATACGGATACGGATACAAACCTCAACTTTCGTACTCTGTCGGCGCCGGTGCGTGTGACCTTGGATCTACAGTTGACGTTTTGCGTTAGTAACGTGACTTTTTTTAACTTATAGTGTGAGGACAAGATAGCATTGTTTACGATGGGATTTTGAAAAAGTTATAAGTTAAATAAAAATGAACGTAATTTGAATTGAAGTCGAATTTCATATACGGCATGCAATTAATTAATATGAAAGAAAGAAAGAAGATCGGCCAAAAAGTAACGGATACGGATCTTATTTCTCCATCAAATATCCGCGGATACGGATAAGGATACGTATATCCGGCACATCACTAATCTGAATTTATGTTATGTGCGCGTCTGTTTGGTTTATAATTTAATACTAATTTGGTCTGACACAACTTATCCACTGAGTTAGTATACTATTTTGTGTTCAGAAGTCGGACATAGGTAGCTGCGCCAGTTTTGTTTATGATTATTTGTTCCAAATAAACAAAATAAATGTAACAGCGGATATCTCGCAAAAAAAAAATGCTAAAATTTACGATCTGCTGTTAAAGAATATTATTTTATTGTTCTTTAAAAACCTTTATTTTTTGTTATAAAAACAAATAGTTATGGGAAATACTTTGAACATCGATAATAATTATACGACACAATAAGCGTGCACATAATTGTGTTTGCATCTGAATGTTCCTCGTGTTTAAATTTCCAGTTTTATTTTTAACTTGGCTCGTATTTGTGTCAGCAAAACTGTATGTACTGTTGCAGAAGCACAATATCGAAGCCCGAGTTTGATGATTCAATGTACCTACATTCATTTCGATAGATTTCAGTGAATTCTTGGAACAATGACTCCATAGTCGGTGATAAACGTAGCTACATTTATGAACTTATTACCATTAATTTGAATGTAGTAAACGCAATGAACTTCGTCATCACAGTTTGGGTCATAGAAATACGTTTTTTCACACAGAACGTCACTAGTCACTTCGTTACTCAAGTATTGTGCTATCTCTTAAGCCCGTAAGCGTGCACTGCTGAACATGGGCTTCTCAATTACCGCTACAATCCTTGCCGTTTCCTTATTTTTTTAATGCGTTTACAGACACAAATTCCACACACAATACACCCAGACCCGGAACAACTACCTGCAGATCATACAAATATTTGTTTCGTGCGGGAATCGAACCCGTGACACGGAGCGCAGCGGCCGACAGTATCATCCACTGTAACAACCGTGAACGATGAAGGGTCACAGGGGATATTGCCATAACCCTCACAATTGGCAGACAGATGAGCAATAATAGTATGGTTTTATTAGCACACGGGAGGATGCTGCTGCACATACTTTTCTATCAACTCTCAAGACGCCTTTTACGATACTCATGAGTGTAGAGGAGTGGTCTGTATTTTCTGGGAATCACACGGATTGCTCCCTATAGGGTTTTAAAATAATGGTTTGTTTATTACTATAAAGATACTTGGTTGATATCCCGATATGTCGTTCTCAGCGCTTTTTCTTACCCTTCATTATGCGCACAGCCGGCACAGCCAAAATGTGGGAACTCCTTGCCAACATCTGCTTTCCCTGCTATTTCAGCATATCGGCCATACAACGTCCACTACTAAACAAAGGCCTCCCCCATAGATTCCCACAACTGTCATCATATTGGGGGGAATTTGCCAGTACTCACCACCCTTGGCAGGCAGGTTGGTGAGCGCAGAATGGCTATTGTTCCACAGAAAGGATGCTGCTGCCCTCTTCCCTCTGGTTTAGAGTCCCTTAGTCGCCTTTTACGACATCCACGGGAGGAGATGGGAGTGGTGCTATATTCTTAATCCGGACACCATACAGAAATCCCTGCTATCTATAACCCGTAAAATTTTGTATAAGAGTGAATAGGCATCTTCTGAGTGCGCTCATCCATCGCTATCCACCAGGCGAGTTCGTTTCCCTGATCGCTCCTAGAAAATACTCGAATAAAAACCAGTTTAATGGCGTTTCACGGATGTAGGTAATGTTAATTGGATATATTTACTTCGATATTCTAGAGGTAATAAAATGGTATACCTATTTAATCTCTCCAGTCTATTTAAATCGTCCGATGATTTTTTGATACGCTTCGGACTGGGGAAATCACTCTGACGGCTATATTTCGAAAGAGGAATGTATTTTTAATAAAACCGCACGCTTAGCTCGATTTGCCGCTGTATCGGTTTCTAACATGTTTATAGTCAGGCATATTTTAATAGGTTTGATTGGCAACTTTAGAATTAAACTATCTATAGAATTCTCAAGGTAATTCGGTCGTCTTTATGGCAATGAACCTTGTCTCGATCGGTGTAGGCAATAGGTGTGACTCATTAATGGGTTCTACATCTCTACAAACTAGTGGCTCTAGGCTAATTACTTGCTTCTGACTTACAAACTGCAGTACATTTTAACCTATAGCTAAATTCTGTTTTACTATATAGAATAGGCGTGTGGGGTTGCGTAGTTTTGAAGGGGCGACGAGATTTGTCGGAAAATAGAGAACCGCCTCGGGATAGGAGACGTGGTTTTCCCCAGGGTAAGAGCTACCTATAACGTTCAAAAATTCACTTAAACCAAATCTTGGATCTGCTAAACAAAGGCCTCCCCCATAGATATCACTACCGTGTCGTCACTTTGTGGAGAATTTGCCAGTAATCACCACGCTTGGCAGGCGGGAGGGTAAGCGCAGTATGTATACTATTTGAGAGAAAGGACGCTACTTCCCAGCCCTCTGGTTTAGTACCTTAGTCCCCTTTTACGACATCCCCGAGAGGAGATGCAGTGGTGTTATATTCTTAATACGGACACTATATGGAAATAATGACACTGATAAATTGAAAGCCAAATAATGATAACCGTTTTGTTATTATACTTGTGGTTCCTATATTTGTAGCTGCCCGTCCCTATTTATGCAATCTTCTGACACCACATATGGAGTACCCATGGTCCACTACTGTCAATCACATGTACCATATATACATAACATTACGCCTCTTTCCTATTGGGATGGGTAGAAATTACGTCGCTACGTGCTAACTCGCCATTTGCTTCTTCATCACCTAGGACACATAGTCACGGCTGACCTCAGGGACCATGCTGACATGGAACGGGAGCGGAGGGCCCGCAGGTTCGCACGTTGCTCTGATGGCATGAAAATAACTCTCTTCCGAGCATATGCATATATGCAGCCTGTGGGCTAATTACACGCAGAAAAGCTATAGCACCCTCCGCATTCAATTTAACAACGCTTTCAGAGCGATTTTGGGTGTGCCTCTCTACTGTAGCGCTTCGGGTATGTTCGCATGGACGCGCACGGACTGTTTTCATGCGACCATGCGGAAGCGCTGCGCGTCTCTTGTGCGCAGAGTGCGGAACAGCTCCAATACCGTTCTGAGTATGATAGCAAACAGATTGGACTGTCCTTATGTGCGACACTGCTGTGACAGACAAGTTACATATAGTGTCGCACGTAAGAGACTACTGTAATTAATATGAGTTCATTACATAGGCTGCACTAAAAGTATCGGGAATGGAATATTTCCACTGTTCCTGTCATATTAAAATCTTTTTAATTGAAAACTCCTTGGTTTTACAAATCGAATACCATTTATTTATTTAAAAAAAGATTCACGGTCTTGTCACAAGGTTTTGTCAAACTTGTTTAGTCGTTGAGAAAATGGAATTGACTCGAGAAAATTCAAGAGCGATGATTTATTATGACTTTCGAAGTGGTTTAACACAAAAACAGTGTGTTGACCGGATGATTTCTGCATTTGGTGATGAAGCCCCATCCAAAACCACAATTTATCGCTGGTTTGCTGAATTTCAACGTGGACGTGCCAAGCTCAGTGATGATCCTCGTCAAGGTCGTCCAAAAACTGCAGTCACCCAAGAAAACGTTGATGCTGTGCGTAAGCTGATTGAGGAAGGTCGACATGTGACATACCGCGAAATTCAGGCAACTTTAGACATTGGCATGAGTCAAATACAAATAATCTTGCATGTACAATTAGGTGTAAAAAAGTTGTTTTCCCGATGGATACCGCATTTGCTATATGAAGAGCAAAAAGCGGCTCGCGTTACTTGGTGCGTCAGAACTCTCGAAAGATTCCACGCAGGATCCTCAAATGCTGTATACAACATCGTATCAGGTGACGAATCCTGGATATATGCATACGAACCCGAAACAAAAAACCAGTCACGAGTTTGGGTGTTCGAAAATGAGTTAAAGCCAACAAAAATTGTTCGTTCACGGAGTGTTGCAAAAAAATGGTGGCCACGTTTGTCTCCAAAACCGGCCATGTTACGACTATTCCTCTTGAGGGACAAAGAACGGTTAATGCAGAATGGTATGCTAGCATTTGTTTGCCACAGGTCGTTTCTGAACTCCGTAGAGAGAACTGCAACCGCCGCATCATCCTCCATCACGACAATGCGAGTTCTCACACCGCGCACAGAACAAAAGAGTTTTTAGAGCAAGAAAACATAGAATTATTAGACCATCCGCCGTACAGCCCCGACCTAAGCCCTAATGATTTCTATACTTTCCCTAAAATAAAGAATAAATTGCGTGGACAGAGATTTTCATCACCTAAAGAAGCTGTGGACGCCTACAAAACGGCCATTTTGGAGACCCCAACTTCCGAATAGAATGGTTGCTTCAATGATTGGTTCCATCGTATGGAAAAATGTGTCAAATTTCGCGGAGAATACTTCGAAAAGCAATAAATACATTTTTAAATAGTAATGTTGTGTCACTTCCTTGATTCCCGAAATTTTCAGTGCCGCCCTCGTATAATACATTATGTGTTGATGCTGTATTTATATTGTATTTATTCCTTTGTATTTATTTATGTGTGATTATGTATTTATTATTGAATAATTTAAAGATGTTTCGTAAGAAATAAATGAATTTGAATTGCTTCTTTTCACGCACATGCGCCGGTTGCACGAATTACGCACCTGACCATTTTGTAAGATAACACCAATAAATGTAATGTTTTATATTCCGACTTATATACTATGCTAAAGTTCTCTTAAGTTAATCGCCTCTTATTTGTAGTCCAGACTAGACAGTTAAATGAATAAATAATAGTCTAAAAATTCTAAAAAAACGCGCTTTTGTAGATAACCGAACTAAAAAGTAGATTTTTTTTTCAATCAAGGATAATTGGATAAACTATTTAAATTATTGCATTGTCATCAGTCCTTGATAAGTGTGCGAAGTTTCAAATCAATCCGACGTTTTGAAGGCGATGAAAATCGAGTTCAACAATTCTTTTACATAGATACATACCAAGCTAATAAAAGCGTGTTAAAAAGCATTTTCTTCCATACCGCAATCTACGGATACTATTTTTAGTATCATAATGTGTATCAAATGTTATTAGGTCATTACCTATGAAATTGCAGTTTTGTACGAAATAAAGTACTCATAGTATTTTTTTTAACCAACGTTATTACCCATGCAATCGATGCATCTTTGCCAACGCAGTGGCAGGTTATCGATACCCTTCTTGAAGAAACCACATGGACGGGAGGCGACAAACTCTTCAAAAGCATTTTGTACTGCCTCTTGGGTATTGAATTTTTTTTCCTCCAAAAAGTTATCCATGTTCTCGAAAAAGTTGAAGTTTGTATGTGCAAGGTCTGGTGAGTACGGCGGATAACGGAGAGCTGCCAACTTCTATGAATACTAATATCAAATTTATTTTATTTTATAAACATGGTTCTCATTCTGGCAACGGCACGGTTGGTGCAGTGGCTGATACAGACGGCTGCTGCGCACCGGGTCGTGGGTTCGATTCTCGCACGGACCAAATATTTGTACGATCTGCAGGTAGTTGTTCCGGGTCTGGGTGTATTGTGTGTGGAATTTGTGTTTGTAAACGCACCCTCGACACAGGAGAAATCCTAGTGTGGGACAACGTTTCTAAAAAAAATAAAAATATAAAACAAAATCAGTCTTATGTGTATTGATTAGTGTTATGTTTTCATCACGTTTGAATCTTGTTCGTCGTCATGGACACATTGAAAATTCGAGTAATTATGGAATATGAGTACCGTCGTGGCAGCGACGCGGCACAAGTGGCATCCAACATCAACGACGTTTACGGAGCGAACACTATAAACGAACGCACAACCGGTTATTGGTTTCCCGCTTCCGTTCGGGAAAATTCGATCTGCAAAATGAACCCCGTGGTCGTCGGAAAAGTTTGTCGACAATGACGCATTAAATGCGATTGTGGAAGCTGATGATACTCAATGTACGGCTGAATTAGCAGCAACTTTCGACTTTAGCATCAAAACAATATTGGTCCGTTTGCGTCCAATTGCCAAGGTAAAAAAAGCTTGATAAATGGGTGCCCCTCAAACTTACGATCATCAGAGTAACGTGGGCGCCGTGCGCTTCTCAACAGGCACAGAAACGAAGGAGTTTTGAACCGCATTGTTTGTTACCTGAGACGAAAAATTGATTCTGTTTGACAATCGCAAGTGCTCAGCAAGTTGGTTAGATCCTGGTTCAGCATCTAATCAATGCCCTAAACGAAAAATGACCGATAGAAAAGTGATGGGGTCACTGTTTGGTGGTCTAGTGCCGATGTGATTCATCACAGCTTCTTACCAAACGGGAAGGGCATTACTGCAGATGTGTACTGTGAAAATTTGAACTCTGTACTGGAGAAGCTCGCACATCTGCAACCAGCTTTGATTAATCGCTCGTCCCCGCTGTTCCTGCAGGACAACGCGCGATCTCATACTGCGCAACAGACGTTCTCCAAGCCACAAGAACTGGGGTTGGAAGCTCTCCGTCATCCGCCGTACTCACCAGATCTTGCGCCTACAGACTTCTACTTTTTCCAGAATTTGGATAACTTTTTGGAGGGAAAATATGCCTTTGAAAAGTTCGTCGCCTCAAGTCCATCTAGTTTCTTCAAGAAGAGCATCGTCGAAAAATGCGTCGATTGCATGGTTGATTACTGTGATTAAAATAAATAGAAAAAAGTATTTTAATAAGATACTGTATAAGGAATAAGTACTGCAGAACGGCAATTTCATAGGTTAAGATATAGGTATAGGGTATAGGGTAGGAGTAGTGCTATTTAATCAATAAAATTTATAATATGTTAATACTATTATTCATTCATTAACATATTACAAATTATATTGATTAAATAACAAGTGACTCGAGTCTTATCCGTGTGGTGTCCAGATTAAGAATATAAGACTCCTCATCTCCTCCCGTGGGTGTTGTAAAAGGCGACTAAAGGATTCTAATCCAGAGGTATGGGCTGCAGTGTCCCTTGTGTGGAACACTAGCCATACTGCGTTCACCAACCCGCCTGCCAAGCGTAGTGAGTACCTACTGGCAAATTCCCCCCAAAATGACGACACAATTTTGGAAGTCCATGGGGTAGGCCTTCTTGCATAGTTGAAAATAATATAGAAAATATTATTCATAACCGATACCTCTCCTACTTAATCAGCCAGTATACGTCCATTGCTGAACATGGACCTCCCAATGACCACTGTAATAGACAGTCTGCTAGGGGATATTGACATATCTACCTCGTTTCGCCGGACGCATCGCGATCGACGATCGCAGTAAGCTGTTATTAGTGCACATCAGAATACTGCTACCCATGCTCTTAATATCAACCTCAAACATCAATAGTTACGACACCCATGGGCTGAGATGGGTAGTCTATTCTTTACCACCATACGGTAGTGCGGGTATCGAACCTTACCTTACAAAACGCGTACGAATAATGCGGCCTGAAACGCGGAATATCGTTTTAAATAAAAATAACCCATGAACGCATTTGGAAAATTTGCAGTCGATATGAGTCATATAATAATCTACCGTTCACCTTATCGATGGACTGATTAGATAGGTGTAGCTATAATATTTACTAACAATTTATTTTATTTATGCCAGTGATATCGTTTTGTGCCAAAATATATATTAATATTTTGTTACGTCCAAAAAACTGCTGTGTGCTAATACTAGATGGTAGATATCATTTATGTATGTAAACTGGCCGTTGTTTGTGCCTTTAAAAATTCTACTGATATTAAATCTGCTTTCGAAACTCAACTAGAGATTAAAATTCGTTTGAGGTTTTAGTGGAATGGTAATATATTTTTTTTAAATGTTGCCCCACACATGGGTTTCTCTTGTGTCGTGAGTGCGTTTACAGACACAAATTCCACACACAATACATTCAGTCCCAGACCAACCTGCAGATCATACAAATATATGTTCCGTGCGGGAATCGAACCCGCGACCCGGAGCGAAGCAGCCCGCTGTATCAGCCACTGCGCCAACCGTGCCGTCAATATTTAAATTACTTACCCTCAGTGTAGTAACCATATTTACAAGAATGCAAGGGTTTATTGTAAGGCTAATAAGTGTATAAAAATACATGCATAAAAATTACTTAACTGCTTACCATCTTCAGCAATATCGTAATACGAGTATTGAGGGAAAATGTTTTCGCTTTTAACACGATGCCACTATCAAGTGCACATTAACATATTGAGAATGCTTTGCTACTGACGATTATTGTTTTAAAACTACGAGTATATTTAATACTTACTATTTAAACGCACTATTCAGCTTACTTACTTACTATTACTGCATATTATATGTAAATTCAGTGTTTACAAACATTTAATTCTGACCGTGACAAAAAATTCCATGACAATGTCATATTGCATTAAAATTTTATTAATAACTATCTTCAATTATTTATACGTAATATAAGGTCTTCAATCATATTATTTTGTACCCATATCTAGGGGTAAGTAAAGCCACCATAAATATAATCTTGCTTGTTATTTTTTATTATATCTAAAATCTTAACAATTGGTATTCAACTCACGTAAGTAGATAAAAATCTATACAAATAAATGAAATTTAAGTATCTGTTTGTAATGTCAAAATAACAGCTTTTTACTAAATGCATATGAAAGTATATACAGTACATATAACAAGAAAACAATTTTTAAAATGTCTGTCTGTTTGTTCCGGGTAATCTCCGAAACGGCTGGACCGATTTTGACGGCACTTTCACTGGCAAATAGTTGAAATATGGTGAATATCGGCCCTGTGTTGTGCCCTGTGTCTCTTATGCATGTTTTGCAATTTGCGAGGGCTACGCTATCGCTAAGCTGGGTGGGAATAAAATGCAATATAGAACCAAGTGCTGCAGAGCCACTTATGAGCTATGTCCAGCCGTGGACTAGTTAGTTAGGCCGAGTTGATAAATAGAGAACTGGTTCTCAGTAGCTAGGCTACTTTACGGAGTGACAGCGGTCTCCTGGATTTTAAAGATAAAAACAATGGCAATAGTTACATTGCCAGTCGGTTTTCTTTCTTTTTCGTTTGGTTAGTGGCCCACCTTGTGTCAGAGCAGCCCAAAGACTGTCGGCTCGATTAAGACACGGCTTAACTACTGCCGTCATTAGACAACAAACCGGACCGACAATTTCGACGTGCCCTCCGAAGCATTCAATTCAAAGCGTTCAGTTCAAATAACATTACGCGGTCACCCATAGACTGACCGCGCCGAGCGTTGCTTAACCTCACCGATCAGTGAGTGCATTAGTGACCGGTGCAATAGTAGTCTGCTATCCTGAGCAGTGGCCTAACGGCCAGACAGTGCAAGCAACAAGTAACAATTCGGATGTACGAGTACACTAGGAAACCAGGATACAGAAGCTGTGCTACAAAAATGTTTGGGGTTGAGCTGCTCTAATTTTCAGAGGTTTATATTGATATATTGACATTCTTTGTTTTGATGTAGGTATCAAATACAATTGCCATTTTTATGTTGAAATTTAAATTACGTCATAATTACATATAATGGATTATATTCATTCATATAATGACATTAGATTATTCTATTATTATTTCATATAATGACATTCAATTAATCAATATTTGTTTAAATGACATTAATTACGTGTTTCTTTATTTTTATATTCACTTTATCTTGATTCTTAATGTACTTGCAGTGTGGGAACCACGTGGGTATTATACTTTTTTTTTGTTTTTATTGACGTGATAGTTGTCTGGCATTTTAGGTATGTCATTCTCACTCAAGTGTTCTACTGATGGTGGTGTATTGGGTCGCTAAGTTTCCCTACAATATGGTTGAGCTAAGCGACGCTGATGCATGCGTCATGCTCGCGAACGAGGGCTGTCTGTTGGGACTGGTCGGGCCGGCCAAATGCTGACATGACAACTTAATCAAAACCTTCAAAATATTACGGTCAGGCTTGTTAAGTAAACTTTTTATAAAGTTTAGACTCTTTTCTCCTACATTGTTTTCACATAACCAAACCAAATAGTTGTCTTTTACAACAATGTGCTCATAAATTATTGTGACATTGAATATGAATTAAAAGAATAACCATAGTTTCTTGCCCGTTCTTCTCCATAGGAAATCAACATCTTGGAACGCGGCAACTAAAGTCTCGACGATTCATAAGTGCCTGTATATGGTTTACATGATAAAAATATTTTTTATCTTTATCTTTATTAAAGAACTTTTGCCGGAGGTTCTACATATGGGTCGTGCGGTCCATGGCCCTTTACGAGGTCCCAGTGTGGGTGAACCTCCCAAGGCGGAGGAAGTCCAAGACAATTTCCCCACCACAAAAAAAGAACTTGTCTTTGTGTGTGAATGTTTAATTGGTTTTTGATTGTACGGTGCTAACGGACTCAACGTGCGTTGACGTATTTTCCAACAAGTCGTACGGATTACGTTAAGTAGCTATTTTATAGTCGTTCTGCTATTTGCATAACAACAATGTTGCAATATCTAGTGTATTGCCAATTTGTATTACCTGTGTTTTTAAATTCAGCAGATATTGCTGATAGTTCTCATAAAACGCCATCACACAAATGCTAATTAAATCCCACATAGTAAATGGGGCACTTTTCCATTTGAACATCATCGGTGGTCTTTTTTTTTAACGTGGGGAAATCCTCTTGGACTTCCTCCGCCTTGGGAAGGGCGGAGGGGCATGCCGGGCTCAAACCGGCTAAAACCCCACGGTGTCCTTCTTCTTACTTCTAGCCGGGGGTGAGATGTACGCTTTTCTGCATTAGACCGCTCCCCCGGCAGGATCATCGTTGGGCTAATTTGAAAACTCGCATTATTTAACATATCCACGAGCATAATCTCGTCCGATTATTGAAGGGTGATAGCACCAAAATGTTTACTTGTATTAATTATCTATTGACACTTGTTGCTACTGTAGCGTGGCAATATTGAATCATTTTAAATCAATATTGCCAAACCGATTCGATTTGCGAACAGATTTATCTACATACAACCTAGATAACTGGACTTACGCATCAAACTAAAACGTTTATTGATTGTTTATTTATATTATATGAATTTTTTTTTGGCAACCCTCGTTTTGCCGTGCTATGATTTGCTTATATGTATAGCGAAACGGTTTATATGTAGGGAAACGAATAAAAGCAAAGTTTGTTATGACAGTGGTAGGACGCGAGAAGAAATAGGGCAAGGTATAAAGCGAAGTGGAACAAATTCTAAATGTTACTGTGGCATTTGGGGCGGCCATAACAAACGGTTCCAGACAATTGTTTTTCTCCTATCGCTATAGCTTTTCGCCACTCCGCGTGTTCTGTTATGTATCTTATTATTGGCTAGCTATGTCGTGGTGGCTTCCGGTTTACTGACTCGCTGCTGAAGCACTAGGTTACGGATTCCAATCCTTTAATTTTTTATTGGTCTCTAGTGGAAATTCATCATGAACTTCCGTACCCCCGGGGAAGGGCGAAGGGGTATGCCGGACTCCTACCAGCTTAAACCACTGGACCGGTCATCTTCGGCACCTAAGGGAGCCATCACCTCGTATGATCACACTAGAGCCGCCCACTGGTGCCACGCCTATAGGCACATCTCGAGGAGGGGGATTCTAAACCTAGCATGTATCTGCCAATGTGACATTTTAAATGTCAAATGTAGGTACTTTCTTAGTTAAAGATACCACTGACTTGAACGGTGAACAAAAACATCTCGACGAAACCTGGATTTTAGTGGTCTGAAATCGTCAACACGCAGTGGGCAAGGGTGATGATCATTGCTCGTTCCTTCTCGGTATGCGAAGAGGTCTTTAGCAGGGAAAAGTTATATGATATATATAGTTACTATAGATAGTTACATCATATCAGCCCACTGCTGAACGAAGGCCTCCCCCGTAAATTTCCTCAACTGTGTCGTCATTTCGGGGGGAATTTGCCAATACTCACCACGCTTGGCGAGGGTTGGTGAGTGCAGTATGGCTACTGTTCCACAGAAGAGACGCTGCTGCCTATACCTCTGGCTTAGAGTGCCTTGGGCGTCTCTTACGACATCCACGGGAGGAGATACAGTGGTGCAATGTTCTTAATCCGGACACCACATGACCACACGGATATTACAAGGTGTTATTAGCTTAATATATGTATGTTTAGTTTATTGGGAAAAAATTATTAAGTCCAGAAAGTTCTAAGTACTTCTGGAATAGGGGTTGCAGACATAGCTGCATATTTATATTTCCAGTCTGCGTAGTCGTGAAACAGTTTTTGAATAAACAAGCATTTATGTTCCGAACTCAAGTCAGTTCAATGTCACACTAACTGAAATATATAGCTTCATTTGAAATTCCAGATTACAGCAGGTGAATTTTGGTATTTATATTTTTCTTAGAGCATAACTCTTAACTCTGTTTACTTTCCTAAGGAAAATATGTGGGCAGACAGGTAAAAATGCAAATGTATACACGGTTTTGTTATAAAACATTTATTAACCAATCCCCAATCGTAATTATGTCATGAATTGTGCGTAGGAGATCGTTATCACCATGCTAAGATTAACTTAATAACAACATTTTAAGTTTCCACAACGTCGGCAACGTTTTATAAAAAGAAAAGATTTCTGGTGGTGCGAAATATTTCTATGGTTACATAAAGACGTCTACATACCTAGCTAAGCTAAATCTGAACGCCTTCACGTGCTCTAACTAGAACAATTCTGGCGTCCTATTGCCGGGCCGGGGCGCCGCGCTGCCTGTGATTTATAGTGTCTGCGACTTTCCCTTTATTGGCTTTCCTTTCGTATTTCGGCATTTGTCATGTTTTCTTTCGTTCGGTTGAATTTTTATTTCGTTCAATTATTTTTAAAGGCCTTTATGTTTTGATCATTATGATGACTAATGATTTATGAAGCGCAACCAATTATTATTGTTTATAAAATGATAATGAGACCTACCTGTGCTGCCAGCTAAGAATAGCACCAAACCATCTCATCCCGTGGGTGTCGTAAAAGGTGCCTGTGGGAGTAACCGAAGGATGGGCAGCAGCGTCCTTCGAGTACATTTACGACTCAACTGCGATCGCCAACCCGCCTGCCGAGCGTGGGGATTATGGCAAAACTCCCCAACGAGCAAACACAAAACCACACCGGTCGTAGTTCGTTCTTTGTGGGAGGCTTATGTGCAGCATTTGGCTGAAATGATAAATGAAACCTAGATGTTCGTGTTCATCAAAAACAGTATATTTCGCTGCTAATTGATTCCAGTTTCATTCGGATTTAAATATTTTTTTATATATAGGAGGAAAATATCTTGTTATTATCAGTACTTAATTGTGTATTTTGTTCTATAATAATAATTGATTATTGGTTTTTACAGGTATAGCGCTCCGACCATTCGGCCTCTCAATTTTATACCTGGTGCTGTTCCTATTAGCACCGCTAGCACAAGTACCATGCAACCAAACATTCAGCGGTAAGAAATCAATTAAACTATACGTTATTTTGTGAGTTAAATGTGGGCTTAGACTAGGACTATTTTAATTTTACATAAATTGGATTCACTGTATAGTAACACATTAGAACATAAATATCTTACTGTACCTCTCCTAGTTAGAATAAATATCGCAGTAATTAATAATGAGGTCGTGCTTATGAGAGTGCCTTATCTCGCTTAAATGTTAGTAACGTACGTGTTGAGCTGGACTAGAACTATAGAAATATATTAGATATCTATGTAAAGGACATTAGATATGTAAATAATACTAAAAAAATAAGTAACTGAAACGAACCCTAAGAATAACATGTATTTTATACTAAACTAATGCACATAAATACTGACAGAGACTGCCGTAAATAAATACGTATCATGTACTCAACATTCAACTATGTATTTTACGTAAATATTTCCATATTTTACGTTCCTTAGTCTTACTTTTTATGTTTGAACTCAGTGGGTCATATGGATGACATAGCGATAGAGATTGGTGGAACTTTAGGCCAAGGCAATCAAAAGAGGTCCTCTTACTCGAAAACCAGATTGATAGTCCAAAATACGACGAAAAATCTTAGTTATTGGCTTCCTGCGCTACGTGTCGCGAGTTCGATCCTCGCACGGAATAAATGTTTGATCTACAGATACCTAGTTGTTTCGGGTCTGGGTGTTTGTGCATGTGTGATTTATGTCTGTAAACTGTACCCACGGCACGGGCGAAATCCTAGTTCAGAATAAAAATATAGCACGACTACATCTCCCGTAGATGTCGTAAAAGGCGTCTAAGGAACTCTAAACCAAAGGAGTGGACAGCAGCGTTTCTTCTGTAGAACAGCAGCCATTCTGCGCTCACCAGGCCGCCTGCCAAGCGTGGTGAGAAGGTTGGCAAATTCTTCCCAAAATGACGACAAAATTGTGGAAATCTATGGGGAAGCCTTTCTTTAGCTATGGACGTCCTTTGGCTGATATGATGATTATGATGATGTGACGGTGATGTTGATTTATTTTTCAGGATGGTGTGGGAAGTATTTATGCTTAAACGTGATTGTATCATTCCTGCTGCTGTTCGGGCACATGGTGTATCACTCAGTGTTGGGCGGGTTTGCGCCCTACGGCTCCTTACTCGAAAAGTACCCTTTAATACAAATAGTCTGTCACAATCTGGGCTTCGTGTCATATGCTACGATAAACCCACTTATGGCGATACATTATGTAACACCTGAGGTAATTATATGCTCTATGAATCCGCTATAAAATAGAATCTTCTGAAACTGCTTCTTGTTTGTATTTATTTTCGCGCCGGCTCAGAATATCGCCATCCCATCTCATGCAGCTATTGTCGTAAATGGCGACTGTGAGATTAGCCGGAGGATGGGCAGCGGCGTCCTTCGAGTACATTTACAACTAAACTGCTATTGCCCACCCACCTGCCGTGGCCGGCTATTATGTCACACACCCCAATGAACAGATAAAACAAAGCCAGACCATTGTGGCGATCGTTGGAGGGAGGTTTATGTCCAGCAGTAGACATTTGCAGCTGAAATGATGATGATTCCATTTATATCTTATTGAGCTGTTATTTTTTTACGTTTAGTTACATTTCTCGTTGTTACTGAGTACATATTAAAGTTGTTTCTTGTAAACTGATTTCAGCTTATAATGTGTTCCACGTCGCTGCTGGTCTATATGCTCGTCAAAAGATTAGTGGTGGGGAGTACGCCGAAAGTGCAGAAGAAAGATCCTAGATATCAGCAGTATCCCCTCCTGACCAGCGCCGGTAAAGTTATCATTCTTTCTATCCTTGTTGTCGAGGTGCGCTTCCGCTTTGCTCAGAAGCAAATGTATGATAATAAGCAGAGTACGTGTTATAAAAAATTTGTTACTCTAACAAGATCAAGCTGTAACGTCTGAAAGTAGACGATGGCATCCCGAATATCTAACACAATGAAAGGCCTATGTTTAACTGACCACCCTATTATTGGTAACTAATGTAACTAGTTTCGTTGTGTGTTAAAAGTATATATAATATTAGAACCAGGAAAAGTTTATTTCAAGCCAAGCTTTTATGTTTGTGGTGTGGGCTACGTATAGCACCAACCCATCTCATCCCGTGGGTGTCGTAAAAGGCGACTATGGGATTGGCTTGGCTTGAATGTGACATACGGGAGATCGTGACTTCATAAATAAATTTTAGTTCTAGACTGTTCTCGCCCTGAAAATACTGAATTCAGCGTTTTAGCTCCTAGTATGATCAAATAGACTTTTTATGTTCTTTTGTTTTATAATATTATGTTCTTTATTTAGTAAAGGTGCGTTGTTTTAAACAATATGTGCAATAAAAAAAAAATGATGTAGCTCGTGCTTATAGCGAGCACTATCGCATATACTGTGCATATTTATTGCGTCTATTGTTTAAAATAAAACAATCTTAAATATTAGAGTAATATATAGCCATTAAGAAAATATCTTATTAATACTTTAGAACAGTCGTAATGATGTTTACAAAAGTACACCGGTTACTCACGATGTCTTATTTCCGGGGTTGTATAAAACTTTCTCTGGCGGCAGAATGCCTATCGCTATCCTATTAAAGACGTGTACTTATTAAGTTATTATTACTTTATTACGTTCCAGGGAAGTATTTATGCCTGTTCCTTATAATGTTCTCCGGTATAATGCGTCCGAGCATCACTTCTGGGATATACTTCCTGGTGTTCATGGGCGCGGCGACGGCCTGGGCGTTGGGCAAACCTCTAGGTCGCGGGTTTGCAGTTGTCGGCCGCTGTCTGATGGCCATCATGGCCGTTCATATGATGGTTCTATTTGCATATCAGTGTTCGTGGCTGTTGGAGTTTTATCCGCCTGAAAATGATCTCGCTAGGTAAGATCTATGAAGATGACGTGATACCCGTTTGAATTGTCAATATAATCACAGATGTTATATCTAATAATTAACTTACTTACCATACATTTCGGTACCGTTCCAACACGCAGGGGTGTATTTGGTTTGATTCGAGGAGTGCCCTGCGTGGGCGGCCAAGCGTCGGATCCTGGTTAATCGGATCGGTTATGCAGAGCATGAAAATTGGAGAGCGTCATGCTCCAGAAGGAGACTGCAGAGCGGGATCGGGAGAGAGCCGATCCCGCACGGAGAAGGACGAGACGGCGCCGGGGGAATAACCGTCCCGGCACCCAAGTCCAAAACGCCTGAGCCCCCTGCCGTCACTACATGGTGGGGGGCCTCGGGGATTGCGGGCGCGCAGATTGGGGAGTCTGCGTGCTCACACCGGGCGACCTCCGGGAAGACGGCGGTGCGCACGTGGGCACGTGCCGCCATGTGCGTAGCACAGCGCACAACGTGGTTTGGGGGGATCCTTTACAATCCTCCCCGAGAAGTGCCTGGGGGGGAGGCGACCATTTTACAGTTGCCTTCCCTCCGCTAGAGGGGGTGACCGCGTTACAGTCATCCCCTCCGTGATGTGCCTAAGGCGTGGCACCAATGGGTGGCTCTAGTGTGATCTTACGAGGCTCTGGAGCCCCTCTTTGGTGCCTAAGATGACCGCTCCAGTGGTTTTAACCGGTAGGTGTCCGGCATACCCCTTCGCCCTTCCCCGGGGCGAAGGAAGTTCCATGTAGAATTTCTATTGGACACCAAAAAAGAAAAAAGACATGGTTTGATATTCCCTTCCTGTACCAGTTCTTTATTTGTTGTATGCCCGGGCCTAAGCCTAAATCCACCCCTGCCACCACGATTCTTTAATTGTTTAAATAAAAACATTATTTTCAGATATTTTGGCTTAACTAAATTAGTAATAATCGACGAAAAAAACCCGTCAATTTTTAAATATGAAGTAACAGATGACCACATGTGGGCAACTTTAGCAAGTCCTTTAGTTATACTACTTACGTATTTCATTCTCGCCATTGAGACCCGGGAACTGTTTAAACCCAAGGTATGTGCATATCTTTTTATCTTTCCGTTTTGTGATTTAATTAACAAAGAATTTTATCTTGACTAACCGTAATAGTACCAGCTGCAGCTATAGCGCTTCTTAAAATAATTAGAGGTTGGTAACTTTGCAAAAGATATCTTGATTAATGCTGAGCATAATAATGCTTTTATCCTACAAACTTGGACACGCGTCTCAGGCTATCGTAGTTGTATTCTACACTGGATAATTATTACCAATATAAAACGATGGCAACGTAACATGAAGTGTTCATAAGAACAATCGTACTAAGACCACTCTATTCTTTATATAAGTTCTCATTCCCAAGAATATAATTTAAAAAAAATTGTTAGTTCGTCGTCACGAGAAGCTATAAATTATGGAAACAAGCATGAACATGTTCACTATAACTTTGTATTATATAGGTTTCTAGAATTGTATTTCTCTAAAAATACTTTTATGTGTTCACTTATAAGAGAAAATATAATTTCATGTTTTTTTTTATAAATTGGAAACTTAAATACAAGAATTATTCTGTACAAAGTGAATTGTGCATTAAACAATTGTGCATAGTACTAGACATTTTTTCAGTTTCTAAATTAAATTGTTTCATTGCAAGATAGTTTAGTTAGTCTTTTTTACATGTTTATTGACTTAGATCTTCAGGTAATTAAGTATATAATTTCGACCGACGGATAAAACACGCGCCCCGACTGGTATACCGCCCTCGCCGCCGAGGATGTCCGCCTCACCGACGTCGCGGAGGCCCATCGCCGCGACAACACCATTTCGTTCGAGTAGTAAATACTCCATTTAGTAGTAGAGAGTAGTAAATATTAGCATGTTTTCTTTCGGTCTAACGTTTAGGTCACACCCCTGTTTATGCTAGAAAAAAATGTTGTGACGAATTTCTACTAATAAATATGGTCGTAGCGGCGCCTATTTATCGCAGTACATGTTTTTTGATTCCAAAGTTTGCAGCTTCTCAATACGGCTCCTTTAGAGGCAGATCTCCAGAGAAATTATAAAAACATTTTCTGTAATTTTGTTCTTACTAATATTTCTAACATTTGTCATCGGGCGCTTTTAACTAGAGTTATATAAAGGTCATTAGAAACGTGTATTTCTTGTGCTATCACACTGGAACTTAGGCGAAAAAAAAGAGTGCCTTAACTGGCATCGAAGCGGGTAAGCTGAACGGTTCCCTGGTGCGCGGCTTATCCTTCAACCGCAGCAGCCGACGTTTTTCGACGAATTTGGATAGATGGAAGAATGCCACTAAAAAAGTCAGAGTAAGCTTGCGCGGATAAAATACGTGTCCGTTGTAATTTAGTATTGCACATGTTAATTTTTGTGCAGCGTTATAAATGTAGATACATCGATTCTCAATACAAGCGTAAATTTTTTAGTTGTTGAAGTTAATCTTCATGTCATTGTAGATTTGGCATAATTTATTGTTTTTGCGGAAATCTCGATCAGCTTTGGTTTAACGGCTGATATTAATAATCGATCTAATCCAAAATCTATGTCTGTTTTTTGTGTTAAATGTGAACGTAATACAACAACGGATGAATTTCAAAATCTTGTCTGAAGAATTCGGTTTAGATTGATTATTAATTTCGGCCGTTAATACAGTCCTCATTTGGATTACTTGTATTCAGAGCGGCGCAATTATTTGTTCATACAAAAAATTGTTGCGATGTACCTGCTCATGTAAATTTAATTGTTAGTGTCACTGGTAGAGCACCTAGAATCCTGAACACATTTATAATGGCTTCACTTCTCAGTTTGTTTAGTACTACTTCACAATTGCACGGTTCGTTTTGTAGATAATTTGTAACTAAGTATACATTTTTATTTACACAACTAAGTACTGAGGGAATGGCATGAGCGCTTATGCTGAGTATGGATAAGATTTTCTATTTGGGTTGTCAGGGTTTTTATTTTATTTTATGGTACCTAACCAAAAGTAATAATCATATCAGCCAAAGGACTGCTGAACAAAGGCCTCCCCCTTAGATTTCCACAACATTGGGTTACGTGCCGCCCGCATCCAACGAATCCCAGCTACCCTTACCAGGTCGTATGTCCGTCTCGCTGGAGGAGCCCCACGCTTTACTTTTCGGTGTGTGGTCGCCACTCGAGAACCTTTTAGTCCCAATGGCCATCAGTTCTACGAGCTATGTGCCTCTCGCATTGCGACTACAATTTACAAATCCCTTCAGCTATGTCGGCAACTATAGTTTTTTTACGGATCTCCTCGTTTCTGATTTGATCTCGTGGAGAAATATCAAGCATTGCTCTCTCCATAGCTGGCTGAGTGACCTTGAGCTGTCCTGTAAAACCCGTTGTGAGCGACCATGTCTCTGTGGCATATATCACCGCAGGTAATACACATAGGTTAAAAAGTTCACGTCTTGAAGCACTGTGGTATTGTAGGCGAAAAGACGTTGTTAAGTTTTCCGAATGCTGCCCTGCCGAATCGGATTCGACGATTGGCCTCTGTTGCGCCCACTGGCCAGTTTGCTATAAGGCAGGTAGACATGTTAAGACATAATTGTTTATCAATAATTTCGACAACAGTTTCCAACGGATATTGGGGTGAGCGCGATATTGCGCGATCGCGATTTGGTGTGAACTTCGGCTTGGCTATGTTCATTTTAAGGTTCACCTGTTGGGAAGCTGTTGAGACCATCGAGCATTGTGTTGAGCCTTACAGCGATTTCGCACTTCGGTCTACCGATCGTCAATATGGCACCGCTGCAGAGATTACATCAGCGCCCACGTTTCGATCGAATCGAAGTGATCTTTCTCATAGTTCACAAACGCTAATCATAGTGGCAGATTATGCTCCTTGGTCTTCTGTATAACCTGCCTCAGCGTATGTGTTATGTGGCACTAAAATCCTTTCGGAAGCCGGCTTGTTCCGGGGCTGTAAGTCATCAAAACGGCTAATAAAAATTGCTCAGAAGCGAGATGGTTTCAAGTGTGTTGTCAGACTTTTTAAAGAAGAGCACCAACACGCTTCAATTATCCTTCTGTGAAGGATTCTAAAGTATCGGTGTTTCCCCCCCCGCTTTTTTGAATCTCTGACGTTACTCCGTCATCAGCATCACCTTGTTATTTTGTAGGTGTTTCAAAGCCATCGTGATCTCGTACAAGCTGATGTCTGGAGTATCTTCGGTATTCCGTCGAGTTAATTTGGCTTTTTTGTTTTTTTTTAAAGCCAACCTCTGAGAACTGCTGGCTTACTCGACGTCCCGTTACGTCCTAGGTCGTCAGCTTTATAATCAGACTTAACCCAATAGATTAATGTCTAGCAAATACTTCGGACCCCTTGTGCCCCTCGATCATCTCTTTACTAGCGGTGGTACTAAAGTTGCCAATTTCGTAACGCAAGGACGTTTGCCAGAGTTGTTAAACCGCTCAAAGGCCACCGGCTTGGCTTAACGACTGCCATCTAAGCACAACCGGGACTGACGGTTTTACATGCCGTTTGAAGCACGAAGGCGCTCAGTTCTATGCCACTACGCGGTGACCCATCTACAGACTGACCGCGCCGAGCGTTTCTGAACCTCGCCGATTGTTTATGTATCCGTCTATTGAACAGCCGGTATGCTTAAGTATCACCAGAGCATTAGAGGGCGACCGGCGAATTTTTTTGATCTACCTATACGGTGGGTTTAAAAAAACTGAACGTTTGGTCAGTTTCCACAAAACTACCAATTATATCGTCCAAAGACACGCAACGTTCTAAGCACTCGAAGCGGTTCTGGAATTCAAGTTAATAGCTTCCGGAGTTTTTAATATGAGTGCTAGAGGACCAAAGCGTAGACTTCATATGTCCCATACGGCACCACTTAAATCCTCATACACGCTTTATCTATCTGGGTATTCCGAGGTAGGTGCGTAGACCTGTATGTCCTTCAAGGAATACCTCTTGGATATTCTGAGTATAAAGTAAGCTTGACACTCTTTCGATGTTAGTAACGTTGTTAATGAGGGACCTGCGAAAGAGGAATTCTACAACACCTTGACACGGATGTTCGCCTTCCCCGTAGTAGATTTCAGGGTTATCGTGTCCTCCCCTTTCTTTGCACTGATAAACCCATGACATCCTAGTGCAACTTATCTATTTATTTTTTCCACTCAACGATCTTTTCGTCTGCCGTCAGTGTGCGTGCGTTGTAAGTTACCAGGGCCAGTTGTCCTTTAATGTGGTAATTGCCCTCTCTGCCGAAGATTCTTAGCGGGTGCCCCGCTGTTAACGGTAACAGTTATGGTACCAGTATTATTAGGGCCAACGGTGACTGGGGGCCGGTCTTTTAATTGTCATTTTGGGGGGAATTTACCACGCGTACACCACGTACTCACCACGCTTGACGGGCGGGCTGGTGCGCGCAGAATGGCTACTGTTCAACAGAAGGCACGCTGCTGCCCATCCCTCTGGTTTAGATCAAAATTGTAAAAATATGTTTTTGGAACCAGCTTTCGTTCTTTTATAGGTTGCATTTACATACATAAGTTCAAAAGCACTACGTGTTGGCGCTGGTGAGACCACTCCTGTAGGTATCCTCTTTTATTTTATTTTGTGTTTGTTGGACTTTTTGTACGTTCAAACCAAGAAATATTTGACTTGCACCATATAGTCGATTGAAGAGGAGAAACGTTTTTCTTCTTATTTTACAATAAAGTGGTATAATCATTACCACAGTTCAGGGCGTATTGCTTGATTCTTATGCAACTGCACATTCTTGCAATATAAGAACTGTAATAGGTCGACGCGGAAGACCAACGCTGTGGTGAAGCATATAGCAGCGCTATAGTATAATGATGACTTATTCTTGTACAAATGCAACGCAATTTCTCGTTCTTAGAAATTACTAATGAATACTAAATATTTACATTTGTTGATTTATTTTAGTTTATCTATTTGTTTATTGTTGTAATTTGAACGATATTGGTAGGCACAATTGTCAAACGAGTGTTGCCAGCTTGATTTGTCAACTATACATTGAATTTGTCGATTATTTTTGCTGTAATATAGTATGAAGTAGTAAGTAATTAGAATAAATAATATTTGTCAGGCTGGTACCTACTTGATCTGACACGAGGGTTGACGAGAATGTGAATCCTCAAGTGAACCCTCAGCTAACAGAATTTTGTTATTTCATAATCTCGTATTTGTATTATTTTTTTAATTTGTGCGACTGTAAAAGTTCTTTCTTTATTTATTTCTTCTAATATGATTTTGTGTGATATTTAGTTAATATTTCTTGGTTCGGACGGAAAACCACCTCATTGTAACTTTAATGAGAATATGTTTAATGCTTGGTCACCAAACGAACTTCCCTAGTTTCTTCGAAACTAAAGTCTAATTTGAATTAATACATAATCGGATAAGAATTATGTAAAGCGTGGTGTACTTATTATTTTAAAATAACACTTAATATTATTGGAGCAAAGATAATTTTCCTTACTTTTTTTATACTAGATTAGTCATTTTTTAGCCGATTTTATTCATATAACAAACACGATTAACCAAATCAAACAGTTGCACTGCGAGTCTAGGTAACATAGTCAAATTAAGGAATAACAATCATTGCAATGGCTATTGTGAATAAAATATGAAAAGAATAAGCTTCTGCGGTCGCTACTCTCGCGTGGGTGAGGTTGTGAGAACAGAAAGCGAACTACAAAATTTCCGCCGCCTGTCGTACACCCTGGGGCGGGCCTTTTTTTTTGTTATTAGTACCGTATATACTTTCATATGCATTCAGTAAAACGCTGTTATTTTGACATTACAAACTGGCACTTCAATTTTATGTAACGAAAAATGTACAATATAAATATAAACAATGTATGTACCTGCCAGACTAGCTTCTTGAAATTAAATATTTTTACGCAGTCCAATCATCATCATCATTTCGGCCAAATGAAGTCCACTGCTGGACACAGGCCTCTCCCAAAGATGTCCACAACGACCGATATGGATGTGTTGTGGGCTTATTGGGGGGTTTTGCCATAATCGCCACGCTTGGCAGACGGGTTGGCGATCGCAGCTGAGTTGTTAATGTACTCGAAGGACGCTGCTGCCCATCCTCCGGCTAATCCCTTAGTCGACTTTTACGACACCCATGGGAGGACCCTATTTACAATTATCTTTTTGAATTGGTTCCAGTGTACCTACTATTAACATATTAGGAAATTATATGTAAAAATATTGGGACCTCCAACCCCCCCTTAAAGTCACCCCTGACCCATCAACACTCTGTACTTATCTTACACTCGTCTTCTTCGAAGCCATTGGCGCCGTCCGCTACCGCTCGTCCCTCGCTCGCTGTCACTCGAATGACACGCCATGGCGGCAGTGTTATCAGCCAAAATACTGGGTTGCTAACACTACGAACTAAGATTACCATTCGCATTTTTTTTTATTATTTCCATCTGAGGTTCTTTGTCGTGGGTACAGTTTAACAGACATAAATCATAGTGACTAAGCGATTGCCTTACAGTGACTCAACTGCACAAGTATGTACACATCTAGGTATTTACATTAGCCATTTCAGTTATTGTTATTTCTAAAGTTGAATCTTACAGAGGTTTGAGTGCAACCGTTTTTTTAATATACTTCTTTCTCTTATGAATAAAATAAGTTAAAAATGACTCGCTTTAGTTATAAAAGATCTGCAAATTCTCTTTGCTCTCATTTTATTTAGTTGGCGTTATTATACAATAAAATAAAAAACCTAATGCCCCACGCCCTTCTTAATCTAATCGGATACATAACAAAATTTCTTTCAAATCTGACCTTTGTTTTCTAGTAAACGAGTGAAGTTCGTTTTTATAGAGTAAGAGGTGCATGGGCCGCTCTTAACTAGGTAGTAGTAAATATCATTAGTATAATATGCGTGTTAAACATATTCACTAATGCAGTGGTGGTACCTTCATACAAGCCCAGAAGCCTGGCTTGCCCAATTGAAACCAATTATCAGCACTGGATAATACATAAGACGTCTCAAAATTATGATATTGATATTTTTATTACGCAAATATTTAACTGACATTTACTCGTTGTCAATGATTGATTATGTTCGACCCTTCGTTCGTAATTTACGAACTCGG
The DNA here is from genome assembly GCA_947459985.1 of Diloba caeruleocephala. Taxonomy (NCBI): domain Eukaryota; kingdom Metazoa; phylum Arthropoda; class Insecta; order Lepidoptera; family Noctuidae; genus Diloba; species Diloba caeruleocephala. Next base: position 22,874,369 of record OX381606.1, on the reverse strand, counting down.
TTACGCGGCCGACTGAAATCCTTCAATTTAACTCTAAATATTTTATCCCGCTCCAACTTAAAGGGCTTAAACCTGGCTTTGGACATTTCAGTCAAATGTATGAAGTGCGTACGTATCTACGATTATACTTCAAAATGAGCACTTCTTACGGTATGAACATAGGCGCGGCCCTAACGGATTGCGCCACCCGGCGCTTACTTCATTTATATTATTTTGTTTTGAGCGAATTGTTCGTGTATTGCGTTGAGTATTTATTTTAATTTATTGTTATTTAATGTGTTTGCCGTGATTATAAGAGATTCAGTGCTTTATTTTTAATAAAAAGAATTCGGAATCGAACGAAATGGTTCCATGTGAAGGTTATAGTGTGTTCAGTTGTTAATCGGTGACCGCAAAGTAAAAACGTTGATTTTTACAGCAAAATAAAACCTTATTAGTCAGATGAGTGAAGGTTTACAGTGTTTAAAACGCCGACGGAAGGTAAAAACCTTTTTTTTCAAATCACCATATTTATTATCTCATCTAGTCGTTAACACACCTATATACTTTAGCCTCTACAATGTCCAATAACTTCCAAGAAGTGCAAATACTTAAAAACACATTGATGTAAGCCATTTTTTGAATTATGTATACAAACAAAAAAGAAATTATTCCTAGACATAGAACGTTTGTCAACTCTTAAAGCTGTCGTAAATCATTCACATCTGATGGTATTATGACAAATATTTTTTTTGGATATTAGGATGCTTTATATATATATAATAACTGGGCATAATTATATTTATAAACATAGCAAATAGCGCCAATAGCGCCATCTATGAAAGCCTGTTGCCTTTTAATAGTTGTTTGTTCAAGATCGATCGGTGATCGCATTTAGTTCAATGAATATTGGATAGATGGCACTATGTCAACACCAATGATATTATATATTAAAAGAGGTAAATATGTTACATACGCGCCAAAAGTAAGAACCAAATCTCCCCCAATTGTAGCACTTTGCAATCAGTTCGCCCAAAACACAACAACGAGCACACGCAGTCATAATCTCTATTTTTTTATTAATTAAGTGATAACAATGCCGTCGTGCGTATATAGAAAATGCACAAACTATCAAGCAAACATGAATAAAGAACTAGGGATATCATACCACACGTGAGTAACAAATAAAATAAAATATTTGAATAAAAACACTACTCAAATTACTTTCTCAAAGAAAACCCAGGTCAAGCAAAGAAAAGACAACACATATATTCTATCACAGGTGCGACAAAGACATCGAGTACACGTGTTGTCATTTTAGATAGCTATCTCTTTTATTCTCGTAGTTTTTGTATATTCTTTCTTACAGCATAGGTAGATGTGCAGTTTTGTAGGTTTATACATACAGCGAGACTGAATTTTGCGCGCCATTTAATATGGACGTAACATATCTATGGTAGAATATCATTGGTCAACACTATATTATTAGTAGAAGATAATATTTTTAGCATACTAACACCCAGTCAGTCTTATGAAAATACAGAAACTGGTCATCTGACATTTTCATTATTTCCTTTCGCCTTTATACCTATGTCGGGCTTGCCCTATTGTTGAACCCTAGGCACGCCACTGCACTAATGTTATGTATAATGCAGCTATCACGTCACAATGTCAGTGTTCATTGCATGACTGCATGGAATCATTTATGTGTTGTTTGTTGTGTGTGCAATCATTTTATAAAGCACTTTTTGGTTAAGTAGACATTAAAAAACATAATAAATGTAACAAAAATTATGAATGTTATATTTCATTTTTTGAAACAGTGTTTTCTTGTCTGATTGCAATTGAGCTCTCCAAGTAAGTCGTTTACAAAGTTGATCCATGTGCAGCTAATGCGCACCGCGAGCCCCGCTAAGCGATGGTCGGCCACTGCGGCAGCAGCCAAACAGCTGCATCAAGACTCCACCGGTTCCGTCGTTGTTCAGGATGACGGTAAATTACTTCCTGAATTGTGAGACTTTTAAACTTAACAAAATGCAGTTACACTAGGCGACTAAGCACTCAAGGAAAATCTAATCGGAACCTTAAACTTAACTTTTATGTGATATCGGGATTAAGAATATAGCACCACTCCATTATCTCTCGCGGATATCGTAAAAGGCGACTAAGAGACTCGGAACCAGAGAGATGGGCAGCAGCGTCCCTTCTGTGGAACAGTAGCCCATGCTTCGCTCACCAACCTGCCTGCCAAGTGTGGTTAGTACTAGCAAATTCCCGACAAAATGACACAATCGTGCGAGGCCTCTGCTCAGCAGTGAACGTTCTTTAGCTGATGTGACGATGATGATGACGGTGATGATGATGATGATGAAACTAAAACTGTTGCTTATTCAGTAACCATTGTAAATATGCATAATGAAATTACAGACTCTCAATCAGATATAGACGAGCCCACCTTGGTTGATGACATAATTGCGGCGATCATCGACTTGTTTCAAGTTCTAGTCAGGTGAGCATCTTATGTAAAACTAAAATCCATTTGCTTTTAAACTTATTATTTGTGACGTGTTTGTCGCAAAGCTATCAATTTGGAACCTTTACTACAGAAATCGTGGACCGTGGTTCCCGGCAAAGAAAAGACCATGCCATGGGTGACGCAAAAGGTGACTATGGATTGATATCAAGACGATTGGCAGCAGCATTCTCCCGTGTCCTGATAACAGCATACTGCGATCACCTATTTGGCTGCCAAGCGTGATTGTTAATTGTTGCGATCATTGGGAGGTCCATGTTTAGCAGTGGACGTTTACGGGCTGCGTGTGTAGGCGGGGCGGCGCTGCAGGCCACGCACGGCCTCATTAAGTTTCGACCAGCATTCGGTAGGATGTCGCTCAGACAACCGATAAATGGTAGGACCGAGCATGTGTTGCTCTCGTACGGGCTGATGTATGGGTAGGCGGGGCGGAGGTACAGGCCGCGCACGGCCTCATTAAATTTCGACTTGCATTCGGGTAGGATGTCGTTCAGACCAACCGCTAAATGTAGAGCCGCGCACATGCTGCTCTCGTCCATCTACCATTCCGAATTCTGAGTAGCGATGGCTTAACACACTAAGCAAGCAAGAAAGTTTTATTTTTTAATTTTATATTATATTTCTCCTGTGTCGTGCTTACAGACACAAATTTCACACACAACACACCCAGAACCGGTAGAACTTCCTGTAGTGATATAAATATTTGTTAAGTGCGGGAATCGAACCCGCTACCGGGAGCGCAGCAGTCGACTGTTTCAGCCATATGAATATGAATTATAATTTTTTGTGATTTCTACTTCATAATTGATGTTTCCAGGTCATCGTATGTAGCTACGACGATCACAATGATGGCGTGGAGTATCATGTTTCATTCGTGGCTCACGTTCGTGTTGCTCATGTGGGCGAACATTGTGTGGCTGTGTCAGGACCAGCGTTCGTTCATGCTGAAGACCAGCCCGGTACTTGTCATTTACGCCATGCTGCTGCTTATAGCACAGTACATATATGGCATGAACCTTACTGAAGCAGAACTGCCTTCGAACATAACGGTTGGTAACAAAAAATATAAGTATCTATGACGATAAAATACTTTTTACGAGTGTCGTGAATTGAGATCTGTCTGAGAGTGTAAGCAACGTAGTTAACACCTTCGTACCTTCAAATTTTGCATAGGTTACCGTTCCAAACCGTTGAGAAATGCCTCGGAAAGCATGATTATGATTATATCCAGGCTGGTGTAAACTTGAAAGTCTGTAAGGACTCCGGTATCCCCTACGAATCGAGATGCGGTGGTGAGGTCGCGGTCGGAAATTATTCGCTACCTCGTAAAGAGTAAACTTTATCTGATGTCGTGTGTCATCCTAGCTAGTTTGCCAACTATTTTGAGGTCGGCTTGGAGTCTATCTAGAAGCGACTAATAGCCTCGCAGATATTCCGTCCTCTACGGTTTTCAATTAGCAAAATGAAAGGTTACATAATCATTTGTAATCTCTGTTTCACAGGAGGTGAATCTCCATCAGATAGGTCTGGGCCGGGCGGAGGGCGAGCCATGCGTGCCGCTTCTGATTAAGTCGTTGTTCACTTGCATGTTCTGGGTGACGTTGCGCCAGCGCATTCAGGACTTACGTCAGCGAAGACAGTCCGCTGTCATTACCGATATGGCAGCGCCTTTGCATCTCACAGCATCGACTGCAGCTACCGGTAAAGAAAACTTGCTAATACTGGTTTATTGTAAGCCCAAGGATTGATGATGGCTGGTTTTGAACTGCTGACAATAATTGTTCATGAATCCTTGCATCGAGTCTGATGGTCAAGCTAACCACCCTGAGTTAAAATATTAATTCTTAATCGAATCGGTTCTTGATCTATTATAGCATTCATCCACCTCTTTTATTATTATCTGGATAAAAATAACTTGTATAGAAAGGTGATGACAGCATTAAAAGAAAGAAATTGCTTTTATTTTTAATAGTTTACATCGTCTTCATTTATTTTCTACTTAACCTATGCCTGGGACAGGTCTGATGAGCGGTAAACAAAACTAATATTAATTGGTTTCTACTTTTGCGTTTCTATTTTAAGCCGCTTCACACTCTCTCTATAGCCTCACTGTATTACTATTGTTTACACATTAAACACAAGATTTTTCTTCTCGTCATAGTATATTTAATATGGCACCTTTTAAGAAGTGGTAACAATAAGAAGAACTGCAAATACAAGACCAAGAAATATACCGAGCACTTCACAATACACGTTTATTGCAAAAACTTATACACACACCTCTTTAAACTTTTGCATACAATCACTAATAATTTCACAGCAATCAGTTAATAAAATAATCATCATTTCGGCCGAATGAAGTCCACTGCTGGACACGGGCCTCCCCCAAAGATCACCACAACCACCGATATGGATGTGTTGTGGGCTCATCGGGGGGTTTTGCCATAATCGCCACGCTTGGCGGGCGGGTTGGCGATCGCAGTTGAGTTGTTAATGTACTCGAAGGACGCTGCTGCCCATCCTCCGGCTAATCCCTTAGTCGACTTTTACGACACCCATGGGAGGAGATGGGGTGGTGGCATTCTGGGCCGGCACCACACGGCAAAATAATAATATCCATAAATAAAAATAAAAATAACTGGTACTGCCTTCCAAATGTAACCTTTGCTAGTAACATCAATATATATGTAATCGATTGATTCCATAAAATATATAGTCTTCAAGAAAAATATAGCTGTCATACTTAGCTGACACAAATACCACATGGCTCTATACAGAATAAGAAGAATTACAATGGCTAAATAATTGTCATGAGTTTTGGGTCAATTCTCGTTATTTAAAAATGTTCAAAATATAGTTCCGATCCAGTCTCAATATCGTCACAAATGGTATTCTCCTAAACTAACGAACAACGTCAAACGTGAACTTATACTGTGATGAGATAGAAAATGGATCGAAAGTTGATTGAAGCACCAAACAGTGCTGCAGTGCAGTGTTCTGCTAACATTTAATTGACATAAAATTGACATTGTATTGAGACTAGATTGTGATCACACTGAAATCCAACTGAACTAATACCAACTTTTGTTAAGTCATGATTATTTGGCCTTCAGATATGTAGCTACTATTGTTGTAATAATAATTTAATTGGTTAGCTTTGGACGGTCGTCGCGAGGAGGAGAGCCGTTCGCGCCTGTTGCGAGCGTTGGGCGAGCTCCTCCGGGCCGCGTGCGCGCGCTACTGGATATACGTAGTGGTTATCATGCTGTTCGTCATCGGCATCACCGGCGACCGGATGACCATCTTCCGCATAATCTACATGTTCTTATTCCTCGCGTTCATACTTATGTTCCAGGTAAAAAATTGTTTTGAGAAGAAAAGCTCCTTGAGAAGAATAACTTAATAATCCTTTTGCTATGTCAGAAACTTTAGATTTTCTTCGGATCTCCTCATTCGATCTCTTAGAGAAATGCCAAGCACAGACGATGAGCCTTCCTATAATGCTTATAGTAAATGACCACGATACTGTGCCGTAGTCAACAAAGTGATTTTTACAGCGCTGGCAACGCGCGACTGAGACCTCTGGTGTCGCAAGCGTTCATAGGTTATGGTAACCGCTTAACATTAGGCGGGCTATATGCATGTTTACCACCAAATATAAATAAAAAATTAAATAATTAAAAAACAGTGTCAATTTCACACAAGTAAAACATGCTAACTCTTAAAGCGAACTTTCCAGAGACACACAATCTTGTAACTTGTTGGGAAAGGAGGTGTTTTAGCACAAATGAAGGGATGAATTCCAATATTATTAATTTCCAATCCTCAGGGTTAAATGCCCTATGCGGCTCCAGCTATGGCGATAGCTGATGGATCAGATGATCCATCAGCTATCAATGCAATACCATGGCTCGAGAATTACGCAATCTATCATTTCCTGTGTTCATTACGTGTGGTGACTAGATTAAGAAAATAGCACCACTTCATCTCCTCCCGTGGATATCGTAAAAGGAGACAAGAGGGACTAAAAACTAAGGTTGGGCAGCAGCGTCCCTACAGTGGAACAGCAGCAATACTGCGCTCATCCTGGCAAGCGTAATTACTATTGCCAATTCCCCCCAAAATCACGACACAATTGTGGAAATTAATCTGGGAGGCCTTTGTTCAGCAGTGGACGTCTTTTGGCTCATATGATGATGATTCCCTAATATCGAAACATTCACTATCCATTTATAGGCTACATCAATTGACATACATATTGGTACATATTATCCGAGTGGTGTCCGGATTATGAATATCGCACCACTCGATCTCCTCTCGTGGATGTCGTAAAAGCCGACTAGGAGACTCTAAACCAGAAGGATGGGCAGCAGCGTTCCTTCTCTGGCACAGCAGCTATTTTGCGCTCACCAACCCGTGGTGAGTACTGGCAAATTCCCCCCAAAACGACGACCATGTAACCGATCGTTATGGGGGAGGTCTTTGTTCAGCAGTGAACAAAGTTTCTTTTGGCTGATATAATAATAAATAAAAGTCGTAACACATGAGGTCGATATAACCAATCTTCTCCTGTTTTCAGATAAGTTGGACTTTGTGGCGAAGAACAATGTACATGTTTTGGATAGTACTAATCGTTTACTCGATGATAAATCTCATTCTAATTTACATTTATCAGTTCGATAACTTTTCCGAGATGATAGAAAATTATTTGATGATCAATCAGAAATTGTAAGTACTTAGTTATTTGTACAAACTATAACGGCGTTGTTCCATATTTTAAGCGCACGTATTTCGAGTGTTTTAAATGATTAATTACGATATTTCCTGGAATACCTGGGTATATTATGAAATGAGAAATTAGTATAATACACGGAATGTCCATAAAGGAGAATGCCCATTTTCCTATGGAACTCGGTTTCACAGCAGATCGTGTATGATAGCAAAAAATCTACACAAAAGAGAACTAATACCATACTCTCTAAGAAAACAAAGACTATCTTTTTGTATAGTGGGGCTCCCTGTAAACTTACACATTTAGATTTGAGGTTAGTTTTCAAGCAAAGAGCGCAAACAAGCAAGCCAGATATATAGGTATTATTAACTAATCTGATATAATATAGCGGAAATTAATCAAATATCAAGCATTCAAACGTTCATGTATAATGTTCCATATGAACATTAATAATAACGAGATGTAGGGATGGATAGTAAGTAATAAAACTAAATAAATAATTAAGAAGATTTACTCATTTGCATAATCTTCGTATTCATAAAAAATATCGAAAAACCTTGCTGGTGCTTAGATAGACCTAAATCGCGCCCAACTAAGATACCACAATATCGTCATTACGTAGGCACAATAGCCCATTGCCCGGTTCTCCACTAAAGAATTAAAATAATTGCCAGAGATGAATAAATTAAAATAATTGCAAAGATATGACCAATTCTGTCCGTGACTCCCTTAATAAATGGTAAAACAGCGGGCCGTCGATCAACCGTGGTGGGTTTCGGGCGGCTTCTGCGACGGGGATGTGGAGCTTTCAAATTGTTATTTTGAAGAACTTGCTTCACATGGTTAAGCTCCCTTGCCAACTGCCGACCACCTGGCATATCTTAAAGCGTGCTTCTATAAAAACCTATTTCAAGCCGCACAAGAAGATCAGCCAACTTCTCAAACCAGTGAAATGTCACATACCTTTACAAGATGCAGGGGTCTACAAGATTGACTGTGATTGTGGTTTATCATGCATAGGGCAAACAAAGCGTAGCATAGCCACCCGAATAAAAGAACATATAGCTGACGTCAAGCATAGACGCTCCACAAAGTCTGCAGTGTGTGAACATGCCTTAGGCAAACCTAACCATTATCTTCGTTTTGATCAACCTCAAGTACTCGCGAAAGAGAACCGATATGTACCTAGAATGTTTCGTGAGGCTGTTGAAATTAAAAAACATCCTAATTTTAATAGAGAAGATGGTTGGCAGGTACCACCTGTTTGGAATCCAGTTATTAAAATAATAAAGTCCCAAACAAGATACCGCACTAAGAGTCAAGTCAACAATCAAGACACTGTGAGTGATTACCGCGTGCATCGAAACTAATTTTTTGATTAAAATTGTACGGTAGATAAAATAAAATAACTTTTTAAAATCTGTAACGACGCCTGTCACCTTAGTCACCCTGCGACCACGAATGCTGCAAAGTATTCGAAACGTCAGGAAAATCAAAAATCTAAAATATACGCGATAGAATCCGTTTAAAAGTGTTTTATTATAATTGTGAATTTTCTTACATTCCCATACTCGATTATCTAAATGCGATACGGGAATGGGCATTCTCCTTTAAAGTCTACCCTAGGGACGGCCGGTACGTTTTGTTTTTTAGTTTTGAATACTTATGCATATTACTGTATAGCTGTCGTTCAAAAAAAAAGATGTATGTACTGGAAATATTATTTTGTGAGAACACGTGCGACGCATTTCATTTATATACGTATGCGTCCTAAATATTTACAATAATATAAATGAACTATTGAGGCCTTTTCTAATTTCAGACAACATGACTTGGGTTTAGAGCCCTATCACCAAGCAGACCTGTTTGTCAAATTATTAACGCCTACTTTATTCCTCATCATAACAATAATGCAGGTCCATTACTTCCATAAAGATTTCATGGCGTTGTCGGGCACAAGGACGAGGTTAGTATCGATATACTAATTTATGGTATATGATATCAACGAACGGTACAACGAAGTAGTAAATGACTGCGTTAAAATACTATAAGAGAGACACAGACTCTACTTACACAGTAAAGGTGGCGGTAGTCTCATTTGTTTTTTTAATAAACTACTTTTCTCTATTGATTAAAGGTTCGTCTTACACGAAAACAAAGATCTATGAATCATTCTATATAATTTATAATTATGGATTTTTGTTAGTATAAGTATATTTTAATAACTAGCTGGGACCCGTTTCACCCGCCGTTTAATTTAAAAGAAATTGGATTATTATAAATAATTTACAGTACTTTGGCATATGACATAGGAGTATATATATTGGATTTCATGGGGTTTAATTATTTTGCGCGGAAACCTAATTATTTTTCTTAAACTAAAGTTGCCTAAGTTATTCCTTATAACATCAGCTATCTGCCAGTAAAATCCCGTAGAAAACGGTTCAGCCGTTTCGGAGATTAGTGTGAACAAATAGACAGACAAACAAACAAAAAGTTATTTGTTGTAAGTACCGTATGTACTTTCAAATGCATTTAGTAAAAGCTGTTATTTTGACACTACAAACAGACACTTCAATTTTATTTATTTGTATAGATAAATATGATTTATAATTATGGTATTATTTATAATTTATATTATATTATCTTTTCACAGAGGTAATAGTTTAGCTGGTAAGCAACTAGACTCACGTAAACCAAGTCAAGCGGGAGCATCCACCATGAAAGATGACGTAAGTATAAGGAATATATTACTTTCATTTCATCATATCAGCCGACATTCACGACCGGTTTCATGCCGTGTGTTGTCATTTTGGGGGCAATTTGAACGTCGTGAGTTATCATCCTTTTTGAAGAACAGCACACCCTTGCTTCTGTTCCATACTTCTGGCGTTGTGCCTTCGAGTAAGACGGAATCGAATAACTTAGTACCGGTGTTCCACTCAACTTCAGAAGCCCTGTCGTAATTCCGACATTACCTGGCGTATTATTTTTAAGGTGTAAGGCTATTTTAATCTTGTACAGGCTGATGTCTAGGATATCCTCGGTATATGGTCTGGTTAATAAGGCTTGCGGGTTTTTGTCGGGGCCAATGGTAGGCATAGTTACCGAGGTGTATAACTGTTGGTAGAACTTCTCGACATCTCAAAACTTCTGGCTTAATCGATGCTACGCAGCCGTCCTCGGTATTCAGTTTCATAATCCGTCTTTGCCCAATAGACATGTCTCTTGCGAACGCTTTGGAGCCCTGGACTACTAGGCACATGAGCCTACTCCCAGCGTATTATTAGCTTAATTGGAGGTGATAATGGGAATATTAGTAGTGTGCAACATACGATAGCTTTGTAAGCCGTTTAAATAAAATGTTGACTTTCATTTTAAACTCTTCAATCAGAACGTAATAACAAAATACGTATATTAATAAACTGGTTGTTATATTAATAAACTTTGTTTTATATTCAATATTATAATACCTTGCAGGTGCCACCTCTGCCATCGGAAGAGGGACCCCCACGGTCACCCAGTATTACAGAAGCGGAACACTCTATTGAGATGTCTACACTAAACACTGAAGCTAGGCTGTCACTACAAAGGTCGGTAGTCAAGTATACGAATATAATATTATTTTATTATTAATGATGTGTGTTGGTTTGTGTGCTCTTCCATTTTTTTAAATTCTTGTATTTTTCTTTTTACAAATAATTACATCATATTTATAATATTGAAATAAATAAATTATTATTGATTTGATATTAAAACTTATCACTTTATATAACATCATAAAGTGCAAGCATATTCTCGTGTTTATTTAACATTATACATAAAAGTTTAATAACTATACAATTCGTAGTTCATGCTTCTTATCAACCTAGACTTTCGTGGGTCTACAATTTCTGGTAGCAAACACTTTTATAGTAATTAATAAACATAATATACTAGCGTAATAGACAAACAGTCTCCTCGTTATCACGTCACCGATACAGAAATGTCATGTGTTGCAAAATCGACACGTGAGTTTTAGTGGTTGGATATAGATATCTCCGCAATATCGATATCAAAATCTAGATACTATTATAGAGGGGTAGTATTTAGAATCTGCAAGGCTAATATACTTTTAATATTTAAAAATGACATTATGTCTTCATACTAATATACCAAATTTTACAGATTTAATCTATAATTTTAAACTATTCAGAATATTCAGAGATTCAGTTACGTAATAGCAGTTTATATTATTATTGCAAAATTACTAATGTCAGGAATGTCAAGAATAGATAGTTAGGTAATAAATAAAACAAGAGATTATCGCGTGTACGCAGTGGATGACCCGCGACGTTGGTGAGGTGGGCATCCTCGGTGGCGAGGGCGGTAAAACGGTCGGGTGTTAAGAGAATGAGACAAGGCGAGTCTCTTTATGTGATCTAACGTGATTTTATCGTCTGGGTCGACCAGAACGTGCCTCGGGTGGCGTACTCTACTAATACGGGAGGGTTGGTAATCGACGGCTGATACCACAAGGGGATTTGGGTGGGACAGGGCAGAATCGAAATAGTCGAATAGAATTGGACGCTGGTTTCATAAATTGCCTGATGGTCGGCAAGTTAAGATCGAAATGGAGTTGATTATTGCGCATGTACCAAGGCACTCCGGTGGCCTTACTCAGGTTACGCGCTTACGTGGTTTTGGAGGGTTTGGAATCTACGGAGCGGGGCGGATAGGTTATGACGGGTCTAATGTACTTGGTGTAAATTCTCACCTTATTTCTAAGGGATAATTTACTACGAGCGTTTAGTAGGTAGTGAAGGCGACCGAGCACAAAGGCGGCGTGGCCATGCACCGTCTTTGTGTGGGGTGTAAAGGAAAGTTTTTGTCTAGGGTGACTCCCAAGATACTTGGTGTGCGGTTCCCAAGGAACCGATTGGCCTTGCATCGACATCTCCCTGAAGCGTGAGTGGTCGTCGCCTAATTTGCAAAACAGGACGGCTTTGCTTTTAGTGGGGTTAACTTCGATCCGCTATTTCCTAAACCATTTCCCGTAGGCATTGGCTGTGGCTTGGAGGATCTTCGTTATACTATCAGGAACGTAACGTCGTTTAGGGATGTCACTGATGTACAGTGTGAACAAAGGTTTAGGACCTGGGGACGGTGCAAGTGGAGCCTGCGTGGGTGCGGGGGAAAGCAATTTGCCATAGGTGGCGATGATGTAGGGGTCCCTTAAGAGGACCTCTCTGATAATTTTCATGAGAGAAGCGTCGTCGGCCATTTTGTTTTCAAATAAACAAAATGTCGGCCGTGGGACACAAACAAAGTGAGGTTTGAGAGATATCTTTATTTCCCACACGGACTAAAAAAAAAATGGACTCCGCGCCACTGATATCGAAAGTGAAGCACGGTATCTAACATGTGTGCGTGATTTTTGGGGATACCAGATGGAATTAAATTTTCCCACATTTTTTAATAATAATAGTAATATTGCATATAGTAGTAATACTTTCATCAAAGATAAGATAGTAACTAAACTGTCCAACAGTTGGTAGCTAATTATTTTTTTTTGTGAAATGAGACCTGCGTATCAAGGTCTGTGGAAACGAATTAGACAGCTGTCAACTAAAAAAGATAAAAACACAAATATTTATTTGAAATAGTAAAACATATTCTTCGTTATTTCTTATTAACATAAGTAGTGTATGAAGATATCCAGACGACTACTTCGAAAAATTATAGGCTAAAATCCTTTATGTTGAGTTATTTTTTTATATACCTGCCTTTTACTATTTACTGATCTTGTAATAACTTCTAATTTGGAGATATGGTGAAATCTAGTAGTCAAATATTTTATCATTTTATGAGCTGTAATATCTTACTAATTTCACAATGTTCGGATTTTAATTTCGTATTTAAGTACCGTAAAAACACAAAATATTTTTAACCAACTACAAAACTAAGGAACATTGCAGTCAGATAAAAAAAAATTCTGCTAGGTTTATCAGTTATTTCAGAAATGTTGAGCTTCAAAAATGACGCTGGTAGAGAAATTAAGAAAATATCTGTTCTTTCAATCTTCAAAGAATTCACAAATACTGTGTAAATCGAAACTTTTTCCTCACAAACTATTTAGTTAACGACATTTCCTAAAATTATTATTAATTAATATGGTTGTAAGATGAGGGGTTGATGAATATTAAGGGCTTCGAACAGTACAGTTTTTGAGCCAAAGAGCGCACGGAACGTGTAAACCCTCATAAATAGCGCCACAACGCTGGTTCTATGTTCGCAGAAAATTGTCGCGCTCACGGTCGTACGCCCGTTCAACGCCGAAGCGCCGGCCCAACGCGTTGCTTGCTTTACTGAAGCGCACATACGACGCCTCCAAGCAAACTCTACTGGATTGGATCGATGGAGTGTTCATCTACTTGGATATACATCTTATCAAGATCGTGTTTATTTCATTGATGCTGCTCTGCGTTATGAATGTGAGTAAAGTAATTTAATTGTCAAGTGAGACAAGGAGTTTTCCAGAATTTCACGTTCCTCCTTTTCGAAGTCGGTAAAAATAATAAAGTCCCAAACAGCATACCGCACTAAAAATACATCAAGACACTGTGCGCGATTACTGCGTGCATCGAAATGAATTTTTGATTAGAATTGTACGGTAGATAAATTAACTTTATAAAATCTGTAACGACGCCTGTCACCTTTGTTATCCTGGGACCACGAATGCTGCAAAATGATCGAAACGTCAGGAAAAATAAAACTCTATAATTTACGCGATTTAATCCGTTTATTATAATATAAGATTAAGGATAACGACGAAATATGCACTGTAATTATTTTTATCCAGATTTTTTTTTAATAAAATAATAATATCGTTAAAGAACTGAAGTAAACATAAACTGGCCAGGCAAACGATGGTCGAGTAATACTGGAAGGATGAGGTGAAGCCGAGCACTTTCGAAGTGATGTTAAAACTTTTCATCTGAACTAAACCTTTTTAAATAAACGTGGCCATTATTGTTATTTTGGCTGAGACTTATACTCGTATAGTCGTATATCGTATATCGTCTACTTTTCTCTGATTTGCGAGGAAACAATAAAACAAATACTATTTAATATATTTCTCTCTTTTTGAGGGTATCAGGATATCAGACAGTCTTTTTGCTTCTTCAGCTATGTCTGGTGTCTAAAAATCTATCCACTACGAATAATCGTATTCGTTACATGACTGCTCTGTAATATTTTTTTGTAATACATTACAGGTGTGCGCGTTGCACGTACCCATAATGGTATTGATCTCGCCGGCGTTGTGGCTTAATTCACGAAAACAACGATTTTGTGTACTGTTTATATCAACATTGATGAGCGTCTACTTCATGGCCAAGATGGTCTACCAGATAGATTACATCAAACATTATAATTTTGATGTCAACTGCACAGATGAATCAGTAAGTGCTATGATTGAAGTTTACTCTTATTTGATCTATGTAGGTATTTACAAAGGCTGAGATAATTATTTTTAAACTTTATTTATTTTATTCAAACATTTTAGCTCAACGATGCAGACGTTACGAATGTAACATATAACAATGCCGAATGGTTAGGATTCCATAAGGCTACACGAGATAAACCACTAGTGGTATTATTGAAGGGATATATTGGCCTTATAGCAGTCTTCACTTTCTACTCTCTAGTCACGTATAGGCAAAAGTCTATCAGGTTTGAACTTTAGCGCTCTGACAATCAAATTCAGTTATTGTTTTTTCTTGACTGCCTTGACTTTAATTGTTTGTTATATCAACAGATCATTGGGTTTACTACCAAAATTAAAGAACAAAGTTATGTTTCCGGAAGTTACGCGCAAGGAAGCGGACACGGACATGATACATTGTATTAAGTATTTGATTAACTATGGATTCTATAAGTTTGGTGTAGAGGTCAGTTTATTTCATTTGACTGTATGTGTATTTATATAAGAAAATACCTAGAATTTTACCTAAATCTAGACTACCTTTCAAGCAAGTTTTCTATTTTCTTGCGCTGTCTGTTTTGCTCAGTATAACAATAACGGAAATAATCAGCTATCGATTCCCCTTAAAAATAAAGCCGGTCTCGTTTTACTTAGATTTACAACATTGATATAGAAAACCATAATTATGTGGTCTCTTATTGTAATAGTCCGGTTTTTTTATGAAACATTGCCCCACACTAGGATTTCTCCTGTGTCGTGGGTGCGTTTACAGACATGAATTCCACATACAATACACCCAGACCCGGAACACCTACCTGCAGATCATACAAATATTTGTTCCGTGCGGGAATCGAACCCACGACCCGGAGCGCAGCAGCCGCCTGTGTCAGCCACTGCGCCAACCGTGCCGCCAAGCAGTAGTGACTAAACTTCAACATTACTCTGTTCCGGTTCGATGGGCACCGTAGTTACTGAAAGTACTGGGCAGAACAGGCCACATAACGAGTCTTGAGGTGACAAGTGCATTGTAGTGACGCTTACCACCTGGCCAACGACTTGCTGGTTTCGACATTAAGTAGTATAAAAATAAACTTATAACAGATAACTCTGATCTGCCTGATGGGTGTGATCGGCTCCCGCATGGACGTGTACGCGGTGCTGTACGCCGGCTGGCTGCTGGTGCTGGTGTCGGTAGGACGCATCACTCAACAAAAGCTGTGGCCCATGTTCACTGCATGCGTCACTTTCCTCGTGCCCGTTCAGTATATGATAGCTGTCGGCTTCCTGCCGCAATTCTGCGTGACTTACCCGTGGAGTGGTGAAGATGAGGTAAGAAAACGCAGTATGTATAACATCACCTGAATACCACGACGCGGTTGGCAGAAGTGTAGGTTTACATATAAAGTAGCTCTGGTTTGCGATTTTCAATACGCAAACCGATCGCCACTCTCATCGGGCTCAATATCCTAGCCGGGCCCTGCAGTGCTATTCTGTAAGAACTCCCTGGCAAACTCACTTCTGAATCCGCAGTGAAATCTATAATTTCGTTTTGTTTTTAATACTTTTCACTGCTGATTCATAAGTAAGTTGGCTTTACTAGCAAACCCACTTCTGAGTCCGCAGTGTAATCTCTGATTTCGTATTGTTTTTACTACTTTCATTGCGGATTTAGATATGAGTTTGCTAGTGAATTCTTACAGAATAGCACTGTTGTAATTTTACTAGTTACAACGGACCCATGGAATACGAAGGCGGGTATTACAAATTACTGGGGAATAAATGTTCCCGGTGCTACTGAAAATTCCAAATAGAAATCCGAATAACATATCCTTATTGCGCACGACTCGAGGAATCGGACCCGACCGCACGCTTATTGAGGTGGTTATGTAATGTTTTTGTTTTTATAAGTGTTCTTTAAATTATAATAAATACAATATTCCGATTATAATGATTATCTGCATAGCTCCAGTTATTTGTGCTATTGTTGATATCCCCACATAATATTTTATCCAATTACAAATACATCGTTTCAGCAAGTAAAACACGCCCGCACATTCTTGTTCCTTCCACACGCCGAGCATCCGCCGCACGCGTATAAGCTCATCTTCGATTTCTTCCTACTGATGTTCGCTGCGCGGCAGTTGAAAGTGTTCCGTGTTGAAAAGTATCATGGCGAGGAGTATGTCGGTGGCTCCAACAGCGAAAATATTGGCAAGAATTGGGAGACGCCTGAATTTGTGAATCCTGTGCCCGATTTCCTTGGTTACGTAGGGTAAGCTTTTTCCACTTTATTTGGTGAATGGCAGACATTGTGTCAGAGTTGTTCAAGCCGCCAAACTTGGCTAAACAAATAACACGTCTATCGACAACAACTGAGACCGACGAATTTACGTGCCCTTCTAAACACAGAGGTGCTCAGTCCAGATACCACGATGCAATCACCACCTGTCATAGACTGATCGCGCCGAGTGTTGCTTTACCTCACCGATCGTTTACTGATCAGTGAGTGCAACTAGCTATGAGCGTCTTGGGCAAGTTATTTCGTGTAATGACGGTCTAGGAGATAAGACTTGCTGCCCATTGTATAGTGAAAACACTTGTATGCTATATCAAGTAAGATCTTCAGGTGGTTCAGGCGTATCTTGCGCTAGCACGAGAGTGTACATCGAAAAGAATGTCCAGACTGCGGTACTAACACCGCATGTTCAGTGGTACCCGAAGAATACATTGCACCGAAAAATGGGTGTAGTGCTAATTTTTTAGCTGAAGGGAGGACTTTGCCAGTGGGTGGGGCTGGTGAACTCTAGCAGAAGAAACCCAAAGTCTAATAATGTAGGTTTCGATCTGTAAGAGAATGTTGGTGTGAAACCATAAAAACAAAATATGTAACAAGTGAAATTTTTTTTGGTTTGACCTTGTGTCAATGTCTTACACGAGGCTTGTATGTTGAAAGAATTGAATTACAAATATCAATGAATTATTTATAACTAGCAGCTCGTTCCGACTTCTTACGGATCATCATCAAGTACGTCCACTGCTGAACAAATGCCTCTCCCATAGAAATTTCCAGTACGACGCTAGGGAAGGCGGGGTTAGTGAGTGCAGTATAGCTACTGTTCCACAGAAGTGGCGCTGCTGCCCATTTTTCTGGTTTAGAGTCCCTTAGTTGCATCTTGCGACATCCACAGGAAATGGAATGGTGCTATATTCTTGATCCGGGCACCACACTGAAATTCCTTCTTATGGATGCTATTGTTGTGTGAATAATATTTTTTCTAATTTTTTACTTTGATGCGCTTCTTGCATATTCGCGCCAAGCGTGCTCGTTACCCACCCCGTCTCGGTGCGTTGAACATCACCACATCGTCGGAACGGCACTAAAATGGTTGATTGATTCTTTATAACGGTTTATCTAAGGCCCGTATAGAAAGGACGTTAATGTCAAGTCTAGATTGAGTTAATCAAATATGAACGCTACGTTTTTTTTTGCTGAAATAGCAATCTCGACTGAAGTTTCTATTAAGTTTTGATCCGCGTTCTGTTATACGGGCGTAAATAAATAAAGTGTATTTGTCTGGTAAAAGCAGTTACCATAAAATATAGAAATTCCTCCATATGTAGTACGTATAAATATCGATAAAAAGCTCTCGAAGCAGCGAAGTAATAATATTTATTTACTGTATCTTCTTAATTATACATTATATAAACATGCTATATAGTTGCTATGTTCTATGTCTCACAGTCTTAATAAAATATAAGGTCTTACTTTATTAATGGAAAATATTTTAGGAGGTAAATCTATAATTCATGTTTCTGTTTGCATAAAAAATGCAATTCACCATGAAAAACTGTAGGTAACTATCACTAATATATCTTTCTAAAAATACTGTGGTACTATCACCGAATACGCACACACAATAACACCAAAACGTTTTTGAAAACGGTTCGGTCGAACAACAATGTGGCTGTTAAGTAGCCCACCAGTGTGTGTTGGTACTTGAAATTAGTTCTATACCATTCATAGAGCCTAGCCTTAAAATATTTTCCATTATTAAAATAAGACCCTATATAGTATTAATATCGTTTTTAAAACATGTTTATACCGAAATATTTGTTTTTAGCTCATGGCTGGATGTTGTTAAACGCATGGTATTCCTGGGCATGCTGTGGGTGACTCTTGCTATTATGTTTATGACCGGTACTAACCGAGTCAACCTGTTCTCTATGGGCTATCTCATCGGCTCTTTTATCTTCCTGTGGCAAGGAACTGACTTCTATCTGCGACCCAAAAATGCTATATTGAAATGGTAAGTAGAAATTTACCGGATTCATTTATTTATATTAGAATCATCATTTTTCATCATTTCGGTCGAATAAAATCCACTGCTGGACACAGGTCACCCTCAAAGATCACCCTAACGACCGCTATAGGTGCGTTCTGTGCTCATTGGGGGGTTTTGCCATAATCGCCACGCTTGGCAGGCGGGTGGCCATCGCAGTTGAATTATTAATGTACTCGAAGGACGCTGCTGCCCATCCTCCGGCTAATCCCATAGTCGCCTTTTACAACACAACTTTGCCATATAAAGACGACAGGGGGCTCAGGCGTGTTGGACACGGGTGCCGCGGCGGTTGTTACCCCGGCTCCGTGTCCTCTTCCTCCGAGCGGGATCGGTCCTCTCCCGATCCCGCGCTGCGACCTCCTTCTGGAGCATTACGCTCTCACTGAAGGAAACCATAGCACTCCAACTTTCATTCTCTGCCAGCATAGCCGACACTACTGCTGGCAAAGAGAGATCTTGCCAGATCCGATCGACCAGGATCCGCCGCTCGGCAGTCCTCGCAGGGCACTCTGCGAGCGTGTGCTTTGCGGTATCCTGATCGTTTCCACAGTGATGGCACTGTGCCGTGAGCTCGCGTCCTATCCTGTGCAAGTACGCACCGAAACAACCGTGTCCGGTGAATACCTGCGTCAGGCGGAATGTGACGCGCTCGCTCCTTTGGAGCCAGGCTCCGAAGAGCGGCAAGACAGCCTCGACGACGCGCATTTGCGCGCACTGTGGCAGCATGAGCCGCTCGCGCCACACCTCGAGTGCACGCCGCCGAGCCTGCCGCCTTAATCTTTCGAGCCACCCTGAAGGCACGCCTTCACCGCTCTGGCGGAGGGAGCGTGTTTAGCAGGGATAGCCTAGTGTTTGAACGCCGGCTTTCCACACAGGAGGATGTAAGTTCGATCCCTGCCCGCACCTCTAACTTTTCGGATTCATGTGCGGATCAGAATTTGATTATCACTTGCGTTAACGGTGAATGCAAACATCCTGACGATACCTGCATACCTGAGAGGGCTTTAAAAATGTTTTCAATGGTGTGTGCAGTCTGCCAACCCGCACAAGGTCAGCGTGGTGGACTAAGGCCTAATCTTTCTCATCCTTAGAAAAGGCCTGTGCCCAGCAGTGGGACAGTAACGCCTGATTATGTGTATTATGAGATATTCAGGAGCTAAATCAGGCATGGCATCATACTGCATTTAATATCTTACGAATAAATTGCGCAGTTATTAATTGAAACGGGATTTTATTTCATCATCATCATATCAGCCATATATACCTCCAATGCTGAACAAAAGCCTCCCGCATCGATTTCTACAATTTTTTTTTTCTTACAATGTATTTGCCAATAGTCACCACGCTTGGCAGGCGGGTCGGTGAGTGCAGTATGCCTACTGTCCCACAAAATCCCACGCTACGATTTTAATGATATCAAATTATAACTGAATCGTGTGTGGTGAGGCAACAAACTTGCTCCTTCTAAATTAAATTGAGTCTTCTGCCAGATGATTATGTGACGTCACGAAATGGATAAAATGGCGTACGCTGACCACCGCATTATTGTGTTTGTATTATATTGTCAGGTGGTCGTGGCTGTTACGTTACAACGTAATGGTTGTCGTTGTCAAAACGTTGCTGCAGATCCCAGGTTGTATCTTCAGCACGGTGATGCAAGACCACGCATGTTGGCTGGTCCAACTGCTTGGTATTGGATGTGTCGACAAATTCGCAGGCGGAAATATCGCTAGGTTTCTCAGGATGCAGCATATCAAAGTAAGCCTAATAATAATAAAACAATTTTAAACGGATTAGATCGCGTATATTATAGATTTTTGTTTTTCCTGACGTTTCGAATACTTTGCAGCATTAGTGGTCGCAGGATGACTAAGGTGACAGGCGTCGTTACAGATTTTTTAAAAGTTATTTTATTTTGTCTACCGTACACTTTTAACCAAATTAGTTTCGATGCACGCAGTAATCACTCACAGTGTCTTGATGTTTTTTTAGTGCGGTATGTTGTTTGAGACTTTATTATTTTCATAACTGGATTCCAAACAGGTTATACCTGCCAACCATCTTCTCTATTAAAATTATATACGCTATATAATTATATAATATATCCATAATATACGCGACCTTAACCGTTTAAAATTGTTTTATTATAATTTTTTATAATCGCAAAAACCTAAGACATTACTAAGCATAATAATTGAAAATTAAAACCATTGAATTTTCTTGACTTATGTAAAAATGATCTTGAAGTTGTGTGCAGGCACTGCACAACAGGCAGTTATTCATTTTTGTTCTTTTGTAGGAAGCGGCCTGTTCTGTTCCTCAAGAGGATATAGGACTCGCGTGGGACGGGGTTTGTTTTGCATTCCTTATATTGCAGCGAAGACTATTCCACAGCTACTATTTTTACAGAGTTATTGACGAAAGTAAAGCTACAACCGTGCTCGCTTCGAGGTAATGAAATTATTGAGTTATGCGACCTAAAACAAATTTTATACGAATGTATTCTAGATTCTGTTAATTTTGCTTGTAGAGGCGCGGAACTCATAGAAGAGCTTCGTCAGAAACAAATGAAAGTTCAAGAGGATCAAGAGGTGAAAATCCTAGAGAAAATAAAAATAAAAATGGAGAGAATAAAGGCCAACCAGAAGAAGATACAAGGCGCCATGACGAAAGAGCCGCGACATCATGAAATCGGTATACATATATATTCTTAATTGAGTTATTACATGGATTCTAAATTTTGTGAAATTATAAGTATAATTTTTATTCAGAATTTAATAGTTCTACTGACAAATGATATTGCGCATTATATTATATATAATATATATCTATATATGTAGAGAATATCGATCGTTAAAATAAAGAAAATGTGTTCGTGTTATATAGGAATATAATAGGATTCCTTTACAAAATTAATTTCATTGTTGAATTCTCTCGATATCGTAAACTAAAAACACCGTGAGAGTCGTAAGTAAGTCGGCCAAAATAAAAGAGGGCGAAAAGACCAATGGAATGGTCAGGACTCGACCAGGATTGTGTAGGAAATAATTTTTCGTGATAATTTTCCTCGCACCGCACTCCCGGAGCAGAGGAGGAGGAGGAGGAGACAATGGCGGGCGACACGGAGCAGATGCCGCTGGTTCGCGGTATCTCCGAGGAATCGGCGCGCGGCTACCACACGCCCGACAGCCCCGCCTCACCGCGCGGCTTCCACACACCGCTCAGCGAGCCCTCCGCGCCGCCCTCTCCCGTGCAGCAGCCCCGCCCCCGTCCCTTGGCGTTGCCCGCCCCGCCCGCGCCCACGTCCGTAGGGGGCCCGCCCTCCCCTTCCTCGGCACTCATGACGGTATCCCTCGACGCGTATCTGGAGCCACGCCGCATCTCGTTCGAGTCGCCGCCGTGCTCAGAGCTGCACCCGCGCGCGCAGAGCCCGGAGGAGTCGTACCCGGTGTTCTCGCCGCCGCCGATCCGGCGCCGGCACACGGTGGCCAGCCCCAGCGTGCTGCAGCGCGCCTCCGTCGTGTCGCAGTCGAGCCGCGCCGAGCCGCACTCGCACCATACGTGTAATCGCTACCTTCGACAGCTCGTTGGACTTTGTGCCGCGTCACTTGTTTCGCTGTAAACCACGACCAGTTGAACATACACCCAGTGTCGCACCGTGTACATAATGTATAGCATATTTTTTCAGATTTTCATGGATGTTATAATGTCTTGTTTTTTTTATACATTTGACTTTTTCACTTTCGTTTAGGAACTGATTCAGGTCCTGAGCGTAGACGCCGTGTGTACACAAAGAGACACGAAGGTAAATATTCGTGGCCCTCTGTAGGATATGGGAGGTGTTTGTCATTTTTTTCTGTCTCACTGTGCGCTGGTCGTTTAAACTTGAACAAAAGACATGGCATTTCATTTTGTAAATAATTGACACCAACATAGTCATTTATCTACATTCAAAAAACTTTCTTATATCATTTGACTATAGTAAACTGGACGCCAATCGACTTAAATTTATGAAAACCCCTGAATTTCAAAGATAATGTAATTATTTCATAACTTGTTCTAATTGAACTTGTCTTTAGGAGATCCTATCAGGCCATATCTATCATGTCTTGACCAGCTGTGATTATTGTCTATAACTACCAAATATAGCTTTATTAATAATTTCCTGAATTTGGGTGGTCTTTTAACTGATACAACAATATGTAATAATACGGATGGTGTGCGAGCTGCCGTTGAGTAATGCTTTTCTCTTGTAGTGTGGGACAGACCATCGTATAAGCCGCCATCAAGCCATCAGAAGGGTAAAGTTCTCGGACAAGGCTCCCTATAACATAGCTACTATACTAACCCCTCCTCGGCTTGTCGGTGATGGTATTTAGGCAAATTGCATCGCTATGGCGGGAACTGTCTCAATTTATAATCCTATAAAAATGAAAATTTCGTAATAAAGTTGTATGTTGTAAATAAAAAAATCTAAGACAGAATGCGCCGGTTGTCAGCTTTATATGTGTTTGCGCGCCTGTATATGCCATAGTCAAATGTCTGCATGTTACTGCTATGTTTATCTAACGCTACACTGTGCATGTTACGTGGATATGACTGCAAATATACTAAATTAGTTAGTAAATGGTACTGTTCAGTAATTAAAAGATAAACTGGTCACTCAATATTGTGTTTTTTATTTAGATTTCTTATTTTGATACTTATTAGTTGTCACCTATTTCAATGTGCATGAAATTGAACTTAGAGCCAATCCAAAAGCTTTTGCTAAATCAAATCAAATTTTTATTTGCTTATGCAAGTTTCTAAAATAGGCGTAACTGAATTATAATTGCTTTATAGTACTTTTACTGACAACTTCAGGTTTATAATATAATATTCTAACTCATCATTCATTCAAATAAAATCAAAACTCACAGCTTTTAGTTACGCCTATTGATTTTTGTTGGATTATTATTTTAATGTAATGATAATTTTACAGCTATTCGTTCCGGAGACTATTACATGTTCGATGAGTTTGACGATACGGAAATTCATATGAAAGATGACGAATCAAGCTCTGACGAGGACGCGCCTAGAGAAATGGGCATCGGCAAGGTTCGTTTTATCGTATCATACTTGGAACTAATCGGCAGGATTATAGAGAACAGTGTACGGTTTACGTGTTCTGAGAAAACGCGAATTAAAATATTATGAACATCTTGATTGATGAAATGAAAATGATTTTTTAGATTATTTACATAATCCTGCTAATTAGCATATAATTAAAAGGATCTGTGGGTGCAGGTATATGCGTTGTGATTTGTGGGTAATGTTAATGTATGGGAACATTGTCATCAGTATTCGTGCTTACGCAATCACAATGCACAAACAAGTGCTTGTACTTGACTTTTCGGACATTTAACTGGCGTTGATTAGGAATGTTATGGGGCCCCGTCTCCAAATCCGATATGTCGGAACCTCCGGGTCAAATCTTACCTCTGAATCCGCCTTCGGTTTCTGATACTACCAAAACGGATGTCTAACGGAGCGTAGCGGTCCGCTGACGAACGTTGAAGAGTCAAATGTCATGTGAGTTGAAAAAATTTCCGATTGCGACTGTTTGGTTTGTTTACAATATAAAGCTCCGGTTAAAATAAGAGATAGTAAAATTAATAAAACACTTTTAAACGGATTATATCGCGTATATTACAGAATTTTGTTTTTCTTGACGTTTCGAACACTGCAGGGTTCGTGGTCGCAGGATGACTGCAAAGTGTTCGAAACGTCAGGAAAAACAAAAATCTGTAATATACGTAATATAATCCGTTTAAAAGTGTTTCATTATAATTAAACGTGAGTAATAATCGCAAAAACCTATGACATCTACAAACGATTTTGTGACTTCCGACTCCGATTCACCACCGACTCCTTGGAGGTCATTATGAGACTTGTGACTCTACCTCTGCTTCCGGTAAACCTCCTCCATAACATCCCTAGCGTTGATTTAGCCACATTCAGAAAACAAAATTATGGGAACACCAGTATAATAAAAAAATATGAATGGGATACTGATAAAGACAATGTGTTCAGTAATGTAATGAATAGTCGTATACTAAGCATGTTTGCGCATATATAATAGAAGCATTTATTGGTGATTTGATATTTTTGGTAGTATGTCCTGGGTGTTCCCGCATGTACCCTGAATACTTTTTAGATAAAGCGGAATGTCAAGCTGTCCGACTAAGTAATGAATGATATATAGGGAATATATAAGTAGTACATAATAATGATATATATGTCGAATCAGCTTTAAGGTAACTAACCCTGATGCCAGTATTAATAATTGCACCGCCACGCTACTCGACTCGACACACGTTCTGATATTATTATTAGAGTTCCTTAACTTATTTTATACTTATTATATCATCATAGCATATTGCCGAAGGATCTCTTAAAACAAAATCATCTCAATAGCTTTGTATTTCTGAAAAAGTTAATGCTCGTAGGTTTGTTACTTTAGTTACAATATGCATATACCACATGGTAGCTAGAAACACCATGAATATTAAGAGACCGTTAATTAAAAGCAACGTGTACCGAATATGAGAGCGTGTGAGCTTACAATTGTGTCGCGTCGGCTGAGCAGCTGCTGTCGACGGCGTTGAAGACGGATTTGAAGCGCGCTGTGTCACTCCGGCGAGCGTCTGCCCCCAACGTTGTGTCGACCAGGCATCTCTCCTTCAGCAGCTATGCGCTCTCCTACCCGCATGAGGTAACGGTCCGCAAACGCACAACTACACCAAGCATTCACAATAAAATATTTAATGGCTAATGGTTTACTCCCTGGTATGTATGTAGGGAATTCACTTTGTTATCGATCTGCAATATAGAGACCCTCCGCTCCACGCGTTGCGCACGTGGATTGTAAGAGCAAGGTGTCGTGTGAGTTGCTCAAATCGTAAAGTTCCGTCTCCATTACATAAGCTAAGCCGAACAGTGAGCATGTTCGTTCGCGACTTACATGTTTTTGTCATAAAGCTATTCAGGATGGTTCGTTTGCCGCCCTCACCAGCCAGCCAGGTTAACAGGTTTTACGGCATAACATTCAACGGTCTAGGTGCATCAAGAGTCTTGCTCTCTTTGTCGGTGTCTATATAACGCATCAGATTATCCATAAACAATTGTAATGACAAGTTTAAAGAAAAAATGTTTACAAGGGTAAACATTTTTTGACAATGGTCAAGATTTTACAGCGACAACTCATGAGCAGCAACTATGAGTTGTCTCTCTCGGGCTATAACAGTAAGGAGTGTCCATTTTACATAAGGACCCAGTCATGAGTAGCTACTGACCCTCCCGAGTAGATGCTCGTGAGTTGTCTTGGTAAAATCTTTGCCAGAAAATAGAAAACTGACTGGTGGAGGCTCGCCCCTTGCTATATTTTTGTATTTTGCCTCATGTAATGGAGAAGCTATGCGCTGTAAACACGTGTGACTGAGTGGAAGCTTTTATTTTAATTATTCGTATTAAATCATATTTAGTATGTATTGCTTGCATTATTGTTTCGGGCTTTTGCATGAATTTTAAGGTATTATTTAGAAAAAAAATGTGTTCAATTTGCATTTACTACAATACATTTTACGTTATTTTTTATTCAATTATAGCAATTCAATCAAAATTCCTTAATGTTGAAAATTGTAATCATCACATTAAACTTAATTTTTGTTGCACTGCATCTTTGTCACTATTAATATGTTGCTATAATTAGTGTGTGTATTTTGTGTTGGAAATACAATACGAGGTACCTACTGATATTCATATTCAGGGTCGACGTACGTCGTCGGGCCCGAACCCAGAAACTGAAGGGCCGCAGACAGAACAGGATCGTGAGGGACCTTTGACGGAATTAGATGACTATGCACCGATACCTGGTTTGTTATATTACATTAATTTACTTCATTCTTTAGTTGTTTGGTACAGTTGAACTATATAGAGATGTAGATTACGTATTCTTTTAAATATTGCCCAGAAAGTCTAATCTATGATCAGTTCATCACATTTTAATCATGCAGAGATGCAGACCTAAAGTAAGGCCAACGAGAAGCGATACGAAAGGTCATTCGCCTAAAACACGTCTACGGAATAGACAATCTATTATCAATTTCGATCTCGTGTATTTGACCTGATGCCGCGTGCTCATGGTAATAATGTAGGAAGATCAAGTCAGTCACCGCTGGGCTCGCCAGCATTCGAGCAACCATTGAATGAGTGAATCCGTGGGTCATGCCGTGTCGGAAAGCGCTCGTGGTGATACTATTTGTGTTCTGTTTGCTTTGAGTTATTTGCCGTTGTCATTTGTTGAAGTACTTTTATTTTTTGTTGTTATTTATTTCTAGTGACTACTAGTGTGTTGTAAGGCGGCTAAGGCGCCCGTTGAAAAACTAAAATAATGAATCATCTTAGAGCTTGACAGAGCACCGACTCTGCTTACAGACTTACTGACTGCAGTGAGTCCGTCAGTGAGTTAGTGATGTATTTGAATAATGATTACCAATAGTCTATACGCCCAATATACAAACATTTTAATGTGATTATTGTAACCATTAATAGTCAGTTTTAAAAAATAGTGTAACTTCATAAGCCACATATTTGATACCTAAAAAAACAAATAATATAATTTTCTAAAAGGTTACAAAACTGCATTAGCTAATGACCTTATACTGGATTTGTTTACATTTGTTATCTCTTCTCGTTAGCTTTCCTTTAGCCTAATTAAAATAATATGAAAGATGATACAGCGATATGTAAGAGTTTTAAAGCAATCGTTAAAGAACTTTAGGAGATTAGCGATTTTGAACAAACGAACATACATTTCTTGTATATATAGATTACCCAATGAGCTACAAATAACGACTTTTCATAAATGGTTGGTCGGGAAATGTTTCTATACAGTTCCAAAATACCTAAATATGAGAAACTATTAAATTATTATATTGTATAATAACATATGACAACTTACTGAAGTTTTATTCGAAAATAAATTGGTTTATTATGTAATACCAATTTCTACATTAAGTGGGAAAGCCAAATGTTTATGCTTTAGTATTCGTTATTTCAGAACATGAAGAAACTGTTGTGGACAAAATGAAAGTGTATTGGGACACGGCGTGGGCGTTCATATCAAGCTGCCTAGTGTCGATCACCCGACACTTGATGAAGTACTCCCGAGATTATAGATATGTATCGCGTACGCTCTCCATCGAGAAGAAAATACTGAAGGTACCAAACATAAATTATTAACATTTCATGCCATAGTATGGGCGTAGATAGGATTTTACGTGGTTGAACAGAATTTATAATGTGAAGAATACTCTACAAACGAATATGTTACAGTGGTAAGTTGCAGATACGCGGATCACAAATGTTTCTACGTTTCGCTTATAAATACAAAAACGTGACGTTTCCTCACTGTTTGTAGGCTGGCTACTGCATCATGACTGCCATTTCAACCAACACTTTTTACTAAATACGAGCATTTACTGCACGGTTTGGATTTGCTGGTAGAAGTACCAGCAAGAAACTTCATACATACTCGTTTTTTTAAACCTCGTTTTAATTTGAATCATCCATAGATACGCAATGTTCTAGGCACTCGAAGCGGTTTTGGAGTTCGAGTTGAAAGCTCTCGAGGTTTTGGATATGAGCACTAGAGGGCCGGAGCGTAGACCTCATCAGACGAGACCTCTCAACTTTGAGATTAATATTCAATGTGCCTCTTACCATTCGGTGATCACTACCGGTTTTCAGCCTAAGTTTCACAGAGACATCATTGAACACTTGTCTTTTATGGGTCTTGATAAAGTCAATCTCAATCTTTGTGGAACAGTGAAATGTGTCTTGGAGGTATGTATGGCCCTACTTCAGAGTATGTACTTATGTATGAGGATACATACTCTCTACTTCATCATCTGGGTGTGTCGAGGTCGGTGCGTAGACCTGTATGACACTTTTGATGGCCACTATGTTGTTAATGAGGGACCTGCGGACGAGAAACCCGACACCAAATTGAGACAGATGTTCGCCTTCCCGGTTGTAAATTAAGTTGCCGGAGTTCAGGGTTATCGATAAAATAATGACGTAAAAATTAATTGAAATTTTATTATTAAATCTATTATATTGCAGGAAAAAGAGGGCTTCGGCATCGGTTTGAGAGAAGGCTCGCAAATGATATGGGAACCGCTGCCCGAGACGCTAGCGAAGCAGTAAGTTACATTCTTGCTACTATATTTTATTATATTATATAACTACAGTCTATGCATATCTAACTTCATACAGTTGTTTCATGAAACAGAAGTTTAGTTATTGATCTGGGTTTATGGAGTTCGACATTTTGATAGATCTGTCTATGTTAATGGAGATGGACACTGTATGGAGTAGGTAGTTCCACTATGCTATAGCATTGAACATTTGCACACTCCAAGATCCCATTTATGAGAGATAGACAAGTGATTTCAAGTTGTGTTTTCATCAAACTCGTGGAGTTTGCAAATCGTCTTCGTAAGTAGAACGTAGTATACGTAAGCAGCATGAGTAACGCTCGGGCTTACTGCATGTTTAGTTTGGTAGTTGAATTTATAGTGTTACATATTTGGTTTTCTTGTATTTAATATGCCTACGTTGTTTAAAACTATGACTCGTCGACTGGCGGTGTACTTTAAGTAGACGATGATTAAAACTAGTATATTGAAACGAGTTTCAGTCTAGGAAATTTGTTTAAATTCCTTTATCAAATTTGCGTATGTTACAATCTTTTAAAAAATCACTTCACAGCGCGTTAATAACTAAATTGAAACGATTTAGCCTTCCAACCATGTTATCTTTAAGGCAAAAATGAGACTACATTACGTGTTAAAAAAATGTGTAAAATCAGTTAACTTTAAACAACGTTACACTACCAAAGTTTAGTTCTCAATGTTTTGGAATGACATTTATACATTGTCATGTAGTCACCTAGTGTTATTTAGTAAGTAGTGTTTTGTTTGCATGCTGCCTAGTACCCGCGAAATGGAATTAATTGACAAAAATCTACTTGCACCGACAGTAGAGATGGGGTTTGTATTATGACTTTATGCATATTGTAAGAAGTTTAAAATTAAATCGTTGAAATTCGATGTTAGTATTTGGAAAATAAGATTATATAGAAATCAATAGATATCTAGAATTGTAGTAATGTGTAGAAAATCATATTTTAGTAACATTTTACATCATTTATAGTAGCGCGTACCAAAAGGAATAATATACAGCGAATACATTGTTCACAATTTTCCCGAGGTTGCTGTGGAATTACAGGACCCAAAAGGTACTGTATGTGTGATAGTGATGGGGTGTTTCCAGCCGTAAATTAAGCGAAATTAGCGTCCCGGAGATCCGCATCCTAGCGCCCAGCATGGAGCGCGGGCTGGACGTGTCGCCGCCACCCGCCACCAGCGACACCACGCGCCGCGGCGACGACGAGGACGACACCTCCGAACACGAGAGCGCCTTTACCTTGCAATCTAGCCAGAGGTGGAGTGGCCCGCTACGAACGTGCACTTGTACTGTCATCGAACTATGCATCTTTGCTAGAGAGTTTTGTCCTAAGTAATGCCAACGAGAAGCGATACCAAAGTTCATTCACCTAAAACACGAACATGGAACAGACAATCTATTATATGTCTCTTTTATTTCATTTATATTCGTCATAATGCCGTGTGCTAACGGTAATAACGTTCGACGATAGCGTCGGTCACCATCCTGGGCTCGCCAACATCCGGACGGCCGCTTTATAAATTTGTGGTTCATTCCGTGTCAGACAGCTGTTTGTTTTGAGTTATTTGCCGGTGTTATTTCTTAAGGTACTGCTATTTATTGTTGTTACTTAAATATTATTTTCAATATCCTAAACGCCCATACACAAACATTTTAATATTATGATAATAAACACTAATCGTTAGCTTTTTTAAGATTTATTTCATAATGAAATTTTATTAGCCAGACAGACATTATAAAATAAGTACCTACCTACAGAAATAAATATTATTATTTTCATAAGTATAATTTTCAAAAACGTTATGAAATGTAATGCCTGCATTGGCCATGACCGTGCACTGGCTTGTTTACAGTTGGTATCGCTTCTCGTTGGCCTTCCTTTAGACCTATCGGTTTGTAAGTAAGTCCACATACGAATTTATGCTTAACGTATATAGCAAGCCAAAGATCTAATTTGATTACTAAGGGCTGTGTCCAATCTGAAGTGCTGACCTGCTCCTCCAAACATCTTGATTCTTGGCTGGTCTAAGCGCTTTGTTCACTGGCAGACGAGAGCTTTCATTGGTCAGATCAGTTCGCCATTGTCTTCATGTGAGCGTCCACTGGGCCGCTATCCGTCCACTTTAGCAGACTATGTCTATTTTTGAGGTCGTCGGAGTCTCCCCTTGTTCACTACAAATGCCAAACGCTACAATATGACAGTACAAGTCTCGTTGGTATTGGTATTTGTCGTCGCCTGCTATGGGCTTTAGTTGTTCCTATTTTATAATTTTATATTTATAAATACATTTTATTTCACTCACTTATCAATCACAACACTTTGTCGCTGCTTTTATTGTATTTATTCCTTTCATTCTGGAAATAATCGTGGAAACAGTAAGTGTGATTTGGAAAGAACATTTTATTGTACCTATGTATATAATTACAATTCTTGAAAGGTTTTAATGTATTATAAAACAGCATGTGTACGTATACAAGTTATTACATTTATTACCCAATGTTTGAAACACTTAATTTATGACTTTACAGTCGCATGGCGTCGACAGCTTGGATGACAATATTTCACCAGACAGTTTATTTTACTCAAGTTCTTCACAACTTTGTACAGTGATGCACGAAGGAGGAAGAAGACTACAATAACGTCAATTTTTATATTGAAATATTCCCATTCGCACGAATATTGTTATTGACTGTATCTAAATGTATATAATGCATAACCTGTATAACTAATTTAGACTTAGTAAAGATTCCCAGTATAGCCGAAAATTGTCGTTTGCAGTAAGGACGTAACAACATTGGAGGAGCAGGACGACTCGATGTTCAAACAGGATCACTCGCCGTTCGTGCACCTCGGCTATGCGTTATGGTATGCAGTGCTGGCGCATACAGACGTAGTGTGCTATATCATGGTGTTCATCAATCAGGTATCGTATTGCGGATTTTAAAAACCGTATGTATCATTATCAATACTATTTTTAATAACCAGAAACAAATTGGGGCGTTTTTAGAAAAATATTAATGATTCGTATAAAATACAGCATTAACAGTTTTAATAAGAATAAAATAGTTTTAACGTTTACGATATCCGCAATATACGCTTAAAATTAAACGTAAACAGTCTAATGATCCGAAAAAATGTTAGATTTTTTGTATTCTGGCACCCACGCTTTAATCCACTGACTCGCTCACTACAAGGGCGATCGTATATATATTGTATTATTGCCATAATCACTACGCTCGGAAGGCGGATTGGTGATCGCAATTTAATGTTATTCTCACAAGAGTGATGCTGCTGTCCATCCTCTTGATATCAACCCTTAGTCACCTTTTATGACAAAATGGGTGTAAAGGATTGGTATATTATTCTTTACCGAAAACCACCTGAAAGAAATCGTGTACCTTTCGAAAGAACTCGTGTACCTTTCGGTAATAGTATGAGAACTGGTAGCTCCGAGGATAGTGTGTGAGTGTACATAAGAATATCATCGATAATGATATCGAACTTTCTCACCAATTGTTAATGTTTCTGATGAACAAGTTTGCAACTTTATTTTGCTAGAGCTGTAATTTTGCAGTTACAGACGGCATTAAAAAAAATCTGGTTATTAAAAAATATTTTTATATATTTGAAAACAGCAAAAAAACAAGCCCTTTTGTAAGTATAATCCATAGGGATAAGACTTGCGGAAGAGGATAGCCATAGTCATAGATATGTGATTCTTAATAACTTACCCCGCCATTACATACTGAAATGCATTGTTACTTAGTAATATATCTTAAGTTAAAAAAATATTATTCAAATTACAGATACAATCAGCAACTATATTGTCTATACCTCTACCTCTGATGGTATTCATGTGGGGAACACTAACTATACCGCGACCTACAAAGACGTTTTGGGTTACTCTGATTGCCTACACCGAGGTAAGCCATATGTTATTAAAATTCTTGCCTAAACATATCATAGATAAATTTGTTTGCGGCACTCTACATGCGTTAAACCTGTACTAGTGTGTAGACAGGTCCAGTGTCCCTGTCACTCGAATCAAAATTAAATGTAGTCACCTCATAGCCCCGTATGCACCAATGAGTGATTCTAACGGGTGCTGATTTAATCACCTGAAACCTTTACGGAGGTGACTCTGTACACAATTATGTACTTGAATCAGTAAAAAAACCTTAATTTTTTCATCAAAATATGCATTTATTTTCGACTACTGTCAATCCAAAACAGCAGGCGGTCAATGGCCTCATGCGGCTACTATACGAGGTCACACTGAATGTTTTACAATTCGCCAGTAAGATAAGCTACTAATTTTAAAAAAATCGAATAAAGAACTCATTGGGAAGCTATAGATGTACAGTAAGCGTTTATAAGTGCAGTAGCACGTTAAGGTTTGTATTGCTGTGAACTACTTGTACTTGTGTGTTACTTTATTTGAGCAAAATACCTAATTATTTTAGGTATTTTCCGCGCAAAAAAATGAAAACCCACGAAATTCAATATATATACTCATATGTCAAGTGTCTATGCTGAAGTACTCTAAATTATTTATAAATAATATAATTTCTTTTAATTTAAATTAATCCTGAAATAATGTAAACGTATTGACTATTTACTATGACTATAACTTTGGTTATTTATAATTCACAATAACTTTCATATAGACATTAAAACAAATACATACATACTATGAATAAACCAAATTATATTAAAAAACAAACTTAAACATTACTTTGTATAACCACATTATTCTCAATACAGTCAAGTTGACGTTGACGCATGTAGCTTATGAGATTAAAACATATTTCGGTTTCTCTTATATTTTCCCATGTAATGCGACTTTAACTGCTCAATACGCCTTTCATCCCGTGCTTTGCACCATCAAACCCCATCAACACTGTATCATTTTTCACAGTAGTCACAGTGTTTCTCTAGGACAAAAAAGAAATAATGTTAGGCATATATAAGCAAATTACTAAGACTGATTACTTTACTGTTCATAATTTATGATATTTAAATTATTACATAATTATTATTCATTATTCAAAATAAATAAACTTTGAAATTTATTATCTTTTGAATTTTTTTTTATCTCTAGATGAATGTAAAACTTTATTTTAAATAATGATTAAAGAATCAACTGCTTTGATTTTTGTAGTTTTAGGTTTAATAAAACATTTAAATAGTAACACTTATACTAAGCCTGGTTTCATTAGATAAATATATGTGTTATAACTATTACGTCACTTTTATGCAGCGCAATAATATTCGCCTCATCATCATTATCGTCATCATCTATTCAGCCGAATAAGGTCCACTGCTCCAAATGTGTACAACAAGCCTTCCCCAAGATCCCACAACGACCGGTTTGGGTGTGTTGTGTGCTCATTAGGGGGTTTTCTTCGCGACCGTACATTGAATTCATATGTCATTTGGTTTTACAAATTGGCGGCAATTTAAAAAGTGCGTGTTGTGTATCGAAATGTATTTGACTAGAGAAATTTTTCCTTCCATGATTTAAGACTTTCGTAGCGGTCTTAATCAACAATTATGTTATGATAGACTTCAATTGACATTTCATGATGAAGCCCCGTCTCGTGCCACTGTTTATAACGGTTTACTGAGTTTAAAGGTGGCCGAAGTAATCGCACTGATGATTTGCGCTAAGGACGTCCTTCTACGGCGACCACATTCTTATCACTGTAGAAGCTGATAATAGAGTGACGTATGAACAGATCCGCACAAGTTTAGGCATGGGAATGAGTCAAGTACAAAAAGTCTTACACGAACATTTAGTCATCAGAAAGCTTTGCACCCGATAGATCCGTCATACTTTGACGGTAGATCAAAAACGCCATCGTTTGGATTGGTTCCCTTCAGTCAATTGCTTCATCGCATGCGTCGGTGTTTA
The DNA here is from genome assembly GCA_947459985.1 of Diloba caeruleocephala. Taxonomy (NCBI): domain Eukaryota; kingdom Metazoa; phylum Arthropoda; class Insecta; order Lepidoptera; family Noctuidae; genus Diloba; species Diloba caeruleocephala. Next base: position 22,839,112 of record OX381606.1, on the reverse strand, counting down.
GAAAGGAACGGAGACTACTTTGAAAAACAATTAAAATATTAACATTCCTACATCATTCTGTTTTTTCATTTTCTAAAAACTATTTATGTGACCTCCGTATGATCGGGTCGTAGATACCCAAACATTTTTACCCGCCTTCCGCTGGGTCATTGTACGAGGCGGGTGCATATGTAATCTGCAAGATTTTTGGTTGCATATTCGTTACATATCGCGTGTTTTTATATTGGTATGAGTTTCAAAACCTTCTTTTTATTATTAATAGGATCAGTACTCTACCCCATTAGTGTTGAAGGTGACTGAATCGGCACCCAGTGTACACGTCGAATTCTTTCATATTCATACATGACTGTCTATGCGCATGTTATGCATAAAATATTCATTGTTGTAAATTTTGCAGGTGATCGTCCTCATAAAGAGTATGTTCCAATTCGAGATTTTGCCGTGGAATCAGAAGGCTATACCAGCTAATATGCCTTTCACTGCACCGCGTATCATTGGTATTGAAAGGAAATTCAATTACGCCCTTTATGATCTATTGCTACTACTCATCATATTTTTGCATAGGTAAATATCTAGATATACTACTCTCATCATTTCAGCCGAAAAACCCACTGCTGGACACAGGATCCACCAAAGATTGCCACAACGACCGGTATCGGTTTATGTTGTGTGCTCTTCGGGGTGTTTTGCCATAATCGCCACGCTTGGCAGGCGGGTTGGATATCGCAGTTTAGTTTTAATGTACTCGAAGGTCTGTGGCGCCCATCCTCCGACTAATCCCATATTCGCCTTTTACGACACCCACAGGAGGAGATGGGGTGGTAGTATTCTGAGCCGGCGCCACACGGCCGTTCGCATGCGTACTGCCTTCGTGCTTCCTTGCACGCTCTGTGTTATTTTCCATGTCACGTGGGTGACAAACACATAAATATACATGTCAAACGTGTGAGTCCAGTGTGGTGTTAGTGTTAAATCAAAGCTACAAGGCTACTTTGATAACTAGGTAGGCAATATGCAAGCAACTTAGCAACTTGTCTGTAAATTTTTTAACTTCAAAGTTCATTTTCTTTTTGTATTGGTTATTATTTGTAAATTAGATTCATGCTGAAATCACTGGGGTTATGGAAAGAATCATCGCCAGAAATCGAGTTGCGAGAAGACATGGAATATCACCTAAATGAAGAAGATACTCAGCAAATTGTAGAAGGGAATATCACAGATCTAGGACGCAAGTATGTCAAGTTGCACGACCGGACAGGACCGTGAGTTTTTTTAATTTATTTATTCTACGCTATATGTGTTTGTTGAATGATTGAAAGCGATAGTGTTGCATATTAAATAGCCGGGGGACACAATTACTTCTCTACAAAGTAAAGAATTGACCGGTTACTACGGCCTTTTTGGTTTTTGACGTCCTCGACATGGCAGATTACGGAATCTGTCGCTGAAGGGATAACAGAGAAGTAAACGAGTTCCTTATCCTTCTAATCAAATATACTCCATCTGGCACGGAGGAAAAAAAGCGTTTGTCATTTGACTATCGCGATTGATGTCTACTTGGTTGCTAGCAACTTGGTTTGCGGTGCGCATACGGTCACTGCAGTTATTTATTTATTTATTTATGCTTAATGTACAAGTGTATAAAGGCGGTATTAATGCCGTATGCAGCTTTTACCAGACAACGATGATGCAGAGAACAACAAGGTAGATACACTAACGAAATATGAAAGAAAGGTAGATACGAAGACATAAATACAAATGTACAAATATATAAACTTACAGAAGCATTATATATACATACATATATATATACACACGAAATAAACACATACATACATCTGTTATAAATATATACATATGAGAAGATAAAAATAAATATTTCAATATAAACTAGAGGTCGAAATTCGAGTTTTTTTCCGCTTAATTCTTTTCTGCACTCCTCCTCCATATATGAACATTAACTATACCAAATCTCACACATCTCCGTGCGCGCAATGTGCTTAAACAGGGGTACAAAGTATTTTCTTCACGTATTAATATTAATATATAGATATTTCCTACTCCATGACGGTGACAGATGGAATATATGAGCGTGGTAGGCCAGTAGGTAGTAGCGAGCACGGTTCGGATAGTACATAGCGGGGTGTGCGGATCAGACAGTCGTCACCGGCTGGTGGACCGGCTGTACCACGTGCAGGCGACCATCGCGGCGGCCATGCGCGAGCTGGGCGCGTCGCGCTCCGACCCGCGCGTGGCGCAGCTGGTGTGGGCGCGCCTGCGCCAGCGCCGCCGCCGACGGTGCCGCCGCCGCTCGAAACGCTGGTATCCGACGAACCGTCTTACGTATCCGTCAGACCATCTTATGTATCCGTTGAACCATCTTACGTATCCGTCGGACTATCTTGAGTATCCGTCTACCTAGCGTCGAGTCATTATATTAGAATGTGTAATTATTGTTGGATCGAAAGCGTAATTGTAGTGTAAAAAACTAATGTAGACCTATTAAAACTTTCTAGGCGTAGTTGTCGCAATAATTATCGAATATATACTGTTTATTTATAATGTAAGTATAACGGTTGTAAGTGACATCATAACTGATACCATGGATTCAGTACAGGATTCTGAAACCCCAGTCTTTTCATGACTTGTCCGTTTTCTTTCGAGTATTTAACTGATTTCAGTATGAAATCATTATTTTCGTCTATCCTAACACTATTTTAAGTAAAAACAATAAACAATTTATTTTCACATAAAAGTACAATGTAAAAAATATAAACTAAATTACTGTTGTTTCGCTAGAGTTCACGGGTGAGTTCATCGTTCGCATTAACATGATAACTTCATATCATAGTACAATAATCACATATCATTTGATCACGTTGTTTACCATACATGGCGTGTTCAGGAATGGCAAAACTGTAACCTATTATTTCCGAGATCAATGGTTTTCCTATTTACAGGCCTAAGTGTAACCTCTTCGCAAAGTTTTCGGTACGTTGTCCCTCACAACCTGTAGAACAATATAAATACTGATGTATTACCAATTTAAGAATTATAATACTTTCAAGCTGTAATAGACAATCCTCAATATGCATAGGTATTTTAGTTAGTACGAATACAGATCCTATCATAGTAAAATTATTTATTATTTATTAGCTTCATAAATATCAACTGTAGTAATAGTAGTAATATAACCTTTAGTTGGTACATTCAATTTAGTTACTAGTAGTAATTATTTTGAATGATATATACGCAAAGTTGTAATGTTTTCAGGTCTCAATACGTTGACGAGATCGATCCTCCAAAGCAGCAAGCGGCTGGCTACCGCAGTCCATCCCCAAGCGGCTCGCTATACGGTGACAACGAAGCAGGGCCCTCCAAACAAACAGACGAAGATGGCCACTACAAGTATGTAAAATCATATCTGTTCAGAAAAGCTACTGTTTGATCGGGTTAGACCTGTGCGCCGTGCCGGTGCGCCGCCGCCGCTGCCATCTTGAACACGGAGTACACGCAAATGATCCAATTGACCAAGAATGTTGAAAATAGACCATAAAGACGAAGAGCACTTGAACTATTGGCTTGTAAATAAGCATTATTTTCCCGTGGCTTTCAGAGTTAGCAAGATCGATTTTAGAAGTACCGGCAATAAGTAATCCTTGCGAAAATAAATTCTCTACAGCTGGGTTAGTTTTGTCTGCCAAAAGATCTAGGATTGTCTTACAATCAACGAACAAAATAATCTTTGTTCATGACAATTACAGAGCACGAAAAAGTTCAGTCTTATGGTTCATATTTTGCTTAATTTTATTTACGTTTATGATTGATGAAATCAATTTTGAAAATCATTTGTTAAGATTGTTTTATGTTTCAGTTGCAGTGATTTTGTGAATCGATCTCATTGTTCTATTTACAAAATTATAGTACTGAGCTTGTTGCGTTAGTTTAGAGCAGGGGTTCCCAACCTTTTTTTGTCTACTGCCCACTTTAAGAATAAATTATTTTTTAACGCCCCCCTTTTTAAACATACTTAAAAACCGCTAAGTACTTATAACTGATTATTGAAACGCAAATTTATAGTATTTGGACAGATTTATAATCTTTTATTGAAAATAAAACAAACATAATCAATTCTTATTCAATCGGTGTCTAAGAGTCTTCCTAGCTAGGTAGATGAAATTATAAATCGACCCCAAAGCCTTGCCAATGACAATGCCCCCTTTTTTTTCTGGGTCTCTTACCGCCCCCCTTTAGGCCTGCAGCGCCCACAAGGGGGCGTTATCGCCCACGTTGGGAAAGACTGGTTTAGAGGCTAGTACATAACCATTTTACCTATTGTTGATTTTCTCATACTTTATATATAAGTGTACGACGTAAGTAAAATACGAGGACCAAAAGATTTCTGGTTTTCTGTTTGTAGCTTAGATAATTTGACTGTTTGATAGTAATACTAACTATTATTGGAATTGAAAACGGGATATTTACCATGTTTTTTTATTACTTTTGAGTTCCCGATATTTCGGCGCTGTAGTTTATCCGTGAACATGGCGCTTGCAATAGCGCCGAAATATCGGGAACTCAAAAGTAGTAAAAAACATGGTAAATATCCCGTTTTCAGTTCCAATAATAGTGTCAGTGACCAGTTTTTAAACTGACATCAGTTTAAAAACTTATAATACTAACTAATTGATATCAATTACCACTAGTCAGCAGATAGTCACTACGACCCGGATTGTGAATTAAAATAATAAAGTAGGTTTTGTAATTGTTATTTACATTTCATTAAACCTAAACTCTGATATCATAGATACTAAATATCTGGATCGGTTACCTAACCTCAAAGATATGACGTGAAATTGCTATCCCAAAAAAAAGTTCTTTATTCAATTTTAGCCGGCGCGGCCGCTGAAGAAATTGTACTCGGCGCACATCTCTAGATTTGGTTTTACTCACCTGCATATTTAAGGTGCTAGAACTGCTAGTAATATACCACTCGGATTGATTAAGAATGCATATTTTTTCCTAGTTTTATATTCCAAACACCGATTCGAAAAAAAAGTCAAGGCCAAGGACAATCGTTTAGTATTTCGAATACTTAAATCTAGGAAACCATAATTTGGAAAGAATCGATTACATATTGTGCTACTCCAGTACCAATTGCAAATCCAATCTCTGTTATTACACACCTATGGGCTCTATACAATACTATGATAAGAGGTACTAACGTAAAGAAAACATTTGAGTGAACAATTCTGATGTCATTTTAAGTTCTTTTATTTAGTCTAACACAAAAATTGGAAGAATAGAATTGATTGATGAACATAGTATCCTGAACATCTCTCGTCTAGTTTAGAGTCCCTTAGTTGCCTTTTACGACATCCACGGGAGGAGATGGAGTAGTGCTATATTCTTGAACCGGACACCATACGGATAATATGATATGCCACATAATTATATGCCTGTCCTTTTTCAGAATAAACGATGACCAAGAACCAATTATTGCGGTGACCACGACGTTGGAGAACACGTACCAGTATTATCCAAAAGTGATTCTTTTGTCGTAAGTATCAACATGGTTTATTGTGTCTTAGCCTAGCATGCGTTTCTATGGTCGAGTTCTGTGACCCAACAAGAGCGCAACTGGGACAGTATACGTAAATCATAAACCAAAGGAACTACAGGAAAACTGTATTTAGAGTCATTTGCTTATTTTTATCACCATCATCATCATTTCAACCGAATTAAGTGCACTGTTGGACTCAAACCACCCAAGTGTGTTGTGTGTTAATTGGGGAGTTTGCCACAATCACCACGCTTGGTAGGCGTGTTGGCGATCGCAGTTGAGTTATTAATGTACTCGAAGGACGCTGCTGCCCATCCTCCGGCTAATCCCATAATCGCCTTTTACGACACCCATGGAATGAGAAGGGTTGGCGCCATTCTTAGCCGGCCACCTTATGCTTATTTTTTTGTAAACAATACAACATTTTTGGGCGAGCGTGAATTTTCTCTTTTTCAAGCGTGAACTATTAACATATTGCACTCGTACCTCATTCACAAATATTTGTATTGAGTATCAAACGTGTGTCAGAGCCCGCTCTTTGTAAATATATGTACAAATATTCGAACATAGGTCTGTGACCCGCATAAAATCTCCCCATAATAACCCAGTTAACTAAAAACAGACCGCGTATTATTCCGAAACGTGAAAAGCTTCACAATCTTGAATCACTACTAAATATATGCTGTATTATTATTAGCCTTGTTATCCAACTCCTGAAAGAATGCACAAGGCCCCCGTTACATATTAGATGCAGAATGTGGACGGCCGGGGCACCAAAGATATATAGCGAGAGCATTTGGCTCAAATAGCGGAAAAGAGAAGAAGCTTTCTCTACAAACTGAAAATAGCACAGGATCCTAAGAAGAGGAGGAAACAATGTTCATCAACTGTTGTCCTTTTGTTTATTTAGAATAAAGCGCTACCTGCGTCCTTCGCACCGATTCTTCCAGCGCATGTTAGCGCCGGGTGCGCGGGTCACCGCTGACATATACGCTTACATGTTTCTCTGCGATTTTTTCAACTTCCTCGTCGTTATATTTGGATTCGCCGCGTTCGGGGTAAGTTCATATATGGCAACTGCATTTTCTATGTTTATGTACGTTCAGCGACAGGTGAACATTTTAGTTTTTAAACATGGCATTAACTGGAAATCTAATTGATCCATGGTAAAAACTTTAACATATCATAAGAACTGCATTTGATTTATGTTAGAATATTGTTTATCAATTCGTTTTCTAAATAATGTAGTGTTTAAACTATAATGCTCAGTTGTTTTCGTTGCTGAATTAAACTTTATACGATAGTATCTTAAGTTTAATTTCTCTTAAAAATGTACCTCGTTATACATAACCGCCCACCAAAACTTATCTGTGGCTATTGGTATACTTTTTAAAAGATGCTAATACTGTGTTACAGTTTGGGTAACACATTACTATTACTTCTGTAAGCCTCTACGACTAAGCTGCTAGATTATAGTAAGAAGCTTGTTCTAGAAATGGATAGACATTGTACAGTGGATGAATTTCGAATTCTAACTTGAGACCTTTCGATCGGTGGATCAACGCCTAAACCTGTGTCATTACCGCTTTAAAATAATTGTCTGTGATCCTTTAATAATCGTTTGTCTTAGCTCCTATCATTCAAAAGTAATATATTATTTCGTCACAGACGCACCAAGGCGACGGCGGTGTCCAGGCGTACTTGGAGGAGAACAAAGTGCCGATTCCCTTCTTGATAATGTTGATCCTGCAGTTTGTGTTGATCATCATAGATCGCGCGCTGTACCTGCGCAAGTTCATGCTCGGCAAGATACTATTCCAGTACGCACTTATCATCGGAGTGCATATCTGGATGTTCTTCGTATTGCCCTTTATTACTGAGAGGTGAGTATTACTTAATATTATATACATGTTGGCCAACATAGATCGCGCGCTGCGTCTGCGCAAGTAAATGTCCTAGCAAATTAAGGTGGTTCTAGCTTTAAATTGAATTATGAACTGAAAGAGATGCATAATTATTACGTATATACGATGAAGTAATTGTCTGTTATTTTAGATCTAAAGTCACAGTTAAAGTATTAGACTACCAATGTATTAGATTATTATAAGATCGACTATTAATTTCGAGGGTCATTCGCGCACCGACCAGTGTCGCAGCTAGACGACAATCTTAAACGTAACAACATATTGCGGAAAAAATGCCTTCGTGTGTTTATAGAACGTTTATGCACGAATTATATGCAACTGTGAGAAAAAAACATCATTGCATGCGTAAATCTATACTGTAAATAAAAATTACAGTATTTTGTTTTATTACGCGGTCTGAAGGCGGCTGACGCCAGGAGACACGTTACGTCACACACGTTCGGGCCAACGTGCTAGTCGCGTGCAACGCCTAGTTTAGGCACCAGTTTCCCACAGTATAATTGTGTACTAATATTGTAAGCACTTTATTTATAATAATGTATTTTATACTGTGGAGAAAAATGAATGATTGATTCATTGAAACTAAGAACGCGTGCCATCAGTACAATAAATTATGAAGACAGCATTAGTTACTTTATTGTTTTAGGACGTGCAGACGAATTTATATCTTAGGATGGTAGACCGCTTTTTGGCCTACTGTACCGTGTGTTGTATACACACATCAAAAAAGTCTAAGCAACACATACAAATTTCAATTTTGCAATGTGTTTTCGCATTAAGTCAGTTGTATGTATCGATCAACCACACGGTTGTACACCTTCCTCGACCTGGGTGCTGCTCAGCAGGATCTCCCGTGTTAGTGTAACGCTGATGAAGACGGCAAATAACGCTTCTGTTGACACCAAAATACCGAGACACCTGAGATTGACTTCTTTCCGCTTGCAACAGCTCTTTGCATTTTATCTGCGTTCAAATGACGTCGCTCCATGACGTAAAAAATGTCTCTAAATCCAAATTTGTTCAAAACTTTTTTCAAATTATTGTTTATATCAAAATTGATACAGAATACTAAATTTTAATAAGCAAAGAAAATGCTATAAAATTCGAACAAATGCATTCGCTTTTGAATTTGTGAAAAAAAAAACAAATGATACTCGATTTTTTTTATAACCAGCCTGTATGTCCTCTAGATCAAAAAAGTTTACATAGGTATTACTTGGTAAGAAATGATATAATAATTGATTAATAATTTGAAATAGTATGTGTTGCTTAGACGTAGTATGTGTTGCTTAGACTTTTTTGATGTGTATATAATACGGAGGAACATTCTGTTTAGGACGTTCAACACATTATTGCCGCCGCCCATGTGGTACATGCTGAAGTGTATCTACCTCCTGCTGTCCGCGTATCAGATCCGCTGCGGGTACCCGCGCCGCATCATCGGCAACTTCCTCTGCAAGTCATACCATTTCCTCAACATGGTCTTCTTTAGAGGGTGAGCTTTGTATCTTATTCTATTTAACGATTACTATGCCAGTGGGTCTAGCACAAATATTTTGGCGTATAGTAACGTAAAGCCGTGAGTGAACTTTTAATTGTAAATACAACTATCCTATAAATTTTTCGTTAAAATTTATTAGACAAACACAATTTGTATTGTATTTAGATGTGAATAAAGTCTTTAATTTAAATAAAAAATAAATGCGACACAAGTATATTCAATTCGAAATTACTCACATTAACGTTACGTTTACGTCACTATAAATAAGTCAAAATATTCATGGTAGACCCACATTAGCTAGACACTCGTGATACATGTCTTTTTCTAGGGATTATCAAAGATTGATACTGTTGTTGTTACGGTGTAATTGAATACCCCCCAGTACCAGATATTCGCCGCTAAACAGTTGTGTTTAAACTTTAGACATTACTGTGCTCCGGTTAGAAGGCCACTGTCACTAGTGAAATTACTGGGCATAAGAGACCTAAATAACTTTGTCTCGAGGTGACGAGCGCAGTGTGATGCCTCGCAGGACTAGTCCTACGTAATATTTTTTTAACACGATACCTGCAGCATACCCTTCTGCGCGTTTCTCGATGTTTTACAATGGCTACGAACGCACATGCGAGTCCATTCAAGTGGGTCATTCGGTGTTTTTAAGGGTGCTCACTCATATCGCATTTAGATAGCCAGATTATTATATATATATTTGCCGCAGGTATCGTGTTAAATAAAACTATGCCCCACGCTAGGATTTCTCCTGTGTCGTGGGTCCGTTTACAAACACAAACTCCACACACAATACACCCAGCCCGGGGCAACTACCTGCAGATCGTACAAATATTTGTTCAGTGCGGGAATCGAACCCATGACCCGGTGCGCAGAACAGACTGTATCAGCACTGCACCAACCGTGCAGTCAATGGCAATGCCGTAATTGGTATGGGGCCGCATCGTCGTCAAGTTATATTTTTTATAGCCTTTATAATTCTACCGTGTGGTTCTCGGCAAAGAATAGACCAGCCCTCTCCATCCATGTTGTCGTGAAAGGTGACTAAGGGTTGATATCAAGAGAATGGACAGCAGCATCTCTCGTGTGAGAATAACATAATATTGCGATCACCAATCTTCCTACTAAGTGTAGTCATTATAGCAATTAGACAGTCATTATAGCGGTCATGGTTAGGCCTGTGTAAACTTTTAACGGCTGAAGAGATAAGAGAGATTGAAGGAATATTTTTGATAGATATTTTAATGTACAAGATACTGCTAATGTGATTTACTGAAATGCTACAGAACTCAAGTACCTAATTATAAACATTCGTACATCAAGACATGAAAATGCTACAGATGATTGTTTACTATACGCATAATAAATAAATAAATTTAATAATGGTTTTTTTTAAGACTGGGCTCTATGAATGATATATAATTCATTTCAAGTATCAAAAAACACTACTACTACTACTAAACAACCACATTGTTGTTCGACCGGACCATTTTCAAACACGTTTTAGTGTTATTGTGTGTGCGTATTCAGTAACAGTACCTCAGTATTTTTAGAAAGACATAATAGTGATACCTACAGTTCTTACATGCTGAATTGCGCTTTCTATGCAAACGGAAACATGAATTATTAAAATCAGTTTGGAATATGTATAAAATACAGGTTGATGTTATGTTTTTTCTTTTTGCTAATATGCACCATTGCAATCTATAGATTTACGTCCTAAAATATTTTCTATTAATAAAGTAAGACCTTATATAGTAAACAATCAAGGGCGGATTGAGTGGCGAGGGGTAGTCCACCTCAGCGGTAAAGGCCATTTCCACAAGTGTGTCTACATTTTGGGGGGATTTTGTCGATAGTCACCTCGCTTGGCAGGCGGATTGATGAGCGCAGTATGGCTACTGATCCTCAGAAGGGACGCTGCTGTCCATCCCTCTGGTTTAGAGTCCCTGAGTCGACTTTTACAATATCTACGGAAGAATAGTGGTTCTTTTTATATTTTGAATCCGGACACCACATGAATTTAAATTCTGGAAGACGCATAGTTTTAACTCATCTATAGATTCACACCACAGAAGTTTGAATCCATTCGTAATTACCATGCGAAATCATTTCCCCCGAAGTATGCCATCAATTTAATAAGTAATACATTTCAGGTTTATGACAATACCGTTCCTGTTCGAGCTGCGCACACTCATGGACTGGATATGGACAGACACGTCCATGACACTGATGGACTGGCTCAAGATGGAAGATATTTTCGCTAGTGTCTTCCTCCTAAAGGTTTAATTGTTATTATATTTAGTTAAATAATCGAACATGCTTGTAGGTCAGATCTGGTGCGTTTCGTATTGTGAGTGACCACATCTCTGTTCCATATGTCATCACTGGTAACCTTTGTATAGTGGAACATAAATGCATGCACGATAAATATATAAAATAAAATACTACTCTTAATTTGCTCGACGTTTCGAATACTTTGCAGCGTCCGTGGTCATGATTAGACTAACATATCTATTATAGTATCTGTTACTAGATCAACTTTCGCGTTGCATGATAACATTTATATTGAATACGAAAATTGAATTAACGCGAAAATTACCTTTGAATCGCTTTAAATTTCGACCAGGTTGCGCTGATCATAGGCGCAAGCAAACTGATATAGCTGGATCGTTGAAGCGCGTTTGTGAGGAAGATTTTTCTTGATCTCAGAAATACGGATACCAAGTGAGTCGATACCTAAAGAAAAAAAGGCCGGCTACGAGATGCAAACATCCAGCGGTAAACAGACAGCCAGCTTACATGTCCTACATCAGAGGAGTGAAGGGTAGGATGGGTACGGTCTTCAGGTATTCACCGGACACGGTTGTTTCGGTGCGTACTTGCACAGGATAGGACGCGAGGTCACGGCACAGTGCCACCGCTGTGGAGACGATCAGGATACAGCACAGCACACGCTTGGAGAGTGCCCTGCGTGGGCTGCCGAGCGGCGGATCCTGGTCGATCGGATCGGGCAAGATCTCTCTTTGCCAGCAGTAGTGTCGGCTATGCTGGCAGAGCATGAAAATTGGAGTGCTGTGGTCTCCTTCTGTGAGAGCGTAATGCTCCAGAAGGAGGTCGCAGAGCGGAATCGGGAGAGGGCCGATCCCGCTCGGAGAAGGAGGACACGGGGCCGAGGTAACAACCGCCGCGGCGCCCGTGTCCAACATGTCTGAGCCCCCTGTCGTCTTTATATGGCGGGGGGCCTTGGGGGTCGCGAGCGCGTTTATTGGGAAATATGCGTGCTCATACCGAGCGACCCCCGGGAAGACAGCGGTGCGCATGTGGCCACGTACCGCTGTGTGCGCAGCACAGCGCATAGTGAGGCCTCGGGGGAATCTTTTACAATCCTCTCGTGAGATACCTGGGGGGGTGGCCTCTTTACAGTCGCCTTCCCTCTGCTAGGAAGGGATGACCGCCCTATAGTCATCCCCTCCGAGACGTGCCTAAAGGCGTGGCACCAATGCGTGGCTCTAGATGGAGATCTTTCGAGTTACTGGAGCCTCCCTTCGGTGCCGACGATGATCACTCCGGTGGTTTTAGCCGGTAGGAGTCCGGCATGCCCCTTCGCCTTTCCGAGGCGAAGGAAGTACATGAGGTATTTCCACCGGATCAATAAAAAAAAAAGGATGGGTACGGTCTTAAAGAAATACTCTATCAACACCATTTATAAAAAATAAACAATATGATGGAAACCGAAGGATATCATGCTATTCCAAAACACCAGGAGTCTATAAAGTAAATTGCAGCTGCGGTAGTTCCCATATAGAACAAACGAAGCGGACCATTGCTGAACGGGTTAATGAACATTTCGCCGCTGATACATAGTGACGATAAACCAAATGGAATCTTGGTTTTTATTAGCTAAAATAATCTTACATGAACTGAAAACAAATGCTTTAGACTTTTGACAATAAACATGAAATAAAAAGGTCGAAATATAAATATTATCTATAGCCGCAGAAATACATCAGCCGCTGTATAATACCGGCAGACTAGCAAGTCAGCGATGACGGTCTTAGGTTCAGGCACTAATCACTGGATCGGGCTTCATCGGGCACAAGTCCTCCACACCGAACGCAACTTCTACTCAAAGGTCGTGCGTGAAGCTATTGATATCAAGAATTTATATTTCAATCGTACAGACGGTTTCAAGTTATTCGACATGGAATGAAGTGATTAATATAACGCATCCTCCCCTCTCACCGCCGGTTAACTATAAAGAAACCGTAAGTGCGCGGCGGTACTTACAGTTAATAAATAAAAAATGGGGTTTGGTGATGAAAAGTTTACCTCGCTAACTGAACAATCGAAACCTCAATTTGTCTAAATGTAATTTTCGCGATAATTTCCTTTCGTGGTCAATATAAATGTTACTATTTTTTACCCGCGGCTTCGCTCGCATTGAAGCCATTAAATAAGTCAATTATTTTATCTTTCCTAAAAGTTTTTCCTTTTTCAATAAGAAGCATCCTATGTTACTTCTTATACCTCCAAGACTATGTGTACAAAGTTTCATGATGATCGGTTAAGTAGTTTTCGCGTGAAAGCGTAACAAACAAACTTACATTGACATTTATAATATTAGTATGACTGTATCTGTTCATGGCGCAGTGCTTGCAAAAGCGGTCTCAGGACATATAATGCCCAAAATAACCGAGTTTGGTAGTCGATAAGTAACTGTAAAGCCAGCCCTCTTGTCCCGGCAGCACTACTACCCGTCGGTTATTCCAGCTTGAGAAGTGGCATCCGTGGCAACAACCCTCCCAGAATCTGATCAGAAGAAAATGTGAAGTGAGCAAAGTTTTTTATTGGCAGTGTTCCCGCTACGTGGAGGACGAGTTCCCCCAGCCTCGCGGTGCCAATAAGTCAACCACCGTCAAGTACTTGTTGGGCGGAGGCGTGCTCATGTTCGTCATCGGCATCATTTGGTTCCCGCTGGTCTTCTTTGCATTTGGAAATTCGGTAATTATTACAATACTATTTCGTCCACAACGTCACGTAGACCGTTTTTTCCGTTCACTGATCAAATAAAGACCTTTTTGAGCGAAGTCCATAAAAAGTTAGCAATAAGAAGTAGTAGTGTTAGGCCTTCTTATCAAAGCCTGTTGTGCAACGCGGTGGGCGGGACTAAAACAGATAGTGATTTGTTTTATAGACTAAATATAGGATTTGCGTCGATACAGAACGAGGGTACTACGAGAAGAGAGGTCGTTAGGAAATTATGTAGCGTTCAAATTATTATACGAGAGAAACATTTCGTTTGTACATTGTTTAAAAAACAATGTGACAGACGCTATTATGACCTGCATCTTACAAAGATATGGAGTTCAAGGCAGGAAGAGGCATATTTTCAGCAGTGCACTGCGATAGGTTGAGTTGCACAGATGTTTCATCACCGACGTCGTCATAATAAAAGCAGTGTACTCCGTGTAAGTATCTTATTATAATGAGTAATAATCGCGACAATCTAAGACATTACTATTTACTATACGAGTTCTATGGACATGGTCTATTACATAACAAAATTTCAGGTCGGTCAACCCAACCCGCCAACGGACGTGACAGTTAAGATACGCATCGGACCATTCCTGCCCGTATATCAAATGTCAGCGCAGTCCCACAATATTGACATGTAAGTATATTACTATTATTTTGTGGATTACTGACGCAATAAGCAGTGAACTCAAACATCCTTGACGAAAAATCATCTGCGCTATATAATATGTAACAGGTATAACACTAAGATGTTTTTATAAGTGTAGATGCGTTGCCCGCGCTCTATGATGGTCACATGAAAGCAAGGTAATGGCCTGGAGTTCACTTAGTCGCGCACCGACCAGTGTCACGGCTGATCGCAACTAGACGTCATTCTTGTACGTAATTCTTACAACATACTGCGGAAAGAATGCATTCCTGTGTTTATATAAGGTTTATACACGTATTTTAGTACAGCTGTGAGAAAAAAACGTCATTCCATGCGTAGAATCTATACTGTAAATAAATTACATTGTTTTGTTTTATCACGCGGTCTAATGGCGGCCGGCGCCAGGACGACATAGAACGGGCATACTCATAGCTGCTACCTGACGTAACTAAAGGTGTATATTCATCTCTTTCTAACAACCGGTATGCCGCATGGTGGCTTACATTTTGTCCAGCAGTGGACTTTATTCGGCTGTAGCGACGAAATGCTGTTTTCGACCAGCTAGCGTGTTCTAGACGAACGGCTGTACATTGGCTAAATATACGGTAATTAATTTCAGTTTCACGGAACAAGACTACACACAGCTGAGCAACATGTACACGCGAGATCGAACCGCGCAGACATTCCTGTCCAACTATATGTACAACGACATAGCGGTCATCACCATCAACCCCAACTCCACCTTGAAGTGGGAGATCTCACCGCCCGAGCTCGAGCGCCTCGAGCGGGAAGCGCTCTCTAGTGAGTAGCTAATATAATAGCCAGCACAGTAGAAAGTAGTCAAGTGGCTGATTTCCGTAAATGTCGAACCTTTAACCGAGGCCTTAAATATAAAGAAATCCAAATTAATGCACGTAATCTAAAATGAGAAAGTAAGGTTATGATATTTGAACCCAGAATGATTTGGCTCCACCAATATAAAAAAGCATTTTTCAGCATTAACTGCCCGTAAAATGTATTATGTCAACAGATGCGACATTGCTCGTGAGGTTTACATACGTGATAACGCATCCGACGAACGCTGTGCCCAATCCGCCGACTATAGAGGACTACCGAGAGGTCGCGCTTGAAGCCATGATAGACAACAAACCTAACCCCGAAAGAACGACACTGCTGAAGCTGTTGGCTGGCACGTCCACGCCAGATACTTGGTTAGCATTCAATTCAACACTATAACGATCTACCTAAAACATGTGGTAGCCGGTGGTTTATGGACTCGCTTTCCCACCAGGGAACAATATGAACTTTTTCAATGTCATAATTGAAGACATCAGTGGATAAAGTCACTATGTCACATTTCATGATTCAATCGTATTTCATGACTATCCTGTGTCCCGCGGTTTGACCCACCGTTTGATTTAAAATAAATCGGATTATTTTTAAATAATTTGAAGTACTTCGGCATAGACAGTTGACATAGAGTATAGAGTTTTAATTTATTTGTGCGGGTGCCTAATTCTTTATTTTGTCGAAAATAAAAGTAGCCTAAATTACTCCTTATAACATCAGCTATCTGCCATTGAAATTCTCATCAAAACCGGTCCAGGCGTTTCGGGGATTAGCTGGAATAAATAGACAGACGTCCTGTGACTTATATGATGATGATGAATGTAATCAATATACCTGTTTTTATAATAAAATTATCTTTACAACAGGTTAAACGTAAAGTACTTGTTCCCGAAATTTCTTAAAGTATTCAACAAGGGTACTACTAAGCCGGCATACCAACTTATGACGCCACCCATAGAGGACGGCGAGCCACATGAGCAGCAGAGTGAGTACAATTTTTAACCTTATGACCTTATTTGGCTGCTAAAAGTAAATAGCATTGACTTTCAGATAGTTTTTTTTTTTATATGTTGTCCCACACTAGGATTTCTCCTGTGTCGTGGGTGTGTTTACAGACGTTTACGTTAATATTATGTCATAATGTTGCGTCTCGTCAGCTCAAGACGACTGGCTGTCAAAATCAGCTTGTAATTAAAACTCTGAAACTCGCATGTGTCATTTCAGATGAGGATGCACGTCTGTACCGCGACGTGCAACTGCGTTTGGAGAGACAAAAAGACGTCATGTACTGGCGCGTCAGAGAGTCTTGCTCTATGCAGGCAAGTTTAACATCTATGTTTTGTATAGTGTTATTCACGTGGTGGTTTCAGCTCAGAATAGCACCACCCCATCTCATCCCGTGGGTGTCGTAAGGCGAGTATGGGATTAGCCAGAGCATGAGCAGCAGCATTCTGCGAGTATATTTATAACTCGACTGCGATCGTCAACACGTCCAAGCGTGGCGATTATGGTAAAGCTCCCCAATGAGCACACAACACAAACCCTGCCCGGTCATGGTTACGATCTTTGGGGAGAACTAAGTTCAGCAGTGGACGTCTTGGCTGAAATGATGATGATGATAGGGAATGAGTTTAGTCTCCCTCCGTACAAAATAATATTGTTGACGCCTCAATGATTACGCATAATAAAAGAAATTTCACTACTCAAGGACATAAATACCATTGCAAATACTTGGAAGAAAACCCAATTAAATATTTTAACTTGAAAGAAATGTAATATTTTCAAAATTTTCAGTTTATGAATTTAGAACAGTCAGTTATTTCAGTATTTTATACAAAGCCGCCGCAATGTGACGGTATTTGTTATATAACCACCGCAACTGAATTGCTGGGGTATACCGAATTCCTAAGGTTAAACCTTCTTTTGGACTTCTGACCGCCCTTAACAAATACCATATGGGTATGACTACTGCGACCGACGGCTCATTGTGCTCTGTGACCATTGTTTCATTCTCAGTGTAGTGCGACTGATCTGTGTAGTGCGACCTATCCAAAGCAAACGCGGCTTATCCCCGCAGATCATACGAGTTTTCTTATATGTCATTACGAATTGCTATAACGATTAGTTTATAGTTTATAAATAATAGTCATACTAAGAACTGTGATAATTGATGATTATAAATTAATTTTGTTATTATTAATGACTGACAATGAATTTTGACGGCACGATTGGCGCAGTGGGTAAGCGATTGGCTTGCTGCCCTACGTGTCGCGGGTTCGATCCCCGCACGGAATAAATATTTGTATGATTTACACATTATATGATAGCTAGTTTTTTGGATCTGGGTGTTTAACATGTGAGATTTATATATAAAAACTGTACCCACGTGAGAGTAGAAATCTTAGGGTAACGCGATGTATGAAAAAATGTATCGTTTACTGGTAAATAACATTTTAGTATTGTGCATCAGAAACTGTATTTTACGAACTTTATATAAGTATTAGTGGTCGCCAAAGGTCAAAATTCGAACGTAAATCATTTATTTTATACTTAAATTCCTCCTCCATATGTCAAAACCATGTCTTAACCATGTCAAATCTCACATTCCTCCGTGCGCGTAATGTAAGGGGTACAATTTATTTCTTCATGTATTAATATATAACAATAAATAAAACGAATTGAATTAAATGAAAATCTCTATTACAGGATCGGTTGTTGTCGGTCCCGCTTAACAACTGTAACATGCTCGTGATGTACACTTTCAACGATAAGCTTTTCCCAGAAACACTTAACTTCATATCTGGTAGCGGGTAAGTATTAAACAACCATTATCATCACATTATTAAGTTGTAAAATACAATAAATTTAATTATACAATCTTTATAACAAACACTACATTTGTCAGCTATCATTATGACATTTGAAGCGATGGACACGGTCAAAAAAAGATGTTTCAGCTAATAGTACATATGTGCATAATTTAAACTAAAAGTTTGGCACTGTAGTCTGTATAGATTAAATAAACTTACACTCTATACTATTTTTAATAGAATATCGTTATTGTGGGTTTTCAATACATTGTGTGTTATTCTCTTTCAGTATCATCGGATTGTACACCACATTCGTGTTCTTGGCATCCCGAGTGCTGCGAGGATTCTTCTCGGGCATCTACACCAAGATTATGTTCGACGACCTGCCGAACGTTGACAGAGTGCTGCAACTGTGTCTCGATATTTATCTGGTAAGATTTTAACTATTCCCTCCGGCGACCTAGTTTCTTGATCGATTTGAATGAACTTGATTTAATACCAAACTCATACTTCTGTACTCCCGATACCGCACGTTTTTGTTGTATAGTGTAGGTAATTAAACGTAAGCAAATATTTTTTCTGCACCTAATCTACAATTAATTACTTAATATTTGTTTATAGGTTCGGGAAGCATTAGAACTGGCCTTAGAGGAAGATCTGTTTGCTAAATTGGTATTCCTGTACCGCTCCCCTGAAACTATGATAAAGTGGACTCGACCTAAGGAGGAGGGCAACATTCCACAGCGGGCGCTGCCACCATCACGCTGAGTGAATTAATTTCATGTAGTTTACAGAAAAGTATAGCATGTCAATAAGCCTATTTATACATAAAGTTATGGGTAGTAACTACTACCACAGTGTAGGTACCAATTTAATTTATTATAGCCTGACCAAAACCCCTGTACCGCGCCTTAGGTATGCGAGCAGCGAGGTGGGGGGCTCCAGCAGCCGCTCCGTTTTGTCATTCCGCCGTCGTCGTCTCTTTCCTTGCTACTCCCCACCTCCCCGCGCATACCTAAGGCGCGGTACAGCGGTATCGGTCAGGCTATAACGAAATGGAGCTGTTACCTCAGTAAATGAAATAGTTAACTTCGTTCAAAATCAGAACGTGTCAGCTCTAGCGTTCAGCTTGGGTCGTGTCGCACGCAATGCTTTGCGGAAACAACTTTAGTGACCGTTGAACCAATTGTATGCAGATAGGCTATGCTACTAATATTTTTTTACATATGCCAATTCCTAAAGTATATTTTATGTACGTGATCAGATATGTAGTAATATTTCATAATAGTAACAATTTTAACTCCTCTTTTTACAAATCACATATTTAATATGAAAATTAGAAGATAGGAAAGTACAAGATTTTAGCCTGTGCTATGTTACTTTGTCCTAAACGTCCATATAATGTAATTATTTATAATTTAATTATCTGCATTCAGTATGCAACATCGATGATAGCTACGTAAGTTGTACAGTAAGATAGTTATAATTTAAGAATAATCATGGTGCGTATTTTTATTGTTTAGGAAGGTTTTTAAATTGGTGAAATTTGAAATGGCCCTACCATATTACTATTATTTCACTCCCAAGAGTTCATGATAACAAAAATATTATATAGTAATATATAAATAGATTTTCGTTGTTGGTTCCTGGCAAATATATTCAATCAAGTTAAATTATACTAGTGTTACTGAGTAAAACGATAATTTTAATAATTTAGCACGTACGTATATATATATAATAGTGTAGTATGTACTTAACATTTGATTTGTGCATTCCTAGACTATAAATTTAAAACGCTCTCTCATAAATAAATTATAAACGAAACATTTGGTGGACTTTGCGACGCTGGATTCTTCCTGTGTCCTGTACATTTTCATGCCAGATTAATGACTCCGGTCTACAATGTTTTAGAACCGGAGCCGAGCCGGCATTGTATAGTACTCTGCCTTATAGCTATCAACTTTCTATTTTGAGTTCATAGCTATTTTTGTGCTGTTTAGAAATAACTATTCACTTTATATTACATACCATATGTTATATTTTTGTTTGAGATTTGTTTCATTTGTAAATGAAAAAATTACCAGTGAAGGTGTCAAGATTCACCTTATACTATAAAATGTTTTATGTGCGATGTTTATTATGAATTTAATTTATAAATTAAGGGTCTACTCTACTATTTAATATACTTTCTTCATAAAGTTACATCAAATAAACACAAGTTTGTTTATACCTCAATTTACAAAACTCTATTCTTGCATTTGATATTACTTAAATTATTGGAGTAAGAGAATTATTATATATTGTACACTTTTGTATTATGGTTGTTGTGTTTAAGCTGCATTTAATGTTGTCGATTTGTGATAATAAAAATCATATGAAATGTTTAAGGGAGTTTTATTACGATAGATAGATACGATAGATAGATACGATAGATAATTATACAGGTGCCGATTTACGGCCAAAATTAATAATCAATCTAATCCAAAATCTTTGGATTGAGGATTTGTGTATGTGTTAAGTGTGGCTTAGCAAAAAAAAACAGATCAAGTTTTGAATCTTCAATTTAAAGACTTAGACGATTATTAATGTAGGCCGTTAATCACATTCAACACTTCAATGCGGTAGAGAACTAAGCTTAGAAATCTCATGTTAGTAAAAAAAACGCAATAATGTTACTAAAATTGGTGAATGAAACGCGAGGTGGGCACTGCGATGTTTGGTACCTACCACCCGTCATACGGTAGGCGTATGAGGCCATTGAACGCCAGCAGTTTTGGATTGACTATTAGAAAATAAAAAAAATTAACAAAAGAAAATACCGACTGCAAAAACCCTATTGGCCAGGTATATAATATAACTTCTCGTTAGTCTGCATGAACCATGGTTGGGGCATACCTTCCCCCCCGTTTTTTTTTTTCAGTGGTTTAAATAGTTTTGTATCGTGTAAGGTTTTGAAGTCTGTATTTTTTTGGTAAAAAGTTTTCTTTGTTTCTTTTTAGTGTAATAAATATAAGTCTGAGAGGAATCTATTAAGACATCGTCTAGATAAGTGCAGTCAAATTATCCTGTTTATTGAAGCTGGTTAAAAAACTAATCAATCAAATGTAATAAAATTTATATGGGCAAAACTCGAAAGTATTTTGCACCAGTAAAAAAAGAATTACTCAAGTCGGTCTATAAATCTCGGAGTAATCAGTGTACATACATAAAAAATGCGGATCGAATTGAGAGCCTCCTTTTTGAAGTCGGTTAGTAAATAGGATATTTTGGTGAAAAATTAAAGGACAATTTTTTATCGATTCAGTCAGGCAGAGAATTGTGGACAACTCACTTCGTTAAGGTAGGTATTTAAATCAGCACGCACAAATTAAGTTACACATTTTATTGTGTCAGAAAGACTTTACTGTAATAAACAGTTCTTAACTAACTACCATTAACCTCGGGGCTATATTCATAGACATAAGTTCCTGGAATAGTAACTTGGCAGCATACGGCAATCGAATTTGGGAAATTTGGGTTTTGTTTTTGCATCCTTTGCATTCAAATGTGTTATTCCTTAAGTTGGCAATAGCTATCAAACCACAGAAATTGCAAACATGTATGCGATATGGATCTGATACTTCAAAAAGCCGTTCACGTAGGAATTGTGCAGCACCATGAGCAATTTGACAATCACGTTCCATTTCACCAAAACGTAATCCTCCATCTCTAGCTCTGCCTTCCATAGGTTGCCTTACCAAAATTTGCACTGGTCCTCGAGCTCTTGAATGAATTTTATCATCCACCATGTGTTTTAAACGTTGGTAATAAGTTGGGCCCAAGAAAACTTGAGCATTTATCTTTCGTCCTGTATGACCATTATACATAACTTCATTTCCGCGAAGATGATAGCCATACTCTAGCAATAAAGAAGAAATCTTTTGCACATTTACAGCATCATTAAATGGTGTAGCATCACCAATTTCACCTTTGTTAGAAGATACTTTTCCTTGAATGCATTCAATCAAGTGACCAATTGTCATACGAGAAGGAATAGCATGTGGATTAATAATAATATCAGGAGTAAGTCCCTCACAAGTAAATGGCATATCTTCTTGCCGATACTGAATACCACAGGTTCCTTTTTGCCCATGGCGGGAAGCAAATTTGTCTCCAATCTGAGGAATGCGCACTGATCTGACACGAATTTTACAGAATTT
The DNA here is from genome assembly GCA_947459985.1 of Diloba caeruleocephala. Classification (NCBI taxonomy): domain Eukaryota; kingdom Metazoa; phylum Arthropoda; class Insecta; order Lepidoptera; family Noctuidae; genus Diloba; species Diloba caeruleocephala. Next base: position 22,816,570 of record OX381606.1, on the reverse strand, counting down.
GTATCCTTCACTATTTAATGTTAGCATTACCTGATCTACAATACCAGTTTCACTGTTCCGTAAGAAAGTGGATGCATCACGCTTAGAATAACGTTTTGTTGTGCCTTCTAATTCATCATCATTTTCTGGCAATGTAATTGTTTTTCCAATAACTACATCATCACCAGATACTCTTATACCAGGAGCAATAATACCATCATCGTCTAATTTATCATATAAGGCATTTCTCATACCTTGACATGTTTGTCTGGTTGGTTTTTCAAATTGTTCTTCTTGGTCACCAATTCTTTTGGACTCGGAATCCTTGTAAGAACGATAAAATACAGATCTAAAGAATCCCCTTTCTACAGCAGAAGCATTCAAAATAACACTGTCTTCTTGATTGTACCCAGTATAACAAAGGATAGCAACTATTGAATTAATACCTGCTGGCAATTCTCTAAACCGTAGATATTCCATAGACCGTGTGGTAACCAATGGTTTGTGTGGATAGTACAATACATGAGCCAGCGTGTCCATTCTTACATGGAAGTTAGTAATGTATACACCCATAGCTTGTTTCCCCATAGCACTTTGATATGTGTTTCTAGGGCTCTGGTTATGATCAGGGAATGGAATAATAGATGCACAAACACCCAATATCATGGCAGGGTGAATTTCACAATGAGTGTATGTAGTACAGTATGCATACTCTTTTACTTGGGCTAAATCATCAGGGCTCATTGCAATCATTACTGTCTCCTCTTCCAAGGTGTCAATATATTCAACAACACCACTTGCTACCAAGTTTTGCCAACCATAGTTGTTGAAATCACGCTCTTTCAGATCATCAATATGCTTCTTCTTTAATAACAAAGCTCCATTTTCAACAATCAATAATGGGCGACAGATCCTTCCAGCATCCGTGTAAATTCTAATTTCTCTATCTCTGATATCACGGATCATACTAACTTCAGACACAATTATGTCCATTTGACGTCTTAGTTTCCTCAAAGTGGCCATCAATTGTTCAGGATCTCTATGAATACCAACCCAACACCCATTTACAAATATTTTTGTTGCATCTGCTATAGCCGAGGGTGCAATTTCTTCCAAGTTTTCCATAGACCATTCTTCCAAGAATTCCAGGATAGGAGATGGCTGACTGCCCACAGAGATATAGGCCATCAAGGCAAGATTCTTTACCAAGCCTACAGCGGCACCTTCAGGAGTTTCAGCAGGGCAAATCATACCCCACAAAGTATTATGTAACTGTCGAGGCTTGGCTAATTTACCATCACGACCAATTGGGGAGTTGACACGTCTCAAATGTGATAAAGTTGAGGCAAAGGTTAATCTATTCAATACTTGTGATACACCAGCCCTAGCCTGATGGGCCTTCTTTTGGTCACCCCAATTTCCAGTAGCAAGGGAGTATCTCAGACCATCAGTAATAATTTTTGTTTTTATTGCTAATTCAAGATTGAAGTCCTTTCCTCTATCAATGAATTTTTGAGCATACATTCTTACCTCTTTCAAAAGATTTTTGAATAAACCCCTGAATAAAAATGCAAGAAGAGGACCAGCTAAATCCAACCTCTTATTACCATAATGATCTCTGTCATCCAGTTCACGACGACCCAATGCAGCCAATAACAATCTGTGTACCATGTAACCCAAAAAGTAAGCTTTTTTAGTTTCACAGAAATCTGAGACACCAACATGTGGCAACATTTCCTTTTGCAAAATTTCTCTAGCATATTTGATACGCTTTTCCTTTGTTACGCCAGGTCGAGCACCACGGGCACCAATGAAATTGAGAGCCACATTCTGTTCTTGAATAACAAAAGCTTCATCTAAAGAGGGTTTAACCATTTCCATCATTTCAGGATCGTCAAAATCATAGATAATGTGTTCCAATATATCTCTGTCTGCTACAAATCCAAGAGCTCTAAATACAATCATAATTGGAATTTCTTGTTTGATGTATGGGACAATTGCAATTATCCTTTGCCCAATAGCAGATTTTTTTATGTTCTGTCCTCCACGAGCCATCATATTAACCCATAAAGTTGAAGTAGGCCTTGAACTATGCTCAAGGCAAGATCGAATTTCTGTTTTATATGCAAATTTCCCATCTTTCATACTGAATACATATACAGTATTTGTTGCCATTTTTTCTTGAGCAATTAATACTTTTTCAGAACCATTGATTATGAAATAACCTCCTGGGTCAAGTGGACATTCATTTAGTTCAGATAAATCTCTGTCAGTCAAGTTATTTAAAAGACAATAAGTAGATCTAAGCATAATAGGAATTTTTCCAATAAATGTCTTTTGGTGCTGTGTTTCAACAGGGTCTTCATGTTCCTTGACAATCGTCTTTGTTATATCTACATATAATGGTGCAGAGTAAGTCAAATTACGAAGACGTGCTTCGTTAGGCATCATGGGTGATGGCGCACCGTCTTTTTCCCAATGTGTTGGTTTGGATAAATAGATTTGATCGAATTTCAGAAGATACTTCGGCGGTGTTTCAATTTCCCCTGAAGAATGTTGGGCTTCAGCTTGCAACTCTATGGGTGGCGAATCTTCTACGATACGTTGGACAGACATTTGAATAAATTCATCAAAGCTGTCCAACTGCTGGCGTACTAAACCTTTTTCATCAAAGTAAGCGTTGATGACGATCCAGCAAGCTTCCTGCCAGAGTTCTGAAGAAATTTCTTCCACATCAACTTCTTCATATTGATCATCTTCAGTGTCGTACATAATAAAAGAGGAGAACTGAAGTTCTCCTCAATCAAATTAGTTATTCAATAAAAAGCGCAGTTTTTACCAAAAGTTTAGCAATTCCTATATAAATGAACAACCAACCAATTGATAACTAAAAATAGGTCGTTTGTTTGACAGTTGCTGACACCGACTAAACAAAATGTCCTCCATCGACCATCAACTAGGAGTGTTCGATATATTAGTTAGCTGAATATATAATCGATTATTTTAAAATAATCATATCACCTATTATTTATTAAACCAGGTAACAGTTATTTATGTTGCCCTATTATTTTTATTAATAAACGACCACAGCTTCCCCGACGTCACATATTTCATAAGGCGCCACATGCAAAATTATGCTTTCACAGCATAGTTATAAGAGCTAGATTCTTATCAATATTAATTCGAAAGTAATAAATAATTGAAGGACCTAATATAATTGTTTGTATTCGCAAGTCGTTTTGATCTGACGGCACGGTTGGTGCAGTGGTTGATACAGTCGACTGCTGCGCTCCGGGTCGTGGGTTCGATTCCCGCACGGAACAAATATTTGTACGATCTGCAGGTAGTTGTTCCGGGTCTGGGTGTATTGTGTGTGGAATTCATGTCTGTAAACGCACCCACGACACAGGAGAAAGCCTAGTGTGGGGCAACGTTTTTAAAAAGAAAAAAAAATCTACTATATTTTTGAACAAAATCAGTATAAGTTGTATTTTAAGGGAGATTGCGAGTTATTGCGTGATAGTTTTGAAATGTTGATATTATTTCATTATGAACTTTGAAGTTTTATTAAGTTTGTATTGTGAAACTTTAAAAATAAGTATTTAAGTTTAGTGTTAATAAAATTTACATGTTTATGTTTGTTATTTACGTAAATATGAGTTATATTAAATCAAAATATCTCGAAGAGGCCAAATGTGGAACTATTTCGCTGTTGTGGGCTACAACGTTAACAAAACCGTGGCGCTCGACGAAGTAATAAATATCAAACTAATATATTATAAAGTAGAAAGTAATAGGTGATTTTTAAATCACATATTGTTATAACGTGTTATCAATATATAGCCGTTATGAACACGCCTACCATCAACTAGTAAGCGTGTTCATAACGGCTATGTATTGATAACGCTTCATAACGATGTGTGATTTAAAAATCACCTATTACTTTTTACGTTGTAATATATTAGTATGATTCTCTTTTACACGGGTTTATATCCCCTGTAAGGGGGAACCCGGTCTTTTGATAGCCTTACGCGGGGACATGGGTCCAATACCCCAGCTACACACTCGACGACGAGTGGTGTGAGAAGTTGTGGTGGTTTATATAGCGTCTAGCGCGATTAAATAGCGCGCTATATTCACGCAACGTATAGCACACGCTATCCAACTTGACGCTATAAAAATAGCACCATTAAAAAACAACGAGTAGGTAGCGAGAATTCGCTCGCTATCGGTCGTTACCTAACGCGTTGATTAAAATACTTATTTATTTTAGATACATTAACAATTTACGTACATACAAATAAAAATATATAACATCATGACATTTGATGACGTCAATAATAGGCATACACAATATCAAACATTTCCGTTCCATTAAAACTACTCTAAGAAATTCTTAATACAAATCTCTTATCCCAAGAATGGAAAGTATGAGGAAAAGTTTATTAACTTTTCTTTACTGCTCCATTTTATTTTGATAGATATTATTTTACATATCGAATATACTATAAAGTAAATCAATATTATAAATATATAACCGAAACAGCGCGCTGTCTTGACACAGCGCGCTGTTTTAACACAGTGCGCTATCTGTCCAACGACATTTAGCGTGATTCGAGAATATTCAAAGCGCTTTTATCGCGTCATTCGCGTACGCCCAGTTCGTTATAATTGTAGCGTGTAAAGTAGCGCACTATTTTATTATAGCAAATAGTCTGTAGCGCGCTATTGCCATATAGCGTTTTTGAACACCACTAGTGGGAAGTAGCGAGGGAATGAGGCAGGGAAGTAGAGTGGGTAATAAAGCTTTTTGCGTGAACCGAACCGAAACTATGTATTGGTATCCGATAAAGTGTTTCAAAACTATGTATTTTCAAAAACTATTTATTGGACGATATGCGTATAAAGTGTTTATGAAATGATAAACGTTTTCGTGTCGGTTCATGTATTTGCTTCGAAACATGCTATCAACACAAAACTATGTATTTACGGTAACTATTTATTGGACGAGATGCGTATAAAGTGTTTATGAAATGATAAACGTTTTCGTGTCGGTTTAGGTATTTGCTTCGAAACTTGTAATCAATAGTAAACAAATTCAAGTTCGCTGTCAACTGAAAATTTTATACTTTGGTTTTTTGTTCTTTGTCTGTCATCATCATCATTTTCATCATTTCGGCCGAGTGAAGTCCACTGCTGGACACAGGCCTCCCCCAAAGATCACCACAACCACAGATATGGATTTGTTCTCGCTCATTGGGGGGTTTTGCCATAATCACCACGCTTGGCAGGCGGGTTGGTGATCGCAGTTGAGTTAATGTACTCGAAGGACGCTGCTGCCCATTCTCTGGCTAATCCCTTAGTCGACTTTTACGACACCCATGGGAGGAGATGGGGTGGTGGCATTCTGAGCCGGCACCACACGGCAAATGATTATTATGACTGGTAAAATACAATAATTTGACACAATAAATTCTAGTCTTATGCAAAGTTCTAATATGTAATTTATACTCGTACCAATATAGGATGGATATACCTAAATAACGTGTCAAAGATTTGATAGCAGCATAATAGCAGCATAAAAATCATCTATACAAATAAATAAAATTCTATACATACAAATAAATAAAATTGAAGTGTCTGTTTGTAATGTCAAAATAACAGTTTTTTACAAAATGCATATGAAAGTATGTACGTTACATATAACAAAAACTCGAGTTTCATGTCCATGCTAATAACTGTTGAGGAGTGTCCTCATGAGGAGACAATCCTGGCTGCAACATCAAGTTATTTGAACCATTTTAGTGTATTGTCGTTACTGAAGAAGCAGGCAACATTTCAAAGTCCTAAGTTTTAGAGAAAAAGGTCCAAATTTGACTTGGAAGATTTGACCTAAACAAACTAACATACATTGTAACTAACATAAAAGCTTGTAATGTTTTAAAAATATTTTTTACTATTAATTTATTATTATGTACTTGTATATTGGAATCTTCTAATTTATGCCCAAATTCGCCCCTTATGGCGATTAATGATATTGTTTCGTTTATATTATTTAACATAATTTGCTATGCTATAAATGCAAAGCACGCATGTTGACCTCCACTGCCGAGAGGCGAACTCCAAATGCGGCGCGTGGCGAGTAGTATCGCTAGAGCAGTGTGTGGCTACCTAGGGCAACATCGCGGTAGCACGATGAGCAGAGCGAGGAGCAGTGCGAGGAGCATCGTGTAGCTGCGGCACAACACGCAGAGGCCCATTAGTATGATATTTATTACTTCGTAGAGCACCGTGGTTTTGTTACCGTTGCGGTCCACAACAGAGAAATAGTTCCACATTTGTTCTCTTCGAGACATCTTGATTTAATATAACTCTTATTTACGTAAATAACAACCTAAACATGTTAAATTTTATGAACACTAAACTAAAATACTTATGTTTAAAGTTTCACAATACAAGCTTATAAAGTTCATAACTAAATAATATCAAAACCTCAAAACTATCACGCAATCGCTCGCTGTCTCCCGTAAAATATAACTTAAGACGACAAGCGAGTCGTCCGCACTGATTTTTTTCAAATATAATCGTAAATCAAATTCAAAACGACTGTCGAATAAAAATAATTATGTTAGGTCCTCCTATTATTTATTAGTTTCGACTAAATGTTGATAAGAATCTAGCTCTATAAGAGCTAGATTCGATAGAAGTAGTAGTTAAACCGGCTCAGATCTGAGTTACACATGCCTAATCAAAAGCATAATAAAATTTTAGTACAACACATTGCACATACCTATGTCATGCTTTTTAAGCTTAAGTAATCGCCTTTACATTTACATTTTGTAACTTTGATAGTCCACATCCATTTTGTTTGGTCACATAAAAAAGGTTTTCCCGGGGTGAAGGAAGTACATGAGGTATTTCCACCGGATCAAAAAAAAAAAAAGGATACCGCACAGCACTTGAGGAGTGCCCTGCGTTTGCATTGGCTGCCGAGAGGCGAATCTTGGTCGATCTGTTCGAGTAAAAGCTATCTCTAATGCTAGTGGTATCGGCTATGCTGGCAGAGTATGGAAGCATTGCAGTCTCCTTCTTTGAGAGCATCGTGTTGTAGAAGGAGACCGCAGAACAGCATCGGGAGAGGGCGGATCCCACTTGGAGAAGGGCAGGGTGGTTGTTGTCTAACACACCTGAGCCCCCTGTCAGCGTTATATGGCTGGGGCCTTGGAGGTCGTGAGTGCGCAAATTGGGGAATCTACCTGCTTATACCGAGCAGCCCCCAGGAAAACAGCGGCGTGTACGTGGTCACATGGCGCCGTACGCGCAGTACAGTGCACGGCGAAGCTTTGGAAAGAACCTTTACAACCCACCCGGGATGTGCCTGGGGGGTTACCTTTTTATACTCACCTCCCCTGCGCTAGATTGGTTGACCGCTTTATAGTCATCTTCTCCCTAATGTGCCTAAGGGCGTGGCACCAATGGGTGGTTCCAGTTTGATTGTTTGCGAGTTCCTGGGGCCTGCTTTCACTGTTGAAGATGATGGCTTCGGTGATTTTAGACGGTAGGAGTCTCGCGTACTTTCCCTGGGGCAGATGAAGTACATGATGTATTTTTAACAGGCGAAAAAAAGTTAAGGCCAATACAAATATATATTTTATAATTAAATGCAATTTTTATTATTTTATTTGATGACTGGGTTATTTATTGCCCGCGACCTGTCTCTAAACTACTCTGAAAATCTTGAGACGAGACCCAAGGGCCCCCCTTATTTAAGTCCTAGATCCACCCGTGGTTCGACATAGTTCGATTATACGCAGGTATAGAGGTATGAATGACTTTAAGATGGCCCTAGCTTAAGGGGCATAACCAACTCTATGTGAGCATTTGGGATGTCACTATCGTAAGACCGTAAGCCGAAAAACAGCAGGCTTCCATCAACATTAACCACTCAGTTTGATGTTCAAAGTTAGGCCAGAAAGCTCAAATTGTTTTTATAAATATTATATATGCTATTTTATATATACTAAATATAGCTGTACAGTTACTATACAGTCACTTTTATATTGTATTATGATTTTAATATGAAACAGAAATTAATTTACTACAACAGAATAGTGTTGTATCATTATTGTAGCAGATAAAGTTAGTACAAATCGATTACAGCTATGTTGGGTTTACTGGAGGCGTAAAGGTAATCTTCACTAGATGAATATCGATCTGAGTAGTTAGATCATCCCTAGTGGATGTTTTGTTTGAAGTTCAGTTTGACGATTTTGAGATGATTCATTCGGATTGGAGTGCTTGAACTAAATAATAATTTATTTTTTATCGTTGCATTTATTTCATACTATGGATCAATCAAGAAGAAGTAACACAGACGAACAACGGTGTATAATTGGTCTTCAAGATTTGAAAATAAGCAACAAAGTTGAAGATGTTACTGAGCAAGCGCACGGCGCTGTAACATCGAACACAAGTTCTATCGCCAAAACCCGACCTGTGGGCGCAATAGAGAGTTTTGCACTGGACAACAGCCAAAACAATCGTCAGGATTACAGTTTTTATGAGCGATCAAATGTCATCGCCGCTTCAAAGTTTGCTACGCCGAAACGAGTTGAAACTATTGCGTCGATCAATAAACGCGATATAAACACTGCAGCGCTGTCCTCGAGTCCTACACGTTCCATCGATTCTATATCACAAAGGTCACTTAGTTATCAAACTGATGATATATATGAAATCCCAGCCATTCCAAATTCTCATTATCCACCACCAGTGTATGAAAATATAGATTATTACGGTGAGCAGAGGTCGCCGCAGCCGCCTTACTATCATCAGCTGTACCAGCAAGCGCCGCCGCTGCCTGTCTCTGACGGTTACTACGATACGCGCTATAGTAAAGCTCAACCTCAAGTGCCAGTTAATTCCAAGACAAAACTTAATCCATTAGTGTATGAAAACATGTTGTGTTCTGATAATGATAAGAAAAGTGAATTTAAGTCCCAACAAAATCATGATCAACGTTTTATACAACAGGGGTCAGTTCCTGGCCCACAAGTGCCAAACATGGGTGCAACCAGAAGTATGGCGCAAATGTTAACTAGTGAGAAAGTTAAACTAGACAAAGCTCCACCTCCACCACCATACAATACATCTCAGGACAATACATGCAGTGATTATACAGTGATGAAGTCTGCCCCTCCTAAATACACAGATGTAAGTGCTCTCCTCAAGAATGATAATACTATTAGTTTTGATGATAAAATTATTACTATACCATCTACAGCAATATATGCATCTATAGCTCCAAGTGCCCAAAGACCTAAAGCTAATATTGCTACTGAAGTACAAACAGCTACAGCAAGTCCTAAATTCTTTCATCCCAAACCAAATATTGGGAACAATATTGGAAAAGAGAAACCACCTGTAATTATTAATGGAGGATTTAATTCAAAGCCAACTGTTGGTAGTCGAATGCAAATAGTAGAAGATACTAATGGTTCGGACTATGTGTGCATGACAGGCGGTTCACCTGCAGCAGCAGTGGCTGCAGCTAACAGAGACAATGTGTCAATTGCCTCTGAATCTATTGCTTCTACGAATTTAGTGTCAGGACTCACATCTTTGTGTTCTCCTGCCCAGTCCCCAGCACCTAGTCCTACTCCAAGCTCTGTGTCTCAAGTGTCAGGCGGCTCTCGAGGCTCCGGTGGTCGCAGCAAGAGCCTGTTGCCATATAGCATCACACCTCCTCGTCCACCTGGGCCCAGTGAGGCTCAACGTAAAATAGAAGAACTTACTAGACAACTTGAGGAAGAAATGGAAAGGCAAGATGAGGAGGGTGAATATTTTGGTAAGATTTTTTCATCATAATCACCATATTAGCCAAAGCATCCTCATGCTACACGAAGATGTCCCCCAAAGATTTCTACAATTGGATAGTAGTTTTGGGGGAACTTGCCAGTAGTCACCATGCTTGGCAGTATTATGGCTACTATGTCCACTGAGGAGATGCTGCTCCCACGAATCAAATTAAATCAAATAATTTATCCCTCCATCTGGATTAGAGTCCCTTATAGCCAAAATTAAAAGTCAATCTTTTCCAAAATCTTTGGAGTTGAGAATGAGATTGAAGTGTGATCGTAATACAAAAAACAGAGTTCAAAATCTTATATCTAAAGATTTTGGATTAGATTGATTATTATTTCGGCCATCACTCACCTTGTATGACAACCATGGGAGAAGATGGAGTGGTGCTATATTCTTATTAAAACACTACATGGGAATAAAAACCTTGGATTTTTACTATTATTATCTTGATCAACTGATAAACTGTAGCCATGGTTCCTAACTAAGAAAAGTTCACAATGTGGATCCTATAAAAGGAATAAAAATATATTGCATCCATCAATCAATACAACCCTAACCGCCATGACCTATCATTGTAGACCACTGGGAGGCCTTTATTCAGCAGTGGATGTTTATGGGGGGATCAGATGATCTATATCTAAGTTAGGAAAATATTAGAACTCTTGGTTTTGCTGAAAATAAGAAAACAGTATTTTTTTTAAATTAAACTATTGATGCAAACTTTATGGATTGATCTTATAATACATTTTGAGGGACCCTATGCGACATAATGCGATAATATCTATTACCTTCTAATTCGACAGTCAGTAAAAGATAAACAACCAAATTTTAAATTGCTTAGCTATTAAGTTCATATGTCATCTGATGACACCAGTTTCGTCATCTGGCTGTGCAACATCTTGTTTTGATGTTGACTATATACCCTATATATATCCCATGGCAGAGTCAAGACCCAACCAATTCACGACTGTTTGGCAGAGCGTCAACCCCTTCACTACTTGTACTAATATCATACTTATACTTGTCACCTAGGCATCTGTCACACATGTGGTGCCGGTGTAACAGGTGCAGGCCAGGCTTGCCAGGCGATGGGAAACCTTTACCACACTAACTGCTTCATCTGCTGCTCATGTGGTCGTGCATTACGAGGCAAGGCTTTCTACAACGTACATGGCAAAGTGTATTGTGAGGAAGACTACTTGGTTTGTAGTGATTGTGATACACCTGTATTTATTAAAAATGGTTATAAAATATTTGATATAATTTTAAACAACTTGATATTACAGTATTCTGGATTTCAACAAACTGCCGAGAAATGCGCAATATGTGGGCATTTGATAATGGAAATGGTAATGCTTGGATTAATTTTCATTCATACCCATCTTTATGTATCTGATTTATTTAAGTAAAATGTACTATTATCAATATGATTGTTTCACAGATTTTGCAAGCAATGGGCAAATCATATCACCCAGGTTGTTTCCGTTGCTGTGTGTGTAATGAATGCCTTGATGGAGTGCCCTTCACTGTGGATGTTGACAACAAGATATACTGCGTCAACGACTATCACCGCATGTTCGCTCCCAAATGCGCTAGCTGCGGAAAAGGTAATTAACACATAAATTTACTTGTTCTTATTTTCCAAAATCCAGGTGGACAGTTAAATATAATACTAATTAATAATACAAAAGAGATCACTCAGAAGTGGTGTGCCTCATGAACATTTCAAGAATGTGGTGCTACTTTTATTATGCGAACTGCATTGCTTTTACTTTTTATCTCATAATATCTGTTTGTATTTATACAGATAAGATATTGTAGAAGTATTGGACACTAAATTGTAGTATTTGATGAACAATTAATTTTGTTCTTTGATTACAGGTATTACACCCGTTGAGGGAACAGATGAGACAGTAAGAGTTGTGTCCATGGACCGGGATTTCCATGTTGACTGCTACATGTGTTGTGTATGCGGAATGCAACTGACTGACGAACCTGACAAACGCTGCTACCCTCTAGCTGGTAAGTTTCGTAGCTAAAAGCCAGTAACTGATTGTTGATGTTTATTTAAAATAAACCATTTTAATATTGGTGTCTATTCTTTCTCTCTTCTCATCGTGTGGTTAGTGGCCAACCATGTAACAGAGCTGTTGAAGCCGCCTAAACGCTGGAGGCTTGGCTTAATGAGTGCGGTCTAATGACAACTTTCTTCAATTCAAATTCAATTCGTATCCGCCTCCACAATTGCGGAGCTACTGCATAGGTTTGGTTATGCAGTTATTATGCAGATCCGCATCCTCAGTAATCAATGCGGATGTAAATGGAGCGCAGCGCAGCGCCGAGAGCACGTGCTGATTGACCAATACGAGCGAAGATTTCGCTGACAAGACTCCACGCGCTTGTCATCTGCTTCTCGTTGCCCTTATTTCATCTGTAAAACCAATAACTCTAATGCTTGGAAAAAACTTGATGACTATTTATGAAGATCACACGATTTTGGTCCAATTCGACTGGCTGTCACTACTCTGAAAATTGAACTTTCAACAAAAGTTTTCTACTGTGTTGGAAGAGAACAATTTATATGTCATCACCCATTTAGGGCCTCGCTATAAGAACAAGTTTTTTTACAATAGTGACCGAAGAAAAGATTAATAATGATATTTTGAGGATAAGAAACACCGAGGATGACGTTTCAAGTTCTTTTATTTCTGAGGGGGCTAAAAGAATAAGAATGAGAAATTCCTCGTATAGTGATATGGAACAACGAGACAGGGTTCTCTCCATAGCGGACGTCTCTTGCTTAAAAAACGATCTTGCCATGATGCTGGATTCGTCAAGTAAACGAAGGAGAGCCAAGAAACACCAGAAAATGGTAGCGCTAACGCTGTAGAAGTAGTTGCTGTCTTACAGGAATAAAAACAGGATCAATATAAATCAAAATCCACTTGAATGTTGTCCACGTTCATTGTGAAAATTTACAGTATTGTCAACTATAGTACGCAGATTTTTATCGCCACCACACCAGCCTCGGTTCCTAGTGAACAGTTGTTCAGTAGCGCGGGTTTAATTTATTAACCCCTGCGAAACAGACAGGAACCATTAAAGGCAGCGATGTTACTTTTTGTTATATAAATATAAAGCACCAGTTGATGGCACGGTTGGTGCAGTGGCTGATACAGTCGACGCTTTGCTGCGCTCTGGGTCGTGTCGTGTCGTCGTGTACAAATATTTGTATGATCTGCAGGTAGTTGTTCCGGGTCTGGGTGTATTGTATGTGGAATTCATGTCTGAAAACGCACCCATGACACAGGAGAAATTGTAGTGTAAGGCAATCATTAATAAAAAAATAAAAATAAAGTTTTTTACTTTAATGACTAAATATGTCTTAAGATTTTATTTTTATTAATCCGAAACACGGGAGTCGCTCAGTTCAAATACCACTTTGCATCCATAGACTGACTGCGCCACGCGTTGCTTACCCTCGCCGATCGTTTGCTGATGACTGAGAGTAACTAGCTATGAGCGCTTCAAATTAATATCTATTGAAGCTATTCAAAGTATGCTTAGCGGTCTTTAAATATACAATAGAATTCATAAACAAAACAAATCTGTTAAAAAAAGATATTTGGGAATTCGTTAAAGACTGGTTAAAATACGCTTGACAGGGGCCGCTGTTTGCGCCACCAAGGGCCGTCCACTGCTAAAGAAAGGCCTCCCCCATAGATTTCGACATTTGTGTTATCATTATGGAGGAATTTGCCAGTACGTTTGCCATGCTTGCCAGGCCGGTTGGTGACTGCAGAATGGGTGCTGTTCCACAGAAGAGCCCATCCCTCTGGTTTATGATATTCCTTTAATCGCCTTTTACGACATCCACGGGAAGAGACAGAGTGGTGCGATATTCTTCGGATTCCACTCGGATAAATTGACTTTAAGCGGTTAATAAAAATAAAAGATCAGATATGCTCAAACTTCCATTTTCAGTTATATATATTTTATAAGTTACTAGTTTATTCTCACTGAAAACGGTTATATAAAAATATATAATATACTATGAGAAGTTCTAAGATAATTTCAATATTTCAGGTAAGCTAATGTGCCGCGCGTGTCACTTGGCCACGATTGGAGCGGCGTCGGGGCCTGGCCACTCGCCTGCACCTCACCTCTCTCCCGCTTCTTATCAGTACATGGGTTGAACACTACTTCGGCGGCGTCTATTATTAAAACAACAGAAAGATGTACATAACATCAAAAAGTAGTTAACAGGCTAATATTTCTATTATAAATGTATGTGCTCAAAAACGATTCAGTATAGCTAATAATGCATCTAATAACATTATATGTAATTAGCTTTAATATCTGTAACATAAGTGATGATAAACTAAAATGAATACATAAATAGCTGTGTTGTTATTATTCTTAAATTCCATAAGTAATTTAATGTCATGTGTACGTCATGACATCAAAATCTATCAATTTGATAGACTTACAAGCAGTGGAGTCACATACGAGCAGTACCCCTAGTATGAGTTGCTTTTCACAGCGCTGAACGTGTAGTGTACTATTACGTTGCGATTGTGAACGCGAGTAACTCGTACTAGGGGTACTGGTATGTTCATGATATGCTTAGACAATATTTACATGTTAGTAGGTTAAGAACAAACAAAAATTAATAATTAGATTATAAATAATGATTTAGTTAGAAAATCAATATGAAATGTGATTTGTTGCCAACAACAGAATTGCCTATATTTTGTGATATCCAATAACTTTATCTATGTTACTGTTTCAGTATGAGGACACTATCAAAGGAATTGGTTTATGTAAAGTGATAACCGCGTCTTATCATCATATGATATAAACGATTTTTTTATATGTGAAAATTGTTTACAATGTAATTGAAAGCTGCACTTCATTTATAGGGTAGAGGCGAGAAATAATAGATATTAAAACCCCAAGTATTATGGCTGCTAGTTAATTTGCCATTGATGTGATTGCATTTATTAATTTTACACTAGACAGGACAGCACTCTCCGTTGGTGTGTGTATACTTTAATTATGTATGACATGGTTGCTGCAATAAACAAGTATATATTTATTGTTCTTGGTCACAATTTAGGAAATATTTTAGGATAAAAGGCGCAATAAAACATTCCAGTAATGTGCTGTCTTGTTTTGTACTTAATGTAATTAGTTGTAAGTTGTTTTTATGTGTACATTTTGATGAGAAATTATGTGATTATTATGTAATTAGCTATTTTATATGAAGTGAACATGATTTTGTTAAATAGTACTTTTTATATTTAAATAATAAATATTTCCAAATTTATAATTGCTTATAATTTCAATTGCATTCTAGGGCCTATTCCATGCTAGATGGGCAAATAAGTTTTCAATTGATACTTATAGTATGGTTCACATGTTTGTATGCATGTGTTAGTGACAATGGTCTTAATGGTGCATTAACATTTGTTCACTTTGGATGGACACCATCTTCGTCTACCAGTTGCAATCTCAAGCTGGTGGCAATCGAGAAAAGAACATGGTTTCCAGTGAATCCAACTGAAAAGTTGTATGCTTCCCAATCACTATGAGTGGTGGACACTGAGAAGATTGTATTCCCAGAAGTCCTGACTATTGAGGAAGAACTGATTAGTTGAAGCAAGTTTTATCTTTACATTATTTAGCGAAATATTGCTTTATATGCATGATCAAACATTGTTTCATTCCTCCAATACATCTATGCTGTTTAGTAGTGTAGTTTGTTTCATAACAAAATGATTTCTCCTTAGTCATACATTACAGTACAGTACATTACATACGGTACAGTTTACATACATTTTGCCACTTTGCCAACTGTGTTATTTTTGCTATGATTGCCACCAGTGTCAGATGTGCTGGTGGTAAACATTGAATGTACATATTCATCCAATGTGAATTAATGAAAACCCACCATTCTCTATTTGTATAAAATATTCCGAAGTTAAATCCATAGAATGCCATGTAGTTGTAACCTTTTAAAGTTTTCACATTTTCTTCACCTTATTTTTCATATTCCGCATTTCTGTTTTGTAACGTTTCATTTCCTCCATGACATGGGTGCGTTTCTCCGTCATCTGGACTTTATAGTGGTGTTTGCTTTCTTTGAAGCGATCTTGAAGATTATCTCTCTTTTCTTGGAATATTTCCTTAATTCGTTCTCTTGAAGGCACTGGTTTAATCCAGCCGATTGCTGTCAGTTTTCTAATAGCAATGGTAGTCCCTCCTAAAATTGAGATTTAATTGATACAATTAAAGTACAGTCAATATTTTAAATTAATTATATATTGTACAAGGTATTAGTTATCTTGAAACTGGAAAACATAAGCTTGTTTAATTAACAAAAAACCATCAAAAGTAATTTTACTTTTGATCTATTATAATATTGCATTGAGTACTAAATTAACTGGTGGTATGTGATAATTTGGCAAACATCATGTATGGTTACATAAACTAACTATATACCTATGTATGATACCAATAGTATGTGATAAAATATGCATGGGTATTACCTACTGTAACAGTATATCGTAGAGGTGTCACTAACTTATACAGAGCTAGTGTGAGAGCAAAATATCCTGCAGTTGATTCTCTTAAAGGAGCTATTAATGATTCACTGACACCTAACGACTGCAATAAACTTAAGACATCGAAGCCACTGTAACAATGCAAAGGTGCATTAAAAGGTAACATGATTATAAAATTTGCTATATAATATATTATTACATATCATGATTATGCTTATACTAACCTTCTGATAGTGTAGTAAAAACCTCCAAACCAAATAATAGATGTACACACATGTACGGGCAGCAACACATACCAATAATCCCTATACATTTGTTTGAATTTTTGTATGAGGCCCTGCTTCGATTTGGGTTTATTGTCTTCATCATTTGGTATATCTGGAGGAGAGCCACTTTGGGTAGAGTATCTTCTAAAGCTTTCCGACAGAAAAGTTATGTCTTTTGTGTCAATCAATGCTCCATGAGCATATGTATTCTGATGATAAAAGCCACTTGCCAGAATTCGTGTTGGATATATTTTCCTGACACTCCATTTTACTGGATTTATTGTATTTTGTAGGTAATAACAATTTTTAAACACCGTCCTATATGTGAGAGCCATTTTTATATTTGTTAATAATCACAAAAATCATGAACTACACATTTTCTAATACTACTGAAACTGTATGCGAGGGGAATTGGATCAAATTGGATATGAATAATGTTGACAGGTTATAATGATATCAACAACGTGACATTGACACTGACATGTCGAGAATAAAGCTGAAAACATATTAACGGACGCGTCCGTAAGCCGCGGCTTGTATATATCTGAATAATGCATCAAACACAATAATACTGTGCAAACTATCGGTCGTAAGCAGTAGAGTTCAAAAACGCTGTATGTGGCCATATCGCGCTACAGACTATTTGCTATAGTAAAATAGCGTGCTAAAGTTATAACGAACTAGGCGTACGCGAATGACGCGATAAAAGCGCGGTGAATATCCTCGAATCATGCTAATTTGGCGTTCGCCCCCGGCAGTGGAGGTCAACATGCGTGATTTGCCTTTATAGCATAGCAAATTATATTAAATAATTTAAACGAAACCATATCATTAATCGCCCTAAGGGGGTTAATTAGGAGATTCCCACATACAAGTACATAATAATAAATTAATAGTAAGAATATTTTTGAAAACATTACAAGTTTTTAATTTAGTTACAATGTATGTTAGTTTGTTTAGGTCAAAACTTCCAAGCCAAATTTGAACCTTTTCCTCTAACACTTAGGACTTTGAAATGTTGCATGCTTCTTCAGTTACCACAGTACACTAAAATGATTCAAATAACTTGATGCTGCAGCCAGGATTGTCTCCTCATGAGAACACTCCTCAACGGTTAGTAGCACGGATATAAAATTTTGCATATACGTTTAAATTTGATAGCTAAACATACTCTCGTCTATAAACTGATGCTGCAGCGAGGAGTGTCTCCTTCATGGAGACACTCCTCAACGGTTAGTAGCATGGACATGAAACTTTGCAAGTTTGTTCGGTTCTGATGAAAATACTTGTCAAGCGGTAGGTATATAAAGACAATAAAATTTAACAAGTGTTTCTTTGCGTTAGAAGGACACTAGGATTTCTGCAGTGTCGTGGGTGCATTTAAAGATACGAATTGAGTTGTACTGTTGAGGAGTGCCCTCACGAAGAGACAATCCTGGCTGTAGTATCAGTTTATGGCGGAGAGCATGTTAAATTATCTCAATTAAACGTATATGCAAAAGTTGATGTCCATGCCACTAACCATTGAGGAGTGCCCTCATGAGGAGACAATCCTGGCTGCAGCATCAGTTTATGACGGAGAGCATGTTTAGTTATCTAAATTAAACGTATATGCAAAAGTTGATGTCTATGCCACTAACCATTGAGGAGTGCCCTCATGAGGAGACAATCCTGGCTGCAGCATCAGTTTATGGCGGAGAGCATGTTTCATCATTTCGGCCGAATGAAGTCCACTGCTGGACACAGGCCTCCCCCAAAGTTCACCACAACCACCGATATGGATGTGTCGTGGGCTCATTGGGGGGATTTGCCATAATCGCCACGCTCGGCAGGCGGGTTGGCGATCGCAGTCGAGTTGTTAATGCACTCGAAGGACGCTGCTGCCCATCCTCCGGCTAATCCCTTAGTCGACTTTTACGACACCCATGGGAGGAGATGGGGTGGTGGCATTCTGAGCCGGCACCACACGGCATGTTTAGTTATCTAAATTAAACGTATATGCAAAAGTTGATGTCCATGCCACTAACCATTGAGGAGTGCCCTCGTGAGGAGGCAATCCTGGTTGCAGCATCAGTTCATGATAGAGATCATGTTTAACTATCAAAATTAAAGGTATATGCAAAGTATCGTGTCCGTACTGCTAACCGTTGAGGAGTGCCCTCATGAGGAGACAATCCTGGCTGCAGCATCAGTTTATGGCGGAGAGCATGTTTAGTTATCTAAATTAAACGTATATGCAAAAGTTGATGTCCATGCCACTAACCATTGAGGAGTGCCCTCATGAGGAGACAATCCTGGCTGCAGCATCAGTTTATGGCGGAGAGCATGCTAACTTATCTTAATTAAACGTATATGCAAAAGTTGATGTCCATGCCACTAACCATTGAGGAGTGCCCTCATGAGGAGACAATGCTGGCTGCAGCATCAATTCATGGTAAAGATAATGTTTAGCCAACAAAATGAAACGTATAATTATGCAGTTTCGTGTCCGTAAGCTTGTAAAATAAATAAATATAATAATCACCAAGCTTGGCAGGCGGGTTGGCGATTGCAGTTGAGTTGTAAATGTACGTGTTGTACTGTACACTCACTTAGATTACTTACAATAAAACGTAGCAAATTATATAAATAATTAAGTATATCTATATTATAGTAATTTGTTTACAATCATGAGTCGTACGTAGATTAATTAACCTCTGATTTAATTGATGCTTAATTTTTGGGTCCCAAATTGCTGGCTCAGCAGCTAATACTCAATAAATTTTAATACTTTTTCATAAAAGCGTTCATCGATCGGCGTATGACTGCTATCCTACGAAAACATATGTCATCCCAGTACGAGCGCTCGATGCAGACTGAGCCATAGATTATACAGATATACTAGTAACTGAGCTCTCGCGCGAGTATGTAGCCGGTAACTCGTGTTCATACTGCCGGCCCTTTGACTCGCGCACAGAAAACCGACAAAATAGGGAGCGGTGGGCATGGCGAGGAGCATGTCGAGCGGCATGACGAGTAACGTAGCTACACTACTTCCCTGCCTCATTCCGTCGCTACTTCCCACACCATTCGTCGAGTGTGTAGCTGGGGTATTATGTGGAGACGGAGACAAATGTTGCGTACCTACCGTAACGGACGCGTTCGTTTCCAAATGATCAAACATGGATAATGTTCATATAAATAAACGATTGCTCTGCTTAGTATAGTAAGTAGTGTAGCCTGAAGTCGTAATTTTATTGATCTAATTGCTAAACGACTTTTATTTATTTACTAGCTGGGACCCGCGGTTTCACCCACATTTAATTTAAAAGAAATTTAGAGTACTTCGATATACACACTTGACATAGAATATATATATTGGATTTCAAGGTTTCTTTTTTTGCGCGGAATTCTAATATTTTTTCTAAAATAAAAGTAGCTTAAGTTATTCCTTAGAACATCAGTTATTTGCCGTATTACCGTATATACTTTCAGCTGTTATTTTGACAATACAAACTGCCACTTCAATTTTATTTATTTGTATAGATATTGGCAATTTTTATATCTGTTACTATTTTTGAATCCCGAGGTAACATACATAGCTTACTACTCTGTCAAGAAAGTAACGGGAAAAGATCAATAATACACAAAATGTTTGTTATTCATCCAAATTTATTTTATCACCTTCAAAGTATGCTCCTTCAGAAACGGGACGCTACACTTACGCCAACGAATAATCCAATCATCAAAACATTTTTTAAACGCTGTTTCCGGAATTGAGTTCAGTTCTCGCCGGGAATTCTCCTTTATGTCTTCTACCGATTCAAAACGGGTGCCACGAAGTGGTAATTTGAGTTTAGGAAAAAGAAAGAAGTCGGCTGGAGTCATATCTGGTGAATATGGTGGTTGCTCGATGGTATTTGTTGAGTCTTTGGTCAAAAATTCGTTCACAATGATGGCCGTGTGTGAAGGTGCATTATCCTGGTGCAAAATTCAAAAATTTCCAGAAATTTTAAGAAAATTCACAGACAGCACTCTAAGCTATTGCGCTACTGCAGAAACAAACTTCACAGTCTGCGCAGAGTGGCTATACGGATCGCACGGGGATACGGGACAGTGTCCTACGAGGTGGCAACTCTCCTGGTACGCTTTCCGCCTTTCGACATCCAGGCGGAAACGGATGCGTGGGTCTATGACAGACACGCAACCTCCGCCAAAGCGGGGAAGGTGTGCTTTCAGGGGCGTTCGATAGACTAAGGCGGCTGGCTTGACGGCGCGCACTCGAAATGTGGTGACATCACCTACGGTTGCAGTTCGCGACCAAGCGCGTCATCGAGGCCATCCTGCCGCTCTTCGGAGCCTGGCTCAGAAGGAGCGAGCGCGTCACCTACCGTCTGTCGCAGGTATTCACCGGTCACGGTTGTTTCGGTGCGTACCTGCACAGAATAGGACGCGAGGTTACGGCACAGTGCCACCATTGTGGGAGCGATGAGGATACCGCACAGCACACGCTCGAGGAGTGCCCTGCGTGGGAGGCCGAGCGGCGGATCCTGGTCGATCGGATCGGGAAAGATCTCTCTCTGCCGGCAGTAGTGTCGGCTATGTTGGCAGAGCATGAAAATTGGAGTGCAGCGGTTTTCTTCTGCTAGAGCGTCATGCTCCAGAAGGAGACTGCAGAGCGGGCTCGGTAGAGGGCCGATCCCGCGTGGAGAAGGATGAGACGGCGCCGGGGCAACAACCGTCCCGGTTCCCAAGTCCAACACGCCTGAGCCCCCTACCGTCACTACATGGTGGGGGGCCTCGGGGGTCATGGGTGTGCAGATTGGAGAGTCTGCGTGCTCACACCGAGTGACCCCGGGGAAGACGGTGGTGCGCACGCGGGCACGTGCCGCCGTGTGCGCAGCACAGCGCAAAGTGAGGCTTGGGGGGATCCTTTACAATCCTCCCCGAGAAGTGCCTGGGGGTGACCTTTTTACAGTCGCCTTCCCTCTGCTAGAGGGGGGACCGCTTTACAGTCATCCCCTCCGTGATGTGTCTAAAGTCGTGGCACCAATGGGCGGATCTAGTGTGATCTTACGAGGACCTGCCCCCCTTCGGTGCCGAAAATGACCGCTCCAGTGGTTTTAGCCGGTAGAAGTCCGAGATTGGGATACCCCTTCGCCCTTCCCCGGGGTGAAATAAGTTCGATGTAGATAGTAATGGAACGTAACGACTGAGCGGAATCAAGGCTCCAAAGTGTTCGCAAGCGACAAGTCTATTGGGCAAAGTCGTATTATGAAGGTGAAGACTGAGGACGGCAGTGTGGCGTCGACTAAGCCAAGGTATTGAGAGAGATTGAGAATTTCTACCCGCAGCTATATACCTCGGTAAATGTATCTACCATTGGCTCTGACGAAGGCCCGCGAGCCAAACGAACCCGACACTATACCGAGGATATCCCGGATATCAGCCTGTACGAGATTGGGGTGGCCTTGAAACAGCTTTAAAATAACAAGGCACCGGGAGGTGACGGTGTTACGACAGAGCTTCTGAAAGCAAGTTGAACACCGGTGCTTAAAGTCCTTCAGAAGCTATTCAGTTCCGTCTTACTCGAGGGCATAACGCCGGAACCATGGAATAGAGGCGAGGTGGTGCTCTTCTTTAAAAAGGGTGACAACACCCTTTTGAAGAATTACAGAACCATCTCGCTCTGAGCCATGTTTATAAGCTGTTTTCATGGATCATCACCAATCGTCTCGAGTGTAGGTTAGATGACTTCCAGCATCCCGAACAAGCCAGTTTCCGAAAAGGTGTTAGTACAATAGGCCACATCCATACGCTGCGGCAGTTTATACAGAAGACCGAGGAGTATAATCTGCCACTATTCTTAGCGTTTGTGGACTATGAGAAAACCGTCAATTCGATCGAAACCTGGGCAATGCTGCAGTCGCAGCAGCGGTGCCACATTGACTATCGGTACATAGAAGTGCTGAAGTGCTTATTCTGACACGCCACCATGTCGGTCCGATTACATGAAGAGAGCACGGGGGCAATTCCATTGCGGAGAGGTGTGAGACAGGGGGACGTCATTTCCCCGAAACTGTTTACCGCTGCAATAGAGGATGCCTCCAAGCTACTAGATTGGAAAGGAGTCGGCATTAACATCAATGGCGAGTATATCACTTACCTTCGATTTACCGACGACATCGTAGTCATGGCAGAATCGCTGCAAGAGCTCAGCACCATGCTTGATGATCTCAACAGAGTTTCCGAACAGGTGGGCCATAAAATGAACATGGGCAAGACGGAACTCATATCGAATGTCATGCCTATCCCAATATCCGCTGGGAGCTCTGTTTTCGAAGTTGTTGACGAGTATGTCTACCTGGGACAAACTGTCCAGTTAGGTAGGTCCAACTTTGAGAAAGAGGTTAATCGTTGAGTCCGACTCAGCTGGGCAGCGTTCGGGAAACTTCCCAACGTCTTTTCGTCAACAATACCACAATGCCTCAAGACGAAAGTCTTTAACCAGTGTGTGTTACAGACACGTGTTCACTCACTGGTAAGCAACCGCTGCTGAGGGCGCCCTCTGCTGGAGGATACAAGCTATGTAGGAACAGCTGGATCGGTATGATTTAAATATTTTAGGGAGTATTTACGACTACAGGCTCGGCATGGGCCAGCGCGGGGGAACGGGGGGAAAAGATAATTAAATGGGATGATGTAACGGCGACAGGCCTCCGTGGCGTCGGTGAGGCTCGGTGGCGAGGGCGGTATAACGGTTTGTTAAGTGAACGAGACTGCGCGAGTTTTCATGTGATCTACAGTCGTTTTATCACCCGGGTCGATCAGTACGTGCCTCAGGCGGCGTACGCTACTGATACGGGAGGGTCGGTATTCAGCAGCCGATACAACGAGGGGATTCGAGTGGGTCAGGGTAGAGTCAAAGAAGCGTTTAGACACTTTTTTCATGAATTGCCTTATGGTCGGCAAGTTCATATCGACATGTTGTTGATCATTGCGCATGTACATTGCAATGTGATAGAGGCCACGACTTTAACTGGACCAGCCCAGGACTCTGTCTTTATGCCGCGTATTCCCAATCAACTCCCGTTTGAATTTAAGAGTGAGTATCAAAGTCAAAGTCAAGTCAAAGTCAAAGTCAAAGTTTTTTATTTCAAATAAACCAAATATTGGCACTTATGAAACGTCAGAATCTAAGTTGCACGGTTCCAAATAGTGGATCTCATGGAGAAGAGCCGGCAAGAAACTCCATGGATACTCTTTTAAAATAATGGAGATTACAATGCTGATTGATACAAAAATGATTGTACAACAAATACCGAGACAAATGTAGGTCAATGTCTAAAGATGGAACGTACCATAATAATATTTTTTGCCGTGGCAGTTAATGACTGACCAGTCCCAACAGACGGCACCCGTTCACGAGCATAACGCATGCATCAGCATCACTTAGCTCAACCATGTTGAAGGGAACCGAACGACCCGATACACAACGCCACCATCAGCAAGACATTTTAGTGAGCATGACAGACCAATACAGCCAGGCAAAAGACACAATCAACATTAAGTACTAAATATATATCATCAATGCCTACATAATGCTCACACATTTACGGTTTTGTAAGAATATTATAATTTGATGTCACAAGAACAATATTAACAATAACAAATAGTCAATCAATGTATATAAGTAAATTTACATTTTTTTTAAATGTTTTAAATGAGTCAAGTCAAATGTCAATTTATTAACTATAAGTAAATAACATAAATATTTGCAATTTTAAATGCGATATTAGAAATGTCAAGTTATTTTTACAATAATAATATAATTAATTCCAATTTGTAGACATTATGCCTTTGATTGCAAGTTAAAAGGTATCGCGATGACTATTAATAAGTTACAAGGTCAAACATTTAAGTTCTTTGGAGTTAACTTGGGACATGACTGTTTCTCCCATAGATATCCGAGTTTCTCCCATGATCAGTTTTATGTGGCGTGGTCACGTGTTAGCTCACTTCATTCACATCATCTGAATACTCTGGTGCCACCTAAAAATGTGGTAGTTTTACAAAGAAATATAAACATCATCATAACTTCACAATTTGGTAATACTTATGTAGAGTCCCTTCTAATAGTCTATGACTATGTAGTGGGGAAAAAAGTTTTACGCTGATGCCGTAATCAGTCTCATGTAATAGGGAGCATACTAATCTAATGGACACTTCCAAATTTCGGGATTTTACTAATACTTTTCTTACAGAAAACCGTCTTATGGGTTCCCCCCCGGGTTTCCCTGTGAATTGAACCCCGGATCTCACGTTGAGCAGTTGTGCCATATCATTGGATTTGAGGCCGCTGGGAGTCGTTGGATGAGAGCAGCATGTAACCGCTCGTGGTGGAAATTTAAGGGGGAGGCCTTTGTTCAGCTGTGGACGTCATATGGCTGATATTATGATGATGATAATTGGATTTGCTTATCTATTCTAAAATTATAAAGTGGTTGGTTTGTTCGTTTGTTTGTATCTATGGGTAAATCTCTTGAACTACTGAAACGATTCTATAATATATTTCACTAATAGAAAGCTACACTATATTTGAGTGATGTAGCCTATATTAATATTGATAAAAATAAATGCGCGGGTGAAACCGCAGGGTACAGCTATTATATTATATTAGTAGCCATAAAGATATAAAGACATATGACTACGCCCTGTGGATGTCAACAGGTTTTCCATAACTTTTGTTAATATGAACACGGTTTTAATACCAATTCCACGTCGGTTATCAGAATGTTTGGAAAATATGATGTGGAAATATTGTGAAATAAGTAATCTGAAAACCAGCTTGTTATGCGGTGTATTTTGCAATTACACGATACTCTTTCCGAAATGAACAAAATACATCGACGGCAATGCATAATTCCACGGTTCTATTTTGTATCTTAGTTATTGTTTTTAAAGTCACAGTTATTACCAACGCAGTGTTCATGGTTCGTACAGAAGGTTGTACTATTCCTGCCTATCCGGAAGTTAGTGAAAGTATAAAAAAAATTGTGGGTCCACCGCAATTAAGACAAAACTGTTCTTCTGTCAGGCAACTTGTGACTTCAAATTCATCACATATCTGGGTTGTTAAAGAAGCTTTCTTCTCCTTCAACGTATATAGAGAAGAGACTTTTTACTGCTGCTATAGGAATTTTTCGGCTCTTACCAACATAAGCAACATCATTTATGGCAAATGCAAAGAATTTTCAACAGTGGTAAAGGTGGAACATCAGTTTGTCCGAATTGAATGTTATTATTTAGACGACAAAGTTTATGATGATTTCCGTTTATTTACATCCCATAAAGCAATTGGGCCAACGTCCCACGATGAAGAATCATATAATATTCTCATACTTGGAATTGAAAGCATGTCGCGATTGAATTTCCATCGTACTATGCCTTTAACGGCAAATGTTTTAAAGGAAAGAGGTATGGTTGAGTTTCTTGGCTACAATAAATTAGGAGATAACTCCTTCCCTAACTTATTTCCATTATTAACGGGACACTCTTTTGAAAATTTTAAACAAACATGTATTCATGGAAAAAGTATAAACACTGACAAATGTGCTTTCATTTGGGACAAGTTTAAAGAGAATGGATATCACACAGCACTCGGTTCCGACAGTATCGCTGGTCTACTCGGTACCTATGAGTACAGCCTGCCTGCTTTACCAACAGATTTTTATTTACAGCCATTTATATTTGAAACAAGAAACATTTTTAATAACAAGAATTATAATTTTCATCAATGCATGGGTTCTCAATTTTATTACAAAATTCTTTTAAAATACATTTATGGTTTAACACAAAAATTAAAACTGAATAAATTGTTTGGTATGTTTTGGGAGGAATCTATAAGTCACGAAGATCTTAACAGCCCAAATATTATGGATGAATCTTATTATAACTTTTTAACCAATTTAGATAGAGACGATTATTTGAATAGAACCATACTAATATTATTAAGTGATCATGGCATGCGATGGGGTAAAATAGTACACACAGAACAAGGGCGGCTTGAAGAACGCTTACCGATACTCGGAATTCTTTTACCTGAAGAATTTAGACGTCGTTACAAACTAGCTTATAAAAATATTCAACTTAATTCAAATCGTCTTACAACACCATTCGATATTTATGAAACACTTTTAGACCTACTGCAACCAAATTCACTTGATGATAATTTACTGAGAGAAAGGTCTGGCCGGTCTGAATTAAATGTTTCTAATAACAGTAAGTCAAGTCTATTTCTCCCCGTATCTACAAAAAGGAATTGTACAACCATTGGTATTGAAGAACACTGGTGCGCGTGTCGCAAAGGAGAAAAGATTAAGATCGGAAACAAAATGAAACTGGTAGCAGCTCATAATCTACTAGTGCACATCAACAAGTTATTATATAATTATCCACAGTGTCTTAAGTTAACCCTAGGATACATTTTTGATGTTTACTTAATAGAAAATAATAAGCAATGGCGAATATACACGGCGAGGGTGAAAACGAGGCCGGGTGGTGGTATTTTCGATGGCACACTTGTGCGAGATAGATCAAGCTGGGTTGTCTCTGGAACAGTAAGCCGTCTAAATCTTTATCGCAATCAAAGTTATTGTGTTGACGACGTCTCAGTTAAAATGTATTGCTTTTGTGGTTAATTATGTTAGTCTAGTGAAATATTTGACCCTGTATAATATTTATTAATATTACTTAAGGTATATATATATATATACTTAAGCAGGTAATACTGCGTATTCGCCTCCAAAAGTAACTAAAACTATGTAAGAAAGAATCCTTATTTTGTCATAGGGATTCCTAAAAGGTATGCTGTTGATGCTTAAGACATCGTAGACTGAAATTACTGTATTAAATTAAATTTAGACAGTAACTAAGTTTACTTTCTTTTATTATTAGTTATGTTTGGCCTGGATTCTGAATACCTTTACTTTGGCCAAGACACAGCATGAAACTGTCATCGAATGGGAAATCTTAGATTATACCTATATAAAGTACCTATCATCATATCGGCCATTTATACGTCCACTGCTGAACAAAGGCCTCCCCCATAGATTCCACAACTGTGTCATCATTTTGGGGGGTATTTACCAATACTCACCACGCTTGGCAGGCGGGTTGGTGAGCGCAGTATGGCTACCGCTTCACAGGAGGAACGCTGCTGCCCATCCCTCTGGTTTAGATACCTATACAAAAAATATATTTGATAAATATATTTTATTTCTACATTTTGTTTAATGTTCGTGTAACAAACAATGTTGAAAATGTTGCCGTTAGGGCAGGTAAAATGATTTTTATTTCCATACACGTTGATGAGCCAAGATTCCTTTGCCTTCTCTGCACGGGATAATATTATGTAGGTACAAAAAGAAAAACTTGGCGTCACACGTCATGGGACACTTGACACAATGGGGATGTATCTACTTCTACTTAAATGAAGTCAGTGATATTATACCATAGATATGTTACGTCCATATTAAATGACGCGCAAAATACAATCTCGCTTGCACAACCATCTCGTGAGAAAGAAGATACAAAAACAACAAGAGTAAAAGAGATAGCTATCTAAGCGAACCGATTGCGAGGTGCTACGATTGGGGGAGTTTTGGGTCTTACTTCTTTTTAATATATAATATAATTGAATGAAGTACAAATGTTTTCAGGATTTGTATTTAAAAAAGTGCCATCTAGGGAGTGCCATGTAATTTGGATATTTTTACCATTATATGTCAATAAACATAGTGATATTACATTGGCTAGAAAAAGGTTTCCGTGATTTTAAGTAGTGGTTTCATTAAATTATTAAAATTTCATAGGTTCAATATTAAACTTTAAATTGATTCATCATCATATCGGCCATACAACGTTCACTACTGAACAAAGACCTCCCCCATAGACTTCCACAAATATGTTATCATATCTTTTGGAATTTGCCAGTACTACCCACGCTTGGCAGACGGGTTGGTGAGCTCGGAATGGCTACTGTTCCACAGAAAGGACGCTGTTGCCCATCCCTCTGGTTTTGATTCCCTTAGTCGCCTTTTACAACCTCCACGGGAGGAGATGGAGTGGTGCTATATTCTTAATCCGGACACCACACGGATATTCATTATAAAGGTTCAATTTAGTCAGTCATAAATTTGCCATACTGACTATACTACACACATATATACACTACAATAAAGCGGCAACTAAACGGTATAAAACACATTGACAGTTATTCAATACTCCTGCAAATAAAACCTTTGGAAAACAAACCGTATATTTGTTTTTTAAATATGTATATAATTATATATCATAGATTATACACTAATATTGGAAATAGATGTGCAACTCTATATTATAGATATAAAATACATGTAAGTTGTATTTACGTAAAAAATAGATGGCGCTGACACAAACTAGATAATTCGTTCTATTTGCCACTAGATGGCAGTATACGTAGTTGCAAATCTATATAGGTAGGTATAGGTGTACTCGTATAATGTAATAATATAATAATTGTTTATGAAAGGGAATTTTGAAATTAAAAAGCAAAATATTTAATTTATTTCTTTTTTTTATGACAGTGTATCTTACAATACCGTTCTGCTTGGAGTTTTATTTTATCCTCCCGCTCAAAGTTGGTAATTTTCCCCAATAAAATTCTGTTCACGCTTGTGCACCAACTGTGAATGATTATAGTGATAGCTAGATTTACAATAAAATGAACTATGATATTTTTATGAACCGAGCAAGTTAGGAACGAGAAATCACAAATTGATTCGATCGTTATTTTATTATTTTCTTTGATTTTTGTTCTTTCAGGGTATGAGAAAAGGGTTTTATTAGTAATTTTAAATATTTCTATTAATAAATTATGTAATTTATCAGAAGGGTAGTTTAGGGATATTTTAGTAATGTCTCTTTCATACGTATAACTTTCGTAACTGTCATAATTTTTGGTCAAATTTCTATGACATGTTTTACAGTTTTTATATAAAGCTTTACATTTTTTTATAATAAATCCCCCAACATTACGCTTCGACGCTTCATTAACAGGAGAGTTGTTTCCATGTTCCTTATCCCTTAGAATTTCCAGTAAAGGATCGATTTCAATTTGCGAGCTTTCTGCTATTTCTTGCTCTTGCTGTGCTATTTTTTTATTTGTAAGCAAATGTTTTAAAGACTGCAATGGCTTATTACTGTCATTTTCACAGTTTGCACTAACAGCGTGAGCAGAGCTAAAATTATTCACAAGCAATGTTTTAAATGCACTGATAAATTGGCAACATGATGGGGATACATTCCTAACTCCATTACTTCTTATACTAGAAAAAAACTTTTCCATGGGATCTTGGTTAAAGTTCCTAGTCAATAAATGTATTAGATCATATGTCACATTTAAATATTTGAACATTTCTTTAAATACCCTGATATTATTTATCCAGTTTTTAAGAGATGGAACCTGCACATATTTAATTTCCTCTGTCCCATCAATTTTCTTTACAGTCGTTTTAAAACGCATGGACCTCAGGATTGGTAATAGTTCATCCCATAATTTGTGATGGACTGATGTCCTTTTAAGGCATCCTTTGTAAACTTTTGATGATTCTCGGTAACTGTGACCATTGAAGGAGTCAAATAATTTGTCTATTATTAGCAGGAATTCGGCCGTCTCTTCACATTCTTTAGGGAGTAAATTATACCTTTATATTATATTATTTGTCGAAAATTTTGACGAATGTCTGTTTATGGGTCTGATGGTATGGTATTTATGTTCAAAATGTCTTCCACAAAGACGAACATTGCCATGAATATAGGAGTTGCCTTTGTTTATAGTATTTTCGCTTAAAACTGATTTCCACATATGAAATCTATCCTCGTGTGGATAAACCGGGGACGGAAATGAATGCAGTGGTCCTGCAAAAAGAGGAAATATATATTTATCGAAATATTTATATATTAGTATAATCGTAATTTATTTAAATATAAAATAAATAATTTAACTTTGTGTCTTCATCATCATCATAATGTCGGCCGAATAAAGTCCATTGCTAGACACAGGCCTCCCCAAATATCATCACAATGACCGATATGGATGCGTTGTGTGCTCAT
Organism: Diloba caeruleocephala; assembly: GCA_947459985.1. Classification (NCBI taxonomy): domain Eukaryota; kingdom Metazoa; phylum Arthropoda; class Insecta; order Lepidoptera; family Noctuidae; genus Diloba; species Diloba caeruleocephala. Next base: position 22,785,762 of record OX381606.1, on the reverse strand, counting down.
TGAGCGTTTTACCATAATCGCCACGCTCGGCAGGCGGGTTGGCGATTGCAGTTGAATTGTTAATGTACTCGAAGAACGCTGCTGCCTATCCTCCGGCTAATCCCATAGTCTCATTTAATGACATCCGCGGGTTGAGATGAGTTGGTGCTATTCATAGCCGGCACCACACGGCTATTCATAGACACCACTATGCATTTTTCGCGTCCTGGCGTTTCAAAAATTGACCTTGGTTTTGTGCAAATAATAGGTACCTTTTTCATTACAAAATTTCTCACCGTCGACTTTACATCCAAAATAGCACTTTTTCTGCATATTTCAAACAATATCCAAATCGAACACAGATGGAGGTCAAGTATACAAAAGTCGGGTCAATTAGTAAAGCAAGTATCACGAAGTCCAGGGGCGAAATCTGGGGTAAATCAGTAAAGCAAGTATCACGAAGTCCAGTTACAAAAACAGTGAAAGCCACTATATGCAAATATCAAATCAAATCGCTTGAGAAATCCGATAAATGTTTTAAACTGTAACGAATGAAACGAAAACAGAAAAGCTTTTGAATTGGCTGTCAACGTCGTCATCGTCATAATCTATGATTGCACATAACATTAAATTTTCTACCATGTACTTTTTTTAAATAAGTTTCATCTTTTATTCATATATAGGAACTGATGTTTTTATTAATATAAGAAAGGCATAAAACCTATTTGGCCTTGTTTAATGCTAACAGATTCTTTTTATATCAATGTTTTGTTTACATACTTTGCTCACTGGTAGATTTAGATCTACAATTATTTTTGTTTTAAGTAATATGGCAACACTTATTTCTGCTGATGCCAGCTTGCGCCATCTATTAAGAACTGTATGTCAACTATTTAATAAGTTTTGAAAAGTGAACTACAGATGTCGTTACCTTCCATACATTATATTTTTACTGTCACTTAAATGAAAGTTTCACCCCCCTGTATATATTATCTATGACAAGACAGCTATGACGGAGCTTCTTACGCATTGCATCGGTTAATTCGAATTTATCAAAGCTATAAATATATATATATACAGGTAGTACTGCAAAAAAAAATTGCTATAATATCAATTTAGTAGGAAAATATTTAGGGAACGGTTAAGTTTAGACGTTTTAACGCAGGGCAGGCAGACAAAACAGAAAGAAGAGAAAGAAAGTTATGTAAACAAATAAATTGCGTTGTTTCAGTTTCTTTCAATTTGAAATAGTTCATACCTTTTATGTAATATCTGAATTGTACCTTCCCCCTTTTCTTTCGTACGCGTACGTCTTCAAACAACCTAAAAAAACCTACCACTCTGTCTCTTCTATACTCCAGTCCCATTATTCATACATTAAAACTACAAAAATATCCCTACGTCCTTAATCTGTTTTCGGAAAATCTGATGAAGATCAAGCTCATAATGACTTAGTCAATACTTCCCATTCCTCTCAACCTAATACCTGTGCGCTTTTTACTTATCCCATAGAATACACGACTATAATATCTCGCAACTACAATCTTACAGAACCTTCCGTTTTCATTCTTTCTCTCACTGTTAAACTTATTTTTCTTAATACTTAATATAAATGTGTTATTAGTCATATCAGCCACAGGTCGTCCACTGCTGAACAAAGGCCTCCCCCTTAGATCTCCACAACGAACGGTCACATGCCGCTCTCATCTAACGACTCCCAGCGACCCTCACCAGGTCGTCTGTCCACCTCGTTGGAGGTCGTCCCACGCTGCGTTTTCCGGTGCGCGGTCGCCATTCGAGAACCTTTTTGCCCCAACGGCCATCAGTTCTACGAGCAATGTGCCCTGCCCATTGCCACTTCAGTTTACTAATCCTTGCAGCTATGTCGATAACTTTAGTTCTTCTACGGATCTCCTCATTTCTGATTCGATCTCGTAGAGAAATACCAAGCATAGCTCTCTCCATAGCTCGCTGAGTGACCTTGAGCTTTCTTATGAGGCCCATTGTGAGTGACCACGTCTCTGTTCCTTATTCTTGTCTTGTCTTGTTCCTCTGTGTTATTAGTAAACATAAATAAAAAGGCCGTAACATTATTTAATTCAAATTATTCTTAACTACTAATATCAGTAATTGACAATATGAAAAGTTTAACTACTAATTTGGACTTGGTTACAAATCTAAAAACTCAGCACACTTAACTTTTTTTTTTAATAACTTTGTCCCACACTTCGATTTCACCTGTGTCGTGGGTACGTTTACAGACATAAATTCCACACACAATACACCCAGACCCGAAACAACTACCTGCAGATCATACAAATATTTGTTCCGTGCGGGAATCGAACCCGCGACCCGGTGCGCAGCAGCAGACTGTCTCAGTCACTGCACCAACCGTGCTGTGCCGTCAATTATGAAGTATTGTTTGGTGAAGTGGTAACGCGATTCGGTTTTAGGCTTTCCGAAGAAGACAGTGTTACTTTGAAAGAATTTTGTCGCAGATTTACACGTGCGTGCTGATGAGAGGTAGCGGAATTCCGATCGCAATGGGGCCAGATTTAGAAAAGAATAAAAACATTGGCAAGAGGCTAATGTGATTTGGCCTAACTTCGTGCAAACTATACTTCTTCAATGCCCAGAAGAGAGACCCAATGAAGATTTTATTACTGCAGAACCTTCAACGTCATCATCAGTTACAAGTGTTGGAACCATTAACTTCATCCTCAGTTGGAACATTAACAACAAAACAACTAGCGAAAACAAAGGAGAAGACCTGAATAAATTGTTTCGTTCGGCTGCGAAATCTATGAAAGAAGATAGTCGTAAAGATATCGCTTCCGTTATTGACCACATGTTCAAATATTCTGAAGCAGCTGCAAAATTCAATGAGATGATTTAAAAACCCGTTTTTCAGAAAACTCACAACAGAAAAACCACTAATCTTTCTTTAAAATTAACTAAATGGCAATACATCACTTTGCGAGAAACGACCATTCGAGAAGGTACTAAAGATATTTATCCATCTTACTACAAGGTACAACATGCGAAATTGCAGTGCTTTCCTCTGAAACAACCAGTGAATTTAACAGATTCTTCTGCTAAGATTACGCTCTAAGCATTACTTGATATTACAACAAAGAGAATCCTTGTCAGTTTAACTCACTTTTTAGACGACAGGCAGTTGACCTAGGGTCGAGGTGGGGATTTGATTGTGCTTCCAGCCAAAGCCGATATAAGCAGAAAATGGTAGGTGATCATGCTGGTTCTAGCATCTTTATGACTATCAGTATAACTTAGGTTCACTAATGGAGATGTCACTTTATGAACGAACCCACGACCCGGAGCGAAGCAGCCGACTGTATCAACCACTGCACCAACCACAACACACCAAACAACTGTCGATAATCGCCGGCTGTCTATCAAGTTTTGGTTTGTCAGCCTCATATTAGTGCAAATGATCCAAATAGCTAGTATCCGGTGCTATAACCATATGTATGGATATTACGGGATTTATTGCGGTTCCAGAGATATCCTCATTTTTCATACCCGCTCGTACCTTTTTTCGTAAAAAATTGTCCTCGGTTTTAAACCGAAAAAGCGACACAAATCTTTGAATTTCTATCGGCCGAAATGAATATAAATCAATCTAAAAATCTTTAGATTTAAGATTTTGAATTTGATCTGTTTGTATTTTGTATTAGGATACAAATTAACTAAAAAAAAACACAAATCCTTAATCCCAAATCCAAAGATTTTGGATTAGATCGGCCCATGTAAGCGCGGAGACCGTATGTTCGTTGATGACTTACTGTTTAGTTAATGTTTTTTTTATTGATCTGGTGAAAATACTTCCTGTACTTCCTCCGCCCCGGGGAAGGCCGGAGGCGACTCCTTCCGGCCAAAACTACCGGAGTGGTCATCTTCGGCACCGAAGAGAGGCTCCAGGAACTGAAATAATCAGTAAATAAATATACCACCCAATGGTGCAACGCCTTGATATGTCTACTGTGAGTGTGATGTTGTAATTAATGACATTCATAAAAGTCAGCGTGTTGATTCCTTGACCCCAGGAGGCCAAGAACCGATTTTTTTTCCTTAATGTAAAGGAAACGGCAACTTTTTAACTTATAATTTAATAATTATTGTAATATATCGGATAATGTTAAATAATTACCTAGTAGTACAATAATGTCTATCTAATTAGCAGCCAACTTCAGTGCTGGGCCTATAGCTTATAGCTAACTCGGTTTAGTGATGTGATTTTTAGTTAAAATCGTGAAAAGCATTTGGCCCATTTCTTTTTTCTTTTCATGTTTTTCTTTTTTTTAAACGGCCCATTAGCGGCAATAACAATTGTTGCGGACGACGAGCTCAAACCGTATATAAAGTGATTTATGGACACGTAATTAATAAGCTTATATACAAATGTTTGTTTAGTGTTTAGGTATAGAGAATGTTTTTGTATTTTATTAGGTATTAAGTAATATAGTAATGATGTAAATGGGTTCACGACTCTCGAAATGGTTATGTTTTTTACGATTTATGTTTATGGTCTATGTTTTTATGGTTTATGTTCAGGGTTTGCATTGTATTCATGCATTAAACGTTTTTCAGAATGGTAGTACAGACGATTCAGATTGTAATTCGTTCGTCAGAGTAATAAGTAGCACGAACATTATTAGCCGGTAGCAGGTTTTAACTTGTCCCTTTAAGTGCGAGATAGATGGAAGATCGGTCAGACGCGTCGAGCGTTCTGATTGGTCGGAATAGGACAATTCGCTAGTACCTGGAAACATATAAAAGAAGGGGTACTACGCCGAATTAGACAGTACATACAAGACAGTACTCAGTACGCAGAAGACAACAGACAATAGAGAGTCGAGGTCGAAGAGTCGTGAACAACAAGAAGGAAAATAGTGAATAGTGTTTATGAAGATAATTATAATTACTGAAGATATTATTGTGAAGAATAAAATACTGTAGTGTATTCAAGATCGCGGATTTTATTGTGGTTCCTCAAGGCGTCAGGAATAATACAGCGGGGCGTCGAAACATCTAGAGCGTAATTCAGCAGGGTGTCGAAACACCTAGAGCGTAATTCCTAGGGCGTCGAAACGTACTGTCCTGTTTCTTTCACGTCCCATTTCTGGTCAAAGTAGTGAGCGGTGCTGCCTATCACATGGTTCCATCCCAGCCGGCAGATTAAAATACCTATCTTGGCGTCAAGGTCCAAGCCCCGAAGAAAGTGCGAGTGTACCACCGCAGCTTTCCACCGTCAACCAACTACAGTCCACTGAGCTCCTGAGCGTCGACATCACCGTCGTCGACAACAACAATATAGTTTAAGTTGATAATCGTGTACACAGTGGCTCTGATCGCCGTAGAGGTTAAGACGGCTAACTGTGCCCGCAAGCGTCCACTTTCGGCTGTCCTGCCGTAGTGTCGCCTCAAACACACCATCGCTTGGCGACGCGCGCATCACCACCATTAACTCCCTCCAGCCTACTTCGCTTTCGCCGGGCACACCTGCCTCTATTTCCGTGATTTCCAATACTTCGGCTAACGTCAAGCGTGCGCATTCAGGATGCTCTCTCATCAATGAATTCAAGTGCCTTACAAGATGCGCCGAGGCTTCCAGAGCTTCTGAACTTTCTTTTGGTAATATTGTTCCTTTGTGACACGTGCGCCAGTGATCATCTATTCCTGCCACCTTACATGTTCGATTGTTTGGTATGGGTAAAAATAAGCTGATACCTCTATTTTGTGCGTAAGACTCGTTGCTTCGGTCTAAAATAATATTATTTTGAATATTATCTAAATTGACAAGATCGATCAAAGTTTCGTGGACATCGAAAGGAGAAGTTAAACTTCTGCCATTTGTTTTTAAATTATTGTAGGCACCGGAATACTTCTCTTTAAACGAAGGGGGCAGCATTACGGTCATAAAAGGCAGCCGTTCTTCTAACCGCCCTTGTTTCGTAGACCGTATATCTCCCCAACGTATGCCATGGTCACTCATTAGAAATATTATTGTTTCATTTAAGTAATTCGATGCTTCTAACCTTTGAAAAAACTCTAAATAGCTGTCATCCATCACCATGGGATAATTCAGATAGTCATCATAGTTATTTCCCAAAAGCTCATAGTTTTTTCCCAAAAAAATCCAAACAATTTAGTGTGTTTTAATGTACGTGTAAGATTTTCCACATAATCTAACAGCACTTTATAGAAATAGTTGTCATTCATGCACAAAAAACAATTAAAATCCTTATTTTAGCCGACATTGTGTTCGGCTTCATGTATGAATGTGTGTATATAGTAATCTGTTGGAGTATTACTAAAATCATATTTTACATAGTTAAAAGTGCCGAGCGATGCGCTATCTTCCGCCAATGCAGTATAATATCCAGCCTGTTTAAACCATTCCCATATAAACGGACAGTTGTCAAATGTGGCACTATCGTGTGGGATACATGTTTGTTTCAATTCCGTGTCTTTAATACCTAGCAGTAATGGAATTACATTGGGAAAAGTATTATCGCCCACTTTATTATATCCTTTTAAATCGACTCCACCGTAATTTTTAATATAAGATATTGTTTTTGGCATCGTTCTGTATAAATTTAATCTCGATACAGCATCAATTCCTAATATTAACACATTATAAACGCTATTATTTAATGGCACTTCACCTTTGCTGTCATGTTGTAAAAAAACCTTTTTTGGTGCTGACCAATAAAATTGTTCATAAAGCTGAGTAGTTTCATTGACAGAACATTGAACTCTAACGAATTCATCGTTAACTGAGATTGAATCAGTGAAATAGATACATTTGTTATATTCTACGCGGCTATCGACATTAGCAGATGTAATATCTGAGATAGCTGTTGGTCTGTAAAAAGCCCGATAGCAGCACGATATATCTGTGCTGTCATTATTATAATAGTGAATATTTTCTTTTCTTATCGCGATTTGAGTGTCTTTGTATTCCAGCAAAGCAATATTTGGATCAGGACATGGTTCCATGTCTGTAGGATATTTAACGAAGTTTTTGACGCTTTCATCTAAAGGACGTAAGAGCGGTATGCTACAACCTTCCGTTTTAATGGTAAAGCTTTCATCAACATTTGTTGCATAGTGCTCATGGTGTTCCCTTGCTATGTTATGCGGTGCTCTGATGAATAGTATATCCATGTCTCTGTAGAAAATCGAGATGAAAAATCCGCTGCCACAAACGACTGCAAGAAGAAAAAAATACCTGAAGCGGATGGACAAGGAGCTCCGTTTGCCGCCACGATTCATACTGAAAACAACCCAATTATCATTATTAATTTTGTATCTGCAACTATTACAGATTCGATTGTAAAATGTGCAGGTAGGTATTGAACCGCTTGCGTTCCCGTTTATTGTATGATTACTTACACAAATTACACTGGGGGCAACAATCTAATTACATATGAATAATTATCAGTATTTTAGTCCCGTATTGCATTTGCTATAATTAGGTAGGTAATACTTGAAAACCATACCGTTTATTTTATGACTACAATTGTAGTACTGGTATCTATGTCTATGGTGTAAGAGTTCAACATCAAATGTCCCCAAACGACAGTCTCACTGAGAGCACCGTTGTTTGTTGCTTGTGTCGTTTCAGTGTGAGCTGACGAGACTCAGGCGACAGATTACTGAATGACCATCCAACAATATACAAAACACATTTTTGCGACAGTACTATGACTAGCGCAGAGGAATGCACAAGGTAAATAAGTATTTAATATAAAGTAGGTAATAACTTACTCGATCGACACGAGGTTGCTCCAATAATGATTACCGCGTATGCAGAAGAATAAAAACAAACACCGTGTAAATAGCATGAAATTTTGCAGAAAAATTATGATTCGAGGCATAATATAAAGTACCTAGGTAATAGTAAATTAATGTTCAAACCCAAACCAAAAACCTTACCGTCTCGTTTATAATCATTTCGCACATCAGGTGCAAGAAAGACGCAATTGTCATTTTTTTTATTACGGATTGAGTATACCATATACCACGTATACAAGTCTTAAAAAACTATTTTCTACCGGTTCAAGAACGACAAATCTCTAGTTCGACTACTTGTCTCTAGAGGCCACTTATGCCATCAGAGATGATGATAGTCAAACATTATGAAAAAAATACTAATCAAATCTTAATTTGCCTTTCCTCTAAAATTATATACCCTGCAATTACGCCATTCTTGCACCGGGTGTGCGATTTATTCTATTAGGTAGGTACAAACTGTAGGTACACTCGCCGGAGAAATTCAAAGTTTCATCCATCCAAGTCTATGCACTTATAATAATAGTGACATAAATTCAACTATAATTGCAATTAATTAGATTGCGTGATGATTGTAATAGGCATATTTTATATAGGGTTTTAATGAATAACATCAACCCAATGATATTAATCATTGCATCATTAACCTATAACATTCTATGAGATGAAAGAGGTTAGAGTACGTAGATCATAATTATAATAGGTATATATCAATGACTTTTATTCTCTTTGGTATATATCGCAGTTATTGTGGGCTAAGATGCTTTTATAAGTGTAGATGCGTTGCCCGCGCTCTACGATGGTCACATGCAAGCAAGGTAATCGGCCGGAGTTCACTTAGTCCCGCACCACAGAGTACTTTGTAATATACTGAAATCCCGCACCGACCAGTGTCGTGGCTCGACGTGAATCATAAGCGTAATTCGGTAATACATTGCTAAAAATAATGCCATCCTGTGTTTATAGACGATGCTAGAAGTATAATGCTATTGTGAGAGAAAAAGACATATTATTTCATAAATAAATAAATACGTAACGTAAATCGATACTAAAAACAAAATATTATTTTGTTTCATTTTTTATTACGAGGTCTAATGGCGGCCGGAGCGCCTCCGTTTTGTATTACCATAATATTCGTGTATGGCGTGTCGATATGTAAAATGTCATTGATTGTGGGCTCTGTTTTCTCTACCTACCGCAAGCTATCTGGAGTGAAGAGGTTCAGGAGGTATCAGGTATAGTGGTGTTAGGTCTCTTATTGCAAGAATCTGGCTAGGTAGGTGCAGTTGCAGTGGTTGCAGTGCCAGATCTTCTGATGCCAAGCAGTAGTGTTTATACTTTAAACATTTGCTGTGTTCTGGTTGAAGGGCACTGTAGTTGGTGACATTTACTGGGCATAAGAGACTAAAAAACGAATGTCACCTGGTAGCGAATGGAATGTGGTGCCACACAGAACTACTTCGTTCTGGGTAGCACTACAATTTTTATGCGCAGACGTAACACTTACCACCAGGCGTATGATTAGTTCTTGTCACGAAATTGAATTAAAAAGAACAGTAAAACTTAGAAACATTGAATTTAAAACATTTTTGTTCATGTTTAATCTTACCTAAACCACAACTTTTCATAGCACATTTTCCCGATTATTTACATCAAAAGTAATTTATTCGTCGGTTAACATCATCATCATCATATTGGCCATACAACGTCCACTACCGAAAAAAGGTCTCCCGTCTAGATTTCCACAACTGTGTCATCATATTGGGGGGAATTTGCCAGTACTCACCACGCTTAGCAGGCGGGTTGGTGAGCGCAGAATGGCTACTGTTCCAGAGAAAGGACGCTGCTGCCCATCCCTTTGGTTTAGTCGCCTTTTACGACATTCACGGGAGGAGATGGAGTGGTGCTATTTTCTAAATCCGGACGCCACACGGTTAATATAATTGATATATATTATGTTTTGTTCAGTTTGTAATGTTGTTTAAATTAATTGTTTAATAAGTTCCTCCCAAGCATTTCGTAACAATTGATCGTTTTTTAAATTCTCAACGCACTTAATTCTAAATTAAAAATTTGGGTAGGTACATAGAAATAGTCATAGCGTTAACAAAACAATATCAGTTACGCAGATAATATGATGTTACTGAGCCCTTCGATCAGCGCACTGAGGAAACTGTTACGAGTTTGTGAAGTTTATGCGGTGGCCCAATAGTAGTATAATGCTAATTGCTCCCTGGCTTTGTCGCCGTAGAGTGGGGACCTCTGGTAGTAGTCTATGCAGATAGACCTACCTATGTAGTTTGCACGAATAAAAATAACAACAATGATTCTCCATCCAAGATGTTGGACTCACCTCCGGCTAGGTGTACAGTCAGCGTCATATGTGGTGTTAATACATCGGTCGTTGTGGTGGCGCTCTTTGGGGGAGGTCAGTATCCAGCAATGGACTTTATTCGGCTGTTATCAATCAATGATATGACCCGCGCTTTCAGCATAATACTAACATAAAATTATAAACAACAACAACAATTTACCTTTATTAAAAACATGCATTTGTCATTTCTTATGGTTTTAATAATATAATTAACTAAACTCTAAATTAATGTTGCTCCATATTAGGTGTTTACAGAATAAGAAACATTTACAGAAATTAATGATTATGCTTTATATCTTAGTAATTAAATACATGTGGGTATTGTACACCGTTACATAATCAAAGTACTTATGTATATTTATGTTTCGTTGATTTATTTATCATATATAAGTTTTTAAACTGACATGGTCACTGACACTATTATTGCAACTGAAAACGGGATATTTACCAAAAGAAATAAAAAACATGGTAAATATCCCGTTTTCAGTGCCAATAATATGTATCATATGTTGCATATTGAAATATCTAGGAATGTACTTAATGTTTAACTACGAATTTAACTATTACTTAAACACAAGTTTATATGTCGTTGTGATATGCAATTATTCTCATAACTAAATACTACAATAATCAACATTAAATTTGGCACGTCATTCTCATATAATACAATAATTATTGTTCTGATACAGTTTTATACGAAACTAGAGTCCAACCAGGTCTGCTGATTTGTAACATAACAAGGTAGGTTTAAGGTCCTCTCTTTCTCAAACTTTCAACTTTTGTTCAATTCTTCTGTTACGATATCAAAATGCCAATATGAATAATTATTATCTTTACGTTTAAAGACACATACAAAACCACATTATTTATCTACCTACATGCAATCACCTAACAGAGTCACTTAATTATAAGTTTCTAACATAATATCCAAAAATAGGTTTATAATGACAAATTTCGCATTTAGTTAAATATAGAGCGCGTGCAACTTCTATCAACGTGTACATTAACGTACACGTTGATAGAAGTTGCAGAAGTGAAAGTTCTTTGTTTCAGGACACCGCTCATTTGCCCACGCGCATGCGCCCACACTTTTTATGCCCGCGCATGTGCCCTCGCTTTTTATGGCCGCGCATGCACCCACACACAACGTTACACATAAAACGTGGCACACAAATTAGACCTTTAAATTTTTGTCTTATCGTGCCCAAAGCAGTTTCATACAGACATACAGTTATATATATAGGTTAACAACATTCATTGGAAGTATACATCAACTCATTGGTCGAGAGATATGTCATTGTGTGCCTAGATATGTGTATTTACAAGTAACAGATATGTAGGGAGGTACGTTAAACAGATTGCTTATGATTTTAAAGGCAGAGCAGCTAAAATACTACAACACCTACATATCTACAAAAATTGTCTGCATATATTCTATATGTAAGTGTTAATATATACAGCCACAAAAATATGTATACACTGCGAGGCTCCTCAAAATGTACGCATATTTTAAATTTAAAATAAAACACCAACACAAATAACGATCGCCTACTTCATATGTTAACATATTGAACGAGGCTATAAAAGGAAAACGCAAATTATGTCAAAAATACCACAAGAACGAAGCTGTAAAATACCAGTATATAAATATTTTTTACACTTGCACTTGGCGCCAATGGAAATTTTTGTCGAGATAATTACGTGTACTTTTTTGTTTTAGTGAGTTAAGCTTTTATTCCTTCATTCAATGTGCGAATACATACGTGATAAAGTGACACGAGTATACAAGTATTTTATTGACTCGGCGTCAATATTTTTGTTATGATACAGATAATTATTCAGGACTATTGCCATGTATACATATTTTTCAGCGTGATGTACAAACACGTCAAATTACTGTAAAACAATGAAATTACATGTATATAATAGGCCCGGAATCATTCGTCAATATCCTTTCGTAAGTAAATAAAATTATCCTAATATCGCTAACTGCCTATAAACATTTAGAATCAACACTTCTTAATATCACAGCTTTAAAAAATATGTTATGAGTTTCATAGTTATACACAATAGCAATATAGCTTGAGCTGATAGTGATGCACGCAGCGACTCTGGTCACCATACAGGTTGAGCCGGCTGATAGTGCCCGCCAGGCTCCAGTTATCGTTTCGATTTCGCAGAGTACCCTCGAACACGCCGTCGCCTGGTGATGTCCGCACAACTGCCATAAACTCGCGCCAACCTACTTCATTTTCCCTCGGAACCCCGGCCTTCATCTCTGTTACATCCAATACTTCTGCAAGTGTTAGTTCTGCACATTGCTGTTGTCCCTCTAAATATTTATTTAAATGTTTTACTAGTTCTCCAGCAACTTCACGGGCCTCAAAGCTCTTGGTTGATATTTTTATACCTTTGTGACAAGTACACCAGTGGTCGTCGATCCCGGCCGTTTTACAGGTTCGATTTTTAGGTATTGGTAAAAACAAACTGATGGTTCTATTTTGAGTGTAAGGTGTTTCCGTTCTTTGTTTGATATTTTCGTTATTAATTACCTCCAAACTGATCAAGTCAGACAGTGTCGCATACATATCGAACGGAGTTGTCAGACGTTTGCTATTTTGTTTTAGGTTATTGTAAGCTAAGTTGTAGTTATCTTGAAATGATGGCGGTAATAATATATGAACAAAAGGTAGACGCTCTTCTAAGCGTCCTTGTTTAGTGAGTCTTATTGCACCCCATCTTATTCCATGATCACTTAATAATATTAAAACCGTATTATCTAAATAATTATTACGATCAAGTCTTTCCAAAAATGTTTCGTAACTATCGTCCATAGCCATCGGGTACGTTAAGTAATCATGGCTCATTGATACCTCCCAAAAAAATCCAAACAGTTTAGAAGACCTTAGTACTGAGGTTAAATCTACAATATAATCCAAAAGTACTTTATAAAAATATTTGTTACCCATACAAATATATGAATTAAAATCCTTCGTGTTACCGACGTTCACTTCTGCTTCATGTATAAAGGTATGAATGTAGTAATCAGTAGGTGTTTTGATAAAACCGTATTTTGCAAAATTAAAGGTACCTAATTCTGCACTGTCTTCGCCTAACGCAGTATAAAATCCAGCTTCTTTGAACCACTGCCAAATAAAGGGACAGTTATCAAAATTAGCACTATAGTATGGCAAACACGTTCTCTTTAAATCTGATTCTGTGATGCCAAGCAGCATTGGAGTTAAGTTAGGAAAGGTATTGTCACCAACTTTGTTGTAACCAAGTAATTCTATAGCACCCTTCTTTTTAAGATAGGCCAACGTTTTAGGCATGGTTCTATAAAAATTCAATCTTGAGATAGCGTCGACACCCATTACAATTACATTGTAATGAGCTGTTTCATTTTTTGCATTGGAGGACCTCTTTTTGTTTCCATACGTTTGGATAGGTTTTTTGCGTGCAAATAGAAAATACTGTTGGTAGACCATGTTTTTTCCAAAATTGCAAGAGACCTTAACAAATTCGTGCTGTACTTTAATATATTTGGAGAATTCCACACAATCATCGTATTGAACTCTATCATCCACATGTTCTGAAAACACATTATCGATCGCCTTCGGTCTATAAAAAGATTTATAACAACAGGAGATATTTCTAGGTTCGTTGTCAGATTGTAAAAGGACTGTATCAACCCAGATATGCGTTTCGTTATTTTGTAGAAGGGAATAATTAGCATCAGGACAATCTTTTAACTCTGTTGGAGGATGGTTAAATGGTTTAATGATTTCGTCTAAGGCTATTAAGCCTGGTATTGTACAACCTTCGGTTTTTATAGTAAAACTTGTTTCAGGCTCAATTTCGTAATGGTGCACATCCAAGGATGATATGGGTTGGTCATTGCTAACGAATAATATCTCCGTGCTATTAGTAATGGAAATTATGAGGAAACTGCTGCCGAAGACCGTTGCGAGTAGGAATAGATATCTAAATCGCATTGGAACCGAGCGTAGCCTCGTACCGCCCTTCACTAGCTGAGCCATGCTGGAAAATAATAAACAAACAGTAATTAGTGTATTTACCCCTTACATATTTACGTTACAATAAAATACAATATAACTAATGCGAATGTAGGTACACCGCTACTACATTTAAAAATTAATATAAAAAAATCTTGAGGGTGTGATATCAATTGTAAAACCAACATGGAATATTAGGGTGGATTATGTATGTATGTCATAAAACGGGAATGTTGCTCATTCACCTTTGTAGTAACTATGATTAGTTAATACGACAGATACTGATGGTTCTGTCTTATTTGAATCAGGGGCGGATTTAGGCTTAGGTCCGTGACGCTCGGGCGTAGGGCGGCACAATTTGAGGGGCGGCAACATTTTGGAAGCAACTAAAATCAGTGACGTTAGATACAGTTGCCCGATGATTTCAGATGTCGTCTATTTAAAGATGAGGACGACAATATTTACTACCCTTATTAATAATAAAGCTTGTAAGAAAGGGCGTATCAGGCCTAGGCCTCGTCTCCCCCTGCCGTCACTACGTGGTGGGGGCCCTCGGGGGTCGCGGGTGCGCAGATTGGGGAGTCTGCGTGCTCACATTGGGTGACCCCCGGGAAGACGGTGGCGCGCACGTGGTCACGTGCCGCCGTGTGCGCAGCACAGCGCAAAGCGAGGCTTGGGGGGATCCTTTACAATCCTCCCCGAGAAGTGCCTGGGGGGTGGCGACCTTTTTACAGTCGCCTTCCCTCCGCTTTAAAGCAGTCAACCAGACTGCTTTACAGTCATCCCCCCCGTGATGTGCCTTAAGGCGTGGCACCAATGGGCGGCTCTAGTGTGATCTTACGAGGACCTGGAGCCCCCCTTCGGTGCCAAAGATGACCGCTCCAGTGGTTTTAGCCGGTAGGAGTCCGGCATACCCCTTAGCCCTTCCCCGGGGTGAAGGAAGTTCCATGTAGAATTTCCACTGGACATCAATAAAAAAAAGGGTTTGGGTGTTTGTGCATATGAGATTTATGTCTCTAAGCAGGATACTGTTATAATATTTTTTGTATTGTGGGTACATCAAACAGAAAAATAATAAACATAATGATGAGTTTGTTAATTATACGTGGTAACTTGGTTGACATTTACATTTGGGTTATAGGAATGAAAATAGCGCAATCTGGGGAGTCTCAATGCTTCCCTGCCGGAGGATTTAAGTGGACGATGTGTGTTCCATGGCCCATAGTTCAAGATAAAGGATTACCTACTGGGAGCTCACGGGCGAGAAAAGACGCTAAGTCTATCAAGGCTAAATCTATCAAGGTACTGGCCATTCGCCAGTACCTCGATAGATTGAAGGGCAACGTCCGAGCTCTAGCAGATCCTAGTGGCGTAATGGAAGGACTTGTATTCGCCAGTGAAGGGCACGCCGCGATAGCGGCGGGAAGACCCATCATGGTGACTAGCCAGGCGGCACGGCGCCGGCTGTCGCAAATACCTTCGGGATACGGTCAGACCAGAAGCAGACGTCCGGTTGACATCACCGCGGAGAATGCCCGGAAGAAACGGAACGGCAAAAGCTAGAGGAGGGCTCAGCTTGGCCGACGCAGCAGCGTGACCTCGTCGCGGCCGTTGAAGTTGATAATCTCGCGCTACGAGCCATAGCTGTCAATGATTCGAAGCGAGGTCGCCTACGCAAATGAGGTGGTGGAAAGGGAAATGAAGGCGA
This sequence comes from Diloba caeruleocephala, assembly GCA_947459985.1. Classification (NCBI taxonomy): domain Eukaryota; kingdom Metazoa; phylum Arthropoda; class Insecta; order Lepidoptera; family Noctuidae; genus Diloba; species Diloba caeruleocephala. The sequence goes on along the minus strand of OX381606.1, from coordinate 22,769,867 downwards.
GGGAGAGACGTGTCTCTCCCTTTTAGCGGCACACCTGTCGCGTTGGCCTTGTTGTGTAGCGGCCTGTGGTCGGTGGACTAGGGGCGTAGGCATGTCAAGGCGCGATATACATATTCAGCACCTAAGCGACCGAGCGAGCGACTCGCCGTCTTTCGAGTTTGCCTTGAGTTCGTGTAACTTGATAACTTCCCGTGGGAAAAGTTGATTATATCATCTGCTTAATGTTATTACTATGTAAACGCATTTTTTCAGGGATGACACTTTTCTAGATAGACTTGTAAAGTAAAACATGATCTACATACAAAATTTCATTCACATCGTTAGAGCCGTTTCCGAAAAACCAATATCATATCTATATACAGTAAAAAAAAACACAAACAATATACAAGAATCGTTTGCTTAAAGTATAAATAATAATATTAGAACACTATACATTTAATTTAAAAATACCTTTTTCAAATCTATATAAATAAAAATGAATGTTTGTATGTTTTTCATAGAGGTATGTCTGTCGTTCCTAAACCAGTGGTTGTTGGCACATGGGTGAAGGTTTCTAAGAAGAAGAAAACAGAAACATTGCTACGCACTAGCCTGTACTAAATATAATTCATAATTTTTTTGTAGATGCAGCTAATTTCTATATTCATGTTCTTAGCTGGTCTGGTCTTTACTTATAGTAAACAAAACCAATAACATTAAGTAGGTTTGAATTGTAGATATAAGAGCCCATTTAAGGTATAAATTGCCTTAAGATAATTGAGATTAATAAAGATTAATAAATAAGTTTTCCTACGTATTGACCTGTATATGTGTCAGTAATATTAGTTTCCACCAACAATAATTTACGATTATTTGGGATAGACATAATCTACTTTATTCATAGTCAAAAGAAAATAAGGACCAGTAAACCTGTAAGTAAACTGTAATTCATGCCTGTTTGCACGAAAACTAGGCATCGCCTAAATGGACACAAAAAATTTAGGTTAGACCTTTTCTCACAATGAGAAAGACTATGCCTTAGTCCACCACGCTAGCCTAGTGCGGGTTGGCGGACTACACACACCATTGAGAACATTTTGGAGCCCTCTCAGGTGTGCAGGTTTCCTCACGAAGTTTTGCTTCACCGTTAAAAGAAAGATTATCAAATTCTGCACATGAACCCGAAAAATCAGAGGTGCGGGCCGGGATTGAAGATCTTCCTTTATGGAAGGCAAGCGTTCAACCACTAGGCTATCACTGCTACTTCAGCTATCAGTCGTACTTTGAGGGAATCATCTGGTTGCTGAGCAAGTGGTGGCAAAATTCGTGGCCGTAATCCACGCTCTTGGTCCGTAGATAACGCCTCACAAACAACGAGACGATATGGTTCCACACACTGCTGCGGAGCAGGTAACTACCTAGTTCATGGATATGCGTTGGTAACGGGTAATATATGAAGTACAGGTTGCGGCCTGGACAATCGCTGAGGCTTCGAAGAGCATTTCGGGCGCCTTGCCCCCGAATCGAAAGAGTTAGTAGGAGCTTAAAAAGAAAATCTCCGGGCTGATTGACTGAATAGGCTGATGGCTCCGATAGGCTGAATTGATTGATTGGTATGCATGCTTTTCTGGAGGACTGCAACATTTAGATCATACCTTTGTTTTTGTATATTGAAGACTTTTGTCCATAGATTTTTCATTTAGTCTGTGGTTGGATGATACTTCCAAAAAATGTGTACAAAACGAACATTTCACAGTATAGAATTAATTTCCTATTTTCTCTTGACTAGTACATATAAAAGAGTAAATGCTGCAAACGTTGATACGTTCCGCGAGGCCCAAAGCGCTAGGCTTAATTCAAAAACATTGGGAAAATCCTGTTTGACATGCACTAAGGGATGATGAAAATTCGTTCCCTAATGTTTGCGTTAGTGTGGAAAACAATACTTAATAAACCAATTAACCTTGGCCTACATAGTGTTTGAAAACAAACTGGACGTAGTAACTTCTCATGAATGATTAGTAAAATATAAAATACATGTTTCGCCGTTTTCCAAAATTTAGCCTTTATGTGGGTGGAGCAAGAAGCGACCGTCGGTATAGATAAAAAAAATACTGACATTAAACTAAGAATATATCGATTGCTTTTCAAAATTTTAATCTGAAATGGTGAAAAGAAGGTTGGTTGGTTTTTTTATTATTGATCTGGCCTAAGTTGAAACTGCGTGTCAATGTTCTAATAAAACATCTGTTTCAAATTCAAAATGCATATTTATGTTCTCACTCGAATGGAATTGAAGGTTTGTATTGGATAAAACATTTGTCATAAAACATTTTATAGGTATTATAGGGCTAAGAATACCATCACCCCATCTCATTCCGTGGTTGTCGTAAATGGCGACTATGGGATTAGCCGGAGGATGGGCAGTAGCGTCCTCCAAGTACATTTTAACACAACTCCGATCGCCAACCCGTCTGCCAAGCGATAATGGCAAAACCCTCAATGAGCACACAACACAAAACGTTGTGGCTATTTTTGGGGGAGGCTTCTGTCCGGCAGTGGATGCGTTTCGACCGGAATTATTTTATAAACTTGTACTGGAAAATATTTGAAATACAGAAAATAATATACCGGTTGTGGCGTAAATAGGGGTCAACGGTGTGGGATCGACACAACGTAATATAGCTACTTTTATAATAAATGGTTTAACTTTTAGTATGTGGCCTTTTTTGAAAAGCCAGCAGCTTCACTAATTTGGCTGTAATTTTTAATTGTTTCTTTATTGATTTTTTTGTGTATCACAACTGTACATTTGCTATCATATGCAAATCATTATTTGAATGTAATCTTAAAGCTATTAAAGAATAATGTGTTTCTTTCAAATTTCAACTCTAATCTCTACTAGTACCCAAATCATGTGACTTCGGGTGAGGATGGTAAAAACAAATACTGTACAACGTGTAGAGTGAAATGCGGAAAACAAGTTCATACAGGAAAAATATATTTCGACGGGACAACCGACTCTAAACTTGGTGCGAATGGTCTATAAGACAAATAGGTCTATAAAAATGCATGCCTCGCTTTTTCCTAACGTTGTACTCTACGGGGGCGCAGTAGGTATTTAAACTTCAACCTACTTAGTAATGAAAATATTTTTAAAATATTTTTAAATAAATATAATCTCACTTAGTAGTGTGCTTCATGTAGAATATTTATAATGTGTGTAATATAATATAAAAGCTTTACACCTTGTACTGTTCTTAAATATTATTTTCTTTTTTCTATAATAGATTATTACATTTTTGGTAACCTTGGGAAATTCAGCATTAAATTTTAGATAATGTATAATCAACACTTAAGCTAACTAATAAAAAGATAATCGAATCGAAATTATATCACCTTTTTTCAACACAGTGGAAAGGACAGTTTTTGCGTAGGATAAAGATGTAATATCTATTTATCCAGTTTTTTAAATTTCACAATCAAATATATATATAGGTGATTAAGTAGATATATTTTCTTTTTTTAAACATATAAATCAACAGTACTTACATTAAACAAGTTTGAGGCAAAAAGTAACAATCACTTACCTTGAAAGAAGTTTACTAAACGTCGTATAAACACCAAGTGACAATAACAATAGTAACTGAAGATGCAACGACGAATGATGTTCGGATGTACATTTTTAATATTAAAAATATTTACGTCCGCACTGATTGAATTGGATATGTTTTGACATTAAGATTCTATGGGGCCCGTGAAAGTGTGTAAGTGTTTCATTATAATATCATTGAGGTGTGCAGTAGCCGTGTGTGTACTGGAAGCAATCGAGTCGCGTCCCGGGGTTGATGTGCCCGGATTCAATACTGACTGAAAATTACTCAGTATGAAGTTCGTTTTGTTAGGGGTTTTAAGTGAGACAGCACTAGCTAGCAGAGAATCACATCGAGAGATGGAAAAGAGGGTTCGGGTCGGAGGCTGCGCGCATGCGTACGCGAGCACGGTGGAGCATCGGCGGGCTCCGCTACTCATGTCCCACGTGAACATGTACATCAACAACAAATTTCAAGCAATGCAGCGATACTGCAACTGCTGATTCCGCATCCGAATTAAATTATAATAGTGTAATCTAATAAAATTATGAATGCCCAGTTGTTAGTAACTAATTACGATGTTATCAGACACTGCGTATAATATTTTGTTTCAAATTTTATGTCTTCTTTAAATAAGATACTATTTTAATGTTTTTGTACTTAAATCGAAAACCCTTTTACTACTTAATTAAATGTATTCGTTTTCTCCATAATAAGATATTAATTTCTACTTATTATAAGTTTTAAATTAATTAATCACATCGGTGCAAATCCTTCGGGTAACAAAGTGTTAGGTTATTTAGGTACGAGATACCGATAAAAATGTTTTTCCACCTGATGTTGTACAGGGATAAAAGATCTGAAATTATAAACGAGTTCTCATTCACAATAGTGTAATTTTTTTTTTTACATTTAATATTACAAGTAAAAACTGAAAGCTCTTGATGACAAACATTAACACACCGAAATGAAATATTTAATTGAGAAATTTATCTCCAGGTTGAAATATGAAGTGATGTAGAGATATTGATAACATTGCCTTTGATGCCTAATTACCGCTTGCCAAGCGTGGTGATTATGGCAAGACACCTTAATGAGCATACCACACACCCATATCGGTCGTTGTGGTGATCTTTAGGGGAGGCCTGTGTCCAGCAGAAGACTTTATTCGGTCGAAATGATGAAATTATTAAAAGCTAGTTTATATTCTTTGCGGAATGAAAGCGGCACCCATATTAAGACGAAAGGCTGCCTTTGTTGTATTCGACCTTGTTTTGTCAAATGGACCTGTCCAATATCCATACTATGATCACTTAAAAATATTAATATTGAATCATTTAAATAGCCAGTTGTTTCCAATTTCTGAATTAACGTAACATTGCATTATCGATCATTATTTAAATAATTCTGACTAATAGATTGTTCCCAAAATAGGCCAAATAATTAAGAATTTTTCAGTGTTGTAGTGAGACTTTCAACATAATTTAAAAGTACTTAAAAATTGTACCTGTCTTCTATACACGTGGTAATAATTGCTGGGTTTCTATTTATCATCAAGTATTTCCTTCCCACTCTTATTTTTATTATCTTATGTGATTATTTAGTAGATATTTCAGATTCGTGCCAAAATGAGTGTAAATAGTAGTCTCTAGGGCTACCGCTAAAGCCATTTTTTCCTTTATTAAACACCCCAAACCTTGCAGTATCTTCTAACGCGGTATAATATCCCACATCTTTAAATCTCTCCCAAATAAAAGGGCAGCTGTCCAATGTTGATCCTGCATTTTGCCAGCAAGTGGTATCTAGTTCTGATGAGTTCATACCAATAAGAACAGGTATCATGTTATGAAAATTATCACCAGCTGCAATGTAGCCTTTTAATTCGACAGCTTCGTTTTTTTTCAGTCACTCAAAAGAATTGGGCATAGTTCTGTAAAAAATCTATCTTGATATGGATCCTACTCCCATAATAATTACATTGTATTTCGTCTGGTTGACAGGTATCTTAAACGGGTTATCTCTATAGAAAGAAAGCGGCTTTTTCGGTGTAAATATAAAATATTTATCATATATACTTTAATAATTGAAAATATTTTAGGAGGTAAATCTATAGGTAGCAATGATGCGTTTTAGCAAAATAAATAAACGTAACATGAACGTTTATTTTATCAAATAGTACAGAGTGAGTAAATTGTTTGAATATTGATTTATTTATTATCAGTAAAGCCGATACTTGATATTTGAAATGAATTCTATACCATTCATAAAGCCTAGCCTTAAAATATTTTCCATTATTAATGTAAGACCCTATATAGTTTTAGGATTGTAACTACACCACACTTTTACGAATTCAGTATTCAATTCTATGGAATTATGCAATACAATGCAACCAAGATACTGGATTCTATCGTCAACACTCGTACGAGAGAAGCCCCTAGATGATTGTGGTCGATAAAATGATTTATAACAACATTCAAAAGTAGATTCATTATTGATATTTAAATGCAGAACATTTCTTTAATCGACCAAATGTGAGTTTGGTCGAAGCAAACGGTGTTTATAATGTCCCCGACATTATAAACACCGTTTGTTTTACGTTTTCGCAAGGAAATATGAATTTCTTTATTCTGTACATTTATAGCCGGAATGGCACAGCAAAAACAGTGTTGATAGTAAAACTTTCATCGCTATAGTAGCTTTCTAATGAATTAAAAGAAGCATCCAATCCCCAAATAAACTAAATTGACTTTCGAGCGGGACGCATCAAGTAAGTTTTCCAAATATTATAACAAGGCAAATTTTTTGTATTTCCTCTATCATGTAACGAATAGTCATACTGATAAAATCACTTATAAAACACTTGTAAACAACAGCTATCACACATATGATGATATGTCACATCCTTTCATGCGGCCTAATGAGTTGGGAGCACTGTGTACTCTATGTTGTAAAAAGGTTGTTTTATGGAAAATTTGCACAATACCAACAGGCGTAAGTAATTTTTTATGAATTTTAAACTTATTACACTGTCACCATGGTAATTGTCCGCGGGAGCTGTGATATTTTAAAGCATTTTAAATGGATACAAAATATATGAATGATTATTTTATAACTTTAACGATGAGCTACCCAAATCTAAGCTCTAATGAACCAACAATACCGATGAGTTTTACAGAACTAATAAAGAGTGCACACAACGACACTATCACATCCAAGCACCAACTACAAGTCATGTTGGTATTTTTTTATTTCAAATTTGAAATGTTAGTAATGTCAACTCGACGATCGCTAATCACTTACTGACCTGTCTATGTAAGGAGAATTCTTTTATAAAAAGTGTGAGAGTAGCGCGTCGTAGCGCGGCAGTGGTACAGCTTGACGGCGATACTACAACTGTTATCAAACAAATTTTGTTTTGACGTGTTAATTGGCGCTTTATTGGTTTGTTAGTATGCACAAACTGTAGGTACTAATCCTATACAAGCGTTTTTAAAACGAATGCAAAACACTAGCCTCTGGTTGCATTGCCGTGCCACAACGTTTGCTAAACAGAAATAGTTTTCTATTTTTGCTTTGTTTTTTTCCCGATAAGCTGCAGTTCTAATTACAGTAGCCCTCGAGTACACGAATGGCACCAATCAACTGTGACTTGGCATGGCTTTGGCGCGTATGTTATACCTATGGTAACTGAGATATGATAAAACTTTATTTTTAACAGAGGATTACGTAAAGAATTTATTGTTTTATATTATTCACAGGGCTCATAGCTAAATGGCTACCGGGGAATAACTAAAAGGGAGAATAAATAGATTTGGGGAAGGGACGTCGCCCTTGCTGCGCTCATGGCTGAGATGCGTTCATCACAGAGCACAAACCGATACATATGGGAGTCTTTACGGGAAGTCGGAATCAAATAATACAGACTAAAGCTAAAATTGGATAGTTAGTACACCGCAGACAATTGCAAAACTGGCCTTCTCCAAAATTGGAAATTATAACCGTAGTTACCATGCTAGGATAGCTGCAACGGCTTAGAACGTAGTGTGTGTCCTCTCCTGCCATCGACGCTGTTGCCGGTACCGTTGGCGCAGTGGCTAAGCCACGTGTCGTGGGTTTGATACCCGCATGGAACAAATATTTGTATGATCTACAGATAGTTGTTTCGGGTCTCGGTGTAAGTGCATATGAGATTTATGTTTGTAAACTGTATTCACGACACAAGAGAAATCCAAGTGTAGGACATAGATAAAAAATGTATACCTTTGATGGCTTTGCTGGTAGCTCCTGCATATAGGTGAATTTATTCATATTGTTGTTAAAATTTAATTTTAATATCCTTTCTATTGTTAACATGGAACGACAAGAAGAAAGGAAGTTTGCTTACATATAAAAAAAAACAGTTAACATGTACCTACTTGATAGGAAATTCTACATGCTTCCTTCGCCCCGGGGAATGGCGAAGCGGTATGCAGGATTCCTACCGGCTAAAACCACTGGAGCGGTCATCTTCCGCACCGAAGGGGGTTCCAGGTCCTCGTAAGATCACACTAGAGCCACCTAGTGTGATCGTTAAGCCACATCTTGGGGGGGATGACTGTAAAGCGGTCACCCACTCTATTGGGCGGCAGGCAGTTGTAAAATGGCCGCCCCCAGGCACTTCTCGGGGAGGATTGTAAAGGATCCCCCCGAGCCTCACTGTGCGCTGTGCTACGCACACGGTCGCACGTGGCCACGTGCGCGCAACCGTCTTCTCGGGGGTCACTCAGTGTGAGCAGGCAGACTCCCCAATCTGCGCGTCCGCGACCCCTGAGGCCCACCACCATGTAACGACGGCAGGGGGCTCAGACGTGTTGGACCTGCCCCGGCGCCGTCTCGTCCTTCTCCGTGCGGGATCGGCGCTCTCCCGATCCCGCTCTGCAGTCTCCTTCTGGAGCATGACTCTCTCGCAGAAGGAGACCACTGCTCTCCAATTTTCATGCTCTGCCAACATAGCCGACACAACTGCCGGCAGAGAAAGATCTTGCCTGATCCGATCGAGCAGAATCCGCCGCTCAGCTACCTAACTGACCTAGGTAAGCTGCGGTTGCACACATCAGAATAGGCCATTTCGGCCAACTGAAGTCCACTGCTGGACACAGGCCTCCCCCAAAGATCACCACAACCACCGATATGGATGTGTTGTGGGCTCATTGGGGGGTTTTGCCATAATCGCCACGCTATGCAGGCGGGTTGGCGATCGTAGTTGAGTTGTTAATGTACTCGAAGGACGCTGCTGACCAACCTCCGGCTAATCCCTTAGTCGACTTTTACGACACCCATGGGAAGAGATGGGGTGGTTGCATTCTGAGCCGCCACCACACGGCAATCGGCACCACACGGCAATACATAAATAGTTTTTAGTTTTATGACTTGCAAAGGACCTTCAACGTTAACTGCTTCACCAATTCCATGGCTCACCTTACAAAAGTTCATAGTTACGAAGCCTGCGGCGCGCGTTTACTTAAAACCATAAGTGCGAAAGTTTAGATGCTGCATTTAGATTTGTACATAGACTAATATTAATTTGAGAAAACAAAGAAATTATGACGCCGGCGGAGCCACAGGCGCAGTTTGTTTATTAGATATACAAATAAATAAAATTGAAGTGTCTGTTTGTAATATCCAAATAACAGATTTTTACTAAATGTGTATGAAAGCACATACGATAAACATAACAAAAAAAAACGTATTTTTAATTTTTTGTCTGTTTGTTTCAGTAAATCTCTGAAACGGCTGGACCGATTTTGACGGGACTTTCACTGGCAGATAGCTGATGTTATAAGGAGTAACATAGGCTACATTTATATTGGAAAAAGAAAAGTAATTAGGATTCCGCGCAAAAAAATTTAAACACATAAAATCCAATATACATCCTCCTCTATATGTCAACTGCCTATGGAAGTACTCCAAATTATTTATAAATAATCCGATTTCTTTTAAATTTAATGGCAGGCGAAACCGCGGGGCACTGCTATTTTTACATAACATAAGTTGCGCGCAAACAGACGTCATTCGCTCGAGTTGCTATAGCCTGCATGCGTTTGGTACATCTAGCGTAGCAGTTTAAGTTGTTCTAGATACTGGGTACAATTTGCTAACGTAGAAGTAGTTTCTAAACAATCAATTGACGAAAGCGAAGTGTCCTCGTATACTTGAAATTTAATATACTTTAAAGTGTGAACGGGCCGTTAGGTAGTGACTGATATCAAAGGCATACAATGTAGCGTGACGAATATTCTCTATTTAATGTCTTTTTGATTTCCAAACTAATAGACATGCTACATTGTCACTGAAATTATAAACTCATATCGAAATACTCGATTTTAAAAACGTAAACAGTATTTTTTTACTTCTGCTTAAAAACAATTATAGTAGATTTAATTACTCATATTCGGAATATTCTGTCGACTATCTGTCTGACTGTCGACACTTTTTCCAGCGAAGGAACAAATTCCAAAAACAATTCTTAAAAACGAGAACATGGAAAATATGTGAACTATCTGTATGATTGTACACACTTTCTCCAAGGAAGGAACGAATTTCTAAAACAGGATTCTTAAAAACAAGAAGATTGTAAAACGGAGCATAGTTTTTGCTACGGCTAATACAGCGTCGTAGCATCTTTCTATAACTATGAAACGGGGTCGTAGCCAGCAGCTATGATCATGAAACATGGTCGTAGTCTCGTAGCAAGTTGTCATGATTGTAACGAGCAATTTACACACAACTAATGTTTATTAGAGTGCCTGTTATTTGTTGGTAACACCATGTATATGGACACTTTTGTATTAAGTAACGAGTCACTTTTATACAGACAATTTAATTTGAATTTCAGTCGAGAATAGATTGGCGTTCTGATCCCGTTCTGTTTTATAGCTATCATATCATACGATATATAGGTGTTACGTTCAGTTGCGATGTCAGATTCATAGATTTTCGATTCGCTATTAAATCATAATAAATAAGCGTTTGCGAAAATTTTGTTATTTGTTGGAATCAAAACTCCGTAATAGAAAAAAAAAAAATCAAGAAATTCGTAGGAAGCCAGTAAATACTTTGAATAAGAAGATTTAATTAATTTCTAATAGGTATTAATGCTTATCTACAATCAGAAATAAGCATATCTTATTTCAGACCCTATAGGCATTTACAATGTAGCGCATTAAATGTAGCAAATACGTATTAAATAAATGTAAGTACCTACATAAACCAACAACTTTGCTAAGGTCACAGTAATTATAATTGTAAGTTTTGACGAAAGGGGAGACCGGACATGCAGTACGCATGCGCGTAACAACCGGTGATGGCAACGCACATCGAGGCTCCTTCATATAAACTAGCACATTGAACGATTCTAAAAAGTTTTATTAACCTCTTGCCGTATAAGAGATATGAATGAGGACCACTTCGTTCTCCCTCGAGGTAAGTCGAAGTTTCCCTGACGATAAGGTTAGGACTCCGATGGACTAAAATCGATTGTTAAATAACACAAGCATAACCTAAATGTTTAGTGCGATTACTATTGCTCATGGAGTTACGCTAATGTGAGTGAAATTGTATCATATTAATTTTTTATAATATAAAGCACGTGCTATTGAATAAAATCTGTCAACTTGTGATGTGAACAACGAATGAGCGTTATAACTAAGCCTAGTAACTGGTACTTCTTAGAATGTTACAGTGAAATTAAGAATTCAGGAGTTCCTACCTGGGTTCGTTATGTATTGCTACACAGTTTACTAACATTAATTTTTTATAACGATTTAGATACCTAATTGTGACAGTTCTATTTGGCTACCACCAAACCCATGTATTTGTAGCATAATTAATAGATCACACATATATGCAGAAGACCAGTGTACCACTTACACCTATCAGGGAAATGATTTCTACTTTTAGTATTCTATTTAGTAGTCTATACACCTAGGCATACTTATCACATAGGTACACCGGTTACGTCTTGCGTCCGGAAATATATCTCCCTTCCTGCAGTATCGCAATGAAACCAACGATTTTAATGCATGTATTGTTGTATTCACAGGTCCTGGCCTTACTCTTCCTCACTCTGATCCCCTGGCCGGGGCCGTCAGTCTTCAAAATCACTTGTTCACGTGACAACTCCAAAATCGTAAGAAAAGTCATACAGAACAAATGGCTCCCTGTATTGGAAAGATTTCAGGTAAGATTCTTAATATGTTTAATTTAAAATGCATAGAATACAATGTATTATTTTGATATACACTGATTTAGAAGTTTATGCACATAGAGAAACGTCGTGTTGCGCCCTTCGCAAACATGCCAATATTACTATAAAAGCATATACATGTCCATCCCAAACCGCGATTACTGATTGGCAGTCTCCACTCAAAGATGTTGGATGAAAGAATGGCTTATACATTAAAGACTGCAGTGCAACCCCACCTGCTACAGGAGTTTTGTGGTAATGCTCTTCTCGATGTTGTAAGCTGGGCTCTATACGCATTGACTGCGGATCCGTTGGTTTCGCTGTCTACGTTGATTACCAATGTCCATATAAATTCTTGTCCTAAATATGCGATGCAATTTTGAGTTCTGCTAAAAGAATCTACCTAACTGCTGAAGTCCCTTCTGTGGAACAATACTGCTGTATCCAACCCGCTTGCCCAGCGTGGTGAGTAGGAACTAGCAAATTTCCCAGAAAACGACGACACAGTTGTGGAAATCAATGGCTCCTCCATTGATCAACATTATTCAAAAACAACTTTATTCAATAGTGGACATCCTTTGACTGACATGGTGATGATGATGAACTGCTGAACAAACTCTTTCTTATACCAAATCGTTCAAGACGATTGCGACGATAGCATCTCTCGTATTTCTAAATATCTAGAGTGAATCCTGAAGGAAGCGAGGAGACATTGTTCTTACGGAAATGACTATTGAGATCGCCTTAAAATGTTGCATAGTTACAAAATTTCATAACTTGCATATCTTGTATTTAGTATGCAAATTCTCTCGAACAAATGATGCAGGTGGTGCGAGTCACCGGCCTGGGACCGGTATTCACGTAGGTTGGTACGTCGGTCCGTCATTTGTCGGACGTCAGTACCCCTAGTAAGAGTTTTTTTTTACGATCGAAACGTAATAGTTAACTACACGTTACTGCGTTCTCCGCTGCGATTCATCATTTCGGCCGAATGAAGTCCACTGCTAGACACAGGCCTCCCCCAAAGACCACTACAACGACCGATATGGGTGTGTTGTGGGCACATTGGGGGGTTTTGCTATAATCGCCACGCTTGGCAGGCGGGTTGGCGATCGCAGTTGAGTTGTTAGTATACTTGAAGGACGCTGCTTCCCATCCTCCGGCTAATCCCTTAGTCGACTTCTACGACACCCACGGGAGGAGATGGGGTGGTGGTATTCTGAGCCGGCACCACACGGCAATCCGCTGCGATTGGCCCGCCAAAAACTCATCAACCAATCGCAGCGTCGAACGCGGCAACCGTGTAGTTTACTATTACGTTAAGATTGCAAAAAGAAACTCGTACTAGGGGTACAGACCGTCATTATTCAGTTACGTCTAAACGTAGTTTCAAGCAGCCGGTGCAGAGATTTTACTTGTAACTTTGCTCACTAATTTCTCCATTGCATCATAAGCGTACAGTTAATGTATAACGAGTGTGTTCATGACGAAAAGGCCTCAAAACTACATAACAATAATTCCTATTACAATGTACTATAGGTAATATTGTTTTTCCTTGTGGTTTCGGCTATGAATACCACCACTTCATCTCATCGCGTTGGTGTCGTAAAAGGCGGCTATGGGTATAGCCGGAGGATAGGCAGCAGCGTCCTTTGAGCATATTTATAAGTCAACTGTCAACCAACTGTCTGCCAAGCATGGCGATTATGGCAAAACCCCCCAATGGGCCCACAACAGAAAACCATACCGGTCGTTGTTGCAATCTTTGGGGGAGGCCTCTGTCCACCAGTGGAAATTTTTCGGCTGAAATGTTTGTTCATAAATTCCTAACTGGTTGTTTCAGGTGAAACTACCACTGGAGTGTCCATTTCATCCAGCGCGCGACATATTCGCTCCGCAACACATGGCCAAGTTGCAGCACCGGCCGTCGCAGTGGACTTGCGCCTTCTGTGGCAAGTCCTTCTACGAGGAACGACACTTAGACACGCATTTCGACCAGCGACACAAGAACCAGATTAACAAGGTGAAGTAGCTACTGTTTATTTATTTAAACTTCTATTTAGGTACATTGATTATACCTCCACAAGACGGACTTAATGCCATAAGGCATTCTCTACCAGTGAGTCTATTATAAGTCTATATGCTATCTTTACGATTCAGCGACGAGCTAGTAGGGCCCATTTTTTGTGATTTGTCCAGCTCAGTGGCCATCTCATGTGTCTCTTGTCATAAGGCTTCTCTGGCGTGGTTATGTTGTATAAATAGAACAGATTGCATGAAATAGAAGTATACTTTTCTATGTCATCCATTATCTTTTTTTTATAACAGGAAAGTAAACGTAAGCGTCTTTAAGCATTAATAAAAAATTGGAATCCTTAACTAATAAAAAATTAAAGAACATCTATTAGCGCAAAATATCTATTGTATACTATTTCTTTCTTTATAGATTAAATAACAATACTTTCATCTATACAAATAAATAAAATTGAAGTGTCTGTTTGTAATGTCAAAATAACAGATTTTTACTAAATGCATATGAAAGTATACACGGTACCCACAACAAAACAGCTATTCGTATTTTTTTAGTCTGTCTGTCTGTTCGTTCCCGCTAATGTCCGAAACGGCTGGACCGATTTCTACGGGACTTTCACTGGAAGATAGCTGATGTTATAAGGAATAACTTAGGCTGCTTTTATTTTAGAAAAATAATTAGGGTTCCGTGCAAAAAAATAAAACCCATGAAATCCAATATATATATTTACATACTCTATGTCAAGTATCTATGCTATAAGTACTCTAAATTATATATAAATAATCCACTTTCTTTTAAATGAAACGGCGGGTGAAACCGCGGGTCCCAGCGCATAAAAAATATGCATGAATGGGTATTGGGTAGGTATGTATACATTCACATATTCAGGAATCTTGAACTCGATCTCGCCTGATGGATAGCTATGGATGAGATCTGCAATGAACCGAGAGCACCCACAAGAAGCCAATTTACTCTGAAGCTATCAACTAACGCGTAAAAATATTTCTTGGTCAATGTAAAGAACAGTTTTTACAGGCGGAGGATGCAGTGTGTTTGGCAGACTACTGCGATATCATGCGGTGCCAGGTCCTGGTCGCTCATGGCCTACTCAGCGGTGCCGGCGGGCCGGGAACTGATATCGAGGTAAGCTGCGTTATCTATTTTTTTATTACTTATCCCAGTGGAAATTTTTGATGAACTTCCTCCGCCCCGCGGAAGGGCGAAGCGGCATACCGGCCTCCTACCAGCTAAAACCACTGGGGCGGTCATCTTCGGCACCTAAGGATGGCTCCAGCTCCCCGTATGATCACACTAGAGGCGCTATCTACCATGACTATGAATGTTACGAAAATAAGACACCTTTGTCCAAAAATTAAGTAAGTGAAGATGATACCGAAATAATATAGGTGACCACGTGTCATGTGTATTAGTAAAACTACCTCTTTTAAGTTTACGTAAAAACTAAGAAATACAAGTAAAATAAAAAAACAAGTCAAGTGCGAGTTGAATTCACGTGGAAGGTTCCGTCTTATGAATGTGTTATCTACATGTTTGTGTTAAAACTGAGTAAAATTTCGTTTTGGTTACTAAAAAGTATGTATGGTATGGGATTGTAGAGGGATTTGCTGAATAAATTGTCTATAGTTGAAATCTGTATTGTACCAATTATTTATACCAAGAACAAACTTAACATTGTAGTTGAAAAATATGCTGTCGAATTCATTCCAACTGCAAATATAAGTTTGTACGCAAAATATTGAAAGATTTAACATGTTATTTTAAGACCATAGACTTTTTATAGGTATTTCTGTAATATATTTATTAATCTATACAAATAAATAAAATTGAAGTGTCTGTTTGTAATGTCAAAATAATAGCTTTTTACTAAATGCATATGAAAGTATATACGGAACATATAACAAAAAATGCATTTTAAGTTTTTTTGTCTGTCTGTCTGTCTGTTTGTTCCGGGTAATCTCCGAAACGGCTGGTCCGATTTGGACAGGACTTTCACTGGTAGATAGCTGATGTTATAAGGAATAACTTAGGCTACTTTTATTTTAGCGAAATAATTAGGGTTCCGCGCAAAAATAATAAAACCCTTGAAATACAATATATATATTCTATGTCATGTGTCTATGTCGAAGTACTTACTCTAAATTTATTTTAAATTAAACGCGGGTGAAACCGCGGGTCTCAGCTAGTTAATCTATAAGTAAAGAACAATCTCTGTATTTTATCAAAATTTTTGATTTAGTATTTGCGAAGATATGGTAAATTTTTACCTATTTTTCTTAAATAACTTAAACACAAATTATTTCAAAATTATGACTATAAAATTGATATCCTCAACAAGCCCTTTCATTTGATATGTTACAAGGTACAATTTGAAAACTTCTTTTTTAATTTTCTGATTTGCTTCTTTAATTACCCCTTTAAAATTTGTTTATTTACGTTACACGTTCATGTTTGGGTGACAGAAATTCACATGTGTACCAAACAACTTAATCGATGCAGTATATTTAGATCAAATTAACTGTGACAGACGGACAGACAGACACGCGAGTGATCCTATAAGGGTTCCGTTTTTATTCGGACCCTAAAAAGACCAATGAAGTTAGAGAATTTCAGACTAGAAGTTTTCTGCAGGTATCATATGTTTCAACATAGTAACCTACTCGCATATGACGTTGCATCATGCCTATGTTCGAGTACTTATAGATACGTGCAACCGACGCGAAGTACCTAAATAATAGTTTATGATTCCAGGTATGGCAAGACGTAGAAGCAGTAAAGAAAGCGCTCGCTCCGGCGGCTCCACGGAGCGTGGCGCGGGTGACGGCTCGAAGGCGACACCGAGCTCGTACAGCGACCCCACCACCCCACGCTGATTGTCCACGAACAGACTCCGATAATAGAGAGGAAGAATCCGGTATACATACTTCTTTAACGACGACACACGACAACTTTACACACCACATAAACTCTTTATAAGTCACAGTTTACTTTCTATAGATCTCAGTGATGGGACTAGCTAGTCATTCGCCTGGTGACGCGTCACACCTGCCCATAACAAACTGTAATGCTACCCGGGACTAGTCCTGCGTGGCACGACACCGTGCTCCGTGCACCTCGAGTGACGTTTTCGAGTTAACTAATGAGTTATTTAGTCTCTCATGCCCAGTAATTTTACTAGCTACAGTATTCTTCAAACTCGGACACAGTAATGTCTAACATTTAATACCATTGCTTGACAGCAGAATAAATAGCACTGCGTAGGTACTGACCTACCTGGACTCTTGCAACAAGAGGTCTACCACCATTCAAACTGCTTATCCGACTTTGATTACGGCTTGCAATGAGGTGTAGCGAACAAGATTTCCAATTCAAACTGAAGCAGTAGACAGAAGATAGTCCAGTCGTATTTTTACGGAACAACGCTTTATGTATATTGAATAGACAGATGAGGTCGTAACTCAAGAAATTTGCAGAAAATATTTTATGATACACTGACGAACAGACCCGTTTTACTAAACTTGTTACATTTTATGCTGACGCTTGTAACTTTTCACGCATTTTACTGTATTAACATAATAATTTATTACCAATAAGTCATTCATTAAGAACACACATATTTTATTATCATTCTTCCCGGTTCGCGGTACTGATATCAAACACAATTAACAATTAAAGGTGTCACACACCATACAATCAGCAATACTCAAAATATTTTCAGAGTCTGAAGAAAAACGAACGGACGACAGTGACGGAGATGCTAATCAGACAGCAGAGCTATGCGACGCGGATACCGTAGAGTCGTCTCTACCTCCCGACAGCCGTCAGAAGAGACTGGCGGACCTGCAAGCTGAACGAGCGGCTTGTGACCCTACTCGCCTTCAGACACTCAAGGTCCTTATTACATTTGAAGTTATGCATAAAAATATGACCTGGTACTTTTAGTCCCAAACCATTGCATTAACCTAATTTATTTCCTGATTGTAAATAGGATGATTGTTTATAGTCTGAGGGCCAATTCTCGTAATTAATTTACACTATGACTGAAACTTGACCGAACTGAGATTAAATTATGAATTGGCCGAAAAAATGGTATTCTGCTACTCTTAAAGTTCAGTCGGTTTCAGTATAATCTCGATCTAGTCTTATTTCAATCTCAATTTTGATGTTTATATAATGACAATTTAGTACATGTGCCAGTTCGAAATGTTAGCAGAATACCGTTTTGACTTCGATCAACTTTCGATCCATTTTTGATCTCATCACAGTGTAAGTTCTCGTTTGACGTTGTTTGTTAGTTTAGGAGAATACCAGTTGTGATATTTATGACACTGAGACTAAATCGGAACTATGTTTTGAACATTTTTAAATTACGAGAATTGGCCTTCTGATGACGGTTTGGTTACGGGGCTTCTGAGAAAAGGCTATACAAATTATAAATTTCATTTGGTTTTTGTAGTGGCAATCTATAATCTACATAATTTCTTTTTTTTACATAAACCTATTTAATTTTGTTTGTTCTACTTTTAGTAGGTATTACCCAAACTGTAAAAAAAAAATTACCCGCAAAATATTTGTAATTTACATAACGGTAGTAAATGGGGCGGACTGAAAACCAGCGTTGGGTAGTGTTACGGCTATGCTGCTCACTGTTCAAGTTTGCTGAGACCGCTCCTTTTGCCACACCATACAAACGAATTACTTGTTATTCTTTTTAATTTTTTGTGTTTAATTAGTGTGGTAATAAATGCTTTCTTTCTTTCTTATCTTAAGTCTTTAAATGTATTTTATGCTATTGCGAATTCTTCTTATTTTTTCTCACTGATATCTTTGAGACTATGTTAACAGTGATATGCACCTACTGATTCTATCAAAATTTATTAAATAACTATGTTTATAGGTATGTATTTGGTGGTTTACAGGTTCGCTGTGAAAAGATCGTACATTCCTGTATAGCAACGCTTCTACTACACCTTACTCAACATCAGTTCACCGAGCTTGAAGGTTTTTAACGTTTACTTTTTTGTTTTAGTGTGATATTTGATGATATGTCTTCCTTTGTATAGAATAACTACTACTCAGGCTGTTACAATTCGAAGCTGGTACGCGGTTAGTGAACCAACCGCTGGGTTAATGCTCGAGTTGTCAGGCACATGGCCTTTTATTTTAAAATTGAGGCAGGGCCTCCTTAGGAGTCTCCGGTGTGTTCGATGTTCGATTCCTTCGGTGCAGAAGATGACCCTTTCCCAGAGTGGAGCAAGTCCAGGAGGATACCCACTACGGTGGAAACAATTGTGGTAGCTCCTTAGGAACCCCTTGGTTACTGTTACCTTTTAATACCTCTTGGGACGCGTCTTACCGTATTACAGCAACTCACTAGTCAATTATAAAATTAACTATAGCCCTCAAGGTGGCGGAATCTGTAAATTACGTCAAATCTGCAATTCTGGTGTTGGGTACATGAGCTAGCTAGATAAATCCTACCATTTGCCATAATTTTGGGAGCCTTATTTGTTAATAGAAGGGTGCACTGTTGCGGGTGAGGATGCTATTTGAACGAGCTGGATGTTGTGTAATTTGCACGTTTGTTTGATTGGTTCACAATTCTGGTGACCTTTTGTTTGGCAGAGGAAATGCAGCGCGCTGTATGTTGGTACCTGAGCTGTGACCGTTACTGGGAGGACACGGCGCCCACGGCCCGGGCGTTCCCCTGGCCACTGCTCTTGGCGCTTGCCACGGGTCTAGCCCTTGCACTCTGCATGTGCTATTACATCATCTGGATTGTATTCGAGTAAGTTAACACAATAGTTCGGATAAGAAAGTCACGTTACGTACTCATTATCGACTTTATTCGATAGCGTCAGTAAAATTGTTGATAAAAAACATTTCAATTCGAGAATAATATTAGGTTCAAGTTTTAGGTTCTATAACGGACTAGAAAAAAAAGAAGGTCTCCGCGCCACTCATACTTAAGTGAAGCATGGTATCGAACATGTGTGCGTGATTTGAGGGATACCAGATGGAATGAAATTTTCCCAAGTTTTTTAATAATAACAAAGATAAGATGAGAACGGAAATATTATTTCTATAGATTGAATTTTGCTTCCTCTGTGTGATAAGAGGACTTTGGTTAGGACTGGGACAGTGACAGGCTGATATGGTATTTTATATTTATAAAGAACTAAGTCCGACCGAAACACGATTTTCAGCCGAAACCGAAACTACTGTAGTTAAAATAAAAATTTAATTAATTTCTAATAATATCCGGATGTGGTGCCGGCTTTGCCGTGTGGTGCCGGCTAAGAATACCACCACCTCATCTCATCCGTGGGTGTCGTCAAAAGTGACTATGGGATTAGCCGGAGGGTGGGCAGCAGCGTCCTTCGAATATATTTATGGCTCAGCTGCGATCGCCAACCCGTTTTTTTGGTGTCGCTTTTTCGTTTCACCGAATTTTCAAATCGCAGTGGTGCTAAAGAAATTTCGCTTCAATAAAAAACATATTACCCATTTTTTCGGGAAAATTACCCATTTATTTTCTAGCAACACAAGCACGTGTAGTTGAGGTTTCGTATTCGTAATAGTAACGATCATTTTGACCTGAAAAAATATAAAAAATGGTATATAAATTAGTGTCTTACCTGTGATAAGTAATTCCTTGACACTTTTTGGGATGTAGAGTTAATTTTACACTATTTTATCGGCATTATTGGTTTTTTGTTTAAATTCACGTAAATAGTAACTACACTGCCGCTGTCGTGCCGCGTAATGGCGGTCGACTGGCATACTATGATGCATGTGTGTGGTGGTGTGTGTGTGCGTAAGGCACGTGTGTACAAGCGAATCGGCATACTTAGGGTGCTTCACTTTCGATATGAATGGCGCGGAGTCCTTTTTTTTCTAGTCCGTGGGTTCTATGGATATCGCAAAAGGCGACTAAGGGACTCTAAACCAGAGGGTTGGGCAGCAGCGTCCCTTCTGTGGCGCTCACCAACCTGCCTGCCAAGTGTAGTGTCTTGGCAAATTCTCCCTAAAATGACGACACAATTGTAAACATCTATGGGGAGGCCTTTGTTCAACAGTGGACGTTCTTTGGCTGATATGGTGATGACGATTTAGGTTCGGAATGTCATATAATATAGGAGCGGCACTAGCCATCCCGACGCCGGGGTGACTTGCGACAACCCCGTGTATGGGTATCTATTATGTCTCGGAAAAGGTGGCATAGCTTCAGACGGTGTTTTAGATCAAATACGCCCAAGGTGTCAGCGTCGCCTAGAAGACGTGCACCCCGGTTAGGAGCATTCCTGGTAGTCATACCTGAATATTTATAATGATTAATCTACACTCTTCTTTATGTTTGATAAAAAACAGTTCCTCTTCTTCTACCCTTCTACCTTTATAGTCAATTTTTGCTTTTCTTAGTTCTGAGGAAGGCAGTGTTGCGGGCAGTGCGTCCGTGTCTATGACGACGCACTCGTCGCCGACCCGCGGCGAGCGTCTCGCGGCCGACGAGGCGATGCTCGACGACCCCGACCACGACGACCACTACATATACGTCACGTACCCGCCGGAGCTCAAACGCAGGCTGCTCGAGAGGTACGAAGCGAACAAAGTCACCCTAATCATACTTTCGCCTTTCATTCGGCAGACTCGAGTTGATTGAGGACTAAATGATAATATCTAGACGTGATTTAAAAGTCCTGTTCCACGTTGGTTTTGAATTGACCCAACTGTTTTACTTGTGGTAGGTTCCTTATTGCAAGACTCCGTCTAGGTAGGTTGGACCGTATTCGCTGCCAAGCAATAGTGTTGAACTTTCAACATTGCCTATATATTCCTGTTCGAAGGGCTGAAGCTAGTGAAATTACTCATATACATTACTTAGTGACAAATGCAGTGTGGTGCCACACAGGTCTAGTCCTGGGTAACATTGCAATTGCTATAGGCAGGTGTACCGTTTAACACTAGGCGAATTGCTCGTTTCGTAACTAGGTTGTATATAAAAAAACGTAGTATTTACTTAGGTATTCAATTTTAAGTTAGCATTTATGGAAACACAATGGTGTGTGTAGTCCGCCAACTCGCACTAGGCAAGCGTGGCAGGCTAAGACCAAACTTTCTCATCGTGAGAAAAGGCCTGTGCACAGCAGTGGGATAGTAATTGTAACTGTAGTAATAGTAATTAGTGATGCAACGATTACTTATTTCGAATATGATTACTGATTTTACTATTCGGCGAATACGATTACTGATTTTAGTATTCGGCGAATACGAATACGTAATAAGTAAGAGGCAATAAAACGCACTAATCAATATAAATACAAGTACTTTAATTATATCGTAGTTCAACTGCGTTCGGTACGGCTAAATCATGATATTCGGCGTATACGAATATTCCTATACATATTTGTTGCATCTCTATTTTAAATTAAGTTTAAATGATTATTGATGTGTTCCAAATCTAGATAGCTATATAATCTAAATTTTCATCTAAAGGGCTCCACTGAGGTGACGTTATATGGAATATCAGCTTATTATTTTTTATGCATACGTTGACGTTTATTTGATAGGTACGTATCACGAGAAACAGTTTCATTCTTTATCTGCAAGTTAAAGCGTGAACAACTAAAATTTAAAGACTCGTAAACTAATTTCAAGTATATTAGCTCTAGAAAATCCATTAGATACACTTTCAATAGGTATATAAATGTTTTATCTCACTTTTATTAGCGAGATTTAAATTGCACAACGATTTTGAAGTAGTGATTTTATTTAAGGATTTTAATTAATTGAACAGTGTGATTCAATCGTTTCATTTCGATTCAAAAGTGTTCATCCGTGTTGATGCACTGAGATGATGAGATTTATTCAAAACATTGCATTACAACGTTCAATTACCAATAATATATAGTAGTTCGCCACCCTATTATGAAAATAGAAGGTGATATGTAGTGTTGCCCGGTCTAGCAAGCCTAATAGTAACCGAGAATTTGGCTTTTTACATCGGGATAGATAAAAACCATTGCTACCAAATAGCAGTAAAAGACTACCAATAAAAAAGAGACTTGTAAGACTCTTGAAGTAAACTGACTGTTTGAAGTCAACAATTCAATGAACGAATATGACGAGGGACGTTTGGCTTCCTGATTAAGGGTTTATCGGGAGGTGTTTACAAAGCACTGAAAACCGGGAAGTCCCGCGCAAAACGGCCACCTGGCAACGTTAGTGATATGAGTAGATAAAATCGTCCATTTAATACCTAAATAACTCGTTATCTATTAGTTATTATTGTTTATTTCGAGTCGTCTGTCCGAAAATGTTTCGATTGTTGCTTTCGTTAACCATAAACGATTTTACGCAGGTAACGTTTATAATCAAGGGAGTAAAATATTGCCACATGAATAAAATTGTGTGCAAATGTTTTAAATAATATAAGAAGCACTTATTTTACTAATAACAGATTATTGTTTTAGCTGCTACAATAGAACGACTCGCCTCTGAGATCCGCATCCATGCCATTGCGCCGCGCATGCCTACTTTGTACCACTACAAGTAGATTTAATATTTAGATTTAGTGGCAACTTCAAGACATTCTGATATAGAGAAATATACTGTCACGTATTCTGTTCATTATATCAATAAAAAACGGGTTTGATCCGAATATTCAAGAATAATTATTTATTTTAAGTATCGAATATCTTTATTACGTACTAGACATTGACCGCGGCTACGCTAGCGTATAATTGAGATTATCACAGAGAGATTAATCGTGCATACCTCGGGAACTGTTTATTATCCCGAAATAAAAAGGGGCCTATATTTTAATACGGGTTATGGTCTATCTGTGTGCCAAATTTTATCCAAATCTGTTTAGCGAGATTGAGTAACAAACATCCAAACATCTTCACAAACTTTCACATTTATAATATTAGTAGAAAACTTGTTATATTATTGATATAAGGTGCAGATACATAAAAGTTTTAAAATATTTTCACAAATTAGAAAGTAGATATTAGAAATCCGTAATCCAGATCTGTTGTTTGATATTATTGTGATATTGATATTTTGTTTCTATGTTAGTTGGAAACTTTTCTTTTTTAGACGTAGTTCGCTTAAAACAATTGGTGCCTAAACCTTTCCGTATTTATATTGTACTTTAAGTATTGTTTTCTCCTTTAAGTAGTAACTAATATTGCAATAAGAAAAAGGTACCTACCGTTATATACAACGGCGTCGCGTGTAATTACGTATTTATAATGCTAATAGAATTCAGCATTAACAGAGAAATATTTATTTTATACTAATGCATTTAAAACCTGTTGCTCATGAGATTATTATGATACAATATAATGTTATCGGTTTGGTATTAAAGCATTGTCAAAGTGCTTCATATAATACGTATTTATGTAACTGCTCATTGTGATTGTCCTAGTTACGTGATCAAGATGTGTGCGATTTTATTCTATTTCATTTATTTTTAAATAATTTCACGACCACTAGTCATCATTGTACTTTCTATGTAAGTGTGATACGTGTCACAGAACAACTTGCCTTTAGGCATAGTTTAATAATTGCAACTTAACTTTAAGAAAACAACTTTTTTTAAAGTAAAAGTGTTGCCCTATGCAGTACCTGCTGTTATTAAAATTTAACTTCATCATGCAATAAATAATTATAAACAATAAAAGTATTACTTAAGTTTATTCTACTACACTGACTGATTGGTCATTTAAAATTTTGGAAATGTACACTCATAATCAATTATTGGAATATGTAAAGTGCAGCCGCCGAGAGAATGCGTTCTTGACATTTGTTAATTGGTCTAGTTTCTCTTATATTAAAGATAAAATTTGATTTATAATATGATTTTAATGTAGTAACTTCAACATACAATAAACTTAATCATTAAATCTTTAATGTAACAGAAACTAGACCAATTAAACAGATGTCAAGAACGCATTCCCTCGGCGGCTGCACTGTAGTGCAATTTACGGTCAGTGACCTTAAATATTATAAATATTGTGGATACGATCGCGGGATTCCGGTATAGCGGGTTATGTTCAATACATTTAAAAAAATCTTCTAACGTGACAACTTTTTTTAATACTTATTTGATATGTTTATTTTTATCGTAAAAGAAAAATAACATATAATGGCGGAAAACATATATGAAAAACATACATGATTGCTAAAAATGCATACATAAAATATATCAGGTCAATAACTAATTTGTACCAATTATATCATGTTATTAAAATTCAAAACAAAATTAAGGTACATAATCAATAAAATAACACAAGATATTTATAGACAGATTGAAACTGATTGAGCCTTAGGATTCTCCAAACAATCACTTCTGTGCAGTTGAAGTAACTAATAAGTTTCCAACCTTGATACATCGTTACTGAAGATGAAGATTAAAAGTTATTCCGATTGAATAAATCCTCATCTGGGTCATATTTGCTTACTCTTCATCTTTACAATCACTGTATTATTTAACGATTACATTAGATTAAATATTTATTTTGCGAATTTACAATCCCGGAATATTATTAATTTTATGGCATGTCCATATTCAGAGTTCGTCACGAAATCCCGCGAAATTGTTCTATCTATTCCGATCACTGACGCAATAGTCAAATATTCAAAAGTTTTTATTTCAAACTATAATTGAAGTTCGACGGTTACAGTTGCTTGATCCTGATTTTCAAATCATCCATATAAAAGAGTTGAGATACTATCTCTTCTTATCTGATAGCCTAGCCCCGAACTCTCCAGCAGTGTGCTCAGAGGGTTCAAGGCTAAACAGAACCACAGCGGACTCAGGCTATCGCCCTGGAATATTCCACGCTCGATCCTGATTGGTTCACCGTTCCCTTGAATCTGTCGACATCCCGGATAGTTAAGAACCGTCCACCATTGCCGTATACATGCAAGCAGGAAGGTGAGTAAGGTTGTATTTTATTTTATACAATTCTAGCACCCTCATGAGATTTTGTTCATCTAATGCTTGTCTGGAAGAAATCGCTTTTAGCGATAAGACCGCTAATTGTACTGTTATGTTGTTTTATTATTTTGGCGTACTCTAAAGTATGCTCTACTCTACTTTAAACGGGATTCCATTTATCGGATCTATTTTTGGAGAACGTTATACACGCGGATACGTCAGCGGTGCCTACGATGAGGCGAGCATCAGCAACACAGAACAAATGTTGCCTAATCTATGTGCATTGCAGTAATTTTGGATCTTTACCAGGACTTAGGAATGTTGCTATGAGAACCCTCCTTCTTACAGTTAATTTGCCAACTCTTACCTATCTTACTTAACTTACGGCGTAATTAAACATTTAACAATATTCAGAACGAACAGTACATTTTTAATATTCCAAGGTTATCTTAAGGCTAGCTGATAGCCTAGTGGTTGAGCTCTTTTCTTCCAAACAGGAGGGTCTTAGTTCGATCCCGGCCCGCACCTCAGACTTTTCGGATTCATGTGCGTATTAGAATTTGATTATCACTTGTGTTATCGGTGACGGAAAACATCGTTAGGGAATAGGCAAACCAGAGGGCCAATTCTCGTAATTTAAAAATATTCTAATTATAGTTCCGATCTAGTCTCGGTGTCATAAATGTCACAAATAGTATTCTCCTAAACTAACAAACAACGTCAAACGTGAACTTACATTGTAAGATCGAAAATGGATCGAAAGTTGATCGAAGTCAAAACGGTATTCTGCTAACATTTCGAACTGTCATATGTACTAAATTGTCATTATAGAAACGTCAACATTGAGATTAAAATGAGACTAGATCGATATTATAAATAAGAGAATAAATCCGACTGAACTTTAAGAGTAGCAGAATACCTTGTTTTCCTTTCCTATATCCTAAGACCTCCTAAGCCTAATCCTAAAGTTCTGTACAGGCGTTGTTTTGCGCGTATGGATGTGGAAGCACTGATTATAGATGCCTCTGAAATAAGCTGGGACTCCTTGGTTGAAGCTACTACAGTTGATGATAAGGTTTCTATTTTTAATCACGCTCTAGGCACACTTTATGATTTGCATGCCCCTTTTAAGAAAGTCAAACTGAAGCACCTACCAGCACCATGGATGACCAATGGCATTCGTACGTCTATGAAGTGCAGGGATCACGCGTTTCGTAAATTTAAAAAGGATCGTACAGATGAAAATTGGTCTATGTTCAAGTTTGCTAGGAATCGGTGTAATCAGATGATACGCAACGCTAAGCGCCGCCACATTCTGGATAATATCACTTGTTCTTCTTCCGCCAATATTTGGAAATTTCTTGGAACTCTGGGTGTAGGCAAACAACGACATTCAGATCTGCCAAGCACAATTGGATTAAACGATCTTAACCGCCATTTCACAACTGTACCTAGTATGGATCGTTTAACCCAAGATCAAACTGTCATTTACATATCTGGTCTAACGCGTCCTGATATTAAACCTTTTCGCTTCTTCCCAGTTGATATGGAAGAGATAAAAAAAATAATTCTATCCATAAAATCCAATGCAGTGGGGTGCGATTGCATCAGCCGCCGCATGATAGTAACAGTATTGGAACAGATCCTTCCTGCTATCTCCCACATCATAAACTTCTCCCTCGACTCGGGAACTTTCCCTTCTTTGTGGCGTAAAGCTTACGTCCGTGCCCTACCAAAAGTTCCTAGCCCCTCTCTTCCCAGCCACTTCCGTCCAATTTCTATCCTTCCTTTCCTCTCGAAAGTTATTGAGGCTTGTGTTCACAAACAACTATCACATTTCATTCACTGTAATTCTCTCATCAGCCCCCTTCAATCTGGGTTTAGACCTGGGCATAGTACTGTTTCTGCTCTCCTGAAAGTGACTGGTGATATCAGGGCTGGTATGGAAGACATCAAAATCACTGTTCTAGTGTTAGTCGATTTTATGGTCTCCCCTGAGGCGCTAGATTGGTTCTCTTCTTATCTTCGGGAACGTCAGCAATCAGTTCAATCCGGTGAGTCATTGTCAAGCTGGTGCGATCTAGAATCTGGCGTTCCACAAGGTGGCATTGTATCTCCTCTTTTGTTTTCTATTTTTATAAATATCATTACTCCTGAACTTCAGTGTGCATATCATCTTTATGCCGATGACTTACAATTATATTGCCAATCTAAAGTTGAAGACATACCTGAGGCAATTGAAAAATTAAACCGAGACTTGATATCTATCAAAAACTGGTCTGATAAATTTGGAATGGCGGTAAATCCTGTCAAGTGCCAAGCGATACTTTTAGGGAGCTACCGTACTATTACTAAAATTGAGAGTATAACATTGCCATTTATTACGTTTAACGGTATCAATATTCCTTTTAACTCATCTGTTAAAAACCTAGGCTTGCACATAGACACCAATCTTAATTGGCGAACACAGGTCACTAATGTTAGCCAAAAAGTCACTGGTACTTTGCGATCTCTCTATCGATTAAAAAATTTACTCCCATCTAATGTTAAAGCAATACTTGTGCAGACTTTAATTTTTCCCATGATTGATTATGGTGATGTGTGTTATTATGATCTGAATGCAGATATGCTTAACAAAATTGACCGCCTTCTGAATAACTGCATTCGCTTCGTTTTCAATTTACGTAAGTATGACCATGTGTCCTTATACAGAACGCTTCTTAAATGGTTGCCTATCCGTCAACGTAGAAAACTAAGGGCATTGACAACCTTGTTTTCCTTACTTGATTCTCCCACATCCCCTACTTACCTTACTTCTCATCTTCAGTATATTTGCTCCAATCATGACAAAAATCTTCGTTCCTCTCATAATCGTATCTTGAAATGTCCGTCTCACCGTTCGGACTTTATACACTCTTCTTTCTTTGTCCAATCTATTCTTCTTTGGAATTCGCTACCTCTTGAAATCAGGATGGCCACCAGTCGCTACTCTTTTAAAAATAAACTACGCAAATACCTCCTCAATTCTTTGGCAGAAACATCTCTTTGTTAGTAATTCCTACAAAACTATATTTATATCTGTATATTTTGTTATTGTATGGTTTTATTATTACACGTGTACGCATATTTATATATGTATATATTTATATTAAGTCAACGATAAATGTCTTGCATATATTTTCTTTGGTTATTTAACTACTCACAGTTACACTGTCTGTGCACTTACCATGTATTTTATTTTTCTCTGCATCACCCCAAGGTCGACTGGAAGAAAATGCCTAATGGCATTAAGTCCGCCTTTGTACAGTTTTAGTGCATAAAGTATTTAATAAATAATAAATAAAAATACCATTTTTTCGGTCAATTCATAATTTAATCTCAGTTCGGTCAAGTTTCAGTCATAGTGTAAATTAATTACGAGAGTTGGCCCTCTGAGAAAGAAAAATGTTCTCAATGGTGTGTGAAGACCGCCATCCCGCACTAGCCTCAGGCCTTGCCCAGCAGTAGGACAGTAATGGGCTGTATATTTATGTTATGTTATTCATTCTGAGGCTTAGCACGCACTGCGGTAAAACGCTTGCGCGGTTTTTGGAAACGTTGAAGAGGCCAAACTGCGTATGAACACACATTGCGTACTTGCGTTTTAATGATCTTTGTAGTTATTTTATCACCATGGTCGTTTCGTTCCATGTGGTGTCCAGCTATAATATAGACAACTAACGGCACACACGAATGGATGAACTATCGCATAACCTTTTATACAAATACTCTACATTACAAATTGATTTCTGGAGAGCAGTATGTGGGCTTTGGTGATTAAAAATATAAAACGTAAACAACGCCGCCACTATAGGTAGTGGATCCACTAACTGATAAAATACATCTGAAATGTACAACGATGTGCGAGATGTGTTTTTTAGTACAGAATGTGTAGATCGATAGTAATGACAAATTGTTGCAAGCCGAGCCAAGCTTACAATGCTTGATAGCCTAGTGTTTCAACGCTTGCCTTTCATACAGGAACTCTCGGCTCGATCCAGGCTCATACGTCTCACTTTTCGGATTCATGTGCGGATCAGTTTGATTATCACTTGCGTTAACGGTGAATTGAAACGGTTTTCTTTCACCGTTAACGTGAGGAAATTACCACTGTTCAAAATGTTCTCAAGTGTAGTCCGCCAACCCGCACTAGGCTAGCGGGGTGGACTAAGGACCTTTCTCATTGTGAGAAGAGGCCCGTGCCCAGCAGTGGGACCAGTAATGGGCTGGTTCTGTTATGTTTTATGTTAAAGCAAGCTGTGTGCCAGCATGTACAAACTGCGCGCGGTAAGTTGCGATGCGTACGGCATCTAAGAGCTCGATTTTTTTAAACACAGTCAATAATACATAGTATAAACTAGGTAATTTTAGGCCTAGCATGTATTTATGTAACACGTTGTATATGGTTTTTGTTTTCAGGTTCTTATCATTATTTATATTTATTATACCTAAACATTTAGTGTACCTACTACTAACTGTATAATATAATCCGCTTTTAATCTTCGTATAAGTAAATGCTTGAACGAGACCGAATTGATTGATGTTCAAAATAATACATTGAATATTATATATTTAATATCATAACTCACTCATTTTATGATAATTGTTTGCACCGTTTCGTTCGTCTCATTTAAAATATTTGTAATATATAAAGTTTGTTAAATAAAATTCTTATTAAATCTTGTGTACTTATTTATTATAATCAGTTTTATCAAATCGGCAGTCTTTATAATTATTGACATATATTGGGTGCCGATTTAGTAACCGTTAATATTCCAATGCGGGAGAGTACTGATCCTATTAAGTAATAAATAAAATGTTTAACTCATTCCAATAAAAAACATGAGATAATAATTAGTATCCAACCAACAGCTTACATATGCACCGGTCTCGTATATCGTATCGAGGCGGGCACTGTGGAAATCTTTGGTTGGAAGCTACCACCCGATCATATGGTAGGCGCATCAGGTCATTGGCTGCCAGCTGTTTTGGATGGTAAAATAAATATCTATTTTAGTCAAATATTAAGGTACTATTTTATTACTGATTCGGGTAGAGAATCGTAGATCGATTTCCCTCCTTAAAGGTCACAAGTGATAAAATCGGCACCCAGCGTATTTATTTACAATCCTAAAAAGGCTACTTAATTATTCAGACATACATACATCTATGCTCTGCGCACAAGAAGACATTAAACTTAAGATGAGATGAATATTTACATCATTCCTTATAATAACTTTTTATACATACTTTGGCCGACGCTACACATACTTGACGCCCTTCCACACGGAGTTGCCTTCCATGACACACTTGCAACCGCATCCTGTTGGACACGTGTCGTGCTGGGAGAACCTGCATGGTTGCGAGAAAAACAATGAGATTACGAACCAGCAGTGCTATTTTTTAAATATTTATCTATTAATATACTGAGTCCTATAAATAGTGAACCTAATTTCAAGGAGATAGCCACTAGGGATCGCAATTACTTAAAATTATCAACGTTTTTTTTATAATAATTAATTATAGAGGTTGCTTTCTTCGTTTCTGAATCTCACCCTTACATCACGTATATTATGCATTTTGGTTTTCCTCTCAATCCGGCGGCATAGATACCCGAATAAAGGAACACATAGCTGACTTTACGTCTGCTGCACAAAGTCTGCAGTGTGTGAACATGCCTTAAGCATGCCTAACCATTTTCTTCCATTTGATCATCCTCAATTCCTCGCGAAAAAGAACCGATATGTACCAAGAATATTTCGTGAGGCTATTGAAATTAAAATACTTCCTAATTTTAATAGAGAAGATGGTTGGCATGTACCATCAGTCTGGAATGCTGTTATTAAAATATTAAAGTCCCTAACTGTATAACACACTAATAAACACCAAGACGTGTATCGAAACAATTTTTGATTACAATTGTACGGTAGATATAAATAATAATATAAAGAAAAATCAGTCACGACGCCTGATTAGACATCGTGCGACCACGAACACTGCAAAGTGGTCGACACGTTAGGAAAGATCAATAATATACGCGATGTTTTAAGTGTTTTATCATAATGAGTAATAATCGCGAAAACCTAACACTGGAGTAAAACTAAGACTCTCTAATGTTTTTTTTAAAATTTGTTCCTCCTTTGTAAAAATATTATCCCTATATATATTTTCCTTGTTGTTCCTTGAAATAAAGTTCACTATTTTTGTAGGACATATTTACACACATCAAGGTTTCTAGGGATCAAGGTATATTCAAAAGTCTATTTTTTTGCTTCTTAAAATTATAAAATTTATTGTATGAAATGTTTTTCTATGTCTAGACTCAGTCTGTCAGTGACAGTCGAGAAGCTTTAAAGGTACTAATTTAATTCAAAGTAAATCGAAGCTAGTCAAGGAAAGTGTTACCTCACTAAATAAACTAGGAAAACACAACAACGTAAGGCTTATCTGGGTACCTGGACACTTAGGTGTTGAAGGTAACGAGAAAGCAGTCCAGCTAGGACGAGCTCGAACATGCAGCTCAGAGCCATTAGTAGGAATACTTCATGGTACCTACCTACCTATACCTACATTACATGCATTTGCTGGAAAAGAACATCTCAGAGAATGAAGGGAAGCGAGAGGCCTAAACCTTTGTAATGCTTTCTGCAGCACAAGAGTAGACGGTATTAAGAGACTTGTAAATCTATCCAAAATCCAACGAAGTCTAGTCGCTTTTTACGACCTCCATGGTAGGAGATGCAAGTGGTGCTATATTCTTAGTCCGGACACCACACGGAATTTGAAAACGCATTGTCATACATAAGCTGAAATGAAGTATGTAATTGGGACCCAATTGAGCAAAGGAATGACAACATACGATACAATCATTTCAACGTAAATCCTCTGCATTGAGATTGCCTCTGATCCAAATTAGTTTGACTGTTTCATCATCATCATCATCATCAGCCTATACCGGTCCATTGCTAGACGTAGGCCTCTCTCAGCGTGCGCCACAACACCCGGTCATCAGATTTCCGCATCCAGCCGGACCCAGCAACCTTCTTCAGGTCATCCGTCCATCTAGTTGGTGGGCGCCCCACAAGTTTGCCCATACGCAGTCTCCAATAATGGGACCCGTCTGCTCCATCGGCCATCGGTCCTTCGACAAACGTGACCAGCTGACTGCCACTTCAGCTTGGTGATTCAGTGTGCTATGTCGATCACTTTCGTTCTGTTCCAGATATCCTCGTTTCGGATGCTATCCATTAGAGAGACTCCGAGCATAGTACGTTCCATAGCCCGTTGAGTGACTTTGAACTTGTGGACTAATCGGGCTGTTAGTGTCCACGTTTCGGCTCCGTAGGTCATCCCGGTAGGACGCACAGGTTGAAAACTTTCGTTTTCAGACATTGCGGAATACAAGGCGACGATAAGATCTGACAAAGCTCTTGACTCTTTCACCGATCTAATTAATCTGCCCATATTAAATTGGTCCACCACTATATACATGGATTTTCTAACATGACACTTTAACGTTCAAGGCGTCCAGAGGTACTGTATACGTTTAGTATCTGCCGTTCCTGTGTTCACGAGCAATGGACGAAATTAACAATCAATCTAATCCAAAATCTCCAAATTGAACATTTTGAAATTCATCAGTTGTGTTACGATCACATTTGCCACGAAAAACAGACATATCCGTAATCCAAATATTTTGGATTTGATCGATTATTAATTTCGGCCATTAGTAGCCCTCGGGAACGGAGTCTGACTTCGTGCAAACGATTTGTAATGGTTTGATCACAATGATTTTGTCTTAAACCTGTTGCAGGATTTTATAGGAACGCTATACTTGATAAAAATTTCAACATTTAACCGAAATGCAAAATCTGTTTCTTTTCTTAATTATGAAATTTAGTAAAAAGTATCAATAGAAGTCCAAAAACATCATTGTAAGAACATCACTTGCAGTAATTCGTTAAAATGTGCTTGATCCCTAGATACTTCTAGCACAGTGGAAATATGTGAAATAGTGATTCGACTCCTTTGACATTGCGCGAAACGCCGACGTCTGAATGGAACGTCGACCATAGGGCTACTTACACAAAATAAATGAAACATATTTTACGAGGAATAAAATGGTTTTTTATAATAATAACGATCGCAAATGCGTAACTGATAAATACTTGGAACATTTTGATTTACTTATTTAAGTTTCCTATTATTAAAGTTAATAATATTATGACCTATAAAGTACAATTTAACTAAAAACTCAAAGGAAAATAATTATAAGGTTCTGCAAACTATTTTTATTTATGTGTCAAGTTTCATCCAATTTTATTACGAGTGAAATAATTAAAATATCTTTTAAATCATCTTACAATTTTTTGCAACAAATCGTTTGAAATCATCTGCAAGTAAAACCTTATTTTCTTATGTAAAATTGTGCTGAGCGAAAAGTGCGAGCGAAACGTGCGAGCGATACTTCCGATTACTATTACCGGACTGCCCTATCGTGCGTCCGGCCGCCGAGTCGAATCCCTGTGAGACAATTTCCAGGGTGCATTTGTTGTGTATTAGACGTGTGTACGTAGAAGAGATGTGCCGGATTGTTAAAATGTATATCCGCGGATAGGGATCATTAGAGTCTAGATTCTCGAATATGGACATAGGATAGCATAGTTCACGTTTGCGTTTTTGGAAACGTTCAAAATGGTAACATAGTTTAATAAATGTTTGAATACATATTTATTTTTTTGTGATTTATTAAATGAATTAATGAAATATGAGATTTTAACAAATATAAAGTAATTTGAATTGACGAGTATTTCATTGCAACCTATCTTTAAAATTACACATAACCATAGAATATGCGTTAACGATCCGCCACAGAGTAATAGATATAGATCGTATTTCTCCGTCGAATATCCGCGGATACGGATATCCGGCACATGACTGTAACACACGGCTACATATCAAGGTATTCAAAACCAGTATAAGCTGATCTCGCATTGTATAGGCTTTCTGGGTGTTGAGAGATCAGCGTAAACTGGTTTCGTATAGCTTGATGTGTATGAGCGGCGTTACCAGTGCAGCATGTGCATGGCGTGGCCGGCGTGCGCGCAGTAGTGGCAGGCGGCGGCCAGGCCGCGCACGGGGCGGCGGCACACGGCGCAGCGCAGCGCCGCGCGCCCGCAGCCGCCGCACGCCGCGCCGCGCCGCGCGCCGCACGCGCCGCACTCGCCCGCCGGCTCGGGGCCCGCGCCCGCCGCGCCACCCACCAGCTTCAGCACCTGGGGGCCCACCACGCTCTCAGATCATAGACAACAAAAGAGAGATACATATCTTACGGATCAACGGATATATATCACTCTTTTATATCTTTGACTCCCTAGTTCATCGATGACAAGAAACGAAGAACAGATTAAAGGTCGAGTGCCCCTTTATGTCAGTGTGGCAATGATAATCCTGGAAATCATATGTAGGATGAAAATCCGATATATAAGGTCTTACTTTAATAGTCCACGATATTTTGCATGCAGCCTATGTAAAAAATGATATAGCAGGTACCACCAAAAAAAAAAACCTGTTTTTTTTTCAGCATTTCTTATAAATCACTCATTTCATTACTTACTGGTTCTTCTAGTAAGTTATAATAATATCCACTTGCATCTAGTAAGAAAATGGTGGTCGCGGCCAGCCGACCTATTTAGTTAGTCGGCAACGTCAAACGAAACAGGCGAAAGGAGGCGCCAGTCAGCGTCGCACAAAAGAAAGAAACAAATGTTTCACTGTCAAATTAATTTTGCGTGGCAGGTACATCATCTTTAGCATTTACTACGGTGCCATGCAAAATATCGTGGATTATTAAAATAAAACCTTATATAGATCATTTCCACTTTATATCCTATCCCGAACTAATAAATTATATATCAAATCTATTTGTAAGTTCATTTCATTCCATAATATTTCCTTATAATTATGTACCTGACTATCCAACCTCCCAAAATATATTTAAAATTTAACTTGCAAAATTCATACGTACTTGACATTGGCAGAAATGGCTCGATATTGATACGGATTGCCATAATCAAAAAGGAAGAAGAAGAAGAAGCGAAGAGTGAGTTGAGTTGATATGATGAGTTAAAGATCAGATTCATTTATTTCTCAGTTTTGATTTAGTTTTCTAAAAGAAAGAGAATGACTAGTCGACCTAAGATTCCGTCAGTTTTTCTTACTATTTTTTGTTTTACATTATGTTGATAATGAAATACACATTTAGAAAATACAATTTAAATAGTCTCCTGATTTCCCCTTATATCTGTCAAAGGCTTAGGATTGTCAAGTATTAAATGATCAACCAGTTACTATTAATAAACCAATTATTTCTGTACAGACCATAATGAAACACAATCGAACTAAAACAAAACTCTTTATGAATTTAATCAAAATTATTTACTTCAAATTGCACCTAATAACAATAGTCGAATGATTTATTTTAGCTCTCTACGTATTCACGGATTGCGCGGGCTATTCATTCTCTCTCTTTTCGGTCCACTCAGATCAGACGCCATTGTTTCTTTCTAATGCACCTATCTCCGCAATGAATCCGAACCTAAACGAATGTTAATGCTACAAATATAAGAGATATAGTGATAATTTATATATTAATTGCGTCACTAATTTATTTGTATCGCATAGCTATAACGATCTTTTTCAAAAGTTGAGTCCGTTCGCCTATCTGTTTGTACAAATATTAAAGCGAGATTAGGCGGGTCTGGAGCGAGGCATAAAAAAGCTGTTAGCGACGGCCATCACGAATCACATCGTCAGAACACTTCTGCTACTAGAACCGAATTTCAAAATGGGGCCGGCCGGTAGGCTTTTGCTACGTTTAGTCTAAATACGTACTGATAACATTAACGCGTTTAATTCGGCAGTGGGGTGAAAGCAGTGTGATTTTTTTTATAAACCAACACGCTTGATGTCTTGTTGGACTCGCTAGAATAAACTAGACATGACATCACGAATTTTCATTTCGGCGGGGAAATTGCTTTACTAGCTGAATCGGTCACACTGCTGGTTAAAATGCTGCTTAGCCTTAACAGAAAACTATCATCTTATCGGCCCGTGAACAATCTGAGCATGAGTCTAAATACTGAACACGACTGTCCTAATGACCGGAAGAATGCCAGGACCACGTTCTGTGGCGATGCCACTTTTATGATGAACCGGGACCAAGTGATGGACGGGATCATTCGTGCGAAAGCGGGACCAGTTCGGAGGCTAACTTCCGGCGGTTAAGAGACTGCGCACACATGGCACGAGGTCAGGAGCAGGCTCGAATAAAGTATTGGATCCGGCCGAGCAGCGAAGCCGTCAAGTGTCGTCGACCCGAAACGGGCTTTATTCGCTTTATAAGCCCAGCTGCCCCAGAGTGGAGAAGAAGCCTCCGGGAGTTTGAGCAGCTTGTAGAGGAGTTAAGGAGCGCCTGCGGATGCAAATAAAGATGGCCATTGAGCTACGTCCGCACGCGTCTCCTCAATATTCGGCGCATATGACTGGACATGGGAGGGGTCATCGGAAGTTAGTGGGATTGTATTCTAGTGAAGTCATATGTTGGGATATTGTTGGCTACGCACGTTGTGATACGATTTTACGGTTGTTTGTTATTGCTTGTTACATTTAACATACGCTGTTACCAAACATCCGTTTCGTGTGGTTCCCAACAGAGAACAGGGCTAACCTCCACCCATGAGTGGCGTAAAAAGCGCCTCAGGGTTTTAGCAAAAGGATGGGCAGCAGCATCCTTCCGTTTGCTGCTAATAACAACATACTGCGGTTACCAATCCGCCTGTCAGGCGTTGTGATTATGGCAATACGGGTATGACGGCTCATTATCACAGTGACTACAGGGAGACCCATATTCAGAAATCAACATTTCTGGGCTTAAGTTTCCGCTGAATGTATTGAAGTTGTTATAAATTATACATATGAAACCAAGAGTACCTAAATCAATGGTTAGATAAATTTGCTTACCTCTGTCTTCTTGTATATCAATTGCCAGCGATGAAGAATGTCCGCATAGACTCGCTTGAAGCAGTAATACAGGTGTACCGTGGCCTCATCGAGCACGCACGAGGAGGTTGGTTCAGACTTGGAAACAGTGGAGTCTGTATAGAAGTTTTCTGCTTCTGAACAAGAGTTGCTGCGAAGGACGATCGGCATCGTCCAGCCGTCTGCGCTGATCTCGCTGTACTGGTTCACTGTACTGTAGGGCGATGTGCCATTACCCTAAAATTTATTTGGAAATACATTTAAAAATAAAATCTACTCTTAAGAAATCAGATAAAGATAAGATAAAGGTAAAAATATTTTTATTCATGTAAAACCATATACAGGCACTTATGAATAGTCAAGGCTTTAGTTGCCGCGTTCCAAGATGTTGATTTCCTATGGAGAAGAACGGGCAAGAAACTCCATGGTTACTCTTTTTAAATCATAATAATTGTTACAGTATTTTTGGTTACATTGCTCTCAAAATAAATAATGTGAGGACAATGTAGCAGAAAAAAGTAAACTTCTTTAAAAGTCTACACTAAACAAGCCTGATATTTATGTTAAATTATGATTAAATTGTCATGGCAGCATTAAGCTGACCAATCCCAACAGACAGCACTCGTTCACGAGCATGACGCATGCATCAGCGTCGCTCGGCTCAACCATATTGTAGGGCAACTAAGCGACCCGATACACGACGCCACCATCAGCAGGACACTTGAGTGAGCATGACATACCTAAACTGCCAGACAACTATCACGTCAATTAAACAAAAAGATATAGATGTTATTATCAGGGGCAAAATAGGTAGTTTTTAAGTAGACATCTATCAGAACATGGATATGCCTATCGAATATTCCGGGACAGTGGGATTTGAAATTTGAAGTGTAACATAATAATTTTAAATACTCATCTTCCATATTAATATTATAAAGAAATCCTTATTTTATACGAAGATATATCAAGCGATTGGTTCTCTCCCCCGTTAAGTCAAATGATTTTGTTTCGTTTTTCCATTTTCTACTCTCTTTGAGCTGCGGCATATAAGAATTCAACAATTTATTTATTCATTAACCTAGCTAAACTTCTATGAAAAATATAACTTACTGTAAAATACCCAATTGCAATTGCCAATTGCTGTCCGTCCAAAAAACCGATATATATGATATGAAATGAAATCTTATATATCATATCATAAAAGTCACCTCAAGTCAAATTTTGCACGAGAAAACACTATGAACGTACCTAATCGAAATTTCATACCTATTCATAATAAAATTTTGGTGGCTAACTTATGGGGGGTAGGCCAGAAACCGGCTTTACGCTACTTGGTTTAATAGTCAACGTAGGTAAGAAGATATTTTTATCAATCTCGGAATTCCCGGAATCAAAAGGCATACCCATATTGGATTTCGTAGTGAATTTGACTTCATTTGGTACTTAAAAGTCTACCTATTCCGACCCCTGGTAAAAAAATCTACGTTACTCACATAACTAGAGGTACTGATGGTAGACTGTGAACTAGAATTACTGGTGTCATTGAAGACCGAGAATGCACATGCTAACATAGCCGCCATCTGCAGATTCGAAGCTTTGGCATAGTGAGATATCCTAAAAAAAAAAAATCTTACATGTAGGTAATAAATATAGCATCACAGCTAAGCAAAGAAAAAACAACTAACGCCTATCGCAAGCATCAATAGAACTATGCCAAACTATGTGCAAAAGTTTTAAGTATATGTTTTTTCTGTACATGGCACATAAAATTATGAACGTTGTTCATCACCATCATATCGCCGAAGGACGTCCACTGCTGAAATAAGGCTTCCTATAGATTTTCACAAGGACTAGTTATATGCCGCCCGTATCCAACGACTCCGAACTACCTTCACTAGGTCGTCTGTCCATCTCGTCGGAGGTCGTCCCACGCTGTGTTTTCCCAGCGTGTAGTCTCCCCTTAAAAACTTTACTGCCGTCGGCCATCGGTTCTATGAGCTATGTACCCATGAACTTTGTTCATCTTCACTTTGGGGGGGATTTGCCAATACTCACCAAGCTTCACGCCACTTCAGTTTACTATTCCTTTCAGCTATGTCGGCAACTTTAGTTCTTCTACGGATCTCCTCATTTCTGATTCGATCTCGTAAAGAAATACCCTATGCTTGGTATCTCTCTCCATAGCTCGCTGAGTGGCCTTGAGCTTTCTTATGAGGTCCATTGTGAGTGACCACGTCTGTTTCCTATATCATCACTGGTTTATCTAACTAAATTCACGGAACAAAACTCACAAACATTGCTGCAAGATACAGAAGAGCGCGTGTCCCACCTAGCCCGTTCTCCTGGCTGCCAGGGAGATATTCAGAGAAGCGCTTACGTCATCACTACCCCTGGCTTGCCGCTAGTTGTATGATACTTACAAAGATTGTAGCAAGTTACAGCAGAGTGGGTGCCCCACCCAGCCCATGCTCTCCTCGCTGGAGGCCAGGGCATCGGGCCCGCGTGCACGCAGCGAGCGCGCCGTCAGTGCCGCCAAATTCCACGCGTGTGCCAAATCAGTTTCTCCCTCGTCTGTCGCTGCCTTCGCATTCTTCTCACACATTTCTGTTGAACGTTAAGTTTTAGAAATTATTGCTATAGAGTCCCAGAAAAATGGTGAACTTTATTTCAGCTATCAGTAGTTTATAGAGATCATGTTTCGTCATTATCATAATATCAGCCAAAGGACGTCCACTGCTGAACAAAGGCCGCCCCCATAGATTTTCACAATGAGCGGTTACATGCCGCCTTCATTCAACGACTCCCAGCAACCTTCACCAGGTCGTCTGTCCACCTCATTGGAGGTCGTCTGTCCACCTCGTTGGACGTCGTCTGTCCACCTCGTAGGAGGTCGTCCCACGCTACGTTTTCCGATGGGCGATCTCCAATCGAGAACATTTTTATCCTAACGGTCATCAGTTCTGCCATTTCAGTTTACTAATCCTTTCAGCTATGTCGGTAACTTTAGTCCTTCTACGGATCTCCTCCATTTCTGATTCGATCACTTTTAATATAATTTCTATTAAATAAGGATCCTTGTTTTTTATGCATTAAAAATAACCATTCACACACCAACGTCGATAATTGAGAATTACTCCATCGCCATGACCCCATCGCCTACTCATCATGATTTCGTAACAAAATGGTATACGGATCCATTTGGATCGATAACTTTTTAGTGCTAGAATAGGCTTTTTTAAATTATTGACAAAATAAATATGGAAAGGACAACTTGTTTTTAAAGAACGTCACCTTGAAAAATTCACGATTGACTAAATTCTCCAGTTTACGAATTATATTTTTGTACTAAGTTGTGCGATATGAGGGGGAAGCGCGGTTGACGCAGGCTCTGAGGGGCGACAGTATAATAACTTGTCAGCAGCCCGCTGACCGCGCCATCCGCGACGCTGCTGCAATCTTCTAACTGGCAGCTGCGTCAGCAGCCTCATTGAAAGCCAACTCGCTTTGATGGGTGGGATTTGCGTTTTGATAGTCGGTCAGTAATGCGGTTGTTGATGTCAATAAAAAAAACCCCGAGAGAGACCGGTGAATTAAGTGATGATCGTGTTACAGTCTTAAATTCAATAATGGCGATTATTTAGTTTAGGACCATTTGACTGATTAGAAAATTTCCAGATAATCGGCATGAGAGTAATACGTACCGATGGGATTCTCAGCGTTGATGACATATATCTCAGCGAGATTGCGACTGAGCGGGAACAGGTTAGGAGCAGCGTACAAAACGACGCGTGGTGCAACGCAACCAGATATGCTGCCGCGACTACGCATGCTGCCCGCACGTCGACCTTGCGCTTTCTGATAAAACAAACAATTCAAGTAGCATACACTATGGTAGTAAGTATTAGGTATACTCCGAGCCGTTTTTATCGTCTTACAACGGCAGCCCCTTAATGTAAATATCCCCATCAAGGGTGTCTTTACATTTTCAAAGATTGTATCGAAACGATAGCGTTTACGTGGCATATGAGTTGCATCTACGCGGCGTCTCCACTGTACATACGTCCGACCAAATCATACGCTGAACACCTATTGTGAAGACACTAAGATATTTTTAGGCAATATTCAAAATGAATAGAAACTGCAGATTGGTCTGTGAGTTGCAGACAGTATTCGAACATTTTTACGCTAGGGTGCCGAAGATGACCGCTCCAGTGGTTTTAGCAGGTAGGAGTATGGCACACCCCTTCGCCCTTCCCCGGGGCGAAGGAATGCGAAAGGCGAAGGTGACTACCCAATCTCCGCGCCCGCGACCTCCGAGACTCCCCATCATGCAACAGCATGATGGCAGGGGGCTCAGGCGTGTTGGACCTGGGCCCGGGGCGGTTGTTACCCCGGCGTCGTCTCGTCGTTCTAAAGCCGGCCCTCTCCCGATCCCGCTCTGCAGCATGGAGCATGCCACTCTCGCAGAAGGAGACCACTGCACTCCAATTTTTATGCTCTGCCAACATAGCCGCCACTACTGCCGGCAGAGAGATCTTGCCCGATCCAATCGACCAGAATCCGCCGCTCGGCAGCCCACGCACGGCAAGGCATTGCATACCTAGGTATAAATTGTCACGGAGTATACTAATTCTTTTGAATAGAACAGATATAGCAAGAGATAAATATAATGCCGACATTTCACTCTCTTCGCTTAGAGCCAAGAAGACATGGCGTAGACACAATAATGTAGTTGGCGCCAACGAAAGTTCACTGGCCTTGCCTCGATCCCACTCGGATCTGTGTTGGTTTTTTGACGCAAGCAAGAGCATAGAAGGGTAGCCAAGTTCGGATGTTACGTTTTCGTGTTGTATCACTTCGCGTCTCTCGTCTAATAATGACTATAAAATTAGAAACTTACCCATCTATCTTGAAAATAGAACGTAGTTATCGAATTTGACGGATGTCGGTGGTGCAACTGTGGGAAACCCGACGCGTTCGTCGGAGACGGCGTAGTGGTGGCGTGGGGAGATACAGAGCTGTACCCGGTAGTAGGAAATAGTCCCGGCGTTAAGGACAATGACGACATCGACCGGGGCGTCCCAGTCTCGTGTTTGAGGGACAATCGTCGAGCATTCGGCGGTCGGTTAAACACAACTAAAGTGCTTACTCCGCACCACTTGGCCCCGCAAGTC
This sequence comes from Diloba caeruleocephala, assembly GCA_947459985.1. Classification (NCBI taxonomy): domain Eukaryota; kingdom Metazoa; phylum Arthropoda; class Insecta; order Lepidoptera; family Noctuidae; genus Diloba; species Diloba caeruleocephala. Next base: position 22,726,822 of record OX381606.1, on the reverse strand, counting down.
CGAGGGAATGGGATGCACGAGTCACCAGCGTTTTCACTCTCGGATTGACTTCTTTGACTGGACTTCATTGAGTCGGTATCGTCACTGGATTTCACTGGTATCTAGAAATTTTAAATACGTGGCATATTTATAGGTATTTTCCTGAGTGTTAATGAACAATTATTGAAACATGCAAACAATAGTCGTAATATCTTTGACATAACTGGTATATGATATAGTTTCCCTCTGAAGTGTCCGGATTAAGACTATAGCACTACTCCATCTACTCTCATGTCGTAAAAGGCGACTAAGGGACGCCAAACCAGAGTGATAGGCAGCATAGCGTCACTTCTGTGGAATAGCAGACCGGAAACCTAGGAAACCGCTTGCCAAGCGTGGCGAGTACCGACAAATTCCCCCATAATGATGACACACGTCAAGTAACCGGTCGTCTCTGGGGAGGCCTTTGTCAGTGGACGTCTTTTGGCTGATATGATGATGATGATGATATAATTTCTACTTAACGCAATTACCTCATCAATTGATGTTGCTAATGTTTTTAAACAATGCAGCAGACATCTGTGTCCTTCCTTTTTCTTACGATAAGCAGTTCTATTGATAGACTGTATAATTTTGACTGTAGTGGGGCTATCAACGTTAGTTCCAGATAGCCAAGAGAACTTTGGTATGGTTTGTTCAGTAACATTTCTGGGAAACGTCACTTGTAGGTTTGCGACGTAGCCATTGCGTTCGGAGTGTATTTGGCATGTCCGTGTCTCAATGTTCATGTCAGTTACTTCAATGTTGGCCATCTCACGGATGGATTCAAACTCCTCGTCAATTGAAGTGTTGGTTTTGTGCGGAAGTTTATTCTAAAATGTCAAGAGGTGATTAATCAGTTGAATATTCTCTTTGTACCTATATGTTATGAGCTATGTTCTTCTCTAATCAAGCAGGAAATCCTCTAGTGATTTAAGCATAGTATCCAACATCATCGAACAGAGAAAAGAGGTATAAAAGAGAGTTTTGAGTCACTGAAAATGTCGCTGAAAATAGCATCGCAATGATAAACGAAAAGATAACACAGTGCTACTTACCAGTAGAATATCTTGACCTTTATTATCTCCTGCAGAGATGTCATTTGAAGACTCTGCAGTTGATGCATAGCTAACATCTAAAAAAAATGTTTTAAATATGTACAGGAGTGGGGAGGGGGGTATCATAGTAACTAACTTCAAAATATGTCCAAATAGCTTGATAGTAATAATAACAAATGATCACCAGAGACTATCCCATGCGTCGTCGAGGCCGTCCTGCCGGTCTTTGGAACCTGGCTCAGAAGGAGCGAGCGCGTCATTTACCGCCTGACGAAGGTGTTCACCGGACACGGTTGTTTCGGTGCGTACCTGCACAGGATAGGACACGAGGCCACGGCACAATGCCACGATTGTGATAGCGATAGATAGGATAGCGCACAGCACACGCTCGAGGCGTGCCTGCATGGGCGGCCGAGCGGCGGATCCTAGTTGATCGGATCGAGCAAGATCTCTCTCTGCCGGCAGTAGTCTTGGCTATGTTGGCAGAGCATGAAAACTGGAATGCAGTGGTCTCCTTCTGTGAGAGCTACATGCTCCAGAAGGAGACCGCAGGGCGGGATTGGGAGAGCAATCCTGCTCGAAGGGGACGGCGACGGAGTAACAACCGTGGCGCCTAATTCCCATACGCCTGAAACCCCCTGTCGTTGCTATATGGCGGGGGACCTCGCGGGTGTATAGATTGGGAAATCTGCGTGCCCACACCGAGCGACCCAAGAGAAGACGGTTACGGTGGGACGCTTTGGGGCTTCTTTTACAATCCCCCCGCGGGGAAGACCGCTCTCCGAGATGTGCCTATAGATGTGGCACCAGTGGGCGGCTCTAGTGTGATCATACGAGTACCTGGAGCCTCCCTTTAGTGCCGAAGATGACCGCTCCAGTGGTTTTAGCCGGTAGGAGTTCGGCATACCCCTTCGCCCTTCCCCAGGGCGAAGGAAGTTCATGATGAGCTTCCACTGGGCACCAAAAAATAATTAAAGAAAGGGACTATCCCATGGCGCCCAGTACACAGTCAATCAAATCGCAATCATACATGCCTATTGACAGATGAATAAATCGGATCTCCAAAATTTTACGGCACGGTTGGTGCAGTGGCTGATACAGTCGGCTGCTGCGCTCTGGGTCGTGGGTTCGATTCCCGCACGCAACAAATATTTTTATGATCTGCAGGTAGTTTGTGGGTGTATTGTGTGTGGTAATTATGTCTGTAAACGCACCCACAACATAGGAGAAATCCTAGTGTGGGTTAAGGTACTTAAAAAAAAAGATTTTTTTAGATTAAAATCGGGGTCTTCATCTCGTGATTAAGATTTAACGTGTGAATGCAGGACCGCGCAGATCGCGTCGGTCTACACTTGCGTTCTAATGTGTCGCCAGCCTGAAGTAATTTTTTTAGTCATCATCTTCAGTAATTAATTTTATTTGTGTTTAAGTATAACATCATCAGGGTCTCTAATAAAAATGGGCGTGCCACAGGGCTCAATTTTGGGCCCCTTTCTGTTCTTAGCCTATATTAATGATCTGCCTTATATGATGTCAGCATTATGTAATACAATTTTATTTGCTGATGACACTTCGCTTATTTTTAATATAAACAAGAAAGACAATGAAGTTTAATCTCTCTGTCTAAATGGTTTACTGCAAATAATCTCTTATTAAATGCAAATAAAACAAAATGTTTAAAATGTTCGTTGCCAAATGTACCTCAAGTCGGATTAGAAATAATTTTCGAAGGCAACAATCTTGAGATTGTACATGAAACCGTATTTCTAGGTATAACCATTGATTATAAACTACATTGGGGTGCTCATATAAAGGCTTTATCAAGTAAGTTAAGTTCTGCTGTATTTGCAGTTAGGAAAATTAGGCATCTAACTGACGTAGCTACGGCCAGACTTGTATATTTTGCGTATTTCCACAGTATAATGTCATATGGCATTATGCTGTGGGCAGCAGCAGCTGGTGTAGATTCAATATTTATATTACAGAAGAGAGCCATCCGCGCAATCTATACAAATAAATAAAATTGAAGTGTCTGTTTGTAATGTCAAAATAACAGCTTTTTACTAAATGTATATGAAAGTATATACGGAACATATAACAAAAAATGCATTTTAACTTTTTTTGTCTGTCTGTCTGTCTGTTTGTTCCGGGTAATCTCCGAAACCGCTGGTCCGATTTTGACGGGACTTTCACAGGTAGATAGCTGATGTTATAAGGAATAACTTAGGCTACTTTTATTTTAGAAAAATAATTAGGGCTCCGCACAAAAATAATAAAACCCTTGAAATCCAATATATATATTCTATGTCATGTGTCTATGTCGAAGTACTCTAAATTTCTTTTAAATTAAACGCGGGTGAAACCGCGGGTCCCAGCTAGTATATAATATGAGTACTAACAATGCTTTCTCTTTACATTTTAATAAAAATATTATGTTTGTCCGTAAAAACCTGCTAATGTTTAAAGTAAAAAGTGACATTCATTATATTAATACCAGAAATAGACATAAAATAGTAGTACCTAAATTTAGATTGTCCAAAACCAACAAATCGTTCTTAGGTAACTGCGTTCGGTTTTATAATAAGATACCAAAAGAAATTACTGATCTGACAGTCGGGAAGTTTAAATCGCACGTCAAATCAATTCTTATAAAAAATCATATTATAGGATTAAAGACTACGTTGACGATAGGGACATATGGCGTTAGCCCTTTTCTGCACATGTGGCTTCCCTGGAAACCAAATATATCTGAAGTGATATTTGCATTGTATAGCTGCCATATTTATCTTTTATATATAGATGACTAATTTAAATACTTTGTAATGAACAGATTTGTAAAAGACGTAAAAACAAAATGACAAAAAAGACCTAACCCTGAGTTTCTTTCAGCATTTCTTCTCAGAGGTTGTCATGTAGCGAAATGCCCTCCGTTGTTTTAATATGACGTGTAAAAGTGTCTGTTAGGACCTATTTACTGAATAAATGATTCTATTCTATTCTAGTATATTAGACATAATTCTCTTAAACTTGGTTCTTCAAAGACAGACCTAAAACTAAGGCCACAGCCTGAAATTCATTAACATTCCATCAAAAATATTAACACGAAAGTTGTTGTGTACAGACTCACGGATATAATATCATTATATCCGTCAGTCGTGTAATTACGGGACGCGACCCGACGATCCTCGATCACAATCTACGATATTGGATAATATCTAGACTGACTGTGTACTCGACGCCTAAGTTAGTGTTGAGCAACGGCGCCATTGCAACACAGTTCATACTTCGATACGTAAAAAAAAATGCGGCGTACATTACGAGCAATGTACGCCCGACGGTCTACGGACGTATGTCCTAAAAGGTTATGACCGCAATGAAACGCGTCGCATTGGTCACTATGTCGAGCCAGGGCATGGGCTATCCCGGGGTGAAGGAAGTACGTGAGGTATTTCCACCGGATCAATAAAAAAAGGGCATGGGCTAAGATTTAAAAAGATACTTACTGTCACTATTATTGTCTTCATCATTGTCACCATCATCAGGTAAATAGTGATTGCACATTTTTAACAAAGATGGATGCATTGTCCAAACTCTGAGAGACTGATCTCTAGCCCATGTGACTAGCTGATAATTTGATGGTGAGGTATTTGGTCTCCAAACCATTGTCTGGACTGTATCAGTATGTCCAACAAGCCTGTGTGTTAGTGTACCTCCTACCCAGATGCCAATAACACCAGCCTGTTCTACTCTCGGCATCCCTCCCCAGCCCACTCCTATAGTCAATAGCCCACTTCCAAATGGCGTGTATATAGCGCGCCACACAGGGAAATTCGTCATAATCACATTTTCAGGTCTTCTTGCATTATTGATATCAAAATATTTAATGCTGCCGTCATGACTTGAAGTCACCAATTGGTATTCATGATGAGGACTCCAATCAACACCATGTATTTTGCACAGGTGAGCAGATATGTAATGGATAGGAGCAGAGTGTTTTCGGTAATCCCAAATTTTGATGTCCCCATCATGAGCAGTCGCCACTATGTGGGTAGCTACTTTATTCCATTGTACCTGTGAAGCCCCGGCTGCAATATCAAAGAAAGGTAAGTATGGTTCGTTTTAATTTCTGTCTCTTACTATTTCATACCTAATTATATTTTACTTTTATGGTAGTGGAGTCCGGATTAAGAATTTAGCATCACTCCATCTCCTCCCAAGGTTGTCGTAAAAGGTGACTAAGGGACTTTAGAGAAACAGAGCGTCCCTTCTGTAGAGCCATTCTCCGCTGCCTACCAAACATGGTGAGTACTGACATGGGAGCCTTATTCCGAACTCTTATTTCCAGGCAGTTTACACCGTAAACTGAACTGCCTTGCAATTCCGTACTATGAACTCATAATACCAGTCAGTCGGCGGTCACGTGACACTTAGCTGACTTCTGCCCGGATTTTGCCAGGCAATCAGTTTACGTTACACTTGTATAGCTTTTATTGGATTGTTTTTAGTTACTTGGTGATATATTTTAGTTATATATATTTTAGTTGCTACATTTTTATATCAACAATGAATCATAGTTGATGTACGAACTGAAATACATACGCTATAAATACTTTAAACTTTTTTAAATAATTATTTCTAGATTTATTATTTAGTACAATAAATTCTTAGCTAAATAATTTACACAATCACGATGATTTTGTATGCACGAAGGGCGATAGAAGGTAAAGTGCGTCAGTTTCTTATGATCTAAGTTTATATATTTGAAGAGTCACACGAAGATATACCTAAAACATTAGACTTAAAAACTAACTAAATATAGTAATGTCTTAGGTTTTCGCGATACGCGATGTAATCCGTTTAAAATTGTTTTATTATAACTAATTAAATAATTTATTTAATAAGTGTAAGTCTGACTATGAAATAAATATATAAACTAGGTACTTAACAACAACCTATTTATGTAGTGTAATGCGCGAGTACGACTTGAAACGTAAACACAACAAGGTTTATAAATAGTTCTAACCAATGTATAGTTCAGTTCAAAGCTTAAAAGGTTTGAATGTACCAGTCTATGGTACAACATAAAATTATAAGCCAGTCATAGACAAATTATCCAGCGTCAGATTGAGCCCGTAAACTGAACTGCCTGGAATGTGCATAGCTTTTTTAAAGTTCATAGTACGACCCAAGTTCCCCCCAAAATTACGACACAAATGTCTCAGTCAGTCAGCGAGGGAGGTTTTTAGACATCCTTATGCTGATATAATGATATTTTACTTTGTCTTTCATAAGCAAATATGATGGAAAGAGGTAAGAAGTAACTATAGATAGACTATTAAAGGTAGTTCTTGTCTACTATACACTTACTCAAAAATAACACCATTAATAGAATATTGAAAATTGAGATAGTTAAGCTATCTCAATTTTCAAAATTAAAAAATTCAATTAATAAAATGCTCATAAATATTTTGTTCTTTCTTGCAGGATAAAATCTATGGAAAAGGGTATTTATACCTCGAGGTATCAATACTTTTATGAGTACAATACTTTTCTACTGATACTACTCATGAGTGTACTTTCAATACTTTTCATTTGATACCATGTCCCTATAATATATGTGCAGTAAATGCATATACATAATATGCATTAATATTTAATACTCAATGTACAGGACACTAAGTTTATTTCAGGATTAATACATAGGCACATAGTCAGTTATTTTTATATGTAAAGAAACAGTTACACTTACCAACAGCACACAATGACACAACAGGTTTCCTTGCATCTCGTAAATCCCAAAGGTGAGTAAATGTGTCAATTGAGCATGTGGCTATCAAATTATGGTCTTGTCTATGGAAATGAGTATCACTAACAACTCGAGTGTGTCCTCGAAGGGAACCGATACATGTTAAGTCATTACCGCCACGCCACTCATACACATCTACTCTTTGGTTACTCTGTAATTAATGTAAGATATTTTACTATACAATGCAACTTTCAATGTACTCCTAAACTTTTAATAAAATTGTTCTCAATAGAAGAATAGAGAAGAGAATAATCATACAAACTAAAATAATATTATTGTTTATATATTATGTAAAATATAATTTTATTCTGTGTGGTGTCCGGATTAAGAATATAGCATCACTCGATCTCCTCCTGTGGATGTCGTAAAAGGCGACTAAGGGAATCTAAACCAGTGGGATGGGCAGCAGCGTCCCTTCTGTGAAACTGTAGCCATACTGCGCTCACCAACCCGCCTGCCAAGCGTGTTGAGTATTGGCAAAAACCCCCCAAAATGATGACACAGTTGTGAAAATCTATGGTAAAACAAAGGCCTCCGTTCAGCAGTGGCATATAAATGGCCGGTATGATGAATTTTATTATTAAGCCGGATTAGCTAGAAATCAACAGCTTCGATGTTATTTCTAATTAGTGTTAGATAAATCAATAACATGCAATTACCGCAATCGCGCATAGTTTCTGTCCGTGGTACGACTGGCACCACTCCGCACCGGCAGCGTCATACTTGCTGTGACGAGGGTACTTCTTTACAATATCCCCCGAGTCATCGTCCTGGGTGATCTGCTTAATCGCCAGCCACCTGCGTCCTGCCAAGAGTACGTTGTTGCCGGAATAATCTACGGACATAGCCGTAGCTTGCAAGTCGCGATACTCCCATTTCATGATTTCTGAACTCCAGTGTATTGACATATTTTGGTAGTATTATATAGTTTAGAGGGTTATTAATTTAGAAACAACATGGTTTATTTCAATACCATATATTTATTTATTTGGTAATTTGACAGTAACACTAATGGGATTTATTGACATTTAAGCAATCAGCTGTAGATAGAGAGGTAGAGATAGCAATAGGGATGAACGATATTCCTCGATATTCGATAAACATCGATGTTAGAAGGAAAAAATCGTTGTTCTTACATCGATTTTAAGTCCTCTACAACATCAATACATCGATGGTATATCCATGTTCCACTACATTCGAATTCCAATAAGTACCCACTTCCCCACAAATTTCACCTCCACTATGAGCTACGATGTTTCCCACCGAATGCTGCACATCTGTATTTTCATACGTATGTACCCATGCATTTTTCACGCGCATGAGTTATTATAGCTTACTATTTAAAGGAATGGGTCGTCTTGTAAGTAGCCATTTCCAGACAATTTCCGCTTATTCATCGACTTAAGTGGGTACTAATTGGAATTCGATTATAGCTAACTTATTAAAATGTTGGAAGTAAGTAACTATCAAACATTTGTTCTGCGCAGTGAATGTCACAGCTTCAAAAAGGCTTGTTTCTAAAGCTAGTCAACATCTGTATGAATATAGAAATATTATGAGGAAAAATCTTCTGTCAAAGTATTTTTTTATGCAGTGTCTCCTAAAACATTGGCAATGTTAGGTTTTAGTTAATTTGTAGCGCAATTAATAAATTTAATTAATTAAATAATAGGGATAGTCGATATTCATCGGTATTAGATAAACATCGATGTTCAGCAGTTATTTGTTAAAGTGTTGCCGGTTCCAGAGTTATTTGTAAATTGTGTTCATGCAGCTTTGAATGTATAGGGAACACAACCAACTGCAACCATTAAAAAAACTGGTCTAGTGTCAGTTGGTAAGTTTGTACACACAATATTGAAAGATTTACCATTTTATTTTAAGACCAAATACTTCTTATAGGTTTTCCTGTAATCCCTAAAACCTATATCTTTTTCTGAATTTTAGGCTCAGTAGATTCCCAGATAAGGCAGATAAGGTGGTCAATGTTCATCTATTTTCTTAAATAACTTTAAAACACTATATATTAAAATGATAAATGACCCTCACAACAAGCCCTTTCATTTCATATGTTACACGGTAAATTTTGCAAAACTTATTCATGAATTTTCTATATTGCCCCCCAAAAAGGACTCCCATATTCAAAATTCATTTATTTACGTGACACATGTTTGAGTTGCAGAAATCCATATGAGCGCCAAATTTTAATCGGGTCAGTATTTACGGAGCAAATTACAGACGGATACATAGACAGGCACACGAGTGATCCTTTATGGGTTCCACCGTTTTTTCCTTCGGACGTTCGGAACCTTAAAAATACATATTATGCAGTACAGTGAGGTAATCAATCGAATTGAAAGGCCTTACTTCTACTTACGCGTCACTAGGTAAATAAACTTCACATATTCGTGCAGTCGTATAATGTGCTCAATTTGATGATTGTAAGAACAGTAACAACAACAAACATAGACTGTAACGGTGAGATTCAGAAACGAGTCTAAGCGTGAACTTACGCTTCCATCTGTCAAAATTAGGGGCATAAGTAGTGCATTTTGACAGATGGTTGCGTAAGTTCACGCTTAGGGTGAGATTCAGAAATGAGTCTAAGCGTGAACTTACGCTTCCATCTGTCAAAATGAGGGACGTAAGTAGTGCATTTTTACAGATGGAAGCGTAAGTTTACGCTTAGACTCGTTTCTGAATCTCACCCTGAGACCGCTCTAAGCCAAGTAGTGGCTAAGCGCATCTTCAAATTTCGTATTCAGAGGCACAGTCCCTCTCAAACTTACGTCGGTCTTGGCTTAGTTTGAGCTCTATTCTCTATGGCCATTTTTAATACGAGAATGTTTATCGGTGAGATACGGTTTTTACAAAACTGTGTAGTCAGGCATAAATAAAAATAAAAAAGGATAGCAATATATAAAATGCCATTGGAGTGAGCGAAACAAAATATCGAACAAAAATCTATCTATTTATGTTGTAAATCGCAGGAATATATGAACATTTTACGGTAAAAATGACTATTCGAAACTCCATATCCACCATACTAGAAATAAAAATGCTAACGCAGAGTTGAATAAAAAGAAATTTGGGGATGTGAACTGAAATAATAAGGTCATATAATAATCAGATAAGTTTATAATTCTATACATAATTATTTTTACATGCGCAGAATATCGTCCTTACATACTGCGAGTAAGTAAGGACGATATTTTGTTAAATAGTTGAACATATTGAACTAATGTAGCCTCCTTAGTACAAAGATAATTAGAATTATGACAATCAAAGTAAACAACTTTCTCAAATATCTATAATTCATAGTTCCTGTTGCAAGCACACCTTTGCCGGCTTAGTGGCGCTAGATTCGTCCAAAGTAGTTGATTTTCACTACTTGGCTTAGTTTACGCTAAGCTTAAGGGTGAGATTCAGAAACGAGTCTAAGCGTGAACTTACGCTTCCATATGTCAAAATGCACTACTAACGCTCATAATCGTATTCACAGACGATCGGAACACGACATAGAGTGAGATTCAGAAACGAGTCTAAGCTAAGTACACGCTTCCATCTGTCAAAATTAGGGGCGTAAGTAGTGCATTTTGACTTATGGAAGCGTAAGTTCACGCTTCCATCTGTCAAAATTAGGGGCGTAAGACTAGACTTAGACTCGTTTCTGAATCTCACCCTAAGGACAGTATAACATAAAACAGTGTAAGTAACACATACATAATACATTAATGTCATCAATCAATCTATCATTAATCGAAATCCTTACTCTTGGAAAGACGTAACGTACTTTTATCGCGGTTTTCTCTTGTTTCTGTAGTTCACTTTTCTGAAGACCTACTTACGTACGTAGTCTACATATGTAGTCTGTTTTTATGTACCTTCTATACAAAATTATGAAGAGAAATACTTTTGTGTACCCTGCTATAGTTTTGTGTACTATTTCGGAGAATCGTACGTACCATAGACGTAGTATATCTGGCTACGCTGTTACTTACACATCTCTAATATAATGTAGTGTACTAGAAGTGGGTATTAAAGCTTTTTGCGTGAACCGAACCGAATCTATGTTATTAGTATCCGATAAAGTGTTTCAAAACTATGTATTTTCAATAACTGTTTATTGGACGATATGCGTATAAAGTGTTTATGAAATGATAAACGTTTTCGTGTCGGTTCATGTATTTGCTTCGAAACATGCTATCAACACAAAACTATGTATTTACGGTAACTATTTATTGGACGATATGCGTATAAAGTGTTTATGAAATGATAAACGTTTTCGTGTCGGTTTATGTATTTGCTTCGAAATATGTTATCAATAGTAAACAAATTCAAGTTCGCTATCAACTGAAAAAATTTATACTTTGTTTTTTTGTTCTTTGTCTGTGTCTCTAAATGATTATTATGACTGGTAAAATACAATAATTTGACACAATTTAATCTAGTCATATGATAGTTCTTAAATGTAATTTATACTCGTGCCAATATAGGATGGATATACCTAAATATTCTAAATAACGTGTCAAAGATTTGATAGCGGCATAAAAATCATTCCTAATAAAATAGAATAAAATGTGATTTTTTTTTATTATTTAGAATGACTAAAATTCATAAATGCGCGATCTCGCTTCTCGTTCGTGCGATCGTCGCTATCGGTCGGGTTTACTTCGGAATAACTCGGTCGGAGTCATTCGGCTAGTTTCGGTAACTGTTTATCGACGATCCAATGCTGTGTGAATAAAGTGTTTCGCCCGATAAATAGTTTCTGAAGAGACCAATACATAGTTTTAGGTATTTGACGCGATACATAGTTTCAGTAACTGTTTACGGTTTGCAACGCACACCGCTATAGTGTACTCTGTGGTGTGCGACTTGCGGGTTGCGGTTGCGACTTGCGTATGCGTGCAATACAAACCAGTAAATAAACGGCATGAAATATTACAATTATCTTAGATCATCCATGTTTAATATTATTGCATTGAGATGGCATAAAGCAAATACTGTCTACTCAAATCCTTATTCCTAAGTCTTAGGACAATGGCATTCATGCTAGGAAAATTGCGGCGAAATTTTAATAGTAATTTTATTCCGGGTTTATTTTTCGGTTTAATTTTTATTTATATATATTGTGAATATTTAATTTATTATGTAACACAAATTCAGGTAACTTTCTTTCTTTTAAAACATTTTTAAATCGACATCTCAAAAAAGTTGTTTGTAATATTAATTCTAGTGCGGCTGGTTGTCACCAAATAAGGAGCCGAGTGACGGGATCGAACCGGTGTATGCGATGGTGATAGCTGATACCCACCTTCTAGGTTCTAGGAATGGACACTGGTTTGATAAATGGCGTCGAGAGTGGCAGATGCATCGTGCATTCCAGACAGCTATGACTCTTCATAGGCCAGATGTTGTCTTTGTCTTAGGTATAAAATAATACAACTCATATCCAACACAATTTACTTAGTCTCCCACCGCAATCTGCTTACTGTGCCACCGCAATCTGCTTACTGTGCCACCGCAATCTGCTTGCTCAGCCGCCAGATAGCTTCTTGTAAGAGCTCTAATCTTGGCCTTTTCGCTGAGCCATTACATGGGTAGAGCCCTTAGGGTGAGTATTCTGATTACTGAGGGTTTTAGGCTAAGTGGCAACAAAGAGGGAATCTTAGTCTTTATTTATTTATTTACAGCAATATATTTATAAGAAATAGAATCATTTAAACTTAGGCCTGTTTTACAGAATAAAAATCTACACAAAAGTCAACTTTAAGTTACATATGGTTTATGTTTGATTTAGGTAATCTAGCCCTGAGTTCTACTTTTTTGTTTTTCGTTATTTAATTCAGGCCTTAATTGAAATATGTTTTTGTTGTCAAGTGATGTTTTTACAGTGTATTTTCTCCCATCTTTCAAGACTACCTTTTCCAAGTCAAATGTAGTACACCTGCACACATGCACTTAGATGTATAGGTCAGTGGTGTGCATTGGTTTTGGGACCAGATAGGTATGCACTGGGCAGACAATGCAAGTATATTCTATATGATTATATATTATAACAAAATTAGGCCATCTCAGACTGGTAGCTTTCATACTCATTAAATATTGCTTTCATACTTGTGAAAATAGTACTATTTAGAAAGTAATAACTTCTTTAATTAATCAGTGTTACTAATTCATTTGATGAAATCATTTAATGTCTTTGATCAAATGTGCAAGTGGCATATCACTCTTAGTATGAAATGTCATATTGAATACATACATTGTTAAGTTTCTTTGATGATTGATTCTTTTTAATTAAGTGCCTATGTATATATGGTGTCCAGATTATGAATACAGCACCACTCCATCTCTTCTCATGGATGTTGTAAAAGGCGACTAAGGCTTTCTAAACCAAAGTCATGGGTGGTGCATCTCTTCTGTGGAACAGCATAATTCTGTGCTCACTAACCCGCCTGCCAAGTGTGGTGAGTATTGGCAAATCCCCCAAAATGATGATACAATTGGGGAATTCTCTGGGGGAGACTTTGTTGAGAAGTGGACATCCTTTGGCTGATATGATAGATGGTGTCAGAAATATTGAATTTTTATGAGTTAATGCAATGCAGGAGGTATCCCTATACCAGGGGGTATAGGGATACCTCGATCAGGTTGTTGCATGCTTTGTTAGATAGACTGATATTTATTTATTTATATACTCTTTATTGTACACAAAAAAATTGTCACAGAAATATTGAATTAAGTAAAAGTACAATAGGCAGCTTATCACCATCCACAATCTCTTTCAGGCAACCTTGATGTGTTTCTTTGCAGGTGATCTATTTGATGAGGGAAAATGGTGTCCTGAAAAAGAATTCAATGACTATGTAGAACAATTTAATAAATTGTTTAAAGTTCCTGATGGTACTGCAATGTATGCTGTTGTTGGGAATCATGATATTGGATTTCATTACAGGTAATATATATGATTTTATTTTAAGTAACTTTAAAATAAATTAACCTAAAGTTTTTTTTGTTTGTAAGTAAGAAGCTTGAAAGAGAAGTCAGGATTGCTGGACCAATAAAAAGTGATGTGTTTCGTAGGTAATGTGATTTTATTCCTATTAATTACATACTTATTATATAGACCACTTCATATATTTTACGTCACAATATTAATCTTCTACTATTATTATTGTATTATATTAAACATGCACTGTCCCAATATTGGGCAAAGGCTAACTCCCTGTGTCTCCTAGGGCCATCTATTGTTAGCCCTTCGTCTCTGCTCCTAATTGAAGGCGACATATTTATCACGGCATCTTCTGTGGTCATCAGTACATAGTATATATTGATACCTAAATTCCAAAGTGTAACAAGTCTGAAATTCTGTTAGGAAATGGTGGAGGTAGGAAATTTATCTCATACTAACAGAAATTCAGACTTTTTACACTTTGGAACTGAGGTATCAATATATACACAATAAAGCCTGTAATAAAGTCTACTGAGATAGTCTGTTTGTCTAAGAATGCGTAAAGCTCAAAAATGACTGAATAGATTTTGGGTCACCAATACACAGACATAAAGAAAAGACTAAAATAAAAACAAGAATTTACTTTATTTGGAACAGTTGTCGAACGTCTACGTGAGGACGGCGGAAAATATTGTAGCTGTACTTGTAGCTCATTTTCTAACCTCACCCCCGGCTAGAGGTAAGTGGAAGGATGCTTTGGGGTTTTAGCCGGTAAGAGTTCGGCTTGCCTCTCCGCCCTTCCCAAGCCGGAGGAAGTTCATGAGGATTCCCCCACGACAAAAAGAAAAGGTATTGTTAATCTCGATTGGTGGAGTAAAACCTGAGATTATAGCTGGATCTCTCTATAGTATACAGCCGATCGGTTTCCTACGAGGTGGCATCTCTCTGGCGCGCTTTCCACCTTTGGGCATCCTGATCCGGATGCGTATGTCTACGAACGAGACTCACTTCCTCCGCCAGACTGGCCTTCAGGGCCCAGTTCCAGACTTCCAGGGGCGTTAAATAGGTTAAGGTGGCTGGCTGGGCGCCGCGCACGCGATAAGTGGTGAGAGTGCCCTAGGTTGCAGTTCGCGACCAAACGCGTCGTCGCGGCCGACCTCTCGATCTTCGGAGCTTGGCTGAAAAGGAACTAGTGCGGCACTTACCGGCTCACACAGTTATTGACCGTTGAAGATTGTTTCGGTGTGTACCTGCACAGGATAGGGCGCAAGGTCACAGCATGGTGCCACCACTATGATAGACACCAGGATACCACAGAGTACACGCTCTACTGCTGCCGAGCGTGGGATCTGAGTCGATCGGCTCGGGCAAGATCTCTCTCTTCTGGAAGTAGCGTCGGCTATGTTGGCAGAACAAGAAAATTGGACTGTAGTGGTCTGTGGTTCTGCGAGAGCGTCATGCTCCAGAAGGAGACCACAGAGCGGGAGTGGATCGCCCACGCTTGAGCCCCCTGTCATCGTTATACGGTGGGGGGTCTGGGGGTTGCGACCGTGAAAATTGAGAAATCTGCGTGACCGAGCGACCCCCGGCAAATACGACGAGCGAGCGAGCGAGGCTTCGTGGGTCCTTTACAATTTCTCGAAATTTGCCTGGTGGGATAGCCTTTTTATCCATGTCGCTAGGGGGTGTGACAGCTTTACAGTTATCCCCTACGAGATGTGCTTAAAGGCGTGGCTTTAGTGTATTTCTGTCGAGGACCTGGAGACCGAAGGGTTCGGTGACCAGGATGACCGGGTCCGTGGTTTTGGTCAGAAGGAGAGCGGCATGCTCCTCTGCCCTTCCCGGGTGGAGTAGGTTCAACGATGTATTTCCACCGGGTGAAGCAGTGTGCACAACTAGATGGTGCTGCCCCGCGTGGTGCTGGTTAAAATGCCATCACCCCATCTCATCCTGTGGGTCTTAAAAGGTTATCTGGAAGATGGGTATCAGCGTCCTTCAACTATATTTACAACTCAACTGCGATTGTGCATCCGCCTGCCAAGTGTGGCGATTACGTTAAAACCCCCCAAAGAGCATATAACTCAAACCCAGACCGATCGTTGTAGTGATCTTTGGGGAGATCTTTGTCCAGCTGTGGACGTCTTTCGGCTGAAATGATGATGAGCTAGATGGTCTGTTGAGGGGCGCGCGACTTTAATGGTCACATACCTACACATCAACTACCTACCCAATGACACTATAGTATTAGGACACTATACACAAAATTACTGCGACAATTACACAGGAATTAACAGGAAGGATTTTCACGATCTATATGAGGATTTATTTATTTATTATTTATTTATTGTTGCAATCGTTGGGAGGCCTATTTAGCAACGAAACGTTACGTAGATTGATTTTGTTGACGTGGCACGGTGTCGATACGATACGACATATCGTTGGTGTCTAAGCACGCGCATCAACGTAGCAGATGAGCTAATATAATATAAGCTATGCAATGGTCTACTACCATTCCAGGAGTCCAACTAGGTAGATAGATACCACCCTAGTGGCAGATATTTGCTGCCAAGCTGCTTAGTGTTAAGACATTACTGTGTATCGGTGTAAAGTGCATTGTAGCTAGTGAAATTACTGGGCATAAGAGACCAAACAACGAATATCTCGAGATGTAAATGATCGGAGAGGTTAACCAACGCTTGGCGTTGTCAGTCTTTGGATAAGTGACCGTATATTAGTAGTATTTGAACAGAGCGTCTCCGTGCTTTGGAAAAGTTAAGCCAAGTCGGAGGCCTTTGGGCGGCTTGGCCAACTCTGTCTGACACAAGGTTGGCCACTAACCACACGAAAGAGGAAGAAGAACGTCGCGTGCAAAATTATTAAGCGTTGGATTAATGAAAGAAGTATTTTGCCCTTCGTGCTTCTCAAAATAAGTGAGTTTAATTCTAGGGATAAGTAGGTATGTGGCAGAGTTGTACACACGGCTACACATCAAGCTATGCAAACCAGTTTACCCTGATCTCTCATCATACGGAAAGCCTATACAATGCGAGATCAGCTTATATTGGTTTTGTATAGCTTGATGTGTAGCCGTGTGCACAAGCCAATTTTATTCATCAAAAAACACGTTCTCGTTAATTCTGAAGTTACAAATCACGCTGTGATAATCCGTGCTCACAATATCCACATACTGCACTAGGCGATTGCGACGGCTGCGTGCCCCCGCGGGCTGATTACGTAAGTCGCAGATGGTTTGCGACAGGCGTACCTAAATCGCGCAGACACTGCTGTCAAACATCATTTTTGTATTACGTGTTAGCCGATAGCGATTAAACATGTGAAGATCTTAACGCACTCTCTTTCGAACAGTCAATGAACTAAAACTTGCATCCTCGCCTGTCAATTTCAGGCGATTTGCCACCGGTGAATCCTTGGATGTTGTCGCGTCTGCTATCGCTGTTTTTAGATAATCAGGGTGCCGGTTGGCCGTGTACATTATGCGGCCTCCGAGAACAGGTCTTGTCACCCACACCAAGAATTTCGCTACTGCGTCTTGTACTGAGTGTAGCCAAGAATCCATTAATTTTCTACTATTCTAAATTAACTGCAGTATGTTCAAAGGATAACGCCGCACCTCGCAAAACGGTTCGAGAGTCGACTGAAATCGCCGCCAGTGCAGTTGGTCAGCTTGAGGGGCAACCACTTTGTGCTTATTAATTCCATGGCAATGGAAGGCGACGGCTGCACACTGTGTGCCCGTACTGTTGCTGAGATTGCGAACATATCGAGTAAGTGTTGCTTTTACCAGATTACCTATGGACTAACTTAATTAACGCTATTTAAATGGTTCGCCACACAGACGCCTCTGTGTTGACCAGTAAACGTTTCCAATGAGATTGTGTGTTGGCCTTTCAGCGCTTCTATGAAAGTGTATCTAAGATGTTTTATAAACATAATATCACTTAAATCCTGCGGGAAAGCGAAGTGTTACTTCATTCTGAATTAAGTGTCCAGTCCAGCTGTGTTCCAAAACCAGCGTGCGCTTCTTTCTAAATTAAAATAAATTAAAGGAAAGAAAAAGAAATATACAGGAATTCTTTACTTTAACAGATATACTAAAGTGTAGCAGTGGTTCGAGTTTATGTAAAGGAAAGAAGAAATTAGATCGATATAGCAGACCAATTGTTATGCAGGTAAAAAAAAAACACTTTTATAAAAAGAAACCTAAACTCTTTTTATTTGTCGGACCCGGTTCCAATGATTTTTTAAAACTTAATATTGTCCGTGTCATGTCCAGATTAAGAATATAGACCCACTCCATTTCTTCACGTGGATATCTAAACAGAACTCTAACCAGAGGGAAGGGCAGCAGCGTCTCTTTTGTGTTCTTCTGACCAGTCCGATTGCCAAGCGTGGTAAGTACTGGCAAATTCCACCCAAAATGACACACGGCATGTAACCGATAGTCTATGGGGAAGGCCTTTGTCCAGCAGTGGACGTTTTGGCTGATATGATGATGATGATTGCATGCCCAATTTGCGGATACATCATTAGAATCCGAATCTGAAATAATTTGTAATATAAAAACTAAAGACAATTTTTTTTTGCAATGATCTATCATTGAAATATATCAATACATGTCGTATTTAATTTATTGTATGACTTAATACTAAAATTACGTATTTCTAAATTAATAATGAAGCATTTAATATTTGAGTTAGCTTAAACATGTTACTGGGGACTGATATGAAGCTATCAAGTATCGGACTAATCCATAACTTTCACCAGGCTGCTCTATACTGAAAGTTAAGCTAGCGGATTTAATCGTGTGTGTGAAATAGTATCAAGAAGATAACTTTTTACTTTTTACGTAGTACAGAAAGGATTATTAAAGCTGTGAATTATTTTTTGTATGGTTAAATTGATATTTTGCTGGTCCCCAAAACTCCATACAAACGTACATTCCGTCCTGAGCTATATCCCAATTAGACCATACGTATCTACTACATAACTCCTGTATCTAGCCACTTTTCTCCTGTATGTAGCCCCTTTTCGAAATGTCCATATATATATAAAAATGCTCCATGTATGGTACATGGAGGCTATTTCTATACAAAGGTCAGTTTCCCATAACTCCAATCGGGGTGTACCATTGATACAGACCAACTGTTTATCAAACCGAGTATCTCATGAATACAAGTGGAAGAATTTTAATAGGAAATAAATGCGCGGGTGGCGGTGGACGCGTCCGTTAATACGGCTGTTAAAATCAGGACAAAGCTTTGAAATAATTAGTTAAGACTTTCAAATTTAACATCCTATTGCCACCATCTATATTTTTAGATTCTATTTACTACAAACGTTGTTGATTTGTTGGGATGCATTCCATGTAGACCTGATTGAATGCACCGAAACTATTGATACAGTCTGCTTGTTTTTATTACCACCTGAATGAACCCTTCTTTTACAAGTATAATTAGTAGTGTCCAAATTCCATGTGGGAGAAGACTCAGCACACGGACACGCAGGCACGGCTAATTGTATAATTAGACTCTGAATTAATCAAAGAGAAATAAATCAGTATTAGCCTATTAGGTTAGTTATATTTTATAAATATTTCAGCATTACCCCCTGTACAGAGAATCAGACAATGTGTGCACGGAACCCGATGCTGCCCCTCTACCAGAAAGGAACAGTTTGTTCGAGGAGCGTTGGGACTGCCTGTCGAAAGAATCGACAGAATATTTGGTGGAGAGTCTGCATCCACGCGCCGCATTCGGTGCGCACACGCACCACAGCTGCGTCGTTCGGCACAGTTTCGTGCCGACACCTGACCATAAAATTGAATTCATCGAATACACAGTACCTTCATTCTCGTGGAGAAATAGACTGGACCCCAAATATTATTTGGTAAGTGTAAATTTTAGAACAAAACAATGTCGTACGTCTAGTCGTTTTCATATCGTGGGTGCAGTACATCGGTAGGCCATCCCAGAAAGCATACTGGAGAGAGCGTATATAGAAATAAAGAAAGAAAAAATATTTATTTCTTATCTGACTTATAAAGCTGTGAGTAAAATTGTTAATATTAGTAATTTTATTTACAGTTGACGATCACGCCGGAAGAAGTGAAGGTGTCCAAATGTGGCTTGCCTCGTGAGTGGACCATGCAGATCACTGCAATACTGATGACGCTTGCTCTTATGGTCTACTTGAGATACTATGCTAGTGTGAACACGTTGAGCTATAAACAGTTGTAAGTGTTTTTATATATTATTTTGTATATTGCCGTGTGGTGCCGGCTCAGAATACCACCACCCCATCTCCTTCCGTGGGTGTCGTACAAGTCGACTAAGGGATTAGCCGGAGGATCGGCAGCAGCGTTCTTCGAGTACATTAACAAATCAACTGCGATCGCCATCCCGTCTGCCAAGCGTGGCGATTATGGCAAAACCCCCCAATGAGCCCACAACACACCCATATCGGTCGTTGTGGTGACCTTTGCGGGAGGCCTGTGTCCAGCAGTGGACTTCATTCGGCCGAAATGATTGATTGATTGATTTTGTATAGGACTGATACTAAGGTGGACTTGGATATTCATCATCATATCAGCCAAAGTATTTCCATAACAATTGTGTAATTTTAGAGGGTATTTACCAGTACCCACCACGCTTGGCAGGCGAATTGGTGAGCGTAGAAAGGCTGCCGATCCATAGAGAGACACTTCTGCCCTTCCCTCAAGTTTAGAGTCCCTTTGTTAACTTTTCCGACTTTCACGGAAGGAGATGGAGTGATGATATATTTATCCAGATACCACACGGCAACTTCGATATTGATGTGACTGGTATGAAATATGTATCTTATAAAACTACTGCACTGTATAAATAAGAGCTATATGTTTCGAGCCACACGTATGTACTAAAACGGCGTAGGCCCACGGGCCATAAACTTCATAACCCATGCCAGTGTCGCTTTCTTACACGCTGAGCCTTATACACGCCGTAGACTCCAAACCCTCTAAAATAAATTAATGCGCAAGGCCACGCACGAGACGCACGAGCGCGCCCTGGTGCATGCGCAATGAACCATATAGATTTAAATTTGCCGACCATCAGGCAATTCATGAAAAAAGCGTCTAAACGCTTCTTCGACTCGAGTGTGATTCGAGTGGGTGACTTTCGAACTCCCTCGGGGCATCCCAAAAAGGACCCTCCCGCATCAGCAGCGTACGCCCGAGCCACTCGCGCAGACTCTTTCACTAAACAGACCGTCGTACTGCCCTCGCCCTCGAGAATGCCCGCGTCACCGACGACCCCGAGGCCTGTGCCGAGCTTGTAGTCTTAAATATCCCCTAAAATGTTTAAATAATACCGATACCGCTGTCCCTACATAGCTTGTATTCCCCAGTAACGCCCTACGCCGAGTTCGACTCACGCAGCGGGCGCCCTTAACTGCAGTTACTTTATAAAATTAATGTTAAGCCGGGCTGGAGGCGTCTTTTGGCATCACCATAAATCGTCCAGTTTAACAGCCACGTTTTCCTGAAATGACCAGAAGAAGCCCACCAGAAAAAAACCGCCATAGACTAAGATAGCACAGGCAACTGGCCAGCCCGAGCTACTAGCTAATGGTAATAGCACGACCTCTGTTGTAGCGATCTAGCCAGAGGCCCATAATCGGCGGTGGACGTGGGTTAATGATAATCATTGTATTAGCCTTTCGGCCTTCACGGTGAGAATAAATACGCCACGGTTTCTACTTTTTAGAAAAACGATTACTTGTTGTCGTTTTAAACAAAAACCTGCAGTCTTTTTGCGTGGCAGAGCCTATCTAGCTCGACAGGGGAAGTACCACGCCGACACAGAATACCGACGTGAAGTAGCAACAGTGTTGCTGCGTTTCGTACGGTGAGTGACGAATACCAGAAGCCCGACCCATAAAAATATGCCAGACACACGATATTGGGGCTTTCACGTAAAAAGTTTATGTATGTTCTAAAGGTCGGTAAATATCGGGGCCTTAATGTCTGCTCTAAAGGTCGGCAAATATCGGAGCCTTAATGTTTGGTCTTAAGGTCGGCAAACATCGGGGCTCTTATGTCTGCTCTAAAGGTCGGCAAATATCGGGGCTTTTATGCCTGCTCTAAAGGTCGGCAAATATCGGGGCCTTATGTCTGCTCTAAAGGTCTGCAACACAGCGACTCCGCCGGTGTCGTGAATGTTTATTTATGGGCGGCGGTGATTGCATAGGCGACCCTCATGCAGGTTTGAAAAAAACGTGGGGTCTTAGATACCAAAGAATATAGATATATATGTGACTCGATAAAACAACCCGAATGAGCTCAAACACGACGGATTTACTAGTAGCCATGGAATAATTCCACCAGTCACCTCCTGGCTTCGTCATCAGATCAGTTCGATGGTACCAGATTATCATTCAGATTACATATACTTGCAAAGTTTCTCATTAAATCGACTTCCAAGGTTTGTTTACAGACAGACAGCACTGCGTAAGTACTACTTCAAAAACACACTATGTACATCTATCACTGTCATATACAATACACAGCTCTCACAATTTAAAATATACATATAATCCTTTTTTTTTTATGTTTGGGCTTCTCGCATACACTTCTGGGAAGTGTGGTTGCTTAACCGGTCGTTTCTGGCGAAGCCAAAAGAGGCCTCCAACCAGCCAGGCTTTAAATTAATATTAAAAACTAAGCAACTTGCGCTAAGGGCGCCCCCTGCGGGGAACGGACCTCGGCTTAGAGCGTGGCGTAAATGTGTTAAGGGACATTTAAAACTACAGGCTCGGCAGGGGCCGGCGCGAGCAAGAGACTGGGGGAGAAGTAGTAAGTTGAATGGGAAGATGACGCGGCGATAGGCCTCCGCGACGTCGGTGAGGCGGGCATCCTCGGCGGCGAGGGCGGTAAAACGATCGGCTGTTAAGTGAAGCAGACAACGCGAGTCTCTATATGTGATCTAACGTTATTTTTATCGTCTGTATCGACCAGAACGTGCCTCGGGCGGCGTACTCTACTAATACGGAAGGGTTGGTAATCGGCGGCGGATACCACAAGGCGATTTGGGTGGGACAGGGCAGAATCGAAATAGCGTTTGGATGCTCGTTTCATAAATTGCCTGATGATCGGCAAGTTAATATCGAAAAGGAGTACATTTCATCCGTGTGGTGTCCGTATTAAGAATGTAGCACCTCTTACAATGTCGTAAAAGGCGAGTAAGGGACTTACGCTGGTGACTGATTTAGAGGGATGGTCAACAGAGTCCCTTCTATGAAACAGTAACCATACTGTGCTCACCTACCCGCCTGCCAAGTGTGGTGAGTATTGACAAATTCCACCCGAAATTATTACACAACTGTGGAAATGGATTATGAAGGAGGCTTTCGTACAGCAGTGGACATATTGTGGGTGTAATGATGATGATGACAATTTAACAAATATTGAACTGAACAAATGAACACAGCTATACCTACGCGCGAATAGCGATTTTGTTTACTTTCAATATTGCTCTCACAAATATAGGAGTCTATCAATAAAATCGTATATAAAATCTATCATAAGCTGTCAAAGTTACCACGGAAAATGATAATAACCGAGAAATAATGTTGAGTACTTGGCGATGTTTTTCAGCTTACTTTGCTACTAATACTAGACTAAGTTTATGATTTTATTGTGTATGACGTATGTATATACACTTACGTGAGCACCTATACCTATACCCACATTGCAATACACTAAATTAATTTATACTAATGGATATGTAAACTGCGCTGACTAAAGAACTTGATGACATCTAACCATTTTTACCCAATTTGCCAACACTTCTTTATAAATTAATTCTTAATTGTTATAAACCACATAACAATCAAGAAAAATGAATAATAGAATGGAATGAACACTAAACAAATGACAATAGCCATAATAAATTCACTCACACGTAATCTCAGACTAACGCGTCATTTAATTAATGTTTTAATGTGAGTTTTATTAATTTCTTTCAATTCAACCAATTGTTTTATCGTTACTAATTGAATCTTGTCTTCATTATCTTATCAACGCGTTTGTTATGGTGTTTTTTAAACGTGTTTACAGACGCACACAATACACCCAGATACGGAACAACTATACATGTAAATCATACAAATATTTGTTCCGTGCGGCTATCGAACCCGCGACCTGGAGCGCAGCAGCCGACTGTATCAGCCACTGCTCCAACCGCCGCACAACGCCTGTGCAAGAAGCACAAATTGTGGAAATTATGCAGTAGGGATTAAACCAATGATGCATTGACAGTATTATATTATTTCTTTTTACTACATCCTATTGACGAGCCGAGTAGTCATTCACCTGGTGATAAACCACATGCCGTGCATTGCCGTGCGGTGCCAGCTCAGAATACCACCAACCCATCTCCTCTCGTGGGTATCGTAAAAGTCGACTAAGGGATTAGCCGGAGGATGGGCAGCAGCGTCCTTCGAGTAAATTAACAACTCAACTGCGATCGTCTGCCAAGCATGGCGATTTTGGCAAATCCCCCCAATGAGCCCACAACCCATCCATATCGGTCGTTGTGGTGATCTTTGGGGGCCTGTGTCCAGCAGTGGATTTCATTCGGCCGAAATGATGAAGCCACATGCCTGCCCATAACAATTGTAATGATACCCAGGACTAGTCCAGCGTGTCACCACACTGCGCTCATCACTCTGAGACATTAGTTATTTGTTCCCGTGTAAACGTAGTTGATGCCTGTCTAGGAAACACTTAGCGATTTTAAATTGTATGTCAGAGAGATGCATAGGCGCTGCCTAAGTTAAATTCAAACGACCATTAGTCTCTTATACCCAGTAATTTCACTTGGTAAAATTCCCCTCAAACCGGGCCACAGTGATGTTTAAATAGACGTTTATTCTTCGTCGTTGCGAGTTTCTTAACTTTCATTCCAAAAAATTTAAACATGATAAGATATAACTTTCCATTTCATTATATGCATAATTTAGGTTATATTATCATTATCACCAAAGCCTTCATCTCGGAAACCTTCGGAACATTGTATTTTTCAACTTACATAAGTAAAAAGTATTTTATATGCACTTTCTTCATATAAAATAGGTACTAATTGTAATGTGATGCAACGAGGTGAAGAACTAGGCTTCTATAATGGTATTTTATAATGGTGGCCTGTGTAGGCCTTATCCACTTGGAATTTCACAACAAATATAGATGTTTTATGAAATGAAGTCAGTATAAAGCCATGTTAAGTGTAATGGTTAGCCAGAGTCATTTTCTAAACCGTGGACTAGATTCACATCTACAAAGCAGAGTTTTCTTAATCTGCATCAGCCTCGTTATTAAAATGATCTTTAATCATTAATAAGCTTTGTGCATCATTTGTTAATACTTTGTTTCCTAAGAATGTTAGGTCTTTTTTCTTACTTTAATAATGGAAAATATTTTAGGAGGTTGCAATTATGCGTATTAGCAAAAAATAAATAAACATAACTTCAACTTTTATTTTATAAAATAATACAGAGTCGGTAAATTCGGTCGTTAGGCGAGTATTTAAATAATAATAGTTATTTATGAAAAAAAATTATACTATAGTGTCATGCATTAACTTAAATAATCAGATATAATAGACGATTTATTTATTTTATTCACGACATTAAATCGATTTCATAGATAAAAAATCGGTAAAATGTGTCGACTGTCATTGTTAGTTTGTACTTGTTGAAGTTCATTTTTATTCATTCCGTATAGAAATGATTTAAAAGTATATATTATCAAACCTAGGTACATTTTTTTATTTTTTTTATTGGTGCCCAGTGGAAATTCTTTATTAACTTCCTTCGCCCCGGGGAAGGACGAAGGGGTATGCCGGACTCCTACGGGCTAAAACCACTGGAGCGGTCATCTTCGGCACCTAAGGGAGGATTCAGGTCCACGTATGATCACACTAGAGCCACCCACTGGTGCCACGCCTATAGGCACATCTGGGAGAGGGTTACTGTAAAGCGGTCATCCCCCGGGCGGATTGTAAAGGATCCCCCAAAGCGTCCCACGGCAGCGCGTGACCCCATGCGTGCTACCGTCTTCTCTTGGGTCGCTTGGTGTGGGCACGCAGATTCCCCAATCTACGCACCCGCGAACCCAGAGGTCCCCCACCTTATAGCAACGGCAGGGGTTTTCAGGCGTATCGGAATTAGGCGCCAGGGCGGTTGTTACCCCGGCGCCGTCTCCTTCTTCTTCGAGCGGGATCGGCCCTCTCCCGATCCCGCTCTGCGGTCTCCTTCTGGAGCATGACGCTCTCACAGAAGGAGACCACTGCATTCCAGTTTTCGTGCTCTGCCAACATAGCCGACACTACTGCTGGCAGAGAGAGATCTTGCCCGATCCGATCGACCAGGATCCGCCGCTCGGCGGCCCACGCAGGGCACGCCTCGAGCGTGTGCTGTGCGGTGTCCTGGTCGCTATCACAATGGTGGCATTGTGCCGTGGCCTCGCGTCCTATCCTGTGCAGGTACGCACCGAAACAACCATGCCCGGTGAGCACCTGCGTCAGGCGATAGGTGACGCGCTCGCTCCTTCTGAGCCAGGCTCCGAAGAGCGGCAGGACGGCCTCGACGACGCGCTTGGTCGCAAATTGCAGCCGGTGACGCCACTTTACAAGTGCGCGTCGCCGAGCCAGCCGCCGCAGCCTGTCCAACTCCCCTGGAGGCGCGTTTTCGCCGCTCTGGCGGAGGGAGCGTGTCTGATCGTAGACCCACGCATCCATCTCCGCCAGGATGTCAAAAGGCGGAAAACGCGCCACGAGGGTTGCTGCCTCGTAGGAGACTGTTCGGTAACCTCCTGAAACCTAGGTACCTAGTAAACCTTTCCACCCAGTCACCCATCCAAAGGTTGACTGAACCACCATGCTTTAACCGAACATTGTAGGCTTTATACATTATCTTTAGAGATTAATAACAAAATACTGCTTACTGTGCGATTTGTTGCAGAAAAAGAGCAGATTCTTGTATGATTGTAGTATTTTTATTAAATATATATAAATCAAGATATCTCGTTAACTCTACTAGTTATCAAAGTCAAATAAGGACTGTAAACACACTACAAAAATAAAGTTTGCAGTGTCATATGTTTTGTTACTGTACAAAGAACTTGATATCAAAGCCCTATAGAAAGTGGTTGATAACCTTTCAATTATATATTTTCCTTGAACAAGAATTTTGTGTACGCTTGCGATGTAATACCAACTATATGCAGTAATAGTAATGTCTTAGGTTTTCGCGATTATTACTCATTATAATAAAAGACTTAAAAGGATTACATCGCGTATATTATAGATTTTTGTTTTTCATGACGTTTCGAACACTTTGCAAGGTTCGTGGTCGCAGGATGATGTTTTATTATATACAGTAATGTTTGATTCACGCAGCAAGGCATTTTCGCAGCATTTATACTGTTTTAGTTCTTCAGAACCTTGTTTTGAGTATCGTCGTGGACTTATCAAATCAACACAACAAAAACATTTAAAGAACTTGTTTGAAGAGTGCTAAACCAGATTTGACAACTAGTGTGTGCTATGTAACATACGTATATGCTTCTATCGTCGGATGAACTAATAAAGCACCATCAATATTTTTTCATTGAATTCCACTGACAATAATATAATTAGCCCGTTGGCCCTTGTAACCCAGCCATAATTAAGTGTGCCCTAAGCTTTCATACGAAGGTAGTATTAGTAGTAGTAGTAAAAATTGTAAAACTCCTTAGACACAGGAAGTTAATTTAAACCCTGACACCCGCTCTAATATGCTATAGTATAACGTGAATATTATTAGTACTGCTGAACAAACAAAGGCCTCTCCCATACACGGCCGGTTACATGCTGTGTCGTTATTTTGGGGGGAATTTACTAGTACTTCAGAATGTCTGCTGTTCCACATCCCCATTCCCTTAGTTTAGAGTCCTTTAGTCGTCTATATTTTTTATGCGAAGATCAAACTGACACGGATAGGTGTTTTTAAATTATTTAATTACGTGATGTTGTTGTGCCCTTACATCTATTTTAGCAGGTGTCCCGTTTTCATGGACCCCCGTTAGAGCTCGGTCGGTGATCCCTCGGTTTTTAAATGTTTAACTATCTAAAAATACCTAAATTCGTTTTCGCTTTAGTAAAGACGCGCACACAACTCATTTGATTAGATTGCATGAGAATAATTGTACGCAACCAATGTCCCAATAGGCCAGTGTGACATTGGTTTCATATGGTTCGTTTTTTATGCAATGCGATGCACAAATTTTTATATCGAACGAATTGCACAGCGAATAGCAGTTTATAAGATTTATGTATGTTCTCATTGCATAAAATGTATTTGTTTATAAGCAGCCCTGACGTGCCTTTTCTAGAATTCTTTTACTTTTTCTGAACTAAAAAGTAAAGGTAAAGTATTTTGTATATTAACTTTTTTTACTAGGATTTCTCCTGTAACGCGGGTACAATTTACAGACAAATCTCACATGCACAAACACCCAGACTTGAAACAACTATATGCAGATCATACAATTATCTGCTCCGTGCGGGGATCTAACACAGCGACACGTGGTGCTAGTAACCGCTTAGCCATTGCGCCAACCGTGCCGTCTTATATCCATATTTTAAGTGCTTTTTTTGTTTCAGATCTGGAAAGAAAGTGTGACCAAAGATTCATATCCATCATTTGACTGCATTATTTAATATTATAAAATTGGTTGTAATTATAATTATATTTAATAAATTTGAATGCAGTTACTAAATCATTTCAATAATTTTGTTTTATTATTTCAAATTTTATTGATTGTTTGTTCGTCGTGTGGTGCCGGCTACGAATAGCACCATCCCATCTCATCCCGTGGGTATCGTAAAAGGCGAATATGGGTTTAGTCGGAGGATGAGCAGCAGCGTCCTTCGAGTACATTAACAACTCAACTGCGATCGCCAACCTGCCTGCCAAGCGTGGCGATTATGGCAAAACCCCCCAATGAGCTCGCAACACCCACTCGTGTTGTTGTAGCGATCTTCGGGGGAGGCTTGTGTACAACAGTGGATCTTTTTCGGCTGAAATGGTGAATTGTTTATAATGACAATGATCTATCTATACTATATTCAAACTCAAAGGGCACTTTATCTGTAAATAGTTTTTTTTTATTTCTGCTTTAACATATAAGTCGTTTATTTTGCCTGTCCTGGCATCACTTGAAAACCCGTGAGTGGATTTTAATGGGACTTTCGCTGATGTATTGTGTAAAAACCCGTTCATAAACTGGTATATATATATATATATATATCTATATCATCACGCGATCACTCATAGAAGCTGTGCAGTGGAACATCATTTCTGCATACAGCAATGTTAAAGCTTAATACATCAGGTAGGTGTTATCCATGGATAAGCTTAATATTCGAGGTAGGTATTATCGCGCTACGCCCTACTGTAGGGACTGAACATACGTTTTTTAAAAATAAGATAGGAAATTTCAGACTGGTTGATTAAAGTAAATATGGCATAGTGTCACGAATGGTGTGTGGGCACCCAGTATCCCGCGTCCGAGTCCGAGGCTTAAGATTAAAAAATATATAGAAGAAAGTTTTAAAAAATGTTCAGAAAATGATTGATGCAGTCTTTATTAAAAAAGTCTATCGCCGACTGCTGAACTAAAACGATGCACGCAGTGCCATATTTTGTTCGATAATTGTAACCAGATAGCGATATAGATATACCTGAATCGCGGTATGATTTCTTTAATCTATTTTTATAATTTATTGCTACGTACGACCTTATTGGACCGTACACACACATATTATTTAATGTTTTTTCTATTGTTTGATGTTTGACAGGTATTTTTAAACGACTTTTCTGTGTTATGGTACTTTCGATTCTGATTGACTGAACTATTGTGGATTTGGCATTACTTTAGGCACGGACTATCGATTCTGTTCGAGTTTGAACTACTGTGGATTTGGCATTACGTTACGGACTGCTGATTGTGCTTAGTGGGTGGGTTATTGGCTAACTCGCTGATTTCGAACAAAATGCTCATTTCACAATATTAGGTGTTTTATTGATTTCGCAGGTATTTTTGTTTTGTTTGATCGAGTAAATGTTTCAGTATAACCATTTCATTAAATTTTTCGACATAAATTGTAGAATATAGGTACATTTCATCATATCAGCCAAACGACACCAACTGCTGAACAGAGGCCGCCCCAATAGATTTCCACAATAGTGTCGTCTTTTTGTGGGAAATACCAGTACTCATCACGCTTGGCAAGCGGGTTGGAGAGCGCAGAATGGCTGCTGTTCCATAAATGGAGTCCTTTAATTATTTTTACGACACCCAAGGGAGGAGATGGTGTGGTGTTATATTCTTAATCCGGACACCACACGGATCCAATTTATGGAACTAGTAGTTGTGTAGTGTGTGTAGTTGATGTGACTTTAAAAATATTTATACCCAGTAATTAGATCGAAGTTTTGCTTGCGGCGTCATCATAAGTTACAACCGCGCGGTTGAAGCATAGTAGCGGCTTCAGAAGGATAGTCGCTAAACATTACCGGAAATTCTGTCCCACAAGGCTCCCTGCGGTCCCAATATTGTTCTTAATGCATGTCAATGATATGCTGTGCTAACGTCCCTCGTCCCGTAGTGGAGGAGTTCACTGCTAAGAAAACCCCATTTGCTATATAACAATTCCAGAACACGTCCCTAAACAAAGGTAACAGTTTTGGGATCCTTGGTGTCGACATTTTCAGCAGGGTCCAGTTTCGAACGCACTTAGATGATAAGGTCGAGCTGGCGTCCCAAAAAAACTAGGTGTGCTCAACAGGGTATGGCGGTACTTCTCATCGAGGCACAGACTGCTGCTTTATAAGTCGCAAGTCCGGCCTTATATGGAGCACACCAGCCATTTATGGGCGGGAGCACCTGGATACCTTCTTGGACCCTTTGATTCGGTGCAGAAACGTGCAGTTAGGATTGTCAACGATTCCAAGCTCACAAGAGATCACGAACCACTAAGTTTGAAGAGAGACTTTGCCTCCCTGTGTGTGTTCTACCGCTTGTACAATGGACAGTGTCCTTAGGAACTCTTCGATATGATGCCAACGGCTACTTTCTACCATCGCACCTCTCGCCATCGGCGGGGAGTTCTTCCACATAGCCTAGACCCAAAATGGTCGCGTACCCCACGGTTTCAGAGAAACTTGCTTTCGCGCACGTTCAGGTTGTGGAATCAGCTCCCTACCGAGGTTTTCCCAAGAGACTACAACATGGGGCTCTTCAAAATGGATGTGAAAAGATTTTTACAGGATTGGCAATACCTCTGGCGTTTAAACGTTCATAGGTTACAGTAATCACTTACCATCAGGTCGTATGCTTGTTTGCCAACTCAGTGGTATAAAAAAATAACCTAAACGTCCAATGTGTTAATGGTTTAATTGACGATTAAAAAATATACCCAGTCTGCAACCATTTGTGGTGGCTCAGTACTGAATCTATCTATCTTCTTCTATATATATAAAAATGAATGTTTGTCTGTATGTCCTTTATAGAATCGTAAACTATGCATTTGATCATGTCATGATCTTCAGCAGTGTTGTGCATGAGCCCACAAAGGTTTCTGAGTTGGTACGACCAATCTTTGACAGATGGCGCCACTATCATTCCAATGAATATTTGTGTAATGTCTTTCCTTCAAATTTATTTTAGTAAGTAGCGTAGCAACGCGCTTAGGGTACAGCTAGTATATATATATAAATCGATGTGTGTATGTATGTTCCCTATGGACTCCAAAACGGCTAGGCCGATTTTCATAAAAAAATCAGGCGATATTCAGATTAGCCCAGCGGGTGATCCTGTGAAGTTTGGTAGCGATCGGACCCACAGTTTTTTTTTTGGCAATAGTGCTACCCGTCCGACGCCAGGGCGGGTCGCTAGTATTTAATAAAAGATGACAATGAACAACCCACCTTGTGTTCAACAGTATTAACAGGTTCAAAGTCCATAGACCAGTCCTTAAGTGGTCTGTGGACGGAAAACAGTGCCAGTCTGTGGACTGATTGGAATGGTGTGTGCACCATTTATGGTCTGTTCACCCTCACAATTTTCAGGTTGTGTATAGTGATGTGATAGTGAGGAGGTAGGCCTTTTTTTATTCAGTGGAAATTCTTCATGAACTTCCTTCGCCCCGGGGAAGGGCGAAATCCTACCGGCTAAAACCACTGAATGACTCATAGTCATGACCCATGAGGAAGGACACCATGGGGTTTGAGCCGGTAAGAGTCCGGCATGCCCCTCCACCCTTCCCGGGGCAGAGGAAGTCCATGAGGATTTCACCACGACAAAACAAAGGGGTTTACCGGTAGTTATCGAAGAGTTCCACTATCCACCTCCCGGCTCCATCATCAGACCCTCGTCACTAAGGGTACCTAGTGTACGTATGTGACTCGTTAAAACAAACCAAAGGAGCCCGAACTCGTGGGATTTACTGGAGCTATTGAAGAGTTCCACTATCCACCATCAGACCCTCGCCACTAAGTGCAATGTATGCGACTCGTTAAAACAAAACCAAATGAGCACAGACTCGAGGTTTACTAGTAGCCATTGGAGAGTTCCACTATCCTAGCTACTAGCACTATCCTATCCTAGCTACTATCCTACCTACTCCTAGCTCCATCATCAGATCAGTTCACACACCACCAAATTATTGTATTGCCATCTGGAGTACATATATGCAGTTTTAAATCGAAATGAAAATTAGAAGCAGGTTAAAACCAACTTCTAACATTTGTTTACGTAGTTATTTAGTTACAATTACAAGTGAAGCTGATAAAAACGTGTTAATTTCATCTATTTAAGGCTTGCCTGAACATTGGTTTCGTCGAATCAAAAAGGTCACGTATTGGAGTTCCTATTACTCTAAAATGACATACTATCATCAGTCGTGTACTTGTTCCGACAGATCCTGCTACTATTATACCCAGTACCCATAGTCGGCTTTTACGACGTCCACGGGAAGAGATGGGTTGGTGCTATTAGTAGCCGGCACCACACTGGGAGTACTAACATGGTTCTAGGGATTGTGGCTTGTCTAAGTTACTTGAATTGTATTATTGACATATTTTTATTTCAAAATAGCATAGTTGTACAATGGAGGTGAATAAAATTCATAGTTGATTCATTCCAAAATTGTATTTCTAATTATAAAATAGTAGGAACATAAGAGAAAAACAATACATCTCTTTAAAAATTAATACTGCTTTACATCTAAAGTAACAATACCAACAAAGGACGAAAGCTTAGCTTTTAACAATATATTATTACTGCCCTCATTTGTGAAGAAGCTTATCCAAACTTGGCCAACAAGATAATGTTATCATTGGCAAGAATAGATGACGTATAATATAAAACAAATTATTAGGTACAACTATTTAAGTATGCAGGCAAATAACGAACATATTCGTTCTACACGAGCGACTGTCATTGTCACTGTAGTAGTTTCAATGACAGATATTATTATTATTAGAAATGTAACAACTTTAATCTTAATAACATGCTTAGAACAGACTCTGTTTAAATACAGATAAAATTAACTGCCTGCATACTTTACTTGCCTTCTGTAAATCTAACTACTGTCCTGTATCATAACATAACAACGTTAACGTTGTAAAAACTTAAACAATATCTAAATACTTAAATAAATGCAAAGTAAATATACAATACTAAAAACATCCCCCATTTGGATATGAAGACATTGGAAAAAGTATAGGTACTTATGTACATTTTCACTACACTGCGCTTATCAAAGCTCTGACGTCATTGACTGAGGTTAACAGTAGCAATAATTATTTCAAAGTATGAATTCTCGGATAAGCAAGTCATGGTTAGCGAATTGAACTATCATACGTATGAAATGCCTATACTCGTTTATCTCGGTTAAAGAAACGTAAAATATGACATCAACATAGAAAATAAAACTGCACGTTTGGTTAAACTAAACGAATATTAAAAGAATGAAAATAATAGGTAGGCTAACACGTCATGTAGACTTATTATAGGCCGACTCTCCCACACCATTTTCATCCACATTTCAATTAAAACGAATTTTAATTCGTCCGCAAGTCCGGTCATTATCAAAGACTTTCGGAACTTGACAGTGAACGGAGTATGAAAAACAAGTTTAAGGCGGGCCTTTAACCTTATACCAAATAAATCTTAATTACTTGCAGTGCCACGTACTGGTTTATTGAGTAGTCTCATTCTGGTATGTCACTGAGACGTATGCCACCAGGTCGTCGGTACATGCGCTCTTGCATAGGTAGTTCTCCAACGAGGAATCGTTCTAAAGCTTTTGTGGCCATACGGGAGTGGCCAGAACTTCTGAACGCGGTGCTCGCGTCATGACCCGCATACTCAAACATTATGTCTGCTCCTCCAGGATGCTGTAACAATAGAAAATAACATTATAGCTCATTTGCTTCTTTAAAAAGAAAGTGGAATGGAGAAACAAAAACGAGAAAAGGATTTAAATAGCTTGTATGTTACATTTAAATTAAATTAATAAGACACCTACCTCATCGAAGAAAGTAGTAATGTCATAAACTCGATCGTAAATGACCACCCAACAATCTTGCGGCGAGTCGTGGAGGTTTACTTCGGCCAAGGTGATTGTGCGATCTTTAGCTTCGGGTGATCCTGGCGCTGTCTGGTTCTGCCACTGGCTCGGCTTGGTTTCCACCGACCAAGGGTTCACGAAACGCAGCGCAGCCATGGTAAGCGCCATTAGGTCTATTTCAGATTGGTCCTGCTGTACAGGTAGAGTTGCCGAAAGGCTCATCTCAGAAGGGGTCTGTACTGTCGCCATTCTCATTTGTCAAAATTGACTGTCCTGAGTAAATCCCTCTTTTCTATAAGGAACGTTAGTCCACTCAGCTGATCAATACTCGATTGATCGATCGGCTGTTTGTTACTCTGTAAAGGAATTATGAAACCATATTAGTGACCGCATTTAATTAAAGTTAGGGTTTTCGAACATTGTGTATAGTTTTCTGATTGTTCTATCTCTTCTTGTATAATAAGTTTAAGGTCAGAATCTCGGTGGGTCTTTGTAGATACCGATATAATATTGAATATTAAATTAGGTGTGGTATGGAAGTCAAAATGAACTATTGATAGCCCCGTGGCAGCCCTGAACGGAGGCACCAGAGCGTGAATAGTTAAAATACGATACTGTTAACTGGGATTGTTTTACACGTATAGACTTACTTAGACCACCAAAGGATTTACAACACTCTCCTATATAAAGGCAAATAATGGCAATTAAATGTTGATTTCTCTTAGGACTACTATCTTATAAACAGTTTATCTTGTTTCTTAGTGACCCCTAATTTTTAAACCGAAGATAGTGAAGGTTTTGCCAATAACGATTGTCGGAGGCATGTTATCTCTCGTATTTGACGTACCCAACTAAAAAGTTTATTGATAAAAAATATGACTGCCGTTGACCTCTACTTACGACAATCAATATTTTTTATTTTGTCACTAAGGTAATATTAAAACTAATGCATTTTTTATTTCCAAATGATTTCCCAACGCCCTGTGTTTTATTAACAAGAACGTATACCATAAGACAAGACATTTTAATAACAAATAATATTTACCTTTTAATCACTGCACTCGATCTGAAGGACTCTGGGTTATCTTTGTTGATGCTCGAATCGCGGGGAGTGACTGTCACACCAGTTGTCACTATGCCACAGTTGTTCGTATTTCAGTTTATTATTCACGATTGTAGATTGATGCATGAGAGCGTATAACATTGCCACAAACTAATATCGTCTTGTCATCTATCACTTGCGATTTGTGAATGAGTAGCAACTCGCGGCACGGTAATTTATATAGCGCGGGGGCACGCGCCGACTCGACAGCCGCGATCTGATGTAAGCATGCGCTATCTTGCAGCGCGCGCCGGCACGAGTCGGTGCCCGCCCGATCACACGCTTCCAAAATTGTGTGCACACTACCTTTAGGGAAGTTATCAATATCTATCCAACTAAGCTATCCAACGGACATTGTCATTACTAATTTATTTGATCAACAATTATTGTAATTGTATACAATACCGATTAATAAGGTAGGTAATTATTTGATAATATGGTTATTATAATCAAACGATGTCCATGTGGTGTCCGGATTAAGAATATAGCACCACTCCATCTACTACCGTCCGGGCGTAAGGGCGGATCCTGGATTTTAAATATGGGGGGGGGGGGGGGGGGGGGTGTCTAATTTTAAGAAATTCAGAGATCATTGTTGATTAGGTCTAGGGTCAACTATATCCCACAGTTTGGGGTTATTTTATCATATCATTTCTAATATCAAACCTATAGGTACGAGTTTTACTACCATTTTATTTAATAGGTACGCAACTATATCTACTTTAATTAGGTCAATTGCTTTAACTATTTTGTCCCTATTCGCTAACTAGTTTGTTTATATTATTGTGTATGTGATGATGATGCTGTGGGTGACGTGGGGCGGTGAACGAACCTCCTTCGTCACCCTCGGATCGTACGACACCCACAAACAAGCCACCGAAAACGCGTCACTTGTTATCATTTTATCAATTGTTAGTTATTGCAGCTTATTTCTTTGACCAAATAAATGCGTGACCCCATTTCCGCATAAATATTATTCGCTTGTGTTACGTATTTTGATACCATATGAAATATTTATGTAAGCGTTTCATCTCGGCGTTTGAACCGCTTTACTTGTGGATAACATTAACCGATTAGCGAGCGTTATCCATGATTTGGCAAGTTCCTAATTTTATGGAGTCATTTCCGTCCGTGTTCACTGTATATACATACATGCATTGATTTTGTTCACAGTAGTATCTATATACCTATCTAATCTATGCATTGATATTTGTATCAATAATACTATATAATATCAATGTATATGTGTGTGCAGTGTACGAGTTTTTATCACGTTATAGTATAAATAAAATCGTTTTCAACTAATTAGTAGCCACTACTACTACTACTTCCTTTGCCCCGAGGAAGGGCGAGGGGGTATGCCGGAAGGCTAAAACCAATGGAGCGGCACCGAAGGGGGGCTCCGGGTCCTCGTAAGATCACACTAGAGCACCCACTACTGGACAATAATTTGCCGGCAAAATTACACTTGCAATGTTCTTGCCGTCCATTAGTTTATAAATTCCATAAATTTATTTTAAGAACAACTTTAGTACTTACCTACCTACTTAATTTATGCAGATTTGATATCTACCCAATATAAAGGTAGCTGGTATTACACTATGACGCACGATACGTAGGTATAATATAAGACTAAGAAGAAATTGCGTAATGATTAACGCCGTCGAATAAAAGTGTGATATTTAAAGTCAAAGGTGTATTAAAACAAGAATTTAATGAACTTGCTAGTCCTTGAATTAGAACTACCTACTTCGTTTTAGTTGGATGGCAAATATTGTCTGATGAAAACAGTTTTCGCGATTGCGTCTGTATCCGCGACAACATTACCTTCCCATCAATAAAAAAGCTATTTTGCTCTTTATAAACAATGATGCAATATTCTATATGGTTGCCATATTTGCTAGTATGCGCTCGTTCAGCATAATTATTATCTTTATTAGAAAAAGGTGAGCGTGTAGGTGCAAAAGTTAGAATATAACTGTATATTATGTATATGTGTGATATGTTGCTCTACATGTCGGGGTGTCGGGCAAAAACCTTTTATTGAGATGTCACTCATTCAGTTCATAGCCTACCTAAATAAATATTTTTCAACAGAGTTCAGTTTGATAGTGAAAATGACGTAGGTTAAACCTTGTGTAAGCTCTTTGGGTCTAAGCTAGGATTGTCAGATGGTCGGGATTCGCCTGGATTGTCTCGACATTTCATATGATAGCCAGAATCCCGACAAAATACCAAATGTCCCGACAAACAGCTTCTCGTAAAGTTCTTAACAACACAGGACAGAAATCGTGAGCAATGTAATAAGTGAATACGAAAATGTAACCCCCCGTTGCCGCAGCGTCGAGTTGATAGTAGTCGAGTCGGTAGTGTTGCAGAACAATTTTAAATAATTCATAAAATATTTCTCGATAATGAAGATAGAAGCAAGACAATCTCATCTAAAATGTACGAACTGTACGAAGTGAGTTGAATAGAGTGAATATTATATGATTCAAACTTTTCTTTTTCTTTTAAAACTTGTAATTTTATTAAGTTAGCATTTCTTACCTTTATTAACATTATAACATTTGATTATTGCATATCGGTTTAAGTGACATTATTTTAAATATATTTTGTAATCAACTTAGTTATTATGATTTGCTACTGTTAGTGTGAACACCGTGTGGGTTATTACTTTATTGTCTTTATTTGACGTGATAGTTATCTGGCAGCTTAGGTATGTCATGCTCACTTAAGTGCTCTGCTGATGGTTGCGTCGTGTATTGGGTCGCGGAGTTTCTCTGCATTATGGTTGAGCTAAGCGATCCTGATGCATGCGTAATGCTCGTGAACGAGTGCTATCTGT
Source organism: Diloba caeruleocephala (assembly GCA_947459985.1). NCBI lineage: Eukaryota > Metazoa > Arthropoda > Insecta > Lepidoptera > Noctuidae > Diloba > Diloba caeruleocephala. The sequence continues at coordinate 22,688,363 of OX381606.1, read as the reverse complement.
TGGGACTGGTCAGAAAAAATAATAAATAATACAATCAGGCTTGTTTGTAGCCTAAGAAGTTTGACTCTTTTCTCCTACATTGTCTTCACATAACCTTAATTTCGAGAAACAATGTACTATAAATATTGTAACATGATAAAGAGTAACCATGGAGTTTCTTGCTTGTTCTTCTCCATAGGAAATCAACATCCTGGAACGTGGCAACTAAAGCCTTGACTACCCATAAGAGCCTGTAAATGTTTTAAATGAATAAAAATATTTTCATTTATTTATTTTATTTATATGCTCTTTATTGTACACCAAAACATATTATATACAGACATTTTAATAAAACAGACAGTACAATAGGCGGCCTTTTCGCTATCCGCAATCTCTTCCAGGCAACCTTTGGATGGAAAAGAGCAAATAGAAAAGTTGCGAGGCAGTCCGAGGTGTAGCTTACACATATAAATAAATATTACTATACATATACTATAGACACTAAATACATAAATATACAACAAGAATTTGTATGAAAAAAAATATACATATTGAATGGATTTGTAAAATAGAGCGAAAGCAAATCTAATCATCAGGAGCACATAAATTTAAAGCGACAGGTAATGATTTTTTACCAGACTTTTAAAGGCTGGCAGTGACTGAGCACGTCTTATTGTTACTGGTAGTGCATTCCACAACCGAGCTGCTTGGATCGTAAAGGATTTGTCAAAAGAAATTGTAGAATGTATTGGCATTTTCAGCTTTAAATTTTCTGATGACCTTAGGAATCGCGTATGAGTCACCGAGGAACTCGAAACGGTTTTTGAGGTATGAGGGAGTAGATGGATTAAACAGTACACTGTATAGAAGCAAAAGTATATTAGCATTCCGGCGAAAGCAAATTGGTAGCCATTTGAGCCTCGACCGGAATTGTGACACGTGATCATATTTGCGTAAACCAAATATAAATCTTATGCAAAAAATTTGAAGTCGCTCAATCTTATCACATTGCTCCTCAATCTTATCAAATTCATCCTCATCTTTAATTAATTATATTTATTTAAACATCTCGAGTGTTCATATTGTATTCAGAAAGGTAATGTGTGGAAGCGTCAAAGCGCAATAGGTGATTGGTCGGGCACGAACTACCTATATGGATGATCTTCTTACTAATATGTATGGACCAATGACATTTGATCCTTGATTAAGCTTCTGAAAATATTGCCAAAAGCACGGATGGGTCAACTTTTTTGTGGGGATGTAAGCACCAACAGTGAAATATCTAGATTTTATCACTGGTTCGAGCTTCGGTATCATCTACATGCACTGTCGCGTGCTTTTCTGTATTCACACTGCTTAGTGATTATTATTATTTTAGTGTCTCTATTCATGGGTAATAATCCTCTTGGAAGAGACCGGCATTTTATTAGGCTTACGCGGGGACATGGATCTAACACGCAGACGGTCCTTTAGAGAATTTTATTCTAAAAGGTAATGAGATACCCCGAGAGACCCCCCGGTAGCTGTCCATGGCTGCACTAAAGAAATAATTCACGAATGTCGCCGGTAGTGTAGGACTGTTTTATGAGATGGAAGCTAGAATGATTAAGTCTATTACAATGGCTGTTGCAAACTGGATTGATTGAAAACTTAAATGTAAACAGAGGCAACGGCTACAACAACAACATTATTATTATTTATCTCTCTGCACGGGTTAATATCCCTTGTAAGGGAGAATCCGGTCTTTTGATAGGCTTACGCAGGGAGATGCGCCCAACAGGCGGGGGCCCTTTAGAGAATTTCATCTAAAATGTAAGAAATGGAAATTTAATCTAAAAACGTATGAGATGGAAATTGTAACGATCTAAGTAAGTATTCCAATGGGTGTTACATGGAATGAAAACTTTATGCGATGAACGGGAAAAACGGCGTCTGCCTTTCAACCTGTGATTTGACATGTGATTTATATCATTATTTTTACGTTTAATTTATATTTGTGACATTTAATTTATGTAAATACGTTTTTGACATTTCAGTACATTTCAATATTGTTATAAGTTTAGATTTTTTTGTGTACATGTATTTATAAATATTGTATATGACAGACTAACCTGTTGCTGGGGAGTAAACCGAGGTATTAAAATATTAATAAAGCATTCCATTCGGTTTCTTTAAGGTAAGTATCAGGGCCTTCTAGTATTTTATTTCCATGCCACGGTCTGGGTGGGTGACCATCTATTTTATAGCGAAAACGCACGTGCCTTGGCGAGCACGTAAAGCCTCTGTACCACGATTCTCGTAAAAACCAACGATCCAAATATCGTTGAGGTTTAAAAGTCGTTCGATCGAAGTTGGTATTCACGTGTTCCTTGAACGTAGTTCTATAGGACTTTAACCCGATAGGATTAAAACTAAACGATTACTCAACGACTTGTAGCCAAGATGTAAGATGTCAGTTTTTTTTTCTATCTGGTTTTTTCAGTCTTAATATAGTGATTTTTGCTTAACCTTGCCGAACGTTTACCGATCAGAGAATGAAATGGTATATGCCAATACCACTATGCGGTCACCCATCCATAGACTGACCGTGCTAAATGTTGCTTAACCTTGTCGATCATTTACCGATCAGAGAATGAAATGGTATATGTCAATACCACTATGCGGTCACCCATCCGTAGACTGACCCCGCTAAACGTTGTTTAAGCTTGCCGATCGAATCTCAGTTCTTAGATAAATAAGATACGCTGTGTAATGTATTCCGTTTCCATCTCATTCTTTTGCACGTTCAATCCTACAGCTATGTATGTTTGTCTCTTTCTACGTAACGCCTCAACTTTCCGAGTGTTACACTTGATTTTACTCCTTATAAAATTTCCGTACCGGGCCTTATAAGTCAAATCGTTTCTTAAGGAGTAAACTCCAAAAACATATTTTTTTGTAAAAAAGCGTGGGGTGCTTTATCAGATATTTTCATGATGACGCTACTTTTACATAAAAATTACAACAGGTGACATCAAGCAGTGTGGGGTGTGAAAATTATTTTCTACTTTTAAGTTCGGTTATCTACAAAAGCGTGTTTTTTTTAACTTTTATTTATTTTCTTTGCGCATGTCCATGTTGACAGTCCGTAGTCTCAGTAACTCCGGGTGGTAATTATTTACCCAAGCATCTTCCTTTCGACGTTTAAGTAAACAAATTCTTCCTCCATTACGGATAAAATCATCTGAAGAATGAGACACTATTCGAGTCTCATCGTACTCTTGTCGCGGAAAATTGAATCGAGATCTTATCGAGGTATTATTTTTTGTGCAAGTTTGTGTATGTCGATGAATTGATCATTTTTTCGGGGTATTATAGATGAAAAAATCGCGGATAATGGGACAAACTATTATTGCATTGTTATCAGTCCTCGATACGTGTGCGAAGTTTCAAATCAATCCGACGTTTTGAAGTGGATGTAAATCGAGTTAAAAAATTCTGTTATATAGATTCATAGATACATACGAAGCTAATAAAAGCGTGTTAAAATATTCATGACTATCGTTTGTTTTCGACAGGGTATCAAATAAGTAGCGTGACTGGCAAATATGTAGTTATTCTTACGTTTTATTATTCGTTATTGTTAACTAATTCAACGGCATCTATAGCGCAGTGGCTTATCCCTTGGCTTTCGTTCCTTGTCGCGGGTTCTATTCCCGCACGAAATAAATATTTTTATGGCTTACAGGTAGTTTTACGGCTCTGACTGTTTGTGCATGCGAGTTGTATCTCTGTAAAATGAGTTCTCGACACAGAAAAAAGGTTAATATGAGACAGAGTTTAAAAAATAAAGTCATTGGATGTAGTGTTCTAAATAGGCATAGGTACTTACTTTTTTCGAAGGTTTTTTTCTATATGTAGCTTTAGAAAAAGCTTAAGTAACAGAACAAATAGATAAATACCATCTGCTTAGTCTTTTCCGGATTATGTTATCCAGTCCTATCAGTTGCCGCTGAGTATCAGTACTTTACACGAAGCAATTGCTGTATGGGCAAATGGTAAACGCGTCTATTAAAATAGGTACTCGCAACCCGGTAACTGAGTAATAAACGGTACAACAAATTTCTTTCCCGGAACAATTGTTGTAACTGGCTTTAAACCATTCAAATTATTACACAATTTCTTTATAAGAACATAGAACTGTTCCGTTCAGAACGCATAGTAATTATAGATAATAAAGTCATTTGACACTTAAATATAACATTTGAACAGATTTGATCCAAAGGCTATTAGATGAGGAGGAGAAATAGATGAGGATAAGAGCAAAGGCTAACGCATAAGTATGCGAAAATTACTCCTTGCTTTGAGGAATGGCACGACGCGACGTCTTCGCTCCTCACGTTGGCTGTTGTTGTTAAACTTATGAGGCGACTTGTACATACATAAACATACATTCTTAGAAAACAGTACGTACTGCTGTATGATGCTAAAATTAGTATCAACATAATACTTAGTGACACTCATATATTTGTAAATTATCTCATTTGCACAATGTTGTAACTTTTTCAGGTCATTCATTATGTTATGAGTTTATGACACACTGTTTATTATGATATGTACTTTATTCATGCGTCGAACCGTTATTAGTATTATTGAATATCACAATTCATCAAATATGTGACGTTTACATGTATTTTAGCGACACATAACATTGGCGTCACAAATAATGTTTTTACAGTAAGTAGATGTTCTGATAACGTTCCCAATCGTTCGGGTAAATAACCTTTTTTTCTAGAATGCGAAGAATTCGCGATAAGTATTCACTGTTCATGATAATGCTGATTACGAATCTAACGATTGAAGATATGTTGCCTCTCTCGATACTAAGCCAACATTATCGTACTTAGAAAAAACGGATTAGTGGAGACGGTGAAGGGAGACCTTTATCAAGTAGAGGCACAAAGTTGATTCGTTGAATATTCGATTTGCCAACAGCCTATGTCTTTCATTATGATGATAAGCTTACTGAACAGTTTATTGTTAAGTTACCATCCATTATATAAGAATGCAAAGTAGGTAAGCAACAAGCCGTGTTTACCTAAGCTATCTCGAAGTGCCGAGTCTGTTCAGAGACATTGAACCGTGGTGGATAATATTTTTGTAAGACCCGTACGGCGTACCTACTCAAGCTCAAGGATACCAAGAGTGTTCTATATTGTAATGATTGTACATAACATATAAATTCGAGTGTTATCTTGATTATGACGAAAGAGAAAATAAAGATGTACATTATTTGATAAAAGATGAAATTAAAGTTATTTAAGTCTTCTATGACTTAACATATCATTACTTTTCGTGTGTTATCTTGATTATCATACGCCCACTAGATAAAATATGAAATTAAAGCTACACTCATACTAGCAAACATGGACATATTTAGAGGAACGCAAAAAGGAACAAACCAGCATAGAAACTATTTGCTGCGTATTTATTGAGCTGTTAATAAGGATTAATTGTTTATCAGAAGTCTAGAGAGAGGACGAGGACAAGATAACCCTTCGAAGATTCGACAGCTTATTCTATTACCGGGAAGGCGACAATCTGCTTTATGGTGGTATCGGGTTCCGAGCAACATAATAACCATCGAAAGGGTGTCAATCAGGGTAGCGTAACTTATACTCTCCTATAATATCCAAGACTTATTCCTTGAAATCTCTTACAGGTCTACGCACCGACCTCGACATACGCTGATGAAGTAGAGAGTATGTATGAGGATGTGAGTAGGGCCATATAGTCCTCCAAGACACATTTCACTGTTGTGATGGGGGACTTCACCGGACCAGTGCCCAGCTTGCACTCGATGCGGTGGTGAATTGAGAGTGGGGCAATATCTTGTCGTATCTCGTAGTATCTCGAGACTCAGTCTTGGTGCATGCATTTATGTTCCACTATACAAAGGTGTTGCTTAATTGTGTATTGCACGTATGATTATTTCAGGGCTGCACGTTGCACGTATAGATGCTGTACGTGAGTATATAGAATGAATTAATTAAGCGCGATATATTTCCGTAAACTATTTTCAATTCGATGGATGCTATTCGCGTAAATTTCAGAAAATATTATATAAAGATGATAAAATAGCTGAAAGGATAAGTAAGCTGAAGTGACAATGGCCAGAGCAAATAGTTTGTAGAACTGATAGCCGTTGGGGCAGAAAGGTACTCGAATGGAGACCACGCAGCGTGGGACGGCCTCCAACGAGATGGACTTGGTAAAAATAGCTGGGAGTCGGTTGATGCGGGCGGCATATAACCGGACGTTGTGGAAATCTATAGCGAAGGCCTTTGTTCAGCAGTGGACGTCCTTTGGCTGATATGATGATGATGAGAAAACTCATTGTTTAACTAATTTACGAAGATTGTTAATTCCTGTCCACTTGAATTGTATCGATAAGAATAATAATTAAAACTATGTAACTATTGTTAATGTATAGTCATTGTTATTTAATAAACGTTTTTGTAATCTGTAAACACTCTTGGCAAGAAAACCTACTGTGAATTTTGTTCTCTTAGTATCATTATTGTTTTGTAACGATAAAAAAACTTACAAATTTTATTTTTTTTATTCTTTCCCGCTTTCATCGATCAAATCCCGCTTCTTTTCTCAAAGTACTCAAAATCAAAATCAAAATCCCAAGAAAAAAAACTGGCTTAAAATGAACATAACAAAACTTATCATCATTTCAGCTGAATAAAGTCCACTGCTGGACTCAGGCCTCCCCAAAAACCACCAGAACGACCGATATGGGAGTGTTGTGTGCTCATTGGGGGGTTTTGCCATAATCGCCACGCTTGTCAGGCGGGTTGACGATCGTAGTTGAGTTGTTATTGTACTCGAAGGACACTGCTGCCCATTCTCCGCGACTTACTCGTACAATAATACTCTACCAACCCAACACAAACCCATACGCTGTACAAATTGCACCTAAGTTAATATAGGTGCAACAAGTACAGCGCACACTCTTGCACATCACTAAACATACATCTGTACTCACGCGTGGAGCATAAGGCGTGTGCGGGGGCGCATGCAAAATGCAATACAGTGCGACGACACACAAACACAAGTCGCACTATACCCACTACCACGCCTCACTATCTGTGGCGGGCTCGGCTTGCACTGAAAACGTCGCAGATATGGGGCAACTACCGGCAGCGGGCGCCACCAAAGCCGGAAAGCGTTCGCAGGGTGGGCATCTGCTGGGCCTCACCCGGAAAACCGAGGGTCTCACCCGGTAGGGCCCACTCGCACGCTCTCCGTGAAGCATTCGGGCGCCCCTGTATGGAACACCTAACAATAATTCATAACTCTATGCGTATTGCACTGAGTTCTAGGGATTTACAATCCCAATTGTAAATCATCATGTATAAATATATGAAACCCAATACCCAACCCATAATTACATGGGTTGCGACCCCGATACCTCGGAAAAGGGTGGAATACCCAGGTACCGATCCTCGCGCCCCCGCAAGGGGGATCAATGGGAGCAATGAGAACATTGTAACAATTATCAAACAATCAACAATCACTTTTGGTATGCCCATTCTCCGGCTAATCCCATAGTCGCCTTTTACGACATCCACGGGATGTTGCTATTCGAAGCCAACACTAATTTAACGATAATAATTTATTTATTTATTCAGAGAATCTCCTATATGTGTTAGTTTAAATTTTCTTGAAAACTATGTTAGTAGATAGATTTATATAATGTGAGTAGGTATGTGGTATGGGTAGGTGCCTACTCATTCTTATTGTAATTAATAGGTAAGGTAAGACAACCTTCTTTTTTTTATTGATGTCCAGTGGAAATTGTACATGAACTTCCTTCCGAAGGGCGAAGGGGTATGCCGGATTCCTACCGGCTTAAACCACTGGAGCGGTCATATTCGGCACCGGCAGCTAGTATTATTTGATTAGCACCCGAATGAAAGCTTTCATTATTGCGGAATAAATTTTACCAGCAATAACTCGCAGGATGCTATTAGTGCTGCCCCGCACTCTGCTTAGCAGTGAGGCTGTTCGTTTGCGCATAATAGCATGGAAACATAGCAATGTAAAAAACCTAATTAGTGACAGTCATCTTAATAGGTGCCGTAGTTGTAAGGAAAATTATCACTGTTCTATCTCAGTCAAATTACGTTACGTGCCGCTCTCATTCAACGACTCCCCGTGACCTTCACCAGGTCGTCTGTTCACCTCGTTGAAGGACGTCCCACGCAGCAATTTCCGGTGCGCGTGCAAAAATCTTAATAAAGACAAATAATACAAAGATAAGAGTGTGCATGACGTGCAAGAAAAAACCCGACTTACATTACATTTTTTCAATCAATTTTTATATTAATTAAACAAATATTTCTTTTAGTACCTAGGTACCTACGTTGTGAGTCTGCGTGCTCACACCGAGCGACCCCCGGGAAGACGGTGGCGCGCACGTGGTCACGTGCCGCCGTGTGCGCAGCACAGCGCAAAGCGAGGCTTGGGGGGGATCCTTTACAATCCTCCCCGAGAGGTGCCTGGGGGGCGACCTTTTTACAGTCGCCTTCCCTCCGCTAGAGGGGGTGACCGCTTTACATTCACCCCTTCCAAGATGTGCCTAAAGGCGTGGCACCAATGGGCGGCTCTAGTGTGATCTTACGAGGACCTGGAGCCCCCCTTCGGTGCCGAAGATGACCGCTCCAGTGGTTTTAGCCGGTAGGAGTCCGGCACACCCCTTCGCCCTTCCCCGGGGTGAAGGAAGTTCCATGTAGAATTTCCACTGGACATCAATATAAAAAAAAAAAAAAAAGGTACCTACGTTGTGTTTTTAATTTTTAATGGGTATGTACTACGTAATGTAATTACGATATTTCTTCTGAATGGAACGAGTGCGTAAAACTGTTTGTTTTTTTCTTGCGTATGTGATGTCATGACAGGACGTGGAAAATTTGCGTCCTAAGAAATTATGATGTAATTATATCAAGATATTATAAATTTTATGAGGAGTTGTTTTTGTTATGAAACGTAATACTATCGCAAATTATTGATGGCTAATGGAACGAAAAATACGCATAATTACATTAACATTAGACGAGTGACGGGCTGATTGATTACTTTCCAGTTTACGAGCACTATCTAATACTTTGTTCGCGGGTAAACTTTAAAGGGTTGAAGTTTCAGTGTTATTTCGTCCACAAGTCTTGTAAGTAATGCAGCAATGCATTTATTTGAAATTGACCACAGAAATAGGAAATGAGTCCAATATATTTGATATTGACAGAAAGACCATACTCCAAAGACCATTATAAATAACACTAAATTTGAATTTGACTAAATAGATTAAAAGATAAACTTTTCGTTCGTCTTTCTAATAATAAATAAATAATTCTAAAATCTGTTTCTTGTTTGCAATCAACAAAGCTCATACGAACAAGTTGATCCAAAGAGGTCGGGAAAATTTTAAGTAGGTCACAACCTAGCCACCCCTGCTGTAGTGGCCACCGCGAACGCTAATCATTAAACGTATAATACCACAAGAAAATTTGTTAATTAAAATATTAAATACGGTAACATAATGACATTATAGAACAAGTGAACTATTCATAATTCTTAGGAATTTATATTAACACACGCTTGTCAATATAAGTTTGCATATTTACTTTAGTTGCGATAAAATATATAGTTTTGTGTTTGCATAAAAAAAAGGTTAAAACAGTGCACATTATTGTCTTCTATGTTCTATAATCCGCTATGGTATATAAATAGTTTGGGGTAACTCCGCCGACATACTAGACTTTTATAGCACAAAATAAATGTATCCGAGTTATTTACGCTACGCAGTGGAACGATTCTTGTAAGCCAGTGTTTAATTCTAATAAATTACAAACGGTTTCTTGTATTTAAATATAATATGTACTATTTTTTTCTGTGGTCCTGAGATTTTTAGTCTGAGAAAACTTCAATATTAATGATAATTAGTAGGAAAAATATTTCACCTGCCTGGCAATCTGGCATCTTATTTGAAATTAGTGAAGAAAAATGACGACGAGACAACGCGCTCTGCAAGCCTTATAAGTAAATATTTATTTATGTTGGTTTTCTGTCTAGTTAGTTAGGTAGGATACATACGTTAGACGCGAGGTCACGGCACAGTGCCACCACCGTGGAGACGATCAGGATACCGCACAGCACACACTCGGAGAGTGCCCTGCGTGGACTGCCGAGCGGCGGATCCTGGACGATCGGATCGGGCAAGATCTCTCTTTGCCAGCAGAAGTGTCGGCTATGCTGGAAGAGCAGGAAAATTGGAGTGCTGTGGTCTCCATCTGTGAGAGCGTAATGCTCCAGAAGGAGGTCGCAGAGCGGGATCGGGAGAGGGCCGATCCCGCTCGGAGGAGGAGGACACGGAGCCGGGGTAACAACCGCCGCGGCGCCCGTGTCCAACACGCCTGAGCCCCCTGTCTTCTTTATATGGCGGGGGGCCTTGGGGGTCGCGAGCGGGCTTATTGGGAAATATGCGTGCTCATACCGAGCGACCTCCGGGAAGCATAGCGCATAGCTGGGCTACGGGGGACTCCTTTACAATCCCCCCGAGAAGTGCCTGGGGAGGTGGCCTTTTTACAGTCACCTTCTCTCCGCTAGAGGGGGTGACCGTTTTACAGTCATCCCCTCTGAGATGTGCCGCGTGCGTGGCACTAATGGGTGGCTTTAGATGGAGATTATTCGAGTTGCTGGAGCCTCCCTTCGGTGCCGAAGATGACAACTCCGGTGGTTTTAGCCGGTAGGAGTCCGGCATACCCCTCTGCACTTTCCCGGGGCGGAGGAAGTACATGATGTGTTTCCACAGGATCAATAAAAAAAGGAATGCCTACATACGTTAGTAATTTATATTTATATGGTTTGTAATCAATACATAGTAATGTCTTAGGTTTTCGCGATTATTACACATTATAATAAAATAATTTAAACGAATTACATCGCGTATATTATAGATTTTTGTTTTTCCTGACGTTTTGAATACATTGCAACATTCGTGGTCGCAGGATGACTAAGGTGACAGGTGTCGTTACAGATTTTAAAAAGTCATTTTATTTTATCTACCGTCTATCTATTTAATGAAATTTGTTCCGATGCACGCAATAATCACTCATAGTGTCTTGATGTTTTTGAGTGCGGTGTGTTGTTTAGGACTTTATTATTTTAATAACTGGATTCCAAACTGGTGGTAGCTGCCAACCATCTGCTCTATTAAAATAAGGATGTTTTTAAATTTCAACAGCCTCACGGAACATTCTAGGTACATATCGGTTCTCTTTCGCGAGGACTTGAGGTTGATCAAAACGATGATAATGGTTAGGTTTGCCTAATGCATGTTCACACACTGCAGACTTTGTGGAGCGTCTATGCTTGACGTCGGCTATATGTTCTTTTATTCGGGTGGTTATGGTACGCTTTGTTGGCCCTATGTATGACAAACCACAATCACAGTAAATCTTGTAAAATATGTGACATTTAACCGGTTTTAGAAGTTGGCTGATGTTATTATGCGTCTTGGAGTAGGTTTAAATAGAAGCACGCTTCAAGATATGACCAATTCTATCGGTGACTCCCTTAATAAATGGTAGAACAGCGGGTCGTCGATCAACCTTGGCGGGTTTCGGGCAGCTTCCGCGACGGGGATGTGGAACTTTCAAATTGTTATTTTGAAGAACTTGCTTCACAAGTTAAGCTCCCCTGCGGCGTCGTAGATGCCGTGTGCACTCTGTTACAAAGATTTGGCCACAGTAGCTAACTGACAAGGATGGTGGTGAGATTCACCGTTAAGGTACCTATCTGTATGGGTGGGCTTTCTATACACAGTGTGACTAACAGAATGATCTGGATTATGGATGAGAAGACAATGTCAAGAAAGACCAAGGATTTGTGATCCTCCAATTTCATAAAACTTTTTTAACATTTCGTAAACTGAATTTTACTATGTATTGAATTTACGAGTTTTACGAATGCAGAGACCCTGTGAGGCAATCAATACAATAAAATTATTAGTGATGCGTTTCTCACCTGGACATGAACACATAATAAACATAATATTTTCTGAAGTTTACGCGAATAATATAATATTTCAACAAATAAACTTCTGACAGTTCTGGTGGTGCTGGACTTTAGCAGTGCATTTAAATCAGTTGATCATGACATCCTCTTAGGAATCCTATCTGCTCTTAACAACATCTTGTTCTGTGTCGGTCGCTCGCAGTCGGTTCGCTCCGAGGAGGGCTCCTCAGAGTGATGTGATCTCACTGTGGGTGTCCCCCAGTGTGGCGTTCTATATAGTGTTTTCTTTTCTGTTTTTATTCACGTTATCACTGAAGTATTATTCAATTCTTATTATCATCTCTATGACCACGACCTGCAGTTTTCTCGTCACTTCCAAGCTGGAGAGCTTCCAGAAGCCATTGATGCCACCAATAATAATCTTAGGAATATCTGCCAGTGGGCTAAATCTTTTGAGTGATTAGTAAATCCATCCAAATCCCAAGCTCCCATAATTGGTGGCAGATACATGTTCAATCTCGTGGATCACGGGTCTGTTCCTACAGTGGTGTATGATTGTGTCTCTATAGCCTTTTCCAGAAGTGCTAAGAGCCTAGGTGTTTTTCTGAACTCAAACCTGTCTTGGAATGTTCACATTGCGGAATTAAGCAAGATGGTGCATTGTTCGTTTCAGTCCCTCAAACATCTCCAAAAGTTACTGCCTTTTCAAACTAAAATAACTCTTACCCAGTCTTTACTTTTAACTCTTTTAGATTATGCTGACGTCTGCTTCCTTGACGCAACTGAGGAACTCCTCAATAAACTTGAACCTTTGCAGAATTTGTCAATCCGCTTTAGTTTCGGCCATCGGAAATATGACCATGTGTCAGAATTCCAAGTGAAACTGGGGTGGTTGCCTATTCAGCAATATCGAGTCTCTCACATTCTTTCTCTTCTCTATTGTATTCTTCACAACCCTAAGTCTAATATTTATCTTAGCGCTATGAGTATCTTTTGCCCAGGGGTACAGTCTGTCATACATCCTCTTCTCTACTCCTTCGTACTCCCCATCACACCTCCAGCCGTTATGATGGATCATTCACAATACGTGGAGTGCGTCTCTGGAATTCCCTTCTACACTCACTACGCAACAGCTTTTCTCTAGGTGTTTTCAAGAAAGGAATCTAAAAGCATTTTCTCTCAGTATGACTTATAAGTATGTATGTATTGTTAGGTATTTATTTAAGTATATATTTTGCATGCTGTATATTTGTGTATTTTATTAATTAATAGCACCTCTAAATCAGTTGTTTTCACTATTAGTAGCTGTTGTTTTCTTTCTTATTGTACACTTGATACTGTCCTCTTTTCGTTTCTATCTTCTATCACTCTACGACTTACGAGTTTTCTGCCAAACTTAATGTTAAGCTCGCCTTTGTAAACGAATTTTGTTTTATATTCTATATACCGTATTATATTATGTACAATAAAAAATAAGAATAGTCACACCATGTCAGACTAAAAGCCTGTGCCTTCCCTAGAATTATATCGACAGAATTCTAGTTACATGGCTGTTTTGACTTACAACTCTTTGCCAAATAGAATTGTTGACCTTCCTTTTAATATTAAAAATGGTTAGTTGAGGACAGTTATTAAAGGTATACATTTTTTTTTGAAAAAATGTCGTGCTTTATCTATCTGTATGGAAAAGCGTCGTGGATGCTTCAGATTGTAAAAATAATGTGATTAAACATGATGTATTTTTGTAATTGTTCGTCAAATGTTTTCTCTGTGCTGATGACCTAGTATTACTTGCGTCCTCGGCAGAGGAGTTGCAGGAGATGGTAACTGCTATGGGTGGAGATCTTGTTAGAAAGGGAATGAAGATAAATGTAAAGAAGACGAAAGTGATGGTGTTTTAAAGAGATGAGGCAGTGACAGAATGCAATATCGTGATTGGAGATGAACAAATTGAACAGGTGAATGAGTTTGTGTATCTGGGTTCAAAGTTTACAAGAGATGAAAAGTGTGAGAGTGATATTGAAAGAAGAGTGAATGCAGGAAACATGGTGAATGGAGCTTTGCACTCCTTTATGAACAGTCGGAAGGTGTCTAACAAGGCTCGTTTGGCTGTGCATGAGGGGGTGTTGGTTCCGACACTCATGTACGGAAGTGAAAGTTGGGTATGGCAGAAGAAATATGAAAGCAGAATAAATGCAGTTGAGATGAGAGCGTGAAGAAGTATGATAGGAGTTAAACTGAGTGACAGGATAAGAAATAGTGAGATAAGAAAACGTTGTGGTCTGAAAGAAGATGTAGTGACAAAAATTGAGAAAGGTATGCTGAGATGGTTTGGCCATGTCGAGAGAATGAATGAAGAACGATTGACGAAAAAAGTGTATAATGCGAGAGTGAATGAAAGTGTTGGAAGGGGTAGACCTAGGCGGACGTTTCGAGACCAAATCAGGGACGTCTTGGAAAAAGGCCAGGTCAAGAGTACCCTAAACCGAAGAGCATGTATGAAGGGAATAATGAAAGTGGACGAAGCGAAACAAGTATGTAAAGATCGTAGCAAGCGGAAAGAAGTGGTCTCTGCCTACCACTACGGGAGAGAGGCGTGATTATATTTTTGTATTGATTTGTACACTAGTTACACTGGTTGATTGTAGAGAACTTTTTCATCTTTTAAGAACCAGTATACCTACTTTTAGCATGTAAATAAATAAAAGATCGTCGTGCTGAGAAAAACCACTGACGTGAACGGGGTGCGAACGATGATGGTCTAGCTGTGATCTGCAACAGTTAATTAATAATAAAGGCCTACGTTGCGATTCAAATCCCTCGCTTATCTTACTGCGCCAATTTTGTTCAATGGCATTTGAGACGATACGCCATTTAGATAAGGGGCGAATGATTTTTACCAGGTCTTATTTCTAACAAATTCTTGCATCTGTACCAACACTATCATCAACATTGTGTAATACTAACAAGATACAAACTTGAAACTGGTTATTATTTTACTATCAAGATTATTAATTAAATGGTCGTTAAATATGAATGGCAATGAGAACTAAGTAACAATAAATATCTAATTATTTTAAAGTTGTATAGTATATGTATTATACATTTTTTACTTTACTTATTAATCACTTTAATTTAACCTTTTCAAAATATATAAGAAAAAAAACCAATACCTGGTTTGTTACCACTTACCACTGTACCGCGGTCAGAAATTGCGGTTTGCGATACGACCTTTAATCGATTGAAGCGTTTTAAATTAATTTTTAGTGTGGGCATACTTCCTACTCTTCCTAGTTATCGGCAGGTTACAGCTCTAAAACGAGCTGGCTCGACCGGGGAGGTGCCACGCTCTCACACACATTCACGCACACACATATACGCTGTTGAAATGTCTAAATATATTATTATGTACGAATATTTCCAGTTAATTAATGAATATGTTCATTTATATAACATCAAAAGATACCTACGTCTAATGTGTACCTAATATTTTAACTTTTTTTTTTAAATGTTGCCCCACACTTGTATTTCTCCTGTGTCGTTGGTGCGTTTACAGACATAAATTCCACACACAATGCACCCAGACCCGGAACAACTACCTGCAGATCACACAAACATTGTTCCGTGCGGGAATTGAACCCACAACCCCGGTGCGCAGCAGCCGACTGTATCAGCCACTGCATCATAATAATACTCAAAACTATACTCACTTTCTCATAGAATACTGGCGTAAAGTAGTAGTGCTCGGTTTATTGTGGTGAGTGCTGGAAGCTCATTCCTTTCTTCCCCTTCACCAATAAGATAGGTAACGCATCTGCGACCTCTGTATTGTGATTTTTACGAGCGCTGGGGGTTGCTTACCATAAAGTGCCTCACGTGCTCATTTATCAAACCCTAAACATAAATTATACCACACCTCCATGTCATGATAGTGTTGAACTGATGAGACAAGAACAGATCATTCAGATACCCATGTAATGTCAACAACAGAAAACGGAATAGTTTTGCGGTATTTTGAAAAATCACTCGACTGCACATGTATTGTAACTAAGTTGTAAGTATTACGTAAGCATACAAATATTGCATATACAAGCTGTCTGATACGGTCTGTCCCGATCCAATAATCAAGCGCAATCCGGATGGAATTGGAGCGAAATATCATAGGGTGATCTTAGGTCAGGAGTCAGATGATGACCACACTGTGAGTCCGTGACAGTGTCGGTGATATCGAAATATGTACGCCTTAAGTATTCCGGAATGGGTAGACATACTCGTAAGTGTACCTTGTAAGTGTAATACCTTTTACAACAATAATAATGATCAACTAGTTGTTCCCGGTGAAGGGGCAGCCAGTGAATTTACTGGAAAAAGGCATTTCAACTTAAGGCCTTCAATTTCAATTCATTTATTTGTGAACACATGTTACAATCGGTGTTTCATTTAAATACATTAAATGAGATTTCTATGCTCGCGTACCATTCACTCCTACCATTTGATGGTGTAGAAATTATGAGAGAGAAAAATTAATTCTGGATGTCCTAATCCTATGAACCAAAGAACTTATTTATTACAAAATTATGATAAAATAATTACGATTACAATTTAATATTAAATAATCGTTCGTGTGGAGTCTGGATAAAGAATATAGCACCACTCCATCTCCTGCCGTGGATGTCGTAAAAGGCGACTACCCTTAGTCTGCTGCTGCCCATTCCTCTAAACCAGAGGAATGGGCCGCAGCGTCCCTTATGCGGAACCTTAGCCTTAGGTAGCCTTTCTGCGCTCACTACCCGCCGCGTGGGCAAATTTCCCTCAATATGATTACACAATTGTGGAATTCGATGGGAATGCTTTTGTTCAGTAGAGGACGTTGTATGGCCGATATGATGATTAAATAATGTCTACGAATAAAAATAAAACAATAATAAATAAATACAACAAATAAAAAACGCGAATGTTTAAAATGTCAAAATAACATTACAGCCACAACCCATTACAAGTTATATTTTATCATTAAGGAAGCTTTTAATAGAGTAATTCTAGTCCGTGAGTAATACTTATGTCTTAACAGACTTAACAGCCTTAGGTTGGCAACGCATCAGTAATCACAAGGTCGCTGATGTCCATGGGTACTATTTCGATTTACCATCAGTTAGGCCGTCAACTGGGCAATGAATAAAAATAATAAAGAGGACTCAAACACAAAGTTTTCATTTCATAATATAGACCCCCAATAGGCACTTAAGAAACGTCAACAGTTAGGGTGCACGGTTCGGAAAAGTCGATCTCATGGAGAACAGCAGGCAAGCGGGAAACTCCATAGACAGTCTTAAAAATATGTTAAAATAAATGTTTAAAAAAAGTTAAATAAATAAATGTTTAAAAATAAATATAATATGTTATAATTTTGATTATTACATTTTGACAAAGATATTGGAAGAAAGGAGATGCCGTGTAGTTCAAAATGTACGCGAGCCTAGAGATCTAGTTTGCCCCTACCATTCATCATAAAACACTAAAGCACATGGTTACAAGTTCTCATCCAATGAACTGAATGAATACAACATTATAATTGGCTACTCATACACCCACATCACGTTGTAGGCTGCTTAATATACAACAAGGCAATTGACATTGTCGATGGAATTGTTTTCGATACCATTAAAGCGAGTATGCTTGATGATCGTCAGTTTACTATTATTACAATTCGATTATTATGAGGCGACTAAGGCCCAGTGAGATACACACATCAATTTTAAAAACGAATTCATGCAACATTACCATTATTGCCGTGTGGTGCTAAGAAAAGTGACATCTCATCTCGTCGGTGTCCTAAAAGTCGACTATGTTGTTATCCGGAAGATGAGCAACAGTGTCTTTAGAGTATAATAACAACTCAACTGCGATCGCCAACCCGACTGATGTCTGCGTGTAGACGCGATATTTGGGGGAGGCCCGTGTCCATCAAATGGACGTTTTTCAGCTGAAATAATAATTATGTTGATGATGAGTTAATGTCGTCGTTTTCGATAGCAAAAGGCGATTACAAAATAAGTTTACGATGTTATAGTTATTAACTTTTTAATAATTTTATAATATAATATAATAAAATATGCAACAGAATTATTTATCTATTTATTTAACTATTATGTTTGTAAGACATAGACGCTTACAACGAGCGCCGCGTCGCGCCGCCGTTTGTTGCGTATTGCCATTACTACCATAAACGCCATGAGGGCTGCCAGACCATAAGATTATTTTTATTTAGTGACGGGCGGTCTCGTTTACTTTTTTTTTTTTTTTTTTTTTTTTTATTGGTGCCCAGTGGAAATTCATCATGAACTTCCTTCGCCCCGGGGAAGAACGAAGGGGTATGCCGGACTCCTACCGGCTAAAACCACTGGAGCGGTCATCTTCGGCACCTAAGGGAAGCTCCAGGTCCTCGTATGATCACACTAGAGCCACCCACTGGTGCCACGCCTATTGGCACATCTCGGAGAGGGTGACTGTAAAGCGGTCACCCCCCCAGAGGGATTGTAAAGGATCCCCCAGTGCGTCCCACGGCAGCGCGTGACCACATGCGTGCTACCGTCTTCTCTTGGGTCGCTTGGTGTGGGCACGCAGATTCCCCAATCTACGCACCCGCGAACCCAGAGGTCCCCCACCTTATAGCAACGGCAGGGGTTTTCAGGCGTATCGGAATTAGGCGCCAGGGCGGTTGTTACCCCGGCACCGTCTCCTTCTTCTTCGAGCGGGATCGGCCCTCTCCCGATCCCGCTCTGCGGTCTCCTTCTGGAGCATGACGCTCTCACAGAAGGAGACCACTGCATTCCAATTTTCGTGCTCTGCCAACATAGCCGACACTACTGCTGGCAGAGAGAGATCTTGCCCGATCCGATCGACCAGGATCCGCCGCTCGGCGGCCCACGCAGGGCACACCTCGAGCGTGTGCTGTGCGGTGTCCTGGTCGCTATCACAATGGTGGCATTGTGCCGTGGCCTCGCGTCCTATCCTGTGCAGGTACGCGCCGAAACAGCCGTGCCCGGTGAGCACCTGCGTCAGGCGGTAGGTGACGCGCTCGCTCCTTTTGAGCCAGGCTCCAAAGAGCGGCAGGACGGCCTCGACGACGCGCTTGGTTGCAAACTGCATCCGCAGGCGATGACGCCACTTTACAAGTGCGCGCCGCCGAGCTAGCCGCCGCAGCTTGTCCAACGCCCCTGGAGGCGCGCCTTCGCCGCTCTGGCGGAGGGAGCGTGTCTGATCGTAGACCCACGCATCCATCTCCGCCTGGAGGTCTCGTTTACCTACCTCATTAGATTATTTAAATGCCAATTATAAAATTATTATTAAATATATTCGATTTAATTCTTTATTTTTGCGCTTTGTGTAGTTCTTATTTGTATAGTTGTATTTGTTGATTTATTAGTAGGTATCATATGCAATATTTATTTTATATACTGTTTTTACACCCGTGAATCACCGAATCACCGAAGGGTCCAGTTGAAAACCAGCGCCAGGCTCTTGTCTGGCAAATGCTGAACTGGTTACCTGTTTGGCGCAACTGTGGGGCACACAACAAATTCTAACCTAGTATTGTTTTTTTGTTGTTGTTTATAACCCTATCCAATTTTTTTCAGTTTTATATTAAGTTTTATTATCGTTTGTGATGTCTCACTTTGCTGTCAAATAAATAATTTCTTTCTTTCAATTACAAATCTCAAAACTACTAACTAAAATACAATCGTTGTTAATGAGTTTGTTATACAATTATTAGGGTAACAGAGCAGTTAGCAACATTAAAATAAAATCATCTCTTATCACCAGAGATCGGAGTAGGTAGAGTACATTTTTTCAAAGTCAAAGTCAAGTCAAAGTCAAATATTTTTATTTCAAATAAACCAAATATTGGCACTTATGAAACGTCAGAATCTAAGTTGCACGGTTCCAAATAGTTGATCTATGGAGAAGAGCCGGCAAGAAACTCCATAGATACTCTTTTAAAATAATTGAGATTACAATGTTGATTAATACAAATTAAGGTAAACCATATAAAGAGCATTATGTAGGCCAATGTATAAAAAAAAAGACATACTAATTTAATATAATCATTATTCGCCATGGCAGTTAATGGCTGACCAGTCCCAACAGACGGCACCCGTTCACGAGCATGACACATGCATCAGCATCGCTTAGCTCAACCATATTTTAGGGAACCGAACGACCCGATACACAACGCCACCGCCAGCAAGACATTTTAGTGAGCATAACAGACCGATACTACCAGGCCAAAGGCAAAGGGTACTAAATATATAACATTAACGGCTACATGATGCTCGCACATTTACAATTTTATGATTAATTAATAATGTCAAAATATTATTAGAATGTAAATTGCAGTCATTAAATTAAACATAGGCAAATAATTTACATCATAAATATAGAATTCAATTTTAAATAAGTCAAATTAAATGTCAAGATGTCATAAAAAAGATAAAAAATAAGTCAAGTAAATGTCAGGATGTCAACAAAAAATTTACTACAATTTCTGTGTAGACGGTAAAGCATTGATTGGGAATAACAACACGTCAATCATGCGAAAATTATACAATATGTTATAAAGCGCCAGAGGGTCGCAGTGTGCAGGAGGGAAACGTTTGCCAGACATCGCTGTCGTCGATGTAATGATTTATATTATTAGGCTTTCGAAATTAAAATGCGCTTAATCAATTATTTGAATCTTATTTCTGGTAAGTCGGTAATACTACAAGGAATTTTGTTATAGAATCTAATACTGTTTCCCATAAACGACTTGCTGGTTCTGCTAAGTCTAAAGCCAGGTACAACCAACTTGTTCTTGTTGCGAGTATTTAAGCTGTGCACGTCACTTTTCTTACTGAAATTTGCTATATTTTTGCGGATATACATAATGTTTTGGAAAATATATAAGGATGGTAGAGTAAGAATGTTTGTTTCCTTAAATAGTTCCCGTAGTGATTCACGAGAGTCTAGGTTATAGATAGCTTTTTAATATTTTTTATTGGTGTCCAGTGGAAATTCTACATGAACTTCCTTCGTCCCGGGGAAGGGCGAAGGGGTATGCCGGACTCCTACTGGCTAAAACCACTGGAGCGGTCATCTTCGGCACTGAAGGGGGCTCCAGGTCCTCGCAAGATCACACTAGAGCCGCCCTTCAGTGCCACACCTTTAGGCACATCACGGAGGGGATGATCGTAAAGCAGTCACCCCCTCTAGCGGAGGGACGGTGACCCCTGGGGCCCCCCACCACGAGGCAAAGGTGGGACTCAGGCGTGTCGGACCTGGGTGCCGGGACGGTTGTTACACCGGCGCCGTCTGGTCCTTCTCCGTGCGGGATCGCCCCTCTCCCGATCGCGCTCTGCAGTTTCATTCTGGAGCATGACGCTCTCGCAGAAGGAGACCACTGCACTCCAATTTTCATACTCTGCCAGTACTGCCGGCAGAGACCGATTTTGCCCGATCCGATCGACCAGGATCCGCCACTCGGCAGCCTACGCGGGGCACTCCTCTAGCGTGTGCTGTGCGGTATCCTGGTCGCTTCAACAATGCATTGCATTGCATGCACTATGCCGTAGCCTCGCGTCCGATTCTGTGCAGGTACGCACCGAAACAACCGTGACCGGCGAATACCTGTGTCAGTCGGTAGGTGACGCGTTCGCTCTTTTTGTAGGTAGAGTGCCTATATATATATGCCTATATGATAACCTAAACTGCAAGGAAGGAAGTAACATAGATTGAATAATATCTACGTCTGAAATCCCGGAATAATAATCATGACGTTGACGGATTTAAGAATCAGGAATTATTTATTGGACTTTGAATACATAATAAATTATGGTTTCGATGAAATTAGCTTTTTTAAATATACTTTTTGCAATATTATCCAGTAAATACCTACACAAAATAATCAGCCAATTATTTAAGATTTTATTAGCCTATATGTAGAACAAAGCACTTTGTTTTAACAGTTTTAATACGGAACCCTTATGGATTACATATAACATTTTTCAATATAATCATTTATTATGAACGTATGCAACGTATTAATTTGTTAAGAATGTATTCTTATTTCATACATTATTGTTTGATATTACTTCACAGGAAAAGGTTACGGCTAAAAAATGTTTACATTAAATAAATCGAACAACACTTACAATAATGATATATTCCAATGTCAAAATATTAATATAATATCCCTACATCAGATAATATTATCGACCACGATACTACGACATACTCGTCTCCACGGTCACACCGCTAACTGTTCACTGCACACATCGGCCGTACCACGCGACGCGTACGTTTATTGGGAGTACCGGGCTATCCGGGTATTGGGCTAGTTAAAAGTGGTAGATAAGTAAAAATAATAATGTCGTTGTGCTCCATCAAATCCAATGTAACAGATTAAAGAAAACAATGATTTTTAATTTGTTATTTTTATAGACAAATACAACACAATTCTTGCCAAATGCTACATGGTATAAGATTTCTTCCTTGTTAAATTTATTAGTTTCGCTTCGGTTTTTGGATGTGAATATATAATACGGCAATTTAACAAAGTTTCACTTACGTGATCGAATCTCAACGGATTTATAAAACTGCCATTTCTTCCGACTAGTCCGGCCGACCGTAATTAGCTAAAAATAGCGACAGCAGACGCGACATCGACATATCGCGCAGCCAAGGATTCACCGGTACAAATCGCCTGAAATTGAAAGGCGAGGATGCAATTTTTTGTTTATTGATCATCCGACAAAGTATGCTTCAGAGATCTTCGCCTGTTTATTCATCATATATCATATCAGCCACATCCACTGCTGAACAAAGGCCTCCTCTATATATTTCAACAATTGTGTCATCATTTTGGGGGGAATTTAGGGAGATGGGGTGGTGGCATTCTGAGCCGGCACCACACGGCAATCTAGTAATGCTATATTTAAATTATAATGTAAGAAAAAAGTGGCCGTTGCACAAGTGCGACTGCCAAACGTGAAATTGGTGGTGATGGTTCAGTGGCACCCCCGGGTTAGGAATTATGCCCAGTACCTGAAAAAGGCTCGGCTTGGCTCGGCCCTAATCATATTATCGGCGAAATGTGGGTGTAAAAGTTACAGTACACTACACCTTCTAGGAATAAATATGTGATATGTGATGTCATATTTTTTGTGTAGTTATTATTATATTTGATGTTTACCATACGGCGTCGTGGTTACTTTGAAATATTTAGACTGGCAATAATACATTTCTAAGTTGGCGGCTAAGCGGCTGGCAATGCCGAGGTTTTGCTCAATCAAGTAGCACCCGGTAAAAAGAGTGGATAGCAAAAATCCTCACATTTATTTAGACAGATACCTAGGCAATAAATAAGTAGGTAGGTACTCGCAATCATCATTGTCTCTAAACCGTCTCGGTCTTATCTATTTTGTCTTGTATTCAAACTAAATTATAGGATTATGACCTTACTCAAAACTACTGAAAGAGCAAATTTATTTTTTATGTAATTAGCGAAACGGGTCTTACGCAAAACGGGCTCTTCGTAAAATGTGCACGTGATTCAAAATGTGCATTTCGCAAATGGTGCATTTTTATAAAGGGCAATTCTCAAATTGATCACTTCTTCTTATACTGCGCTCACCAACCCGCCTGCCAAGCGTGAGTATTGGCAAATACCCCCCAGAATGATGACACAGTTGTGAAAATCTATGGGGGAGGCCTTTGTTCAGCAGTGGACGTATAAATGGCCGATATGATGATGATGATGATGATGTAAAGAGAGGAGTGTGAGCTGTTTGTTTGTTTCTATGGACGGAGAGCTATACCAAAGCTTTTTAAGCGTGTCCCCTTTCCAGAAAATCTTTCACCGTTAGTAACTCGCATAATTACTATTGTAGATGGACATTACTATGTTTATCACGGGTTTTCGCTAGTTTTTAATGGTTATAACTAGACATTAATCTGATAAAAGACATGAACTCGTAAAATGACTAAACATAAAATAAGGCTATAGATATAGGTACCTACCCTAACTGATATACGGCCGATTTAATAGTTGACATCAAAAAAAATCGCGAACTAAGTATATTAAACGACAGGGTCTAGCATAGATTATAAATGTTCTTCACGCTACCGGGTAGTAGTTAAAAATAAAATGATTTCGGCTTATGTAGCATATCACCGTAATTTAAAGTAAGAGCCTAAATCATTTTCGAAATTTAATTAAAAACAAACGGTCTAAACGTATTAAAATTCGAGTTACAAAGGACGGTCAAGAGTTCGCGGTATATTTTCTATGTGTATAGTAAGGAGCGGCCGATGCTGGATCCGCGAGATGCAGAGCGCACAGCAGAGCGGGCGGTCGGTGGCATGACAGTGGGCTCAGCTCGTGTGCTTGTCAGACAGTTGAGCACGCCTGATCTGCGCTCCGCACTGGTTCGCCTCAAACCCAAAAAGTCTGTGGGTCCGGATGGTATTCCGCCTTTCATTATTAAGGACTGCCGTGCGATATTTGCATCACCACTCTTGACCATTTTTCATTTATGTCTGGGAATAGGTCAGTATCCGGAATTATGGAAATCTCGTGTTGCGGTGGCGGCTGATGTAATATTGTCATTCAATGTCGTGGTGGCTATTGCTCGCGGCGCACTTCCGAGTTTTGATGACAACATACAAAAGACAACAGTAATTATATGCAATTCGAAAACGTCAACTAATTCTATACTAAAGACATTGGATTTAAATAGGTTCTAACTATAGAACCTATTTAAATCCAATGTCCAACCACTAGGTTCTATAGCATAAATATATGCTAATCTTCTTATTATATTATTATCATTTTATAATAATCATCGTCATATAAGCTGAAGGACGTCCACAGCCGAACAAAGGCATCCCCATAGATTTCCACAGCGACCGGTTACATGCCGCTTGCACCAAACTACGCCCAGCGACCTTCACCAGGTCGTTTGTCCATCTAGTTCGAGCACGTTGCACGCTGCTTTATAATATAATTATATGTTGAGAATAACTTTTGCGAACTATCACTAATAGTTTGTAAAAGTTACAACTGTCCTAAATCTCGTAAGTTGTTGACCGTGAAGACCTCGCGTGCTCTCGTGCTCTCGTGTGGTGGTGACGGCTGATGTAATATTGTCATTCAATGTCGTGGCTACTGCTCGCTTCCGAGTTTTGATGACTACATATAGAAGATAACAATAATATGCAATTCGAAGATGTCAACAAATTTTGTTGCCCTCCAATTCTATATTAAAGACATTGATTTCAATTGGTTTTTTGAGCATAAATTATCGTGTATATTATTTTTATATTTATTGATATATTGATTGTCCCATTGTTGAGCAAAGCCCTCCCCCTGAGTTTTTCGCTTATCTCTGTTATTTACTTCTTGTCATCGTCATAATTTCGGCCAAATAAAGTGCACTGCTGGGCACAGGCCTCCTCCAAAGATCCTCGCATTAACCGATATGGGTATGTTGTGTGCTCACTGGGGATTTTGCCATAATCGCCAAGCTTGGCAAGCGGGTTGCCGATCGCAGTTGAGTTGTTAATGTACTCGAAGAACGCTGCTGCCCATCCTCCGGCTAATCCCATAGTCGCCTTTTAGGATACGCACGGGATGAGATGGGTTAGTGCTATTCGTAACCGGCTTCTTGTCGTCACTGTTTATTGCATGAGTCAAGTTCGTCTCGCTATCTGCGCCGTGTTCTAACGCGGTTTTTTCTCAAAGTTATAGAGGACCATGCTGTTGAATTTTGGCCCATACGATATCTGGCATGCGACAAATATGGCCGGCCCAGTTCCTCTTCAGCTTGGCAGTAATCTCAGTTATACCCTTATTTTGTAATGTATACCGTACTCACCAATCAAATATTAGGATATGCATTCCGGTTACTTTTGTTATAAGTAAGAAATCTCGTAAATTTAGAGTAGTTTTCCGCCATTCAAATCACCAGATGCCCCGGCTCTGATCTTTATTGGTAGAGATCTACATATATACATATTATGTTTAGCAGTAGACTGGCGATAGGTTGAGTAAATACATAGATAACCTTAAAGGCGATCCGTTTCAGCTCTCTTCCAGACAAAATAATAATACTTAGATCGCGTCAATCAGTACATACATATATTTTTAAAGATAATCTATATAAATCGCAAATTGATATTACTGGTAACATTAAACAGTAATTTTATTTATAATTTCAGCAGAATAAAATCCACACCTGGACACACAGGCCTCTAGATCGCCACAACGACCGACCTGGGTGTATTGTGTGCTCGTTGGAGGAGGAAGGTTAAGATGTTTTTATAAGTGTAGATGCGTTGCCCGCGCTCTATGATGGTCACATCTTTCTCTCTTTTTCTTTTTCTTTTTTAAAAAACGTTGCCCCACGCTAAGATTTTTCCTGTGTCGTGGGTGCGGAAAGTAAGGCCCGGAGTTCACTTAGTCGCGCACCCGTACCGACTAGTGTCGCGGCTGGTCGGAACTAGACGTAATTTTTATACGTAATTCTTGCAACATATTGCGGAAATAATGCATTTCTGTGTTTACATAAGGTTTATGCACGAATTATAGTACAACTGTGAGAAAAAACGTCATGCCATGCGTAGGATCTATACTGTAACTAAAATTACAGTATATTGTTTTATTACGTGGTCTAATGGCGGCCGGCGGCGCCAGGACGACCTCGAACGAGCATACGTATAGCTGCTACCTGACGTAATTAAAGGTGTATATTCATCTCTTTCTAACAACCGGTATGCTGCATGGTGAATTTCATTTTTTCTCCGTTCCTTCGCGCATGTTTAAGAGCTGTACCTCTACCCTGAGTTAACACGGCCAAAACTCGCTAGCGTCTCCGTAAATGATTTATATGAAAGATTGTAAAGCGCCCCTAGGGGTCACAGAAAGAATTAAAATTCGTACATACCATGAGCAACATAGATTTCGATAGGTAAGAAACCTAACGTAATCTACTCTATAGCCACTAACGTTTTCAACTGTCACCATATAAAACGGCACCACGAGTCACAAGTTCGTCAGAAGCGGATGAAATATACGCTTGCGATAGTAGTTACGTAGCTCACTAGCATTTTGAGGTGTGAAACATTTGTTTACATTATAATTGAATACGTTTTTGAGTCTATTAAAGTCTAAATAATGTTTGGAAGAGCTTAGTTAGCATTGAATATGTTAGTGGCTGTTGAATTTAATAACTAACGACTTAAAGAGCGTAATTTCAAGCCATAATAAGAATTTATGTTGGATAACAATTGAAAAATATAAGTGAAAGAAAGTATATTAAACTTTAAGGTCATTCCGGTTACCCTCAGAGGGCCTGGTTGACGTCACCAGACTCAGATCCAGTGCCCAAGTCCGTAAAGGATAATTTAATTAAGGCTATGAATGGCACCAACCCATCTCATCCCGTGGGTGTCGTAAAAGGCGACACTACGATCGCCATCCCACCTGCCAAGTGTGGTGATTATACCCCGTGCAAAACACCCCGATGAGCACACAACACACCCAGACCGGGCGATGTGGCGATCTTTGGGGGAGGCCTGTGTCCAGCAGTGGACTTTATTCGGCTGAAATGATGATGATCATGAGCAAATGGAAGTACCTATTACAGGAAAATGAAACTTCTAGCCATTTCCTAATGCGCAGAGCAACACGGGAGCAGCTAGTTAAGAGGCTTTCTATGATGAATATTAACTTGATTTCTGATTTATAGATGTTGTCTTCATATAGGTTTTTATTTTTTGCTGACACCTCAGTCATACATACTATAAGGAATAAAATTCAAGAACCACTAAATACCATAAATAGTCCGCTTACCGTCGACCTTTCTATTTAGTCGGATTATTTCGTGAATGTCACGACTCTCATAACATTTTTAGCATAGTGATACCACCACATTTTAAGCATGTGAGCCGTTCTCTCTTTTTAATGCTGAGAAAGAAAGAAACAAGACATAAGGACTAAAATTACCTAGTTAATACGTTGTGCCAACATAACATTTCAAAGACGACACAATCTATCGGGCTTGCCTTAGCGTCTGCGTACGACTTCGCAAAACTCATGGTGCAAGCATTATAGAAATCTATTTGATCCACGTTAGTACGCTAGCCAGGTTGACGCTAGCGGGTAAGTTTTCTATAACAACTCATGGTAGAGGTACAGTAGGTACTATTAAAAATTTGACCTTAAATGAATCCTGCATAGCATCAATGGTAAATAAGTTAACTGAGTATACTTGCGATGTTATCAGCGTCCATACGGAGCAATCGATTTGTTTACAGAATGTAAGTCTTTAAGGTGATCTCCGAACGCTACAATCTACTTAATAATATACGATGATAAACATTTCGTTTATGAGTTTATTATTGATGTTTTAACTGGACACCGGCCGGCGGCCTACGAGAATGATAAACGGATGACTATATTATAATGACTTCATCGGAAGTTATTGTTTTGAACCGTTTGGGGTCGAAACACTTAAGTCATGGGGTCCTAGTGCACGTCTGCTTTTCAAAGATATTGCCAGACGGTTGGTCGACAATTCACGTGACCAGAGTGCTCGTCTTTTCTTAGGTCAAAGAATAACTTGTTCGTTCAACGTGGCAATGCTACCCAGTCTTCTCGGAACATTACCGGCGATAAAAAGGTACTTTAACGCCTAAATGGTTCGATCACCAATCCTAAATGCTTACTTTCATACGGTTTTTCTTTTTATATTGTGTCAGCTATTTCAGGTATAAATATTGTATATACCTACATATTTTAGTCACCTATATATTTATATATAAGTTTCATTCAGTTTTTAAGTCTGATATTATTTAATAAAACTAGCTGTTGCCCGCGGTTTCCCCCGCGCGTTTATTTTTATCAATATCGATACTAATATAGCCTATAATTCTCAGCAAGAGTGTAGCTTTTTATTGACGAAAGAAATTTTAGAATCGGTTTAGTAGTTCCATAGGTAACCTCCTACATACAAACAAACAAACTAAATCTCTGTATCATATAGATGATGAATGATGATCCAACGATACAACACAATCCGGGGTTCGATTTCCCTGGCGGGCAGCGATAAGGTGGTTTTCTGTAAGAAAATTAGCATTAACAGCCCGGAATTTGGAAGTATCCGTAGGCTGCAACAAGTATGCCATTTATTACATGAGACGGAATACGGCTTCAGCGAAAAATATATAGGGTACCCAATACTAAGACTGTTAAGTGGAACTTGACGTACATTTACATAAATATTACCAAATTGTGAAGTGATGATAAAGTTCTATGATTTTTTTGTATAAGTACCACATTCTTTAATAGATTTGTTGTAAATTATAAAAAAACAGGTTTCTAATCAAACTATTACCCCCTATTTTCATTCATATCATTACTATTTAGTTGGATAAGGATTACTATCATGATACTTACGAATGTCATCATCTTTCGATTCTACCCTTATTTAAACTAATTGGATTGACAAAAAGAGGTTATTGTGACTTAACTATAACAATTAGACACAGCTTCCAGGATGTTTTTGTGAGTACTGTAAATATTTAGTGCATTATTTTATGTATCATCAATAGTTTTCGCAGCGCGCGCCAAATAATGACTTATATAGGCAAATTTTTGATACCTTGGGTTACATTATTGCAAACTTCGTAAGGAAATCAATTTTTTAAATAAAATTCATCCTATTTTGCTCGCTGATAATGTAGCTTTCTGAAAGATTTTGGAAAAGTTGGATTTGTGAAAGGCATTGGTTTCCAACGAGAAATATCCAAATTTAATTTTTTGTTGGTTTTCAGCGGAAATTCTACGTGAACTTCCTACGCCCCGGGGAAGGGCGAAGGGGTATGCCGTACTCCTGCCGAATAAAACTACTGGAGCGGTCATCTTCGGCATCGAAGGGGGGCTCCAGGTTTTCGAAGGTCACGATAGAGCCGCCCATTGGTGCCACGCCTTTAGGCACATCTCGGAGCGGATTACCGTAAAGTGGTCGCCCTCTCTAGCGGAGGGAAGGCGGTTGTAAAAAGGCTGCCCCTGCACTTCTTGGGGAGGATTGTAAAAGATCCCCCCAAGCCTCGAAGTGCGCTGTGCTACGCACACGGAGGCACGTAACCACGTATGCGCCACCATCTTCCCGGGGGTCGCTCGGTGTGAGCACGCAGACTTCTCAATCTGCGCGCTCGCGACCCTCAAGGCCCCCACCATATAACGAGGGCAGGGAGCTCAGGCGTGCCAGGTCCACCTGGGTGCCGGGGCGCTTGTTACCCCGGGGCCGTCTCGTCCTTCTCCGTGCGGGGTTAGCCCTCTCCAGATCCCGCTCTGCAGTCTCCTTATGGAGCATGACGCTCTCGCAGAAGGGAACCACAGTGCTCCAATTTTCATGCTCTGCCAACATAGCCGACAGTAATGCCGGCAGAGAGAGATCTTGCCCGATCTGATCAACTAGAATCCGCCGCTTGGTAGCCCAGGCACGGCGCTCCTCGAGCGTGTGCTGTGCGGTATCCTGATCGCTATCACTTATTATATATAGCACTTAGTAGTAGTTTTAAACTTATAAAACTTTTTAACAAAAAAAATACCGACTTCAAAAACCCTACATGATATCAAAATATTAAAAATAAGAATGACTCAAATCGGTCTAAATCTCGGAGTAACCGGTGTACATAAATAAAAAAATATTTAAAAAACTGCAGCATTATTTTCAGTAGATTGAAGGTAGCCTGGTGTTTCATCTGCTTGGAACTTATTGAAGCGTAGGTAGATTAATTATAGTCACGATAGCGGAATTATTACGCATTATGGAGGTGTAGTGTGGTATGGTGGCCTTCCGGCTGACCCAAATACTCTCGGGATATGGGTGTTTCAGGAAGTATCTGTGTCTCGCTTCGGTTCGTGGGTCAGTCCAAAGTCCGGAGTCAGAGCGCGTGGGAATCGCTCGCATCCTTTGGTGAGGAGGTGATGCACGCAAAGGAGGCGGCGGAACTAGAGCGGGAAGCGACCTCTTGTCTTCGCAGAAAAAGCACCGGATGCCGGAGGGTGCTGACCAGTTACCAGCTTCCATGAGCTGCGGCCTGCGGGTGACGAACTTCGGGCACTCCATCACCCGACCAGAAGCAGGTGCAAAACGACGCAACGGCGCGCTGCGTTCTGCGCATGCCTCTCTGAGAGGGATGTGCAGAACACAGGGATGGAGCCCGTGGTAAGTCCAAGTGACAATCTGAGACCTGCCTGGGGTGTTGGAATATTGGAAGAAAGGAGATATGCCATGTAATTCAAAATGTATACGAGCCTAGAAATCCAGTTTTCTCCTACCATTCTTCATAAAAACACAATAGTGCACACAGTTACAAGTTCTCATCCAATGGACTTAACAAACACAACATTATAATTGGCTACTAAACTAAAACAATATCCACGACTTTGTAGGCAGCCAATCATGCCGAGCCTACGGACTGCACACATCAGCCGTACCACGCAACGCGTATGTTTATTGGAAGTACCATTCGCTGTTCTATTCACCGATTGCTAGTTAAAATTAATAGATAAGAAGCATTGTATTTTGTACAAAAATAATAATGTCGATCTGCTCCATCAATCCAAATGTAACATAATAAAGAAAACAATAATTTTAAATTTATTATTTTTATAGACAAAATTCTTTCACTTGCATAATATGGTATATGATCCCTTCCTTGATAAAGTTATTATTTTAGCTTAGGTTTTTGCATATTATTCCCGAACAACACAACCCTTTAACAAAGTTTCACTTACGCGATCGAATCTGAACTCAACTGATGTTATAAAACGGCCATTTTTCCGAATGGCCCGGATTGTGCATGTCGCGGTGGCGCGGTTACGCCCCCGTACCACTTCTCCTTATTTCCTATTTCTGTAGGCGCGGCCGCGAGCCGCCGCACCCCCAGCGATAGGTAGGTCGAAGGAACACTGTAGGTTTTTTACCTGTAAGTGTCCAGCACGCGCCTCTGTCGTCCCCAATGCGAAGGGAGTCTATGAGGATTTCACCACGTACAAAAAAGTGCATAATAGCGTCCACTTATGACCATAATTCTATCTGTGCGACGTGATAATTGATCATTATGTGTTTTATCTACTTAAGTATTCCACCTTTGATATACTTATTATAAATATTTAACTTGATAACAATTTGATACAAAACCGATATTATTTATCCAGTAGGTAAACTTTTACAGAAACAGTATTGTAAAGCATAGTGCATACTAAAGAAAGGAATTTGTACTACAGACATAAACACGTGTGTTATTTGGCTGATGCAAGTTACTACGTTTATATCGTTAGGATGGCGCCTTGGCACGCGGCCAGCCGAGCGCGCGAATACCTGCGTGTGCGCTAGTGCGGTCAAGAGCGGAGCGTGGCGAACAGCCACGCGTTGACGACCAACGCGACCACTCGTTGGGGGGGTCTTTCAGTTGATACCAATACTATGTGCGACTAGATGACATCCGTTTACAAATAGTTGCGTCAGACTTTTATTTAGGTGATGCTCTAAGTCGGATCCAACATAGAAATGGAATAATTACAACTAAGACAACTGACAAGTCCGTGTGGTGTCCGGATTATACCACTCTATCTCCTCCCATGGATGTCGTAAAAGGCGACTAAGGGATTGTTAACCATAGGGATGTGCAGCAGCGTCCCTTCTGTGGAACAGTAACTTTACTGCGCTCACCAACCCGCCTGCCATGTGTGGTGGGTATTGGCAAATACCCCCCAAAATGACACAATTGTGGAAATCTATGGGGGAGGTCTTTGTTCAGCAGTGGATGTATAAAAGGCTGATATGATGATGATGAACTGATTAGATTTATTAAGTAAGTGGGTATTAAGCATAATTTTGTAGGTGCTATAAACATATCCGAATCATTTTAATTGTATGAATGATTTTAATTTTAATATATTATAAATGAGGTCGTCATTAGAGCTCCCTGGCGCAGGCTGTGACTTTATATTTAGTAAAATAGCTATGACTATTATAAGTAAAGGGGGCAAAGGTTCGTCGATCTTAGGTTATTTATAACTCAGGCAAATTTAGGCGTACTTACCTACGAACGACAGACCCGGAGCTGAGTGTAGATAGATGGTTCTAAGTATCTGGAATTCTGCCGCGGAATACGGCACCGGAACTGGTATGGAACCTAAAACGACAACAAAAAGCTAGTTCTATGTGTACCTACCTTTTTTGTTTTGTTATGAATGATTAGTGATTACGTAATGTTTATTTTATTTATCGAAATATAATAAAGGTAATTTAAAATAATTACAAGATAAATATACGTATTCATTACCTTCCTAATATATCTATTTCGATACAATATAAAGGATAGGAGGAATTTTATTCAGTAGATATCAGCAATTCTAAACTAATGATTGTATTAAACAAATAAAAAGTATACTAATCCAATGACATTTAAAAGGAGAAAACATCTTGTGATTATTGTGACAGATTGCATTTAAATTGTTTATCTTCAGATTTGCTGAATAAACAAACTTGTTTAGGTGAATATAATAATAATATAAAAGAAACTTACCGTGTGGCTTAGAATGCCACCACCCCATTTCATCCCGTGGGTGTTGTAAAAGTCGACTAAGGGATTAACCGGAGGATGGGCATCAGCGTCCTTCGAGCCCACAACAACTCAACTGCGATCGCCGACCCGTCTGCCAAGCGTGGCGATTGTCCCATAATACAATTTAAATAATACCGATCCAGCTGTCCCCAAAACAATAGTTTGTTATCCCCAGCAACGCCCTAAGCCGAGGTCCGTGTCCCGCAGGGAGCGCCCTTAGCGAAGTTGCTTAGTTTTTAATATTAAATTTAAGCCTGGCTGGAGGCCTCTTTTGGCTTCGCCAGACAATAACCGGTTCAGCAACCACATTTCCCTGAAATGTATGCGAGAAGCGCAACAAAAAAATAATAATTTAAGTCCGTTATAAAAAAGAAACGATGTAGAAAGGATTTCGCAATAGTTACAGATTATATGGCTGACAAAATGCTTGATCTGCTCTAATGACTTATCGTACTTACGTGCATTTATTATTTGTAAGGTCGTGTTATTTGAGTGTGTATATTTGAGTCTTTAAATAACATGACATTGTAATAAACAAATGGTTTTTTATGACACATAATTAATAATTGATAACATAATAAATAAATAAAAATAATATAAAAAATATAAATAATAAAATAAATTATTGTGAATATGAGTACTATGTAGGCTAGCTATACAAACTTAGACTCAATATCTGTTTGGAGGTTTAGGTATTCATGTGGCCTACACAAATGTCATACTGATGGTATTATTGTGCGACGGGGCGTTGAGCTTGAGGTTGAGCTACACGATTAGGTACTGATTCATGCTTGCCGTCTGTCAGGACAGGTCATCCCTAAATGCCTATGGATCTTTCTTCAAAAGACCATTCTAGACGTCGCCCTACATTTTGTCAAATAATTTTGTCTCTAAATATGTCTGAACTTTAAAACAGAAACCTTTGAGTTTGTTTCGATGTTTCTTCTCAGAGGCAGTCAGTAGGAAAGCCAACAATGATCTTACGAGGACCTGGAGCTCCTCTTCAGTGTGGAAGACGACCGCTACAGTGGTTTTAGCCGGTAGTAGTCCGGCATACCCCGAAGGAAGTTCATGTAGAATTTCCACTGGACACCAATAAAAAAAAGGAAAGCCGAAAGGCTTCATCTAAATTTATTGACGAGAGAGAGTGTTTCATTTAAACCTACTTGCTAAAACAAGAACATTTCATTTTAAACAAAAGTGTCCAGAATTGGGACTGAGTCATGCATGGATATTCACTAGAAACCCCGTGTGATTTTAAACCATTTAATTTATCTATGCTTTTAAAAAAAAACCTTACGCTTTAAGTGATCCACGTAGAGGATCTCAATTCAGATCCTCCAGATCCAGATCCAGATCCATTTCAGATCCAGAATTGAGATCCTCTACCTTTTTGAAGTGGTTAAAAAGAATACATGTCTCGTTTTTATTCTGCAGTTGGAAGTAGCACAAAATGGCGTTTTCATGGTTTTGTACTAACTTTTTAAATAGGGATTAAATAACCTAGTGTTTGCACACGGACCCTGCCCACTTTTTCCGTTCTATGTTGATATATTATTTCTATGGTAGTTGTCAAGGTAAAAGCGACTAAGAGATTTTACACCCGAGAGATCGAGAGCACCGCCACTTCTGTGGAAAAGTAGCCATATTACGCTCACCAAACTGCCTGCGAAGCGTGGTAAGTACCTACTGGCCCCCTCTTATGGAACCTCACCTACGACGCGGTTCTGCGTGTCATTCTTCCTGCTGGCGTCAGCTTAGTCTGTTACGCTGACGACACTCTGGTGTTGGACAGCGGGGAGTCCTTCGAGGGAACCATCCGGCTTGCGGAGCAAGCGGTGGCAATTGTCGTGGTCAAAATCTGTCTGCGGATAGTGCCTCAAAAAACCGATGTCATATGGTTCCACAAACTGCCGAGGAGCAGAGAACCACCCAGTTCGTGGATACGCGTTGGTGACGCGCGAATCGGGGTGGGCTGGTATATGAAATACCTGGGGCTCACCCTGGACAGTCGTTGGGGTTTCAAAGAGCACTTTCAGCGCGTCGCGTCGCGTGCACTACACCGGCTACTGCCCAATCTCGGGAACCATGTGAGGAAGTTCGCCGTCTCTACGCGGTGGTTGTGCGATCCGTAGTCTTTTACGGGGCACCTGTATGTTCATCCTGGCTGTCAAGCGCCCAGTGCTGCAGAACCAAAATTCACGGTCTGCAGCGCGTAGTGGCTATCCGGATCGCACGAGAATACCGAACAGTGTCCTACGGGGCGGCAACTCTTCTGGCGGGTTTTCTGCCATTCGACATCCTGGTGGAGATGGATGCGTGAGTCTACAATCAGACACGCTCCCTCCGCCAGAGCGGCGAAGGCGCGCCTCCATGGGCGTTGGACTGACTAAGGCGGCTATCTCGGCGGCGCGTACTTGGATAGTAGTGTCACCACCTGCGGATGCAGTTTGCGATCAAGTGCATCGTGGAAGCCGTCCTGCCGCTCTTTGGAGCCTGGCTCAGAAGGAGTGAGCTTCACCTACCGCCTGATGCAGGTGCTCACCCGGCACGGTTGTTTCGGTGCGTACCTGAGGCCACGGCACAATGCCACCATTGTGATAGCGACCAGGACACTGCACAGCACACGCTCGATGCGTGGGCCGCCGAGTGGTGGATCCTGGTCGATCGGATCGGGCAAGCTCTCTCTCTGCCAGCAGTAGTGTGGGCTATGTTAGCAGAGCACGAAAGCTGGAGTGCAGTGGTCTCCTTCTGTGAGAGCGTCATGCTCCATGAGACCGCAGGGTGGGATCGGGAGAGGGCCGATCCCGCTCGAAGAATTAGGAGACGGCGCAGGGGTAATAACCGCCCTGGCGCCTAATTCCTAAAACCATCCAGGAACCCACTTAAACATACACAAAAACAGCCAAAATCGGTCCAGCCGTAAAGGAGGAGTTCAGTGTTACATCAATACGGCTACGTTACGTGTATGCAACAGCTGAGATCCGGAAAAGACTATCCTACTACGTGTTTATTCTAGGGTTAACATTCAAAGCTCACAGTATGTTATTGTTATTCTATCAAGAAGAAAACGTTAATGCGACGAACTGATTATTATTGTAGGTAATTAATGTAGTTTAAGATAAGCGTTTTCATTTCTAGTAATGATGATACCGAGATTATCTGGTTATTTCTGCCTGTAAGTTGAACTATGGATTTTATTCAAGGTATGTCATTGTGTTTCTTAGTTATCTACACTATGTGCGCAGTTTAATGACGAACATAAAAATATATCGTTCCGTGTGGTTACCGGTAAAGTATAGACCATCCCACTCCACCAATGGTTGTCCTAAAAAGCCACTAAGGGTTGATATTAGGAGGATGGGCAATGTGTAGAGTGTGAGAAATGGATTCCTCCCGTGTGTTAATGACAACAAACTGCGATCTTCAATCCAAGTTTATTTTTAGGCCTTCTCGCAAACATTTCTTGGAAATGTGGATGCTTAACCGGACTTAACCATTTCTGGCCAAAGGAGGCCTCCAGCCACTGCTAGCAAGGGTGCCCCCTGAGGAACACGAACCTCGGTTTAGGGCGTTGCTGAGGCTGAGACAAGCTATAATGTTGGGGACAGCTGGATCGGTATTATTTATTTTAGGGGACATTAGTTACTTCAACGGGATAGTGGTGTCGTGGGTATAGGCCTCCGCGACGTCGGTGAGGTGACCAATCCGCGTGCCAGGCGTGGTGATTATATATTTCTTATGTGCGCTCATTGTAGTAATAAATGGAAGACCCATGTTCAGCAGTAGAAGTTTACGGCCTGACATGTGTGTGTGCGTTGTGTGTGTAGTGATTTCGTTAGATAATTCAAACCATCAAAACTCTTAACCTGTTTTACCTTTGTAAAACCAATTAGGCCACACCCAAGCTATATCGAATGAATCGCTACCTATATCGAATGACGAGATGCAAAAGGTAACCAATTTCTACAGGCGCCAAAAAAGAAATATGTACAAGACAAGTGCTAGTTGAACTCGCATGGAGAGGGTACGATGAATACCTCTACCTCTACCATGTTTTTTAAAATCTGACTCAAATTTGTTTGTGGCAGATGTAGAGGGAAA
This sequence comes from Diloba caeruleocephala, assembly GCA_947459985.1. NCBI lineage: Eukaryota > Metazoa > Arthropoda > Insecta > Lepidoptera > Noctuidae > Diloba > Diloba caeruleocephala. Next base: position 22,650,539 of record OX381606.1, on the reverse strand, counting down.
TTGCCTAATATATTGTCTATTGTTGAATTCTGTCTTGTACCAATAATTTATCCCAAGAACAATTGTAGTTGAAATACGTGTTCTTCGATACATTCCAACTCAACTGCTAATGTAAGGTTTTACGCACAATATTGAAAGATTTACCACGTTATTTTAAGACCATACATAGACTTCTTAAAGGTTTTCTTGAAAACTATAAGTCTAACTTTTATTAGAAGATAGAATATAGATAGAAGATTAATTATCGACTATTTTAATAAAGTAATCAAAACTGATTTAGTAAGCCAAACCCCAACACACAAGTTCACAAAGACTTTTTTTCGTTCGTAAATATGAATATATTACAGTCTTACATCAGAACATTGCAGGGGCAATTAATAAGGCAAAAGAAATCCATATAGCCTTATCAGAACTTTACCAAAATGGTACATCGGTAGATATCGTATGCCTTAGTGAAACTTTCAATCAAAACGGATGTGAAAAATATTTAAGTATCCCAGGTTTTAATATAGCGTCATCATACTCTCGAAACGAGAAACATGGAGGTACCTGCATACTAGTGACATACTAGGCATAAAGACAGATTGTACCTTCCACCATGCAGACTAGAATTGGTGAAACGTAGCACATACATAAATGCCATTAATGTATATTCAATAAGTTGCCAAAGGAACCAAAGGACTTGCCTACTACTCAATTTAAGGTCAAAATAAAAAGATGGTTGATAGAAAAAAGTTTTTATGACATTAAGGAATATTTTGACTGTAAATATAACACATGACTTTATGATTTAGAATTATTTTAATTTTATCCCTGTGACATTAATATGAATTTATTTAATTATTTGATAATGTATAATTATGAATGGAATTTATAGCATGCCAAATTATTCGATAAATATTTGCACGTCTTTTTAAAAAGGCAGAACGTATAGGATCATTAATACTTTTTATATTTAAGAACTATTGTACATTGTACATTCTAGCAAATAAATTATTATTATCTTAAAAAAAAAAAAAAACTAAACACCTATTTTATGTTTATTATTTTCAAAATTATACATTAGATTATAAATTTTCATCTATTTTCTTAAATAAATTTAAAACTGATTGAACCCAAATTATTAAAAAAAATGTGACCCACACTACAAGCCCTTCTATTTGATATGTAACAAAGTACAGATCGCAAAACGTTTTTTCATATTTTCTAATTTGCCCCCATAACTTGTAATGGGGGCTCCCATATTCAATTTCTTTTATTTACGTTACACGTTCGCGTTTGGGTTGCAGAGATTCATATGTGTACTAAATTTCAACTTAATCGGTCGATTAGATCCGGAGAAAATTGGCTGTGACAGACGGACAGACAGACACACGAGTGATCCTATTAGGGTTCCGCTATTTTTTCATTCGGACGTTCGGAACCCTAAAAACATAATAGGAAATCAGGAAATCGGTTGCTAAATAGACGGCACCATGATTAACAACATTAGTTATGCCGACAATATGGTGTTGTTGAGTCCTGCAATCAGCGGCATTAGAAAAATGCTGCAGATATGAACTCTGTCTGAGATCTTCTGAAATGTTTTATTCAAGTCGGTAATTTTATATCCGTACAAGTAAAGTATATTTTTCTAATTCGGTATAAATGGCATTAAAAAACTTTCAATTGAGTTGGAAAAGCCATATGACGTTTGACGCCGTATCCGTTAGAATGTTGAAACTACATAGGCTGCACTAAAAGTATCGGGAATGGAATATTTCCACTGTTCCTGTCATATTAAAATCTTTTTAATTGAAAACTCCTTGGTTTTACAAATCGAATACCATTTATTTATTTAAAAAAAGATTCACGGTCTTGTCACAAGGTTTTGTCAAACTTGTTTAGTCGTTGAGAAAATGGAATTGACTCGAGAAAATTCAAGAGCGATGATTTATTATGACTTTCGAAGTGGTTTAACACAAAAACAGTGTGTTGACCGGATGATTTCTGCATTTGGTGATGAAGCCCCATCCAAAACCACAATTTATCGCTGGTTTGCTGAATTTCAACGTGGACGTGTCAAGCTCAGTGATGATCCTCGTCAAGGTCGTCCAAAAACTGCAGTCACCCAAGAAAACGTTGATGTTGTGCGTAAGCTGATTGAGGAAGATCGACATGTGACATACCGCGAAATTCAGGCAACTTTAGACATTGGCATGAGTCAAATACAAATAATCTTGCATGAACAATTAGGTGTAAAAAAGTTGTTTTCCCGATGGATACCGCATTTGCTATGTGAAGAGCAAAAAGCGGCTCGCGTTACTTGGTGCGTCAGAACTCTCGAAAGATTCCACGCAGGATCCTCAAATGCTGTATACAACATCGTATCAGGTGACGAATCCTGGATATATGCGTACGAACTCGAACCAAAAAACCAGTCACGAGTTTGGGTGTTCGAAAATGAGTTAAAGCCAACAAAAATTGTTCGTTCACGGAGTGTTGCAAAAAAAATTGTGGCCACGCTTGTCTCCAAAACCGGCCATGTTACGACTATTCCTCTTGAGGGACAAAGAACGGTTAATGCAGAATGGTATGCTAGCATTTGTTTGCCACAGGTCGTTTCTGAACTCCGTAGAGAGAACTGCAACCGCCGCATCATCCTCCATCACGACAATGCGAGTTCTCACACCGCGCACAGAACAAAAGAGTTTTTAGAGCAAGAAAACATAGAATTATTAGACCATCCGCCGTACAGCCCCGACCTAAGCCCTAATGATTTCTATACTTTCCCTAAAATAAAGAATAAATTGCGTGGACAGAGATTTTCATCACCTAAAGAAGCTGTGGACGCCTACAAAGCGGCCATTTTGGAGACCCCAACTTCCGAATGGAATGGTTGCTTCAATGATTGGTTCCATCGTATGGAAAAATGTGTCAAATTTCGCGGAGAATACTTCGAAAAGCAATAAATACATTTTTAAATAGTAATAATGTGTCACTTCCTTGATTCCCGAAATTTTCAGTGCCGCCCTCGTATCAACGTGATTTTCTCAAATATGTTTTTTTTTCAAAAAAAAAATTTTTTTGCTACGTCGCGGGCGGACGGGCGCGTAAACACGATAACGTCGCATCGTTTGTAGGCGAGTCTTCGCGACCCCTACTTTGCTCAAAGACAGTTTTTATAGATATTGCCGAATTCGATAGGTAGCCAAACGACGCCGGATCCGCTGGAGCACAGGAACCACCCGATTTGACATGCTTGAAATTGTTGACGAGTCTACCTGAGACAAACCGTCCAGTTACGTAGGTCCAACTTTGAGAAAGGGGTCAATCGTCGAATCCGACTCAGCTGTGCAGCGTTTGATAAACTTCACAATGTATTTTCGGCAAGAGTACCATAAGATGAAATTATGTTACTAACGATGACATATGGCACCGAGACGCGGTCGTTCACTATGGATTTCATAAGAAAGCTTAAGATTACTCAGCGAGCTATGGAGAGAGGTATGTTTGGTATTTCTCTAGGGGATCGCATCACAGGTGGTCCTGAAAGAACTGAACAAGTTGTCGTCTGAGCTAAAAGGATTTTATAACTTGAAGTGGCAATGGGTGTGGCACACAGCGCTAAGAACTGATAGATAGATTAGAAAGGTTCTCAAGTGGGGACTACATATCGGAAAACATAGCGTGGGACGTCATCCAACGAGATGGACAGACGAAAGGTGACGAAAAAAGGCATAGAATAGTGTGTAGAAGTCAGGGAAATGGTTAGCACGAGCCTGTATTAAAGAGAGTGGAATACGGGGGTGGCTCGTGCACATGCTGGGGCGGTCAATTGATGGCAAAACGAACCTTGTCTACGTTTCGCGGACAGGAAGTGCTCTCAGGAAAGGGTCGTTGACTGCTCCTCGGTACGATGGATACGGGTGGCATGTAATCGGTCGTTGTGGAAATATTTGGGAGACACCTTTGTTCAAAAACGCCTACTATGTGTTACCTTTGGTTCCCGGCAAACTTTTACGACACCCACGGGAGGAAATGGGGTGGTGATATTCTGAGCTGGCACCACACGGCAAGATGAATAGTTTATTAAACTTTAACTTAACCACATATTTTTGATTTCGATTACGGTTTCGGCCGAAACTAGAAGACCAGCCGATAATTCGTTTACGGTTTCGGCTGAAATCGTGTTTCGGTCGGACACTAATCATAAACATTTACAGGATGTTACTGATAAAACGCGTGTACAGTTCATTCATTACTTCATAGTTACTTATTTTCAGAATTAAAATCAGGTTTTTGGATAAACCCTCAGCATTTTACTCAGGGGTACAGAGAGGGTGGCGTATCCTTTTCCAGAAAAACCACAGACTTAGATAATACAAATTATAAGGAGCAGCGTCTTTCTGCTTGCTAAAGGCAACATATTGCTATCACCAATCCAAGCATGGTGATCATGGTATAGGCTAGACCTTTCCTTGTAGGCGTCATTAGAAAGCTCTTGTGAAGTTTACGAGCTAATGTGGTTATAAAGAATCAGCTTCACCAACTGATGTGTCACAAATCACATGAACATTATTTAAAGTATTTGGTATAAATATGTTACCTATTTATTAATTACACTCTCTTATGTTACATTTTAGAGAGCCTTCGATCTTCAGCATATTCATTAAAATGCTAAAACATTATGTTCAAAGCAAATAATTTAGTCATAATAAGATAAATATTATCTAAACACAATACATACCTATAGTGACCTCAGAATTTGCGTCAACACTGAAAGTTCTAGAAGTAAAGACAAAACTAACAACTAGACTTATGCAATATGCAACGCAATCAAACGTGTATAGCGGACAGTACAAAGATCGTACAAAAGTTATAAGTAAACCGTGGATTCGAACCGCACATTGCATTGCAGCCCACTGTAAGGCCCATGTTCAAAGTGGACGTAAGTAAATGTATAAAAGACTAGCAGAACCACGGCGCGGGCGTTTCGAGCGTTTTTTTTTGAGCTCATCTACTTCATAATAGCTGCCTGTATTTGAAGTTTTGATTTAGTTTGAAGTGTTAGGTACTTTTATACCAATATGGAATCCAAACAGAATAAGTGTAGACGAATATGTATATATAGCGATAAATAGTGAGTTGAAAAGAAAAGCATAGGCCATGCTCAATCAAATCAAATCCTAGTTTTTGCCAAAAACTCAGATTTTATACAAAAATATTTTGTAGCTATACATGACCTCCAAGTCCACTAACATAATCTCATTATATAATGATTATTCAGCACAATTTGACCAATTCTATTAACCATCAAGCAGTCATACAAAGGGTTAGAGCTCACATTCAATGACTTTTACTCCAAAGGACAATTCGGTAGTACAACGGCTTATTTAGGGAGTTGTCAGTCACTCCGTGGTAGCATGAAAGCAACAACCTAGCGCAACTGGAGTTTCGAGTGGGTGTCACTGAGTCCGAGTGTCATGGCACCATTTGGGTTCAGAATGAGTATAAAAATAAAGCATCAACCTAAGCCAACCACAGTTCAGTTCCGGGTACCCTTGTGCAAAACTAGTAAAAACCTGCAAGCTAATCTAGGGCAACCAAAGGTTCCGAGTGGATTGTGTAAAAATAACAAACCAGCAATCTAGGGCAACTGAAGTTCCGAGTGGGTTGTGCAGACCAGAACTAGTGACAAAAAGCCCATTTTAGAAATTTGTTAATCTCTGCTCTGTATATTTCCTCCCTTGGCGCAGCAAGGAACCTAGTCATATGCTTTCCTTAAGTTGCTGATCTTATAGCCATTTATAGAAAATCCTACTTCCCAATATTCCTGGACACTCCACACTTACATAATGCAGGATTGAGATATATATATAAGAATATCTATTCTATATCATCTTATTTCCGCCAGATGGAGTCAACTCCAACTGACTCCGACTTTCCAAGATGTATCCGTGCCGATTACTGATCACCTCGAGCTTCTTGGCATTACTCTCACGTCCACCCTCAATTTTGGCTACATCGAGGCAAAAGCTCAACTGGCTGCAAGAAAGCTTGGCATCCTATCGAAGGTGAGGCGGTACTTCACACCGGAACAGCTGGTCAACTTATCCCAAGCGCAACTTCAATCGTGTATGGAATACTGCTCTCATCTTTGGGACGGTACCTACTACCAAGTACCAGCTTCAAGCGCTTGAGTTGATTACCAGACGCTCTAAGAGGCTCATTAACAACGATGCACGGCGGTATCAGAGTCCCCTCTAGTGTAATCTTCTGCGGACCTGGAGCCCCCCTTCGGTGCCGAAGATGGTCGCTCCAGTAGTTTTAGCCGGTAGGAGACCGGCATACCCCTTCGGCCTTCCCCGGAGCGAAGGAAGTTTATATAGAATTTCCGCTGGATATCAATAAAAAAAAACAAAAAAGGTATTAGAGTCCAGGGGTTGGAGGTTTCGGATGAGGAGTTGAGCCGAGCCATTGGCTGCCTAAAAGCTCGTAGTACCGCGCCTGGGCCGGACGGCATTCCGGGCCACGCATGGGTGAATGCATTGCAGTATCCTGGGGACCGCCTGAGGCGGCTGTTCAAAAAACAAAACTTTATTTATGAAGTCGGGCGGGGCCAGGTATAAAATATCACTTCTCGTTGGTCTGCATGAACCATGGTTGGGGAATACCTGGCCCTGCCCGCCTTCATAAATAAAGGTATTTTCCTTTTCAGTGGTTTTAATATTTTTATATCGTGTAGGGTTTTTGAAATCGGTATTTTTTTGTTAAAAAATTTATTTATTTCTTTTTAATGAAAATAAATGTACGAGGAGGGATAAAAAAGTAGTGAGAATGAGATAGAATATAATGACTATTCATAACTTAATAATTTATTTTTCTACATAGTTTCCGAGTCTCTCTACACACCGAGTCCAACGCTTTTCCAAGGCTTCAATCCCTTTCACAAAAAACGTTTTGTCTTGGTCCTGCAAAAAGCTCTCCACGGTATCCATCACCTCGTTATCGTCTTCGTACCTGTTTCTCCTTAAGTATTTTTTCAATTTGGGGATCAGATAAAAATCGCTAGCCGCCATATCTGGATCAGATGGGGTGGTCAATCAATTCGAAGCCAGCTTGCTGAATGGCAGCCATCGCAACTGCCGACCTGTGCGCGGGTGCGTTGTCGTGATTAAACAGCACGCCCCTTTGAAGTTTCCCTCTCCTTTTCTCTTTGATGGCATTCTTCAACTTGGGAATTAAAGCTGCATAATATTGGCCTGTAATAGTGGTTCCACGCTCCAGGTAATCAATCAACAATATCCCTTCTGAGTCCCAAAATATTGAGGCCATAACCTTGCCAGCCGATGCCACGACACGAAACTTCTTCGGGGTCGGTGATGATGGCCGTTTCCATTGCGAAGATTGCTGTTTTGTCTCGGGATCAAAATGATGGACCCACGTTTCGTTCATTGTTACGAAACGAGACAAAAAGTGTTCAGAATCTTCTTGAAACTTGTCCAACAACATCTTCGAAATGTCAAGTCGATTTTGTTTCTGACTGTCGGTTAACATTCTCGGCACCGTTCTTGCGGAGACTTTTCTCATATTCAAAGATTGTTTCAATATGGATTGAATACTTAATGCCCGTTTCTTGAATTAAGTGTCGGAGTGGTAACTCTTCGATCGCTCAATACAATTTTCTCGACTTTTGCAACATTTTATTGGGTGACTGACGTCGATGGACGGCCGCAACAATGTTCGTCTTCCGTGCTCGTTCTCCCTACTCGAAACAGTACTTTTTGATCCCTCCTAGTAAGAACTTTTTCCAATTTGGTATCAGTATTTATGCTCTAACAGAGAGAGGTGGCGATGTATCGTGAGGCGAGCTACATCTGCCCCTATCAGTACTACGTGATGACCACGACCGCTCTGTCAAGAGCGAAACGACAAAGAAGAAGAAGATTTAACACTAAAAATAAGAATGACTCAAATCGGTTCTCTGATCTCAGAGGAATCAAAACTATTAAGACATCATCTAGATCAGTCTAATTAACCTGTTTATTGAAGCTGGCTAAAAAACTACTCAATCAAATGTAATGAAATTATATGGGACCAACTCGAAAGCATTTTGCATCGGTTAAAAAAGGAATTGCTCAAATCAATCTACAAATCTCGGAGTAATCGGAGTACAAAAATAAAAATAAAAAATCCCAGCGGCCATCGGTTCTACGAGCAAATGTGCCCCGCCCATTGCCTCTTCAGCTTACTAATCCTTTCAGCTATGTCGGCAACTTTAGTTCTTCTACGGATCCTCTCATTTCCGATTATCTCGTACATAATTACCAAGCACAGCTTTCTCATTAGCTCGCTGAGTGACCTTGTGCTTTCTTATGAGGCCCATTGTGAGTGACCACGTCTTAGTGTCATATGTCATTGCCGGTAACACACACTGGTTAAAGTCTCCTATCTTGAGGCACGGTGGTATTGCTGACGAAAAACGTTGCGTAGTTTCCCGTACCCTGACCAGCCGAATCGGATTTGGGGATTTTTGAATCTTTACCTCTTTCTCGAAGTTGGACCTAATTAACTGGGCAGTGCTTTCCGTGTGGTGTCCGGATTAAGAATATAGCACCACTCCATCTCCTCCCGTGGAGGTCGTAAAAGTCGACTAAGGGACTCTTAACCAGAGGGATGGGCAGCAGCGTCCCTTTTGCTGAGCAGTAGCAACTCTGCGCTCACCAACCCGCTTGCCAAGCGTGGTGAGTATCGGCAAATTCCCCCCAAAATGACAACACAACATAAGCACCGGCCCCCAGTTCCCGGCAGCCCCGCCATTCCTGGTCATGGTAGCGGCCACGGAAACGGCGGGGCAGGGGGTGCTAAGAATCTCCGGATGGGATCCGGCTACCACCCAAACCGAAAACTGGCCCTGGTGACATATAACACACGCACACTGAGGGCAGACGAAAAGATTGTTGAGCTGGAAGAAGAAATAGATAAGTTGCACTGGGATATCATGGGTCTATCAGAAGTCCGAAGAGAGGGGGAGGACACGATAACCCTGAAATCCGGCAACTTATTCTACTACCGGGAAGGCGAATATCTGTCTCAAGGTGGTGTCGGGTTTCTCGTCCGCAGGTCCCTCATTAACAGTATAGTGGCCATCGAAAGTGTGTCGAGCAGGGTAGCGTACCTTATACTCAGAATATCCAAGAGATATTCGTTGAAGGTCATACAGGTCTACGCACCGACCTCGACACACCCAGATGATGAAGTAGAGAGTATGTATGAGGACGTAAGTAGGGCCATACATACCTCGAAGACACATTTCACTGTTGTGATGGGGGACTTCAACGCAAAACTGGGCACTCGATGCGATGGTGAGTTGAGAGTGGGGCAATTTGGATATGGGCAACGGAACCCCAGGGGACAGAGGCTGGCCGACTTTTTGGAAAAGGAGGGACTCTTTATGATGAACTCCTTTTTCCAAAAGCCGCCTCACAGGAAGTGGACCTGGATGAGTCCCGATGGTTCCACGAGGAATGAGATTGACTTCATCATGACCAATAAAAGACAAATATTCAATGATGTCTCTGTGATCCACAGGGTGAAAACCGGTAGTGATCACCGAATGGTAAGAGGCACATTGAATATTAATCTCAAAGTTGAGAGGTCTCGTCTGATGAGGTCTACGCTCCGGCCCTCTAGCGCTCATATCCAAAACCCCGAGAGCTTTCAACTCGAACTCCAAAACCGCTTCGAGTGCCTGGAACATTGCGTATCTGTGGACGATTTAAATGGTAGGTTTGTAGAAACTGTCCAAACGGTTGGGTCTAAGTTCTTTAAAGCCCACCGTAAAGGTAGACCAAAAAAGTTCTCCGATCACACTCTCGACCTTATGGCAGAAAGACGCGCCATGACGCTGCAGTCTTCCGATGATGCTGAAGCATACCGACTGCTCAATAGACGGATATGGAAGTCCTTGCGGCACGATATCCGCACCTTTAACACTAACGGTGTTAAAGAGGCGATTGAGCGGAATCAAGGCTCCAAAGTGTTCGCAAGAGACAGGTCTATTGGGCAAAGTCGTATTATGAAGCTGAAGACTGAGGACGGCAGTGTAGCGTCGACTAAGCCAGAGGTTTTGAGAGAGATTGAGAACTTCTACCGGCAGTTATACACCTCGGTTACTATACCTACCATTGGCTCTGACAAAGACCCGCGAGCCAAACTAACCCGACACTATACCGAGGATATCCCGGACATCAGCCTGTACGAGATTAGGATGGCCTTGAAACAGCTTAAAAATAACAAGGCGCCGGGTGGAGACGGAATTACGACAGAGCTTCTGAAAGCGGGTGGAACACCGGTACTTAAAGTCCTTCAGAAGCTATTCAATTCCGTCTTATTCGAGGGCACAACGCCGGAAGCGTGGAACAGCGGTGAGGTGGTGCTCTTCTTCAAAAAGGGTGATAACACCCTATTGAAGAATTATAGACCCATCTCACTTCTGAGCCATGTTTATAAGCTGTTTTCAAGGGTCATCACGAATCGTCTCGAGCGCAGGTTTGATGACTTCCAGCCTCCCGAACAAGCCGGTTTCCGAAAAGGTTTCAGTACCATAGACCACATCCATACGCTGCGGCAGGTTATACAGAAGACCGAGGAGTATAATCTGCCACTATGCTTGGCGTTTGTGGACTATGAGAAAGCCTTCGATTCGATCGAAACCTGGGCAGTGCTGCAATCTCTGCAGCGGTGCCAGATTGACTATCGGTACATTGAAGTGTTGAAGTGCTTATACAGAAACGCCACCATGTCGGTCCGAGTACATGAACAGAGCACGGGGGCAATTCCATTGCAGAGAGGTGTGAGACAGGGGGACGTCATTTCCCCGAAACTGTTTACCGCTGCAATGGAGGATGCCTTCAAGCTACTGGAGTGGAAAGGATTCGGCATTAACATCAATGGCGAGTATATCACTCACCTTCGATTTGCCGATGACATCGTAGTCATGGCAGAATCGCTGCAAGAGCTCAGCACAATGCTCGATGATCTCAACAGAGTTTCCCAACAGGTGGGCCTTAAAATGAACATGGGCAAGACAAAAGTCATGTCAAATGTCCATGTCGTGCCCACCCCAATATCCGTTGGGAGCTCTGTTCTCGAAGTTGTCGACGAGTATGTCTACCTAGGACAAACTGTCCAGTTAGGTAGGTCCAACTTCGAGAAAGAGGTCAATCGTCGAATCCGACTCGGCTGGCCAGCGTTCGGGAAACTTCGCAACGTCTTTTCGTCAACAATACCGCAATGCCTCAAGACGCAAGTCTTTAACCAGTGTGTGTTACCAGTGATGACATATGGAACAGAGACGTGGTCACTCACAATGGGCCTCATAAGAAAGCTCAAGGTCACTCAGCGAGCTATGGAGAGAGCTATGCTTGGTATTTCTCTACGAGATCGAATCAGAAATGAGGAGATCCGTAGAAGAACTAAAGTTGTCGACATAGCTGAAAGGATTAGTAAACTGAAGTGGCAATGGGCAGGGCACATTGCTCGTAGAACTGATAGCCGTTGGGGCACAAAGGTTCTCGAATGGAGACCGCGCACCGGAAAACGCAGCGTGGGACGACCTCCAACGAGGTGGACAGACGATCTGGTGAAGGTCGCTGGGAGTCGTTGGATGAGAGCGGCATGTGACCGCTCGTTGTGGAAATCTAAGGGGGAGGCCTTTGTTCAGCAGTGGACGTCCTGTGGCTGATATGAACTGGGCAGTTTATCCAAGATAGACATACTTGTCAACAACTTGGTCACGACATGGGCGTTTGATAGGATTTCGTCTTGCTCATGTTTATTTTAAGGCCCACCTGCTGGGAATACTGGAATACGGACTGATATAGTGGCGTGTGTGTGATTTATCATTTAAACTGTGTTGTTGGCGCGGTTGGCGCGCTGACTTAAGTGATTGGTTTTCTGCGCCATGGATCGCGGGTTCGATTCCCGCACGGAACTAATATCTGTGTGTTTGTGCATGTGCAATTTATGTATGTAAACTGTTCTCACGATACACCAGAAATTCTAGTGGTAGTTTCTACTCAAAGAAGACTATTTCTCTAGATTGTTTTTTTTTTACTATAATATCGTTACAGAAGCCAAAGCAAGCCTAAATATTTCTAGAAAACTAAAACGTTGTCTGTATTTAAGGCCCTATATAAGCACCCTATTGTCCCAATGATTAAAAAGCTCCTTCCACGTCTAATCAGTAAATTTGAGCCCGATTTAAGAACACATCCATACACCGTTTTAGACAAAAACAAACCTGGAAAATCTAGCAACCGGTCATACTACCTGCTTTTTGTTGATAAACTCTAGATTAACATGAAACTTGTTTTTGCGGATACTTATCCATAAAAACAAGTTTTCTATAAATACACATCTATTCGAATAAATAAGTTTAATAAGAAAAATAATGACTATGGCTTTGGTGCCTGGGTTTTAGAAGCAGCGAACAATCTAACCTATCTAATTTAGTTTATACTCATGCTACACGGTACACATTGTCCTTGAGGTCCCGGTGACCACATGATAACCATCAAAACTGCTAGCCAAAGACGGTCACCGATACGAAAGAGCTGTTACAAATTAGGCGACGGGGTAGGGGCAGTTACATTCTTCTTAGATGAAGTCAATATGTATGTGTAGTCTAATGACTGCGAAGTCATAAGTTGTAAGAGTTACAGTATTCAATAGCTTAAAACACTCCTAACATGGCGTTTTGCGATTGAATCACCATCACCATCGGCATCATATCAGCCTAAGGAGGGCCATCCGGAGGACGTCCGAGTGGAAACAGCAGAACAAGGACGTCCTCCTTATTGAATTTCACTGGGAATGCTAGATTGTCACAATAAGGATATCTATGGTCATACTGATAAGATTGTGTTGTTAGATATAGTCTCTACATACTACACAGTCGACACACAGTAGACATACTTCGTGGTCGCCATTGTAGATCCTGTTGGGAATGTGTGGCGGGCTAGTCCCACATTTACAAAGTCTGTCTACTTCTGTGCCCTTCCTTTACATTTTTGAAAATATTATGTTTGTCCGTAAAAACCTGCTAAAGTTTAATGTAAAGAGCGAAATTGATTGTATAAATACTAGAAATAAACATAAAATTGTGGTATTTAAATCAATTTACGGCCGTATACTCAAACGCCATTTAACGTTAAGTCCCCGCTTAGACAATTTGAGGCGCCCGGTTTTGTACCAAAAACAGGTTTCTCGAATAGTTAAAGCGGGGACTTAACGTTAAATGGCGTTTGAGTATTCGGCCGTTAGACTGTCAAAAACCAATAAATCATTCTTAGGAAACAGTATTCGATTTTTCAAGATACCATTATTTGAATTTTATTTTGTTATTGGTGTCCAGTGGAAATTCTACATGAACTTACTTCGCCCCGGGGAAGGGCGATGGGGTAAACCGGACTCCTACCGGCTAAAACCACTGGAGCGGTCATCTTCGGCACCGATCAGGCTTCAGGTCCTCGTAAGATCACACTAGAGCCACCCATACCACGCCTTTATGCACATCACGGAGGGGGGATGACTGTAAAGCGGTCACTCCCTCTAGCAGAGGGAAGGCGACTGTAAAAAGGTCGCCCTCCAGGCATTTCTCGGGGAGGATTGTAAAGGATTCCCCCCAAGCTTCACCGTACGCTGTGCTGCGCACACGGCGGCACGTGACCACGTGCGCGCCGCCGTCTTCCCGGGACAACAAGACACCTAAAGCAATTACTGATCTTACAGACATATAGCGTTAGCTCTCTTCTGCCCATGTGGCTCCGCTGGTAACCAAATATATCTCAAGTGCTATTTGCACTGTATAGCTGCTATATTTACTTTTCATCAATCTATTGATAAAGTGTATATGTTCTTAATATCTTGTTCATTATTATCGCCTCAGGTAATTAAAAAAAGTATCCATGGAGTTTCTTGCCGGCTCTCCCCCATATGATCTACTAATTGGAACCGCGGAGTTAAATTATGACGTGTCACAAGTGCCAGTAAATGATTTAATTGAAACAAAACATTATTTGACTAAGACAAAAATAATCAGAATGAAAGAAAACGAAGTCTAACGAAAGTTTGAAAAGCGTATCCTTATCGGAATGATTCTCAATTTTTGCGTTGACCGTGAACTAAGATATCATGATGATGATGAGTAGCCATAGTTTTAGGTACCTGCGCAGTTTTAGTTTTCCCTGAACTGGACATTATACAAAACGTCACTTTTTACTTAGTCACAGAGGTAAAAAACTATCCCGGAATTTAGGTATGTGTTAATTGTTTTTGATCTGAAGCGCAAGAAATCTAAGTGACTCATTTGCCCCAGCCTAGCAACACGCATGACAGCGAGTACATACTTGTGATATCGTCTCACTCTGTAGTCTTATCGGATGGGAATAACTTCAAACGCTATCAAATACGATCAACTAATCGTACACCAAGGCGAATCATCGTTAGAAGGTTTAGATTTAAAACATTGAATAAACAAAAAGATAATTTAGATCTCACAGATAGAAGCAGGTAGAAGCAACAGATAGCCCTGATTTTGTTTGTCGCTTACTCATTATTTTTGGATGATTAGGCAATAACAGTTTTTGTTTTGGAATCACCGTGGTAACAAAATAAGTAGGTAGTTGATATCATAACTTTATTATCTTTGTTTTCTCAGAATTTTTAATTGTTTTATTTGGTAAGCATTGGTAGCAAAAACATCGTTCCTTTGCGTAATATAAAACTTATATTTTTTTCATAATTTGTTCCGTTATTATGTACCTATTAGTATATAGTTCTATATTGTTATTCTTAGGTAATGATAAATAATAAAATTGGCAACCAGGTGCCGTGCGTCTTATTTTCTGTAATTCAATTTATTTACGTATTTAGAGCAAATTATTTATTTATTCCATTTTTACATCAATTTTTTATAATATTAGTACCTAATTACGATGTAGTATTTTAGTACCTGCTATGCGCATCCCATCTATTAGACCAGACAGTGGCGCCTATTGTAAAGTTGAATACGTACTAGATATTTATATTAAAGGAGGATAATAAAAAAGCTGGGTAGATAGATATCGATGCGCTGATTCCTAATATGCTCATTACCCATTGACTGCAAAAAATTACTTATAAAATAAATATTATATTAAAAAAAAGATTTATTACCACATCAGGCGTAATAAATGTGTACTGATTCGCGGTAAATTTACATTAAACAAATCTATACTAATCATCATCATCATCATATCAGCTATAAGTCGTCCACTACTGAACAAAAACCTCACCCATAGATTTCCACAATTGCATCGTCATTTTGGGGAGAACTTGCCTGTAGTCACCACGCTTGGCAGGCGGGTTGGTGAGCGCAGTAAGGCTACTGTTATACAGAAGGGACGCTTATGCCCATCCCTCTGGTTTATTGTCCCTTAGTCGCCTTTTACGACATCCACGGGAGGAGGTGGAGTGGTATATATTCTTAATCTGGACACCACGCAGGACCTGTATCTACTAATAACTATACTAAGTCTATAATAAAAAAAAAGTACATATCATATCGATTTACCGTATAATAGGAAAACCAAATAAAAATAAAATATTTATTAAAAATCTTGCAACTTACTGATACAGGTTTCAGATGTGGCAAAGAAGTAAAAAAGTAAAAAAGTAATCCTAGAATAATAATATGTGAGCCACAATACAGCGCTGTATTTCAGTGTTACCCCCTTAAACTTACTGTCCTTATAGTTAGTACGGTAGTGTTGTCCAGCATTTCTAGATTGTCATGTGCACTTCAATGTCCTACTGTTTGAGACGTTCTGGAATCGTTTGATTTCTTCCGGATAGTAGAGCTGAGCAATGCCAACGCAGGCGTCGGGCTCGTGCCGATAGTGAACCTGTCGTTCGGTACCTACCCCTGCATTTGTTGCGTGTGTTTGGAGACCTTATCCGACCATGTATATATGGGTGATATTTTAAATAATGTACTTTTCTTACTCTGTCCATGTCCAGCATGATTATATACGAAATTACGTGCCAGGCGTGCCACGCAGGGCAGACGTGACGCATACCACCGGCGAATAACTCGCTCATCTCGTTAATAAGTTGCATAAAATAAGGATGAAAAATTCTGCCCGATTTTCAGAAGCTTATTCTAAGGACATCGGCCAAAATAGGCCCACCAGAGGACAAACATGAAATGTATATAAAAAAATACTTCTATTTATTTATATTTACCGTAATTTGTAAATAGCTCAAAACGGCGGATTAGTGGAGATCACAAAAAAGGAACTCGACAAAGGAAATTGATTAAAACTTTATTGCCATTTGAGTGAGTTTGAGTTATGAGTTATTTTTGCTTGTCATCAACTCCTCCTTTGTTTGTAGTAGGTGATCCATTGTCACATATGAACTTTTGACCAGTTTCATTTCATTTTGTAAGATAACAATATCTTTTGAACGTCGAGTTACATCTAATACAAATATACATGCGTACATGATCGAAAGTAAATTAGTAGTTTATTTAAATCAAGAGCCAGAAAACTTGGAACTTTCTCTGGGTCTACAGATTTAAAAATAAGTCTTTTTGTTATTTTCCTTCCTTGTTTGTACGTTTTATTTGATGTCTATTATTTAGTAATGTCTTAGGTTTTCGCGATTATTACACATTATAATAAAACAATTATAAACGGATTGCATCACGTATATTATAGATTTTTGTTTTTCCTGACGTTTCGAATACCTTGCAGTACTTTTAAAATCTGTAACGACGCCTGTCACCTTAGTCATCCTGCGACCACGAATGCTGCAAAGTATTCGAAACGACACTGTTTGAGGTTCTGTATCAACACAACATAATGTAATTGATACAGGAAAAATAGTATATCACAAACTTCAAAGACTTTGCAATTATGAAACTGTTTCAAACATCTAGGACCTGGAAGTCAACCGTTTTCCGTACAAGGATACATACCCTCCCCCGCGTTATTTGGCAATTGTTGCCATTTAAATAGTTTTGATGTAATCATAGATATCCGACATGTAATATACGCCTGCCCACGATAGCCGAGCAAACAGTTGCACCACTAACTATTATTAATATAAATATAGCAATAAACCACACTTCATAATAAATATTGCTCTTATTAATACTGAGATAATTTTTTTGTTATTCGTATTTGATGTATTTGATGGTAATATATACAAAATATTGTATATATGTATGTGTAATAATATCGTAGTTTACTACCGAGCGGCGGATCCTGGTCGATCGGATCGGGTAAGATCTCTCTCTACCGGTAGTAGTGTCGGCTATGTTGACAGAGCATGAAAATTGGAGTGCAGTGGTCTACTTCTGCGAGAGCGTCATCCTCCAGAAAGATACTGCAGAACGGGATCTGGAGAGGGCCAATCCCGCACGGAGAAGGACGAGACGGCGCCGGGGTAACGGGGGTCGCGGGCGCGCACATTGCGGAGTCTGCGTGCTCACACCGAGTGACCCCCGGGAAGATGGTGGCGTGCACGTGGTGGCATAGCACAGCGCACAGCAAGACTTGGGGGGATCCTTTGCTTTATTAGCTTAAAATGTGATAGTAAGCTATATTTTAAAATACATACAATCATCAATATACCTATATAACAATATATATGACACGTTTCATTCAATATCATTAACTGAACTCCGTCACTTGCTGCCGTGGAGAGAGCCTCCTAGTTGAGCTAACCGGGAAGGAAACACGGAGGGAGGCACTCCGGAACAACTCTAATGTGATCTTACGAGGACCTGGAGCCCCCCTTCGGTGCCGAAGATGACCGCTCCAGTGGTTTTAGCCGGTAGGAGTCCGGCATACCCCTTCGCCCTTCCCCGGGGTGAAGGAAGTTCCATGTAGAATTTCCATTGGACACCAAAAAAAAAGGTACGCCTAGCAAGTAGTGGTAGCAAGTAGCGTAGTTTTGCTCTGAATCTACTGAACCGATTAAGTTGAAATATGAAATGGAAGGGCTTTTTGTGAGGGTCTCAAACGTATTTATTTTATTATTTTAATATATATATATTATATAATATATTAATGTGTAATACTCGCGAAAACCTAAGACATTATTATGTGAACCAGTACGGACTGGATTTCGCCGAAAAAGTTCGCCGAGTGGAGTGCCTCATGACTAAGCGCGCCCGGCTTCTAACTTCGTTGAATTTTCTGAAGAGATGCCGGGATAACAACATCATTCCAGTATGTGTACGGATATCACCGAAGAAAGACATACTTGGAAGCGCAGGCATTCTACATCAGGCAAGTTTAAAGTTATTGAAAAATCTGATACGTCAACACCGTATAGATGCCCATAAAATAAATACATAGGCTGCACTAAAAGTATCGGGAATGGAATATTTCCACTGTTCCTGTCATATTAAAATCTTTTTAATTGAAAACTCCTTGGTTTTACAAATCGAATACCATTTATTTATTTAAAAAAAGATTCACGGTCTTGTCACAAGGCTTTGTCAAACTTGTTTAGTCGTTGAGAAAATGGAATTGACTCGAGAAAATTCAAGAGCGATGATTTATTATGACTTTCGAAGTGGTTTAACACAAAAACAGTGTGTTGACCGGATGATTTCTGCATTTGGTGATGAAGCCCCATCCAAAACCACAGTTTATCGCTGGTTTGCTGAATTTCAACGTGGACGTGTCAAGCTCAGTGATGATCCTCGTCAAGGTCGTCCAAAAACTGCAGTCACCCAAGAAAACGTTGATGCTGTGCGTAAGCTGATTGAGGAAGATCGACATGTGACATACCGCGAAATTCTGGCAACTTTAGACATTGGCATGAGTCAAATACAAATAATCTTGCATGAACAATTAGGTGTAAAAAAGTTGTTTTCCCGATGGATACCGCATTTGCTATGTGAAGAGCAAAAAGCGGCTCGCGTTACTTGGTGCGTCAGAACTCTCGAAAGATTCCACGCAGGATCCTCAAATGCTGTATACAACATCGTATCAGGTGACGAATCCTGGATATATGCGTACGAACCCGAAACAAAAAACCAGTCACGAGTTTGGGTGTTCGAAAATGAGTTAAAGCCAACAAAAATTGTTCGTTCACGGAGTGTTGCAAAAAAAATGGTGGCCACGTTTGTCTCCAAAACCGGCCATGTTACGACTATTCCTCTTGAGGGACAAAGAACGGTTAATGCAGAATGGTATGCTAGCATTTGTTTGCCACAGGTCGTTTCTGAACTCCGTAGAGAGAACTGCAACCGCCGCACCATCCTCCATCACGACAATGCGAGTTCTCACACCGCGCACAGGACAAAAGAGTTTTTAGAGCAAGAAAACATAGAATTATTAGACCATCCGCCGTACAGCCCCGACCTAAGCCCTAATGATTTCTATACTTTCCCTAAAATAAAGAATAAATTGCGTGGACAGAGATTTTCATCACCTAAAGAAGCTGTGGACGCCTACAAAACGGCTATTTTGGAGACCCCAACTTCCGAATGGAATGGTTGCTTCAATGATTGGTTCCATCGTATGGAAAAATGTGTCAAATTTCGCGGAGAATACTTCGAAAAGCAATAAATACATTTTTAAATAGTAATGTTGTGTCACTTCCTTGATTCCCGAAATTTTCAGTGCCGCCCTCGTAATAACGTTGAGAAAATAAAATATACGCGATAGAATCCGTTTAAAAGTGTTTTATTATAATGTGTAATACTCGCGAAAACCTAAGACATTAATATATATAGTTTCAAAGTTATTTAAGAAAACAGTTTCAAAGTTATTTAAGAAAATAAACGAAAATTGACCATTCCGCCCCCCCTTATCTCCAAAACTACTGAGCCTAAAATTCTGAATAAAATATAGGTAATAGCTCTTAGCTATAGATTACAGGAAAACCTTTAAGAAGTCTATGCGGTTGGAGTGTATGGGAAAACATGTTTTTCAACTACGATGTTAAATTTGTTCTTGGGATAAGTTATGGGTACAAGACCGAATCCAACAATAGACAATATATTCAGCAACCCTCTCCACGCGAATTCAACTCGCACTTGACCGGTTTTTTATGGCACGTGTTTGAACGTACGTTTGCGGTTGGAGTGTATGGGAAAACATGTTTTTCAACTACGATGTTAAATTTGTTCTTGGGATAAGTTATGGGTACAAGACCGAATCCAACAATAGACAATATTTCAGCAACCCTCTCCACGCGAATTCAACTCGCACTTGACCGGTTTTTTTATGGCACGTGTTACCTTCTGCGTTTTCGGGACTGGGTGTTCGTTTACGTAAGATTTATATCTGTCAAAATACGTTGCCCCACACTAGGATTTCTCCTGTATCGTGAGTGCGTTTACAGACATGAATTTCACATTTTATTCACTGGGACGTTAAAAAAAGTTGTTGCATGTAAGTTCACACGCGGTAGAAGTGAAACTTTGTATTTTGGTTAATGTGTAAGAGAATCAGATGAATACACTATGGAGTTGGTAAACAGAGAGAGCGATTGATCGACAATGGGGAAACTATAAAGAGTCGTGTTTTATCTCATTCTCTCACAGCTTATACCCTATAAATACATTTATAGTTGTCTCTCTTACGTTACACATTTTCGTTTAATAAAATCTAATTCACACCGTCCCAAAAGAAGTTTCACTTCAAAAAACTAGACGCGTTTAAATGAGCCGCACTAATTAACCATATACAATCATTGAATATACGATTGCATCTATAATTGGAATAGTCTGTGGAGGAAGCAGTGTTCAATTCGGGTATAGTCAGAAGACAAATAAAACAAAATGTAATTATCTAGATAACAATATATTCTTGTCATCAACGACAAACTTAACAACAGACTACAACATAGATCTTCTCAACGAAACACCTGCACGAAGTTAAAACTTTACCTAAATACCTGTGAAATGTTTACCAACACATTGAGATTAGCTAAGGTCGATTATACAGATATAAATTCACGTCCATCTCACAGCATTCGAGGATGTACTAAATGCAAAATAAATGGACGGTTTACAATGTGCAGGATATATTATGTAGCCAATAATAGGGAACCGTTTCCGTGTGGTGCCGGCTCAGAATACCACCACCCCATCTCTTCCCGTGGGTGTCGTAAAAGTCGACTAAGGGATTAGCCGGAGGATGGGCTGCAGCGTCCTTCGAGTACATTAACAACTCAACTGCGATCGCCAACCCGTCTGCCAAGCGTGCGATTATGGCAAAACCCCCCAATGAGCCCACAACACACCCATATCGGTCGTTGTGGTGATCTTTGGGGGAGGCCTGTGTCCAGCAGTGGACTTCATTCGGCCGAAATGATGAATTGGGGACACTACGGAATTCGAAGGTAATTTCGATTGTAGCTCTGTAGACGAGATCTAAACAAACTACTGGCAAGCTGTTGGTAAACAAATCTATGAACAAAATAATCACAAGGTTTGCGAAATTTTAGCAATAATTATGTATAAATAAACATAATAAGTTACTCAAAATATATTGTTGTTAAAATAATATCTTATTTCCTATACATAAATTGCTTTTGGTTTAACGTGTTAAAACGTTTTAAAATGATGAATTGACTCAAATGAAGGCTGGCTGCGTCAGCCTGCCTTTACATACTTGTCCGCTTAAGTGTAATCATAAAAACTTAAGGTTACTTTAAATACAATTAGGTATAAGTTTAAAATTAACTATAATTACTCGTACAAAAGTATATTTGTTTCAGTGCACTTTCTGTATTATCTTGTGGATACAACGGTAATCAGTAAAGGGGATGTGACACAACTTGAAAATATAAGTTCTCGTAGGGAACTAAAATGTTCAGTGACATCGTGTTTTTTTAATAGATATTTATTTTAATACGCAATGTATTGTAATTATACAATAAAAGTATACATGTTATGACGATCAAATCTTAATATTAGAAGCGTATTGAGTGAGATAAGCAATCGATAAACTGTATTAAGTAATAGATATCTTGATGTCAGCAGAGGTTACTGTCACCGCCGATGGCTCTGCGTTACGTTATACTGTACACGCCTAGTGGGGAAATGTAAAATGCTTTTGGCACTAACTTCAATAAATATTTATAATTATATTATAATACATTCAAATTCGATATTTACAGCTTATGAGTAGATACAGATATATATATTTACAACAGTTGCTTGTTGATAATAATGAGTAATGGTTCAGTTATAGCATATTACATTTATACAAATATATGTAGTTATTATTGTGAGAACGTGTACAATATCTACAGCCGTATGTACGTATATTAAAAGCTCTAGCAAATCACATCGATACACCGGGAACGGCGCGTACATCACTAGCGGTGGGCGTTGAATTAACGAACGGCATTTAGAAACACCTTATTTTTTAAATGGTTGAAATCATGAAACCACTGACAAACGAGCTGGTTTTAAAATGAATTTTATGTATGCCTGAATAACGAACTATTTAAAAAAGCCGACTCAATATTTAACAAACTTTAAATTAAAGTTGTTTTAAAACCAGTTGCAAAAAAACTGCTTTTTAACACGTTATTCATCGAAAAATCCGCAATTCCGTGTGGTGTCCGGATTAAGAATATAGCACCACTCTATCTCCTCCCGTGGATGTCGTAAAAGGCGACTAAGGAAATCTAAACCAGAGGGATGGGCAGCAGCGTCCCTTCTGTGAAACGGTAGCCATACTGCGCTCACCAACCCGCCTGCCAAGCGTGGTGAGTATTGGCAAATGCCCCCCAAAATTATGACACAGTTGTGAAAATCTATGAGGGAGGCCTTTGTTCAGCAGTGGACGTATAAATGGCCGATATGAACATCGAAAAAAGTGGCTACGTCACATAGCCATGGAAACTGTCAACAACCCACCGCTAGTCATCACGCGACGATGACTCCTACACTCTACAACATACTTGTTTAGGTAGGTACATGCGGACGAATTACACGATATAACAATAAATAGCCTGCCGATAGTTTACCGAGTCGGCACCGCAGGATGACCTTTAACATCAACGCCGAAGACTGTTTACTGATGCTAACATCTAACATTTGATTATATTGCACACATTCACTTATTTCTACCTATATAAATGTCTAATAGAGTGGGCTAAAATCCCTCTCCGCCATAATTTCCTTAACTCACCGCTTATCTACCTGATGGAATGACATGTTTGACGCACCTTCTATGTAACCCTCGCTAAGCAAACTAAACGAAGCGATACCGAGGACGAACCCAATGTACAAGTTCAGGTATGCTTTCAATCAAGAGAGCTAAACTTACTAAAACGATGGATTTGTTGCTAATTTTGACGAATGTGTTACTAACTGAAAAATAAGTTTACGGTCTCATTTCTAAAATGAAGTATGTGATTAGGAAAATGCTAATGCTGGAATGCGACGTAATCAGTTGGTGAACTTGCTTAGAAGCGCGAGCCGCTGCCACGCCGCGATCTGCGTGGGGCCGCACCTGCGATACTTGCGATGTGCCGACCGAAGCACTCTAAACGAACTCTAGTGACTACTACGGATGGGAACATGACTCGAGGACGATACTTTACTTGAAACATGATATATCTTTTCGTAGCACCGTAGCCGATCGATTGAAATTTAGCACGATTCAAAAATGGAAATACGAAAGATCTATGTTATCGTCAACTTTTTAAAACTCTAGCTCTATTAAAATTAGTCACGGAATTGATCGATCTCTCTACTTCATAACAAGTCGTGATTTTTTAATTTATGATTCTTTTGATGAACTTATAGTAAACGGTAAAAGTAGGAGATTCTTTTTATAAAATTCAGTCGCCGCCTACTGGTAAAATTGGATTAATAGCTACTCTCCTAGAAAACGTTTTACAAAATTTCAGACCACACGATACGTCCTATCTTGAAACTGGTCGCAATTTGGTCTCGAGAGATTTTGTCCAAAACCCATCGGGCGGTGCATCGTAACGTTCGTAACTAATGTTCCGTCGGTCCGGACGACTCGTCATCGCCTCCCTTGTGCCATTAGGTTGGTATAGCCTTCTGGTCTACCTGCGTGTCGCGTCGGTCGCGGCGCGCCGTGCTGCCGCTAGCCGGTACGTCAGAGCTGCCGCTGCGTTGGGTCACTCGCTCAGAAGAGCATGTGGCAGCGCAGGTTGGAGTTGGCTATTCCGTGGTGTGCGCGGTGAGGTCGACCCCCGGCGTCGCGCTGCCCTGCGCGGCCGGCGGGTCGCTGGCGGGGAGGGACAGTAGATGTTAGGCCTCCAGGAAAATGAGCGCGGTTGGCTTCGGTTCCAGGTTAGACTTCTTCGCCTCCACCACTAGGAACTCGATCTCCTGCGGACGTTAATCGGCACGTTGCTCACACATGATTGTACACACGCATTATTATGTCATTTTGAACTATTAACTAATTAATTTAGGTTAGTTCATACCTATATTTCTTTTTACTACTTGAGTATAGAGTACTTTATAATATTTAATATATTATTAATCGATTTCCTGCAAAATGAATTTAAAATCCATTATCTGATATGAAATTAATACAGTTTCTCACATTAAATTTTGTGATAAAATAATCTTTTGGGACTATGTAATTTTGATTGCGTTACCCACCGGTTTGTCTCTCTGTGCGAAAGACTCTGCGATTAACCGCGCTACATCCTGATGCTGCAACCCTTCCACACGGTGTCCATCCACCGCAAGGATCAGCTGGCCCACTTCTAGCCCACCAGCTTCGTAAGCTGCCCCGTGCTCCTGGAAATTACATATTAAGGTTGAGTGGTACCACTAATGGAGGATGAACCGTACAATTTTGCCAGCCTGATAACTTCAAGCTATTAACAAGCCGCGTAATAGGTACAAAAGGACCAGCATCCATTAGGATCACCAATCCTCAGCCTAGTGTATAAACTGCCAGCTGTGAACTGCGATCATATCAATCAGTAAACTAGACTGTTGAATATGAGCCTCCCTAATTACCGTTGCAGTGATACGTCTTGCTGGACATTGTCATAGTCACTACGCTTAGCAGGTTGTTTCGTGCTCATGTCATGTTATTTTTAGAACCTACAGAAAGAAGCTACCTCCTCTGGATAAACCATTAATGAACTTTTATGACACCCACTTGTGTCGTACAAGGCATCTGGCCTATTTTGTGCCCAGAACTACACTGTATACCGTTATTTAAAGCAAATATCGCATCATATAATAACGGTGAAGTGGAGGACCTAAATCTATCAAACACAATGGCTCTGGTTCGTTGCTATAATTTTGAGTCGACTTATTATGTATGTATTATGTATTTTTTTTAAACTTTGCCCCACACTATGATTTCCCCCGTATCGTGAATGTGTTTACAGACATAAATTCCACACACAATACACCCAGACCCGGAACAACTACCTGCAGATCATACAAATATTTGTTCCGTGTGGGAATCGAACCCACGACCCGGAGCGCAGCAGCCGACTAGCCACTGTACCAACCGATGCAATATTTTTTATTTTCTAGATAGGTTGTTCAGGAGTTTAGAGGAAGGCTACCTGGATTCCCGGCTATTGTACTCATGAGCCTTCTTTTACGTGAACTTTCACACGACGCGACCGCGAGTTTATACTGGACGTCAAGAAACTATCAAGTTATTAGACGGTGGCACACACTATCGGCCGAATACTGAAACGCCAGTATTAAGTCCTGCTTTAACTATTTGAGCCGCCCGGTTTTGTACCGAAAACAGGTTTCTCGAATAGTTTAAGCAGGATTGAATATTAACTGGCGTTTCAGTAGTCGGCCGTAAGTACATTAAAGTTAAGGGACTCACGTTGGGTGCGGTTGGGGCGCCGAGCGTGGGACTGCGCTGGCACGGTCGATTTTTTTACGTACGTATAGACTGTAGGTAGCATTACAAGTGGAAATACCAACTCACGTGTATATTAATTATCCTGGGCAGGGGATGCTTAGTGTTGGCGCCACCTTCGATCGCGATGCCGAGGATGGGCTTGGTCTTCTTTACGGAGATTTGCAGGTTGCCGTGGTGGTCGGGCACAACGCGTGCGGCGCGGGCGTCGTCTGGACCGTCGCCGTGCTGCAGCCGCTGCATCGACTGGTGCCGCCGGATGCCGCCCCGCTCCTCCAACAACGCACCACTATCCTCTTTCATGTCGAAACTTCGTGACAAATTGTGTGCTAACTCCTATAAAAATGTATCACTTTCCCATAATGTTTGCTTTAATTTTATTGCTAGCTGGTCAATAAGTCACTTTAGATTCGAGTTAAATAATGTGTTTACATCATAATTATGGATACAACACACCGATGTATCTTCCAATTCCCAAATCCTAACAGCTAGTTAGTTATACACATCCACACTAGAAGTTTTACTCTACTATGCTAATAAATAGCAAATTTAATTCAGCCTCTAAGTACAAGTTAGTGCTCTAAGAATATTGAGAAGACGTGTAGCTGGGCGGCAGAGGGCAGTAACTCAGCGACGTGCTACAGCTTCATCGGCTGCTGCGACCGACACATACATGGATACATATACTAGTAACTTGATTTACGACCTTGTGCCTCTCAGTTACGAAATGTACAGTGAGTTTTATACGTCGAATGTATTGAGAAGCTGTAAGTGAGATGTGTGCTAGAGGCTTGGATTCATGCGTTTCGATCACTCGGTGGCGTGGTTCAAAGTGGGTATATTTTATAAGTGTTAAAATGTAGTATGGAGAGAGTTCTTATCCCGTTTACCTACCTGAGTAGGCGAATTTTATTACAGCAAGTAATATAGCAGACAAAAACTGAATAAAAACAAAGGAAATGCAAGAAGAAGGAAAAATAAATCTAGGAAAAGTCAACCAAAACTATTTTAGTCCTGATGTGCTTTTACGCCACCATGCTCTAGTCAAAAAGTATGATAAAAAAAAAGATGTTAGTACAAAAAATAATGATTTTATTTATACTCTCTACAGTTAAAAAGTTTAGTAAATAAGGATTGGTGACATGATTATAATTTTATACTAAATTTTCATGCAGCACATTAGCTCGATCCATTCAAGACAATAGTACCTCTACAGTCTAATGATGTAACCGGAATGATAAATTAAATCACTGAGATGTGCTTACTACTTCGAAAACTCATGAGACAAATAAAATGTTATAGATACTAAAAAAATTAACACCGACATGAAGTGCAACGATAAGAGAAGTGAAAACATACAATAATTGAGTAATTTTCTAACACCAAGCAATCGTTTTGTATTCGAAGCAAGAACTTCCAATAAAAAATAACAAGTTTTTTTTTAATTTCGTGCAAATTCATGAATCTTTAATGTGCTAGGACAGTTCGCTGGTCATTCCGGCGGCGAGAGGCCGGGCCACTTACTAGAGGTCGTCCCCAGTACCATGATTTTACTTTCTGCGTCCAGCCACCGAGTGATGAGCGCAGCCCCTCGAGATAGCCGCACTGAAACATCACACTCACTCAGGACCAGTTCGTTCTCCCTCCGATACTCAATCTATGTCGCGACTCCTAACACCCTCAGTTTTGCTACACAGCCAGCCGCTTGTGTTCTTTGTCATGTTGAATGTTATAGTGACTGTTAAGCATCTAGCATAAATCTAGCTGAAGACAGGTACGCTAAAGGAAATTTATCCTACTTAACAGATTCAAAATTCAGTCCGATGCGATTATGCTACGAAGTAGGCTAGTTCACAAGTGACGTTATATGTATTCTCGTACATCG
This sequence comes from Diloba caeruleocephala, assembly GCA_947459985.1. Classification (NCBI taxonomy): domain Eukaryota; kingdom Metazoa; phylum Arthropoda; class Insecta; order Lepidoptera; family Noctuidae; genus Diloba; species Diloba caeruleocephala. The sequence goes on along the minus strand of OX381606.1, from coordinate 22,622,759 downwards.
TGTAAGATATTTCCATAACATCTAGATATATTGGATAAGTATTTGTTCCATCATAAAATGGATAGATACTAGATATCTGAGCAAATACTACAACTGCTAGCTATCTACGAAATATTACTTAGGGATGTAAAGGTGAAATTATTTGCCAAGCCTATAATTACCATTATTTACTAACCCTTTACTGTTTTGATTTGACTGTATCAGGGTCTTTAACACCGCACACTGTCTCATAATAAAAATAGAACATGTAATAGAAGTTTTGGAAAACTGTGATATAAATTACATACCTGGTCCTAAACGTGTGATTCGTAAGATAGCATGAAACAAAAAAAGGAAACATATGTTATCACTTACTCAAGAACCGAACTTATAGTGCGGTAAGTCTCTGCGTCCCGTAGCAGTACTGCGATTTCAGTAGATTGTAGAAATATAAACTAAATCAGTGAGTAAAGAACTCAGAGTACGGTTTATATTTAAATTTATATTAAAACCGTGCAATGGGCTGTTCACACCACCGCATGTGGGATTGAACCAGACGCTACCCCATTTTGGATACAATGCCGTCCCCCGGACCACCCGCCACCGCCATTGCACCGCACCGCGCCATAAGATCATTTAAGTGAATTTTAGAAGTGTCAATATAACCATCAATATTAACAACCAAGTATAATTGAGCTAAAATATCTCAACAAGTCAATCACTGATCAAAAAATTCTAATATTCACTTATTAATTTCGCAGTCATTCAGACGGCTTGTTTCTGCTATCTAAAGACAAGCTAAGCATACATAGAAGTAGCGACAATTTTTTTAGTCATGCAATAATTTAAGTCGTATTGTGTCGTCGCGTTAACTTTCCATCAATTGTGTTGCCCGTGTCGAATCTGTCTACAAATTCAGCGAAAAATACACTAGAGCCTAGTGTATTTTTCCGCGTTATTTCAAAAAGAATACTTCTTTTGTTTGTTTTCTACGGAGGTAGTGCAAGTTTTGTCAGTCACGTAATATCATTGTTTGCAGTTAATCACTCTGTTTCACTTCTTTTTGTATGTTACGGTAAAAGCATAAACAGAACATCTAAAGATTACCCGGAAAATCGGTAATCCTGTTTACGACAAACTCTTGATAAATGGCTTGGTTAATGCATTTAAAAGTTTACCGCGGACTAACAGTGAATTTTATTATTTGGTGGTAAACGATAAGGTTTATCTGTGATATATATTATCAGAATCCGATATTTACTAAGAGTTTACTTTGTCATAACGAGATTATTTCTCACAAACCTAGCGTGTATCTACGGGCCGCATCTAGAAGCGGCCACGAACCTGCGACATGGTGCGTCTCGTTAGCGTCTTCTATAAATAATGAGATAACATCGGCCGATGTCCTCCGACAGGCGCCCGTTCCAATGCGATGTACGATGTCGTCCAGAAATACGAGCAGCCGAATCGACTGTTATCAATATTTCATGCTATTCAGAAACCGATTTCACATACCTATTTCACTAGATATGTGAAATCGGATACAAAATAAACCAATACGTGTCTTTACTTATAAAAGGAGAGCCTAGGTTCATTTTTTGTAACAACGAATGAATACTGATAAATTGGTAACCCAAAGGTGGTAGTAAACAGTAGAACAAACGTTTCATGAATGAAACAAGCATGGACGACATATATATATAACGAGGTGATATAACAAGGAACTAAAATGATATGATATTGATCGATAGTTGAAGAAGCTGCCGATCAAGATTGTGAAGCCCGATTACGGTATCCTTTCTTACTGGAACTTATAAGTTATCTCGTTAAAGCTTGGCTGGCTTCACACACCTATATACATAGGTACTTTGTATATAATGTAAAATTTACTATCCGCTTATTTCAGATGTCGTGACTACACGCATGAACGAATTATTGTTTTACATTTTTATAGTTTACGTTGACCTTTCCCGCAGTTTTATTATTGTATGCTTACATACAATCTTTATTCGTAATCATACGTAACATACATACAGAGTAAGTGTATGAAGTCCGTTACAATAGAGGTTACTGAGAGATTACGAGTTAAGTTTTTAGGACGTGACGTTTTCGGCTCTTTTGAAGTCATTAAGTAAATGCAGGTTAGCTGACTGCTCCTACGAAAACTTTTGATTTCTGATGATTCAAGTTGTAAAACTCATGTGTACAAATTAGCGCAGGCAAAACCAACTCCGCAATTTAACCTCTTCCGTGACCATAGAGTTGATTATAGGATTATTAGGTACGGCGTTATTATAAACTTCAAGAACCGTTAACTTATAAATTCTAAAGAAAAGTTCAGTTATCGTCTCTTCATCAAATAACGATGTGCAGTCATTGTTAATTTTAATTACAAACGAATCTCTTATATCCATGTTCCAAATCGCAATATCCGTTAGATGCTTTATGATTTTAGAGAAATTAGATTTAACCATTAGATAACGTGTTGCACGTATCAACGGCAACGTATGAACATGAAGCTTTTGGTATTACCGTTGGATGTGAGCCAGATGAAACTCTGACTGCTCTATGTGTTGGTAAAGTTCTTTATCTACCAGCGTGAATAGTAATTGCCAACTTATTCACTGTGGTATGAGAATGATCTATACTAATAAATAAAATTGAAGTGTCTGTTTGTAATGTCAAAATAACAGGATTTTACTAAATACATATAAAAGTATATACGGTACTTAACAAAATAAAAATAAAAATTGTCTGTCTTTTTGTTCCGACTAATTTCAGAAACGGCTAGACCGATTTTTACGGGACTTTCATTGGCAGATAGCTGATGTTATAAGCTGTAACTAAGGATACTTTTATTTTAGAAAAATAATTAGGGTTCCGCGACAAAAAATGAAAACCCATGAGTTTCTTTTAAATTAAACGGTGGGTGAATCCGCGGGACACAGCTAGTCATAAATAAAATAGGGCAAACTTTTGTTCAGTGATAATATCAATTCATATAAAATAAAACTAGTGGTGGCTTGGAGTTTGACGAACTTGCTTCTTAAGCACAAGACTGCAGGTTCAAAATCTGGCACGTGCCAGTGTGATTTTTTCAATATTATTGTAATGTAATCTATTGTTCTTACTTGTCTTGATTAATTTGTATGACAAGTCACTTGTGTAGTAGCACTGACTGGAACACAATATATCGTGAAGAACCCTGGATATATGGAATGAAATCGCGAACACGCATTATGCTGGTATGATGATGAATGCTCGTTCCGTCTCTGTTTGAGAAGATGTCTTTGCCTTGCATTAGGACAATCGGCAACTATTTGCAGCTACAGGCTGATATTATTCATATTACTCTATTCACGGGTTAATAGTCAGTTAAAAATCCGAATCCGGTCTTTTGATAGACTTACGCCGCCGAGTCCAACACGTAGAGGCCCGTTAGAGAATTTAATCTAAAATGTAATGGGACACCTAGAAAGAAAGAAAGAAAGAAAGAAAAATATTTATTTTGGCCCCGCACAACAAATAAGATACTTGACAATAACAATAAAAAATAGGCGTACAACAGATATATAGAATAGATGAAAGACATTAACAAAGAAAGAAAAATTGCTGTACGAATCCAAAAATGGAACCTATCTCAGCACATGCTACAACAAGAAGTGTTGCAACGCTGATTTTCAGATAGGACCTTAGTGACCTACGGACACTCACGACGATAGTTTTGGTAATTTCATTGACATAATACATTCATTACTTTCAATTCTTAATAAAAAAATAGCAAAAGCTGCATTTAATATTATAAGTATAAACAAAATAGAGTAAAAAATAGTGCACAATCAACGTAACAAATATTTATGTTTTGTGCCATAAATTCGTTCGATTTGTCGTCTTTCGTATATCCTCCGACGCACTGCTTCTATTGTCAAAGACAAGAGAAGTGACGCACGAATCACATTTAAATAATCAAAAAAAACGTGGACGATATAATTAATTGAATAGTGATATAATATTATTTTTATATAGATAAATTGCATTATTATTTGTAAAATACAGTAATATATAAATAGTTTTGTATTAAATTATTGATTTAAAACCAGATGTTTGTGTAGGTATGAAATTAGAGTCTGACTTAAAGTTTCAATGGGCGCATAATTATTTACTGCTACATATCGTATTTTGACAATTAGAATCGGTCGCTATTATCGGTATTATAACTTAAGTTTTATAACTCGTGTTTTTGTAGTTCTAATAAATAGTTTTTGTATCTATAATTAAATGTTTGTACTGATTTTATAGCTCGAAATGGTGGTGGCAGATCATTCCAGCAGCGAGTAGCAGCAAACTTAAAACTTCCACGGAAAGCAGCAGTACCATGTCTTGGATTAGTCATAAGATAGGAAGAGGCCCTGGTGTTATGCTTGTTATATTCTCGCGACCAAGATAATTTGTTAAAAAGGTATTTTGGTGTTTCCGTTAAAACAACGCCAAAAAGTAAAGTAGCCAAATGGAGCCGCCTACGTGACGACATCTTCATCATATTTCCTTTAATTAAGAAAGGAGTGATGTGTGATCTTGGGGGGATATTAAAACAAAAACGAGTGCATGCGTTTTGTACTCGCTGGATGAGCCTTTCAGTTCTACCAAGCAGGCAGGCAGGCATGTTCCATATTCCATATATAAGCGGTGACTCTCCATGGCTGCACTATAAAATGTTGATGAACACGGAATGTTTCAGGTGGTGTAAGGCCATTGTATGAGATTGAAACTAAAACGATAAGATCTAAGAAAATAAACGTTATAAACATTATTACAACTAAGGAGGATAAAATGTAAATGAAAAAAAAAAAACGGGAACAATGTCTGGCTTTCAACTTTTTAAGTGAAATTCTGTGGCAGCTGGTGACGCCACTCATAAGAATACCCTAAATGGCCACCACTACAGGCGACAGGGAGCAACATCCTGTGTAAGCGGCTCGGGGAATCGAGAGGTGCGACACCGATTTCACCATCGCGCGTCACGAAGACTCGGAGCGGGTTTCCCCGTTAGACAATTCCACCCCCGAGCATATAGGTCTGGCGGCTCTCTTTGATCGGCCAATGAGATCGAATTAGAAGTGATCCATAGAAGAACTAAAGTTGCATAAGAGAGAAGTGGCAATGGGTGGGGCACATTGCTCGTATAACTGATGGCCGTTGGGGCCAAAAGGTTCTCGACTGCATACCGCGCACCGGAAAACGCAGCGTGGAACGACCACCAACGCGGTGGACAGACAACCTGGTGAAAGACACTGGGAGTCGTTGGATGAGGGCGGCATGTAACCTGCTGGTTGTGGAAATCTATGGGGGAGGCTTTTACTCTGCAGTGGACGTCATTTTCTTTGATGATGATGACTCATGGGGTTCCACTCCAGCCGACCAATAAAGGCCAGCCGGAGACGAGACCCTGAACGGCTGTCTGGAGCATTCAGGTAAGTTGTGTCACCACAAGCTGCCCTGCTTTCTGTGTAAGCTACTTAATAGATCTCCTTCTGATACACTTTTTTTTTGTAACAAAAGGGAGAAAGGATTTTGGAAGCTACTTTAATCTGCTCTCTAGAATTACGTTATCCCATTGTGAGATGGGTTTAATTATTAATATTATTATTATAAAAAACAGAGAAGTGACCCTTGGGGATCCCCAGGGGGTGTAATGGGATCATCTTTATTTACTATATAATATACTCCCTTGTGGTGCCGGCTTAGAATCCCATCTCATCCCGTACGGGTGTCGTAAAAGGCGACCATGGGATTAACCGGCGGATGGGCACCAGCTTCATGCAATTATAACACAACTGCGATCGCCAACCCGTCTGGCAAGCGTGGCGATTATGGCAAAACCCCTCAATGAGCACACAACACAAACCTATAACGTTCATTGTTGCAGTATTTGGGGGAGACTTTTGTTTATCAGTGGATGTTTTTCGGTTGAAATGATAATGATGATAATTAATAGATTGACACTTAATAATTTGATTTATTTAAATTTTAGCAACCTAATTGGAAAACAATCAGACAAAATATACAGATTTTTTTTACAACACTCAATTGTTTAACATGATAAAATATGTAACATAGTATAAAGTGTAATGTGAAACCTTTCCCAAGGGCAAGAGAAGCCCATGAATTTCATCGTAGTAAAAAAACAAACAATATCATGTATGGATAGCTGTAGCTATGTCGTTTTCATTCATCTTTGCAGTATAGATAAAAAATTACATAAATTTTGAGCTAATGTTTATGGTTTCACACTGTATATGAAGCGTGAAAGCTTCTGGAGACCAAGTCACGCCCTATTAGTGAAACTCGCTCTAATACTGTATGGAACAAAGCCGACATTAATTTCACTTTTACTAATCACGCTTCGGTAAACGTTGTAGACACCTCAATTGATTGAATTACAGACTTTCTGTACGCGAAATGTAATCCGTATGTATCAAGCACGTGTGTAGCGACAGCGACCATATTTCTGATGAGCACGAGTCGGTCATTACAATAATTTTCAAATAATACATAGTTAGTTACGGTAAATTGACTTCGGAAGTACTTTGACATTTTATTATATTATATGCGCATATTAGCGAGATGTGATTCTTTTTCAAGAATTGCCTATTTAAAACAATAGTACAATTGACTTGATTGAACATTACTCAGATAATCTAATCGAGTTTGGAAATATGTAGTTTCATACAATGCACAAAAGAGAGAAATCTTTGATAATACTGTTGCAAACTAGTACGCGTAGATTCAGTAATGCATTTACAGAGTGGGCACTTGTCACTTTCGTACACAAATCCTTTTGGGGTGCAAATTTATTTTACATACTTGGTGGATTATGTAACGACGTGTAATTAATGCGTATTGTTCACGTGCTTGCTATTTATTGTACGTATTACATAGGACACGTACTTTTTTTAATATTTCAATCGCACTGACCTTATTACAGAGGTATAAATTTAGGTACCTACTAAGAGATTACAATTAATTATAACGTCTAGGAACTTGTAAAATGCAGGCATGTTAAGTTTATAAAAGCAAAATTCGCACGGGTAGGTACACGCATAAAGTTCGCGAAGATAAATATAGCGTTAACCCTTATTGACCAACCATACTATCTGACAGTGAAACCCGAATTCGAATTCAGGGATTTTGGAGAGGAAGAGTAACAATGCAAACTCTAATAGAAGCAACTCTCATTCATAATTGTGTAATTAGTGATAGTTATTGGAATAAGTTTAATATTCGGCAAGATTGTCATTATCATGGTCTTATAACCACTCAGGTCTGCGCGTACTCACACCTTATTCTTATAATTATTCTAACAACAAGAAATATATACAAAATCATAATTAAGTTGTACCAGGCAGCGTGATTGAAGTTATAAAAAATAAATAGTCTCCACAAGACATGGGAATCGCAGGTGGTTGGCTTGGTTATTTCCGGTTTGTCCAGTTTTCGTCTGATGTCCGCGTGGGAACTAACGGTGCGACTTGGTAAAGCGATTTGTTATTTAGCCATTGTATTTGATTATCACATGATGGTCTTAGTAATGCTTTGATCACAAGTTAGTAGTGACATCACTTAACAAAGAACTGTTTGAATGATAATCGGATCATCCCATACATATTTATCAATAGTCGATAATTACTAAGCATCTTTATAAGGCCCATTGTTATTTTGTTTCTAAGCTATAATTATGTATTTTAATTATTTATTCCGAAAATCAAAATTGCCTCTTAATCATACGTACTATATAATTTGATTATACAGCATTTTAGTATTGTAGAACTAAATTATTTTACTATTCCATAAATCCTTTCTTCTGTGTTTACCTCTTCCGGCAAAACATCATTAGACTTGAATCTACTTTTGTGACCACGTTGTTTGCATAACCCTCGCTCGCTTTCACACTCAACGTCGTGTCATTCATAAATCCATCATGAGAAATGGCGACTTTGCCTACCGGTACTACGACACAATTTATTTTTTTATTATATTTCCTACATAATGACGATTATTCAGTCTTATCGCGACAGGGATATTATTGACTACAAATCCACAATAGCGCGCGTGGGTGGCCATAGTCAGCCTGTGGCATACAACCATTCCCACCTCAAAGCGTGGCTTGCGTAGTCGAGTACCAAGTGATCTCGATTCGCACACCGGCTTAACCAGGCGCTCGCTCAACTCTCTACCGTCGGTCAGTATTGCTTCAAGCGCCGTCTCATGTGCACGTTTAAGAATTTGACAACTTCTGGCTTGTTTACAAATAGAAGGTAGTGCAATCTCGCTGTCAACCGGATAACCGTGACAGGTAAGTTAAATGTTAAATGGAGGCCAGTGTGCCAAATAGAGTATTATAAATGAACAAGCGTAAAGTCCGCTTACGACATCAGTTTGTTGGTTGTAAACAAAACAGTACTACTGTGGTTACCTTCTGTTTTTTTTGGTATTATCTTACTACTATTCTAATTGTGAAAGTTTGTATGTTTGAGGGACCATCAGGATCAACGGCTAAATGGCTTCTAATGAAATTTGGCATAGATTATATCGTGGAATAGGGCACACTTTTTATTAGTCACTGTGTGTATTCAAATTGTACTTGGTTTTTTATATGAAGAATTGCTTCAGTATTCGATAAGTTAAATTTCAACCATAAAAGTTTATTGAGGTCAATTTATAATAATTTTAAGACTAATCGTTGGGTTACCGTTGTAGAAGAAACATTAATTGTTGTTAAATACTACATTATTTACATTTCCTGCAAAGTTTATAAGTTGTAATATCATTCATTCATTAATTTTCTATTCATGTGTTTACAAGTGTATTTATGAGAAGAACTGTCATGTGATTTTAACTTCATTCATTGTTATTCAGAACATTTGCTATTCAGAACGCATAAATGATGAAATGAAGCTTAGCTTGCATGCGGCCGGTTATTGTCGAGACATAGATACAAAAATGGTCCTTACCTCAACTAATTGTATAACGTCCGCCGCTAACTACTTTGCTTTAGTATAATTGTACGTTTTCTTTATAAATAACATTTAACCTCTAAAATATATAGTGAATCGTCTGTGAGTCACGACGCCGGCTCCGATTCCTTGACATATAGTTTTATAGGTACATAGGAATAAAAAAATTCTATTTGTACTATAATCAATTTATTTAATGCCACATTTTTGCATAGAAATTTATATTTGGCCAATACTAATCTAAACAAAAATCAAGACAAAATCTAAACTTTATAATTATAGTTACCTACCTACCTACTTTGTTCATATCATTTGGATTTTTTTTTTTTTTTTTTTAATCTTTTTTTTTTTTAGGGGTTTTTATCCATTAAGGACATGTCAACCCCATCATACCTTTTTACATAATAATCCACAGCTTAAAAAATAAATATCTTAATTATAATTACTAACTTTAATGAAACGAATCACTGCTGAACGACTGTTACCAAACGACAAAGTTTTTTAGCTGCCTCCGATTTTGGCCTTGATAAAACACTTTGAATGAGTCCTACATCCAGCCTATTTAGCTTAAATTCGTCCAGCAGTGAGTCGCGTTCATCTTTATTTCGGACACATTCCATCAGCAAATGCTGTACATCTTCAATTTTATTGCAAATAACACAGTTGGGTGAATTTGTTTTTTTCATCAAGTATGCAAACTTTGCTGATGGATAGTGTCCTGACCTAAGTCTAAGGGCTAGTTTAACATAATTTCGACTTAAATTAGTGTCATCAAACCACGGTACACGAGAAAGCTCACCTTGTATGGTCTTATACCATATGCCTTTATCTATAGATTTAATTACAAATTGCTTTTTCCAGTCGTCAAAACATACCGTTTTAAATCTATGTACTAATTCCCAATGATCCGGTAAGTAGTTAATTATTTTACCAGCTACTGCTGCTAATTTAGCTATACGGTCCGCTTCCTCGTTCCCCTTCAGACCAATATATTTGGATATTGGGATTAACCTTGGAAGAGAAAGTCGTTTTTATTTTGAAAGGAGAATTCGATTGACTGTGTTTCGCCTTATTCGATGCAATGAAAGTAGCTAAAAACACTCAATAACAACCTTAATTGGTAACATAATGGCTCCTTAACAATATGCACAATTGTGAGGCTAAACTATAGAAAGAAGTGATGCAATTATTTTTAATACGGAAAGTTTGCTAATCAGCTCTCATTTGTATTTCTTAAATTATATTTTTCTATATTTTATGTTGCCACGCGTGACTGAATTGTTGAATGCAACAAGGACACGGTGCTACTCGACACAGAAGGCCTTCAAGAGATGTCTGTATTGCTATTGTGTTATTGTAAATTATGCACTTTTTTATCAATCAGCCAACGAAGCTCCATGACACGCTTTCTACGATTGGAATGGAATGGAAGACTATTACGAGTATACTATACACCATTTGTCAGGAGATATTTAGAACCAAGTAGTAGTAGACATCCGATCACTATCAAGCACTACCGATATTGGGTTATGTGCATTAGGCTATCGCATATATCGCGGCTACTAGGTTTGTTTTAGCAAAACATTAACAATATGAATCAAGCATCAGATGAAGTTTTGGATATGGATAACGATAAAAGCAAACTTTCTTGGTTTCAAGCTATGTTGAAATTTTTACAATCTACTCGGTTTCTCATTTTGAGACTTATATTTAAGGTATACATATTTTACCGATGCTTCTACATAATTTCCTGTAATCGTCAATATATATATGTTTATTTTCCATGGTAGTGTCGGCGCTCACGAGATTACGCTACAAGAGAAATATTGTCGTGAGCACGAACCGGAGCCGTGTCTTGCAAAGGGGTTAATGTTACAATACACCTACCTTATACAGTATGTCTCGGACAGTGGACCGATAGCATTAAGGCCCTTTGAAAAAGAACCGTTCTCTCGTTATACTTGGTTTTTATTAGCGCTGTATCACTGCCAAAGTCGTTTAGCTAAATTCGTTATTGTCTACAACGAATCGGTTTATTAATGTAGGTAGTAGATGAAACGGGCGAGAGGCATTGTTTGGTTTAATATATTGCGTTTACAGTACGCGAAAGCAATGTAGGTAGAGATTCATGTCGACCTACGGGTCAAAACAGCGCACGACCAAGAAGAGATTGTAGCTAGCCGAAGCACAACTACCCAGAACAGTGTAGATCAATGATTTATTACATGCAATTTCGTTCATGTTATGGGTATATCAGAACTACTACTAATTCTTGAAAAAATAGAAAATTACAAAGGGCACAACACGAAAACTCCTTTGATAAAATAAAGTAGCAACAAGCTATTTCGTTATTATAAAAAATGGCTGATTTCTTACTATCTAAGTGATACCATAAGTTTTGAGTTTTATTTAATTATTAAAGAACATGACGATATGCAATAGTGAGAGGCTTCCGAAGAATAAAAATGTGAAGCTTATAAAAATAAAATCAGGATTCATTGAGATCTTTGAGAGATATCAATTCACATACAGACCATATAATAGACACCAAAATAGAAAAACAATCAATCGTTTTTTCTTTAATCATAATTTAAATAAAATAACTTATTACTATGTCAGCATTGCTCATTGATGTCCTCTTGACATTAGTATACCTTTTTTACCATATTAAGTTGAATAAATAATTTAAGCTAAGTGCATCGCGATATTTTTTTCGGACGATAATAGAGCACTGCTTCCCCGCTTCGCGTGCGTGGGTACATTACGACACTTAAAAAGTATTACATATGCTTCATCATTTCAGCTGAATAAAGTCCATTGCTGGACACATGCCTCCCCCAAAGATCGCCACAACGACCGTTCTGGGTGTGTTGTATGCTCATTGGGGGGTTTTGCTATAATCGCCACGCTTGGCAGGCGGGTTGGCGATCGCAGTTGAGTTGTTACTGTACTCGAAGGATGCTGCTGCCCATCCTCCGGTTAACCCCATAGTTGCCTTTTACGACACCCAAGGGATGAGATTGTGAGATAGGATGAGTTGGTGTTATTCGTAGCCTGCACCACATATAAGCATATTATATTACATTGTATATTATAAATTATAATATAAATACTGAAATGGAAATATTACTCTTATATTCAGTTTTACATATTACAAACGGGTAACTACTTGAAAATGTTGAGAACAAGGAAAATCACTAGTGTTTTTTGTCAACAATGAAGAAACGAGTCATAAACTCATTTGATAAACAAGAAATGGTCAATATGGGCAAATGAGTATGCACTTTGTGGTTTGTGTGCAGGTTGGTATGGACAAACAAGGCTAGCAATTAGCGTGGTAGCGTGGGAGAGCGGTCGTGATAACATATCGTCGCAGTCCCGCTAGCCAAACAAAGCGGACGTTCACCGACTGACGACGGGGCCTGTCGCTCACAACCCTTGCACTATTTTAACATGGCTAGCACTAAGCATATGATTTTCAATACAGCCTTTCTCAAATACTAACATGCTTATGCAAATTCATCTTTGCGAACTTGTTACACACTGTAGAAAGTTGATAAACTGTTTGATCTTGGGATATTATTTCTGAAATTTCAACATATACTTTAAAGCTTAATTATTTAGAGCGATTATGTTATTGGTACCGTGGTCCGTGAGTGATACGATCGGCATATCTTTCATTAGAACGTAAAACTACGCACGATGAGTGATAATCGTTGATTATGTACGAACATTTAATATGGCCTTTTATCAATTAATTACTTGAATTTTAGAGCAGTATACCAAATAGGTAAAAATCATTGTCGTATTTGTAATTTATAGACTTATGTCAGACTTTCTCGTCACAAAAAACAAAATTTCATAATGTCATGGTACCGCATTTCTTAATTAATGTAGACGACTTTACCGTATGTGGTAGGCTATGGTGCTTAAACATCAAAGTAAAATTTTACAAAACGATTTAAATATCAAATAGTGGCCGTTTTGGACCATGTTAATTTCCAAACAATTATAATGTTGTCGCATATCCAAAAGTAGGACGAACGTTTCAAATTACGTTAAGTACATTTTCACATAAAAAATATAAGATAAAAAGTGAGTAAAAGTAACAACCTTTTATGCTCAGTGTCTTTATACGACTTGTTCACCTCAACTGAAGTTAAAATAAACAGTTAAATATAAACAGAAAACTTAAAACACTTCCAGAAGCACGAAGTAGAAAGTAACACGCTGAGTTTGCGGGAAACGTCAGGTAATTGCAGGAAATATTGGGTCAGACCATACCAGTACCCCCTGGTCTTCCTGTTTAGACGCTCAATCTTTACAGTTTCCTGCGTCTAATTGGTCAACATTATGCAAATTAAGTTAACAATGTGATTCTTCCGCTTTACGAACTGTTTTTATTGGATGATTTCTATAGTCGTAATAATCAAGGCATTTTTATAATTTCAAGTTATATAGTTTAATGCAGTTTTCTTCGGTAAATGTCATATTATGTATTATATAATTAATTCAAATTGTAAATATTATAGAGGTCCGCATATTATTTGAATGTATTTCGAAGATTTTAAGATCTAATCACAATACATCTTTTGTTGCTAATATACACGAGAATTATAGAAGTAAATTTCTAATAATGAAACAAGTAATTGACTCGTACATAACTACTTGTACAGATGCGTCGCCGTGGAAGGAATTGCTAAGTGGTACGTCACTTTATTATCACTAATATCGCTAGAGTAACGGTATCAAATTGTCATGACAAGCATGTACATTAGGAACAATTGCCATAGATATATCTAACACACTTACCCTAATATATGAAACTAACGTGTAATCTCATTTCTCCAACGAAATTATGAGTTGTCGGCCTGTCACCTTGTCGGCGCCTAATACTAACAGCTTAAATACGAAAATATGGTTGACTAACTACAATAGTAAAACTTGACATGTATTTGTACTTAATTTATTGAGTATTTCGACTTTAGATATAGGCTCATTTATGTGAAGCTTATCGACAGTATTTTGGTTTATTGCCAATGGCCTATAACTATTATTACTCCGTGTGGTTCCTGGCAAAGAATAGACTACCCTCTTCGACCCGTGGGTGTCGTAAAAGGTGACTAAAGGTTGATATCAAGAGGATGGACAGCAGCTTCCTGCTATGTGTTAATAACAACACACTGCGATCACCAATCCGCCCGCTTAGCGTGGTGATTGTGGCAAAGTCGTATGACCATTGTAGTGATCATTGGGAGTCCCATGTTCTGCAGTGGAAGTTTACGGGCTGATGTATGTGTGTGTGTGTATATAGTAGATAGTGTATATTTTTTACATAGTAATGTCTTAGTTTTTCGCGGTTATTATCATTTTAATAAAACACTTTTTAATGGATTACAAGATTGACTGTTTGTGGGTTGTCATACATAGGGCAAACAAAGCGTAGTATAACCACCAGGGTTAAAGAGCACATAGCTGACGTGACGACAAGAACAGACGCTCCACATAGTCTGCAGTGTGCGAAGTGAACATGCTTTAGACAAACCAACCAGACCAGATCTCAAGTCTTCGCGAAAGAGAACCGATATGTACCGAAAATGTATCGTGAGGCTATTGAAATTAAAACACACCCAAATTTTTATAGAGAAGGTGGCTAGCAGGTGCCAACAGTTTGAAACACTGTTATAAAAATAATAAAGTCTCAAACTCCACACCACACAGAAACACTGAGTGATTACTGCGTGCATCGAAACAATGGTTCATTAGAATTTGTAAATTATTAACTTTTTGGAATCTGTAACGACGCCGGTCACCGTAGTCAAACTGCAACCACGAATACTGCAAAGTGTTCGAAACGTTAGATAAACAAAAATCTATAATATACGCATGTAATCCGTTAAAAGCGTTTTATTATACTCGTAATGTAATTTGTTTTATGCCAAAAGTTCAAACATTTCAGAAGTCGTAGGTAACCAAGCATAATATTATGTATCTGTTCCAACGTAGGGCTTTAATATAAATTCTGCACCGGAATCAAAATTCAATACCTGCCATATCCGAATCTATCAGCTATACCTACTAGAAAGAGAAAGCATACCCATGAGTTACTTACGATGCACGATGTCACGTATTGAAGCAATTTAGAACATACTCGTAAATGTGATACTATCTCCATGGTTTAAGTTGGCATTCCATAAAGACATTATGGCATATTTTCCAAATGCAGTCATTTAAGTCTGGATAGAAAGTGGGTGGAGCCAATGTTACCAAGTCAGCTGCAGAATTGTTTCCGTTATCATGATGTTTCATTATTTATGTACTTTCCTTTATTGACATGTAAAATTAATACTGACAAACGACAAAAGGTGTGTTGTGTTCGATGCGCACGCGACGTTCTACTTCCGGCAAGTCTCTGTTCCTCTCAAGCGTAACATTTTATCGTATTGTTAATAACGTAGTTTGTTTATTTTATACGACGTAAATAGATATTTTCTTGCTTTAGTAATTTTACGTGAGAGGTCTCAGTGTTTAACGACAAGAATTGACTCTAAATATTCCGTCATGCTTTCAAATAAAATCGGTGATTGGATTTATTGCTTCTATTGATGAAACTATTATCAAATCAGTCCAATCGTTTTACAATCGCTTCTATATTCCACAGCAATATCTATCCGTGGTTGGATATGACTATCAATGCTTTCGGAAGGTTTCTGAGAATTGGTAGTTAGTGACCTCTTTTGTTGTCTGTTGTCGTCTCCGGTCGCACCCACGGTGTTGAGTCACGATTTGTACCAACTACCGGACCTGTAAATGCATTTAATTCTGTCGGCCCGCTTTCTCGGATATTACGTGTATTATGAAACCATTTTGCATTACGATCCACATGAATAATATGATATATTGTAGCTTTTTTAAGATAATTGGGATGATTATCTTAATTTTTTTAAATTTATTACCGACCCACACCGGCTTCGTACGGGTAGCACTAATTATTTATAGTCAGATATATGTCATATCTCACAAAATTTCCAAAATAAAAATAAACTGTTGATCCGATCGCTACCAAACTTCACAGAATCACTTGCTGGGCTAACTTGAAGATTGTCTGAAAATTTCATCAAAATCGATCAAGCCGTTTTGGAGTCTATAGGCAGCATACATACATATACAGATTTTTATGTAGGTATATAGATTTAGTTCCTAGTAGGTACTGTGAGCCTAATCCCTATATAATAAATGGTGATAAAAACGCACCTATATTTGAGAACCTTTTAATTACGCGGCGAATATCTTTTCATAAATCATATACCTATTAATAACGAAGCAAATTGTATTTGAAAGCGTCAAACAGAAATGATTCCACCGCGTTTAGCAACACTTTCGCTAGAGAAAGCTATTCGTGCAATAAAATATCTTTGTCTTTGCGTTTAAGATGCGCGGACCGGCTGAATAGTTATTAATCACTTTTAATATTTTAATTGACGGCACGGTTGGTGCGGTGGCTGATACAGTCGGCTGCTGCTCCGGGTCGTGGGTTCGATTTCCGCACGGGACAAATATTTGTATGATCTGCAGGTAGTTGTTCCGGGTATGGGTGTATTGTGTGTGGAAATCATATCTGTAAACGCACCCACGACACAAGAGAAATCCTAGCGCGAGGCAACGTTTAAAAAAAAAACTACTAAGGAGCACAATTTAGATATTCCTGTACAATATATGTAGTATCAATGGTGGAATAAATGCAATGCCGGTATTTGTATACTTAAGGCAAGTTACAGAACAAAGACTGTTTTCATTGGCTATGATGTAACATTCGTATACACTGAAGATTGACAAAACAGTGATATCACTCGGAAAATAAACTCCAGCTTTTAGAATAAATGTGTATAAACATTGAAGCTAAACAGCAGAATATTATCTCTGATTTAAAAACAAACACACCAGCCTATTATAAACGTCCACCGTGTTATAGACGTTATGGATCTCTCGTACAGAAAAAAAATACAATCCTAGACTTTTTTTTTCAAACTTTTAAACCTCTCTAGGATTTCTCCTTTGGTGTGGGTGCGCTTACAGACCCAATTCCACACACAATACACCCAGACCCCGAACAACCAACTGTAGATCGTACAAATATTTGTTCCGTGCGGGAATGAAACCCGTGACCCGGAGCGCAGCAGCTGAATGGATCAGCCGCTACACCAACAGTGCCGTCATACTGTTACTTAATCACATTCACCCATTGCTGTCATTGGTGATGACTTAATTTTGGATCTTGGATGTTGCATTATTAATCACACTCGAAATTGCTTCAATGGATTAGAATGTAATTATGTGACAATAAGATATAGATTCCGTGTGATTCCCGGCAAAGATTAGACCACCACTCTCTACCTATGAGCGTCGTAAAAGGTGATTAAGGGTTGATATTAAGAGTATCGCCAGTAATATCTTCCCGTGTGCTAATATCAACCTACTGCGATGCAATCCGCTTGGCAATCTTTGTGATTATGGTATTATCCCCTATGAGGTCATTGTAGTGATAGTTGGTAGACCCATTTTCAGCAGTGGACGTTTGAAGTGGGCAGATGTGAAGATAAAAACACCATTTTCATAATAAGATATCTTGTGTAATCATTTCAAAATGGTTCTGTGTTGCTTTACCATAAATGTCTCGACATCATTTGACGGGAGCACCCACGCCTGGCGCCAAGATGAAACCGCGCTTATTTAGGATTTCACCACTCCCCAATGACCCTCGTTAGTTACACAACTATTGACCAACTGCGCTGTGCCAAAGTAGTGCGTGTTACAACTTTTTGCACGCGCAGTACTCACTCGATATGATATGATTGAATCTGTTTCAGTTAATGACTAGTAACAATTTCCTAGTTGGTGTAATAGATCTCGTATCAGACAGGATAGTATCAAAAATTAAAAAAAAATGTTACGACTTGAGGATAGTCTTATGTAATAGGATAAGGTTACGAGCAAAATGTTATAAAATTATATTTTGCAGATATTACTCGCCATTATATTCCCCATAATCACTAAACTCAAAAACATTTACCGTCTTTTCAGGTTCATTTACTCGAGTATCAAAATGGAGAGCTGGTTGGGCGATGTCAAACGCGTCAGAATCCCACGACCAAAATTTGGGAGCAAATATCCTGTGGAGCCGCCAAAGGATTATCTAGAGGATTGCGGAGGGGATCTTGGCAAGCAACGTCGCCATGACAAGGACCTGAGTAAGGCGACGGAGGAGCTGCGTCGATCACTGCAAGAGAAACTATGACCTTCCAAAACAGCGTTAGGTCTAATTTAGCTTTAACGACCCCAAAAGTACCCGTACGGGCGATTACATGAGCATTTTGACGGACACTGTTTGAAACTAATGAACGTGATTTGTTAAATTTACGAAGTGTTACAGACACATGTTACGCGTGTTAATCGTCCGGGTAATTGTTATCATAACTTGTAGTTATTACGGTTATTATATTGTTAAACGATTGGCATAACGAAACAGATTTATGCGGACTTCATTATCATTTATATTAAAGTGAATTATGATAAAAAAATTATAATCATATAGCACCAACAACAGTCCTCTTTAAAATATTTAACGCAAATCGTACCATTCATGATAACAGTAACGGAATATTTAAATATGAGCGGACTGAGTGAATGGCATGTCCCTGGCACATGTGAAAATGGAAGGTGTGTCGTGTATCTATAGAATATAAAATTACAAGTGTGTTAAAAAGATTGTCAGTATTAATTTACATCTTAAAACATTAAAAAATTTGATTCGCTTGCCACAGAACAAAAATAAAGGTTCTTCATTTTATTGATTTATATTTATCAGAACCCAGTAATGTGTATGTAGCTACGATTAGACATAGTTAATTAGACTGAAATTATTTTAGAATAAGTTTACTGAATCTCGATAAGTATAAAATACTTTTATACCTTAATAAATATTGATGTATTGTTACTGTTGTTTTCTGTATTAGTACTAGTAATGTTGTCGTATTATTATTTAAATACAGTAAGAAGTATGCGTACTGTATTACTTTTTTACTTCTTGTCAGGAAATTAAAGCCCACAGATACAATTACATACATAGAGAATAAAATTACATTGTAATTTTATTGTGACATAACTTAGTATAGTTAGATATTTGTTGAATACACATTTACAATAATATGACATTATAATTGTATTGTATATGTGTATTCAACTTATGTAAGAAGGTAACACACATCAAGTTCGTCGTTGAGGCTATGAGTGCTAATTGCACTCTTTGAACGGTAAACGATTGGTGAGGTTAAGCAACGCTTGTCGCGGTCAGTATGGATGGATGACCGTATACTGGTATTTGAACTGAGCGTCTCCGTGCTTGGGAGGGCTCGTAAAGTCGTTGGTCCCGGTTGTTGTCATTAGACGGCAGTCGTTAAGCCAAGTCAGAGACCTTTGGGCAGCTTGAATAATTCTGGCACAAGGTTGGCCACTACCCACACGAAAAGAAAGTTCATCATCATACGTAAGCGTCCAATGCTGATAATGCAATTGTAACTATGCAGTAGACAAGCCCTCACAGGTGTGAAGGTTTCCTAACGACATTTTCCTGCTTCACCGTTGACGCAAGTGATAATCAAAATCTGATCTCATAATGTTTCGCGTCACCTGATAAAGACAGTGAAGTTTTAGTTTAACTAAGAAAATACCTACATATAACATTGAAGGTTTTGAACCCGCTACCTTGTGTTTAAGAAGCGACTCCGTAACCTTCGGCCAACCACGACAGTAGATAGAAAGATACGATTTTTTTTTAAATAACATTTTCCAGTTTTAACAGGGTGCCGGACTCCTACCGGCTAAAACCACTGGAGCGGTCATCTTCGGCACCGAAGGAGGGCTCCAGGTCCTCGTAAGATCACACTAGAGCCGCCCATTGGTGCCACGCCTTTAGGCACATCTTGGAAGGGGTGAATGTAAAGCGGTCACCCCCTCTGGCGGAGGGAAGGCGACTGTAAAAAGGTCGCCCCCCAGGCACTTCTCGGGGAGGATTGTAAAGGATCCCCCCAAGCCTCGCTTTGCGCTGTGCTGCGCACACGGCGGCACGTGACCACGTGCGCGCCACCGTCTTCCCGGGGGTCGCTCGGTGTGAGCACGCAGACTCCCCAATCTGCGCACCCGCGACCCCCGAGGTCTATGTACCTACCTAACAATATCAAGAATAAAGCGAAAGGTTTCTTGTAGTTTATTGGTAAAAGGATTATATGCTACATTTCGAGTAAGATATTGCTATTTTGAATCTTCCAAAGACCATTCAATGTGTTAATTAATTAAAAGTCGACGCTTCTTAGAATTCGTTTCATTATTTTGATAGTCCAACATGATCACATACAATTTATATAAGAAGAAATAGATATAATTCGTTCTAAAGATTACATACATTTTATAAAACAAAAAAAAATTCAACAGTCTGAAATGAGAAACCTTTATGTTGAAAATTCATGAAAGACGAAATTCGTGACTTAACATACAAAACATTCCTCTCACAGAAAAAAAGTTTTGAAATTACGTTTAAAATAACCTACTCGAGATACTGGCACGAAACTTGTTCTTTGTGGAAACAAGTTAGATACCATCAATAACCAAGTGCCTACCTAGGTACTGCATAATATAGGTTATACAATACAGTACAATACTCTTTATTATACACCAGAAATAATAAAAATAAGATCCAATTCAGATCATATAGGACCTATAACAAAAAGGATTAGGTACCTTATAGATTGTTGTAAAGATTATTTATATCTTGTAAAATAAAGTATGTATTCTCTGTGAAGTGAGAAACCCTTTTCATTAAAAATCATGCCTGATAAAAAGTTCGTGATTGGATTATACAAAACTTCCTTCTTATCTCAAGAACAAAAAAATTTAAATTTCGTTTTAAATAACCCGCTCACGAAACTTGTTGTTTTGTAAGGACAAAATAGTTTGTGAAAAAAAAGACAGAACTAGCTAAGTTTGTAGGTATAATGTATTTCTCCTTATGAACTAAGCGTTTTGGAAGGTATATAGTGAAACAGTGAAACGCTGTAGAAGCCACGCATACCTACAATTGTACTACAGTAGTATATTATTCATCAATATTTAGTAACGTTTCTTTTATCAGAATTTCCGATAGGACCGTTTTTTATTTTTATTGTTGTCCAGTGGAAGTTCTACATGGAACTGGAACTTCCTTCGCCCCGGGGAATGATGGCGAAGAGGTATGCCGGACTCCTACCGGCTAAAACCACTGGGGCGGTCATCTTCGGCACCTAAGGGAGGCTCCAGGTCCTCGTATGATCACACTAGAGCCGCCCACTGGTGCCACGCCTATAGGCACATCTCTGAGAGGGTGACTGTCATCCCCTCTAGTGGAGGGAAGGCGACTGTAAAAAGGTCGCCCCCTCCAGGCACTTCTCGTCGCTTTGCGCTGTGCTGCGCACACGGCGGCACGTAGGACAACACAATCTATTTTCACAAAAGTTAAGCAAATATTTGAAAATACCATAAGACAATAAAGTCCGTAGAACTAATTACTTACGGAATCATCGTAGTGCTGCGTGTGTAACGCGGTGGTGCTGCCCTCTCTCGAGTTGCACGGGGAAGAGTGTCGCCGAGAGCGCCGACCTTCCTCCTCGTACTCCTGCACACATACGTGAGTTAGTCCTTCAAATGTTGAATAATATCTAAGCTTACATTAGCACATTATAAACCAACAGATATGTAATACGTAAGTTCATATAGGTATAACTACACGTACAAAACACTTGACGGCACCGTGTCACAAATCAAAACATGCATCACATTGTACACGCAAGAAACAAATAGACAAGCATCAACACTACGTTACTATATTTAGAGCACGTTCCGTCTAGGCTCTACCACCTACGTAGTTTTTTTTTTTTGTTATAAGTTATGAAATTATCTAAGATATTTAAAGACGAAGTCAGAGGGATGTGAAACAGTGAAGGCTTGCAGTCAAACTGCAGGGCGAGGGATGACCAACGAACTGTCTCGACGATGCAATTGATTTTTCACGCTATTTTTGCATGTTGGCACAGTTTCGACTAGCGCCAACGCCGCGCGAAAGTGGTAAGTGTTGTTATCGTTCTAATAGCAGCTAAACTAAAGCTGAAAATGTCGAAAACTCAGGTATCGCATGATAAATGACATGCATGTATATATTAACTTCAATGATAATACCTACACAGTTCAATGCATTATAAATAAGAGCATTGTTTAACCTAGTCTTAATGGCGGTCACTGGGAAATAAACAAGGCTTTCATTGATAAGAATATTTCTTTGGATTGAATTAGTTTACCAAAGATAATAAAATTAAATATTAAGATAATGTGAAATCAAACAAACTGAATCATCATCATCATGTCAGCCGCGGGACGTCCACTGCTGAACAAAAAAGCCTGCCCCATACAGTTCCACTCTCACCACGTTTGGCAGGCGGGTTGGTGAGCGCAGTGTGGCTACTATTCCACAGAAAGGATGCTACTGCCTATCCCACTGGTTTAGAGTCCTTTAGTCGCCTTTTACGGCATCCACGGGAGAAGATGGAATGGTGCTATGTTCTTTATCTGGACCCCACACGGAATAATACAAACAACAAAAAATGAAATAACAAATTTAATCTGCAGTAGCAAACGAACAAACAAGTTAACAAAAGTTAACTGGGTTTAATTATCTTTTACCTTACAACAAAGCATGCAAAAATTTATATAGGGACCAACGAAATTAGTACACTTTATTTTAAGAGAAAAATAAGTGTTTTATTTATTTAGCATAAATGTACATTATATTAGGTCTTTAGTAGGATTTAAAATTAAGTAGACACATGCACCCTGTAAGTCATTGCGTTTTGCTTTTACAATGCAAACACTGAAATAGTATTAAAATTTAAAAGCCATGCCATATTGAAATACTTTAGAAAATAATTATTCGACATACATTTGTTAGCATTAATTTAATTTACCATTTGTCAATTTGTTGTAGGTAATTCTCTACATATAATCCGTCACAGCACATAAAAATTTCTGTACTATTTAAAACTGTAAACACATGTATCACAAAATTGATTCATATAAACATTTATTTCATTAATTGAATACATTATCTATCAATGGTTATCAGTTTTAAATTCTTCTACGAAGCAGTAGCAATTATTTTACTAATAAAAATGATTTGAATCTTTGGTAGAACTAGGGTATAATAGGGTATTTATTGTTTCATTTTTCAAGTATTCAGGAACTTTATTATAAATCGAAATTAATCTGAAAGTTGGACTTACCCCAACCATTTCAAAATTACTTGATGTTAGGATAGGTTTATTTTTGTTTCGTCTATTATAATTTTAGCAGGTAAAAAGGTTCACAAAAAAAAACTTTAATTTCCCTTTTATGCAATACGTATACGTATACAGGTGTCCAGTAAATAGCACGACATATTACAGGGGGTGAGAGCAAATTCAAATTCAAATTCAAATTCTTTATTGCATTCATGTGTTAGATAGGTGTTACATTTATAATAAGGTTCAACATGAAACCCGGTAAGGGTATGGCAACATAATTGTAATACATAACTAGAAATAATAGGTAGATAATAGAATCTAATAGGTACTTAAGCTGATATATAGTATACATTAAAAAATCCACAAGGGTCGAGGTGCTATCGGCGAGCTCAACATAATACAGACATATTTATATATATACTCAGTATTTTTATTTATCTTATACGAATCTATTTTGCGAGCTTTTCTATACAAAATGCCTTTCCTATTGCACATTCCTTGCTCAGATAATGGTCATGTAAAGCTAGTTATTATAATTATATTCAATTGAAATTAGACAGATAATATAGTCAACAAGTATTTTATTTTTTATGCACCAGAATTTTCCGTATGTCTGTGACATGTATGAAATTAAATTAATTTAAATTAATATTTATATTAATAAACAAATAAAACTATTAACATAATATTTCTTTATTAATCAGTATCGTTTATTATTTACGGTGGGTTCTACTAATTTATTTTCTAAATATTCTGAAATGGAGTAAAAGCAATTTTGAATTAAATATGATTTTAGTTTCTTGTTAAATGAAATAAAATTGGATTCTTCTTTAATTTGATGTGGAAGTTTATTATAGATTTTAATTGCCATATAGTATGGGCTATGATTTAGCATTTTGATTCGGGATTGTGGGAGATATAATCTATTTTTGTGGCGCGTATTTAAGTTATGGGTATCCCTGACTTTTGGAAAAATGTTAAGATTTTTGGATACAAATATGCAAATGTCTTGTATATAAATGGATGCTAAAGTTAAAATATTTAATTTTATAAAGTGGGGCTTACAGCTTTCTGTGTTATCAATATGGGCTAGAATCCTTACACATTTCTTCTGCATTATAAATAAATCATTTGCATCAACGCTATTTCCCCAAAGCATCACTCCATATTTCAGCCATGAATAAGCGTATGCGTAGTATGCTGTTAGGGCTGTTTTTAGATCTGTACTACATTTTAACTGGAAAAGAGCATAGGTGAATTTAGATAATTTAGATTTTATGTGTTGTATGTGTGTTTTCCAATTTAAATGTGTGTCTATATGTATACCGAGTAAGTTAAATGTTGTGACTGTTTCTATAGGCGTGTTATTAAAGATTATGTTAGTGTTTAGGGCAGGTTTATTATATGGTAGAAAATGTATAATTTTTGTTTTCTTATAGTTTATTTCTAAGTTATGATCTTGTAACCAAAGGGTTACAGTGTGAAGAGCGTTTTGTAGGATGAAGTTCGGCTCGCAATTTTTGTCACATTTAACAAGTATTGAGATGTCATCGGCAAACAATACTGGCAGTGTTAATTTTTTATCTAAAACTTTCGGAAGGTCATTAATGTAGATCAGGAATAGTATGCAGCCCAGAACGCTTCCTTGAGGAATTGAGCTCGTTAGATTTATTTCTTGGGACCGAACCGTTGTTATTTCTTTATTTTCGGCGTTGTGGTATTTTATCTGGACGATTTGTTTTCTTTCGCTGAAATATGATTTGAACCAAAGATACGCAGGACCTCGTATGCCAGAGCCGTATAATTTTGCCAATAATATATTATATAATACTTTATCATATGCCTTCGACATGTCCAGTAACAGTCCTATTGCACACTTCTTGTCGTTTATTTGTTGGAGGGCTGTTTGAATGTATTTGTAAACTGCGGAAGTTGTGGATCTTGACTTCCTGAAACCATTCTGACAGTCATCGAGAACGTTAAATTTTTCCAGGAAAACGTTTAATCTGTTGCACATGGCTTTCTCAAAGATCTTTGAAAAAGTAGGTAATAGCGCTATGGGTCTATAATTGGGTCGAGCTTGGGTCAATACCTACCAAAAAAACACAATATATGTTTAGCAAAATCTTGCCAATTAAAGTTCACTGCTGGACATAGGCCTCCCCCAAAGATCGCAAGAACGACACGTCTGTGTGTGTTGTAAGCTTAGTGAGGTTTTTGCCTTAATCGCCACGCTTGGCAGGCGGGTTGGCGGACGCAGTTAAGTTGTTAATGTACTCGAAGGATGCTGCTGCCCATCCTCCGGCTAATCCCATATTCGCCTTTAACGGCACCCACGGGATGACATAGGTTGGAGCTATTCCTAGCCGGCACCACACGGCACAGCAGAGGTAAAGATGCTTGAGTCTAAATGAATATATTTTATTATTCTGCTTTCCATGTGTGCTAGCTGATATGTAGCAATGACATGCCAACCTATTGAAAGTAATAAATTTGGTTACATATATAATAAAGTAATTGAAAGTAACATGACAGACAGAGACGTGTTGCTGGTAGGGTTGCCAGATGGTCAGGATTCGTCTGGATTGTCCCGACATTTGGTATGATGTCCAGAATCCCGACAAAATGTCCCGAGACACAGCTTCTCGTAAAGTTGTTACAAAACAAGATTTTAGAATTACTGCTCGATTTCACTATAACTTGACTCCGACTGAACGGAACGCCACCATTTTGCTGTATTTGTTGTAATTGTCACCAAAAACAAAGTAAACACGGCACAGAGTCTCTACAGTTTATTCATAAGAAAAGAATGTTCACAACAGAGTTCACAAATCATAGTACAGTAGCAGAAGATGAATTGTTTTAGTATAGATTAAGAACGAAAGCGGTACATGGAAGCATACGATAGCGTAGCGAACGACATGTCTCATATTATTATCACTAACCTATGTCATGATACTCATAATGTGCCAAAAATGTTGAAAAAAAAAAAAAATAAGGCAAGGATATAGTTAAATTGAATGATTTATTTTCATTTTCAATAATACATTCCTGTGCAATTGATCCTTACTAGCAACAAAATCGTTTGGTGTAATAATACAGGTTGTCATAATTTTGAAAAAGCAATCGGATCGATTTCCCGCTTTAGTTTCCCACAAATCGATCTCAAGGCTTTTTACACCACTTTTCTCTATTTCTCATAGTTTCAGATTTGGCCATACAATCCCATCTCAAAATACCAACCTGTATATTAATAAGTATTGTACAATTTGGCGTGTGTACTTTATCTGTCTGCATTTTTATGATAGAATTGTTTAAAAAAGTTGAAATCAGATAGCATGTTGTGGAAAAAAACAATGGAAATTAAGACTTTTTAATAAATTCTATTACCTTCTGACTGTCCCATTCAAATAAATTTCACTATATTTGTAGAACCATATAAACATCAAAGGTTTTACATAATTTATTTAATCTTTTATTATAAAAACCTAAATGCATATTATTTAATAAAAAAACAATATTGTACACACGGTTATATATCAAGCTATATATTTCCAGTATAAGCTGATCTCGCATTGTATAGCCGTTCCGTACGATGAGAGATCAGTGTAAACTAGAACTCTTAAGCTTGATACGTAGTCGTGTGTACATGTCGCGCCGGTAACGTGTTACAGTTACAAAAACCAGAAGTCCACTTAATTACTGAGCGTGAGCTCCAGATTCTCACGACACAATACATAATTAATTGTATATTTTGTTTATGTTGCGTAACAAAAACTTGTACAATAAAACTATTGTGTTAAAGTAAAATACACTTCCGTGTTCTTAAAATAGCCATGTTTACTTTAAATTGGAGATACGTCGATATTTAGTTTCCTATTCCACGATAAAGATTAGTGAGATCCTGAGAAAAAAGTTTTGTGTGAAAACTGGGTGATTCAGAATCCCTCGGTTGCACAAACGAGATCCCAAACTCTCGGCAGCGAAACTAAATATCCATGCTTTTTAAAGACCTAGAGACTTTGTTTTCACCTAAGTTATTATAAAAAGACATAATTATACCAACGTGGAATATACCTAACTAAATGCTCAAGTTTTGGGCCAGGAGACTCGGAATCGGGTATGCCTTCGAGTTTTTCTTAATAACCGTAAATATCAAACCAATAAACACATGGAAAAATGTTAGATCAAATAGAGTATTGTAGTAAGTAAATTCCGCGGCACAGGTGTGAGCTTACACATAGTAGGGGCACGGTTATAATTGCCTGATATCGAATCCAACTCGCTCACTGTTTTCGCTTAACCTGAGGCATTGAACGCAATAGTTTTTATGTTTAACTCTATTAACTAGTCACGCAACTTAAAGTCTTAAAGCCAACCCAAAATAAAAAATAAAAGCGACCCAAATATTTCTCCATTTTAAGAAGTAAACAACCTTGTAGAACCTACTAAATTGGATTTCATTTTCTTAATATTGTACTCGTTAAGGTCTCTGACAGACGACACGCAATTCCACGGCTTTCTTATTTGCACGTGAAAATGGACAACCCAGAATTATATGAACCATGGCGTGTAAAAAGAATTAGGAAAAGAGCAGCATCCACAGCACGCAAAAAAAATGTCAAGTGAACGCTTCGTTCTCAATCGCCCACAAAAACGGCATCTGTCAGAGGCCTAACGGCTCCAGCAGACAGCCGATCGTTCACAAACACAATAGTTTGCAGTCACCCCCTCTAGCAGAGGGAAGGCGACTGTAAAGAGGCCATTCCCCCAGGCGCCTCTCGGGGGATTGTAAAAGATTCCCCCGAAGCCTTGCTATGCGCAGTGATGCGCACACGGTGGTACGTGACCACATGCACACCACCGTCTTCCCGGGGGTTACTCGGTATGACCAAGCAGATTCCCCAATAGGCGCCCTCGCTACACCCAAGGCCTCCCGCTACATAAAGCCGACAGGAGGCCTAAGCCTCCGAGCCACCTAAGTGTCCTCCTTCTCCGAGCGGGATCGGCCCTCTCCCGATCTCGCTCTCCGACCTCCTTCTAGATCATGACGCTCTTACAGAAGGAGATCACAGCAGTCCAATTTTCATGGTCTGCCAGCATAGCCAACACTACTGCTGGTAGAGAGAGATCTCGCCCGATCCGATCGACCAGGAGGATCCGCCTCTCGGCAGCCCACTCTCCGAGCGTGTGCTGCTCCTATCCCTGCCTCGCGTCCTATCTTGTGCAAGTATGCTCCTAAACAACCGTGTCCGGTGAATACCTATGTCAGGCGGAATGTGAAGAGCGGCAAGACAGCCTCAATGACCGATTGGTAGGAGACCCGCATGCTACGGATGTTGTGTACTGTTCTCCGGAGCGAAGGTCGAAGTATATGATGCATGTCCAAAGGGAGAAAAAAAATTGTCATCTAGCACTGAAGTCAGGGATTTACAGAAGTTGTACAACATTAATGTTTTTTTCAATTCACGGGTTAACTCTGCAAAAGTAGAGAGAGAGAATTTTAATTTTAAATGTAATGGAACTAACCGGGGCCTCTCCATGGCTGCACTATAAAAATGCATACTCAGATTGTCCACGGAGGTGTAAAACTATACAACTATACACTGAAAACAGTGAAATAACTGGGCATAAGAGACTAAATATGACCACCAGATGAATGAGTTGCTCGTCTCAATATTGGGTAATTTACCACAAAAAAAGGCCTCGGGGATTGCGTTTGTCCCATGGTGAGATAAGGAATACCCTAGAGGGGTTTATTATTCTTTGGCAAAACAGTTTTAAAACCAAGACCTGGGGTGTAGGTACTGTGACGATGATCACCTCATCGGTGTAAGTTGCAGACCATTATAATAAAACATATGATTTAAATAGAGTACTTATTTGAAAATGCTGTGACATAACGTTTCGCTAATGCATACAAATGTCGGTAACACGAGGGATTCTAGCCTTGTCGGTTGAAAAAGAGCGACGTTTTACAAGTTATAACATAAAATATCAGATACACACCTTCTTTTAATTTATAAAAATGCCAATACCAAGCTCTACCAGAGCACGTTTCCCACAGTAATGTGGTCTCTTATTTCGAGTCAGTTGCCAGTCGTAAACCGTAAAATAAACTTAAATTGTCAGCTTTCGAAGAAGTTATTTAAGAGAAGTAATGTTACTTCTTCTTCATAAAGAACATTACTAAGGCTTCAGATGATTTTATAATGTCATAAGAAACACTTTCTTAAATATTATTTTATTATTATTGATACACTACATTATCATTTATACTAAATCTATCGACTAAATAGTAGTAAGAATAAACATAACTCCTATTCTCATCATACTCTGTACGAGTAAAAAAACTCACCTGTAGTAAACACAAAGTGTACCTTCCTAACAGATGCAAGTTCCCGTGTAAATCTTTAACGTCAACAAAAGAATATAGGTCATTGAGTTGGTTGAAGGAAATGGACTAGACACAACTGTTATCTTTACCTGGCAGCCACAAATGCCGATAGGGCTTTTTTCGGAAGTTAATGTAAAATAGCCAGAAGGCAAACTACGCTGCAATGTATTAGGTTCGAATAGGCTGATTTGTTTTTATTTTTGTATTACAATGTAGCTGCGTTTGAAGTACATTTGATTAAAACACAATAATGTTGGCACGTCAAACTATTGAATTCATTGCAACGATGGCTCCCTAAAGAGAAGACATCAACGACCTGTTTAATATTACCAATTTAATTAACTTTATTAATTCTCGTCTCGTTGTGGATGTGGAGGTTTACGAACTCGCTTCATAATCACTGGTTGCGGGTTCTAAATCTGTAGCTACACTCCGCAGAACAGTAATCCACCGGCTTTGTAATCTGTTGAATAGTTACAGTGATCTTGTTGACGTGCATTCTGACTCACTTGGCAAGTTTCACAGAATAACCTTCAACTCTATATAAATTAACTCGATTTTAATTATGATTATGATATTCTTTTTTTATGTTTACTCTTATTGTTCTTGTTGTTGAGCTTTATTATACAGCATAAAACTAACTTTCTTTGCACGTCAATATACATGTGATGCGCATGACACAATAACTATGTTGATGCGTGCGATGTTAACCTATATGTAAACAATTTATTTGTGAGCTTTATTGATCACAAATAAATTGTTTACATAATTCTAAAAAAGTCATGAAATTACAAATAAGCTTAGTGTAACAATTTCTTATAGGTTAACATCGCACGCATCAACATAGTTATTGTGTAAAAATAAATAACTTACTTATGTATTTCACCGTACCTATAGTATGTTGATTTGTATGTATGTATTTCTTATTAATTAAGTATTGTTATGTTGTACCTAGTTAGATGCATATTTTGTTGTTAAACCCAAAGGTTGACTGGAAGATGGGAAGAGACTGCCACTTAGCACTAAGCCCGCCTTGTGTTGACATACAAGAATAAATAGATATAGATATAACCCAGTGACGGGTGGCGGAAATCCGACGTCTCTCAGCTCTCACGTCGTGTAAAATATATTCTAACATTCTGTAGCATAGCTGTAGCATCTGGAAAGATTAAAACTTGACTCCAAAAAGGTTGGGAAAAGACTAGTCAGATGATGATATTCAAAAAGAAATCGAAAAAGATGATGACAACATTGAAAAAATTTAAAAAGAAAATGGTGATACTGGAATGTTCCAGTATCATTAAAGAATTTAATTAATGAAGAAGATGAAATTAAGTGACTTGTGTGTGATACATAATAAATATAAAAAAACAATAGAGTCACTGATCCTCTTTAACTTTATATATTCAGATATTATTGACCATTTGCTTGCCTTTATACAACATCATATTATCTATTAAGGCCAGGCGAGTGGCTGGTAGTCTATTAATTATTCAGGACAATCCGTGGTCTGTGTGGTCGACGCTCACACTTTTCTTAATAAAAGCTATTCGGGAAATTATGCATAATGTTCAAATATTTGAATTTACATTAAATTTACGGTATCTCTTAGAGAAGCATAGTTCCTGTTAAAGATGCACTTAATGAAACTGATTAAAAAGGTCCAGTTTTAAATTGTTTCAGCTTGAAAGTGTCACGCGTTTAACAGTTGCTTATAAAGAAACATTATACTACCTCCTTCTCCGAGACACATAATCTAGTAGTAATGTTGATTCAACAGCGCCAGTCACACGTTAATCTTATTTCGGAGAAGGATCTTCGTGTAATTACGATAAAAATTCACCACAGGAAGTTCGTTTAATCAAATAATATTGAATTCCGTACTTACTCGGAAAGATTTATAAAAAAATTACGAAATTTACTTATGGTATTATTTTATATATACTCGTATGCATTGCAGTTAACATACAATTGTGTTACATTTAGGCGAAATGCCCATTTAGAAGTCTTATAACACACAAAAATGATTCAATGTAATATAAACATTGCAGTTAATATACAATTGTGATACATTTAGGCGAAATGCCCATTTAGAAGTCTTATAACACACAAAAATGATTCAGTGTAACTGTAAGTCATTATAAATAAAGTCTAACAGTTATTTTAAATATTTGAAATACTTATTAAAACGTCACGCAACGCAAACATAACAAACACCTAACGGATACTATGCGGGGCTATTATATACCATATATTACTCGGGTAATAAAATTAACCTTAAAATGGAACACGAAGATTTAAAACGGATCCAAGCTGTCTATGTAACTAAATCGTGCATGTACCTTGGCCATGGCGAGCACGTCCATGGGTACGTAGTCGCGAAATGCGACGCGGCGCCGCCGGCGCGACGTCATGTCGAGCGCCCGGCGCGCCGCGCACTGATATCATAAACCGCCTGTAACCGCCCAAAGCCGCCCTTGGGGCTCGCCCGCCCTACGTAGCCGCGCTACGGTTTGTTTAAGAGGCTCCCCTGTTTAACTTTAGATGTTATGGCGCAACCGCGGCCAGTACGCTCCGGAAATATTTCTAAATTTTCTACTGTTTTAGTAAAATTTTACTGCGTTAAATAAATCGATTTTGAAGCCAAGCTCGTACGTAATTGGTTGAATTTAATTCATGGAGTAAATTGATAGTGGTTATAACTAAAAGGATTTATACGAACATAAAGAATAAGACACATAATTGTTGGTGTAACAGTCAACAAAACCCTCGCTCCAAAACAACTTTTACTTAAACATAAAATAAACATTTTGTTGCGAAGAAGGTTCCATTTATCTTTGTCTATTTCGGACGGAAAGGTAAATCTAATGATAGCTACCTACTACTGAAGGATGACACACAAGACATGTTACACAACAAGCTCCCATCGGACTCATTTGCTTTAGGAAGTTTACTCTATGTATAGTTATTTATACCACCTAATTAATTACTCTAAGGGAGAATGAAGCACAAAGCCATCAAAGCCGCCGTCTTTCTTGGATCTCTCGCGCTTAGTGACCTTCATTTATTAGGGTTGTTCTACATTTGTTAATTAATTCTTTTATAATTAAGTATAATAATATATTTTTTTCCCAGTCGTTCAATAACCGTATGGAACCTTAATGTCCTCCATTAAGTTTAATCCGTACGTTCAATTTATTTTGTGTAATTATTTTTGTCGTCTATAATATATATAAGCTTGAACAAAGGAAAGCTGATGTTTGAGTTTGTTATCCTGGAAATAAGCTCACCTTATCTTTATGACGTATCATAATGGCGCTACCGCGACTCCATCTGACGTCACAATTTTAGATGGCTTAGAGTTTATCTTTTAGCGCTCATTAATTTTAACAAGAGCGTGGTGAAAAATTGCCCTTTAATTAAATCGATACCAACACCGCCGAAGGTTAATAAAGGTTATGAAGAAAAGTAAGTCTACTCTTTATACAGCTATCTTTAATTAGAGCTTAAAATATCGCTGACACGGTCTTAATTTTTTGAGTAGTAATTAAAAGTGTTCAGTGTAAGAGATTATCGACTAGGTACAACTGAACATCAGTTTGCGACCAAGCGCGTCGTCAAGGTCGTCCTGCCGCTGTTTAAAGCCTAGCTCAGAAGGAGCGAGCACGTCACCTACCGCCTGACGAAGGTGTTCACCAGGCACGGTTGTTTCGATGCGTACCTGCACAGGATAGGATGCGAGGCTACGACACAGTGCCACCATTGTGATAGTGACCAGGACACCACACAGCACACGCTCGAGGCGTTCCTTGCGTGGGCTGCCGAGCGGCGGACCCTGGTCGATCGGATCGGGCAAGATCGCTCTCTGCCAACAATACTGTCGGCTATGTTGGCAGAGCACGAAAACTGGA
The DNA here is from genome assembly GCA_947459985.1 of Diloba caeruleocephala. Classification (NCBI taxonomy): domain Eukaryota; kingdom Metazoa; phylum Arthropoda; class Insecta; order Lepidoptera; family Noctuidae; genus Diloba; species Diloba caeruleocephala. The sequence goes on along the minus strand of OX381606.1, from coordinate 22,589,098 downwards.
ATGCAGCGGTCTCCTTCCGTAAGCGCGTCATGCTGGTGCCGGCTAAGAATGTCACCAACCGATCACATCCGTAAGTGCCGTATAAGTTGACTATGGGATTAGCTGGAGGAAGGGTAGCAGCGTCCTTTGAGTAGGCGACGGAAGCCTCTGAAAACTGAGCTACTCCCATTCGCCCACACGAGCATGCTCAACAGTATTGATATACTCTATGTCTCTGGGAAGAACGACTAACGTGCAAAACTGTATTCGGGCAAGTTTTTTCTGGGCATTCACAGCAACTGTGTTTCACGGTACCTGAAAATTAACCAGTCTGGATGCTAAGATTTCCTGTTTTTATCAGCACTCTGGGCCGAGGGAAGGAACATACACCAGAAATTTTGCAGACGTGCAGTGTGGCTTGCATCCAATTTTAGTCGTCCACAGTCACATTTAAGATTGAAGTTATGTATTCTGTATAATTTTGTATTTTTTCTCTAAAAGTTGTAACTATTTCCACAAATGCAAAGAGCACAGGCTATATATATATAAATTTTGGAACAAAACAAAAAAAATCTAATTAAATTGATTAAAAATCTAAACTATCTTCCATTTATACTATAATAAAACGCTAAGGAGACTTTTTCTGTATATTTGCAAAAACAAGACTATACAACTACTGAAAATCTACTTATATAGACGCTGGGTTTATGTTCACACACATATACACACGCGCACACACACCACACATACACCCAAATGTACACACACACATGTCCACACACGCATAAACATACACAAACGCACCCACAATACATGTATTCAAATAAACTGTTAATATCCACAACTCTTACACATATATACGCAACACACATTACATGTTTTATTGTCTTCTTCTCTGTGTTTAGAAATTCAAATAGCATCTAATAAAAATATTCGTTATCACTTGAGTTGTAATATTTGAAATAAAAGCTTTTACTTATGTACTTTGCATAACTGGAGTGGGGGTGCATAACTTCCATACCTGGTGATCTGTAATACAGGTCCTGTACCTGTACCTGTACCTACATCAGACACCAGCTACATAAATAAAGCTTCACAAATACTATATTCTAAAAAGGGGACGTTTTCACCCCCTATGCTGCTCATACAAAATATAGCACTTGAGAGAAATAAATTATATTATTATTATATATTTCCAAACTTTTATCAACACGGAAGCGAAGAGTCTCTTGTGTGGAATAGTAACCATTCTGCGCTCACCAACCCGCCTGACAAGCGTGGTATGTATTGGCAAATTCCCCCTAAAATGCATGTATCCGGTCTTCTTATAGTCCGGCTTTTGTTCAGTAGTGCCCCGAGTAGTAGACGTTTTTAGGCCGATATGATGATTATGTTTGTCTACCTGAAAGACTTTCACGTGAAATGTATAATTAAAGCCCTTTGGTAATAGTGCATATACAATGTCACAAGCAAAGCAAAACTCACTTCTTAAAACTGAAATATTGTTGAGTTGGTTCGTTCTATAATTATGCAAAATCTTTAGTACATAATACCTTAAGTCGTTCTCGAGAAATCCTGCTGTGACGGACAGACAGATAGATACTGAAGTCTTACCATAAGTAGAGGTTTGCGAAGACCTATACCATATTGTTTTATTAAGTCCCTGCGACAGTTTTTAAGGTTCCATGTCATAATTGAAAGTCGTAACCTATATTGGATCGCTTTGTTGTCTGCCTGGTTGTCCATCTGTCAGTCCGTCTGTCAGTCCGTTTGTCAGTCCGTCTGTCAGTCCGTCTGTCAGTCAGTCTGTCAGTTCGTCTGTCAGGCCGTCTGTCAGTGCGTCTGTCAGTCAATCTGTCAGTCCGTCTGTCAGTCCATCTGTCAGTCCGTCTGTGAGTCCGTCTGTCAGCCACGCTGTCAGTCCGTCTGTCAGTCCGTCTGTCAGTCCGTCTGTCAGCCCGTCTGTCAGTCCGTCTGTCAGTCCGTCTGTCAGTCCGTCTGTCTGTCCATTTGTCTGACCGTCTGTAGTCTGACCGTCTGCCTGTATGTCAGTCTCTCTGTCTGTCAAGGCATTTTCTCAGAAACGGCTTAAGGTATCAATCGAATACTAAGGTCTATAGTCTCATAATGCTCTAAAAAGTATTTATTCTAACGCGATAAAATATAAATAAATTAATTTCAAATGACATGTTGAATGATTACGAGAAAAACTACGCGAGCAACATCAGTAAAATAAAAAAATATCACTCACACTTGGGGGATCCCGACAATATGTCAAACATGTTATGTTACGGAAGTCTCACGGTGTGTGAGACCCATTCGCATAGATTGACAAAACTGAAACATGCCACGTACATGGCATGAATGACTACTTTATTTTTTAAAGTGTAACCGAAAAACAATACAGTCATTCTTTACTGGGGATCCTTCGGTTTTGTGGGTACAGTTTACAGACATAAATCTCAAATGCACAACCTGAACACACCCTGAACTGGAACATATTTAGTTTAGTGCGGGGATCTAATCCGTGATACGTAACGCTAAAAGTAAATCGCTTAGCCATTGCACCAACAGTCAAGTCAAGTCAACTAATCTTATCTTACTTTGAAAATAATTAATTTAATAATCATACATCACGCCTGATCTCCAAGAAGTGCAAAGGTATTGTTGTAGTAGTATCTACATCCCCATTTCTCCGATTACGATAACTTCATACCGTAAAAAGGCTAAATTTATTGATATATACCACACAATTCTAAAAGACGCGGCTTCTAATGGGAATTCCTAAGAGTAAAACCCAATAACAATTTTCCCGACATGGGAACCGAACCCAGAACCCCTTGATCGCCAGTCGCGCATAGGACCACAGCACCAATGATCCAGTTTAATTAATTTAGTATATTATTGTCTATTGTATTAGAAAAAGCTTGACTATTTTTTAAGAATATAGAGTGCTTGCTCAATGCCAATGACGTACCTATGCGGAAAAAGGAACGAACGACAGTGACGATCGTTATTTAAAAAAAATTGTTATGTCAAATCTATAATGAATTTATCGAGTAAAAATAAAGGTAATCTAACTTAAAAACTAAGGCAAAATAAACAGTTATTATTAATAAATGAACACTAAAATTGATATAAATTCACAAAAACTTAACCATAATGATCTTTGGAGCACATCATCATATGTAAATGTATTTTAATGTTCCATTAAAGAAAAGTTAAGCCATAAGATTTTGTTCTTAATTTTATTATTTAATGATACAATTATAATCCTTTAAAACTATGTTAGAAAATATTTTATATGCTACACAATGATGATATTAAAATAAAATGTAAGAAGAATGAAAATGCAAAAAGACCACTTTGGGCTCGTCCGGGATTTGAACCCGGGACCTCTCGCACCCGAAGCGAGAATCATACCCCTAGACCAACGAGCCGATATTGATGGCAACGAAATTAGTAGTCTAAACAAATGTCTTGCAACCATTTTATCAATGACGTCATAGTTTGTTTAAATTACATTGGTCATCTAGATTTATTACGAGATGTAACGAATCTAAACTCATAAACCCCTTTTTATTTATATCAATCGAATTATTTCTAAACTGTGCATAGAGAGACTAAATATTTTTTGAAACGCTGTAATCATATTATGATAACATTTTCCAAGAGAAGAATGCTAGAACCTATACTAATAGAGTCGAAAGAAAATACTGTGGCCGCTATTACCGAATAAGTACATATTGTCACAGTCAAAATACCAATATTCCCATTAGACCACTTTGCGAGATAAATAAATAATTAGATAATAGAATTTTGCCAGATTTACTCATCGAATGCAATATACAGGAAATAACGGCCATAACTGAGCTGATATAGATCTACTCGCTAGCCGGTATCGACTCATGCAAGAAAATGTGAGATACAGTGGTAGTGCCGAGGTGCCACTCTAGCTAGGCTACTGAAATAATTTGCAAACTCCAAAGGAACGTGAGAGAGCTTAAATTATTTGCAGTGGAAAAAAAAGATGGCTATGAAAGCAACGCAGCGACACGTGCTTCCGTAATTGTACAGTTTATTATTTATCATGAAACTAAAAATAAAATTATAATCTTGAAAGTAGAACTTAAGCAAGAGCAACAACTGTTGCAGCATTAGTAACGATCAGTCTAAAGTCTGAGTATCTAATTATAGTAATAAAGTGTAAATGATATCGGTGATAAGTAACGCGAGTGACACCCAGGACACTGCTATAGACAAGGCGCAGAGAAGTGAATGTGGTCGATAAGATAAGTGTAGAAGGTAACTCTGGCAAAATCACCTCGTGCGGGGGCTCCAGGTCGTCCTCCGGGGGCGGCACATCGCTGGGCCGCCACGCGCGCCCGCTCCTGCCCCATACAACACCACCGTCACATCAACAGCCCTTGTACACATAGCTAAATACACGATGCGAACTAATTCACATACATAATGCTTTACTGGTAACACAAATTCAACAATCAACACATTTTAGCGTTGGCCACTTTATAGAGAAGCGCTGGAGAGGTAAACGATCTTAGCTTTCAATTTAGTCAATTTTTTTTCCACTTCTATAAGGTTTTATATACGAAATTATATACAGTGGTACTATTATTATAGTCATTATCCCTGGTGTGCATTAAAATAAATTTCACGTCACTCTGAATGGAGTAGATAAAAGTAACATTCAGGAAGGTGGTTTAAACGTCACAATATAGCGTTAGTATTGTTTATATTGAAACAAATTACCGAATTCATCTTCCATAAAAGTTTAAACGTCGATTACGCATATATTTGAACGGTAGTAAATTTAAAACAACCCTTACTTACGGATGCAGGACTATGGCACTAAACCGCCGGTGACAATAAATGTGAACGTTTATGCTGTCATAAAACAATCGATTCCAATACTAAATAAAAGTGGAAGTGTTTGGCGAGTGGCCAATGAGATGCTCGGTTCGCGAGAATGAGCGCTGAGACAAGGGCTTGTGGAAAACTGTGGGTTATTTTCGCTTTATGTGAGAAGTAAAAGAGCGGACGAAAGCGAACGCTTGACGAGGACTCAGCCTTTGCTTTCGCACTTTAATGGTACTTTAGCGTATAAGCGCCTTTATGAGAGGCCCCGCCAGCGATGAGAGATTTACGCCTCGCTCATTAGAGATGTGGTCTGTAGCGCTTACGGTTCTCTGATCTCATACAGCCGAGGCTGAATATCAAATACTCTTTCGTTTTTCTGCTTTCCATTAACATGCTACGTCATAGGTATTTTGTACTGTAAAGAGCTCTAGCAACGTTTTATGTAAGTGTTGTCAGTCATATAATGAGGTCACCTGTAAGCATGGTCATGCGGTGGCAGGCCCAGGCCGGAGTCTTCGGAGGGCGAGCGATGGTCGGCTACGAGAGGTGCCTCCGCCGGTCCCTCCTATAACAATAACCCGCAACCTGACCCGAAAGCCCCAACACTTGCAAACATTTCTCACGTAAGATACTTACGGGAAAAAGTTAATAACTTATTACTTGATTGGGTAGTTTGAACCCTGGAGTGATGTAAGTAACGATCAATTGAACTATTTCATAGAGTTACTTCACAATAACACATAATAAAGTTCCACGAACTGACACAAACAAGCCTGGAAAGACATTGAAGAACTATTCTATACCTACATTTAGACCACGTTAGTATGGTGTTCAGATATGCACGCGTAAGTCGAAACCCAAATTTTATGTTGTAATGAGAGTTTTACATTTGTCAGACCTGGCCTTACATGTATTAATTGGTTTTACATAATGCCTACATGTTATTTAAATAATACATTTATTAACCATTAATAAACAACTACTTATTCTACTATAGAAAGCAATCAAACTATGACATCGATGGAACATGCAACTACAGGGGCGTACCCAGCGATCCTTAATATTATTGATATCAGTATTAGAATTAATACCCAGAAAAGCTGGTACTATATCTCGGAGCAGCTGTCTACGTCCTTGTGTACGGTCAAATGAATAAGAAAAGCGAGTGCACTTACCGGATCGTGCAACTCATGCATCGTCGAGGAGGGTAGCATGTGTCGCTCGGGACCCCGCTACCAACAAATTGTAAGCGTCAACTAAATTGTGTGTAAATGATTTTGCACTGAAGTGTATTGCAATACTTTCATGTGTAGTACACATAATGATTATAATGAAAACTTGTCAATTTATCTCTGTAGTATTATATTAGATTCGCAATTTTCGCAGAAGCGCTGTTGTAATTTTAAGTGTTCTAATGGATTAGACGACCAACTATTGTGCGTGTACCTTCAGCGCATATACTATCACTAGCAAACGCAAGATTTGTAACAACCAAGACTCAAATAGAGCCATTGACTGGTTTGCAAACATACATAGTGGTTGTTTCTCAAGAGTAAGAAATTGCATCGTTTTATATTCACTTTAGCGAATAGTGCCTAAACAGAAGTAACATCGTTGGAATTAAGTCAGTTAGTCACAGCAATCTTGCAAATAAAGCGAAATTCTAATTAGGTAGTGCAGGTGGAGCACAGATTACAACATTGTAAGACGAGAGCACGTCTAATAAACTTCGAGCAAGTACGCTTTTTACCTCCATTTTTCGCTGAAGACGAGATTAATTGTGTTAAAGTTGTGAGTTAGTATTTACATTATTATTCTATCACTACAATTTCTTTGTCGGTATAATGTTAGTATTCCTTTGTGGTTTTAATTAAATATGAGGCATTGCATTATATAAGACGTTCTATATTACTAAGGGATCAAAAATACGTAACTTGTCGTTGCCAATGTATGTAACAGTCTTCCAATTCCTGTTTTCTATAGGGTACTACCGTACTGCTAATTCACAACGCGCCGATTAGGTATATTAGTATTTGGATTTGAGTTTGGATACATTTTTATTGTAAATAAATTCTTGATTTGTTACCTGGATTCCATTAGGAATATGAATTGACATTAGCACAAATATACGGCTATTAATATGTCTTATCCGATTCTGAGATAATAAAATAAAGTGCAAAGAAATCGGACAAAAACAATTCGATTAATTCATAGTCAGTGTGGTACGAATTAAAACTAGTTTAAATAGAATTATACCATTTATTAATCGTACAGATAGAATGGCATTACCAGATATGGTGTTATATATTAGTGTTATTGAATGATGTATAAGTTCTTTAATTACCTTAAGGTGATGGTCGACAGGCTCCTCGCCTCGCCTGTACACGAGCTCATCAAACCTCGCCCTGTCCTCCGGTAACATGAACTCCCTAATTTCCGTTAGTAGAGTATACTGCGAAAGAAATGCTCATTCATTATTTGTATAAGGAAACACTGGAAAACGGGCGCTTGACCGAAAATTTTGAGGTTACGTGCGAGTCGGTAAATGTGGGTTAAACAGGTAGGTAGCATGGATAATAAAAAGATAACAAAGGATATTACGTTAGTTTCGCAGACGCTGTTCTTCTGTACACAAATATACGATTAAAATATTATCATTTTTAATTGATTCCGAAAGCAGGTTTGTAGTTCGAATGAATCAAAACTGATTAATAAAGGTTGTGTAACTATCTAGGTATTCATTGTTTAACCTATACGCATTTAATGTGAACAGACCCTGAGTTTGTTCCTAAAGATAAATTGATATTTGGTGATGCTCGGAGTATGGCTGCACAAGACAAGTTATTCCGCTTATGATTGATGATGATGTATTAATGGAAGAAATTGACGCGTACTTCATGAATTTCTTAATATTTGTAATGCAATAAAGAGTTTACGGCGAACGTAAACAGTAGGTAGTAATTTGATAACATCTTGATGAACTTTAGCGATGTTTTGAATAATGCAATTCGAGTCGTCGAGTTCAGGGCGTCTGTCGTCGGTCAGATATCGTGCATTGCTGATGACAGGTCTATCAATGATCTCCTCTCATGCTACATTAAGCCGGTTATTTTATTATTTGCCGGTTTGGGGACTCCAGGGAGGGATAGTCCTGTGATCCATCTATTTCTATTTATGCTTCTCACTTTGAGGTGGACAACTAAACTCCGAGAGTAAGGTGAATTGTATATATTTACACACAGAAAGGTAAAATGGCAGTTACAGAAAATGGGTACTGGATATAGTTAATATTGTTCTCTTATTTTTATAATACTTAAATTGCTTAACACACACAGTGGACAAATCTGTTGGCTATCCGTGGACCATTTCCCGGGGTTTTACCACACAGTTGATAGGCACGAAACCACTTTTCTACGTGCACTCAGAATCGGACTTATAAATTTTATAACCATGTGTTTTTCAAAGAAAAATACTATGTGAGAGACGAATCTAATATGTACTGGCTATCCGTTGACATAGTTATCTAAAATATTGTAAAATTATCTTAAACTAATTAAATTTCATCATTATAGGCTACTATCGCTTCGATAAATCAACCGGTTAGACAATTTTGGAACCCCTGTCGACTGCTACCGATTGTAATCGAAATAAATTGAATTTCTATTTACCGATAAAACTCCTTCCACGTATAACGAAAACGAATGAACAAAGTAAGCGGGAGTACTGAACTAACACGATAAAATTGAATTAGTTTTCACAGAAAATACTTAAACGTGCACAACGTTTGGAGAATGAAGGCAGAACAAAAAAATAATTTAACTTGATGAAGCTAAAGAAATACGTACTGATGAACAAAGATGTGTGCTTTACTAATGACTGTAACGCCAATTAGAGTCAATTCAAGCTATGTGGAGGTCAATAGCTTAGTATGTAGTGTTCACGCTGTAACAGCGTTGTGCATAAATTACCAAGTTCTAATCTAATACGTTATCCCGATCTGTATCACTAACAATTTTCCTTATTACCAATACGGGAAAATCGTTAGCAACACACACAAATATCTTCATTAGCCTTTAGTGGATATGTAAGCATTTTCCAAAAATAAAGATCAAAAGGAGCTGCATAATAGGGACGATAGCGAAGGAGTTCAGCTTAAGTAGAAATGAGTACGAGTATTTGAAAAGATTGCTTAACATAACTAATACACAGGCATTAGGCAAAATACAGATTTTTATGGGTAATCATTATCCTCTAATGCAAGAGATTGATCCTAAGAATACTTTAGTTAACTCTCTTGAGATGCTGATTTGATGAATAAACTAACTGTCTAAACTTTATTCGAGAAATGTATGCTGAAGTACATTTTGACAGGTACTTGAAACTTATTACTTCAAAGAGTATTTAATGCTGCGCTATGTAGATGAATACATACCTTCTGCGGCGTGTCCAACAGATCCCTGACGACGGTGAGGAAGGAGTCGGGCGTGAGTCTTCGCGCGGCATACTCCTCCATGTAGTAGGCGATGGCAGGTAGGTCGCACTGCGGAAGCAATGACCGCGCCTTCTGTTCCACAGCCGTCGCTGCCGCCCCGCGACGCTTCCCCCAACCGCTTATTCTATATAACAGTTGTGATCATCCTATCAGCCTATAAAGTGTAGTGCTAGAAATGGGCGTCCCGGTGGCGGGTTTACATAACATAAAACATTATCAGCCCATCACAGTCCCAGTGCAGGGCAGAAATACTTTCTCACGATGAGAAGGGTTCGGCCTTATTCCACCACGCTGAACCACCATTAAGAACATTTTAGGCGTCTTAGGTGTGCAGGTTTCCTCACGATGTTTTCCTTCACCCTTAACGCAAGTGACCATAAAATCAAGTCAGAAGTGGGCCTAGATCGAACTCAGACTCTTCTGTGTGGAAGGCAAGCGCTTACCTACTAAACTGGCTCTGGCTTTATTGATAGGTAATTAGAGACGTTGCCGTAGTTGGAACGCTTGGTAAGTGGATTTGTGGTCGCAGTATGACTTGCACAGAAGGATGCTGCAGCCTCTCCTCTGGATAGACGATTATTCGTTCATCACGGTTGCGGCTTTATTCCAATCATGTTGTGGTCGGCTTCTAGACTAAATATCCATATTTTATTTGATGGCTATTTGAAACCAATATCCTAATTTTAGACAAGTTATATCTCAAGTGATATTGAACATCCCGTGTTCCAAAACTCTGCTTTAATAATTAATTAAATACGTATACACATAGACCCATCACTGCCCGCTGACTTTGGCAAGAAGCTAAGCCAAATTTCGAACTTCGTGAGGAAGTACTGTAAGCTACGGTCATTGGCTTACCGCTGGAGTGAGACTAAAATCCTTCAGCTGCTATTGCCCGGGAAATCAGTGAAAATGTAAAGCTAATAAAACTCCCTGACACTAACAAATAGATTTTGACAAAATATCGGAAAGCAGATAGAACAAATTATGTGTTTAGGCATTAGGGTGTTTTCCTTGCGTGGATATGCCAAAAATATTAATTATATAATGATTTTCGGGAAAGCAGTCCGATTAAATCTCTTTAATTGCTTTTTTCCAAGTCATATTCTTCATGTTATTCAGTACTTCTGCACCTAGTTAATTTATGTCCATAGTTCCGTTATACGTGATACTTAATCGCAAACGTCCAAAAATTAAAGGGAACCCCAAATCCAGACTATAAAGAATTTCACATTTTTTGTTTTACATTGATAAGTCTTTCTCGATCACTAGTCATATTCACATTGGAAAAATCTTAAGATACAATTGAGTGGCAGAGAAACAGCTGCCATAATAATGTAAACTTCACTTTTGATCAACCTCACTGAACAATGGGTCATAGGCCGTTTTGGGTGTCAAATTGAAGTCGATATAGAAAGCTCTTTTTAGGTGACATTCGCACCCAAATCAGCGTTGAAGAACAAAAACAGTAATTTCATAGATACCTTGGCGCTGCTTCCCGTTCGCCGTACGCCGTGCACGCGTGAGGAACCTTGCCGACGTCACGTACCAACAAAGACATTCTTTTGTGGTACTTGAGCTGCGCGACTGCCTCGTCGTGCGTCACATCCACAAACGATTGAGTGTTCACCTCCAGGATCTGATCTCCAACCTAATGTAAAAACCAATAATGCTGAAGATTCTAAAATTATGTTTGATCTTGGATGACCTAAGGAAGAAAAGCATTTACCTCTTGCGTGAACATAACTCGATAATATAAAAAGTAAGTGTTGTGTATCAATTTGAGCTAATTGTGTTGTGTTTTCGTGATTAATGTTTTTCCCTCTTACGTGGTTACATTTACACTGTTAACAGCATAGAACAGCCAGATATAAATTCAGTGTAGACAGGCATAAAACATATAACAAGACATATAATTTGTGCGATCGTGTAATAATTTTCAACTGCGCCTAATTTAATGAAAATACTTAGTAAATACTTAGTGGTGAAAGTTTTAAACGTAACTTACGAGTATCGGATGTAGCTACGTAGCGTTCAGTAATATTTAGGTGGGGCGAGTCTCAAGACCAAACACTATAAATTTACTAGTTACTCGCAGCACGAAATTTAAATCCTACTGGCCCAGTTCGGTAAACTTGGAAATTATTCAGTAAGAACAGTGGTACAAAAGTCATCTACAAGTTCAATATCATTCAACAACTTTCAGAAAAATAATATACATTATCTGAAGTTCAGTTATTTAAATCACACTTTGCAAAGCGTCATTGCCATAGCGCTGCAAGTTTAATGGAAAACAAACCAGTAATTTAGCAGACTGTGAAGCGCTCTCGGTTGGCACAAACTTCGATGCAATTCCAACTCGCAAGGCCTTTTACCCGCTGTGTCGGCAAGTTTCTCAGTTGGGTTTCAAGATAATTTACAACGAAGAGCAGACTACGTTTTGACTGAAACTAAACTTGTGTACAGTAAATTTAATTTACATTATCACTTACTCGTCTATCGTTTTACATAAACGTAAATAATTTTAAGTGAATATTATTTAGTCTACGTGACGACTTTAAAAAGAAAAAAAAAAGTCTACATTTTCATTGAAACTAAAAACTATATTGTGACCCATGACCATGTTTACAACACAAAAGAAAACTACGTAATCCTAAAATCGTAAAATATCCTACGAAAATATCCTCTTAAAAAGACCATTTACGTAACTACTTATTGTACGTATTCATCCAATATAAACGACATCAATGGCATTTGTTCGACGCACGCAATACATGTTAAAACGTTGATAAAATTTCGTCGAAATTGTCTCTCTCAAAAAGAAAAAGGATACACACAGTCACACACGTATAGAAATACCTATCTCTATCTGATGTTATTAATATCTTTGGATATTGGGGCCCGCGGCGACATGCCAGATAAGTTTGGCTTGAGATCTTCTTCAAATTATAAGATATCAAAATAATGTCATGAACATTGTATATATTGTATTAACTGTTCAATATTAAATGGTTTTATTTATTATTGTTTTTCATCATGAATTCTCATTATTTGAGCAAGTATTATCACGTGCGTTGAAGTTCGATTCACAAAAGAAAACGTTGGAAAATATGTAATTATCTAGCTCAAAAACCGGAATGTGTTTATGTAACTGTTGAGATGTATTCGTCTTCATTATACGCTTTGAAATAATGACGTTAGTAGCTTCCCACACACAGGGACAAAACAAGATTTAAGACTCGCATAGACTGAAAGTTAGTAGTAGTAGTTATTGAGCGGCGATTGTGAGAGGAGAGTGAATTTTCCCAAAACCAGGTCGGTTTCATGCCTGGTCAGATAACCAGAGATGCCATTTTAGCTATCTGCCAGTTATGTGCGCATTACCGAGGCATGGAACTTGTACATGGTTATCGTTGCCTCTTGACGGCGATTGGGATACTCCGTGAGGTTTTGCGGTGGGCACTTAAGGAGAAATGTGTAACTGGAAAGTATCCGCAGTTGATCCGAGCAATGCACAGTCGATGTAGTACTTAAGTCCGGTTTACAGTGGATACTACTGCCAGCTTTAATGTGGCTGTAGGCTTGCCCTTACCTTTTCCTAGTAATAATGGCCGCCCTTACTGCGGACAACAAGAAGACCATGTTTCGTGGTTGCCGAGAGTAGCCTTAGGGTCCAAAACTGATTGGAAGAATGGTGGCGAAGACTAGAGAATGTTGGCTTGAAAATAAGCAGAAGCAAAACGCAGTGCATGTTTTGCGATTTTGGTAGTCTCTCCAGTCCTGGGCCCTTAACTCTCGCTGGAGTGTCCTTACCAGTCTGCTCTAACTTTCGTTTCGACGTTAGGCACCTGATCAACTCAGATTTGATGAAATGGTGACAAGTCACAGGAACAACATATGACTGCCGGATACCCCACAAAGTATAGGGTAAATTTACAAACCCAAGACCTGTCGTTCTGTATGGTTCTGAATGTTCAGCCGTAAAGAAGACGGTTGAAAGAAAATTGCACGTTGCAGAGATGAGAATGTTGAGATGTGCGAAGTGACACGAACGGATAAAGTAAGAAATAAGTACATTAGAGGCAGTTTGAAAGTAGTGTTAGTGACGGAAAAATTGATGAGCATGTGATGAGGAGGGATGAAACGTTTGTGCCTAAGAGAGTGATGAATATGAATGATGGTGAATGGAGGGGGAGAAGGGGACCAAAGAAAAGGTGGATGGCTTGTGTGAGGGAGGATATAAAGTAAAAGGGAGTAAATGACGAGGAGACGGCTGACAGGAAAGATGGGAAGAGAAAAACATATTGCGCCGACCCCAAGTAGTTTGGGACCAGAGCATGAAGATAATGATGAACAGCAAGCCACGTAGAAGATTCTTTGCATATCCTGATGCAGTAAACATTATTCAGTTGTATCAAGTTAAACATGAAAACATAATTACCATAAGTCCGGCTCTATCTGCAACGGAATCCTTGTCGACCCCAGTGATATAGATGCCGAGGTTGTACTCAAGCCCGCCTCTTATCATTAGTCCTAATGACTGTCCCGGCTCTATACAAAGGTCAACCTGCACACAAAAATTCATACTACATATTAAGAAAGTATATCCGGTAAATTAGTGCCTTGTAATCGTAAATAGAACGAGAAAATGCATTTTGTTTAGAGATTCATAACTTTCAGGATTGAACATTGCTAAGATACTTATTTAAGAAGCGCAATGACATACATACATACAACGTAATAAGAATACATAAACACGTAATCTATGCTCACAATGGTTCAGAAATAGCTTCATTCACCAAAATGTACTTTATTATGATCGGGGTGATGTCACAGAGATCGATGCGAGCACGATCTTTGTGTCCCGATGTCATTACAACCGCTAACGACAGAATTTTGTGGTTAGTTGACTGCGATTAGCATACCACAAAGCTCTCCGACCTCTAACCCCAATATGCAGTGACATAAAAAATTTATGAGTCCGGAATTGGACATAAAAATTTATGATCTCATAAATTCATTTAGGCGTTTAGTGAGTAACTGTCGTCATCTTGGTGACTACCTTCGGAATATTATGCCGTCTATGTAGCTGTATAGGTCATCATTAGAATAAATTCGATGTTAGGTGGTAAGTCACGTGTAGGTAATGTTGTCTATCCGCCAGTTGACGCATATTCAACAAAAGTAGCTTATGTTTAAAAATGTTTTTGTAAGTGAAACACTCACTCTGCGTATGGAGCGATCTTTGCTGGCGGAGCGCGGAGGGCGCTGCGGCGGTGGTGATGCGGGCCGGCCGTACCGGTCCATCCACGAACACGATGCCCGGCCCACCAGCGCGCCCGCCGTTCTTACCGTCATCGTCAGCTGACGGCATGACTTCAACATCTAACGAAAAGTCATAGCATTTTAATAAATCATAACTTTGGTATTGGTACTGGCAGTAAATCTCTTACTTTACTCTACCACCGCAGGGGCAACAACCGTCCCGGCTCCCAAGTCCAACACGCCTGAGCCCCCTGCCGTCACTTCATGGTGGGGGGCCTCGGGGGTCGCGGTGTGAGCACGCAGATTCCCCAATCTGCGTGCTCACACCGAGCGACCCCCGGGAAGACGGTGGCGCGCACGTGGTCACGTGCCACCGTGTGATCCTTTACAATCCTCCCCGAGAAGTGCCTGGCGGGGCGACCTTTTTACAGTCGCCTTCCCTCCGCTAGAGGGGGTGACCGCTTTACAGTCATCCCTTCCGAGATGTGCTTAAAGGCGTGGCACCAATGGGCGGCTCTAGTGTGATCTTACGAGGACCTGGAGCCCCCCTTCGGTGCCGAAGATGACCGCTCCAGTGGTTTTAGCCGGTATACCCCTTCGCCCTTCCCCGGGGTGAAGGAAGTTCCATGTAGAATTTCCACTGGAGATCAATAAAAAAAATAAAAAAGGTACTACCGCAGTGCCAGATATCTGCTGCCAAGCAATAGTGTTGAATCTTTAAACGTTACTTTGTCCCGGCTTTAAGGGCAGTGTAGTCGTTTAGTTAAATTACTGGACATACGAGACTAAATAACTATATATAAGAGCCCAGTCCTGGGTAGCATTACAATTGTTATAGGCAGGCATGACGCTTAAGACCAGGGGTGCAATTCCTTAAGCTCAAACATCCATACATCCTTGAATACAGAATCTAAATAATGGTGTAAAATCAATTTGGTAGGTTCGCTCAGACATAATTGAAGCTATTCAAAGACACGTTGCAGACGGTGAGCCATATGGACGAGTCTTAGGGAATACCTATTTGGATTGTCACCGTTATTTCAATTCTGTATTCAAGGATGTATAGATGTTTGAGATTAATAAGGAATTTCACCCCAGGTGACCGACTTGGTCTCGTCACAAGGTTGTATAAAAAATCTAAAATTGGTCCTAAACTCCTTTGTATATTCAGTTTTATTCATAAACCGATAACATACCTAGGTAAATTTAGGCTTAGGCCATTTGTTATAGAGATCCATGGGAGATGAAAGTTATATGCCCACATTATCAAATCTACTAAAGCCAGTCCAAGTACTTAGAAAAATAAGGCAACATTATTTTCTCCTTCATAAAAGTTTACGTTTCATATAAATGTATTTATGCCATCCAATACCCATAAAACTAGCTTAATGCGCCATCAATCGTTACAACATACACATTAGAAAAATATTTGTAGCTTTCTAAAATTTGGGCAAGAACTAATTTGTATTTTTATACAGTTAATATTACCTATTGTTGAACTTCAAGTTATTAAGTAGATACCTTTGTGTCCAAATATTTAATATATAACTATAGCATTGTAGTAAATGTAGATGTCCTAATACCTATTGTTAACCACGGAAAACTGTGTTGGTATTTGGGGTCATGATGCACTTTTATCACCGACCAATACCTACAAACATTATAGTCTGGTACGACTCATATCCCTTGACGCGTTCCTAATGCGGAGCGTGCGACGTTAGTCGCTTGGCCGAGGAGGAATGGCGGAACTAGTTTAAGGATATCTTTAAGGAAGGAGTAAAGGTAAGTAGGGAAAGGAAAACCCAATAATGGAACGCCGCGGAGAATATTTAACTTGGGCGTGATTTTCTAAATCGTTTATAATGTCTGAATTTTCGGAAAACTGTTTATCATTTCATTACGGGCCAACTTTTCAATCGTCAGATAAGACGTCTAATAACTACCTAAAGAATCATTTGACTGTGTATCTGTCTGATAACTGGTTGTCAATTTTTATTTATCTAACGAATAACTATCCGGCCGATTATTTCGCCTCGAACGACGTTTACTTCAGGGAGATGAAACGAACATAGTGCATATACAGATATTAGAGCTGGACCTTAGACCATTTAACATGGTCTAAGAGCTGGACAGACTATTCCATGCTTTATGTATGACAAAATATATCACTGTTATACGTAGATGGAGTATTGTTTATATTAAATTCGAGGTTACGTTTGTTGTTTGTGAATGGTTGCTTTTAGTTTGTTTAAGGTTCCCGTTATTGTGTACGTAAAGTAATTATATTTTATATCCAATGGAATCGATGAAAAGGGAAAGTTCGGCAAATTTTCATACTGCTGAGATCCAGTTAGTTGTGAGTTTAATCGACAAGTATGAACAAAATGGACTGACGCGGTAACGTATAAAGGCGATTCAAATATTAGAATAATGAATTAAAAATAATACAATTAAATACTGTCAATAAAGGTAAAGTGATCGGGCCTGGACCTGACAGTTCTTATATTTCTTCCCGATGGATTAATGAATTCATTTATTAATATTCATTTGTTAATTATTAGGTCATCAATGCTATCAAATATATCCATAATAATAACAATTTTACTTGATATGAAACGCAAAACCAAGAAATAACTAACCTAATAGTAAATGTATTGTTTACTGTCCCGCATCTGTTGAATGGTACTATCATATTGTTCTATCTGGCCGTCAAAGGGATTTATTCTTCAGGTAGTTGCCTTATTCCTCAAATAAAGTCTATCTCATCATCATATCATCATATCGGCCATTCATACGTCCACTGCTGAACAAAGGCCTCCCCCATAGATTTTCACAACTGTGTCATCATTTTGGGGGGTATTTGCCAATACTCACTACGCTTGGCAGGCGGGTTGGTGATCGCAGTATGGCTACCGTTTCACAGAAGGGACGCTGCTGCCCATCCCTCTGGTTTAGATTCCCTTAGTCGCCTTTTACGACATCCACGGGAAGAGATGAGAGTGGAGCTATATTCTTAATCCGGACACCACACAGATAAATCTGACCATTGAAAAATTCATTCATCGGCCCTTAAATCAGTAGCAGTTAAACAAAATTATCCCTCTCTTTTATCACTTGCCAGATCTTTTTTACGGCAAAATTGTTATGTATCGTATAAACAAACTTTAACAAGTTAGCACCGTTTCTATATTTTAAAGCTGCAAAGTCGTGTAGGTACCTAGTTCCGAATACATTTTAAGAAAATAATAACAGCGGCTCTCTACGCATCTATTTGTATTTGTTAGTATGTGATAAAATCTCGTCAGCTGAGTAGTGCGGCAATGCCTGGGGGAAACAGTCGGGACACCCTGGCGACACGCGGCCAGCCGGCGCGGCGCTACTGCCCACTCCCTATCTATCTTATACGTATATTTATACAACTGCCACAAGCTTTTACGTAATATAACAATTTTTTTATCGGAGCAGAAGCAATATTTTATCAGACTATGTTTATTGAGAGATGCTATTTAACGTCAGACATCACTCTGAAGTAAAATCAAGCGTTAAGAAATACATACTTAAATACTTTATATACTGGTATGTTTTTGGTGTATAAACCAAACGATGAAGCTCGTAAGATAATAGTTAATAACATAACACAATGTCTTTGTTGCGGAACAACTAAAGTCGTGTTTTACAGAAAGGTCTCAGTAAATGTCAGGAAGCGACATCGTAAATCAAGCGATATCGTCGAGTGCGGAAGGAAAAGTCCAACAACGGCTGCAAAAATAGTGCCGCATAAACCCAAACACTTTTCTGACTTACCTCAAAAATATACCATGCATAGCTAAACGTACCGCTTCGTAAATGAATTAAGAATTTAAGTTTATGATACCTACAAGAATACGATAAACATAAAAAAAATGTCCAAAGCTGCTGTCAGAAGGTGGAAGGTGTCAGAAATTGATTATCACTTGCGTTAACGGTGAAGGGAAACATCGTGAGGAAACCTGCACACCTGAGCGGGTTCCAAAATATTCCCAATGTTGTGTGTAGTCCGCCAACCCGCATTAGGCCAGCGTGGTGGACTAAGGCCTAACCTTTCTCACCATGAGAAAAGGCTCGTGCCCAGCAGTGGGATAGTAATGGGGCTGATTATGTATGTTATGTGCAAGGCTATAGATCTAAAAAATACATAGATAATCTATACAAATAAATAAAATAGAAGTATCTGTTTTAATGTAAAATAACAGCTTTTTACTAAATGCATGTCAAAGTATATATGGAACTTCTAACAAAAAACAAATTTTAAACTTTTTGTCTGTCCGTTTGTCTGTCTGTCTGTTTGTTCCAGCTGATTTCCGAAATGGCTTCACCGATTTTGATGGGACTTTCACTGGAAGATAACTTATGTTGTAAGGACTAACTTAGGCTACATTTATTTTAGAAAAAGAATTAGAGTTTCGCAAAAAGAAACTCATGAAATCCAATCCAACAGATATACTAATTATACTCATTTATTTTCATCTTCTAATATTATTAAAAATAAAAGCGCTGGTGAAACCGCGGGCAACAGCTAGTTATTTATATAGAAGATTGGTACATAATCAATGACGGTCATAAGAACTTGCGAACATATAACTGCCAAAACAAAATATCACTCCAAGTGTAATACTGAATGGTAGCTACTGAGAAAATAATAAGACAAACTTCTCCGAAAATAAAAAGTAACTTGATGTTGACTTAATAACTTTCACCTCGGTTCTCTTAGAAACGGATATGAGGATTCCAGGTAACTTTATTTTAGTTGAAGACAATGTTGTTACCTAATTCGCACTTCTCCTACATGAGAACAATGAGAACTACGCTTATGCAACCATGATCCGTCTTCAACAGATTTTTTACTTATTTTCAACAAATTTGACGGCACGCGTAGTGTAGTGGCTGATACAGTCGGCTGCTGTCCTCCTGGTCGCGGGTTCGATTCCCACACGGAATAGTGTTCCGGGTCTAGATGTATTGTGTATGGAATGTATGTCTGTAAAACGCACCCACACGCCCGACACAGGAGAAATGCTAGTATAAGGCACGTTTACAAAATTGTTTTTCAACTAATCCCTATATGTACTTATTTTTAACGGACTTCAAAAGGAGGAAGGTAGTTCTCTATTCCCGCTGTATGTATGATGAGTGATTTTTTCAGAAACTACTCGTGCGATTATTAGGCTTTTTTCAATATATGTATATACTTATGGAAAGGTTATATACATAAAATATGGTACCATTCTTATGTATAGACTTATAGACATAATTTTATTGTGTTCATATGAAGTCTGTTTATTTAGTTATAACCTTTATAGTTATAAATAATTTGTAAAAATAAATAAACATGAAGTGTCCGTTTGTAATATCAAAATAACAGTTCTTGTTTAAATGTATAGAATAGTGTATACTGTATTAATAAAACATTTTTTTTTGTCTCTCTGTCTCGGCTGAAACGGCTGGCCCGTTTTTAACAGGACTTCCACTGGCAGATAACTTGTTATAAGGAGTAATTTCAGCTACTTTTATTTTTTCAAAGGAATATAATAAGAATTTCGAGCAAAAAAAATTATACTCGTGAAATCAATGTAATATACTCTATATGTCAACTGTCTATGTCGAAGTACTTACTCTAAATTATAAAAAAAAAACGATTTCTTTTAAATTAAATGGCGGGTGAAATCGCGTGCTACAGCTAGTCTAAAATAAAACAACACTCGTATAATTTAACGTTAGGAAAAACAAAAATCTATAATAATACGATGTAATACGTTTAAAAGTGTTTTATTATAATGAGTGTGAATCGCGAAAACCTAACACATAAACACGAAAATGATTTAATGTTCGGGCTTATAAATACGTCATGTTATCAATTGTAAAGGGCCCTATAAAGGAGTGGCAGCTGTCATTAGCCTTCTAATAAAAAGAAAATATAAAACGGAAAAGCGCCGTCCGATGCTTGTTAGCTTTAACGCTGTTCAGTCACGAATTCACGATATACCGAACACAAGAATAACGAGCAAATAGGTAGCTATTTCCTCTTCTATAAGGAACTGGAAAATCATTTTTTTAAAACTATTTGGTGACCAGACGTACAACGTTCGACCCATTATAACGTCATTCGCCTGGTGGTAAGAGTCACCCCCCCAATGAGCACATAACACAAAACCATATCGGTCGTTGTGGCGATCTTTGGGGGAGGCTTCTGTCCAGCAGTGGACGTTTTTCGGCTGAAATGAAGAGCCACACCAACCCATAACAATTGTAATGCTACCCAGGACTTGTCCTGCGTGGCCCCCACACTGCACTCGTCACCTCTATACCTTAGCTATTTAATCTCTTATGCCTAATAATTTCACTAGCTACAGCGCCCTGGAAAGGGCGAAGGGGTATCCGGCTAAAACCACCGGAGTGGTCATCTTCGGCACCGAAGGGGGCCCCAGGAACTCGAATAATCTTTATATAAAGCCACCCGTTAGTGCCACGCCTTAAGGCACATCTCTGAGGGGACGACTGTAAAGCGGTCACAGAGTCTCTAGCGGAGAGAAGGCGACTGTAAAAAGGCTTACCCCCCAGGCACTTCTTTAGGGGATTGTAAAGTCGAACCCGAAGCCTAAAGCCGAAGCGATGGAACCTACCTACCTTAACTAAAGCAATAAGAGGCCTAACACCCGTAGGTATATCTGCAATGTGATTTGGTAACATGTTTGAAACTGGTGATAAAAAAATCTAAAAATACTCACATCCATTTCTTAAATTCACAGCACTCATGCACACAAAAACACTCACTCACACACACACACACACGCACCCAAACACACACATCATATGTATATACAGTCAGAATCATAAAGTCATCTTTACATCGTAACCTGCAGGCAGTAAAACCAAAGAAAAATGGTTTTTCTGTACATAATGGCATTGTGTGCCGGGTCGTTAAGTTCCCCGCAATATGTTCGAGCTGAGCGAAGATGATGCATGCGTCATGCTCGTGAACGGGTACCAGCAGTTGGGACTGCTCAGTTAACTGTGAGATTTTGTAGTTCTTAACTAAATCTCAAAAGGCTAATTTATTATTATTGTACTTCATCCATTTCATATTTTGGCAGTACATATTCTCATCATCATCACCATCATCATCATAGCAGCCCAAGGACGTCCACTGCTGAACCCAGGCCTCATAGATTTCTACGATTGTGTCGTAATTTTGCGGGCAATACATTATTCTCACAATTTTTTTTTTTTTTAAAACCTTGCCCCACACTAGGATTTCTCCTGTGTCGTGGGTGCGTTTACAGACATGAATTCCACATACAATACACCCAGACCCGGAACAACTACCTGCAGATCATACAAATATTTGTTCCGTGCGGGAATCGAACCCACGACCCGGAGCGCAGCAGTCGACTGTATCAGCCACTGCAATGACCCTGCCGTCAATTTAATAAATTCTCCGTGAAAAAAACCCTGTTTAAATAATATATGCTACATAGGTAGACTTACTGCGGTCGACATTAGCACGGAAATAGAAACCGTCTCCCTCTCGTGTCTGCCTGTCATTTCCAAACCCACAGTAATGCCGCTTGCATGTCGGATATTCAAGTTAAAGTACAATGTAAATAAATAAATATATGTACTAGAATTATAACATGAATACCATAAAAGGAAATTTTACGGACTTACACATTGCACGAGCGTCTATCCGTATCAAAACGTAATAAGGTTTAAACAATTTCAATTAAAAATATTTAACGACTTTGTTCATTTAAAACACATAAATATTATGTAATTTAAGCAGTTTGCGAAAGTTGTAGGTAGGACAGAATGTTGCAGCGTGAGAGAGACTTGCTTCTAAGCTAACTGTTTTTATTTAGATTTAGAACATATATATATACAAACTCGACCACAAGCGCAAGTCATTCAGCCTAGTGGTAAGCGTCACACCCTTTTTTTTAACTTGGGGAAATCCTGTTAGACTTCCTCCGCCTTGGGAAGGGCGGAGGGGCATGCCTGGCTCAAACCGGCTAAAACCCCACGGTGTCCTTCTTCTTACCTCTAGCCGGATGTGAGTTGTACGCTTTTTTGCATTAGACCGCTCCCCCGGCAGTTATCGGCCCGTCAATGATTGACGGGCCCCTTCTGTGTGCGGCCTTGTTGACCGCACCTATCCGTCGGAGAGGCGCGCGCGGAACACGCGCGCCGCCATCTCGGGCCTGTATCTGTTCGGGCGACGGACCGCCCCTGGTTCCTCGCCCGCAGGCCGCTCTTCATGGTGGCCGGAGATCGTTCAGCGCCCTACCCCGGCTTGCCCATAACAAATTGTAATACTACCCAGCAATTGTCCTAAGTGGCGCCACACTGCGCTCGTCACCTCAAGACATATTTAGTCTCTTATGCCTAGTAATTTCAACACATGAACACAATTAAAATACCCCTAAACTGATTTGATGTGTGTATTTTATTTATAAGAACACTGGAATACATTTACCAATATACATAGGAATTATTAAGTTCTATTTCAACAGTTATATCGAGAACAACGGCCAAATTTTATAGCTTATAACTTCCAATACTTTTCACTAGTGGTTGCATACTTTAAAGAAATCGGGCTATCTTTCCCGATACACGTCCGCTACGAGCTGGCTGTGACAGCTAGGTAATATATATCTTAATATAGTACCACAAGGGAGACATTTTTCACAAATAAATGATATGTCCCGTGGACCCTTATAATATATTATGTAGATATTAAACCGTGTCTTTTTAACGTGTGACAAATAATGCGATCAAATACGTTATGCTAGTAACATACTTACTATACCTAATTTTTTCTAAAAAAGTTGCTCAAATACATGTGTAAGTTTATCGGAAATATAATACGAAAACAATATTTTTATACTAGTTTATTTTTATTTAGGTTAGGATAAATATTCAGTGTGGTGTCCGGATTAAGAATATAGCACCACTCAATCTCTTCCCGAGGATGTCGTAAAAGGCGATTAAGGCTCTAAACCTGAAGGATGGGCAGCAGCGTTCCTTCTATTGAACAGTAGCGATGCTACGCCCACCAAACCGCCTGTGCAAGCCAAAAAGACACAACTGTAGAAATCCTTGGGCTGGTATGATGATGAGAATATTATATTACATTCTTGTGCCGCCACTGGTTCCAAGTATTCTTTAGTCATACCATGCTAGAGATGGATAAAAGGAAGAGTTTACTGGAATAATCCAGTAAAAAATACTTCATTCAAGTTTTAATTGAATAAACAAACATTCGTACAGTCGTTTTAATTAAGTGTGGAATTGAAAATTCCGTGACCCATTTAACAAACACGAGCTTCTGTTGTTTTTGGCAGGTATGTTTGGCAGGTATGCTAAAAGTAAATTGTTAAAAATATTCCTGATAGCAAAACTGTTTCGTAGTGAAGGCATTTGGTGCTCCTCAGCTGGTATCATTTGGCCCACCGTATGGTACAGCCTGCCAGCAGCAACAGGTCTGTCGTGCCTGGAGTAGGCACTACACTTTTCATGTAATTACCGCGTAATATGCAGATATCAACATGATTGCTAGCTTACCAGGTGAGCCGAGAAGCAGGTTAAGGATTCTAGGAATAGATTTATGACTTTTTTTTTTAACATTGCCCCGCACTAGTATTTCTCCTGTGTCGTGGGTGCGGTTACAAAGTCAAAGCTTTTATTTTAAACTAGCTGGGACCCGCGGTTTCACCCGCGTTTAATCTATACAAATAAATAAAATTGAAGTGTCTGTTTGTAATGTCAAAATAACGACTTTTTACAAAATGCGTATGAAAGTATATACGGAACATATAACAAAAAAATTATTTTAAACATTTTTGTCTGTCTGTCTGTCCGTCTGTCTGTCTGTTTGTTGCGGGTAATCTCCGAAACGGCTGGAGCGATTTTAACGGGACTTTCACTGGCAGATAGCTGATGTTATAAGGATTTTTTTATATATAAGGAATAAATCAAACGCGGGTGAAACCGCGGGTCCCAGCTAGTTTAAAATACCTTTAGAGTACTTCGACATAGGCACTTGACATAGAATCTATATATTGAATTTCAAGGGTTGTGTTTTTTTTGCGCGGAACCCTAATTATTTTTCTAAAATAAAAGTAGCCTAAGTTATTGCTTATAACATCAGCTATCTGCCAGTAAAAGTCCCGTCAATATCGCTCCAGCCGTTTCGGAGATTACCCGGAACAAACAGACAGACAGACGGACAGACAGACAGACAAAAAATTTTAAAATACATTTTTTGTTATTATGTTCCGTGTATACTTTCATATGAATTTTGTAAAAAGTTGTTATTTTGACATTACAAACAGACACTTCAGTCTTATTTATTTGTATAGATAAACCAAATATTGGCACTTATGAAACGTCAGAATCTAAGTTGCACGGTTCCAAATAGTTGATCTCGTGGAGAAGAGCCGGTAAGAAACTCCATGCATACTCTTTTAAAATAATTGAGATTACAATGTTGATTGATACAAATTATTGTAATATATATACCGAGAAAAATGTAGGACAATGTGTAAAGATGGAACATACCACAATAATATTATAATAATAAATTATTAGCCGTGGCAGTTAACTGTTACAGACATACATTTCACACACAATACACCCAGACCCGGAACAACTACCTGCAGATCATACAAATATTTGTTCCGTGCGGAAATCGAACCCGCGAACCGGAGCGCAGCAGTTGACTGTATCAACCACTGCACCAACCGTGTCGTCACACTGGTAAATATGAAGAATAATCATCACCATCATCTGTCATAATTATATTATCATACTAACCGAAAGATTCCTGTTGCAAGACACTGTAGAATAAAGGCCTTCCCGATGTTTTTTAAGGAAATCCATACAATAATAATGGACAAATGTTAATTAATCGTGGTCACTTTGTTTTTACTCCTCTCATCACGCTTCGCGCGCACCGAAACGCAATAGCCGATGCACGTCGTATACTGGCCGGATACGTGACATCGTTTATATATGTACCTACTTGCATTTATTGATTTACTGAATCGAATTTATAGGTTGCATGTACAAAATAAAGCCGATAATCACCTGCAACACTCCAATGCGGGTAGAGTACGTACTCATCGACATCATCACCATATCAGCCAAAGGACATCCACTGCTGACGAAAGGCCTCCCGGAAACGGCCGGTTAAATGCCAAAATTTATAATAAATAAAATATTTCAAACTCATACCAATAAAAACACTGCACTATTGTTGAGATCACTAGGGTAGAGAATCGGTATCTGATTCACCTCCATAAAGGTAGCAGGTGAATAAATCAGCACCTTGTCCATAATATTATTTAACAACTGAATACCTACG
This sequence comes from Diloba caeruleocephala, assembly GCA_947459985.1. Lineage (NCBI taxonomy): Eukaryota > Metazoa > Arthropoda > Insecta > Lepidoptera > Noctuidae > Diloba > Diloba caeruleocephala. The sequence continues at coordinate 22,563,086 of OX381606.1, read as the reverse complement.
TTCCTTCTATTATGTCGCTACGTAAATATTCTACAAGTAAAAAAGGGGGTCTTACGAGGCTGTATATCTTACCTTAAGAGCATCTTCGTGTGAGATTCCGGAGAACGGAGTGCCATTGACTTGTAGAATGGAGTCCCCTGGGCGTAGACCCGCGCGCTCCGCTACCGATCCCTCTTCCACTCGCGAAATGTACACACCTACGCCTAAATATTATTACATTAACTAAAACTATACACCTACATTAGAACTAGCCAACGTAATAAATTGCAAAATATAAAAGTAAATAAAAAGCATTTTAACATTCCTTCTTCTTTACTGGCGCCAAAAATCCATAGACAAATCCTTTTGGTTTTCATCTAGTTTCTCTTCGGTAATATTTCTTCCTAAGATATGTATATATTAGGGATTACATTAGGTTATTTTTCAATGTATTTATAGCAGACTAATTGCGTTATACGTATTATTTAGAGCAATATAAATTGTTTATGCTTTGGCAAAACTCCAAACATTTCTTTTGCACCAATTAATCACTGATACCATGCAACACTGCAACAATAGAGGTTTTTTGCCAAAATAATTACGGCGGATTTAGCCTGAACAAATCCAGATATGAAATCCGCATAATTTTAAAACGTGGCAACAATTTAACCTTCACAATGAGGGCAATTTAAACCGAGGACGTATCGTGTCTTTGTGGTGGCCTGATATTAAAACCTCGTGTTTTTTTTTTTACTTTACGAATACCTATGTTCTTTACTTGTTCTAGATATTTTAGGTACTCAATATTATACGGAAACACCGTAATTAACTCATCTGTACACACGAACTACATTAGGTAAATCAAAAATTATGCCTTTATTTAGTTTAAATTACAACTGAATATATTTAAATAGCTACGTGCACACACACCGTCTTTGACAGAAATGTTATTCACTTTCCCGCCAGTGTGACTGCGTATTACAAAAGTATTTTCCACTGCGACTCGTAGATAATAGCCTCATTTTCTCATAAGAGATTTTATTCAATTTAAATATCCCGCGGCCTGGCGGTTCACTCAACGAGCTGGATTACCATTTAAAGGTACTATAAGCGACCGCTTATCCGAGTCAACAAAACTTTTACAAAGTTCAACACTTGCGTACAAATACCTATGTAAGGTATATAGGGTCCTATAAAATAGTGAACGTTATTTTCAGGGGAGAATCAGTGCAGTGCACTGCGGCGACCGCCCGGAGGACACGGCGCAGCACACGTTGGAGGAGTGCCCAGCTTGGGTAACGCAGCACCGTGATCTCGTCGCGTTGGCCGAAGACGGTGACCTCTCGCTTCCAACCGTGGTCCATCGTCCGGAGCGAGAGCGCATGGGATGCCGTCGCCAGCTTTTGCGAGGACGTGAAGCAAGCATAGGAGGCGGCAGAGCGGGGATGAGAGGAGACCACATCTGATCGATTCCCGCCACAGAAAACGCACGGGGCGTGGACGCCAGCAGAGGGCGCTGAACGATCTCCGCGAGCCGCCATTTGTGGTGGCCTGGAGGCGACGAACTAAGGGCTGTCCGTCGCCCGAATAGAAACAGGCCTGAGGCCGCGGCGCGTTGTGTTCTGCACATGTCAATCTGAAGGGAACTGCGGGCGGCTAGGTCGCACAGAGACGGGGCCTATCAGACCAAGTGACGGGCCGATACCTGCCGGAGGTGTTATCTAATGCTGACAAGACGAATACACCCCCCAGCCAAAGGAAATGGAAGGACACCGTGGGGTTTTAGCCCGTAAGAGACGCGGCATATACTGCCACTGCGTTGGCAAAGATGCATCGAATGCCTAGGTGATTAATTTCATTAAAAAAAAATCTAAAGAAAATAATTACTATAGGTACTTCATTTCATACAAAACCGCAATTTCGTAGGTAAAGAATTAATAAAATTTTCATTATTATTGTACGACCGTATATAACAGACTAAGTATAAGTCCGTCCGTTATTACTGTAATTTAAAATTGTATTAAAAATATTTATATTTAAGATTTTGGACTCGTTCTGTTTTTGTGTTAAGGTCACATTTTACACAAATAGAATCTCAATCTAAAATCCAAAGATTTCGCTTTAGATTGATAACTTAATTCGGCCGTATAAATCTGTGTAGATAATGCTCTATTTTTGGCTTTACCGGTAAAACAATGAATTGGATTGAGTCGTGTTAGTAACAGAAGTTATAAATGTTAGCGGCAAAGGGTTGCCCATAAAGAAAATAGTTATGATACAAACAGAGTATGTGAAACAAGCATCGTAAATAGTGGCGGGTCGTTTGGGCAGTGACCGCTCTCAGCGCTATTTACGTGCCTCCCACGTCAGCTCGTACCTAATCGGTAAGACAGTCTCGTCTCCTAAATAGCTTAGGGCTTACCGGCTAACAACAACGTCTTGATGCTTTAACCTTTTACTGCGAGATTGTGGTGTGGCGTTTTATACAAATTCGCAAATTTATTTTGATTTTATGTAGCTATTTACTCAGATTAGATTTGTCTAGGACGCCGACTCAGTAGTTTCAGTATCTAAAAAAGCACTACATACTATATTAATGTTTGGTTATCATCAGTTATTGGTACGTTCCGTGTGGTTAGCAAAGGATAGACCACTCTTCTCCACCCATGGGGAGTAAAAGGCGACTGAGGATTGATATTAAGAGTATGGGATGCAGAATGTTCCCGAGTGTTAATAACAACATATTGTGATCACTAATTCGCCTGCCAAGCGTGATGATTAAGAAAATATCCTCTATGACTACTCATTGTAGTGATAATTGAGAGGCCCACGTTCAGCAGTGGATGTTTACGGGTGGACATCTGATATACTCACACGTCCAACTCATAAGATGTTTTAGAACCAAATAGACTTACAGATTTTGTCGTGTATTCAACATAGGTACTGCAGCAAATCCATATGTACACAAGCTTCTATGCAATTCCAGTTATTACATATTTCTTATTTCCTGATGTTTTCCGAACCCTTTACAGCAATCATAGTCACGGGCGTCTGCCCACATGTCTATGTGCACATATGCATATACTACACGTTTGTTAGATTTGGTTTGTAGTGATTCATTAATAACGCGACAAAATATGTGAGTAGTGTAGATGTAGGTATGGTTAAAAATAATCTAAAGCCTGGTTAATATTTTGATAAGTGCAGTTGCACTTGTCAATGTGTGTACACGGCATGAAAGTTAGTAAGGAAGGTTTACCCACCTGCCTCCTTCCCGCCTTTGACACAGATGCCAAAGCCATGTGAGTCGGCGGGATCCCGGCTCATAGTGACGGTGCGCGTGGCGGGCTCCGCCGGCGGCGGCGGCGCCCCGCCCGATGAGTACGGACGGTCGCGCTCCCGCTCGCGGTCGGCGCCTCGGTATATTGCCTGCCAACAAATGAGACGGTAAGTATAGAGAAAAATATTTATCATCTCTATCTAGACATACCTCTTCTAAAAACGATATAGCAAAGCTCTTCTTAAAACTTATCTGGTATTTCGTTCTCGTGTAGGTATGAATAAACTCGAAATAATAGTTCAGACATTATAAGGCTAAGAATCCCTATCTCATGCTGTGGGTGTCATAAAAGGTCACTATGGTATTAGCAGGAGGATGGGCAGCAGCGTTCTTAGACTATATTTATAACTCAACAGCCGCGTGCCAAGCGTGGCAATTATGGCAAAGCCCCCATGAGCACACAACACAAACCCAGACCTGTTATTATGGCGATCTTTGAGGGAGGCCTACGTCCATCAGTGGACGTATTTCGGCTAAAATGATGATGATGAAGGCTCTCTAAAAGAAAGGACTTTACAGTCAACACGCTGTACCAAATATATCGCGTGGAATTACTGTTACTGTTAGTCCACATCTTCGGGAAAAGGCTTCTCACATAATTTCCAAACCGTTCTGTCTAGAGCCAGTTTGGACCATTTATAATTGAATTTATCCAGCTCATCCCATCCGCCAGCTCCTTCGCGATCCATCGCTGTCTCACTGCATCGGTAGGCCTAGCATGAAAGCTTTGACGTATAGTAAGGTAAACATAACGTAATGTGTGTAAACTGGAATCGAAAATACAACTCTCCTAAATTTATTCCACAAACATAATTTGTTTTATACGTAGATACGTATAAACTGTTCAATTTAAATAAAAAATATGTGTGAAATATTACTTTCAATTCAAACTTTACTCACGTTAGTGATACGTTTACGTTACTATACGTCAAAGTATTCGTGCCAGACCCACAGGACTCCATTTACGGCTGAAATTAATAGGTAATCAATCTAATCGATAATCTTTGGATTTGGGATCGAGGATTAAATTTTTTGTGTTAATTGTGAATTCGGATCCGAACACAAAAACAGACCAAGGATTAGATTGATTATTAATTTCGGCCGTTAGTGGTGACGGTATAACATTTTTAAATTCACTTACCGAAGCGCGCATTTCAGTATTAATCGCAAGAGTAAATGATTTGTGCTAAAATTTGTCGAATTAAAATAATTTAGAAGAAACAATAATTCAACGACCTTACTTATTTGTTTACGATGTAAACTTCTTCGGTGTACAAATACCCTATCCAAAATCTTTCATTAGGTTGTGAATTTGTTATAGATATCCGTTTGCCGAAGTAATCGAAAGTAAACATTATCATATTCACAGAAAAACCAATCATTTACTCGTATTCTTCCGAATATAATACTCGCAAACGCTTTGTTTGATCTTATTAATGAAATTAAACAACAGGCAAGCATATCTTAAACAAACTATTAATAAACATAATAACTCGTAGGTTTTCGCGATTATTACCTTTTTTATTTTATTTGTCCCAGTGGAAATTCTTTGAACTTCCTCCGCTCTGGGGAAGGGCGAAGGGGCATGCCCTGAAGGGCTCTGGGACTCTTACCGGGTAAAACTGCTGGGGCGGTCATCTTCGGCACCTAATGGGTCTGCAGGATATCGTATGATCACACTAGAACTGCCCACCGCACAGTTTGTAAAGGATCCCTCCGAAGCCTCACCGTGCGCTGTGCTATGATGCGCACACGGCGGCGCGTGACCACATGCGCAATTGTCGCTCGGTGTGAGTCCGCGTATTCCCCAATCTGTGCGCCCGCGACCCTCGAGGCCTCACCATGTAGCTACGACAGGGGGCTCAGGCGTGTTGGACCTGGGTGCTGCGGCAGTTGTTACCACGGCGCCTGCCGTTTCGTCCTTCTCCGTGCGGGATAGGTCTCTTCTTCTTCAGTATCCTTCTGGAGCATGACGCTCTCACAGAAGGAGGCCACATCACTCCAATTTTCATGCTATGTCAGCATAGCCGAGTCTACTACTGGCAGAGAGATCTTACCCGATCCAATCGACCAGGTACCACCGCTCGGCAGTCCACGCAGGGCACGCCTCGAGTTTGTGCTGTGCGGTATCCAGGTTGCAATCCCAGTGGTGGCACTGTGCCGGAACCTCGCGTCATATCTGCAAGTACGCATCGAAACAATCGTGCCCGGTGAATACCTACGTCCGGCGGTAGGTAACGCGTTCGCTTCTTCTGAGCCAGGCTCCGAAGAGCAGCTGCCTCAGCCTGTCGAACACCCCAGGGGGCGCGCTTTCGCCGCTCTGGCGGAGGGAATGTGTCTAATCATAAACCCACGCATCCGTCTCCGCCAAGATGTCGAAAGGCGGCAAGCACGCCAGGAGAGTTGCTGCCTCGTAGGATACTGTTCGGTATCCTCGTGCGATCCGTATAGCCACTCTGCGCTGCAGACCGTGAAGTCTGGCTCGGCAGCGCTGGCCGAGTCAAGCTGACCATACAGGCACCCTGTAGAGAGCCACGGACCGCACGACCCTTCCGTAGAGAGCGCGCACTTCCTTACACGGTCCCCCGCGATTGGGTAACAGCCAGTGTAATGCACCCACTATCCTCTTGACTCAGAGGACGGGGCCTATGAAGTGGTCTTCGAAGCCCTAGCGATTGACCAGGGTAGCCCCAGGTACTTCATGTACCGGCCCACCCCGATTTACGCGTCACCAACGCGTATCCAAGAACTGGGTGGTTCTCTGCTCTTCAGCAGCCTGTGAAGCCATAGCTCCTCGGTTTTTTGAGCCGCTATACACAGACCCATAGCGTGGATTTCGGCCTCGACAATTGCCACTGCTTGCTCGGCAAGTCGGATGGTTCCCTAAAAGGACTCCCGGCTGACTAACACAAAGAAGGAGGCCAAGAACCCTCCCCTGTGGAACCCCACAGTTATCTCCCACCACTTTACACTACCGTCCCTACCCACGTAGCGAACGTGCCTTTCACGCAGATAGGCCTATAAGATGATCTGCAGGTAGGGAGGGCAACGATGGTGCACTAGTCGTAGTAGTCCTCTCTAATTGCGCCCCACGGGACGAGGTTGAAGGCGTTCACTATGTCTAGACTAACGGCCTACGCCACCCCACCGTGTCGGGACACTGCCTGCTCCAACAGCGAGTGGATGCAAAGAATCGCATCGACTTGGACCGCCGCTGCCGGAAGCCATACTGGCTGTCCGCTAAGTCGGGAACAACACGCGACAGGTGCTCAACGAGCTTTCGGGTAATTATTCTTTCGAATACCTTTCAAGTCTCGTCGAGGAGGCAAATGGGATGGTATGCAGGGGGAGATTCTGCGGCCCTTCCTTCCTTCTTCAATAGAACTAATCTGGCCTCCTTCCAGCTGAACGGAAACACGCTGTGACGGAAGCAGCTGGTGAACAGTCGCCTCAAGCGGTCCCCTAGAGACAACAGTGCATACATACACCCACGCGCGGCCCGGAATGCCGTCCGGACTCGGTGCGGTGTTGCGAGCCATCGGGCTGCCAACGACTCGACCCAAATCCCCTTCCGAAATCCCCAAGTCTTCGGCCCAGTCCGAGGTAATCGAAGGTGGGGAAGGACTGGGATGGCCCGGACCCTCGGAAAGAGCGTGGAAATTACTCCTTCCAGTGGATCAACTTACCCACGACCATGTGATAGGATCCCACGGATCCCTATCCAGTCCCTCCAGGACCGAGCCTTCGCCTCGCAGATGGCTGTGTGTAGCCCGAGCGTGGTCACCTGGTAGGCCCTATAGACCTCGGCAATCTCTGCGGTCCAGCCTAAGCAAACGCGGCAAGTGAACGCCAGCTTATTGGCGGCCTCCAGTGGAACCCGTACCCAGACTGTGCACAGTGATACCTCTGACCGCCTAATTTCGCCTACCCTAACATCATCGGGCGAGCAGCAGGTCACCGCTAAGATGGCATCTACCACCTCCAATTTCGTAACGGAATAAAACACTTTTATACGTATTACATTTCCAATCCACACAAGTGGAAAATGTTCGAAACGTTAGGAAAAACAATAATCTATAATATACGGGACTATAACCACCTAGAAAAACGTAAAACTAAGTATTTAATTTGATCCACAGGATACGAAACCCTATAACCGCAATACGCTAGGTCGCGTTAAAAATAATTAATTTTCTTTCTTTCTTCTGTATGGTATCTTTATTGGGTTACAGCTCCCTTCCGTTTTTAATAATTTTTCAGCGAGTGACGTGTTTCTTTTACATTACGACGTGACCTAGCATGTTTGGTGGCGTTTCCCAGTATAATTTACAAACACATAGGTGCTGCCTGCGTGCCTGTAAGTAATAAAAATGTAATACTCCAACTCCAATAGGTGTAAAACAAAAAGTTGTTTCATCTGAATATTTGGACTGGAAATGATTCCTAGAAAGTCCAGTGTATTGCTAAGAATTGTTTTCCTCAATATTGTACTCGACTCGACGTTCATAAGCAATAAAATACAAGCCCCTCTTTTTCGTAAACAATGTTTCTCGAGGCGAACGTTTAACATCTCAAAGAAGTTGTAGAAGCCATTCGCCCTCGGCGCAGCACGCCTGGCGCCGCCCCACGCCTCGCGCTCCCGCCCGCCCTTCCGCGCCGCCCGCTGCAAGCATTCCGACCCGCGAATATTTTCATCGGATCTGGCCCCAGATTCGCTTGAAAACGATGCTTTCATTTGCCTTGTACAATGTTCGTGTATATTTTATTTCACTTTATTTACTGGAAACCGTTTATGAGAATTAATAAGACAATCCATTCGACAGTTGTAGATGGAATATAAAAAAATTGTGGTTACCGAAGTACTCAACTTGTAGGTGTCGTAACCGATGACTTTGATAGCCCAATGTTAATAGACTGGATTGCAATTTCACTGTCTTCCTGTACGCTAATACGAGGCAACTTTCTCAAATATTGTTAAGGTCCTGCAAACCACCCGTATGCAGTAGTGGACGATTATTAGCTGATATAGCAGCAGGGTTTACCATTTTGGATTTCATTCGAGGTAATTTACAACGAGGCGGTTACGATAACTCTGTCCTTAAAATTGTTATTTACTTGGCGCCCTTTAAACAGTTTTGTATATGCCTTTCTCGAAAAGAAAATAACTACTCATGGATTTATGTGATAAGTAAATAAAATAAAAAGACAATATTTGGCGTTAAAGTATAATATCAACCAAAGGACGCCACTGCTGAATAAAGGCCTCCCCCATAGATTGCCACAACGATCTGTTACATGCCACCCACATCCAATGACTCCCAGTGACCTTCCCCAGGTCATCCATCCATCTCACCTTCGCTCAAAGGGTGGGTTTGAACCCAATGTAACATACAATGGCAAAACGTAAAGTGGTGTGGCAGCTCGCTCGCTGCATTCTTTGCAAAAAGTTTCTGTCTGATGTGCCGACCCTAAATTCATTTTTTTCATAATTTCATCATTTCGGCCGAATGAAGTCCACTGCTGGACACAGGCCTCCTCGAAAGATCACAAGACCACCGATATGGATGTGTTGTGGGCTCATTGGGGGGTTTTGCCATAATCGCCACGCTTGGCAGGCGGGTTGGCGATCGCAGTTGAGTTGTTAATGTACTCGAAGAACGCTGCTGCCCACCCTCCGGCTAATCCCTTAGTCGATTTTTACGACACCCATAGGAGGAGATGGGGTGGTGGCATTCTGAGCCGGCACCACACGACAAGACACTAAATTACGAAGAGGCAATTGGTTTGAAACTACTACTACACTACTAAACTACACTTTAAGTGAATTCTCTATACGTGGCGTTCGGATCTAAATTAACAAACTGTAACTCAATAGGTTCACTGGCCCTGATAATATTCCACCTTGGTTTCTTAAACAGGCGTCAGTTGCCTGGCCGCTATTTAGCTTTGAAAAATGGAGTATAAATATATACCTCAGTGGAAAATCTCAAGAGTTACCCCTATTCCCAAAACAACTAACAAATTTGCCATCGAAGAATACCGCCCTACAGCAATATTAGCATCCCTTGAGCTTTGAAACCTTTGAGAATGTTAAATACGAAGGAATCTACTGACAGGTTAAACAATACCTGTGCAATGAGCAGCACGGCTTTAGGACCAAAAGTTCAGTGAATACCAACTTGCTGAGTCTTGTTGATTTTATATCCACTTTGCCGTGTGGTGCCGGCTCAGAATACCACCACCCCGTCTCCTCCCGTGGGTGTCGTAAAAGTCGACTAAGGGATTAGCCGGAGGATGGGCAGCAGCGTCCGTCGAGTACATTAACAACTCAACTGCGATCGCCAACCCGTCTGCCAAGCGTGGCGATTATGGCAAAACCTGGGGGGTTGATGATGAGCCCACAACACACCCATATCGGTGGATGTGGTGATCTTTGCGGGAGGCCTGTGTCCAGCAGTGGACTTCATTTGGCCGAAATGATGTCTTGACCGAGGCAGTCAAATAGATGTACTTTTATTTTGATTTATAGAAGGCATTTGATATAGTCAGCAATGACATTCTACTATTAAACCTGGTACTAGCGTCTTCTACGGCTTCTTGCTGGTTACTTGTGGTATCGCCAGCAATTTTTTAGGCTAGGACTCTACGAGTCATAAACCTATCACACGTTCGAGCGTTTGTGAGGGCTCAGTACCGGGACCGCTTCTTTTTATATTAATGACCAACGAGCTCCCTACAGTGGTCAAAAATGCTAAATGACTTTTATACCCTGATGATCTAAAGCTTTACTGCGAAATAAAGTCCCGGCCGATTGTTTAGCATTGCAATCTGATGTTAATTCAGTGCATCAGTGGAATGTGAACAACAAAATTCAATACTTCAAAGTGCTTTGTGATTACTTTCAGCCGTATGTGGCACGCTATAAAATTCAACTATCAACTAAACGACAACATTGGTTCTAGAACAGACTCCATGAAAGACTTGGGTGTCGCATTTGACCATAAGCCAACTCTTTTCACAGCCGTATAACATCAATAGATAAAAGACTGTTTTAGACGCCTGGGCTTCATGTTTACGAATTGTCGTTACGTTCGTAGTACACATGCAAAAAAGCTTGTGTTTACTGCACTCGTCCGCAGTAAGCTTGAGTCAAGTGCGTGAGTAAGGGCCGATGTCACTGTTCGCGTTAAAAACCGAGTTTAATAAAACTAAGTTTTGCATGTCGGAATTCAAATGTTAAGGTTGATCTCGGTTTACGTCAATCTTATTTCACCGGGTACATTTTGATCGCGTTCACGAAAACTAAGTTCAACGTCCGTATTACAGGACGATCCTCAAACCCAATTTGATCTTTAATCACCTGATCACTGTTTAAGCATAGAATCTGTACTTTAGTATCGGTCATATTCCAGAACGGTAATCAATCTAAACTCAGCTGAGACGAGATTCAAATCACGCCTCAAGCACATGTTACTCGTTGTCTATGCATCAGGCTGTTTTCGATTACGATCTAAATTTCCATTACCAACTTTGTTCCGATCTGTTCAGAATAAGACATAATGAAATGTTACTCGAAATCCCTATTAATTAAGAAATATAAATATTCACAAAGTAGTTTAGACATAAAAACAAATTAGCTTCTATTCAACAACACATAACCAAAAATCAATGCGTAAGAAACAACATACATTGAAAACTGTGCTCAAGCTCTATCCGGACCACACTTACGTGATCACAGTTCAAATCTCTGCTCAAGTACAGACCTATAACTAAGTGACGATTTAGAATAAAGCCAGGACTCAGTTGAACTATGTTCATTAAACCTATACTTGAGGAACGTTTTAAAATTAATGCTCAACTCAAAACGAGTTTTAAACTGAGATCAAAGCTTAAGTTTCGTTCTGTAATACGGACCTATGTCATAGAATGTAAATGTCGTCACAATCTCAGACAAAATCACGATGCGTCTTGCATTGTATGTAAGTAACAGTGACCTACTGCGACATAGCTTATGGGCGGGAGAGTAAAATAGGCTACTTTCTTTGCTTTCAAACTAAACTGTCCAGGGACCGAGGGGGCTAGCTAGAGGATGGGCAGGAGCGGCCTTCGTGTACATTTATAACTCAACTGCGATGTGACGATGCGACGGGTTGACCTTCTGCCAAGCGTGGTGATTATGGCACAACCCCCCAATACGCACAGAACACAAACCCATACCGGTCGTTGTGGTAATCTTTGGTGGAAGCTTCTGTCCAGCAGTGGACGGCTTTCGGCTGAAATGATGGTGATGATATATGGCAAGGGTTAGTAACAACACTCACAAACAATTAATGCTCCAAAAAATATACACAGTAATTATTGGGCATTAAACCGAAAAACATTTTCGTGCCAGCCGCCGAAACAGTTCGAACAATAATCACAGCCCTCTAAACGCGTTTAAACGAGCTAAACGTCGAAAATCAGGCGTTCAGAATTTAAATTGAGTTATATTTTAACCGCGTTCAGTTGGTGTTGGTGAAATGCATATTTAAGATCTGAACTCAGTTAAGCGCTTATACTGAGTTTAGCTTCAACTGATCGCGTTTAGTTGCAATGGGGAAATCGGCCCTAAGGAATCCGTTCGAAAAAAAACCGGACAAGTGCTAATTGAAGTCGCGTGGTGACATACGATGAATATGTCATCCACCATGTTTTTTTTAGAATCTGACCCAAATTTGTATGTCGTAAGTAAAATATATTGTCTATTGTTGAATACGGTCTTGTACAGTACTCCCATACATTCAAACTGTAAACTTAAGTTTGTGCGCGCGATATAATTATATTAAAAAAATTACCATGTTATTTTAAGACCTTAGTACCTTAATTTGTTCCTAACCATTTCAGCTGACTAATCCTTTCAGGTATGTCGGCACTTTAGTTCTTCTACCGATCTCCTCATTTCTGATTCGGTCTCGTAGAGAAATACTAAGCATAGCTCTCTCCATAGCTGAGTGACGTGAGCTTACTTATGAGACCCATAGTGATAGTGACCACGTCTCTGTTCCTATGCCTTCACCGGTAGTACACACGGGTTCAAGACTATCTTGAGGCACTGTGGTATTATTGACCAAAAGACGTTGCGAAGTTTCCCGATCGCTACCCAGCTGAGTCAAATTCGACGATTGACCTATTTCTCGAAATTGGGCCTACCTAACTGGAAGGTTTGTCCCAGGTACTTTTATACTTGTCAACAACTTCGAGAACGGAGTTCCCAACGGATATTGGGATGAGCGCAACATAAGCGTTTGACATGACTTTCATCTTGCCCATATTCATTTTAAGGCCCCCCTGTAGAGAAACTCTGTTGAGACCATGGAGCATTGTGCTGAGCTCTTCCAGGGATTCTGCCATGTCAACGACGTCGTCGGAAAATAGAAGGTGAGTACACTCGCCATTGATGGTAATGTCGAATCCTTTCCACACTAGTAGCTTGAAAGCATCCTCCATTGCAGGGGTGAACAGTTTCGGGGAAATAAATCCTCCTATCTCACACCTCTCTGCAATGGAATTGCCCCCGTGCTCTGTTTATGTACTCGAACCAACATGATGGCGTTTCTTTATATGCACTTTAATACTTCGATCTACCGATAGTCAATGTGGTACCGCTATATAGATTGCAGCACCATCCAGCTTTCAATCGAATAGAAGGGTTTCTCATAGTTCACAAACGGTAAGCATAATGGCAGACTATACTCCTCGGTCTTTGTATAACCTGCTGCAGCGTGGGGATGTGGTCTATGGTACTAAAGCCTTTATCTCGTAAACCGGCTGTAAGTCATCAAGCCTGCACTTCGCACACTGAGACGATTCATTATGACCCTTGAAAACATCTTATAAACATGGCTCAGACGCGAGACGGGTTTATAATTCTTGAAATGGGTTTCACCCTTTTTGAAGAAGAGCCCCACCTCGCCTCTCTTCCGTGCTTCCGGTGTTGTGCCCTCGAGTAAGACGAAATTGATTAGCTTCTGGAGGACTTTAAGTACCGGTGTTCTATCAGCTTTCAGAAGTTCTGTCGTAATTACGTTACCGTTACGGCGCCTTGTTGTTTTTAAGCTGTTTCAAGGCCATCCTAATCTGGTACAGGCTGTTATCTTCGGTATCGTTAAAACCTTAAATAGTAAGAATTATAAATTTTCTTGTAAAAAAGAAAATATCCACCAGTGGACACCTAAAATTCTATTTTTGAAAAAGCAATGATGTAGTACTTTAATTTCTGTAATTAATATGTATTTTGCATGTATTCACACGACATCAACAAGTGATTCACTTATTACAGGAATCACGATGTATTCTAGTGGGAATACTGACAGCTTACACAACTTTACTGGAGATACCTTACACTTTCCAAAGTCGTTAACTACTCGGTTTCTGTTTCCGATGTTAATAGCTCCTAAGTACACTTTAATTGATTAAAACCAAAAGTTCAAAAACAGCTATAATTGCACCCGAAAGGGGTGCTTCAGCTACAACTAGGCCGTTGGAACAAATAACTTGAAACGTTCGGAAATTTTCTTAGTACTGTATCAAAATATAGGCCAAATAATAAAGCGTACGTAATTAATGTAATAGAATTATAATTTAAATTACCTCATTATTCGCGGCGGAATCCAATTTGAAATTTCTATTAGGTTCACGTTGTCACTAAACCACTTTACACTGAGGAACATCACGCACTATTTGAAGCCTTTTTAAGCACTCATATTGACTGGTTCTCTATTTAAGAACTGTAAATAAATAACTATGTAGGTAACTATTTTGAATTACTTATACAATACAGACACATTCAGACTATCCACAAATCAACTGCTACATCTGTGTACTGTACGCTGTGTTACAGTATGGACGCTTACGCTTCACGTTTGCAGTTGCTTTTAAAACCGCCTTTATTTCAATATTGTATTTTTATGTCCGCCGACTAACTACATTAGTAATACGAGGGAAATAGACCTCCGTCGTCTTCACAAATTGAAATGTATTTAGTGCTCGCGTTGGAAAAAAATACAGTGTAATTGGGTCAAACGACACGACACCGCCCTAACGATTTTACGATAAAGTTCGAAAAGTTCACATAAAATAAATTATGCCGTATAAAACTTTTACCGAAAATTAAGCCTAAATACACTGTAAACTAGACTGTCTCCTGACGTCGACTGAATGCGACGGTGACAGCCCCGTCCACCGTTGACCATGACACCATAAGTTTTGTATGGACACACCTTATACTGACCGATAACAATATTTTATATGTTTTAGGGTTTCGCGATTAATATTGGTTTTAATAAAATACTCTCAAAAGGATTACATCGCGTATAATGTATATTTGTTTTTCCTTACGTTTCAAATACTGCAGCGTTCGTGGTCGCAGAATAACTTAGCCAAATATACTTTCTTTTTATGTACCAAGTAACAATATTGGTATCAGAAGTTATTAAGATATTTGCCGACATTTTTGGTAGTATTTAGTGGTCGTCTATAATGTGATGCCAAATATATTATGTAACAGATATCCAGATATTGGCTATGCAATTACCGTGTGTACTGTGAATTGACAAATACCCATTCATACCAGTGTGGTCATGTCCATATTGACGACAGCTAAACGGTCGCGCTGCTGTAGTCATGAATAAAGTAGTGGTATCGACTGGCGAGTGCGGCCTCACCCTGGAATAATTTACACACATGACACCCCCTGCCCCGCGATGGCCTCATATATCTATTTTTGGAATTACAATTCACCCAGTGTCATCCATGACGTTACTAGTACCTTTATTGATTTAATAATTACTGCACCGCGATTCCAACAGCTGTAGAAATCCAAGGTTATGTTACTAAGAATATGAAATATGCATAATAGTTCGTTATTTTACTAAACTTTAAAGTAAATGAAACGACCTTGGTAAAATATGTAACTAACTCCGTTAGTCCACACACTAATGTATACAGGTGCAGGTTATGAATTATTGAACAGAGTTATACAACGATTTATATAACTAAAATTAATCACGAAAGTTCTTGAAATTAACCGAAATTTCTGAAGGGAGCTGTACCAGACTAATTTAATAGCGCTCAGCTCGTAACAGCATTGCAATAATTCAATTAGTGTTGCATTAAGAGCACTTACATGATGCGTAGTGCTACTAGGGCTGCTGGCGGGTGAGTGCCTGCGAGCGGGTAGGGGAGCGGGCAGCGGCGCGGGAGGGTGCGATGGCGGCAATGCTTTGCCTAGCGCCGCGGCGCCGCCCTGCCCGAACAGCCGCAGCACCTGCTCCGGCGATATGGGCCGCTTCTTGCCGTTAGCAGCGCTCAGGTGATTTGTGCTGTTCCTCAGGCTCGTTGCACCGGCTACACATGAGATAAGTTTTATATTGTAGTGGATGACATATAATTCTTTATTCTAAAGTATAGTATCAAATCATTGGTTGTTGTTGACAATATAGCACCACTCCATCTCCTCACGTGGATGTCGTAAAAGGCGACTAAGGGATTCTAAACCAGAGGGATGGGCAGCACCGTCTCTGCAGTGGAACAGTAGCAATTCTGCCCTCATCAATCCGCCTGTCAAGCATGGTGAGTACTTGCAAATTCCTCCAAAATAACGGACACACGAGATGTAACCAGTCGTCGTAGAAATCCATGGTGGAGGCCTTTGTTCAACAGTGGACAACCTTTGGCTGATATGAAGATGGCAAATAGAAAGCCCGATCCCTTGCTGTATTTTAAAGATGTGCTGTCTCCATGAAGATAAGATGAGAAATAGTTTAGAAAAAAAATTACCTGCGCTATTCGCAATAGTAGTAGAGCCGAGATAGGGCGTTCGAGATAGCTTCCCCGCGTAGTGTTGAGAGTACGAGGTGTGGTGGCCGTGCGAGGAGGCCGGCCGTTCCACGATCGTGTACGAGGTGC
This sequence comes from Diloba caeruleocephala, assembly GCA_947459985.1. Lineage (NCBI taxonomy): Eukaryota > Metazoa > Arthropoda > Insecta > Lepidoptera > Noctuidae > Diloba > Diloba caeruleocephala. The sequence continues at coordinate 22,546,822 of OX381606.1, read as the reverse complement.
CGGGCGGCGAGTAGTACACCCCGCCCCGAGTCCTACCCCGTGCATCCTCCGCCTCATAGCTTGTGTGTCGATTGTCCTGCAACCACTGGTTGCATAGAATATACTCTCTACAACTACACACTTAGGCCTGTATTATATAATGAGAAAAACTTACGAAAACCCAAAACTACCATAAAATATAAAGAGTTACATGTTAGTTTATCTTTAATTTACGAACGGTTTAATTCAACAAAAAAACCCAAGTAGAACTTGAGTCGAATGATCATCGAATGAAAAATGATCATTTATAAATGGGTTATATTCAATTGATGCAATTCAGTTTTGACAATATCGAGAATAGATCGAGAATCAAAACTCAATTAGAACTTGAGTCCAACTTGCATCAGTTGAGTTTTGATTCTCGATCTAATACGCGCCTAAGAATTGTTTACATTTTTTATTAACCTAATCATTTTACTGAGCAGAGAGAGTAGCGTCCATCGGTGCCGTTCATAAATTTAAGATAATCTAACAGTCTTCTTTGAAATTTCAGGCGTAGACTATAAATTATAAATACTATAACACTGGACTGCATTTTAAAGAGGTACTTTATTAAATAAAAGAAATATGGTGAGAAACCAAGATTCTACCGCGTAATGGTGTTGTCAGTTTGATTTCTACCCGTTTTTTTTTGGTGATCCTAATACGAGCAAAACTTTCTTGGAGGAGTTCCCAGAAAATTAGTAATGCGCAACACACACTCCTATAGTTTTCCATTGTAATAGTATACTGTTTGAAGCGTTAAAATCAAATGATGCTGTTTTTATAGATGTCATTTGAAATGAGAAATGATACAAATGTTCAACTGTTTTAAATTACCTTTAAAATAGGTCAGCAATTGCTACCTGTCAATTTCTTGCACTGTAAAAAACAGATTATACTATTCGTTTGGGATATGTTCCAATGAAAGGGGACCGCAGGCGACAAATGTTCGGCGCCAACTTTTTGTTTCGTGGGTGCTGTCAGACAAGTTAACTTAGTTCGTAAGGTTGAAATTAGTACCTGTACCGCCTGATGAGGTGGTGACTGTGCGGTTGCTGTGACTTGCTGAACCGTGTCCTGTCATAGCTCTTATTGTTGGTCAGTGTCAATTGTCTTAATAGTGATTACGTTGCAGGATACTGAAGTACTTTCAGACTGTCACTATATGGCAATAGAAATTACATGGTGGCTGATGCCTGGCGAAAGTACACAGGCGATAGCGAAGTCGTAAAGAGTTCGTCGAGCCTTGTTCCAGGGTAAAACCGGCACAGCGACCTTTTTCCAAATGGTAAGTTGATGAAGTTGAAGAATTATAGAGTATCTTAAAAATACCTGATGGCTCCTAGAGTGCCTAGCGAGGTGGTGCGCGGGCGGGTGCTGTGGCGTGGCGGAGCGCGTCCAGCCATAGCCCTGGTTGTAGGGCGGCGGCCAGCGCGCACCGAACTCGGCCAGCTCTGAGCCCTCGCCCGCCTCCCCCGACCTCATGCCGGGGGTCACGATGCTCTCTAAAACAAAAAGAGCGAAAATTAATAGGTACGTCATTTTGTTTAAAAAGATTTGTGGTACATGCTTAACATCCAAAAAAATAAGTACTGAAATAATTTTAGTAATTTTTCCCTTCAAATCCAATTCCATAATCGACTTTTCCAATTCCAAATATCGCAACAATATCAACTTTTTACTGTTAAATTCCAAAATAAAATTCTTTTTAAAACAAATTTTAAATACACGGTTTTCATTACTATTTTAAACATGTTAAAGTTATGATAATTATTATAGGAGTTATTGAAACATCTGTATTTAATCTACCGCTACGCTCACATGATGAACATAGCCTATGTCTATTTGAAATAGGGCTTCCTAGCGAAGAATGTACATAATCAGTATGTTAATCTAGTAATGTCTATTATATCCCTGTAGTATTAGTATTCATCATATCGACCGAATGAAGTCCACTGCTGGACACAGGCCTCCCTCAAAGATCACCACAACCACTGATATGGATGTGTTGTGGGCTCATTGGGGGGTATTGCCATAATCGCCACGCTTGGCAGGCGGGTTGGCGATCGCAGTTGAGTTGTTAATGTACTCGAAGGACGCTGCTGCCCATCCTCTGGCTAATCCCTTAGTCGACTTTTACGACACCCATGGGAGGAGATGGGGTGGTGGCATTCTGAGAGCATTGGTATTGTGTATAGATAATTCTCAAATAACCAAGGTTTCGCCAGCTGTAAAGAAATATTCCGGACCGTAATACTTGCAGTACCATGCTTTTAATTAACATTATTTATTTTCAGATGTGTACCGACAACTACATAATATGTGTCATGCATATTGGGAGCTTAAAAATCAAATTCCGTATGATGATCCTCAGCAATGAAGGGTTATTGGGGCCTGTCTTGTATAATGTTTACGTTTAAAAAGTACTATTTTAGTACATTTTGAATACACTTTATTTAAGTCTATTTTCTAAAATGCTCTCGGTCTCCACAAGTACTTGGTTATTATGGTGTCTCGGCTGGATGTGGTAGAATCTGTTTAAAGAAATCAGGCCTGCTGGCAGCATCGCCTGCTGCAGTTTTTGACAAAATGACTTTCTATAAGATAATGATTTTAAAGGAGTATTTGATGTCATCAATCCATTTATATTTTATGTTAATATGTCAGTCTGTCAGTCAGTCAGTTTCTCCTTTTATAGAGACAGATTCTAATCAAAATCTTTTTGATATTTGAATACATCACAGAAAAAAAAACTGAAAACAGTACGACGATGCCGACATATTTTTTGAAATTTTTCGTTTTTGGGAATGTTTTATGAATATGTAAAGATTTATTAATCTAAACACCGTACGACGTTGCCTTATACTTGACATTGGCGAAATTGTGGAAAGTGGATACTCTATAAAGGCCATAATCTAAGAGAAGAAGTAGAATATATCACAAATGAAACCAAATATATTTATTGTGTTTATTTTAGTATCTTCTACGTATCATTCCTTTTTTCTCCCAACTCTTTTAAATCACATTCCAATAGCCTGTTGCTTAGCATTATATGCTTAGTTCTGCAAGTATTTAAAAATAAGTTTATTTAGTATACGCTATCCCAAAAGGCTATCCCATGCTACATGCAAACTTGCAATTCTTCTTTTGCAGGCGTATCAAGAATCGATGACACTACAATAATTTGACATGACTGTGACCTGTTGCTGCCACCAGGATCATTAGCTGTGTGAATAATGAATTTGATTCTTTATGTAATGAATTTATAAGTTTTAGGGACACTAAAATTATGCTTTAACACAAAAAGAAAGTTTCATAAACTAACAAAAACATACTGGGTTGCTCGTGCTCTGTACTTATATTCTCATAATTAATGTAATTATTATTTATATATAACACCTTTATTGATGTGATGGGATCACGCTGTAAATACACATAAACTTTTTTTTTGTTCATATTTAATTAAAATCATGTTTTTATAAGTGTGGTAAACTAGATTTTTAAAGTAATACTCTTATAATTACTATTAAAAATAGTAGCTAGAATTGGGACAAGTTTGTCGAAAGGTGCGAAAAGCATAAGGTAGGGGGACATAATTCGCAGTTTGACCGCCGCCGCCGTATCTGGCAATTTAGCGAAGGAAATCGTAAGCGTAACCTGGGCGCGGTCCAGTTTATGGGGACGTCGACTTGGGTTTCGATCGTGAACTACGACTTCCATTTTCATGGACAGTGTTTTCAATGATGTACTAGTTGTTGCCAAAAGTATGTAAGATCTGCACTTCGAGGAGTTTATTTGAAAGAGTTGGATTTTAAACAAGAACATTTGTCCATTACAATAGAACCATCAAACGTGCGTTACTAGCATAAATTCACATTATCTTCTAGTCTAATATCCGCAGCGCCACAAAATAGAACTTTCTGTGGCCCTTTAAGTTTACCACAATAAGTTGGAATGTTTTTTTACTAAGTAAGTAGTTGCGGTCGCAGAACCTATTTTATGAGACATGCGCTGTTGCGGTCTTTAATTGCTTTGAGGTTAAATGGCAGAGTCCTTTTTCTTATAGTCATGAGTTGCTTGTTGAAATGTAAAGAGCGTTTTCCTTTTACTATTACTATTTTAAGTCAATAATAATTACGATATATGATAATGTGTTATGCTAAAATCAAGAAAGCGTCATATAAATGTACACCTTAGCTCGCTATAAAAATTGCGATTTTTCCCGGACAAAGGAGTACAGTTCGTCTTTGTTGTAAGCTGTCATAAAGTGCGTAATGAGAGCTAAGTACAAAATAAGCTTCCGACCATTGGGCGCGATGTCCGGTGGCAGGGCGGACGACATCCGGTCACCGCGGCCACTTCCGACGCACGCTTGTTTATGCCACAACTTTGAATATAATTACATGCTAAAATCAAGTTAAATGGAGGCCTTAGAATTAAGGGCCAAACTACATGTAACGCGAGAAACCGCTTTTAATAAATTTATAGCCTTTAATTAAAGTATGATTCTCATTTCTTTGCACTGAAATACTTCCTTAATTCCTGAGACTGATTTATATGATCACCGAAAGGCGCTGATTTATTAAGGTGTCTCTGACCGCGTTACCACCGTTTATTAAGGTGAGTATGGCATTAACTATCAGGGTTCACTGTAGCAAGTCAATTTATGTTAACAAAGTAGGGTCTGTCATTAGGAATATTTGTACCTATATGCTATGTATTACAACATGATAAGAGCAAGATTGTGATTTTGAATGTATGAATACCATGGCAGTTATTACGTGTGGTTTTGTCTGCTAGAAAACTAAATAAACCCCATAATGAACTTCATCATCATCATATCAAGCAAAGAACGTCCACTGCTAAACAAACGCCTACTCCATAGATTTACACAGTTGTGTCGGCATTTTGTGAGCTTGGCTGGCGGATTGGTGAGCGCAGTTTGACTATTGTTCCACAGAAGGGACGCTGCTGCCCATCCCTCTGGTTTAGAGTCCTTTAGTAGGCTTTGACGACGTCCACGGGAGGAGATGGAGTGGTGCTACATTCTTAATTCGGAAAACACACGAAATTCATAACATAACAATTTTATCATCATTTCAGCCAAATAAAGGCCAACTAGTAACTAGTCCAAAGTTAGCTCCACTTCTGGACACAAGCCTCCCCCAAAGATTGCCGCAACGACCGGTCTAGCTGTTGTGTGCTCATTCCCCCTAAACCCCCCGTTTTGCCATAATCACCACGCTTGGCACGCGGGTTGGCGATCGCAGCTGAGTTGTTAATGTACTCGAAGGACGCTGCTGTCGTCTTTTACGACACCCACGGGATGTTCTTGGTTCTCACTTCGGCTTTTTGAGGCGCAGACCCAGGGCGTTTAGGCCACGACAATTGCCACCGCTTGCTTGGCAAGCCGGATGGTTCCCTCAAAGGGCTCCCCGCTGGCCAACACCAGAGTGTTGTCATCGTAATAGACTAAGTTGACGCCAGCAAAGAAAACGACACGCAGGACCGCGTCGTATGTGAGGTTCCATATGAGGAGCCAAGAACTGACCCCTGCGGAATCCCGCACATAATTTCTCACCGCTTTACACTACTGACCCTGTCTAGCGTAGCGAATAGCTTTGAAGCCTCGTCGAGCAGGCAAATGGGACGGTATGCAGAGGGAGACTCTGTGGCCCTTCCTTTCTTCTTTCGTCCCAGAATGCCGTCCGGACCAGGTGCAGTGATGCGAGCCTGTAGGCGGTGAATGGCTAAGCTCAACTCTCCTTCCGAAACCTCCAACTCCTCGGCCCAGTCCGAGGCAGTCGGGGGACTGTGGCGTGACCTGGTGTCTTATACTGTGCAAGTTCGCATCGCAACAACCATGTCCGGTGAATACCTGCGTCAGCCGGAATGTGACGCGCTCGCTCCATTGGAGCCAGGCTCCGAAAAGAGGCAAGACGGTCTCAACCGAGTTGCCGCCTCAAAGGACCGTGAATCCTGTTCTGCAGCGCTGGACGACCGATAGTCGAGTTGGCCAAACAGACACCACGTAGAGGGCCACGAGCCACACAACTCCCCCGTAGAAGCGGTGAAATTCTTCACTCGGTCTCCCGAGATTGAGCAGTAGCCGGTGCAAGGCACCCACTATCCTTTCGACGCGGGGGACGAGACGCCCGAAGTGCTTCTCGAAACCCCACTGACTTTCCAGGGTGAGCCTCAGGTACTTTATACTTCACTTGAATCGGCCCATTCTGATTTGCGCGTCACCAACGCATGTCCACGAACGCGATAAGAGATTTATTTTTATTGATCCGGTGGAAATACATCATGCACTTCCTTCGCCCCGGGAAAGGGCGAAGGGGCATGCCGGACTCCTACCGGCTAAAACCACCGGAGTGATCATCGTCGGCACCGAAGGGAGGCTCCAGGAACTCGAATAATCTCCATCTAGAGGCACCCGTTGGTGCCACGCCTTTAGGCACATCTCGGAGGGGATGACTGTAAAGTGGTCATCCCATCTAGCGGAGGGTAGGCGACTGTAAAGAGGCCACCCCCCCAGGCATCTCTCGAGGGGATTGTAAAAGATTCCCTCGAGGCCTCACTATGCGCTGTGCTGCGCACACGGCGGTACGTGACCACATGCATACCGCTGTCTTCCCGGAGGTCGCTCGATTTATTTTACATCGTCTTGTCAATATTATTATTATTATTATTTTCCTTTATTGAATACAACACATATAAATTACATTTTTAAATACATAAAAAACATAATATATATTTAAAAATATAAAAAATAGTAGCCGACCGGCGTCGGGAACAAGGTCCAAGTCACCGGTGGTTAGGGCTCCAGAGAGAGGAACCTCCTGACAATTCGAGCCGTGTCTAGGAGTACCGCTTTCTGAATCAAGCCCTTGACCCAACCGCCCAACGAGAGCCTCTTAAGGTGTTGGTCGAGGCTCTTGGGTATTAGACCATTGGCCGTAACGACTATCGGCACAATGATTGCAGAGTCTACCTCCCACATGTCGACAATCTCGTGGGCTAAGTCAAGATACTTAATTTGTTTATCTTTCTCGGCTTTCACGAGATTCTCGTCATGTGGAATAGTTATATCCACAATCATTGTGCGTCGCTCTGTTCGATCTATCACCACTATATCAGGCTTATTGGCTACAATAGTCCTGTCAGTGATGATAGATCGATCCCAGTACAGTGTGACATGGTCATTTTCGAGAACTGGGTCGGGCATATACTTGTAGTATGACACTTCTGAACTCACAAGGTTGTATTGCAGTGCAAGTTGCTGGTGGATAATCTTGGCCACTTGGTTATGCCTGTGCAAGTACTCGCCGTTAGCAAGACGAGAACAACCGGAAATAATGTGACGGATAGACTCGCCCGGACGGTGGCATGCCCGACAGATGTCCACCGTGCCGTCCTTCACAATATATTTCCGGTAGTTATTCGTCATGATAACTTCATCCATAATTGCACAGATAAAACCTTCGGTTTCCCCAAAGAGGTCACCGAAACGTAGCCAAGATACGGACGCTAGAAAGTTCACATCGGGCCCATGTAAGGCCCTGTAAAAGCGTCCGTGAAGCTCCTTGCTTTGCCATACCTCCTTACGATCATTAGTGTCCAGTACTACAGGCATACGCCAGTTCTCTTTAGCCAAGGAGAGCGGGGTGAGTCCCTTGTCTATTGCAACCACATCTCGGTGCATCCCCACTTCAGCATGGAGAAAGTACTCCCTGAGGCTACACACCTCACGATTGTGGAGGGTCTTGGCATTTAAAAAGCCTCGACCCCCACACTTTCGTGGGATGTATAGCCTTATTACCGATGAACGTGGGTGATGGATCCGGTTTGTGGTTAGCAATGTACGAACTCTTCTATCCAGAGCGTCCAATTCAGTCTGAGTCCACTTGAGTATGCCGAAGGAGTACATTAAGACTGGCATGACCCAACTATTGAAGGCGCGCACCTTGTTACCGCCTGATAAAAGACTTTTTAGTACTTTTTTCAGGCGGCCAAAGAAGCGTTCCTTCAACAATTGTTTCATGTCAGTCTCGTTTATACCTAACGTTTCTGACATACTCAAGTATTTGTAAGTTTCGGTTGAGGAGAGGGATCTGAAATTTATGGAATCCGAAAGTTGTATTCCCTCGGATTCCATAATCCCTCCTCGTCTGACATGCATGACTGCACATTTGTCCACACCAAATTGCATCCTGATAGAGTTACTGAAAGTTTCAGTTATCTTTAGTAACTCCATCAGTCGCAAATTGGTGGGGGCAAAGAGTTTCAGGTCATCCATGTACAGAAGATGGGATATTATCTGACCACCTCTTCTCATCCTGTAGCCTAACCCTGACCCCTCCAGCAGTGTGCTCAGAGGGTTCAAGGCTAAGCAAAACCATAGGGGACTCAGACTGTCGCCCTGAAATATTCCCCGCTCGATCTTTATAGGTTCACTGTCCTCTCGGATCTGTCGACATCCTGGATAGTGAAGAACCGTCCTCCATTGTCTCATACATGCCATTAAGAAGGTGCGTAGAGTTGTATTTATTTTATACAACTCTAGCACCCTCAAAAGCCATGTATGTGGCACTGAGTCATAGGCCTTCTTATAGTCTATCCAACATGTCGACAGATCTTTACGATTACGTTTAACCTGTTGGCTAATGGCCATGTCAATAAGCAGGAGCTCCTTAGTACCACGGCACCCATTCCTACATCCATTCTGAGAAGTAGACATGATAGAATTGGTGTCAACGTGATGGTTAATCTTTGTTCTCAGGATGGATGTAAGAAGTTTATAGACCGTCGGTAAACAAGTGATCGGCCTATAATTTTTGGGTTCCGTGGTACTACCAGATTTATGGAGCAGGTGGGTAACTCCCATAGTAAGAAACTGTGGTAGCGACCCAGACTCTAAAGACAACTGGAACTGGGACGCCAAACGGGCATGTGAACTACGCAACCACTTCAGCCAAAAATTGTGTAGCCCATCCGGTCCTGGAGATTTCCAGTTGGGCAACGGATGGACTGCATTAGCTACGTCTTGGGGGCTAATTACAATTGCCCCCATTTCGGTTATCGGTTCACATGCTCGTTCAACGTCCCGTATCCAATCATCTTCCGAATGACTGATGGGCACCGACCAGATTTTGCGCCAGAATGTGTTCATGGCATCATCATCCGGCAGGTGCACATCATCCACTTCTTTATCAGGTCGCTCCCAAGTTCTATATACCCACCTTTGATCACTTTGGAATATACGATTCATGGTATATCGCTCCTCTCGCCGCTTGTATCTACGGATACGGTTTGCCCATGCATAAACTTTCTGCTTCAAAAAGTCGATGCGCTCTGTGACATGGTACATATATTCTCGGGGATTAATATCAGTTCCCGAGAACGCCCGTCTCACAAAGCGCATCACTCTTGGGCGGGTGTTGCCCGCCTTGAAGCAGATAAGTTTGCCGATGAGTGCCCTAGCCTCACTAATACGACCCTCAATCCTATACTGCCAAGCTGGCACGGCAGATTTCGGTCGTGTAGCTCTGTCGTTTGGAAACTTAACATGAGCCACACGACATGCCGCAACAGCCGCACAGTAGAGGATTGAATGTGTATCAGCCAGATCTTCGCTACTATCAAAATAATTTGGTAGCAGCGAATCCAGAGCACACACCAGCGCCCTATTTTTGTTATGCATAGGCAAACGTGGAAGACGCGGTCTATGCTCAGGTGGTGTGGATCGATATTCCCGAATCGCATCGTCCAAAGTTCTGCTTAAACTTTCACTGCACTGGGTACTTACATTTGTAATCCTGTCACTATCTTCCTCGTCAACGCGATCGGGTTGCGGCTGAGCGACGGAATATATGTGTGACTGTGCCGCAATCTGTGACGAGGCAGGGAGTACAAGATTACTCTGCGATTCTAGGCGAAGTCGATCAAGTACGGTGTCGTCCAACATGTGACAACGTTGGATGGCCCTTACTTGATCCGATAGTCGTTGGACCGAAACGTTGACGGTTGGTTCAAGTACCTGGAACAGAGAGAGCATCCGAGCACGGTACGCAGTCAGGTTAGCTCCCCCCCCTGTAGCCCCAAAGTATGCGCGTATGACGTTTTCATTGATCGCCTGTGACCATCGCATGCGCTGCACACTACCACCGGAAGCGGGGACCCTGTTAGAAGCCGGTCGGCCTCGTGGTCCTAAGCATTCCGGTGGCCGGGGTCCTCCCCGGCGACGTGCAGGTGGTGGCGACGACGGCGGAGAGAAATACTCGTCGCTAGAGCTCGACGCTACTACAGCAGCAGGTGAAGCTGGATCCACTGCCTGCTGCCGCGAGGCGGAGCTTAGCGACGAGTCCGGAGATGTTTGACGTGTAGCTTTGGCTCTGGCTCTGGTCAGCATTATATTTTGTTATCTGCATATTGTTGTTGAATTCCAATCCAATTCCAATTTTAATTTAATGGTTTTGTTGTCCGATTTTACTATTTACTTGTAGTTTTTCAAATTCACGTAATTTCAATTTCTGTCACTGTCAATCCGATGCATGTAGTTTTTAAATATAATAATGGTATCTTTCATAGAATGTATATAAAATATTGTAATAGACGCCTTTTTTCTGATTTAATTTCTGAAAAGTGACCTGATTTGATATATTAAATAGTTAAAAAAACGATGTAAAAATTTATCAATATGAGAAACAATATTATGCTCTTGTTGACAAGCAGGGTTGCCAGGTTTTTATTATTATTTATTATTATGTCTCTCTTTTCACGGGTTTATATCCCCTGTAAGGGGGAACCCGGTCTTTTGACAGGCTTACGCGGGGGCATAGGTCCAACACGCAGAGGCTCTTTAGAGATTTTTAATCTAAAATGTAAGGGGACACCAACCGGGGACTCTCCATAGCTGCACTATAAAATGAAGTCACGGATTGTCCCCGGTGGTGTAAGGCTATTGTATGAGATGGAAACTATAACGATAAGGTCTATTGCAATGGGTGTTACATGGAATAAAAAGACTAATAAATACGGGAACAACGGCGTCTGCCTTTCAACTTTGATCGTGAAATTCTGTGGCAGACGGTGACTCGCCACTCACAAGATGGGCCCCCTAAATGGCCACCACTACAGGCGACAAGGAGCAACAGCAACAGCAACAGGTGTGAGCGGCTAGGGGTGTAGAGAGGTGCGGCACCGGTTTCACCATCGCGCGTCTCGAAGACTCGGAGCGGGTTTCCCCGTTATTACGCCATTAGACACTTCCAGCTCTGGCGGCCCCCCTCTGATCGGCCAACTAAGGCAAGCCAGAGTTGAAAATCCTGCGGGCACTCATGGGGTTCCACTCCAACCAACCAATTATTATTATTATTTATTATTATTATTATTAATTAGGTACTAGTAGGCTGAGTAACTGACTTAATAAGCGGTCTTACATTTCGTGCGTCTTACTACAGTTTTGGTGTAGTAGTAGGTACTTACATAAAGTTGTTCATGTCACGAGCGTGAATCATTGCAATGTAAACCTTAAATGATTGATGACCCTAAGTCATTCGATGTGAAGTCGTCATAAATCTTCATAGAAGGTATTGTCATAGTTAAATGGACTACTCAAGGCCCTACTGCATGAAGGACCCTGCAGGCAGGCCTTGGAATAAGCCCCTCTAGGTAGAATTCTGGCAGTGCGTGTATTGGCCGTTTTGTATTATACCGCCTATGCTCTAGGTAACTACAATTGCGAGCGATGCAATTTTCAGAATTGTTGTATAAACAGGGCTGTGCATTTTTTAAACAACAAAATATGACTTTACTTTTGTATGAAATTAAAAATATACGTTTTATAAGATAAGACATTTAGTGTGAAACAGTCATCAGTGATACTTTAAATTGGCCTCGGCTTAGCGCACCCTTTCCGAATAACCCGGTATATTAAGTAGAAAGGCTTCGGACGACGGAAATCACACATGGCCAATAACTTTACATCCGATAGACATCGGAAATGACATCGTCTTGTCAATTGATGAAATGGTAGCTTTATACTTGTCTGTTGCATAATGCAGTGCGGCCACATGCTGTCTAATTAAACACAAATAATTTGTGCGTATATGTGTAGCATTTTCTTTTCAATATACAAAATTCCGCCTTGTCTAAGAAGACAGACAAGACTAACTTGGCAATAGGACGGGAAGACCCGTCCTATTGCCAAGTTACTCGGGTTCGGTGCAATTTGTTTTTCTTGGGTTTTACAGTCGGCCACCTGTCTGACAGCAACCCTCCTACTAGGGTAACTATGTTAGTGTTGGTGTTTACGCGCCACCTGCAAGTAACCTAAAGTGTTTAATGATACGCACCGGATTCTAAACTCCCTTAGACCACCAACGGAGTTTGTTGCTAATAGGATCAACACACACACCCTTACAAAGGAATGTGTTATTATAATGACAGGAAATAGCTCAATTTTACAATTTCGTTGCTCATTTCGTTTAATATGAACTAATAAGCTGCTGAAAATAACAACCATTGGCCTCAAAACATAAAATCACGCGTCCTATTAAGGATTTTACTGCATTCCAAATCACAATATCTATAATCTCAATAAAATGTCTACGAATAAGCTTCGTAAACTCTCTACTGTGTCGTAACGGGTTTTGTATACATTCTTAATTTGACCCCATAGGAAATAGTCCAATGGAATAAGATCGGGTGATCTCGCCGGCCAGCTCACTGCACCATGAGTTCCGCTCCAGTTATTCCCAAAATATTCGTTATGAATCTATCCTATCACAAGGCTGTTATTTGCTGGAACACCGTCTTGCTGGAAATACAAGCTTCGTATCCCAGTCAGCGGCAAATCCTCAATTTGTTTAAAAACATCATTTAATACTCCACATACATGGTAGTGTTTAAAGTAAAGCAGTTTTTTATTTTTGCAAAAATAATCCTGTTGCCTGGGAATGCACACCAGCAATTGAACCGGCTGTAGTGCCACCTACCGGGTCCAATTGTGAATCTAAACCTTTCAGGGACCCACTCTCACACACACAAAAATCATTAAAATTGATCCAGCTGTTTAGGAGGAGTTCAGTGATATACTCACGTACGGAAGAATTATATATTCATTTAAGATAATAGTAGTCTATATATATATATGTAAGTTGTTATTTACATATAGACGGCACAGTTGGTGCAGTGGCTGATACAGTCGGCTGCTGCGCACCGGGTCGTGGGTTCGATTCCCACACGGAAAAAATATTTCTACGATCAGCAGGTAGTTGTTCCGGGTCTGGGACCCACGACACAGGGGAAATCCTAGTTTTGGGCAACGTTTTTTAAAAAAAAAAACATATATCATACGTTCATATTTGGGTCTTGGCAGCATTATTAAAATTTGATGGTTGATTTATAGCTTGTGTCAATGCTCTTGATGTTGTCAAAATATGACAAAAAATACTCAAAAACCTAAGGACATTTAAAATCATGTTTCAACTACACGAAGCTGGTTTTAAGGCTTTAACCGGCTAAAGAAAGCTTGTGAATTTAAAACCTCATTGAACTGCTGGGGAGATCTCAATCAAGCATATTTAGTTTAGCTGATTTTAAAAGTTACAGTTAGTACAGTGTGTAAGAATAACAAAACAAAATATAATAGGTAGGTAATATCTAATATTTTGATTAAAACAACAAAAGGGCTGTAGCAGTACAAAAGCCACAAGAAGATTCTATCCACGTTATTCCGCAATCAAACATTAAAAGACAATATTCACTTATAAATCAGTGCAACAGATGACAACATTAAAACTAGTCTTATACAAATATTATTGAAAGTAATCCGCCATATGGATGCAATTTGTTTGTGGTAATAATTTATCTCGACAAGTTTCTATGATAGACGGACGAGTCCCTGGCTGGGCGCCAACCCGAACTACGCCCCCAGTCTGCCGCACAGCAGCGAACTGACTCGCATCCTACAAGTTTATATCACTTTTATGTCGTGCCACTTCGTGTCTCGTACATTTTTAGTACCAGTGGAACATTTCAAGATACCTATACAACCGAATTCATTATATTTTGTTGACATTCCCACAGTGTTCTTGATAACAATATGCATATATTTTATATCAGTCGTTATTTTCACATAAACAAAGATAACATGCTTACTCTAAGCTAGAGTAAATTTGTAATATTAGGTTTATATGTAGACCTTAAACATTTATGCCTCATTTCAGAATGTTGTACAAGTATATTAATTTTGTGCGAAAAAATGTACATTCCAAATCTATCTCGGCATCATCATTTCAGCCAAATAAGCCAAGCCACTGTTGCCGTGTGGTGCCGGCTCAGAATGCCACCGCCCCATCTCCTCCCATGGGTGTCGTAAAAGTCGACTAAGGGATTAGTCGGAGGATGGGCAGCAGCGTCCTTCGAGTACATTAACAACTCAACTGCGATCGCCAACCCGCCTGCCAAGCGTGGCGATTATGGCAAAACCCCCCAATGAGCTCAAAACACATCCATATCGGTGGTTGTGATGATCTTCATTAGGCCGAAATGATGATGATGAAAGCCCACTGTTGGACACAGGCCTCCCACGAATATCGCTACCACGACCGGTCAGGGTGTGATGTTTGCTCCTAGGGGGATTTTCGCCATAATCGCCACGCTTGGCAAGCGGGTTGCGAACGCAGTAGAGCTGATAATGTACTCGAAAGGACGCTGCTACCCATCCTCCGGCTAATCCCATAGTCGCCTTTTACGACACCCACGGGATGACATGGGTAGATGCTATTCGTAGCTGGCCCCATACCGTATGACTAATCTCGGCATGACTAATGATATTTCGGAATATCTGTATTGTACATATGAAGAAAACAATGCATAATATACATACCCATATTTATATAACAATGTGTAGCCATAAAAATAACTTCTCAGCCTCACCCTAGTGGCGCCGATGCGCTGTAACTTAATAAAAAACCTTTTAGACCTCTCGAATGTACTAAAATATACTTTTTTAAGAACGAAGTTCACCCGCTCTTTTGGGAGTTACTGTCTTCCCTCAGTTTATACATTTAACTTCGTTTGCGCTCACCCGGAAATAGCATTGCAGATTTTTATAATTTACTATAAGAAAAAGACTCATTTATCATTGCCAGACCTTTGGTATTAGAATACAATCGAAATAAAATAAAAAGATGAAGAGGTAACAACAAAATATAAACGAATATTATAATTTCGCACTTTGCCCATGAAATACAAAAATTATATAAAAGCCTACACCACATTTATTTTTCTCAAGCCTAGACTAGGCATATTGATAAAATCAGGACCCTTTTGATGTAGCCAGATAACGATTACAGCTCTAGGATGCTAGTCCATTTTCACACACATCCATCCATATAGTTCTTGTATTTTTCTCTCTTTTAAAAAAACAATTGCCCACTAGCATTTTTCCTGTATCCTGGTTATAGTTTACAGTCACACATCTCACATGTACAAACACCCACACCCGAATCAACTATCAGTAGATCATACAAATATTTGTTTCCGTGGGGGAATTGAACCCGCGACCCTTGGCGCAGCAAGCTAGTCGCTTAGCCACTGCGCCAATCATGCCATATAGATATCCAACTATGTTTTCCTTACAAATTGTATATAATGTCACGCCTATACTGTCAAATCTATTTCAAAAATAATAACTGAAGAAATCATGACAAGTACTTTGTAATGATTGTCAACCAACCATTTTTCTCTCAATATTGTGTGTGTTCAGTATTATTACAACGTTCCTAACGTTCGGGCAAAATTGTGAAGTGTGGTGTTTTATACAACACCGGTGAACATTTTAATGATGATATTATCCAGATAAGAAAATGTGGGTTTTAAAATGCACCCCGAGATGTGCCTAAAGGCAAGGCACCCATAGGTGGCTCTAGTGTAATTGTATCAAGGACCTTGGGGGTGATTCTCGCGCGCTTCGAGATATCTCTATTCTAGAGATAATCTCTAACCCGCTAAGTCGAAGGAAAATGTCACTAAAATGTCGATCATTTATAAAAATCGTATTCTCGCAAATAATAGAGATAAAATGTCGGAGAATTATGGAATCTCTACTAACACAAGTTCCGTTTTTCTCGACTACGTTAAAAGATAGTCGCGATATTTAGATTTACCAAATTTTTTTATACCATCAATATATTTATTCGGTAACTAGCTTTTGCCGGCGGCTTCGCACGCGTGGAATTTAGAAATTTATATAATGCTATTGAAAACATGCAATAATGACCTGAGCTTTTATTAGGAACTTGTAATAGGTGTAGAGGGATCATGATATATTTCCGTATGACACGACCCATAGGCCTGCCGAATATTGCATCCAGCCCAGCCAGCCGAGTGGCAAACCATGCGCTTTTGTTGTTTTTTTTGGGTGTCGTCATCAATAACTTTCATAAAATGTAGCTTGCCCTTTTCCGCCCAGTTTTAACAGTCTAATCACTCATTTTTAAGCCACACCACTCATTTTGGCATTAAAATTAGGGCTTTAAGTTGTGTGTTGTACAATACTTTTATAATATCAAGATACCTTTTGCGAGTGTGCTCGCAACTGCCATGCTCGCATCCCACATACAGCGTATAGACCGAGAGAGCAGATCGCGCGCTTCAAGCGAGACATACAGCGTGCCGATTGCGAGCGATCTGCTTGCCGACACCACCACTGCCGCTCATTATACAGACACGCGTTTGAGATCACTCACTATAATGTGCGCTGAGTGAACAGGAATAAGTCGAACCCTGACTGTCGGAGCTTAGAAGACCAACATGATGGCGAATAAATGTCGCAGACGACTAGGACTGTCGCTGACCTCTTCGAGAGTATCATCCCAGTGTTTATCACCGTCAAGTAGATGGCGCTCTGTAGTCTAGGTGATTTTTGGGCAATTTAACGGCATCGAAAGCACCGTGTGTAGTAAAATGCGCAAAAAATTGCACTTGCCATTATTTGGATGCACAGTGTACCTTACCTTACCCAATGCAGCGTCTTTCATAACTCCCGAGAAACCATATTCTGTACGCCCACGTTGACGTCGATCAAACACACACACCTTTTTGTTTCTCGTACAAATAATATGACGGCATCTTGCCATTCGCTCGCGATTTGGCGAACGAAGAGGATCCTCTTCGCATAGTTGAAAAAATACGAAAACTGTAGTTTGACGCGGATTTCTGCGGATGTTCAGAATTGAATTCGCTAGCCATTTGCACGACCGTTAGATGTCGATCATGTATAGAGACGTCGCAGTGTGAGCTCCGCGAGCTCGATTGCGATTCACACTGGGTGTAAGTCTCTGAGGCTCGTGATGCAGCATGGCGCTTTCGATCGCTTGCGAGACGAACTTCATGTAATTCATTACTATCTTGTGATCGAGAGGCACCAATGACAACTCATTGGGTACGTAACTGCAACTGGTGCTGCGTGCTGCTTTCTGCAGTTAAGAATATCTTTCAAAGCTTTTAAGATGGAAAGGCTAGCTCGATCTCTCAAAACTGCAGTTGATCGTGAGGCTCAGTTAGCTACTAAACGTGCACAGAGCACAAAGCATTGCACTGGAGCTTCGAAAGATATTCGTCTTCTTTCTAGGAGGCATGTAAAATTCCTTTTTGAATCCGATATCAATAACAACCAAATCAAACAAAATTAATCAACACTGGTCCGTAAGAATCGACAATTGTTCAAATATTTCAGATATAAATAAAATATCGTAGTTAGTAAGTTGTTTATAAAAGTTTAATTATAAAAAAGTCACGGACACTGACGGCACGGTTGGTGCAGTGGCTGATACAGTCGGCTGCTGCGCTTCGGGTTGCGAGTTCGATTCCCGCACGGAACAAATATTTGTATGATTTGCTGATCTGTTCCGATTACTTACAGATCCGATTACTGCGTGCATCGAAACTAATTTTTTGATTAAAATTGTACGGTAGATAAAATAAAATAACTTTTTAAAATCTGTAACGACGCCTGTCACCTTAGTCATCCTGCGACCACGAATGCTGCAAAGTATTCGAAACGTCAGGAAAATCAAAAATCAAAATATACGCGATAGAATCCGTTTAAAAGTGTTTTATTATAATGTGTAATAATCGCGAAAATCTAAGACATTACTACTTTGTAGACATATTGTTATATAAGTCACCTCCCATGTACAAAAGCGTGATGATTTGTATTCTAGAGCCATCTATCGAATTCTATAGTTTTAGCGGTAACATCCAACATAGAAACAAATAAACAGACAAACAGGCAGAAATTCTAAAAATTTGCAGTTTAGGCATCAGTGTCGGTCATGGCGCAAGTGCAAAAATCTTTGTACAGGTTTTGTCTCTCTACGATTTTATTATAGGATAGATGTCTTCACAGCAATAGATCTGAACGAGCCACTGACTCGGAAAACAAACGGGAACCACAGACAACCAAATGGAAAATTTGCCTACAACCGCCAGTGAACTGAATTGAGCAACTATTCGCTGCTAGATTATTCCATTTGTTTTTCTACTACACAGAGTTATAGTACTCACAAAAAAACATGTATGGTAATCGCATTTCACACGACAGCAATATATTTCTGACGAATACAAAGAGGAATATGTATGATCTATCCAAATGATTATTCCTGGCTGGCAACACAAAGCTATTACCTAATGGACAGTTTGTTATGAGAAATAAAACAGCGGTTGTATTTGTGTATATTTTCAGAGGCTTAATATGTGTTGAAACGTTACCTACGTCTAGTATCGTAACTTAAGAATTAACTTAAAATTAATTTATCTAAAGATAACATATTTAAGACGTTTATTTGATTAAGATATTATCGCCTTATAGTACCTAACGTAACGACCCGTCCCGGCCTTGCACGGGTAGCACTAATTATCTATAGCCTAATCTATACAACTAAATAAAATTGAAGTGTCTGTTTATAATGCCAAATAACAGCTTTTATTAAATTTGATTATTTATAAATAATTTAGAGTACTTCGGCATAGACACTTGACATAGAGTGTATATATTGAATTTCATGGGTTATATTTTTTTTGCGCGAACCCGAAAGTAGCAGGTGTTATTCCTTATAACATCAGCTATCTTTCAGTGAAAGCCTCACCGAAATCAGTTCAGCCGTTGCGGCGATTAGCGGGAACAGACAGACAGACAGGCTGACAGACAGACAGACAAAAAAATTAAACTAGTTTTTTTGTTTTAAGTGCCGTACATACTTTCATATGTTAAATACATATGAAAGTATGTACGGCACTTATATGGCATATTACATACTTTCATATGTTAAATACATATGAAAGTATGTACGGCACTTAAAACAAAAAAACTAGTTTAATTTTTTTGTCTGTCTGTCTGTCAGCCTGTCTGTCTGTCTGTTCCCGCTAATCGCCGAAACGGCTGAACTGATTTCGGTGAGGCTTTCACTGAAAGATAGCTGATGTTATAAGGAATAACACCTGCTACTTTCGGGTTCGCGCAAAAAAAATATAACCCATGAAATTCAATATATACACTCTATGTCAAGTGTCTATGCCGAAGTACTCTAAATTATTTATAAATAATCAAATTTATTTTAAATTAAACGGCGGGTGAAACCGCGGGTCCCAGCTAGTTATATATATGACTTTTATGACATAAGATCGCCACGAAATAAAAATTAAAAAACTATTAATCCGATTGCTACCAAACTTCACAGGATCACCAGCTGAGGTAATCTGAAGATTACCTTAAAATTTTATCAAAATCAGTCTAGCCGTTTTGGAGTTCATACGGACATACATCTATACACACCGATTTTTATATATATATATAGATATCTCTCCATTCATCTGTACAACATATGACGCGTAAAAGTGTCTGTTAGGGCCCATTACCGAATGAATGATTGTATTCTTATTGTGCTATAGTATTGATATTTCACTGACTGCTTCACCATTCTTAGCCATCATCCCGTTTTCATTTAAGATCTTCCTTCATCTAGCCAAGGTCTAGCCAATATATTTTTTATACTTACTCTGAATGTTTATTGGCGTTGTTGAACATGTTTACTAAATTGAACAAATATCAATATTAGATTAGTTTATATAAAATTTACAGGGAAGATTCATTATCATATCTACGATTTATTCCGCTGGCAGTTTCATGTATTCCCCGATTTTTACCAGGGCCTTTCAAGCTCAATCTTCTATATTAATCTGCTTACTTTTAAAACAGTTTTGATAGCCACGAACAATTGATCCAAAACATCCAACTAGATTTGTTTCTACTGGTTGTATATTTTAGGGTATGGCATGGCACGTCTAATATCGTTCATGTACCTATATCGTCTACATATTTACAAAAAACCTGTTCGATAAACATTGCGCTGTTTTGCTACCCTTGATATCTACAAACCCTCTGATTGAAGGACTATTACACCCCATAATCGATACAAGAATTGAATAGGTTTGTTGACAACAGTAGCGATGGCTTTTTTTAGAAAAAACTATATAGTTATAAGACAATGTGGAGGGCATTTATGACGTCACGGGACCGTGCGGGTGTCGGGAGTGGGGGTTCAAGGGCGCGAATGTAGGTCAATGGGGCATGGACGAAGTTGGGCTACCGGAATTATTACGTATACTGGCTCACGGACGGTTTACTTCCTCATTGATTCTGTCATGCTACTGCATTGCTACTATCGGTTCTGTTTGGATGGTATTGGCTAACCTTTCCCTCACATCTATCGTCAATAATTCATCTAAGTTCACGCTTGTATTCAGCAAGTTCCTTCGTTACTAATATGCTCTGAAAAATGTATGTATTCAAGGTTAATTATAAACGTGTGCAAAATATACGACCCAGCAGAGTCTAAAGAAATTATACAGTTCAGCGAACAATCTGTAAATATTTTCCACCTGGCTGATAGCTGGCTCAAACCCGATACATCAAAAGAACCATTCAAATGAGATCACGAATACTTTGTGAAATTTGCAGTTAAATGAAAGTCTAGAAAGAGCAAAAGCGACGTTTGAAGAACAAAGCAGCAAGCATCTATGATCTAAAAAAAGAAATACGTTATTGTAATGGTACAATTTGATACAACAGATTAATATAAAACGGAAAAAGGATAACAGAAATAATCTCTGATCAAAATCGAATACTAATTTAGCCGGAG
The DNA here is from genome assembly GCA_947459985.1 of Diloba caeruleocephala. Classification (NCBI taxonomy): domain Eukaryota; kingdom Metazoa; phylum Arthropoda; class Insecta; order Lepidoptera; family Noctuidae; genus Diloba; species Diloba caeruleocephala. The sequence goes on along the minus strand of OX381606.1, from coordinate 22,525,589 downwards.
GATGGGCAGCAGCGTCCTTCGAGTACATTAACAACTCAACTGCGATCGCCAACCCGTCAGCCAAGCGTGGCGATTATGGCAAAACCCCCCAATGAGCCCACAACACATCCATATCGGTCGTTGTGGACATCTTTGGGGGAGGCCTGTGTCCAGCAGTGGACTTGATTTGGCCGAAATGATGATGATGAATTTACGATAAAACTCGAAACGAGGTAACAAAATCGAAGTGTAGGTATATCGTTTAAAACTGCTAAACTTCACCATAGAGCTGTGGTTATTTGCCTAATTCGACGCGTGCTGCTTCCTCTAGCGTGTCCGATTATTTTCACGAAGCATGTAATTATTTGAGGAAAGCCCACGGACCGACCCTCGTCATGCAATTTCACCGGTCATAATAAATCTGTGAAAACACGAACTTGGCAAGGACTATGAACCCGAGAAAATATTCAAATTAACAGTTTTGTATCCAAGAGATCGACCACTTCAAAAACGTTCTATACAACATTATTAGGTTCAGAATTAATCAACACAAAGGTTATTTAATATTGATAGAAGCAAACTGGAAGAAATAAGAATAATAATCAATAAACTACGATTCATATTATTTTCATAAATTGATTTGAGCAAAAACAGAAAATGTCTTCAATCATCGCAACATGATATTAAAATATCTCATTCGTTCTAAATATATCTTGCCTCATAATGTTTCTAGTTATTTATTTTTATTCTGAAAGGCATCATTTTTCATAAGAAAAAGAAATAGTTTGCAGCCTTGTGACCGAATGAGAAGCCTTTTTATTACAGATAGTGTTCAGCTATTTATAGTTTCAAGGATGTATTTTATATCCTTTACTTTCCAGCTACTTTCATCTACATATAAGATGGAGTAATATAGAAATCTTAGAAGCTACATACAGCTGCTTACTGTAGCTACAGTAAATTTTTTACACGATTTATAATTAAAGTGTTGAAAATTAAGACGATGTATTTTATACGAGAAAAATTTCTTAAATAAGTATTTAATAATATGACAAGGGGCAACACGGACAGGTATCCTATTGAAATTAGAATTTTATGTTACAATTGATTTAAGTACTACCTAATGATGGAAAAAGAATTACCAAACACTCGTTCGTTATCAGTCATACTTAAACTATCCGAAATAACAGAAATGGGTTTCGTTACTGGGTGAAACCATGATAGGGTAACGCAAGCTTTGGACGTGTGCACTAAACGACTGTACGTGTACAGGCTCAATTTCTCACGAAGCATCCGGCTGAAATATTATACGTAACGACGAAGTAAACCACTACCCACCAAGTACTATATTGGGATCTTTAAATTCTTGTCTAAAATATCAATCATCTCAATAAATATGTAAAAAGAAAAAGTGATTTACTGTATAACTGTGTGATATATTAACGCTCAGACCAAAATAGTTATGCTAGAAACTTGAGGTTTTATGCAGGTTTGCTGGCAACAGTAGCGATGGCTTTTTTAGAACCAAACAATATACTTAAAAGACAATGACTTGAGGTTTTATGACGTGAGGTACAGACTAGTTAGCTCCAATTGTCGAAAATCCACTATGGAAAAGACTGAGATAAAATACGAAATTACCAACCACGCGAATGTGATGCCAGCTAAAACTAATTACTTGGTGCTCCTTCATGCACGGCCAGTCAGCCTTCATGTTTCCAAGCATAACAAGACGAATTTAAGGCACTATATTTTAGCAATGTTTTTGTGGGTCCGCAAGAAAAGTATTTTCTGCTAAGACCACGAGAAAACTATGTCGTACCTCATCTTCTATCTCGTATGACACTTGAAGCAAAGGTAGGGTATACATATTACCTATAGCTATCCAGATGACTTCAATTATGATATTAATTATAACATACTATACTTTTTACCGTATCATTTGAGTCCTATTGAGGAAAAAATTACATGCTATCGCTGTAATGGCTGCAAAAAAAGAAACGCTATTTTCAACATAAAAACACAATGCTGGGCCAATAAATACTCCTTTATTCCATATCACATCCGAATCGGAAGGTCCGTTAGCATACAAATAGACCAATATTTGCTGCGAGCCTATGAAATAACTGAAAACAATCGAACAATTTTGTTTCACAACGGTAGAACGTGACACAGACAAGGGGTGGCGCCGTGGGGCGGCTGCGAAATTTTGACATGAAAATGGAAATTGCTGTCTACCGCACTCCATGCGCTCTAACGAACGTAGTTACATAATTCTAATACGAAGTACTTTTATTGATATTTTAGATTCTTCCTGTTGGATAACCTTATTTAATCTTGTATGACAATACGGCAAATGTAGGTCCCAAGTTTTGAATACTGCATTCTTCGGCCTTACACAAAAATCTATCGAATACATCAATTAAAATATATGAATTAATTTTAGAGCAATCGAAAGTATCACCTTGATAATGATCAGTTACTAGATGACTAGACGGTCACGGCAAGTCCAGTAGCAATAGCATAACGCAATAAATTGACGCTTTGGTTTGACTTGGGCCGCTCTTTTATTTTGTAGTTTCAATACAATACATCTAGGACGATGTGGTTAAATAGCTATACAAGCATATACTTAATATTGTCTCAAACAATTGTAGTTCATAAATTCAATCAAGCAGTAATTTGGCACGTTTAATAGCGAGGTGTGGGTTCGAACCTCACGTGCGATGACAGTTATTTTTAAGTTTTTATAATTACTCGCAATGATTCGATAATATTTACCTAGCTCATCTGATTAGCATAAATAGTAAAGTTAGAAGGTAGGCCTCAGAAAACTAAATAAATAATTGTGATTTATTTCTGTGGGGTAGACAGATACAGTTACGACTCATTCATTTAGATCAAATAGACTGTTGCTGGTTAGTTAGTCACGTGTGGTTAAATCGATTATGTAGCGGTGATGTAGTTAATTATTTTAAAAATTCATCTAAAGTAAATATATCTAATTTATTATTGCGCCATAATTAAATCAAAGATAATTGTTGAACCTTTAATTTTAATACATCCAGACCCGAAAAACTAACCGCGCATCATACAAATGTTTGTTTCGTGCGGGAATCGAACCCGCAACCCGGAGTGCAGCAACCGAGTGTATCAGCCACTGCACCAACCGTGCTGTCAAGTAGCTATACTGCGCTCACCAACCCGCCTGCCAAGCGTAGTGAATACTGACAAATTCCACAGGAAATGAGGAAATTGACGACACACGGTATGTAGCTGGTCGTTTATGGGGGAGGCCTATTATCAGCAGTGCACGTCTTTTGGCTGATATGATGATGAAGCAGAGCAAATTGTCTGTAAAGTCGCCGAATTGTCAAGAAAATATTCACACAGCAAAGTCAAAGTTTTTATTTCATAAAAATAATAATATTTTTTATAAGATATATAAACCAATTATTGGCACTTGTGTAACGTCAGAATCTTAGTTGTACGTACGGTTCCAAATAGTTGATCTATGATGGAGAAGAGCCGGTGAGAAACTCGATGGATACTCTTTTAAAATAGTTGGGATTACAATGTTGATTGTTACAAATGATTGTAAAACATATACAGAGAAAAATGTAGGTTAATGTGTAACGATGGAAAACACCACAATTATATAATAATAATAATTTATTTGCCGTGGCAGTTAACGGCTGACCAGTCCCAAGTCCACAGCAGCCCGTATACATCCACTGCTGAACATGGAGCGGTTTGCCAAGCGTGTTCATTATGGCAATTTCCCCATATAGCCATAATCTACACGCTAGGCGCGGATTGGTGATCGCAGTATATTTTTACTAATACATAGGAAGATGCTGCTGTCCATCGTCTTGATATCAACCCTTAGCCACCATTTACAACATCTATGGGTGAAAAGGAATGGTCTTTACTTTACCTAGAACCACACGAAATATTAATATCAGCCAAAAGAGATCCCGTTTCACCAATCCCAAAAAAGTAATAAAAGCTAGATGAATAATATAAAGGAGGGATGTTAGGTTGAAGAATAAGATCAGCATATTTAATAACATCATTTCACAACTGCAGACTGCTCAGCAAACAACTAAGTCCTTCAATTTAGTTTACAGGGAGTTAAACAGTGAAAAACAGCCTCTCAAAGCAAACTGGAGTGAGAGTGGGCGGAAACTGACAGAGAACTAAGTTGTGCGAGAATTTCCTTTTTGCACAGGCATTGTTCGGAGGCGTTAAATGCTTTCCGTCATCGTAAACATCCGTCAAGAGACCGCTCAGCCAGTTAACCTGACATGCAAGTCAATAAAAAACAGTAAGGAAGCATTTATTCAGCCCCAAAGGGAGACATCGCTAAATTATAATAACATGATAAACGGACAAATTAATACTACATTTTAATTTTAATGTGTGCCCCACAGTAGGTCTTACTGCGTGCCCTGTTCAGCGTGTGCCATACAGGTGCCTGAACTTCAGACTGATGCAATTACTTTTGGGATTTCGGAAAGTATCTGTTTCGCATAGGCTGAAAGCAAGCCCTGTTATCTGGAATACAGTAGTCTCCTTTTGTGAGAGCGTCATGCCGATGCGCTCGAAGAACAAGGAGACGGCGCCGAGGTAACAACCGCCCTATAAGGCAGGGGACCTCTGGGTTCGCGGGTGCGTAGATTGGGGAATCTGCGTGCTCACACCAAGCGACCCAAGAGCCTATAGGCGTGGCACCAGTGGGCGGCTCTAGTGTGATCATACGTGGACCTGGAGCCTCCCTTAGGGGCCGAAGATGACCGCTCCAGTGGTTTTAGCTGGTAGGAGTCCCCCGGAGTGAAGGGAGTTCATGAAGAATTTCCACTGGGCACCAATGAAAAAGGCTCGGTTATCACCACTGCGGAGACTGCCCGGACTACGCGGAGCAACATACGCTAAAGGAGAGCCTACTTTGGGCGAAGCTGCTCCTTGACCAACTCACAAAAACACATAAACAATAGACCAAAAGGGGGAAGGCATCCTCAACTCAATTTAGATCAATGCGAATGTCGTCAACTATTTACCACTGACTTGCGAACTAGATTGATACCTACGTACTTTCGCTCGTATGTCGGCAGATTATTTTTAAATAAGCCATTACCACAGAATAGATAATAGTTAAAATTGCCTTTACGGATATATTGCAGTGCAAGTTGGTTATGTGTACTGCATATCGGCATAATCACGACTAGATTACGCATTCAACACGTTTTAAATCTACGTACCACATAGATCGTATGTGCTTCTTTCGTAGATTTAAAACGTGCTGATTTTTTTTTGTTGCCCCACTCTAGGGTTTCTCCTGTGTCGTGGGTGCGTTTACAGACTTGAATTTCACATACAATACACCCGGACCCGGAACAACTACCTGCAGATCATACAAATATTTGTTCCGTGCGGGAGTCGAACCCACAACCCGGAGCGCAGCAGCCGACTGTATCAGTCACTGCACCAACCGTGCCGTGTAGTGTAGTAAATTTACTGATTTAGAACATGGTTCCAATCCATATCATCCCATGGATGTCGTAAAAGGCAACTGAGGTACTATAAACTAGTGGAATGGGCAGCAGCGTCCCTTCGGTGGAACAGTACATTAATCATACTGCGCCGGGTGAATACTGGCAAAGTACCCTTGAATTATTGGAATTAAAAATTAATGGAAACCTATGTTCAGCAGTGGACTTCCTTTGGCTGATACGATGATGATGATAATGAACTCACGAGTAGCATAACATCCAGCTCTGATGCAGAATCATGCTGCAGTTTTATTAGAAGACGCAAAATCTTTACTAAAAATATGTGAATCATCATGAAATACAAACTAAATTCTGGGTGCCTCTATTCTCGTAGGAATTTCAAAAACAGATGGATAGGTACGGTCGTAACCGGTAATATTAAAATAAAAGCATATTTATTCAAATAGAAGCAAACTTTTAAGAACTTTAGATCCATGTGTGCATATACTATATGTTTCACAACCAGAAAGTTTTATTTTATTGTACCGATGGGCATTGAAAATGTGCCAACGTAGCCAATTGTGTGTACGAGCAGCATGAGTTGCCAATATATAAAACGACGAAGAATTTTAGAATCTGTTTAAAATATGTGATAGAAATATTCTATTTTTACTGTCTGTACTGGCAACAAATAGGGCTTCTCTAATTTTATAAACTGTGATCACATTAATCAGCTCAGATATCCAGTTATTATAAAAATTAATAGTATAAAAGTTTCATGACTTCAGACTTGTTTTGTAGTTTTCCTTATTCGGGTTTTAGTTTTTAAACTTATTGTTAACAAAAGCATGCAAATGTAGTGTTTCACATAGGATTTTATAGGCAATAACAAAAGTTCAAGAATTTTGGTGTTTACAGTATATTTTAAATGATAAATATGACTTCTTATTTCTTTTCTTCTTTCTTTTTCATTTGGATAGGGGCCAAACCTGCGTCAGAGTTGTTTAAACCGCCAAACAGCCTGCAACATGGCTTAACGTCTCGCGTCTAATTACAACAACCGAAACCGACAATTTTACGTACACCCACCGTAGCACAGATATGCACGGTCAGACACTACTGTGCGGTCACCCATCAAAAGACTGTTCGCGCTAAGCATTGCTTAACCTTACCGATCAGTGAGCTACTGGCTATGAGCGCCCCATACTAAGACTGACTTATTAATTTATACTGTCCCCTTTTAAATCATTTTCAACGCGCATACAACGGAACAATAGTAGGCACGCCAATGCTTTTTCCATGCAAACTGATACCGAATGTACGTTATTGTTGGCTTATGGAAGGCACAAAAGCTTTATTTCAAATAAGCGTGTTTGCAGTGATTTACGACCCCGAACCCTCCACTGAAACGCTATTGTTTATTCAATTAGATGCGCCTTAAAGATCTAACGGCACTTGCTGTCAGACTAGTTGCGGACTCATTTTTCGACTTCTATTATGACCCTAAAGGCATAGAATATAGTAATTACGAATATACAGAACTATATATATGTAGACGTAGCTCATACATTATTAACGTATATTTGTGTCCAGGAGTTATGTAGAATAGAATAGAATATAACTTTATTGTACACCAAAATAATATAAAGGATTATTTACAATAGTTAGCGTGGCACAATGGGCGGTCTTATCGCTAAAAGCGATCTTTTACAGACAACCTTTGGATGGATTTAAAAGTAAGGAAATAAAGAAATTCAGGTAGTCTGTGGTGTACTGAACCATGATGTAGATAATGAAATCGATATATATACAAGAAAATACAGGTATTTGCATAAATAAATAGTATAACTACACCAATTTGCATATTAATACATAAATACAAATATATAATATAATATTATACATATATATTTGCTGATACAATACTGGACATTTAAGTGAACTAAAGAGATAGATAATGCTTTTTTACCATTTTTTTAAATGCTCGTAATGATTGAGCTTGTTTAATTGTATCGGGTAAGGCATTCCAAAGTCGTGCTGCTATGTATGTATATGTAGATACATACACGACCGGGGGTGGCGGGCACGTAGATTGGGGAGCCTGCGTGTTCATACCGAGTGACCCCCGGGAAGACGGCGGTGCGCACGCGGTCACGTACCGCCGTGTGCGCAGCACAGCACAGCGAAGCTTGGATCCTCTACAATCCTCCCCGAGAAGTGCCCGGGAGGCAACCTTTTTACAATAGCCTTCTCTCTGCTAGAGGGGGTGACCACTTTACAGTTATCCCCTCCAAGATATGCCTAAAGGCGAAACATCAATGGGTGGCTCTAGAGTGATCTTACAAGGACCTGGAGCTCCCTTTCGGTGCCAAATATGACCGCTCCAGTGGATTTAGCCGGTAGGAGTCCGGCATGCCCCTTCGCCCTTCCCGGGCCAGGGAAAGCTCATGAAGAATTGGAGACTGGAGACATATAAAAAAGGTACATACATGAATTATGATGTACTTTGTAGTCCAATGCTCCCAATGGTCCCTGCAAGAAATAGGTCAACATTTCTATGCCCGTGAGTGTTGTAGGTTATACCAACTACTGCACTAACATTCTCTGAGTGCTTACTCTTATGCAAAATACTGCAATCCTGCCTAGCATGGTTTAGAGGTTAATTGTGATAGGTAATATCCTTTATGGCCTTTTATTCGAAGAAGTCGGCCCGGGAGGGTTTTTAGCAGTATACGGCTGCGGGCTGAAGCAAGAACAGAACAACATTACGCGCAAGTAATTAATAAAAGGCGCAAGAAATAACACTCGCCATTATATGGATGCACAGTGTAGACCTTACCCGATGCGGGATCTTTCATAACTCCCGAGAAATCTTATAAGATAAAGATAAAAAGACTTTTATTAATTTAAACCATTAATAGCACTTATGAATAGTCGAGACTTTAGTTGCTACGTTCCAAGATGTAGATTTCCTATGGATGAGAACGGGCAAGAAACTCCATGATTACTCCTTTAAAAACATTTTGCAATATTTATGAGTACAATGTTCTCGAAAATTCAGGTTATGTGAAGACAATTTTCCCACATTAACCGTAGTAAAATCTAAACCTCTTAAAAAGTGTCAGTATCAAATGTTAATAAACCAGGCCAATATAAAAAAAAAATTTGTATGTAAATAATTAATAATGTTAATGTAAAAATAAAACAATAATATTAATGTTAAAAAAACCAATACTAATCTCAAAAAAAAAAGAAAAATGTCAGAAAACATGTAACAATATGATGGTATGTCCATAAGTCAACAATGAAAAATTTTAATAATTTGTTAGTGGTCTTGCGGAACTGACCGAGCATTCTGCCAAAAAAATATATTTCTAAGATAATCCTCTACTGTATGCTTGTTTGCATAGGATATTTATTACAAATATTTGAAATTTATTTTGTGGTAATTGCAACACGGTCTCCGGTATTTAATTAAAAAAAATTATACTACCTATATCCCAAAAAATAAATATGGACTTAAGCTAAACGAAATGTTGACTGTACTAGTTTAGATTTATATCTTGTATTATACCGATCACATTTTTTTGTAAAACGTTGTATGTTTTTTCTAACGCACATAATATTTTTATAAATATATTAAAAAGGCACTGTCATTATGTTAATGTTTTCCCATCCCATTGAAGTTTGGAATCAACCGTGATTCCTATGAAAACTGTTTGAACGACCAATTCGCGTTTCTCATGATCTATGATATCACAATCCCCACTTACTACATTTGGCAAAATAAACTTTATGCATCTAGTTGGATCTTCTTGGATGGAACCTGAATCGTATAAGGCAAGTCATTAAATGTACACAAATATATGTACGCCCACGTTGACGTCGATCTAACACACCTCTTTGCTTCTCGTACGTATAGTATGACGACATTTCGCCATTCGTTCGTGATTTGGCGAACAGATCCTCTTCACACAGTTGAAAAATACGAGAAGTGTAGTTTGATTTTCCAAGGGTTCTATGACATTTTCTTTTCTATGGACGTCCAAATGCATGACCTACCGTTGGATGTCGATCATGTATAGAAACGTCGCAGCGCGGATACTCTTCGAGCTCAATCGCAATTCGCGCTGAGTGTATGTCTCTGAGGCGCTTGATGCAGCACGGCACTTCCGATCGCTTGCGAGACGTGCTTCACGTACTTCAATAATTTCTTGTGATCGAGAGGCAGCAGTGATAACTCGTTGGGCACCTAACCGCGACCGGCGCTGCGTGCTGCTTTCTGCAGTTTTAGTCTGTGCGCTACACTCACGCTTAGTAGCTAATTGAGCCAAAAAGATCATAAAAAAATCAAAAATAAATCGACATAGATGCATAAGAATCGCTGGTATAAATTAACTATCGTAGATTAGTTTAGAAAGTTGTTTACAAAAGTTTAAGACAGTCAAAGAATTGAAAGCAAAGTGCAAACACAAAGACAACAAAGTGTACAAGTATAACCGACATTGATAGCGGTACCCTTTGGCGCAGATTAGGCGGAGAACTGCTCACGCGTACTCGCACAAGGCCTCGACCACAAAGCAAGTAGGAAAAATACTGCGTTTAATCTGAGCTGACCCTTAACATTACGTTTTGCCAACGAAACTACCGCGTGATCTAATTCGACAGTAACACGTTCTAGCTAGAAAAAAGAAATGAATATTTAAATTTAATAAGTTTATTCATTAAAAACTAACTAACCCAGAAACGTCGTTATAAATAGAATATATTATCCTTTATTTATGGATAAACATCACAAATATATTATCACGCTTTTTTGGCTTAGGGGATACATCAGTTACGAAAATGAACATATGTCGTTCAAAAGAACTTTTGGCACCAAACTCAATAGTTTTTCACTAATAAATAGATAAAACAAACAAACGTCTGTTTCATGATGACAAATTATGCAAAATACAAATGAAAACTTTTAACTTAATCCAAAGGAAAGGGCTGCTAGCGACATCTGCTGCTGATTGTTATTATTATAATTGCCTTGAACCCGTGACGCTGTGATAATTGTTGGCACCCATCTAATAATAACAATAACATATTCAATAATTCACAAAATATTAATTACAGACCAGACAGAATAATTCCTATAGAAATTGCTTTTCAAGAGAATAAAATTAATGCAAAACATAATCCAAAAAGTAAGATTTAGGGTGAATTCAATCCCGAGAATGACACAGCCTGCGTTAGTTTAGCAGGCTACGTAACCAATTGCGAAAGGTTACGAAATAACCGTCCTTACCCTTAAAATCTGTCGGTTAGCTCCCTTTAGATATAGCATCGTATTTTTTTTTTAAATTCTTATTACGTATTGATAACGAATGTGTTCACTAGTGTGATTTTTTCATAATATTCGGTGTAAAACTAAACTTTGTAGACATATTGTTACTACTACTCTACTACTACTACTCACCTCCAATGCATAAAAGCGTGATGATTTGTAGTTTATAACCTGACCAAACATGTAATAGACATTTTTGTCAAATTTCAATTTAGTTTTAGCGTTCTCGTCAAATATAGAAACCGACAAATAGAGAGTAATTCTAAAAATTATAGTTTTGGCACCAGACTTGATACTGGAGCACGCGGCAGTGATTATATTAAAAATATATTCAATGTACAGCTTTTGTCTCTCTACAATTTTATTGTAAATAATTAGAAATTGTTGATCGTTCCATGTGGTGTCCAGATTAAGAATATAGCACCACTCCATCTCCTCTCGTGGATCCCATGTCACAAAAGTCTACTAAGGGACTCTATCCGAAGAGATGGGCAGCAGCGTCGTTAATTTCAGTAGTAATACCTACTGTGCTCATGAAGCCATCTAATTAAATTATTGATTATAAAAAAGAAACCATGAATTAAAACCTAACGGGAAAGCCTTTGTTCAGCAGTGGACGTCCCAGCTAGCTACATAGGCTGCACTAAAAGTATCGGGAATGGAATATTTCCACTATTCCTGTCATATTAAAATCTATTTAATTGAAAACTCCTTGGTTTTACAAATCAAATACCATTTATTTATTTAAAAAAAGATTCACGGTCTTGTCACAAGGTTTTTTCAAACTTGTTTAGTCGTTGAGAAAATGGAATTGACTCGAGAAAATTCAAGAGCGATGATTTATTATGACTTTCGAAGTGGTTTAACACAAAAACAGTGTGTTAACCGGATGATTTCTGTATTTGGTGATGAAGCCCCATCCAAAACCACAATTTATCGCTGATTTGCTGAATTTCAACGTGGACGTGTCAAGCTCAGTGATGATCCTCGTCAAGGTCGTCCAAAAACTGCAGTCACCCAAGAAAACGTTGATGCTGTGCGTAAGCTGATTGAGGAAGATCGACATGTGACATACCGCGAAATTCAGGCAACTTTAGACATTGGCATGAGTCAAATACAAATAATCTTGCATGAACAATTAGGTGTAAATAAGTTGTTTTCCCGATGGATACCGCATTTGCTATGTGAAGAGCAAAAAGCGGCTCGCGTTACTTGGTGCGTCAGAACTCTCGAAAGATTCCACGCAGGATCCTCAAATGCTGTATACAACATCGTATCAGGTGACGAATCCTGGATATATGCGTACGAACTCGAACCAAAAAACCAGTCACGAGTTTGGGTGTTCGAAAATGAGTTAAAGCCAACAAAAATTGTTCGTTCACGGAGTGTTGCAAAAAAAATTGTGGCCACGCTTGTCTCCAAAACCGGCCATGTTACGACTATTCCTCTTGAGGGACAAAGAACGGTTAATGCAGAATGGTATGCTAGCATTTGTTTGCCACAGGTCGTTTCTGAACTCCGTAGAGAGAACTGCAACCGCCGCATCATCCTCCATCACGACAATGCGAGTTCTCACACCGCGCACAGAACAAAAGAGTTTTTAGAGCAAGAAAACATAGAATTATTAGACCATCCGCCGTACAGCCCCGACCTAAGCCCTAATTATTTCTATACTTTCCCTAAAATAAAGAATAAATTGCGTGGACAGAGATTTTTATCACCTAAAGAAGCTATGGCCCTACAAAAGCGCCTACAAAACGGCCATTTTGGAGACCCCAACTTCCGAATGGAATGGTTGCTTCAATGATTGGTTCCATCGTATGGAAAAATGTGTCAAATTTCGCGGAGAATACTTCGAAAAGCAATAAATACATTTTTAAATAGTAATGTTGTGTCACTTCCTTGATTCCCGAAATTTTCAGTGCCGCCCTCGTATACTCTCTACATAGCTACTCATTTCCAAGTAAGTAATCAGAAATTGAACTTTATTTCCAGTTGAAGTTGTATTATCTTCATGGAGGTAACTCATTGGTATTCTTTTCGCAGTCAAATATTCCGACTACGCGCTGAATTCACTTACATCACCCTGGAACACGGAGGAATGCCAAATACCTTTTATATTTAGCTGCGGGTTTTTATTCACTTAAAATCGATACGATCGCCTAATTCTAAAGAGATAATCGGTATATAATAATATTATTATTGTGAGTGGAAACATAATTACTAAATAAAAACCTAAGACATTACTATAAATACACTTAAAAAATTTGCTCATCGTATATATCGTATCGTAGCCGGATAGGCCTAGTCTTCTAAACCAAACATTTTTCAAGTTTCACATTAACTCAATTCTGAGTTAAGCTCGCCTTTGTACATAAAAGTTTTTATTTATTGTTTAAAGTGAAATACTTGTGTACAATAAAGAATAAATAAATAAATAAACCTATTTCAAACACAAACACACTCAAACTAAACTACTACAACTAAATTTAATTAATTCCATTATGTAGCCCGATGGTTATGATTTTATATATAAAGCTACCAAAAACGTCACCGACCAGCCAGCTTTCTCCCAAGCTTTCATAATATGCAGATTATATAAATAGAGGGAATCGAGGAATTTTGCGACATTACAACTTTTTCGAGGTATACTAAATTATCATTATATCATATGATGATCATCATATATCATATCAGCCACAGGACGTCCACTGCTGAACAAAGGCCTCCCCCTTAGATTTCCACAACGAGCGGTTACATGCCGCCCTCATCCAACGACTCCCAGCGACCTTCACCAGGTCGTCTGTCCACCTCGTTGGAGGTCGTCCCACGCTGCGTTTTGCGGTGCGCGGTCTCCATTCGAGAACTTTTGTGCCCCAGCGGCCATCAGTTCTACGAGCTATGTGCCCTGCCCATTGCCACTTCAGTTTACTAATCCTTTCAGCTATGTCGACAACTTTAGTTCTTCTACGAATCTCCTCATTTCTGATTCCATCTCGTAGAGAAATACCAAGCATAGCTCTCTCCATAGTTCGCTGAGTGACCTTGAGCTTTCTTATGAGGCCCATTGTGAGTGGCCACGTCTCTGTTCCATATGTCATCACTGGTAACACACACTGGTTAAAGACTTGCGTCTTGAGGCATTGCGGTATTGTTGACGAAAAGACGTTGCGAAGTTTCCCAAACGCTGCCCAGCCGAGTCGGATTCGACGATTGTCCTCTTTCTCGAAGTTGGACCTACCTAACTGGACAATTTGTACCAGGTAGACATACTCGTCAACAACTTCGAGAACAGAGCTTTCAACGGATATTGGGATGGGCACGACATTCGCATTTGACATGACTTCGTCTTACCCATGTTCATTTTAAGGCCCACCTGTTGGGGAACTCTGTTGAGATCATCGAACATTGTGCTGAGCTCTTTCAGCGATTCTGCCATGACTACGATGTCATCGGCAAATCGAAGGTGAGTGATATACTCGCCATTGATGTTAATGCCGAATCCTTTCCACTCCAGTAGCTTGAAGGCATCCTCCATAGCAGTGGTGAACAGTTTCGGGGAAATTACGTCCCCCTTATTAATAATTATGATGATGATTATATGAATCTGACTTGTAAAAATGTCTTATCAATAAATTACTAAGACTATCGCTAAATCCGTTCGAAATTTGTCTTGTTTCATCATAAAAAATGTAAGTATGGCGAAGACTACAACTGCTGATAAAGATTTGTAGCGCTTTCAAGTAGTATTTCCGAGCCTTAAGCCTGACCGTAACTCGGGCCACTTTTATTTCAAGGGAAACCCGTTCCGGTGTTTTATTGCTTAGACTGCGACGGGATTAGGTAGTAATAAAACCTGTGCGGTGGAAAGAAATTTGGAGAATTACATTTCAAAAAGCTAGGCGTGCGTGGCTATATCGACCCCAAATTTGAAACGATTTTGAGTCACGAAGAAACAGAAAGGTTGCAAATAATGGAAAAGGGTAAATAGAGATTCCTCAGGGATTTTCACTGACGTATTGGCTACCATAACCATGGAACGTAAAGAATAAATGGGGTTATATAACATCTGCATCAATGACTGGAAGTAACAGAGACCAGAAGCGTTTTATAGGATATTTAGATAGGTAGATAGATCGCAGTGTAACGGTGACACTAATTTCAGACTTCCTTTTTTCAACTTAGGCCATCTATTATTATAATTTATTTTTAAATAATATCAATGCAAAAGATGTTGTTTCCAGCAAATGGTCACCATGTCAGCCAAAGCCTGCCAGCCTGCTAAACGAAGGCTTCCCCAATACATTTCCACAATTGCGCAGTCAGTTTTGAGGGAATTTGCCATTGCCCACCGTCTGTCCACCTCGTTGGAGGTCGTCCCACGCTGCGTTTTGCGGTGCGCGGTCTCCATTCGAGAACTTTTGTGCCCCAGCGGCCATCAGTTCTACGAGCTATGTGCCCTGCCCATTGCCACTTCAGTTTACTAATCCTTTCAGCTATGTCGACAACTTTAGTTCTTCTACGAATCTCCTCATTTCTGATTCCATCTCGTAGAGAAATACCAAGCATAGCTCTCTCCATAGTTCGCTGAGTGACCTTGAGCTTTCTTATGAGGCCCATTGTGAGTGGCCACGTCTCTGTTCCATATGTCATCACTGGTAACACACACTGGTTAAAGACTTGCGTCTTGAGGCATTGCGGTATTGTTGACGAAAAGACGTTGCGAAGTTTCCCAAACGCTGCCCAGCCGAGTCGGATTCGACGATTGTCCTCTTTCTCGAAGTTGGACCTACCTAACTGGACAATTTGTACCAGGTAGACATACTCGTCAACAACTTCGAGAACAGAGCTTTCAACGGATATTGGGATGGGCACGACATTCGCATTTGACATGACTTCGTCTTACCCATGTTCATTTTAAGGCCCACCTGTTGGGGAACTCTGTTGAGATCATCGAACATTGTGCTGAGCTCTTTCAGCGATTCTGCCATGACTACGATGTCATCGGCAAATCGAAGGTGAGTGATATACTCGCCATTGATGTTAATGCCGAATCCTTTCCACTCCAGTAGCTTGAAGGCATCCTCCATAGCAGTGGTGAACAGTTTCGGGGAAATTACGTCCCCCTTATTAATAATTATGATGATGATTATATGAATCTGACTTGTAAAAATGTCTTATCAATAAATTACTAAGACTATCGCTAAATCCGTTCGAAATTTGTCTTGTTTCATCATAAAAAATGTAAGTATGGCGAAGACTACAACTGCTGATAAAGATTTGTAGCGCTTTCAAGTAGTATTTCCGAGCCTTAAGCCTGACCGTAACTCGGGCCACTTTTATTTCAAGGGAAACCCGTTCCGGTGTTTTATTGCTTAGACTGCGACGGGATTAGGTAGTAATAAAACCTGTGCGGTGGAAAGAAATTTGGAGAATTACATTTCAAAAAGCTAGGCGTGCGTGGCTATATCGACCCCAAATTTGAAACGATTTTGAGTCACGAAGAAACAGAAAGGTTGCAAATAATGGAAAAGGGTAAATAGAGATTCCTCAGGGATTTTCACTGACGTATTGGCTACCATAACCATGGAACGTAAAGAATAAATGGGGTTATATAACATCTGCATCAATGACTGGAAGTAACAGAGACCAGAAGCGTTTTATAGGATATTTAGATAGGTAGATAGATCGCAGTGTAACGGTGACACTAATTTCAGACTTCCTTTTTTCAACTTAGGCCATCTATTATTATAATTTATTTTTAAATAATATCAATGCAAAAGATGTTGTTTCCAGCAAATGGTCACCATGTCAGCCAAAGCCTGCCAGCCTGCTAAACGAAGGCTTCCCCAATACATTTCCACAATTGCGCAGTCAGTTTTGAGGGAATTTGCCATTGCCCACCACGCTTGGCAGGCGGGTTGGTGAGCCCAGTATGGCTGCTTTTTCACAGAACAGAACAGACGCTGCTGCCCAGCCCTCTGGTTAAGAGGTTATATTCTTAATCCGGACACCACGCGGTACCAGTAAATGGTCGTTTGACTCGATTTCGGAAAGATGGCAGCAAATTCCCCCCAAAATGATGATACAGTTGTAGAAATCTATGGGGGAGGCCTTTGTTCAGCAGTGGACGTATAAATGGCCGATATGATGATGATGATATGATGATGTGTGCGGTGATTTGCCATCGTGTGCGCAGTCCAGCGACAGCGAAGCTTCGTAAGATCTTTTACAATCCCCCGAGACGTGCCTAGGGCCTCTTTACAGTCACATCTGTGTTTGTTCTCACGAACCTGGAGCCCCTTTTCAGTGCCGGAGATGATTACTCAGGTGGTTTTAGCTGGTAAGAGACCTGCACACCCTCCCGCCCTTCCCTAGGGCGGAGAAAGACCTTGAGGTTTTCCAACGCGGCGAAATAAAAACGGTTGGCCCCGTATTACATAATACCTTATACCGTCCCAAGTGAAATTAAAAGCAACCCGTTCGTACTTCCCTAAACCTACAAAGAAAACAGGTGTAGATGAGAATAAGGCGCGGAATGCGTAAATTTTTGTTATAATTAATTATTTTAGGAAGTCGTTTAGGGAGAACTGTTTTTATGTATTTTAGGACTGTAAACATTTCAGTTTTGGACCAATATTATATTAAGGTTAAAAGGTTAGTTATAAGGAGAATTAAGAACAAACGCAGACCTTAACACGAAAAGAGGCCGCGTGTCAAGGATCCTTTAAATTTTCCGTTTAAAGTTATGTTTTTATTACTGGGGTGTACACTTACATAACTATTAAAGCAAGTACAAAATCGCTCACGACACGCTATTGATATATGCAAACACTTAAGTTTTAAAATTTCTCTTCCATCAATTGGCATCCATTTGATAGATATTTTTTAATAAATTTTCTTAATAACCTTCTCCTTCAATACTTGAGATAATTTAAATGCAATACACTTCATTATTCACATATCATTGTGTATGTACACTGTTTCACAAACAAAAAAGAACTAAATACCTTTTTAGTTACAAATATGTATATTTTAACATTTCATGACATTTCAGTAAATGTCAGACAGTTAAATAAAAAATATTGTTAATAGCTATTAATAGCCAGTTGCACTCACTGATGGGTAAACGGTCGGCGAGGTTAAGCTACGCCCGGCGCGGTCAGTCTATAGATGGGTGACCGCATGCCGCATGACTGGTGCTTGAGAGGGTATGTAAAATCGTCGGTCCCTGTTGTTCTTAGACGGTAGTCGTTAAGCCAAGTCGGAAACCTTTGGGCGGCTTGAACAACTCTGCCACTCAGGTAGGCCACTAACCACACGAAAAGAAAGAAAAAAGCTTATCTACATTTTAAGGCTACCGCGTAGTCAAACAAACTGTGATAGTTGTTACTGTGTTTAGGGTTCCGAACGTCCGAAGGAAAAAACGGCGGAACCCTTATAGAATCACTCGCGTGTCTGTCTGTCTGTCTCGTCTGTCACAACCAATTTGCTCCGAATCTACTAGACCGATTAAGTTGAAATTTGGAACACATATGGATATCTGCAATCTAAACACGGACGTGTAACGCAAATAAATGAATTTTAAATATGGGGGTCACTTTTGGGGGTAATATAGAAAATTTAAGAATAAAGTTTTGCAAACTGAACTGTACCGTGTAACATATTAAATGGAAGGGAGGGCTGTTTTGAGGGTCTCAAATATATTAGGTCTTACTTTATTAATGGAAAATATTTTAGGAGGTATATCTATAGGTTGCAATGATGCGTTTTAGCAACCAAAAAAACATAACATCAACCTTTATTTTATACATATTCAAAATTAATTTAAATAATTCATGTTTCCGTTCGCATAAAAATCACAAATCACCACGTAAAGATACTGTTGTACTGCACCGAACACGCATGCACAATAACACCAACACGTGTTTGAAAATGGTCCGGTCGAACAACAATGTTGTTGTTTAGTAAGTAACCCACCAGTGTGTGTTGATACTTGAAATGAATTCTATACCATTCAGCGTAGCCTTAAAATATTTGCCATTATTAAAGTAAGACCCAATATAGTTTTAAAGTTATTTAAGAAAAAAAGGCGAATATTTACCATTACTCAATTAAACAAAGTTCAAAATTTATCGTGTGGTATTTGGATGATGGGACGCTAAGAGGTGACGACACTCTTTCTGAATGAGCTTGTATTCCTGAAAGAGAAATTCCTCTCAATCGGCCTGGATCTTAACATCGTCAAATGTGAAATTTATTTACCTGACCACACCGACAGACAATCGACTTTACCAAAATTTTATGCAGTAGCCCCATATCGAAATTATCGTAAAAAATACTCTACGCCTCCTTTTTTTTATTGGTGCCCAGTGGAAATTCTTCATGAACTTCCTTCGCCCCGGGGATGGGCAAAGGGGTATTCCGGACTCCTACCGGCTAAAACCACTGGAGCGGTCATCTTCGGCACCTAAGGGAGGCTCCAGGTCCTCGTATGATCACACTAGAGCCATCCACTGGTGCCACGCCTATTGGCACATTTCGGAGAGGGTGACTGTAAAGCGGTCACCCCCCCCCCCCCCCCCAGGGGGATTGTAAAGGATCCCCCAGTGCGTCCCACGGCAGCGCGTGACCACATGCGTGCTACCGTCTTCTCTTGGGTCGCTTGGTGTGGGCACGCAGATTCCCCAAGCTACGCACCCGCGAACCCAGAGGTCCCCCACCTTATAGCAACGGCAGGGGTTTTCAGGCGTATTGGAATTAGGCGCCAGGGCGGTTGTTACCCCGGCGCCGTCTCCTAGGGCCCGCGATTCTAGAAGAATCCTTTCCATCTTACATAGACAAAAAAATACGAAATTTCAATGACATTTCCGAAAGACTTTTCAAAATTAATTTACATTCAGCTTTTACTTTAATTAGGTACTGTTGTTTTGGGCCAACATTTATATATAGCCTTCGCTCCTCTCATTTATGGAAGCAGCCACACTTTTTACAGTAAATAGATATAATTATAAAGAATCATCATTTCGGCCTAATGAAGTCCACTGTTGGACACAGGCCTCCCCCAAAGATCATCACAACCACCGATATGGATGTGTTTTGAGCTCATTGGGGGGTTTTGCCATAATCGCCACGCTTGGCAGGCGGGTTGGCGATCGCAGTTGAGTTGTTAATGTACTCGAAGGACGCTGCTGCCCATCCTCCGACTAATCCCTTAGTCGACTTTTACGACACCCATAAAGAATACATTAATCTCAATTTTAAATGTAACTCTGGACAACCGAGCTTGGATACAAGCCTCACTGCCCATTCGCATGGGTGGCCTCGGCGTCCGCAAAATTTCCAGTGTAAGTTTTCAGACGTTCCTATCCACGGTTCACAATACTGAAAAACTTTTGCATCCACACTAGTTCATTTTGAAGTACCGTGCATGACTGATGCTGTGAACGCTTGGAAAATGGCTTGCCCGAATACGGTTTTGCCTCTGAATCCTTGTATCCAGAGACAGTGGGACGAGCCTCTCTGCACTTTGGTGCGAAAGAACTTAATTAATACATCCACCAATGCTGTTGAGCGTGCTCGTCTACTTGCTTCTCTGCGTCTAATGGGACTATGGTTTCAGATATTCGCGTCGTCCAACATAGGCAAATTGTTGGATGATACTACTTTTCGGATTGCCTTCGTTTATGTGCTCCTTGTGGTACTCCTCATCGGTGTCACTGTGGTCAAACCGTCGACCCTCCCGGACACCATGGCCTATCTTGCAATAGAAGTGCCGTATGTCTTATAGCATGGCATGATGATATTAACGGCATTATATGTCGTGCTCTTGCCACCGCTGGCGTGCCAGCTGTATTAGAACCCAACGGCTTGGCAATTGCTTGCAAATTGGCTTGAAGATGGCTAAAGACTGGACGGTATATTGTTACTGCCTTGGAAAATAGGTACGCCTCTGGTGTGGGACGCAACTTGTGTCGACACCCTTGCTCCATGCCATCTTCCAAGCACGGCTGGCTATGCTAGCGCTGGCGCTTCTACAGCGGAAAACCTCAAACGGCGCAAATATAATCATTTCATCGGATATTTTTTTTTTAACCGTTTGCAGTTGGAACGCTTGGGTCATGGGGTCCGAGTGCACGTGTCCTATTTTAAAGATATTGCCAAACGGTTGGTCGAGACTTCACGTGACCATAGGGCTGGCCTTTCCTTGGGTCAATAAGACTGCCAGTCTTCTAAGAACATTACCAGCTGACAACGATGAGGAGGAGTCCTTTGACGCCTAAACATTTCCATTTTTACGGTTTATTTTATTGTTAGCTATATTTGAGGCATAAATATTGTGTATATTTTTACTTATGTATATATATATATATATATAAGTTTCTTCCAAGTCTTATTACAAAATTATATTTATTATCAAATATTAATTGTTAAATAATAAAAAAGATAATATACTTTATTTTCTCATAAAAAACAACCCCAATTTGGAATAAACATTGTGAGTGGCCAGTAGGCATAAATAAACATGTTATAACATTCAGAAAAACAATACATATTATATCATGATGAATTTATTTAAACAAAAGTCCACGATATCTTAAATCCTCGTTTATTTTACAACAAATGTACTTTAAAATGACTACTTGTATAATAACATATCTGGTGTTATGTAGAGAGCCCTTAAGTAAACATGAAAATCCTCTTTGACTCGCTCAGCAGGCAAATGTGTCCCGGTTTACAACGGGTGCACATTGCCGAGGCATCGTAAAGGAGCCGGAGGGTAATAGCCAGTAAATTTTTACTACTCAAACAGAAATCGCATAAAAAAGTCAAATAAGCCTGTCCAGATAGTTTATAGCTTAAGAAATTACACTAGCAACCTAATTTTGGTTTAGTATATAATTATTTATATATAAAGTATAAAGGGTGTAACAAGACCCTGAACGAAAACGAAAGCCACATATTCTACCATTCACTGCGATGACTTTCTTGCACTAGTGATAGAGATAGGTACCTGGGAACCAACTGCTTATGGAATAGCTCGACGCTCAAATTGTCAAGGTTACTGCACCTCCTAACATCGGCTGTAAATAAGCGGGAATACGCCATGGCAGTATTCCATGACATGGAGAAGGCGTTCGATCGGGTCTGGCATACCGGCCTCATCTATAAGCTGGCTACGTCGGAAACGCCCCGTCGCCTTGTACGCGTGGTCTCCTCTTTCCTCACCAACCGGAAGTTCATAGTGGGAGTAGAGGACACTCACTCTGCTGCCCACCCCATAGCCGCTGGAGTACCTCAGGTCAGTTGCCTTTCGCCGGCCTTATACTCACGGTTCACCGATGACCTACCTGGCACGCACTCCTCCATTCTCACGCTGTACGCCGACGACGCCACATACATCACAACCTCATTATCGGTTGGCCATGTGGCGGCCAAAATGCAGCGCGCCCTTAATGACTTACCACACTGGCTAAGCAAATGGAGGCTATCGGTGAACGCGAGCAAGTCACAAGCAGTCATTATCACCGGGCGCAGTGACCCTGCCTCTGAAACTTCAAATACAAGGGGCCGACATCACATGCACTACCACGGCCACCTACTTAGGTGTAACCATCGATCGTCGGCTCTCTATGCGCCAACACACAGGTAGGCTGGTCGCGCGGGTATGAGCCATCCGCTATGTGCTCCGCCCCATGCTTATCTCCTGCCACTTAAACACAAGATCACAATCTACAAAACCTATATTAGATCCCAACTTTCTTATGCAATGCCCGCGAGGCTACAACTAACATGCGAGACATACCGCAAGCGACTGCGTGCGGAGCAGAATATGTCGCTGCGCACATCGTAAATGCACCGCGGTATGTCCGCAATGACGTCATACCCCGGGATCTACATATAGAGGGCCTAGAGGAGTTTGCGGTGCGCATGGCTTCAAACATGTATGCCCGCGCCGCCGCTTCAAAATGGCCCTTTATAAAGGATATAGCGCCCTAGCACGCGCGCCCACTGGACGCCAAACGTTACCCGCGCGACTTTATTGCCGTCTGACTCTGTTTTCCCACTTGACCTGACGCTTTGAGTAAGTTGTTAACAACGTATAACATTTCACGTTTAAGTGTAATAATAGCCAAATGCAAATGATACCGTTACCGTAGTGCTCCAGTCACGAATAAGGCTACTCCATCTCACCCCGTTGGTGTCATAAAAGGCGACTAAGGGAGTGCGTACCACTTTGCGCTAGCCGCAGGTGGCGGATAATCACCAACACAAGCATACCTAAGGAAGACTTTGCGTGTAAACTAGTATAGTGTTTATGAATCGTTTTTTAAGGATTTATTGTTTTGTTGTATGTATTAGTTTATAAGATTAAAGTGTATTTGTGTATTTTTTTACTATGGGCCCTAGTCGCCTGATAATAAACAATTATTATTATTATCTACATGTCTCTCTTTTCACGGGTTTATATCCCCTGTAAGGGGGAACCCGGTGTTTTGACAGGCTTACGCGGGGACATAGGTCCAACACGCAGAGGCCCTTTAGAGAATTTTAATCTCAAATGTAATGGGACACCAACCGGGGACTCTCCATAGCTGCACTATAAAATGAAGTCATGGATTGTCCCCGGTGGTGTAAGGCTATTGTATGAGATGGAAACTATAACGATAAGGTCTATTGCAATGGGTGTTACATGGAATAAAAAACTAATAAATACGGGAACAACGGCGTCTGCCTTTCAACTTTGATCGTGAAATTCTGTGGCAGACGGTGACTCGCCACTCACAAGATGGGCCCCCTAAATGGCCACCACTACAGGCGACAATCGCGCGTCTCGAAGACTCGGAGCGGGTTTCCCCGTTATTACGCCATTAGACACTTCCACCCCCGAGCATATAGCTCTG
This sequence comes from Diloba caeruleocephala, assembly GCA_947459985.1. Classification (NCBI taxonomy): domain Eukaryota; kingdom Metazoa; phylum Arthropoda; class Insecta; order Lepidoptera; family Noctuidae; genus Diloba; species Diloba caeruleocephala. The sequence continues at coordinate 22,501,881 of OX381606.1, read as the reverse complement.
GCGGCCCCCCTCTGATCGGCCAACTAAGGCAAGCCAGAGTTGAAATTCCTGCGGGTACTCATGGGGTTCCACTCCAACCAACCAATAAAGGCAAGCGGAGACGAGGCCCTGACCGACTCTCTGGAGCATTCGGGTACGCAGTGTCGCCACTCACATTCAGCTCGCCACAAACTGCCCTGCGTTCTGTAAGCTACTTAACATACTTTTTTTTTTATGATATACTTTTTTTTTTATCATAAAGTATGAAGAAATCAAGCAGCTACTTTAATCTGCCCTCCAGGATTACCTTATCCCATGGTGAGATAACGTTTGCCCAGAGGGGTATTAATATTAATTATTAATTTATTATTATTCTCTTTATTTTACTTATAAACATATTATATTACATTTTTAAATACACAATATAAAAATAAAATATATTTAAAAATATAAAAAATAGTGACGCACCGGCATCGGGAACATGGTCCAAGCTGCCGGTGGTTAGGGCTCCAGAGTGAGGAACCTCCTGACAATACGTGCCGTGTCAAGGAGAACCACTTTCTGTATCAGGCCCTTGACCCAGCTGCCTAACGAGAGCCTCTTAAGATGTCGGTCGAGGCTCTTCGTCATTAGGCCGTTGGCCGTAACGACTATCGGCACAATGATTGCCGAGTCAACATCCCACATGTCGACAATCTCGTGTGCCAAGTCAAGATACTTTATTTGTTTATCTTTCTCGGCTTTCACGAGATTCTCGTCATGCGGGATGGTAACATCAATAATCATTGTGCGGCGCTCTTTCCGATCTATCATCACTATATCAGGCTTATTAGCAATAATAGTCCTGTCAGTGATGATAGACCGGTCCCAGTATAATGTGATATGACTATTTTCGAGAACTGGGTCGGGCACATACCTGTAGTATGGTACTTCAAAGGTCACAAGTTTATATTTCAGTGCAAGTTGCTGGTGTATAACCCTGGCCACTTGGTTGTGTCTGTGCAAGTATTCGCCGTTAGCAAGACGAGAACAACCAGAAATAATATGTCTGATGGATTCACCCGGACGGTGGCATGCCCGACAAATGTCAACCGTACCATCCTTAACAATATATTTCCGGTAATTGTTCGTCATGATAACCTCATCCATAATCGCACAGATAAAACCTTCGGTTTCCCCGAACAGGTCGCCGAAACGTAGCCAGGATACTGATGATTGAAAATCTACATCGGGTCCATGGAGGGCCCGATAAAAACGTCCATGCAGCTCCTTGCTCTGCCATATTTCCTTGCGGTCATTGGTACTGAGTACTACAGGTTTTCGCCAGTTCTCTTTCGCCAGACCAAGCGGGGTAAGCCCGTTGTCCACTGCCACTACATCTCGATGCATCCCCACGTGAGTATGGAAAAAATACTCCCTAAGGCTGTACACCTCACGGTTGTGAAGGGTCTTGGCATTTAAAAAGCCGCGACCCCCACATTTCCGTGGGATGTACAGCCTCATTACCGAGGATCGTGGGTGATGCATCCGATTTGCAGTTAGCAATGTACGGGCTCGCCTGTCCAAGGCATCCAGTTCAGCCTGAGTCCACTTGAGTATGCCGAAGGAGTAAATGAGAACTGGCATGACCCAGCCATTGAAGGCACGCACCTTGTTACCGCCTGATAAAAGACATTTTAGTACTTTTTTCAGGCGGCCAAAGAAGCGCTCCTTCAACGCCTGCCTCATGTCAGCCCCATTGATACCCAACGCCTCCGACATTCCTAAGTATTTGTAGGTCTCGGTTGAGGAGAGAGATCGAAGGTTTACAGAATCCGAGAGTTCAATTCCCTCGGATTCCATAATTTCCCCTTGGTTTACATGCATGACTGCACATTTTTCCACACCAAATCCCATCTTGATAGAGTTACTGAATGTTTCAGTTACCTTCAGTAACTCTATCAGTTGCAACTTGGTGGGAGAAAACAATTTTAAGTCATCCATGTAAAGCAAGTGGGAAATAACCTGACCGTCTCTCCGCAACCGATAGCCCAGCCTTGACCCCTCTAGCAGGTTGCTAAGAGGGTTCAAAGCTAAACAAAACCACAATGGACTGAGGCTGTCACCCTGAAATATACCCCTCTTGATCAAAATCGGCTCACCGTTTTCCAGAATCTGGCGACACCCCGGATAGCGAAGGACTGTCCTCCATTGCCCCATACATGACATCAGGAAGGTGCATAGGGTTGTATTTATTTTGTACAACTCTAGCACCCTCATGAGCCATGTATGTGGCACAGAGTCGTAGGCCTTCTTGTAATCTATCCAACATGTCGACAGATTCTTTCGGTTGCGGCGAACTTGTTGGCAGATAGTCATATCAATGAGAAGTAGCTCCTTAGTACCGCGGGACCCATTCCTACATCCATTCTGAGAAGCAGACATTATAGAATTATTATCTACATGTTGGTTAATTTTTATTCTCAAAATGGATGTAAGAAGTTTATAGACCGTCGGTAGGCAGGTGATCGGCCTATAATTCTTGGGTTCCGTAGTGCTACCTGCTTTATGGAGCAGGTGGGTAATACCTGTCGTTAAGAACTGTGGTAGCGACCCGTGTTCTATGGCTTGTTGAAATTGGGATGCCAAGCGAACATGCGAACTACGGAGCCATTTTATCCAGAAATTGTGCAGTCCGTCCGGCCCCGGAGATTTCCAGTTTGGCATTGGACGGACTGCACTGGCCACGTCTTGAGCGTCTATACTAATGGCTCCCATTTCCTCTATTGGTTCGCACGCTCGCTCCACATCCCTTATCCAACCTTCCTCAGTGTGACTGACGGGCACCGACCAAATGTTGCGCCAGAATTGAATCGTGGTGTTATCATCTGGTGGTGTCCCGTCACTCACACCTTGCTGGGGTCGCTCCCAGGCTCTAAATACCCACCTTTGGTCACTTTGGAACATGCGATTCTGGGTAAATCGGTCCACGCGCTTCTTGTACCGCCTGATACGGTTTGCCCATGCACAAACTTTCTGCTTCAGGAAGTCAATGCGCTCTGTGACCCGTGCAGCATATTCTTGGGGACACGTATCCGTCCCCAAGAATGCCCGTTTCACAAAGCGCATTACCATTATTATTATTATTATTAGGCAGGTGGCCGACTGTAAGCACAAGATAGGACGCGAGGTCACGGCACAATGCCACCACTGTGGATACGATCAGGATACCATACCATAGCACACGCTCGGAGAGTGCCCTGCGTAGACCGCCAAGCGGCGGATCCTGGTCGATCGGATCGGGCAACATCTCTCTTTGCCAGCAGTAGTGTCAGCTATGCTGGCAGAGCATGAAAATTGGAGTGCTGTGGTCTCCTTCTGTGCGAACGTAATGCTCCAGAAGGAGGTCGCAGAGCGGGATCGGGAGAGGGCCGATTCCGCTCGGAGGAGCAGGACACGGACCCGGGGTAACAACCACCACGGTGCCCGTGTCCAACACGCCTGAGCCCCCTGTCGTCTTTATATGGCAGGGGGCCTTGGGGGTCGCGAGCGCGCTTATTAGGAAATCTGCGCGCTCATACCGAGCGACCTTCGGGAAGACAACGGTGTGCTTGTGATCACGTACCGCTGTGTGCGCAGCACAGTGCATAGTGAGGCTTCGGGGGAATCTTAAATCCCCTCGAGTGATGCCTGGGAGGGTGGCCTCTTTACAGTCGCCTTCCCTCCACTAGGGGGGATGATCGCTTTACAGTCATCCCCTCCGAGACGTGCCTAAAGGCGTGGCACCAATGGGTGGGTCTAGATGGAGATCTAACGAGTTCCTGGAGCCTCCCTTCGGTGCTGACGATGATCACTCCAGTGGTTTTAGCTGGTAGGAGTCCAGCATGCCCCTTCGCCCTTTCCCAGGGCGAAGGACGTACATGAGGTATTTCCACCGGATCAATAAAAAACAATTTAAAAAAAAGTTGCCCGACTGTCAAACCATTTTGTCAAAACATTTACAATATAACTAACATATTGTGCCAACCCCAAGTAACTTGGGACCAGGGCATGAAGAAAAAGAAGAGTAGTCAAATGCATAGGTATGGTTATTTTTACCTACAGATGAAATGACAACATCGAAATGGGATATAGTAAAGTAAGGTGACATGATCGGTGTAGTGTCAGAATTTAGAATATAGTACTGTAGTTACCACTACACTCTGCCCTTTTTTTTTATTGGTGCTCAGTGGAAATTCTTCATGAACTTCCTTCGCCCCGGGGATGGGCAAAGGGGTATTCCGGACTCCTACCGGCTAAAACCACTGGGGCGGTCATCTTCGGCACCTAAGGGCCCACCACCAGGTCCTCGTATGATCACACTAGAGCCGCCCACTGGTGCTACGCCTATAGACACATCTCGGAGAGGGTGACTGTAAAGCGGTCACCCCCCGGGGGAATTGTAAAGGATCCCCCAAAGCGTCCCACGGCAGCGCGTGACCACATGCGTGCTACCGTCTTCTCTTGGGTCGCTTGGTGTGAGCACGCAGATTCCCCAAGCTACGCACCCGCGAACCCAGAGGTCCCCCGCCTTGTAGCTACGGCAGGGGGTTTCAGGCGTATGGGAATTAGGCGCCCCCTTACCCCGGTGCCGTCTCCTCCTTCTTCAAGCGGGATCAGCCCTCTCCCGATCCCGCACTGCGGTCTCCTTCTGGAGCATGACGCTCTCACAGAAGGAGACCACTGCATTCCAGTTTTCGTGCTCTGCCAACATAGCCGACACTAGTGCTGGCAGAGAGAGATCTTGCCCGATCCGATCGACCAGGATCCGCCGCTCGGCGGCCCACGCAGGGCACGCCTCGAGCGTGTGCTATGCGGTGTCCTGGTCGCTATCACAATGGTGGCATTGTGCCGTGGCCTCGCGTCCTATCCTGTGCAGGTACACGTCGAAACAACCGTGCCCGGTGAGCACCTGGCGGTAGGTGACGCGCTCGCTCCTTCTGAGCCAGGCTCCAAAGAGCGGCAAGACGGCCTCGACGACGCGCTTGGTTGCAAACTGCATCCGCAGGCGATGACGCCACTTTACAAGTGCGCGCCGCCGAGCCAGCCGCCGCAGTCTGTCCAACGCCCCTGGAGGCGCGCCTTCGCCCCTCTGGCGGAGGGTGCGTGTCTGATCGTAGACCCACGCATCCATCAGTGGTACTCTGCCCTAGTGGATGTCGTAAAAAGCAACTACGTGATTCTAAACCCGAGGGATGGCACCAGCTTTCTGTGGAACAGTAGCCGAGAGAGTATGATCAGATGACATGGATAGACGTACACATATTACTCGTATATGTATAGTCTGTATATTTATATTTTGTACGATACAATTTTATTTTTAGAAGTCCATATAATCGAAAGATACTCTAAAGTTTATGAAGGAATGACATGAAAACCCACCAATCTCTTAGTCAGAAAATCGATAAAATGATTAACAAACTGGCACGACACTACCTCCGCTGTTTCAATAGACGCCGTATAGAAAGAGCGATTGAGCAGAATCGGGGGTCGAAAGTGTTCGTCCAGTCCCTGGGGAGAAGCCACCTGACGAAGCTGATCACAGCCAGTGGAAAAGTCGTCGTTTCAAAGCCGAAGATTCTTTCTGAAGTTGAAAACTTCTATGACAAGCTGTACGCTTCACATGCATGACGACCTGATCCTGAAAGTGATGATTCCAGTCATCATTCCAGTCGCATTGACACGCCACTTTACTGAAGACCTGCCAGAAATCAGCCTTGACGAAATTGAGTTGACCCTAAAGCAACTTAAAAATAGAAAAGCCCCGGGAGAGGACGGAGTTACAACTGAGATTCTGAAATTCTGCCCAATTTCTGTGCTCATGAGCCTATTGTAAACGGGCACTACGATTGTGGGGCTCAATAGGTGGTACTCGTAGTAGCCTTCGGCTACGGAGTTTGACTTCTTGCGAACGATTTCCAATGGTGTGATTGCCTATAACTACCCTGAAGATCCATGAAGCCTCGTAACCAATAAAATTGCAGTCACTGGTGGATTCCGGCGAGCTTTGATTTGTATGTATCGATCTTGTCTGCGTGTGGTGATGGAAGTTCGTCCTCCGTGGCGCTCAGCCACGCTGCCAGTAATGCGGTAGCGTTATCAGAGGCAACTTGTTATAGTCTGCGTAGTACCCAGAGCGATGGCCATAGCACGTTCCAGTGAGCCAATTCGTATTCAATAGCGTTCGTTTATTTGATTCGATTCGGAACTGTGGCAGATATGGTACTGATTTTGTCTCAAACCCGTTGCAGGATTAGGAATACGAGGTGAAAGAAATTTTCACATTTAATTGAAATTAAGAAACTGTTTTTTTTCATAATGTCATACATTTACTAAAAACAATCAGTATAAATAATAAAACACTTTTAAACGGATTATATCGCGTATATTATAGATTTTTGTTTTTCCTGACGTTTCGAATGCTTTGCAGCATTCGTGGTCGCAGGATGACTGTCATCCTTAATCAGTATAAATTTCAGGAACCGCACTTACAGTGATTTGCTAAAACATGCTTCATCCCTAAATACTTTTGATGTGGGTAGTTACATAGTTAGAACCAGTTCACACCGATACGCGACGCGACGCGACGAGAAAACTGAATAACCCTTGCGCAGCGTGACGCTGTGGAATGTCTTGCCAGTCACCGCAAGCACGGAGACGCGACGTGGTGCGCAGATACCTGAGAGACCACGCGCTTAAAGCAGCGTCGCGAGACGCTTCGTGATGCCGCTAGGAGTATCGCGACGTCACCGTGACGCTGGCGCCTCATTACGTAGCGCAGGTCCTCGTGAGAACAACTAACTTCTTCAAGTATGTTCTTCACGGCTCGTCGCTTTGTGTCGCATCTCAGTGTGATCTGACCCTTACACGCACACAGTTGAAGCTAATATAAAGCATGTAAAAAGTGAAACACACCATGCACTCTAAACATAAATCTCATAAACCGACACACTGCATAGGTGCTAACATTAAATGTTTTGCATTTAAGAATTCGGTGTTCTGACCGGATTAGATTAAAGTACCACTCCCATCTCCACCCGTACATGTCTAAAATATGACTAAGGAACTCTAAACTAGAGGGGTGGGCAGCAGTGCCCCTATGTGGGACAGTAGCCATACTGCTCTCGCCAAGCGTGATGAGTACTGGCAAATTCCCGCCAATCAATGACGACACAATCAAAAATCCAACCCCCAGTTGGTGAGATATTGTAGAACTGGCCATTGGAGCAATTCTCGAGTGGAAAACACGCACTGAAACACGTAGCGTGAGACGGCCTCGATGGACAAACTACCTGGTAAAAGGTGGGAGTCGTTGGATGTGGGCGGCATGTAACCGGTCATGGAAATCTATAGGGCAGGCCTCTGTTCAGTAGTGGATGTCCTTCGACTGATATGATAATGATGACACAAGAGTTTTGTTCCATCCTTTATACCAGTTGTTGCCGTAACTTGACAAAAGCGACACAATTTTTCTAACTAGACCTTACATTACGCCAGTTACCCAAGGTTATAAGAATATATTTTTATAATTCCAAGAACAGGAACTCTCAACTAAATTACACGACTTTCAAAGATTGTGTTAATCTACTTACTTCGCTCCGTAAACTTGGATCCGCTAGTAAATAGCACACTGCAATATGGTCGGAGCTCGAAATAGCATAATTAGACTTTGGGTAAACCAGATAATTTTATTATTAGCAGTTGATAAATTTCTGCTTAAGTATCAACACTGGTAATGAGATGCGGTATAGTGTTTGTTTCAAATATCATGTACGTATACCAGGAAACTAGGTATATTTGATCATTTATATCCCATAGAAATCCGCTGCCATGTATCTTTAAGCAAGTAATTAGTATTCTTTGATATTTTTTACAAAACCTTGATTGCCAGTTTCTGTAGGACAACATATTATGAGAGGGCTGTGTTATTGCATCGTATTGTGAGAGTAGCGTGCACGCCGCGGCTCCGTCACGCGAGGCTGTGTCACGACAAACGATATTTTATGCTGATAAAATTATAAGCTTATTAAAATTAATATCCTTGTTTTAATTTTAAATAATATATGCTAAAACCTATTTAATTGATAAAGCAATGAAGTTATTGTTATCCAGTTTGTATAAAATCTCAAAGCTCTATAGAGTCATTTCATTAAATAAATAATTTCATTTAATATACCCAAAGTTACCGCAAAAAATGGATCTATCATGTGTGTCTACGTACCTTGGCGTATATTTCCTGAAAACTACTGTTCATCTTCCTATACAAAGGTATTGGCTACGTATAGTAACGGTTTTGGTGTTAGACGTCAGAATGGCAGGTGTACCTATTTTTGTAGAAAGATGTTAAATTTTCGTAGAAATGCACACATTTTGTACACCGAACCGACCTACGTTTTAGTGATACTAGGGAAATTCACGAACGTTTAAAAACTTCTACCTGATATTTGGTTCTATGTATATGAAATTCGTTAGAATCTGAGGAGTATCCGACTTTTAGACAAACGACCGATCTTTGTCCTTAAAACTAAATACGTAAAATATTGTAGTACTCGTAAATATATTTTACATTCTTGGGAACCCTACAAAATAAACAAATCACTGCTACGTCCTGCTACGACAATGCTACGAGCGCAGTATTTGCTATGTTAATAAAAGCGTATATAATAATTAGCCACGATTATTAACTAAACTATTTTTGTCTATAGTATCTAAATTGGTTCACTATTTATTATTGTAAAAATATCTTGTAGCTTAGTGGGTGTGCCTTAATCAGATTGCGGCAGTCGTAGCGCTTCGCTCTACGGAAGGACTTCGGCCGCTCCCACCACACAAACTAGCTCGATAATATCAACTTTCAGGTACATCCCATCCCAATAATGTGTGCATATTTATTTCACTTAAATGAACGTTGACCTTGATAGTGCAACATACACGTAGGTTAAAGTACGTCTTTGACCTAAATAATACTTTTTGCTTTTAAAACAAAGTTATATCAAATTTTAATAAAGACGGTGTTTTTATACTCAATATTTTATAGCAGCATTTTCAGTCACTAATGTAAATAATAAACAAGATTCACCAATGAAGATTTCAAACAAAATAAAAGCTCTTTAAGCTCACCTTATTATTTCATTTTTCTAGCTCCACCGCAACACATGTCGCTTTGCAGCTCTGTCACAAAGGCTTTGTATTTCACATTTCTGCCCTCGGCCCCGGGACCTGCACACGTGGCACGACCACTTCACTCGTACCGGCACTAATGGTATTGACGCTCCGTGTAAAAGACGGTAGAATGGAGGTCGCGCGTGTTATTGTTGTGAGACGGGGTCGGCACGGCAAGGTTGTCACAGAGCGAGTGTGTCGGCGTGAAGGTGGCGAGCGTGCGAGGCGCTCTAGCGGACAGCGCGGCGCGACTGCGCGGCCCGAGCACGCGTCCCTCGCTCGATACGCTGGCCATGAAATTCAGCTGAACCGCTGTCAACCGGTGGTGGCACGCAGGTGTTCTACATCCACACTCTCAGGTCCTGAAGACAGTAGGCCTGGACTGAACCATAAGATTTTAAAGTAGTAACTTTAATTTCTGCTACTTGACATGTCAGTAGAGAAAGGTGTGTATGAAAGAGCCAATCGAAAAATGTATATTAACGTAACCAGATATTACAAAAATGCATTAAGATGGTTATTTGTTTAATAAGTTAGGTAAATTTGAATACTTGATGTAATTATACAAATTTGCAAATAAATTAAAAAAATAAAACTATAGTTACTACTGACTTTTGTCTCTTATAAAACCTTAAATTATATACATAATGTCAGCTAAAGGCCGTCCACTGCTGAACAAAGGCTTCCATGTTAGAATTCCACAATTGTATCGCTAAGTTTTCGGACGTGACTGATAGGTGGCACTATTAATAAGCATGAATGAATATAAAAGGAACAAGAACAAATTGTAAATGTTTAAATTTGGTAATATGTACTGGCCATATATCAATAATCAATAATCATACACTCAAATGTAAAAATAGAGTCCGCGTGACACATCGTTCAGGCTGAGTTCCAGCTTTTCTTCACACGACCAAGAAGTTTCATCCGTACTCTAATCTATAATTATTTTAGGCCTGCAAACCAAAGCTGCATAGTTCCAATTACCGTAACTTTCAAAACTGAAAGAGGATGAGAATCCAAAACGATAGCTAATATTTGATAGACAAAACCAGAACCGATGATACGTTTGGCACAGTGGATGATCGCTTGGCTTTTTCGGCTGCGTGTCGCGAGTTCGATCCCAACACGAAAATATATATATTTGTATGACCTATAGATAATTTCACCGGGTCTCGGTATATACATATAATTTATGTCTACAAACTGTACCAACGATACAAGAAATATCCTAGTGTGGTGCATTGTAACTAACTTGTGTTCTAAAGACGTATGCGTTTTTTTATATATAGCAGTAATTTTGTCACTGCATTAAACGAAGGGCGTCACGTAGACTGTCAAAACAACCGCTATCTACTTTCGGAAATTCGCTATTAGATGGCGCTAGTTGGTTTTTTTTCTTTTGGCCTTATTTCATTGAATCTAGGCCCAATACAATGCCTATTTGCACTGTGCATACCGATATGGGTGTATTGCGGGCGCATTGGAGGGTTTTGCCATAACGCCACGCTTGGCAGACGGGTTGGCGATCGCAGTTGTTAATGTACTCGAGGGATGCTGTTGCCCATCCTCCGGCTAATCCCTTAGTCGACTTGCACAACACCCACGGGAGGAGATGGGGTGGTGGTATTAAGAGCCGGCACCACACGGCAACGACCTGTATGACCTTCAACGAATACCTCTTGGATATTTTGAGTATAAGGTACACTACCCTGCTTGACACACTTTCGATGGTCACTATGTTGTTAATGAGACCTGCGGACGAGGAACCCGACACCGCCTTGAGACAGATGGTCGCCTTCCCGGTAGTAGAATAAGTAGCCGGATTTCAGGGTTATCGTGTCCTCGCCCTCTCTTCCTATTTCTTCTTCCAGCTCAACGATCTTTTCGTCTGCCCTCAGTGTACGTGCGTTATAGGTTACCAGGGCCAGTTTTCGTTTGGGGTGGTAGCTGGATCCCATTCGGAGATTCTTAGCGCACCCTGCCCCGCCGTTAACAAGGCCGCTGCCAGGAACAATAGGGCTGCCAGGAACTGGGGGCCGGTGCTTACATCGTGTTGTCATTTTGGGGGGAATTTGCCGATATTCACCACGCTTGGCAAGCGGGTTGGTGAGCGCAGAATTGCTACTGTTCAACAAAAGTGACGCTGCTGCCCTCCCTCTGGTTAATAGTCCCTTAGTCGACTTTTACGACCTCCACGGGAGGAGATGGAGTGGTGCTATATTCTTAATCCGGACACCACACGGACAAGTCAGTCAGTAATAGGCTGATTTTAATTATTTTAAATATAAATCCTTTACATATCTACTTTTACTCCTATAGACTTTAGCGACATTTCCTTAATAGTCATCGTTTTTGCTAATACTATAAATTTATAATAAATAATAACAGGTGTTTAGGAGCTCAGGCGCAGCCCAAATCAAACACAATGTATTACGATACAAGCTAAACTTGCTTGTACAAAATATATACGTATATGATAGGTATCTATATGCATACTATGGATAGAGCACCGCATGGTGGTGTGAGCCGCGCGCTCAAACTAAACAGGTTTTGTATAGATTGATGTGTAGCCGAGTATTCGAATGTGTACGAAAGTGGGACAGAACGACAAAAGTACTGCACCCTCTCGCACGATTCGCAGCGCAACTTCTAATAATTCAAAGTCCAAACAGTCTAGGTTGATGCGTAGCTGCTATATTTACCCTGATCTCTCATCATACCGAAAGCCTATATAATGCGAGATTAGCTTATACTGGTTTTGTATAGCTTTATGTGTAGCCGTGTGTACATTACAGCACTTTGCTGTACCTCAAGATGTTTTTTCTACACACCTGCTATTACAGGCTGAGGTTCAGTACAAAATTTCCTATACACAAGAATATTAACATTATTAACTAAGCGTTAATAGCTGACGCTGACTTTGGACTGTGATATTTAAGTTAACATCTGGTAGTACTTACTAAATTGACGACTTGGCAAATCAATGTTTTTATCGTTAGTCCTTTCACAGAATATATGTTCATATTTTTGAATAGGTTTATCAGGATCAAGGATAAAACAAGACTTAAAAATATTAATTTCATGTCGACCTGTTTATTTGAGCATATTTTGTTAAATTCATTACAATGTTAACTAAAAAACATAAAACTGTTATATTATGTTTTCTGTAGCAAGTATATAACATGCATTCTGTATATTTTTTACCATTTTTCTTGACATATTTGACATTATATTTTACGATTATATGATTGTTTTAATCGCTTCAACATATCTGATGTAAGACTGTAATCTCAGGAAAGCAAAGTCGTACGTTATTGTTACGAGCGCGGTATTTATGAACGTACCACACTAGGCTAACTAAGAGATAGTAGCTTAGTGTCATACGGACATTGACCTAATGTTCGTAATAACGTATCGTATTACTTGTAAATATAATAAAATATTGTTTATGCAATTTAAAACATCAATAATAAATAGGACTTACCTCTCTCGTCATCGCAATTCGATATCCCATATATTTTGAGAACTCGTTCAATTATGATAATAATATAATAATAATCTTTTATGATAAGCCATACGAAATATTTAAGTAAAAAATCTATAAAATACGCATTGTAATCCGTATAAAATTGTTTTATTAGAATGTGTAATGATCGCGATAACCTAAGACATTACTAAATAAATAATAATAAATAAATTGGCGGTCTCTGTTGATTTTAAATTGTAATAATATGTTCAGTTCTAGGGAAGATTAGGGTTATTTTCGGGAAAACAGGAACGAAAAGCGATTTCACGTGTATCTATTACCATGACTTAACTCAAAAACAAAAGCAATAGCTAAAAAACAAAACAAAAAATAATAATGAAAATATTCGAAGTAGGTTTAATTCACCACATTCTTTAATGCCGAATTATAGAATTAATTTTTAAGGGGTCTCTTCTGGCGTGCGGAGGTTGCAACATCAGCAACTCTGGGAATACCATCCTTGCCCTTACACAGGCTGACTATTCTCCCCTTTGGCCACACATCACGTGGTAAATTATTGTCCGCAACCAAAACCACATAAACCTTCTTAGGCTCATCATAGCCGCATCTGTAGTAAGACTGTAGACTACTTCCAAGTGCACGGCTCTCGTAACTAGGCACGTGTATAGAGCGACGTATCGCTTTTCATGTCTTCTGCCTACGGTGACTTGAAAAGGCCCAAAGTAGTCTAGACCAATAAATGAAAAAGGTTTTTCGTGATGCGCGAGCCTTGCTTCTGGAAGTTGGCCCATAGGGGGATTGAACGGTTTGGCCTTCTGATGTCTACAAAACAAGCAATCGTGAGCAACGGAACGAACTGTGCTTCTCAAATTGATGATCCAGTAAATTTGGCGGAGTTCGTTTACTACTGTCTCAGTGTTAGCATGTGCAGCTCTTTGGTGGTATTGGTGCACTAAGAGGCGAATAGCTGGATGTCTCCCATCGAGTATGATGGGGAATTTGGCCGACGTTTTGACGTCAGCAGCAGCAGTGATGCGTACGGACAAGTGAAGTAAATTGTCATCGCTTAAAGTGGGAGACAGTTTAAATAATTTGCTGTTACGTAGTAATAGTGTATGATTCTTTAGGCAAGTGATCTCTATTTTGAAACAATCTAATTGACTTTGCCATAAAATATGGATTTCGGCCGTTTGTAGACAGGAGGCTGTTATATGAGAAGGCGTTAACCCTGTGGTGTCTACTCTACCATGTACTCTACCATGTCACTCATTTTACATGGTAGAGACCATGTATAATGAGAAGTTTACGAGCGAATAAACGCGCGAATGCAGTGGGCACGAACTAAACATAATATACCACCTACTAATCCGATGGGCACTAGCTGAAATGGGAGCTAGAGGGGAAAAAGGCTCTTCAACAATCGCATGACAAATGATCCTATGCTTTGGTTTCAACTATCTCGTTTGATTGCTCATCAGAAATACAGCCCTGATTTCGTAACTTGAATAAGTTAAATCAATTTATAACACCAATCATGATTGAATGCTACAAAGAGAGATTAAAACGTAAATTAAAACTATGAATAAATGATTTCGTTAACTTTTATTATACAAATATAAACGTAATACAGCGACACTGGTGGAAAACTACAAAATTACACTTTAATTAGATACAGATATTTACAAAAAAAAAGTATTACGAATGTCATACTGAGCGCTTAATACATAGGTAGATACAATTACAATATATGCAGATTAAGTTAATTATATGAGTTAAATATATTATGATCGATACTATTTAAAACAATAACTATTAGGCACACCGTGAATCTTATTTATACTGTATGTGTATGGTCACGTCAAAAGAATCATTAAATACCATGGTGAAAATATTACATAGATCATTTCTATTGTCTTTATAATGATAGTTTCGAATATGAGGACATTTGATATATGGCTGTAAGTACGTAGAACATAGGATCTACCTATTTACTTACTTGTGTGCTTCAAATGGATTTGTTATTACAGTTTTAATAAAATGGCCTTCGATTTGACGTTGTTCGTAAAATAAGTGAACATATACATATTTGTAACTGCTACCTGAAATACACTGAAACTATAAACAACTTCATATTGTAACATAACCTTTTAATTATACACCAGCTAAGCTTGTATCCAAAAAGGTTTTCATGTTACAGGCATCCTCTAAAACATTAATGAGATTACGGTGAAATTTTGATGCGATACCAACCCGCGTTTGTGAAACGTGCGACTACGTCGCGACCATTACGTGATCGCGACCCTAGCCTAGCTAGGGAGACGGTTAGGTTGGAAGCGCTGCTCATAGTCGTAGTGTGTAATCGCTCTGAATTTAATGCAAATGATCTTTGAAACTCCTACAATTTATTTTACTAGCCATCAATATATGTATATTTATCAAAAACATGACTTACGTCTGGCTTAGTGAACAACTTGTGAATAATTTTGCTCCCGCTTATTTAGCCTTTTCACATAGTCTAGTATAATATGTATGTATGTAGGTATGTAATATAAAACATGTTCATATTAAAGCTTCTAAAACGTTATACAAAAGTGGTTCAGCACCTTGCTACTAGACGTATATTGCCTTTGGCTCAACATTATACTACAATATTTATTTCACGAGATTCTTATTTACAAATCTTTATATACAAACAACAATTCACATATACATAAAACGTTTAAATTCATAATACTATGCTAGAGGTGGCATTATATTAAGTTATTTACATGAGTACAATACAAACAATACATCAAAGACACCGTGAAATGCACGTTAGAAATGGGATCGGAACAAATTTGTAAGAAGTGCGTCAGTCCGCTTTAAGGATTTCAGTGTAGATAAAGCGGTTATGCGTTTCAAAAACCTAATCGTAAGTAAGATGAACATTAAGGGCTTCAAAACATGCGCAAGGCCAGCCGTAGCTTTGAAGCGGATTTTTTTTAGATACTTTGTGGATCTATCAAAACCGTAGAAAATACATATCTTTAACAATAAATGCGAAATCCTTGAAGCCTATTTCATTCCCTGTTTCCCGAAAATCGTCGCTCAACATCGTAGCGTAGTATCTTAAAAGCTACACGGTAGCTTCATGATAACTGAGTGCAAGATTAAGGACGTTTGCCCCGCGATTTTCCGTTGACCACTGGCTCGAGTAGCTGCGTCTTGCGCGGACGCAATATGAAGTTCAAGTTATAAGCAGTATTCACTGCATAGTACACATTAGCGTTAGCGGGGAGCACCATTTCTGTAACAATGTAAAAATTAATTGTTATTATTAATACGATAAAGCGTAAATATTGTACTTGGATGCAATACTTTAGAGAAAATTATACCTTTTTCGGGCAAGACTTGCGCCAGTGTGTAGCCATCAGGATCGCCATCGAGGTTAAGCTTAAGCATCGCGTTTCGGATGACTTGCGGCGTACGTTCGTTGTTACATAACATGATAGACTTGTACAGCACCACGCCTTCTGTCTCTACGCAGTTCGACTCGTAAGTAACGCGAATGATGTAGAAGTCGGGGCCGGTGCGCACTCCTGGTAACGCCGGGCTGACGCCACCCGCCTTGCCGTTGGCCGGCTTCTGTCCACTGTTGCCGCTCGACAGAGACACGTCCAACGAAGGCAGTGACGACGATGACGAACCATGTGACAGTCGCGTCGGTGATACCCGTCTCTCCAAACTATCCCTTTTCCACGCGCTACCTGTGCCGTCCGTTTCACAATAAAACTGTGAGCTGTTACTCGAGCTGGTGCTTGCGATCGAATCGTTCTTTCTGTGACATTGGTTATTGGAGTCGTTTAGCTTCTTTGGTCGTCTTTCCTTGGGAGGATTTGTTGGTGGTTCAATCTGGCATGAAAGCTGATATGCCTCGCGATCGTCGAGAACTATTACAGAGTCAAACCACCTGTCAAACATTGTATCCAAGGGCAAGTGATAGGCGTTGGCAGCACCCTGTAGTAACTTGATCTGGGCGAGCACTTCGAATTCTTTTCGACGTTTATCGAAATTTATCAAGCCATCAGCTACCGTGTCGGGGATAGCGGTATCGATCATAGTGAGATCGGTTAAAAAAGTTCCAAGATAAGGTATGGTCCCGTGACTGACCCCAGGAGAACCCCGTTCATGCAACAATTTTTGAAGCTGACGATCATTCTCTCCTACAGTGTCGGCAAACTTTGCAGTGCCCTCACGCATTAGTAACTCCCTCTGAGCCCAACGATTATTGTCCTCACTAAAAATACGCGCAAGTTCGTCGAATAATTCAGCTTTCTCTTTGGCTAGTAGCGCCCACGACTTTCTTAATCTATAAACGGGATTGCTTTGTAGTCCAGAGATGATAGCTTTAAGCGAGGAAAAATTCTTAAGCACTCTCAGCTCCCGGGCTATATCGAGCCAGGCGGCTAAGATGTCGGCGCGCTCGAGCGGCCTAAGGTTTGGCTCAACAAGCACCGTCGAGATTACTCGAAACGATACGGCGTTGAATTGGTTGACCGTGGCTAAAACGGTAATCGCGTCGTGAGAGCGATCCTTGTCTCTTCGGGACCACACAGCGCCGAGGCACTGGTGTGGAACAAGTTTCTTGAACAGTTCCATGTCCATTCGGGTGAGTTGTTCGGCAAAGTGTCGGTGGGGCACGTGCGGCAGGCGGTACGTGCTAGTGTGGTGCGCCGACAGGCGCATACCGGAGGCCAGGCACATGCCTGCGCCGCCGATGCCCATCCCATTTCGCTCAGCACTGAATACAGCTAACTTCTGTAATACCTGTAAATTGATCACACACAATATGAGTCTTAAAAACTTAAAAAACTTTGCTATCGCTTATAGATTCTTAAAAAACGTTTTCTTCAATAAATTTGAGACATGTTCTGCTTTTTAGATTATTATTATTGTAACAGTTAAGACATTTAATGTATACCTTCGTATGTAGTTCCGTACCAGGTAAATGAACCTGTGTGAAGGCGAGTAGCTGTTGCAGTGCGGGATGGTGCGGTGGTTGACGAAAGTCCTCCGGGTAGGTGTCTAACCATACGTGAAGACATGCAACCAGAGTCCTGTAACATTAACATCTCATATTAAAATTGTATAACCACGAATTTACATGGCATCATAACTTCAGCATAACCGAAGGGCGTCTACTGCTGAACTAAAGGTTCATTCCCCTATAGATTTCCACAACAGCCGATTACATGCCGCCTGGGTCAAATCCGGCTCCCAGCTACTTTCAGTCTATCCATCTCGTTGGAGGCCGTCCCAGGGCGCGTTTACCGGTGCGTAATCTCCACTTAAAAGCCTTGTGTCCCATGTACTCCAACCGTTGCCGCTTCAACTTACTAATCCTTTAAACTATGTCGGCCACTTTAGTTTTTCTAAGTATCTCTTCATTTCTGACTCGACCTCGTAGAGCCACAAAGCTTTGCTCTCTCCATAGCTCTCCGAGTGACCTTCAACTTTCTTATGACGCCCATAGTGACCACAGAGAATAAGTTCCCAACGGAAATTGAGTCGGGCACGACATGAGCGTCTGAGCGTCTGACATGACTTTCGTATTCCCCATGTTCCTTTTAAGACCCACCTGTTGGGAAGCTCTGTTGAGATCATCGAGCATTGTGCTGAACTCTTGGAGCAATTTTGCGATGACTACGATGTCTTCATCAAATAGAAGGTGAATAAGATACTCTCCATAGATATAAATGCTAACATCTTTCCTTTCTAATAGCTAAAGGCTTCCTCCCATTTCAAGGGTCAGCAGTTTCGGGGAAATAACGTACCCTTGTCCACGCATCTCTGCAATGGAATTGCCCCGTGCTCTGTTCCTGTTCTCCTGCCGCAACGTATGGATGTGGTCCATGGTACTAAAACCGGCTTGTTCGGGAGGCTGGAACAGCTTATAAATATAGCTCAGAAACGAGAGTCTATAAATTTTCATCAGAGTCATATCAACCTTCTAGAAGAAGGGCGTAGTGGACGCTTCTGTTTCATGCTTTCAAAACTGAATAGCTTCTGAAAGGTCTTAAGTTCCGGTGTTCTACCCCTCTTTCAGAAGGTCTGCGCTAATTCCGTCATCACCTGGCCTCGTTAATTTTTTGCTGTTTCAAGGCGATCCGAAGGTGTAGAGTTACCTCTCAACTTTGAGATTAATATTCATCATCATTATATTCTCCGTGTTCTTGATTATTCATACTCGATTTCAATGGCACAGAAAAAGTAAGGGAGATTATGTAACTACCATTATTTTTTTGCTTTTTGATTATTAACTTTTGTAAACGATATTCGTGTTTGTAAGTGCATACGACTTTATTGACGTGCATATTTCGGGTATCACCGACTAGTCTCGGACATCGCCGCAGCGAGTTCAGGTCGCGACCTGGCCCCGTAAAGAACTCACCAATAGAAGGTCCCATGTGAGTACAAAACTACTCGGGTATAACCGAAACATGCAGCTTGCTTTTAAGAATTTAGTTTGTATAAAACAATATTACCTGGGCCTATTATACTTACTACATGCATAAGCAATGCCTACTGCGAATAAAAACAAATTAATGAAAGCGTTATACAATCCCACGCGGGCGAAGTCACGAACAAAAGCTAAAATAATAATAAATATTTTTTGTTTATATCGTTTGGAATTTACATTACCTATTTTGTCAATAGAGACATAGCATAACTGTCTATTAATGTGATTCAGGAGTAATTATCGTTAATATAAAAGTTCTCAAAAAACTAACAATAATTATGTTGGGTGCGGGCGGCATGCAACCGGCCGTTGTGAAATCCGTCCGAAATCTATGAAGGCCTTTGTTTAGCAATGGGCGTCCTTTGGCTGACATGATGATGATGATGAACAATAATTCTAATTCATGCCATTTCCATAGCAGAAATAAAATACTAATTGATTTTCATTGTTATTTTTACTTCGTGTAGCCAAATATTAAGGTAGGCAATTTTTTATTTCTCTTCGTTCTCCTTTAACAGTTTGATAAACAATAAAAACATGGACCAAATTGCTGTCTCTTACTTCTCATATCTCAATATACCTACTACGTGTTCATCTCGAACAAAGCCAACAGACAAGATCGCTACGAGACGACGTTTTTGAACGGAGTCATGGACAATAGTATTGTTATTTAAGTTTCAATATATTGTTATGAAACTTTTAAAGTGTGTTTCGTAATAAAATACGTAATTTCAGAAGAGATTTACTGATATTGACGTACTTTCGGTGTTGCTGTGATGTGTCAACTGCTGTTGGGAGCACCTCCTCTGCAGCCAACGCTTCATATCGCCGCAAGAGTAGGTCCAACACTCTGCCGCACTCCGCAAACGAACTGAAAATATGAACAGCGCGTATTATTAAGAATAAAGGCTGTTTGCCAAATCCTCAACAGTTTGTGAAGTCGCCCCTGAACGAAATTTATAATCTTCAAATGCGAAGGCTATCTACAGTTTTAAAATATCATGGGTTCCAGTTAAACAGATAAAAGTCGAAATGCAGAAAATGAAGTATTTGTCAGTTAGAATTATGTATACATAAAAATTACCGAGTACATTTCCTTCATGTCAAAACAAGCCGTTGGAGTTGTTTAGAGCTGACCCGCGAAACGAGAAAGATTATGAAAATTTAATTTGGGTATTTACGCGAAACTTCTCCAATCTCCAATCGCAGTTCACTACTTCCTATCTCTCCCAAAAAATACATTAATACCCAAAATCTCCACAGTAAACAACAGGGCCGTTGATGAAATTTCCACTGCTGCACTGCAAGTTAAAAATCATCTCGCGATTTTCATCTTCATCATTTCCCTCCCTTGCCTCCCTCCGAGTTTCCTTCCCGGTTAGCTCAACTAGGAGGCTCTCTCCAAGGCAGCAAGTAACGGAGTTCAGTTAATGATATTGAATGAAACGTATCATATATATTGTTATATAGGTATATTGTTATTCACAACTTCAATTATCATTTCATGGTGATGTTTATATTTTTTAAATATAGCTTATATCACAATTTAAGTATCATAATTTAAGCTAGTTAAAAATAAGTAATTGTATTATTGCAGGTAGACTATTTGTCAGAGCGACAGCTGTGTGTCCAACCACTAGCGTTCAGAATCGAATGTGATAATGATCAAAATATGAAGAGCGACTACATCACATAATAAATTCGAATTTTGATTTGAATGAAGAATGAATCATGAGTTGGATAGTGATGGAGATAAAAAGTAAGAAGTCATGAAAGAGGTTGATTGAAATGACGATGAAGGATGACCTCGTCACAAACTTAGACATAGTATGTTTTACAACTTACCGATATGTAGCTAAGAAAACGTTAACGTATGTAGACTCGAGTTCGCCATCGTCTGTGGCGAGTGCCTCAACCAGCCGCTCGACAGTGCCCGCCTTAACAAAGCGTACGCGCACTGTCTCCCATTCCAGATGGGAGATTTCGTCGTCCGATTCCTGAAAGCAACAAGTCCATAGATAATACAACTGTTAATACAATTCATCTCCCCACGTATAATAACGTCTTATTCGTCGTATTCGTCCCAACATTCGAATCATTATTTGTAATAAATTGTATACATATAGAAAATGCTTATATATTTTTGTTTTATTATTACTGGTAACAAACAACCATACATTAAAACATACATAATGCCTAATAGACTGACATTTATATAACAACATTATATACTGAAATGCTTAATCCGGCTAACTAAAATGGCACTTGGACTTGAAAGCTTCGGTTGTGCTTCCCTGTATCGTCTGAACGTGGTATTCCTGTTAGCCAAAAGTCGGCGTTAAGAAAGACCGACTTTTACGTCGTGAGAATCTGGAAAAGATGTAAGACTCAAAATTAATAGTCCCAGTAGACTACATTCGCGATTGCTTCAGTATCGCCTTATATTCGTATATAATATTCTTATGGCACGGTCTAAAGATTTACTCCTCCTGGTGATGTATTAAAGGAGTTTAACTACAGATGTCTGTGTGTCCAATACGAAATGCGAATTCTATCTACAGATACCTGACCTGTCAGTGTATAGCTGTCCTCATCCGCTTTATAGGCTTTAAGGGTGGGCGCCTTATTCTTTTGGCAGTGGCATAAAGTCTTCTTTGGCATAACTTTCCTTCAGCAGCTGTGAGGTTAGAATTGTCTTCGCAAGCTGTGACGTAATTAGGCCACGCACGGATGGCACGTCGTAGTCATTGCTAACACTAACGGGTGAAAATTAAACCGCGCTGCATGTTACCTTGTTGCTAATGCAGCATTGGCACAGCTTAGTAAGGTGAATTCCTGCCATAATTCGGCACATGTACGTTCTGAAGTATTAAGCTTCTTATGGATGAGTGTAATGTCGAAATTCAGCAACGTAATATCTTTCAATAGCCAATTTATGTCCACGTGTTCAGAACTCACCAGCGGTATCTTGCACAAGTCTCACGCCACATACGTTCGGACATCATCCGGATCTGCTTTCTTGAACACTCGCAAGGTGTCCTGCAATTCCTTACCACGTCCGTCGCGCGTTCTACTGCCAAGACGGATATTTGTCTTAGCAATTTCTTTTGTGATCGCGTCGCGTCTATTATTTCCTCACCTTTGTAGCTGGATGTGCAGATTTACTCCAGAGAGAGCTCACCCATCATATCCAGCTTGTGCTAAACATAGGCGAGGATCTCGTGAACCACATTAGTATCGCTGACTTAAGAATGAGCTATTGTGGTAGTTTGCATTTTGTAAGGACAATCTAGGTCAACAAAACAATGGCACTGACACGTCCAATCATGTTAACGATACTGTGATGATGGTTTGTGCACTGCACCCTCCCTCCGCGCAGTAAATAGCACGCAATAGCAGGAGAAGCAGAAATTCTACATGGAACTTCCTTCACCCCGGGGAAGCGCGAAGGGGTATGCCGGTCTCCTATCGGCTAAAACCACTGCAGCAGTCATCTTCGGCACCGAAGCGGGGGCTCCAGGTCCTTGTAAGATCACACTAGAGCCGCCCATTGCTACCACGCCTTTGGGCTTATCACGGAGGGGATGATTGTAAAACGGTCACCCCCTCTAGCCGACGGAAGGCGACTATAAAAAGGTCGCCGTATAATGGGAAATCCACACTAGGGGTGTGCCTAGCTGTTACTGGCTAAAGCCGCTGCGGAGTTTTTTCAACCTATCTTGTGCCAGGGGCGCGGGATTCGCTCACGCTGTCACCGCAGCCCTGCTAGGTCTTGGGCCGCCAATCATTTGGGCGCCATTCCCTAGTCCTAATCCTTTGATGAGGCGCGCGCGGTATACGACGCGCCACCGTCTTGAGCGTAGTAGCTAGTAGCCATTTAGCCACAAGTGCCTCAAAATAATAATTGAGATCTCAATTTACCTTAGTAAGTTCAAATAAATCTTTGTCGTGAGGTGCTAGGTCGAATTTCCCAGTGGTTTAAATTGTGCCTGATAAATAAACTCGCCCCCTAATCAAGTCCCTACACCGAAGTTAATACAGACAATGGCAAATTGTAGGTCGCACTACGACAGTATACCTCTGTCCTTTACCTACTATCTCAGGAATACATGTTTGATTGACATGGCCAAAAGAATGTTGACAAATTATACTAAGAATGTATAAACAAGGATAAACCGCACAACTGGGTACGTCATAAAAATGTCCCATGAGTAACAAGATGGAGTTTACAAATACACAAACGATTGACTAGGCGATGTGATTCAATTATTACAATTATGTGGCGACTTCTGTACAAAAACGAGGAAAATCTTTTTTAAACGTCTCAGACTTGGCTAAACTTGGCTGTTGTTCAAAAATTTCCTAATATGCATCAGTTGGAAATTTTATTATAAGACATTAAAAAAAATTGTATGTACCTAATAAGAATATCCGTTATGGGTAAAAAGATTTACCATTTAAAAATCCATTGTAAACTAGGATACTTTGGATATTTTATATATATATTTCTTCTGTACGTGTATATCACTGAACTCTTCCTAAACGGCTAGACCGATTTTGGTGATTTTCTTTTTGTGTATGTTTGTGTGGGTCCCTAGATGGTTTAGATTCACAATTGGACCTGTAGGTGGCGCAGCAATCGGGTTGCATGTACCTGCCTGTGCGAAGCTGAGGCGTGCAGTTAGTAAAATATATTTTGTTACGTTATTCAGGTATCTAACCGCGCCTATTTTATGTAACCTAAATTGATAAAATAGCTATTTTAAATATTTCGGCCCTGAAATTAAGCCTCTGAAATTCGAAAAATTACTATACACTACATCTACCTACTTATTTAAAATTGAGATCTCTATTAGTGACTACTAGTGTGCTGAAGTGCAAGCAATTAAATATTTTAGGGCATAGTTTTATCCCCGATGTTTATTTTATTCATACAATATCAGTTTTTTAAAACAAAATAAAGTTTATTTTATTCTGATGATCCCAATATCCGATTCAATGCCAGGGCATGAATCGAGTAACTGTAGCCGACCTTGCTGCCTACTGTAACAGTCCACATCGTATAGAGCCCGTTACTGTAAAAATTATATTTCCACATTTAAGCGATCATTATGATAATTATGCAATCTACTCGTGACCACGCTCAATGCAACTTGATCGAAACGTTTTAGTCAAAATATTATTTTGCTATTAATCTGTGCGCGAACAGACCCGATATTATCTTAAGATCATTATGAACTTGAATTTATAACTGAAAAATAGTACAATATACTTTATTAAGCCATTCACTGTTACGCGCTACTCGAGCACTCCGCTTTCTGCTGATTTAGGCACTCTTTATGACAGATGTAATATATATATAAAATATGTAATCATCCATCATGAAGTCTCGGCCCTCTGAACAAAATACCACGCAAAGAAAAACCGCCAACTAAAGTGAATTATTTAAACGGCGCGCGAGAGCGTACTTCGAAAGGCTGCCAGTGCCACCGCTGCACGACTCAAAACTTTACCTAAAGGAAAACACTGAGAACAACACCAGCTTAAGACATAATAACATACTGTTTTAAAGCATGTACGTAATTTTATGCAATTTTGTTGTCAACCCATTGTGAGATCAGCGAACAACAACAATATATAAATGTTCCCACATACGTACTCTTCGCTCATTATATCGTAGTAGTGTATAATATTGTTTTCAATAACACGTTTTGTACAAAAGCGAATAATGTATACTGGTTCAATACCAATAGAGCGCTACTGAAACTAAAATTAATTTACACTGAGGTAAGGTAATCTCAGTGTGGTGTCTGGATTAAGATTATAGCACCGCTCCATCTCCTTCAATGGATGTCGTAAAATGCGACTAAGGGACTCTAAACCAGAGGGATGGGCAGCAGCGTCTCGTCTGTGGAACAGTAGCCATTCTGCGCTCACCAACCCGCCTGCCAAGCGTGGTGCGTACTGGCAAATTCCCCTCAAAATGACGACACACGGCATGTAACCGATCACATTATGGGAGAAGTTCTTGTTCAGCAGTTGTTTTTTTTTACTGATATGACGATGACGAAGGTAATAAAACCAAGAAGAACTAAAAGACGGTTTAAAAAACGGATCATAGACTCGTATACTTGCAATTACTTTTACTAAGGCCCCTCTAATTATGGTATGGACATGTTCTCACATATTTTTAAAGAAATCTTTACGTAAGTTAGTAATGAATGAAATAATTAAACTGAAAAGAAAACAGCTTGTCACTCATTCACCATTGTTAACGTGATGTTTTATACGTGTAAAAGCAATTAATTCTCACCTCAAGAAATGATTACTTATTAAGTTATTACATTTCGTAATAGTTCGCAAACATACAACGACCTCTTGGGAATGTTAGCAAGAGGATTAGTAATGATAACAACACAACACAATGTTACTGAAGGTGAATCATCATATTTACACCGTATCGTCAGTCTTTGTCATCAGCTGTGAATACGAGTTCTGTTTCGATTGCTAGCTAACGTAGCGAGGCCTTGATGTACTATAAAATCAATATTGCTCTAATGTTAAAACTCGGAAAAATACTATCACGATTTTTTTATTTGAAAAAAACTGTATGTTTAATGCAACATTTACCTATTTGCCTGCTTGAAAACATTGTGAGTGAATGAGTTCAAACGGTGCCTAGATGACATTTTTAGCAGCTTGCCTGACAATATCTTATGTCTAATATCTCTGCATGTTTAAAACGTCTAAATTCAATAAAATTCAGTTTACTATATAATTGGAGGATAACAAACCCTTGGCTTTTCTGGACATACTTCTCATCCATAATCCTGATCATTCTTAGTAGTTAGTTATAGCACCGTGTAGGTATAGAAAACCTACCCATACACACAGGTACCGTAACGGTGAATCTCACCACCATCCCTGTCAGTTGGCTACCGTGGTCAAATCTTTGTTACAGTGAGCACACGAAATCTGGCCAAAATAACAATTTGAGAGCGCCACATCCCTGTCGCAAAAGCCGAAACCTACAACGGTTGATCGACGACTTTATTGTTTTTTTTTTTATTGATCCGGTGGACATACATCCTGTACTTCCTACGCCCTGGGAAAGGGCGGAGGGGCATGCCGGACTCCTACCGGCTAAAACCACCGGAGTGGTCATCTTCGGCACCGTAGGGAGGCTCCAGGAACTCGAAAGATCTCCATCTAGAGCCACACATTGGCGCCACGCCTTTAGGCACATCTCGGAGGAGATGACTGTAAAGCGGTCATCCCCTCTAGCGGAGGAAGGAAATATTAAAATACGGACGCAGTAGTCAGTTACCCATATACTGTACTTTTCTAACATATTGTGAAGTTGTACTGAGCTATATGCAATTACTCACCAATACTTCACACTACATAACTGCAGATTGTGTTATACCGTAATGTTCTAACACAATCTGCAGTTATGCAGTGCAGCAGACCAATTAAAAGATCGCTATAATAATGAATTAAAATAGTATGGTACGCGCCGAAATTACGTTCAGTAATTGTCATGTACAACCTTGTACACCATTGTCAGTCATCCGGGATGTTAGTAATACAGTAAATATAAACATATCATGAATATAGTTCTGTTAGAGATTGCAGCTGATCCGCGATGTTTTATAGTCACTTTGTATTCCACTAAATGTTATCGGAACCTGTTAATCAGAACGGCAACCTACGTACTATAGAAACGAACACAATAGGAAGAAAATAATATTAACATTATAATGTATATGTCTCTCCGTGATTTAAAATGTGTTTGAATGATTCGGTAAACAGACTCGTATAATAATGGTATTTGATACTTTTAGCTCGTATATCTTTTGGTTAACAAAAAATATTAACTAAACAGATTACCGAATTACACTATGGTAATCAAATATATGCTTCGAAATCGAGTAGAATACTAAATTGATGACACGGTGATGCTCATTAGAATAATTTTAACGTTTTCATTTATATTTCACGGTTTCATTATTATGTAAGCCTCAATCCGCTATTAATGCATTAATTGAAAGTGAAATGGAATGTGAAAATTATCCGTGTAGGATCCGGGTTAAGAATACACGATTTCGTCACCACTCTTTTTCATCCCGTGGATGTCGTAAAACGCTACTAAGGGATTCTAAACCAGAGGGACGGGCAGCAGCATCCCTTCTGTGCAACAGCAGACAAACTGCACACACCGACCTACCTTTTTTTATCGTGAGGATATATCATAGATTTCCTTCGCCTTAGAAACAGCGGAGGCATGCGCCGCCTCTTACCAGCTAAAAACCCACTCCTTTTGCTCCTGCTCCTCCAACGTGTCCTGCGCCGTGTCCTCGGGGCATTCTCCAAAGTGATGACAACTGGGCGTCTCCCGCCTATTTGGCACAGGTACTTCCCCAATCACCCATGGTTCGAAAGTACCTGCGTCATCCAGAAGGTTAGGGCGCCGTGCCGCCTCTCCAACCATTCCTCCATGACGGGTTATACCACCGCTATCACGGCGTGCTCTGCACTGGGCGGCACCAGTCGCTCCCTCCATTCCACCAGCATCCGCCGAAGCTCAGACCGTCGTACCTTGATCTCACGGGTTACAGGCCGTTCGCCGCGCTTAGCGCCTCGCCGCACCACTAATATAGCGACACGAGGGCTCTCTTTTTCAGACCCCAAGCCGGTGAACAGGCAAGGAGGCTCCCAGCCTCATAGGAAACCGTACGGTATCCCCTTATTACCCTGATATTATTACCCTGCCATAGCTCACTGCGGTTTTCGCAACACAGCGTCGCTGAGGGGCCGCAGCAAACGTTTATGCATCCTTGAATACAGCATGGAAACGACAGTCAGAAACCAATTTGATATTTGCTGTATTCAAGGATGTATGGATGTTTAACTTAGGGAATTGCAGTGAAGGTCTCCCCTTGTTATTCCGTACTTCTGTCTTTATTGCTCTCTTTATATTTGATTTTCATAAAATTGGTATTGAATGAACTTTCACTATATGACAGCTCTTAATGTTCACATCGTCTTATGGAGGAAGTCATAGATCATCGAAGTCACGGAAGTTGTTTTAAATGACCATACATATTTACATTATAATTTATTTGTTACGTACCTATACCGTGTAAATCACCGAAACATGCAATCTTAATTAATATTTATAACGTTTATTGATTATTCAACGACATAATAGAAAACTGCCGTGTGGTGCCGGTTCAGAATACCACCACCCCATTTCCTCCCGTGGGTGTCGTAAAAGTCGACTATGGGATTAGCCGGAGGATGGGCAGCAGCTTCCTTCGATTACATTAACAAATCAACTGCGATCGCCAACCCGTCTGCCAAGCGTGGCGATTATGGCAAAACCCCCCAATGAGCCCACAACACACCCATATCGGTCGTTGTGGTGATCTTTGGGGGAGGCCTGTGTCCAGCAGTGGACTTCATTCGGCCGAAATGATGATGAGTCTTCGATTCGATTCGATTCGCAAAACGGAAAAGTGTTGCCGAGTTAATCTTTGAGGAATTATCGATATCAACCTGGGGTTGAAATGAAACCAATAAATGGTGACCGGCTGTCATTGTAAACAATAACCTTAGTTTAAGTGTTGATATACGCCAACATCTCTGCCTAGCGACGATCACCTGCGTAACGGGTTTCGTCATCTGTGCTGATAATTATTAAAGCAACGAATATGCAAGTATCTTTAGAACATTTTACTCTGGTGAATATTAAAATCAAGCTTGTTTAGTGTAGACTTTGTGTAAGTTTAGACTCTTTTCTCCTGCATTGTCACTATTTCGAGAACATTGTACCAATGTGATTAAAAGAGTAACCATGGAGTTGATTGCCCGTTCTTCTCCATAGGAAATCTACACCTTGGAACGAGGCAACTAAAGTCTTGACTATTCGTAAGTGCCTATAAATGGTTTTACATGTATAAACATATTTTTATCTTTAACACTCACACTGGAAGCACTCCGTGTAGGTCGGTGGTAGCGAACTTTCTTGAGGTAGACGGTGTAGATGGCGCCGTCGACGCGCTCCTCGCCCCACAACCGCCATGTCGGCTGCTGAAACACACCACTCATAGGTCAACATAATAGTTCAACAACAACTAAATCAACACACATACAACACTGAATATAATACCGAATCGGTTCATACTACATTATTATGGAGTGATCTAGAAACATAACTAATTCCATATCTGCTGCGTCGAAACCGAAATAAGAGACGAATAAATTGTAGACTCCTTTAGAATTGAGTATTTTGAAGCGAAAGACATTATTTGTTTACCACGTCAAGTAAATGCGACGCCTAATATAGGTATGTATGCCTGTACACAGTAACAACACTTTCCAGCAATAACATTACAGCAGTGTGCCTTGCTATAAAGATAAGTGAAGTGTCATAATTTACTAGATTGCTTTATGTATGTGTTACGTTTGTAACAGTCGACTGCTTACATAATCATCGTCTACGTTTCGAGCGAACAGCACGGACTCGGCTTTACTGACGCCGCAGATCCTCCACATGGCCCATGTCCGCGACGTCACACGCGACGTCACCTCAGCTCAGCTGAGCGCCTCCCGCATCACGCTCACTTTCACTACTACTGCACCGCGGCGCTACAATAGATCCACATGCAAATCCAGTAATTCTGTAATGGGATCAATAATTGGCAAGAGGCGAGCCAGTATGCGAACAGCGCGGACGTGCGTGACGCGAGAGAAATCGCTGCGGAAGCGGACAACGGCACACTTGTCCACGTTGGATCCGGCTCCAGACCCGACGCTACGTAGAATTAAGATCTACTGCCACCTCTAAATCACTAGCCCCGTTAAATTATCCAAAACGCACTCTCCCTCGATAACAAGTTTTCTACTATGACTGCGTTACAGTCTACTAAACTGTATAATTATCGTCACATTTTACTACGTTGATATTACGGAATCGTGGAAGATTTAAATTAAATGGACATCGCATAACTAATAGCACAATCTATCGAAAACTTTCACATTTTTTATATTGAGAATGGTATCTGCCGCTTTCTACGGATTTTGTAAAGGAATTGAATAACTGTACGATACACGTAATAAACACAATCAATTATACAATAAAACAGTTATAATAATGTGGGTAATATAGAAGCGCTGGCGCTGCAGCGCGGACGCAAGGCGACTGCTCTCTTCGTGGAGAGATCGCATGAAAAACTCCGATAGAGCACGTCAATGACGCGCCGCTGCCGCTGTGAGCTACCCAGGTGCTAACATCATAACACGACAACACGTGCCTCTGCATATGTGTGAGTCGAATTAAACAAGCTTAAATATGCGCAACATAACCACCTCTTATAAATCCTATTTGTGCGGACAAATACACGCACATCCACTGTAGGTTATTAATTTGCTACATATAGGTCAGTGCCTACTACCTTATTAATTTACCTACTTACGTATATATAACTTTGTCTATTAACGTCCAAGTCGTCTGAACCTGAGCACCATTGACCAGCAACAGAGTGCATAGCGCGCTGGAAGATGTGCGCTCCCGCTTCGCCTCTTTATGTTTCAGGGGCTATTATACTCTTCAATTTCTTCTCTATGTGTTTCTTCCTCGCTCAGAACTGTAATAGTCCTCACAGTCCCTTACGCTTACGTTTTACTACATACTCTATATATATAATGAATATCAACGGAGCTTCATAACCTTTACCATCATCATCATTTCAACCAAAAGACTGCTGAACAAGGGCCTCCTGAGGACCAGTCCAGAGGACTGGTACGTTACCACGCTCGGTACGCACACGCATGGTGAGCGCAGTATGGCTACTTTTCCTCAGAAGACGCTGCTGCCCATCCCTCTAGCTTAAAGTCCCTTAGTCGCATTTTGCAACATCCACCGGAGGAAATGGAGTGGTGCTTGATTCTTAATCCGGACACCACATAGAAACATAATCATGTCCTAATCACGTATTAATATCGTTTCGAAATCTAATATAGAGGAATTTGAGTATAAACAAATAGAGAAACACTAAACAAATAAAATTTAAGAGAGATAATATTTGCTTCTTAATTTATTAAAATAGAACGGCTACGCGTTAATTACTTTTGACTATTATGATGTCCCAACTCGCACCGTAGTTTATACAAATAAAAACATTTGCTTTACTACGCAACGGAATTTACAACACTGACGCACGATGTGATAAATCAGCTTTGCCAATTGCAATAAAATTTACCAACCTTTAATAAGTATTTTAAACAAACTGCTTTTACACACTACTTTTTTTACAATAAATAAATTAGTATATCGCAGGGCAGTTAATATGATGTAATAATATGCTTGCGCGCGCCGAATGAAGTGATTAATCGCTTGCCCACGCATCGAAGAGGTAATTGCGATCAATTGAAATTTGAAACGAACACCTCTTTACATTATGTTTTACAAGTACATACATACGTTTTTTCCCTAGTAATATATAGCAACATTTCAAATCGATTGCAATGCAGTTTTCCTGACGCTGTCATTTCGTAGCACCTGTGTAGATAGTAACAAATATAGCAATGCTTTTTTTTTAGTTTGTGGTTACGCGTTGGTGACGCGCAAATCAGGGTGGGCCGGGACATGAAGTACCTGGGGCTCACCCTGGACAGTCGCTGGGGCTTCGAGGAGCACTTCGAGCGTCTTGTTCCCCGGGTCGAAAGAATAGTGGGTGCCTTGCACCGGTTGGAGACCGAAGGAAGAAATTCGCCTTTGAGGCGGCAACTCTGTTGGTACGCTTTCTGCCTTTTGATATCCTGGCGGAGTTGGATGCGTGGGTGTATTGCCAAAAACGCTCCCTCCGCCAGAGCGGGATCGGGAGAGGGCCGATCCCGCAACACATGCAAATATTGCTTGTTTCATAGATTAATTTTCATGGCGCCCAATAAGTATGTCATTACTCGAAATCACCAAATTCGGGCAAGATTATGATAATTTACGAATAGTAACATGAGCGATTCAGAGCCTGAGCACATTTCAGTGAGAAGAAAGAAAAAAGAAATTGTTATTGGCTACAAAATACAATAATATATTATTATAACTAAGATTCATTTCATCACACTTGTGGTGCCGGCTAAGAATACCACCTCCTGGGGGTCGTAAAAGGGGACTATGAGATTAGTCGGAGGATGGGCAGCAGCGTCTTTCGAGTACATTTATAACTCAACTGCGTTTGCCAACTGCGTTTGGGATTATGGCACAACCCCCTCAATGCGAACACAACCCAAACCCATAGCGGTTATTGTGGCAATCTTTGGGAGAAGTCCAGCAGTGCACGTTTTTGGGCTGACATGATGATGATGATGATGACACTTTTATACATTGATGTGTACTTATGAATTTAATGTAACGAACTGATAATTAGAATTGAATACACAACAATCTATATACACACAGGAGAAGTCACAGGAACAACCTGAGCTCCTTGTGATATTTTTTATATAAAAGGCCACAGCTTATCATGTGCTGCAGATATCTATAGCGCTTCTCAGCTGAAGCCTTAATGCAATAGTAAGTACAATCATCAAATAAACAACCAGACGACAGCAAAATGTAATATTATAACTCGGCAGCTAGATATACATTTACGGTTCTACGAGTTGACAACGCGCCAGGAGCCATGCCGGCGCCGACTACTGACCTCGCCTGACCTTTCTTCTCTCATATAATATTATACTGTGTACTACAATTTTGATGGTTATCTCCAGAATAAACAATTTTCCTAGACCAAGTTACGTGCTTGTTTACTTTCGAAAATAAACTCGATGGACTAAAATGACATGGAAAACATGCAGGGTTCGCTTAAACCACGATTAAAGTCACTTGATTTTTATAGTAAAAATAATTTATTTAATTTATAGAAGATAGAATAGAAAACGAACGGGCTTCAAGCACATAAGTATCTATTGACAAATTCTTTGTAGAACATTCCTTCCGTCGATTGTCCAAATAACAATGCTCAATTGATGTGGTAGATGATTGTCCTACTCATTGCAGGATCTGGCTCCTTCACAAATGCGAAATCTTGGAAAATCACTCATGATTGAACATTGAACCATTCTAACTAAACATTATACGATACGGCGAATAATTTTCGGAGTCCAATTGCTACTTGTACCGTATCGATTTAGGAAACCTTAGAAAACACACTAAATCTTTCTCCAATTGTAATGTTTAACGAAGGTAGAATAGTGGCATGGATTTACACGAAAATCGTATTCAAGGTAAAAGTGTAATTAAGAAGTTCCAATAAAGTGAAGAACCAGCACGCTATCCACTGCGGGATATCACGGCATTTAATTTTGTGCACAGTCATCGTGATGAATGGCGATTCGAAATATTTACGTCACGCTTGTATAATGTGAGTTTACAAATATAGGTCGCGGAACAAAGCTACTTTGATCATATGATTCTAGTATAACCTGATACTAAGGTTGTTGGAAAGTTAACAGTAGGTAAGTTTTAATATCGATCGGTCATGCAACAGCAAATCCGCTGTTTAAATATAACAGATGGCACAAGACGAGGTACCTACTCAACTAGGTACCACCTTGTGCACCTCCACCTACGTGCCTGTGAGTCTATCTGATCTTGATGCCTATCTGTCAAGGAAACTCTTAACGACCGAATACTGAAACGGCAGTTAATAACGCTTTAATGATTAACTAACAACACTTATCACGGACATTTTGTTTACTCTACAATTCGTCAAAATATTGTGTATACGTGTACTGGAATTTGCAGTGGTCCAAGTGGGTTGGTTTATTATGTGCTTCAAATTAAAAGATTTCAATAATGCAAAACTTTATACTTGTCGGGTGATTCAACTAGAATATCAACGTTGCAAGTCACCACATATGAAAACGAACTTAATATTATTGTTATCAACTTTCACTAATAGGTATTTATCTACCACTGAAGGTAGAAAGCAGTAATAATTTGATGCAGGTGGTCGTCAAGCACACATTATGATATTATAATTTCCTATTTCTGTAAATGCGATAAATAAATAAACGGCTATTGTATTATCTTTTTTTAAAATTTTAAACTATTATTACACAAGATTCTATTTCCTCCGCAGCTGATAATCTATTAAAGCATTGGCAACTGTTAAATTATTTCTATCATATTGCATTTTCTCTGGTTTCTACAATGTTTGGTTTCCACACAGTATCATAAAATATAAATGCAATATTTCTCAACTAAAAGTTATATGTAAAATTTTGCCAGAAAAGCAAATAATATTTGGGTGATAAAGTACAATGCACAATGTACAGACATAAACTTGTATACACAGGACCACTGACCAAATAGAAAAAGACAATTTGTCCATAACGTAATATTTCGATGATATCATATCAGCCAAAGGATATCCACTGCTGAACAAAGTGCTGGATAAAGGGGGAAATTGCCAGTACTCACCACGCTTGTCAGAAGGGTTGACGACGCAATATGGCCACTGTTCCACAGTACGCTGCTGCCCATCCGTCGGGCTTAGAATCCCTTACTCGCCTTTTACGGCATCCACGGGAGGAGAAGCAGTGATGCTATATTCTAAATACGGACCCCACACGAACAATTGGATGATATGGATGAATCTTATCATATTTCATCATCATCATCATTTCGGCCGAATGAAGTCCACTGCTGGACACAGGCCTCCCCCAAAGATCACCACATCCACCGATATGGATGTGTTGTGGGCTCATTGGGGGGTTTTGCCATAATCGCCACGCTTGGCAGGCGGGTTGGCGATCGCAGTTGAGTTGTTAATGTACTCGAAGGACGCTGCTGCCCATCCTCCGGCTAATCCCTTAGTCGACTTTTACGACACCCATGGGAGGACATGGGGTGGTGGCATTCTGAGCCGGCATATTTAGCTTATTGCTATTGTCTGTTTTGTTATTGTGTGTATTTTACATTGCATTAGTCTATTTTGTTCGCACATACCTAGCTTATTACAATGTAATAACGAAATTGTTATATAACTTTTTATGAAAAGAGTATATCCATGGAGTTTCTTGCCGGCTCTTCTCCGTAGGACCGACTTTTCCGAACCATGCACTTAACTTGACTTTTCGTAAGAGCCTATTAGGGCCTATATGAAATTTAAAAAAATGAGTTTGAGTTTTGAGAGCTGCAAAATATGAAGTACGCTACCTAGGATATAAAAAAATATCTCGTTAAAAACAAGCTCATTGATATTATACAAAGCAACCGGTTTTCATTTATCTACAAATATTGGCAGTAACACTCATCTGTGTGATAAGATTATTGAGCACGAGAAAGTACTAACATATCATTTATGCAGATATATTTCTACATTTCTGACGTAAGTTGTTATGTCCGCGCAATAAAGCTTCTACGGCTTCAAATGATAATATGCTTTGGTGCCTAAAATAGAAAATCTGCTTGAGTGGACACCAGACGGCGACAGGTGACGGGCTCTCCCGAATGACGCACTCACCACCTGTGTAATGAAGTGACGTCTGCAACCCCTATGCACACAGCGCACATAATACGTATAACAACCCCAATTATTATTTTCGTTTTAAAATATAATTTGATAGACAACAACGTTGATTGTACATTAATTTGGGTACACTAAAGAAGGTATCGAAAGGTCTATAATATAATTCAGATCAATTTACTTAATATAGGTACTCATTAGATCCTACCGCCCCCGCATTTAAGTACATATTATGACACTTTGACTCGTTCGTGCTCTCTCGCCACCTTTCGTTTCAACTCGATGAGTGCACTTACTCTGATCAAAGCCATACATAACAACCGCTGTAAGATCAACCATGAGTATTATCTTTACAATGAAAATTTCAAGCGCGTAGTCACATAAATCGCATGTTCTACTGATATTCAATAACTTGAGAAATAGCATATAGCGTAAAATAGCGTATTGAAATAAAAAGCCAACGTTGTTTGCGTTTTAAACGTTGGCACAAGAATTTCTCCTGTGTCATGGGTAGAGTTTACAGACATAAATCTCACATGCTAAAACACCACCCGCAGCAACTATCTGTGGATCATACAAATATGTGCTCCGCGCGGGAACCGAACCCGCAACACAAGGCGCAGTAAGCCAAACGCTTAGGCACCGCACCAACCGTGCCGTCAACCGTTGAACCATGTTTACGGACAAATAAAAAACGTTGGTGGTTATTAGAAAATTGTTGCTAAACAAAGGACAGCAGTGAAGTCGGAGGGCATTGTGCGACGCGGGGCAGGCGGCAGGCGTGACGGACGCGCTTCGCCGGTGGCGCGCCCTCGCCTCTACTGATGGTACCCGGAACAAGCACCTAGTAACTAATGGGCAAGACGATGACATCCGTTAGTAACCAATACAGACACCGACTACTTTTCAACACATACATAACTTTCAAATTCGGGTCAGAATTGGACACGATACACGAGTATTAATTTGAATGCCGCAAGAAACAACCATTACATTTAGCAAGCAAAAGCTGACAGTGAATGGAAATGTCGGTCATGCCTTTTGTAACCTACACCACGGCTTAAGAGAGGCAGCTCATAAAGGCGTGTACTCGCCTCCATTCCTTATTTGAAAAGCAACATTCTCACTTGTTTTCTTACTTTCCACGTTCCTCTCGCCGTAAACACCACAGTGTAACACACATACTAAGCAGTAAGGAGGAGCTAGTATTATGGTGAAATCTTACAAGAAGCATGTTAACCTCGTACTTGTAAGACTGTCGTTGTTGGTAATCACAGTTTTATTTAGTACATCGAAGTATATGGAAGAATATTATGTGGCTGTTTGTATTGTCAAAATAACAGCTTTTTACTAAATGCATATGAAAGTATATACGGTACATAAAACAAAAACAAACTATTTAAAAAAAAATGTCTGTCTGTTTGTTCGGGTAATCTCCGAAACGGCTGGACCGATTTTGACGGGTCTTTCACAGCTGATGTTAAGGAATAACTTAGGCTACTTTTATTTTAGAAAAATAATTAGGGTTCCACGCAAAAAAATTAAACCCTTGAAATCTAATATCCTGTATATCTGTACTTGTTTTGTACTGTAAATCCGTAAGATTTTGCTGAACATATATTGTGTTTTTTTGGTAGGTATTGAGCCAAGCTCTCACCCTCTGAAGTATGTCGTGCTATTTACTGGACACCCTGTATATATCCTATGCCAAGTGTCTATGTCGAAGTACTCTACATTTCTTTTAAAATAAACGCGGATGGAACCGCGGGTCCCAGCTAGTTTCTAATACAATAGTCATACATCCTATCTAAAAACATTGTCTACAGATTCAGCAGTATAGTTAGAAATAACTCTGTGGAAACAACATTACCTACGCTTCCCATTTTCTCGAACTGTCTATCAAAATTATAACAACTCTGTTTGCTTGCATTTTATCCACCTTGATAAAATCTAATAATATAATTGTATTTTATCTTATATTCTTGTATAATATCGCTAGATCTATTATTATTACACGATTTTGACAATGTGGCGAGCACAAGTATCACTCTTTAGAAATAATTTCAATTATTGTCCTAAAATAAATAGTCTCAACCGTGACTAAATGAATAAGTAAATCCAGAGCACATAAATATTGACTATTATCTGCATCGTGTGTTCATCACCATCAAAAATCAAACACATAAGACTCCAATAAATGTTTTTTCTCTACATGGATTTAGTCCAGCTTCATAGATGTCCATTTTTTTTATTAAGAATAAAGGTGAGGTTATTCTCTTAGTTCAAGTAGTTATAAAAATAAATAAGTCTGGCAGAGTTCGTCGGCACCTCAATCGATACGTATCGAGCACCGGACCGAATAATCACGGTGACAACGACCTCAGACACTTGATGACCCACTACTACCTAGCCATGCATTACACACTGATTAACGATCAACTAATTAACTTCACAACTTGCGAAACTTCACAGAGACCTAAATCATTTTTATTGACAATCAAAATACCGCCTTCTTTCCAACGAACTTATTTAGAGTGAAATATTTTATATATACACATACATACATAATCATCCCATTACTGTCCCACTGCTGGGCACGGGCCTTTTGTCACGATGAGAAAGGTTCGGCCTTAGTCCACCATGCTGGCCTAGTGCGGGTTGGCCTGGCCTAGCGCGGGTTGGCAAAATATTTTATATTTAGAGTATATACTTATACGTTCAATGTGAAATTTAACACCTATGTAATTTACCAAAATAGTTTTTTGTTATGACACTAATATTTCTTCTGTGACGTGGGTACAGTTTACAAACATACATCTCACACGCACAAACACCCAGACCCGAAACAACTATCTGTAGATCATACAAATATTTGAACCATGCGGGTCGAACCCGCGACACGTAGCGCAGAAAGCTAATTGTATAGCCACTGCGCCAACCGTACCGTGAAATGCAAAAGGCTCTAGGACAAGAACAAAACAAGAAAAAGACAGTAAATATCTTGCAAAGTATAAAACAAACCATACGACTATTACCAATTTACCATATTATTTGTTGCAAGCAAGTTACCTGTTAGAATTCACGAGTCCTCCGCGTTTATATAAGGCACTGTGGTGAGTCGGTGACCCATTTATGTCTGTTGGCTCTCACTACTGCGCAGGGAAATTAACACTCGGCACCTATCTAGTTATTTTCATTCATACATACATTACGTAGAACGCGATAGGAATATCCTAACATTTATTGACCAGCCACTGTGTTAAAAACTAACTAACTTATTAGGTATTATGTTCAAGAATTAAATATATCGAGCATTTTTGTCAGAGAAAACACATATGAAAGGTACAGCCGTACGTACGCAAGTACACCACAAATCAATGGAAATCTTAATTTTTAATTAGTTACAGATATTTGAAGACCTATATTAGGTTCTTACATATATGAAAATTATGAAATTGGCGTTTTGTCGAACTGGCCACTCTGGTCTCAAATATCTGGCGTTTGGTTAGGAATTCCAAATTCAAATTTATTTCAAATTTAAGCCCGTGTTTTGTATTTAGTTATTCATTTGTTTTCGCGTCATTGGATTTTTCTTTGATATCGGTCTGTTCACAATACGGAAAACTTAAAATATCGTATTATTTACGGATACGAGTTCCACTGTGGGACGCTGCTGCTCATCCCTCTTGTTTAAAAGCCTCTTAATCGCATTTTACGACATCCATGAGAGAAGGTGGAGTGCTGCTAAGTATATTCTTAATCTGGGCAATACACTGAATGATCCGGACACCACACCGAATAAATCATATTTTAACAAAATCCGTGTAGCCTTAGAATCGGCGTGTACATAGAATTTGATCATATTTGCCTGTCCAACGATTCGTCACCAATGATTCATACCAATTCGCAGTTCAAGTACTTACGCCACAAACAAGTCGGTGACAAATACACTCTTGTTCAGACAATTATCGCTATACTTCACAGATATATTCGAGAAAATATAAACGTAAACGTTTGACAATGTTAACAATTTCCGTGTGTTGTCTGGATTAAAAATATAGCTTCACCCCATCTCCTCACGTGGATGTCGCAAAAGGCGACTAAGGGACTCTATACCAGGGGGATGGACTTCTGTGGGACAGTCTCGCTCATCAATCCGCCTGTCAAGCGTGGTAAGTACTGGCCAATTCCTACCAAAATGTCGACACAAGGAATGTAACGGGTCGTCTATGGGGGAGGCCTTTGTTCAGCCTAATCCTCCATCCCCAATCCTAATATTTGATTGAATGTTGGCTCGAAATCCATCAGCCTGCTGCTATCTATTATTCGATTATATATTTAAGGGACACAGTAATAAAGGTGCTCTTATCTCAGGGACGTCCTTCAATTGACTTTGGGCCTCGTACCCACCCCATGACCTATTTCACCTCACGTCCTGATTTTTTAATACAAAACCGATTATAATCACCCTCCGAACATGTAGGAACGTTTTTGCTATTTAGGAAATTAATAAATTTACGCTATATAATAAAACACTTATAAACAGATTACATCGCAAATATTTTTGTTTTTCCTTACGTTTCGAACACTTTGCAGCGTTCGTGATCGCAGGATGATCTAAGACATATAGGTAATCCATTTACTGTAATTTTATTTAACTTAAAGTTCTAAATTGGATAATAGAAAATGAAATAACTTATGTCGATGGATTATAGCGTATAAATAAATAAAGGTCTAATCTAATGTTTGCCTATTGTTACTTCTCTACCGAATAACACCTCATTCACACTCAGTACACCTTTTTTTTTTTTTTTTATTTTTTTTTTATTGGTGCCCAGTGGAAATTCATCATGAACTTCCTTCGCCCCGGGGAAGGACGAAGGGGTATGCCGGACTCCTACCGGCTAAAACCACTGGAGCGGTCATCTTCGGCACCTAAGGGAGGCTCCAGGTCCTCGTATGATCACACTAGAGCCACCCACTGGTGCCACGCCTATTGGCACATCTCGGAGAGGGTGACTGTAAAGCGGTCACCCCCCCAGGGGGATTAGCGCGTGACCACATGCGTGCTACCGTCTTCTCTTGGGTCGCTTGGTGTAGGCACGCAGATTCCCCAATCTACGCACCCGCGAACCCAGAGGTCCCCCACCTTATAGCAACGGCAGGGGTTTTCAGGCGTATCGGAATTAGGCGCCAGGGCGGTTGTTACCCCGGCGCCGTCTCCTTCTTCTTCGAGCGGGATCGGCCCTCTCCCGATCCCGCTCTGCGGTCTCCTTCTGGAGCATGACGCTCTCACAGAAGGAGACCACTGCATTCCAATTTTCGTGCTCTGCCAACATAGCCGACACTACTGCTGGCAGAGAGAGATCTTGCCCGATCCGATCGACCAGGATCCGCCGCTCGGCGGCCCACGCAGGGCACGCCTCGAGCGTGTGCTGTGCGGTGTCCTGGTCGCTATCACAATGGTGGCATTGTGCCGTGGCCTCGCGTCCTATCCTGTGCAGGTACGCGCCGAAACAACCGTGCCCGGTGAGCACCTGCGTCAGGCGGTAGGTGACGCGCTCGCTCCTTTGGAGCCAGGCTCCAAAGAGCGGCAGGACGGCCTCGACGACGCGCTTGGTTGCAAACTGCATCCGCAGGCGATGACGCCACTTTACAAGTGCGCGCCGCCGAGCTAGCCGCCGCAGCTTGTCCAACGCCCCTGGAGGCGCGCCTTCGCCGCTCTGGCGGAGGGAGCGTGTCTGATCGTAGACCCACGCATCCATCTCCGCCAGGATGTCAAAAGGCGGAAAACGCGCCAGGAGAGTTGCCGCCTCGTAGGACACCGTTCGGTATCCTCGTGCGATCCGGATAGCCACTCTGCGCTGCAGACCGTGAATTTTGGTTCTGCAGCGCTGGGCGCCTGATAGTCGAGCTGACCATACAGGCGCCCCGTATAGGACCACGGACCGCACGGAGGAAGTACCTACATGAATAATTTCCACCGGATCAATAAAATAAAAAAGGTACACATGGCTACATATCAAGCTATACGCCCAGTATAAGCTAATCTCACATATTATAGGCTTTCTTTACGAAGAGAGATCAGCGTGAACTGGAATATAGAGTGTTTATGTGTTATTTGTTCTAAGAGAGCGTTATTGTATTTTTTTAAACATTTCATACTAGTAGATTACCTATGTAGATTTATAAACAGTAATAACTTAAGTAAACATAACATTAACGTTTAGTTAAGTTAAATTTTAATAGTATGTATTTATTAATATATAAATAATTGTAATACAGCACAAGAATGACTTTTTTCCGTGTAGAGTCCGGATTAAGAATATAGCACCACTCCATCTCCTTCCGTGGATATCGTAAAAGGCGACTTACGGCGGAATTCTGAAACGCCAGTTAATATTAATTCCCGCTTTAACTATTTTAGCCGCCCGGTTTTGTACCGAAAACAGGTTTCTTTAATGGTTAAAGCGGGATTTAATATTAACTTTTCAGTGGAACAGTAGCCAAACTGCGCTCACCAACCCGCCTGCCAAGCGTGGTGAGTATTGTTTATGTATGACACTACAGAACTACGTTAATTTTACTATACCTACTACCAGTACAGATCTCAATATGCGCGAAGGAACGGAGAAAAAATGAAAGCCACCATGCGGCATACCGGTTGTTAGAAAGAGATGAATATACCCCTTTAATTGCGTCAGGTAGCAGCTATTGGCATGCTCGTTCGATGTCGTCCTGGCGCCGGCCGCCATAAGAACGCGTAATTAAACAAAATACTATAATTTTATTTACAGTTTAGATTCTACGCATGGAATGACGTTTTTTCTTAGTTGTACTTTATGTATGTACCTTATATAAAAACAGGAATACATTTTTTCCGCAATATGTTGCAAGAATTACGTATAAGAATGACGTCTAGTTGCGACCAGCCGCGACATTGGTCGGTGCGCGACTAACTGAACTCCTCTGAAACTATTAAACTTATTAAACTTTTACTCGGTGGAATAGCGAGGTACCATGTAAATCGGATACCTTGTATACCAAGACGATACGCAGTTAATAACACACTGCATCCATTCACCCGTTTTCCAAGCGTGGCGATAAAGCAATATTCCTAGCGGTTTATTAGCAGTGTCATATTTAGCCGTCGATATTTGTGAGTTGATATTGATGATGACTTTAAGGTAAGTCTTAAATATTTACCAAATAACTTGTTACACGAATCCAGGGCCCACATAGCAGCCTGCCGCATTCTTGAGCGCAACCCGCGTGCATTCCTATGCGCGTGCGCCGTCACCCATGCTCAGACAACTCAAGCCTTGACCTGCATTGCTAACGAAGCCTGCAGACGTACCCGATAAGAAAATTTACTTACACCGTTTGAAATTAAATAAACTTTTAAACACTATTGCTATTGTTACACTGTATGTATTATTATTACACAGAAGCCACTAGTGTCTTAATTATACAACAAATTAACTTTTGGCAATCTAAACGTACTTTTGATAAGTGCCTGCTAAAAAAAATCACATAAAAGCGATCCGTAAATACCACAGATTTCAACCGACTTCCGAATGAAGTAAGTATTTACTGAAAAGTGTTCTGGTTTGTAATAGCAAATGAATCAAGAATCTGAATACCAATGACGTCAGAACATTGTAACGCATACAAATCAGTACATGTTTAATTAATCATTCATCTACACTACACCTGTAGTCAGTGAAGTCAATGCCTAACAATTGAATCTAGGTGAAATGTTAATAAAAATGTGTTAGTTGCAAAATGCAACAAGGAAGCCTACTCTGGTTTCCAATACAAGAGTCGCAAACACCAAATAAAAATTTTAATTAGATCAATTAAAGTCTAATCGAATACTTTTATAAAACGTAAACCAATTTCAGGCACATATGAATAGTAAATAAAACATTTTAATTAAAATAATACCGACTTCAAAACATCTACACAATATAAAAATATGTAAACAGCTAAAAAGAAAAAAGAAACTTGATTTATGTAGTGGGGCCAGTGAATGCATATTTGTAAAACAAAGTATAAAAACAGGAAATTAATCCCTAGACCTAGCCCCGAGTTTCTTTTGGCATTTCTTAGAGGTTATCATGTAGTGAAATTGCCCTCCGTTGTTTCAATTACTGTTAGGACCTAATTACTGAATCATCATATCGGCCATTTATACGTCCACAGCTGAACAAAGGCCTCCCCCATAGATTTCCGCAACTGTATCATCATTTTGGGGGGAATTTGCCAATACTCACCACGCTTGGCAGGCGGGTTGGTGAGCTCAGTATGGCTACCGTTTCACAGAAGGGACGCTGCTGCCCATCCCTATGGCTTAGATTCCCTTAGTCGCCTTTTACGACATCCACGGGATGAAATGGAGTGGTGCTATATTCTTAATCCGGACACCACACAGACAATTACGGAATAAATGATTGAATTTATGAACTCCAGCTATAAAACATAATTTCTTGTCTGTCCTCGTGTTTATTATACCTGGCCCGCCCGACTTCATAAAGAACGTTTGTTTTTTCTTTTTAGTGGACTTAATATATTTGTATCGTGAGGGTTTTTGAACTCAGATCTTTCTTGATTTAATTTTTTTTTGTTTGTTTCTTTTTTGTATAAATAAAAGTAAGAACTTTATCCAAGTTAGGTATCAGTTTAAATCGTAACCAAACCGAGATACCTACTTATAAGTTGGTAGACAGTCACAACTCACGAATGACAGAGCGGATGTTATTAGATATACATAACCTAACATTTACCGTGTGGTGCCGGCTCACTTACCGTGTGGTGCCGGCTCAGAATACCACCACCCCATCTCCTCCCGTGGGTGTCGTAAAAGTCGACTAAGGGATTAGCCGGAGGATGGGCAGCAGCGTCCTTCGAATACATTAACAGCTCAACTGCGATCGCCAACCCGTCTGCCAAGCGTGGCGATTATGGCAAAACCCCCCATTGAGCCCACAGCACAGCCATAACGGTCGTTGTGGAGATCTTTGGGGGAGGCCTGTGTCCAGCAGTGGACTTCATTCGGCCGTGATGATGATGACGAACCTAACATAATCATATTTAAATAAAACCAATTCGAGAGTATTTAACACTAAAAATAAGAATGACTCAAATCGGTTCTCTAATCTCAAAAGAATCGGTGAACTATTAAGACATCATCTAGATAAGCGCAGTCAATTTATCCTGTTTATTGACGCTGGTTAAAAAACCACTCAATGAAATGTAATTAAATTTATATGGAACGAAATCGAATGCATTTTACACCTAT
The DNA here is from genome assembly GCA_947459985.1 of Diloba caeruleocephala. NCBI lineage: Eukaryota > Metazoa > Arthropoda > Insecta > Lepidoptera > Noctuidae > Diloba > Diloba caeruleocephala. The sequence continues at coordinate 22,456,897 of OX381606.1, read as the reverse complement.
TAAAAAATTTGTTGCTCAAATTGGGCTACAAATCACTGAGTAATCGGCAAACATATATAAAAAAACGTTTCAAATTGAGAACCTCCTGCTTTTTGAAGTCGGTTAAAAAACAGTTACACGGTTGCAAGTGGGTTGGCAAGAAACTCCATGGGTTTCATGTTTCCCTGTTATTACGCCATTAGACACTTCCACCCCGAGCATATAGATCTGGCGGCCCCCTCTGATCGGCCAACTAAGCGGGCACTCAAGTGGCCTTCGGTTCCACTCCAAAACGACCAATAAAAGCAAGCCAGAGACGAGGCCCTGCCCGGCCTCTGGAGCATTCGGGTACGCAGTATCGCCACTCACATTCAGGTCGCCACAAACTGCCCTGCGTTCTGTAAGCTTCTTAATATACTTACTAAGTCTTATTATTACTTACAATAGTGAAGACGGCTACTCGAGCCATGATGGTTTCCCTTCGAAAAAAAACCATTGGCTCCAAGTTTCCTCACGATGTTTTCCTTCACCTAAAGTCTCTGGTGTCTTAGATTAACTAAGAAAGTATATTCGACATTAATAAGTCGCCGTGTACCAATACACGGTATTAAGCCTACAACTTCAAAAACTCGGTAATGTATTCGCTAACACTAATATCGGATACCGATAATATGCGTAACATTACTTCCATATTATATTGTACTAGCTGGGACCCGCGGTTTCAGCCGCGTTTAATTTAAAAGAAATTTAGAGTACTTCGACATAGACACTTGACATAGAATATATATGTTGGATTTCAAGGATTTTATTGTTTTCGCGCGGAACCCTAAATATTTTTCTAAAATAAAAGTAGCCTTAGTTATTCCTTATAACGTCAGCTATCTGTCAGTGAAAGTCCCGTCAAAATCGGTCCAGCCGTTTCGGAGATTACCCGGAATAAACAGACAGACAGACAAAAAAATTAAAAATAGTTTTTTTGTTATAGGTACCGTATATACTTTCATATGCATTCAGTAAAAAGCTGTTATTTTGACATTACAAACAGACACTTCAATTTTATTTATTTGTATAGATATGTATAGATGTATTGCATAGGTATTTGACGCGACAATTTTACGAGTATAAATGAGTCAACGAACGATCAAAGAACGTCATGGTAATATCATAGAACCCATTGATTCATCCATTCAGTTGATTTGTAACAAACATGTATATCCGGTGTGTAATACATCCGTAGCCTATCGTCCTGGCTTATTAATAACATGAAAAGTGAAAATATATTCAGTCCATCGAGTATGCATATAATTTCAGATTCAATAAAATACCTATATTGTGACGATTCAGCCCTTTTCTTTGTAGAAGAAATCTGTAAGTCAATTCTATTCAGACTACTCTGGCACTTCACTTACTTTGACGTACCAACGCGTTTGAGATTTTCGGTGTCTGGGTCGGCGACGTTCGCAGCTACGTTCGGCACGGGCCGGCGACCGCAGTGCATGGCACTGCGCCGCCAGTGCCTTGGTCCGCTCCGCCAATGTGTGCCGCAGCTCGCCCCCCATACACCCCCTTACTAGCATCTCAACCGACCTCCACTTGCTCCGCCAAAACACTGTCGTCATCTACAGTAACACTCATCGCGATTCCCTCACTCCACTGGCACAGACAGTTTACGCTGCAGTGATGCCTAATCAAAACAAATTATGTTATAGGAAACTTAAGATTCATTGAACAATACCGATTCGGCATGTAATCGGTTTTGTAATTAATGCCAAGACAAATTGTTAACTGCCCAGTCACGTAAAGGAACAAAGATAACTATGAAAGCGGACTCACTCAAACAATTAGATTCTGTATCTAAAAATAAACAGATTGAAACTATTTTAGATTAGATGATGAGACGAGGCATCAAGGTCTAGGTCGGAAGATAAGGTCGCGCAAGCAACAAGCTACATATATATTTATCATTTGATATGAGTAAACTAAATGCATTCTGACGGGCGACGACTCTTGTTCTCAAATATTTGTCATTGTATATTTTCATTGAATGATTAATACAAAATCCCCCGTTTTGAGCATCGCATAGCATAGCATTGATATATTGTTGTATTTTGTGCCATATACTGTTGCTACAGTCAAGTACAAAACTCAAAAATCTGCTAAACAAAAACTACAACTTATAAAATTGAAAATGGCTCTTACTGTAGAGAAGCTACTGTGTAGAAGAGCGACATGAACGCTTGGAGACAAAATTTGTCACAAAAGTTAGCATTGCGATGTTGTTACCGTTATTTTTAATTACTATTTATCCACCTTACAAAGCTTACATCATTATGCCACATTTACCTGTCTCTATTGTAATTGTTTACCATTAAGAAACACTATCTATGGTTATGGTTATGCCATAACTGTACTGAACGTGTAGATTTAAAGTCTTCTCGAGTCGTCTTAGGGAGATGTGGCTGCTTAACCAGGCAATCTGGCGAAGCCAAAAGAGGCCTCCATGACCGTGTAATATGTAAATGCACCTATTTAACGATAATATTGTGATCGGTATTGTTTTTATTAAAATAAAAATAGCCTTTCCTACTACAGTGAAACTTTACATGAAAGCTACATTAAAATAATGTTATTTATAAGAAGTAGATGTTATATAACGTATGTATGTATGTATATATATATTTTAGTGCATGTTAGTAGTAGTCGCCTCTGCGACGTAGGCCTCTCCTAAACCTTTCCATACATCTCTTTCCCGTGCCTTTCGCATCCATTGGGATCCACATCTGTGATTGAAAATATCTCTCCATCTTTTACATGGTCTCCATTTACTCCATTTTCTCTCCCTTGGTACCCACTCTGTTAAACGTTTTGTCCATCTATTGTTATTCATCCTACAAATATGTCCTACCCATTGCCGATTGAGTAGTCCAATTCTTTTCCGTACATCAGTTATATTTGTTTTACTTCTGATGTTGTCGTTGCCAATTTTAACTAATAGCTTTATTCCAAGCATACTTCTTTCCATTTTACGTTGGCAAATAGCAATCCTTTCCTCGTCCTCTTTTCTCAATGACCACGTCTGGCAGCCATATGTTAGACCCGGTTTGTTGTTGCAGTTGCAATTGTTTTTATTAACTTAGTTTAAACACATAAAGATAGTCGCAATGCCTCTTTCAAGTACTGATTATTTATTAAATGATCAAGTCAATCCCGAACGAAAATAAATGCCGTAAAACCCAACCAAAATTCAAGAAGAGAATAATTACTATAAGTAGCTTAAGGGTGTCCAGTAAATAGCACGACATACTGCAGGGGGTGAGAGCTTGGTTCAATACCTACCAAAAAAACACAATATACGTTCAGCAAAACTTACGGATTTACAATAGTACAAAATTTTTCGAAATATCGAAAAATCTCTAATTTTCTTATCGCTTAACTTTAAACTACAGTGGTGAAAAAAATATTTATGTGGCAGTTTTGTACAACAAACTTAACAAATAGCTTGTTTAATGTTGTACAACAAACTTAACAAATAGCTTGTTTAATGGTGATTTTAAAGATACAATACTAGTCCATTTTTATGAAAAAACTACAGTAGTAAGTAGTAAAAGCACTAAAATTTTCCGAAATATCGAAAAATCTCTACCTTGAAACTGATTTTTAAGCATCTCGTAGTTAAAATTCCTTTTCTAGTTTTTTTTTACCTCAAATTATTTGTGAATAGTTACTTCACTCTGGTCTGTAATCGAAGGATCACTATCTCGATATCACCTTGATAGGTAAAAACACGTGCATGTCGCATTTTACATGTCACAACTTGTTTTATAATAATTCGCGTAAATGAGCAGTTATTAGTTTATTACTTATTCTCGTGGTGGTTTGTGACAAAATTACGCTAATTACATTTTTAACAAAATCAGCTTTCTGGAACTAAAATAGCATTTTTATCGTATTTTTTTATTAAAATGGACTATTATTGTATCTTTGCGAAATCACCATTAAACAAGCTATTTGTTAAGTTTGTTGTACAAAACTGCCACATACATTTTTTTTCACCACCGTAGGTTAAAGTTAAGCGATAAGAAAATTGTATCTCTTGAAAACATTTTAGTTTTTAATAGAATAAAGATTACCATCTTATCTTATCAATGAGTAAAGTAACTATTCACAAATAATTTGAGGTAAAAAAAAAACTAGAAAAGGAATTTTTCATTACGAGATGTTTAAAAATCTGTGTCAAGGTAGAGATTTTTCGATATTTCGGAAAATTTTGTTCTACTGTAAATCCGTAAGATTTTGCAGAACATATATTGTGTTTTTTTGGTAGGTATTGACCCAAGCTCTCACCCCCTGCAGTTTGTCGTGCTATTTACTGGACACCCTGTATAAACAAATCCAATAAGACATGACCGTCAACAATGAATCACAGTAAAATTTTAATAAAGTATTTAACCTACAGTGCATATTATTGTACAACAATAATACATCGACTTGGAACAGTAGGTAGGAATTTGATAAAAACTTTGATAAAACAACTTGTGTAATAGGTACGTATGTGTTTGCATTCGTAAAAATTATACGTCCTTATCACTCAGGTCTTGATACGAGATATTTTTTATAGAGATGTCTTTTTTCAGATTTTCACAATACGATAGATAAATCGGTTAAAGTAGTTTAACGTTTAAATGTACATTATACATAATATACAGAATATGAATAGGCACTTAAATGATTTTACTGTTGTGTTCGAATTAAAATGTTTAAAGTAAAGATAATTTATAAATTTACTTTATACGCTTTAAGCAGAGTAACTGCGACACCGTGAAGCTTTTTATCATCAATTTCCCATAGGAAACATTACTTTTCTCAAAATAGACTATCTATAAATAAAAATTGAAATTGTTACCTCGGGGATTCGTTCCCGTGAATGAGAGTAATTATAAGGGAGATTTTATATCAATTGAAAAAAGTTTATTGAAGATCTGACCGATTTGAGGATGCCTATTGGATGATGCTTTGGGGCCAAAAGAACTAAAGCTCAATGAATGGTGTAAAAGGCAAAGGGAAACTACTGCAACTATTTTCCCAAGACAGTCAACATGGAAATACACTATAAGAGATCACCATTGCCATGCGAATTGCCTAGCAACCGGCACCGCAATGCGTACCTGGAAAGCTTACTATCCTAGAGAGAGATATTACCAGATGAGACTTGAGCATCTGTGGACTCACCAAAATCCACTAGAAAATTAGCGGGCAATTCCGCACTGACTCCCACATAATTTATTTTACGGGCTCGGGCTAAGACAACAGAAGTCAAAATGGAGTAGCGTTTCCATTCCCAAACAGCAGAGGAAATTTGTGATGGCTATGAACCAGTTAGCGACATGATACTCAGTATCAAACTTCGAGCGTTGCCAGTGTATCTGTACCTCATACTGTATCATATATATATACTCTATCTATCTGCAAGTGCAATGTGCGACGTAACAGAGAAATTCTACGCGAATCTAGAAATCACCATTTTAAAAGTTCCCAACCGAGAGATACCTATGGTGTTGGGTGATTTACGTAATTTTACGCTACCACCACCACTCCAAACCACCCACCCCGCTGATATGATAATATTATGGTGACTACATTATTTGTGATTAATACATGACATATGAAAATCTACTTCTAAAAATGGAGTCTTCAATTCGGGTTAAAGATTAATCGCTGCAAGATCGAAACGATGATCGTGGACCGCGCTAACAACAACAACAACACTCACATTGCGAATGTATTTTTTAATACTAAAGTACCTGTTCTGAATACTACGGCATTACAAATGTAGTAGCTCAACTCAAGCAGTACAACATATGTCTGCAGACTAGGTCGATATCTGACGAGGAAATTGGATAATTGAGGAAGGGAGCCGCCGTCGACGACCAATAGGTAACTACGCTAGTAAGACGTTAGTCTTTTCACTATAGATATCTTGGTGTGGCACAATATAGGTATGTTTTAATTTAATATCAGGACTCTGGAGACCGTATAACGCCTGGTTAGTTGGGTACGGTTCTACATTCTAGAAGCAGGGCACTGCTGTATAAAAACAAAACGGTTAAAAATTATAAATAAATGTCGTTCACATTAGGACCCAAGTCGCATTATATTGTAATAATAGGTGTGCCCCGCGGTTTCACCTGCCGTTTAATTTGAAAGAAATCGATTTATATATTATTAGTTTACATAAGTATTCGATTTCATGGGTGTTAATTTGTTTTCGCGGAACCTGATTGTTTTTGTAAAATAAAAGTAGCATAAGGGACTCCTTATAACATTAGCTATCTGCCAGTGAAAGTCCCGCCAAAATCGGTCAAACCGTTTCGGAGATTAGCCGGAACAAACGGACAGACAGACAAATAATTTAAAAATTGGATTTTGTTATAAGGACCGTTTATACTTTTATATGCATTTAGGAAAAAGCTGATATTTTGACATTACAAACAGACACTTCAATTTTATTTATTTGCATGACAAACTGACACTTCAATTTTATTTGTCTGTATTATTATGTATTTTGTATATGAATGTATAGATGATCGTGTTAGTAGTAGACTATAATGACAAAAAAAACTGTACATTGCAACACTAATAGTGGTCCGCCGTAGAACGTTTACTAAGGAATTCAAGAGAACTCCTTACTGGGTCAGTGTATTTTAAGATATCTCATTCGTAAACGCGCATTAAACGCAGTTTAGCTTAGGAATTACGTTTTCTAATAAATTATTCTGACTAAAGATTCGAGAAGAATAATGCTCTATTTCTGATGAATAATATTTTTTTAATGTGTCATACAAAATATGTTGTTGTTTTACGATCCAAAAGCAACCAAATGTATTCATACAAATTAAATTATATATTTACTCAGAAATGCACAGGCTGCAACAGAGGTAGGTGCTCGTTAGCCTTCAAAAACTCAAAATGTTGATGTTTACACGTGTGAATACAGCAAGAGCACCGAATCGGAGTGAGACCGACAGGTGGCGAACACCGGTCGTCAGGTGCAAGCCGTACAAACAATCGAAAAGGCTTTTAAAATCCTACCTGACTTCCATAAGGCAATCTTATTTATACATCTACTTGCAAAAACGCAGCATTTTGCATGAATGCGCGCCTTGTGCTTTGTGTTCGTAGGCATTATCTAGGCAGTAAAATATTATTATCAGTGAACAGTGTATACGTTACAGTCTATGGACTAAGGTATTGAACCGTTTGTTTAGGCACTCTAAAACTTACTTCGTTCACTTAAAGTAGGTTCTTGTGTACCCGTTTATTAATTTTATTATTAGTCATTAGTTCATTACCTAAATATTATTATGTGTTACTATAAATACTACTCCGACTACTATTATTTTGACAGCTCACAGTTGTAGACTCTCTAAAATGGCTCTATAGCTAAGTTGTACTCTATAGTACAACTCTATTAGAAAACTACTTATTGTTTTGTTTGCCTAAAGCCATTATAAGTTATTGCGGATATTATTTGTATATTGATATGAAATATAATATACCGACTATGTAAAATCATAAACATAAAATATTTCAATGTTCGTCATCTTGCTGCATGCAAGTATTTTGTTGCAACATTTACAGTAGCGTTGATTAATTATACGTCTATATAAAGGTGATCTGAATTCAAAATTAAATTATTCTAATTAATACATGATTATGATATATGATTAACATACATACCTAATTGAGAAAAAATACGCGTAAATAGTGTCAGTAACCTTAGTTACTTCTCACACCGATTATAATGGCACATAAACGTATGTATAATTTTATAGATAGAATCTTTTTTAGTCATACTAAGCAGCTAATGAACATCTTCATACGTCATAAGTATAGAGACATAGTGAATAAAAAGATTTGTAGTAAACTGAACACCTATTCTGATGATACAAAATTTATTCTTGACACTAAACGTGAACTTTTTAATGTTGTATGTAAAGCAGGGCCTCTTTACTCTTGGCATTAACTACATACCCCGATAACCAACTAATTGGTATAACAACTAATTACCATGCAAATTACACTTGAACTCAAAACACGTTCATATAAAAACACAACAATGTTATATCACTGTCCACAATCACAGAAAATATTTAAAAAAATATACGGTGTTTATATATAACACTTTACAAAAAGTATTGAATCAAAATTATTCGGAAGTGTATATTGTTACTGAATGTAAACTAAAGACATCAACGTTGACAAGTCATGGGCTTCCGCACTCGACGCCCGGCGAACGTCGTCTGAGCCCGCGACGAGCTTCATCGCTCAGAACCGAGGACTGACGCGACAAGGAAACCACGCATGTGCTGGATTCTCTCGGTTTTTCCGGCACGACACAATCATGACGTCGGACCGACGTCATTAAATCAAGAAGGCCGTTATACCTATTTGAACTTACTTGGGTAATATATTATGATGAGTAACCGCGGCAAACTATTTCAAATAAGCTAAATAATTACACAAATTTTCTCCACCAACGTAACATTTGTCGAACGAAAGATTGCCACTACGATCGGCCTGCCACCCGGTTATGTGCTCATTGGGGTTCCTCTGTATGTATATATACAATAATATAAGACATGAAATATAAGAAGAAGTCCACTACTTGACAAAAGCTACTCTCATTTTTTCGAATGGTGCAACTGTTCATTTATTTTTTATTCATCAAAAAATTACATTTAAAGAACTAGATGATTTCGATTTGGTGTTTCATAAGAAAATATTCTGTGGCCTTTGCTTTTCTGGTCTAGGGAGTGACACTAAAAGTTTTTAGAAAATAAAAGAACCTGTTAATATTTTAACTGTTAATACTTTAATCCTCTTACAAATTTTTTTTTCAAACGCATTCGCGTCATCTTCGGGATTCATAAAGCGAATTCCTCTGACTTTATATTATATTTTGGGGAATAAATAAAATTCGCAAGGTGCCAGGTGGTCGGGACTGTAAGGAGGAAGACTCACTACCACAAATACTACTATTCCACACCTTCCACAGACAAATATTCGATTGTCCGTCTGGCGGAGTGAACTGGAGCGTTATCGTGATGGAGGAAGATCCTGCTGCTTGGGCGCTACGGCCGAACATTTTCCTAGATAAACGGTAAACAATGATTAACATATCAATATGCAGTAGGTAACAGTACTTTTATCCTCTAGTGCAATTATTGCGTAATGAACCGTCCGTCCAAAGAATTTGTTTACGGCGCGGTTGGTGCAGTGGCTTATACAGTTCGGCTGCTGCGCTCCGGGTGGTGGGATCGTGTCGATTCCCGCACGGAACAAATATTTGTATGATCTGCAGGTAGTTGTTCCGGGTCTGGGTGTATTGTATGTGGAATTCATGTAGGACACACAGGAGATATCCTTGTGTGGGCAAATGTTTAAAAAAAATAAGGCAATATCTTTTTCCCTTGAATTCTGGCCTCCCTCTTTACTTTTGTTGGCAAATCTTCGAATTGAAACATCCATTGGGCAGATTGTCGTTTTTTTCGGGCTCGTAACAAATTATCCAGCATTCATCACCTGTGCTCAATGTCAAACATAGCATTCGAGTCACCTCCGTTATATTTTTCAAGCATTTCGCGGCACAATCTAGACGACTGTGTTTTTGATCCTTTGTCAAATTATGAGGTATCTATCTGGCGCAAAGCTTTCTGTAGCCTAAATGTTCGTGTAAGGCTTATTGCACTTGCCTCATATCATACCAATGCCTAAACTTGCCCAGATCTGTTGTAATGTCACTCTTTTAACAGCGTCTATCATTAGCCGCACAGCACTCACGTTATCTTCAGGGGTCGACGTAGAAGGACATCCTTCGGGCATCATTGAGATTGCTTCGACCACATTTAAACTCATTAAACCCGTTATAAACAGTGGCACGAGATGGGGCTTCATCATGAAATGCCAATAGAAGTCTATCATAACATAGTTGTTCTTCTTCTTCTCTTAGATTATGGCTTCTGTGTCTTCCACAATTTCGCCAATGATGTCAAGTATAATAAGGCAACGTCGTACGGTATTTCGAATAATCGATCTTTACATATTCATAAAATATTTCTCACAAATGATAAAAAAACATAAAATATGTCAGCAAAGTCGTACGGTTTTCAAATCTATTATCTAATCCAACATAGTTGTTGATTAAGACCGCTACGAATGTCGTAATAAATCATGGAGCAAAAACGTTCCCTAGTCAAATTCATTTTGACGCACCAGACGCACTTTTTAAATTACCGCTCATTTGGCTAACCGCGCCAAAAAGTTATTTTCTTACTGGTCAATTCTAAAACATTCAGTGTGTCTCTCGTATAAATGACTTCCCGAGGGTATAGATAGTCCCGTGAAAAAGTGCACAAATCATGGCCGACGTATAGACAGCTATTAAACGGTAAATGTATGGATTTTTTTGATTCAGTAATGAACAGCACAATAGGAAATAATTGCCATACATTTAAATGTCTCATTGTCATCTAACGGAAAGATTATAAAGATCGCTGACGAGCTTGCATCAATTTGAATGATTGAAAAATAAATGCACTCGCTTCTTTATCCGATCCGCGAGTATGGTACAGCACCGTCACGAAACAAGAATCCCAAATAACTGCATCTCGAAAGCACGCCACCACGACCGTATTTAACACGAATAAACCTTAGAATAAATAAAGCATGTAATAAAATTAATAAATTTGTCTATGTACTGTATAAACTACGCAAGACTTCTACGCTTAAAACGATACTAGCGGCGTACTATGGACTATGGCGTCCTCGGTCTTAAATTATGACCTCATACTGTGGGGTATCCGTAATCCATGTATTGTCCGGATTAAGAATATAGCACCACTCCATCTCCTCCCGTGGATGTCGTAAAAGGCGACTAAGGAAATCTAAACCAGAGGGATGGGCAGCAGCGTCCCTTCTGAGAAACGGTAGCCATACTGCGCTGACCAATCCGCTTGCCAAGCGCGGTGAGTATTGGCAAATACCCCCCAGAATTATGACACAGTTGTGAAAATCTATGGGGAGGCCTTTATTCAACAGTGGACGTAAAAATGGCCGATATGATAATGTAATAAAATGAATAGATTTGTCTATGTACTATATAAACAACGTAAGACTTCTACGCTTAAAACGATACTAGCGGCGTACTATGGACTATGGCGTCCTCGGTCTTAAATTATGACCTCATACTGTGGGGTAACACCATGGAAGTGCAGAAAGATTTTCTAGCTCAAAAAAATAGTGTCAGAGCCATTGCTGGTACATCTTGGGAATCATACAAGCCGATAGACGGAGAGTATATATGAGGATATTTCCAGACCCATGCATAGTCCTAGAACCCACTTTGCTCAAGTCATGGGCTTCAACGCGAAGCTAGGGAAACGAAACGTTGAAGAGCTGCGAGAGGAGCACTCTGGAGGAGGATAACGGAAGCACCGAAGCCAACTACTGGCGGGCTTCATGGGGTAGGAAAGACTTTATATGATATGATAAACAGGATTTTACAACAACAGATGCAGGAGTGAGGGTGAGGGTCACTTGGAGTCGTTGGTTAAGAGCGGCATGTGACCGCTCGTTGTGGAAATCTAAGGGGGAGGCCTTTGTTCAGCAGTGGACGTCGTGTGGTCGATATGATGATGATGATGATGCAGGACTGAAACTAGTCACTTAGTCTCGAAACCTCGATAGGTTCTCACGGTCCTATCGGTATTTCCTGTGACATTTGCAAGGTTTTAGACTGCGTTTAGCACAATACGCTAATCTCTAAATGACACCAATTCGGCATTCGTGAGCGAGCTACTGGTTTTGTTGTTCCTTATTGATCTCATAGACAGCACAAAGTAGATATGTAATATTTATTTTATCTCGGGTTCTCTGGTCGAAATGGGCGTTCCCCAGGTTTCAATCCTAAGCTCTGTCCTATTGATAGCTTATACAAATGATGTTCCATATAAGATGACAAATTTTTCCGATGTAATTTCAAAGACCCTCGTTTTATAATAAATAAAAGATGTAGAATAAAATATAGTAATGCTCTATATATAAACGAGAATCCTAACGTTACTTTTATTTTATTTATTTTATTTTTTAAAAAAACGTTGCCCCACCCTAGGATTTCTCCTGTGTCGTAGGTGCGTTTACAGACATACATGTCACACACAATACACCCAGACCCGGAACAACTACCTGCAGATCATACAAATATTTGTTCCGTGCGAGAGTCGAACCCGCGACCCGGAGCGCAGCAGTCGACTGTATCAGCCACTGCACCAACCGTGTCGTCAAACTTGTACATTGTTCCCACCTACTTCTTAATGGTAATAAAACCAAATGTTATAAGTCCTTTTTAGTATTAACTTGAGGTTGATCAAAACGAAGATAATGATTAGGTTTGCCTAAGGAATGTTCTCACGCTGCAAATTTTGTGGAGCGTCTATGCTCCTCCTCAGTCCTCCTGAATCGATATGTACTTAGAATAATTTGTGAGGCTATTGAAATTAAAAAACATCTTAATTTTAATAGAGAAGATGGTTGGCAGTTATCACCTGTTTGGAATCCAGTAATTAAAATAATAAAGTCTCAAACAACATACCACACTAAAAAACATCAATACAAGACACTGTGAGTGAGTGATTACTACGTGCATCGAAACTAGTTTTTGATTAAAATTGTACGGTAGATAAAATAAAATAACTTTTTAAACCTGTAACGATGCCTGTCACCTTAATCATCCTGCGACCACGAACCCTGCAAAGTGTTCGAAACGTCAGGAAAAACAAAAATCGAATCCGTTTAAATGTGTTTTATTATAAAGAGTGATAATCGCGAAAACCTATGCACATTCTAAATCAAAGATCAAGATATGCGTTCATCTAATAACTCAATTATATTGAACAAATAGACGCTTCATACACAAACATTATTGCAGTACAGAACGGCGTAAATTTTACTATAGCTACTACCAGTACATACCGCAATCAGTGTACGAAGAAAGGAAGAGAAAATTAAAGCCACCATTTGGCATACGGGTTGTTAGAAAGAGATGAATATACACCTTTATTTACGTGGCATTAGCAGCTGCATGCTCGTAGACCTGAACTCTGTGTGGTAGCAATCATAATCCTGGCGCCGGCCGCCATTAGACCACGTAATAAAACAAAATAGTGTATTTTTTTTTTATAATATGATTTACGCGTGAAATTTGGTTCTTTTCTAAGAGGTGCAGTATAATTCGTACATAAACGCATTTATTTCCGCAATATGTTGCAAGAATTACGTTTAAGATTGACGTCTAACCGTGTCGCACTGGTCGGTGCGTGACTTAAGTGAATGCGGGGAATTGGGTACCTTACTTTCATTTATTTATTTATTTAAATTAATTAACACGGCTAAACCAATTACATTAATTAAACAATGACGATAATAAATAGGTAAATAAAAAGTATATAATCATGCGTTTCGCTCACAATACTGCAAGCATATTGAAAAAAACTCAGTACTCAGATACATTCTGCAAACAAATTTCATGCAGGATAAGCGTCGAGAAGAGCGTTGAGCTTTGAGAACACGGGGTACAGGCGAGTTAGCACGCGCCACGGTGCGGGTCAGCGGCACTGCAAAGAGCCTATGTTTACGATTCCGAAGAAAGTTATTTGGTACAAAAAATCGACACAACCCATCACTAAGCCCTGGAGCATCTATTTTCCCGCGAATAAATTTCGCCGAGCTTCCAATGAGTCATATCCCATAGAACCGAGAAGAAACCTGGTAGGGTATAAGAATGGATAATATCCATAAAGGCGCGTGTAGAGAAATCTCAACAAGGCTTTTTGCATCTTTTCCAACAAAAGTGAGTATTTACACTCGTATGGTTCCAGACACATGCGCTGGTGTGAGTTTAGATCTTACAAGGGCACTATAAATTATTCTTGTGAGTGTGACCATCATAGTACGCGGGCCACGCATGATCTACACTTTTAAAAACTTCTTCATATCGGCCATTTATACGTCCACTGCTGAACAAAGGCCTCCCCCATAGATTTTCACAACTGAGTCATCATTCTGGAGGGTATTTGCCAACATTTCACCACGCTTGGCAGGCGGATTGGTGAGCGCAGTATGGCTACCGTTTCACAGAAGGGACGCTGCTGCCCATCCCTCTGGTTTAGATGCCCTTAGTCGCCTTTTACGACATCCGCGGGAGGAGATAGAGTGGTACTATATTCTTAATCCGGACACCATACGGATTTTTTTCATATATTTTTTTTTATTAAAAAATAAAAACTTCTTAGTAATAATAACTAATCTGAATTACGATAAAATTGGATATCAATTCTACAATTTATTAACTATTTATCTTTTACTACATTGTTTACGTGATAATTAAACAATATGACATTATTTACAGTTTTGGTGCCTATAGTGACACTTATTTTATATAATTAAGATCTAAATTTTGGATATGTGAGAATTTCGTTGACTTTTTAGGGTAATGGGTTAATAATTCTCAATTTCTAGCTATGTGTAGCAGAGGCTAAAAACGTTTATTTGCCATTGAGACCGTTCCTTATTTTAAAGTTATATTTAACTGCATTAACAGAAAATGTAATAGTCAGCAAGAAATATTACATACATTTTCTTATTTTGCATGAATCGATACTATTTCTTAGGAGCAATGAAAACAACTGAAAACCACAGGTATCACAAATAAGGAATATATAAATAGTTCTATGTTTACATAAAGTGGATGGAAATCATTCATGAAAGCAAACACAAATTACAACCAAATTATATTTTGCCGTTTTGTGTGCTAAAAACCGTTATCATATACATTCATATAAATCTATATGTTTTAGGATAGATACCATAATATACATGACATACAGGTGGTATAGTCGTTCTTCATTCCATTCTTGTCCTTGTCTCAAAGAATACTCTTTGGAACTATTCAAAATTTGCTTCTACACCACTTCAAAGCTACTATTAAGTTTTTGTCATTAAAAAAGGAGATCAATCCATGTTGACACTTGTTTTTCTTGCACTCGACAGGTACACAGTACTGTAAAGGGACAACAAGTTAAATGGGTCATTATGGCTGTTGTAAATATCGTACGACAATCTTTTTATTTTAATTATCTATTCTATATTTCTAGTTTTATGATGATACTACTTTTGTCAATTATGTTTTATCTACTTAAGATTTTTATATTTAATGCAAAAACATCTCTATTTTGCGTACTTTTACGTATAGTTCTTTTATATACTCGCTTCTATTATAGAGAGGATAATACAATTTGGGGATAAATTTTAAAATAAATTAGCTTATATAACATTTTAGTTTGTGTACTGTGCTGCCTGTGCTGGTTCCCAAAAGGGGACGAATATTGACACATATTTCGTACTCATATAAATGCTAATATACAACTAATAGATCTTACTTTATCAGCATGCTTTTAAGACCTCGAACGGATCTTGCTGCTCCTTTTGTGCAATACCAATCTAAAAATGTTGGTCGTCCCATTTCAGGGCAATTTAATTTTCTCAAGAGGACTGCGGTATCAATAGCTATCTTGAAAAAAATATTGATTATATAGAATCACGTAAAAGCAGTTCTTTTTAAATGTCAACAACAACAAAACAGCACCTTTATAAGACCACCCTTAACCGCTTCCTAGTGTTTAGGTGGGGAGAAAACAGTGCAACAAATACCCAAGCAACACGTTAGTCTGTGAAATACCAAGAGGCGTGCCCGCTTAGGTATCTGTTCGTAATGTCAAAATAACAGCTTTTTACTAATTGTATATGAGACTATATATGGTACCTACCTACAACATATAAACTATTTTAATTTTTTTTGTCTGTCTGTCTGTCGGTCTGTCTGCTTGTTCCCGCTAATGTCCGAAATGGCTGGACCGATTTCTATGGGACTATCACTAGCAGATAGCCGATGTTATAAGGAATAACTAAGGCAACTTTAACATTCGAAAAATAATTAGGGTCCCGCCAAAAAAATTAAACCTTATGAAATCCAATATATATACTCTGTCAAGTGTCTATGCCGAAGTACTTTAAATTATTTATAAATATTCCAATTTATTTCAAATTAAACGGCGGGTGAAACCGCTGGTTTCAGCTACTCTGAAATAGAATATTATCATATCTTTGGCAAACAGATGTCCAGTAAGTTTAATCCGGACTTGCGCAAACATGGTTATCATAATTATACAAAGTTGAGAAGGATCTAAAAGAACAAATTAAAAACCGGCGTACCACAGGGTGGCGTTCTCTCTCCTCTACTTTTCGCAATATTTAGTAACTCCATTTCTAACCAACTTCTTTCATCCTACCACCTTTATGCAGATGAGTTGCAAATCTACTCACAAGCTCCTCCAGAAGAGCTGCCGGAGGCTGTTAAATTGGTTAACATTGATTAGCCATGATTTAGCACGTATTTTCGAGTGCAGTACAGCCTTTTTTATTAACTCCTGTAAGCCAGGATCTACAATGGCGACCACCGAAAAGTACACCGACCAATGAAGTGGAATGAAGGTGGAGTATAGCCTATGGATTGCAAGTGAACGTTTGAAGTCCCCAGGATTACATTTGATGGTACTACAATACCCATAAGTGACACGGTGAAGAACCTGGGGATCAATATAGATAAAAACCTTTCTTGGGGTCCACAGCTCCAAGAATTAAGTCGTAAAATATTTTCCTCGGTAAGGTCCTTGAGGAGGTTATGCAATTTTCTTCCAACTGCCACCAAAACTGCGCTTGTTCAGTCCCTTCTTCTGCCCATCCTTGACTATGCTGATGCCAGTTATCAGTTATCTTGATCTGTCTGAGGCACAAACTAGATAAGCTTGAGCGACTTAATTTTTTTTGTATCAGATTCATATTTGGTTTGCGCAAAGATGATCATGTTTCAGAATTTCGCACTAAGCTCTAATGTGATCATACGAGGACACCTGGAGCCCTTGTCGGTGCCGAAAGTGACCGCTCCAGTGGTTTTAGCCGGTGAGAGTACGGCATGCCCCTTCGCCCTTCCCGGAGGCGAAGGAAGTTCATAATGAATTTCCACAGGAGACCAATAAAAATAACTCGACTCGGCAAACAATATTTGCTTAAGCTTTTATTACTTCCGCTTAGAAAATGTCTACGAAATAGGTATATTTGCGTGTGGTGTCCAGATTAAGAACATAGAGACACTACATCTCTTCTCGTGGATGTCGAAAAGGCGACTAAGGGACTATAAACCAGAGGAATGGGCAGCAGCGTACCTTCTGTGGAGCAGCAGCCAGTCTGCGCTCACCAACCCGCCTGCCAAGCGTGGTGAGTATAGGCAAATTCCCCGCTAAATGACGACATAATTGAGGAAATACATGGAGGAGGCCTTTGTTAAGCAGTTTACGTACTTTGGCTAATATGACAAGGTATCTGAGTACCTCTTCCAGTTCTTCGGTAACTACTTGAATATATATGTTAAATTATATAATATGATTGTGTTTACGAGTAAAATTGTTAATTACTACTACAATGGGTTTATTTGAAAACCACGGGACTAATCGGGAATTCAAGTTAGGAAAACTCATACACATAAAATGATTAGCCAGTGGTTAGTATTAGGCACCATTTAAATTAGACACAGGCTTTAATTAAAGCTACAAAAATATGTAAGTAATTGAATAAATAGTTCCTAATATCAAATAGCCCCGTAGTTCCTAAATAGCCCCATTTTACCGGTAGCCATTAATAATTTTATTTATTTATTTTATTTATTCTTGATGTACAAAAGTGTACAAAGGCGGTCTTAATGCCATAGGCATTATCTGCCAGACGACCTTTGGGTGATGCAGAGAAGAGTCAAAAAAGTAGATGCACCAACAAAATAAAAGTGAGACTTATAGATGCGATGACATTAATATACATAGAATACTAATATGTAAACTTACATAAACATTACATGTATATATTTACATATACTAAATAAACATATATACATATATAATAAATATGTGTAACTAGGACAAATAGAAACAAAATCAGAGCCGAGATGAACCTGCCAACGTCTTATCATATAGGTACTTTCGTACTTTAATTTCAAAGTAGTGCCTACTATTAGCCATTCTGATTTCAAGGGGGAGTGCATTCCACAGTAGAATTGATTGAACAAAGAAGGTAGAGTGAATAAAGTCGGAGTGATGAGTGGGACATTGAAGGAGACGATTATTAGTAGAACGAAGATTTTTTTCATGGTTGGAACAAAGATACTGGAAGTGAGAAGATAAATAAGAAGGAGAATTGGGGGCGTGAAGTATAGAGAACAGGGTGTTGAGTGCTCTCATGTTTCTACGCTGGCGAATGTTCAACCAATTTAAAAGAGATTGATACGCAGAGACATGATCATATTTTCGGAGATTGAAGACGAATCGAATGCAATTGTTGAGTAGATCTGCATTCAGGTCAAAGTAGCACACATCACCGTAGTCGATTATGGGAACAATTAAGGCCTGCACAAGCATTGCTTTTGTATGAGGCGGGAGAAAGTTTTTCAGGCGATAGAGAGCCCGCAAATTTCCCGTAACTTTTTGGCTTACACTTGTAACTTGGGACCGCCAACTAAGAGTAGAGTCAAGATGTAAGCCAAGATCTTTGACGCTGGGGCTGATAGGAATAATTGTGCCGTTGAAGATGATAGATGGAACAACAATTTTCCTCGTAAACAAAATCACAGACCCTGTCGTTTCTAGGGCTTCCTTGGTATAGAACTCATATGGCAATTTTCAAACAATGTGTATCGGTAGTTCTAGATCTCTTTGTAATAGTTATTAGTAGGTTTTTTATCGTGGGTAAATCCTCTTGGACTTCTTCCGCCTTGGGAAGGGCAGAGGTGTATGCCGGGCTCGAACTGGCTAAAACCCCACGGTGTCCTTCTTCTTACCTCTAGCCGGGGGTGAGGTATAGGTATGCTTTATCTGCACTAGACCGCACCCTCAGGGCTTTGATAGGGCCAAAAAAATCTCAAGAAATAAAGAAAGAAGGGCCAGTATGAAGTAGTTTCGCAATCTATGCTGTTGGAGGTTTGCTACATTTTTTTCTTTAGTTTGATACATTGATAATATCATCTTCGGTATCTGTATCTGTATCATAAGTTTCTGGATTTAATTTGAAGAGCTATTTTAAGTGCAGCTTTAGAAAAGAGGTCTACGATAGAGACGGATAGAAAATCGTTCCTTCTATCGTTTGACGATACCTTGTTAAATTTTAAACGTTTTCAACGTTTCGGCCAAGTTGCATTGGCCGTGGTCACGAGAATACTAACGGCTGAATACTGAAACGCCACTTAGTATTAAGTCCCGCTTTAACTATTCTAGAATGGTTTTTGGTAGTTTTATGAAGAATGGTAGTGGTAAAAAGGATTTCGAGCCTCGCATCAATGATATTATAATATCATTGCCTCGCATACATTTTGATCTACATGGCATATCCCCTTTCTTTCAATATCTTTGGTTATCACGAACCACGAAAAATACTTTTTATACCTAAGTTTTCTTTTAATGCCAATTTTGGTAAAGCACTATTCCTTATGAACATCATGTACCTATTTTACGAAGTTAAATAATAATAAAAAATAACCTTAGAATAATGCTTAGACATCTTCAAGACATGTATGACGACGGTAATTTTATGGCAATGTTTGTAATAGAATAGACAGGAATAGATTAAACATTGAATAATCATAGCTATGTGTAAAAGATCTAAACGCGCGATACAAATATTGGTTATTGTATAAAACATAGTTGCATTCATACTGTTAAAGACACAAACACAGACAGAATCTGTATATATTATTTATAGATAATTATTAATAAATGTTGGGTTGTAGATGTTTGAAAACGTTTACTTGTGGTAGGTCTCTTATTGCAGCTCTAGTGTGATCATACGAGGGATTGGAGCCCCCCTTCGTTGCCGAAGGTGACAGCCCCAGTGATTTCTGCCTGTAGGAGACCGACATGCCCCTTCGCCCTTCCCCAGGGCGGAGGAAGTTCATGAAGAATTTCCACTGGGACAGATAAAAAAGGTCTCTCATTGCAAGAGCCCGGCTAGGTAGTTACCAACGTAGTAGGTACCGGATATTCATCGTCAAGCTGTAAGTAGCGTTTCACCTTTAGACATTACTGTGTTCCGGTTTGAAGTGCACTGTAGCTTGTTACTGGGCATAAAATACTAAATAATGAATGTCTCGAGGTGACGAGCGCAGTGTGGTGCCACGCAGTTCTGGGTAGCATTATAATTGTTATGAGCAGGCCTGAAAGACGCTTACTACTAAGCATAGATAATACATATATAACTGAGACTATTAAGCGAATGACACGCTCATCTCGTCACTGGGCTGTAGAAAAAAAGGTTTCTTACTAGGTACCTACTTATACACTCAAGCAATACAGTATTATAAACTTAAGAAAATTGGTATTACCTACCTATACACGAGTAAGTACAGCATAGAACGCAATGTAACGTGAAAGTGTTAGCCGAAGGTCCGGAGCGTTTCACTTTCTAAGGAAAAATGCGATTGTCGAAATATTCGTGCAAGGAATGTTGACTATACCAGTTAGGTATATAAAGTCAGATCCATTTTTAGGGTTTACATCTATTTACTCGTAGTAAAGTTATCGTTTAAAAAACTATCTAGGACAATAAAGCACGCTTTTAATGAAATACGAACTAAACGCACAAAACTGTTTTTTAAATATAAGATTGAAGCGTGCGGTGCTCAATGACATAAAAACAATTTAGGCGGTGCTTTTACTTATATTCTCGTTATCAATTTCATTCGCCCCACGTTGTACACAAAGAACAAATTGTGCTTTTAGTGCACATTTCATTGAAAGCGTGTATTTTTTTAAATATTATTTTAGTTTCTTTTGTCAGAAATGAGGAGATCCGTAGAAGAACTAACGTTGCCAACATAGCTGACCGCGCACGGGGGAGATCGGGGATGGGAGTCGTGTCAAATATAATGTATGGGACTTGTCAAAACAAATCAATTGAGCCCCAACTCGACGTATTGATTAGTAGCAATTGAGGAGTGCCACTATCTTTCTCCTGGCCCCATCATCAGACCCTCGTCAATAAGTGTAATGTATAGTACTCGTTAAAACAAGTGAAGGAGCCTAAACTCGAGGGGTTTACTAGTAGCCACTGAAGAGTTTCAGGCATAGGTATTGGACCTGGGCGTCGGGGCAGTTGTTACCCCGGCGCCGTATAGTCCATCTCCGTGCGGGGGCCCTCTGTCGATACCACTCTGCAGACTCCTGCAGCATGACGCTCTCACGGAATCCGAGCTAACCAACCATGATCCGCCGTTAGACTCAGGGCACTCGTCGAGCGTGTGCTGTACGGTATCCTGGTCGCTTCCACAGTGGTGGCACTGTGCCGTTACCTAGCGTCCTATTCGGTGCAGTTATGCACCGAAAGAACCGTGACCGATGAACACCTGCGACAGGCGGTAGGTGACGCGCTCACTTATTTTGAGCCAGGCTCTGAAGAGCGGCAGGACGGCCTCGACGACGCGCTTGGTCGCGAATTGCCACCTAAGGCGCTCTCGCCACTTCTCGAGTGCACGCCGCCTGGCCAGCCGTTTCAGCCTATCGAATGACCCTGAAGCCGCGATTTCGCCACTCTGGCGGAAAGAGCATGTCTGGTAGTAGTCCCATGTATCCGTCTCCACCAGGATGTCAAAAGGTGGAAAGCGTGCGAGGAGTGTGGCCGCCTCATAAGATACCGTTCGGTATCCGATAGCCGATCCGTATAGCCACTCTACGCTGCAAGCCGTTAAGTCGCTATGCTGCGCTGCTGAGCGCTGGACGCCTGACAGTCGAGTTGACCATACTGACGCCCCGTAGAAGGCCACGGACCGCACGACTCCCCCGTCGAGGCGGCTAACTTCTTCTCTCGGTCCCCTGAGTTTCGGCAGCAGCCGGTTCAAGACACACACTATCTTCACGATCCAGGGGACAAAGCACTCGAAGTGCTCTTCGAAGCCCCAACGACGGTCCAAGGTGCGCCCCAGATACTACATGTACCGGCCCATCCTGACTTGCGCGGTCACCAACGCGTATCCACGAACTGGGTGGTTCTATGCTCCGCGGCAGTGTATGGAACCATAGCTATAGTATAGTTTTGTATCTGGAGACCCAGAGCGGCCACGACAATTGCCATCGCTTGCTCGGCAAGCCGGATAGTTCCCTCGAAAGACTCTTCGCTGGCCAACACAAAGACTGTCATCAGCGTAACATACTAAGCTGACACCAGCGCAGAGAACGACACGCGAGACCGCGTCGTAGGCGAGGTTTCATAAGACGTGGCCGAGAACCGACCCCTGCGGAACCCCGTACGTAATCTCCCTCCGCTTTACGCTACCGTCCCTGCCTACGTAGCAAACATGCCTATCGCACAGATAGGCTTATGATGTCCTGCAATCAACAAAAATCAACTTCCAAGATTTGTTGTAATATTATTTTTATATTTCTGGTTACAGTTACACGAGTTATGCTAAAAGAACTAGCAAAAAAAGGATAAGTAGGTAGGTACGATGTTTTAGATCTGTTACATTTCGGAAATATTGTAATTATATCACACCAAGAAGATTACCATATCGTATAACGCCAACATCCGCCGGAAAGAAAAAGTAGTTTTTTATTTATTTGTCTTAGTGTAATTCTTATTTTCGCCGTGTGGTGCCGGCTCAGAATACCACCACCCCATCTCCTCCCGTGGGTGTCGTAAAAGTCGACTAAGGGATTAGCCGGAGGATGGGCAGCAGCGTCCTTCGAGTACATTAACAACTCAACTGCGATCGCCAACCCGCCTGCCAAGTGTGGCGATTATGGCAAAACCCCCCAATGAGCCCACAACACACCCATATCGGTCATTGTGGTGGAGGGTTTGGGGGAGGCCTGTGTCCAGCAGTGGACTTCATTCGGCCGAAATGATTGATTGATTGATGATTGAATTCTTATTTGCAAAAGGTTCTTTTCATAATGGTATAAACAATAAAGTATAGGTATAGGGTTCATTAGTGTCAGCCGGAGACCAGACAACATTCATCAACATAAAGACTACTAGTACCGCAAGTATCATCCATTTCTGTATTGCCAGCACTCCTCACGCTGTAGACACAGAAAAAATACTTAAAAATATATGAGAAAACCCTTCTGGTACAGGTACATATAAATAACTCCTTTCACCTTTAACACTAGTCTGTTAATTTATCATAGAACAGAAGGAAATCTGAAAGTTAACAATGGTGCAGAAACTGGAGCGAGCGCGTGTGTGGCAAGCCACACTGGTCCCACGAATACTTTCAACATGCTGCGTTATTGCTAGAATAACAAAACAAATATCGCAATCTAGATCGGTGCCTTACCTTTATAAAATGGAAATTATGTTATCGTTATTTGTAGTAACTAGGCAAAAGCAGTTTGTTTTCTGATACCTGAACCTACCAAACAAAATGGAAACTACCCTCGTCGGTATGTACCAAAACTGCTTGGATTTTTTTAGAACTAATGTCTTAGAGGTAAGTAGGTACCTACAAACCACATTGTTTGCAGATAATAGCATTTAGGTATTTCTGCATTGTTACTATTCGACTCCCCGATGGCAACGATACAGATACTGATGAAGACTGATATTTTATAACATAGGTATAAACTATACAAATCGTTGCGTGGGCAAGCAAAGATAAATCTGTACCTTTTCAGAAATCGGGACGGGACTCACTTGGGTTCAACGTTGATCGATTCTTTAGACTTCGGTGGGCGAGGTTCAAGTAACTCCCACGTAGGTACCGAATCATTGCCTATCCAAAACAAAATCTTGACTATGATGTACGATTAGGTTGGGTGGGCAAACAAGTCGATTGCATCGTATTAGTTATGCTAATTATTTGGACAGATAGATATGATAAATACATAATACTCCATTCCATTATTATTTATAGGTAACGATTTTATTAATCCGTCAGCTTATAATGTACGGGTATGTACTTACCTACTTGCCAGTTTTCCTGTTGCTTCACTAGAAATACTAAACTAAAAGACACTATTTTAACAGGAAAAAATCTTTATCCAAATTGTACATTGTATAACGAACCGCTTTAATGTAAGTTCCATCAACCAGCAGAATGTATGTTACTAAGCCATGAACGTCATCAATTTAAGTTAAGAAACACGTATCGAGCAACTGTTGCTGCCTATTATAGGTATCATCATTATAAATAGCCAAAACGAAATCGCCTCTGCAGTTTCTCAATATGATCTAATCTAATTCGATTATTGTCAACAGCTATTAGACAGCCATTCGCGCAGATTGTCACTATAATTCTCTAGCGAAACTTGAAGATAATTTGCATTTAGTAACTTGAAGATTAATAGTGGTATGCGGGACTACAAAAATGATATTACCAAGCTTTCAGCATCCTGGCTCATATTTTTCTACGCATGGTTCCCTTGGAGGAACCGCGCTCTGGCGGCGTTGGGGCTAGAAACCAGGTAATCCAAGGCACTGCACCATCGCACGTCACCATAACAACACGCCACATTCCATCACTGCATCCGCGTCAAACATATGATCGCGGTGGCCGGTCTCTCTGACGTCACTCGCTTTCTCACCACTTCACAAGGTTGTAACGTATTTAGCGCATGTAAGTCCTGTGCACTCGCTCATTTAATTACAAACAATGGTAATTTTAGCTGATGAATTGATTCGTTTCGCTTTGGCGTGCTGTAGGAATAATGTTCGCGTGTGGGGAAGCGCTTATTATAGTGTGACGCAGGTAACGACTTTCGCGCACGAACTGAGTGAAGCACGTCCGCGTCGTGGCACCGCTGCCGTCGCGCGCGCTCCACGTAACGGCACAGAGCCCCCGCCGCCTGCGCGCGCGCCTCCCCAGTCCCCTTTGCGGGCGGGCCTGGCTCCTCCGGACCAGGCTCCGTCGTAGTGTCGCCTGCATAACATTAAAATATTATGAAGGTATCTAATACCTAATATGCCCAAAGGCTGCTATTATTTATATTTACAATAGGTAATAAAGTCCGCTCATAACAAACAATCTTTAACTAAGGTAGATACTGGAGAGACGTGATTTGGTTAGACCAGCGGCCCGCGCGTTGGTTGGGCGATATTGTAAAACTTGCTGGCAAAGTGTGGGTCAACGGGCATATTATTATGTCCGTTTCGAATGCGTAACAGAGAAGAGGCCTATACTCAACAGTGGGTGGACATACTACAGGCCGACAATCAATCAATTAACGAATGAAAAATTAAATAGGTGCTTATTTAATTACATGCACGCAATGATATTATATGTTAAAAGAGATAGATATTATGTTACATGCGCGCCAAAAGTAAGAACCAAAACTCCCCCAATTGTAGCACCTCTCAATCAGTTTGCTGAAAACAGGACAACGAGGTACACACTGTCACAATCTGTACTGTTTGATTAATTAAGTAATAACAATGCCGTCGTGCCTATATAGAGAATGCACGAACTATCAAGCGAAAACAAATAAAGAACAAGGGATCTCATACCACACGTGAGTAAAAAAACTATGTAAATATATTTATAAGCGAGTATTGAATATTGTAAAATATTTTAATAAAAATATTATTCAAATTATTTAAAGAATAATATTTTCGAATAAAACACAGGCCAAGCAAAGAAAAGAGACAATACATATATTCTATCACAGGTTCGACAAAGACATACACGTGTTGTCAGTTAAGATAGCTATCTCTTTTACTCTCGTAGTTTTTGTATCTTCTTTCTTACAGTATAGGTGTGCAGTTGTATAGGTTTATACGATTCAAGGTATATCGCTCCACTCACCGCTTGTATCTACGAATACGGTTTGCCCATGCATAAACTTTCTGCTTCAAACAGTCGATGCGCTCTGTGACACGGTAGATATATTCTCGGGGATTAATATCAGTTCACGAGAACGCTCGCCTCACGAAGCGCGTCACTTTTGGGTGGGTGTTGCCCGCCTTGAAGCAAAGCAGTTTGCCGATGAGTGCTCTAGCCTCGCTAATACGACTTTCAATCCTGCACTGCCAAGCTGGCACGGCAGATTTCGGTCGCGTAGCTCTGTTATTTGGAAACTTAACGTGAGCTACACGACATGCCGCAACAGCCGCACAGTAGAGGATTGAATGTGTATCAGCTAGGTCTTCGCTGCTATCAAAATAATTTGGCACAATTTTAACGAATCTAGGGCACACACCGGCGCTCTATTTTTGTTATGCATAGGCAAGCGTGGAAGACGTGGTCTATGCTCAGGTGGTGTGGATCGATATTCCCGAATTGCATCGTCCAAAGTAATCCTGAAACTTTCACTGCACTACTTTCACTGCACTGGTTACGTACATTCGTAGTCCTATCATCATCTTCCTCAACAACGTGATCGGGCTATGGTTGAGCCACATGATATATGCGCGGCTGTTCCCCAGTCTGTGATGAGGCAGAGCTTACAAGACTACTCTGTGATTCTAAGCGAAGTCGATCAAGCACGGTGTCGTCCAACATGTGACAACGTTGCATGGCCCGTACCTGATCCGATAGTCGTTGGACCGAAACGTTGACGGTTGGTTCAACTACCTGGAACAGAGAGAGCATCCGATCACGGTACGCAGTCAGGTTAGTTCCGCCCTCTGTAGGCGCAAAGTATGCGCGCATGACGTTTTCGTTGATTACTTGTGACCATGTGTGGCCGGTCGGCCTCGAGGTCCTAAGCAGTCCGGTGGCCGGGGTCCTCCCCGGCGACGTGCAGGTGGTAGCGACGACGACGGAGAGAAATACTCGTCGCTAGAGCTCGACGCTACTACAGCAGCGGACGAAGCTTGATCCAATACCAGCTGGTGTGAGGCGGAGCTCGGCGACGAGTCTTTGTTTGGCTTTGGCCCTTGTCAGCATATTTAATTGTCTGCATATTAGTTCAATTTACTATATTCTCTTTCCGTTTTATGTTCATTTTTTAAAAAACATCATATCTTGTCACTGCTGTAATTTTGATGTAGAATGTTTAATAAATAGCTATTTAATTTAATTTAAATTGATTTATTTGAGGAAAAACCCATAATACATCGTAAAAATATATAAATAAATTAAAATTAAAATTTGCAATCAAAATCTGAAATTAACATTAACATAAATCAACATCGATATTAATTTTAAATCACAGAAAAAATAAATATCAAAATAATAATATAACATTTCAACAAAATCAAATAACCAGACTAAATTCAATACATTATAAATCAAAGTAAAAATAAAACAAAAGGCTGTATTTTAATTTAGGCTTTATATACCCTGGCGACATGCCACAGCAGTGCCTAATGTAGGGGCAGTCGAGACGCTCAGCAATCATCGCCAGGACAGCATTGGAGCTGGTCCGCACCCTGCGCACCAAAGACGCGCACCGCTTGCGCATGGTGGTGTGCACAGTCGGTGCGCGCTTCCGCAAACATGCCCGAGGCATTGCAGAAGCGGGACAATCCCAATACTGCCCTGAACGGGTTGTTATACTGGACTGTTATATAACCCACAGGCTGCACGTATACAAAGAGATACAATATGCTTTGAAAAGCGTGATCTTAACTTGATCAGAACAACGTGCAAACCTGCGAGCCAACATATTTGCTCTTTTAGATAGGGCCCTCCGCTCCCGTTCGATGTCAGGATGATCCCTGAGGTCTGCCGTGAGCCCGTGACTATACGCCATAAGTACTTAAAGATTCCTCAAGCCGCAGACCGATGCGCTCAGCAGTACCATGTCATCTGAATAACTATGGTTGTTGACGCAAACACCATCAACAACGTGGCAGCCAACATGCCGGCTGCTGAGCGCGACGATCAGCGCGTCTATGTAGAGACTAAACAGGGTTGGTGAGGTCAGTCCGCCCTGCCTTACGCCGCGCTCCAGCCGATACGGCTCCGACACTGCACCCGCCCATCTAATGCTGTTGACCTGATGCGCATACCAATACTTGAAGATGCTTAAAATTTCACGTGGCAAGTTAATGCTCTTCAGCATTTCCCACAGAATATCATACGCAACTAGATCAAAGGCCCTAGACAAGTCAAGGAAACACGCATATACGGGCGATCCGTGTAGTATCTGACGGTATGCTTATTACAGTTTCTGTAAACAGTTGAGGTCTAAAACCAAACTGGTTATCGTGCAGGTTTACATACTTATCTAACTGTATGTTAAGCAAACCGTCAAACACCTTTGCTACGATTGTGGCTAGCGAAATAGGCCTATAGTTGTTTTTTTCGGCAAGGTCACCTATTTTATTTTTCACTACAGGCACAACCACAGACTAAAAACCGACGGCAGGTAAGAGTGGTTCACACATAGTGAGTAGAACATTGCTAGGACTCTAGAGATATGCGGGCCACATGTTGCAGGTGCTCAACGCTGAGGCCATCATGCCCCGGGGGATTTGCCTCTCGTCATGTTTATCATAATTTTAGCCACATCTTTTGCAATAAACCTTACCCCAACTGTCTCACTAACCGATCAGAGAATTAAAAGGTACATGCCAATACCACTATGCGGTCACCCATCCATAGACTGACCGCGCTAAATGTTGCTTAACCTTGCCGATCGTTTACCGATCAGCATCAGATCTCATACACATCTGACAGGAACACTAAAGACCAAACTTCTTTTCGAATGATCGTTAAATAAATCGTTGTAATAGTCAACTTCACCAAAAATATCCATTTTGTGATAAATATATACTTCCATTCAATGACATTTTACAGATACATTAATCTAAACAAATAAATAAAATTGAAGTGTCTGTTTATAATGTCACAATAACAGATTTTTACTTAATGCTTATGAAAGTATATACGGTACATACAACAAAAAAACCAATTTTTAATTTTTTTGTCTTACTGTCTATCTGTCTGTTTGTTCCGGGAAATCTCCGAAACGGCTGAACCGATTTTGACGGGACTTTCACTGGCAGATAGCTGATGTTACAGGGAATAACTAGGCTACTTTTATTTTAGAAAAATAATTAGTGTTCCGCGCAAAAACAATAAAACCCTTGAAATCCAAAACATATATTCTATATCGAAATACTCGAAATTTCTTTTAAATTAAACGCGGATGAAACCGCGGTTCCCAGCTAGTATATAATATGATTGCAGAGACACTTATAAAAACATCTTAGCTTCTATTCAACAACAATATAACTAAAAGTTAATGCGTAATAAACAACATACATTAATGAAAACTGTGCTCAAGCGCTATCCGAACCACACTCACGTGATCACAGCTCAAATCTCTACTCAAGTACAGACCTGTAACTGAGGATGAGATTCAGAAACGAGTCTTTAGGTTGAGATTCAGAAACGAGTCTAAGCGTGAACTTACGCTTCCATCTGTCAAAATGCACTACTTACGCTCATAATTTTATTCACAGACGAACGAAATTAGGGGCGTACGTAGTGCAATTTAACAGATGGAAGCGTAAGTTCACGCTTAGACTCGTTTCTGAATCTCACCCTTAGTAGTGCATTTTGACAGATGGAAGCGTAAGTTCACGAGTCTAATCGTTTCTGAATCTCATCCTTAGACTCGTTTCTGAATCTCACCCTGAGTGACGATTTAGAATAAAGCCAGGACTCAGTTGAACTATGTTCAATAAACCTATGCTTGAGGAACGTTTTAAAATTAATGCTCAACTCAAAACTAGTTTTAAACTGAGATCAATGATTGAGTTTCGTTCTGTAATACGGACCTTAAAGCGTTCAATATATTCACGAATTTGTCGCAACCTTTTTGCCATGCCATGTCATGTTCTCTTTTCCTTCTATGGGATGTTCGATAAACATCGATGTTAAGAGGACAAACATCGATGTTTTTACATCGATGCTAAGTTCTTACAAACATCGATTCATCGATAGTATGAGAGTAATGTCGGAACATCGATATTACCATATTCGCCTACAGTTAAATTCCATTAAGTATTCATCCAATAAAAAGCCGCTTCCCCTCAGTTTTCGCCTCCACTATGAGCTACGCTGCCACCCACCTAATATATTTTTAGTTTCATACGCATACACATTCATTATTCATGTGTATGCGCATGCGGTATATATAGCTTACTGTTCAAAGGCGAAGGGTCGTTTTGTGAGCACCAATTTCTAGTAAAATTTTTTTTTTTTTTTCACATAATATTACACACATTTTTACAAAGCACTAATATAAATAGTTAAATAAGCTAATAATAAGGCTAGCGTACTTCGTAACATAGAAACCTCTGCATCCGAACTAGGTGTAACCTGTATCTCGGAGTGCAGCTTTTCCCCTCATAAAAAGTTGAACAAACGTATTAGCCAATTTACAATAATTTATTCGCCAAAACAATCTAGTGCGCGTGCAGGTGGGTGTGTTGTGATGTATGCGAATGTACGTGGTAATGCATGTAAGGGTGTGTAGGGGTTGTCGTACGGTGTGCGTGTGGGGTGGTGTGGAATGTATTTGTGTGTATCAATCAGTACCTAAAGTTTAATTGTTAGATATGTGGAATAATGATTCAGTATCTTCATATGAAAGGCCTAACAGGTAATCATGTACTCTCTTTTTACATCTGGACTGATTTAAAGAGTATATATGAATACTTTTGTTAATTTTATTATATAAATAAGGACCAATAAAAATGTAAAATCTTCTAATAAATGAGGTTTTCGGAATATGCTTTCTTGTATATACTGTGTGTTTTCTGCGTTTTAGTAAAATATTTGTATCAAAGGGGGTTTTTAGATGTTGATTAAGTATAATACTCTTAATATATAGCTGACGAACGGAGAGAACCTTACACGATTGCTAGAGTCGTATCGTGGAATAAAGAATAGGCCTAAATGTCATTATTTTTAAAACAGCACGTTGGGCTATTTCTATGTTTTTCCTAAAAGATTTAGGAGCCCCTCCCCAGGATGATATGCAGTACGTAAGTATCGACTGACATAGTGCAAAATAAACTTGCCTCAGCAGAATGGGATCAGAAACATATCTAAGGGTTTTAAAAACATAGATAAGCTTTCGTACCCGGGTACACAATTGTTTAATATGTTCTTTAAAATTAAGATGATTATCTATTGTTATACCTAAGTATCTTATCTTATTAACACGCTCTAAAGACACGCATGTACAACTCATATCTGCAGCACATTTGTGGGATACAATTTTAAAGTTGTCGTTCGATCCAGCGACATGGCGGGCACTGAAGGCAATATACTTTGTCTTATCAACGTTTAATGTTAAGATATTGTCACCCAGCCATTTCCCAACAACATCGTATCCCTTTTGGGCAGTGTCATAGACCTCATCCCATTTATCAGCGGAGAATAGGAGCGCAGTATCATCTGCGTAAGAGACTAATTCGCCTTGGGGCAGTTTAAGATTAGTTAGATCGTTGATGTACACGAGTAACAGGGTTGTGCCCAAAATACTACCCTGTGGAACTCCGTAATCAACTGAAAGGTCCTCACTCGTATATTTACCTACTCGTACGCACTGTTTTCGTCCAGAGAGGTAACTCTCAAAGAGTTTCAGCTGGGTTCCTCTTATACCTATTCTATCAAGCTTATTTATCAAGATTGAGACGGAAATCGTATCAAAGGCTTTACTTAAGTCAAGGAAGATTGACAGACATTTCTTTCCTTGATCAAGGTTGGTGGAGATATAATTAGTTAAATTATGGACTGCCCCTTCAGTAGATCTACCTCTCCGGAAGCCAAATTGTTTACCAGATAGTATCTCATTTCGTTCTAGATAATGTACCAATCTAGCGTTAATTATCTTCTCCAAAATCTTTGACAACGCAGGTAAGATAGATATTGGCCTATAATTACCGATAAGATTTCTGTCACCAGCCTTGTGTACTGGACGAACTTGCGATTTTTTGAATGGTTCAGGAAAAATACCGTTCTCAAGACAAGCACTGAAAATGTGTGTAATTGGGGGCACTAAAAAGGTTTTGTTTTGTTTTAAAATCGTATTAGAGATTTTATCCCATCCCACTGCAGAATCATTTTTGAGTGCAACAATGATGCGTTCGATTTCCTCCTCAGTTACGCTCTCCATAACAAATGACTTGAGTTGAGGACGGTAGGTCAAGGAAACATCATCTGCAGATCTTATTGTTGTAGTGTGATGTGATTGCATGCATTTTTCAGCTAAGTTCTTACCTACATTTGCGAAGTAATGCTTAATATCATTGACAGATAACTGTGGAGTAGATCGTATTTTTAAAAGTTCTTCAGTACTAATGGTGTCCTTGACAGTGTTTGTAATTGTTTTTATAGTTTTCCATAGAGTTTTGAGATCATTTCTTACTTCTTCAATTAAGGCCTTATCGTATGCCCGCTTAACTTTTTTAAGAATTTTGTTACAATAATATCTGTAATGTAAATACGTTATTCTCCAGACTTCGTTTTCTGGTGACTGTTTTGACTGCTTATGCAACCTATCGTGTTTTTTGTGTGTTTTTCATACAGCGTAAAAGTCCATGAGTGATCCATAATAGTGAAGCTTAATAATTCTTTTACGCCTTGATAGTTTAATATTTTTGGAATTATTCTGTATAGCTATTTTTATATTGGTTATAAGGTAATTTAAAGAAAAGTTTGGATCATGTGATAGATAGATGGGATCTAAGTTAATGTTTAATATGGCTAGTCTTAGTGCTTCTATGTCGACTTTTGTTATGGTGTTGGTTGCAAAGTGGCGCGGTTGTTTGAAGTCCATATACATTAAAACTGGGAAATGATCAGTTAAATTTGTGCGGGGGACAATCGTAATCGTAGGATAGTTCGTTTTGATCTGAATGTGATCAAGGCATGTTCCACTAGCATCCCGGGTTATATTTGTATGAGCTGGTAACAGTCCATAAAAGGCAGCCAGCGTAAGATATCGTTGACCGGAAGAATCAATTTTGTCATCGTTAATAGGAATATTGATATCACCTATCACTATAATGTTTTTAAAATCCGAGTATTCCGCCAAAATGTTATTTAGAGATGATAAAAACGAATCAATGTTTTTAAGAGCAGGCGCACGATACAGTGAAATAATGGCAGTACATTGATCTCTTGACATCACTAAACAATCACCATCCAAAAATTGAGGCTCATGTACTGAGAAGTTAAGACTGTCTTTAAAATAGACAACTAAGCCATCGTTTTGTTTAATTAATGTTTTTGTAGCGAAAGAGCGATAGCCGGGTAATTTGGGGACTACAGAAACAGATGACATCCAACATTCTGTGAGAACCAGTACATCAGATTCTATTTTTAATCTGGTTAGCATAAGTTCCAAACCAGGCATATTACAGTTAATACTTCGTATATTCTGCGTAAGAATAACTAGATGCTTAGATTGGTGATTAGGGATCAGTTTACAACAGTCGTCAATATCACAGGAGAATGTTTTAGAGACAGTTACGTCATCAATCTCCGAGGATAATTGATTAATATTACCAAATTTTATTATAACGTGATAATCGGGTCCGGAATATGGGCAATATTTCATATAACATATTAAATATACATGTGTAAAGGATGGTAGGGTATTTTGGATTATTAGTGCAGATATGACAAGTAGATAAGCACTGATACCTATTAGAGTATTGTATTGTTTTTGTGTTGTGTATTTGTGTGGTATAGTATTGATTGATTGATTGTAGTGATTTGAATGAATGAGTTGAATAGAAGAATGGTTTGTTATTTATATGAGTTGACATAGTTTTTGTTACGGTAACAAATAGAAAATGTTTAGTTATTAAAGCAACAAACAAAATTAACATACAATAAAAAAATTGAAATAAAGTGATATTTTTTTTCTGATTGAGTGGTTTAGTTGCAATAAAGAATAAAATCACTAGTCATGTGACACTTTTGATCTTAATTAGGTCTGATTCAGTATCAATTCTTGTAGCAGGTTGGCCCTCCTGTTTGCGAATGTAAATCTTCCTATATGAAGTCCAGCAATACTGTATATCATTGGATTTAGCATAATCACGGGCAAGGTAGAATAATCGCTTTTTCTTGTATGTCAGATGTTCAGACATGAAGACGGTGTTTGATGGCCCGTCGACTTTTAAAACAGTAGTATTAAATCTATTATCCTTATGGTTTTTATTGTAAATCTTGTACGCTTGTAGTATATCGTCTTTCCTGATGACTGTTGTAAGATCGACCACAGTGACACAGACCACATACTCTCGTTATTTTTTGTGTGAACCTTAGGCTTTAGGCGATAAACGTCCCTAATTTCCGATTTTTGAATCTCAATGTCTAGGGTTCTGGTGGCATTTAAGATAATATTACAAAGAGATCCCTTGTTTTTTCCTTTGGTTTCAGGAATATTTCTTATTTCTATGCACGACGACTTATTGCATATGTCCAAATTTTCAATTTTTTCCTCTAAACTCTGTATATAGTTTATTTTATCTATATTTTCAGACTCTAGATGATTAAGTTGCGCTTTAATATCGTCATATTTCGAGGATACAAAGTTCAAACTATTACGTATATCACTATATTGTTCCTTTATCTCCGTTACTGTATTTAGGAGGGTATTATACTTATCATCTTGTTGCTCAGTGAAGTCTTTAAACATTTTTTAACTTCTGTCATAAATTCGGACATATCATCTCCCTGTTGACGTTTTCGCTTGAATCTTTGTGTTATGTTGGTACTAGTTTGTGGCAGAGGCACAACGGACGTTTGCATGTCGGGCTCTGAGTCGTAAAGTGTCTCTGTGGGCGTTTTCGGAGGTGTCCTATTTAACGGCATATTTTAAATTTAATATAAAGTCGACTCACAAGAATATCACAAAAAGTTTCCTTCGGAATCGAACTCACTTTTGGCCATAGTCATTTTAATTTCACTTTGCCTAATATATTCCGGGCATGACTTACTAGTAGCTAAATGTGAACCAGAGCATAGATAACAAGAGACATATTCTTCATCCACTGTGCAAGTGTCACCGCAATGACCCTGACCACATTTAAAGTATCGTGGATTCCCTCTACAATATGCTTTTGTATGCCCAAATCGGCAGCATTTATAACACTGCACTGTAGGGAAAGTGTACAATTCAACTGGTAGGGAATTAAAGCACATGAAAACTCGTTTAGGCAATACTTGTCCATCGAAGGTTAAAACTACAGATTGCGATGGTTTCCAGGTTGGACCATTATCGACCATCACCTTATTGTTAAGGCGGCGGGCTTTTAATATTTTACCACAGCCAATCGGAACAGTTATGTTAGCGATCACCTCTTCAGGCGTTAACTCCGTAGGAACGCCCTTAATCAGACCCATTCTAGTAGTGCTGGATGATGGGATGAACGCCTTAAAATTATAATCAATAAGTACATTCGAGGAAACAAAAGAGTTCGCAGACTGGTATGATGAAAATGAGAGTGATAATCTATTTCTTCCGATCTTCTTAAGACTCCCAATATTTCACAATATTTAAAAAATTATACTTTTTCAGGAATCTACCAAATATGACTGGATTCAAGGTGGTGGAACCCTCTATCTGCTGCTTCTGCACATGTACCGAAAATGGGGCAGCATCCGATGAATCATATAATTTCCTACCCACAGGAGTATATGTTTTTTCGTTAATAGTAACATTGTTTCCACTTTGTTCAACAACCGTATTCATATTTTGATTGTCTAGTGTAACATTATTCGTACCTACTCAACAAAGCAGAAGCAGTGCTCTCAGGGATATTAATGCTAATTTGTTTTGAGTTTGTGTTATGTAAGCACTTTATTTATAATAATGTATTTTATATTGTGGAGGAAAAATAAATAAATGATTGATTGATTGATTGAGTCCCGGGGCGTATCACTTTCGTCACACATGCAGTCGTTGGGTGTAAGATTTCCTAAATCCGTACTAGTTCTCTTTTTTCGTTTTTTGTTGCAATGTTTACAAACTCGTACTGATTTAATCCTCTTTCTCTTATTAGTGGACACGGATCCGTCTGTATCCATGCTAGATGCATCATTACTAATTGTAAGAAACTGTGAAACCTGGAGGTATGTACCACCAGGATCAACTATATCAGGGGGCTCGTTCATATTCACATATGTATAAAAAAAATACCAAATCCTCGCTAACACTACAATATATACACAATAAAAACGATATAAATTTACAGAAAACTACTCTACCGATAAATAAACGAATAAAAAATTAAAATTTAAGTTCAAGAAAATCAAAATGATAACAGCGCCAGTTTGAGTTTCCCGCCCTTTTTCCAGCACTGTATTTAATATAAATAACAGATGCAACTCAAACTCCGCGCCAAAATGGAAAACAGTTGTGCCAATCTAACAGCAACAATAAAAACAAAATATTGAATTTGGAACCATAAACAAAT
Source organism: Diloba caeruleocephala (assembly GCA_947459985.1). NCBI lineage: Eukaryota > Metazoa > Arthropoda > Insecta > Lepidoptera > Noctuidae > Diloba > Diloba caeruleocephala. The sequence goes on along the minus strand of OX381606.1, from coordinate 22,420,381 downwards.
CATCCATTCCCGATACTAGTTTGACTGAATGTACTTCCTTTTAAGAAGATTTTTATCAGAATCTAGAGTCACTCTTTTCTGGGTAATATCTTTCTTTAAGTCTTCCCATTTTCACTAAAACAAAAATAAGTAAACAATTGGTTAAAAGATTGGGTAGATTGGTTTAGTAATAATAAAGACAAACTAGAAAAATATTGCAAAACACAATAGGTAAAACTCAAAGCTTGTCGCGCTTTATTGAGTAGTGTATATGGGGCAAACAAGACTTAGCATGCCCATCTCACAAAATCAAATTGGAGACCAGTTCCAACGACGCCCACCTTACCAAACCTACAATACAATAGTCATGCACGTTACACATAAAGAACTTCAACCCACCGAGTTGAAGTTCTTTGTGTGTAACGTGCATGACTATTACTCTTAGTTTACTACACTAGAAATCCTGTTACCAGCTGCCGGCTTCAACAACACCAACCGTGGGTGCCCATCTACCAGCCAACTGCTCATCCAAAGCAGTCTAATGAGCCTACGTTGACTACCGCGTAGATTCTTTGAACATCTTTTGGCTCCATCATCAGACCCTGGTCACCATCTATCAGCCAACTACACATTGAGATAAATCTAACGAGTCCGAGCTTGAGGTGTCTATGTTAACCACAGCGAGGATTTCGTGACCACCTTCTGGCTCCATCATCAGATCCAAATTAAAATCTATCAGCCAACTGCTTGTCGAAAGCAATCTAGCGAGCCCAAACTCAGGTTGTCTACCTTAAACAATAACAATAAACAACAATAAAAAATCTTTATTTGCAGGAAAATGTGGTAGGTACATAGGTTGTTACAAGTGATATGATAGTGAGTTATCGATCAGCACATCTTTGTCAGAATATTGAGATGCAAACAGTGTAGTCACGAAATTATTAAATGACGTCAATATTTTGTAATTAATTATTTATGCCTCATTCATTATCAATTCAATCATTCTATTCTATTATATTCACAATTTTAACTTATATGACTGTTGGTGTACTATTAAATATATCATTATTTTAAATTTCGATGAAAAACATTAGCCACAATACACAATGACTATTTTTTATCACTATTTATAAACTCCTCCACATTATAAAAACATTTCTGAATAAGCCAGTATTTCAGTTCTTTAAAAAATAGGGAGGTTCGTAGTAGCTTAAAGTTATTAGGAATTGCATTATAAATACGACCACACATCACAAAGCAGTTTTTTTTGTAAAGAGTAGTTCTTGGCACTCGTGGTAAGACAATTCTATCCGGATTTCTGGTATTTCTCGGATATACCTCATTTGCTCTAGCAAAGAAGGAAGGGTGTTGCCTTACAAATTTAGCAACTTGATAAATATACATACAGGGCAGGGTCAATAAGTTTAACTTCCGGAACAAGGGCCTGCAGGAATGCCATGGAACTGCTCCACACATGGCCTTTATTTACATTCATAGAATTTCCCCAAAGTACCAAACCATAACTGAATACTGATGCGACGTAGCCATGATATGCCATGAGTACTGTTTCAGGATTCGAAGTTTTTCTAAGTTTTGCTAAAACGTGTTTACGTTTATTTATTTTATTACACACCTTTTCTACGTGTACCTTCCAGTTTAAATTTTTGTCTATAACTATACCCAAAAACGAAGTATTGTTTACTTGTGTTATATTTTCAGTCATGTACATAATGTCCAAATTTTGAAGCCTTTTACCGTAAGTGCCGAATTGGATGTAATGAGATTTTGTCAAATCAATTTGCAGGTTATTATTATGTAGCCATTAAATTATGGAAGTAATTGTATTATTTATATCATTTACATAATTAACATTGGAATAATTGGATGTCATAATAGGAGAGATGTCATCAGCAAATAAAATACAAGGGTTAAGGGTTACACTTGGCAGGTCATTGATGTAAATCAAGAATAATAGAGGCCCAAGAATACTGCCTTGGGGTACCCCAGTGATACTGACCCTATAGGAAGATCTGTGCGCCAATAATTCTCTTTTATGATTTACGCTCATAATTTCAAGGCATTGTTCTCTATCTTTCAAGTATGAGTCGAACCATTTGTAGGCAGGACCCCGTATACCATACTTTTCTATTTTAATTAATAACAATTTATGCGAAACGAGATCAAAAGCACTTTTCATGTCAAAGAATATGCTAGTTGTCTGTTTATTACTATCTAGGTTTTCAGATATTCTAGTAACAAGATTAAAACATGCCAAAGTTGTAGACTTTCCCTTTTGAAACCCGTACTGCTCATTTCTCAATATATTGTGTTTTGTAACAAAATTATATTATATTCGCCCATGCATGGCTACCTCGAATACCTTTGAAAAAATGGGAATAAGTGTTGTTGGTCTGTAGTTACCTATTAACGTTTTGTCACCTTTTTTGTACAATGGCTTTACTATAGATTTCTTGAGTAAGCTAGGGAAATGACCTTCGATAAACGAGAGATTAACTAAATAAGTTAGGACCGGAGTGAGTTCAAAAGCGCACTCCTTTAAAATTCTTGTGTTAAATACAGCGTAGATCCTGTAATCACCTTCCAGCTCCATTAGACCCTCGTCTCCATCTGTCAGCCAACTACTCATTGAGGCAAATCTAACGAGCACAAACACTGTGTGAATTATGTCACATTCACTCACTCTTTTGAAAACATGAATGGATAAACATGGCTTGGAATTATCTACGTCTAAAAGTAATGTAATGTTATTAGATATCAGATTTTTACTTAGAATCATGCAATTCTCTGATCATCCTCTGCATTCCAAACTCCCAGTATTGCTAAACAAAGTGTCTTCTTAGAAGACAGCCGTTCACCGGCGGCATAGACCTATCACATAGATGCGCAACTCTAAGGGTGAGATTCAGAAACGAGTGCGTAAGCGTGAACTTACGCTTCCATCTGTCAAAATTAGGGATGTAATGGCCGAATCCTCAAACGCCATTTAACGTTAAGTCCCCGTTTTAACTATTCGAGAAACCGGTGTTTGGTACAAAACCGGGTGCCTCAAATTGTTTAAGCGGGGACTTAGTTTAAGCGTTAAATGGTGTTTGAGTATTCGGCCGTAAGTAGTGCTATTTGACAGATGGAAGCGTAAGTTCACGCTGAGACTCGTTTCTGAATCTCACCCTTATTAGGACCTATTGGACAATAATCAAATCTGCGACCTTGACTACCAGATGACGCTACGTTTTCATTTAGTACCGAAACAATCCTGCAGGTTGCGTGCCTCCCCAGACGTATCTTTAATCAAATTTGTTCATTGTATGAAAAAATCACTAGGTCGATTAAATTGCGCCGCAGACCATATAAAAAAAAAGAAAAAAATACATATTGAAAAAAGTTTTGCAATTTAAACCGACCTAATAATATCACGAAGAGGGCGCGACTGTGCTCGTGTTTACATAGGGTCTGCTAACATATTGTGTTTAAAAATAAGACAGTGAACAAATGGACGTGAAATAACGTGAAATGTGCGTAATGTATTACTGCGTATATGTTAGTGTATTTACCGGATAAATTTTGTGCACCTAGTAAATTCTATATTTACCAGCAAATATCGAAAAAACCGCAAACAACTAAAGTTGAAGTTTAACGTTTCAACACGAAGAAATTGGGGAAGTAATAACACAGCTTGGGGAATAATGTCAGTTTTCTAAATTTAAGAAGAAAAAAAGAAAAAAGCTATTTTTAAGAATCTTGTATAAATTATAACCTCAGATTACACTAAAGAAAAATGCAAATCATCATCTGTAAATAAATTCTTACAATTCTTAAAATCTAGTGATTAATAGCAATTAATAAAATATAAATAAAGCTACAAAGCAAGCTCTTGCGCAAGCTACTATCACCTAATATATTGTGGAGATACCCAATAGAGGGCACTAGTAGGACATTCATGATGGACAGAAGACATCGTAAGAATTCTACAAAATATACAAGATGATCTAGCAAAACAAAAACAAGATATGAAAGAGATAGAACAAAATATTAAAGAATCTATTAATAACGATATAGATGTAAAATTCAACATTATCGAAACCAAAACTAAACAACGGGAAATAAAAATTGAACAACAACAAAAAACTATAGAAATTTTAGATAAGCACCTGAGAAGAAGAAACGTCATATTTTTTGGGATTGAAGAAAAAGAAAAAGGATATGAAAGTCTACTTTCTATAGTCTTGACCATAATAAATAACAAAATGGAAATACCATGTCAGAAATGGGAAATTGAAATTGAAAATGGAAGAAACTCTGGAAAAGTTAGACCAGTGGTTGTCACAATAACAACAATCAGCAGGAAAATTGAAACATTGAAAAGGAAAATATCGCTTGATAGTACAAATATTTATCTGAATGAAGATTTTCCACCTAGTGTGTTACAAAAACGGAAAGACCTACAAGAAGACCTAAAACGGGAGCGGGCGTCAGGAAAAAGAGTAGCTATACGCTATGACAAAATTGTGATACTTAAAACACGAGTATCAAAACCCCGTACACTCACAGAAAAGAACACGAATAAACGAATCACGAATAAATTTTTATCTGCCTCACCCCAGGAAGCAGAGAAAGAATCTACTGTAACAACGAGGGGACAAAACAAGTTTTAAAAAAAACAAGGCGCAAGTCACAACCAGTTTTTAACGCCCGTCACAGATGAATCTTAACAATAAGACGCTATCAAGCGAAGATATTCAAAAAACTAATTAGCGCCTCTTCAACCTCTCTACCTCCTCCAAGCCGGCCGGTCACCGTGGAGGAGTCAGACCCTTACCTCCTAAACCAAAAACAAAACCAATTAAACAAGAATAATAATAGAAACATAAACAAGATACAAAAATCATAAACCCTCTATATAACAACTATTAATGTAAGAACTTTACTATCAGATAGTAGAATAGAGGAATTAAAATACGCCGTTAAAGAAATAAAATGGGACAAAATGGGCTTATGTGAAACTAAAAGAGAAAAGGAGATAATAGAAGAATATCCCGAGTTTATCTTATACCACACGTCTGGAACGAGTGGAAGAAACGGAGTTGGATTTTTAATTAAAAAACAATTAAAAACAATATTGTAGTGTACAAAGCTTCTCGGACCGTGTTGCGATGCTAGTGATCCGTACAGCTGACGACGCTACCTGGTGTTTTGTTCAATTATATACAGAAGCATACACAAATGAAGTAAAATATTTGAGAAGTTGATGCTTGATCAATTGCAAAGCTACTTTAATAAAAATAAACTTTTACATAGGAAACAATTCGGTTTCACAAGGGGTCGCTCAACTACTGATGCTGGTGTTGAGCTTATAGAATATATCTTTGATGCCTGGGAGGATTCTTATGATGCATTAGGCATTTTTTGTGACCTTTCAAAGGCTTTCGATTGCGTTTTTCACGAGACATGAGTAAGGAAATTGCACCATTATGGACTTAGGAACACTGCTCTGGATCTTCTTATTTCGTATTTGGATAATAGGATCCAGAGAGTTGACGTTAATGGAAAGCAGTCTCCGGGGTCTGTGGCCACAATGGGAGTCCCGCAGGGCTCAATTCTAGGCCTGTTCCTTTTTCTCGTATATATTAATGACCTACCTTATGTTATAAAAGATACTCATGAGATAGTGTTATTTGCAGATGACACATCCATTTTATTTAAGCTTAAGCGGCAGCTGCCTGTTACTGACGATGTAAATGACGCTCTCTCCAGAGTAGTAACGAGAAAAAGACCAAATGTATTAGATTCTTAACACCTAATGTTAAGCAGGTGAAAACCAGTGTACTAATAAATGGGAAGGAGTTGAGCCTTGTGGACACCACTATGTTTTTGGGTATTACTTTAGATTCAAAGCTACAGTGGGGCCCACATATTCACCAATTGTCGAATAGACTCACCTCTGCAGCTTATGCAAATAAAATACGTCAGTTAACTGACGTAGAAACAGCGAAATTAGTATACTTTAGTTACTTTCATAGTGTAATGTCGTATGGCATTTTGTTGTGGGGAAATGCTACCGACATTCAAACTATCTTTGTGCTGCAAAAGAGGGCTATTCGAGCAATTTATAACCTAAGCTTTCGACATTCACTGAGGGAAAAATTTAAAGAAATCGACATATTGACTGTCGCATCTTAATATATATATGAGAATCTAATATACGTTAAAAGAAACATACATTTATTTTCGACAAAAAGCGACATACATAGCGTCAATACTAGAAATAAGGAAAATCTCATAATGCCAATGTCCAGGCTCCAAAAAATTTGTAATTCATTTAGGTGCCAACGTATACGTTTCTACAATAAGATCCCAAGTAGTATTAAAAATCTTAGTCTTAACAAATTTAAATCCGTTATAAAAAAGAAACGATGTAAAAAGGGTTTCTATACAGTTACAGATTACATGGACGACAAAAATGTTTGGGATTGAGCTGCTCTAATCTTACATACTTATTATTTGTTGTTGAATTTAAAGTGTTTCTTGAAACCTAATTGCTAAATAAAGATCATTTAATTTAATTTCATTGACATTCTTGGTATTGATGTATCAAATACCATTACTTATATTTTGACATACAAACTGCATTTTTTTTTCTTGAAATGGATTATATTAATTCATATAATGACATTTCACTATACTATATTTGTTATGACATTAATTATTTGTTTTTAATTGTTAGTTTTACATTATATGTACATTATATTTGATACTGTTTAGTAATTTTAGTATACCTGATATTAATTTTATATTGCATGTATAAAAATTTACTCTTTTAGTATCGTGAATGTGAGCATTATGTAGCCACTAATGTAATAACATATACACCAGCTTGTTGCCTGGCAGTATGAGTCTGTCATGCTCACTAAAATGTCTTGTTGAAGGTAGCGTTATGTGTTAGGTGGCTAAGTTCCCTGCATTATGGTTGAGCTGAGCTATGCTGATGCATGCGTTATGCCCGTGAACGGGTGCCCTCTGTCGGGACTGGTCAGCTTGTAACTGTTATAGTAATCTAATTGTAACGCATTTGATTATCATTGTGCATAAATATGTGTGTATTTATCCCACACATTGGCATGCATTATCCTCACATAGTTTTTACGATTATATTGACGACTGTAATACTTTCAAATATTATTTCAAAAGAGTATGTCCATGGAGTTTCTTGCCGGTTCTTCTCCATAGGATCAACGACTTGGAACCGTGCACCTATTTAAATTCTGACTATTCGTAAGTGCCAGCAAATGGTTTACATGAATAAAAACAATTTGACTTTGACTTTGACTTTGAACATGTAGACCTTTTCTATCAAACATTACAATCTGCCTTGGACTCTACTCACACAAAACATATTATAATTACTCGGAGATTTTAACGTGAGAATAGGGAAAGCTCAAACAAGTGAAAGAAAAAACATAGAGAAATACACACAAGGCAAAAGAAGCCCACATGGTCAGAAACTAGTCGAACTTGTACTCGAGAATGATTACTACATCATAAATAGCATGTTCCCATGGAATCCACACAAAAAATGGACATGGCGATCCCCAAATGGCCAACAACTTAACGAGATTGGCTACATACTCACAAACCAACCAACATATGTAAAAAAGTTTGACATATTTAAAAACCTAAACTTCAATACTGATCACAGGATGATACGATGCAAGCTGTCCTTAGATTTAAAACCAAGAAGAAGAAAAGTAAAACCTCACGACTACACCAGAGAACTAAGTACCAACTGTCTCAAAAAATGACGCTAGCTACTGGGAAAACAAATTCATGGAAGCCATTAGCACGTCTACAGAAGTGCAAAACCAATATGATAAATTAGAAATAGAATTACAAGAGCTTTTGAAGCAGTTGCCACGGAAAAATAAACATACAAACAACTATATCAATGAAGAAACAAAGGATCTCTTAGAACAAAGAAAAGACTTATATAAGAATAAAAGAACAAAAGAAACTAAGTCCGAAATAACAAGAATAAGCAAAAATATTAATAGAAATATCACACAAGAAAAAAGAGCAGTACGCCAAAAAACTTTCGAAAAACTCATAAGTAAATCAGGAGCTATACGCAAAGCTTATAAAGAGCTGAGCGATAAGACAAAGTGGACAGGAAAACTGAAAAATAAATAAGGAATCATGCAATCTAGACGTCCTGATATTATAAACGAAGCTACAAGATTTTACACAAAGCTCTACAATATAGAAGGTAACACCTATCCTTCTTCATATTATTATACAAAACTAAAAGAGCGCAATGCAGACAATATAAACACAGAGATACCAAGTATTCTCAGATCAGAAATAGAACACGCGATAAAATCTCAAAAAAGCTATAAAACTCCAGGAAGGGACAACATTGCCAACGAAGTGCTTAAATCACTATGTATGTCACTCCTAAAACCCCTTCAAGTACTGTTTAATAACATCCTTAGAACAGAAGCCACACCACCAGCAGCAGCACCAGCAATGGTGAAAGTTCCCAATTATACTACTACACAAGAAAGGGGACAGAAGTAACCTAGGAAACTTTAGGCCAATTAGTCTCACGACTAATTTATACAAAATATTTTCAAAAATCATATTGAACAGGATAACGATTTTTTTAGAGGAAAACCAATCATGTGAACAAGCAGGTTTTCGCAAGGGGTATTCTACTATAGATCGCATACAAGTTATAACACAATTAATAGAAAAAGTTAAGGAATTCAAGAAGACGTTATATATGTGTTTTATAGACTACACGAAAGCCTTTGATTCTCTATATTTTGAAGGGCATCATTAACACAACAAGGCGTTAACCCGAAATACATAAATATAATAAATAGTGTTTACTTGCAGAAAGCGCGGTAGAACTAGAGAGCATGGTCAGAGAACTAGCAAAAGAAAGCCTAAAGGGACTGTCATTGAACACAATGAAAACCAAGATTTTAACGAATGGAGAACCCCAAGAAATTATATTAGCAAAAGAAAAAAATTGAATATGTAAAGGAATATGTATACCTAGGGCAGCTTGTATCTTTTGAAAACAACACCGGAAAGGAAATACAACGAAGGATAACTTTAGCCTGGAAAAAATATTGGGGTCTGAAAGAAATAATACGATTCATTAAAATATAAAGAAAAAGTTATACGAAATAACAGTATTACCGGGTCTAACATGGCTGCCAGACGTGGTCATTGAGAAAAGAGGACGAGGAAAGGATTGCTATTTGCCAACGTAAAATGGAAAGAAGTATGCTTGGAAAAAAGCTATCAGATAATATTGGCAACGACAACATCAGAAGCAAAACAAAAATAACTGATGTACGGAAAAGAATTAGACTACTCAAATGGCAATGGGCAGGGCATATTTGTAGGATGAATAACAATAGATGGACAAAACGTTTAACAGAGTGGGTACCAAGGGAGAGGAAAAGGAGTGAAGGGAGACCATGTAAAAGATGGACAGATATTTTCAGTCACAGATGTGGATCCCATTGGATGCGAAAGGCACGGGAAAGAGATGTATGGAAAGGTTTAGGAGAGGCCTACGCCGCAGAGGCGACTACTACTAACATGCACTAATAGAAGAAAAGGCCAGCCCTCTGATCACGCAAAGTGTCGACCAACCGTCTAGCTATGTCTTTGAAAAGTAGACGTGCACTCGGACCCCATGACCCTAGCGTTTCGACCCCAAACGGCTCAAAACAATAATTTCCGATGAGATTATTATATTTGCGCCGTTTGGGGGTTTTCCGCAGCAAAAGCGGCAGCACCAGCACAGCCAGCCGTGCCTCGAAGATGGGAAGGAGCAAGGGTGTCGACACAAGTGGCGTCCCACACCAGAGGCCTACCCATTTTCCAAGGCAGTAACGACATACCGTCTGGTCTTTTGCCATCGTCACCTGCCAAGCCATTGGGTTCTAATACAGCTGGCACGCCGGCGGTGGCAAGAGCACGACGAATAATGTCGTTAATGTTGGTATGGCGCGATATACGACCTGCACTTCTACTGCAAGATAGGCCATGGAGTCCGAGAGGGTCGACAGCTTCACCGCAGTGACACCGATGAGGAGCACCACAAGGAGCACCTAAACGAAGGCATGCAGCGAGCCGAAAAGTAGTGTCATCCAACATAGGCACTATATTGGATGACACTACTTTTCGGCAACATAGTGCCTATGTTGGATGACGGGAGCGCCTGAAGCCATAACCCTGACTCCCATTCACCCACAGCAAGTAGGCGAGCACGCTCAACGGCATTGGTGGACGTATTCATTAAATTCTTCCGTACCAAAGTGCAGAGCGGCTCGTCCCACTGTCTCTGGATACAAGGATTCAGGGGCAAAACCGTATTCGGGCAAGCCATTTTCCATGCATTTACAGAATCAGTCATGCACCGTACTTCAAAATCAAACAGTGTGGACGCTAAAATTTTCCTGGTTAATTTATCAGTACTGTGGACCGAGGACAGAAACGCTACCTAAACTTACACTAGAAATTTTACGGACGCCAAGGCCACCCATGCGTACGGGTAGTGAGGCTTGTATCCAAGCTCGGTCATCCAGAGCCACATTTAAAACGGAAGTTAATGTATTCTTTATAATTATGTCTAATTTCTCCAAAAGTTGTGGCTGCTTCTATAAATGGGAGGAGCGAAGGTTATACATAAATTTTGGGCCAAAACAACAGTAAAAGTATAAGCCGAATGTAAATTAATTTTGAATAGTCTTTCGGATATGTCATTGAAATGCTGTATTTTTTTGTCTATGTAATATGGAAATTATTCTTCTAGAATTGGGGACCCTAGGAGGTGCAGAGTATTTTTTTCGATAATTTTGATATTTGGGGCTACTTCATAAAATTTTGATAAAGTCGATTGTCTGTCGGTGTAGTCAGGTAAATAAATTTCACATTTGGAGAGATTAAGGTCCAGGCCGATTGAGTGGAATTTCTCTTTCAGGAATATAAGATCATTGAGAACAGTATCTACGTCACCTCCTAGCGTCCCATCATCCAAATACCACATGTTAAATTTTGAATTTAGTTGGCGGATAATGGGGTGAATTGCAAAACTAAAAATAACTGGCCCGAGGGGGTCACCTTGTTGACATCCAACTGCAGATTCCAAAAGTGTGTCCTTATAGAGTAATTTAGAGGGATATCTGTAACATTGCCAAATAAAACTATAAATTTCGGGTAATTCTTTTTTTACTTCCATCAAAAAGGTATCCCTGTTAACGGAATTGAAGGCGTTTTTAATGTCAACCTTTACGACGACTTCCCCTTCGTTATGATTTAAAAATGTGGACTAGGCGTGCACGGCAGCCTCACAGCCTCCTTTTGAACCTAAACCAAGTTGGTGAGGCTGAAATTTGCTGCAAAGCGTTTCACTGTAAACTTTGCAGGCAAATTTTGGCTGCCATACGGCGGTAAGTACAACCTACGGCAATGGGACGAATGCCGCCATCCTTCTTGCGCAGGGCACATAAATTGGCCCCGTACAAGATATCAATAACGGCTTCGTGCACATTGCCGGAGAGCATCAAATTGGTCAGAGGAGTAAGCTCCTTCAAAAGCGACTCACCAGCTTCCCCGGCGCTTGAACACGTCAAATCTTTTAAATGCTGTGGCGTCAAGCCGTCTAGGCCGCCAGCCGATCCGCTCTTAAAGGCTGCGACCAATTGGCGGGCTAAAATTGTAAGTGTATTTAAATTAGGATCTGGAGGGTCAGGGAAGGAGAGGACATCAGCTGGGGCAGGGTGTTTACTTCTCAGAGCTGTAACTGTGTCGCAATCACATCACTACTGAAAAGTAACCTGGCCGCTCCTCTAATATCACCATCGCTTAATTTCGATTCTACATGGTGAAATAAACCTTTAGGTGATACATAATTTTGTGTAGTAAATTTTGAATCAAAAGTTGTGGTCGAAACATTACAATTATCTTTAATTTGGGCAGTTAAGGTTTTTTTAGTTTTTTCAAACTTTTTTGCACATGTAGAATTCGATAAGGGAAGGTGAGTAATTGTTCCCAGGCGTTTTCTGAGTTCTCCCGGGTAACCAGACAAACCGCTTTAGCTAGGTATTGGGCAACTAAAGGCCTTGCGGCACGGGGAACCCTCTTTAAAACTGGGGTGCAATTCCTTAAGCTCAAACATCCATACATCCTTGAATACAGAATTAAAATAACGGTGATAACCCAATTTGGTATTCCCTAAGACTGGTTCTTGTGGCTGACCTTCTGCAACGTGTCCTTGAATAACTTCAATCATGTCTTAGCGAGTACCAAATTGATTTTACACGGTTCTTTCGATTCTGTATTCAAGGATGTATGGATGTTTGAGCTTAAGGAATTGACTTCCTGGTATCTATTTTTTTAAATTAGATAGTGTTTGCCATATGGGAATTTGGTCGTATATAGGTGTAGGTGTGGTTGCGGAGCATGATGGCACATTTTGGGGTTTATGAACCTTACCAAAATGTACATTCAAACCCCGCGTACCTGGGAACAATGGGGACATCTTACCAAGTTATCCAGCGAAGCTTGACTGGCACTTTTTTCGACATCGTTGCAAGAGCCCTGGCAACTGTTGCTAGGGTGGAGATATATAAGGAGCGTCCTGGTGCTTTCATGTATTCATTATTAGATTACATATCTTGGCAGAGTAAAACAATAATGGCTTGCGATGACGTTTGTTCTAGTACTCATCACTCATCACTGATCATCAGCTGTCCTCTTCCCAAATGCATTGGTCTGAGCTGCCAGTTTAACTAGATGCCGCTCGGTATCAGGTTTAATATCTTCTATCCACCATCATTCTTGGGTTAGACCAGTAGGCGTAGCATGGCGATTTCAAAGTCTTCTCTTCGGAAGATAGACAACGCGCTCTCTACACGTCTCGATATCTCTTCTTCCCGAGCATGAGCCGACATGAAGACTCGGCTGTCTTCGTAGACATAGACATGGTAAATCCTTTCCATAGCAACGGAATGCCGCTAGTTACGTAGAAGTTCTATTCAATTCTAATCATTCTTTGCGTTTCGGTACCAATAAAATACGTCGAACAATTTATTTATTTATTTAGTATACTCTTTGTTGTACACGAAAAATAGTCACAAAAGTTTTGAATTAAGTAAAAGTACAATAGGCGGCCTTATCGCTATCCGTGATCTTTTCCAGGCAACCTTAGGATGGAAAATGGTTGCTACACTTTTTAAATAGAAGTATACTAAAACGAAACGCTTAATGTCAATTTAATCTGTGGATAATTTTAAAGTTTAAAACTTGATTAGAACCAGGATAGTTTTGCAATTTCTATTGTGATTCTTGTGAAGTGAATAATGGCATCAAAAAAAGTATATTACTTACAACCTAGCTAGCTTACTTACTACGTAATTTCTCGTCTTATCAGAAAAAAAGTTCCTCCGCTATCGGTCTAAGGCAGAGTGCAGTTGAGACTTTTGAAGACAGGACAGCAAGGAAATGCCTTGCTAACTTAAAATTTTCAAGGAATTCATTCTCCGGCAGGTCGAGGACCCAGTGAGCTCTCTCACAGAGTTCCTCTCCGCCTTCCTCGAGTTCTTTTCGGCACAAAAACTTATTAAATAGCTGCGTTATGACCCCGCAATTGCGTATTTACTATTTAGTGTTAGCTAAGTTTCCGTAATCCTTTAACGCAACACAAAATCTTACGATATAGATAGAAGAAACTCTTGTCTACGTCTTTTGTGATGTAGACTATTTGAGAAGAAACATCTCTATCCCTAAACGTCAAAGATAGACAAAATACGTTGGTCATACTCGACGATGAAGACTGTTGTCTAGGTAAGAGTAGAAACAACACTTTCCGTTGATTCTCGAGATCGCCATGCTCGGAATGGTAGAATTATTGACACTGTCTACATCCAAATGTCATTTTTGTCTACTCTTCCGTCGACAAGACCGTTGTCTTCGGTGTTCATGCTACGCCTACAGCTGTCAGATTTTTTGAATTTTTTTTGGGAACATTACCGGCTGGCAGCGATGGTGAGGAGTACTTTGACGCCTAAATATCTCCTTTTTTTAGGGTTTTTATTTATTGTTAGTTGTTTAAGGCATACATATTGTGAATATTTTTTCTTTATATGTATATAAAAGTTTTATCTTTAGTTATATTGTATATATATATATATATTTGTTTGTAATCGTTAGTTTCATCATAAATAGTGTATATATAATTAGTTTTAATGTGTATATCAATATTATAATAAGTTATTGTTACATATAAAAATAGATATTATATTATATTACATAATTATAAATAGTTAAATAGAATACATAAAAATATCTGATATAAATATTAACACTAATGACGAAGACAAAACTGATCATTTATTTATTGTATTAATAATTTCTCGAAACTAGAATAGTTCTACAAAAAAGAAACAAGGGAATGGTTTCAATATTGTTTATTGTTCTTTTGGTATAGTAATCATAAGCTTACCAAAACTAGGTTTTACATTCAAAGTTCTGTTCACTTCTTAATACCGTGATTTATAAAAATCAGTGCGAGATCATTCAAAAATGACAATAAATTCAACGTAAAATGATCACACTCGTAAAATAATCTAATCCAACACACGTAAACACCAGCTAAATAAAGTTTACAAACTTGCAAAAGGTAGGTAGGTATCTTTTCTGTGAAGTGATGATGTTTTAATAAGATAAGATAATAAGATAATAATTTATTTTTCAATATACAAATATAAGCTCACATTAACTAAGAAAGGAAACAAAACTAAAATTGTATATTGCTATGGACAATTAACAATTACATTTATCGTGGTCCCCACACTAGGCATGCCTGTATCGTGGGGAAATAATAAATAATAATAATAAACATATTATTGTTTTTTGACATTAAATAAACGCAAAACGTATTTATTTAATATCACAAAAACGAGATTGTAATTTAAAAACATATTCACAAAAAAACAACATTAAATAAATTTATTTTGGGTACTACTGCTAAGGTACTACTGCCATCTAGTCATATTTTGAATAAAACTTAATATGAAACGTGCCGACTGTAGGCAGGAGATGGCGCTAGTTTCGATGTAACTTTTCGTACTCACTATTTGTATGAGACTTTCACCCCCCTGAAGTGATGGCAGCAGTAGCAGTGATGCCAACTTAGGGGTTTTCCCCTTAAATTTAGGGGCAATAAGGATTGAAAGGGGTGGTTTTAGGGGCAGGATTTCTTTGGGGTTTTTTTTAGGTGGCCATCACTTATCAGCTGAAGGATTAATAATAATTTAAACTAAAAAAGTTATTATATTTCAGAACGCTGCCATTTTGCACTTGTTGATATATTTTATCACGGAGCCTAGAATGAACAAACGGTACGGCTGACGGGTTCATTCCAAAGAGAATACAAACTCTACGCTGCTCATTCATTCATTATTTGTTCGTTCGCTTGAATTCAATTCACTCGTCTCATTATTTTTTTGTTTGGGTTCCTTCTATCCTTTAGTTCAAAGAAATAAGATTATGAGATGCAATTTAAGTTGTTAGTCTCAAGAGTTTATGAGATAAGAATCAAGATTGTTCTTTCGGTTTCGATTCTTGCATAAATTTCAAATATTCAGATAATATGTGAAAAGCATTTAACTACAGGCAATTTTAAAAAATTGCGCCTCCCACTAGCACCTCTGAGGTCAATGTTATAGTTACTTATATACTTACTACGTACATAAATAAAAAGTATTTGTAAACCTAAACAAACTATACTAGATATATGTACTAAAAAAAGATTGGGGTTTTTAGGGGGATTTTAATATGATCTTGGGCGGAAAAAATCTGTAGGGGTTGGCAACACTGAGCAGTAGCGCTGACCACAGAGTACCTTTCTCTGGTTATAGTGTATTATCTATGGTACCTTAAACCTTTTGCGCTGACGTGTGGTGACACTAAATGTAGCGGAGAGCATTTATTACGTACAGTGTAATATAATGTTGGTTTTGTAAAACTATAACTTTAGTCATTAAATCTAAAGTGAATTACACAAATATATACAGCAATGTACATTTTACATAAATAGGCGATTCAGTAAAATAAGTAACATGTCGAGTACATCCTACAACGTGGAAGAAAAGAACGGTGATTATAAAGCAAAGCTTTTGTCGGAAAATGAGCATCAGACTCACAAAACTTTATGTAAAAGTATTAGTGCTGCCGACAACAGCGATGAGCCAATTGCCAAAACTGTAAGGGATGAACACGGCTCCGTCGTGGCAGCTCATTATAACCACTTAGAAGAGAAAGGCATACGAGAAAGATTCAATTCACCCATATATTATCTTAGAAATTTTAACAATTGGGTCAAAAGTGTTCTGATACAAGAGTATACTGATAAAATTAGAGAAAAAGACTATGGTAGATCTTTGAGAATATTGGATATATGTTGTGGCAAAGGTGGTGATTTAAGCAAATGGCAAAAAGCTAGAGTAGAACATGTTGTTTTTGCTGACATTGCTAAGGTATCCGTGCAGCAGTGTCAGACACGATATGAAGAACTTCGTTCTCGGTGTGGACGTCTTTTTTCTGCTGAGTTCATTGCAGCTGATTGCTCCAAAGAAACACTTAGGGAAAAATATAAAGACCCCTCTATTAATTTCGACATTGTTAGCTGTCAATTTGGTTTGCATTATAGTTTTGAAAGCTTGGTTCAAGCAAAGAGAATGATCACTAATATATCTGAATGTTTAAAACCAGGTGGTTATTTTTTTGGAACAATTCCCGATGCTTGTGAAATTGTGTCCCGAGGACAAAAATCACCAAATGGCTCATTTAGTTTTGGTAACAGAATTTACAACATTAAATTTCTTTTTGATGTAGAGGAGGGCTATCCTCTGTTTGGAGGAAAGTATGATTTCCATCTAGAAGGTGTTGTAGACTGTCCAGAATTTTTAGTGAATTTCAAACTGTTTACTAAGTTGGCATCTAACTTTGGTTTAGAATTAGTCTACCAAGCAAGATTTGCAGACTTCTTTAAGGATCATTCAGAAAAGTATAGACACCTACTGCAAAAAATTGTATGCTTTGAAAGTTATCCTCCACCTCCAGGCAAAGAACTTATTGCAGATGAAGTTGAATATGAGCATGCAAAACAGTTTTGGGAGAGCAAAGAAAATAAGACTGAAAGGGATCGAATTGGTACTATGAGTTCATGTGAATGGGAGGTAGCAAGTAAGTATCAATAAAGTGAGTTCTGAAAAGATACTACATGCATTCATACTTAATTTAGTACATAACTGTTTCTTTCTCATTTTAGCTGTTTACATGGCTTTTGCCTTTAAAAAACTCAAAAACACATGGGATTTAAATGGCAAGCCGGTGTATATGAATTCAAAAGAAGAAGGCCAATCAACAAAATAATTAGGTATTATAATAGTTTTCAATGATGTCCAAATATTTCATAAATTGTCCAAAATATTATAATAAACTGGGATCTGTAGAGTTTTTTATTGCACTCTAAATTCCCTACAACAAATCATATTTCTGATTTAGCATTATCGTGTAAACTGTCTTAAATTATGAGTAAATGGCCCTACAATCTGAATAGATCCATTCAAAATAATAAATAGGCTTACTCTAGGACTATTTTAAAAGTATTTTTATTTTTAAAGAAATTGTTTAATCATTCGCATGATGATATCGCACTGTGAGACAGGATGCAATTTTAATTATGTCTCGAATGCAGCAGTTATGCAGATATTCAACATATTAAAATACTTAGTCATAACTTAAACACTAATATGACAACTAGATGTCATGTGATCTTTAATGTTTGAAGACTTTTTGTGTTCCAATTTAACTAAAGATACAATTAAGGTTTTGGCAGATACATCAACATATCTAAAAATGCACATGATTTTGTATTGAGGACAAGGCCGCTGTGTCTTATACTTCTATAATTAGCACGACAAACTAGACACTACCCGTTATTACCATTGCTGTGTATAGCAGATCTGTCTAAGGCTATAGCAGCTTATCCACTTGCACATTTTGTTTGTGAACATGTTAATCTCGGTCCTTCATCTTATTCAACATATAAGTACATGATAATGACTATATTGATAGTTAACGACAGCACAGATGGTGCAGTGGCTGATACAATCGACTGCTGCGCTCCGTGTCGCGGGTTCAAGTCCCGCACAGAACAAACAGGTCTGGGTGTATTGTGTGTGGAATATATGTCTGTAAAGTGTAAATCCACCCACGACACAGTACCCTAGTACGAGTTTATTTTTACAAACAAAACATAATAGTAAACTACATTACGTTTCGATTGTGAAAATAAACTCGTACTTGGGCTACTGGAGAAGTCCTTTTTTTTTACTACTTCTTTCGCCCCGGGAAAGGGCTAAGGGGCATTCCGGACTCCTACCAGCTAAAACCACCGGAGTGATCATCGTCAGCACCGAAGGGAGGCTCCAGAAACTCGAATAATCTCCATCTAGAGCCAGCCGTTGGTGCCACGCCTTTAGGCACATCTCGGAGGGGATGACTGTAAAGCGGTCATCCCCTCTAGCGGAGGGAAGGCTACTGTAAAGAGGCCGCCCCCCCAGGCATCCCTCGAAGGGATTGTAAAAGATTCCCCCTAGGCCTCACTATGCGCTGTGCTGCGCACACAGCGGTACGTGACCACATGCACACCGCTGTCTGCCCGGGGGTCGCTCGGTATGAGCACGCAGATTTCCCAATAAGCGCGCTCGCGACCCCCAAGGCCCCCCTGCCATATAAAAACGGCTCAGGCGTGTTGGACACGGGCGCCGCGGCGGCTGTTACTCCGGCTCCGTATCCTCCTCCTCCGAGCGGGATCAGCCCTCTCCCAATCCAGCTCTGCAACCGCCTTCTGGAGCATTACGCTCTCACAGAGAGACCACAGCACTCCAATTTTCATGCTCTGCCAACATAGCCGACACGACTGCTGGCAAAGAGAGATCTTGCCCGATGCGATCGACCAGGATCCGCCGCTCGGCAGTCCACGCAAGTCTCTCTCCGAGCGTGTGCTGTGCGGTATCCCGATCGTCTTCACAGTGGTGGCACTGTGCCGTGACCTCGCGTCATATCCTGTGCAAGTACACACCGAAACAACCGTGTCCGGTGTAGCTTGAGTGCACTCCGCCGAGCCTGGCGCCTCAAACGTTCGAGCGCCCCTGAAGGCACGCCTTCCCCGCTCTGGCGAAGGCAGCGTGTTCGGTGATACACCCACGCATCCAACTCCGCTAGGATATCAAAAGACGGAAAGCGCACCAACAGAGTTGCCGCCTCAAAGGACACCGTTCGGTATCCTCGTGCGATCCGTATAGCCGCTCTACGCTGCAGACCGTAAATCTTGGTTCTGCAGCGCTGGACGCTCGAGAGTCGAAATGACCAAACAGGCGCCCCGTAGAGGGCCACGGACGCACGACTCCCCCGTAGAGGCCGCGAACTTCTTCCCCCGGTCCCCCGAGATTGGGTAGCAGCCGTTGCAAGGCACCCACTATCCTTTCAACCCAGGGGACAAGATGCTCGAAGGGCTCCTCGAAGCCCCAACGACTGTCCAGGGTGAGCCCCAGGTACTTCATGTACCGGCCCACTTTGATTTGCGCGTTACCAACGCGTATCCACGAACAGGGAGGCTCTCTGCTCCGCGGCAGTTTGTAAAACCATAGCGCCTCGGTTTTATGAAGCGCTATCCAACCCAGGGCGTGGATTTCGGCCACGACAATTGCCACCGCTTGCTCGGCAAGCCGGATGGTTCTCTCGAAGGACTCCCCGCTGGCCAACACAAGAGTGTCATCAGCGTAACAGACTAAGCTGGTGCCAGCGGCGGGAATGACACGCAGGACCGTATCGTAAGCAAGGTTCCACAAGAGGGGACCGAGAACCGATCTCTGTGGAACCCCGCACGTGATCTCCCTCCGCTTTACGCTACCGTCCCTGCCCACGTAGCGAACATGCCTGTCGCGCAAGTATGCCCCGATGATACCCTGCAGATGGGAGGGCACCGATGGTGGACTACCGCCCCCCTAATCGCACCCCACGGGATAGAGTTAAAGGCGTTGACTATGTCAAGACGGACAGCCAACGCCACCCCACCCCGCTGGGACACTGCCTGTTCCGACAGCGAGCGGACGCGAAGAATCGCGTCGGTAGTGGACCGCCGCTGCCGGAAGCCATACTGGCTGTCGGCCAGGTCGGGGCCAACTCGCGCCAAGTGCTCAACGAGTCTTCGGGCAATTATTCTTTTGACTAGCTTTCAAGCCTCGTTGAGCAGGCCAATGGGACGGTACGCAGAGGGAGACTCCGCGGCCCTTCCTTCCTTCTTCAAGACAACCAATCCGGCTTCCTTCCAGCCGAACGGGAACACGCTGCGACGGAGGCAGCTGGTGAACAGCCGTCTCAAGCGGTCCCCAAGAGACTGCAATGCATACACCCACGCACGACCCGGAATGCCATTCGGGCAGGGTGCGGTGTTGCGAGCCCTCAGGTGGCCAAAGGCTCGGTCCAACTCTCCTTCCGAAACCGCCAATTCCTCATCCCATTCCAAGGTAATCGGCGGTACAGAAGGACCGGGATAGTCCCGGACTGCCGGAAAGAGCGTAGAGAGCACTCCCTCCAGCAAATCCGGGGCCATTGTTTCGGTCACCGGGGGGACCCACGGGCGCAACTTGCCCACTACCATGCGGTAGCGTCTCCCCCACGGATCCCTGTCCAGTCCTTCCAGGAGCTCTCTCCAAGACCGAGCCTTCGCCTCGCGAATGGCGCTTTGGAGCGTCATAGTGGCCGCCCGGTATGTCCAATAGGCCTCGGCAGTCTCTCCGGCTGTAGCACTTCGCCGGCGTCGGCTTCTGGTGTACCGGCGGCGGGATGCCAGGCAGACCGCGCGTAGCCGCGCGATCTCCTCCGGCCACCAGTACACCGCCGTACGCCGGGAGAACTGTAGAAGTCCTAGTGTGGGGGCAACATTTGAAGTTAGTAGATATATCAATACCAGTACCACCTTTCTGTTTTTAAGGTGGTATTGATATACCTACTGTTTAAAGCTATGCACATCTTATAAATGAAATGTATGTCTCACGGGTAACCTCTCAAATGTAAGGAGAAACTCCGTTTTGTGAAGGCTTACTTGACTCCAAGATGCAGAGGCCCAATACATAGTTTTAGCATATTTGGTATAAGAATATCGATACTATATTAAAATCGTAGTTTTTTTTTTTTTTTTTTTTTTTTCTTTTTAAATAAAACGTTGCCCCACACTAGGATTTCTCCTGTGTCGTGGGTGCGTTTACAGACATACATTCCACATACAATACACCCAGACCCGGAACAACTACCTGCAGATCATACAAATATTTGTTCCGTGCGGGAATCGAACCCGCGACCCGGAGCGCAGCAGTCGACTGTATCAGCCACTGCACCAACCGTGCCGATAGATACAAAAACTGTACATTGTTTTTTTTAAATATCTACTGGGTGCTCCTGAAACGAGTCGAATATCGATTTACGTATTATATTTATAAAATAAAAAGTCTTTTTCGTCACGATTGCAGTATACTTCATGCATCATCTATAAACACAGGATGGCAATATTATTTTACAACTAGCTGGGACCCGCAGTTTAATTTAAAAGAAAGTGGATTATTTATATAGAATTTAGAATACTCCGGCATAGACACTTGACATAGCGTATATATATATATAGGATTTCATGGGTTTTATTTTTTTGCACGGAACCCATATTATATTTCTAAAATAAAAGTAGCCTAAGTTATTCCTTATAACATCAGCTATCTTTCAGTGAAAGTCCCGTAGAATTCGGTCCAGCCGTTTCGGAGATTAGCGGGAACAAACAGACAGACAGACAGAAAAATTACAAATAGCTTTTTTGTTGTAGGTACCGTATATAGTTAGTAAAAAGCTGTTATTTTGACATTACAAACAGACACTTTATTTATTTGTATAGATATGTTGCTGAATTACGCTTATGATTCACATCGAGCCACGACACTGGTCGGCGGTGACCAATGATATTATACCAGGGGTTCCCAACCTTTTTTTGTCTACTGCCCACTTTAAGAATAAATTATTTTTTAACGCCCCCCTTTTTAAACATACTTAAAAACCGCTAAGTACTTATAACTGATTATTGAAACGCAAATTTATAGTATTCGGACAGAGTATCTTTTATTGAAAATAAAACAAACAATCAATTCTTATATAAAAACTAATGTGAAGGTTGAATCTGATGCTGTTCAATAAGTTTGTTGATATCAGGTTCCAATTTACTCAAAAACAGCCGCAAGTCGCCACGTTCGGTAACACGCAAACGATTTCTCTTTTTAGTAAGCAGCGTTGCCACAGCACTAAATCCACGTTCGCACAAATATGACGATGGGAATGCTATCAAAAATCGTTGAACAATTGACCACAATCCAGGGTACAATTGCGGGATCGGTTTTTGTAGCCAAGATTCTTGATATCCATTTTTGAACTTGATTTTTATTTCTTCGTTTGTTGTCAATTCTATAAGTTCTTCTTCCAGCTGAGGTGACATTGCTGTGTTGACATTTGAAAACGGATCCAACACCCAGTCTGGTATTTCCAAGTTTAAAATGTCCCGGTATCGTTCGGTGAAGTCAATGTGGAGGTTTTCCAAATGTTGGCAGTAGGCAAACAAGTCGTCGTTACTGATAAATTCGGAAAATTGACATTGTTTTGTTTTAAGAAATACGTAAGTGTTAAAAATCAAGTACTGCTTATCTATTATGCGCGAAACCGCAAATGAAAATAAAATAAATTTACGTCGTTTATATAGGATTGCATAAGCAGCACGCACCAACAGGAATAAGACAAACGTGCATAAACTCGTTTATCTCATTCGACGCCCAATCGTACTCGACAAGCAAGAACAAGTATTATAGAACCAGCCGATTGGTATAGGAATGTACAATTCGGATTATTTAACAAAAACTTGTTAAAACATGATTGCCCGCGGTCTTTTATATCGAACCGAGTTTGAGCTATATCTTAATTAACATTAGTTGATGTTCACAAGATGTAGTCGAGAGCTCAGTCGGTGTCTAAGAGTCTTCCTAGCTAGGTAGATGGAATTATAAAGCCCTACACAATGCCCCCTTTTTTTCTGGGTCTCTTACCGCCCCCCTTTAGGCCTGCAGCGCCCACAAGGGGGCGTTATCGCCCACGTTGGGAAAGACTGTATTATACCATAGATATGTTATATCCATATTAAATGGCGCGCAAAACTTAGTATGTAGGTATAAAGCTATAAAACTACGCACCTATGGTGTAAGAAAGAAGATACAAAAACTACGAGAGTAACAGAGATAGCTATCTAAAATGACAACACATGTACTCGATGTCTATGTCGCACCTGTGATAGAATTATGTGTTGTCTCTTTTCTTTGCTTGGCCTGTGTTTTGTTCGAGAATATTATTCTATAGATAATTTGAATAGTATTTTTATTAAAATATTTTATATAGTTTGTTATTCACGTGTGGTATGACATCCTTTGTTTTTAATTTATTTTTGCTTGATAGTATGTGCATTTTCTATACGCACGACGACATTGTTATTACTTAATTAATAAAACAATACAGATAGTGACAGTGTATGCTCGTTGTCCTGTCTCGGGCGAACTGATTGCGAGGTGCTACAATTGGGGGAGTTTTGGTTAAAAAGCGTTTTGCCCGCGACTTCGCAGGGAATTAATAATTTCTCATTCAAACTTCAACACCCCATATAGCTTAATTAATTAAGTATTTATTCTATTTATTCAATCTTCTTCGAATTAAGAAATTCCCATACAAACTTCAACACCCCATTTAACCACTTAGGGGATGATTATTATGTATATGTCCTACCCCAGGGTTCAAGCTATCTCACACAAAATGCATCAAAATCGGTACAGGGCTTCAGCCGTGACAACGTAACAAACAGACAGACAGAAAGAATTTTATTTTATAACTAGCTGGGACCCGCGGTTTCACCCGCGTTTTATTTAAAAGACACATAGAGTACTTCGACATTGACACTTGACATAGAATATATTATTAACATAACCCTCTACCCACAAAACTAAAAAGCTGATTTCCTATATAAAGGCGTGCAAAGTAGCATTAAATTGAATTTGCCTGCTGGCGTTCGACAGTGAAACATTAGAGACAGATTAAGTATTAAGTGTATTTATTAGGTCGTGTGAGCCATTTTGTGTTATTATGTGTAAGACGTGTAAAAAGGGTAATTAACCGTGAGTACGTTAGATTGTTAGTGATTTTGTTCCTTCTTGGTTAAATAATATTTAGAGTTGTTATTGTGTTTGAAATTAAATAGTTAAGTTGTAAGTGTTGTATTTTTTAAAACTTCTATTTATCACTAATCCTAAAATCAGAAGTGGGATAAGGATCACTAAACCACTATCTAAGAAGGAACAAATAGTTACCCACATCTTTATTTTTATTTTTCTGTGCTTTTATTTGATTTGATTTCATTGGATAATGACGCGAAATAAGTCTCGCAATCGTTATAACGCCGCCGCTCGCAAGATGGCTCGCATGACCGATTGCGACGTTGATCACGGCGTTCATCGCGAATCGTTTCACGAAGTCGGGAACGATCGGATTCTCGTGTTAGTCTACGTATCGGCAAATCGCGATCCCGTTTACGTGTTTCACACGGTCGACGCCTCGCCGCAATAGGGCTTCGCGTTACGAATCTCGACCTCCAAGCGTTTTCCGTAAGCGTTCTCGTTCGCGTTCTTATATATCGCACGTAGTATACTCGCAGAGTACTATTTGTTGTCACCATTCAGCTGCATCTCGCCAACAGAATCGCCACAATCGTAAGATACTGAAGTCCTGAATAGTTACCGACTTTTGTTCCATCTGCAATGGGCCAGACCGGGTGGGGCAGCCGTCAGTTCTTCTAGCCTTAATATAGCCACGGGGATTCACAAATTACCTACCAAGGAGGAGTGTATCCATCTGAGAGGACTCAAAACCCCAGAGGAGAATTTTGAGTACATAAAAATGCCATGCAGATTAGAATTCCCCGATAGTGTACCAGCGTATAATTAATGATACTTTGCGCACTCATGAATCAAGGAAGCGTGCTAGTGTATGTGGGTGATGTACTTCTTCTGAGTAATTCTGTATCGGAATCTGTTATTCACACTTACGCAGGCTGGTTTTGCCATTAGATTTCGAAAATGTTCCTTTTAACCACCGAGGTTGAATACCTCAGCAGGGTAGTAGGACAGGGTCAGGTGAGGCCGAGCTCTCGAAAAGTTGAAGCTCTTACTAATACATCACCACCAGAAAACGTAGACCAGGTAAGGCAGTTTTTTGGTTTTGTTGGCTATTTTCGCAGGTATATAAAGGGTATGCCACTAAAACCGCAGAAGAGACGAAGAAGACTTGTCAAATTTTGTTGGGGAGCTGAGCAAGAGGACGTTTGTCAAGCCCTTATGAGACACTTGACGAGTGAGCCGATACTCGCTATTTATGATCCAAGTTTCCCCACAGAAGTCCACGTAGATGCTAGCAGTACAGTACATAGTTCCATGGCAAAGCAAGTGGTGCCAAAAGACGCGTGCCGCTTTTTTATTGTGAGTACTGTTATACAATGTCATCTTCATTCGACTTAAACATTACATGCAGTCCTGTTTGTTGCCATTCTATCTAGCTTAGGGAAAACTTGCCACTTATCCCCATAGACAGTATAAATAAATTCAACATTAACGTCCCACTAGAACTTAACCATAGGTTTAATAGTAGGCAGAATAGGGGATGGTAATCGGCAGGATAGTATGTGTTGTGTCAAAAGAGATATTTTCTTTGTTAACCAGAGTACATAGTCGGGTTGGCATCGATGATACCATGCTATAGCTCTGTCGCATCGGATGCACGAGACGCATCCTTCGTAGTCCGTATCTGCGCTAGACGCGTAGTCGGAATACCCGTATCTGCGCTAGACGCATAGTCGGAATACCCGTATCTGCGCTAGACGCATAGTCGGAATACCCGTATCTGCGCTAGACGCATAGTCGGAATACCCGTATCTGCGCTAGACGCATAGTCGGAATACCCGTATCTGCGCTAGACGCATAGTCGGAATACCCGTATCTGCGCTAGACGCATAGTCGGAATACCCGTATCTGCGCTAGACGCATAGTCGGAATACCCGTATCTGCGCTAGACGCATAGTCGGAATACCCGTATCTGCGCTAGACGCATAGTCGGAATACCCGTATCTGCGCTAGACGCATAGTCGGAATACCCGTATCTGCGCTAGACGCATAGTCGGAATACCCGTATCTGCGCTAGACGCATAGTCGGAATACCCGTATCTGCGCTAGACGCATAGTCGGAAGACCCATTTCTGCGCTTGGCGCATAGTTGGGTGGCGCGTTCGTATTTTGTTACAGGTTGGAACAAACTCTCGTGGCAGTTGTACAATGGAGGCAGCAGCCAGATGTTAAAGAACGAAAAGGAAGACAAAACGCAGCAAAAAGGACCCGTTTTATTAATTTATTTACTTAGCTGCGTGTACGTAATTAATGACGTGATGGTATGAAATGTGTGATGGATGAATTAAGTAAAAGTATATGAATGGAAAATGTAGAAATATGCTTAGATTGAAATTCCATATTCTAACATGCTGTCTTTCTTTTAGACGAAGAAACCGATGAAATAGATACAGGTTCAGCAGCTCCAACATTGGATTCTGGTGCCGCACTGTCGATGCCTCTGCTAGACCTCGAGGCTGAAGCAGGACCGTCAACTGATCCTGTTAGCGCCACCGAATCACATTCTTAGCTCGAGGACGATCCAGTGTCAGGAGAGGCCGTATTAACATAACCCTCTACCCACAAAACTAAAAAGCTGATTTCCTATATAAAGGCGTGCAAAGTAGCATTAAATTGAATTTGCCTGCTGGCGTTCGACAGTGAAACATTAGAGACAGATTAAGTATTAAGTGTATTTATTAGGTCGTGTGAGCCATTTTGTGTTATTATGTGTAAGACGTGTAAAAAGGGTAATTAACCGTGAGTACGTTAGATTGTTAGTGATTTTGTTCCTTCTTGGTTAAATAATATTTAGAGTTGTTATTGTGTTTGAAATTAAATAGTAGTTGTAAGTGTTGTATTTTTTAAAACTTCTATTTATCACTAATCCTAAAAATATATATTGTATTTCAAGGGTTTTTTTTATTTTTTGCGCGGAACCCTAATGATATTTCTAAAATAAAAGTAGCCTAAGTTATTCCTTATAACATCAGCTATCTGCCAGTGAAAGTCCCGTCAAAATCGGTCCAGCCGTTTCGGAGATTACCCGGAACAAACAGACAGACAGACAGACAAAAAATATAAAAATCTGTCTTTTGTTATATGTCCCGTATATACTTTCATCTGCATTTAGTAAAAAACCTTTATTTTGACATTACAAACAGACACTTCAATTTTATTTATTTGTATAGATTAAATTATATGCATTTGGTAAAAGCTGTTATTTTGACATTACAAACAGACACTTCAATTTTATTAATTTGTATAGATAACCCTTATTTACGTAAATAACGACCTAAACATGTTAATTTTTATAAACACTAAAAATGTCTCGAAGAGGGCAAATGTGGAACTATTTCTCTGCTGTGGACCGCGACGGTAACAAAACCACGGCGCTCGACGAAGTAATAAATATCATACTAATATATTATAACGTCAAAAGTAATAGGTGATATTTAAATCACGCATCTTTATAACGCGTTATCAATATATAGTCTGTATGAACACACCTAGTAGGTAAAATACGTACTCAGTCTAAGAAGTACGCGTACATATAAATACTTGATCCAAAAACTAGGTCCACGAGTATTTAGGCGTCTCTAGTATATTTTGACGTTTCCTTATCCAGCGCGTCTTCGTACGGTTCGAGTATTTAGGCGTCTGTAATTTAATGAAGTTTCCTTCCCCTCCAGTGCGAGCGCCTGGAAAAAATTCCTCACCAGACGTGTTTAGGCCTTTCGCGCCTGCGCGAGGTATATTTTCGCCGTGCGATTAAACTGAGATTTCTCAACATTTTACTATGGAACCTATATGAAACGGTTACCTTAAAATAATCGTAAAGAAATTATCTAACCGATTATCTCATTTTTATTTAAATCGGCCGATAAATAAAAAAGCAAATAATGAGGATTTAATTCTATCACAGGTGCGACATAGACATCGAGTACATGTGTTGTCATTTTAGATAGCTATCTCTTTTACTCTCGTAGTTTTTGTATCTTCTTTCTTACACCATAGGTGCGTAGTTTTATAGCTTTATACCTACATACTAAGTTTTACGCGCCATTTAATATGGATATAACATATCTATGGTATAATATCATTGGTCACCGCCGACCAGTGTCGTGGCTCGATGTGAATCATAAGCGTAATTCAGCGACATATCTATACAAATAAATAAAGTGTCTGTTTGTAATGTCAAATTAACAGCCGAGGACTATTGGACATACCGGGCGGCCACTATGACGCTCCAAAGCGCCATTCGCGAGGCGAAGGCTCGGTCCTGGAGAGAGCTCCTGGAAGGACTGGACAGGGATCCGTGGGGGAGACCCTACCGCATGGTAGTGGGCAAGTTGCGCCCGTGGGTCCCCCCGGTGACCGAAACTATGGCCCCGGATTTGCTGGAGGGAGTGCTCTCTACGCTCTTTCCGGCAGTCCGGGACTATCCCGGTCCTTCTGTAGCGCCGATTACCTTGGAATGGGATGAGGAATTGGCGGTTTCGGAAGGGGAGTTGGACCGAGCCGTTGGCCACCTGAGGGCTCGCAACACCGCACCCTGCCCGAATGGCATTCCGGGTCGTGCGTGGGTGTATGCATTGCAGTCTCTTGGGGACCGCTTGAGACGGCTGTTCACCAGCTGCCTCCGTCGCAGCGTGTTCCCGTTCGACTGGAAGGAAGCCGGATTGGTTGTCTTGAAGAAGGAAGGAAGGGCCGCGGAGTCTCCCTCTGCGTACCGTCCCATTGGCCTGCTCAACGAGGCTTGAAAGCTAGTCAAAAGAATAATTGCCCGAAGACTCGTTGAGCACTTGGCGCGAGTTGGCCCCGACCTGGCCGACAGCCAGTATGGCTTCCGGCAGCGGCGGTCCACTACCGACGCGATTCTTCGCGTCCGCTCGCTGTCGGAACAGGCAGTGTCCCAGCGGGGTGGAGTGGCGTTGGCTGTCAGTCTTGACATAGTCAACGCCTTTAACTCTTATCCCTTGGGGTGCGATTAGGGGGGTGCTAGTCCACCATCGGTGCCCTCCCATCTGCAGGGTATCATCGGGGCATACCTGCGCGACAGGCATGTTCGCTACGTGGGCAGGGACGGTAGCGTAAAGCGGAGGGATATCACGTGCGGGGTTCCACAGACATCGGTTCTCGGTCCCCTCTTGTGGAACCTTGCTTACGATACGGTCCTGCGTGTCATTCCCCCCACTGGCACCAGCTTAGTCTGTTACGCTGATGACACTCTTTGGCCAGCGGGGAGTCCTTCGAGAGAACCATCCGGCTTGCCGAGCAAGCGGTGGCAATTGTCGTGGCCTAAATCCACGCCCTGGGTTGGATAGCGCTTCATAAAAGTTAGAAACGCTAAGTGGTTTTTTTCTTCAAAAAAAGTGTGTGTGTGTGTGTTTGTAAGCGTGAAGCAACACGAGTCCTAACCGCCGACTTATCGTAAGCGACAATTTCTTGAACTTGAAATTTGTATCGTATCGTATCCCATAGCTTTATGGGAGCTTACGAAAAAAAATGCGGCTGTGATTGGCCGATGTCACGATACGAGCTCCCTTACTAACGATTTTGTGCATCGCATATAGCATAGTTATGGTTATATAGGGTGTCGAGGTTGACGTGTAGCCGTCTGTTCGCAGATGAGAGACTAGGTTTTAAGACGCCTTGGGAGACACCTAGACTTAAAACCTGTTTGAGTATATACGTCTCGTACGTAAGTACTTACTTACCGCTGGCACGGGTTACCAGGTCCCTCCTAGCACTGCAGCCCGCAGTCCTAAGAATCTGCGCTACGGGTTCAACCATAGAGTTACCTGATTATCTTTAGACTTACAATTACCTATATCTAGATAAGTGGGTATGTTAAATTTGAGAATATCGAAACATTTGATTCTTATTGCCAGGAGAGGAATCCAAAATTATACACTACTACAACTTTTAAGAATTATATAATTTCTAGGTTTATTTTTAGACTTATCTCGAGTCTATATATAAGTATAAGTTCCCTCTGGACTCTGAACTTTTCCCTATCCTCGGCCATACCCCTCTCTTTTTTTTATAACCATGTTCAAGCTCGGGTTTCAATAACGAGCGTCCTAACGAGTGCGAACGGAGTAGCTCTTCTGGATTAATGTATCACATCACTACTTCCTTTGGCAAGGCATTCCACTTTGGGGGGACGAATTATAATTTCAACCGCTTTGAGTGTCGAAAATCCCGCTAGCGACAATGATTGTGAATCAGTAAGTGACACCAAACCAACTGAACGATTAACACCAGTATATATAATGTACTCTGTGCGGTTAACCATGGTTTAACCGATCATTTTTTCAGAGCAGCAACTTTACGAAGTTGTCTGAACAACGCTCAAATAAGAACATTGAACCGATTCACCTGAAGCTATCTGCAATCTTGGGAGGAACGGCGCATGCGTATTCGTCACTTCTCAGCACATAGAATTTGCGTTCGCTTGCTCGACTGACCGGCCTCATGTAATCCCACTTGTACAACGTCGGAATACGTAGGCAAAATGAGTGTCGAAAATCCCGCTAGCGACAATGATTGTGAATCAGTAAGTGATTTTATTAAATTTGTATATGTATTGGCTATCATTTAGTATTGCATTTATGCCTCACAAGAGTCCTAGTTTTGCTGTTTACTGGTGAATACAAGTCTCCACGAAGCAAAAATTTTCTAAGTCCCAATATGGCGTCAAGTAAAGTGTTCTTACAAACCGATGCTAAGCGTCGGTATTGAAAGTTTCGAGAATATAATTCGAGAAACTTATTCGTGTTGCACAGCGTAACGGTTTATATATATTATTATGCGATGACAATTTATGTCAATTTTGGACATGATAAAATGTCCTATCAATATTATTCACAGGGAAAGGTAAATGGTAATAAAAATGAACACGTGAACGGTGTCCACAACGGGTACAGTAGCTCTGAGAAGCATAAATCCAGCCACAAGTCATCAAGTAAGGATAAGCACCGCGACAAAGATCGTGGCCACAAGAGCTCATCCAAACACAGCAGGTTAGTTTTTCCAGAAGGTTCTGTGTGAACATGCCTTCTTCACCTTTAAAGCTTGTTATTTAAGTGTTCAATTTATAGAGATAAAGATAAAGACAAGCACTCAAGTAATAAAGACCACAGCAGCACACACAAGTCCTCCAGTAAAGACAAAGAGCGCAGTGAAAAGGATAAAGATCGCGGGGATCGAGAGCACAGCAGCAAAGATAAAGATCGCGACAAGGACAAACACCGCAGTGATCGAGATAAGCACAGGGACAAGGAGAGAAGTGACCGTGACCGGGACAAACACAAGAGCAACAGTGATGACAAAAAGGCACCCTCATCATCCAAGGATAAAGAAAGAGAACACAAAAGCTCATCTAAAGATCATAAGTCAAAGGACAAGGATAGAGAACGTGAAAAAGACCGCCACAGAAGTGACAAACACCGCAGTGATAAAGACAAACACTCAAGTTCTAAAGATAAACACAGGTTTGTCAAGAATATTTTTAGTTTCCTTTTTTCTTGTACTATACAGGCCATAAGTCAAATAAAGCAAAAGGTTACTTCCTTGTAACAAGTATACATAAGTATTATCAACTATAAACCATTTTAATTAGTAATAGTAAACATAGTTCAATGTTCCCAATTGTAACTGTTTATTTCATCTGTAATCATAGGCTCACTGTTAATGGCATTGATCTAAAACCAAATATTTTAAAAATGTCAGTGTGTCAATAGAATGTCAATTTTAGCTTTGAATTCCTGTTTTTATTTATTATATATGTTTGGTTTAAAATACATTGCTTAAGTTGAAAAAGCTAATATCTCATCAATAATCTAGAATTTGTATATTGGTGTTACCACATTTACACAAAAATGTTGTAACTCTAACAGTACTAAATAAATCAAGTGTAAATCTTCAGTAACATAACATAATTGACATCTCAGCTTTTGTTTGTTTTTCATATAGGAAAATTGAACCATAAGTAATAAGTCTATTATGATTAATACTGATTTGGGATCTAACTTCCATAATAATATTAAATACATATGTCATTATTAATTTTTTATCCAATAGAGAGTGTAATTATGTCATTATTTAATAGCTCCAGTAAAAGCAAAGACAAAAGCAGCAGTGAAAAACATGATAAAATCAAATCTGAATCAGATTTTCAAGATTCCCCCATGAAGGATGAGCCAATGCAGGTAATGAATTTTTAATTACTTTATGTACAATGAAATGAAATCAGAGTTCTGACAGTCTAAACATTTATATTATTTATTGACAACAATATTCTGGCAAGTAATACCTAAGGTAGGTTATCGGTCTCGTGGCATCATTGTGTGACTTACTGCTGCAGCTGCTGTTGCACATGTTTGGTAGGTATCAAATTATAATAATAAAGTAAAGTAGTTATTACCAAAGAAAAAATGGATTATATTTGATTATTCAAACAATGAAAATATTGTTTTTTAAATATATTGCTTTATAGGTAGATGAAGTTGATGTGAAGCCAGAAATCAATGAGGAAAGCAATGACTTTGGAGGACTTAACACAACAGCTTCATCTTGTGATTATTCTCTATCACAGTTTAAAGATGAACCACTCTCAGAACTGCCACCTGAAGATGATAGTGAAGATTCACCATCGGTAATATATATTTTCGTTTTTTTTTGTTTTCAAGAATTCCATGTTGGCCAATATCAGCCTCATCATCAGATTAGCCTTTACCCAATTGTTTACTAATGTCTATAGGTTAGACTGCTTTTTAAAAAGAATTTTAAATGACTTTAGTTATAAGAACCTATCATACTTTTAAATTCAATATAGCGCATGGCTGACCAATATGTCAATAGTCTGTCACAGTTTGATCATGAAAGGACATAGCAAACTATTACTTTGCAAAAGCTAGTCACTATTTTCTAGCTTGAAAATGTTAAAAAGGTAAAATTAATCTACTTGGAGAGCCCATTAAGTTTGGCATTACCTAATTATTATAATCCAGATTATGTTAATTTGACTGAAAAAATGTATACTTTCCTGAAACCCATGCCATGTAGAAACATAAGTAATAAAATTTCTACTTACAGTCTGAGCGCATTGGAAATAAACGACGTGCGCCTAGTGAGAGTGAAGAAGACATTCCATTACTTCAACGTAAAAAATCTAAAAAGAAAATCAAAAAAGGTTTGTAGTTTTACTTTTAAACAAAACCTTGTTATTTAACATACTTCTAACTTTTATTAATCATATTCTATAATATGTACATTTAATTATTTCATGCATTTCTATTAATTTATAGAACCTATTTACGATGATGATATGGATGAAGAAGAGGTAAAACCAAAAAAGAAAAAATCAAAACCAGGGAAAACTAAACCAACCAAAGTCAAATCTGAGCCAAATGATGGCACTAGTCCATCCAAACGCAAGAAGAAACAAGATGATGAACAGGAAGTATGGAAATGGTGAGTTATTATTGTAATGTATTCTATTAAGCCTCTGCCTACTAAGTTCAATAAACTATCATAATATAATGGTTTATTGTACTTGCACCATCTATTCGTTTAATTCGTAAAGATATCATATTGAATGCTATGGTAATTAGTATTTAAGACCTAAAATTGCCATGCCATGAATAAACATGTATTTTACGTATCAACTAATAGATGGCGTTGTTGTACAACAATGTGACATAACTCTTTTGAGGTTATGTTTAAAATGTTCTTCAGAAATGTGTCTGTGAAAATAATAGAAATAAATTCAGTTTTCAAGGTAACACCTATTAATACATTTGTTGTGAGGCAGTTACGTTATCGCAGGCTAAAGTGTGTTGGTATTAATTACTTTATTTAAGTGACATTTTCTGTATTTTATACAAAACAACATTAAACTATGCTTGATAAATTTCTTCAGGTGGGAAGAAGAAAAGAAGGATGATGGTACTAAATGGAAGTTTTTGGAGCATAAAGGACCCGTATTTGCTCCGGATTACGAACCTTTACCTGAAAATGTTCGATTCTTTTATGATGGTAAAGAGGTGAGGCTTTCTCAAGATGCTGAAGAAGTTGCTGGATTCTATGCTCGAATGTTAGACCACGATTATACAACCAAATCCACGTTTAATAATAATTTCTTCACTGACTGGCGTAAAGTAATGACTCATGATGAAACAAAACTTATTAAAGATCTCTCAAAATGTAATTTTAAGGAAATGCACACTTACTTCCAAAGTGTTTCAGAAAAAAACAGGAATAAATCAAAAGAAGAAAAAGCATCAATAAAATCTAAGAATGAGGAAATTCAAAAAGAATATGGTTTTTGTACCATAGATGGTCATAAAGAAAAAATTGGTAACTTTAGGATAGAACCCCCTGGACTTTTTAGAGGGCGTGGTGAGCATCCGAAGATGGGCATGTTGAAGAGACGTGTCACGCCCGAGGATGTGCTTATTAACTGCTCTAAAGATAGCAAAATACCTAAACCACCAGCAGGCCATAGGTGGAAAGAAGTTAGACATGACAACACTGTTACATGGTTAGCTTCATGGACAGAAAATGTCCAAGGACAAGCTAAGTATGTCATGTTAAATCCTAGTTCTAAATTAAAAGGTGAGAAAGATTGGCAGAAATATGAAACTGCTAGGAAACTTCACAAGTGTATTGACAAAATTAGAAAGAACTATAAAGAAGATTGGAAAGCAAAAGAAATGCGTGTCCGTCAACGTGCTGTCGCTCTATACTTTATTGATAAGCTGGCATTGAGAGCAGGTAATGAAAAAGATGATGATCAAGCAGACACAGTGGGTTGTTGTTCATTGCGTGTAGAACACATCGCACTACACAAAGAAAAGGATGGTAAAGAATATGTGGTTGTATTTGACTTCCTTGGTAAAGACTCTATCAGATACTACAATGAAGTGCCAGTGGAAAAACGTGTATATAAGAATGTTGAGTTATTCATGGAAAACAAAAAAGATAGTGATGATCTGTTTGACAGACTTAACACACAAACACTAAATGAACATTTAAAAGATTTAATGCCTGGTCTTACAGCCAAGGTTTTCCGTACATACAATGCATCAATAACACTGCAAAGACAACTAGATGAGCTCACAGATCCAGATGTATCTATACCAGAAAAGATTTTGGCTTACAACCGTGCAAATCGAGCAGTAGCTGTCCTGTGTAACCATCAACGTGCTGTCCCAAAAGGTAACTTCATTTTAGTTACTATAGGTATTAACAATCTGGTGCTTTACCATGGCAGAACAGGCTACCTTGTGGTCCAGTGTTGTGCCATGATTGTAGTGTAGCAGCATTTTTCCTCAGTATATGGTCTGTCAAGTGTCAAACGCAATATCCTTTTATCAATATACTTCATTTAAATCTATTAACTTCTTGCATCTCCCCAGGTTTTGCTATTATTTAGCAGGAATCTATGCTCCATGCTTAGTCTGGGAATTGTCTTTATACACAACATAAAAATAAACTATTTATAAACACTATGTACTGGTATTCTCGGTAGGTAGTCAATATATTTTTGATACTTTGCTATGGTGCATACGTGAAATAGAGTTAATATTGTCCTATTGCACTGCTTTCAAGTTGCCTATGCTCTAAATGCATTATTTTCTAGGCCATTCAAAATCAATGGAAGCATTAAAGGAGAAAATACAAGCTAAACGTGATCAAGTTGATGAAGCAGAGGAAGATTTACGAGAAGCTTCAAAGGGTGCAAAACGGGGTTCTGTCAAAGAGAAGCTTGCTTGTGATAAGAAGAAGAAAGCACTTGAACGCCTGAGAGAGCAACTGAAAAAACTGGAACTCCAAGAGACGGACCGTGATGAAAATAAAACAATTGCCCTTGGTACTTCTAAATTGAATTACCTTGATCCTCGTATCTCAGTTGCTTGGTAAGTGTGAACATTTTATAAGTATGAAAGATGTTTGATGTTTCTTCCATCACACTCAAATGGCTGAAAAAATTCTAATGAAATTTTGGTGCAGAGGTAGATTTTGTTGTGGTTTAGGATAGGGGATCCTTTTCATTTCAATTTCAAAGCAAAATGGAAATATGCTATGCTAGTCTATACAAATAAATAAAATTGAAGTGTGTGTTTGTAATGTCAAAATAACAGCTTTTTACTTATTGCATATTCGTAAAGTATATACGGTACATATAACAAAAAAACTATTTTTAAAGTTTTTGTCTGTCTGTCTGTTTGTTCCGGGTAATCTCCGAAACGGCTGGACCGATTTTGACGGGACTTTCACTGTCAGATAGCTGATGTTATAAGGAATATCTTAGGCTACTTTTATTTTAGAAAAATAATTAGGGTTCCGCGCAAAAAAAAAAAACCCTTGAAATCCAATATATATATTCTATGTCAAGTGTCTACGTCGAAGTCCTCTAAATTTCTTTTAAATTAAACGCAGGTGAAACCGCGGGTCCCAGCTAGTATTTATATGCATATATAAATAATAATTTTACTGAAATATAAACATACATTTATTTTCTTGATTACAGGTGCAAAAAACATGGGGTACCTATTGAAAAAATTTACAACAAAACTCAACGCGACAAATTCCGTTGGGCGATCGACATGGCCGGCCCGGAATATATCTTCTAAGGTCAATATTAGCATTAGCTATAGCTGTATTTTATATATAATTTTCATTAAATCGGAAAATGTTCCACTTCATTATGTGCTGTTACAAGGAATTAATTTTTTGAATTCCTGACGTAAAAAAATTTATTCAGTAAACTAGTATTCATATTTAAAACAATATTTGGACCCAAATGGAATAGTGTTCCTCTCAAGATTAGGATCCAAATTAGAAGTCTGATTCT
Organism: Diloba caeruleocephala; assembly: GCA_947459985.1. Taxonomy (NCBI): domain Eukaryota; kingdom Metazoa; phylum Arthropoda; class Insecta; order Lepidoptera; family Noctuidae; genus Diloba; species Diloba caeruleocephala. The sequence continues at coordinate 22,383,151 of OX381606.1, read as the reverse complement.
AATTTATTTTATTTAGTTACAATTGTCTCTTTAGCATAATTAGTTGTAGGCTAAGATTTAGTGATAAAAAAGAAGTTGAGGATTTTATTGCATAGATTTGCAATCATTTCTTTGTCTTCCGTATTTTTTCTTTATTTATATTGCCGAAAATCTCTTAAGAACAATTCACTCTTTATCGTGCATTGTATAAAAAACAAAAGGCAGCGATTTTCTTTCCAATATTATTCTTCATTAGTTATTGACAAATTGTCATTTAACAGTTTACATCATCTGCAAACTACGTGATGTATGCAATTAAAGTTCAAGTGATTTGTATATAATAGTAAGGTTATTGTTTCACATTCTGAACAGTAAAGCCACCTATTTACATGGGACTATGTTTTACTAATGATCGATAGAGTATTCTGAAATATTTAGTAGTCTTACGGCCGAATACAGAAACGCCACTCAATATTTAAAACCCGCTAAACGTCTTGCCTACTTCCCGACCTGGTAAAGGTGGCTGGGAGTCCATGAATGCGTACGGCATGTAACCGGTCGTTGTGGAAATCTATGGAGAGGCCTTTGTTCATCAGTGGACGTCCTTTAGCTGGTATGATGATGATGAACTATTTGAGACGCCCGTTTTTGGTAGGATAGCGGGCGTCTCAAATAGTTTGAGGTAGGGTCTTAAATATTGAGTGCAGTTTCACTATTGGGCCGTTAGTTTAAACAGATACCCGAAAGAATAATGCCGCATCAAATGTAATGTAAATTGTGCACAATGTGCAGTAGTAAATGTTGTAAAGTAAGAAATAGTGTTATTTTATTTTTATAAAATTAGGATCGGAAATCGTGGCAAGCGCAGTTCATGTAACGAAAGGTACAATGTTCTAGGTAAATTGTAATATTACATACATTATGTGTGCGTCTTGTATATAGTAAATTTTTACCATGTCATACAATTGTGAAATGAGATTATCCCAAATAAATAAAACATTGACACTAGGAATTTTGTGACTTTAATTTAATAACTTTCTTGAGATACATAATAAAAAAAAAATGCTTATCCACCGTCGCTATCACGGAAGAAATCATTATCCTCCATACCCTCTGGCATATAGCTTAATCCCGACTCATCTTTATGAGAGACGTTATAACCGCTTCCGTAACCTGAAAATTTGGTAATGTGGCATGATTAAAGTAATTCGACAAAGTTTATTCAACAAGGATTTATTTTATCAACATAATGCATAAATCTTATTTTCGTCAACATTAATTGTGAAATCTAATAAATAACACTTGTTAGAAAGTGGTTTGTGATAACGAGCTTTATTCGTGTTTTATTTAGTACACATTAATTCATGTTTAGTACGCATCATTCATGTAGGTTAAACGATAAAATATACGTATCCGCCCGATTTATACGAGCAGTTTCGATTCTTAATCGAAAGCTAGTTTGGTCGTTTATAAGACTTCTTTAAGCATCTTTGGCAAAACAAACTAGTCAGTTTCAGTTCAGAACCGACACCCGCCACACGGAAAAGCGGAAGGGGCGATTCAGAAACGACACTTAAATTTTCGGATGGAACACGAATTGGGTCAGAAATATGAATATGATCCACGGGCATTAAAAATTATGTAGTATTGTATTAAATGCAAAACTTGGTCAACTCCTTTTTACAAGGGACTATTCGCATCATAGCAAAAAAATTTTTTTTACATGTACATTTGTGTTATTTTATTTACCTAGAATAACAAGGATTTGTGTTAATATCCGTTCTTGTGTTATAATTCTAACACAAGAACGGATGAAGTACAAAATCTTAGATTTAGGATTAGATTGATTTTTAATTTCGGCCGTCAGTATATTATACATACCGTTACCGATGTCTCAGCCTGAGAGCGTGGTAAATGGTATGACAGAAGTCGGAAAGTAGGCAAGCGCGAAATGTTAGTAAACAGTATTACGGGTTGTACGGTTCTTGCTCATAATATTAAACTTAGTCCTCGGATACTGTCTGCCATGTGGTGCCGGCTCTGCCGTGTGGTGCCGGCTCAGAATACCACCACCCCATCTCCTCTCGTGTGTGTCGTAAAAGTCGACTAAGAGATTAGCCGGAGGATGGGCAGCAGCATCCTTCGAGTAAATTAACAACTCAACTGCGATCGCCAACCCGTCTGCCAAGCGTGGCGATTATGGCAAAACCCCCCAATGAGCCCACAACACACCCATATCGTTGTGGTGATTTGACTTAATTTGGCCGAAATGATGATTGATGATATATTATTGGTTGTAAAAGAGGATGAATAAATACAAAAATACCTTGCATGCTGGTTTTTTTAAATCCTGAACATTCTAATGCTGATTAGGCTGTGTAACGGCCACCGCTAGGTAATCCTAATATATATTACATTTAAAAGTAAGTATACATAAGCGTAGGTACCTAGGTACCTATTAGGATCATATGTACCAAAAAAATATATTTGAAAAAGTTTATTTCATTCATTCTATATATATAGTTCCGTATTCCGTGTGGTGTCTGGATTAAGAATATAGCACCACTCCATCTCCTCCCGTGGATGTCATAAAAGGCGACTAAGGGAATCTAAACCAGAGGGATGGGCAGCAGCGTTCCTTCTGTGAAACGGTAGCCATACTGCGCTCACCAACCCGCCTGCCAAGCGTGGTGAGTATTGGCAAATATCCCCCAAAATTATGACATAGTTGTGAAAATCTATGGGGGAGGCCTTTGTTCAGCAGTGGACGTATAAATGGCCAATATGATATGATAATGATATGATATATATATTAGGTCTTATTTTAATAATCCACGATATTTTGCATGGTGCCTCAGTACATGCTTAAGATGATGTACCGAACACAAAAAAAACTCATGGTAAAAATCAATTTTTTTCTTTTGTGTGATGTCGCTACTGTGCGCCTTCTGTTTTGTTTAACGTTACAGACTATCTAAATCAGTCAAACAGCCCTGTCCGCCATTGTCTTACTAGATGCATGTGAATATTATCACAACTAAGTGAACTAGGGAAGTAATGAAATAAATGATTTAATAAAATATTATTTTAAAGAGCTAATTTACAAGTTTTTTTTTATACCTACATTATCTTCATCGTTCACCATAGCGCCATGCAAAATATCGTGGACTATTAAATTAAGACCTTGTATAGTACAGCATTTACACGTTTCATTTTTATATTTCAATTCTATCATGAGTTCCGCTGGATTGGTTGAATGATGCATCTTTCTAGAAGCCTTATAGTTACGAACCTATGATTCATGACGATGAGGGGTCGCATTGCTAAATTGGGACTGTTTGTTTGTACTAGTGATCGAAATTCGACCGCAAATTCATTATTTTTAGGGTTCCGAATGTCCGAAGGAAAAAACAGCAGAACCCTTATAGGATCATTCGTCTGTCTGTCTGTCCATCTGTCACAGCCGATTTGCTCCGAATCTATTCGACTTCTGTACGTATAACGTACATAAATGAATTTTAAATATGGGGGCAATATAGAGAATTCAAGAATAAAGTTTTGCAAACCGTACCGTTTAACATATGAAATGGAAGGGCTTGTTGTGACTGTATTTCAATTCGTACATCAACTATGATACATTGATATAAAAATGTAGCAACTAAAATATATCGCCACATAACTAAAAACAATCCAATAAAAGCTATACAAGTGTAGCGTAAACTAAAGGTTAATTTTTGACAACGAAACATGAAAAGAAATGTCAAATGAAAGTTCATATTACCGTATTGCCTGGCCAAATCCGGGCAGAAGTCAGCCAAGTGTCACGTGACCGCTGACTGGATGGTATAAGAGTTCATAGTACGGAATTGCAAGGCAGTTCAGTTTACGGTGTAAACTGCCTGGAAATAAGAATTCGGAACTTGTTTCTCCATATAGACTTTAAGTATGCTAAATCTCGCACTCCCCAAAGGGGTAAAAAGTAGGTATTAACATATAGATAAACATGTTACCAACTTAGCCATGATTACAGACTATAGTACATATTACTGAGTGAGACCATGATGGAGAATGCTAAGGTACTGAGGGCTATTGTTTAGTATTTCAAGTGTGTTTTTCTTTAATATCAATAAAATGTGCATTATTAAAACATATTTACCTAAATTTTTCATAAGCTTTGTTGGAGCATTACGCAAATGTAGCGGAACTGGTGGTAATGGACCCTTTGTTTCCGCCAACGATTTTTGACATCTTTTCATAGCATAGTATACTTCTCTGCTTTTAGGTGCTCTTGCAAGTCTTACAGCGCATTGTGCAAGCAATATATCGCATTCAGGCATTCCTGTGTGCTGACAACCTTGTAAACATGCAACAGCTTCAACGATGGCATTCTGATCAGCTAAACCTGTCAATAACAAAGGCAAATGAGTTTAACTGATTCATACTCATAGTGATGGAAAAGTAAAACGATGCAAGATTGTCGTACTTGGATATTTTACAAAAAAAATATCTAATACCTCAGCCCGTAAACGTCTACTGCTAACCATGGGCCTCCAATAATCAGTACAATAAGCCGTCATGGAGGATATTGCCAGAATCACCGCGCTTCGCAGGCAGATAGGTGATCGCAACATGTTGTTATTAGCACCACACTGGAGGATTCTGCTGTTCTGCCAGGAACCACAACTTTTACGGTTTATGTGATTCTTATAGAATTGAATTGTTATATTCGTGGTATACATCCGTGTGGTTTCCAGATTTAAGAACATAGCACCACTCCCATCTCCCGTGGATGTCGTAAAAGGCGACTACGGGGCTCTAAACCAGAGGGATGGGCAGCAGCGTGCCTTCTATGGAACTTTAGCAATTCCGCGCTCACCAAACCGCTTACCAAGCGTGGTGAGTACTGGCAAATTCCCCTAGAAAAATGACACACGGCATGTAACCGGTCGTCTTATGGAAGAGACTTTAGTTCAACAGTGGACATTCTTTGATCTGATATGATTCGTACCAATTTACCAACTCAAGAGATTGTTCTGAGAACTTCGATCTTTTAGGGCCGAATACTGAAACGCCATTCAACTCAGTCTGTCAGCCGAGTTCCCTTTAGTTTGGTACAGCCCCCAAATTAAAATGGAATTCTCAAACGCTACTCAAACGTTTTAAGACCATAATCAGCTCAGCGTCTCTTACATGTTTCTAATAGGGCAACATTATCTAGAAACAGTTTGTTCTCGATTACAATTTAATTACTTTTCAGTTTCACGCAGTGTTTACTTAAATAGTAACAATTTTAAATTACGCAAATGAATAGAAAAATTAGATAAATCAGTTAAGAATATATTTTGAGACTGAGCTTTACATTATTTTTAAGTTATAGCTGCAGCATTACCTGTTCTGTCTGTTTTACTAAAGAAATAAATTAAACTGGGATCGTCAGAAACTTTACGTATAATGTAACGATTTTGTAACAGCTGACAATAGTTTAGTACCTATCACCAGTTTTACAATTATGCAAATATATTTTTCATAAACATACATACATGATTGTGTTGATGAAAATAACGCGATGCACTAATCAAAAGATGCCAAATTAAACGTGCGCTTTTAATTTAATGGAATCGTACGACGTTGCCGACATATTTTTAGATATGTTTTATTTTTGGGAAATATTTGATGAATATCTAAAGATTGATTCATCTGAGCACCGTACAACGTTGCCTTATACTTGCCATTGGCGAAATTGTGGAAGATACTCACAGAAGCCATGATCTAAGAGAAGAAGAAGAAGATTGTGTTGAATGAAAACTTGTGATAATCTTAACATTATCAAGCAAAATGCCTCTCAGGCCCTGTCTAATTACTTTTACAGTTCTTGACTTTAGTGAAGTGTTGTGTGTGTATACACTTTCAACCAATGGTTAATGTTAATAAATGTAATTATTAATTTAATCTAAATAAACCCTTGTGACATTAAAGTACAATATTACACAGATATATACAGAACTGTAAATGTGTGAGCAGCATGTAGCCATTAATGTACATAAATTGCTCACTAAAATGTCTTACTGGTGGTGGCATTATGTCAGGTCATTGGATTCCCTACAATATGGTTGAGCTAAGCGATGCAGTTGTGTGAATGGGTATAATCTGTTGGGACTGGTCAGCTGTTAACTGCCATGGCAAATAAATTATAATAATATTATAGTATGTTCTACCTTTAATTCTTTACACATCAAATAATTTTTTCTCATTATGTATCCATCAACACTAATCTCAATTATTAGACATGAATTCGCTTTGTACTGACTCTTCTCCATAGGACTAACCAATTGGCATCATTCAACTTAAAGGTTTAATAATTACATGTCCTATTTGAAATAAAAACTGACTTGACTATGCATTACTAATTCTTATTTATTATTATTTGTATATTCAATAAAGACTGGTGATATTGTAAACATTACTGTGGTTATTGCTATTTCTAGTTTATTCTTTTTTATATAAATCCTATATTGAATAGAAATTGTGATATTGATAACATTAGGTTGACTATTGTTAATTATTGTTAAACAATACTGAGATTTTAAACTTTTATATTAAAATAAAACAAGTGTTAATTAGAAAAATGTGTTTTAATTAATATTGTCCTCACAATAAAAAAACTAATTTCCTTGATGGGTCTGTTATTCAATAAGTTCCTCCTCAGCACTGTCTGAAGGAATGTTCAACCTCTAGAGATGTATCCTGATTAGAAAGTGCACCATAAGTTTATAAGCTTCTTCAGCAGGAGTCCTTGTATTTAATACTTTGGTGCTTTGGTACTTTGGTGTTACTAAATAGCAGCGGCATGGATAATCACAATCACCAAAAAGCATCATGTTTTCGAAGTCGCAGCACTCTAGTTGCGCACACAAAGGTGAATCATTAAAACTTGTACTGTCATGTACAGAGCCTGGCCATCTTGGAATCACATTTTTAATGCGCAGTTTTGCTTCACACACCATTTGGACATTCAAAGAAAAGTAACCCTTTGTTATGAAAGGTTTCAGCTTGAACTCCTGCAAACAATTTTTTGTTTCTATTAACACCTTTCAGTTTTTACTTACTTTCATTATAGAACAAGTAACTTGGTTATAAGATGGAACATACCTGGTGAATTTATTTTAATATGGGTACAGTCCACAGCACCCAATACTCTTGGAAATCCAGCTATTGTGTAAAATCATGTGCAACTGCTAAGCGTTTGCTAGGAGTTGGCATGTGAAGATGTTCACATTTTAATTCAGATATTTTAGCTGTTACTCTGTGCACAATTCGGTGAACAGTTGGTTGTTCCACACTAAATACATCTGGTATAAAAGTTTTATAAATGCCTGTAGCATAAAACCGCAGAATTATCAGAAGCTGATTGATCTATTGACTGTAAAGCTCGATTGCGCTTTGTCAGAGGCTTGATAGCATCACAGATTACTATATTAGTAGTAGATAATAAATAATAATAAAAATTAGAAACGATATCGTTGTACTTTTCACAGGCGTTAAGCCTTTTCACGTTTCTACGACTTCTTCTGGTAGTTTCTTCATCAGAAAGTGATGATAAGGACATTTCAATTTCTATTTATAACTTTTTACTGTACTTAAAACTATTTAAGATAGCTCTCGACCACTCTTAAATTCGACAGGTACTCAAGTTATATAAGACCTCGATTTGACAGCTGTCACGGCTTAAGTAACGTTTCAGTATACGAATTTTACATTGAGTGGCATTTTAAGCGCAAGTTTAATTGGATCCCAAATTTATTTAAATGATGCTCTTAATAGACGTTTGAGTATACGAAAAACTAAGATAACGGCGCGCCAAACAGTAGAGCAGTGCTTAACGAGTTGAATGTCGTTTGAGTATTCGGCCGTTAGTTAGCCATTCATGTGCAATTATGATGAAGTTAACACTACAGCAATGTGCTTATCAAAAGCTTTTATCTTTTATTTTCATTTTTTCGGCAAGATTATATGGCGTTGTGGGAAATAGCATTACTGATCAAAGCAAACCCTTGTTCTTATAGTGTATGTATACAATTTATATTACCTACTGGGGTGACACTGAATGTTTTTAGAATTGGCCAGTAAGAAAAGTTGCTGATGAAAAATATATTTAGAACTCTTTGGGAAGCTGTAATTGTATATTGAATTCATATGTCATTTATTTTGCAAATAGGCGGCAATTTAAAAAATGCGGGTCGTGCGTCGAATTGTATTTAACTAGAGAAAATTTTCGCTCATCTATGTTATGACTTATGATAGACTTCGATTGGCATTTCATGATCAAGCCACATCTCGTACCACTGTTTATAATTGGTTTAAAGAGTTAAGATAAGATAATACTTTATTGCTTATAAGGGTATTTGTGGTACATAATGTTTCAAAGTAGGGTAATGAGTATGGTCATAAATTACAAATTTTTGGATGAGCTACTGTTCTCCTAGCTAGATTGCTGAGCGACCTGTATTAAGGAGAAACAGTTTGCCTCCCTGGTTGGTTTCCTTAATATGCTACGTGTTGTCTCAATATTTCTCTCCAAAAAATTTGTAATTCATTTAGGTGCCAACGTATACGTTTCTACAATAAGATCCCAAGTAGTATTAAAAACCTTAGTCTTAACAAATTTAAATCCGTTATAAAAAAGAAACTATATAAAAAGGGTTTCTATACAGTTACAGATTACATGGACGACAAAAATGCTTGGGATTGAGCTGCTCTAATCTTACATACTTTTTATTTGTTGTTGAATATAAAGTGTTTCTTGAAACCTAATTGCTAAATAAAGATCATTTAATTTAATTTCATTGACATTCTTGGTATTGATGTATCAAATACCATTACTTATATTTTGACATACAAACTGCATTTTTTTTTTTCTTGAAATGGATTATATTAATTCATATAATGACATTTCACTATACTATATTTGTTATGACATTAATTATTTGTTTTTAATTGTTAGTTTTACATTATAGGTACATTATATTTGATACTGTTTAATAATTTTAGTATACCTGATATTAATTTTATATTGCATGTATAAAAATTTACTCTTTTATTATCGTGAATGTGAGCATTATGTAGCCACTAATGTAATAACATATACACCAGCTTGTTGCCTGGCAGTATGAGTCTGTCATGCTCACTAAAATGTCTTGTTGAAGGTAGCGTTATGTGTTAGGTGGCTAAGTTCCCTGCATTATGGTTGAGCTGAGCTATGCTGATGCATGCGTTATGCCCGTGAACGGGTGCCCTCTGTCGGGACTGGTCAGCTTATAACTGTTATAGTAATCTAATTGTAACGCATTAGATTATCATTGTGCATAAATATGTGTGTATTTATCCCACACATTGGCATGCATTATCCTCACATAGTTTTTACGATTATATTGAAGACTGTAATACTTTCAAATATTATTTCAAAAGAGTATGTCCATGGAGTTTCTTGCCGGTTCTTCTCCATAGGATCAACGACTTGGAACCGTGCAACTATTTAAATTCTGACTATTCGTAAGTGCCAGCAAATGGTTTACATGAATAAAAACAATTTGACTTTGACTTTGAAAATTAAATTCAATTAAAACATATATGGTCTACAATATTATTAATTGTTTCTATACATTGCTAATTGATTATGGTTTAAAATTAAAGATATTAATAAACTGAAGACAGAAAAAGAAACATAAGTTTAAACGTGTTCCAAGAAATCTTACTGATGAATTGCGCGAAGAACGTCCTTGTACGGCTAATGATAAATGTTGGTAAATGAAATGACATATCAACAGATCCAAGCAAGTTTGTATTACCCCAGCTACACACTCGACGAATGGTGTGGGAAGTAGCGAGGGAATGAGGCAGGGAAGTAGTGTAGCTACGTTACTCGTCATGCCCATCGTCATGCTCCTCGCCATGCCCACCGCTCCCTATTTTGTCGGTTTTCTGTGCGCGAGTCAAAGGGCCGGCAGTATGAACACGAGTGACCGGCTACACACTCGCGCGAGAGCTCAGTCTGCATCGAGCGCTCGTACTGGGACGACATATGTTTTTGTAGGTTAGCAGTCATACGCCGATCGATGGACGCTCTTATGAAAAAGTATTAAAATTTATTGAGTATTAGCTGCTGAGCCAGCAATTTGGGAACCAAAAATTAAGCATCAATTAAAACAGAGGATAATTAATCTACGTACGACTCATGATTGTAATTTTTTTTACTGTTATATAGATATACCAAATTATTTATATAATTTGCTACGGTTATTGTTTTGATTTTGTTTTTATTGTAAGTAATCTAAGTGAGTGTACAGTACAACACGTACATTTACAACTCAAATGCAATCGCCAACCCGCCTGCCAAGCTTGGTGATTATTATATTTATTTATTTTACAAGCTTACGGACACGAAACTTTGCATAATTATACGTTTCATTTTGATAGTTAAACATGATCTTTATCATGAACTGATGCTGCAACCAGGATTGTCTCGTCATGAGGGCACTCCTCAATGGTTAGTGGCATGGACATCAACTTTTGCATATACGTTTAATTTAGATATCTAAACATGCTCTCCGCCATAAGCTGATGCTGCAGCCAGGATTGTCTCCTCATGAGGGCGCTCTTCAATGGTTAGTGATGCCACTATATGAAACTTTGCAAGTTTTTGCAGTTCTGATGACAATACACTAAAATGATAGAAATAACGAATAAATTAATAGTAAAATACGTTTTAAAAAAAACAAGCTTTTATTTATATGCTCTGAATAGAAGAAAATAAACTTTGTAATAAATCAAACTAATATTTTATGTTGAATTATTTGATTTTAAAAAGCTTGTCACGCATAATGTCTATAAAAGAAGGCTCCGGGTCGTAGGTTTGATTCCCGCATGGAACAAATATTTATATGATCTGCAGGTAGTTGTTCCGAGTCTAAGTGTATTGTGTGTGGAATTCGTATCTTTAAATGCACCCACGACACTGCAGAAATCCTAGTGTCCTTCTAACGCAAAGAAACACTTGTTAAATTTTATTGTCTTTATATACCTACCGCTTGACAAGTATTTTCATCAGAACCGAACGAACTTGTAAAATTTAATATCCGTGCTACTAACCGTTGAGGAGTATCCTCATGAGGAGACAATCCTGGATGCAGCATCAAGTTATTTCTGTCATTTTACTGTATTGTCATCAGAACTGAACAAACTTGCAAAGTTTCATGTCCATGCGTGAGGAGTGTCTCCATGAAGGAGACAATCCTCGCTGCAGCATCAGTTTATAGACGAGATCATGTTAAGCTACCAAATTTAAACGTATATGCAAAAGTTGATGTCCATGCTACTAACCGTTAAGGAGTGTCCTCATGAGGAGACAATCCTGGCTGCAGCATCAAGTTATTTGAATCATTTTAGTGTATTGTGGTAACTGAAGAAGCATGCAACATTTCAAAGTCCTAAGTTTTAGAGGAAAAGGTTCAAATTTGGCTTGGAAGTTTTGACCTAAACAAACTAACATACATTGTAACTAAATTTAAAACTTGTAATGATTTTAAAAATATTCTTACTATTAATTTATTATGTACATATGTATATGTACTTGTATATGGGAATCTCCTAATTAACCCCCTTAGGGCGATTAATGATATTGTTTCGTTTAAATTATTGAATATAATTTGCTATGCTATAAAGGCAAAGCACGCATGTTGACCTCCACTGCCGAGAGGCGAACGCCAAATGCGGCGCGTGGCGAGTAGTATGGCGAGTAGAGCAGCGTGTGGCTGCCTAGGGCAACATCGCGGCAACACGATGAGCAGAGCGAGGAGCAGTGCGAGGAGCATCGTGTAGCCGCGGCATATGAGTATGAGATTGGTGCCGCGAAACTCTTGAAAAGTATCGAAATTTGTCTATGGAAGGTGTGCAATCAGTGAGTCATCCTCCTTACAGTCCCGATCTGGCACCTTGCTATTTTTATTTACTCCCCAAAATAAAAGATAAAGGAGAAATTCGCTTTATGAACACCGAAGATGCCGTGTCTGCGTTAGAAAAAAATGCAAAAATGCAATTCCTAATAACTTTAAGCTACTACGAACCTCCCAATTTTTTTAAGAATTGAAATACTGGCTTATTCAGAAATGTTTGTATAATGTGGAGGAGTTTATAAATAGTGATAAAAAGTAGTCATTGTGTATTGTGGCAAATGTTTTTCATCGAAATATAAAACAATGATATATTTAATAGTACACCAATAGTCATATAACTTAAAATTGTAGGTATAATAGAATAGAATTATTGAATTGATAATGAATGAGGCATAAATAATTAATTACAAAATATTGACGTCATTTAATAATTTCGTGACTACACTGTTTGCATCTCAATAATCGGACAAAGATGTGCTGATCGATAACTCACTATCATATCACTTGTAACAACCTATGTACCTACCACATTTTCCTGCAAATAAAGATTTATTATTATTTAAAACGTGGAACAGATTCTCAAAGGAGAGTGGGCTCACGGCTTCAGTCAATAGTACCATCGCATGCAACGGTAAAGTTAGGAACGGAACGGAGAGTACTTCGAAAAACAATAAAAACATCAAGCAACAGATTCCCAATTCATTCCGTTATTGATTTTCTAAAAACTTAGTACGAGCTTCGTATGTCTAGCGCTGGGCGAATTTTATTGAAAAAACAATCGAATAAATTTAAAGAAAATAGGAAGATTTTTAAAGAAAATAACCATTTCGTAAGTAATTAAGATGTTGGTCTTTTACAAGTTGGTGAAGTATTTTAATTACGTTGTTCTTACCTTTCTCCACATAATAGTAATAATAACTTTATTTCGGGTGACATAGACCCATAGACCTACCGACCTTAACCTAGTACACATTTCTTTACATTTTTATTTGCCATGACTCGCCACACCTACACAAAACATGACTCACTGATTTTGAAAGGGACAGCTATTGCGTTCAGAATGCCGTTGTTGCTACACCATATACGGGCCAGCAGGGAAGCTGCTTTTTTTAGCATGACGGCCTGGAAACCATCTGTGCGCGCTTCAGCAAACAATCCAGACGCGCTGCACCGCGACGGCAGACCCAACAACATCCTGAACGCATCATTGTATTGAGTGCATAAACATAAACTGTGAGATAGAATCTCTGATTCTGATGCCCGATGCCGCACCGTCCAACTGTCGAGTTTAGCAAAACTAATAAAAAACACTTAATGAAATATGAACTAAAAAGCACAAAATATTTCATTGATGTAAAGTAAAAGCCCCTACGCTTTATAATTGTTATTCGATCATATTCGAATAAACGGTATAATCGAATAATTCGACTGTTTTTAGTAACAAACGCCCATCGGTACCTATATCTTCACATGCTGTCCTCACTAGACGGCGAGCTATGTACAAAGGATCCTCGCCACCGTGCAGTGCGCGGGAAGTCCAGTACAAAGCGGCATTATCGTCACTCGCACGAATAGATTTTTGTAAGGCTGATATGGTATTATAGTGCTCTTCGCCTTGTCGGTCGTAAACCATGTGTGATCTCTGTAAATAAAGTTCAAATTTTGAAACACATTTTTCCGAAACCAACAGTAAATACCAGCAGTTTAGTAATAGAGTTCTACATAAACGTATGTGAAGGCCTTGACTGGGGCGGTACTACGGTCTATTTCACCCGCTATAACAACTTTAAGTGAGCGTAGTTGTGGTTCGGCTGAAGGGTAGCAACAGTCTGTGAAATTACTGGAACAAAACACATGCTCCAGTTATGCTCCAGAAGGAGACCGCAGATCGAGATCGGGAGGCGGCCGATCCCGTTCAGAGGCCGCACTTGTAACAGCAGCTGCCCCGGCGCCAATGTTCAACGCACCTGGAGCTCCCTGGCGGCATATTATAGCGGGGAGCCTCTACGCATAATATGTCACCGTGTGCGCAGCACAGCGCATAGCGAGGATTCGAAGGGATCCTTATCAGTCCCTCCTAAGATGTGCTTGGGGTGTGGCCTTTTTACAATCGCCTCTCCTCCGATAGAGGAGGGGTGACCACTTTACAGTTAGCCCGTAAAGGCGTGGCTCCAACGGGCGGCTATGTGATTGATTTCGAGGTCCTACGGCACTCTTATTAAATTAGGTTAGACTCATGGTTTAAACTCTAGTAAAATTTAACACCTTAATTCCGTTTTTAATGTCATCAAGACTTAGTATTGATGGTCCTGTTGCATGAAGATCAGTACCAGGGTCCCTTGCTGAAAGTGCCAGTTCAAGTGCTCCAAGGGCAACCCTTGCGTCTCCATCGCACACTTCTGCTAGCCACTGCAGTGAAGCTTCTTCTACTATGCATCTAAAAAGGCAACAAATAGTAAGATGAGAGTTATACACAAAACTTTTAGTCGTTCTGAAATCGAATCTTGCTAACTTAAGATTAGAAGTAGTAACTATTAGTATAGATAAGTTTATTTTACAGTATATGAAACAAAAGTGTGGTATCCAGATTAAGAATATAGCACCACTCCATCTCCTCCCGTGGATATCGTAAAAGGCGACTAAGGGAAACTAAACCAGAGGGATGGGCAGCAGCGTCCCTTCTGTGAAACGGTAGCCATACTGCGCTCACCAACCCGCCTGCCAAGCGTGGTGAGTATTGGCAAATACCCCTCAGAATGATGACACAGTTGTGAAAATCTATGTTCTACCTTTGTTCAGCAGTGGATGTATAAATGGCCGATATGATGAAACAAAAGTTTGATATTCCAGATTTATTTTTAACTGTTTCGAGTTTGAACTTAGTTACTCGCAGACAGTATATTCACCGCGGCGCCGCGTGGTTGGGCTGCCGTTGCGATATAATTAATACATACGCGTGCAGTTTTTATTTATTAAATCACGTCAGGATATTGTTTCATTCGTATGTATATCACAGTTCATTACGTACGTCAACGCTCCAATTTTCACAGGCTCGCAAGGTGTTCATTGGATTAAAACTTTTAATAAATATAATCTATTATATTATATACTAGCTGGGACCCGCGGTTTCACCCGCGTTTAATTTAAAAGAAATTTAGAGTACTTCGACATAGACACTTGATATAGAATATATACATATATATATTGGATTTCAAGGGATTTTTTTACGCGGAACCCTAATAAAAGTAGCCTAAGTTATTCCTTATAACATCAGCTATCTGCCAGTGAAGGTCCCGTCAAAATCGGTCCAGCTGTTTCGGAGATTACCCGGAACAAACAGACAGACAGACGGACAGACAGACAGACAAAAAAATATAAATAGTGTTTTTGTTATATGTAACGTACATACTTTCATATGCATTTAGTAAAAAGCTGTTATTTTGACATTACAAACAGACACTTCAATTTTATTTATTTGTATAGATATATCACTGCAAGGCGGAGAAGAAACGAGCACTAATCACCACGATTGCATACTGCGAGTTGTCGATTCCGGACCATTATACCTTCCTTCATCAGTCTCCTCACGCTATTATCCTTTACTGCTTGGCTCATTTATACAAAAATAGCAGCGGAAGCGGTGAGCAATTTCAGTGTATAAAATAACGCAGCATTTTAAATATCTGCATTACTAAAATACATTTTTTGTCGCTCAACATAAATCTATGACATCTATCTAAAAGTGGTAAATAGACAACGCAAAAAACGGAATAGTTTTGTGTAATCTGCACCAAAATCACAATGAGTATATACAATTGGTATCTTACGTAGGAAGATCAGCTTCACGTGATTTTTGCAAGTCTCCTTTGAAGTTGCCAATAACTACCCTTTCACTTTTTTGAAGAGCATTCTTCAAAATTTCTAATATATCACTTGTACTTAATTTCTCCATAGTCACAACTCTGCATCGGCTCAATAGTGCATTATTTAAACTAAAAGAAGGATTCTCAGTTGTAGCTCCAATGAGGACTATTGTGCCATTTTCTACATGGGGCAAAAATGAGTCTTGTTGTAATTTGTTGAATCTGTAACAGGAGTATACAATATTTTAATAAAGTCATTTATTTTCCTAAACTATGCTCACACTACTATTTCTCGTGTATCGTGGGTACAGTTTACATACATACAAGTAACCAAGCTATACAGATGGACAAATGAAAAATAAAATATATCGTATATCAATATTAACAAACGGAAACGATACTCATCGAAAAAATAACATACGCGTGAACGCAATAATAACCCTCTGAGCACACTGCTGGCGAGTTCGGGCCTAGGCTACCACATGAGAAGAGTGGGATGAGAAGAATGAGGTGGTCAGGTAATATCTCACCTCTTTTGCATGAATGATCTGAAACTCTTTGCCCCCAACAATTTGCGGCTAATAGAGTTACTGAAGGTAACTGAAACTTTTAATAAGTCTATAAGTATGGAATTTGGTGTGGATAAATCTACTTACGGTCTTGGCAATTTTTGGCAAAATCACGACTTTCAATTATATTGCTATCCACCATAGCGAATCACCAGGAAGTCAATGTTCAACAGAGCATGCTGACGGGTGACTTAGGTAAATTCAGATCATGATATATGTATACACTTGAACCATATATATTTAATATGTCTATGTCCTTACTTCGCGACTCAAGCCCCTTTTTTATTTTTTTTACTATCCCAATGGAAATACATCGTGTACTTCCTCCGCCCCGGAAAAGGGCGGAGGGGTATACGAATCGTACCGGCTAAATTCACCGGAGTGGTCATCTTCGGCACCGAAGGGAGGCTCCAGGAACTCGAATAATCTCCATCTAGAGCCACCCATTGATGCCACGCCTTTAGCCACATCTCGGAGGGAATGACTGTAAAGCGGTCACCCCCTTTAGCGGAAGGGAGCGAATAAAAAGGTAGCCAGCCAGGCACTTCTCGGTAGTATTGTAAAGGACCCCCCGAAGCCTCGCTGTGCGCACGCGGCGACACCACGTGTGCAGCGTCATCTTCCCAGTGGTCACTCGTTATAAGCACGCAGACTCCCCAAATCAGTACGCCCGTGACCCCCTGACGCCCCCCCGCCATATAACGGACAGCGGGGGGATGGGCGTGTTGGAACTGGGCGTCGGGGCGGTTGTTACTCTGGCGCCGTCCAGATCTACTCCGTGTGGAATCGGCCCTCTCCCGATCTGCGGTCTCCTTCTGCAGCATGACGATCTCACAGAAGGAGACCACTACACTCCCAATTTTCATGCTCTGCCAGCATAGCCGACACTACTGCCGGCATAAAGAGATCTTGCGATCGACCAGGATCCGTCGCTCGGCAGCCCACGCGGGGCACTCTTCGAGCGTGTGCTGTGCGGTATCCCGGTCGCTTCCACGGCGGTGGCACTGTGCTGTGAGTTCGCGCCGACCGACCGACCGCGCGACTGGTAAATACCTGCGCCAGGCGATAGGTGACGCGCTCGCTTCTTTAAGCCAGGCCCCGAAGAGCTGCAGGACGGCCTCGACGACGCGCTTGGTTGCGAACTGCAACCTAAGGCACCCTCGCCATTTCTCAAGAGCACACCGCCGGGCTAGCCGTCTCAGCCTATCGAAGTGTTTTCAACGCTCTGGCAGAGGAAGCGTATCTGATCGTAGACCTATGCATCCATCTCCACCAGGAATGTGTCTGGAGGCGGAAAGCGCGCGAAGAGTGTTGCCGCCTCATAAGATAACGTTCGGTACGCTCGTGCGATCCGTATCAACGTACTCAATGCTGCAGACCGTGAAGTTTGGCTCTTCAGCGCTGAACGCCTGACAGTCGAGATGACCTTACAGGCGCCCCGTAGAGGGCCACGGGCCGCATGACTCCTCTATAGAGGTGGCGAACTTCTTCTCTCGGTCCCCCGTGATTGGGCAGCAGCCAGTTCAAGGCTAAAATTGGAGGTGAAGTCCTAAAACGGTTTTATGAAGCACGCTGAAGATTACTATTCAAACTTCACACTAAGTTTGACGGCACGGTTGATGCAGTGGCTAATACAGTCGGCTGCTGCGCTCCAGGTTGCGGGTTTGATCCTCGCACGGAAAAAATATTTTTATGATCTGCAGGTCAGGTCAGCTTCCGGCTGTATGATTAGCTAAAAACAGCAACAGCAGACGCGATAGCAGCTATCGCGCAGCAAAGGATCCACCGGTGGCAATGCGTCAAAAAATTGGTATTACGTAAGGGCATCGCCCGCCTTTCGCTATTGTGGAAGATGCATAGTTACTAGCGCCAGTAGCCACCAGCAGAACTAAAAAGAATGAACGTTTTAGTTCATTGATTGTCCGACAGAGGCGCGTCAGAGATTTTCGCCTGTTTAGTCGCTATCGGCAAATAGGTAATACCAAATTGACGTTTGACAGCGGCGTTGGAGAAATTTACGCCTGTTGCAAAGCGTCTGCGACTTAGGTAATCAGCCCGCCGGTCTGGGTTGTATTGCATGTGGAACTAGTGTCTGTAAACGCACCCACAACACAGGAGAAATCCCAGTGTGAGGGAAAGTTTTTCAAAACAAAAAAATGAACCACGCATATTATCACAGATATTGGTTACCTACACCCCCCACCCCTCCAAAACAAAATTCTGGCTACGCCCTTGTGTTGTGGTGTGATGATACGATTCAATCCAAAGATCAGTGCATGTTTCCATGGGCTGCGATAGATCCCTTCGGGAGATAGACGACCACGCATGGTATACCTGATCTCTTGCACCTCTTGTGTGAGCACAGAGAAGAAACTTCAGTGTAGTTTGACCCGCAGTTGGGCTTTCAGACCAAGTAAATAAAGAGCAGTCTTATATTATTAATTCAATGCAAAAGATTTCTGTAGGTACCTATGAATTTCATCCATAAAGAGTACAGTCTGTCTCTTGAACTGAGCTTCATTTTTGGCAATTTTGACCACTTCTTTAACATCATTAATTCCTGACATTGTAGCGGATAGCTTTACAAATCTCATGTTATTTTGTTCTTTACAAATATTAGCAATCACATTGGCCAGTGATGTCTGTAATCAAATGTTTTCTTAGAAGTAGTAGTAG
This sequence comes from Diloba caeruleocephala, assembly GCA_947459985.1. NCBI lineage: Eukaryota > Metazoa > Arthropoda > Insecta > Lepidoptera > Noctuidae > Diloba > Diloba caeruleocephala. The sequence continues at coordinate 22,364,116 of OX381606.1, read as the reverse complement.
TAGACTAGGTACCCAATTAGTTACAATTGATAGTGAGTTGGGGCACTTTTAGAGACCCATTATTTTTGTAAATAAAATTTGCTAGCATCTTGATGGTAAATAAAATTTGCAAGCATCTTGATGGCAAATTTATTTATGTGGCGACTTGCCTTCTGATACCGCGCGGCGGTAGGCTGATGCGAACTTGTAGGGCGAACTTATCTAAGTACATGACAAAAACATTTGTGTAATATAATACTAATAAATACTTATTTAATTGGATTAAGACTTAAGTTTTTCTTAGGGTGAGAATTAGAAACGAGTCTAAGCATGAACTTACGCTTCCATCTGTCAAAATTAGGGGCGTAAGGGCCGAATACTGAAACGCCATTCAACTCAGTCTGTCAGCCGAGTTCCCTTTAGTTTGGTACAGCCCCCAAATTAAAATGGAATTCTCAAACGCTACTCAAACGATTTAAGACCATAATCAGCTCAGCGTCTCTTACATGTTTCTAATAGGGCAACATTATCTAGAAACAGTTTGTTCTCGATTACAATTTAATTACTTTTCAGTTTCACGCAGTATTTACTTCAATAGTAATAATTTTAAATTACGCAAATGAATAGAAAAATTAGATAAATCAGTTAAGAATATATTTTGAGACTGAGCTTTACATTTTTTTTTAAGTTATAGCTGCAACATTACCTGTTCTGTCTGTTTTACTAAAGAAATAAATTAAACTGGGATCGTCAGAAACTTTACGTATAATGTAACGATTTTGTAACAGCTGGCGCCTGGCAGTAGTTAAGTACCTATCACCAGTTTTACAATTAAGCAAATATATTTTTTATAAACATACATACATGATGAACTAATCAAAAGATGCCAAATTAAACGTGCGCTTTTAATTTAATGGAATCGTACGACGTTGCCGACATATTTATTAGATATGTTACATTTTTGGGATATATTTTATGAATATTTAAAGATTGATTCATCTGAGCACCGTACAACGTTGCCTTATACTTGACATTGGCGAAATTGTGAAAGATACTTACAGAAGCCATGATCTAAGGAAAGAAGAAGATTGTGTTGAATGAAAACTTGTGATAATCTTAACATTATCAAGCAAGATGCCTCTCAGGCCCTGTCTAATTACTTTTACAGTTCTTGACTTTAGTGAAGTGTTGTGTGTGTATACACTTTCAATCAATGGTTAATGATAATAAATGTAATTATTAATTTAATCTAAATAAACCTTTACTTAATTTAATGGTTGATATGTATCATTTCTTGTGACATTAAAGTACAATATTACACAGATATATACAGAACTGTAACTGTGTGAGCAGCATGTAGCCAAAAGTTAATGTACATAAAATGCTCAATAAAATGTCTTACTGGTGGTGGCATTGTGTCAGGCCATTGAGTTACCTACAATATGGTTGAGCTAAGAGATGCAGTTTTGTGAATGGGTATCATCTGTTGGGACTGGTCAGCTGTTAACTGCCATGGCAAATAAATTATTATAATATTATAGTATGTTCTACCTTTAATTCTTTACACATCAAACAATTTTTTCTCATTATATACTTTTACATAATTTGTATCCATCAACACTAATCTCAATTATTAGACATGAATTCGCTTTGTACTGACTCTTCTCCATAGGACTAATTAATTGGCATCATTCAACTTAAAGGTTTAATAATTGCATGTCCTATTTGAAATAAAAACTGACTTGACTATGCATTACTAATTCTTATTTATTATTATTTGTATATTAAATAAAGACTGGTGCTATTGTAAACATTACTGTGATCATTGCTATGTCTAGTTTATTCTTTTTTCTATAAATCTTCACTTTTATATTAAAATAAAACAATTGTTATTTAGAAAAATGTGTTTTAATTAATATTGTCCTCACAATAAAAAAAACTAATTTCCTTGATGTGTCTGTTATTCAATAAGTTCCTCCTCAGCACTGTCTGAAGGAATGTTCAACCTCTAGAGATGTATCCTGATTAGAAAGTGCACCATAAGTTTATAAGCTTCTTCAGCAGGAGTCCTTGTATTTAATAAAGGTGTTACTAAATAGCAGCGGCATGGATAATCACAATCACCAAAAAGCATCATGTTTTCGAAGTCGCAGCACTCTAGTTGTGCACACAAAGGTGAATCATTAAAACTTGTACTGTATGTACAGAACCTGGCCATCTTGGAATCACATTTTTAATGCGCAGTCTTGCTTCACACACCATTTGGACATTCAAAGAAAAGTAACAAATTATGAAAGGTTTCAGCTTGAACTCCTCCTGCAAACAATTTTTTGTTTCTATTAAGACCTTTCAGTTTTTACTTACTTTCATTATAGAATAAGTAACTTGGTTATAAGATGGAACATACCTGGTGAATTTATTTTAATATGGGTACAGTCCACAGCACCCAATACTCTTGGAAATCCAGGTATTGTGTAAAATCATGTGCAACTTTCAAGCGTTCGCTAGGAGTTGGCATGTGAAGATGTTCACATTTTAATTCAGCTATTTTAGCTGTAACTCTGTGCACGATTCGGTGAACAGTTGGTTGTTCCACACTAAATACATCTGGTATAAATGTTTGGTAAATGCCTGTAGCATAAAACCGCAGAATTATCAGAAGCCGATTGATCTATTGAATGTAAAGCTCGATTGCGCTTAGTCAGAGGCTTGATAGCATCACAGATTACTGTATTAGTAGTAGATAGCATTGCCTATCACTGAATCCAAATCCAACACAGTTTCCTTGGAGATTCGGAACCGCATTCGAAACGATATCGTTGTATTTTTCACAGGCGTTAAAGGCCTTTTCACGTTTCTACGACTTCTTCTGGTAGTTTCTTCATCAGAAAGTGATGATAAGGACATTTCAATTTCTATTTATAACTTTTTACTATACTTAAAACTATTTAAGATAGCTCTCGACCACTCTTAAATTCGACAGGTACTCAAGTTATATAAGACCTCGATTTGACAGCTGTCACGGCTTAAGTAACGTTTCAGTATACGAATTTTACATTGAGTGGCATTTTAAGCGCAAGTTTAATTGGATCCCAAATTTATTTAAATGATGCTCTTAATAGACGTTTGAGTATACGAAAAACTAAGATAACGGCGCGCCAAACAGTAGAGCAGTGCTTAACGAGTTGAATGTCGTTTGAGTATTCGGCCATAAGTAGTGCATTTTGACAGATGGAAGGGTAAGTTCACGCTTAGACTTGTTTCTGAATCTCACCCTTAGTCTCTAGTGGGTTCCCCACATAGGCACTAAGGTTGGGATTAACCTTTTTAAAGTATTTAAGCTTCATACCCGTTTTACTAAAGCAAACTAACTTGGCAAATTCCGTGGTGACCTCTATATTATTTATACTTTTCTTTATTACTTAGAATCTCTGTATACCTAGTTCAAGTTGTATTCATATTGTAAGGAAAACTCAAGTCTGAAGTTGGCAGCAATTTGTCTCAAATTTAATGTAAACTTTAAAGTAACATCTGCTTGCACGGCAGAAGTTTACTTTAAATTTTCTGAACAACTTTAGTTATCTGGGTGCTTTGTTAATTATGCGTAGAACTAACAAACCAATGTGTTTGTTAAATTGATGTATTGGATGAAAATGCATAGGCACTGGGTTTCGGCATTTCGGGGCCCCCATCAGGCCAGGGCCCTGGGCCCAGGCCCCACGTGCCCTTATGCTAAAGATGGAACTGCTACTTTTGTGACTTGGGTAATTTTAGGTTGTTTTAGTGTGTTTTCCAGCTAATGTCATGAAAGTTTAACAGGTATCCTTCTTCCGATAGTAAAAGAACAAACATACACAAAAGGAAATTACCTTCCCACAACCAGGAGGACCCCATAGAATCATGTTGGGTATCTTTTTCTGATTTAACAAAGAACTTAACATTGATCCAGGACCAAATGCTCGTGTCTGCCCAACAATATCCTGCAAGTGAAGTGGCCTCATGCGTTCAGCAAGAGGCATATTTTTAATTTCCTTCACTTGAACTTTTGCACTAGTTTCGGGTTCTTGTGGTTTCTAAGGAAATATAATTTTCTTATACAGTTCTAATTGTAAATAAACAAAACAGGTATAAAGTGTTAACAAGCTCACCACAGCTTCCGCAGAACTAGGGCTTGTACTGATTTTTGCACGTTTTTCTGAGTATATATTATTCAGGTGTGAACTACTCCTTTTAGAACTATTAGGTGCAATTTTATATTGCTTTCTATTACTTTCTTCACTTGTGTTAAGAAATAAACATTTGTTGACGTGTTCTTCAATCATTATTTTTTCAAAATCTTTATTGCAAATGGGACATGAAACAGAATTCTTCATTGAACATTCATTAGCGTTTGCGTTTGATGTATTTGAAGTCATTTTTGTAATAAACTAAATCTGTCACTACCTCCCTTTTTCTATTGTAGGTAACCACATATTAAAATTAAATCTTCATCCAATAACAATTAACAATAACAGTTTCTACGACTTCTTCTGGTAGTTTCTTCATCAGAAAGTGATGATAAGGACATTTCAATTTCTATTTATAACTTTTTACTATACTTAAAACTATTTAAGATAGCTCTCGACCACTCTTAAATTCGACAGGTACTCAAGTTATATAAGACCTCGATTTGACAGCTGTCACGGCTTAAGTAACGTTTCAGTATACGAATTTTACATTGAGTGGCATTTTAAGCGCAAGTTTAATTGGATCCCAAATTTTATTTAAATGATGCTCTTAATAGACGTTTGAGTATACGAAAAACTAAGATAACGGCGCGCCAAACAGTAGAGCAGTGCTTAACGAGTTGAATGTCGTTTGAGTATTCGGCCATAAGTAGTGCATTTTGACAGATGGAAGGGTAAGTTCACGCTTAGACTTGTTTCTGAATCTCACCCTTAGTCTCTAGTGGGTTCCCCACATAGGCACTAAGGTTGGGATTAACCTTTTTAAAGTATTTAAGCTTCATACCCGTTTTACTAAAGCAAACTAACTTGGCAAATTCCGTGGTGACCTCTATATTATTTATACTTTTCTTTATTACTTAGAATCTCTGTATACCTAGTTCAAGTTGTATTCATATTGTAAGGAAAACTCAAGTCTGAAGTTGGCAGCAATTTGTCTCAAATTTAATGTAAACTTTAAAGTAACATCTGCTTGCACGGCAGAAGTTTACTTTAAATTTTCTGAACAACTTTAGTTATCTGGGTGCTTTGTTAATTATGCGTAGAACTAACAAACCAATGTGTTTGTTAAATTGATGTATTGGATGAAAATGCATAGGCACTGGGTTTCGGCATTTCGGGGCCCCCATCAGGCCAGGGCCCTGGGCCCAGGCCCCACGTGCCCTTATGCTAAAGATGGAACTGCTACTTTTGTGACTTGGGTAATTTTAGGTTGTTTTAGTGTGTTTTCCAGCTAATGTCATGAAAGTTTAACAGGTATCCTTCTTCCGATAGTAAAAGAACAAACATACACAAAAGGAAATTACCTTCCCACAACCAGGAGGACCCCATAGAATCATGTTGGGTATCTTTTTCTGATTTAACAAAGAACTTAACATTGATCCAGGACCAAATGCTCGTGTCTGCCCAACAATATCCTGCAAGTGAAGTGGCCTCATGCGTTCAGCAAGAGGCATATTTTTAATTTCCTTCACTTGAACTTTTGCACTAGTTTCGGGTTCTTGTGGTTTCTAAGGAAATATAATTTTCTTATACAGTTCTAATTGTAAATAAACAAAACAGGTATAAAGTGTTAACAAGCTCACCACAGCTTCCGCAGAACTAGGGCTTGTACTGATTTTTGCACGTTTTTCTGAGTATATATTATTCAGGTGTGAACTACTCCTTTTAGAACTATTAGGTGCAATTTTATATTGCTTTCTATTACTTTCTTCACTTGTGTTAAGAAATAAACATTTGTTGACGTGTTCTTCAATCATTATTTTTTCAAAATCTTTATTGCAAATGGGACATGAAACAGAATTCTTCATTGAACATTCATTAGCGTTTGCGTTTGATGTATTTGAAGTCATTTTTGTAATAAACTAAATCTGTCACTACCTCCCTTTTTCTATTGTAGGTAACCACATATTAAAATTAAATCTTCATCCAATAACAATTAATCAGAAAAAGTCAAGCAACAGAAACATTGAAATGAAACGTCAAAACGTGCGCTAATTTAGGGATGATCGATAACAAGGACCACATGAAAAAAAACAATTGAACCGTACGACGTTGCCGACATGTTTTATAGATTTTTTTCATTTTTGTGAAATATTTTATTGAATATGTAAAGATTTATTAATCTAAATACCGTACAACGTTGCCTTATACTTGACATTGGCGAAATTGTGGAAAATACTCTACAGAAGCCATCATTTAAGAGAAGAAGAAGAACAAGGACCACAAACTAAGTAGAAAGATAATTCGTATTTAAGGACTAAGACCCTATATTAGTATATTATCTATGACTAAGACCATATCCAATGGACGTGTAACGCGCACAATGCTACGAACAAAACATTCTGTCAATTTTGAAGGGGGACGAGGTAAACACTACATTGATATTGTCACACCCTTACTCAAAAATATTTTGTGTCTAAAAACGCATTAAATAGAAATCTTCAACACTAGAACATTTTATGCACACTAATAGAACAAATATGTCAACATACAAAAAATCACGACTGTAGTTAGTTAGATAGTTTCATTTACTCTTGGGAATTGGGAAGTAACCAAGGAATGAAAAGCTTTTGTAACTATACATTTTGTTGTAAAATTTGTGTTAAACTTTTTATTGCCATCAAGACCCTGTCTTATAATTTTTTCACACAGCCGACATAACAATATCGCACTTGGCGACGCATACTTTAAGTAACCTTTTGTCTTATGATATGTAAGGCTCTTATCATCAGATGGACCAAATAGGCCTTTAAGGCAATCATCATTTCGGCCGAATGAAGTCCACCGCTGGACACAGGCCTCCCCCAAAGATCACCACAACGACCGATATGACTGTGCTGTGGGCTCAATGGGGGGTATTGCCATAATCGCCACGCTTGGCAAACGGGTTGGCGATCGCAGTTGAGTTGTTAATGTATTCGTAGGACGCTGCTGCCCATCCTCCGGCTAATCCCTTAGACGAGTTTTACGACACCCACTGGAGAAGACGGGATAGTAGTATTCTGAGCCGGCACCACACGACAAGGCAATCATGACATTGAATTTTTTTAGATAAAGAAAACACTACAAAACCTGATATGAATTCAACTACCTTTTCACCAAATGGCGAGAGATACACTTAACATTCCAAATCAAAATCAGCAGTGTCTTCAGATTCTACATGTTTGTCCGTGTCTACTGTACGGTCCGTTATTCCGTGTGGTGTCCGGATTAAGAATATAGCACCACTCCATCTCCTCCCGTGGATGTCGTAAAAGGCGACTAAGGGAATCTAAACCAGAGGGATGGGCAGCAGCGTCCCTTCTGTGAAACGGAAACTTCTGTAGCCATACTGCGCTCACCAACCCGCTTGCCAAGCGTGGTGAGTATTGGCAAATACCCTCCAGAATGATGACTCAGTTGTGAAAATCTATGGGGGAGGCCTTTGTTCAGCAGTGGACGTTTAAATGGCCGATATGATAAGACTGTACGGTTAATTTTGTCGGTGGAGGAACAGGTTAAATTATTTATATTTTCTAAGGGTATGCAATTGGTCCGCGTTCCAGTTACTGATAGCTCGTTATGTATTTAACGCTTTTTGTAAATTGACTCAAATTGCTGCGATTGCTTTTTTCATGAACTACTGAGTTGAAATCGTCTATATGGCAATTGAAATCTGTGGTATTTCCCCCTACCTCACCTTCTTTCTTGCTAACTACATCTCTTTTCATCTGGTGTTAATATCAATTTGTTGACATTTACGCCAATACATCCATAACTGAAATAAACTTACGGACTTTTTCACGCTACTAGTTATGTACACACGGCTACACATCAAGCTATACATATCTGGTTTAAGCTGATCTCTCATCGTAAGGAAAACATGTACACACCTATATCTAATACACACCTAATTTGAACATACATGCAGCAAAGCCAATCGTGCATGTATTTTCATTCAATATCTACATAATTATTTCTTTAATTTCCGACGTTTCGAACCCTCGACTAATGGTATTTTATCATGTGTTTTTTTACTACGAACATTAATATTATAAATTAAATTTTTATCGTTATTGAACTAGTCAAAAATTAACACTCACCACACTATTCAAAATGGCGAAATTGTGTAATTTTTTATCTTGTGTATTAAGTAATAAAGTCTAAAATTGTAAAAAAATATTAAAAAGTAGTCTCATGTTATCATAGAAGATAATCTATTATTAGTTTTTTTATTTTTTATAATCTTTATTTATTATAAGGGATTTTTGTACATAAAATGACGATGCCAATCCCATCGTACCTTATTCTAACTAAATCTACATTAACCTTAAACACCTTAAATTTTAAAAGAGAATAACATTATGGCTGATTCAGAATTTGGTTCAGCTAGAATGCTATGAAAAGCACCTATATTATTAAAATTTATATTAAATTTGTTGACAATTTCGACGTTATACTCGCATTCCACAAGTCGATGATGAACATCGTCCAGTTTACCACATTGTTCACAATTGGGTGAATTTACTTTTTTCATTAAAAAGGCAAACTTCCTACTCGGAATGTGTCCAGAACGTAATCGACATGCGGTCACTACTTGCTGTCGGCTTAACTTTGAAAGCAAAAACCATGGAATATGAGGAGGCTCACATTGAATACTTTTGTACCAAATCTTTGATCTTAGACCTCTCATCAAAGTATTCTTTAAAAGCAATGTGACATTTAGAATTGTATTTTCCTAATACTTCTGAATAGTTAGGTAGAATATCCGCTTCAATAGTTTTATATAGTTTCAATATTATTAGTTATTTAAACTTTGAATGTAAGTTCTGGGCGGTAAGGTCCGATATTGTTAATCAAAAAAAGGTAGTCGTGGGGAGAGCTGCTGTTGACGGAAATTTGGGCATGTATTAATCCCTTTTTAGTATTGCTATATAATTTTATAGAAAACAAAAACACTTTCATATGAAATCTAATTCCATCTTTTTGTACATTAGAGGTATTTGACATTTTTTTGCACAGGTATGTGTTTTTTATGGTGCACCTTACACAGTGAAAACGATTCTAACTATCTTAAAAATCGATTACCAAAATAGTTTTTATAAACGCGTTAGATTCTTTGATCTTATACCTTGGCAGAGGGGAATCGTCGTGCGTGCCGCGTCCTATTCATCGATGTTCGAAAAACATCGATGTATTTACATCGATGTTAAGTGCTTTAAAACATCGATACATCGTAGGTACGAGAATAATATCGGAACATCGATATTTTCATATTCCACTTCAGTCGAATTCCAATAAGTACTCACCCAATAAGTAGCCGCTTCCCCTCAATTTTCACCTCCACTATGAGCTACGCTATCACTCAGCCAATGCTGAACATTTGTATTTTCATACGTGTGTACACATCCTTTATTCATGTGTATGTAACAGCACATGCGTTACATCAAGCTTACTATTCAAAGGAGAAGGGTCGTTTTGTAAGCGAGTACTAGTTGGAATTCGCCTGTAGCTATACGTGTATGTATTACGTATAAATTGTTTAGAAGAAATTAACTATCAAACATTTGTGCTCTGCAGTGACTTCGACAGCTTTGGAAAGGTTTTTTTTCTATAGCTGGTCAACAGTAGTATCAACAAAGGAACAGCAAAAAAGGAAAACTCTTACAAAGTATTTTTTTCGAAGTGTGTCAAAAACATTTTTAAGCATTCTGGTTTTTAACTCATTTGTTGCATAATGAATACATATAATAAATAAAATAATAGGCATGACTGATATTCATCGATGTCTACTGCTTGCAGCGCTTTGAGTAGGCCGTTTTAGATAAACATTGATGTTTAGCAGGAAACCATTGTTCTTACATCCATATTAATTCCTCCAAAACATCGTACATCGATTATTTATGAGTAATATCGGAACATCAATATATTCATATTCCACTACATTCGAATTCCAATAAGAACTCACCCAATAAGTAGCCACTTCCCCTCAATTTTCATCTCAACTAAAGAGGATACCAAATGGAATTCGATTGTAGATAACTGAAAATATTAAAATTTTATCTACATCTGTACAACAAAGAAACTGATGATATGGAATTCTAATGACAAAGTTTTTTTTTGTAGACTGTACCAAAATACTGAAGTCCACTGCTGGACAAAATGCCAAAATGATACATAAAAATAAGTTAAAAAATACGCGTCGAATTGAGAACCTCCTCGTTTTTGAAGTCGATTTAAAACACGTTTCTATATAGTGTCCCTATTGTCGATCAATCGCTTTCTCACTTTCTCTCGCTCTTTGTTTACCACTTCCATAGTGTATTCATCTCATTTTCTTACTAATTAAACAAAATACAAAATTTCACGATGTTTTTTTCCATATTTCACTATAGTCGAATGCCACTAAGTACCCACCGCTGCCCCTCAATTCTCACCCCCACTTTGAGCTTTCCTTTCTCCCATCCAATGTTAAATAAATAAATAAAACATATTTTGTAATTTCATACGTGTGTACACATGCATTCTTTATGTGTATGTAACAACGCATGCGTATTAGTTTACTATTCAAAGGAGAAGGGTCGTTTTTAAGTAAAAATCTCCAAGAAATTTCCATCCTTCATTAAATTTTGGAGTAAATGTATCTACAAAAATGTAATTAAAGGGAATAGGTACTATTGTCTTTTTTCTGCAGAGTTTGCCCCATAATTCTGAATGGAATGAAAATGAAAAATGGAAAAATTCGGGAATTTTTCGGGATTTTTAAGTAAAAATCTCCAAGAAATTTCCATCCTTCATTAAATTTTGGAGTAAATGTATCAACAAAAAATTGATTAAAGGGAATAGGTACTATTGTCTTTTTTCTGCAGAGTTTGCCCCATAATTCTGAATGGAATGAAAATGAAAAATGGAAAAATTCGGTCTTGCTCTACTTTATTGTTATTAAATGTATTTAATATATACATTTCATAAATAAAATAATATATTGTTTATTATGGCAACCAAAAAATCTATGTTTTCCTTTCGAGATTAGTTGAACATCGATACATTTCTATCGATATTAAAATCGATTTATCATAGATATTTTTGGCATTTCGCACTAGCATACTTTGCAGAGTCGATCAGTCGAGTTGGCAACACTGAATAAGCTGTCATGATGGCAATTGACATTTGCAATGTATACCAAAAAAAAAAAAAATTGACATTTGTTCTTTATATTGTTCACTGGACTTCTCCGTTTTCCTAGTATTATAAACACGCTAGAATAACTTGATATTTTGCTATGCGAATTTATTTATGAAAGAAAGGGAGTTCAGAGAAGTATTCACTTAATCTTAGATATGGACATAACTACTACTGTTATGAAACGCATAAATAAAAAGAAAAGAAAGGAGGTCAGCGAACTCGATACAGACAGTTACTCAAAGCCTATAAATACCGAAAGGGAAGTCGTAAGTACCTATCTTAACATCAGAACGCCGATGAAATACGACGGATGACTTGCTTACATAGACATAGTATTGAGAATTAAAAACTCGCATTAAAACTAAAAGCAACTACACTAGGCCACACAAAAAACGCACTTCTTAAAAAGTCCCCTACAAAATACTGTTAACCGTATATAATTAAATGTGAGGGTGTGACTGAGGAATATGGAAGAGACCACCTTTTTTTTCTTGACTTCTCCAGTGTTGAGTTGGAGTATAGACTAAGGGGCCCCTAAGTTTATATTCCAACTCAACACTTGCGCTAAGATGACACTGACCAAAATCAGCTTTATTGCAACTGATGTTAGATGTATCCATGCTGATTACTGACCACATTCACCTTCAATGTTGGCTCCTAAATCAAGTCAAACTCAACTGACTACAAAAAGTTGGCATCCTATTGAATGCGAAGGGGTACTTAACACCGGAACAGCTGCTCAACTTATACCAAGCGCAAGTTAGATCTTGTGTGGAATACTGCTCTCATCTGATGATAGCACCAAGTACCAATGCACTTGTCACATACTGAACACAGAATTGCAGGCTTTTATCAGATACTTTTCTGTGAGCGTACACTAGAATTGCATGATTTAATTCCCCTATGTCCATTCCATTATCAACAACCAAACAAATGCCATTGCACTACTGTTACACTAACACACATCAACCATTGTTGTCCTACCAACATGTGGTGTGACAGCAGGTGTTTCCATGCATTAACATGAACCCACTGCTAACAAAACTGCATAAGGAACCACAAGCTCTTTCTGTTATGCAGCAAGGAGTACTTAACAACCCTTTTTTGCAAGCACTTTTAGTCTGGGAAATGCACACATGTTTTGCCATCAACTGACATGCTACCCCAGAACATGCACAAGCTGCACCCCTATTCCCCTGTCTCTTTAATACAGGCTTGTGCAAATCGTTCCTCCTGCCTACTATACCCTCTCCTGCACCTGTGCAGAAAAGACACACTCTTGTCTCATCCGAGAAGAGCAATGCTTACCGTTGGTCTATTATCTGCTCTCCATGGTTGCAGGCTAATTGCAATTGGTCTCTTCTAGGCTGTGCAGTAAATTTGATAACCTTCTCCTAATCGTGGAGATGCTTACGGAAGTTCAGTGAGCTGATTAGGGCGGTTTTAGTACCTCAATGTCCTCAACAGCATTTAATAACCGGTTGTGTATAGACCAATGAAGCTCACCTTTTTCCAATGTGCAGCATTGTCTTCAGATACAGCCATAAATCTTTTGAAACCATTGGAACAGTCATTAAATGGAGAAACTGCTTAGGTTCAGTTGCCAAGCAACATCACACTGCTGCATCTATTACAATTTGCCGATCTAATGAACACAGACCTTAGGAATCAATACAAACCCAACAAATCCGTATATTCCCTATATCCCTATAAACCAAGCAACACAAAATGGTTGATATGATTTGATTGACGCTCCGAAATTGAGACTGAATGGCCACCTTTATCTTCAATAGTAAATAATAAACATCATATTGCATATTGAATTTGGAAAAATATGGCTTTTTAGGGTGATGGTGCACCAGCTGACTACGAAATGGAGTCAGTAGAAGACACAACACCTTCTGAAGATGTGAATGGGACACACCCAGGAGTATACTTACATTTGGAAATAAACTTAGTGTTTCTTGGTCTACTGGCATTGGCACTTTGTACCCGACTAAACAGCCTTGATGAACCTCACTATATTGTGTAAGTAACTCTATATCTCTACATGCTTAAATAAGTAGACAGTCATAGAAACATGAAGTTATCAAAAAACAAAGAAGCCCCCTTTTTCCCATGTAAAAGTGGGTTTTTGGGATGGGATTTTATAGACAAATCCGAAACTATGAGAAATGGAGAAAAGTGGTGTAAGGAGTATTGAGCTCGCTTTTTTTGAAACCATAAATTGCATATTTTTTTATTTGGTACTCGGCAGGTAATCAATTATGTTGTGTTTTCAAAATTATGATTCCAATGGATATTGTGTTTCTAATAAGGATCAATACTTGCAAATGAATGTATTATTGGAAATAAAAGGAAATGATTTTTTTTTTAAATAATAATAATCATTCTATAATAACAAAAACTGGCAACACATCTGAATATGTTAATATCTGTTTCAGATTTTTTGATATAAATTAAATGAGAGGTCCAAATAGCTAGCATAGACTGGCGTATTTCTGGCTGTGTAGTACTTTAGAGTCTGCTTGAGACACACAATGGCACTCTCAGTTGAAAGGTCAGGTCTAAAACCGAGTTGAGAGTCAAGAAGGTTTATGTGCCTATCCAGGTTAAGATGTTTTTATAAGTGTAGATGCGTTGCCCGCGCTTTACGATGGTCACATGAAAGCAAAGCAAGGTAGATGCCCGGCGTTCACTCAGTCACTCACCGACCAGTGTCACGGCTGGTCGCAACTAGACGTCAATCTTAAAAGTAATTATTGCAATCTATTCCGGAAAAAATGCCTTCCTGTGTTTATATAAGGTTTATGAACGAATTCTAGTACAACTGTGAGAAAAAAACGTCATTTCATGCGTAGGTCTATACTGTAAATAAAATTACAGTATTTTGTTTTATTACGCGGTCTAATGGCAGCCGGCGCTAAGACGACACCGAATGACCATGCGCGTACGTGGCAATGCCACGTAAATGACGTAACTAAAGGTGTATATTCATCTCTTTCTCACAACCGGTATGCCGCATGGTGGCTTTCATGTTCTTTCCGTTCCTTTGCGCATGTTTGAGAGCTGCACTGGTAGTAAGCATAGTAAAATTTACGCCGTTCTGTAGTGTCATAATGTTCTTGTATGGGCGCATCTATTTGTAAAATATCATTGTATCCAGGTGCTGCAATATATGCAATTTTTGGTTTCTCAAAAATCAAGCTCTGACTTACTTATACATGACTGCTTACACCACTTTTCTCTATGTCTCAGTTCCAGATTAGGCTATACAATCCCATCTCAAAAATCAAGCCTCTATAGTACATATTGGAAAAAGCAAACTATTTCCTAAACACCGCATATTTATTTTTTATAATTTGATTTTATTTTCATACTTTTGACCTCTTAACATTAAGCAAACTCCGATACCTATTCTGCCGCGCAAATGATAAACACAGCTGTAAGTAGCATTTCTTTCGATATTTATTTAAGTAAACACGGCTACGCATAGACCTTGACTGTTTGGACTTTGAACTATTAGAAGTTGAATAGTGCGAGGTACTTTTTGTCGTTCCGTCGCACTCTTTTACATACTCGCTTAAACAGCTACACATCAAGCTATACAAAACCTGTTTAGTTTGAGCGACTGGCACACACTACCATGCTCAATAAATAGAATAAAACCATAATTAATAAAATGATAAACATTATACAATTTTTTCTTCCACGCCCACTGGCTTAACTGTCCACTGTGAAGTTTAATATTAGGTAGTCGTTTAATTAAAAAATACAGAGAAGCAATTTCAGTTTTACAATTTAGGCCTTGATTCGTGCCAGACAAAATAGTATATCGTATATGCCGTGTGGTGCCGGCTACGAATATCACCAACCCATCTCATCCCGTGGGTGTCGTGAAAGGTGACTATGGGTTAGGACGACGTGATTTTGCACAGACATTGGAAGCTTCGGAACATATTCCCAATGGAAGTATCTTAATAATATTAAAACATTTGTCTATCTGTTTGATACATTTAAACAGCAAAACTACTGAACTGATTAGAGATAGCTTGGACCCTATTCAGATATAAGCTATATTCGTATTTGTATTCTGGTTTCGCGCTAGCCGTGGAAGTTCATACAAATACCTACCCGGCGGAATACTTAGGCACAGCTCGGTATTTTTAGCTATTTTTTCCCACAGCATCGTCGAAGATAGCTCATATCTGAATAGTCATTTATGCATCTTGCCCAAGCTATTGCATTTATCAATGTGTCTTGGAAATTACCTGACAGCAACCGGAATCAGTCGAAGAAAGTCTAAATTAAATTAACTATCCAAAATAGTTGAATTCACGAAGCCACGCGCGGTCCGTGTTGGCGTAAGTATAGAAAATTGTCTCATTTAACGCTTGAAATGTTTACTTAAAATAATTATCAAAATCTAAACACACTTACATTACCTTAGGAGCCAATCATAATTAAAAATCTAAATCAACAATGAACAAATAACAAAACAGTTGAAATTAATGCGAAGCATTTTAATCAATACAATGTAAAAAATATAATAAAAATCATATTCATCTAGTGACAGCCTTTATAAAATCAAGTATGGAAAATAAAACATGACTAGTAATTGCTCACTAATCACGCTTTTATTTATTTATGACTTCCAAAAGACAGGCTTTTAGCTGAATCAACTTAAAAAACCGATCAAGTGCGCGTTGAACTCGCGTGGAGAGGGTTCCGAATTTGTTGAATATATTGTCTATTGTTGGATTGTACCAATAACTTATCCCAAGAACAAACTTAACATCGTAGTTGAAAAACATGTTTTCCTATACATTCAAACCGCAAACGGAAGTTTGTATGCACAATATTGTAAAATTTACAATGTTATTTTTAGACCATAGACTTTTTATAGGTTTTCCTGTAATCAATAAATGTAAAGAGCTATATTGTTTTCAGAATTTGAAGCTTAGTAGCTTTGGAGATAAGGGGCGGGGAATTGTCAATTTTCGTATATTTTCTTAAATAACGTTAAAACTTTATATTTTAAAATGATGAAACAAATACATTTGAGACCCACACAACAAGTCCTTCCATTTCATATGTTACACGGTACAGTTTGCAAGACTTTCTTCATAAATTTTCTATATTGCTCCCCAAAAAGGACCCCTATATTCAAAATTCATTTATTTACGTTACACGTACGTGTTTGGATTGCATAAATCCATACGTGTACCATATTTCAACTTAAGTGGTCCAATAGATTCGGAGCAAATCGGCTGTGACAGACTGACAGACACACGAGTGATCCTATAAGGGTTCCGCCGTTTTTCCTTCGAACGTTCGGATCCCTAAAAAGTAGTTAAGTATTAACAACCAAATAATACTACATAACAATAGCAGTGATGGCATAGTGGTTGAACTGTTCCACACAGGAGAGTCTTGAGTTTGATTCCGGACCGCACCTCTCTCGACTTTTCGTATTCATGTGCGGATCAGAATTTGATTATCATTTGTGTTAACGGTGAAGGAAAACAACGTTGTCGCCAGCGTGGTGGGCTAAGGTCTAACCTTTCTCATCGTGAGAAAAAGCCTGTGCCCAACGGTGGGACAGTAACGGCCTGATTATGTATACTATAAGAGACTATCAAAATGAACATAAGCTATGTGTGTCTCAGGATTCAACAATAGTAACAGATATAAAAATTGACAATGAAATAAAATGAAAGTTGGTTAGCCACGAGATCAATAAAATTATGACTTCGGGCTTGACTACCTACTATGCTAAGTAAAGCAGGCGTTTATATGAATATGAACATTATCGGCATATAAATAATGTTCATATTCGAACGTTCACGTAGGGATCCGAACGGCGGTCTGTGTGCGTAAGCGCAAAGCAAACAAAATATGCTCCTGTGATTGGCCGATGCCACGTTACGCACTCCCTTACCTACAATTTTCTCCACTGCATATAGCATACTTATGGTTATATAGGGTGTCGAGCTTGGCGTGTAGCCGTGTGTACATATATGGTATCTAGAGATTGTCTACATTCCATATATGTACTTAACTCAATATCGAAAAAAATGCGTCTTACTGTGTGTGTTTATAATTTGCGTAGTATTAATACATTTAGTTTGAAATGTTTACTATCCATATTTAGCAGGCCGTTTGCAAAGGAAACAATAACTGTTATTTATAATATTCCACATAATTATATCAACCAAAAAGTTATAATGTATTTAGTGTGTAGTTTTAGTGTCTATACTTATTAGTGACTAAATCTGTTGGTGTAATTATACAGAGTGTCATAATTTTGTAAAAGGAATTGTAACAATATCATGCTCAACTTAACGCTTAACTTAACAAATAAAAAAAAAGGAAATATGCAAATTTTTGGTTTCTCAAAAATCAAGCCTGTATGGTATTGGAAAAAGCAAACTACATATTTCCTAAACATTGCATAAATAAATTGTTGTATTATAGCAAAATTCTTGTTTCTAGGTTTGATGAATTACACTATGGTCGTTATGTGTCACTTTATACAAAGGGGATTTTCTTTTTTGATGCTCATCCACCTCTTGGAAAGCAGTTGTTATACTTAGCTGGTCAAGCTGCTGGCTATGATGGAAACTTTACCTTCGACCGAATAGGCACACCATACACAGAAAATGTGCCAGTAAAAGCTCTTCGATTCATTCCTGCAGTGGCTGGAAGTCTGTTAGTTGCAGTGACATATCAATTAATGTTGGAGATATCGGTATGTCATTGGACTGCAATTCTAGCAGGTCTCTTAGTTCTGTTTGGTAAGTAATAATACAATTATAGTGCCCTTTTGTTGTAATGTATGTGCTGGTTGCTTTGCAGGTATGATCAACCATACAAACCTTGCATGCTTAGGTTTATAGCATTTTGCAGTTGACCTGCTGTCTTAACACTGTTTGTCTGTGTATTCTTATCACACTGGTTTGAGCCATAATTGACACCTTATAATTCCATTACTTTCGGAGCTATGTGCCTCCCCATGGTTCTAAGTTCTATATTTTGTTATATTCAGAATCAGATTGCACGTTGTTAACTCATGGCTAAGTAATAGATTGATATTCATTGCATGCTTTCAGAAAATTGTTTCTTAGCGCAGTCAAGGTTTATGTTACTAGAAAGTATACAAATACTGTTTGGACTGTATGGAGTCTTGTGTGCTATTAAAAGTACTCGCCGAACTGGGCCTGCGAGCGTTGTTTGGCTTTGCATTGCTGCTCTCTCACTTGGTTGTTGCTTTTCGTGAGTATATGTTTTTGTACAAGTAACTTGTATGTTATATTATGGTATTATAACCATACTGTATATTGTATCCCACCATAACACAAATAAATATAAGTGTTAAAATGTGGGCCAACTTGTCGTTTGATACCTAAAGTAATATAAACTGACAATTCTAAACCAACCAATAAAAAAAAAAGAAATAAGACGAGGACCACACTATTAACTGATTCCCCAAGCATACCATCGAAAAATGGCGGAATAACCATGCGACATGCTGCAGCATCATCAGTGCGAAAGGATTTGGTCCCCATTTCACTAACAGGTAGCTTGAACCCTACCTTCCCGTCTTCATTATATAGATTACTTCGCCCTCATGATATCTAGATATCGCCTCTAAATTTCATGAGGGCGTAGTTGAACCAAAGAGTAGGTATACGAACAACGTGATACCTTCATACATTCGAGGCGCCAGGCGCTGTCGGTTGTGTGTTTGTGTGTAAATGTAGGAATTTAACCAATCACGTTTTATTTTCTACTTACAGAGTCAAATACTCAGGTGTATATTCTTACTTCTTGGCATTTTTTCTCGTTGGAAGACAGATATGGCGCCGTATCGGTAATTCTGAATCCGGGCTGGTCCTAGCTTTGTCAGCATTATGGAGGCTGCTAATACTAATATTTATACCATTCGCCGTGTATGTGAGCGTATTCTATGCTCATTTGTCAATGCTACCGAAAGCTGGTCCGCATGATAGTGTTATGACAAGCGCTTTCCAAGCATCGCTACAAGGTGGTCTCGCGAGTATAACCCGGGGTCAACCATTGCATGTCGCACACGGTTCTCAGATAACGCTCAGGTAATTATTTTATTACTTAGGCTAGATAGCAATATACCGCATTAAAGCCAGCTGTACTGCTAGGCGCAGAAGTTAAGCGGTTGAATTTGCGGAATAATATCAACTTTATGTTCCAACAATTAAAAAAATGGTTGTCCTCAAAGTGGACCTTTATTATTTTTCGTGGTAGAAAAATTCATCCTGTACTTCTTCCGCCCCGGGAAAGGACGGAGAAGCATGCCGGACTCCTACCGGCTAAAAGCAACGGTGATCTTTAGCACGGAAAGGGTTGCTCCTGGAACTCGGAAACGAATCATACTGGAGCCGTCTATTAATGCCACGCCTTTAGGCACATCTCGGAGGGGATGACAGTAAAACGGTCACGCCCTCTAACGGAGGGGAGGCAAAAGTAAAGGGGCCGACCACCGCGCACTCCAATTTCGAAGGGGACCCACCCGATGCACATTTCTTTTTGAATTCTATACAGCATAACATTTCAACAGTAATTTTTCAACAGTAACGAATTCCATTAAAATAAAAAATGCATGGTAGATTATGACTGGTCTGAGACTACGGCATATCAATAGAACAGTGTGCATAAGAAACCGATAGGTTATACGCAGAGCAGGCCGAGGCTCTCTGATCAGCTTCGACAGTTTGCTAGGGATCCGCGCACTTTTTTGTACGAAAAGTGCATTTTCATTTTTATTACATAAGTGGCATCCGGCCAACTATGCAACCATGGCATATCAAGGTGGGAAGCCAGAGCCCACTTGGCCCACCCCAAACTATTAGAATGACTTATCAAAAATGACCTATTGTCAGTCTGTAGAACCAGATTCAATCTGGCCTCTCCAAAAGAAAAAAGAAATACCTATATTTCTATACCCTTGCATTCAGCTAGCCGCGTATAAAGTTAAATAAGCTATTTATAAAAGTCAAATCAAACTTGTGTACCTATATTTTCACAGACACACACATGGACGCACATGTTGGCTCCACTCCCACGCCCATGTGTATCCAGTGCGGTACACTGACGGACGTGGCTCGTCGCACCAGCAACAAGTCACTTGCTACAGCTTCAAAGACGTGAACAACTGGTGGATAGTGAAGCGTCCGGACCAAGCATCGCTAGCTGTTTCGCGGCCGCCTGATGCTATTCGACACGGCGATGTTGTACAACTATTACACGGCATTACCAGTAGAGCTTTGAATTCGCATGATGTCGCTTCACCTGTTTCACCACAGTCGCAAGTATGGACTTACTAGTTTTTGTTTTTTAACCTTTATTTTCCCATAACTGAAAAGAAGTCGTCCCTAATAGAAGGCCGTCCACAGTTCCCTTCTGAAAAACGTACAAACATCTTTTCAATTTCCAGGAGGTTTCTTGCTACATCGACTATAACGTGTCGATGCCTGCTCAGAATCTCTGGCGAGTTGATATCTTAAACCGTGACAGTGAAGACGCCACATGGGACAGCATTCGGTCTTTGGTTCGATTGGTGCACGTGGATTCCGGCTCTGCGCTACGTTTTAGTGGACGCCAGTTGCCTTCATGGGGTTTCCATCAGCATGAAGTGGTTGCTGATAAAGTATTGACTCATCAAGATACAGTATGGAATGTTGAAGAACATCGATATACGAAGGGTAATGATATTTTTAATCAGATTTAAATTAATATCTATGCATTTATACACATTAAAACTAAATACATATACACTATTTATGATTACACTAATTATTAAGGGAAAAAAACCATGTATTTAATATATATATATATATATATATATTGTACTACTGTAAATCCGTAAGATTTTGCTGAACATATATTGTGTGTTTTTTGGTAGGTATTGACCCAAGCTCTCACCCCCTGCAGTATGTCGTGCTATTTACTGGACACCCTGTATAAGTGGCATATGTACTCCTCCTCATCGCTGTCAGCTGATAATGTTCCTAGAAGGCTGGCAGCATTGCCACGTGGAATGGCAATGCTTATTCTTTGGCCAAAAAAAGGCCAGCCCTCTGATCACGGGAAGTGTCGACCAACCGTTTAGCTAAATTAATAATTTAAATCTTTGAAAAGCTGACGTGCACTCGGACCCCATGACCCAAGCGCATGTTG
Organism: Diloba caeruleocephala; assembly: GCA_947459985.1. Lineage (NCBI taxonomy): Eukaryota > Metazoa > Arthropoda > Insecta > Lepidoptera > Noctuidae > Diloba > Diloba caeruleocephala. The sequence goes on along the minus strand of OX381606.1, from coordinate 22,342,532 downwards.
CAAGGTATGCATCATGGATCGTACTTTCGGGAAGTGTTAAAAAACTTAAGTTTTTTTGTTTAGTATTTGTTGCTGACACCTTTAATAATGAATTGGCATAAAAATTGTGAAATAAAAATGTACTAATGTCGACTGAAACTTTACTCTGGATTATTACTGAAAAGTTTCAAAGAATGAATATAAATTATTTCGTGTATCGTATTGATTTATGTTCTTAAAAATATACTCAGTATATTTAATTATAGATTAACTTTGTTTTTAACCATGATGCACAAGGTGTATCCTCGCGCTGTTGAAGACTTATCGTATAGCAGCCAATAATTACAACGACGTAAGTCGATAGCATATAAAGTAAACTGAACTTAATACTTTTGCGGTAAGAAATAGTTTGCTTTGCGTTTATAAGAACTACATTTTGGATGGCTTTACGCATAATTTTACTCAACAAAATCATTTAAATTCAGTTATTATTTTAAATGAAATTATACACTCCCGTTATAATTTAATTGAGATACAAGATTCAGATACAGAAAGATAATAATTGTTGTTGTTCATCATATCAGCCACAGGTCGTCCACTGCTGAACAAAGGCCTCCCCCTTAGATCTCCACAACGAGCGGTCACATGCCGCTCTCATCCAACGACTCCCAGCGACCCTCACCAGGTCGTCTGTCCACCTCGTTGGAGGTCGTCCCACGCTGCGTTTTCCGGTGCGCGGTCTCCATTCGAGAACCTTTTTGCCCCAACGGCCATCAGTTCTACGAGCAATGTGCCCTGCCCATTGCCACTTCAGCTTACTAATCCTTGCAGCTATGTCGATAACTTTAGTTCTTCTACGGATCTCCTCATTTCTGATTCGATCTCGTAGAGAAATACCAAGCATAGCTCTCTCCATAGCTCGCTGAGTGACCTTGAGCTTTCTTATGAGGCCCATTGTGAGTGACCACGTCTCTGTTCCATATGTCATCACTGGTAACACACACTGGTTAAAGACTTTCGTCTTTAGGCATTGCGGTATTGTTGACGAAAAGACGTTGCGAAGTTTCCCGAACGCTGCCCAGCCGAGTCGGATTCGACGATTGACCTCTTTCTCGAAGTTGGACCTACCTAACTGGACAGTTTGTCCCAGGTAGACATACTCGTCAACAACTTCGAGAACAGAGCTCCCAACGGATATTGGGATGGGCACGACATGGGCATTTGACATGACTTTCGTCTTGCCCATGTTCATTTTAAGGCCCACCTGTTGGGAAACCCTGTTGAGATCATCGAGCATTGTGCTGAGCTCTTGCAGCGATTCTGCCATGACTACGATATCGTCGGCAAATCGAAGGTGAGTGATATACTCGCCATTGATGTTAATGCCGAATCCTTTCCACTCCAGCAGCTTGAAGGCATCCTCCATTGCAGCGGTGAACAGTTTCGGGGAAATGACGTCCCCCTGTCTCACACCTCTCTGCAATGGAATCGCCCCCGTGCTCTGTTCATGTACTTGGACCGACATGGTGGCGTTTCTGTATAAGCACTTCAACACTTCAATGTACCGATAGTCAATCTGGCACCGCTGCAGAGATTGCAGCACTGCCCAGGTTTCGATCGAATCGAAGGCTTTCTCATAGTCCACAAACGCCAAGCATAGTGGCAGATTATACTCCTCGGTCTTCTGTATAACCTGCCGCAGCGTATGGATGTGGTCTATGGTACTGAAACCTTTTCGGAAACCGGCTTGTTCGGGAGGCTGGAAGTCATCAAACCTGCGCTCGAGACGATTCGTGATGATCCTTGAAAACAGCTTATAAACATGGCTCAGAAGTGAGATGGGTCTATAATTCTTCAATAGGGTGTTATCACCCTTTTTGAAGAAGAGCACCACCTAACCTCTGTTCCACGCTTCCGGCGTTGTGCCCTCGAGTAAGACGGAATTGAATAGCTTCTGAAGGACTTTAAGTACCGGTGTGCCACCCGCTTTCAGAAGCTCTGTCGTAATTCCGTCCCCACCCGGCGCCTTGTTATTTTTAAGCTGTTTCAAGGCCATCCTAATCTCGTACAGGCTGATGTCCGGGATATCCTCGGTGTAGTGTCGGGTTAGTTTGGCTCGCGGGTCTTTGTCAGAGCCAATGGTAGGTATAGTAACCGAGGTGTATAACTGCCGGTAGAAGTTCTCAATCTCTCTCAAAACCTCTGGCTTAGTCGACGCTACACTGCCGTCCTCGGTCTTCAGCTTCATAATACGACTTTGCCCAATAGACTTGTCTCTTGCGAACACTTTGGAGCCTTGATTCCGCTCAATCGCCTCTTTAACACCGTTGGTGTTAAAGGTGCGGATATCGTGACGCAAGGACTTGTTGTTGTTACAATTTATTAATTACGAAAGAAAATGCCATTTGTAGTCACTTAGTAAATCAATAAATAAAATATTTTAAGTAAAATTTTTGTTACTTCTACGTTTGCTACCGGATTATAATAACAAGAATTAACCACAAAGTGGCCGATAGTTTCATTCATCATTTCGGCCAAATGAAGTCCACTGCTGGACAAAGGCCTCCCCCAAAGATCACCACAACCAATGATATGGATGTGCTGTGGGCTCATTGGGGGGTTATAATGTTCTATTATTATTGCACTTCGTGCATCATCGTAAATTTTATTACATTTATGTGTAAAACGTCGTTACCTAAAATATTATTTTTATAGCTTCCAAGTATGACATCGAAGATTGGAGGACTGTTTGATTTATTGTGGTTTTTTTTTGTATTTGATCGGTTGCTTATTTCGGTATGAAGTTAATAATGTTGCACGGTCTTGATCTGTGCCTGTCTGTGCGTCCCTTGTGAGGTATTGCGATGTTGTAAGTGCGATTTTAGCTCTCTTTATCTATATCTTCTATATGTACAACGGTTTTCTCAACTCTCTCGCTGGACTCGACCTCTACATCTACTACGATTGATCCAGCTATATTATATAGCTATACTATATTACAATATAGATTTGATAACTAATGCTATTACAATTATGGCTTGTGATATGGACTCGATGACTTATGCTATCACAATTAACCCGGCTGGGTGATATGGACTCGATGACTTATGCTATCACAATTAACCCGGCTGGGTGATATGGACTCTATGACTAATACATCTTTCCTGACGGATTACGGCGCCTACATGATAGCGCCTCACAAAACCGAGGTACTATGGTTCCACAAACTGTCGCGGAGCAGAGAACCACCCAGTCGCAGATACGCGTTGGTGAGGTAGAAATCAGGGTGGGCAGGTACATCAAGTACCTGGACTCACCCTGGACAGTCGCTGAAGCTTCAAGGGGCGCTTCGAGTCAAGGAGTGCCTTGCACCCGAGACGATCAGGATACCGCACAGCACACGCTCGGGCTGCCGAGCGGCGGATTCTGGTCGATCGGATTAGGCAAGATCTTTCTCTGCTACCTCGCAGTAGTGTGGCTAAGGCCGAGCATGAAAATTGGAGTGCTGTGGTTTCGCTTTTGTGAGAGCGTCATGCTCTAAAAGGAGATCGCAGAGAGAGGCATAGAGCCAATCCCGTTTGGAGAAGGACATGGAGCTGGGGTAATAACCGCCGTGGCACCCAAGTCCAACACGTATGAGCCCAATGATCAAGATGGCAAAAGTATTCCAAATAAAATACTCATCAAAGAGTACGAACAAATTTAAAAAGACGATTTAGATGTGGAATAGTCCAGCTACTCATGTGTTAGCTGAACTATACAGTCATTACAAAGAATTCGGTTATTTTAATTTTTATTAATATAAGTTGCCTTTGGTTACTATAGCTTGTGTGTGCAATTTGTGTTTGTAAACGCACCCACGACACAGGAGAAATACTTAGCCTTTGGTGCAACGCACCCTAAGTCCCATGTTTTATTAGCTGTTTGTCGAGTGGTTTATACACCAATCGAATCACAAGGTGTTTTAACACTTTGGCCTCTTCTTCCGACTGGAGATGTGTCTGTAATAAGCCCTTGTTTCTTGTATTTAGAACAATCACCATTTATCTTTGTTTTATACCCTTAGCTGAAGACAGAAAAGAACGGGAACGCGAACTTGTATCTGCAGAAATGATACCGACTGCTGTAACTCAGTTAACATTTTGGGAGAAGTTTGCAGAGTTGCAATACAAAATGATTGCACACGCACCCGATGCACCACATGGTCATATGTTCGCCAGTGAACCTACTGAGTGGCCATTGCTCGTGCGGTCCATCGCGTATTGGCTATCCCCTAATTCAAATGTAAGACTATTTTAATCAGACGATGCATCTTTTCATGGAAAAGTTAGTTGAAATGTAATAACATTTTATGAAATTGTCTGACTGATATTTTTATTTTCAGGCTCAAGTACATTTAATTGGAAATATAATAACCTGGTACACCGGGTCAATTTCTGTTCTACTATACAGTGGCCTCCTCGCACTGTATGCCATTCGAAAACGTCGTGCTTGCGACGATTTACCTCCGCTGGTGTTGCAGAAGTTCCACGACGCCGGCTGTGTTTTCTTCTTAGGCTACTGGATTCATTATCTCCCTTATTTCTTCATAGACCGTACTTTGTTTCTTCATCATTACTTACCCGCTTACATTTTTAAAATCTTGCTCTTATCGTATGTGATAGATCACTTATACTATATCATTCAGTCACGAGAAAAAACTCGAGCAATGACAAATATATTTATTTTATGTGTAACAGTGTGGATAGCATATGTTGTAATAACTTTTAAAAAGTTTAGTGTACTCAATTACGGAAATATTGACTTGACTGAACATGACCTTTTGAATCTCAGATGGAAAGATACTTGGGATTTTATACTTCATAAGAAAGGATGACTGATTTGAATGACTTCGATTTTTATTTCAGCTGCCATTTCAAAGATCTTGTCACAATTAACTTATTCATTATTATATAGGATCTTACTTTATTAATGGAAAATATTTTAGGAGGTAAATCTATAGGTTTTAATTAGGTGATTTAGCAAAAAATAAAAACATAACATCAACCTTCATTTTATAAAATAATATAGTCAGTAAATGTTTCGCTGGTCGAGTACTTAAATATTAACTTATTTACAATCAGTAAACCCAATACTTGATATTTGAAATGAATTCTATACCATTCATAGTCTAGCCTTAAAATATTTTCCATTATTAAAGTAAGACCCTATATAAAATAATAATATTACTATTACTAAGTATAATATAATATTACTTAATTATAATACTCAAGCATTAGAAAAAATAAAGAGCTATAGTTTTTATAATGACAAGGATTTTATACCGTAAAATGGCGGCAGTTGGGACACTTGACACGGATTTTCAGTTTTTTTGGAAGTTAAACTTTCCTTTACACTGAATTAAAATATCGTGGTCTTAATTTTTTTTTTTTTAAAGATGAAATCCCTGTTTGACCCGATTCTCGTCGTTGTAGGGTGAATTGGGTTGCATGTGGGGCTAATCGGGTCTTTAGCTAGGGCTGGTACAGTCAGCATCATATATAAAGTGGCAGCTACGGTAACCAAATATTTAGAAACATCCAAAGTGATCACTGATATCCTGTCAACCATGGTCGCCTAATTGTTCAGCGCACCAATCGTAATCAAATATATCGGAACAACAAAAACGTCATTATATAGGGTCATTCAAACCGTCATTATTATGGTAACAATCACAACGCCAGTAGTTTCCAAACAGCCAATGTATTCAAAAATATGAAACACGCTAGTGAACTAAACTTTATCTTAACCACAAAGGGTTCAATTTGCAATGATATTAAATTAACATACCGAACCAGGTGCACATTACAATCCAGGTATGTTTTGTGTTCGAAGAGTGCCCTGCGTGGACTGCCGAGCGGCGGATCCTGGTCGATCGGATCGGGCAAGATCTCTCTTTGCCAGCAGTAGTGTCGGCTATGCTGGCAAAGCAGGAAAATTAGAGTGCTGTGGTCTCCTTCTGTGAGAGCGTAATGCTCCAGAAGGAGGTCGCAGAGCGTGATCGTGAGAGGGCCGATCCCGCTCGGAGGAGGAGGACACGGGCCGGGGTAACAACCGCCGAGGCGCCCGTGTCCAACACGCCTGAGCCCCCTGTCGTCTTTATATGGTGGGGGGCCTTGGGGTTCGCGAGCGCACTTATTGGGAAATCTGCGTGCTCATACCGAGCGACCATGTGGTCACGTACCGCTGTGTGCGCAGCACAGCGCATAGTGAGGCCTCGGCGGAATCTTTTACAATCCCCTAGAGAGATGCCTGGGGGGGGGGGGGGGGGGGTGGCCTCTTTACAGTCACCTTCCCTGCACTAGAGGGGATGACCACTTTGCAGTCATCCCCTCCGAGATGTGCCTAAAGGCGTGCCACCAACATGGTGGCTCTAGATGGAGATTATTCGAGTTCCTGGAGCCTCCCTTCGGTGCCGACGATGATCACTCCGGTGGTTTTAGCCGGTAGGAGTCCGGCATGCCCCTCCGCCCTTTCCCGGGGCGAAGGAAGTACATGAGGTATTTCCACCGGATCAATAAAAAAAAAGGTATGTTTTGTGTAAACTCGACATGGTTTTACTAGGCTAGAGACATCCTGCGTGTACATAGGTACCATTGTATCGAATTTAAAGTGTCTAGGATCGTAAAATATTATTGTTTTAGTTCACCGGGCTAATTATAAACATTGCCTGATTGCCGATTATTATAAATGTGGTGGTGTGGTGGACCATTTCACGCTTTCGAACTATCAAACTAAAATTATTATAATAATTGAATAAAATTAATTCTTTAAACTCATTTTAATTTTATTGAAACAGCGAATTACAATCTCTTTGCTTTGTGCCTTGCTTCTTAGCAGGCATTCTATGGTGTAACCCATTTTCATGAAGCCGTCGTCGATCTCGTATTTAATATCTATTATCTATAATTGACACAGAATAAAATAAGGAACAAACAGATAATTCATAAAAGCATCTTCTTCTTCTTTTAGATTATGACTTCTGTAGAGTATCTTCCACAATTCCGCGAATGTCAAGTGTAAGGCAACGTTGTACGGTGTTCAGATTAATGAACCTTTACATATAAAATATTTCTCTAAAATGAAAGAATTCTACAATAATGTCCATAAAAGCATCGTAAAACGACATGACATTATGCAGTTGACATGTATGAATTTAATCATCAACTATTATACATACTGATAATAAAATGAGGTTTACTTAGCATCTAAAAATATTACGTAGACTCAAACTCGCTCGTTCTAAGAAAGAGTTTTTATTTCTCATTAAAAAAAACAATTGGGACTGATGGGAACAAGTCTTCATAGTCTTGCACGAATTTATTTACCAATTTGAAAATATAATCATAAAACAAAACACATGCCAATGACGTCACGCATGAAATGAAAGAGATGGGTGTCATAAGAAATATTTTTTATTCCTACAATATTGTCAAGTTCAATGTTGTGTTTAGATAAATGAGACGCTATGAGGTTAAGATAAAGTTCATTTTACTAGCGTGTTACATATTTTTTAATACTTTGGCTGCTTGGAAACTACTGGCGTTGTGAGTGTTACCATAATAATGACGGTTTGAATGACCCTATATAATGACGTTTTTGTTGTTCCGATATATTTGATTACGATTGGTGCGCTGAACAATTAGACGACCATGGTTGACAGGATATCAGTGATCACTTTGGATGTTTCTAAATATTTGGTTACCGAGGCTGCCACTTTATATATGATGCTGACTGTACTAAAAAAAAAATGCGGCGAATCACAATTGAGTGCGGCTTTTGTTAAGTTAGAGTTTTCGTCCCAGATAAGCATGTAATCTCGAAAGCTAAATTCCGCTCTTACACCCTTGATATGGGAATATATACCTAAACGATGCAGTTTGGACAGCTTTCAAAAGGTATTTTTCAGACTACTATGTAGAATGTAAACTGCGGATTAGTTTCCCAGTACAAAACTGGCATTTATCACTTGTTTTTATGAGTCTGTTGGAGTAATGGAGTATAAATTTATTTGCTGTCTAAAATAAACTCATTAGAAAAAATGCAATAAATACTTTGAGACAACCCTACAAATAAAATCCCAATTCACTTATATCTGTCCCAACTAACCGCAATCGTGGACAACCCTACAAATAAAATCCCAATTCACTTATATCTGTCCCAACTAATCGCAATCGTGTCCCTAATAACCTCCATTTTTGACCCGACTACATGTTACGGCTCTATACACCCCATAGCAAGAGCCATGTCCCCCCCCCTATATTTTAGTAAAAAATGACTGCGATCAATGTGGCTATTTAAAATCAATTAAACGTTTAACACTTTAATACTTATTAGAAGAATATGGAGTTGGTGCTTTTAACTTCACAAATGTTTTCAAATATTTTGAAGAGCAAATTTCGCGCGTTGTTGACACTTTACTTTAGAGCTCGTTATTTTTATTATATGATAGGACGGCTTATTGTTGGCCGATTATCGTCAGAAATATTATAGACTTCAATTTAAATCCTACTTAATTTGTAGATGCTTTAAATTTCGAATAAAGTGGTAAGTTTGCAAAGTAAATCTTGTATTTGTCCCAAGTCACACCTTATGACCCTGTTCCCCCCATTTTACATACTAAAATTATAGACAGTGGTACCACTCAAGTAATCAGGTTAGGCAGAAACAGAAAACACTTTATAATACATTGTGTAGAAATTGTCAACCTTTATTTAATGTATATCCAACTGCAAAAGCTAAATCATTGTGCCACTTATTGAAATCATTCCATCCAGTTAGTATTTTATATTTTAGTATTTAAATATAAGTATTGAAGTATTTTTTATAAAATTACCTTTGTTTACAAAAATTAATAAAAATGCTTTAAAAAATTACATTTATTTTATATGCATAATGTAAAATTGGGTGAAGTTAACGGCGACTGTGTGTAGGTTCCACCTCCATGGGTTGGGGGCTTTGAGTGATATTTACTGATGTAACCTCCAGAGGTATGACACGCTGCTTCAGCACAGCCGTAGTACCCAGGGCATATCTGTAAGATCCTTGCTTCTTGCCCTGTAATTTTATTACAATTTTAATTACAATATCTTTAGTAACCGATTTATGTACCATCAACATTAAAATTGAGCATGTGTTAAGAATAAAAAATTTACTACTATGATAATTGATTTAAATTTTTTTATCAATTCTTGTAATACAATTTATTGTTGTAAAATATGTTTGAAACAATTTGTAACAAAAGGATGACCAGTGGCATCCACTTGTCCAATAATAACTATATATCTAATGAAAACACAATCTATTTTCAAAGTGCATTGTAGTAATATTCCCTTGTTGTTATCCCAGTCTTATGACACTTGGATAAGATGGGATGGCACTATTGTTAGCCAGCATCACACAGTAAACCATATGGATAAGTATAATTAATGGTTGTAAGACTTAAGAGTATATTGCTACATGATGCATACATAAAAAAAAGACCACCATTCATGGCTATAGAGGCCTATGTTCAGTGGTGATAACACATGACACTGGTGATCTACAACAGACTACAGATGTGAATGTAGCAAGGGGTTTACCATCCTTTCCGTTAATTTCTCCATCTATACAAATGATTACCTTGACATTAGCCTCTTCATAAGTCCGGAGATACTGAGCAGGTCCTGTATTGCGGATCACACAAAGGTCAACATTAGAACCTGATCCCAAGTCATTGAAAATACCGGCTGCAATGGCATCACGAACAAGCTTCTTCCCTTCTTCTTCGCTCAAGTTCGATTTCCAGCCAGCTTCAAATACTGCCATAGCAGCTAAGGAGCCAGAACCTAGTTGATATATACAAAAATAAAAATTGTATTTTAAATTATCGTAGTCATCAGTTCATCACTCATGCTATTCATGGTTAAAATTGTGAAAATGGTCTTACCCATTGTAGCATAGGGCAACTTGTCTACAGAACCGTGAGGGTATATGCAATAGATATGAGGTCCAGTTCTATCAACACCACCAAGAACCAGTGCAGCACCAATGTATCCCTGGTAACGGAACAACATACGCTTCAATAGTGTGGAAGCAGTTTCGACTGGCACTGTGCGTCCTGTATGAAGCCTCTGTAATTCCAACTGCGACGCCACTGTTTGCGTCGTCATTTCAGTATCAGCGGCTGTGCCGGCACCGCAACAGTACATGTTGCTAGCCAGGTAATGGATTTTCTGGCAGTTTTTATCAGATACAACAGTATTTTCAGTCGCTCTAGTGTCGGCGCCAAGAATTACACCGTCGGCGTATATAATTCCCACAATGGTAGTACCGGTTTTAGTAGCTTTCGGAGCCGGAAATCCTTTCTGGGCCAAGAAGGCATTGCTAAGAGGAACAAGAAATTATCTTTTAGTATTGAAATATAACGAAAATTATTAAAACGATTGAAATTTAAGTCTAAAGTTTTGCGTCACTGCTTACCGTTGACAGTTCTCAAAGGAGAAACCTGGTGCCGGTACTTCTGGTATAAGTATGGAAGCCATAGTAATTTGCTTAGGAATTAATAAATTCAATTTATGTTGATCAGATTTTGTAAGAAAGCCGAAATAAACTTCTGCAAGCAATGCTTGAAAACGTCACTGTCAAATGACTCGCAATGACTTTTCAAAATTATCACCAACCACAGAAGTTAAAATTCGGTAGACTTATTTTGCACAGAGTACATTTTTCTTTCACTCGCAAGGGAAGTGCGTATTTAATGTGATATTTACTTGAACTTACTGAGCAAGAGTAGTGGAATGGAAGTGGATAAGAATTATACACCTGGAATTTGTTTATTACGAAATGGTAGATTATTTACAGAACATAGACCTTTATACAATTAGATTTGCGTAAATTTATTTTATTTTATAACACGTATTTTTACAGTTTTTTGGGATTTTTCACGAGTTGACACAAGTATCGATAACAATCGGTAGCCTAACAACGGTCATAGACATTTTCACTAGTGCTATGCTATCCAACCTTAATAGTATTTAACCCAGATAAAGGACCAGGGTATCTACTTTCAAGTACGTGCCGTCCCGTAAGCCCCGAAAGACTTTGAACCAGTGATGCCAACTTGTGGGTTTCCCCCTTTTTTTCCCTTATTTTTTATGATTGGCTTATCGCACTCATCCCAAGAGGAATCTAGATGCTTAAACGGACAAATTGGCGAAGCATTAAAATAGCCTCCAGCCTAGCTTTATTTATATTTAAGTAACTGCGCCTGAGGGCGTCCCCTGCGGGATCAATGATTATTTGGGGTTTATAGGGATCTTTTGTTACTACTCGATTTCTCGGCACGGGCCGGCGCGAGCAAGGGTCGGGGGGGCGACTTTAACGTTATTCGGGTGGTCGCGAATTTAGGCTTCCGCGGCAGCGTATAAGCGGGCCCCGGCGGCGGGGTCGATATGTCGGTTTGTTTGTTAATTGAGACTGCTCGAGTCTCTTCATGTGAGCTACGTGATGAATGGTGATTAGATCATCGGGATCTTCTAGTGCATGCCTTGGTCGACGGCATTTGCTTATTTTAGAGGGCCTATAGTTAGCGGCCGCTACTACTAGGGGATTAGGGTGAAGAAGCGCAGTCGAAAAAGCGTTTACTCGCTAGTTTCATCAACTGCTTTATAGTGGGCAAGTTCAAGTCGGTGGGTTTCCCCTAAATTTAGGGGCAATAAATATTGAAAGGTTTAGGGGCAGGATTTCTTTAGGGGTTTTTTTATGGAGGAGGATTTTGAAATGATCTTGGGATTTGGATAAACATTCTGTAGGGGTTGGCAACACTGACTTGAGAGTATTTTACTCAGCTACGCGCTCAGTGTATAATCTATGGCGCTCGCTCGCGTGATGTGACGACGTGGCTTCGGCCCGCTTCGTCGGTGTTTGGTGGTCGCGTGGAACTGAGAGGAACTAAATGTACTTGAAGTATTGCGAGTTTGTAATGGGTGTATTTTTTTGTAAATCGATTGTGCTCCTTATTTATATTAGGGGCTCGGATCTAAACTATTAGAAGTTGAACACTGCGAATCGTCCGAGAGGGTGTAGTACTGTTTGTCGTTCCGTCGCAATATTTTACATACTCGAATACGCGGCTACAGATCAAGCTATACAAAACCTGTTTAGTTTGTGCGCGCGGCACATACCACCATACGGTGCTCTATCCATAATATACATATAGATACGTATCATATACGTATATATTTTGTAAGCAAGTTTAGCTAGTCTCGTAATACATTGTTTTTTATTTGCGCTGCACCAGAGCGCCTGTACACCTATTATTATTTATTATGAATGATTATAAATTTATGGAATTAACAAAAACAATGACTATTACTTTTGATTTTAATTTTAAAAAACAGCATGTTACTGTCCCCCTGCTGGGCACGGGCCTTTTCGCAGGATGAGAAAGGTTACGCCGTAGTCCACCACGCTGGCCTAGTGCGGGTAGGCAGACTACACATACACACACCATTAAGAACATTATTAGAGCTCTCTCAGGTGTGCAGGTTTCTCTACGATGTTTTCCTTCACCGTCAACGCAAGTAAAGCAAATTCTGATCCACACATGAATCCGAAAAGTTAGATTTACGGGCGGGGATCGAACACAGACCCTCTCCTCTGTGAAAGGCAAGGGTTCATCTACTAGGCTATCACTGCTAAATATGTTAAATATTATAAATGCGAAAGTTTATCTGTCTATTTGTTACGTTGTCACGGCTAAAGACCTGAACCGATTTTGATGCATTTTGTTTGAGATAGCTTGAACCTTGGGGAAGGACATTGTCATAATAATTATCCCCTAAAGAGGTTAAATAGGGGGTTGAAGTTTATATGGGAAATTCTTAATTCTAAGCGAAGACGCGGACAAAGCTCTTTTTATTGAATAAATAGAATAAATACTTAATTAATTAAGTTACAACAAGTCAACTGTGATCACCAACCCGCCTGCTAAGCGTGGCGATTATGGCAAAACCGCCCATTGAGCACACAACACGCCCAGACCGGTCGTTATGGAGACCTTTGGCTGAAACGACGAGACGAAATAGATAGCAAAGGAGCTAGATAGAAAGTGTTATGTGCATCATATACAGGCGATTACACGTTTATGAAGTTTAATGTGTGTTAGATGTTAGAGTAAGATAAGACCTGCATTGCGTAATCACAACAGAGCAATGTGTCGACGTCGGACGACGAGCGTCTCAAATAGTTAAAGCGGGACTTAATATTAAGTGGTGTTTCAGTATTCCGCCGTTAGTTAGATAATTTTATTTATGATTTCCAAAACACAGACCGTAAGCTGAATCAACTAAAAATAAAACCGGTCAAGTGCGAGTTGAACTCGCGTGGAGAGGGTTACGAAATTGCTGATTATAATGTCTATTGTTGGATTCGGTTTTGTATCAATAACTTATGCCAAGAACAAAACTTAAATCGTAGTTGAAAAATATGTTTTTCATTTACATTCCGACCGCAAACGTAAGTTTGTACGCACAATATTGTAAGATTTACCATGTTATTTTAAGACCATAGACTTCTTATATGTTTTCCTATAATCTATAGGTAAAGAGCAAAAGACCTATAACCTATATTTTTTTCAGAATTTCAGGCTCAGTAGTTTTAGAGATAAGGGGGTAAATTTTCGTATATTTTCTTATATAACTTGAAAACTATATATTTCAAAATTATAAAATAAATACATTTGAGACCCTCACAACAAGCCCGTCCATTTCATATGTTAAATGGCATAGTTCGCAAATCTCTACTCTTAAATTTTCTGTATTGCCCCTAAAAAGGATCCATATATTCAAAATTCATTTATTTACGTTACACGTACGTGTTTGGGTCGCAGAAATCCATGTGTGCCAAATTTCAACTTTATCGCTCCAGTAGATGTTCAAACGGTACGTAGATGACACTTTTACCATCTTAACTGCAATAGGGTCTCCGCATCTTAAAACACCTAAATTCAATACATAGTAAAATTCAGTTTACTATGGAATTGTAGGATAAAAAATTCTTTGCCTTTCTTGACGTACTTCTCGTCCATACCCCAGATAAGTATGTTAGTCACTCTGTGTACAGAAAGCCTACTCATACAAAAGGTACCTTAAGGGTGAATCCACCACCATCCTTGTCAGTTAGCTACAGTGGTCAAATCTTTGTTACAGAGAGCACCTGGCATCTGTGACGCCGACTATCTGGCAGGGGAACTTAACAATGTGAAGCAAGTTCTTCAAAATAACAATTTGAAAGTTCCACATCCCCGTCGCAGAAGCCACCCGAAACTCACCACGGTTTGATCGATGACCCACTGTTTTACTATTTATTAAGGGAGTCACCGACAAAATTGGTCACATCTTGAAGCGTGCTTCTATAAAAACCTACTTCAAGCCGCATAAGAATATCAGCCATCTATATTGCTTGATATTAATTTTTCAATATCCATTTGTAGTATTTTGGTGACCACATCTTACATATTAGACTAGCATTTTATAAGGTAGCTAGATGGTTATGTGCGTAGACCATTTCACCAAAGGATTCGGCACGTATGATCATTCCCCTCTGCCAAGGTACAAGATCAAATAATCTACCACGTGTATAAAAACTATTTATGGAATCGATTTTTATTAAAAGCCAGAATCGTTTTCACTGTGTAAGGTGCTCCGTAAAAAACATAGACGTGTGCAGTTAGCATGTGTAAGAAAAGGTCAAACACCCCCTAATATTCAAAATAATAGATTACATTTCATACGAAGGTGTTTTTGATATAATTAATATCTTCTTTCTGTTAAAATCATTACAAAATACTCTACTATATCATCAATAAGGATTGTAAATATTATCGACTCAGCAATCGAGTATGAAATAATCGGATCGTTGCTGTGACATTTCCATAGAATTATATTCGTTATCTCACTAGGAGAAAGTTTTAAATTGCAAAGCAATAGTAAAAAGGAATTTAATAGTAACCAAATGTGGGTATTATGGGCGACTGCTATGGTAGTCTCATGGCTACCTTTTTTGACTAACAATATCGGACCTTACTGCCCACAACTTACATTCGAAGTTTAAATAACTATTAATGTTGCTGACATAGCTGATAGGATTAGAAAAATGAAGGGGCAATGGGCGGGGCACATTGCTATATATATTTTTATTTTTCAATTGCATTGTAAATATAAGTATTTGTATACTGTTAACATCTTAAGACTCGTGGCATTCGCAAAAGTTACGAAATAGGGGTTTACAATCCCACCGCAAATCATTGTATATGAAACCCAAGACCCAACCCATAATTAAATGGGTTGCGACCCCGACACTTCAGGAAAGGGTGGTACAAAACTTCCAGTATAAGGGTGAGATTCAGAAACGAGTCTAAGCGTGAACTTACGCTTCAATACGCGCAATATGTCAAAATGCACTACTTACGCCCCTAATTTTGACAGATGGAAGCGTGAACTTAGCTTAGACTCGTTTCTGAATCTCACCCTAAGTCTACCGGCATTCCTGTCCTTAGTCCACAGTACTGATAAATTAACCAGGAAAATCTTAGTATCCACACTGGTTGATTTTAAGGTACCGTGCTTGACTGATGCTGTGAATGCTTGGAAAATGACTTGCCCGAATACGGTTTTGCCTAGCAATCCTTCTTCCCAAAGACAATGGGACGAGCCGCTCCTGCAGTTTCGTACGGAATCAATTAATCAATACATCCACTAATACTGTAGAGCGTACTCGTCTACTTGCTGTGGGTGAATGGGAGTCGGGGCTTTTCGGCACACTGCATGCCTACGTTTAGGTGCTCCTTGGGTTGCTCCTCATCGGTGACACTGCGGTCAAGCTGTCGACCGCCTCGACACCATGGCTTGTCTTGCATTAAAAGTGCAGCAAGGGCATGCCAATATTAACGACATTATTCGTCGTGCTTTTGTCACTGCCGGCGTGCCATCTGTTTTGGAACCCAATGGCTTGGCACCTAACGATGTTAAAAGACCGGACGGTATGTCGTTACTGCCATGGAAGATGGGTGGGCCTTTACACAACACAATGCTGCGCTCCAAAGCACAAATCACGGACGTAGCTCAAAATGCCCGAGTACTGGAGCTGGTGGCCGGGTATGTAAATAATTTATGTTATTTTCCCACCATGATAATGAAAAGTTGTAGTATTATTCAAATTTACTGTGGGAGACTGGTGCCTAAACTAGGCTGGCGCCTGTATTTCAGGGCACCAGGCCTTCCACCCCAGAATGTGCCACTCGAATACTATATTCATGTTAGTGGCTCAAGTTCTGACTCAATTCTTTTTAAAACGAGTACTAAAGTATTTGAATATCAAAAATGCTGGTCTTGGCACGTCACTACTACCAATACTATTAAGCGGGCTCGTCTACTTGCTGTGAGTGAATGGGAGTCAGGTTTATGGTTTCAGGCGCTTCCGTTCGTCCACTATGTTGAACGACGGAAGCGTCTCAATATTGATGATATGATTCGTCGTGCTCTTGCCACCACCGGCGTGCCAGCTGTATTAGAACCCAACGGCTTAGCACGCGACGATGGTAAAAGAGCGGAAGGTATTTCGTTACTGCCTTGGGAAATGGGTAGCCTCTGGTGTGGAGCACAATTTTTGTCAACTGTTCTGGCATTAGCGCTTCTGCAGCGGAAAACCTCAAAAGGCGCAAATATAATAATTTATCGAAAATTGATGTTTTGAGCTATTCGGGGTCGAAACGCTAGGGTTATGGCGTCTGAGTGCACGTGTACTTTTCAAAGACATAGCTAGACGGTTGGTCGACACTGCGTGATCAGAAGGCTGGCCTTTTCTTTGGCCAAAGAATAAGCATTACCATTCAATGTCTTCTGGGAACATTACCTACAGACAGTGATGAGGAAGATTACTAAGACGCCTAAATGCTTTTTTTAGGTTTGTATTTATTACTAGTTATTTAAGGCATAAATATCGTGTATATTTTTAGTTATGTGTTTCATGTATAAGTTTTATCTTTAGTTACAAATCTAATAAAAAATCACTTACATTTTTTTATATAGGTACTATGGTAGTAGCATTGTGCTTAGGACGGGTAGTATTGAGCTTATACAAAAAATCTATTACCACCTCTTACGAGCACATGCGCAACGTCATATGAAAGAAAGAGATGTCTATAGAGCATTGGTTACAGCAAAATAATGGAATGGCACCGTTACGAACTAAGGTAACAATCCACTTTCTTTTAAAACTGTGAGCGTGGTGTGTTAACCAGATGGTTTCAGGTAAATAGTAGTAGTGGTAGGCAACGTTTCAAGACGTGCGCGAACGGTTATTTCTTTTCTTATCACACGTAGTGCTCGCATTAGGATGACAGGTCTTATATCTGGAAATTTGTTCAACTATCTAACTAACTACCTCTAATCTAACCAAAATCTAACGTAATCGTAGGTAATACTATTATGTTTACGCTTACGAGTCTCTTGATGATTGGATAAATTTTTTAATAATCTTCATTCCATTTTAAGCTTTATATGTAGCACATTAGAAACTAGTTTAATAACATATTAACTTATTTACGACTTTATTATTCTGCATACATCAACAACCAATCGCGGGCGGACGAATTGTCTGCGTGTGCCTATGTCAAACGAGTGATCTTGTTGTCAAAAGGCGAAATGTGTTGAGTGAGAGTAATTCAAATAATTGTTTGAATTTAGAGCTGCTTTAGCTTCTAAATTAGTTCCTAGGTGTAAAGTTAACAAAATGCTTAGTAACACTGCCTATATATGTTTAATTTATTTAACGTCTGCTTTAGTACTGACGTTGGCTGGTCGAGACTTTTATCAAATTCTCGGTGTATCACGTTCTGCAACCACAAATGAAATCAAAAAAGCTTACAGAAAGTTAGCAAAAGCGCTGCATCCAGATAAAAATCAGGATGATCCGGACTCGTCGCAAAAGTTTCAAGATCTTGGAGCAGCGTACGAGGCCCTTTCGGATCCAGAAAAGCGAGAACTTTATGATCGTTGCGGTGAAGAATGCCTGAAAAAGGATGGCATGATGAATAACAATGATCCGTTTGCGAGTTTCTTTGGGGACTTTGGTTTCCACTTTGGGGGCGAGCAACAACATCAAGAAACGCCTCGAGGGGCTGATATTGTTATGGATCTCACAGTCACTCTTGAGGAACTCTATAATGGGAATTTTATTGAGGTTGGTAACAAGTAGCGACAGCTAATAATCATTGTCTATACATAATATTTATGAATAACATATTTCTCTGGCCTTGGTCAGACTGATATGTTATGAGAGGGCTATGCTGGACAAAGACTATTTGGGCTTATGTCCTAAGAAGATGGACCAAAAATCTTCTATGACGTCTAGACCAAATATCTTCTATGAACGTAATCTAATTGTCCATTTAATAGTACAGTATGAAAACGTTTATTTTTTTATAGATAACACGCAACAAGCCTGTGATCAAACCGGCATCAGGGACACGCAAATGTAACTGCAGACAGGAGATGGTAACCAGGAATCTGGGTCCAGGGCGGTTCCAGATGATGCAACAGACTGTGTGTGATGAATGTCCTAATGTAAAGTTTGTTAATGAAGAGAGGCTCTTGGAGATTGAGGTATAGTATAAAATAATACTTTTTGTTAATTATATACACTACATATATTGTTAGCATGTAACATGTAGTAACCAAAGGTTACTGATCATCATTGGTCTAGGCTAGTTGTTATTAGCATGGCTGCTGAGGATAGTACCCCTGGGTTCATTACTAGGTTGCATAACTATTGTTATTAATTTCTTTTGACCAAGACCATACCTACCGACCTACTTTGAGAAAGACCATACTTGTAGGTACAGACATGAAGTTATAGAACAGAAATATTTTTTTCAATAAATAAGTAAACACCAAATTTATGAGCGAGAACGTAATAATGAACTACAATAATCAACAAAGGCTAGGGAGCAAGCCAACTATGTCAACTTATTTAAGAAAACTCTTTAGAAAAAGTACTAGCCACCAACATTTATAAATGTAGGTTGTAACTTCAAAAATATTTTCTTTTGAAGAATAATAATCGCTGATGGTATGTAATTTTAGTGAATCTGAGCATTAAGTAATATCGAAATTTCATGCAGGAAGACATGCTACGGGTATGTTGGAAGTTTGAGTATGTTGGTTGGGCTGGGTACTGTGACAGTTTACCAGGGACTAGAATTGGAAATCCAGTAACAGGTGGAAAAATTCTAGATTTGTGATGTGTCCTGTTATGCCATATTTCGCCCCTTTACCGCACTTACTTTCCACTCACTGCACACTAGTTTGCAATGATGTGATAATTTACGAACTTTGTGATTCGTTTACATGCGAGACGAGCGAGGTGGGCACGAGCCCCGAGCACTTTTATTATGGCATTAATTGCTTACGCGAATTGCGCGGAGCGCGGGTAAATAGCATCAGTGACCAAACTGCCAGGAGAAGATTACATGAAATCTTCACGCTCACAGATCACAATGAGTTCCAGCCCTGTGGATTAGAAATACAGGGCGTCGTTTATTGTGGGCTAATGCATATTTGCGCTGGGCCGACGCTCAGTGGGCACATGTTCTGTTTTCGAATAATCTCGATTTGGATTCACGCTGATTCAAGGAGAGTGCGTGTTTAGCGAGTTCCTGGTGACTCAGGAATTTCATCCTTACCAAGGCGGGACGATCGAAACGACGAGGTTGTGCAACCCATCATCCCGCAACAACGGCAGTTCAGCCAAGATTTCGTGTTTATGCATGAAAATGGACATGCACACACCCCAAGACGTATGATCAGAGAGGTATTAGGGTGGCCTGCTCATTCCACCAATACGAATCCTCATTGAGCATGCATGGGATTTGCTACCCAAGTTATAGTCTCTGTAGAGGGTCTGCTCCAGGTCTATGTGATACCGATACTTCCCGAAACATCCATTTCCGAGATTATCTGCGTCAGTCAGTGTACACCACGCCAATAGTTATAGTAACTTATTTTTAATTAGATACATAGGAAAATACATTTTAAATCTAGAACAAGAGCAACAGCCAATCAGAAATATTAACCAAAGTTGGCTAATAGTAGTTTACCAATAAGAACAGTAAGTAATTTTAATTAGCTATCGGGAATCTTGACTGCAGCAAGAACCATTCCCTTAGTTTGATTTATTTTTTCTTTATAATACAGTGATTCTCGATACGGCTGTACTCTTTACATATTGCAAACTAACATGTCCTTTCACATAAAAATGTTTCTAGAGCAATTATTCTAATAGGCAATAAAACTGTTATAAAGATTAAGTGTTATTTAGCCTTATGGAACAAGCATGGAATGGCTTGGCTTCAAAACCGCATAATAAGAAGAATCAACAAATATTCCACAAAGAATAAAAACATGTGTATACATGCTTACGTATACACCAAAGCTTACGGGGCACAGTGAAAGAAGTCACTGGCTGCCTACTCTAAGCCAGCCAGACCCTCAAATCATCATAGAAGCAGTAATCAATAATTAATAATAATAATAATCATCATAATCATGCGCGATGGTGAAACCGGTGCCGCACCTCTCTACACCCCTAGCCGCTCACACCGGTGTTGCTCCTTGTCGCCTGTAGTGGTGGCCATTTAGGGGGCCCATCTTGTGAGTGGCGAGTCACCGTCTGCCACAGAATTTCACGATAAAGTTGAAAGGTAGACGCCGTTGTTCCCGTATTTATTAGTTTTTTTATTTCATGTAACACCCATTGCAATAGACCTTATCGTTTCAGTTTCCATCTCATACAATAGCCTTACACCACCGGGGACAATCCATGACTTCATTTTATAGTGCAGCTATGGAGAGTCCCCGGTTGGTGTCCCATTACATTTTAGATTCAAATTCTCTAAAGGGCCTCTGCGTGTTGGACCTATGTCCCCGCATAAGCCTGTCAAAAGACCGGGTTCCCCCTTACAGGGGATATAAACCCGTGAAAAGAGAGAATCATAATCATAATCATAATCGTGTCGAGAATTACAGCCTGCTGCAGAAGGCTGTAATTCTCGACACGGCACGCATAGTGAGGAGGTTCCTTTCTCTGGAGCCCTAACCACCGGTAGCTTGGACCCTGTGCCCGTTGCCGGTTGGTCACTATTTTTTATATTTTTAAATGTATGTGTTTTTGTTTTTGCTTTATATATATATATTTAAAAATGTAATTAATATGTTAGTTAAGTGAATAAAGGAAATAATCATCATAATCATCATTTCGCCCGAATGAAGCCCACTGCTGGACACAGGCCTCCCCCAAAGGTCACCCACCACAACAACCGATATGGGTGTGTTGTGTGCTCAATGGGGGTCTTGCCATAATCGCCATGCTTGCAGACGGGTTGGCTATCGCAGTTGAGTTGTTAATGTACTCGAACGACGCTGCTGCCCATCCTCCGGTTAATCCCTTAGTCGACTTTTACGATACCCACGGGATGAAATTGGGTGGTGGCATTCTAAGCGACCACACGGTAATAATAATAATAATCAGTCGAGCAATAATCAAGAAGAATAGAAGCACTATGGAGAAGATTCCAGACCAGATTCAGATTCATTTCCAGATTGCAGACCAGAGGCAGCCATACATATAGAAATGGAGATAATTAAACAATTTAACAGAGTCTTGACAACCCAAGAGAGAGAGGCAGATCGTGCATCTTCGCGATATCATAATAGATAGCGAGAAACTTGAATTTGTCGATCAAACAGTTTTCTTAGGAATCACGCTTGATTCAATACTTCAATGGGGTCCCCATATTACATCTCTAGCAGGACGGTTGAGTTCGGCTGCTTATGCTGTGAGAAAAATCAGACACCTTACAGATGTAGCTACTGCAAGACTGGTTTACTTTAGCTACTTTCATAGCATAATGTCCTATGGTATTTTACTTTGGGGTCGGGCTGCCAATATAGAATCAATTTTTATATTGCAGAAGAGAGCTATCAAGGCTATTTACAACCTTGGTAGTCGTGATTCCTTGAGAGAACTGTTTAAAAACATTAACATAATGACAGTGCCTTGTCAGTATATTTATGAAAATATCATGTACGTTAGAAAGAACATTCATCTTTTTACAAAAAAATGTGATCGGCATAACTATAATACAAGATATAAATCTAAACTAGTACAGCCAAAATTTCGCTTAGCTAAAGTCCATACTTCTTTTATGGGTTATAGTATAAAATTTTATAATAAAATACCGGAGACCGTGCTGCAATTACCGCAAAATAAATTTAGAATATTTGTAAAAAATACTCTGTGCAAACAAGCATATTATACGTTAGAGGATTACCTTAGAGATATAAATGTTTGGCAGAGTGCTTGTCCAGCTCCGCAAGACCACTATAAGAAATGATTCAAAATTTTTATTTTTGACTTATTGACATGCCATCTTGTTGTTGCATGTTTTGTGACATCAATTTATTCAGATTTACTTTTCTGACATTTCAATTATTATTTTTTGACATGACATTATTATTATTAATTATTTACACCTGAATTTATTATTGTATAATTTTTTTATATTCAACTGGTTTATGATTTGATATTGACACTTTTAAGAGGTTTAAGAGGTTAGACTTTACTATGTTTAATGTAGGAACATTGTCTTTATATAACCTGAATTTTCGAGAACATTGTACACATAAATATTGTAACATGATTTTAAAAGAGTAACCATGGAGTTTCTTGCCCGTTCTTCTCCATAGGAAATCTACATCTTGGAACGTGGCAACTAAAGTCTTGACGATTCATAAGTGCTATTAATGGTTTAAATGAATAAAAATCTTTTTTATCTTATCTTATCTTATCTTCGCCAAGAAAATAGCGAACATTGTCGGCACTGTACAATATCTTCATAGTTCTGAAATAGCGCGAATAAAAACCGAAAAAGCAAAGAATAAAAGTTGTGACTGCCAAGAATTAAAGAACATCTCAACATTCCTAAATGAAGAAGCAGTTTAATAATTAAGAGTAGAAGCAATTGCGGCTTGTATGCTCTGCCAGAATTTATACCAGAAGGAAAACAAGTGAACAAACAGAGTATGAAAATGTACATTCCCTGCAAACAAGCAGATAATGGATGAAAGCTACCCGCAATCCAAACAAGACCGGTTTCTGGAATGGAACAAATGAAGATGGGAGGGGGTAAAGAAGAAACACATATTTTGCTATTGCTGCCTCTAAAACAAGTATCGTCGTCTACTTGTAAAACCTCATCGTGTGGAAGACATGTTTTGTAATATGAAGCATTATACACTGCTGCACCACGACAACGAACGAGACGGAGCAAGTGACTCCACAAAGAAAAATGTAGCGACACCAGCGGTAGGAATCGCATCGGCAGAATTATCGCCGGCCGGGCATTATTTTGTCGTGGGGAAATCCTCACGAACTTCTTCTGCCTTGGGAGGGACGGAAGGGCATGCTCGACTGAGATGTTTGCCTTGTAAGCATTGGATCACAACTGGCAGGTTGATACCTATATACGGGCCGATGCCCGTAACTTGGTCTGACGTCCCGTCTCTGTCCGACCTGAGTCCTGACCTGTGTCCATCAGAGAGGCGCCCGCAGAATAACGCGCCGCCGTCTCAGGCCTGTTTCTGTTCGGGCGACAGACTGCCCATAGGTTGTCGCCCTCAGGCCGCAATTCATGGAGGCCGGAGATCGTTCAGCGCCTGTTGCGTACTCTCCGGCTTGCATCGCGTCCTCGCAATAGGAGGCGGCGGTATCGAACCACGGCCGGAAGCGAGAGGTCACCCTTTTCGACCGCAGCGACGAGATCACGGCGCTGCGTTGGTCAAGCTGGGCACTCCTCCAACGTGTGCTACGCCGTGTCCCTCGGGCCTCCTGCGGACAACCGCGCGTCTCTTCTCGTCCTATTTGACACAGGTACTTCCCGAAACATCCATGGTTCGAGAGCACCTTCGTCATTCGGTTCGTGAGGGCGTCATGCCGCCTCTCCAGCCATTCCTCCTTGACGGGTCTTACTGAGCGTGATGGAGCCTCAAAAATATTCAAACATACAAACTATAACAATATTTTTATTTAATAATAGTAAGATACCAATTAAACCCTTCGAGCACTTCCGTAACGGTGACTTTACGCTATTCAATTTGGTTTTGGTATGACTATCGTGACTGATTTGTATGTTATCAAATTTAAAATATCTGGTACAAACAGTATGAAAAGAAAAAGGTTCATATTCATATATCATAATTGCTGCAAAAGCATATGAAATGAGAACTATTCAATTGAGTTATGTAGTTAGAACATGGACCGTCGGACATTGTTGTAGAGTAAATTTTTGTTTTTAATTTGGATATATTTTCTTTATTGAAATACTACTTTCTGATGTTACAATTATGCTTTATGACATGGCTTACTTTTTTGCATGTTCATAATTATAATAATAACCGCTCACACCGGTGTTGCTCCTTGTCGCCTGTAGTGGTGGCCATTTAGGGGGCCCATCTTGTGAGTGGCGAGTCACCGTCTGCCACAGAATTTCAGGATCAAAGTTGAAAGGCAGACGCCGTTGTTCCCGTATTTATTAGTCTTTTTATTCCATGTAACACCCATTGCAATAGACCTTATCGTTATAGTTTCCATCTCATACAATAGCCTTACACCACCGGGGACAATCCATGACTTCATTTTATAGTGCAGCTATGGAGAGTCCCCGGTTGGTGTCCCATTACATTTTAGATTAAAAATCTCTAAAGGGCCTCTGCGTGTTGGACCTATGTCCCCGCGTAAGCCTGTCAAAAGACCGGGTTCCCCCTTACAGGGGATATAAACCCGTGAAAAGAGAGGAAATAATAATAAATGTTTATTTCAGACTAAGTCCATAGATTGTTTTAATAGTAGGTATCAATAAAAATAAATAAGAGAAGTTTATGCTTAGGCAGTGTGCAATCGCATCCAGTGCCGCAACATTGGCGAGTCCCAACGGTCAGCTAACACGCTCAGGATGCCGTTTGAGCTGGTTCGCATCCGCTCTAGCAGAGAGGCACAACGCTTTCGTAAGATGGCATGAAAACCAGCCACGTGTTGTTCCGCAAACATAGCTGAAGCGCTACAGTGGCGCCGCAGCCCGAACAACATCCTAAACGCGTTGTTATATTGTACTCTCAGGGTGTTGTAAGTGCGCTGCGTGTACTATTATGTATATATATACTAGTATTATATTATCATTTTGTGCTTTTGTTTTTTAATGAAATTATCTGCAATACTTTTCGACACACCTCAAATGATGGTCGCTCTCGCTAAAGTGGGCTGAAACATGGTGCGCGCTATGGCGCTTGCTAGTGGCACGTGGGAACCCACTTCATCATATTTCAATTCTTTCAGGTCTTCTTTGTACAGTACTGTTTATGATCTGAAAGTTTCGAGAAAATCAAAAAAAATATTCTATGGCTAAGAGTATTATCATTACATTTCAAGTAATATCCTCGTTGGTCCTAACGCATACAACCGATTTGAATAATTATCAATAAATTTGTGTCTGACCACTGCTGAATATACACACGTACACTGTCTAAACAAACATGTCCTGGCACAAGTGGCCTGCATTTTTTCTTTTGCTCATTGCAGAGCTGGCTACACTCAACTCTATTTTATATATTCGCGTTGAAGTATCATAAAAAATTATAAGATTTTACTGGTTACAGATGGTAGTCTGCGTGCGGCTTTATAAAACACGATTACCAACTTCATTCATTCGTTTGGTTAATTAAATAATGAAATTGAAATGATAATCCTTCTTTCAGGTAGAAGTAGGTGCACCGGATGGGCATAAGTCTCGGTTAAGAGGAGAGGGTGAACCACATATGGATGGGGATCCTGGTGATCTGGTAATTGTGTTTACAACTGAAAGGCACCCGCAGTACACACGTAAAGGAGATGATCTTTACACCAATGTCACCATAACTCTACAGGTAGGTCTTTGTCTTACTTACACATGCATGTGTTGTTTATGAAATGAAGTGTAAAGTCTGTAACTGCGCTGTCTAGGTGGAGGAAACATCTTGAGGACAACTGGACCTATATATAATGGTCTGAAAAGGCCAACACACAGAAAGCAAGCATAGTGATTATGATTGTTTATTATATGTACAGGAGAGGCATTTACACTGCGGTGGGACAGTTAAGGGCTGATATTAGTACTAAGTCTAGAGAGAGAACATTTCTTGCCTGTCAAACCAATGCTTGGCTTAATACTTTGGATAAGTTGGATTAACTAAACCACTTAAGATCTATCTATCAAAATCCCACTGAGCAATTTTAGTACGACAATTGTTTAGCTCAGTTTTATATAAATAGTTTATGTAGGAGCTATTGAACGATAGGACATGGTAAACTGGTAATTATATAACTATGTATTCATCATATCATATCAGCCACAGGATGTCCACTGCTGAAGAAAGGCCTCCCCCTTAGATTTCCACAACGAGCTGTCACATGCTGCTCTCATCCCACGACTCCCAGCGACCTTCATCAAGTCGTCTGTCCACCTCGTTGGAGGTCGTCCCATGCTGCGTTTTCCGGTGCGCAGTCTCCATTCGAGAACCTTTTTGCCCCAACGGCCATCAGTTCTGCGAGCCATGTGCCCCGCCCATTGCCACTTCAGTTTACTAATCCTTTCAGGTATGTCGACAACTTTAGTTCTTCTATGGATCTGCTCATTTCTGATTCGATCTCGTAGAGAAATACCAAGCATAGCTCTCTCTATAGCTCGCTGAGTGACCTTGAGATTTCTTATGAGGTCCATTGTGAGTGGCCACGTCTCTGTTCCATATGTCATCACTGGTAACACACACTGGTTAAAGACTTTCGTCTTGAGGCATGCGGTATTATTGACAAAAAGACGTTGCGAAGTTTCCCAAACGCTGCCCAGCCGAGTCGGATTCGATCATTGACTTCTTTCTCGATGTTGGATCTACCTAACTGGACGGTTTGTCGCAGGACATACACGTCAGCAACTTCGACAACGTAAGTGCAATTCCCTAAGCTCAGAAATCCATACATCCTTGAATACAGAATTAAAATAACGGTAATAGCCCAATTTGGTATTCGCTAAGACTGGTCCTCGTGGCTCACCGTCTGCAATATGTCCTGGAATAGCTTCGATCATGTCTTAGCGAAAACCAAATTGGTTTTACAGCGTAAGTTCAATTCTGTATTCAAGGATGTCCTTCCATACCCATGCATGCATGCATGCGTATCCATGCACGACATGGGCATTTGAAATGACGTTCGTCTTTCCCATGTTCATTTTAAGGCCCACCTGTTGGGAAACTCTTTTGAGATCATCAAGCATTGTGCTGAGCACTTGCAGCGATTCTGCCATGACTACGATGTCGGCGGCAAATCGAAGGTGAGTAATATACTCGCCATTGATGTTAATGCCGAATCCTTTCCACTCCAGTAGCTTGTTGAAGGCATCCTCCATTGCAGCGGTGAACAGTTTCGGGGAAATGACGTCCCCCTGTCTCACACCTCGTTGCAATGGAATTGCCTCCGTGCTCTGTTCATGAACTCGGACCGACATGGTGGCGTTTCTGTATTAGCACTTCAACACTTCGATGTCACCGATACTCAATCTGGCACCGCTGCAGAGATTGCAGCACTGCCCAGGTTTCGATCGAATCGAAGGCTTTATATTTATAGTCCACAAACGTCAATAGTGGCAGATTATACTCCTCGGTCTTCTGTATAACCTGCCGCAGCGTATGGATGTGGTCTATGGTACTGAAACCTTTTCGGAAACCGGCTTGTTCGGGAGGCTGGAAGTCATCAAACCTGCGCTCGAGACGATTCGTGATGACCCTTGAAAACAGCTTATAAACATGGCTCAGAAGCGAGATGGGTCTGTAATTCTTCGATAGGGTGTTATCACCCTTTTTGAAGAAGAGCACCACCTCGCCTCTGTTCCATGCTTCCGCCGTATTATACACATTGTTTTACATCATCATCATCATATCGGCCATACAACGTCCACTACTGAACAAAGGCCGCCCCATAGATTTCCATAACTGTGTCATCATATTGGGGGGAGTTTGCCAGCACCCACAACGCTTGGCAGGCGGGTTGGTGAACGCAGCATAGCTATTCCTCCACAGAAAAGACGCTGCTGCCCATCCCTCAGGTTTAGAGTCCCTTAGTCGGTTTTTACGACCGCCACGGGACGAGATGGAGTGGTGCTATATTCTTAATCCGGACACCACACGGATCGTTTTACAACAGGTGTACAATTTTTTATGTGTACATTTAATTTAATCTTGAATGGTTATCATCACGGTGCAAAGTTACATAGTTCCACACTACCATAATATGATTTACGGCCATAACAATTATCAACAGCTATATGTAAAAAAAAAATACGATATCAACAATTTTGAGTAGAATGGGCATTACACAGTTATAAACGTAAACTGTTCACTATTCTTTAGCTTTTATTATTCATTTGGCAAAAAAAAATACCTATATCAAAAGCATGGACAAACACTCCATAATTCATCTGTCAATCTACATTAAGACAGATTAAAGTACTATCAAAATTCCAAAACTTGATATATTTCACATTATCATTGCCCTCTTTAAATGAGTAGTTGTTAGTATTAGTTGCTGTATTACTATAGATAAAGTAGATTATTTATAAGTTACTAGCTGTGACGGAATTAATTTAAAGCCCAATAAATAATTCAATAAATAGTATCTTACAAAGCCCTATTTAATTACATAATCTGTACCAAATTCGTTGAGCCACTTGATTGGAATCTCCATCTCCTCCCGTGGTTGTCGTAAAAGTCGACTAAGGGAAACTAAACCAGAGGGATGGGCAGCAGCGTCCCTTCTGTGGAACAGTGGCCACACTGCGCTCACCAACCCGCCTGCCAAGCGTGGTGAGTACTGGCAAAGACCCCCCCAAAATGACGACACTATTGTAGAAATCTATAGGGGAGGCCTATGTTCAGCAGTGGACGTATAAATGGCTGATATGACTCGATTGGAAAATAAACATATCAACCTTCACATTCAGTAGTACATTATAACGCTACTGTCAAAGGGAATCTGGCATTCGGCATCACCCATACAACGCTAGACCCCCGATCAAGTTGGTTGTTACATATATAAAATTGGTATGATAGGGTATTTCATGAGTATTTAATAAAAATAAAAAAAAATACAATTTCTGCAACAAATCAGGCCTAAAACCGCTCATGTCCTTTGAGGGTGATTGTTTCAATAGGTTTGATATTTTTGCAAACATTACCTATAAAAATTGATTGTTTCAGGATGCATTAGCTGGTTTTACGATGGAACTGGTGCATTTAGATGGTCATAAAGTATCTGTATCCCGTGACAAGGTCACTTGGGCTGGTGCCCGCGTGCGCAAGAAGGGCGAAGGAATGCCTAACTTTGAAAATAACAACCTCCATGGAAATCTTTATATCACTTTTGATATTGATTTCCCTAAACAGGATTTCACTGATCAAGAAAAAGAAGGTATATATTTATGTAAAGTTTGAACTTTGATATAGTAGCTGGCACCGATCTTGACTGCTGATCTTTAAGTGTTTTTTGGGTTTGTTTGGCGGTATGCAACTGCGCAAACCGATCCCCACTTTTTTACTGAGCGCACAATCCCACCAGCCAAAACCCTGGCAGGGTTTTGGCTGGTGGGATTGTGCGCTCAGCAAAGCTGTCTTTTGATCTTGATTTGGTGTCTAATTCTCACTTTACTTGTTTCAGCACTACGGAAAATACTTAAACAAACACCAAATAACAAAGTATATAATGGACTATAGTTGCCATATTGCAAATTTAATTTATTTAAGTAGTGAAATGAGTGCTTTGGTATGAACATAGTCTGTTTTGTGTGATGGATTTTTTGTTACCTGTGAATACATATTGTGATTGTTTTTATATAATAAAACATCCTTACTGTAAGAAAGACTTTAATTACATACAAACACATGTATAGGCCCTTCGTTATTAAATAAAACAAATGGTATTGAAATGATTTTATTTTCATAAAAATATATTCAATTAATTTTTAATATCTGCTCCTTATAGGTTTTCACAACAATAAGTATGGTATGTAAAATTATGTACATATCACTTACTGATAATATTTAATTTACCCTAACAAATGTAGGAGACGTAACTGATATCTACAATCGAAATCATTATCTTATGCAGTACATACATACATTCAGTAGAGTATTTCATAGAAATGCATGTCGACGTCTTTTTTTATTTATCCTACATGAATTTCAATGATGTGAATGAAAATGTATGATAGGAAGAGAACAAGTTGGCTTGCATATAATTAAATTAATTAGTTTTTTACATGGGCGTAGGTTTTACGAAATTTTATTACTTCAACGTCAGTCAGGCTAAAATATTATTCGCTTAATCTAAATATGGCCGCAACATTTGTACCCGAGACGTACCGGCAACTATAGTAAATATTTGTAAAAATAACATGTTGATAACAACGCTACTGCGCAGCGCGTATATTTAACAGTACGTGAGCGATTTTATGATTATTATCAAAGCTCGTGGCGAGTGGGTACACCTACTCTCGTTTCGCCTCGCAAGCTTGCAGCGTACATATAACTAATAATAAGCGCGTTTGACAGAATTATCTGGAATTAATTTGCATAGACATACCGAACGTCTGACACGGTCACTGAGACAACATAACCATATTAAGCGGAGCTACAAGTACAAACCGAATAAATTATAAATTTGGCTATCATTTGTTGGTTCCGAGGCGAACGATCAAAATTCAGCATTTGGTTGGGCCGACCCGCTCATGACACGAGGCAGGAGGGTCGCGCGGCCGGCTCCAGGTGTGCGGCAGCGGCGCCCTGCAGCACGCTGTTGACGACGGCGCGAGCTAGTAGCCCACCGACACGCTCACGACACGAGGCAGGAGGGCTGCGCGGCCGGCTCCAGGTGTGCGGCAGCGGCGACCTGCAGCACGCTGTTGACGACGGCGCGAGCTAGTAGCCCACCGACACGCTCACGACACGAGGCAGGAGGGCTGCGCGGCCGGCTCCAGGTGTGCGGCAGCGGCACCCTGCAGGACGCTGTTGACGACAGCTCGCGCCAGGTAGCCTACCGACACGCCCGGCGCTGCCGCGCTCAACGCGGTGCTGTCTGCCATCCCGCTGTCCTGCGCACGACCATCGAGCTTATGTTCAGTACAGGCTACGGCGGTTATACTAATCTTATACATTTATATGTGACACTGTGTCACTGACCCAAGGGGTTTTGATAAGTAGCGCGGCAACGTTTCATGTCGCCTCTTCATGCAGCCTGGATCATGGCGGTAACAGCGTGAATGATGTAGGATTGGCACTGCGGTCACCACGCTTTCCCAACATGGTCAATAAAAGAGCAAGAGCAATTTCTGTGTGACCCGTGTGCCTGCCGTGTGGTTCCCAGCAAAGAATATACCACCCCTCCACTAATGGGTGTGTTAAAAGGCGACTAAGGGTTGATATCAAGTGGATGGGAAACAGCATCCTTCTGTCTGCTAATAAAAACATACTGCAATCACCAATCCGCCCACTAAGCGTGGTGATTATGGTTTACCTGGCAGATCAGGAATGTAAATAATACTAGAATTCAGATTGAATAATTTCGTATTTAATACCACTGGTTATATTGATAATTTCATATCACAGCATATGGAAAGTGTATCGTGTATGCTTATTTGAATTGACCAATAGCAGATGAGCGCGCAGAAATTAACAAAAACGGTCGCCATATAAATACTTGCGTCGCGTGCAATCGTCAGTGATATGCCTGCGCGCATGGCGCACGGACGCTGGTTCTAGCTGCCACAATGGCAATTTCTCTTAGGACCGTTCACTATCGCGGCATTTAGAGCCCCATGTTCAGCAGTGGACGTTCACGGGCTGTCAATATGATAAGATTCTTGGGTGTATGTCCAGCTGACAGTGGAAAGCAATAAACTAAGCGGAGCTAACCTTTGCGTACGTGAGCTGCGCGTCATCGACGAGCTTGTCGATATGTAGCGGCTGCTGCAGGTACAGCTCAGGGTTGCGTCGCAGAATGGTGGCGAGCACACACAGCAGTTCGACGCACAGCTGTCGTCGCGCTGGAGCCTCCACGCGAACGAGCGCTTCCTCTACCAGGAGCGCGAACGACAACTCCGACCGTGACATGTTCACTAACGTCGGCTCCGCTGGGATAGAGTGGCCCTGCCGTAACAATATTAAAAGAAAGTTATATTCAATAGTTCTTAGGTAATATTTATACGTCCTGGAAGCCATCTAGTGATGGACTCCGTACAGATCCGGGGCCCGTCAGACTGAAATCGGTGTTGTCAAAAACCACTTTTTGATTTATTCGAAAAAAAGTTTACCCGAGTAAACAATTACTTCGTATGATGTAAACCACTCTGTTTAAAAGAAATAGCAGCTGCATGACTATCCAAGTTTTTAACCTTTTAACCTCTGCAGTTGTATAAACATATACGAGGGCAGTTTGGCAACTCAATGACTTTAAGGTTTAATAAAAACTTTTTAATAAAAAAAAATTGTGTCATATTTGGAAACTCACTACGAAGAGCATGCCGTTCTTTTTTCAAAATTGGCGCGAAAAGTTTTTAGAAACAAAAAAGTTAGGCGACTTCTAAGTATTCTTTGAAAATGGAGAAAAGCGAGTTTCGACTGCGAATTAAACACTATTTTTTACGTGGTAAAACTATTAAGCAGACCGAAGACAAATTGAAAAAGTATTATGGTGATTCTGCGTCTTCTCATGGGATGGTACATAAGTGGTTAACTGAATTTTGTTGTGGACGTATTACCACTAATGACGCGGAGCGCTCAGGATTGGCTGATTGAGGTCACTACGGAGGGCATGGTTAATAAAATACATAATATTGTTTTGGCAGACCGTCGAGTGAAGATACGCGAAATAAGTGATGCTGTGCATATCTCGACTGAACGAGTTTTTTATATTTTGCATGATATTCTGGGCATGAAAAAGCTTTCTGCAAGATGGGTGCCGCGTTTACTAACAGTCGACCAGAAACGAAATCGTGTAACAGCTTCTGAGGAATGCCTAGCCATGTATAATCGCAATCCGAGTGAGTTTATGCGTCGGTACATAACAGTTGACGAAACGTGGGTCCATCATTATACACCACAGACTAAGCAATGGACTTCTACCGGGGAACGTGCCCCAAAGAAGGCAAAAACTGTTTGCTCGGCTGGTAAAGTGATGGCCACAGTCTTTTGGGACAGCCAAGGGGTTATTTACATCGATTATTTTGATAAAGGCAAGACAATAACCGGAGCTTACTATGCTGCATTTTTAGAGACATTAAAAAAAAGTTGATCAAGAAACGACCGCATCTAGCAAAGAAAAAAAATCAATTTCATCAGGATAATGCACCGGCCCACTCGTCTGCAATCGCGACATCAAAAATTGTCGAATTAAGATACGAATTATTGCCACACCCTCCGTATTCGCCAGATTTAGCCGCCTGTGACTTTTCCTCTTCCCAAACATGAAGAAATGGCTTGGCGGGCAAAGATTTTCGTCAAACGAAGAGGTGGTAGCCGAAACTGAGGCCTATTTTTCAGGGTTTGACAAAATATATTTTTTGATGGGTTGAAGAGGTTGGAACATCGCTGGACTAAGTGCGTAGAGTTGAAAGGAGATTATAAAGACAGATAAAAAAATATATGTAAAAAGAGTGTTTCTTCTTTCCAAAGTCATGGACTTATCAAACCGCCCTCGTACACATGGTTTTGTGCCCACAGCGCCACAGACGGATATTTACAACAATATTATATTAGGTCGTGTGTTTCGAAGATTTCATACAATTTGTGAAAGATTTTAGTGAAAAACCAAGAGAAACATTACTTTTTATTTCCTCCCAAAATAATCCACTCAAAGATCTAGATTTCAATACAGAAAAATGTTAAAATTCACGTCGCCAGGCTAGCCTCTTCTTAGGTTTTCACCGCCGCAGTCGTATAAACCCGGCCGTAGAGTGAAGGTAAAAGTCGACAATGAATATGCACAAGCTTAATGGTGGTCCAGTTAATTTCATTGATAAATCTGTGTCGTGGGTGCGTTTACAGACATGAATTCCACATACAATACACCCAGACCCGGAACAACTACCTGCAGATCATACAAATATTTGTTCTGTGCGGGAATCGAACCCACGACCCCCGGCGCAGCAGTGGACTGTATCAGCCACTGCACCAACCGAGCCGTCAATTTTTTTTATAAATAATTTCTGTTAAATCTGTTTTTAATTGTAAAATATTCATCGTATTTTTTAATTCCCCTAAATTGTACATCACTAGAAGTTCTAATAACATCCGGTGTTTCAGCGCCGGAGTGGTATATATCCGACCGCATGTGACGTCATAAGCGAGAAAAGATTGTAATAGTCAGGGTAAGTAGAAAATAATTACAATGCATTGAATATAAAATTGATTCATCATCATCATCATCATTTCGGCCGAATGAAGTCCACTGCTGGACACGGCCTCCCCCAAAGATCACCACAACGACCAATATGGCTGTGTTGTGGGCTCATTGCGGGGTTTTGCCATAATCGCCACGCTTGGCAGACGGGTTGGCGATTAATTAGTGAAAATTGATTAGTGAGTATTAATAGTTATTACAAATTGTATGTTCACTGAATGTCGAGTGCAGAGGAGTTAATTAGAATTTTAGAAGGCCATGAAGAAAATATGGAATATTTTGAGTCAAACGAAGAATTTGTTTTAGCTGAACTTATTATTCTAAATATAATTATTATTTCGAATATATAGGTATACAATTTATCATTAAACAGATATAGGTAAGTATACGTTACAGAGTGTACGTGACAACGTGAATAACACGATCAAAACGCTACGTGATTGTTGTACTATTACATTTAATATTATTATGCTACTGCGAGCGACGATCTTCGACGACCGTGAACTGTAGCGAAACAACAGCCGTTTAGTCTTTATTTACATTGCAGTTTTATGTAAAATTAAACATTTATTGTTTTTATTAAAAATACAGTATTTTAATACTGAAGTCAGTTAAATAAACTTCATGAAAACACAGACGGAAAATTCTAACGCCTAAGGTTCCAGAATCATGTACATACTGAATCTATGGTTGGTTTCAAAATTATTTTCTTTTTATTCTTTTCGTACCTCGTACAGTAATAATTAGAGACGGAACGAAGTTTCGGGTTCGACCAGTTTTGGCCAAAAATGCTGGTTTCGGCGTCAGTTTAGGTTTTGGCCAAAAAGTAGCCGTAACTTCGGCTCGGCCGAAACTTGGTTTGGAGTCATATTGGGTATGTTCGAAACGGATTCACTTGCCTATAATCCTTTGTTGTGCAGTATTGTTCAGCAGTGCTATGCTGTGATAACTCACTTGTAAATCCGCAGTGAAAAGTATTGCAAATATTAGTATTGCAAATATTACGAAATAAACGATTTCACTGCGAGCCGCTACGGAGCTGGGGAGCACACGGCTTTTAATCGTTAAGTGTGTCTGGCGTTAAAAATGGTGACCATTACGATATGATTTACTCGTAACAATATCAAATGCGACTAAGGGGCTCTACACCAGAGGGATTGGCACCAGCGTCTCTTCTGTGGAACAGCAGCCATTCTGCGCTCACCAACCCAACTGCCAAGCAATGTGAATGAATACTGGCAATTTCCTTCCAAAATGACGACAATGATGTGGAAATCTATAGGGGAGGCCTTTGTTCAGCATTGGATGTCCTTTGGCTGATATGATGATGTCGGACTTGTCCTATTGTTCAAACCTAGGCACGCCACTGCGGTGTATACAGTTTTGTAGACAAATCTCAGATTCATAAATACCCAGATAACAACTATCTGTAGGCCATACAAACATTGACTAGTGCGGGAATCGAACGTCACTTGGCAGGCTGCTTAGGATTCAGTCAAACCAGCCTAATGTGTGTACGAGTACCTACCTGAATAACAATTCCTTTCGGAGTCCGCAGTAAAATGTCCCAGACTTGTATGTAGAAATGTTTTGGCACGCGACACAGGCATCCTTCTAGTTGGCGTCTCTGTAATGGTGTCAACCTAATGAAAACATAAAAAAAAAATGTTAGCTTTTCTAAAGAACGTGTATAATATAAAATTACTTACATGTAATCATTACATCAGCTCGTAAACGTCCACTGTTGAACATGGGCCTTCCAATGATCACTAGAATGAGCAGTCACAGAGGATATGGATATAATCATCACGTTCGGCAGGAGGATTGGTGTTCGCAGTATAATTATTGTTATTAGAACACTAGAGGATGCCGCGGCCTATCCACGTGATATCAATCCTTAAACTTTCACGCCACCAATGGGTGGAAAGGTGTGGTCTATTCTTTGCCGGGATCTGCACGGAATAATAGTGAATTTCTTTTCGTTTTTTTAAAACGTTGCCCCACACTAGTATTTCTCCTGTGTCGTGGGTGCGTTTACAGACACAAATTCCACACACAACACACCCAGATCAGGAGCAACTACCTGCAGATCATACAAATATTGGTTCCGTGCGGGAATCGAACCCGCGACCCAGAGCGCATCAGCCGACTGTATTAACCACTGCACCAACTGTGACCACCAACCAATTAAAATGAGAGTACATCAAACCGGACTCAGATTTGAATTGCGTTTGTAAGACAAAACGTGTATACTAAACGTGTGTGACTAAGGTGACAGGCGTTGTACAGATTTTAAAAAGTTATTTTATTTAATCTACCGTACAATTTTAATCAAAAAATTTGTTTCGATGCACGCAGTAATCACTCACAGTGTCTTGATGTTTCTTATTTGGGACTTCATTATTTTAATAACTGGATTCCAAACAGGGGTACCTGCCAACCATCTTCTCTATTAAAATTAGGATGTTTTTTTAATTTCAGTACCCTCACGAAACATTCTAGGTACATATCGGTTCTCTTTCGCGAGGAAAACCTAACCATTATATTCGTTTTGATCAACATTTATTTATTTAAAACATCAATTGATCAAAACGAAGATAATGGTTAGGTTTGCCTAAGGCATGTTCACACACTGCAGACTTAGTGGAGCGTCTATGCTTGACGTCAGCTATATGTTCTTTTATTCGGGTGGCTATGCTACGCTTTGTTTGCCCTATGTATGACAAACCACAATCACAGTCAATCTTGTAGACCCCTGCATCATCATCATCGTTTAAAAGTGTTTTATTATATGTGTAATAATCGCGAAAATCTAAGTCTAATCTAATCATTACTAATATAAAATCAGTAATGTTATAATTTTGTATAGGTGATATAAAATCTTATTATTGAGTGAGAATTTATATTAGTATGAAACGCCGTCCTTTGTGACATTCTTAATAGGTTTACGCCGTCTGCCACATTAGGATGAAGTACGCCATGATTGTTTGTCCTTCGCTCACGAAGAATAATTCAGATTGTTGCCGAGTATCGGAGAGACCGCGCAGCTGGCGAAAATTAAAAGGCGCACTGTTGTGTTTTGTTAGATGGCGCTGTCTAATAATGAATATTATAACAGTCATTGATAATTTTTTCTAATGTGTTATACGATTAGAAAATTGTAATATATTTTCTGTTGTATATTAACGCCCAACTCTAGTGACAATGACATTGGCTTAGCAAGTTATTATCTTATATGTAGTTGATTGTTTGATAATTAAAAAGTTTATTGCCGATAGCTAGATCTAAAGCAAAAAAGTAAGAAAAACAGTAGTTACCCTCTTTCCTCTGCCCAGTCAGACACGGTGAGCACTCTTTGCAGCAACGTTCGCAGTTTGTAAGGCGAGAGGCTTTCAAGTATGCCATCAGATCGCTTCTCCTCGGGGAATAATTGCAAGTAGATGCGGATCGCTTCAAGCACCCAGCCCACACGGATCTTCAGGATGCCGCGGAACATGTCCGGGTTCGTGGCTATTAGACGCCCAGAGTATAACACGATTTCCTGTCAAAATTAATTAGTTACTTGATCACCGGCCTAAAACAGCAAGCTATCTCTAAAGATAAAAAGTTCTTTGATCAGACCTGCCAGCGCAGCTTTGTTTAGTGGAGCACTCTGGTGCGACGAGCAGGGGAACTTTATGCATATTGTGCTTATACTGGGGCTTCTTAATATTCGTGTTCGATAACAAACTAGAAATATAGGAAAACTTGGCAAGGGCAGGCCGCGATAGCAGGAATAAGATGCGTCACGGAGAGTAGGCTGGAGAGGCGGCATGGCGGCTCACTTTGCGGCTGACGCAAATACTCACGGGACATAGGGTGTTTGGGGAAGTATTTATGACGCATAATCCGGGAAAATACGCCTGGTGCACGTGGGATGCCGACGCCTCCTTTTGCGAGGACGTGATACACGCAAAAGATGCGGCGGAGCGGGAGCAAAAATGCACCGGTCGCCAGAGGCCTGTGGGCGATAGCGCAGTACGTCGCCCGAACAGAAGAAACCGGAAACGGCCGTTTCCGAATGCATAAGGTGGATGGTCAGGTCGCACAAAGACAGGGCACTTCAGACAAAGCGACGGGCGGATACCTGCCGGGTGTGCGGCTCAATGCCTAACGAACTCGGCACCCGCAACCGTAGGTAAGTAGAAGCAACACCGTGGGGTTTAGCGGGTAAGGGCCGCTTGCCGCTCCGCCTTCCCAAGGGCGGAAGTACACGAGGATTACACAAAAAGAAAATTAATACGTAATACGTTGGCCACATACATCGTGACAGTTGGAACTTCTTCCGAAGGGCTGCCAAAATGGACAGAGGTTACAGCTGGGCAAATAATAGTTTCATAAGCTGTAGCAGATACATTTCTGTTATTCTTTAGTAAACACGTTTGGAAAACAAAGCCAAAAGTGTATGCTAGAAAGAAAAAGAGGTTCAAATTTCTATAAACACTTTGCTGTATTAGTTTTTGGTGTGAACTCATCGGCTGTGCGTTAGTAGTAGTTGGGAGTGCTTATAATGTTATATACTAACGCTTCCGATTACGGGAAGTGACATGTTTGATGCTTTTAGGTACTTGTTTTTCCATAGCCGGTTTATCAATCTCCCACGATTTGGCACTTAAGCTAAGCATATACAGGAATAAAATGTTCATATGTAAACAATAAATACATGATATTATTACCTGCTGCAATACTGCACCAATAACGTCGTATGGTTGTATGGTAGAGTACATCACTGACTGTATTTCACCGGGCGTCATGGGCTTATCAAACACGGTCTCTTTCTGCCCGATCACACCCACTGTTAACTGTATACAAATAATATATTAATATATTGTTTAATTCAAATAAATAGTAAATCTCAATAAAATATTTTTTATGTTTATCGTGTATCGTGGGTACCAGTTTACAGACATAAATCTCACATGCTTATGCATGTACACCCAGACCCAAAACAACACACACAAATATTTGTTCCGTGCGGAGATCGAACAAAAAGCCAATCCCTTACCTTATGACCTACTACTATTTAAATAATGGCATTCTTAGCCAATTGCCACTCACTGATCAGTAAACGGCACTGTTGGTGAAGTGGCTGATACAATCGGCTGCTGCGCTCCAGGTCGCGGGTTCGATTTCCGCACGGAACGAATATTTGTATGATCTGCAGGTAGTTGTTCCGGGTCTGGGTGTATAGTGTGTGGAATTTGAGAAATCCGAGGGCGGGGTAACGTTTTTAAAAAAAGAAAGGAAGATTCGATGAGTTTAACTAACACTCTGCACGGTCAGTCTATTGATAACTGATCGCATAATTGTATTTGAATTGAGCATCTCCGTCGGAAGGTACGTAAAATCTCAATACCGGTTGTTGACATTAGACGGCAGTCGTTAAGCCAAGTCGGAGACCTTGAGGAGGCTTGAACAACTCTGACAAAAGGTTGGCCACCAACCACGCGAAAAATAATAGTAAGTTAATAATTAAATTAACAGACTTCGAAAAAATTAAATCAATTATTGTTGGGTCATTCGGAAAAATGTTTCACAATAAAGGCAAACTTGACGTACCAACTCAATATTATAAAAGCTAACCGCCGATTGATAACAAATGATGCCTGCGATAAGCCCAACATGAAACAAAAGTTAACATATAGTTTTTATTTTGCACGTGACCACGGACGCTGCAAAGCCTTCGAAACGTCAAGCAAATTAAGGGTAGGTAGTATATTATTTTATATATTTATCGTGCATGCATTTACGTTCCACTAAACATATCGTGTGCTTGATTGTGTATTTCACGAAGTCAAAGTTTTTTATTTCAAATAACTAATATTGGCACTTATGAAACGGCAGAATCTAAGTTGCATGGTTGATCCGGAGAAGAGCCGGCAAGAAACTCCGTGGATACTCTTTTAAAAAATAGTTGGGGATAACAATTTTGATTGATACAAATGATTGTAAAACATATACAGAGAAAAATGTAGGTTAATATGTAAAGATGGAACATATGATACCACAATAACACATATTATGTTTCAGGTATTTATTATGAACAAATGTGAGTATATGGGGTAGAACGTAAAATATTGTTTTATATTATAATTCATATATTTGCGCATTTATAATATAATAATTTTATGTGCTAGGGTTGCACGTTGCACGTATGTATATGGCACGCATGGATGCTGTACGTGGGCATATAGAATGAATGAAGTAAACGCAATATGTTTCCGTAAGCTATTTCGATTCAATCTGTGTATGGATCCATTTAATCACCTGTTTCCCATTGACCAAGACTGTGGTGATGAACGGGCTAATGGAGTCAACCGTGTGGTTCAGTAGTGACGAGCAATAGCGCACGGCACGCCAATGTCGCAGCACGCCAGCGCTGTGGTACAGGCTCTTCAGAGACTCCAGGGCGTTAGTGCCGTTCACCTATATAAAACGTTTAGATACATATAGAACAGCGGTAGAATTAGATCAGCATGTGTTACAGACAGGTTCCTTCAATGCGCTCATTTATTTCTTCTTAGCCATTTTATTTTTGGTGTATGCAATGGTCAACAACAGTAACGTAACTGATAATAAATTGTTGTTGCTGAGACATGAACACAGTTTTGTAAAACCTCTATATCCATTGGCTCTTCGATTGCTGTTTGAAAGCGAGGGTGCCGGCTGTTACAATAAAACCCGTCTGTTCTTGGCCTTCATCATCACAATTTCGGCCGAATGAAGTCTACTGCTGGACACAGGGCTCCCCCAGAGTACATCACAACGACCGATTGAGTGTGTTGTGGGCTCATTGCGGGGTTTTGCCATAATCGCCACGCTTAGCAGACGGGTTGGCGATCGCAGTTGAATTGTTAATGTACTCGAAGGACGCTGATGCCATCCTTCGGCTAATCCCTTAGTTGACTTTTACGACACCCACGGGAGGAGATGGGGTGGTGGTATTCAGAGCCGGCACCACTTGGCCTTATAATTAATAATTAAGATGTCACGATAGCAAATAACCCACATTTTCAATACGAGTGAGCTATGGAGAGAGCTATACTTGGTATTTCTACTAGATCAAATAAGAAATGAAGAGATCCGTAGAAAAACTAAAGTTGTCGACATAGCTGAAAGGATAACTAAGCTGAAGCGGCAATGGGCGGGGGAAATTGCTCGTAGAACTGAAGGCTGTTGGAGCAAAAGGGTCCTCGAGTGGAGACCGCGCACCGGAAAACTCAGTGTAGGACGACCTCCAACGAGGTGGACGGCCGACCTGGTGAAGGTCGCTGGTAGTCGTTGGATTTGGGCGGCATATAACGATTGGGGCGGTAGTTAGCGATTGTTTTTTTGCACTACGGGTCATGTGTTTCGTTCCCTCATGGATCAAATATTTGCAGGGTCTACACAGATATTTTTTCCGGGTGTTAAGTACGTGAGATTGATGTGTGTATACTGGAATATAGCAACACTCATCTCCTCCCGTGGATGTCGTAAAATCCGGCTAAGGACCCTGAACCAGAGAGATGAGCAGCAGCGTCATTTGCGTGAAACAGTAGCTATTCTGCGCTCACCAACCCGCCTGCCAGCCGTTGTAAGTATTGGCATATTCCCCCCAAAAAAGGCAACGCACGGCATGTGGTTACATAATAATGGACGACCTGTCCGTCTTGATGACAAATTGTAGAAATCTATGGGGAGGCCTTTGATCAGGAGTGAACGTCCTTTGGCTGGTATGATGATGTCCAGTACTAATGACAGTTAAATACGCACCTCAAACATCGGTCCTTCCCGTTCTATTAAGATGCCCCAAAGTTGGCACTGGGCGAAGATATTATCAATAGACCTCAGAGCGGACACCACATCGGGCGTTGACCGTTGCTTATACGAATCATAGGAAAGATTCTCTTCCCGGTAGGTGAGGGTACGCGGGACGTCTGTCAGGGACTGGTAGCCGATGTACTCGTGTTCCAACTGTCTGAACTGAGTGAACATCTCGGAAGGAAACTCGCCTTGACTCATGAAGTCCAGATGCTCTGTGGACAATGTTTTATATTATAAGTACCTGGATGACCGAGCTTTGCTCGGTATTTTCATGTTACTTAACAACGCCATCTGCTGTTGTGTCGTTAAAGCAATTAGTTGCTCACAAAAAATAGTATTATTATTCGCCAATAGATGTCAGGAAGAGTCATATTTTCCAGTTGAGACTACTCAAACGCCTATAAAATGACATTTTCTAAAAATGATTCCTAGCTAGATCGATTTATCGCCCCCGAAACCCCCTATATACTAAATTTTATGAAAATCGTTGGAGCCGATTCCGAGATTCCAATTATATATATATATATACAAGAATTGCTCATTTAAAGATATAAGATAAGATATGATTTTACATCATATAAATTACAAAACATAATACTTGTTAAATTTATAAATAACAGCCTGTAACTGTTTCACTGCAGGCCAAAGGAACCTCTCTCTCTCTCTCCCTCTCTTTTCTTCCCTTACTGAACGAGCATTGGTAATCGCGTGTTGGCTATTTCAGATCATTTAATTCAGGTATCTTCACGACGTTTTTACTTATGAGTATTCACGTGGTTTAAACCCGCAATCTGGTACTTGAGAAACGAGGCCGTGAACCTCCGGGTATACCAGACCATAATAGTTGTCAGTATTCAATAAAAGCACCCACCCTCTTTTCCATATAAGGCGACTTAGGGTCTATCCAGTGGATAGACCGCAGCGTTCTTAATGGGCTATAGCCGGAGAATCCATACATTGGCCGCGCGCTTTAAGTGAGAACACTCTTTTAAGCATTTTTATATTTTAAAAAAACTCAGAATATGCATATATTCTTATTGTCACAATGATCGGTCTGGGTATGTTGTGTGCTCGTTTAATTTGTTAATGTACTTGAAGGATGCTGCTGCCCATCCTGCGGCTAATTCCATAATCGCCTTTTACGATACCCACGGGATGAGATGGGTTGGTGCTATTCGTAGCCGGCACCATACGGCCACATGAAAAATTAACCTCTACTAATTATTTTCTGTATTTTATTTGATTACTTGTATTATTTGTATACATTTTATCTAAATTGTATTTTTTACTTGCATAATTATTCGTAGCTACATAACGGTAGTAAACGGGACGGACTGAAAACCAGTGTCGACCAGTGTCACAGCCAAACTATACAGACCTATTATATAGCTTTTCTTTAGTTTTAATTTATACAGATGGCATTTTTTTTATATACCCAAAATTTAAGTGTTATATATTTTTACTTCATAGAAGCTATTTACATGCACTTATGAATAATCATAATTTAGTTGCACGGTTCCAAGTCGTTGGTCCTATGGAAAAACTCCATAGACTCGCTATTAAAATAATAAAAATATGTTTTTAGAATATGGTTACCTGAGAATACTGCAGTATGAAATGGATGAAGTATAATAATAAATAATGTGTCAGTAATTTGATTACATGGCACTTAGGACTGATCAGTCCCAAATAATGGCACCCGTTCAAGAATATGACGCATGCATCGGCGTCAGCTCAACCACATTGCAGGGACCTACAATCCGAATACACGGTGACAGTATCGTAAGTGAGACATTTAAGTGCCTTAATTATGGTGGCGGTTCACTAATGTGAGCACTCATACTGTCAAACAACAGGCGGTTATACATAACCATATATATGTATACAGTAAACATTTTATTACAGCGGTCCAATGACCAAGGCCAGGCCATTCAGTCATGTGTAATGTAGGTTTATGGGCTGAAACGATAAAGAACAGCAATGCGAGGAACACCAAGAGTACTTACCCATACAAGAGCTAGAGATCAAGTTCTGCAACCGTCCGAGGCGTACTTTGACTCCGTCGCAGTGGCCCTTCTTGAGCATCGCGAACAAGTCGAGCATGTGCTTGAAGTGAGGATCACGCATGTGTTCCTCTCGCACGAGCAGGCAAACTGTGGGCCGACCTGACAGTCGCCAGTATCTGTGATTGAGAACATGGCGTTAGTGTGAGAAGAGCATTCTGTTTTTAGGATTGAGATGAAGTTTTGTTTTCTTACTTAACACAAAAAAGTGACGAGACGACT
Source organism: Diloba caeruleocephala (assembly GCA_947459985.1). NCBI lineage: Eukaryota > Metazoa > Arthropoda > Insecta > Lepidoptera > Noctuidae > Diloba > Diloba caeruleocephala. Next base: position 22,297,815 of record OX381606.1, on the reverse strand, counting down.
AAGTCAGTCACCTGGTGGTAAGCGTAACGCCTGCTCGTAACAACTTGTAACGCTACCCGGGATAAGTGCAGCGTGGCACCACACTAAGCACGTCACCTCGAGACAAGGTTTTTAGTTTCTTATTCCCAGTTATTTCACTAGCTACAGTCCACACAGTAATGTCAAGAGTTTTAACACTACTGCTTGTCAGCAGAATGTTCGGCACTGCGGTGGTGCCTACCTAGATAGACTCTTACAATAAGAGACCTTTTTTTATTGGTCCCCAGTGGTCCCCATTGGTCCCCATTCATCATGAAATTCCTTCGCTCCGAGGTTTCTACCGGCTAAAACTACTGGAGCGGTCATCTTCGGCACCGAAAGAGGGCTCCAGGTCCTCGTAAGATCACACTAGTGCCGCCCATGATGCCACGCTTTTAGGCTCTTCTCGGGGAGGATTGTAAAGGTTCTCAAGCCTCGCTGTGCGCTGTGCTCCGCACACGGCGGTAGGTACCGCGATAAGAGACCTACCACTACAAAATATAATTTAAATAGTTGTAAAAAAAAAAATGCAAATAAAGATTATGAGGCCAAGCCAAGCTTGCAGTTATCAGCCTTGGATGGTTGCCAGTGCTTCAAAAAACTCTTCGGTCCAGTTGTCATTAGAATTTCTATGATAGACGTCAAAACACAAACCAAAAACCGGTTTAACCTAAGGATATCGGTGTAACCGTACATACTACTCTGTCAAGAAAGTAACGGGAAAAGATCAAAAATACACAAAATGTTTGTTATTCATCAAAATTTATTTTATCACCTTCAGAGTATGCTCCTTCCGAAACGATAAACTTACGCCAACGAATAATCCAATCATCAAAACATTTTTTAAACGCTGTTTCCGGAATTGAGTTCAATTTTCGCCACGAATTCTCCTTTATGTCTTGTACCGATTGAAAACGGGTGCCCCGAAGTGGTCATTTGAATTTAGGAAAAAGAAAGAAGTCGGCTGGAGCCATATTTGGTGAATATGGTGGATGCTCGATGGTATTTATTGAGTGTTTGGTCAAAAATTCGTTCACAATGATGGCCGTGTGTGAAGGTGCATTATCGTGGTGCAAAATCCAAGAATTTCCTTTCCACAAATCTGGCCTTTTTCTTCGAATTTGCTGTCTTAAATGCCGCATAACGCTCAAATAATATTCTTTATTTACCATTTGACCTTCCGGCAAGAATTCCGAGTGCACAACACCGCGATAGTCAAAGAAAACAATCAACATGACTGACTTTTGATCGACTTTGGCGTGGTTTTTTCGGTTTCGGTTCAGTTGGAAGGCGGCACTCCGAAGCTTGTTGACTAGTTTGCATGTCAAACTCGTAAACCCACGTCTCGTCACCAGTAACAATGCGTTTCATGAATCATCATTTCGGCCGAATAAGTCCACTGCTGGACAGGCCTCCCCAAAGATTACCACAACAACCGATATGGGTGTGTAGTGTAGTGTGCAGACGGGTTGGCGATCGCAGTTGAGTTGTTGTGTACTCGAAGGACGCTGCTGCCCATCCTCCGGTTTATCCCTTAGTCGACTTTTACGACACCCACGGGACGAAATGGGGTGGTGGCATTCTGAGCCGACACCACACGGCAAATTGAATGATGAAACGGCGTTTCATGAATGTTGGGTCGGAATTGACTCTTTCTAGCATGTCCTCAGCGACTCTCATGCGATTGAGGTTTTGAAGAAAATTCAGGTCTTTTGGGACTAGCCGAGCGGTAACATGTTTCATACCCAAATGATTAGTTAAAATGGTACGGATCGACTCGTGAGATACAGAAAGTTCGGCGGCTATCTCTCTAAAAGTTGAATGAGGATTTTCAGTCACTATTTCCTTCATTTTTGCGATGTTAACTTCAGTTGCAGACGTTGATGGCGTACCAGAGCGAGGCAAATCTTCCATCACATCTCGACCGCTTTTGAACGCTTTGTCCCACTCATAAGCACGTGTTTTTGATAAAGTCGATTCACCGTAAGCCTTCTGTAAAATTTTCAGTGACTCTGAACACAAAATTCCATTGGCAATGCGAAATTTAAGACAAACTCTTTGTTCGGTTTTTTTGTCTATAGTGAAATTAGCTATACACACTAGATAATATAACTAAAAATAGCACTGTATTTAATATAAATAACAGATGCAACTCAAACTCCGCGCCATAAGGGAAAACAGTTGTGCCAATCTAACAACAACAATAAAAACAAAAATTTGAATTTGGAACCATAAACAAATCATCCATTCCCGATACTTTTTTGACTGAATGTATAATAACCCAACCCTACAGACTTCTTTCTATCAAATGCATGTGTGTACATGCTTTCATACCTAGTCTTATTTCGTTTCGAAATCTTTACTGCGTTCGTGGACACCGGCAGACTGTAGACAACGTCTATGAGGCATGTATTAATGATTTAGGATTGTACATCGTTAAGACCCGATTTAATCACCTGCAGCACTCTAATGGGGTGGAGCACAGATTCTATTAGTAATTTAAAAACATTTTCATTCCCATACCAATAAAAAAATGAAAAAACACAATTCTATGAACTATCCAAAACAAAAACATTTGCTTTCATATGCAGCCGTTTCATTCAATGACCGGGCGCGAGCCGGGCACTGCAGAGACGTGTGGTACCTACCATCCGATCATATTTTAGGCGCATGAGGCCATATGTACAATTTTTCTTTAAAAATCGCTGTCCCACACTATGATTTCTCCTGTATCGTGGGTGCATTTACAGACACAAATTCCACACACAATACACCCAGACCCGGAAAAACTACCTGCAGCCTCATACAAATATTTGTTACGTGCGAGAATCGAACCCACGACCCGAGGCGCAGCAGCCGACTGTATCAGCCACTGCACCAATCGTGCCGTCAAATCATTAACCATTAACCACCAGTTGTTTTGGATTGACTTTGTGTTAGAAAATAAATGGATATTATTGTAAAAAATATTAGTTGTTTTTTTAAACCTAAGCATATTAAAATACTTAAATGAATAAATATTTATATCCTCTGTAACTGGATCGGAGACAGATTGCAGTCGGTCACGGTAAAAACTTATAGTCAACCGCTTGGGTTTCACTAGAACAATATCCAACTATAGTTAGGAAAACTAGGAGTATGCAGGTGACGTTTAAAAGTAATCTTACTTGCCAACAAACTGCAGCTCAGTCTTAATGTCATCAATAAGTAAGGCCATGTCTCTGTACAGGTAAAACTCTGATACTTCGAATATTAGCGGATAACATAACACCGTCATGCCGCACACTCTGTATATCTGAAACAATATACAAGCTAGTTGAAAGTGCGAGGTATCTAGTCATCAATTACATTCTATACCCATTCATCGGTCCCATGTCTTACCACAAATATAATATAAATATACTATAAGCTATAAATATACTCGTAACAGCTCTATATGAGTAATGTCTAATTTCTACATCTAGCTAGGAAACCCAGACAACATGTTGGCGCTTGAAATATTAAATCCACACATTTCTGACATTTTTATTCTCCAACAAAACACATGTAAGCCTCTACACATTTTTCCTTCTCTTAATCTGTTCAGGTAATACTTAGAAACAAATTTGCTATTAGTCATATGGCTTGAGCGGCCATAGCAAAAAAATATTTTAAACAAAAAAAACCGATTTCTAAACCCCTACACGATGTAAAAACATGAAAACAACTAAAAAGAAAATGTATGAGGTCGGGATGAATATAAAATCTGTAAATAAAAGTAAGAACTGTTTCCAATTTAGGTATCAGTTTAAATCGCAACCAACCCGAGATACCTACTTATCTAAGTTAGTAGACAGTCAAAACTCACGGATGCCAGAGCTGATGTCATAAGAAACACTCAACCAAACTAAATTATATTTATATGAAACCAATTCGAGAGTATGTAGCATAGAAAATAGGCATCGAATTGAGAACCTCCTCCTTTTTGAAGTCGGTTAAAAATAAGAATTACTCAAATCGGTTCTCTAATCTCGGAGGAATCGAATCTATTCAGACATCATCTAAGTAAGCGCAGGCAAATTAAAACTGTTTATTGAAGTGGGTTAAAAACTACTCAATCAAATGTAATGCATTTTGCACCTATTTACCTAGAACCTCCTCTCTTTTTGAAGTCGATTAAAAATGACCTACAGGACGGCTATCGCTAGGCTTGCAATAACTACCAGGAAAATAAACTAAAATTATTATTTATTTTATTTATTTATAATTTATGTACACACAGCGATAATGTATTAGGATACAGTAGGTATATACAGACACTTGAGTACAAAGGTACCGCTTATTTCAAAAGAAATTTCTGCCAGCAGACCTGCGACAGGAGAGATAAGTTATAAAATGTAGACAGCAGTGTGTAATGGTAGAAGAGGAGAAATTACATAATTATTGTATAAATCTTAAAATTTAAACACATAATATGAAAATATATATAATTTAGCACAAATAAAATAACGAAAAGATAAATAAAATAATACAATAAATATATATAAATTTAAATACATACATACATATATATATACTAAAATATTACAAATAATTAGGAGAGGTAATGCTCTTTAACACGAGTTTTAAAGACCGAAATGGTTTTTGAATCGCGAATATTAGGTGGAAGTGAATTCCACAATCTTACTGCGTGGACGGTGAAGGAATAAGAATAAAAATCGGATTTATGAGGTTGGAACTTAAGAAGGGTTTTGAGGTGGGATCTACACGGGGCGTCAGATGGGCGAACATAAGAGAAACGCTCTCGCAGATAGGAGGGATATAAGGGGTTGTGAAGGATGTTGAAAAGGAGACATAATACCCGAGTGTTCCTGCGAAGGCGAATCGGAAGCCACTTGAGCTGCTTACGGAAGTGAGAGACATGGTCATACTTCCTAAGACCAAAAATAAAACGAATACATAGGTTTTGTAGGCGCTCAAGCTTGTTTAATAGCTCCTCGTTAGCATCCAAGTAGCAGGCGTCAGCGTAATCGATAATCGGTTGAATCAATGTTTGTGCGAGAGAAATTTTTGTATTCAAGGGCAGGAAACTCTGGAGGCATTTTAGCGAGTGAATGGAAAAATGCACCTTTCTACTTACCTCACTGACACGAGCACGCCATGATAGATTTGAATCAATAATTACTCCTAGGTCCTTGGCGGTTTCGGTATACTGGATTTGGATACCATCAAGATATAAAGGTGCCAAGGATGTCATGTCAAGTCTATTACGCATATACCGGCTGCCTATGATCATAGCCTGAGATTTCGCAGGATTGATTTTTAGCCTGTACGACCTAGCCCATTCAGTGACACAAGCCAGATCACAATTCATAGCAGTAATGGCGGAACCAGCATCAGCCACTAGGAAATGTCGATAAAGTTGCAAATCGTCTGCATATAGATGGAAATTAGAAGAGATGACTGAAGTAACAGAATTAATGAAGATAGAGAAAAGAAGAGGAGAAAGAACGCCACCCTGAGGCACACCCATAGTGAGATCACACCAGTCAGAGGAGGTTTCTTCCAGGCGGACACACTGAGAGCGGCCCCGAAGATAAGAATCAAACCAGGCTAAAGAAGTAGGAGAGAAATTAATAGATTGGAGAATGCTTAGTAGAATACCGAAGTCAACTGAGTTGAACGCGCTGCTAAAATCAAGTAATACTAGTACAGTGAGAGATTTATTCTCCATAGACCAGCGTATGTCATCAGTGACTTTTAGGAGTGCAGTAACAGTACTGTGACCTGGACGAAAGCCGGATTGGTAAGGAGAATTATTAATTAATATTAATATGTGCTAAAGAAATAAAAACACGAAAAAGATATTATCGATACTCAAGTCAAATTTACTTAAGTAGACCGGCTGGAGTCTTTACGTGTGTTACGAACAAAACGAGACAAACACCAATACTCTATAGTAAGAAACGGTAACAACAGTCTCGTATAAGCAGGACTTGGCAATGCAATCCTAGCTATCGCGGGCGTTAGCGACAGACACAGCCTCTCTAGAGAGGGTAAACCGAGCTACCCGCTTCTATTTGTCCTGCTTAATCTTTTCACATGCGAGCATGACCCTGGCCCCCGCCCCAAACAAGACCTTTAAAAGTCAACCAAAAACTCTGTAAATCAGGCAGTCCCCCGCGAGCGAAAATCCTCCTGGACTTTTCTTTCTAACTAAAGTCAATACGCAATCGAGCGTAAAAGAGTGAACACTTTCCTGTGTCAATCTATTACTAACGATTGCGTGACAGGTCTGAATGTGTAATCGCGTTCGCTATTAACTTATAGCACGACTTAGTGTTTGTATAAAGAACATTATAACCAGGGGTCGGAATAGCACATCAATCAGAAACTCAAGCTATAATGACTATCAGATACTACATTTTGAAGAAGAAAAATGTACTAAGAACGAAGATCCAAGTCAATGCATAATATCCAAGTAACTATGGAACTATAAATAGGTACATATTTAATGTACCTTGGATACCTACGACGTGCCACTTTGGTCTCCACTGTCCAGTCTATTAGGTGTATACTCGATTTGTTCGGTATTTTAAATACATGGGTTCAATATAGTTTTGGAAAAAGCATAATCAATCTATTGCTTTAACAAAGAAAGCTGCACCTACCTTGCTTGTACCAAGGGAGCCCACGGGTCTTATGGGACGTCCCGTGAGCTTCAACTTCGGACAGACACCGAGCTCCCTGTACACGTGCACCAACTGCGTAGAACTGCACACCTTGAGAAAAAATATTGTTGTAAAGGTGCAAACGACATCGCGTCTCTAACTATACAAATGAATTTTTCGTCCCACCGGGGTGATGGGATAACGGGCCCTCCGAGGCCCGCCTCATAATTCAGAGGCATGATCGTCCAGCGTAGCACGTAACTTAATCTTGCTGATTGAAAGATCTCGTGATAGTAGTTTCACCTAGTGGTGATAGATAATGATCCTATGACCGTGGTACAGATGTCGCAAATAGTTGGTATATGAAATAAGAAACTCATATAATATTCATACAATGGGTACGCATTGCTAATTAAAATATTAATAATCCTAATAAAATATTATTAATCCTAATAATAATGGTGGTAGGTCTCTTATTGCAAAAGGCCAGCTAGGTAGGTACCACCCCAGTGCCAGATATTCGCCGCTAAGCAGTAGTGTTTAAACTTTAGTAATTACTGTGCTCCGGTTAGAAGGGCACTGTAGCTAGTGAAATTACTGGGCATAAGAGACTAAACAACTTTATGTCTCAAGGTGTCGAGCGCAGCGTGAGGTCTCGGAGGTCTAGTCTTGGGTAGCATTCTAATTGTTATGGGCAGGCGTGCCTCTTAACATCAGGCGAATAACTTGCTCGTCTCGTATCCAAGAAAAATAAAGGTGAAAATAATTACAGCGAAAATAGTTAGCCGTCTACTCTCCTACCCTGGATATGTAAAAACTTTAGTAAAATGTTCGGCAAAAATACTGATGATTTCTTTTTTAGATTTGCGACGCCGGTGCCGCGATCATCGGCCTTTCAGCACTTTGCTTTCATCGCTTTGACACATGCGTCAGCTTCTATCATGGATATGCATAACATTTTTTTTGACATTGTTTTTGTTTTAGTGTCGGAAAGTTGGTATTATTGCGTACCAACACAATATTTAGTTGGTACATGCATCATACCCTAATTGCTGGTGCGTGTACCAGGAAGTTGGTACGGCTAACAAAATTGGATTCATCACGAGCTTCTTAAAAGCTGTTGCCATGTGTGTACGTAGACTACTTGACACAAATGTACGTGTTACCTGGACAGGTTCAACTTCATGCGGAGTCTGCGTTTGTATGCCGTAGGTGCCCATCATAGCTTGGAGACGCATGGACTCGGCTATTAACACCACTTGAACTACCAGATCTGTCGCTATTCCCTGCAAATTAAATATTAAGTTTTTTTTTATTCGCAGTAGATATTGAAATGTTCACGATCTAAGCACAAATAAGTTGAACAGTGAGCTTTTTAACTAGTCGTTGATTGAATATAAGGCAAAGTTTGTGGTAGAAAAAAGTATTACATATAAAAGATAAATTGCATAATGCTTACTTTACAGGTGTGAGTGCAAAGTTATTCAGGCTCTGACATTTCATTCTATTCTCAGGCGCTTATACTATTTAAAGAAAATAAGTTCGCTTCCGCAAAACACAAAATATGATTAATAAAATTTATTAAACATATTTCGTATTTAATTTGTGTATTTTTTGAAAAGTGCAATGAATAAAGAGTATTTTATAGCTTAACATAACCATTTCATGCAAGTACAAGTAATGCGACTAAAAATAATAACGTTTGATAAAATTCTATGCTGTGCTTTTTGGAGCTCATGCTAACATTTATGTTGACTCCCAATACTTACAAATGTGGGCTTGGCCTTCAAGTTTCCCATGAAAATAAAATAATTTTGAATTGTAAACCAATGATCATAAATTTATTAAGTATAGTTTGAGATTCTCATGGCCAAATGCTAAGCGCCACTCGATATTTAAGACTTCCAACTATTCCTGTCGCGAATACGATCTTATGCCTTATCTTATGCCGTTAGAATATATTTACTAAAATTCCTTCTTATAGATTATGTTATATATAACATTGGATTATTATTGCAACATTAATTTACCTGAAAAGCCGAATACCGTCCGGCGCGTCGTGGCCGATTGTATGATGGTAGATATCTTCTGATGGGGTCCAACTCGTTGACGTGAAGCAGTCCACCGGTCAACAGCTGAGCCACCACGAACAGGGACTGCGCCCAGAGGAAGAGACCACCTGTGTCTAGGTGCACCAAGCAAATACAACATGACAATATTCTATTATATTAATATATGTCTTCAGGGTAGTTTTGTATTTAGTAGCAGTAGATTTCACCAGACATGATGCGCGGAGACTGGTGTCGCATGTCGTCGGGCATCCTCGAATGACGTCTCTACTTAGTTGCTAGAGGCACGTGACAGTCGTGAAATAACATTTGACCCAAGCCCCAGCATTAAAGGCATAGAATAAAGTGACGGTCAAAAATCAACGTGTAATTGAGATCCTCGATTGTTCTAAAATTAAACTAGATTAAGATGCGAAGGGCGCAGCTGGAGAGATTCCTACTACAATTGGTTGATCGAAGCTATGATTAGATAACGCAACAAGTAGCCATTAAAACTTCGCACATTTTGATTCGTTTTTAGATTTATTCGTCGTGTCCTCTTTTTCATACAAATTGATATAACTCGATTTTCCATACTTCATCGTATCAGCCAAAGGACGTCCACTGCTGAACAAAGGCCTCCCATATAGATTTCCACAATTGTGTCGTCGTTTTGGGGACAATTTGCCAGTACTCACCACGCAAGGCAGGTGGGTTGGTGAACGGCATGGCTACTATCAGACAGAAAGGACCCTACCCATCCGCTCTGATTTAGAGTCCTTTAGTCGCCTTTACGACATCCAGAAGAATAGATGGTGTGTTGCTATATTCAAAATCCGACCACCACCCGGAATTTTCAATACTTACATATTCGTTATAAATTAAAGCTATTCACTATCTATTTGTGAATTAGTAGTCTTTGTCGCATATTATCAAACAAACAAATCTTCCAGTTATTGTAGCAATTATCTTAAGGGGTCTAAATACTATTCTATTAATAGGTAAAACGTTGCATAAACATAATTTTTAGTTCAAATATATTTTGTCCTTATCTTTCAAAACCAAACGATAAGGATCAAAGGCATCAAAATCAAATCATGTTTTAACTAAAATCGATGAATGTAACGTTTTATCTTTTTATTAATAACTGTATATCTATACGTTCTAAGTAGCTCTTTAACACAAGAAGAGCCTGGGGGTTTCAACGCTGAGTCTGAGTACTTGAGATACCTTTTAAGATTATCAAGTAAGTCCGGTTATTCTGAGTTTTACCTGTTGTAGAATCTTTAATGTATCCAAACCAAATAAACTTAAGTTTTGATCTAATTAATTAAGTCGCGTAAAGCATATTATTTTGGCACTAATAAGCTAATAGTATCCACTATTCAATGACAGACGAAATGCAAATTTGAAGCAATAATAGTCACAATACCAAAGATAGGAAAATGTTAGTACGATTGAATCTTTAATGAAAAAAGTTATTACGTGGCAGAAAGCTGATAAATTGAGCATGGTGCTGATACCCATGTAAAAATAAACGAAAGCAGTAAACCAAAAGATTGATTTATGTTAATTACTACATAAAACACGAAACTGTTAAACAAGAAGAGAAGAGTCATTCTCAATGGCGTTACTTTTTTACCTTTTTCGTTACTGTCACTGGGCTGATCTGTAATTATTTAATTAACACGTTGAAATAACAATAAATCTATAAAAAATAAATTAAAAGGGTCAGAAACTAGTAAATCCTTAAATCGTACAGTCTATCCATATCGCATTACGGTACCTATAATTAATTGGGTCCCGGGGATCAAAAGACAGTCACTCCTTGGCGGAGGTTCGTATCTACAGTCACTCCTTGGGGGAGGTTCGTATCTACAGTCACTCCTTGGGGGAGGTTCGTATCTACACAGTAAGTCTGTGATTAGAGGTACGGCTGTTCCAAACCTATCCCTGGTAAAAGCAAAAAGCTTTTGAGAAAGTCGACCTAGTCCAAGTGGTAGTCAATTATGGACAGTATATATTTTTCCGCGTTGGCTATCGAAGTGCAAGCGACTTAAGCGCAATTAAGGAGTTGGTTAGACTAGAAGACAGCTCCCACATATAGCTGATTGACTTCATAAACAAGAATAACGTTGCGATAATTAGTGACAATTCGGCAATGTTCTCGTGATTTGTATTTTTTTAAACATTGTCCCACTCTATGATTTCTCCTGTTTCGTGAGTACAGTTTAAAGATATGCATTTCACATGCATAGACACCCAGACCCGAAACAACTATCTGTAGATCATACAAATATTTGTTTAGGGCGGGGATCGTACCTGCGAGATAGAGCACAGAAATCTAATCGTTTACCCACTGTGCCATGCCGTTATAAATGTAATAAAAATCAATGATTTTCCCGATCTTTACTGTTGCATGCATTCTAATGAATGTCCAGGTGAAGCATTCAGCATACCCCTCCGCCTTCTCCAAGACGTGTCCCGACGTAAAAGAGGTATATATCTTGTCTTTATCACTTTTGAGACTTACTTGCTGGCAATCTTCGTACTGAATTAGGATCACTGCGCTCATTCTCTATACCCTCGCGGGGTACGTAATAATACCAAGGAATAACTGGATCTGAAATAATACAAACATTCTCAATAAGATGTTGACACTTGCGTACATCATGTTTGCGTATCATTTATAACAAAAAAAAAAAAGATTTTGAAGTATACCTCCAAATTCATCCATATATATCCTCGCTTTCAATAATTTCTGGTACTCCTCAACTTGATCAGGCAAGGTGCGGAAAACACCGTCAATGATCATCATTACGTAGAATAGAGGCCACTCTGACTCGATGCCATCAAACTCCTTTAATTCTCCTTCATGGTAATACCTCCTATGGGGATCTTCTAGTACGCATTTATACCCATCACGGCTAAACCTTTTGAACCCACATTTGCCTTGCAATCGCCTTAAAATATTGTTTTTTGTTAACTGTACTAAGTGCTCCTCGTGTGTGGCGAACGCCGGGAATGATACTGTTGGTAACAATGCAGCGTCGACACCCTTAAATATAAATGTAATGTTATATTTTATGCAATAATGGGAGACACCGGAATAAGAATATAGCACTACTCCATGTCCTCCCATGCTGTGGAAGTCGTAAAAGACGGCTAAGAGACTCTAAACCAGAGAAATTAGCAGTAGCGTCCCTTCTTTGGAACAGTAGCTAAACTATGTTCACCAACCCGCCTGCCATAGGTACATTTCGTGCGTCTAATATTGTTTTGGTGAAGTAGGTAGTAGTTAGGTACTATAGCGGGTTAATGGCCTTTAAGAGTCCAGCGGAGGCTATGGCCAACTACGATTCGAGACGAGTGCAAAAATTTGCCCAAATATTACTATCTCTGTTTGACAAAGTAAGGCAGGTGCGGCACGCACAGACATTTATTTTTTCATAACAACTAGCAGCAATTCTATTTAAAAAAGATGTTCAGATGACGTTATTACTGTTATCTTCTTTGGTAAATCGTTAGTGAATGTACAGATTAGTAATGAGTGTTTGACCATTTCTCTACAAGGGCTAAACCCCGACGATCAAAATGATACGCCACCCAAGATCCTTATCTTGGTACCTTTTCTTCAGCTCTCGTATGTAAAAGTACTACATAAAATAATAATACTTAAGCAATGAATTGCTCCTTGTGTTTCAAACTAAAGTAAAGTACATAAGTGTTTTGCGTCTGTTCATACTTGGAAGAGACCGACATCGAATACTCATCTCCAGAAATAGTAAGTTCCTAGATAATAATCAAAGTGCAGGTACAGTTGTTAGTCCTGAATCGTTGCAATTTAAACCTTAAGCAATTGTCATAAGAGTCATACGATGTGTGGTCGCGAATTAAAACAGGCATTGTCACAGGTACTAACCTGGCTGCGGGCATATCGAGGCGCTTTGTATTGTTACTGACTAGGCGCTAGTTAACTACAATCGCGAGCGACGCCATTCATTAAAAATTGGTGCCCAAACAGAGCTGCGTTTTTTAAAACGAAAGAAGCATTATTTTACAAAACAATAAAGTATTAAAATAGAAATATATGTTTCATAAGATTTAAGAAGCATTCAGTGTGAAACAGTCATCAGTGACACTTTCAATTAGCTACGGCTTAGTAATATACCCTATCCGACTAACGCGGTAAAGTGAAAATACAAATCTATATATTTAAAAATGTAATGTTCGTTTGTTCAAAATCGCAAATGTTAAAGTTCTTTAACGATCGTTTTGAAATTCTTACACATCGTTGTATTCATATACCCGCATGTTTCTATTAAACCAGGAAACCCATAATTGTTTTCAGAATCAAGTTCATGTTGTAATTCGGTGCATTTAGCCACAGCAAAGCGTGGCAGGGTAAAACTAGTATTTTATATTTCCTTTCGACTTTTAAGATATTTATATACTATATTAACATGCCTATGAATGTTTGTAATCATTAAACGTGGAAGGTTTCCACTTTGGAAATTTGTTTTTATGTTTTTGCTGATTTAAAATCCTCATTGATATGTTATATATTTTCGACTTTGTTCAACTTTCTTTTTTGAGTTACTTTTATATAATTTTAGTACTTGTTCATACTACATTGTTACTTAATTGATTGCTATCAGTTTGTTAACTGTATTCAATGGGTTGTTTTTGTGGATTTAATATAATTAAAACTCTGTTAATTCTGGTTTAATTCCACTTCACTGGAACACTTCGCATTTGGCAATCGGAAATAATAATATAAGCTATCAATATAGTGGAAGTTATATTTCAATTCAAGTTAGTTATGGCATGATTGAAACAAAGCATTCCTCATTATGGCATTAGAATAGTATGATTTGGATTAGGTTTACCTTTTATGGCTAAAGAAAATATTCCTTGCTGCGCCTGCTTACATTAAATGCATCATTTGGTTCATTTAATTCTAAAATTATTTTATTTGAAGCCTAATGACCATAAATACATAGAACACAGGTACCTTGGAGCTTGATTCGCGTGGTAACATAGTTTCAAAAATGCTTCTATTGCGATTATGTGCATCGATATCTACATAAACAACACTCCATGATGCTCCTTTGTCTCCGAAAAGATTGCATCCGTTGATGGCTTCTAGAGCTGCCTTAGCCATGCCTAGAGAAAAAATATTAATATTAATTATTAATGAGCTGGAGTCGCCAGATGTACACAAGTACTAAAAAAAGCCAAACAAGTGCTAGTTGAACTCGCGTGGAGAGGGTTCCGAAATTGCTGAATATATTTTCTAAATCTATTGTTGAATTCGGTCTTGTCCAAATAATTTATCCCAAGAACAAGCTTATCATCGTAGTTGAAAAACATATTCTCCCATACATCCCAACCGTAAACGTAAGTTCGTACACACAATATTGAAAGATTTACGGCCGAATACTCAAACGCCATTTTACGTTAAGTCCCCGCTTAAACAATTTGAGGCGCCCGGTTTTGTACCAGAAACAGGTTTCTCGAATAGTTAAAGCGGGGATTTAACGTTAAATGGCGTTTGAGTATTCGGCCGTTAGCATATTATTTTAAAACCATAGACTACTTATAGGTTTTCCTGTAATCGATAGCAAAAAATCGATAGATTACAGGATCCTACCTATATTTTTTTCAACACTTTAGGCTTAGCTTTTTTTAAAGATTAATAGATTCTAGATTAGTAGTTTCGGAGATAATGGGGGGGGGGGAAGTCAATATACATAAATTTTCTTAAATAACTTTTATACCATATATGTTAAAATTATAAAATAAATACATTTGAGACCCTCACAATAAGCCCTTTCATTTCATATGTTACATGGTACAGTTTGCAAAACTTTATTCTTTAATTTTCTATATTGCCCCTAATAGTGACCCCCATATTTAAAATTTATTTATTTACGTCACACGTATGTATTTGGGTCGCAGACATCAATATGCGTACTAAATTTCAACTTAATCGGTCCAGTAAATTTGGAGTAAATTGGCTGTGACAGACGGACAGACACAGACACACGAGTGATCCTATAAGGGTTCCGCCGTTTTTTCCTTCGGAAGTTCCGAATTAAAAATATGTATTTAGAGTGTCATACCAATTGAAGACGCATGGATTTCAGGCTTGCCGTCGTTATATTTGGACCCTCTTTCCCACATACCATAATCTGGCGTTCTGTAGGCACGTTCTACGTAATATACTAAATTTTGAACAAACGCCACTTCATCCTAAACAAAAGAAACATTTTGGTATTGAAAAAAATAATAGTAATTCCAATTATCTCATTGTAATAATGTCCATTGATAAATACTGTTAAGTAATTACCTGGGTATAGATAATTTGCAGTCCAGACGTGATCATTTGGACGAGGAACAGTAAGTATAGAGATACAACATCTATCTGTAGGTGATGATACTGTTCATCAGTAAGGACAGGTTCCCCAGTAGTGAGGTGGAACTTTACGTGAAGCGCGTGTGCGGCGCTTTGGCGCGTCTTGAACGCTTCAACCCGCGCAGATTGCTTCACCCAACACTCCAATATGCCACGCATACATTTTACTGTGCTCTGACCTAGCTCGTGAGATTTTCCTCTGTCATCATCGATGCGTCTGCAAAATTGAGTAATTAATTATATTTAAACCAGATGTAGGTCTGTAACATAGGACACCTCTTTGGTGTGAATAGCCAATCAATATAGAGAAGTATATCAAATTTGAAATTAGAGACTAGATTAGAAAATGCTTGTTTGGAAATTCAGAATAATGTCCAAAAAGCCTTGGAATAAATATTGATACAAACAGACACTTCAATTTTATGTATTTGTATAGATTATAGGGGATACGTTCCTAGGTGACAAAATAAAAACAAGTATATAAAAAAAAAAAAAAATTGTAGTTTATGACCATATTGATTAATTCTTTATCTTCAGGCTTAGGCAACAGTTTAAAGAATTTTGTAATATTTTCTTGCTTGACAGTTTTTAAAAGCTCCTTCAATTCAGACTGACGACAGAACGTCTAATGTGGCCGCATTTAAAAATATACTATATGAATTGTTTGTTTACATTCTCAAAAACGAAGGCGAAGGCGGCTTGTGTCAAAGGCGGGACCAATACAGCAGCGATTGTCATTTAACAACATACTTTAGGCATAGATTACAACTATATAAAAAGGCCTATTTAACTTTTTTATTAGTCCATTTGACGACGCGTTTACATAGGGTATTCGGTTGGATACCTACATATTGGAATCCTTTTTATCATTGTGTATGTACCGATGTACCAATTAGATCCGCGAATAAAGAAATCTTTAGCCGCGAATATAAGAATAGGGTCGCATTTTTTTATCCGCGAATAATGAAAACGCGAATGAAGGATGCGCGAATAAGGAGCTTTTACTATATGTATATTAATTTGCGCACTCCAGTGCATAAAAAATCGTTGTGATTGCGGAAATTTAGGTTTGAGTCAAGTGTGATACCTGAATATTTCATATTGTCTTTCCTAGCAAAAGTGGGACAAGTACATGCAATATCAGCATACATTCTACAACTATGTGTGTAAATGTTTTGGTTAGTAATCGGTATGTTAGTATTTCTCATTGTAAATATAATATATATTGCTTATTGGCATTTAAGGTTAGAAGATTGTTATGTAGCCAATTAGACACGGCGTTAAAGCCACTCTGAGCGTGTTCATAGACCATACGTGAATTTGCTGAGAACAATAAAGCTATGTCATCCGCATATGACATTATAACACCATTTTGGAGGTTTAAGTTGCACAGGTCATTTATATAAATTAGAAATAGGGTAGGCGCTATAATACTACCTTGTGGAATGCCATAACTACTGTTTTTTAGGTCAGAACTTGTATATTGACGAATTTTCACACATTGCTGTCGATCGCTAAGATAATCGGAAAATAATTGAAGCTGTGTTCCCCTTATCCTAAGTGTTTGGAAATGTCGACGCGCATCGAGCAGATCGAGCAGTCAGAGCAGACCGCTACGTAAGAGGAACCAAAGCATGGTGGTTTAACTCGGAAGAATGAAATCAAAGAATTGGCCGACGCCATCAACGCCGTTAGGGCAGTACAACCAGCCACATCACCCGTACTGACGAAATACGGGTCTCAACGGACTTCAATGGAGCGCACAAAGATTGGCTCCCTTTCACAAGGGCATATATGGATAGCGCGGCATTGTGTTATGGAGTACAGAACATGACTCGCCTAAGAAAATCAATTAAGGGAACGGCGAAAGAAGCTGTTAGAAGTTTATTATTTGTGGATCTAATCCCGAAGAAGTTATGGCCGATTTGGAACGAAAATTCGAAACTCCAGAACGACTTGTACTTTCGGAAATAGAGACGATAAAGGAATTGTGAACACGTGTTGGTGACACGCCGCGAGACATATGTACTTTTGCAAGCCGCGTTAGTAACGCGGTGACGACGATAAGTTTGTTGAATAAATTTATTTTTATTTATTTCATACATACAAATATCTTTATAGGCGAAAATTATATAAATAAATCACATTACTTATACTCGCCAAAAATGAGTAAATGAATCATCGAGAAGCTGTCACCGATATTGTGATAAGGATGGTACGACTAGCGCGCGCAGCGGTGAAGGATTTGAATTAATCAAGACCAAGAAGACCTGAACACAGAAGCGGACTTATGTGGGAAGTTTGCGCCACCAGAAAACGCTTAGAAATTTTTTGGGAATCTTGTGCTGGCAATACGCGCCAACGAGGAAGAAACTGCCATGGTATCGACAGAAGCACACAAGAAATCTTGTACTAAGTGCGAAGGAGAACATTGGTTCACCGACTGCAAGAAGTTTAAAGAAGCTACCACGAACGAAAGATGCGTAAAAGCGAAACAAAATCGACTCTGCTTTACGTGCTTGCATCGGCGTCCTATGAGATCACATTGACGCAATCTACAACGGTGTCAACACAGCAAGAGAAGCCCTCACCCTCATCGAGTGACCAAGACACCGTCACAGAGTACAGAAACAGCGTGGTGAAGAAAGAATATGCAGCAGCTGATGAGAAAGATACCAGTGGACCCGCATCCTTGCCCTGCCTACCCTCATCTAGGGTCTACAGTCACATCATTAGAGTTGAATGTCGCTTTACATATCAGAGCCACCGGCAAGCAAGAATAACTTGTCATCCCAACCGTTGGTGGCAAAGTCATAGAAAAGAAAGACTCACAGCGCATGGATCTGAAAGTTTTTTTCTCATTTATTTTTTCTCTCCACAATAATGGAAAAGTTATAGTATTGTACAAATTTACTGTGGGAGACTGGTGCCTAAACTAGACTGAAGCCTGTATCTCAGGTCACCAGGCCTTCCACCCCAGAAGTCCAATTTTGCTCTTTCATAAATTGTGCCAAGAGAAATATTTCCATTTTCTTGTAGTTGTTTCCTCTTGTTAAAGTTTTCTTGATGAATACTCTCGTAATAAAATGTGTATATTATTGCTTTGATACACCCAATATTGACAATTTATCCAAATTTATTTTCAATTTTTCATATCTTTGTTTTACTTTGACACTTGACGTTTTTGAAAGGGGTTCACCGAGCAGACAAGCGAATGCTGAAAGGCGTGCGAACAATGTAAGTGTGGCGTAATTTCCGGAAGATTTGAAGCTGGCGCCACAGTACATCAATAAGGCAACTGTCGAGAATTGCAAACATCTAAAAGAAATGACACGAGCTCCTCGAGCTCGAATGTGAGAAACAAACACTGCTCATCCGCCAGGACAACTGGAACCTTATAGTGTCCAATATTCTGAATGGGAAACGTAACAAGCCTGTCGAATCACTGATATGTCTTGGATGGGTGCTACATGGACTCTGCAGCGGCAGTGTCATCATTTTCGGCCGAATGAAGTCCACTGCTGGACACAAGCCTCCCCCAAAGATCACGACAACGACCGATATGGGTGTGTTGTGGGATCATTGGGGGGTTTTGCCATAATCGCCACGCTTGGCAGACGGGTTGGCGATCGCAGTTGAGTTGTTAATGAAATCGAAGGACGCTGCTGCCCATCCTCCGGCTTATCCCTTAGTCGACTTTTACGACACCCATGGGAGGAGATGGGGTGGTGGTATTCTGAGCCGGCACCACACGGCAGTGTCACTCAAGTGAAATTTGTAAATCACTGAAGTAGCGAAGAAGCGATAGAGAAAATTATAAAGCACCACTTCATTTTCGACTCGATCGGAATACAACGACGAAGACCCAAAAATGACGCCGATGGAAGAACCTTGTCATTATTAAATTGAATAACGAAGCGGCAGTCTGAAGGCACGTACTAATCTGGACTTCTATGGAAGACTGACACCGAGACGCTGCCAAACAATTACGTCCAAGCATACAATACATTGCTTGGCGTAGAGAAGAAGTTGGATAAGAACATCGCACTTACAGAAGAATATAGAAGACAGCTAGATTATACAGGTACGCCAAAATAGCTCCGACCAGCATTACTCCAGACCGAACCTTCTACTTACCTCACTTTCACAATCCTACCATAAAGAAGGCTCCTTGTTTTTGACGCCACTGCCAGATTCTCAAGTCTTTGTTCGTAGTACTTCTTAGATTTAGACAAATGCCTGTAGTAGTAGCCAGTGGCGGATCCAGGATTTTGGTCCGGGAGGGTTTGGTAAATTTTTATTTGTCTTCAATGATTTATTTAAATGAATATACCTACATGGTAGCTAAACCGATCAACCTGTCTTGTCTTCCGTCATTGTCGTACAAAAGTACGGTTGTATTCGTTTAAGTGAAGAGAAGCTGCGCTCCACACTAAAAGTGAATACTGGAAATGTAGCGAGAGTTCGTAAAATATTTTTATTATTTGGTAAGAACGCATTTGTCTCTTGATGTGCCTCTGCTGCTGTTTGGAGGAGATGCTCCCTGTCTGTACAAATATCCTTACAAAGATTTATTTCTCCTGATAATGAGAGAGGATGAGGCAAGTCGCTGCTGTAAACACGTACAGCTGCCAATACCGAGGTCAGATTTCCTGTTTTTACGTTGGCACTTGATGTAAGGTTGAACAGATTAATAACTGAAGAGAACTCGGCTCTTGAAAAGCGACTTAACTGTTACTTTCGGAGAAATATAATAGAAACGCATCAGGTGCTTCTATATTTGAGCGATAAGTTGAACGTTTGGCGGTTCTAAATGCCTGCACTGGGATGTCCAAAGGTTCTACAATACGACACGCCTCTAGGAAAATTTCTTCATATTTAGTTTCTCTGTACTTTTCCAGTGTTCTTATTACACTGTTTACCATCTCATAGCAAAGCTAATGATCGAATGCAACAGCCTGAATTGGCCAGAAATGTCAAATACAGCGATGGTTACCTCAAAGGTTTAAGACAACGTCGAATCGTTGAATAGAAACCAGAAGACTTGTACCTTTCGATGACAAAGAAGTTCTGTCCATTTCTTAAGGAACTGTACGATAGAGTCAAAGAAATTATAAATTGAATCACCTCGGGAGAAAACTCTTTCAAGCAAAAATGAATCATCCAAATGGGTGCATATATGTCGGAGTTACGCCTGAACATACAATTATAAATATACACATATAATAACAATTCTCAATTCGTTTGTTTATATACACATATAATATATAAACAAACGAATTGAGAACCTCCTTCTTTTGCCTAACCTGAAGGCGGTTAAAAGTCACAATCTCGACTAATCGTGTTTATATGAATTTGAGTACATACATAAAAATGTTTTCTTTGTTGATCCCCTTAGCAATAAAAAAAAATATATAAGTATTTTATAATATATAATAAATACCCTTGAAATCCAATATATTTATTATATGTCAAGTGTCTATGTCGAAGTACTCTAAATTTATTTTAAATTAAACGCGAGTGAAACCGCGGGTCTCAGCTAGTTAATATACGTGTTTAGATTAAGATGATATCTTCAAATAAATAAGTTCTGTGTTCTATGAATAATCCTTCTGTAAATTGCAGTTAAAAGTTAAAACATAACTAACTGCCTCAGTGTTAAATAAAATGTTACATTTTTGTCCATTGAATTGTCAAACCATTTTGGAAACCAGACTAAACGCGCCATCGTTTAAAGTTACTTGCCAAAATAGTGTTGTACATTTTTTTTACAGTGCAGTTGGTTAAGTTGGATGCTGTAATATTTTGAATCCAATGTAGGGCAAACATTTTTTTTTTTTAGACTGAGGCAGTTTTGTTTTAACAGAAGGGTTATTCATGGTTACATCACAGAAAAAAACTGATATATTTGTAGTCACAGGACTCGTGTGTCATAGTTTTCAAAATTTATTTTTGAATCCTTATAATTTGAAAAGTACACAACCAAGAATTTTTTGGATATTTTTTTAATAACTGTCAAAACTTGGTTTATTGCCCGTTTCCGGTTTGACGTTAATTTCTGGGACAACCTGTATAAGCACAATAATCTCACTGGCTAAATGTAGTTCATCACCAGCAGCAGAATAGTAAGAACTCAGGAAAATAAGCTATCAAGACCACAGAAGCGGTTTTATTGGCACAACGAAAATTCCCACCAGCACTGAAACGAGTTACAAGAGGTTCATACACACCTCATGGTAACAATGCTGTACACCATTTAAGTATGAAACTTTATAGCTAAGCTCAATCTTATCTCTTATCTAGAAATTCTAAGTATTAAGGTTGTATGTAAGCTCAAGTTGGTAATTAGTTGGTTTATGTGGCAGCTGTCATTGAGTGGTTTTACATTGCTGTATTTTATATTTATAATGATGAAATACTGTTTACCTGTATGCCTGGTATAAACCCCACACTGCTGATGCACAGTAAATACTATCCCTCACACTGCCTATGTGAAGATCTGATGATAGAACCGGGAAGAGTCCAGTAATTGGACTTTGGAATCTTAGCAATTGTCTTTTTACTGAAATAAACAAGATGATTACAAGTTTAGGCTATAATAACACAGAGTCATTAATCATATAGTCACCGCTATAATTAAAAGCAATAAATGCTTGAAATATTACACACAAGGACCCAGATACATGTTTCCTTTATAAAAGATAATTGGAAATGTGCATTTAGAATGACTAGTTAAGGCTAAGTAAACCCTGTTAAAGAAGTGCATTACTATCAATAGTTAATTAGTGTTGTATGGCAGAGGAAATAATATCAGATAAGTTTATTCACACTTTATTGTTTTTTTAGTAACAACTAATAATGTAACCATTTATTTGAAAAAGTGTGAAAAACTCTGTAATTTAACCCTTTCAGGGCGCATGATGCAACGTGTGCATCATTTAAAAATGGTCCTCCGCGGCGCATGATGCAAGGTATGCATCATGGATCGCACTTTCGGGAAGTGTTAAAACACTTAAGTAAATTGCAACATTGTTTTATGTTTTTGTTTAGTATATGTTGCTGACACCTTTAATAATGAATTGGCATAAAAATTGTGAAATAGAAATGTACTAAATAATGGTGAGCGTCAGGATGGCTGGACCAAGAGAGATTTTGAAAGTTTGAGCAATACCAAGTTTTTGTACCTATTTGGTACCAGAAATCAAATAATTTGTACCTCGCTAAAGAAGCAAAACTATAACGAGGAAAGTGGCCAGCCATCCTGACATCAGAATGGCTGGACCACGTTGGTTTCGCCTGGTTGTAGGTATTATAACTAGTTCATGTTTTCGTTAAAATTTAGTACCTCATTGGTACCTCAACATATGTTTTTCTTAGATTTTTTCGATAAGCCAAAAAAATGATACTCCTAGAATAAGTTTTGTATGTAATCTGGAACCGGTCGGTTTCACCTAGTTGTAGGCTTTATACCTAGTTCATCATTTCGTTTTAATTTAGTAGCTCTTTGCTATCTGGACATACGTTTTCTCAGATTTTTTCGATAAGACGAAAATAAACGCCTCCGACTAGGTGAAACCGACCGGGTCCAGATTACATACAAAACTTTTTCTAGGAGTATAATTTTTTGGCTTATCGAAAAAATCTAAGAAAAACATATGTTGAGGTACCAATGAGGTACTAAATTCTAACGAAAACATGAACTAGTTATAATGTCTACAACCAGCCGAAATCAACGTGGTCCAGCCATTCTGATGTCCGAATGGCTGGCCACTTTCCTCGTAATAGTTTTGCTTCTTTAGCGAGGTACAAATTATTTGATTTCTGGTACCAAATAGGTACAAAAACTTGGTATTGCTGAAACTTTCAAAATCTCTCTTGGTCCAGCCATCCTGACGCTCACTAAATAATGTAATAATGTCGACTGAAACTTTATTGATTTATGTTCTTAAATATACTCAGTATATTTAATTACAGATTAAATGTGTTTTTGACCATGATGCACAAGGTGTATCATCGCGCTGTTGAAGACTTACCGTATAGCAGCCAATAATTATAACAATGTAAGTCGATATCATATAAAGTAAACTGAACTTAATACTTGTGCGGTAAGAAATAGTTTGCTTTGCGTTTATAAGAACTACATTTTAGAGATGGTTTTACGCATCATTTTACTTCAAAAACAACAAATTCCGTTATTATTTTAAAAGAAATTTTACATTCCCGTTATAATTTAATTGAGATACAAGATTCAGATACAGAAATATATTATTTGTTGTTGTTACAACTAATTAATTACGAAAGAAAATGCCATTTGTAGTCACTTAGTAAATCAATAAATAAAATATTTGAAGTAAATTTTTTGTTATAGACGTAACAAAAAATTACTATAATACTTTTTTTTTACTTTTTTTTCGTTTGCTACCGGATTATAATAACAAGAATTAACCACAAAGCGGCCGATAGTTTCATTGTCCTATTATTATTGCACTTCGTGCATCATCGTAAATTTTATTACATTTATGTGTAAATTGTCGTTACCTAAAATAGTATTTTTATAACTTTTTAAAGCTTCCAAGTATGACATCGAGGATTATCTACTGTTTGATTTATTGTGTGTTTTTTTGTATTTGAATGGAAAAAGTGCTTATGTCGGTATGAAGTTAATAATATTGCACAGTCTTGATATGTGCCTGTCTGTGCGTCCCTTGTGAGGTATTGCGATGATGTTAGTGCGATTTTAGCTCTCTTTATCTATATCTTCTATATGTACAATGGTGTTCTCAACTCTCTCGCTGCACTCGACCTCTGCATCTACTACGATTGACCCAGCTTGTAATATAGATTTGATAACTAATGCTATTACAATTATGGCTTGTGATATGGACTCGATGACTTATGCTATCACAATTAACCCGGCTGGGTGATATGGACTCTATGACTAGTACATCTTTCCTGACGGATTACGGCGTCTACATGATAGCGCCTCACAAAACCAAGGCATTATGGTTCCACAAACTGCCGCGGAGCAGATAACCACACAGTCGCAGATACGCGTTGGTGACGGACATGGAGCTGGGGTAATAACCGCCGTAGCACCCAATTCCAACACGCATGAGCCCCTGTCGTCTTTATATGGCGGGAGCCTTACGGTGATACGACGCATTGACAAGGATAGTTTTTATCTTGTTAATCAAGATGGCAAAAGTATTCCAAATAAAATACTCGTCAAAGAGTACGAACAAAATTAAAAAGACGATTTAGATGCGGAATAGTCCAGCTACTCATATGTTAGCTGAACTATACAGTCATTACAAAGATTTCCGTTATTTAAATTTTTATTAATATGAGTTACTTTGGTTACTATAGCTTGTGTGTGCAATTGGTGTTTGTAAGCGCACCCACGATACAGGAGAAATCTTAGTGTGGGACAACGGTTTGTTTTAAAAGAAAGAAAGGTGCATTGATACCGTTTAAAGTTTTATTCATGAACATAAAAAGGAGCATCTTGACATGTCATATAATATTAGAAACTGTGTTACTTAGATATATTGACCACTTTGGATGCTTACAATAATAAGAGAGTTCAGACTGCGTATATATACACACCGGCACAATTAGCGGAACAGAAAAAAAAGTGAGACTATGAGATAATAACGCATATATTTGACGAAAATGTAATTAGACACAAAATAACAAATTGATTAACATCTTTTAATAACGACTTTGAAAAGTCTTCGTTATTTTTTATTGAAAAATAAAGAAATTTGAAATAAGTGAAATTTTTTGATGATTATGAACCATCACAAAACATAAAAAAAGTAAGCATTAAATGATTTAACAATAAAATTAAAGCAAAATTAATAACGAGTGTTTCCCCCTCTTGCTCTGATTACGGTTTCCATTCGTCTGGGCATGCTACAGATTATGTTACCGATGATTTCTTGAGGCAACCGCTCCCACTCCTCAAGTAATGCGTTTCCAAGTTCATTCAGATTGTTGGGGGGTGGCATTCTGGATTTAACCCTTCTTTTTAGCAAGTCCCAGACATGCTCTATCGGATTCATATCGGGGGAATTTGCTGGCCACTGCATCACCGGTATACCTACGTGGCTCAGATATGCCTGTACCGATTGTGCACTATGAGCACGAGCATTATCTTGCATTAGAATAAAGTCGTCACCAATAAATGGGGCAAATGGTACAACATGTTCTTTTAAAATGTCTCTGATGTATCGATCTGCTGTCATGGTCCCTCCTGTGACTATCACTAACTCCGTGCGAGCTCCCAAACATATCCCTCCCCAAACCATAATCGAGCCGCCACCATAAGCCACTGTGTGTTCAAAATTAGACTGTATGTGGCGTTCTCCTTTGCGTCTCCATATTCGCTGTCTCCCATCGATCTGTTTTAAAAGAACTCTGCACTCATCAGTAAAGAGAACCTGCTGCCATTCGTTCAAATCCCAATGACGATGTTCTCGCGCATAGCTTAATCGGTTTACGCGGTGACGTCTCTCAAGTTTTGGGCCTTTGGCAGGTATATACGACCCTAAACCAACTTCTTCAAATCTCCTGCGAACTGTACGCTCACTTACTCGTACTCCTCGAACGTCTTCCAGTTCATTTCCAGCTTGTACAGCCGTTAATCGCGTATTCCTACGAACTCCAAGTTGTAAAAAACTGTCATCTCGCCTCGATGTACATCTTTTTCTACCTTGACCCCTCCTCCTCACAAGAGAATTAGACGATCTGTACCGCTGGATGCTGCGATGAATCGTTGTTACTGGTCGACGAAGCCTTAAGGCAATCGATCTGTAGGTATGGCCACTTCTTCTCATTTCATCAGCCCTAATGATTTCCAGTGATGTTAAGTCAGGCATAATAAAGAGCTTTTAATAAACAAAATTGCCTATAGAATAACAAATTTATAAAAAACCATTATGTGCAATTTTTCAAAAAAAATTACAGTTACGTAGTTATTACTCGAACAAGTTGACAAAACGTATTGTTCGGGAAAATAAAACAAATGAATGAAAAAAGTGTATGTCATCTAATTTTCTATTTTCAAATTTGACAGTAAATTAAAAAAATATCATAACTGGCCAGTTCCTCAAGTGAAAGATTTTAAAATCCTGCTTTTTTTGTGTTCCGCTAATTGTGCCGGTGTGTATATAAATGAATTTATGTCATCTGATCATTTTGACTACCTCGAACGCTCATATCTATTTGACGCTGACTTTACATACAAAATATTACTAGTTATAGTAATAACAGGTCTTTATCTATGAAATTACCGTTCTGCGGTACTTGCTATTTTAAATAAAAATAATTTTTGTTTGGCTATGTTTTCTAATTCCAAATTAATTTTACAAATGTGGTTTTCATTATTCAAAATCAGTCTTATGTGTATTGATGAGTGTTATGTTATCATCACGTTTGAATCTTTAACGTTGTCATGGGTGTGTTGAAAATTCGAGTAAATATGGAATATGAGTACAGTTGTGGCAGCAATGCGGCACAAGCGTCATGCAACATCATCGACGTTTACAGAGAACACTACAAACGAACGCACAACCCGTTATTGGTTCCGGTTGCTTCCGTGCTGGAAAGGCGGAGGCTATTGTGGAAGCTGATGATACTCAATCTAAGGCAAGGTAAAAAAGCTTGACAAATGGGTGCCATACGAACTTAACGATCACCAGCGCAACTCGCGCGTCGAGGCCAGCCTTGCGCTTTACAACAGAAACAGAAACGAGGAAATTTTAAGTCGAATTGTTGGCTGTGACGAAAAATAGATTCTGTTTGACAATTGCAAGCCCTCAGCAAGTTGGTTATCTGGTTTAAGGAACCTCTGGAAGTGCATCGATTAACTGCCACTGCGTTGGCAAAGATACATCGATTATGCAATCGAGGTTTGGTTATTCGGACGATTACTTGGATTAAAATAAATAAAATTGCCATGCTTGATTTCATACAAACGGCAATTTCATAGATCTAATATAATTACAATAACAATTATCTTTATTTTGATCTAACCTAAGAATTTCAATATTACCTAGTATTTAGGTTGTGGAATCTGATGACAGTCGTTCCATGTAAAATATATATACTCCGAATCTAGTTAGTATTCCATGTTGAAGATAGAGGAATAAACCTTTTCATGAACCATGCTACCTACATTTTTAATAATAACACTGAAGTTATTTTTATAAATAGATTCTTGGTTATAAAAAGTGTTGCATAAAACCACCCACAATGTGACGTCAGAAGCGATACATAACACAAAAGTACCTAAGCGACGCAATAATGCAACTTATGCATAATGGGCCGAAACTGTGTACGTCAGAAGCGATACATAACACAAAAGTACCTAAGCGACGCAATAATGCAACTTATGCATAATGGGCCGAAACTGTGTACGTCAGAAGCGATACATAACACAAAAGTACCTAAGCGACGCAATAATGCAACTTATGCATAATGGGCAGAGACCGTGTTTTGTTTGTACTGCGCTGTGGCATATTGTAAATCGCCTGACCGCCGCGCAGTGAAAGAAAAACGAATGGCTGTGATATTTGTATTGTGTTTAACCCTCTAATAGGAAAAAAAATGGTACTATTTTTATTTTAGTTACTTATTACCATATATATTTATCACTGTAAAACATATCTTTTTAATCTGATATCTTTATTTACTAATTGTGTAAGGTGTTTACCCACACCATTAACAATTTACGGTACACCTTAAATTGTTAATGCATGTGTTAATCATCAGTCAATACTGTTTTATGTTAATAATTTACTTTATACATAGGAGTAAGAGTACTAAACTGTTTTTAATTAGCTGACTCCTGTGTGTAAACTGGAATTTGAGCAATGTTTATTATGTATGAATTAAATGTTAGTATTAATTTCAGCTAAGATCAAAATACAAACCAATAGCATAATAAATGTCCAATTGTCGAACAGTGTCTTCATAATTAGAGATTTTCAAAAATTGCTGTGCATTTATATCGTCAATACTTCCTTGACGAATCATTATGTCAGGAATAGGCTGTAAAAACAAGCATAGAGTTCAATACTTTCAACATTTACAGTTTTTAGGAATTACAAATTAATCATTCTTTAAGAGTAAACAGACATAATACTAACAGAATGCCTAAAAATACCTTTACAAAAAGATGTCAGCAGATTCATCTCAACTCTGATTTTATTTATTTTTATTTTTTCTTGTTGTGTATATTTATTATATATATATTGTGTATATTATATAATATGCATTTATTTCGTATATATAAATACATTTTTATACATGTAATGTTTATGTACGTCTATGTATTTGTATAATATGTTTTCGCATTCTATACCTTTCATTCATATTTTGCTGTTGCATCTACCTTATTGTTCTCTGCATCACCCAAAGGTCGTCTGGCAGAAAATGCCTACGGCATTAAGGCCGCCTTTGTACACTAGTGTACATTAAGTATAAATAAATAAATAATAACAGCAAAGATGAATAGTAAGTAAGGATATGAAAATTACCTTTTCTATAAACTTCAGTTAAATTAAATAATCATAAAAACAATATGAATGTTAATAAAACATGGTGCTCATTAATGATCGTGCATATAGCTCAAAACATCTGTTAAATGAATTAATATTCAAATGTGAATCATTTAAATAAATAGTAAAAATCCACTTTGTTTGAGAAATGAAACGTAGTGGTCCATAAATAACCAGCTAAAAACAAATTGTCGATAATAACCGATTTGACACTATTTATATTTACTTTTTTTTTTTTTTTTTTTTTTTAAGATTCTGGCTCCATCGGTAACTTTCGATGATTTTGCCAATGTCAAGGTATGAAGCAGTAATTATCGTAAACTGTGAAATTAATTGTTACACAACTATTGATCAGTGTTTGTAGCGATGGCATCCATGGATCCCCATGCTAAAAAAGGACAAAACATTTTTGGATAGTAGATGTAAGACGTCACAAAATAAATGTTAGAACATTCAGTATGTATATAATAGGTAAATAGAAATATCAACTTATAACTGGATTTTATTAATGCTAATGAATTTATAAAGGATTTTAACTGCAGGGGTATGGGCTAAAGTTAATAGGAAAGGAATGTTAATTGGGCGGGGAACATCAGAAGGGAGTATGTCGTAAAGGGGAGTGGTTAAACGAGGACATGAAAAAAACAAGTGTTCCAGAGTACCCTCATCCAGACCGCATTCACACAAAGAAGAGTCCCTCACGCGGATTTTGGCCAAAAAAACTGGTGTGCAAACGAACCCAAGTCGGAGTCTAATTATGACAGAGGTGGCAATTTTACTAGAAAATTTTAGTTTGCTGAACCAACATTTAGATGGAATGAATGGTTGGATAGATCCGTAGAATCTGCCTTTCAAGATTCGAGATTTTTGCCAGTGCTCATTCCAATTCTTCATCAACTCGGGTTTAACAAGACAGTGCAGATCACGGGGATAACAAGATGGATGAGATTCGATCCCATTCCGAGTAGCCAACTTGGCAATCGAATCCGTATTCTCATTATCAGCAATTCCAGAGTGGCTAGGGATCCAAGCCAATGCAATCTCTATGCCTAAGCAGTGGCATCTATACAAGAGTTGTTTTATCTTTAGGATAAGGGGAGAATTGTGACGAGAGCGAAAAGGCGATTTTATTAAATCCTGTAGACAGCTAAGAGAATCCGAGAGAATAAGGCTTTTGCTGAGTCCATGTGATTCAATGTAGGAGACTGCTTCCAAAAGAGCTATTGCTTCCCCTGTGAATATAGTGCCAAAAGCAGGACTACGAAAATTAAGAATAATTTTGTATTTTGGGATCCACACAGCTGATCCGACATTACCATTATCCGACAACTTAGAAGCATCTGTAAATAACGAAAGCCAATCGTGCCAGTCCTCTGCCAGAATCCTATTGAATTTAACATTAGCAGCGGGGTCATGTTTGGATATACCAAAGTTAAAAATAATTTTTGGTTGGAAGAGTAAGGAATCAAAATTTACTTCAAATAAGGGGTTTTTATCTAACTGGACTAAGGAAATATGCAAATTATTGAATTTACTGAAGCTGTTAACTAGAAGTGGAGGATTTTTATGCGACCAATAGCGAGATGTTGGGATTAGCTGAGAAAGTGTACGAAGAAGAGGGAGAAGAGGATGACATTTATTCTGGATGACTTTATAAAAAAATCTGTCACAGAGATATTGTCTACGTAAGTGAAGTGGGGGCTCTAAACATTCTACCTGAAGGGCATTAGTAGGTGAGCATTTCATAGCACCCGTGATAATACGCAAGCATTTGGATTGAATCCTTTCCAGTTTGGCCAGGGCTATTTTGTTGCATGGTTCCAACAGAAAGATTCCATAGTCAAAGTGACTACGAACTATGGCGTTATATAGGATTTTCTGAGAAGTTGGATGGGCTCCCCAGCGAACTCCAGAGAGGGCACGTAAGACATTAACGCCTCTTTCGCATTTTTTGGAGATGTAATCCAGGTGATAGAGACCAGATAATTTTGAGTCTAGAATGAGGCCAAGAAATTTTACTTTGTCACGGATCAAAATGAGTTCATTTGCAACATAGAGGTTGATACGGGGAATATTACGCTTGCGAGAAAAGGCAACTGCACTGCATTTGGAGACTGACAAACTTAAGCCATGATCAGTTAGCCACTGGTTTAAGTAGAAAAGGGCAGAGTTTAAGCGAGATGCGGCATCTGAAAGGGAAGCTGAATTAAAGTAGAGAGCAATGTCGTCAGCATATTGTAGGATGTTGCAGAAACAACTCACTGAAGACTCCAAGTCATGTGTGTATATATTATAAAGGATGGGGCTTAAGACCGACCCCTGGGGAAGACCCTTCCACACTAGACGGGATGGGGAGACATAGTTTTGATAACGGACAGAAATAGAACGGGACATAAGGAGACAACAAATGATGTTGACCATCCTCACAGGGATACTCAGCTGTAGCAGCTTTTGCCTGAGTATTGGAAGTTGGACATTATCATAGGCTGAAGCAACGTCTAGGAAAACACCGAGAACACTTTCATTATTGGAAAACGCAATGCGGACATCAGACATGAAGACACTTAGGCTATCTAGAGTTCCCGTACCTCTTCGAAAACCGAACTGGGAACTGGGTAAGATGCCTTTAGTTTCTAAGATCCATTCAAGGCGATTCTTGATGAGATTCTCCATAATTTTAGCCAAGACAGAAGAGAGGGCGATAGGACGATACGAAGAAGAGTCTTTTGGATCTTTCCCAGGTTTTAAAATTGGGATGATTATTTGGGATTTCCAAGAATCTGGAACATGGCCAGTAACAAAAAAGGAATTGATTAGGTTCAGAAAGATTAGTTTACAGTCAGAAGAAGATTTGAAAATAAAGGAGTAGGGTATTCCATCAACTCCCGGAGCAGAATCCCGGAGATGATCTAAGGCACAAATAAGTTCTGAATAAGACAAAAGGTCATCAAATCTATCAGAGAAAGTGGGAGGCGAAGGATCTATAGTGGGAAGGCACTCGTAGCTAGGAACAAACGGGGGGGCTAATTTGGATATAAAGTCTTCCAACCAGGTACTGTGGTCATTGGTAGAAACATCGGGAGAGTGACTGTCACATGCTCTGCGGAAGATTTTAATTTTTTTCCATACAAGGGAAACTGGAGAACGTGGAGACAGTGACTCGCAAAAGTTAAGCCAGCCACATCTTTTCTTTCTTGCCAATAACCTACAAGTAGTTGCAGAAGTCTTTTTCAAATTTAAATAGTCAGTCATATTTACACTAGAGGAAAAGGTCTTTTCTGCTTCTTTACGTTTACGGACGCCATCAGTGCATTCAGCATCCCACCAAGGAGGAGAAGGAATTAGGTGGCGGGCAGAGTTTTTTAAGGGGATTGAAGAATTGGCCCCTCTCAGCAGACACTCGACAAAATCATTGTAGAGAATTAGGGAGTTGAATGAATTTATTTGGGGAAAATTCTGAAGTTCTGCATCCAAATTGGACAAGAACCTAGACCAGTCAGCTTGGGGAAGGCGATATTTTTGTAGGGGTTGGATTGGAGAACGTAGATGAGTACTTGGAAAAGCAATTAGGATAGGAAAATGATCACTCCCATATGAATTAGGGAGAACAGACCAGGAAAGAGTTGATACTAAGGAAGGGGAAGAGAAAGTAAGGTCAGGAACACTAATATTTTGGTTAGGGGAAACCCGACGGGTAGCAGATCCATCATTAAGAACACAAAGGTTACGATCATCTAAAAGGTCTAGCAAAAAGCTGGAAGAGGGGTCATTACAGTGAGAGCCCCAAAGGGTGTGACGGCAATTAAAATCACCTAATACAATCAAAGGGCCAGGAATAGAAGAAAGGATAGAGTTAAATTCAGACAAAATATTAGCATTGGGATGGGGAATGTAGGCAGATACATAGGATATGTCCATGGCTCTAATGGCCACAACATGTAGACCAGCATCATGATGGGGAAGAGGAATCTGGGAAAAAGTGATAGATCTGTTAACCAGTAGGGCGCAACCCGCCCATCCGTCATCTCTATCGTCCCGAAGACATGAATAACCAGGAACCCTAAAGAGAGATCCAGGCCTGAGCCACGTCTCCGACACAGCAAAGACAACGGGTTTATATCTATTGATAAGATAGATTATATCATGTTTTTTCCTGAGAATGGATCTACAATTCCACTGAAGGATTTTTTCCATTTTGGCGAATCCAGGTTTCGAGGAGTTGTTGAACTAATATAACGACATTGTCCGGTATTGCGTCACTAAATTTAGACAGTATGTTTATAAGGGAGCAAGTCAGGAGCTCTATCAAATTGTCATTAGGAGCGGGAAGGGGAGTAGTTTCAATGTAAGGAGAATTCAGAGCACACCCATTAGGCTGGGGAGAATTAGGGGTATAGACCATTGACTTATGGGCTTGTGTATCATATGACTTGCCCAATTCTGGCCTAGGTCTCGGGGAACGATACATTGTCTTGGTATAGGAGGTTTTAACAGGGGAAACATATGGAGAAGAAGTAGGAGTGTTAAGAGGGGACGAGACGAGAATGGGATCAGAAGGATAAGTTTGAGGAAGTTTAGATTGGGAGGGACCTGCTGTAACATTTGAGTATGGCAATCTACGGGGGCGTGGGAACCTTGCTGAGGCCTCACGATAGCTCACGTTTTCTTGAGACATTACCATTTTTATTGACTTCTGTCTTGAGTGTTCCGGGCATTTATTATCGGTGGCCTTATGGCTTCCACCGTCACATAAAAGACATGAGACCTGTGAGTTGGGAACATCACAGCTATCTCCAGGATGGGGTTGAGCGCAACGATAACAGCGGGACTTAGATCTGCACTGAGTACTTATATGGCCAAATCGTAAGCAGTTGCGGCATTGGATAGTAGGAAGTTGATAGATTGAGACAGGAAGAGAAACATTGTAGCAGTAAACTTTCTCTGGGAGAATTTGTCCAGAGAAAGTAAGCACCACCGTTGATGATGGGGACCAAGTAACGGAGTCCTCTTTTTTGTTTTTAAAATTAAGCCTTCTAGCCCTAATGACCTCTCCACAATTGCGTGGGGTTTCTATACCGAGGACTAGCTCCTCTAGAGTCCAGTCGGTAGGAATATCCCTAACAACTCCCATGCGAGTTACATGGAAGCGTGGGATAGCTGCCGAGTAATTATGTTCACTTAAGATGGGGTTTTTGACAAAATTGTTGGCATCACTTATTGTCATAAAATCAATGGACATCCTGTTACGACCCAATGACCTGACACTGCCTTGGACAACACCTTTAAAACCTTTATTAAAAATAAATTGAGCAAACTTAAGCGAGTTTAAAGTTAGGCCTTGCTTAGGGTCTGTTTCCACCCTAGAAACAAATACGGTGAAGGGAGCTCTGTCACTCTCAGTATATAGCACCTTGGAGTCGCTTTCAAAACCTGGTTTTGTAAAAACGGACTGCATTGAGTCAGACGGCGGCTTATTCCTTTTCGAGTCAACAGAAATCTCAGGACCTGCGGAGCGCTTTCTAGTTTCAGGTTTTACGCGATCAGAGTTTTGTGAACACTTCATAACGTCCATAAAATCTGGAGGTGTCCCTCCACCCCCATCAGGGGGTTCCTCGGCACTCATTTCCTTAGGAAATGAGTACCAAAAAGCTTAATATACCCAAACCAGACCACACAAAACAATCACACACAAACACTATAAACAAATTTCAAACAGATTTTGTTAAAATAAAGAGAGAGGTTAAGAATCGCGTGCTTAATCTCACCAAGACAAAAGCAAAATCTTATATTTACTTGATAACTTGACCATGTTTGACCACTATTTGACATTGAGATTTTTTTCTGTGTTGCCAACCCCTACAGAATTTTCCCCCCAAGATCATTTCAAAATCCCCCTAAAAACCCCTAAGTATTTTTTTTGTACCTATTATGTATAGTTTATTTAGGTTTACAAATACTTTTTGTTGATGTAGGTAGTAAGTATTTAAGTAACTATTTTTAACACATGAATTAAAACAATAATTATTATTTTGTTGTTAATTTTTGTTTCTTTCTTTGGTGTTGTTCTATCTGGTAGAAAATTGGTTTGATTATTATTTATATAGTGTTGGTACAGAAGCTGGTATCACATCCGTGAGTCACTACAGGGTATAGTCGAAAACCAGCGCCGGGCTTCCGTCTGGCACTCGCTGAACTAGACCCTATTCAGCACAACCGCGAGACACACGCAACTGTTATACTTTTTACTATTTTATTGTTTATATAATTACACTTATCCTTTTGTTTGTATACATATATTGTCTCTCTTGTTGTGGCTGAATAAATATTTTCTTTCTTTCTTTCTATTCATCATCATCATCATTTCGGCCGAATAAAGTCCACTGCTGGACACAGGCCTCCGCCAAAGATCACCACAACTACCGATATGGATGTGTTGTGGGGTCATTGGGGGGCTTTGCCATAATTGCCACGCTTGGCAGGCGGGTTGAAGATCGCAGTTGAGTTGTTAATGTACTCGAAGGACGCTGCTGCCTCTCCTCCGGCTAATCCCTTAGTCGACTTTTACGACACCCATGGAAGGAGATGGGGTGGTGGCATTTTGAGCCGGCACCACACGTGTGTATTGGGTGTATTGTATGTGTGAAATTTGTGTATGTAAACGCACCCACGACACAGGAGTAAAGCCTAAATAAAATCATGTCAGCCCAAAAACGTCCACTGCTGAACAAAAGCCTCCTGCATAAGATGACCGGTTACATGCCGTGTCGTCATTTTGGAGGGATTTGCCAGTACTCACCACGCTTGGCAAGCAGAATGGCTAGAATTCAACAGAGGGGACACTGCTGTCCAACCCTCTGGTTTCCATTTTACGACATCCATGGGAGGAAATGGAGTGGTGTCATATTCTTAATTTTAAATCTAATTATTAATTCTAAATCTAATTATTAATATACCTAAAACGGCATCGTCATCGTTGGCAGTGACCCCAGAGGAGCTAGTGCGAGGTGCATTTTAAAAAAAATTATTTGACCTATATCTGATTGCGTTTGACATGTTTTCTGAATATTTGAAGTTTATGCAAGAACCAAAACCGAAAGAACAATCTTAACTCTTAACTCAGAAACTCTTGAGACTAACAAATTAAATAACAATAAAATGAGACGATTGAATTGAATTCAAGCGAACGAAAAAAGCGAAACAACAAATAAATAATGAATGAATGAGCAGCGTAGAGTTTGTATTCTCTTACAACAGTGAGTTTATTGTTATGTCAAGATGTTGTCTGCAGCGATAGTACATTCATGGGATGCAAGATGATAACTGGCATATAAAGGACAAAATCAACCAGTATCGGGGCCTAATAAAGTTATATCAAAGTATTAGAGAGTATTCATCAAGAGAACTTTAACAAGAAAATACAACTTGATAGAATCAGATACACAAAGAGGAAGAAAATGGAAACATTTCACTTGGCAGTTTATGAAAGAGAAAAAAATGACTTCTGGGGTGGAGGCCTGGTAACATGAAACACAGGACTCAGCCTAGCTTAGGCACCAGTCTCTCCCAATAATCTTGAATAATACTGTAATTAGACAATATAATACTGTAATTAGACAATATAATACTGTAATTAGACAATATAATACTGTAATAATAATTAGCATATGGACATATTGACATAACTTTGGAATGAGCGGCGCGGAATGAAATCTAAAGGCGTACCGTTCGTCCGTTCTAGGCTGCATTCAAAAACATATAAACAAGTGCAAATTGGCAGCGTTCAGAAATATTAGAACTTTTTGTTTATATTATTATTAATCCTTCCCCCCTAAAAAAAAAACCCCCAAAGAAACCCTGCCCCTAAAAACACCCCTTTCAATACTTATTGCCCCTAAATTTAAGGGGAAAGCCCCCAAGTTGGCATCACTGCTTTTTTATATTTTTATTGTACCGGTGTATCGTAGTCTATATCTAGTCTGTGATCCGGTGGAAATGCCTCATGTACCAACTTGATATCCATTTTTATTTAATAACACGCTTTTATTAACTTAACTTGTGTCGGGGCTATGTAAACCATTTCTTATAATAAAACACTTTTAACCGGATTATTTGAAAATTCACAAGTTTATGTATTCCGTATGATAATACAATAATTTGTTACCATCAACCTGATCTGACGATGGAGCCAGGAGGTGGATAGTGGAACTCTTCAGTGGTTACTATGCCATTCAAATATACTAAACTCAAAGGGTCTCAAAGGACCTTTGAGTTTAGGCTCATTTGACCTATTTTGTCTAGTCCCAGTTACAATTCACGCATTATATTGACTTCTTCTGTATGTATGCATATGTTGGTATGTAACAACATGACTATTTATGAATGAAATGAAATGTAGTAGTTAAATTTTCACCCACTTGTAGATGTCCGATTGACTTGAAGACAAAGCCCAGCCTTGACCACTCTAGCAGGTTGCTAAGGTTTAGGCGTGTTCATAACGGCTATATACGCGTTATAACGATACGTGATTTAAAAATCACCTATTACTTTCTACGATATAAATTATAATATATTAGTTTGATATTTATTACTTCATCGAGCGCCGCGGTTTTGTTAACGTTGCGGCCCACCACAGAGAAATAGTACATTTATCCTCTTCGAGATATTTTGATTTAATATAACTCTTATTTACGTAAATAACAACCTAAACATGTAAATTTTTATTAACACTAAACTAAAATACTTATTTTTAAAGTTTTACAATACAAACTTAATAACTTCAAAGTTCATCATGAAATTATATCAACATTTCAAAACTATCACGCAATCGCTCGCAATCTCCCGTAAAGTACAACTTATGACATCAAGCGAGTCATCCGCACTGATTTTGTTCAAATATAATCGTAGATCAAAACGACTGTCGAATAAAAACAATTATATTAGGTACTTCTATTATTTATTAGTTTCGATTTAATATTGATAAGAATCTAGCTCTTATAACGGTGCTGTGAAAGCATAATTTTGCATGTGAAAATAATGTCTAAGATATATTCGTGTCATTTTGACAGGAATCTAGCTCTTATTACTATCAGCTGAAAGCACAATTTCGCATGTGGCACCTTATGAAAGTGTCGTCGGGGAAGCTGTGGTCGTTTAGTAATAAAAATAATAGGGCAACATAAATAACCGTTATCTGGTTTAATAAATAATAGGTGATATGATTATTTTAAAATAAACGATTATATATTCAGCTAACTAATATATCGAACACTCCTACTAAGGTTTAGTGCTAAACTAAACTACAATGGACTGAGGCTGTCACCCTGGAATATAACCTGCTTGAAATCAGTTCACTCGTTCCCAGAATCTGACGAGACCCTGGATAGCGAATAACTGTCCTCCATTGCCCCGTACATGACATCAAAACGGTGCAAGTAGTTGTATTTATTTTATACAACTCTGTCGTAGAGTCGTAAGCCTTCTTATAATCTATCAAACATGTCGACAGATCCTTTTGGTTGGGGAAAACTTGTTGGCAGATGGTCAATGAGTAGTAGCTCCTTACACGGGACCCATTCCTAAATCCATTCTAAGAAGCAGACATGACAGAGTTATTACTATGTTGATTAATTTTTGTTCTCAAATGATGTAAGAAGTTTATAGACTGTCAGTAGACATGTGATTGGCCTTTTAAACGATGGTCTATGGTCTTAGTTGGCATACGTATTGGCCATCGTGAAGAGGGGCCATTATAAATATTGTACTTTTTATCTGTGGGTTGATAAATAACAGCCGTGTGGTGCCGGCTCAGAATGCCACCACCCCATCTCCTCCCATGGGTGTCGTAAAAGTCGACTAAGGGATTAGCCGGAAGATGGGCAGCAGCATCCTTCGAGTACATTAACAACTCAACTGCGATCGCCAACCCGCCTGCCAAGCGTGGCGATTATGGCAAAACCCCCCAATGAGCCCACAACACATCCATATCGGTGGTTGTGGTGATCTTTGGGGGAGGCCTGTGTCCAGCAGTGGACTTCATTCGGCCGAAATGATGATGATAAATAAATTGATAACATTCAAAGATAAAGTATTGGTCTTAAGGTGAGATTCAGAAACGAGTCTAAGCGTGAACTTACGCTTCCATCTGTCAAAATGCACTACTTACGCTCATAATTTCGGCACCCATTGAACCGTACGACGTTGCCGACATATTTTTTTTCATTTTTGAGAAATATTTTTTGAATATGTAAAGATTTATTCATCTAAACACCGTACGACGTTGCCTGATACTTGACATTGGCAAAATTGTGGAAGATATACTACAGAAGCCATAATCTAAGAGAAGAAGAAGACTCGTTTCTGAGGGTGAGATTCAGAAACGAGTCTAAGCGTGAACTAACGCTTCCATCTGTCAAAATGCACTACTTACGCACCTTATTTTACTCGTTTCTAAATCTCACCCTGAATCTCCGTAGACTGAGTACCTAAATCTCACCCTTACTAGTCTGTGGTGGATCACTTAACATTGTTGACGTAGACTTAGTATAAACTTAGTTAGCAATAACATTTATAGTTGTCGTTGGTTGTCTCTGTTTACGTTCATAGACTATTAAGTATATTTTGTATATTTACGTTGCGCAGTCAACATTGTTCGGACGAATATTTGATATTTGTCATTCATAATTTTACCCTATTTTACTAATTTAGCAAATAATATTGTGACAAAAATCAAAGAAACTAAGTACTATATTAGTAGTACCTACTTTATTATTTGGTACGATTTTTTGTGATTAATAATTGTAATTTATCTATTTATGATCGCTTCATTACAACATTAGTTATTTTTGCTTGTATCAAATATACTAGCAATAATCGATAAAGCCATGCCAGAATTGCTATTATAAACTATATAGTTTTGTAGTTTGTGAATATAGTTCTGTTCGAGAATGAATAATAATGACACGAAAGAAATATCTTCGGAACATGATAATAATAATCACAGCAGGGATACCCAACAGGTTTTTGATTAATAATATTTGGATAATATCACTAATTTTACAAGATAAAAATTATGGCACTGCAAAAACATTAACAAACTTATAATTACAAACAATTAACTTGTGTTATGGTCTTATGGGTAAATGTGCATTTTGTGAATAGTACTTATAGAATTAATAGCATACCTACTTTAGTTTCATAGATTTGGTTTGAGAAGTTATATAAATAGTCTCCTAGTAAATTTATTTCAACTGCTTTATTTGAAGATGATATTATGACTCATGTTTGTTCACTAACAATAACTGTATAAAAATACTTCATATTACTGTGAATAACAATTATACTAAAAACCCTATCCAACCCAAAAAAGCGTGTAAATATTTCGATACTGAAACTAAATAAATGGCAAGAATTATGAACTGTGAAAATAGTCTATCTACTGATCGCAATGTGAAGTAGCATGTGCAGAAATAGAAAATCATATCATAATATGTGACCACCTGCATCAAAGTTTTCCTGCTTCTTAACTTTAATGGAAGATAGATGAGAAGAAGATATGTTAGTGAAAGTTGTCAACGATGATAATTAATTTTTATATGTGGTGACTTCATCATAGTTATTCTAGTTGAATTGATGTGAATCAATAAAAGTATACTTGTAGCATTATTTAAATCTATTAATTTGATACATATATAACAAATAAACCCACTTTTTTACAAAATGTAGGGTAATATTTCCTTGGTTAGTGGCGCTAGACCACACGGGACAACTAAAATTGAAAGTGGAAAACTAGTCTGTTTTAACCAAGAACATCAAAATCTGTGCTCATTATGGGACAACATTGAAATGCGACTGTCTACTAAATGTTAAATTTAACAATAAACTTCAGATTTAATGCATGGGCTACTAAAGGCATTAGGAAAAGTAGAGATGTGCTTTGCAATTTATATTGTAAAGATTCTTTTACATCTGATAAATCTTTTCATGAGTATGTTAGGAATTACCCAAAACTATTTAGAAGGGTATGCACATTAGCAAAATCCAAATGAATCAGTAGTAAAATAAGTAAATCTTGTTTTAAACACTTAAACGGATTATATTGAT
Source organism: Diloba caeruleocephala (assembly GCA_947459985.1). Classification (NCBI taxonomy): domain Eukaryota; kingdom Metazoa; phylum Arthropoda; class Insecta; order Lepidoptera; family Noctuidae; genus Diloba; species Diloba caeruleocephala. The sequence continues at coordinate 22,257,020 of OX381606.1, read as the reverse complement.
TATATATACTGATTATATCGCGTATATAATAATATACGCGATATAATCAGTTTAAAAGTGTTTTATTATGAGTAATAATCGCGAAAACATAAGACATTACTAAATTTGAATGCTTGTATTTTTATTTTGTATGTTCGGCTGAGTGTCCTTCGACATGGCGGTCGGGGACTTTTTGTAGCTAAACACTGTTGCAATATTTTTTCTTTTTACATCTCTCATCTCGTATATTATTTTACAATGCTCACATATAGGTGTGCACTGATAGCAAGGACACGACGACACGATCTGATTACTACACATTATTAATTTCATTCTAATTAGTACTATTGACTTAAATAATTGAATAGTATACAGATTTACTTTATTTTTGTTTTTACAAACCACTGTTCCTTTTTTCTGTTACCCTTCCTTCCTTATAAATGCCTCATAATAATTCGGATTGAATAAAATTATACAAATTTTATTCATCATAATCACGTCTTATCACATCATCTGTTTGTTTATTCTAATTATTTAATTATGTCTTACATATATATAGTATATATTGTACATAATGTTTTCTCACTTTGTTTTATTTCTTTCTATTGTCAATTTTGTTACATATTCACAATAATTGATGAAGTGAGTTCTGATCAGTTTATCAGACAGGATTTTGCTTATTGTGTCTGTTGTAATTTTACAATTTATAGCTGCTTCCAGATTAAACCGGGCCACTTCGAATCTCGGACATTCCGTCAATATATGTCTCACCGTTTCGCCTATATCCGGGTCACAAACACACCCTGGATTGTCCTTACATTTTATATTATTATTAAATATGCAAAATGTGTCAAAATTCCAAACAATATTGGCGGTTCACTTCAAGACTAACTCAAACTGTTAAAAAATAGAAAGTGGTGAAGGGTGAATGTATTTGGGGGTACATCATGTTGATGTTTAAAAATAACTGTTTTGAGTTTATTTTTATTAAATGATATTCCTATGGAAGCCACTTAAAAAAAAGATACAGTAACCTTAAATTTAATGTACATACTTAGTAATAAATAGTACTGACTTCCATATAATTTATAAGGAGGTAATGATTAAAGCAAAGGAAGATAGTTAAGGAAGGATTGTTGTTTTATAAGAGTAATTTAGTCTCCTTGTCTCTTAACTTTTAAATTAGGCTTGATGGATTTTAAAAGTACCATAAGCTTATTTGTCTTTTATTTTCTTTTAGGTAGACTTGTATCATTTAATTGGAGGAAGCTGGCCACCAGCGCCACGTGAGCCCGAATGCACCGAGCATGTATCGCTGCACCGTAACTACTTACAACACACTATGCAGCGAACTTCACAAAATGAGCGAGTCAAGTCAGTAAATTTATTGGCTCACTTAGCACCAGATCGGCGACGTATCAAAACCAATTCAAAAACGCCACCTTTAGCAGTTAGTGAAGAACCACGTCAAAAAATGGTTCATGAACCCAAGAAAATTGAAACTGGAATTTTAGTAGGTAAGTGGTTTACTGGTGGTTACTTTTCTACTTTATACTTCATATTTGTTGCCTCGAAAGTATCACTACCATATGTCAAGAGAACAACTGCGTAGTTTTCTTTGAGATTAAGTGAGTACGACATGTGTTCAAGGTGATCTAGTCTTTACCATTCAGATATGTTACTTCTTTCTCCTCTCTTGGATATGACAAACATTCTTAGATTCTGAAAATTATTCATGAACAAATGTTAGTGCAGGAAAGACCATCTTATTGCCCCATTTCCCTTCCTACAAATCGGGTATTTTCGTAATAAAATGTACTGGTTACAACATGGAAAAATGTTGAAAATATTAATTAAATAGTGTTTTTACTAAATTAAAATTATCTGTTATTCTCTAAAGATTACTGCAAGTGTTGGTTGGTTTGCAACCAACAAAAAAATGCCCGTCTTCTGAGAAAATATGATAAGTAGTGTTTCTGGTTTGCATTTTGTAATTCTTTTGAAATCAAATAAAATATCACATATTTCCTTTGTAGTGTCGAAAGTTTTTTTAAAACATCATCTACTTGTAAATGTGTTAGTTATTTGTGATTTTGTAGAAACATTTCCAGTTTGTTACTTTTGGGCGAACTAAGCTGTGTTATTTTTTATTTTCCTCATTGCCTTAATATATTATATTTTATTAGTTAATACTAGTTAATTTATTTTATTATACTTTAGCAAAAGCTCTGTAAAATAAAATTACTGTTTAATAATTAAAAAAAATATTTTTCGTGTGGTGTCCGGATTAAGAATATAGCACCACTCCATCTCCTCCCGTGGATGTCGTAAAAGGCGACTAAGGGAATCTAAACCAGAGGGGTGGGCAGCAGCGTCCCTTCTGTGAAACGGCAGCCATACTGCGCTCACTAACCCGCTTGCCGAGCATGGTGAGTATTGGCAAATACCCCCCGGAATTATCGACACAGTTGTGAAAATCTATGGGGGTGGCCTTTGTTCAGCAGTGGACGTATAAATGGCCGAAATGAATAAAAAAATGATGTAATTACGAAATTGAATACTGGAATTACAAAATGGAAATTTAAAGCTTAATTTACATAGTTAATACAAATAATAGTAGTTATTTCATAAAAATTATAAATGTTACATCAACAAAAAAAATCAATAAGTAAGCATTCTTCACATTAGGAACTTCGATCTCGAAGGTATTTCTGGTCCCGTGACCATTATCGGATTTTAAAAGCCAGTCCCGGGAGTCCCGGAAAATTCGAGAGTAAAAGTAATCAAAATGTTTCGTCATATCACTATAAGACGCTGCTGATCAAAGGCCTCCCCTATAGATATCTACAACTATGTTGTAATTTTGGGGGGAATTTGCCTGTACTCACCACGCTTTGTAGGCGGGTTGGCTGCTGTTAATGTAAACTGAAATCGTGGGGCACAATTTCAATAGTAAGAAATAATTATTTTTATATTAAGTAGCTTTAATTTGTGTTACCTACTATAAAAGGTATTATACATTTATACACAAATAGGTTAATATCCTATTTTACCTACACACTTACACTAATTCAAAGTGTGTTACGTCCCTGTGGGATACATGAGACACGGGGGATTCTAAACATACTTTCTTCTTATTTTAATAATTATTATCGTAAAAGAGACTAATTAACTGTTATTTACTGAGTTTGAATGTTATACTTTACTATCTTATATATATACTAGTTTACCCTGCCACGCGTTGCTGTGGCTAAAATGCACGTAATTACAACATGATTTTGATTCTGAATTCTGGTTTAATAAAAACATGCGCGTATATGAATGCAACGATATGTATAAATTTCAAAACAGTCTGTAAAGAACTTTACGAGATTTGCGATTTTGACAAACGAACATAAAATTAATACTATATAGATTACTAGCTGGGACCCGTGGTTTCACCCGCGTTTAATTTAAAATAAATTTAGAGTACTGCCACAAAGACACTTGACATAGAATATATATATATTGGATTTCAAGGGTTTAATTTTTACTGCGCATAACCCTAATTATTTTTCTAAAATAAAAGTAGCCTAAGTTATTCCTTATAACATCAACTATCTGCCAGTGAAAGTCTCGTCAAAATCGGTCCAGCCGTTTCGGAGATTACCCGGAACAAATAGACAGACAGACAGGCAGACAAAAAGCTTTAAAATAGATTTTTTGATGTAGTTACCGTATATACTTTCATATGCATTTGGTAAAAGGCTGTTGTTTTGACATTACAAACAGACACTTCAATTTTATTTATTTGTATAGATGAGTCTCCTGATATAATAAAAAACATGCGCTTATGAATACAACGATGTGTAAAAATTTCAAAACGATCGGTGTAGAACTTTAGTAGATTAGCGATTTAGAACAAACGAACATCATTTTTTACATGTATATACAATTTTTCTGTACGTGTGTACGTCACTCAATACCTAAACGGCTGCACCGATTATGATGTTTTTTATGTGTATATTTGAGTGGGTCCCTAGATGCTTTAGATTCACAATTGGACCCGGTAGGTGGCACTGCAATATGGGTATACATGTAAGCCTGTGCAAAGCTGGGGCGGGCAGAGCTAGTCATAAGTATAAAATAATTATTTTAAATTATATTTAAAATCGTGGATACCACAAAATCAGTACAGACACATTTTTAGCCCAGGCATTTTCGTAAAAATAATAACATCTAATGGTAACAATGACAATAATGTGACAGGGCATTTTTCATCAATGTTTTCTGTTATAGATCACATTAATGAATATGCTGCTAATGTATATAGATTACGACAGTGATTTACTGTTATTTATGGATAACATTGTTCTTGTGATATTAAATAATATTCATACAAAACTGTAAATGTTTGAGCATCATGCAGCCATTAATATTATATATTTAGTACTTCTATTGTTCGTCTCTTATGCCTGGCAGTATTGGTCTGTCATGCTCACTAAAACGTCTTGATTATTGCATACTTATAGATTGAATGAAATCATGATAATTCACTCATATTTGTACGCCTATATGGGCGAAACGTGTTTGAATTATTAATTGAAAATATAGCACTATTATTGTATCTAATGTATTTAATACTTATAAATTGAGCTCAGTGGTCACCAAAAGGCATCTCGATCCTTGTGGATCTTTTGTGCTGTAAATGTTTATCAAATAAATGTTGTCTAATCAATAACATCTTTTGTGCTCAATTTCGACCTCCATTACGACTATGTTGTGTTGTCTTGTTGAAATTTCAATATCTGAACCATCACTTTTTGAGTAGGTCTAACTCTAATATTTACAAGGATGAGAAACATGGCAAACATCGAGGTGACTTCGTCAGTTCAAACTCGGTGATATCAATATTATTAGGAAACTTCTGACCCAAGCTTAGGTGATTATTATTTTAAGTGTCATTATTAGCTAAATATTAGCCATATTTGTTCGTTTCGCATTGCACTGTTACTTTACCGGTTTGTTCATGGCTGTGGAGTTTTAATTTACAGATATCTTCCCTTCTTTATTGACAAACACAACATTTTATTTGTTGGATCACTGAACATAAATTCGAACTCGCATTATCTGCTTCCGATTTTAGCTCTTCTAGTTCTAATTTTAGGCATTTCCGAGGAGGAGGGCGGCCGGCCGGCTGGCACGTTCGTGTAGTGTTTCGTCCACCAACATGTCGTATTTACGTGACTTATCCATCGATGAAATACCGCTTTGTGTGCTTGAATGTGAACAGTGTACGTTCAGTATTATTCACGAAATAATGTAAAACTTGAATAGCATTTTTCACCTTTCCATTTGCATGCTACCTTTACGAACCGTAATTAACTAGTGTTCCGGAAGTAGATTGTGTTCCCGATTCGTAAATTACAGATATATTTTAAAAACATGATCAACTTAACAAAAATATTATCTCCTCTTCATTTCACCAGCCACAAGACGGCAGGCACTGCTCCACATGGGCCTCCGACATAAATTTCCATAATTAACGGTATTGATTTATATAGCCTAATTTAATACAATATCCTATTCTTTTTGTATACAGATATATGTAACGTGGAGGGTACTCCGGAAGAGCTGTATGACTCCCCGGTGCTAGGGTCGCCTCGCGCGGCACCGCCGCCTTCCAGACCTTCCCCCGTACACCTGCCTGAAGATATAGGAGTCGGGTCTTTGGTCGAAGTGGCTACGGATGTAGATCAACATTATTATGGCGTGGTCAGATGGATAGGAGTCATCGATGGTAAATCTATTATATTATTATTCTCGCGTATACACATCGCGGGTCTCAAAACGTAGGGGTCAATGTGCATAAATACGAGTTTTCGGTTTTAATGCTATTCAATTCTGTAATTAGTATTATTATTGTGTCTCTCTTTTCACGGGTTTATATCCCCTGTAAGGGTGAACCCGGTCTTTTGATAGGCTTACGCGGGGACATGGGTCCAACACGTAGAGGCCCTTTAGAGAATTTTAATCTAAAATTGAATTGGACACCAACCGGGGACTCTCCATAGCTGCATTATAAAATGAAGTCATCGATTGTCCCTGGTTGTGTAAGGCTATTGTATGAGATTGTCACTATAACGATAAGGTCTATTGCAATAGGTCTTACATGGAATAAAAAGACTAATAAATACGGGAACAACGGCGTCTGCCTTTCAACCTTAAACGTGAAATTCTGTGGCAGACGGTGACTCGCCACTCACAGGATGGTCCCCCTAAATGGCCACCACTACAGGCGACAAGGAGCAACACCGGCGTGAGCGGCTAGGGGTTTAGAGAGGTGCGGCACCGATTTAACCATCGCCCGTCTCGAAGACTCGGAGCGGGTTTCCCCGTTATTACGCCATTAGACACTTCCACCCGCAAGCATATAGCTCTGGCGGCCCCCCTCTGATCAGCCAACTAAGGCAAACCAGAATTGAAAATCCGGCACTCATGGGGTTCCACTCTAACCGACCAATAAAGGCAAGCCGGAGACGAGGCCCTGACCGACTCTCTGGAGCATTCGGGTACGCAGTGTCGCCGCTTACATTCAGCTCGCCACAAACTGCCCTGCTTTCTGTAAGCTTCTTAATATACTTTTTTTTCTTATGATATACTTTTTTTATATCAAAAGGTAAGAAGAAATCAAGCAGCTGCTTTAATCTGCCCTCCGGGATTACCTTATCCCATGATGAGATAACGACTGCCTAGAATTGCCTGCCTGTATTATTATTATTATCTACATGTTTCTCTATTCACGGGCTTATATCCCCTGTAAGATGGAACCCGGCTTTTGATAGGCTTACGCGGGGACATGGGTCCAACACGCAGAGACCCTTCTGAGAATTTAATCTATAATGTAATGGGACATTAACCGGGGACTCTCCATAGCTACACTATTAGATGCAGTCTCGGATTGTCCCTGGAGGTGTAAAACTATTGTATAAGATGGAAACTACAATTATAAGGTCTATTGTAATGGGTGCTAAATGGATTATATACTTCTAAAAACGGAAACGGCGTCTGCCTTTCAAGTGATTTTTTTTGTTCTTATGGTATACTTTCTTTTTATATCAAAAGGTAGGACGAAATCAAGCAGCTGCTTTAATATGTCCTCCAGGATTACCTTATACCATAGTGAGATAACGACTGCCCGGACGGTTTTGATTATTATTATATTCTTTATTGTAAACCAGTTATTAAAAAGTAAAACTTGTGGAATATAGAGTACAATGGGCGGCCTTATCGCACACGGCGATTTCTTCCAGGCAACCTAAGGATGGAAAAAATTACTGAACAAGATATGGGGTAGCCAATATTTAGTAATGCGTGATCGAAATTTTTATTCTAATTTAATATTAATTGCATAAATAATTCAATATTATTTGCCGTAAGCTTGACAGTCCAAAATTATATAAAACGGGCGCATGCTGTGTCAGTACTCAATGACCGGCTAAGCAACCACATTTCCCAGAAATAAAAAGAAAAGACAAGAAATAAAAAGAAAAGCCGGTGACTCATTCTGCCTTGCACCGTCGCAGGGTGTGCTGAAAATCGACTTTCAAGACAGGGATTTCAATTTTAAAGTGTCGTTTTGCTTTGGTATGGCTTTTGTTTACCGATACTATGCTCAATTATTCACACAAGGTTAATTTAGCGTATAATCACAATTTTTATTTATACGAGTATTATGTAGGATTTTCGTATGAAAAATCCGCTTATCTTTGAAACCGCAAGTTAAGTGCGTAGCCCACTGCAGAGTACGACGCGAAAGCGGCGGTAAAACCCGTTATGGAGGAATAGCTGGATAGGCGGCATGGCGCCCTCATCTTCCGGATGACGCAGGTACTCTCGAACCATGGGTGTTTCGGGAAGTACCTGAGTCGAATAGGTCGAGAAGGGACGCCCGGTTGTCATCACTGCGGAGACTGCCCGGAGGAGACAGCGCAGCACACGTTGGAAGAGTGCCGCCGCGCCGTGATCTCGTCGCTGCGGTCGAAGGGGGTGACCACTCGCCTCTCTGACGATAGGTGCGGCCAGCCAAGTCGCAAAGCGATGGGGCCCGTCCAACAGTGACGGGCCTATACCTACCTGGGGCGTGGTCTAATGCTAACAAAGCGTACACCTCAACCCCAGCTAGAGATAAGTGGAAGGACACCGGGGGATTTTAGCTGGTAAGAGTCCGGCATGACCGTTCCACCCTTCCCAAGGCGAAGGAAATCCAACAGGAATGTCGTAGAAGGCGGCTATAAAATGGTCAGGAGCGTCCCTTTTGTGAAACAGCAGCCGGCACGCACTCTATTTTATTTAAAAGACGCCTCGGCCCGATAGATTGACAGCATTGAAGTTAGGTTAGGTTAGAAAAAGTACTGAAGAAAAAACAAAATTTAAGATACAGCGACAGCGGGCGTGGAGCTAGAGCAGAGCGTGTGCGGGCTAGGCGACGGAACCCGCGGTGGCGCGCGGTTGTTCTCGTGCGCGCCGGGCCGCGCGCTGTTCGTGCCGCTGCCTCTGTGTCGCCGCGACGCGCGTTTTCGCGACACTCCGCCGCCCGACCGCGCTGACTTACATGATGCTGAACATTTCGACCAGGTACGCTATACCATCTTAGAGCCTATTTCCAAATTATACGGTCGCTGATAGGTAGGCTTTAAGTGTATCTTAATGCCACTGAATATCAGTATTTTACAGTCAGCAATTTGTCGTAATACACCATAAGTTTTGCTGTCTGTACTGCTAGCGACGTCGGACTGAAGTCATATCTCTAAATAAAGGCACGGTTGTTGCAGTGGCTGATATACTCGGCTGCTGCGCTCCGGGTCCCGGGTTCGATGCCCGCACGGAACAATTATTTGAACGACCTGCGATTCCACACCCAAACCTGGAACAACTACCTTCCAGGTTTGGGTGTGGAATTTGTGTCTGTGAATGCACCCACTACAGGAGAAATCCTAATCTGGAGCAACGTTATTTATATTTTTTTTTACAATTGAGTAAAGATGGAAAACTTTGTAATTATATGAAGTGATAAGGTTTCCTTGAAAACTATACTTGATGCGCCCCTCATGCCTAAAAGACGCTCATGTATTTACTTATTGTGACATCATTCAATTATTTATCGTCATCATATATCAACCAAAGGACGGCCACTGCTGAACAAAGACCGCCCCCAAAGATTTCCAAAATCGTCGACTAGTGTGCCGTCGTTTTTTGGGGGAAATTTGCCAATACTCACCACGGTTGGCAGGCGGGCTGGTGAGCGCAGCGTGGCTACTGTTTTACAGAAGGGACGCTGCTGCCCCTCTCTCTGGTTTAGAGTCCCTTGATGGAGTAGTGCTATATTCTTAATCCGGCCATCATCATCATATCAGCCAAAAGACATCCACTGCTGAACAAAGGCCTCCACCATAGATTTCTACAACAAGCGGTTACATGCTGCTGCCCGCATCCAATGGCTCCCAGTGACCTTCAGCAGGTCGTCTGTCCACCTCGTTGGGGGTCGTCCCACGCTGCGTTTTCCGGTGCGCGGTCTCCACTCGAGAACCTTTTTATCCCAACGGCCATCAGCTCTACGAGCAAAGTGCCCCGCCCATCGCCACCATATCCTTTCTGCTATGTCGGCAACGTTACTTTTTCTACGGATCTTCTACTTTTTGATTCAATCTCGTAGAGAAATACCAAGCATAACTCTCTCCACTGCTCGCCGAGTGACCTTGAGCTTTCTTATGAAGCCCGTGGTGACTGACCACGTCTCTGTCCCTATCACGGGTAACACACACTGTTTAAAGACTTTCATCTTGAGGCATTGCGGTATTGTTGTCGAAAAGACGTTGCTAACTTTCCCGAACGCTGCCCAGCCGAGTCGGGTTTGACGATTGACCTCTTTCATGAAGTTGGACCTACGTAACGGGACGGTTTGTCCCAGGTAGACATAATCGTCAACAACTTCGAGAACAGAGCTCCTAACGGATATTGGGATGAGCACGACATGGTCATTTGACATGACTTTCGTCTTGCCCATGTTCATTTTAAGGCCCACCTTTTGGGAAACTGTTGAGATCATCGAACATTGTGCTGAGCTCTTGCAGTGATTCTGCCATGACTACGATGTCGTCGGCAAATCGAAGGTGAGTGATATACTCGCCATTGATGTTAATGCTGAATCCTTTCCACTCTAGTAGCTTGAAGGCATCCTCCATTGCAGCGGTGAACAGTTTCCGGGAAATGACGTCCCCCTGTCTCACATGTCTGGAATTGCCCCCGTGCTCTGTTCATGTACTCAGACCGACATGGTGGCGTTTTTGTATAAACACTTTAGAACTTCGATGTACCGATAGTCAATGTGGCACCGCTGCAGAGATTGCAGCACTGTCCGGGATTCGATAGAATCGAAGGCTTTTTCATAGTCCTCAAACGCTAAGCATAGTGTCAGATTAATAAATTTCGCGGTCTTCTGTTTGCCGCGGCGTATGGATGTGGTCTGTGGTACTAAAACCTTTTGGACAACCGGCTTGTTCGGGAGGCTGGAGGTCATTAAACCTGCGCTCTAGACGATTCGTGAATACCCTTGAAAACATCTTATAAACATGGCTCAGAAGCGAGATGGGTCTATAATTCTTCAATAGGGTGTCATCACCCTTTTTGAAGAAGAGAACGACCTTGTCTCTGGTCCATGATTCCAGCGTTGTGCCCTCGACTAAGACGGAAGTGAATAGCTTCTCAAGGACTTTAAGTACCCGCTTTCAGAAGCTCTGTCGTAATTCCATCACCACCCGGCGCCTTGTTATTTTTAAATTGTTTCAAGGCCATCCTAATCTCGCACAAGCTGATGTCCGGGATATCTCGGTATAGTGTCGGGTTATATTGAATCGCGGGTCTTTGTCAGAGCCAATGGTAGGTATAGTTACCGAGGTCTATAGCTGTCGGTACTAGTTCTCAATTCCCTCTCAAAACCACTGGCATTGTCAACGCTACACTGCCGCCCTCGGTCTTCAGCGCCATAATAAGACTTTGACCAATAGACATGTCTCTTGCGAACACTTTGCAGCTTTGGTTCCGCTCAATCGTGTCTTTAACACCGTTGGTGATAAAGGTACGTATATCGTGACGCAAAGACTTCCATATCCGTCTATTGAGCAGTCAGTATGCTTCAGCATCACCGAAGGACTGGAGCGTTATGGCGCGACTTTCTGCCGTGAGGTCGAGAATATGATCGGAGAACTTTCCTTTTTTCGAATCCGGACACCACAATTTAGTGTTTCACAAAGTCCTCTGAAGTTAGTGAAAGTGAAGTATGTGGTAGTGAAAGTCAGCTATGGTCACACAGACAACGCGAACAAAAATAAAATCATTAGTATCAATTAGATTCCTTTACCTGGACGAGCCAATGTCTACCTGGGACAAACTGTCCAGTTAGGTAGGTCCAACTTCGAGAAAGAGGTCAATCGTCGAATCCGACTCGGCTGGGCAGCGTTCGGGAAACTTCGCAACGTCTTTTCGTCAACAATACCGCAATGCCTAAAGACGAAAGTCTTTAACCAGTGTGTGTTACCAGTGATGACATATGGAACAGAGACGTGGTCACTCACAATGGGCCTCATAAGAAAGCTCAAGGTCACTCAGCGAGCTATGGAGAGAGCTATGCTTGGTATTTCTCTACGAGATCGAATCAGAAATGAGGAGATCCGTAGAAGAACTAAAGTTATCGACATAGCTGCAAGGATTAGTAAGCTGAAGTGGCAATGGGCAGGGCACATTGCTCGTAGAACTGATGGCCGTTGGGGCAAAAAGGTTCTCGAATGGAGACCGCGCACCGGAAAACGCAGCGTGGGACGACCTCCAACGAGGTGGACAGACGACCTGGTGAAGGTCGCTGGGAGATGTTGGATGAGAGCGGCATGTGACCGCTCGTTGTGGAGATCTAAGGGGGAGGCCTTTGTTCAGCAGTGGACGACCTTTGGCTGATATGATGACCTGGACGAGGATGTAAGCAAACAACATTTCCAAAACATTCATATAACCGACTTATAATCTGAATATATATAAATTACGTGTCACGTTGTTTGTCCGCTATGGACTCCTAAACTACTGAACCGATTTTAATAAAACTTTGCACACTGTGTGCAGTTTTATCCAACTTAAAAGATAGGATAGTTTATATCTTAATTTATAATCGCAATATTATTTTATTGTGAATTATTTGTTTATTATTTGACAAAGAGTAATAATTATCTGTTAGTTCGATAAGATTCTAGTAGATGGCGGTATAAGGTAATTAGTTGATTGGATTGAGTAAGTATCCAATAGATGGCGCTATGTTAAAAGTACCAACGTTTTATGTGAGCTACAATTTATTAGTTTAACCGGCTACGTGTTGCTGAGGCCAAAGTATAAGTTAAATTTATATAATGGTAAATGCAATACAGTGAAATTATTCTTGCTTTTTCAATTATATGGAAAAACAACGTTTGCCGGCTCAGCTAGTCAGAGTATAAAGATATCTTCACTAAGAACACTTTACTAATGTCCTTCGTCAATGGTCATTGTGGTTTCACTTGGTTCAAAGTTAAAATCCAATTTGCGTGTTCGCAAAAGTTCCTTATACATGAAGGCTGATTTGCGAGGAGTGCGTGCACGCTCAGGGTCTTCAAGATCCACTTCGTATAGTCCGAACCGTTCACTGCGGGCAATAAATTAGATATTGAAATTGTATATCGTAACAGTAAAAGGTTTTTGAAACAGTTTACTTCTTTGATTATGATGATGTATCTAACATGCTAATATGTACTTGTAAACTGCGGCTGGTTTTCTTAAACCATAGATCCTCAGTTATCATTTTGCAATCCTGAATACGCTTAGAACCAAAAACTATAACTTACACATATCCTTGCATCCATTCGAAATTATCCATAAGGCTCCAAGCAGTGTAAGCTCTGATATCGGAACCTTCTTCAATAGCATCCAACATCGCAGACAGATAAGTTCTGTAATTCTGAACACGGTCAACGTCGTCCAAGCCGCCGTATGTGGCGAAGCCATTCTCCGTGATGGTGATCGGAGGATTGTTGTAATGTTCTCTGATATGCGTTAAAAGTTTGTAGAAGCCCCATGGTACCGACTTGTAAAAGCATACAAATAAATTAAATGAATAAAACGTAATATAAAACTGAAAGCGATTAATTAGACTACATTATAACTATATATTAAGAAACGGGAAATGACGCGGAATTACCTTTAAATAGCTTTGAATATGTGTCTATAAAATAAATTGCAGCAATTAATATATAGAACAAACGAAGCGAGCTATTTCTGAACGGCTCAAAGAACATATCGCAGCTGCAAAATAACCGTAAGACTAGCAAATCAGTAATTGCCGAACATATTTTGCAATCAGGCACTGGATCGACTTTCATTCAAGGGTCGTGCGTGAAGCAACTGAAATCAAGAAGTATAATAATTTTAATCGTGAAGACGGTTTCAAGTTATCGTCGACACGGAATCCAGTGATAAGTTGCGGCCTTAAAACAAATTTAAAAAAAAACGGGTGTGGTTGAACATAAATCTACTACCTCACAAACGAAGTGATCATGCTGCACCATTCTGCTTGTGACCACGATCGGTGCAACCCGGTCGAAACGTCAAACTATGTAAAGGTAATTTCGCGTTCATAATCACGAAACGCGATAGTTTAAAAAGTTAGTACATTATAGCTATAAAGTTTCCGGATTGTGTCTCATTACATTGTACAGTTATATTTGATAGGGCCTCTGTGCTGGACCAAACCAAAAGCCCGGAGTTCTCCTTACAAATGCTTAAACATTAGAAACGACACTTTACAAGGGTGCAGCACTATTTAAAATTAATTTGACTATACCTAGAACCCTACAAAAATAGTGATCTTTATTTTAAAGAGACAATCAGTAGAACAGCATTATTAAAAAAGTAGTCATATCAATTATTATTTTGTGCTATAATTTTGAATGATTGGATAAAGTTGCTATTTGGACACTAAAATTAATTCTTTCTTCACTATTCTATTACCAATACGTACACAGGTAAATAACAGGATTCGCTGTCATAAAATGTTGAAAAAATAAAACAATAAGTGCTTGTGTTGAAACTCTTCTCTTGGTTATTGCAATAATACAACTTCTTATTTAATAAACGTTATTCATATAACCTATTGATTGTCTCCTTAAAATATAGTTCACTACTTGTAGGACCCTAAGTACTGTTAAAGTAACAAACAGTTTAGTCAAATTAATTTTGTATCGAAATTCAGATTACTACCTGTTTCGTCTATGCATTGCTATTGTGTACCTAAAAACGGGCAGGATATTACATTGTATTCGGAAAAAAAGCATTGTATAAGGAGTTTTCGGTTGGACTGACGTAGTCCGTCTGTCCAGCTCTTCGTGCACCAGTGGCAATAATGTTGTTAAACTACTCTCATATGTGTATATTGAGCTAGCTAAAGTGGTTCGACGGGTTAACAGACATACTGTTAACATACAATATTTTTTAATATTGATCGAGGTGCTTTGGCTTGTTAATTCATAATATTAGCCATATGGTATCCATTACTGAACAAAAGCCTTCCCCATAGATTTCCACAACAAAGACCGCCGCTGCGCACACGTGCCGCCCGCATGCAATGACTCTCAGCGACCACTGATCGTCTGTCCATCTCGTTGGAGGTCGTCTTACGCTGCGATTTCCATTGCGTGGCCTTCACTCGAGAACCTTTCTGCCCTAACGGTCAGCACAGGATGGCTGCTATTCCACATAAGGGACGTTATGTCCCTGCCTCTGATTTAGAGTCCTTTAGCCGCCTTTTACGACATCAATGGGAGGAGATCGAGTAGTGCTATATTTTTAATCTGGAATACAACAAGGAATAAACATTTTAAACATTTCTTAAATAAATATTTAAAATGTTCTGCGCTGCTTATATCAGAATGCACGACAAGAATTATCTTACTGGTGGTAGGTCTCTTATTGAGAAGTTCCCCCTGGGGGGGTGACCGCCTTACAGTCACCCTCTCCGAGATGTGCCAATAGGCGTGGCACCAGTGGGCGGCTCTAGTGTGATCATACGAGGACCTGGAGCCTCCCTTAGGTGCCGAAGATGACCGCCCCAGTGGTTTTAGCCGGTAGGAGTCCGGCATACCCCTTCGTCCTTCCCCGGGGCGAAGGAAGTTCATGAAGAATTTCCACTGGACACCAATAAAAAAAAAAGGTCTCTTATTGAGAAGAGGCCGGCTAGGTAGGTACCACCCCAGTGGCAGATATCGCTAAGCAGTAGTGCTTAATCTTTAGAGATTACTGTGCTCCGGTTTGAAGTTCACTGTAGCTAGTGAAATTACTGGGCATACGAGACAAAATAAATTTATCTCTCGAGGTGTCGAGCGCAGTGTGATGTTTCAGGCATGTCGCTTACATCAGGCGAATAACTTGCTCGCCTCGTCACCAAGTTGTATAAAAAATAACAATTATGGTTATTACCTTTATAAATTCAGATTCGCCGATTTTCCACTCGCTTTTTTGATACATCATCACATTCATATCATCAAGGAACGACGGAGAGTCGTAAGTACCGACGACTGATTCATTTCTGTATACTAATAAAGTGCTATAATGATTTAGGCCGAAAATATCGGATGTCCCTCGCACGTAGTCTACTTCTTCAGGGGTGAATTCAATCAGTCTAGTTCTTGGGAATCCTTGTTCAGCGCTCTTAGCTGCTACCCTTTCTTTTACGGTCGGAGGATAATCTCCACTTTCTGCATATATAGGGTGAACGTAGAGTTCCCACTAAAATTTAATAAAGGCCAAATGTATATTTTCGAAACTGCTTATTTATGTGCATAATACGTGTATTAATGTCATCATCATCATTTCGGCCAAATGAAGTCCACTACTGGACATAGGCCTCCCCCAAAGATCACCACAACGACCGATATGGATGTGTTGTGTGTATGGCTCATTGGGGGGTTTTGCCATAATCGACGGCATGGCAATCGCAGTTGAGTTGTTAATGTACGCGAAGGACGCTGCTGCCCATCCTCCGGCTAATGCCTTAGTCGACTTTTACGACACTCATGGGAGGAGATGGGGTGGGGGCCTTCTGAGCCGGCACCACACGGCAAATTAGTATTAATGTAGTCATATTATTTTACCGTTAAAATGAGCACCTACCATAAACTGGTTGCATTCGGCAGCTGCAACAATGTCGTTTTCCGTTTCCGGTTCATACCACTGGGCACTGTATGCTATGAAAATCACACCACCTTGAGATGGCCTAAATTCTTCATCATAAATGTGATACGCTTTCGCGTGAGCCAACAAAAGATTCTTTGAGCACATGTATTCACCTACACCTTTAATGTTTAGTCTAGGTGCTTTACTAACATCTCCGTAGCCTTGATAGCAAACTTGGTACGGCTCGTTTATTGTAACCCAGTACTTGACTCTATCCCCGAAGAGGCGGAACGCAAGACGCGCGTAATCACTAAACCAGTCTACTATGTGAGGGTTAGCCCAACCACCTAATTCTTGCAGTTTCTGAGGTAGATCCCAGTGGTATAATGTAATCATAGGCTCGATGTTATATTTGAGCATCTCATCTATCAAATTGTTGTAATATTGCACTCCGGCTTCATTTATTTGATCTGGAAAACTAGTGGGCAGAATACGCGGCCACGATATTGAGAATCGGTAATATTGTATTCCTAGTTCCCTCATCATCTCTACGTCTCTCTCGTGCATATGGTAGGAATTAACGGCAATGTCCCCGTTTGAACAATCTTTTATTATACACGGATCGCTATGTGTCATATAGTCCCAAATGTTAGGAGATTTACCTGAAAATTGTTTATATTTAAAGTTAATTATCATCATTTTGTGCTGAACTTAGGAATATTGACCGCAGTAATCTATCGCAGTATCCCAGTACATAGGAGGGATGGTGCTGTCCATCCTCTTGTCAAAAAAATATTTTATCATTTGTACTACCATTTTTATATTGGTATATAAATAGGGTGCTGCAGGATTCTGGCCACACCTAAAGATCGCCATTATGACCAGTCTGGGCAGGCCGGTTGGCGATTGCAGTTGAATTACAAATGTACTTCAAGGATGCTGTTGCCCATCCTCCGGCTTATCTCATATTCGCTTTTTACGACACCCACGGGATGAAATGTTACTATTCTTAGCCGGCATTACACGGTAAGGGTCAGGTGGCCATGTGGGTATACTGGAAGTCAACCTTACAGATATTTGAGAAAATCTGGCTGGCTAGGTATACCGCGACACAGGAGAAATTAAATTGATTAAACTAAATATATATATATATATATATATATATATATATATATATATATATATATATATATATATATATATATATATATATATATATATATATATATATATATATATATATTCGCAGACATATATCTGAAACGCACAAGCTCCCAGAACAACTAACTGTAGGTAATACAAATATTTGTCCCGTGCGGGAATCGAACTCGCGGCCTTTGTAGCGCAGTAAGCTAATTGTGCCCACTGCACTAAAGGTACAGTCAAATTTGATGATTATCATATAAACTTAACGAACCATCTTCATCCCAGGCTCCTTCGACTTGATAGGAAGCAGTGGCGGTCCCGAATAGAAATCCTTCCGGAAAACTCCTTACATCTTGACGATTGCCCTTAATTTTATGACTTTCACACAGCCAAATGTGTATGATAAAAATACTAAAAATAGAAAATTTGCACAATTTGTAGATTATAACAACAAATGTAAAGATTGGATAATAAAATGAACGTCATCATCATATCAGCCACAGAACGTCCACTGCTGAACAAAGGCCTCCCCTTTAGATTTCCACAACGAGCGGTTACATGCCGCAAATGAACATTACAGTATAATTATTTAATACTTACAATAAACTAACTTTTCGTAACATCATTATATTTACTGAGTATCTACGGACCAATATTGATAATATACACTGTTTCAAGGATTCTGTAGGTTTTTATATTATTGACTATCGCAAAAACACTTGAATTATCTTTAAATTTATCTTTTATCTTAACTTCTTAAATTGTCATAATACACTTGGGAGGTAGATTGATTCCTACGAAAGATTTGATATTTATTTGTAAACACAGTACAACCATGCAGAAAAGTATCACAAATGTAAAATTGCAAGTTTCAGAAGTAATAGTCTAATAATAGCCTTTGCAAAAAAGTCTTTGTGGAATTTCACGAAATTTGGTACACCGGATACGAAATGTTATCCAATTCAATTATTTTTTGCATTTGAGCCGCTATATTGAGCTTGTTTTTTCGAATTTCTGCATTTTGAGTTTATCAGGGACTTCGATAACCCTGGTGGGTACCTACTCATTATCGTAGAAATCGATTAACCCATTCACGAAATAATCGATATGCGCCATAATATGCTATCAATGCAGTTTCGGGCACGGAAAACATGAGCGTCATATGGCGTCTACGCCACTTAATAGCATTTTCAAACGTCGATTGATATTTGATCATCATAGAGTTGAGAAAATATAGAATTAATTAATATTATAGCCGTTCGAGCATGTTGTCTACAGGCGGAACCAGCAATATATAAGGTATAAAATGATGAGAATATGAAGGGACCGTTTTTACGTGCATCCAATTTGACCGTTTTAAAACGCATTACAAAACAGACCGACATCACCGTGATAGATGCTGATAACACTGCAATCCCTACAAAGAGTAAATAAATGCAAATAAAATTCAGAGACTACTTCTTATAATTGCTCTAGAAATAATTGATGGATAGTAATATGTATTTTATTATTTCATGAAAATATATAATTAGGTACTGTTTAGAAAAAGACAAAATTATTATTTAAGAATCGTAATTCGTTAATTAATTGTACATTAATATGCTTTTGAGCCTATCTTTATAACAGGATAGACAGGGCGCGGACAGATTTGATGTCCAAATACTACTATACCAATAGAGTTCGATTTTTAGAGTTTTAGCTCACCGTAATTATTATTATTTTTTAGTTTTGTGGGAGCATTCCATTTTCTCTGGCAGTTCCCTTGTCGTTTGACGCGAATTTTCGTACAAAAGTTAGTTCAATCGCTGTTCCTCGAACTCAACTGGACAGCCAACTCAACGAGGTGCGTCCTTAAGGTCAACATTTTTCAATTTTGAACTTGTTATACCAATCACGAGGGGTCCTTTCAGCTATGGCATCCTCTCCATACGCAGCACAAATGTCGCGAGCAGCTTTGATTAAAAGCTTTGAAAAATAAACATCAATTAACTTAGTAATGTCTTAGGTTTTCGCGATTGTTACTCATTATAATAAAACACTTTTAAACGGATTACATCACGTATATTATACATTTTTGTTTTTCATGACGTTTCGAATACTTTCCAGGGTTCGTGGTCGCAGGATGATGAAAGTGACAAGCATCGTTCTATAATATACGCGATGTAATCCATTTAAAAGTGTTTTTATTATAATCAATTAACTTGAACAAAAAAACAAAGCATAGCTTCAAACAAAACAAGCATCCTCTTTCGAATGATTATGATGATGATTGATGATTATTATGCCAAAACATTCGTTTTTGTTCGTCGTCATCGTATTAGCCAAATAAAGTCCACTGCTGGACCCAAACCTCCCCCAAAGATCACCACAACGATCGATCTGGCTCATTGGGGGGTTTTGCCATAATCGCCACGCTTGGCAGGCGGGTTGGCGATCGCAGTTGAGTTGTTAAGGTTCTCGAAGAACGCTGCTGCCCATACTACGGATAATCCCATAGTCGCCCTTTACGACACCCATTGGATGGTGCTATTCGTAGCCGGCACCAAAAATTACCACAAATATTAAAATATATTTTTAAACGGCGCGAGTTTAGTTGCCAACTTTAATAAAATCATCTTCCATATTGTGCCCTGGTAAGTTCCGCAACGTAGTAATATACGACAATCTAATGTTAACCAACTCATTATAATTTTTCAGCCAGATTGTCCTGTGGTACCTGGTGTGGTGCCACCACTGAGCTCGCTCGGAGAGCTGGCTGGCAAAAACCGCGGAATCCAAGGACACCACAACTCTTGTTACCTTGATGCTACACTTTTTGCTATGTTTACATTCACAAGTGTCTTCGATGCCCTTTTGTATCGGCCGCCTGAACCTGAGGTAAAATACTTGCACACTTACTTAATCATCATCAATACAGCCTGTAAACGTCTAACGTGAGCAGAGTGCTTAAAGGTGTGAAATGACCGCGAGCATTCGCAAGTAGTGTAATTTTATTTAAAGCGTTAACATTGTGAGCCAGGTCAACGTTCTGACTGAGGAGCATTTGATTTTGTAACCGTTCGACATCAAGTAATTCGCTTGACTTGACTACAAGCTGCGAATATGTATGTGTATGACATTGAATTATTGTTGTAGCGCAGGCTGGGAGAGGCCTACGTCCAGCAGTGGACGCATAGGCTGATGATGATTCGTTTTGGTGGTGTTGGACGATACGGATTCTTTCGAAGATCTTTATCCCAGGATATCTCTTGATTTCGATAACTATGTATGTTTATATAATATAATGTATATTTCGATCAAAAAGCGTGGATTACAACCAACGTCAAGGCTGCACCCCTAATGGGACTTGGGTCGTGGCTTAGGGTGGTGCTGGTGTTTGGGAGCTGGATCACAATGATTATATGGTTTTTTGGGGAATATTTAAGGTACTGGCTCGGCACGAACTATGAGTGGATAGTGATATTACTATGTATAGTATTGTAATGCTCAGTCCCGTCTCTATCTACTGCATTGTTCGAAGTGGCATCTTTACGAATGTGCTCACTGATGTAATGCTCGTAACTAAGTTGTTTATTACGTGCGTCATTACGTGCGAATGCGGTCAATACCTTCAATAAATCGCTACAATGAGCAATTGTGGTCACTATTGCCATAATCGCAACGCTTGGCAAACAGGCTGATAGATTGAAGTATCTTGTTATTAGTGCGAAATGGGTTTTGCTACCATCCGATTGACTTAATCACGCATGAAGTCGGTTTTAACCAAACCCGCAAATGAGAGGTTCACCCAATTTTTCCCGAGCCAAACACTTTATTTCTAATATCACAATTTAGGTAATTAAGAAATACTTCTTTTAGGATTCGCCTCATTATTCGGAAGTTCAACGTGTTCTTCGGGAAGAAATCGTGAACCCACTGAGGAGGCATGGCTACGTGCGCGCTGACCGAGTTATGAAGCTGCGTACTTTGCTGGAACGACTTTCGGATGTTCCCGGACTTACGTCAGAAGAAAAGGTAGAATTGTGCCTACTGTTATTAAATATAATATTTATTGTATTACGGGTACGCAATAATAAATAAAATGTGAGCTATCAGATTTTGAAGCTACGCGATTTCGATAATTTTATCTGGTCAATTATCACGTAATCTATGATAGTTTATAAGTTTAGATTTATATCGCCAGAAATATTACAGGATCCAGAAGAATTCCTGAATGGTTTAGTTGCACAGCTATTGCGAGCTGAACCATTCCTGAAATTGTCGTCGGGGCAGGAAGCGTATTGTTATCAACTGTTTGTAGAGAAAGACGAACATGTTTCATTACCGAGCGTGCAGCAGCTTTTGGAGCAGTCGTTCACCACATCTGGAGTAAAACTCAGCGAGGTAAGAATTCAGTTTATATGGACCATAACAGAAGCCTAAAAACCAGCGCTGTGATGTAGCTCACGTTACAACACAGCATCATGCTGAGTGGGAACCTCGTTGCCACAGCTACGGCGTGCATTGTTAACGGACAATGGATCTCAGCCTGGACACAATATACGATCCGATATATTAGTGTAGGTATTTTGTAATTTTGTCAAAGAATTTTATGGTAGAACATATTTTATTTGGATTATGATTGTTTTTATATCCTATTTTAGTAAATATATTACAGTAGTATATATATATTATTGTATTATAGTACCTACAGCACTTAATATACAGGTACTTAGATCTTAATATTTTAGGTTTAGCGTATTCAATGCAAGTTGTTTTCTGTGGCAATAAATCAATTTTCTTTCTTTCTTTCTTTCTAAACCTCTTTCTTTTCATTTCGTGTGTTTGGAAATAGTATCGATAGTACAAAAATATAAATAGGTCAAAATATAGAATTAATGTTCTAACAATTATTCTTAAATTGGAAATTGTATCCGTGCAAAGAGACGATTTCAAAAACCTACATTTTGTGTAGTTAACTTGTACCGCGACTTCTCAGCATGAATTTGGATCATCGTCTATAGTTGTTATTTACCTATCCTTTTATTATATCAGATATGTTGAAGCGATTAAAGCAATCGTGTAATGGTAAAATATAATGTAAAAATATGTCAAGAAATATTATTATTATATACTAATAACACTGTGTGTAAGAGTTTATACGGGAATCACGTAACCCAGTTCTTTTTACAACTTTTGCCTTCATTTGTCCCATGGTAAATGTAAATGCTTCGAATCAGAATTATTGAATTGGTCCGATAGAGAAAGTTGTTTGGTTTGATGGTCTGATCCGCCCTCTTACACTAATATAACCTCACCTTTCTTTTACACCATGTATATATGTAGCGCACGCGGGGAGATACCTTTGTCCAGCAGTGGACCGATATAGGTGATGATGATATATTATATGGACCCTAACAGAAGCCTAACACCCTTTCTTTACATTTCGTGTGCTTGAAAATAGTATCGATAGTACAAAAATAGATAAAAAATACAATTTTTCTAATGAAATAGTATCCGTACATACAGGACGATTATTAAAAACTGTAATTTTGTGTAGTTTTATTTTAGTATAGATTATGTTAACTTGTACCGTTAAGTGTTATTATAATACATCTTCACAGGTTCCAGCAGCTTTCATCATTCAAATGCCAAGATTCGGCAAACAATACAAACTATACCAAAGAGTATTACCGTCGCCACTTCTGGACGTTACCGATTTAATCGAAGGCTGTAAGTTTTTTTTTACGATTAATCTCTCAATCTATTTTTACTAGGTAGAGTAAAATATAGCCTACTACAGGTTTTATCTTATTTAATCATAGTTTGTTAGAATTTTTAACTCCTCACTGCTGTCACTTTTGTGACTAGTTGTACCAATTACTTAACACAACGTCGACGTCACAACTTTCGGATGGAATTGATAATAATTTGATAAGTGGATGGCATACCACACAAATATCGATCGTTTTTTTAAAATAATAAATAAACAGTTCGTCTGTCCACCTCGTTGGAGGTCGTCCTACGCTGTGTTTTCCGGTGCGCCGTCTCCATTCGAGAACCTTTTTTCCCAATGGCCATCAGTTCTACTAGCAATGTGCCCCGCCCATTGCCACTCCAGTTTACTAATCCTTTCAGCTATAACTTTAGTTCGACGGATATCCTCATTCCTGATTCGATCTCGTAGAGAAATCTTGGTATTTCTATAGCTCATAGCTCTCTCCATAGCTCTTTGAGTGACCTTGAGCTTTGAGGCCCATTATGAGTGACTACGTCTCTGTTCCATATGTCATCCGGTGATGACATATGAAACAGACGTGGTCACTCACAATTACCAGTGTAACACACACTGGTTAAGGACTTTCGTCTTAAGGCATTGCGGTATTGTTGACGAAACGACGTTGAAAGAAAGAAAGAAAGAAAGAAAGAAAAACGTTTATTCTTAAACGCACACAGTCATCCAGAAATTGTAATTATTAATACAAACTTTAGAGGACGGAACAACACTCGTGACACACCACGCCAAGTGACATGTTATGGAGAGAAAGAGAATCGAAATTTCGTATTTGGGATCGCCTTATTTGTGTATATGTGGGATGACGTTGTATGTCACCAGTGAGTCACCAGGATTTTGAAGGTTAACTGTGTGACGCCAGAAAAGGCCGCTATCTCAGCTATAAGCTGCAACAAAACAATGTTGCAGCGCTGGTCTTCCGATAGGGCCCAAAGTGAAGCCACGCACAGCTACATATGACAAAATTATACAGATAAATTATTCATGTATACAATAACATTCACATACTAATAGAAATTCGCATTGAAAGCATAAGATTATTTATAGAATCTATAATTAATATTAAACATTTACAATAATTGAAATTCAATAACTGAACATAATGATTAAACTATAATAATTAAACTATAATAATATTATAATCGATTACAAATATTTAGTCGATTTGTGCAACCCTCGCGTCCACCTCTACTTATTGTCTATTACAAAAGGAAGTGTTAATAAGCGCGGGGTTCACATTTGAAAACCGCAGATTAAAGAGCTTGAGACTTTCTTCTAGCCCATATTAATTTTAAGGCTAACCTGTTGGGAATCTCTGTTGAGATCATCGATCATCATTGTGCTGAACTCTTGCAGCGATTCTGCCATGACTACGATGTCGTTGGAAAATCGAAGGTGAGTGATATACGCGCGCTATTGATTTTAATGCCGAATCATTTCCACTCCAGAAGTTGGAAGGCATCTTCCATTGCAGCGGTGAATGGTTTCGGGGAAATGACGTCCCCCTGTCTCACACCTCTCTGCAATGGAATTGCCCTCGTGCTCTGTTCATGTACTCGGACCGACATGGTGGCGTGTCTGTATAAATATGCACTTCGACACAAAATATTTTGGCTCGCGAGTTTTCAACAACAAGAAGCACTTCACACTTCAATGTACAGATTGTCAATTTGGCATCGCTGCAGAGATTTTTTTCTGATAACCTGCCGTAACGTATGGATGTGGTCTATGGTACTAACGCATTTTCGGAAACCGGCATGTTCGGGTAGCTGGAAGTGATCAAACCTGCGCTCGAGACGATTCGTGATGACCCTTGAAAACAGCTTATAAACATGGCTCACAAGCGAGATGGGTCTGTAATTCTTCAACAGGGTGTTGTCACCCTTTTTGAAGGAGATCACCACTTCGCCTCTGTTCCATGCTTCCGATATACACATGCTATTTAAAAAAAAGTCGAGTCTGTCGAGTCGCGTCTACACGCGTTAGAAGTAAAAATTTGTATTTTGGTTCTCTTTCGTTACACATTTTCGTTTCATAAAATTTCAATAAAACGAGCAGGCCTTACAGGAGTCACCTAAGATGTATAACATCTGATTAATATATATTTTTTAATCAGTAATTGAGGAAACATTCTTTCACCGCGTCTATACTTAAATCCGATTTATGGCAGATCGTTGGAACTTCTTGATGGAACCATTATGGGAATTAAAAAAACTTAACATCCAAAATAACTACGAAAACCTACGAAATGTCTCAACGTAACGAATCGAATTTACAGTTAATTCTGGATTAATTTGTTGAGGTTTGATTGGAAATATAATCTTTTAAAGCCTGTATTAGATACGATTGATACTTTGTATCGAGTGATAAAGTTCGTTGTAACGAAGTTCCGAGATACTCTTCTGTGCACGTTGTAGTTGTGATGCGAGGATGAGAACTTACTGAGTTTATAACTTTTTGTATGCTTTTATCCGTACTAACTGTTCGTCAGCGTTCTTTATCACATTGTTTAAATTTGTTTCCAGTCTCTAGACTGTTTTATGTATATTTTAAATAAACTTTCCTTGGGGTATTATCTGCTGCTGTTTAAATAGTATTCTCGAAAAACAAACGACTTACGGTGATATAAGAACAGTTATCTTTTTAACTCAAAAACCGCGCTGTTGTCCGTAACTTTAGACATTAATGTGCTCCGGTTAGAAGAGCATTCTAGCTAGTGAAATCACTGGGCATAAGAGACTAAATAACTTTACGTCTCTATGTGACGAGCGCAGTGTATGTAGCATTCTAATTGTTATGGGCAGGCATGCAGCTTACCACTAGGCGAATGACTAGCTGGTATCGTCAAAAAGTAGTATAAAAAAAAACTGATCCTTGCCATCCTAACTTACAACACACACCTTTTTGAGATGTAGCCGTATAAAAATCACATTGCTATGGGCCTTCCTGTATTTTGTATTGATACTTGTGCCGTCGGCGCGTGCAGTACCGCGGCAGTGCACGGTGTGCGGCTCGCTGGCGCGCTGGGAGTGCGGCGCGTGCGCCGGCGCCGCGCTGGAGGCGGGCGCGCTGTGCGACGACTGCCGCCGCGTGGCGCACGCCAGCCGCCCGCACCACAAGGTACCGCGGCGTGCCAAGTGGCGCTTAGCTTATCACATCACTCACTACGGGCGAAAAACGTCCAATGCTGGACAGAAGCCTCCCCAAATATTGCCACAACGACACCGGCGGGCTGATTACGTTTGTCGGAGACGGTTTGCGACAGGTGTAACTCTGCGCGAGTTACACCTACCTACCACCACACGCCGCTCTCAAACATTTCATTTTGGTATTACGTATTTGCGAAAAGCGAAAGCGATTAAACAGCCGAAGATCTCTGACGCACCCTCTGTCGGACCATTGATGAACTAAAAATTACACATACAAAGCTACACTATCGCTACAGGCGCTAGTAATGCATCCATCCAGAAGTAGCGTCAGGCGGGCGAATGCCTTATGTAATACCAAATATTTTCATCGATGTACTCCGGTAGATCCTTGGCTGCGCGATAATTGCTGTCGCGTCTGCTGTTGCTGTTTTTAGCTAAACAGGGTGCGGTATGGGTTTATGTTGTGTGCTTATTTCGGGGTTTTGCCATAATCGCCACGTTTGGCAGACGGATTGGCGATCGCAATTGAGTTATAAATGTACTCGAAGGACGCTGCTGCCTATCCTCCGGCTAATCCCATAGTCGCCTTTTACTAAACCCCGTGGGTGTAGTAAAAGTACACGGGTTGGGTGTATTGTGTGTGGAATTTGTGTATTTAAACGCACCCTCAACACAGGCGAAATCCTCGTGTGGGGAAAGGTATTAAAATATATATATATATATATAGATATTTGCACTGCTGAACAAAGCCTCCCCTACAAATTAGCACAGTTTTTTTTTTTTGAATTTGCCAATATTCACCACGTTTGGCAGGCGGGTTGGTGAGCGCAGAATAGCTACTGTTTCACAGAAGGGATGCTGCTGCCCATCCCTCTAGTTTAGAGCCCCTTAGTCGACCCTTAGTCGAGTCGTAGCCTTTTACGACATCCACGGGAAGAGATGGAGTGGTGCTATATATATTCTAAATCCGGACACCACACAGAATATTATTTAGTCGCGGGATAGTTTTTCATTGTATTTTTCAACATCATGTAAATACATTGAAATATCACCAGATGAATACTAAAAGAACTCCCGGGTGACGAAAAAGTTCTAAACGCTGCCACTTCGACACTTATGCACTTACAAAGTCAGTAAACTAATATTATCAAAACGTTTAATTTCGTGTCAATTTCTATTCTACTCATTTTGTTTGAAAGATTATATTTTTAATTTCTGGCTAATTATGTATTTCATGATCTTAACAGACGCATATCAACTAGTATTAACCGCTGTACCATTTAATGTGATAACCTAAACGCCACTTTGTACATATATTATGATAGTTGCTACGAGCTATCGATATCTATATCTATCTTACGACCAACACAGATATCCTTAAAATAGATTGGATGTTAGATTCGAATCGAAGATTCATGAATATTTTGT
The DNA here is from genome assembly GCA_947459985.1 of Diloba caeruleocephala. Taxonomy (NCBI): domain Eukaryota; kingdom Metazoa; phylum Arthropoda; class Insecta; order Lepidoptera; family Noctuidae; genus Diloba; species Diloba caeruleocephala. The sequence goes on along the minus strand of OX381606.1, from coordinate 22,229,321 downwards.
CATGACGGACGCGAAAAAATGGTCCTCTGAGACATGTTGGGGTAGTAACCCCCCATTGGGTGGGTCACAGTTTTCTTTAAACATTACAGGTGTTGGGTGGGTCAAAACTGTGACCCACCCACCCAATACCTGAATATAACCACGCTGCTAAGCCTTCATTGGTAGGCCTATATGCACGAGCACACAACAAGGCATACTTGTTTCTTAAGATTTGCTACATGTAAACTGTGTCCAATAATTTTCAGGCCACGCCACTCACGGTGAGTGAGGAGTTTGCGAACATTCTGGAATCCTGTCCGGTTCCACGGGTTTATATGGAGCTGTTTGCGGTTTTATGTATCGAGACCAGTCACTACGTGGCTTTTGTTAAGGCTGGAGTAGGCCACGACGCACCCTGGTGTTTCTTCGATTCCATGGCTGACAGGAAAGGTTAGTTGGTTTTCCAAAATTTTGTTTTTAGAATTTCTTCTGTATTGTGGTACGTTTTATCTCTTCTTCATACGTAGTAGACTTTCTCGAATTTCAATATAATGAAGCTTTTGGCATCTCTTTATTTAGCGTTTCGGAGGAATAATATTTTGAATTATTATTTGAAATTTAACCCTTAGTACACTGACTTGATGGAATGACCAAAACTTTTTGTTAGAATAAAACCTATTTAGAAATTGAAAAGAATATTGCTGTCAAAAAATAAGTTGTCAAAAATTTGTGTGTCAATAAAAAAAGGATACGAAGTTTTACTGCATCCTGATTATATATTTATTTTTCATAGTTATATAGTAATCTGTGCGACAAAATGACCACTCCGCTACATGTTATGGGCCCAGAACCCATATTCTATAGGTAATAACAATAATATGATAATAGAATACTATGGAGGAAAACAATTGAACCGTACGACGTTGCCGACACATTTTTTATAATTATTTTCCTTTCTGGTAAATATTTTATGAATATGTGAAGATTTATTCATCTAAACGCCGTACGACGTTGCCTTATACTTGGCATTGGCGAAATTGTGGAAGATACTCTACAGAAGCCATAATCTAAGAGAAGAAGAAGAATAATACTATGGAAAATATAACAGGAAAACTCCATATCGGTCTGTTAGAAGGAAAATGCAATTGGGATACCTGGAAGTTTAAGGTCCGATCCCTACTATGTATGGTGCCGTAAGCTTTAGAAGTGGTGGAGGGCTCAATCCAGGAACCATCAGCCCCACCTCCAGGAGCTGGAGATGCGGATTTAAGTGCTTACCACAGAGAAGTGGAGCGCTTCACCAAAGCAGATGCTACTGCCGTCCTTCTAATTACGACAAATATGCAGGAGGAGACCCTCAGAAAGGTCATGCGGTATACTAAGAGTCGAGATTTATGGCTTGAACTACATAGGCTGTTTGATGGTACAGATGAAGACAAAGCTTATAATCTTTGTATGAGCTTCTTCGGTTTTAAGAAAGAATCTGGTGACGATATTGCAACGCACATGTCCAAGCTCAAGAACATTTGGACACAGCTCAACCAGGAGCTTATTACCCTTAAAGACGTTTGGTACGTTCCAGCCATAAACAGGAATCTATTTTCAGTCTTAGCTTTACAAGACAGACACCCAAAAAGCTTTTTCACGTCCACGACAAATGAATGCAGAGTCTTTGTCAACGGACAAGCTTGTCTGACTGGAAAAAAAGATAAGAATGGTGGTTTATACAAACTAGATATTTTAAATATACCACCGGTTAACTCCCCCGAAGTTTATGTGACATCTGCGACCATGCAGCTTTATCATGAAAGGCTTGCACATCAAAATAAGAGACATGTAAAGGCCACAGTTAAACGAGAACTGGGGATAGATTTGCCTCCTAATAAAGAAACCTGCGATGACTGTATTTATGGAAAAGCTCATAAACTTAGATTCGAGAACTCGAGCAACGGAACCAGGAGAACTCATACATACAGACGTTTGAGGACTTTTTCAATATAGTTGCTCTAAGTTGCAATATTATGTTTTGCTTAAAGACGATTTTACAGGTTATCGTATGGTATACTTCCTGAAACACAAGTCAGAAGTCAAGGATAAGCTCGCCTTGATGATAGCTCAGCCAAAAACAACAGAATATAATGTAAAATGTCTACTCAGCGACAATAGCGGAGAATTCGACAATGAGTCAGTACGACAAATCTTGGATGCCGCATGGTATAAAACAGAGACTAGTAACTCCTTATACGCCTCAACAAAATGGCTCAAGCGAGCGGGAGAACAGGACTCTAGTTGAAACTGCACGTTCAATGATGTATGCGCACGAACCACTGCCACAACGGTTCTGGGCAGAACTCATCAATACTGCCGCATATGCCCTTAACAGAACTAGTCCTACAAATAAAAACAAGTCACCTTATGAACTCTGGTTTAGAAAAAAACCTATTATAAAACATCTTCGTATAATAGGCAGCAACGGTTACGTCCATATACCAACGCATAAGAGGAAGAAACTTGACAAGAAAGCGGTTAAGGGTCGATTGTTGGATATGACGAAGATTGCTATCGTGTCTGGATCTCTGATGGAAAAAGAAATATGCTTGTTCGATCGCGTGATGTCATTTTCGATGAAAAGCCCTTCATTTAAGTGATGTTGCCACACATTGTGTAGAAAGCGACACAAACCCGGGAGAATATACACTACAACGGCCGTTAAATAAAACAATTGGCAACGAAAAACCGGCTCCTCATAAACATCAAAATCCGTCAACAGTCGAATCCGAGGAAGATCATGATGATAATGTACCTGAACATAGTCTCGAGGGAGAATGTGAGGAACAAGTTCCAGAAATTAGAGCCTACGTTCATGAGGATGAGAATGAAGAGTCTCATGACCTCGATCACGCAGAATGTCAGGAACAAATTCCGCTGATTAGAGATGTTCTTGAGGATGAGAATCAGGAAGAATTTCATGATGCTGAATCACCAGCGTACCAGCTGTGAGATCGGAGTCAGATTAAACGACCTCAAAAGCTAAATGACTATGTATGCAGTGTAGAATCGTACCCTACAAGTTTTTCAGATGCTATGAATTCTGAGGATCGCAATGAATGGTTAGAAGCTATGAGAAGCGAAATTCAATCTTTGAAAGAGCTCAATGTGTGGTCACTCTGTGAGCTACCACAGAACCGAAAGGCACTGCCGTGTAAATGGGTTCTACAGATAAAGAGTAACCCAGATGGTAGTATAGATAAATACAAGGCTCGTTTAGTAGCTAAAGGTTTCCGACAAAGAAAAGGTGTTGACTACGGTCAAACGTTCAGCCCTGTTGCGACACTTGCAACAATAAGAGCTCTATTAAGTGTAAGTGCTCAAGAGGGCCTTTATCTGACTCAGTTTGATGTTTCGACCGCTTTTCTTAATGGGAAGCTCAAAGAAGAAATTTATATGAGGCAACCTGATGGTTTCGGTGATGGAACTTCAAAAGTATGCAGACTAAATCGAAGCCTCTACGGCCTTAAACAAGCGCCACGATATTGGAATTCGTGTTTCGAAGAGATATTGGTTGACATGGGTTTTGAACAAAGCGATGCTGATTTTTGTTTATATACAAAAAAAGTTGGTAAAAAGAAAATTCTGATTACGCTTTATGTAGATGACGGCTTGATAGCTGCTACGGATGCAGATCTGGCTTACAGTTTTCTTGATGATATAAGAAAGAAACTCATAATCACGACGAAACCGCCTCTTATTACTTAGGCCTAGAGATCAAAAAGGAAAAAGACGGGTCAATTTTGATTAGACAAGAACCCTATACCAGGAAGATTCTAGAACGCTTTGATGTGGCCGATTGTAATCCAGTATCAACGCCTATAGAAAAAGAAGGTGCTCAGACAGGGAAAGTTGTCACCTCTGAGGACAATAAGTTTCCTTATAGAGAAGCAGTAGGTGCTCTTGCCTATTTAATGGTAGGCTCACGACCAGATATTTTATATGCTGTAGGAGTAGTTTCTCGCAAGTTAGGAAACCCTACGAGAGATGATTGGAATAAAGTAAAAAGGATTTTTCGATACCTGAAAGGTACATCTGCACATGGACTCAGATATAGCAGTGGTCCTAAGAAATTGTTAGGCTATAGCGACGCTGACCATGGAGGAGATTCTACTACTGGCCGCTCCAAGACTGGGGTAGTGTGTCTTTATGCTGGAGCAGCTGTTTCATGGTTAAGTCAACATCAGGCTACAGTTGCGATATCCACAACAGAAGCTGAGATTGTTGCCGCAAGTAAGGCAGCGAGAGAATTGGTATGGCTTCAAAGAATTATTCAAAAGTTAACGGACATGGAAGATGTGCCATCTTTGCATGTGGATAATGAAGCTGCCATCGAACTAGCGCACAACCCCGAGTTCCACAAAAGAACAAAGCATATTCGAGTGAGGCATTTCTTTGTGCGAGAAATGGTACAAAATGAAAACCTCACAGTTTTGAAGACAAGCTCAACAGAACAGTTGGCTGATTGTCTAACTAAGCCAGTTCCAAGACCTCGCCTAGTTGAATTGTCTAATAAGATTGGACTGCATCAGACAACTGCTGGTTCTTTTTAATTAGGGAAAGTGTTAGAATAAAACCTATATAAAAATTAAAAAGAATATTGCTGTCAAAAATGTGTGTGTCAATAAAAAAAAGGATACGAAGTTTTACTGCATCCTGATTATATATTTATTTTTCATAGTTATATAATCTGTGCTACAAAATCACCACTCTGCTACACTTTTCAAGTAAATATTATACAAAAGGAGCAGCTACTAGCTTCCTAGAAGCATGCTGCAAAGCAATTTTTATTACTTGTACATTAGGTTTATATGATAACAAAATATTTTTTTTTTTTATGTTGTACCGTATTTATGGTGTCAACAACTATTTAAAATGTAAGTATGGTTTATATTTATACATGTTTTTGTAACAATAATGATGTATAAAGATTTTATTGAAAAGTTATAAAATTGAATATAATTGTATTAGTCGTTTACATGCTATTTTTATATGAATTTACATTTTCTTATATTCTTCCATTCTAATATGATTTATAGGGCTCCGCTCGTCTGTATGAAAAACGGCGGAACCCTTATCTGTCTGATGAATGAATGAATTTTGAATATGAGCGTCACTTTCTCTGGGGGCAAATAAGAAGATTTAAAAAAAGATTTGCAAGCTGTACCGTTTAGGTTTACCTTTTCTTTTTCAAATGGTTTCTTTTTTTTTTCAAACATATCAAATGGAAGCGCTTGTTACTAGGGTCTCAATTTATTTTTATCAACTTAAAATAAAAATAAATCCTGTATTTTAGTAATATTCAATATTGTGCGTCTCGCAATATTACATTTGCAGTTGGAATGTAAAGGATATCATGTTTTTCAACTATAAAGCTAAATTTGTTCTTGGGATAAATTATTGGAACAAGACAAAATTCAACAATAGACAATTTCCTCGTACAATACGGTACCATAATCACTTTTTTTAGCTACCGCAAACAAATCTGTCTGATTTAAAAAATATATGGGATGTAGCAAGTGGTGGCAAATATCCATCGTACGAAACCCTCTCCACGCGCGGGCTCAACTCGCTTGCGCAGTTGTTATTCTGTAGAGTTTTAATGCCTCAGCATCCCTAATTGTTCTCCTAAAAATACATACATAATGCAACTTAACTTGCATAGGCATAAACGTAATTTAAATAATTAAAAAAGTCGAGTCAGGCGTGCGTATAAGATTTTTACTGAAATCACTATATTGTATTGTCTTATGTTAATTTAAGAAAGAATTCTTCTGTTTAACCGACTTCAAAAAGGAGCACCATATATATATATATATATAGCATAGCCGTAACACTGATATATATATATATATATATATATATATATATATATATATATATATATATATATCAGTGTTACGGCTATGCTGCTCACTGTTCAACATTTAGTTGAGACCGCTCCTTTTGCCACACTATACAAACAAATTTCTCGTTATTTTCCTGTAATTTTTTTTGTGTTAAATTAGTGTGGTAATAAATGCTTTCTTTCTTTCTTTCTATATATATTTTATGTGTGTACGGCGATTACTCCGAGATTTGTGGTGGTGTGATAAGAGCAATTCTTTTTTTAATAGGTGAAGAATGCTTTCTCGTTGGTGCGATATAAATTTCATTACATTTGATTGAGTAGTTTCTTAACCAGATGTAAAAAACAGGTTTAATTGAGTGCGCTGGTCTAGATGATGTCTTAATCGTTTCGATTCCTCCGAAATTAGAGAACCGATTTGATTCATTCTTATTTTTAGTATTAAATACTGATACCAAATTGGAAAAGTTCTTACATTTATTCACACTAAAAAGAAACAAATGATACTTTCAACAAAAAAAAAATACTGACTTCAAAAACACTGACCTAAACCTTTAAGTGACACATAATTTTGCATCGTAAATTTTAAATCACAATTGCCTGTTAATATGAGTAGTAAAGGTTTGCTGGTTGCCAAACTATTTTGTACATCTATATGTACAAAAAAAAAAAAACGATTCGATAAGGGAAGGTGAGTAATCGTGAGTTCACCTAGGTAGCCAAACAGACATATTTTATTATTATATTTTCCAAGACAAAGGTCTCGCGCCCCGAGAACTCTCTTTAAAATTGGAATCGTATTATTTGATTTAGATCATTTTTACCATTGTGTCATTTGGTTGAAAGTAAAGTAGGTGTAGGCGGGGTTGCGTAGCATGGAGGTTAATTTTGGGTTTTATGAACCTTTTTTTTTATTGGTGCCCAGTGGAAATTCTTCATGAACTTCCTTCGCCCCGGGGAAGGGCGACTCCTACCGGCTAAAACCACTGGGGCGGTCATCTTCGGCACGTAAGGGAAGCTCCAGGTCCTCGTATGATCACACTAGAGCGGGTTTTATGAACCATACCAAAAAGCATACTTTAAACCACGTGAATCTTTGAATAAACGTGCCTCAGAACAATAGGCTTATCTCACCAGGTTATCCAGCGAAGGTTGACTGGCAATATTTTCGGTGTCGCTGTGGCCGTCATTATTTATCATTTAAATAAATGATAAATTCATCTAAGTTGTGGTGGCCTACATTATTTTCTGTGTAAACATATTTGCCGCATTGGCGCGTGCGGCTGCACATTAACCTAATGTGTTTACCTCATAGAATAAAGAAATACCCAGAAGCCGCGTTCAATTGCATTTCCTTGCTGCGCAGTGTCCAAAAACAAAACGTACGCCGCCACTTCCCACCCGCTTAATGTTACTAGCTCAAGAGTTGTTTACCACTTTTGGGGTAAATAACGATATCAGGATTAAGATTATTAACAAGCTAATTAATGATTTGGTACCATTAATATATTGTAATATATAACAATTTACAATAAAACCATACCATTAATATATTATAATATATAACAATTTAAATAAAACGGTTACCATTTATATTCTCCGTTAATATTCGCATAAAGTTACCTTTTTAATTATAGAATAGAATATACATTTTCAACATAATCATTGTATACGCAGTATAACAGTAGTAACTAGCCATGTTAATTAATTATACGTACTGAATATATATTCCATACATTTGCTTGCTACTTATTCTATTTCAATCGTTTGTTCTATAAATTAACAGTGACATCATTGAAAATATTGAGTTACCCAATGGTGCAGTACGAGTCGTATCCCAAGATTGCAATTTCACAACAAGATTAATAATTTCACATTATATCAAGATATGTTTTAATTACAGATATATCTATGATTTTGTCTACCGCTAGTTCACGCTTCCATCTGTCAAAATTAGGGGTGTAAGTAGTGCATTTTGACATATGGAAGCGTAAGTTCACGCTTAGACTCGTTTCTGAATCTAACCCCAGAGCCTATACGCGTCCATATTGTGAGTGCTGCCAGTATTTGGTCCAAATTTCCGGCTTGTTTGTAACTTTTTTACTTTAGTACATTTTATTACGTTTTCCTAATAAAGTGACTATGGAGTATTAGTTTAATTGGCAACTAAAATCTTGACGATTCATAAGTGCTATTAATGGTTTAAATGAATAAAAATCTTTTTATCTTTACCGGTAAAACATGTTACGCGATACGACGTTCACAGAGTAAGTAATCCGCTGCGCGTCTGACTACTAGTTTTTGTCGCTACAGTTATAGGCGCGTACACAGCTTCTGGTTCTTTCTGTATTCTGAGGTTTAGCAAGAAAAGTTTAGGAAAGAATTTCGGCCACCAAAAACCCAATTGAACTGTTTAGTTGAACTAGTGGTAATGTAGCCTATATTGGATTGTACAGAGAAAACGCGAGTGTAATATGTGTTACGCACCCATATTGAATATACTATCAATTGATAGGATTGTATACTTGACAAAAACAATATATTTTAATCGGTAGATTAAAAGATTTCTGAAAAATCTTCGGTCGGTTTTGGGGCCGCTTCTGTGGAACATTGTTGACTGCCCGACACCTACAAGACGGGTCTTATCACCGCTTATTTATATGACGGGTCTTAGAGGAGTGGTTGGAGAAGCTGCATGACTTTCTCACCTTCCGGCTGACGTAGATACTCCCGGGACATGGTTGTTTAGGGAAATATCTGTGTCGCTAAGAGATGCCAGGTTGCAATCACTGCGGAGACTGACCGGAGACCTGGCGCAGCACACGCTGGAGGAGTACCAAGCTTGCGTGATGCACCGCCGTGAGCGCGGATGAAGATGGTGACCTCTCGCTTCCGGCCGTGGTTCAGTGAAGTCGAATGTGTTTAAAAGTGCTTATTAATATGTGGTTATTTAAATTGACGGCACGGTTGGTGCAGTGGTTGACACAGTCGGCTACTGCGCTGCGGGTCGCGGGTTCGATTCCCGCACGGAACAATATTTGTATGATCTGCAGGTAGTTGTTCCGGGTCTGGGTGTATAGTGAGTGGAATTTATGTCTGTAAACGCACCTACGACACAGGAGTAATACCAGTGCGGGGCAACGTTTTAAATTTTTTTTTTAAATAATATCTAATAAATCATTTAATACAATGTCGCCCTAAAGTTATATTAAGAACAAAAAATATTTTTTAAACGGAATTATTTTAATTCCTTTCAAGTTAAATAAATAATTTTAAAACGTATACCTACTTAAATAATAAAATCTATTTAAGATAAATTATATCCATCTTCAATTAAACACAATTATTATAAGTCTACATAGGAATGGTACCGTGATCTTTTTTGTATACTTAATCCTTCTTATACGTATAAAGATTACCCCAGTAAGGGAAGCATACAAATCGGTCGGTTAGTCTCTGAAAAAATCCCGCACCAAACATACATGAAATAAAGAATCTCTCTTTTTTGGAAATAATGCCAGCGGTTCGCATTGTGCAAGAGGGTATAGTTAGACAATTTTATCTTCGACGTAGTTATAACAATTATGTTCTTGACTTTAATAATTACCTTGAACTTTGTGTTGGGTAAATTGTAAATACCATTTCATCATTTCATTAAAGTACATAATACAGATTCCCATAGATGGCTGGCTAATATCAGTAAGCCTGCAACCAGTAGGCGTAGCATGACCATTTCAAAGTCTTCTCTTCCGAAGATAGACAACGCGCTCTCTACACGTCTCGAGATCGCTTCTTCCCGAGCATGAGCCGACATGAAGACTCGGCTGGCTTCGTAGACATGGAAAATCCTTTCCATAGCAACGGAATGCCGCTAGTGACGTAGAAAGTTCATTCTTTGAGTTTCGTTACCAAAAAAAATACGTCGAACAATTTATTTATTTATTTAATATACTGTTTGTTGTACACGAAAAATAGTCACAGCAGTCTTCTAGGCAACCTTAGGATGTAAAATGGTTGTTAAACTTTTTATAACGAACTTCTATAAGTTCGAAGTTCGTTTTTGTATTTAATAAACGAAACGCTTAACGTCAATTTTATCTGTGGTGTTATTTTAATGTTTCAAATTTCATTAGACCCGGGAATATTTTGCAATTTCTATTGTGATTCTTGCGAAGTAAAAGTGAATAATGGCAACAAAAAAAAGTAACACATATTACTAACAACCTAGCTAGCTTACTTACTACGTAGTATCTCATCATATCAGAAAATAAAAATCTTCCGCTATCGATCTAAGGCAGATTGCAGTTGAGACTTTTGAAGACCATTTCCTTGCTAACTTTCAAATTTTCGAGAAATTCATTCTCCGGCAGATCGAGGGCCCAGTGAGCTCTCTCACAGAGTTTCTCTCCGCCTTCCTCGAGTTCTTCTCGGCATAAAAACTTATTAAATAGTTGCGTTATGACCCAGGCATTGCGTATTTACTATTTTGTGTTAGCTAAGTTTCCGTAATACTTTAACGCAACGCAAAATCTTACGATATAGATACGAAGAAACTCTTGTCTACGTCTCTTGGAATGTAGACTATTTGAGAAGAAACATCTCTATCCCTAAACGTCAAAGATAGACAAAATACGTTGGTCATGCTCGACGATAAAGACTGTTGTCTAGAGAAGAGTAGAAACTAATCTTTCCGTTCATTCTCGAGATCGCCATGCTCGGAATGGTAGAATTATTGCCACTGTCTACATCCAAATATCATTTTTGTCTACTCTTCCTTCGACTAGACCAGGGATTCCCAACCTTTTTTTGTCTACTGCCCACTTTAAGAATAAATTATTTTTTAACGCCCCCCTTTTTAAACATACTTAAAAACCGCTAAGTACTTATAACTGATTATTGAAACGCAAATTTATAGTATTCGGACAGAGTATCTTTTATTGAAAATAAAACAAACATAATCAATTCTTATATAAAAACTAATGTGAAGGTTGAATCTGATGCTGTTCAATAAGTTTGTTGATATCAGGTTCCAATTTACTCAAAAACAGCCGCAAGTCGCCACGTTCGGTAACACGCAAACGATTTCTCTTTTTAGTAAGCAGCGTTGCCACAGCACTAAATCCACGTTCACACAAATATGACGATGGGAATGCTATCAAAAATCGTTGAACAATTGACCACAATCCAGGGTACAATTGCGGGATCGGTTTTTGTAGCCAAAATTCTTGATATCCATTTTTGAACTTGATTTTTATTTCTTCGTTTGTTGTCAATTCTATGAGTTCTTCTTCCAGCTGAGGTGACATTGCTGTGTTGACATTTGAAAACGGATCCAACACCCAGTCTGGTATTTCCAAGTTTAAATGTCCTGGTATCGTTCGGTGAAGTCAATGTGGAGGTTTTCCAAATGTTGGCAGTAGGCAAACAAGTCGTCGTTACTGCAGTATACTGATAAATTCGGAAAATTGTGAAACTCACGTCTGCCCATATTCTTTTTGTGCAGAAGCAGTTTGGCTGCGAAAGCAGCAACGACATTTTTTGTTTTAATTAAATTTAGTTCATCGCCTTGCAGTTGGAGGTTCATGTCGTTGAACATTTTATACAGGTCTGTCATGTAAGCTATATCATTCTTTGATGTTATGAGCTTGTTGCGCAGTTCTGTATCTTTAGTTTCCAAGAACTCTATCATAGAGTCAAACAGGTTGTAAAATCGAATCAGACAATTGCCTCTTGACAGCCAACGAACTTCAGTATGAAGCAACAAACGGTTGAAATGTTCGTCATTAGTAACACAAAGCTGATGAAATAATCTATCATTCAAAGAGCTGCTACGGATTTTATTGACTGCTTTGATGACATATTGCAGTGATTGAAATAGTCGTTCACTTAAGTTTCTAGCAACCAAATGTTGTCTATGAATAACGCAATGTATAGCAAGGACATCTGGAATTTTATTCTTTAAGTATGCTATGAAGCCTTTATGGCGCCCTGTCATAGCCGGAGCGCCATCCGTAGCAACTGATATAATATTTTTCAAAGGAATCTCTTTCTCTTCACAAAACTTTTCCAATGTATTGAATATGGTTTCGCCGTTTGTACCTGTCTCCAAATTTCTGGCAAACAATAGTTCTTCACGTATTTTCTCATCTTTAATAAACCTCACGTAAGATAGCAACAACGCTTCATTAGTTGGTAAAGTGGACTCATCGAGCTGAATTGAGAATTGACTAGTCCTCAGATGATTGCACAATGATTCTTCAATGTTTTCAGCCATTTCATCAATTCGTCTTTGCACAGAATTATTACTCAAAGTAATTTTTCGGATAATATCTGCGGCCGGTTTATGAAGCACAGTAGTTATTACTTCCTTTATTGCTGGCAAAATTAACTCTTCTCCGATGTTGTGTGGTTTGCCTTTTTGAGCAATTAACAAAGAGATATTGTACGAAGCTCGAAGTCCGTCGTCATCTTGCTTAGCAGCCGCCGAAAATAGTTTTGATACACTTGGCTGAGTATTATGCTTCTTCTCTAGGTCTTGAAAAGTTGCTACATTCTTTTCTGTCTTATCTGGATGCATTTTATTCAAATGATCTTGCAGTCTTGAAGGCTTCATTGCTTCGTTCGAAAATGTTTTTAGACATAGAAGACACAAAGGCGACGACGGGTTTGTGGGATTTTCAATAAATCTGAATTTAATATATTCCGCAGAGTATTGCCGTCTCTTCTTTTTTACTTCCGACATTGTTTTGTTTTAAGAAATACGTAAGTGTTGAAATCAAGTACTGCTTATCTATTATGCGCGAAACCGCAAATGAAAATTTTTTTTTTTTTTGTTGGGCTTCTCGCATACATTTCTGGGAAATGTGGTTGCTTAACCGGTCATTTGCTGGCGAAGCCAAAAGAGGCCTCCAGCCAGGCTTAAATTAATTATTAAAAACTAAGCAACTTTCGCTAAGGGCGCCCCCTGCGGGACACGGACCTCGGCTTAGGGCGTTGCTGGGGATATCAAGCTATTGTTTTGGGGACAGCTGGATCGGTATTATTTAAATTGTATTAAGGGACATTTAAAGCTACAGGCTCGGCACGGGCCGGCGCGAGCAAGAGACGGGAGGGAGAAGAAAATAAAATAAATTTACGTCGTTTATATAGGATTGCTTAAGCAACACGCACCAACAGGAATAAGACAAACGTGCATAAACTCGTTTATCTCATTCGACGCCCAATCGTACTCGACAAGCAAGATCAAGTATTATAGAACCAGCCGATTGGTATAGGAATGTACAATTCGGATTATTTAACAAAAACTTGTTAAAACATGATTGCCCGCGGTCTTTTATATCGAACTGAGTTTGAGCTATATCTTAATTAATATGATGTTGATGTTCACAAGATGTAGTTGAGAGTCGAGAGCTCAGTCGGTGTCTAAGAGTCTTCCTAGCTAGGTAGATGAAATTATAAATCGACCCCAAAGCCCTACACAATGCCCCCTTTTTTTCTGGGTCTCTTACCGCCCCCCTTTAGGCCTGCAGCGCCCACAAGGGGGCGTTATCGCCCACGTTGGGAAAGACTGGACTAGACCGTTGTCTTCGGTGCTCATGCTACGCCGACAGGTACCGCAGGTATTTTTCAATCACGAGTATTAAAATTCCAAGAAGACGCGAAGAAATCGAAGTTATTTAAATGTTTACGCATTATGTTTGTCCTTGCAGGAGAGCGCAACGGGTACAACATCCCAGAGATTGTGTGCATCTCGGAGCTGGGCGCATGGCTCGGCGACGAGGGCGCACGTGCCCGTCCTCCGCCTGCACACGCCAAGCGCCTGCTGGCCGACGCCTACATGTGCTTCTACCGCAGCCCCGACGTCGCCATGTACCGATAGCCTTCCAGAGAAAGAGGAGGGTCTCGAGGCCAAACACAATAATGATGAATACTTACTATACAGCATACATTTTTATTATACCATGACACTACCGGCATGTAGTTTTATTTATGAGTCTCGATTTCCTGTATTCTGTATTATTGTATTCTGTGTAGTGCCCGGACTAAGAATATAGCGCCACTCCATTTCCTCCCGTGGAGGTCGTAAAAGTCGACTAAGGGACTCTTAACCAGAGGGATGGGCAGCAGCGTCCCTTTTGCTGAACAGTAGGAATTCTGCGCTCACCAACCCGCTTGCCAAGCGTGGTGAGTATTGGCAAATTCCCCTCAAAATGACGACACAATTTAAACACCGGCCCCCAGTTCCCGGCAGCCCCGCTATTCCTGGTCATGGGAGCGGTCATGGTAACGGCGGGGCAGGGGTTGCTAAGAATGAAGATGGGATCCGGCTACCACCCCAAACGAAAACTGGCCCTGGTAACGTATAACACACGCACACTGAGGGCAGACGAAAATATTGTTGAGCTAGAAGAAGAAATAGATAATCTGCACTAGGATATCATAGGTCTCAGAAATCCGAAGAGAGGGGGAGGACACAATAACCCTGAAATCCGGCAACTTATTCTACTAGGTGAAGGCGAACATCTGTCTCAAGGTGGCGTCGGGTTTCTCGTCCGCAGGTCCCTCATTAAAAGCATAGTGGCCATCGAAAGTGTGTCGAGCAGTGTAGCGTACCTTATACTCAGAATATCCAAGAGGTATTCGTTGAAGGTCATACAGGTCTACGCACCGACCTCAACACACCCAGATGATGAAGTAGGGAGTATGTATGAGGACGTTAGTAGGGCCATACATACCTCGAGGACACACTTCACTGTTGTGATGGGGGACTTTAACGCAAAGCTGCGCTCGATGCGATGGTAAGTTGAGAGTGGGGCAATTTGGATATGTGCAACGGAACCCCAGGGGACAGGCTGGCCGACTTTTTGGAAAAGGAGGGACTCTTCGTGATGAACTCCTTTTTCCAAAAGCCTCCTCACAGGAAGTGAACCTGTATGAGTCCACAAAGAATGAGATTGACTTCATCATGCCCAATAAAAGACAAATATTCAATGATGTCTCTGTGATCCATAGGGTGACAACCGGTAATGACCACCGAATGGTAAGAGGCACATTGAATATTAATCTAAAAGTCTAGCGCTCATATCCAAAACCCCGAGAGCTTACAACTCGAACTCCAAAATCGCTTTGCTTGCCGAGAACGACCATTCTTCTAAGTTCTTTCAAACCCACCATAAAGGTAGACCATTTTTTGGTCTCCGTTCTCCGATCTTACTCTCGACCGCATGGTAGAAAGACCCGCCATGACGCTCCAGTCCTCCGGTGATGCTGAAGCATACTCACTGCTCAATAGACGGATATAGAAGTCCATGCGTCACGATATATTGCGTGCTCTTCTTCAAAACGGGTGGCAACAGCCTGTGGAAGAATTATAGACCCATCTGGCTTCTGAGCCATGTTTATAAGCTTTTGTCAAGGATCACAAATCGTCTCGAGTGCAGGTTTGATGACTTCCAGTCTTCCAAACAAGCTAGTTTTCGAAAAGGTTTTAGTACCATGGACCACATCCATACGCTGTGGCAAGTGATACAGAAGACCGAGGAGTATAATCCGCCACTATTATTAGCGTTTGTGGACTATAAGAAAGCCTTCGATTCGATCGAAACCTGGGCAGAGCTGCAATCTCTGCAGCGGTGCCATATTGACAATCGGTACATCTAAGTGTTGAAGCACTTAAACGGAAACGCCACCATGTCGGTAAATGATAAGCATAATTATATTTCTCTAATAGCCGCTCACGCTATAGTTAATGTGGAAATAGCTTGTGTGGGCTCAATGGCCAGGGTGCATACAAAATCAGCCCATTACTGTTCCACTGCTGGGTACGGGCCTTTTCTCACGATGAGAAGGATTAGGCATCAATAATGCTACCCAATACTAGTCCTGCGTGGAATCACACTGCACTCTTCACTATTCGAGACTCTTCGTGCATTTCACTATAGTAAGCTTTATAATTTGAAAAACGAGAATGCGTTCCATATTCAAGTTATCGATTGCCGTGTGGTGCCGGCTCAGAATACCACCACCCCATCTCCTCTCGTGGGTGTCGTAAAAGTCGACTAAGAGATTAGCCGGAGGACGGGCAGCAGTGTCCTTCGAGTAAATTAACAACTCAACTGCGATCGCGAACCCGTCTGCCAAGCCTGGCGATTATGGCAAAACCCCCCAATGAGCCCACAACACACCCATATCGGTCGTTGTGGTGATTTTTGGGGGAGGCCTGTGTCCAGCAGTGGACTTCATTTGGCTGAAACGATTGTCATCCTAATTATAAAAAGAGGAAAGTTATGTTCGCACTTTAGGTATACACGTAAATAAATCTGGTTGATATAAAGCTTTCACTATATGTTAGCTTAGCTTGCTGTCATATATAGCATGCATCTACATACCTTGCATAACCCTTATACCTTGCATATGTTAATTACTGAGACAGTTTATTTTGTAAACAAGCCAGCTACTGGAGCTGATTTAAGATAAAAACAATAATATAATATATTCGATTTATTGTTATTAAACATTCGTAGTGTTCTATATTATAAAATAGTTGTACTTATTTAAATCTTTCTAATACTTAATTATTAATGTCTACCTAGGACCAGATTTTACTGAGATTATTTTGATCGTTAATATAATTCAATACATATATATATAATTATATTAGAGGTCTTCACGAATCTTTGGCTTTTGATAATTACAATCGCAGGCGAATGTATCTTGTGGTACATGTGTCATGCTTTCTTCAATGTGAACGTCGCCTTTAATCAATTTGCTCCATTCCTGTAAAAAAAGAACTTATGTAGGTAGGTACTTCGCTAAAATTTGGTGGAATGGGTTGCACCAGAATGTATGGCCGCACTCAACATGAATAAGCCTGATAGCATATCACATAAACATCAGTTGCCGAATTTTTCTGGAACTCACTATATTGTTACTTAGGGGCTAAGCATTTACATATATTTATACTAGCTACTAAGCTGAAGAGTTTGTTGGTTTTTTTGTTTGAACGTCCTAGTCTCTGGAACTACCAGTCGAATTATAAAATCTTTTCGCATTTGAAAGTCAATTTTTGAGGAAAGGTATAGGCTATTTAACATCACGCTACGACCCTTAGTAGCCGAGCAAAAAGAAAAAAGTCTGAAAGAACGCTAAGCGAAAACGAAGTAATAGTAGCGCAGGCAGGTGGGACACGGTGGGTCGGATGCCGAGGGCGGCCATTTGACGAGTGCTGCCGTAAGAGCCGAACTGTGCATGCCTCTGTCAAGAAACCCAGTATATACTAATACCAGGCGAAAATATGACCAAACATATTGTCTATACTACGAAGTACTCTAAATTATTTATAAATATTCGATTTCTTTTAAATTAAACGGCGGTTGAAACCGCAGGGCACTGTTAGTAGTAAATATGTACACCGATTACTTCGAGATTTGTAGAAAGATTTGAGCAATTATTTTTTAACTGGTGCAGGATGCTTTCGAGTTGGTCCCATGTAAATTTCATAACTTTGATTGAGTAGTTTTTTAACCAGCTTCAATAAACAGATTAATTTGGCTACGCTTATTTAGATGATGTCTTAATAGTTTCGATTCCTCTCAGATCAGAGAACCTATTTGAGTCATTCTTATTTTTAGTGTTAAATACTGATACCGAACTGGAAGAAGTTCTTACATTTATTTACACTAAAAAGAAACAAACAAAACTTTTTAACAAAAAAAAAATACCAACTTCAAAAACCCTACACGATATAAAAATATTAAAACCACTGAAAAGGAAAAAAAACTTTATTTATGAAGTCGGGCGGGCTACCTAAGATCTTACCTACCTAAAATTGCGGGAGACTTCCGACTTAAGACTGATAGTCGATTTTGATTTAGCTTGTGATTTGGTGTTATATTATTTTTCGTATTTTTTTATTATTTTATTAAATTTATACCGTAATTAAAGAATATTATTATTATATACATTTATATTAATATATATTTTTATTTTTATCTTTTTATGTTTGTCTGGTCTTTTGACAGGCTTACGCGGGGACAAGGGTCCAACACGCAGAGGGCCTCTGCGTGTTGTTGTTTAGAGAATTTTAATCTAAATTTTCACTATAAAATGCAATCTGGGATTGTCCCTGGCGTTATATTATTTATGAAATGGAAACTACAAGTATAAGGTATTTTGCAATGGGTGCTAATTGGATATAATTCTATGAAAAACGGCGTCTGCTTTTCCACCTTTAAGCTTTTACGCATGTCGCAAACCGTCTGCGACATCAGCCCGCCGGCTTTATAGTTGACGGAACGGTTGGTGCAGTGGCTGATACAGTCGACTGCTGCGCCCCGGGTCTGTTCCGGGTCTGGGTGTATTGTGTGTGAAATTTGTGTCAGTAAACGCACCCACGACACAGGAGAAATCCTAGTGCGGGGCAATGTTTTAAAAAAATAGTTACCTTGGATAAACGGTGGGTAGTCACAGCATATACGCTATTAACTTTCATAACATAACATTCTCGACATCAGCCTTCAGTCGCCCTTTATGATAACCACGACGTGAGAGGTAATGGCTTATTCTCCCTGCCGGGAATCACGCGGCTATTGTATTAAACTTTTTGATACGGAACCTTAAAAAGTACTATGTAAACATATTTACCCAAAATAAAGCAGCGTGATAACAAATAACGTGCTGAGGTAACAGGTGTTTATTTGCAAAATTCCTAGCATTCATAGCAATTTGTTGCGCCTTCTCGTCATTTTCCCGCGCCCACTTGACTCGATCTACTAAATCAGTCAAATCTCGTTTAATAGGTACAAAATGTTCCCACGCAGTGAGTTGTCCGTAAAAGTGTTCGTAATAAGGAGAATCCTGTTTCAGAATCAAGCCGCCTCCGGCTAAGAGGTACGGCATCCGATATGCAGCTACCGTTCCATCAATATTAATTTGATATTTATACTGAAAAAAAAAACAACATGGTAAGAAACTAGTAGGTACCTCATTTTTTACCCGAAATATCCATTTATTTTCTAACACAGACTCAATCCTAAACAGCCTGCAGATGATACACCTTAATTGCGTCAGCCGACAGCCTCTCCACCGCTACACAGGCAGCTGATTGTTATTTTCGTACTTTTCCATTTTGTAAACAATCACCTAGTTTAGTTTCATCCGGCGTATGTACTACTAAAAGTTTAGGCGAGCAGTTGTCACATAGGTAATCTCCACGATGCAGCTGGTGATATTTTTTCAATACACTATGATTTTAACTATTTTTATAAAGTTTCAGCTGGCGTACGATGAAAAATGTTATATGTTTTGTACCACATGTTTGATACCACAATTCGTAATAGTTTACGTGAGCTTGCAACGCTACCCCAGGACTATAAGTCATTAATTACCCTATAACGTCAGCCACCAGTGAAAAACTCGTATTAAAAAAAAAAAACAAAATTTTACAGGATTCAGAAAAAATTGTTTCTTGAAAAATGTTGTATGGTACTTCACTGTGTTATGTTTTTAGGGATCCGAACGTCCGAAGGAATAAACGGCGATCTCTCATAGGATCACTCGTGTGTCTGTCTGTCTCTCCGTCTATCACAGCCAATTTACTCCGAATCTACTGGACCGATTAAGTTGAAAGGAGAATGCCCATTCTGGGCCCAATCGTACTGGTTTGAATTAAGAATTAATTTAGAAAGCGATTTATAAGACCAGTTTAAAGTCTGCCAGCGTTTTATTACAGGATTTGGATTTAAATGGGGTTTAGATTGATACCATATTTATGATAGCCATACTTTATTCGATGATACGAGGTTTTCCTGGAAAAATAATAAGATTTTTGTCGTTAATTACGAGGTTATCAGCAGTAAAAAGTTTATTATTCATAATCAACTTCTTTAGTTTGGATATTTTCATACGGTATTTCCTTTTGTTTTCAAAACATAACGCGTACGGCGCCCTTCTAGCCGAGTATTGCGTTTTAAAATGGCCGACTGGTAGTATTGCCGAGGTTTTTTATTACAAAGATGTCGCATGTGCATCCAAATTGCTCTCGGGCTGGTCTAAAATATGGATTGTGGGGTTTTCTTGCCTCATCATCATCATTTCGGCGGAATAAAGTCCACTGCTGGAAACAGGCCTCCCTCAAAGACCACCACGACAGATATTGGTGTGTTGTGTGCTCATTAGGGGGTTTTGCCATAGTGTGATCATACGAGGACCTGGAGCCTCCCTTAGGTGCCGAAGATGACCGCCCCAGTGGTTTTAGCCGGTAGGAGTCCGGCATACCCCTTCGCCCTTCCCCGGGGCGAAGGAAGTTCATGAAGAATTTCAACTGGGCTCCAATTAAAAAAAAAAGGGGTTTTGCTACAATCGCCACGCTTGGCAGGCTGGTTAGCGATCGCAGTTAAGTTGTTAATGTATTCGAAGGACGCTGCTGCCCATCCTCCGTCTAATCCCTTAGTCGCCTTTTACGACACCCACGGGATGAGATGGGTTGGTGCTACTCGTAATGAATTTCTTGCCCATTATTACATAATACGTTTTTGACCAAAATTACTATTTACGAGGTTTTCACTGGTCGCCGACGATATGGACTTTTACCTATATAAGCTATACAGGATCAGTTTAACAGGAATGCTCATATTTGTAGGTAACGAGCAATACTAATCTCAAAAACTTACGTCGAAAAATTTAAAGAATGATATATGCGGTAGTTTTGGTCCATATTGAGTTTCTTTGTCTCTAAAGAAGAAGAAATTCGTGAGGGAAGCATTAAACAAGTCTGGATTGGCACGTGCAATATCTATTAGTTTCAACCGTTCGGCACGCGAGTCACGACCACGCCAAATAGCTCGTGGCTCGCGCTCTTCCCATGGACGGTCTGCACCACTCTGAACTGACAATGTATCTAATGTAACCCTGTAATCATAAAAATCTATATCAGAAAATACAAACCCACCACCAAATTATTTCAGCATTACATAAAACAAGATTTTCTTTACCTTCCCATATTTTCTAAAGTAGATTCTGTCAAGTCATATGTTGGCATTACAATATCAAGAGTTTCTTCACTGCCACACCATGAAAATACTGGTAGCGGTTTATCACCCTTGTTAACCAAGGGCCAATCGCCAAGATTAATTACTAACTCCATATCAGGTAAATTGACTTTCCTCATTAATGACAATAAAACATTGTCAGAAAACATGTTAAAACCAACATGTTTTCCATAACAATTACGATGCACTTCATTTTCTTTTATGACATAGTGACAGAAACTGGTACTTTCTGGTTGATGATATCTTTGTATGATTTGTCGCACTTGTTCTTTTATATCTAAATTATGAAATGGTTTTAGATCTTTTATGATTTGTTCATAGGTGTCTGAGCAGCCATAGTTTTTAAACCACTTTTCAAAGTCCTTTTCCGGGCAATTGCATTGATCGGGGTAGATGGGTCCTGCAAAAGAAGAGACTTGATTTCGCAATTTAGCCTATCTTACTACTTTTGAGTGCTGAACATAGACAGTTTAGATGCGATTGGTTTAATTTTCATTTCGTCCAATTTATCTAATTAGCAGTTGGTCCAATTCGCGGATTATCCTATTCGCGGGTGGTCCAAAGCATATAGGTTAGGTTACAACAGACAGTCCACGTCAGAATAATAGAATATAACTTTGCACACACGGCTACGCATCAACCTAGACTGTTTGGACTTTGAACTATTAGAATTTGAACGCTGCGAACCGTGCGAGAGGGTGCGGTACTTTTTGTCGTTTCGTCCCACTCACCTATACACTCGACTACTCGGCTACACATCAAGCTATATAAATCCAGTTGCAGTCACGGCTAAAGCCCTGAACTGATTTTGATGAATTTTGTTTGAGTTAGCTTGGACCCTGGGGAAGGACATATGCATAATAATCATACCCTAAAGAGATTGAATGGGGTGTTGATGTTTATATGGGAAATTCTTAATTCCAAGCGAAGCCGCGGACAATGCGTTAGTTATTGAATAAACAGAATAAATACTGAATTAATTAAGTTAAATAAATAGGGTGTTGAAGTTTGTATGGGAAATTCTTAATTCCAATCGAAGTCGCGGGCAAATACTTAATTAATTAAATGATAAACGTTACATGCAGTCTTTCCCAACGTGGGCGATAACGCCCCCTTGTGGGCGCTGCAGGCCTAAAGGGGGGCGGTAAGAGACCCAGAAAAAAAAGGGGGCATTGTGTAGGGCTTTGGGGTCGATTTATAATTTCATCTACCTAGCTAGGAAGACTCTTAGACACCGACTGAGCTCTCGACTCTCGACTACATCTTGTGAACATCAACTAATATTAATTAAGATATAGCTCAAACTCGGTTCGATATAAAAGACCGCGGGCAATCATGTTTTAACAAGTTTTTGTTAAATAATCCGAATTGTACATTCCTATACCAATCGGCTGGTTCTATAATACTTGTTCTTGCTTGTCGAGTACGATTGGGCGTCGAATGAGATAAACGAGTTTATGCACGTTTGTCTTATTCGTGTTGGTGCGTGCTGCTTATGCAATCCTATATAAACGACGTAAATTTATTTTATTTTCATTTGCGGTTTCGCGCATAATAGATAAGCAGTACTTGATTTCAACACTTACGTATTTCTTAAAACAAAACAATGTCGGAAGTAAAAAAGAAGAGACTGCAATACTCTGCGGAATATATTAAATTCGGATTTATTGAAAATCCCACAAACCCGTCGTCGCCTTTGTGTCTTCTATGTCTAAAAACATTTTCGAACGAAGCAATGAAGCCTTCAAGACTGCAAGATCATTTGAATAAAATGCATCCAGATAAGACAGAAAAGAATGTAGCATATTTTCAAGACCTAGAGAAGAAGCATAATACTCAGCCAAGTGTATCAAAACTATTTTCGGCGGCTGCTAAGCAAGATGACGACGGACTTCGAGCTTCGTACAATATCTCTTTTTTAATTGCTCAAAAAGGCAAACCACACAACATCGGAGAAGAGTTAATTTTGCCAGCAATAAAGGAAGTAATAACTACTGTGCTTCATAAACCGGCCGCAGATATTATCCGAAAAATTCCTTTGAGTAATAATTCTGTGCAAAGACGAATTGATGAAATGGCTGAAAACATTGAAGAATCATTGTGCAATCATCTGAGGACTAGTCAATTCTCAATTCAGCTCGATGAGTCCACTTTACCAACTAATGAAGCGTTGTTGCTATCTTACGTGAGGTTTATTAAAGATGAGAAAATACGTGAAGAACTATTGTTTGCCAGAAATTTGGAGACAGATACAAAAGGCGAAACCATATTCAATACATTGGAAAAGTTTTGTGAAGAGAAAGAGATTCCTTTGAAAAATATTATATCAGTTGCTACGGATGGCGCTCCGGCTATGACAGGGCGCCATAAAGGCTTCATAGCATACTTAAAGAATTAAATTCCAGATGTCCTTGCTATACATTGCGTTATTCATAGACAACATTTGGTTGCTAGAAACTTAAGTGAACGACTATTTCAATCACTGCAATATGTCATCAAAGCAGTCAATAAAATCCGTAGCAGCTCTTTGAATGATAGATTATTTCATCAGCTTTGTGTTACTAATGACGAAGATTTCAACCGTTTGTTGCTTCATACTGAAGTTCGTTGGCTGTCAAGAGGCAATTGTCTGATTCGATTTTACAACCTGTTTGACTCTATGATAGAGTTCTTGGAAACTAAAGATTGAGAGATTGAGAACTGCGCAACAAGCTCATAACATCAAAGAATGATATAGCTTACATGACAGACATGTATAAAATGTTCAACGACATGAACCTCCAACTGCAAGGCGATGAACTAAATTTAATTAAAACAAAAAATGTCGTTGCTGCTTTCGCAGCCAAACTGCTTCTGCACAAAATGAATATGGGCAGACGTGAGTTTCACAATTTTCCGAATTTATCAGTATACTGCAGTAACGACGACTTGTATTACTAGTATTAGTATTGTATTGACGTGAGAGTTAAAATAGCAAAGTGAGCTTCAGGTGGAAAGATCTGTTTAGAATAAGGCACACAGTATCCCTCACTTGTGAGCAAGATTTTTCTTTAAACAGATAAGGCTGAATATTTCTACTACTACTCTACCTTTATATGGAACTAGCTGGGACCCGCGGTTTCACCCGCGTTGTATTTAAAAGAAACTTAGAGTACTTCGACATAGACACTTGACATAGAATATATATATTGGATTTCAAGGCTTTTTAATTTTTTCCGCGGAACCCTAACGATTTTTCTAAAATAAAAGTAGCCTATGTTATTCCTTATAACATCAGCTATCTGCCAGTGAGTCCCGTCAAAATCGATCCAGCCGTTTCGGAGATTACCCGGAACAAACAGACAGACAGACAAAAAAATTAAAAATGTTTTTTTGTTATAGGTACCGTATATACTTTCATATGTATTTAGTAAAAAGCTGTTATTTTGACATTACAAACAGACACTTCAATTTGATTTATTTGTATAGATAACTACCATCCAACGTTGGCATCGCAATTGCTGGGATACCTATATCCTAGGGTTCGACACTGCACTGCATTAAATGTACATACCTTTGAACTTGTAAGGTGATTTGGCTACATCCCTGCTTTTATAGTACACATGAATAGACAGATCCATACAAGTTTCATATATTTTATAGCGCACAATAAATGTGCCATCTTTTCTGTCCAATTTGTTTATCCAAACACGACAATGCTTGCTTGCACTAGTCCTGCCATCTATTTCGACAACCATATTTTTATTAAGTTCAGGAGTGTATCTGAAAATGTTAAATTGAATTAAGTAAGGGCAATCGGGAGAATGTTTTCGAATACTTATGCTGATTTCAATCCACAATGTTTGTTGTACCTTACATAAGAATCTACGCAATTCCCGTCGACTTCCCTTATGGAATTGGTTAGTATATGTATATATAGATTAACAACATTTTATACTTCTATCAAACACACACTGTAAGTACACTAACTTTAAAGTAATCATCATATCAGCCAAAAGACGTTCACTGCTGAACGAAGGCATTCCCATAAACGACCGGTTACATCATCATCAGCCTACATAGGCCCTCTGCTGGACATATGCCTCTCCCAGCGTGCGCCCGGCTACATGGCGTGTGTAACACACGTTTTGAACGGAATTTGCTGAGTTGCTTCTAGCCTGGTGAATAGCAGCCGTTATGTGCTTAACAACCCGTCTTTAAAGCGTGGTGAGTGCTTGGCAAATCCCCAGCGGCAGCTGGCAACCCCTCTGGTTCCGGGATTCATCATATCAGCCAGAGGACATCCACTGCTGAACAAAGGCCTCCCCCTTAGACTTCCACAACGAGCGGTTACAAGCCGCTCTCATCCAACGACTCGTAGCGACCTTCACCAGGTCGTCTGTTCACCTCGTTGGACTCGGTCGTCCCACGCTGCGTTTACCGGTGCACGGTCTCCATTCGAGAACCTTTTTATCCCAGCGACCATCGGTTCTAGGAGCAATGTGTCACGCCCATTGCCACTTCAGTTTACTAATCCTTTCAGCTATATGGACAACTTTAGTTCTTCTACAGATCTCCTCATTTTAGATTCGATCTCGTAGAGAAATACCAAGCATAGCTCTCTCCATAGCTCGCCGAATGACCTTGAGCTTTCCTATGAGGCTCATTGTGAGTGACCACGTCTCTGTTCCATATGTCCACACTGGTTAAAGACTTTCGTCTTGAGGCATTGCGGTATTGTTGACGAAAAGACGTTGCAAAGTTTCCCAAACGCTGCCCAGCCCAGACGGATTCGTCGATTGACCTCTTTCTCGAGATTGGACCTACCTAAATGGACAGTTTGTCCCAGGTAGACATACTCGTCAACAACTTCGAGAACAGAGCTCCCAACGGATATTGGGATGGGCACGACATGGGCATTTGACATAACTTTCGTCTTGCCCACGTTCATTTTAAGGCCCACCTGTTAGGAAGCTGTTGAGATCATCGAGCATTGTGCTGAGCTCTTGCAGCGATTCTGCCATGACTACGATTTCGTCGACAAATCGAAGGTGAGTGATTTACTCGCCATTGATGTTAATGCCGAATCCATTCCACTCCAGTAGCTTGAAAGCATCCTACATTGCAGCGGTGAACAGTTTTGGGGAAACCCCTGTCTCAAACCTGCAATGGAGTTGCCCCTGTGCTCTGTTCATGTACTCGGACCGACTTGGTGGCGTTTATATATAAGCACTTCAACACTTCAATGTACTGATTCACACACACACATTGACTGTGGCACCACTGCAGAGATTGCAGCACTGCCTACTGCACTACTTTCTCATAGTCCAAAATGGATGTGGTCTATGGTACTAAAACCTTTTCGGAAACCGGCTTGTTCAGGAGGCTGGAAGTCCTCAAACCTGCGCTCGAGACGATAGGGTGTTATCACCCATTTTGAAGAAGAGCACCACCTCACCTCTGTTCCAAGCTTCCAGCGTTGTGTCCTCGAGTAAGACGGCGTAGAATAGCTTCTGAAGGACTTTAGGTCGGTACCTACCTGGTGTGTGCCACCAGCTTTCAGAAGCTCTGTCGTAATTCCGTCCCCACCCGGCGCCTTGTTATTTTTAAGCTGTTTCAAGGCCATCCTAATCTCGAACAAGCTGATGTCCGGGATATCCTCGGTATAGTGTCGGCTTATTTTGGCTCGCGGATCTCTGTCAGAGCCAATGGTGGGTATACCATGGTGTATAGCTGCCGGTAGAAGCTCTCAATCAGTGATCACTATCGGTTTGCACCCTATGGATCACATCACCCAGAGACATCATTGAATATTTGTCTTGTATTGGTCTGATGAAGTCAATCTCATTATTTGTGGAACCAACGGGACTCATCCAGGTCCATTTCCTGTGAGGCGGCTTATGGAAAAAGCAGTTCATCACCAAGAGTCTCTCCTTTTCCAAAAAGTCAGCCAGCCTCTGTCCCCTGGGGTTCCGTTGCCCATATCCACCTTCGCTTCGAGTACCCTAGCTTTGCGTTATCCTATCATAACAGTGAAGTGTGTCTTCGAGTTATCTATGGCCCTACTTACGTCCTCATACATACTTTACTTCATCATCTGGGTGTGTCGAGGTCGGTGCGTAGACCTGTATGACCTTCAACGAGTACCTCTTGAATATTCTGAGTATAAGGTACGCTAAGCTGCTCGACACTCTTTCGATGGCCACTATGTTGTTAATGAGGGACCTGCGGACGAGAAACCCAACACCACCTAAAGACAGACGTTCGCTTTTCTGGTAGTAGAATAAGTTGCCGGATTTCAGGGTTGTCGTGTCCTCGCCCTCTCTTCGAACTTCTGATAAACCCATTATATCCCAGTGCAACTTATCTATTTCTTCTTCCAGCTCAACGATCCTTTCGTCTGCCCTCAGTGTGCGTGTGTTATATGTAACCAGAGCCAGTTTTCGTTTGGGGTGGTAGCCGGATCCCTTCGAAGTCTTAGCCCCCCTGCCCCGCCGTTACCATAGCCGCTACCATGACCAGGAATAGCGTGGCTACCGGGAACTGGAGGCCGGTGCATTAATCGTGTCGTAATTTTAGGGGGAATTTGCCGATACTCACCACGCTTGGCAGGCAGGTCGGTGAGCGCAGAAATGCTACTGTTCAGCAAAAGGGACGCTGCTGCCCATCCCTCTGGTTAAGAGTCCCTTAGTCGACTTTTACGACCTCCACGGGAGGAAATGGAGTGGTGCTATATTCTTAGTCCGGACACCACACGGAATACAATAATACAGAATACAGGAAATCGAGACTCATAAACAAAACTACATGCCCGGTAGTGTCATCTAATATATTAATATCTCGTGTCACGGTGTTTGTGGTCACATTCCTCCTAAACGGCTCGACCGATTTTAATGCATTTATTTTTGTACATTTAGTAGGTATGTGAATAGGTCGTAAAGTATTTTTCACCCTCCTACCCCCACCCCCATTTTATCGCGATTTTAGTATTTTTTTATGAACAATATCCATGATGTAGATTTCTAAATTCCACGCGTGCGAAGCCGCGGACAAAAGCTAGTAGTAGTATAATAAAAATGTATGCGGTGTAGTAAGTATTCATCATTATTGTGTTTAGCCCCGAGACCCTCCTCTTCCTCTGGAAGGCTATCGGTACATGACTCCCCGGGAAGAGATGTAGTGGTGCTATATTCTTAATACGGACACCACACGGACCATGAAGCAAATACAAAGAAGAGTTGGCCTAAGCAACTGTGCACTGTGATACCAACTAGGTCCTGACGTCATCACGGTGGGCGTGCCCTTTGTCAGTCTGCCCGCATCCGTCCTGTGCACACTATATTCGCGCTCCCATCACATTATATAATTATTTCTTTATTTCATAAAAAAAGACGAAGTGTTCGTGTTATCCTGCAAAAGCTACTCTGATAAACGTTCTGATGCGATGAATGGCATCGCATTTCACGTAGGAGTAAATGTACACGTAATTTATTAGATAAGTTCTAGAAAAATCTCTTTGCATCGTCTCCTAATAATAATTCTACTGTTTGATTAAAGATGGCACCATCATGTATGATATATGAATAGCTAAAAACTACGTAAAAATATTGTTATCTTGAAATTTACATATATTAAAATAGATTTTAGATTGCCTAAAGCCTTTTTTGTTGACAAAAATATCTTATTCATGTTTTTATTATTATTTTAATCCGTGATTTAGTTTGTTCGCCATCTATCGTGAAGTAGGCAGGGCCGTACTTAGAACTCAGATACATATTTTACTTCGTTGAGTGTGATGATGCGTAACAATATTCAAATTTTTATGCAATGATTTTGAACGAGGTCCGCCTAGTTTCCTAATATTTAATTATATTTCAGATTTCCATCCGATGTGAATCGTAAACAGAAATGCATACAAAAAATCAACAGAGCAGATTGGTCTACAACAAAGTATACGAAGATTTGTTCTTGTCATTTCAATAATGAACACTTTACAATAACTAAAAAAGGGCTTAAAAGATTAAAGAAGGGGGGTTTCGCGTTGTTTAAGATTATATGTTTGTTATCATTTATTAACATTCGTTTCCAATAATAATAAGTTGGGAGAAATTGCTATTGCTATTGTTTTATTCTTTCATAATTCATCTTTATAATCGGTCACATTACAGGTTAAAAAGAAAATCACCAGAGCCCACTCTGCCGCTAATTTTTTTTATCACTAGAACCTAACTCAAATTTATGTGAATAACTTATATTTTATGAGACACCGAAAAAAGACGTCATTACTTCGTGTCATCAAAAACAGATAAACTTAAAAATTAGAAGACTCCAAATTAGAGACCGACCGAAGTTTTGGTTTCGGCCAGCATCGGCCAAAAATGCAGGTTTTGGCAGCAGTTTCGCCTTCGGCCCGAAAATGGTTGAATATTCGTCTCGGTCGAAACTAGCGTTAGAGTCAGAACGGCGAGCTGATTAGCTAAAAACAGTAACAGCAGACGCGATTGCAACTATCGCGCAGCCAAGGAACGACCGGTGGCACAGCGTCAAAAAAATTGGTATTACGTAAGGCATCGTCCGCCAGTCGCTATTGTGGAAGGTGCATAGTTACTAGCGCCAGTAGCCACCAGAACTAAAAAGAATGAACGTTTTTAGTTCATTGATTGTCCGACAGAGGCGCGTCAGAGATCTTCGCCTGTTTAGTCGCTATCGGTAAATAGGTAATAGCAAATTGACGTTTGGCAGCGGCGTTGGAGCAATTTACGCCTGTTGCAAAGCGTCTGCGACATGAGAATCAGCCCGCGGATATGTTCGAAACGGATTACGTTACATTTTTTACATTTAACCTCGGCAGTTTATTCTGCAAAATCTCATTAGCTAACTCACTTCGGAATCTGCAGTGAAAACAATACAAAATATATTTTTTACTGCGAATTCAGAAGTGAGCTCGACGGTGAGTTCATATTTTGAAACAATTTAATGATTTCTAATAGTAACACGCTTATGATAGAGATAAAAATAGCTTTCCTAGTATGGTACTTAATCAATCTATACAAATAAATAAAATTGAAGTGTCTGTTTGTAATGTCAAAAAAACAGCTTTTTACTAAATGCATATGAAAGTATGTACGTTACATATAACAAAAACACTATTTTTAAATTTTTTGTCTGTCTGTCTGTCTAGATAGCTGATGTTATAAGGAATAACTTAGGCTACTTTTATTTTAGAAAAATAATTAGGGTTCCGCGTAAAAAAAATAAACCCTTGAAATCCAATATATATGTTCTATGTCAAGTGTCTATGTCCAAGTACTCTGAATTTCTTTTAAATTAAACGCAGGTGAAACCGCGGGTCCCAGCTAGTTTATAATGAATTATAACGATTCGACACATGTCATATAAAATATGAGTGTAAAGGTACATAGAATAAATGAAACAAACGCGATATAGTTCCGTAAGCTATTTCGATTCAGTAAGTTAAGTATAAAGTTTCAAAAAGTAGTTGTTTTGGTAGCTAATAATAGTTTTGTTCTGTAAGTTATTTTCTTCCTTTGGAAGATATGATTTTTATTGTTATTTTGAGGCTGTTGGCACAGTACAAATGTACCAAATCCAAACAGATAAAAAATATGTACACGGTGTCGAGCAGTGGACTTTAGTCGGCTGAACTGATGAGTTAGAAGATCTCTGGGTTTTGGATTTGGATCGGTACTGGTCGGAGCGTAGACCTCATCAGTTGAGATCTTTTAAGTTTGATACGAAGATTCAAGTTAGAAATGCCTCTTACCATACGGTGATCGCTTCCGATTTAATCGAGTTGATCAGAGACATCATTGAATATTTGTTAATCATCGACATTATGTCTATCTCATTTTTTGTTACACCGGCAAGACATTAAGGTCCACTTTCTGTGTTTCTGCCTTTTGAAGAAGGAGTTCAACATATAGAGGCCTTCTTTCTCCATGAAGACCGCCAGTAGTTGGCCGCGATGGCTCCGACATCCTATTCTAAACTGCCCCACTCGCCGCTCTCAGTTACCGTCTCGATTCCCCAGTTTCACGTTGAAGTTCCTCAAGACAACAGAAAGTGGGTTCTGGAATTATGTATGGGTCTGGATATATCCTCATACATAGTCTCCATCTCGGTGTCTGAGTGTATGACTTTCACCGAATACTGTTTGGTTTTTCTGAGTATAGGGTGCGCCACCCTAGTCGCCAAACTCTCAATATTCACCACGTTGTTCACGAGGGATTTGTGGACGATAAACCCGACACCTCCATAGGACTGTTGATCGCCTTCCCGGAAATAGAGCAAGTTCGTGTCTTAGCCCACTCTTCGTATTTCAAACAATACCAAAATATCCCACCGCAACCTGCTCAATTCTTACACATGTGCCGCGATCTTCTCGTCAGTTCGCAGTATGAGCATGTTATGCGTTGCAACGTCCGGGCGTGATCGGTAGTACTAGCCAGGTCTCTGCCGGGGATTAACTTTAGCACCCCTGCCCCGCCGTTACCATGACCGCTACGTAGCCAGGAATAGAAGGACCGCCGGGAACTAGGGGTCTGGAGTTGTGTTGTGTGTTAATTTGGGGGAGTTTTGCCATAATCGCCTTGGGTGGCATGACGGCTGGCGATCGCAGTAAATGTATTCGACGGACGCTGCTCCCCATCGTCCTGCTATTCCACCCGGGGGATGAAATGGGGTGGTAGTATTTTTAGCCAGAACCGCACGGCGAAGCCGCCACTACACGGTAATTGTTTTGGACAATAGCATACAATTATAAAAAGAACTCTTTAGTTAACTTTTAGTAACAAAAACAATGTTCTTGAAACAACAACTAAAGACTTAAAAATTGATATCAGTTATCTTTTTATGGGTATTTTTTTTAAATAATTTAGTACCTACATTGCATTTCAAAAATCTGAAGTCTTTTATAAAATCTATACGTATTATCTGGTACAAATATGGGAATAACTATATATAATTTACTACGAGCATTTATTAGGCCGTGGAGCCGACCGAGTGCAATGGCGGCGCAGGCGCGCACTGTCTGTATACTCTTGAAAGGTCAGATTTTCGTCGAGAGTGACTACCAAGATATTGGGCATGTGATTCCCAAAAAATCAATTGGCCCAACATCGAGATCTGTCTGAAGCGAAGCGAGCATTCTTGACTCAGAGTTTACAAAATAGGACGATTTTGCTTATGGTGGGATTTACTTCGATCCTCTATTTCCTGAACCATGCGCCATAAACGTTGGCCGCGGTTTGGAGGATCTTGGTTATATTATTGGGGCTAAAGCCGGAGCAGTATATGACCGTATCGTCGGCGAAGAGTGTCAACTTGGACTAACTTATGGGTCGTTTGGGGACAGCTAGCACGGATCCTTGTGGGATGAAAGTGTGCCTTCGATGCAATAACGGAAACTGCAACGCCTTCAATGACGACAACTGAAACGGATTTGATAAGTACTCTTGAATTATGAGTACGAGACGGTCAGGCACTCAATCAAGTTTATATATACAGCTTATATAATAAGCCGTTGTCCAAGATTTTGTCGAATGCTTTCACCACATCCAAAAGTACCCCCGTTATCTTGCCGCGTAGGAATCTGAACGGGATATGTTCAACTAATCTGTGGACTTGTTGTGCATAGAAGTGTTTGGCTCGAAAGACAAACTGTTGGTTGGAAATGAGTTTTTAGATTCGGCATAATCCTTTTAAACAGGAACAGTTAATCTGCGCACATATCTTCACAAGGGCATTGAGAAGACTTATGGGGCGATAACAAGTACACTCACACTTTGTTTTGCATACCATACATACTTTGTGGATATCAATAACTGTAGCCTCTTTCTACTTGTATGGAAAGAGATTTTTATTTCAATTCCACATAAAAAATGGCCCAGCTTGGTGGTGATACCGCCTAAGGTGGGCGCTTTACAGGAGTAAATTTTTCACCATGGTCGTGACTTCGCCTGCCGTGAACGTAGGGAGTGGCAGGCGGAATAACGACTTTACGTTTAGCTTGACGACGTACGGCGTTGACCTCAGTGAGGAGAGCTTGGTCTACTGGTCGAGTGCTTGGAGAACATTGTGATTCTAGACTAGGCATTCTGATTTTTGTCGTCATCAAAGGCCGGCTGGTTTGGTTTGGTTTTGCCGGTTTGGTTGCATAGGCTGATTGAGAGAGGGCATAACAGTCGTTGTTGTTGTGTCGCATTTGAGTTTCCGTTGTAAATGGCAGAACGCTGTGTTGGTTGTCTGTAAATAGCCCAACAACTTGTCCCAACTAGCCTCTCGTCCATTTTTAGGGTTTCAATCGTCCGAAGGTAAAAACGGCGCAACCCTTATAGGATCACTCGTGTGTCTGACTGTCCATCTGTCACAGCCAATTCACTGCGAATCTACTGGACCGATTAACCGGTTAGCGGGTTGTGTGATGTGGCTGCATCTCGTATGAGTGCTGCGCGTATTAAAATCTCGTCGCGTAAACATTTTATAGAAATTTAAAATTAGTATGTATTCAAATACCTACTTAAAATGGATTAAATAAAGATGGTGATGAACAAGTGATGACAATTATACAGTTGATAGTACTATGATAAGACGTAGAATAAAGATAATAACTAGAAGGTAAGATAATATTAAGTTTAATTTAAGATTTGTCGGGTGTAATTATATATAGTCCAATTACAGATTTTACGGAACGAATATTAACAAATATTATTCGGTATAAGTAGAACTTGAGTTGACATAGCTTTAATCAAATATACACCTTACATAACAGGTCTAGCATTTATGTTCAATTGATGCAATCTCAACTCCAGTTCTACTTGAGTTTTGATTTGCGATCTGTAATATGGGCCTAAGGACATTTGTGTTGCTAATTATAAATTAAGGTATTCTTATATGTATTGTTTATTTTACATTTTTAATTCCTTTTCTGTATAATAAAGTAAATGCAATTTTGTCTATGTATACATTAAAAAAATTATATTGCAAAAAAAATATATTAGAACATGATTGCATAATTTATCATACAATGATACAGAAATGTTGTTAATTGAAGTGAAAACTTCTTTTAACGCGGTACGCATATTTTGGATGAGATAAAATCTCTGAGCTCGCGACACCGTTACGAGACGCTATTTTACGTCTATTTGAAGTGAAAATTTCTTGGTTTCGCAACGCACGCACCGCAGGCATATATTATAGTATAATGTTTTGTGAATTAGATAATTTAAAAAAAAACATTTATTGCTATAAAATTTCACTTCTGCCGGCACTCCCGGAGTGCAATCCGTATTTTTTTGTGTTAAATTATTTTTTATTTATCTTGTATTTAGGTAAAATTACCCTCTGGTATTGTAGTTGTATGATTTATCTTTGTGTTATTCACTTATTATAGAAGGAATCTTAGAAAATATTTATTTAAGGCAAAATTTATATTAATTTATTAGTTCAAATGTTCATATTTATATGTATTCAATTCATTTATTCCTCCACGCACTGACTACTTTTAATATTTTTTAACCTTAACTCTCCACACCACATGTGGATTAAGAATTTAGCACCACTGATTTCTTCTCGTCGACGGCGTAAAAAGCGACTAAAGGACTCTAAACCAGAGGCATGGGCAACAGTGACCCTACTGTTGAACGTAGAGAACCCATATGCATGAAACAGGAAAAGCAAAGACATCCTCTGCCTCACTTGCTCTTATCACATACAGCAATGGTACGAAACTACGAATGATACTGATACAAATATCCGGTTTTCAGCGCAAGATATTCATCGCGAGAAAGATTCGGTTTGGGCGGTTTGCCTCGACGTAATACTGCTGATATATCTTGACGAATCGCCTCCAAATCTTCTTTTTTCACGTTATTTTTTATACAATCCGATTACAAACATAAAATTCAAGAGCTTCTGTCGGACAAAAGTACATATAAAAAGGTAAACAAAGATCCAACTAACAAGATTCTCAAAAAGACCTCTGAGTTAATATCTAAACACTCCGACATCTTAGAATTGGGCGTGAAAACACTAATTCCATCTTGCGCAAAACCACCAAAGCTGTATGGGTTGCCAAAAATTCACAAAAGCAATGTTCCCCTACGACCAATAGTAAGCCAGATTGATACACCAACTTACAAACTGGCACAACATCTAGCGAAGATACTCTCAAAACTTCGTGGAACGTCTAGCACATATGTGAAGGATTCCTATCATTTTGTCAGCCAAATAAAAGACCTTGAACTGGCTGAAAGCGAAGTGATGGTCAGTTTTGATGTGCAGTCCTTATTTACTAATTTACCAGTAAAGGACTGCCTGGATGTTGTTAAGAAAAGGCTCGCTTAGCATGACATGCCTCTTCAATATGCAGAGTTACTTGAGCACTGCCTTACCAACGGATACCTGTTGTGGGACAATGGGTTTTACCTACAAACTGACGGTGTGGCCATGGGTTCACCGGTCTCTCCTGTAGTCGCCGATATTTTCATGGAGGACTTTGAGGAGAGAGCACTGATGACAGCCCCGGCTAAACCGAAGATGTTCAAACGGTACGTAGATGACACATTTACCATCTTGCCTCACAATAGGGTCTCTGCATTCCTAAAACATCTTAATTCCATGGAATTGGAGGATAACAATTGCTTGGCCTTTCTTGACATACTTCTCATCCATAATCCAGATCATTCTGTTAGCCACAATGTGTATAGAAAGCCTACCCATACAGACAGGTACCTTAACGGTGAATCTCACCACCATCCTTGTCAGTTAGCTACTGTGGCCAAATCTTTGTTACAGAGAGCACACGGCATCTGCGACGCCGACCACTTGGCAGGGGAGCTTAACCATGTGAAGCAAGTTCTTCAAAATGACAATTTGAAAGCTCCACATCCCCGTCGCAGAAGCCGCCCGAAACCCACCACGGTTGATCGACGGCCCGCTGTTTTACCATTTATTAAGGGAGTCACGGACAGAATTGGTCATATCTTAAAGCGTGCTTCTATTGAAACCTATTTCAAGCCATCAGCCAACTTCTCAAACCGGTGAAATGTCACATACCTTTACAAGATGCAGGGGTCTACAAGATTGACTGTGATTGTGGTTTATCATACATAGGGCAAACAAAGCGTAGCATAGCCACCTGAATAAAAGAACATATAGCTGACGTCAAGCATAGACGCTCCACAAAGGCTGCAGTGTGTGAACATGCCTTAGGCAAACCTAACCATTATCTTCGTTTTGATCAACCTCAAGTACTCGCGAAAGAGAACCGATATGTACCTAGAATGTTTCGTGAGGCTATTGAAATTAAAAAACATTCTAATTTTAATAGAGAAGATGGTTGGCAGGTACCACCTGTTTGGAATCCAGTTATTAAAATAATGAAGTCCAAACCAGATACCGCACTAAGAAAAATCAAGACACTGTGAGTGATTACTGCGTGGATCGAAACAATTTTTTTGATTAAAATTGTACGGTAGATAAAATAAAATAACTTTTTAAAATCTGTAACGACGCCTGTCACCTTAGTCATCCTGCGACCACGAATGCTGCAAAGTATTCGACACGTCAGGAAAATTATAAATCAAAAATATACGCGATAGAATCCGTTTAAAAGTGTTTTATTATAAAATATTCATTCATGCATATCAGACTTTGTCATATTAGTGATACCTACATGAATACATGTAATATTACTACTATCTTAACGAACACTTATATATCGGTTAGTGTTGAGTAGGGCACGATTTAAAAATGAGTTTGTAAGAGTAGCCTCTTTTTGTACCGCGCCAGTACAATGTCCCACTTCAAATGAGGCGAGGCGTCATGACATGAAGCTTGGCGGTACATTCGAAAGAACGAGTATTTCATGTACTGTTGCTGTATTTGTACTGCCCTGTCTTACAAAGTGTGATTGAGGTAATACTTAAAGCAAATTAATAAGAAGCCATTGATTATAGACGAATGACGATTGTATCGACGTTTTTACTTATTAGCCACTGTAACATTATTGTGGAGGCGAGTAACCCGCGGTTTCACCCGCGTTGTAATTTAAAAAGAATTTAGAGTACTTCGACATAGACACTTGACATAGAATATATATATTGGATTTCAAGGGTTTTCTTTTTTGCGCGGAACCCTAATTATTTTTGTAAAATTAAAGTAGCCTAAGTTATTCCTTATAACATCAGCTATCTGCCAGTGAAAGTCCCGTCAAAATCGGTTCAGCCGTTTCGGAGATTACCCGGAACAAACAGACAGACAGACAGACAAAAAAATTAAAAATTGTTTTTTTGTTATATGTCCCGTATATACTTTCATATGCATTTAGTAAAAAGCTGTTATTTTGACATTACAAACAGACACTTCAATTTTATTTATTTGTATAGATATACCTAATACTACTACTACTAAACAAGCAAAACAAATAGGAATTTCATGAATTCATATTTTTCTAAAACTGTCGCGTCTCTTACTTTGTACTAGTACATTTGTAATAGAGTGAATAAAAACATCATGTTGTCTCTTGCAGTCACGATAATATCCGTTGAATAAAAATACGTGCTTTTGAAGCATGTGCCTCATTCTCTCCCTCTCTCACCCTACAGTTCACATGCGAAGAGTAAAGTAACGCGACATAAAATTTGAAGTGGTAGGTACATGTTATAATGTTGAGCCGCTCTTACAATATTGTGTCATGTACGGGACAAATGTACTGCCTCTTGTATGTCCTACTCAACACTAATATCGGTTTCACCACCAGTGTTGCCACCTCATAAAAATTAAAGTCGCTAGATCAACACCCAAAAGTCACCAGATTGGGCTAAATTCGAAGCGAGTCACCAGAAATCCCAAAAAATATATTTTAGTAGAAACAATGTTGTAATGCCATCTATCGAAGTATCGATAGTACTGGACAGACAACTCAAGCGGCTGTACATGTTCAAATCACGTTAGGTCACGGTTAGGACTACCCCATCTCATGCCATGGGTGTCCTAGAAGATGACTTAGGGAGTTTGGAACCCGGTGTGTACCATTATTATTAGGCACTATGAGTTGCCCGCAGGTGACGGATAAACAACCGACTACTACTACTGTTACGTAATAACAATCAACGCTGTGACTCAATACCACTTTTTATTGTGTATCAAACTACGGTAACAAACATTAAAATATGTCAAAAACCAGATTTTTTATTACATCAACAAATTCTAAGTATGGAAAAGCAACCGTAATTGTAAAAATAGATAACATTGTTTGGTTGTAATAATTATATTGTAATGACAAAACAAGAATATAAATAGTAATTAATATTCTATAGAATCTTTTTAGGATAGATGAAGACGACTTAATTATCGCTAGAAGTCGCTAAAAACAAAAAATCGCTAAACGACAGAAATAAATCGCCAAAAGGGGTCAAAAGTCACCAGATCTAGTGACAAAATCGCTAAGGTGGCAACACTGTTCACCACTAGTGTTGAGTAGGACACGATTTAAAAATGAGTTTGTAAGAGTAGCCTCTTTTTTGTACCGAGCCAGTACAATGTCCCACTTCAAATGAGGCGAGGCGCCATGACATGAAGCTTGGCGGTACATTTGAAAGAACGAGTATTTCATGTACTGTTGCTGTATTTGTACTGCCCTGTCTTACAAAGTGTGATTGACGTAATACTTAAAGAAAAGTAATAAGAAGCGATTGATTATAGACAAATGACAATTGTATCGACGTTTTTACTTATTAGCCACTGTAATATTATTGTGCAGGCGACTTATTTGTAAAACATGATTTTGATTTAAAATATACCTAATACACAGACATAAACAGCAAAACAAATAGGTATTTATCAGGCATTCACGAAATCTGTTTTTTCTAAAACTACTTTAAACTAGTACATTTGTAATAGAGTGAATAAAAACATCATGTTGTCTCTTGCAGTCACGATAATGTCTGTTGAATAAAACGACGTGCTTTTGAAGCATGTGCCTCATTCTCTCTCTCTCTCTCACCCTACAGTTCAAATGCGAGGAGTAGAGTAACGCGACATAAAATTTGAAGTGGTACATGTTATAATGTTGAGCCGCTCTTACAATATTGTGTCATGTACGGGACAAATGTACTGCCTCTTGTATGTCCTACTCAACACTATTCACCACTAGTTACAACTCAATTGGATGAATGCTATAGGAACGCATCGCACACGGGACAATAAAAATCAATATTCATTTTTATATAGGTTTAAACATAGCATAAAAGAAGTACAATAATTCTAACATATTTGTTTACTTACGATTGGGCATTAAAGTCTGTAAAATTAATGAAAAAGTATCTCGCCGGCATTATTATTTCTCTAGGACTTATCCCTGGGCCTGATATAATTATATCATCCGTCTGACATTGAGTAAGAACACATAAAAATATTAAATACAACATTATTTTCACGATCATATCGTTAATGTTGTAAACTAAACAATACAGAAACCGAAAAATAACCTAAACTTTTCTTCTAATAACAGAAGTAGTAGTAGTTTATTCGTCCATACGGACAGGCGAAGGTGTTAATACCATACTGCCAATTCTTTATGTCGTTTTTCTTCAATAGCCACTTTTTTTTTGTCGATTATGATCTCGTAATTTCTAAGTTAAAGGCAACATTGCCAAGTCTACAAATGTTAGATCTGGCGAAATACCAATTCTTTACTGTCTTTGAGGTTATTGTTCCCAGCTTTTTTCTCCTTCCGAGTCTTCCAATAATTATAACATCAACGTAATATCCGAGTTTTTTATTAACATAATAAGTTTGTTCATAGTTCTCCCAGGGTAGAAAGAATAAATTGAAAAATAGGGATAAAATTAGCAGGGCTAGCTAAAAGATCCTGTACTGAGGGCGGGACATTCTGATGTTTTTCCAGAAGCTTAACAATCAGTATAAGGCGCTGTTTACTGAATGTTGGACATTAGAAAAAAATATGTTCCAAAGTTTGGTTTTCTTGCATTGTACATTTATCACACAAAGGGGATACTATGATATTAAAGCGGTGAAGATGAGCATTAAATCTGCAATGGTCGAATCTGAGTCTAATGATTTGGGTATAAAACTTTCTCTGTAAATAACTATTTCCATTAAAATTATTGAACCAGGGATTCAAGCCCATTTCTTTATTAATTGCGGCATACCATGCTCCTTTATTCTGTATACTTACATTTCTATCTTCCAACCATTCTTTTCTCAAATTAGTACAATAGACTGGCAACAGATCCTGCCACGGTGTAGAAATATTGTGAATACTGCCACCGAGAGTATTTGTTGTTTTGGCAAGGTAATCAGCGTTTTCATTACCTGTCACGCCCACATGTGCCGGAGACCAAACTAATAGAATTTCTTTATGAGATGATAGCAATTTGGTAAAGATTTTCTTGATTTCATAAACAAGATAATTTGTGCTGTTATATCCAGGACATTGCAAAGCCTTGAGAACAGACATGTTATCTGACACGATTACAAATCGCGATTCACCAGTACTTAATATATCATTTGAAATATGCTTTAATGCCAGTAGGATAGCTATAGCTTCAGCCGAAAATATAGTGCAGTTTAAGCGAAATCCTCTTCCATATTTTTTATTTTGATGATGCTATGCAGCTGCTACACCTTTTTCACATTTTGATGCATCCGTGTAAATCATTTGATATGTTGACCAATTACTGGAAAACATTTCGTAAAACTCTTGTTTTGTTTTTTAAGGTTGGGTCTATTAAAATGGAATCAGTTGGTAAAAATTTTGAATCAAAAGAGCCATCATAACAGGCTAGTATATCATTAATATATTACTTTTTTTAATGTATGCAGATCATCATTTCGGCCGAATGAAATCCACTGCTGGACACA
Organism: Diloba caeruleocephala; assembly: GCA_947459985.1. Classification (NCBI taxonomy): domain Eukaryota; kingdom Metazoa; phylum Arthropoda; class Insecta; order Lepidoptera; family Noctuidae; genus Diloba; species Diloba caeruleocephala. Next base: position 22,188,515 of record OX381606.1, on the reverse strand, counting down.
GGCCTCCCCTAAAGGTCACCACAACGACCGATATGGTGCGTTGTGTGCTCATGGGGGGGTCTTGCCATAATCGCCACGCTTGGCTGCTCGCTTGGGTTGGCGATCGCAGTTGAGTTGTTAATGCACTCGAAGGACGCTGCTGTCCATCCTCCATATATGCAGATGCATCCTTATAATTATGGAGTATGAACGGGTATTTGAAAGATGTAGGGGTAGAAGCTAAATTTATGGAATCATTTAGTTTTAATAATAGAGGATGGTTATTCATTGAGTGTAGTTTTAAAATGAATTTTAATTTCAAATATTTAAACCTGAGTAGCAGAGTAGGAATGTTGCATTCCACCTGCATTGAGATTATGGGAGTAGTGTTCATAGCACCTGTTACTAGTCGTAGATTTTTATTTTTATTTTTTTCTAACTTATTTACTAATGTAGGGTTTGAAGAAAAACAAAAATAGCTATATTCGAAATGAGATCGAACTAAAGATTTATATAGAATTAGTAAAATTTTAGGATCTGCTCTCCAATATGTCTTAGCAAGTGATTTCAAAATATTAAATGCTCTTAAAGCCTTGTCTGCCAAACCAGAAACATGACTTTGCCATGATAGAGTCCTTGTAAAAACAACGCCCAAAAACTTGGTTTCGTTAGTGACTGGGAGAATGTTACCATTATCTATACTACAAATAAATAAAATTGAAGTGTCTGTTTGTAATGTCAAAATAACAGCTTTTTACTAAATGCATGTGAAAGTATATACGATACCTACAACAAAAAATCAATTTTTAAATTTTTTGTCTGTCTGTCTGTCTGTTTGTTCCGGGTAATCTCCGAAACGGCTGGACCGATTTTGACGGGACTTTCACTGGCAGATAGCTGATGTTATAAGGAATAACTTAGGCTACTTTTATTTTAGCAAAATAATTAGGGTTCCGCGCAAAAAAAAAACCCTTGAAATCCAATATATATATTCCATGTCAAGTTATACACTTCTGTCGAAGTAATCTAAATTTCTTTTAAATTAAACGCGGGTGAAACCGCGGGTCCCAGCTAGTACAGAATACTAGTGAATAGGATTCTTGACCTACTAAATACTATTACCTCGGATTTACTTAAATTAACTTGTAATTTTAAATAATCAAAGTAATCTTTTAATTTTGACAAAGCAGTGTTTAGCTTTTTTTCTACTAACTGCATATTAGTGCCTGAGCAATAAACTGTTAAATCATCTGCATATTGTAAATTGTTGACATCAGAACCTAAAATACAATTTAATAGAAGTGGGTAATAAAGCTTTTTGTGTGAACCGAACCGAAACTATGTATTGATATCCGATAAAGTGTTTCAAAATTATGTATTTTCAATAACTATTTAATGGACGATATGCGTATAAAGTGTTTATAAATGATAAACGTTTTCGTGTAGGTTCATATATTTGCTTCGAAACATCCTATCAACACAAAACTATGTATTTACGGTAACTATTTACTGGACGAGATGCGTATAAAGTGTTTATGAAATGATAAACGTTTTCATGTTGGTTTATGTATTTGCTTCGAAACATGTTATCAATAGTAAACAAATTCAAGTTCGCTATCAACTGAAAAAAATTATACTTTGTTTTTTTGTTCTTTGTCTGTGGTAAATGATGACTGGTAAAATACAATAATTTGACACAATTTATTCTAGTCATATGCTAGTTCTTTAATGTAATTTATACTCGTGTCATTATAGGATGGATATACCTAAATAACGTGTCAAAGATTAGATAGCGGCATAAAAATCATTCCTAATAAAATGTGATTTTTATTTTTATTTAGAATGACTAAAATTCATAAATGCGCGATCTCGCTTCTTGTTCGTGCGATCTAGTGTTGAGTAGGACATACAAGAGGCGGTACAGTTGTCCCGTACATGACACAATATTGTAAGAGCGGCTCAACATTATAACATGTACCACTTCAAATTTTATGTCGCGTTACTTTACTCTTCGCATGTGAACTGTAGGGTGAGAGAGAGAGAGAGAATGAGGCACATGCTTGAAAAGCACGTCTTTTTATTCAACGGACATTATCGTGACTGCAAGAGACAACATGATGCTTTTATTCACTCTATTACAAATGTACTAGTACAAAGTACGAGACGCGACAGTTTTAGAAAAATATGATTTCATGAATGTCTGTTAAATACCTATTTGTTTTGCTTGTTTATGTCTGTGTATTAGGTGTATTTTAAATCAAAATCATGTTTTACTAATAAGTCGCTTGCACAATAATGCTACAGTGGCTAATAAGTAGAAACGTCGATACAATCGTCATTCGTCTAAAATCAATCGCTTTTTATTACTTTGCTTTAAGTATTACCTCAATCACACTTTGTAAGACAGGGCAGTACAAATACAGCAACAGTACATGAAATACTCGTTCTTTCAAATGTACCGCCAAGCTTCATGAAGCTGCAAATGAGGCGAGGCGTCACCACGTCATGACATACTCGTTCTTTCAAATGTACCGCCAAGCTTCATGAAGCTGCAAATGAGGCGAGGCGTCACAACGTCATGACATACTCGTTCTTTCAAATGTACCGCCAAGCTTCATGAAGCTGCAAATGAGGCGAGGCGTCACCACGTCATGACGCCTCGGCTCATTTGAAGTGGGACATTGTACTGGTGCAGTACAAAAAAGAGGCTACTCTTACAAACTCATTTTTAAATCGTGTCCTACTCAACACTAGTGCGATCGTCGGTATCGGTCAGGTTTACTTCGGAATAACTCGGTCGGAGTCATTCGGCTAGTTTCGGTAACTGTTTATCGACGATCCAATGCTGTGTGAATAAAGTGTTTCGCCCGATAAATAGTTTCCGAAGAGACCAATACATAGTTTTAGGTATTTGACGCGATACATAGTTTCAATAACTGTTTACGGTTTGCAACGCACACCGCTACTGCTCACGCTCAGTGGAGTAAACTGGTTTGTACGAAAGACATTAAATTGACTTACAAAATGGAAGAAATAATTAACGACAGACCAGGCAGTATGGTCAATAGACTATAGCCTGCCCAAACGGGCGAATGAACTAGAAGTGGGTGATAAAGCTTTTTGCGTGAACCGAACCGAAACTATGTATTGGTATCCGATAAAGTGTTTCAAAACTATGTATTTTCAATAACTATTTATTGGACGATATGCGTATAAAGTGTTTATGAAATGATAAACGTTTTCGTGTCGGTTTATGTATTTGCTTTGAAACATGCTATCAACACAAGACTATGTATTTACGGTAATTATTTATTGGACGAGATGCGTATAAAGTGTTTATGAAATGATAAACGTTTTCGTGTCGGTTTAGGTATTTGCTTCGAAACTTGTAATCAATAGTAAACAAATTAAAATTCGCTATCAACTGAAAATTTTATACTTTGGTTTTTTGTTCTTTGTCTGTGGTAAATGATTATTATGACTGGTAAAATACAATAATTTGACACAATAAATTATAGTCTTATGCAAAGTTCTAATATGTAATTTATACTCGTGCCAATATAGGATGGATATACCTAAATAACGTGTCAAAGATTTGATAGCAGCATAAAAATGATTCCTAATAAAATAGAATAAAATGTGATTTTTATTATTATTATTTAGAATGACTAAAATTCATAAATGCGCGATCTCGCTTCTTGTTCGTGCGATCGTCGGTATCGGTCGGGTTCAGCGTTAGCAACTTGAAGTGGACTGACTATCGTACCAGGGGCGTAAAATTATCGTACATGGATCGAAATTATCGTATTTTTTAGGATAATGTCTATTATAGATAAATAAATCATATAAATTGTAATATTGATATGAATTCCTTTTGTCAGAGCGAATACAGACATATAATCATAATAATATAACGAAATGACTGCCAACTTTTCTACACAAAATTTACGATACATATGAAGTGTGAACATAATCGAAATATCGAACTTATATTCTCTTGTTCGCATTGGTAGATGCTATACTAACCAATAAGAAAGCGTGTACAGCAGGCGCTGGATAAAGTTACAGTATCGGCAGTGGTGAAACTTAGCAGAGCGGATCGTAAGGACCAATAGGAATAGAGAACTTGTATTTCCCGGTATTCTCCCAAGATTTTATTGGATAAAATAAAATCATGCTACTGCGATTTAGACTATCAGCGCATGAGTGAAATAATATAAATTCTCAAATTTTGCATCATGATAGAAATTATCGTACAATCTGCGTACGATAATAATATGCTATCGTACATCGTACGTAGGCACAAAATTATCGTATGTGTACGATAATTATCGTACGGTTCCGAACGCTGGTCGGGTTTACTTCGGAATAACTCGGTCGGAGTCATTCGGCTAGTTTCGGTAACTGTTTATCGACGATCCAATGCTGTGTGAATAAAGTGTTTCGCCCGATAAATGGTTTCAGAAGAGACCAATACATAGTTTTAGGTATTGTACATAGTTTCAATAACTGTTTACGGTTTGCAACGCACACCGCTAATACATAGTTTCAATAACTGTTTACGGTTTGCAACGCACACCGCTATAATGAACGAAAAAAAAAAATGGAGTAAACTGGAGTAAACTCATAAATTGCATTTTCGCAGTAAATGATATTTATTAAATACAGTAAAAACGTGTCGCTTTCTGGCCGTTCTAGATATTGAACGGTATTTACTTTGAGACAAAGTCAGGAAATCAAACTGATAACTATGACTACTTGCAATCTAAATCTATTGCGAAACAGTCTAAGCAAATTGAGGTTATATTTATTGTCATATTGTGAATTAAGTAATTTGAGATATAAATATGTGAGACACAACCTAGGAAATGCATAACTTTTTTTATCTATTACAGAATAGATCACTTCGTCTTTAGATCTTTTCAAAAACCTAGATTTCGGCCTCCTTATTGGTACCTAAAAGAGAAAGTGGTATGTAGCGGTTCTACTAAAGAATTATTATTAATGTACCTTTTGATATAATTTTTTATTATAATTGTCAAATATCATTATTTAAGGTATCGGAGGATTATATAACACAGGAAAATAAACAATTTATTGAAGAAGTAATTCAAGATAAAAAAGAACACCTAGCTACATTACAATCGCCTTTGGTGAATGTTAACCCAAATCAAGCAGCACAGTGGAATCAGAAAATTAGAAGAGTAGGACTAATAGCCCGTAAAATAGGGAATTATCCTCTTTGGTCTAAGGATGGAAAGAAAATGCAAACCACATTATTACAGGTATTTATAATTAACTAGCTGCCTGCCCCATCTTTGCACAGGCACACGGGTACACACAAACCCGATTGCAGTGCCACCTACCAGGTCCAATTTTGAATCTAAACCATCCAGAGGCTTAGTCAAATATACACAACAAATATTATCAAAATCAGTCAATCAGTAAATTTTATGTAAAATTTACTAAAAGCAGGTGGCACTGAAAAAGATCTAAAATTACTAGGGTCAGATGTACTACCTGATTTAAAACAAAGGAATTATTTAAGCATTTTTCATAAGATCAGGAAATTTTCCACAGTCAATACATTTATTAAAAATTAGAGCCAATTTAGGTGCAACAATGTCAATAATTGATTTGGCTACATTAACAGAATTTCCCCACAAGCTCTAAATGTCAAAAAAACTGCATTTTTGACATTTAGAGTGTTAAAGGTTCTTATTAAATCTCTTGAATTAACATGAACTAATTGAAATTTGTTACTGCAAAAAATTGCATTTGCTTATTTAAAAATAAATAAATATAAATAATAATATAAAAATAAATAAATATTTTCTTAAAGTAAAGTATCTGCTACAGTAGAGAAAGAGTTAAATGATTTAGTAGTTGAAATGGGAATGTCAGTAAAAAAATGTTCGAAAGCTATAGCTACTTGTATATCTGACTTAATTATGTTCTCATCAATAATTAAGCTACAGACACCATTCTGGCTATTAACTTTTCCAGTTTAACTACTAATAATTTTCCAAGTCATTTTAATTATGTCATTACTATTTTAAATTGTAGAACTCAGATAACGAAATTTTGCTATATGACAAATTGTTTTAAATTATTAAGAGTAATTTTTAACGTAGATAGTATATTTTCATTCATTATATAGCTCATAAAGTCTCTTTCTACTTATATGAATTCCAACAGTAGCCCATTCACTAAAGGTTGCATTGTCAGTAACCATGATCGTCTTGGGGATAAAAGCTGCATTGAATTCTTTACAGTATATATTTAAAAAATATTATATAGTTTATTTGGGTTATTGTTGTATGATAAAAAGGTATTTTAGTACTAATTCTATTTCTAAATCTTTCCAAGCGACCTGCGGTTTTTGTATTAACAGTAATATCCTTCTCAGCCACATTTTTCCTTTTGTTGGAGAAGAACGGCCAAGAAACTGCGGCGACGAATTGAAAATGTTGGCGTCAGGGATCTCAATACTTCTCAGCAATTATGAAACATTCAACTGATATTATTGTATTTCATTTATCATGTCTTTGACCTCATTTTTGTAATTGCGTTACATGATTGGTTAACTTTTACAACAGAGAAAAAATATCACAAACTACTCTTAGGGTGAGATTCAGAAACGAGTCTAAGCGTGAACTTACGCTTCCATCTGTCAAAATCCACTGCTAACGCTCATAATTGTATTCAGAGACCATCGGAACTAGAGATCCCATCCCAGATTGTGGTGGGTAAATACCCAGTTTAAACCCAATTTAAAAGTTGTAAATACCCAACAAGCGGGTGTAAATAATGTTAAGTGATTTTCATGAATTTACTCTACTTTCTAGCCATATGTTTAGTATTTTATTGTATGTATTAAATAAAAATGTTAAGGTACATACAATACTAAACTCCTTCCTTTTAGACATTTAGGTTTTTAAATGTTTAGTAAGTGATATTTTTGGCAATCAATGATATAAAGCACTGAAAAGGAAAAATAACTTTATTTATGAAGTCGGGCGGGGCCACGGTCTGTGGCCTGACGGCATGTGATCGGGTGTTTATGGGGCAGGCCTTTGTTCAGCAGTAGACATATATGATGACTTAGTAAATGGCAAAATTGCGAGTTGTCGCATCTGCAATATTATTAATTTGTTCATTCCACAATCGCGTTGGCAATGTCGGCTATCTTTTAATATCGTGATTAGTAGGTGCCACTAGTTTGTAAATTAAAATATAACCTACCTTAAATATTAATATATTTCTTTAAATGCAAATTCAATGGCAAGTATATCACTCACCTTCGATTTGCCGACGACATCGTAGTCATGGCTCAGCTCATGGTCAGAACTCAGCACAATGCTCGATGATCTCGACAGAGTTTCCCAGCAGGTGAGCCTTAAAATCAACATGGGCAAGCCGAAAGTCATGTCAAATGCCCTTGCCGTGCCTATCCTAATATCCGTTGGGAGCGCTGTTCTCGAAGTTGTTGGTGAGTATGTCTACCTGGGGCAAACTGCCCAGCTAGGTAGGTCACACTTCGAGAGAGAGGTCAATCGTCGAATCCGACTCGGCAGCGCAGCGTTCGGGAAACTTCGCAACCTCTTTTCGTCAACAATACCGCAATGCTAAAGACGAAAGTCTTTAACCAGTGTGTGTTACTAGTGATGACATATGGAACAGAGACGGTCACCCACTATAGGCCTCATTAGAAAGCTCAAGCTCACTCAACGAACTATTGAGAGAGCTATGCTTGGTATTTCTCTACGAGATAGAATCGGAAATTAGGAGATCCGTAGTAGAACTAAAGTTATAGCTGAAAGTAGAGCATAGTAGAAAATCTATGGGGGAGGCCTTGGTTCAGCAGTGGACTTCCTTTGGCTGATATGATGATGATGTAACATGGTTGATGATAGGGTTGTGCTAGAGTATTGTTCATATCTCTTTGCTTAGCATAACTATTAGCTTTTTGGGGAATGTGGTATAAAACAAAAGTTGCTCATTATCACGAGTAGTATCCATAGATTAGATATAGTAACCCTTTCCGACTTTCGCGGTATGTGTGTTGATTAGTGGATGGCGATGACGTATGCTCACATCATAATATAGAAAAGCATTTTTTTAAACATTGCCCTATGCTATGATTTCTGCTGTATCGTCGGTACAATTTACAGATATAAATCTCACCTGCACAAACACCCAGACCCGAAACAACTATCTGTAGATCATACAAATATTTGTTCTGGTATTTATTCCAACCATAATAATAACTGTTTGTCTATTTTTCACTACGTATTCTTATATGCTGACCAGCACACAACAAACTCCAAGGTACATCAGAGAAGTGCCTTCTGACAAATATGAGGACACATTTGGCAGTTTGCGAGTGCCGCCAAATCTATATATATAAAAATTTAATGTTCGTTGGTTCAAAATCGCAAATCTCCTAAATTCTTTACCGATGGTTTTGAAATTTTTGCACATAGTTGTATTCATATACGCGCATATTTGTATTAAATCAGGAGACTAACTAATTGTTTTATTTTATTCCGAATCAACTCGATGTTGTAATTAAATAAAAGAAATAAAAAAGAGAAGAGAAAAGAGAGAAGAGAATTAGGTGCATTTAGCCACAGCAACACTTGGCCGGGAAAATCTAGTAATTTCATAAGATGTTAAATTTTGTGGGCACAGGATAATTTAAAACAATATTTGGCTAAAAATATAAGATATTAGAAGTAGGTCTTTGGTTCGCGATTATTACACAGTACCTGGATGACCGAGCTTTGCTCGGTATTTTCGTGTTACTTAACAACGCCATCTGCTGTTGTCTCGTTAAAGCAATTAGTTGCTCACAAAAAATAGTATTAGTATTCGCCAATAGATGTCAGGAAGAGTCATATTTTTCAGTTGAGACTACTCAAACGCCTATAAAATGACATTTTCTAAAAATGATTCCTAGCTAGATCGCTTTATCGCCCCCGAAACCCCCTTATACAAAATTTTATGAAAATCGTTGGAGCCGATTCCGAGATTCCAATTATATAAGGTCTTATTTTAATAGTCCACGATATTTTGCATGGCGCCTTAATGAACGCTAAAGATAATGTGGGTATCACTAAAAAAATTGTAGTGATATATTTGTTTTTATTTTTGTCACATTTTATTTTATAAATCAATAATTTCATTACTTACTTATTCCCGTAGTAGTAATAATATCCACATGCATAAGTAAGAAAATGGCAGACACGGCCGGTTGACCGAATTAGGCAGTCGGCAACGTCTAACGGAACAGGCGGCGGCAGAAAGAACCGAATTTATACCATCAGATTAATTTATTTGTGGGAGATACATAATCTTTAGCATTTACTAAGGCAGCATGCAAAATATCGTGGATTATTAAAATAAGACCTTGTATATATACAAGAATTGCTCATTTAAAGATATAAGATAAGATAAGATTATAATAAAAAACTTTAAACGGATTACATCGCGTATACTATAGATTTTTGTTTTTCCTAGTCTATAATATATATAATCGATGTATAATATACGCGATTAATCCGTTTAAAAGTGTTTTATTATGAAATAAATAGGATTTGGGAAACCTTGTAACTGCAAGTATTTTTCAGATGACTCGAACAAACAACAAACACGTAGATGCCGAACAATAAAAATCGCAACCATCCTACGACTACCAGCTTTTTTTAATTTTTTTTTTATTGGTGCCCAGTGGAAATTCTTCATGAACTTCCTTCGCCCCGGGGAAGGACGAAGGGGTATGCCGGACTCCTACCGGCTAAAACCACTGGAGCGGTCAACTTCGGCACGTAAGGGTGGCTCCAGGTCCTCGTATGATCACACTGGAGCACGACTACCAGCTACCTTCACGAGGCCGTCTCTCCATCTTGTTGAAGGCCATCCTACTCTGCGTTTTAACGCAGACTTTTCGACCTCCCCTCGTAATATAATAGATATGTGTGTCTCAATTGAAGTGTTACTTTTAGGTTGTGGACAATCATGTTATCAAATATATCCCTCCAGAAGAATTTAACCCCATGAAAACCTCAGGTGGGGTTGTGTGGAAAGAAAAAAGGAAATTAGGATGTATGTTGGTCGGTTCAGAAACTACAGATCCTAGTACTGTGAGTAAAGAGTATTGTGGGTTGTTTAATAACGTGGGCATGTTACCAAAGAGACACTTGCGCAGATTCATGGTGTCACCAGAATCCTATATACCATCAGGAACGCCATTACTTGCAACTCACTTTCGAGTTGGAGATTACATCGACGTACGAGCAAAAACGTGAGTTATAATTCTTCACATATACGTACGGTAGGTGTCTAATGTACTTGGATGGTCATAATAATTAAGTAAATATATTTTCTTACAGCATGGATAGAGGTTTCCAGGGGGTAATGAAGAGGTGGGGATTCAAAGGAATGCCAGCATCTCATGGTGTCACTAAAACTCATAGGAGACCAGGAAATATTGGTGCTGGAGGTGAAAAAGCTAGAGTATGGCCAGGTACTAAGATGCCTGGGCACATGGGAAACAGGTGCATATTTGTTTTTACTAATGTTCTATAATTACATTCCTTTCTCGGTCTACAAATAAAATATACTGACAAATTTCAAGTGAAAACTTGAAAAATTTACGACAGATTACAAAAAAATACATTAAAATAAACAATGCAAACATAATAATATATGTATTTGTTTAGAGTAGGTTTCGATGAAACGCTTAATAAAAACTAGGCCCTCCGACGGAAGAGAAAAAGAAGTGGAGGTGTTGCTAGTCCCTCCTGATACGTCCGGTGGAAACAACAGCCTCGTCGGGCTAGTGCACCTTGGGCACCGGGCAATAACTACTCCAGTTTTTGGAGGACCTTATTACTGGTGGCTAATATTTTGACGGGTTGAGGCCCAGTTCGGGCAGGTCGTAGAGTGTTTCTCCGTTTTCGGAGGAGCATGGGAGGGCTAGCGGCGGGCTCGGTGTGCACTTACCCTGCTCCGAGCTGGTAGTGAGAGGACTCCCCTTCCCTGCCACCGTCAATATCATAGCCTCGGTTGGAGTGTCGTGGTCACGTCTCGCGGCTTCGAACGGGACCGAGGATCTTGGCTTTACCGCCCGGATCGCGAGAAAGAAGGCCTCTATAAAAATTCCCCGAACCCGAGCTATGTAGCGTACGGCGAGGGGTGCATGGCTGATGGGCAGTTCAGTGGCGAGAACGCCAACCCCAGGACCGGCGGCACGAATGAATACGGGTTACGCTTACTCGTGGGAATAATCATGGACAAAAACCAAAAACTAATTTTAATGAAGGTGGAAAAGAGAATGTGGGTAATAGTAATACGAGGGCGGCACTGAAAATTTCGGGAATCAAGGAAGTGACACAACATTACTATTTAAAAATGTATTTATTGCTTTTCGAAGTATTCTCCGCGAAATTTGACACATTTTTCCATACGATGGAACCAATCATTGAAGCAACCATTCCATTCGGAAGTTGGGGTCTCCAAAATGGCCGTTTTGTAGGCGTCCACAGCTTCTTTAGGTGATGAAAATCTCTGTCCACGCAATTTATTCTTTATTTTAGGGAAAGTATAGAAATCATTAGGGCTTAGGTCGGGGCTGTACGGCGGATGGTCTAATAATTCTATGTTTTCTTGCTCTAAAAACTCTTTTGTTCTGTGCGCGGTGTGAGAACTCGCATTGTCGTGATGGAGGATGATGCGGCGGTTGCAGTTCTCTCTACGGAGTTCAGAAACGACCTGTGGCAAACAAATGCTAGCATACCATTCTGCATTAACCGTTCTTTGTCCCTCAGGGGTTCCCAACCGTTTTTTGTCTACTGCCCACTTTAAGAATAAATTATTTTTTAACGCCCCCCTTTTTAAACATACTTAAAAACCGCTAAGTACTTATAACTGATTCTAATCTAATCTAATCTAACGGCCGAATGAAGTCCACTGCTGGACACAGGCCTCCCCCAAAGATCACCACAACGACCGATATGGATGTGATGTGGGCTCATTGGGGGATTTTGCTATAATCGCCACGCTTGGCAGGCGGGTTGGCGATCGCAGTTGAGTTGTTAATGTACTCGAAGGACGCTGCTGCCCATCCTCCGGCCTGTTTCAATAACTGATTATTGAAACGCAAATTTATAGTATTCGGACAGAGTATCTTTTATTGAAAATAAAACAAACATAATCAATTCTTATATAAAAACTAATGTGAAGGTTGAATCTGATGCTGTTCAATAAGTTTGTTGATATCAGGTTCCAATTTACTCAAAAACAGCCGCAAGTCGCCACGTTCGGTAACACGCAAACGATTTCTCTTTTTAGTAAGCAGCGTTGCCACAGCACTAAATCCACGTTCACACAAATATGACGATGGGAATGCTATCAAAAAACGTTGAACAATTGACCACAATCCAGGGTACAATTGCGGGATCGGTTTTTGTAGCCAAAATTCTTGATATCCATTTTTGAACTTGATTTTTATTTCTTCGATTGTTGTCAATTCTATAAGTTCTTCTTCCAGCTGAGGTGACATTGCTGTGTTGACATTTGAAAACGGATCCAACACCCAGTCTGGTATTTCCAAGTTTAAAATGTCCTGGTATCGTTCGGTGAAGTCAATGTGGAGGTTTCCCAAATGTTGGCAGTAGGCAAACAAGTCGTCGTTACTGCAGTATACTGATAAATTCGGAAAATTGTGAAACTCACGTCTGCCCATATTCTTTTGTGCAGAAGCAGTTTGGCTGCGAAAGCAGCAACGACATTTTTTGTTTTAATTAAATTTAGTTCATCGCCTTGCAGTTGGAGGTTCATGTCGTTGAACATTTTATACAGGTCTGTCATGTAAGCTATATCATTCTTTGATGTTATGAGCTTGTTGCGCAGTTCTGTATCTTTAGTTTCCAAGAACTCTATCATAGAGTCAAACAGGTTGTAAAATCGAATCAGACAATTGCCTCTTGACAGCCAACGAACTTCAGTATGAAGCAACAAACGGTTGAAATCTTCGTCATTAGTAACACAAAGCTGATGAAATAATCTATCATTCAAAGAGCTGCTACGGATTTTATTGACTGCTTTGATGACATATTGTAGTGATTGAAATAGTCGTTCACTTAAGTTTCTAGCAACCAAATGTTGTCTATGAATAACGCAATGTATAGCAAGGACATCTGGAATTTTATTCTTTAAGTATGCTATGAAGCCTTTATGGCGCCCTGTCATAGCCGGAGCGCCATCCGTAGCAACTGATATAATATTTTTCAAAAGAATCTCTTTTCAAAAGAACCTTTTTTTCATACGCATTAACGGTAGTTCTCTAATCTGTTTTGGCAGTTTATTAAAAACCTTTATGCATATTATAAGAGAATTACTTTGGAATAACGTGGTTCTACATGACGGCATTAGCAGACGTGTGGGATCCCGTTTTGCTATGGTTGAATTATTTTCTTGAGCAGAGATAAACTGATTTGGATTATTTTTTACAAACACGCATACATCCAATACATATAAACCAGTTAGAGTTAAAATATTATCATGAAACAAGGTTGTACAGTACATTACATCACATTAATTTCAACTGTGTTGTTATTTAGATTTTTTATTATGATTGTCTCCTAAGGTAAACATGCAGATGTGTTTAGCTGTATAAATGTATCAAACAGATACGTTTGGCAGATAGACAAATCTTTTAATATTATTAAGGCATTTCCATTGGGAATATGTTCCCAAGCTTCCGATGTCTGTGCATAATCAATTAATCACGTCGACACATTGCTCTGATGTGATTACGCAATGCAGGTCTTATCTTACATCTAATACACATAAAACTTCATAAAAGTGTAATCGCCCGTATATGATGCCAAAACTTTCTCTTTCTTAGATCCTTAGCTATCTATTTTCTTTCGTCGTTTCAGCCAAATAAAGTCCACTGCTGGACACAAGTCTCCAAAGATCGTTATAACGACCGGTCTGGGCGTGTTGTGTGCTCATTGGGCTGTTTTGCCATAATCGCCACGCTTGGCAGGCGGGTTGACGATCACAGTTGAGTTGTTAATTAGGTAACTTAATTAATTAAGTATTTATTCAATAACTAGCGCTTTGTCCACGACTAACGCTTAGAATGAAGAATTTCTCTATTTTCATATAAACTTCAGCACCCCATTTAACCTCTTTAGGAGATGATTATTACGCCTATATTTGAGGCACACATAGCCAGTTGTACTCACTGATCGGTAAACGATTGGCGAGGTTAAGCAACGCCTGCCAGCCGTGTGGTGCCGGTTAGCCGTGTGGTGCCGGTTAGCCGTGTGGTGCCGGTTAGCCGGTTCAGAATACCACCACCCCATTTCCTCCCGTGGGTGTCGTAAAAGTCGACTATGGGATTAGCCGGAGGATGGGCAGCAGCTTCCGTCGATTACATTAACAAATCAACTGCGATCGCCAACCCGTCTGCCAAGCGTGGCGATTATGGCAAAACCCCCCAATGAGCCCACAACACACCCATATCGGTCGTTGTGGTGATCTTTGGGGGAGGCCTGTGTCCAGCAGTGGACTTCATTCGGCCGTAATGATGAAGCAACGCCTGGCGCGGTCAGTCTCTGCATGGGTAACCGCATAGTGGTATTTCAACTGAGCGTCTCCGTGCTTCGGAGGGCACGTTAAATCGTCGGTCCCCGGTTGTTGTCATTAGACAGCAGTCGTTGTTAAGCCAAGTCCGAGGCCTTTGCCAAAAGTACACCGCATTGTAAGAAGAATTAGTGTTTCCCAAACGTTGAATTTGTTTTTTTGTTCCGTATATCGCCGCAATCTTCCAAGGCGGATCCGACTCGGATAGTTAGGTTTAGGTTTTTTTGACCCTGCTTGTTTGGTTGGATTTAGTTTCAAAATGCCATTAGGTTAGGTTGCTCTAGTGTGATGGTATGTCTATAGTTGTTCGAGTGCAGATGCGTTATCTATGCCTGGTACTTGACCGGAGGTGGAACTTCAGCGAGAACTTCCGTCACCTTGCCCCGAAGCTGATCAGCCCTGCGTCCGCCCTAAGCCGGCTACTGCCGAACTTGTGTGGACCCAGTGCGGGCTGCCGATGGCTTTACACGGGGGTGATCCGCTTGATGGCGCATACGGCGCTCCGGTGTGGGCGGAATCCCTAACTGCCCAGAACAAGACTTTGCTGCGGAGACCTCAACGAGCCATGGCAGTCAGGGTTATACGCGGATACCGCACGGTGTCTACCGAGGCCGCGTGAGCGCTCGCGGGGACACCCCCGTGGGACCTGGCGGCACGGGTGCTCGCACACACAGTCTACAGGAGGATAGCGGATGTTTGGGCCGAGAGTGGCAGTCGCCCTCCGCCTGAAGCTGTCACGCGATTGCGCAGGGAGGCTCATAGCGCCATCATGGACCAGTGGAAGGTGAGGCTGGAGATGCCCAGTGCTGGTCTTAGGACCGTGGGGACTATCCAACCAATCCTGGATGAGTGGGTGCGGAGGCGGCATGGGACGTTGTCCTTACCATCTTGTGCAGGTGTTGTCAGGGCATGGCTGCTTCGGTAAGTACCTGCCCACAATGGCGAGGCGGGAGGCGACTGCCATATGCCATCAATGTGGCTACAGCGAGGACACGGCGCAGCACAGTCTAGAGGAGTGCCCAGCTTGGGCGTTGCAGCGCCGTGACCTTATAGCAGTAACCGGGGAGGACCTCTCGCTGCCGGCTTTAAAAGCCATGGTTGACAGTGTAGGGGCTTGGGAGGCAATCGCATCCGTCTGTGAGGTGGTAATCTCGCGGAAGGAAGCGGTGGAGCAGGTCAGGGAGGAAGATGCCGCCCTAACAGTGACCAGCGGGTGGCAGATCGGGGAGTCCACCGTTTGTAATAATAAATTAAGTCATTTTCGTAGACTGCGATCAATTCTTCCATCGCGGTTGACTATACGCATAATTTAGCCATACACATACGTAGTAGCACTATTCATCATTTCGGCGAATAAAGTCCTCTGCTGGACACAAGCCTCTCTCAAAGATCACCACCACGACCAATATCGGTGTGTTGTGTGCTTATTAGGGGGTTTTTACTATAATCGCCACGCTTGGCAGGCGGGTTGGCGATCGCAGTTGAGTTGTTAATTTATTCGAAGGACGCTGCTGCCCATCCTCCGTCTTATCTCTTAGTCGCCTTTAAGACTTTACGACACCCACGGGATATCTCATCCCGTTCCGGTTCCGGTTGGTGATATTCGTAGCCGGCACCACACGGCACAGTGGAAATTCTTTATATACTTCCATTTCCCCGGGGCAGGGCGAAGGGGTATGCCGGACTCCTACCAGCTAAAACCACTGGAGCGGTTATCTTCGGCACCTTAGGGAGGCTCCAGGTCCTCGTATGATCACACTAGAGCCGCCCACTGGTGCCACACCTATAGGCTCATCTCGGAGAGGGTGACTGTAAAGCGGTCACCCCGGAGGATTGTAAATTGATCCCCCAAATCGTCCCACGGCAGTACGTGACCACATGCGTGCTAACGTCTTCTCTTGGGTCGCTTGGTGTGGGCACGCAGCTTCCCCAATCTACGCACCCGCGAACCCAGAGGTCCCCTGCCTTGTAGCTACGGCAGGGGGTTTCAGGCGTATGGGAATTAGGCGCCATGGCGGTTGTTACCCCGGCGCAGTCTCCTCCTTCTTCGAGCGGGATCGGACCTCTCCCGATCCCTCTCTGCGGTCTCCTGGACCATGATGCTCAGCACTATTGGCCTAGTCGTGCAAGTAGGATATTAAAAAAAACGCTTCTTCGAACTTCGAAACTGAAGCGAATTTTTTATATAGCCGATGCCGTAATTACACTGATGTTATAGGTAGTGATATTTAGCGAACAGTGTAGCCATAAACGTGAATATTAACTATTTGTTTTAGTAACTTACGCATCGCAGGTCGCACCGCGGACTGATGCCGCGGATGAGCCTCAGCCTAAAGGCGCAGGCCAAATGGAAAAGACGCTGAGCGAGGACGATGCCAAGATGCATCGCCGCCTTAATGTACTTTCAAACAAAATGTGTAAAAGCGTCCCGATACAAAACATACAGAGGTGACGGGGCGTGGGCACGATGCTTCGTCGTCTGCGCCCTATTGCAGTTCAGTTAACAGGCGTCTCGCTTGCTGCGGTCGTCTGTGAGTCAGTATGTGCGAAATGCCGCAACCCACCCCGTCTCTAGTCGCGGTCGCGCCTGGTATCTTTTATATAGTTTGGGAAGTCGCATCTGCGTCCAGTCCGCGCCGCATCCTCCCCTCGTCAACGTCTCTGCTGTATGGCTTGCGCCTTACGCTGCGTTGCACACACAGGCAATCTAAAAGCTTTAAGCTCAGCACGTTTTTGGCTTTGTATGAAGGATTGGCAGTGATAACGTGATTGTGTTTAAAATATACATTATACTTACATTTATTTTCAGGTGGAGGATACTGCGCGGCGTGAAGATTCTACGTATCAACACAAAACATAACGTGATTTGGACATTGGGTGTTGCTATACCTGGGGAAACTGGCGCTATGTGCTATTTGTTTGATACAGTCCTTCCATTGAAAAAACATAAGACATCACCCCCTTTTCCAACAAAACCATATACGGAAGATTTACCTTTAGAATACTATGATGATACTGTCCAACCTTTCGATGAACAGTCTATTTCCTTTGATGAAGTTTAAAATACATGATGTAAGTAAGAAAGCAATGTGAAATTTGATTATGTTTGCCTTTAACATACAAGTCAATTGATAGTTAATTTTAGTTTCCTGTATTCATTGACTTCAATTTGTTTTCCTGTATATATTTTTGGTGGTGTAGATAGTCGATATTGTGTAGTAGTATTAAAAATTTTCGTCTAAAAACCTTTAAACTAAAATAGATAACAGTAGACAGTTGCGGGCTTTAATGATGATAGATGTTCTGTGTAAAACTAAACAATTCATTTGAGTGTATGCAAAGTCTATTTATTTTATGTGTATGTTTCTCTTTTCTTCTTTTCACGGTTTAATATCCTCTGCAACGAAGAACCCGGTCTTCTGATGGGCTTACGCAGGGCCAGGGTTCCAACACGCAGAAGCTTCTTGTTTATTTAAAATGTAGTGGTACTCTAACTGGGAACTCTTCATGGCTGCACAGTATAAAATGAAGTCGCAGATTGTCCCCGGTGGTGTAGGACTATTGTATTAGATGGAAACTACAACGATAAGGTCTGGGTGTTATATGGAATAAAGACTTAAAGAAAAACGGAAACAAAGCGTCTGTCTTTTCACCTTAAAAAAAATTAAGTCACTCACAATTTGGGGCCCCTAAATGGCCACCACTACAGGCGACAGGAAGCAACACCAGTTTGAGCGGCTCGGTGTTTCGAGAAGTGCAGGACCGGCTTTAGCAACGCGCGATTCAAAGACTAGACTGGGTTTTCTCGTTATTACGCCAGTTGACATTTCTACCCCTGAGCATATAGCTATGGCGGCCTCGCTCTAATCGGCCGAGTAAGACAAGCCAAAGTTGAAATTCCTGTCGACATTCATGGGGTTGCACTCCAGCCGACCACCAAAGGCAATTCGGGTACGCAGTGTTGCCCCTCACAGCTCGCCACTAGCTGCCCTGCGTTTTGTAAGCTTCTTAATAGATCTTATGATATATATATGTTTTTGTCAAAAGGATGCGGATGCTGCTTTAATCTGCCCTCCGGGATTGCGTTATCGCATGGGGAGATAACGTTCCCAGAGGGCAGATTAAAGCAGCATCCGCATCCTTTTGACAAAAACATTATTTTAGTTTATTTCGTTATTACCACACTATTGTACACTAGTTAGTAAAAGATACAAAATAGCAGCGCTTAGTATATAGAGTACTAGCTGCCCCACCGGGCTTTGCACGGGTGCATCATATCTATATTGTTATGTATCTGGCAAATATGTTCTAAATTAAATATACTTAATATAAGAAGCATATTATTGAGATAAATATCAGCAGCAGGGCAGCTAATTTATATATATAATTACAGCTAATATATATATATATAGATTAGCTGCCCTCCCCATTTTCGGACAGGCTATTACATGAAAACTCGATTGCAGCGTCACCTATTGGGTCCAATTGTGAGTCTAAACCATCCAAGAACTCACTCAAACATACACAAATATCATCAAAATCGGCCCAGCCGTTGCGGAGTTCAGTGACATACACATGGGCAGAAGAATAGTATATATAAGGTTAACACTACTGTTAAAACAGCTTCGCAAATAGTTCATTATTATTGATAAAAATTTGGAGATAAAAATGCCTACTGTCATTTATACACAAGATAGACATATGCTGTCGCGGCCTTTATTAGAACTTTTTAAGGGTATTACATTGCCCAATTACCTTGATGATGTGGTTTCTAAACTAGTAGTTGTTACTTTAACGCCAACTATCGATGAACGACCGTACTACAACAAAAGAATCTAAAGATTAGGCAAAAACACAGATGTGTCACAGGGTTGTCATTATTTTGCCTATTTTTGATTCGCTCTCTGGGAGATCCGAATACATTTTAGGATTCCGAAAGTCCGAAGGAAAAAACGGTGGAACCCTTATACCCTTATCACTTGTGTGTCTGTCCGTCTGTCACAGCCAATTTGCTCCGATTCTATTGGACCGATTAAGTTGGAATTTGGTACACATGTAGATTTCTGCGACCCAATCACGTACGTGTAACGTAAATAAATGAATTTCGAATATAGGGGTTTTTTGGGGGGCAAAATGGAAAATTTAAGAATAAAGTTTTGCGAACTGTACCGTGTAACATATGAAATGGAAGAGCTTGTTGTGAAGGTCACAAATGTATTTATTTTATAATATTAAAATATATCGCTTTCAAGTAATTTAAGAAAATTGAACATCCGCCCTCCCCTTATCTCCAAAACATAACATTTCAGGGTATTCTTTATTACTCAATAAATATTACAATAAATGAGAAAATAAAAAATACGAATTGTTACAGACGTTATTTTGCTTTTTTGGTGTA
This sequence comes from Diloba caeruleocephala, assembly GCA_947459985.1. Taxonomy (NCBI): domain Eukaryota; kingdom Metazoa; phylum Arthropoda; class Insecta; order Lepidoptera; family Noctuidae; genus Diloba; species Diloba caeruleocephala. Next base: position 22,168,480 of record OX381606.1, on the reverse strand, counting down.
AAATTCATGCCTAACTATTGAGCCGTTATAGAAAGAAAATTAAATTTCGGTTAAAAAATGCCTATTTACTTTTTTTTTCAACAATGGGCTAATTTATTCATAATTTTAAAGAATACAATTTGTGTGTACAATACAATGTCTGTGATGACCTTAAGTATAACATATATTTTTTAACATAGCCAGTGCACAAAGTTGACTAGTCAACAAAATCCTTTAAACTTGCGCTATTTTTGCGTTTTGAGCGATTTAATCCCTCTAAGATAAACAATTCAACCTTAAACAATGATATTATATATTAAAATAAGTAGATATGCTACATGCGCGCCAAAAGTAAGAATCAAAGCTCCCCCAATTGTAGCACCTCGGAATCAGTTCGCTCAAGACAAGACAACGAGCACAGACTGTCACAATCTGTATTGTTTTATTAATTAAGTAATCACAATGCCGTCGCGCGTATAGAAAATGTACAAACTAGCAAGCAAAAATAAATAAAGAACAAGGGATCCACACGTGAGTAACAAACTTTATGAAATATTTTAATAAAAATACTATTCAAATTATCTATAGAATAATGTTCTCGAACAAAACATAGGCCACGCAAAGAAAAGCGACAAGCGACAGCGAGTGTCTTTGTCGCACCTGTGAGAGAATATATGTGATATTCTCTCACAGGTGCGACAAAGACAGTACGCGAGATAAGTACACGAGTTGTAATTTTAGATAGCTATCTCTTTTTCTCTCGTAGTTTTTGTATCTTCTTTCTTACTGCATCATCATTTCGGCCAAATGAAGTCCACTGCTGGACACAGGCCTGCCCGAATGATCACCACAATGACCGATATGGGTGTGTTGTGAGCTCATTGGGGGTTTTGCCATTATCGCCACGCCTGGCAGACGGGTTGGCGATGGCAGTTGAGTTATTAATGTACTCGAAGGACGCTGCTGCCCATCCTCCGGCTAATCCTTTAGTCGACTTGTACGACACCCACAGGAGGAGATGGGGTAAGCCGGCACCACACGGCTATTCTATATAGTACACGATAATTACTGCATAGGTGTGTAGTTTTATAGCTTTATACCTACATACAGCGAGAATGAGTTTTGCGCGCCAATTAATATGGACGTAACATATCTATGGTATAATGTCATTGACCTGAAATTATTAAGCTTTTTAAATTTATACATATCCTGTTTTAAATTCGAAGAAGTTATAAGTAAAATAATTCGTCTAATTGTTAATCGATGCAAAAGAGTTTGTCTATCGGTGAGTTAAATAAGAGAATTCCTTCTTTGTACAATTATGTTGCATAATTTAAATTTGTAAAAGTAATTCTGTGTCATTTGTCAAGTGAGACAGTATAAATTCTGAAAATTTCAGTTTTTTGCATTCGTTTTCAAATAAAAATGAGTCGTGGCAAACCCGTGTGTGAAGAGCTTCGAAAGCGAATAATTTGTGGGGTCGATGCTGGCAAATCAAGTTACCAAATATCTAAAGACTTGATACTTCCCAGGTCTACAGTCCAATCTATCATTCAGCACTATAAAAAGAATAGAACGACTTCTTGTTGGAAGAAAACTGGTCGACTACGCATCACAAGTGCGGTAGAAAATAGAATCCTGAAAAAAAAATCAAAAATAATCGTCGCGCTCGAGCTGGAGAACTCTCGGTGCAATGGAAGGACATGATTCACAAAGACGTCTCAGTTGATACTTGCAAAAGAGTCCTAAAAAGAATTGGTTACGGATTTTACACCGCTAAGGGGAAACCACTGTTATAATCAATATAAATAATAATAAAAGCGTTTATTCGGTGCAACCAAAGACACAAAATATACCAGTTAAACGAGACATATCATAAACAGAAAACAAGTAAAAGAATCAGATCACATAATCAGTCTCGGAACGACCATCGAGCAATGTGTGTCTCAAGATTGCACCAAATGGGTGTCCAGCTCAGCATGTGCCAGGTATTATTCCTGACGCTGGTATTCTGCTGGTTCCCTGCAGTGACATACGGACGTCAAGTAGACCAGATACACGAACAGTTGGTGGAAATAGTGTTGTGTGTGCTGTGTTATTAGAGTAGGTATACCCACATTCTAGTGTATTAAAATTGTAACCATTTTAAAATTATAATTGTAACCATTTTATTAATTACATTGCAGAGAGGTGTGAGACAGGGGGACGTCATTTCCCCGAAACTGTTCACCGCTGCAATGGAGGATGCCTTCAAGCTACTGGAGTGGAAAGGATTCGGCATTAACATCAATGGCGAGTATATCACTCACCTTCGATTTGCCGATGACATCGTAGTCATGGCAGAATCGCTGCAAGAGCTCAGCACAATGCTCGATGATCTCAACAGAGTTTCCCAACAGGTGGGCCTTAAAATGAACATGGGCAAGACAAAAGTCATGTCAAATGTCCATGTCGTGCCCACCCCAATATCCGTTGGGAGCTCTGTTCTCGAAGTTGTTGACGAGTATGTCTATATAGGACAAACTGTCCAGTTAGGTAGGTCCAACTTCGAGAAAGAGGTCAATCGTCGAATCCGACTCGGCTGGGCAGCGTTCGGGAAACTTCGCAACGTCTTTTCGTCAACAATACCGCAATGCCTCAAGACGCAAGTCTTTAACCAGTGTGTGTTACCAGTGATGACATATGGAACAGAGACGTGGTCACTCACAATGGGCCTCATAAGAAAGCTCAAGGTCACTCAGCGAGCTATGGAGAGAGCTATGCTTGGTATTTCTCTACGAGATCGAATCAGAAATGAGGAGATCCGTAGAAGAACTAAAGTTGTCGACATAGCTGAAAGGATTAGTAAACTGAAGTGGCAATGGGCAGGGCACATTGCTCGTAGAACTGATGGCCGTTGGGGCACAAAGGTTCTCGAATGGAGACCGCGCACCGGAAAACGCAGCGTGGGACGACCTCCAACGAGGTGGACAGACGATCTGGTGAAGGTCGCTGGGAGTCGTTGGATGAGAGCGGCATGTGACCGCTCGTTGTGGAAATCTAAGGGGGAGGCCTTTGTTCAGCAGTGGACGTCCTGTGGCTGATATGATATGATGAACCATTTTAAAATTAAAATTGTAACCATTTTAAAATTAAAATTGCGAACTGGTAGCTATTGTGTTGATTTAATAATAATATAATAATGTTCATATTTGAATTCTTAATTATAAATTATGTACGTATTTAAATATTTCAATGTAATATAATATATAACATAACGTCTATTTTATCACCCATGAAGATAAAAAGTATTGACTGTTGACTGCCGTACAAAAGAAAAAGAAGTTGAAGTTTGCTCGTGATCATTTAAATTGTACTTCCGATCCGTGGCGTAATATCATTTGGAGTGACGAGTCCAAATTTGAAGTGACAGTCGGCGATGAAAGGAAAAAAGTGATTTGGAACAAAAATGAGGCATTTCATACTGATTGTCTCAAACGCAAAGTGAAGTTTACGGCGTCTCTTATGATATGGGGCTGCATGTCTGCACAAGGTGTTGGTGGTATGCAGTTTGTGGATGGTTCTATCAATGCTGCAAGGTATCAAAACCTTTTGGAAGAGAATTTACTCCCCTCTATTCCGTCACTTAAGCATCAAGATGCCTTCATTTTTCAACAGGATGGTGCTTCCTGCCGTACTGCAAGGACAACAAAGACGTGGCTACTGGCGAAAAGCATCCCTACAATCGAATAGCCAGCTAACAGCCCGGACTTATCGCCGATCGAAACCCTATGGTGGAAAATGAAAAAAGTTCTCCGTAAAAATCCATCAAGATCGAAGAGCGACTTAAAGGCTCTTGGCTGTCTGGGAGTCAATTACGCCTAAGGAGTGTACAGCGTTGGTTGCAACCATGCCTCTTCGCATTAAAGCTGTCATTGAGAGCAAAGGCGACACAACTTAGTGGTAGACGAACTATTTTGCGTGAGTGACAAGGGTAGACGACTACTTTTTTTTTATGTTATGTAAAGTCATGAAAGAATTTCAGTTATGTTAAAATAAACTTTAAAATGTTCCTCAAATTGTGGTTTGCTTTTTATTAAACGTTCTTAATAATTTTACCAACATTTACTTTCTATATTTTACGCTTTGCACTACTTTCGATACCAGACGAACTATTTTGCATCGGGGCTCGTATCATTATTACTTTATATAATTATATTATGTGCAAATTTGAAAGATTTTTTTAAACAGGTCCAATGCACCTGTCTGGAGTTACCTACACATACACAAAACTCGAAAAGTTCGCACTCTCTCTTTATAATATTGGTTACATAAGATTAGACAATAGGCGGATTTCTTCCAGGTAACCTTAGGACGGAAAAAACTGAACTAGTCAAGATGCGGTAGTCGATGGTGTACATAATAAATAAATTCATAATTATCGTCGGATTTAGTCGAAGAGGGGTATGACAGGCGTGGCTGGCCCCACGCGATGCAGACGTCACCCGAACCAAGGAGGGCAGTGCGCACGCCACGAAGAACTCACTGCCGGGCACTCGCAGCGTTAGCTTAGTAGACGAAACTCTCGTCAGTTTATTTAAAATTGATTACCAACATACTTTGATTATTAATAAAATTCTAAATACTTTGTTAATGTAAATCGTAATTGTTAGTGCAAATAAATCTCGTTTCGATTGTTTTTTTAAATAAAACTTTAGGCCGTCCCTTAAATCAAAAAAGTCATTGGAAGAAAAGATATGTTTATGCGTTCAGTATATTGTTGAAGTAACAACGTCGTTATTTATTGAGAAACTTAAAAATGGGGGTTTAATTAAGAGTTTATTTAATAACATCGTAAATGGATAAAACACAAGAACATGGCTTGAACCTGACTCGCGCATAAACTTAGAAGGTTACAACATTTATCGGCAAGACAGATCAGATGGTTACGATGGTGTCGCAATTATATGCCATAAATCTTTAAGAACGTATGAGATTCCTTTATATGTAAGTAATTTTGGCATTGAAATCATTGGTATCAAGATCGTAAACTGTAAGTTGTTGCATAATATTATCTCCGTCTATTGTCCATCGTCTGTTCATACACTGCAAACAGAGGGCCAATTCTCGTAATTAATTTACACTATGACTGAAACTTGACCGAACTGAGATTAAATTATGAATTGATCGAAAAAATGGTATTCTGCTACGCTTAAAGTTCAGTCGCATTTCAGTATAATCTCGATCTAGTCTCATTTCAATCTCAATTTTGACGTTTATTTAATGACAATTCAGTACATGTGACAGTTCGAAATGTTAGTAGAATGCCGTTTTAATTTCAATCAATTTTCGATCCATTTTTGATCGCATTACAGTGTAAGTTCACGTTTGACGTTGTTTGTTAGTTTAGGAGAATACCATTTGTGACATTTATGACACTGAGACTAGATCGGAACTATGTTTTGAACATTTTAAAATTACGAGAATTGGCCTTCAGATTGGGATGGTTTATTTTCACTCTTTACTACTAAAACTTTAATTGCAGGCGATTTTAATGGCCACCATAGTAATTGGTCAAACAGGACTGATACAAGAGGTAATCAGCTATTTGATAGTTCTCTAGACCATGGCTATATTTCACTCAACGATGGTAGACCTACTAGGGTAAAACTCGTTACCGGGTTCCTTCAGGAAACTTCGCCTGATATTTCATTTTGTTCAACAGATATTGCTGTAAATGCTGAGTGGGGTGTAACCAATGAAAGCTTAGGTAGTGATCACTTAATTCTTAGGACATTTTTCAAATATCAGGACTCCTTACATTTTATTTCTAAAAGAAACTTAAAATTAGCTAACTGGTCAAATTATAGAGTAACAGTGACAGATTTACTTTTACAGAATGAAAACATTTTTGTTGATGTTCAGAAAATGTATGATTACCTTTTAGGACATATTAATACAGCTGCTAACCAAAATATCCCCTATAAAAAGATTTGCATAAATCCCATTCGTAAATTCGTACCTAAAGTATTTCGGAATGAGGAACTCTCAAGGTTAGTGGCCCAACGTCGACTTGCATTGAAACAATTCAGACGTAATCCTACTCCACAAAATTTAGACTGATTAAAACTAAAGATCTCAGAAACTCAACGATTAGTAAGACAAGCTAAGTCTCGAAGTTGGTATAGCTTTTGTGATAGTATCGATAAGTCAACTTCGCTATTAGAAATGTGGCGTAGAATGAGTTGGTTAAAAGGTATCAAACAAGCCAGAACATAAACTTCCGATGTAAGTAAACAGGAACTGTTACAATCTTTGACAGCTGATTTTGTGACTGACCCTCCTCTGACTTTTACGTCATCTAACCCCAAGCTTGACGCCGATTTTACATTTCATGAAATGGAAAGCTGTTTTAAACGCAAAGATACTTCTCCGGGACAGGATCTATCTCATCTACTATTCCATGATTTATAATTTACCAAAGATAGGTAAAGAGTATTTACTTAGGTTGTACAATTTTATTTTTAGATCTGGATGTGTTCCTGCTCAGTGGAGAAATATTCAAATAATACCAATACCTAAACACAATAATAATTCAAATTCCAAGCTCCGACCTATTGCCTTAATGTCCTGTCTATGTAAAACTTTTCATTTGATGTTGGCTAGGCGCCTAGAACGGTTTGTCGAAAACAGTGAAATTTTGTCACCAAACTCAGTTGGATTTAGAAGCGGCCAGTCCTGTATGGATTGCTTGACTCGTCTTGTTACCTCAATTCAGATTGGTTTTACTCAGAATAAGCCAACCTTGGCCTGCTTTTTAGACATTGAAGGAGCGTATAATAATGTAGTTATCAGCAAACTAGTATACATTTTAGAAGAGTTACGTCTAGATAATAAAACGTGCTCTTACCTTTGGGAGTTCTTGAGAGAAAGACATACTCAAATTATGTGTGACGAAGGAGATAGTAACTTGATGGACAAATAAAGGACTCTCTCAAGGCGATCCAATATCACTACTACTTTTCAATATTGTGACTATTGGAATATGTCAAAGTATAAATCAGGTATTTATTTGTCAATATGCAGACGACTTCGTTCTTTTTTCTCAATGCAACAAACTTGAAGACAGTTTATCTAATATGCAAATATCTTTAAATAGTATAGTTAAAATATTAGAACATCTTGGCTTAGAATTGCCAGGTTTAAAATCTAAATATTGTGTTTTTAGCAGGGCTCGCAAAATGCAACAGGTTAATCTGTATGTTAGGGATTCATTATTCAATTCAGTCGATTTTTATTAAGTACTTAGGTTTTTGTTTAGATCGATCTTTACGCTGGGGAAAACAAGTAAATGAATGTTATCAAAAGTCATTGAAATTTTTAAGTTTTTTACGAGTTCTAGCAGGCTCTAATTGGGGTACCCATCCGCTGCATCTTCGTAGAATCTATATCGCCCTTATTAGAAGTCGATTGGACTATGGCAGTTATTTATATGACAACGCGGCCAACTGTCACATATCAAAGCTAGACAAACTACAAAATCAGGCTCTTAGGGTTATTGGCGGATTTATTAAATCAACCCCTATTCACGTCATGGAGAGCGAGATGGGTATACCTCCTTTGTACATAAGAAGGCTATATTTATCCTTTAAATTTTGCTTAAAAACTAAGTCGTGGACTGATAATACTAATACAAAACTTTTACTTGAACTTAATAGTTTATGCGACAATAGATATTGGTTAAATAAAAAAAAAACCTTTGTTAGCAATAAGTTAAAACAATATGAGTTAGCTTCTTCTTATCCACTTGAAATGTTTACGTTAAATACTTGGGTATCTAATATAAATTTAGATCATATAATTAACAGTGGTTTAGACAGCATTAAGGGGTCAAAATCGCAATACTTGTGCCATTCTCTAAAACTCGACGTGTCACAGGAGTTACATGAAAAATATCATGGACATTATAGTATCTACACTGATGGGTCTAAATCGCCCGCTGGTCTTGGTGCTGCGTATTATGACCCTGTCACGAAATATCATAATATGTATAAATTGAATAATTATATCTCTATAATGACGGCGGAACTATTTGCGGTGTCACAGGCTTTATCTTACGCTTCCAACTTAGATGTACATAAAATAGTGATATTAACAGACAGTCAAAGTGCTCTACTGCATATTGGTCGGTGCGCCTCAGGCATCAGAGGTGTATCGATAGCATATAAAATTTTGAATCAAATAAATTTAGCTAATGGTAAGAATGTATATGTGACGCTGCAATGGGTTTCGTCTCATATCGGTCTAGGAGAAAATGAGGAGGCTGACAATTTTGCTAAGAAAGCCGCATCCGATGGTATTGAAATAAACATTTTGCCGAACTATTCTGAAGTCCTTAATAAATATAAATCGATATGTTACAAAAACTTTAAAGAATACTTCGATGCAAGATCTAAAACCAAGGGTATATGGTATAAAAGTATCCAATGCGAACCTCCTCATGTCCCATAGTTTTTTAGTGCTCAGTTAAATAGGCAGCAAATTGTTACCGCATGTAGGTTGCGTTCCGGACACATCCCTAGTAGAAGTTTTGCCTTCTTAATGAAAAAAGTTAACTCACATAATTGTGAGTTATGTGGAAAATTAGATGACGTGCAACACATGCTAACGGAGTGTGTCCGTAATGCTACTAAAAGAGAACAAATGATAATCTTTGTTGCAACGTTTGACGTTGTCAATTTGAAATATTTAATTTTCTCCGTTAAAATATTTATTATTTAGAATAGTATCAAAAGTTCTCATAATAAGTAGTATTATATATCTCTGTGTAGCTGTGTTGAAGGACTATCGAGTGGTGTTTACATCTTACCAAGGCCCCAAACTTGGAGCCCAGGACTCTCGAGCGTTCGTGGGTAATAATAAATTACTTTCGAAAATTTAATAAACATCTGGTTTATTGCTGCGTCCCTGATCTAGGGCTACCCATAGGTCGCTCGCCTCTACGCACACACGCACAACGTTTACACGCACGCTAACTTGCCGCCTTGCGATCTACGACTTCAACTTTATACAACATATTCATAACTGCTAGTTGTGTTTGGAAGTATCAATTTGAATATAAATTAATATTAGTAAAATGGAACCGAAAAGTAATACTTGCGTTGGATGTCGGAATAAAATAAGAAATATGGAATTTGTGGACTGTTGCGAATGTAAATTGAGATTTGATATTTTTGCGCGGCTGTTAAATCGTCTTTCAAAGATTTACTTACTGATCAATTAAAAAATATACAAGGAGAAATATCTGAATTCAAAGTCTCGTTCGGATTTTTCAATGAGCACTTCGAAGAGTTCAAGAAACGCTTTGATGAAAAGGATGCCATCATTAATCAATTGCGTAACGATAATGCAAACCTTCAACAATATGTCACGGATCTTACTTCACAGTTATGTATCGTAGAACAAAACATGCGCGATAGCAATGTGGAAATTAATGGTTTACCTGAAGATAAGTCTGAAAACCTTGTGGAAACTCTACAAAAAATTGGGAAGATAACTAGTTGTAATATTGGCGATAGTGACATTATGCAAATTACGAGAGTTGCCAAACTAAATAAGGATAACAACCGCCCACGCACTGTGATTGCTAAGCTCCACAGCCCTCGCCAGCGTGACAACCTTCTGGCTGCTTTAGGAGACTTCAACAAAAAACATCCCTTGGATAAATTGAACTCGTATCACTTAGGCATAGGTTTAGGTAGTAACCGAGTGCCTATTTTTGTTAGCGAGCATTTATGCCCAACTGGCAAACAACTGCATGCGGCAACGCGGAAATTGGCTAAGGAGATGTCATATAATTTTGTCTGGGTACGCAACGGAAGAATTTTTGTACGAAAAGATATTCATTCGAAGCCTATCTACATTCGCAATCAGGACAGTTTAAAATTAATGAAAATTACAGACGGTCACAAATTAGACTTTAATCTCTATTTTAAAGTTTTTATATAAATGTTCTTGGCGTTATTGTTTTAGCTATGCTTGATATCTATTAACAGAATGTTCGTGGAATGAGGACTAAAACTGAAGAAATCTATAAAAATATTTTGCTGACTAGCTATGATGTAATAGCATTTAGTGAAACTTGGTTAAACCCTAACATAATTAACGGAGAGTTCATTGACCCGCGATATGTGGTGTATCGTAGAGATAGATTAAGTTCTAAAGTATCCAAAAGCGATGGGGGTGGGGTTTTGGTTGCTGTCAGTAGTAAAATTAAATCTGTAAGAATGAAAAACTGGGAAAGTAATTTCGAAGATTTATGGTTGTCTATAGAGTTAACTGTTAACAATAATACTAAGAAAATTGTCATCTGTATTATCTATATGCCACCGCCTTTCAAACTGGACTCTCTTCAATGCTTCTTAAATAATGTTAACAACGTGCTAAATTACGTCGACGATGTTTTGATTCTTGGGGATTTTAACTTGGGTTTTATTGATTGGAACAAAAGTGATAACGGCTATCTATCACCATCAAATTATGAAAATTCATTGGGGTACCCACTTAAGACTTTCTGTCAATCAATGCACTCCACCAATTTAAATCTGTTCTAACAACTGACTGCAGAATGTTGGATCTAGTATTAAGTAACTTAACAGATATAACAGTGAGTCCAAAGACCTACTTAGTAAATTGGACTCTCACTACCCGAACATCCTTATCTCTGTTCCGCTTTCAAACTTAAAACAATTAAAAACAAAATATCGTTCAGGTTACAACTTTTTTAAAGTAGACTACGCACAAATCAAGAACTACCTTTAAAATATAAATTGGAATGATGCCTTTTATGAATGTGCTGATGCAAATGAAAGGGTAGATGCCTTCTATAGTATACTGCAGAATGTTATTGTCAATTTTGTACCCAAATATCCAAAGAAAAAATCTAAATATCCCTCTTGGTATTCTGACTCGCTTGTTAGAGCTCTGTCTGAAAAAGAGAAATTTAGGCAAAAATACCGCAAATATAAGAATCCCAGAGACAAACTAACATTTGAATTACTTCGTAGTCGCTGTCATACTTTAATAAATAACTGTTATAATACATATAAAGTTAAAATTGAAAATGATATCCCCAAAAACCCTAAAGCTTTCTGGCGATTTATAAAAGATAAACGTCGTGGGGAATCTTGCATACCTGCTGACATGTTTATGAATGACAAGGGTAGCTAGCAGTGGTCCTGAAATTGCTAACCTCTTCGCAGATCAATTTGTCTCTGTTTTTAGTCAGGTTCCAGCCGCTACTTGTAATACTTTCAATAGATGCTCAGGTATTGACTCCGTCTTAAGTAATATTAAGTTCACGGAGAAACAAATTTTCAACAAGCTCAAACTAATTGATGCCTCCAAAGGTGCTGGTCCTGACTCTATACCACCTTTGTTTATAAAACGCTGCTGCCATGAACTCGCTCTACCGTTGCAGATTATTTTTAATTCTTCTCTTGCTGATGGAATCTTTCCTAATGTATGGAAAAGTGCAAGGATCGTCCCGGTTTTTAAAAAAGGAGATCCAGCCAATGTTAAAAATTACCGCCCTATTTCAATATTAACATGTTTTTCAAAGATTTTCGAGTCTCTTATCTGTCCAATCCTTACTCGCCACATTGACAGAATTGTTTCACCAAGTCAGCATGGCTTTAAAGCTGGACGCAGCGTTGAAACAAACCTCGTCGAGTTTATATCTGATGTGTCCCTAGCTCTTGACAAAAGACTAGAAGTAGATGCCGTGTACACGGACTTTAGCAATCCGTTTGACAGAGTTGACCATTCTCTGTTACTATCCAAGTTAGAATATAATGGTATACATGGGTCACTTTTAAACTGGTTTTCATCTTATTTATCCCACAGATCGCAAATTCTTGTAGTTAATGGTTACGAATCTTATCCATACTATGCGGACTCAGGAGTTCCTCAAGGTTCTCACCTTGCACTGGTCCTGTTTTTACTATTCATTAACGATATTACTGCCCAAATTCATAGTTGTAAATATCTAATGTTTGCCGACGATCTTAAAATTTATAGAAGTATAACTTCAAATGAAGATACTACCCTAATCCAGGAAGATTTGAACAGAATTGAGCATTGGTGCAATCTCAATCGTATGAAACTTAATGTACAAAAATGTAGCCATATACGATTTACAAGGAAAACACAATCCAATACTGTCTAATATAAAAGGAGTATTATTGGAAACTGTAAATGAGGTTCGTGATCTAGGCATCATCATAGACAGTAAACTCAACTTTAGAAGCCATATTGATAACATCGTTACAATATCGGCTCGGCTACTAGGATTTATAAAGAGAAACACTAAAGGTTTTAAGCTGGTACGAACAAAAATTGTGCTATATAATGCCTTAGTTCGGAGCCACCTAGAGTTTGCCAGCGTGGTGTGGAACCCACATTACGCTGTACACTCTTTTGTTGGCTCTCACGGGCTCAGCATCAGCCGAACGCACTTCGACCCTATTGGGTCCACGCTGTACACTCACAGAGAGTAGAAAGCATCCAAAGGTCCTTTACAAAACACCTAGCATATACCTTCGGGGATATATCTCCTCGGTGTCCATACGAACAACGTATTCAATATTACAAAATGATAACTCTGCGCGACCGTCGACTGGTACAAGTTCTCATGTTCTTTTTTAAATTGGTTAACAATAAATTAGACTGTGATAAATTAACTGAAAAAATTGGAATAGAAGTCCCCTATAAAATACCAAGATATCCCATTACCCATTTATTTCACACTAAAGTATCCAACACAAATATAGAAGAAAACTCACCTCTCAATAGGCTCAGCAAGGAGATGAATTCTCATATAAAATCCACTCCAGATGTTGACATATATCATGACTCCATGAACATGTTTAAGACCCAAATTATGAATTTAAAATTCTAAAATCCTAAAGCACTAAATCAAAATATTTATTCTATTATTATGTTAGTATGTAAAATTATTTTGTTTCTTCTTCTTATATTATATAATACTACTACTCTATTAGTTTTGTTATACTGTTTTTATAGTTTATTACCACAAAATATATAGTACATCTCGTTTTACCTTAAATTATCACTTAAATTTGGGAATGTTGGTTCACTTGTCATTGGCAACTGTATAAGCCCAAAACTTATTGTTACCTACTGTTATTTGATATTTTATATACAGAAGCTGTTGGTGTACCTTTATTATTAAATAAAAAATAAAAAAATCTTTTAATTAAATGTTTTAGATGTCGGTGCTTTTCATAGCATTCTAGCAGAACCAAACTCGGTTGCGGCTAGAATGCTATATTCTTTTAAATTTATTTATACATTAAATGTTGATACACAGTAGACACAGGAGTCAATTTACAATCACCGTTATTATTAGAATAAGGTACGATGGGATTGTCATTCGTCATTCCTATGTACAAAAATACCTTGTAATAAAAATAAAAAGAAATAACTATCACGCTATATCTAAAGGGAGCTAAGCGACAGATTTAAAAAATGAGAAAGCTTATTTCGCAGCCTGTAGCAACTGGTTACGTAGCCTGTCATTGCTTTGATCTCGACCTACCTCTAAAATCTTACTTTTTGGATTTTGTTTTGCATTAATTTTATTCTCTTGTAAAGCAATTTCTATACTGAATAGTCTGTCTGGTCTATAGTTGAAATTTTATTATATGTTATTGTGTAAACAAAAATTCACGGATTCAAGGCAACTGGTGTCGCTAGCAGTTCTTTCGTTTGGACTAAGTCATAAGTTTTCATTTGTATTTCGCAGAAATTGTCCTCATGAAATGAACTTAGTTTAGTAAAGCTTTTGTTTGTCTATTTATTAGTGAAAAAATCATGCATTTTCGTAACTGCTGTGTCCCCTAAGCCAAAAAGCGTCATAAAATATTTGTGTTGTTATCCTTTAAAAATAAATTAAATGAATACCTAATAAAAAAGTGTTTTTGAAACTTGCAAGAGTTTTTTGAAGATAAGAGTGATTTAAATTTATAGCACATTAAATAGTTTTATTATTTTTTATATAAAGGATAATATATTCTACTTATTATGATGTTTCTGGGTTACTTAGTTTTATAATGATTAAATTCATAAAGTTGAAATACTTATTTCTTTCTTCCAACTAGATGGCATTACTGTCGAATTACATCACGGCTTCGTTGGCAAAACGTGAACTTAAGGGTCAGCTCAGATTAAACGTAGTATTTTTCCTAATCGAAGCGCCAAAGGGTACCGCTACGATGTCGATTGTCGCGATCTCCACGCAAAGCCGTTACCTACATATGTTGACTTATATATTCTTTTTAAAAACGAGGCCCCACAGTGGGATTTCTCCTGTGTCGTGGGTGCGTTTACAGACACAAATTTCACACACAATACACCCAGACCCGGAACAACTACCTGCAGATCATACAAATATTTGTCCGTGCGGGAATCGAACCCGTAACCCGAAGCGCAGCAGCCGACTGTATCAGCCACTGCACCAACCGTGCCGTTAGAGTCCGTAACTTCCGTCCGACTTTGTCGTTATTAAACTTTTAAAAACAACTTACTAACTTTACCTACGATATTTATATAGTATATTTATATAGATAGCTGCGCTTGCTTGGTGGTTTTGATGGCAAAACCACTCGGGCCGCTGCTGAATATATGGTAGTGTGGCGCCGAGTGGTCACCTGAGTCATGCGCAGCATTTTTCAACAGTTAGTAGTATTTTAATTAAGTTTGCTTGATGTCCTGTAATGCCACGCGTTGTAGTATGTATGTGATGTCATATCATGCCATGCTTGTGTACATGTTAACTGAGTCATGTAAGCTGTTGTCGCCGATATGTCAACTGGGTCATATCGTGCTTATGTACATTTTAACCGAGTCATGTGAGCTATTGTTGCCGATAATGTTAACAGGGTCATGTCGTTGCTTTGGTCGGCGTGATAACTTGGCCATGTCAACCACATTAAACTCTGACACCACAACACGCCACGATAACTTGGCCATGTCATTTGACCTGTATAACCTAGCTCAACTACTGACACTGCACAAAAACACACTGGAATGCTTCACCATAACATTATTTATGCATCTAATAGCTTGTATACTTAGCCGTTTTAATTTAAAGATGCCCCATATGTCAGTTACCTCAAGATACTTTCGTTATTTAATTTGCAGCTGATGACGAGAATGGCTATAAAGTTTCGAATGAAAGCAATCTCGTTGAACATCCTCAAGCTGGACCTTCTGCGGCAGTAGATGCTGCATGTTGACCCAACATTGAGGCGGACGCGGACGTACACCTGTCAGGAGAGGCCGTATTATCTTTGAATTTTGTCGAAGAGGGGTACGACCAGGTATATTCATCTATGGGTACGACAGGCGTGGCTAGCCACACGCGATGCAGACGTCACCCGAACCGATGAGGGCAGCGCGCACGCCACGATGAACTCACTTTCTACCGGGCACGCGCAGGGTTAACTTGTTAGGCGAAACTCTTGTCAGTTTATTTAAAATTGATAACCGATTTACTTCAATTATTAATAAAATTCTTAAATACTTTGTTAATGTAAATTATAAATAGTTAATTGTAATAATTGTTAGTGCAAATTAATCCTGTTGTATCGAATGTTTTTTTTTTTTAAATAAAATTTGAGGCCGTCGCTAAAACCATAGTATTATTACTAAATACATTTGAATAATTAATGAAGATTCATCATCATCATCATCATATCAGCCAAAGGATGTCCACTGCTGAACAAAGACTTCCCCCTTAGATTTCCACAAGGAGCGGTTACATGCCGCCCTCATCCAACGACTCCCAGCGACCCTCACCAGGTCGTCTGTCCACCTTGTTGGAGGTCGTACCACGCTGCGTTTTCCGGTGCGCGGTCTCCACTCAAGAACCTGTTTGCCCCAACGCCCATCAGTTCTACGAGCAAAGTGCCCCGACCATTGCCTCTTCAGTTTACTAATTCTTACAGCTATGTCGGCAACTTTAGTTCTTCTACGGATCTTCTCATTTCTGATTCGAAATATATATATATATATACATAGGCTGCACTAAAAGTATCGGGAATGGAATATTTCCACTGTTCCTGTCATATTAAAATCTTTTTAATTGAAAACTCCTTGGTTTTACAAATCGAATACCATTTATTTATTTAAAAAAAGATTCACGGTCTTGTCACAAGGTTTTGTCAAACTTGTTTAGTCGTTGAGAAAATGGAATTGACTCGAGAAAATTCAAGAGCGATGATTTATTATGACTTTCGAAGTGGTTTAACACAAAAACACTGTGTTGACCGGATGATTTCTGCATTTGATGATGAAGCCCCATCCAAAACCACAATTTATCGCTGGTTTGCTGAATTTCAACGTGGACGTGTCAAGCTCAGTGATGATCCTCGTCAAGGTCGTCCAAAAACTGCAGTCACCCAAGAAAACGTTGATGCTGTGCGTAAGCTGATTGAGGAAGATCGACATGTGACATACCGCGAAATTCAGGCAACTTTAGACATTGGCATGAGTCAAATACAAATAATCTTGCATGAACAATTAGGTGTAAAAAAGTTGTTTTCCCGATGGATACCGCATTTGCTATGTGAAGAGCAAAAAGCGGCTCGCGTTACTTGGTGCGTCAGAACTCTCGAAAGATTCCACGCAGGATCCTCAAATGCTGTATACAACATCGTATCAGGTGACGAATCCTGAATATATGCGTACGAACCCGAAACAAAAAACCAGTCACGAGTTTGGGTGTTCGAAAATGAGTTAAAGCCAACAAAAATTGTTCGTTCACGGAGTGTTGCAAAAAAAATGGTGGCCACGTTTGTCTCAAAAACCGGCCATGTTACGACTATTCCTCTTGAGGGACAAAGAACGGTTAATGCAGAATGGTATGCTAGCATTTGTTTGCCACAGGTCGTTTCTGAACTCCGTAGAGAGAACTGCAACCGCCGCATCATCCTCCATCACGACAATGCGAGTTCTCACACCGCGCACAGAACAAAAGAGTTTTTAGAGCAAGAAAACATAGAATTATTAGACCATCCGCCGTACAGCCCCGACCTAAGCCCTAATGATTTCTATACTTTCCCTAAAATAAAGAATAAATTGCGTGGACAGAGATTTTCATCACCTAAAGAAGCTGTGGACGCCTACAAAACGGCCATTTTGGAGACCCCAACTTCCGAATGGAATGGTTGTTTCAATGATTGGTTCCATCGTATGGAGAAATGTGTCAAATTTCGCGGAGAATACTTCGAAAAGCAATAAATACATTTTTAAATAGTAATGTTGTGACACTTCCTTGATTCCCGAAATTTTCAGTGCCGCCCTCGTATAATCACCATTAATGGCTTCACGCATTTCTTTCACACGCCATCAATCATGAAACGTATTAGTTATAACTACGGCGCAACTTTTCCGCACTGGACCATAATCACAGGAGGAAAAAAAACCTACATCCGCGCTCCAACCTGATGTTTTTTGCTTTTCAATGTCAAAATGCTTTTATTCATGTAAACAATTTACTGGCCCTTACGAATTTAAAAAGTTGCACGGTTGCAAATCGTTGGTCCTATGGAGAAGAACACTCTTTTAAAATATATGATTTTTCGTGTGGTGTACGGATTAAGAATATAGCACCACTCCATCTCCCGTGGAGGTCGTAAAAGTCGACTAAGGGACTCTTAACAAACTCAAATTGACAAGGTAAAAAAACCTGACAAATTGGTGCCCTACGAACTTGACGATCATAATAACGTGCGCGTCGAGGCCTGCCTTATGCTTCTCGACAGGCATAGAAGCGAAGAGATTATGAACCACATTGTTACTTGCGACGATAAATGGAAGCAAAGTAAAACATTCTCCGATTATTTTATCGATTCATTAAATGCGATCTTCACCAGGGCACAAGGGAAAAAATGCGTTCCTGTGGTTATAGAACGTTTATGCACGAATTATATTGCCCCTGTGAGAAAAAACATTTCATGCGTAATTCTATACTGTAAATAAACAATACAGTATTTTGTTTTATTATTTGAGCATAGCTGCTTTCATTTTCTCTCCTTTCTTCGCGCACTGTTTGAGATGTATAGTTATATATACTGGTAGTATAGTAATTATAGTAAAATTTACACCGTTCAATAATGTACGACTATGGCGCGTCTATTGGTAAAATGACATTGGGCGCGTCATAGTAGATTGAAATATTTGTACCTGCCTATGGCCGAAATTTATAATAAATCTAATCCAAAATCTTTGGATTTGGGACTAAGGATATGTTTTTGTGTTAAATGTGATCCTAACACAATAACGGATAAAGTTCAAAATCCTAAATCTAAGGTTTTTGGATTTGATTGATTATTAATTTCGGTCGTTAGTCATTTTCATTACACATAAATATTTGAAGAGTTTTCTTTGAAATCAGACTATCCTAACCAAATACTAGTTGTAATAGGAAAACAATCCCTGCCTAGGCTAAACAAAATTGAGTTATCATCATATCAGCCACAGGACGTCCACTGCTGAACAAAGGCCTCCCCCTTAGATTTCCACAACGAGCGCTCTCATCCAACGACTCCCAGGGACCTTCACCGGGTCGTCTGTCCACCTCGTTGCAGGTCGTCCCAAGCTGCGTTTTCCGGTGCGCGGTCTCCATTCGAGAACCTTTGTGCCCCAACGGCCATCAGTTCTACGAGCAATGTGCCCCGCCCATTGCCACTTCAGTTTACTAATCCTTTCAGCTATGTCTACAACTTTAGTTCTTCTACGGATCTCGTCTTGTCTGATTCGATCCCGTAGAGAAATACCAAGCATAGCTCTCTCCATAGCTCACTGAGTGACCTTGAGCTTTCTTCGTTCCATATGTCATCCCTAGTAACACACACTGGTTAAAGACATTCGTCTTGACGCATTACGGTATTGTTGAAGAAAAGACTATGCGAAGTTTCCCGAACTCTGCCCAGCCGAGTCGGATTCGACGATTGACCTCTTTCTCGAAGTTGGACCTACCTAACTGGACAGTTTGTCCCAGGTAGACATACTCGTCAACAAGTTCAAGA
Source organism: Diloba caeruleocephala (assembly GCA_947459985.1). Taxonomy (NCBI): domain Eukaryota; kingdom Metazoa; phylum Arthropoda; class Insecta; order Lepidoptera; family Noctuidae; genus Diloba; species Diloba caeruleocephala. The sequence continues at coordinate 22,149,410 of OX381606.1, read as the reverse complement.
ACAGAACTCCCAACGGATATTGAGATCGGCATGACATAGGCATTCGACATAATTGTCGTTTTGCCCATGTTAATTTTAAGGCCCGCCTGTTGGGAAACTGTTGAGATCATCGAGCATTGTGCGGAGCTCTTGCAGCGATTCTGCTATAAATACGATGGCGTCGGCAAATCGAAGGTGAGTGCTATACTCGCCATTGATATTAATGACGATTCCCTTCCACTCCAGTAACTTGAAGGCATAGTCCATTGCAGCGGTGAACAGTTTCAGGGAAATGAGGTCCCCCTGTCTCACACCTCTCTGCAATGGAATTGCCTGCGTGCTCTGTTTATGTACTCGGACAGATATGGTAGCGTTTCTGTACAAGCACTTCGACACTTCAATGTACCGGAAGTCTTTTACCAATTAAGTTATATGGTACAACTTTTACTTGCGGAATTATAATATTACTGATGCTTATTTATTTTTAATCAATTCAGCATTGCCTTAACTAATACAATTACATTATTAAAATAGTCCACATAAGAACCGTTCTTTACTATTCATATAGCATATACAGCAAAATTATATTAGGTGTGTGTATCCACACTATCAGTCGATTATAAACCATGGAACATGCAACAAATTTATAAGATCATCTGTCCAATGGGTTGTATGCCTTTCGTCCAATTGCTTTGTCCAAGATTAGATCAAATTTTTTGACATCTGCGTCATGCCAATTATTCAATATGTCTGTCAAGATCCTCTGTGATGTTTGTCAACCCAAGTGCAATATTCAATTCTAAACGCATTATTTTATTTCTATAAACACGGGGCCTCGACTTGTATTAAAAGACATTGGTTGCTTTGATAATCATTAATTATTGCTTCCATCACCATTTAGTTATGACTGGTTGAAAATACTGAAATGTCATACTCTTAGATGAAATAAAATCAAAAATAAGTTTTGATGAACTCATCTAATTCCTCTGATCAAAGTACGAAGAAATCGGATGAGTAGCATACCACCCTAGAGGAGGGAGTAAGTAAATAGTATACTTGTATTTTTTATTAACTACACTATATAAATAAAATCTTCCTAAAAGCGGATCCAAATGGGTCAGCTAAATTGATAATAATAAGTGAGATGCACTTCCATTTCATCTCAGTTTAAACAAGTATCCGGCACGCCGTGCAACGCATATAAATACACGCATACGGCATGCATTTATGTATGCAGTCTTAAATATGCAGATAGTTTGCAGTCAAATTTAATATGTAATACACTCATTTATTATAACTTATTATTATAACTAAAACCTTATTTTCCTACTGCTGATTTGGCGGTTGGAACCCATAACCAGGATAAGGTTGCGGAGCACCAGGAGGAGCAGCTCCTGGTGTTGGAGCACGAGCATATGGATAAGGAGACGGAGGATATTGGGCTGGTGGATATCCTTGCTGATATGCATGCGGCGGATAACCACCCCCTGCTGGGGGATAGTTTTGCGGATTTTGCGCGTAAGTTGTTTGTGGAGGTGGTGCTGTCGACACAGATGGAGCAGGACTACCAGGTTGTGATGATGGGTTAGAGTAAGGAGGCTGAGTAGCTGGAGGGTACGGAGATGCTTGTCCAGGGGGGTATTGTTGACCAGGTGGGCCACTCGATGAAGGTGCTCCAGAAGCTACAGAAGTAGGTGGTGCATTGTTTCCGTGAGAACTAGAATTATAAGTAGGTGATTGTGCAGATGGAGATCCATAACCTGAGCTAGGTGGATTTTGCGATGAATAACCACTGGGTGGAGGTTGGGGGGAACGATTAGGCTGGGACGTAGGAGTTGTACTATAGGCTGATGTGGGCGTGGTATTGGGGAAAGGCTGTGGTTGGTAAGGTTGAGGTTGTGACCCAGTCGAATTATTATACGTACTTACTCCAACATTAGAGTAATTTGCGCCTGCTTGTGAAGGTGGATATACAGAATTACCAGTGTAAGCCGGTTGAGAGGCACCACGTACAGAATAAGGTGTTCCAGCAGCTGCAGGACTGCCCGGCGGCGGTGCATAGGGCTGTTGTGCCGATGATGGAGGATATCCTGGCCCTGGGTGTGTAGATGGCGGATAATTGCTTGGAGTAGTAGTTATAGGCGGACCATAGTTGGAATTCGGAGGGTAACCCTGTGGTTGTGGAGGATTAGGTGGTCCATATCCTTGGCTAGGGGGTCCATAGCCTGGTTGTGGAGGATAAGCACCTGGCCCACCTTGATACTGTCCTTGGTATTGATTTTGTGGGTATGGGCGTTGGCCATAAGACTGAGTTGGCCTTGTTGGTGTTGATGAGACCCCAGGTGGTCTGTAGGGTTGTTGAGCTGCCCCAGAAACATCACCACCACTTGGAGAAGGTGAATTAATTGGGGGCGCTTGTGACACATTACCAGCAGCTAGCTGATGAGGAGGCTGTAAAAAGAAAAATATATCATAAGTATTTATTTAGGTATTTAGTTTACACTCATTGTACGCCAGGATGACCAGAGATAATAGTATGGTTTTTTTTTTAAGTTAACATTTAAATTTGCGACTGCAAAATTTATTAGTGAAATAACTCTGATATTTATTTCGATTTGTGTATGAACACTTAGTAATACAACCAGTACGCCTGTATTCTACGATGGTGTAGGCAGAAGGGAGTGATATCCGAAATTAAGAGTGAGACAATTGGTGCGTGTTAACCCAAATGTAATTGTCAAAATAAATCAAAGGTTTAAGTAACTTTATAGATATCTACCTTAAATGTTTCGAAAAACAGGTGATATTATTATTAGATAAAGAAACCGCTGGGTAGTAACTCAGCTTGGCGGAAATTCGCTATCGTCCCGTGGAAGGGCAGAGGAAGACCATAATGAATTTCCGGGCTACCAAAAAGAAAAATAAGTTAAGATAGAAAAAAAACCGTGCCGTGTGGTGCCGGCTCAGAATGCCACCACCCCATCTCCTCCCGTGGGTATCGTAAAAGTTGACTAAGGGATTGGCCGGAGGATGGGCAGCAGCGTCCTTCGAGTACATTAACAGCTCAACTGCGATCGCCAACTCGTCTGCCATGCGTAGCGATTATGGCAAAACCCCCCAATGAGCCCACAACACACCGATATCGGTCGTTGTGGTGATCTTTGGGGGAGGCCTGTGTCCAGCAGTGGACTTCATCCGAAATGATGAGAAAAATAAAAATCAAGAATTGAAAGGTGGTGTTTGCTTAGGAAAACTGCATAAATATAATTAAAATCTAAAAATGTAGGCATGTGTAACTTAGATCTCAGCCGGTTCAATTATTCAGATCACAGAGAATTGAGCTGCTGAGCTGTGGTTCAAATGCACCATAGACTGAGTTGCTGAGCTGTGGTTCAAACGCACCATAGACTGAGTTGCTGAGCTGTGGTTCAAATGCACCACAGACAATTCGCGGCTCGTTGACAGCTCTCAGAGCATAATGAAAGCTTTGGAGGTAGTTTTTGAGTCTTTAGTCGCTCAAGTAGTCACTTTGAGCTGTTGATCTTTGGTTAATCTGATTCTTTTGTGAGCTGACGTATTAGTAATTGAATGAATATGTGTAGTTTCCAGATTGTACTGTACCTTTATTTTATTACGGTCTATTGCTTGATATGTATTTAACCATAGTTGATAGTTAAAAACGCATGGTGAAAACGAACATTATACCTAGTTATTTTCTCCATATATTCGAACTACAACAACCAGCGTGAGACGGCCCAATCGGAGCTTGCTTATAGATAAAATAATAGATTATAGGTACATAAATTAAACGCGAAGCATAATGTATATTACTAAACAATAATATTAAAACAAAATTGGGAATGTGCGTTCTTTTGTATCGTACCTAACATAACATTGCTTCGGTAGAGAGAAACCGCATATTATATTATAAACCTATAATATTATGAAAGATGAAAAGTGGCGGGAAAACCTGTTGGAAAACCGGTAGAGGGCTCGCACTAGCTAGCTCGCTCGCTACTCGGATCTGAACTATACAGCGAGTCACAGTTCACAGTATAGCAAAGTACCTAGTTGAGCTGACATGTGAGCCGACTGGCAGCTCCGGTTCAGGTGCTTAAACCGTGATCGGACCTACAGCTCATGCTGATTCGTTGAGTTACCCACGTCTACAAAAATGTCACTGTCAAAAGGGTTGCCATCTTCAATCTAGTGTTACCACATAGAAATTATAATCACCGCGGAAATTATGAATCATGTAACCGAAGACCGCCACGCAGGAGTAGGTGACTAGACTCCTGTATTGGTGATAATTAGCATTAGCTACTAGCACCATCGAAAATCTGAGAAATTCCTGTTCTGCAGAATACAATCAATCCTAAAGAAAAATAACACCATACCTTTTCACCCATTTGGATTCAGACCTGAGCACTCCAACGTTGAACAAGTTCATATGGTGTGCAACAGGGTTAGAAAATCACTGGAAGAAAGGGACTTCCGCTGGTCAGTCTTCCCCTATATTCAACAGGTCTTTGCCCCCGTTTGGCACAAGGGTCTACTTTACAAGGTAAAGGCTTGTCTTCCACACAACTTCTATGAGGTGGTGAAAACCTTAGGTTATCTATCAGATCGACTGTTTCAAGTCAAAGAAGCGGAGGCAACCTCAAGAATCAGTGATGGAGCCAATTCTGTACACATCAGACTCGCCAGTAGAGGACAGCGTGACTACTGCTACATTTGCTGATGATACTGCAATTCTGGCTAGCAACCATAACCCCACAATGACTTCACAAATGCTTCAAAGAAGTCTTGACAAGATATCAGACTGGCTCCAAAAGTGGCAGTTAACGGTCAGCCCATCCAAGTCAGTACAGGTCACATTCACGTTACACAGAGGCAACTGTCCACCAGTTAAACTTCATAACAATTTACTACTGCGCAAAGACTATGTGAGATGCTTAGATCTACACCTCGATCGCCGCCTATCGTTGATACCGCACATTAAAATTCAAGAGAGGTGAGTTTAACTTGCGCTACAAAAACCTATACTGGCTATTAGGGAAGAACAGTAAATTATCAACTGATAACTCCTCCATATCTAAAACCATTTTAAAGCCTGTTTGGATGTACTAATAGCTGGATGCTTATGGGGCTCTAGCAATTCTAATATGAACCAAGGGCACATCCAGGATTTCAGTCTGGGGGGGAGGGGAGGGGGGCTCGGTGTCTCGTGTCATGAATTCGGAACCAGGATCTTACCTTGTTGATATGAGGTCTAGAGTCGACTATATCCTACAGTTTAGTAGGGGGATGGCCCCTGCCAGCCCTTGCTGCGAATCATATATAATGGGCCCTGGTTCATTACAAATGCTAAAATACATAACCAACTTCAAATGAACACAGTGAAAGAGGAACTCTATATGACTATAACCAAAACATACTTGGAAAGGCTGGAGAAGCAGGGTAAATCTACTAAAGGGGTTCTAATCAATGTCCCACGATATTGCTACAAATTCATAAACTAAAAGCTATCTAGCCCTCATTCGTGTAAATGCAGAAGACAAAAGATATTGCGCAATTACCCAAAAATGACATTATTTGCAGTATCGCAATTACGAGTTAATAAATGAACCGTCGTAAAAAAATTGTACCTCTGTATCAAATAATATTTTTTCATAGGTATTTATGAAGTAATGTATGTTTTGTTTTAATGCCAAAACAAAGAACTTCTATCTTAACCAAGAAGCCAATTATTATTCTTGTTAAAAAGTGTAAAAAATAACCGTCATCGTTCGCATCAGTTTAAAATAAAAAATAAAAAAATAACCGATCGCAAGCTCCTTGCAAGTAGTATACCGCTCGACTCAAACACTTCGACAGGAAAAGCTGGGCTGCAAGACGCACAGGTGAGTCATTAAATATGATTCTACAAACTTTGTCATTCTAAACCACCCACAAACATCCTATTCTTACAACAGTTATTCCTATGTTATTAATTCCTATATAATAAATGTAATGTCCCACGCTGCGTTTTCCGGTGCGCGGTCTCCACTTCAGAACATTTTCACCCCAACGGCCATCATTTCTACGAGCAATGTTGTTTCGCAGGTCTATGTCAGAGCCAATGGTAGGTATAGTTATCGAGGTGTATAGTTGTCGGCAGAAGTTCTCAACCTCTCCCTAAACCTCTGACTCAGTCGATGCTACACTGTCATCCTTGATCATCAGCTTCATAATACGAATATTCCCAATAGACCCGTCTCTTACAGTATACGAAAATATTTTTATTAATTCAATAGGCTTACGTTTGCACACTATCGCATCTGATGTTAAGCGACGATACGGTCGACGATGGAGCACGCATGCCTAAAAATAACTTTTTCAGGCTCATTGGCAGCATTATTCTTTGGCTTTGGGAGATCGTTTACATGCAGCAATAAAACGTTACAAAGAGAATCTATCCTTGAAAGAACCCGGCATCAATGACCACACGAATCGACCGATGCCTCAAGAAGTCCGATACCCAAATGCATAGTCCAGCACGAAGGCCGTATGAAGGAAGCTTGCTAATAAGACTGTCGTGCCAAAACTTGTCATAGGCCTTCGAGATGTCAAGTAAGTGCAAGTAAATGCTTCCCGTGTTTCTGAATGGCTTCGCTGTATATGTGTGGCATACGCAAGAAGGTCTCCAGTAAATCCGTTTCGGCGGAAGCCGTATTACCGATCACTAAGTTGGCTATTTGCTTCGAGATATTCCAGTAGAAAAAAAATAGATCATTTTATGCTTAGTAGATACAAAATGTAATAATAAAAAATCTAATATATGTATATATACATATGTTTTTCATTATCTATACAAATAAATAAAATTTAAGTGTCTGTTTGTAATGTCAGAATAACTGCTTTTTACTAAATGCATATGAAAGTGTATACGGTACCTACAGCAAAAAATTTGATTTGATTTTGTCCGTCTGTCGGTCTGTCTGTTTGTTCTTGCTAATCTCCGAAACGGCTGGACAGATTTCTACGGGACTTTCACTGGCACATAGCTGATGTTATAAAGAATAACTTAGGCTTCTTTTATTTAAGAAAAGTAATTAGGGTTCCGCGCAAAAATAAAACCCGTGAAATCCAATATAAACTACTCAAAACAAAATAGGGCCCACCTCGAATCAGTCACTATTTTGGTCAAAATAAAGTTATCTAAGTAGTTGTTGTCAAAGTTACGCATTGAACCATCAAGCTACCATGTTTAGGAGCCCTTATCAATGTTTATTTCGACAATATTCATATTGGTTTCAAGAGGGTAGCTAAAAAAGTGAAGTACTCGAAAAAAACATCGAATGCACAAATTCTCGGTCACTTAAGTTTTCAGTCTACACTAAACACTGCTGTGGAATACTCACGTTTTTAACAATTTTGTTTGGTGCCTGTGTTAGTTGTGATCACTATGCCTGGTTCTCGCCGACATATGGACATGGAAACCGCTGCAAGAGCAGTATCTTTGCTTCAAGAGGGACAGTCTCAGAGATCTGTGGCTATACACGTCGGTGTTTCGCGACGAGCAATCCGAAATGTTTGGGAACGATATCAGGAGACCGGAAGTGTAGCTAGGAGACCTGGCACAGGAAGAGTTAGAGCTACAACTGCCCAGGAAGACCGATATCTAAGGTTAACCGCACGACGGGAGCGTACTGTTACCGCTCGGACCTTACAAACTCGACTACGGCAATCCACAGGGACGAGAGTCAGCGACCAAACCATTCGGAATCGGCTTCACGAAGATGGACAACGCTCCAGAGTACGCGCTATTCGACTGAAACTGACGAGGGCTCATCGTGCAGCACGCTTAAGGTACGCCCGGGAACATTTGGAATGGACCATGGATAACTGGAGGAATGTGCTTTTTACGGACGAGTCTAAAGTGAAGTTTTTCAGTGATGACAGACGGATACGCGTGTGGAGAAGAGAAGGGGAACGTTTTTCTGAACCATGCGTGCATGGAACAGACCGATGGGGGGGGTCCCAGTGTTATGGTATGGGGTGGAATTAGCTTACACGGCAAAACGGAGTTGGTAATTCTCAATGAAGGTACCGTAACCGCCGCCAGTTACATCGAGCGAGTAATCCGGCCACATGTCATCCCGTTTTCACAAAGAGTGGGCAATAATTTTGTCTTTATGCATGACAATGCTCGCGCACACACAGCCCGTACCACACAAAGAGCACTCTCTGAAGCCAATATCACCGTTTTGCCATGGCCAGCCATGAGTCCCGACATCATTTTTCCTAAAAACTGTTATTTGTGTTTTTATTAAAGGAAATAAACAAATGATTCCATTGTTTGTGTTTACACTATTCCTGAATGCCCACTTGAAACTTATACATTCATAAAAACTGAACAATTATGTTCAATTTTAAGTTAAGGCAAAAAAACATGGTGGGCCCTATTTAGTTTTGAGTAGTTTATATACTCTATGTCAAGTGTCTATGCCGAAGTACTCTAAATTATTTATAAATTTTTTAATCCTAATTTCTTTTAAATTAAACGGAGGGTGAAACCGCTTGTCGCAGCTAGTATATAAATATTTATATATATTTACATCTCAAAAATATAATGCGTCCTACATAGCGGTTTTTACGAATGATGTTGCGTCCGACCGACATATTACGTCTGGTATACGGACTTTAACGCTAAAGTGGGAGTACAGAATTGCAGTGAGTCGGTAGTAGGATCCCACGGTTTTGGCAGCAGGAATCATAGGGGGCAAATGCTTGTCAACTTCCTCGAGAAAGAGGGGCTTTTCCTAATGAACACGTTCTTTAAGAAACAGCCCCAAAGGAAGTGGACATGGCAAAGCCCCGACACTATGACCAAAAATGAAATCGACTTCATCATAACGGACAAGAAGCATATATTCAGATATGTCTTCGTGATCAACCGATTTAACACTGGAAGTGATCACCGACTGGTCCGAGGCACTCTGAATATCGACTATAAGCTTGAACGTGTCCGTTTCATGAAGTCCAGGGTCCGACCCAACTTGCTCCAAACCGTGATGGGATCTGAAACATTCCAGTCAAAACTGGAAGACCGATTCGCTGCCGTAGAAACCACAGAAGACGTTGACCAGACACTCGAGAATGTGGTAGGAATCCTCAGGGAGGAAGGTACGAGATTTTGCAGAATGCAGCGTAAAGGCAAGAAGTCGAAACTTTCGGCGGAGCTTATGAAGGAACGACGTGAAAACCCACCAGTCACTTCGTCAGAATACCGGGCACTCAATAAAAAAAAATAAAAAAACTGGTACGACGTCATCTCAGGCGCTCCAACGCCCTTTCTATAGAAAGGGCGATTGAGCAGAACCGGGGGTCGAAAGTGTTCGTCCAGTCTTGGGAGAAGCCACCTGACGAAGTTGACTACAACAGGAGGGGACGTCGTTGTTCCAAGGCCGGAGGTCGGAAGCTGAAGACTTCTACAGCCAGCTATACGCTTCGCATGCTTCTCAACCTGACCCCGAAAATGAGGATTCCAGGGCCACATTGATCCGCCACTTCACTGAGGACCTGCCAGAGATCAGACTAGACGAAATTGTGCTGGCTCTTAAACAGCTTAAAAATGGAAAAGCCCCTGGAGAGGACGGGGTTACAACGGAGCTCCTAAAAGCAGGTGGTAAACCTGTACTAATGGAGCTCCAAAAAATTTTCAACTCTGTTCTCTTTAGTGGGAGAACTCCAGAGGCGTGGAATAGGGGCGTCGTCGTTTTATTCTTCAAAAAGGGTGACAAGACCCATTTCAAGAACTATCGACCTATTTCGCTTCTAAGCCACGTCTACAAGCTGTTTTCAAGAGTCAACACAAATCGTCTTGCGCGACGACTCGACGAATTTCAACCCCCGGAACAGGCCAGGTTTCGAGGAGGGTATGGCACCATAGACCACATTCACACAGTGCGGCAGAATATACAGAAGTCTGAAGAGTCTAATCAGCCCCTGTGCTTGGCGTTTGTGGACTATGAGAAGGCCTTTGACTCTATCGAAACCTGGTCCATTCTGGAATCCCTGCAACGATGCCAAGTCGATTGGCGATATATCCAAGTGTTGAGATGTCTGTACGATACCGCCACTATGGCCGTCCAAGTACAGAACCAGCTGTCTGAGCATATCCCCCTGCATCGAGGTGTGAGACAAGGGGACGTTATTTCCCCCAAATTGTTCTCAAATGCATTGGAGGATATGTTTAAGACGCTAGACTGGAAAGGACGTGGCATAAACATAAACGGCGAGTGCATCTCACACTTGAGATTTGCAGACGACATCGTCATAATGGCCGAATCATTGCAGGATCTAAACCAAATGCTTAACAGTCTAGCTGATTCTTCTCAACGCATCGGTCTCCGGATGAACTTGGATAAAACCAAGGTCATGTTTAACCAACATGTGGTTCCGGAGCCGATTGCGGTACACGACAACTCTCGAAGTTGTTCAGGAATATGTTTACCACGGACAAACCCTAAAGTTGGGTAGAAACAGCTTTGAGAGGGAGGCCAATAGAAGAATACAGCTGGGCTGGGCGCCATTTGGGAAATTACGTCGAGTATTCGCGTCATCTATTCCACAGAGCCTAAAGACTAAAGTCTTCAATCAGTGCGTTCTACCCATCATAACATATGGTGCCGAGACGTGGACACTCACGGTAGGGCTGGTCCACAAGTTTAAAGTCGCTCAGCGAGCATTGGAGAGGGATATGCTCGGAGTCTCTCTGAAGGATAAAATCAGAAATGAAGTGATCCGACAGAGAACCAAAGTTACCAACATAGCTCATAGGATTAGTAAGCTGAAGTAGCAGTGGGCTGGCCATATTAGTCGTAGAACCGACAACCGTTGGGGAAAACGTGTTCTTGAGTGGAGACCGCGTCTTGGTAAACGTAGTGTAGGACACCCCCAAGCTCAGTGGAGTGATGACCTGAGCAAGGTGGCTGGCAGTAGCTAGCAGAGGACTGCAATAGGCTGGTGATGACCAATAAAAAAAAAAGTTAATTTCAGCTAGACTGTGTTGCAGCCAGTATTGCAGTAGTAAAGCATCTTGATTTCTTGCTTTTTTCTACATATGACCAGCAAGATAGTCATGTAAAATATCATTCTGGCTTCAATTTAGACTTTTCTGGCTATTCAATCAAGACCATGTTATGCAAAGGTAGTTAATATCAAAAACAGCTCATGCAGTTATTCTTGATGAAGTGCCATACTGGCAGTGATAGTTAGTACATAGGTAGCAAGTGTTTGTTCCACTCCTAACCTCATTAATAGTATTTATAATACTGTTATAAAGGCATATGTAACTAAGTATATGTAGTTACTTTAGAGTGAAACTAGTACCATAATCAAAGCATATCAGTATTGTGTTTCTTTATGTTAATCTTATCTCGCTTTATTTATTTATTCAAGATTTCCTTAGTAAAATACTGTAATACAAGTGTACTTTCCCAATTCAATGTAACAAAAGAACTCAAATAAATTTTGTGCAAAAGTAAATGAATCAGTGGATATTTTGAGACTTGTAATATACCTAAGATTATTTATTATTATATTTTGATAAACATACAGCACATGGTACCAAGCTTGCTAGTAAACCACCACCCCCAGTTACTTTCCCTTTTCTGTACACTTAAAACAATAACTAAAAAAATTACATTAAGATAATGGTCGTTCTCTATTGGCATGCGACTTATGAGTGATTGGAATGATAAATCAGGTAAGTCTCAGTAAACAAGCTATGTATTATTCATAATTACCGGTAAAATGCTCTGAATGTTTTGGTTCACATCTGCAACTGAAGCCAAATAGACCAAGTTCCTGTGCAATACTTGTTGATACTGATGACACTCCATAAGTTGACCTTTCGCTTGGTATTCTTGAATAGTTTGTATGAGATGAGCATTCTCATCCAACATCTTTTGGATTTGTGCAGGGCTCAAAGGGGGACGATTGCCTCGTGCCGCGAATGCTACAGACATATTAAAAAGCTGTACTATCGTTTTATTATTACATAAGTTAATCTAAACTGTTCTTCGTCGGATGGGTGGATGTCAATGTAAGCAACAAAGAATACAATAGTGTTGGTAAGCAATAACCAATGTCTAAAGAACAGCGTACAGTAATAAATTACTCTTTGACAGTCTGTCTGTCTCTGGAATGGGATGGGACTTTCAGTATATTTAAATGTACTCTGTGGATGGGACGACTACTGACGACTACCACCACAGAACACTGGCTACCACAGAGTCATTGAGTTAAACTAGTAACATCTAAACATCGATGCACAGAGTACTTTGTATTCATTATTCCAATTCCAATTTTAATATGACTCCATCGACAAGTCGATGACTTTGCCAATGTCGAGGTTGGATAAAACAACATAAAATAAAATAACAATAATATTATTAGCCCTGTAGAATAACAAAAGGGCAACGTTGTAGATTCGAAATGGATTTTTCGAATTAAAGAAGAGGCGGGATATAAGTGAAGATACAAAGCTCGAATGCCCCAAGTTTTAGCCAAAGATAGGGCATCGATTATGATTAGACATTCTCTCCAGTGGTGAGACAAAGCTCTCTAAGAGTCCTGAATGAATGGAACCTTTTCTGAGACGGTCTACATGAAACAACCGGACGGTTATGAAGAAAAAGGAAAAGAAGACTACGTGCGTCTTCTTAAACGTCCGCTTTACGGCTTAAAGCGATCCCCCAGAGCTTGGAACAATAAACTGAACAATGAGTTATTGCAGTTATCGTTCAAACGATCCAAAAATGAGCCGTGCATTTACATGAGATCCCAGGGTATGAAGATCATCATTTTAGCAGGGTATATGGATGATGTGCTGATTTTTTGGAACGACACGGAGGAGCTGCGTAAAGTAAAGCAGACTTTACATCAAATTTGATATGAAGGACCTTGGGAAGGCAGATTTTTTTGGGAATGCAGATAACGCAGAGCGATATTGGAATCAAAGTTGATCAAGAGAAATATGTCAAAAAAGTTTTAAAGGTTTCTCATTGGTTCGCTGATGTACGGTCCCGTTCATAAGTCCAGTAGCAATCTCAAAATGCAATAAATTGGCGATTTGGTTTGACTTACGGGCTTCTTTTATTTAGTAGTTTCAATACTATACGTACACATACTCACTATTGTCTGCAAATAATTAAGGTTCATAATTCCGATGCGTGGAATGGCGAACGGTGGGTTCGAATCTTACATGTGGTGTAGTATTTTTTAAGTTTTTATAAATACTCGCAATGATTCTATAATATATCTTCTCATTGTGGCAGTGATCACTACCCTAGAGTAATTAATTTTCCATTTAAAAATAAAACGCAGGTGAGGCGAAATCCGCTTCTTAAGTATACTCGTAGATTGCCTGATAGTAATGATGACTATTGGGACCAATTTAAAAGTTGCGTTGACCGTAAGATCCCATCGTTACCAATACTGTCCCATGGAAGCTGAAGCTTTTTCGAAGATTATGATCGAATCTGCTGGTTTTTTTCCTTTAAAAAAGTGCTGTAAACTGGCTTCCATCTCCACCTTGTTGGGACAGTGACTGTACTGTAGCTATTCAAAAACGAGAAGTGGCTGAAAAAGCTTATTGTAAAGAAACCACAAATGAAAATTTTGATCAACTTACGAAAGTTATCAAAGAAAAACAGCAGCAGCTTCCTAAAGAAAAAAAAATACGGGCTGCACTCCGGGAGTGCCGACAGAAGTGATAACTTTTTATTTTATTTATCTAGACGCGTTCGTGGTCTGCTATTAGTACATGCGTATATGCACACACTATAGCTGCGTTTCGTAACGGTGTCGCGAGTCCAGAGATTTTATCTCATCTAAAAATATGCTTAAAACGCTAAAAGAAGTTTTCACCTCAAAAAAAATCAGAAGGATGGAAATACTTCTGTTCTTCCATTTTACCAAAGATAAGCCCATCAATAGTTTGGCGTAATATTAGAAGATTTAGATCTGCATTTAATGAGTCCCCTTCATCGATTTCTCTTCCTTTAACCGATACATTTTTAGACAAACTTGCCCCCCCAACTGTTCCCTCAATACCTTTATTTCTTTCCCGCTGTATTCTTCATTTTCGTGTTCTAATACTATACTGAACTCTCCATTTTCTCTTTGTGAATTAAAAGGTATTTAGTTAGTTATTATAGTAGTTATAATATTCCATTTAAAAGATTCTGCTCCAGGTGACGATGGTATTCCGTAGTCCTTTTTTACTCATCTTTCCGACTATACGCTAAGTATCTATTTAAATATCTTAGGGTGAGATTCAGAAACGAGTCTAAGCGTGAACTTACGCTTCCATCTGTCAAAACGCACTACTTACGCTCATAATTTTGACAGATGGAAGCGTAAATTCACGCTTAGACTCGTTTCTGAATCTCACCCTTAAACTCGATTTTACAGGACGTACCAGACTATTATACCTATTATGAAACCTGGTAAATCACCCAATGATGCATCATCTTATCGTCCTATAGCTCTTTCGTCTGTTCTATGTAAAATTGCAGAACACTTAATAAAAATTCGCCTTGAATGGTTTATTGAAAATCATAGTTTATTATCCCAGAGTCAATACGGCTTTAGAAGAGGTAGAGGTACCATCGATTGCATTAGCATCCTTATCACAGATGTTAGGACATCTTTTTCCTTAAACGAGTCAGTAGTTGCGGCATTTCTTGATATAAATTCAGCGTATGATAACGTTGATTTAGATATTCTAATAAAAAAATCAACAACTTCAATGGCACATTTGCCACATCTTATTAACTTTATTTTCAACATCTTATATTTAAAATCTTATATTGACGAAGTTATGTGCTGCGGGTTTTGCACCACAGCTTCTAAGGTTTGTTGCCGATTATCTCCGGGATCGTCAGCAATATGTTAGGTTGGGCATTTACGAATCACATCCGTACCACACGCGCTCTGGGGTCAGTCAGGGGTCTATTCTCGGACCTCTTCTATTCACTCTGATGATCAATGACATTCCTGCCATCATAAAACATGCTAAGTGTCTTTTATATGCAGACGATCTGAAGTTGATTTCAGAAATAAGGTCTGTGAGCGTCTGTCAGTGTGATGTAGACGCAGTTTACGAGTGGGGAGTGGCAAGCAGAATGAAACTCAATATATCCAAATGTTATGCCATGACTTTCGGCCACATGTGGCAACCAATTGATTTTCAATATAAGATAGATTCCAAAGACATTACAAGATCTACAACAATCAAAGATTTGGGTGTCACATTCGACCGAAAATTAACATTTCATGACCACATTTCTACAGTTGCCAAGGAATCCTACGGAAGGCTAGGCTTTGTGCTGAGGAATTGCAGCGATTTCAAGAGTGACCATGTCATAAGGCTCATCTTCGGAGCCCTAGTTCACAGTAAGCTTGAGGCCAGCTCATGTGTTTGGCACCCACATGAGAGTACTTACACTCTGTTACTAGAAAAAGTGCAAAAAGCCTTTCTTCGCTTCCTTTATAAGCGCATGTATGGGTATTACCCGTACATGTATCCGACGAAGTTCCTCTTGGGCTACTTAGGTTATAATTCATTAGAAGTAAGACGATCGAATGACCAACTGCTCACCATGTGCAAGGTTCTCCGTGGAGGAATAGACACCCCAGATCTCCACAGTGAACTGTTACAGCTCTTCACTCCGAATAATTATCGCCGTAACAGGAGACACAAACTATTCTCAGTTCCCTCATGCTGAACTGTCGCGCGTGCTCGGTCCCCTATTCCGCGGACCCTAGAGCATTGAGGGCAGAGCTCAATGCTCTAAAAGAGCACAAAACCTGATTGTGATGTGTTTGCGGATGAATGGAAAGTGATTCTGTCAGAGTGCTTGGTGTATTGTGAGAAGAATGTGTGAATGTGTGTGTCGCTGTAATGTTCCAATATTATATTATGTAATTCAGTATTTTTATGTTGACTAAACCTTTTATAATTTTATTTCAATGCTGTTATACATACTTAGAAATTAATTATTGTAATTGGCCACGGCCGTGTAATTATTTGTATTTGAATAAATAATAATAATAATGATAGAAGATATATTAATATCTCTCTCGAAAAGTCGAAACCCAGCATAAAAGTAGACATTTATAGAGAGGATTCCCACAAGGCTTGGTTCTCAGCCCGCTGTTATATAATATATACGCTCATGACTTGGAACCTTTTCTTAATAATGAAGTAAAGGTACTACAATACGCCGATGACTTGCAATTGTATCACTCAAGTGGATCAATAGATAAATCTTCTGCATCAATATCTTCTTCGCTAGTACTTCTCAAAAATTGGTTAGATCAACAGGGCTTACAGTTATCTTCTGCCAAAAGTACTATTGTTCTGTTCACTAGAAAAAGATTACCTCCCCCTGTTATTATTAATTATGACAATAACCCAATCCCTATTAAAAGTTATGTTAAATAGTTAGGTGTCATCTTAGACGGCAAATCGTCGGGTGTTCCACATTGTGATTATATAGTTGGAAAATGTGAAGGTCTCCCAAATATTATACGGTGCCTCGCTGGAGTTTGGTGGGGCGCCCGTCCGTTTTCCCTTAAACTAATCTATGACGCATTAATTAGAAGCGTTCTGGATTACGGATTATATGTGCTGGAGCCCTGCAACAGAAGTGCTCTTTCAAAACTTGATAGTATACAGTCCAAAGCTTTACGAATTATTACAGGAGCGATGAAATCTAGTCCAATAAATGCCTTACAGGTTGAATGTGGTGAACCTCCACTACAATTACGAAGACAGTTCCTATCCGACAAATTTATATTTCGTATTCTTCAATTTTTAAACCACCCTTTATTTCCATCTCTTCAGTCTCCCTCAGATCTTGTTGGTAGTTCTAGTTAATGGGCCAATAAAAATCCTCCCTGTTTAGTGATAAGCTTCCATAAATGTCTGTCTCTTCTAGCACGCACTCACCGTTCTATTATAACTATGAATCATTGCTAATAACGCCAAATATAATTTAAATTTAGATATTGAAAAGGGTGATAATAACACTCCTGTACATTTTAATTTTACTATCGAACAAAACTGGCGCGATTGGCATCATTTTTATACTGATGCATCTAAAATTACATCGGTTAGTTGTGTGCGAGTTGGAGTATTTCATTACCAACTTAACATTGTCCAAAAGATTAAGTTTCCAGTGGACACATCAGTCTTTACTGAAGAATGTTATGGAATTTTAAAGGCTATAGAGTACATTATTTTAATGAAGTTAAAGAGAACCATAATTTTTTCAGATGCATTGAGTGTTTTACAAACTCTGGCCAGGGATTTCCTTTAAAAAGTCAATCGCATTCCCCATTAATTGTAGTAATTAGGGAAAAATTATATGAGTGTAGTTTAAAAACATATAGTGTATCTTTCGCATGGATATATAGTGGATCGCACAGGCCATGCAGGTATCAGGGGAAACAAAAGAGCTGATCGTCTTGCGAAGGAAGTGATTGAGTGTGGTGATCTGTTTCCAAATAAAGACTACTGCCATGACTTGGCCGCTCTGCTATGCATTTATCTTAAGGAATCCTGGGATGATGCTTGGATAGTCTGTGCTCGAGTCAAAGGTAGAAACTACTACGAAGTACAACCTTCTATACCTTGTAAACCATTGTTTTATAAAGCTAATTTTAACAAGTTAGTAACGAGCATTTTAATCCGCATGAGAATAGGGCATAGTGGTACTCCTGCTCACCTGGCTAAATGTAGTATTATTGACAATGCTGCTTTGAGTGTGGAGCCGAGGTTGGAGATCTCAATCATATAATTTTTGCTTGTCCACGATATGACCATTCATTACTTTTCAGTAGTCTAGTTTCTCTTCATATTTCTCTTCCCACTTTTGTACAAATATTATTATTAAGTAACTATCTTTTAGTATGTAAACGTTTATCTCTATTTATTATTTCAAATAAAATAAAGAAATTATTTGTTTTTTTTAATTAGTGTTGATTTAAAATCTTAATCTTAAGTATGTTTATACATTACTGTAATGATTATACAAATAGTTATATATAATATGGGTCCTCGCGAGTCTCTTAGAACTTTGTTTAAAGATATCAATATACTTACATTGCCGTCACTCTATATCTTTGAAAATATTTTATACGACCGTATAAATCTGATAAGTTTTATATAAAAAGCGATTTTCACAATATAAATACACGACATAAACATAAAATTGTAGTGCCCAAATTTAGATTAGCTAAAACATATAAGTCATTCCTTGGAAATTGTGTTCGCTTTTATAATAAGCTGCCCAAATCTGTTACAGACCTTACTGAGGGAAAGTTTAAAGCCCATATTAAACAGATCCTTATTAAAAAAAGCTTATTATAGGGCTAATGACTATGTTGACGACAGAGATATCTGGTATTGATTCTTTCTGCACATGTGGCTTCCCTGGAACCTTATTGATGAAATATGGATTTATCTAATAAATAACAAATCAAAATTTGATAGTGATAGTAATTATTTTTCGAATATATATTGATATATATTGTCTATATAATATATACTTTGACATATTAATTTTACTCACATATTCAATATGACATTTAAAGCTCTGGCGTTTAAAATGCCTTTCATTTTATATAATTTAGTTTCTTCTACGTTTTGTAAATGTGTGAACTTCGTCGACTTTATTAGTGCTATACATTAATTGTTATCAGTTTCCTATTGTGTTAGAGGCAATTGTCTGTTTTGTTATTGTGTGTATTTTACATTTAATTAGTCTACTTTGTTCGCACATACCTTTACCATGTAATAACAAAATTGTAGTATAACTTTTTTTGAAAAGAGTATATCCATGGAGTTTCTTGCCGGCTCTTCTCCATAGGACCGACTTTTCCGAACCGTGCACTTAACTTGACTTTTCGTAAGAGCCTATTAGGGCCTATATGAAATAAAAATTTGAGTTTGAGTTTGATTACAAAATTTCGATCTATTTACAATCATAATACTTGTTCCCCAACTTTTATGGTGTTTACTACGTTGTTTAAACTTGCCTTGGCAAAATGCGTAGACAGAGCAAACAGTAGACTGCTGGCTATCTTCCTTTGCATTTGCACAAGAAAAAGAGAAATATACTATCGACACTTGCAATGAAAAGAGACAGGCTTATAATATTTCTGTCCCTCATCGCATGTCGGCTTGTCACATTATTGAGCCCAACAACTTTGTCGTTTATGGAGGTTGCAGATTGACGTCCAATTTAATAATTATTATACACGGAGATTATACAGAAAATACGATCTATTACGTGCTCAACTCGATAATATTACATTTGCGCAAGTGTGCAAAATGGTAAGGTGCAGTGTAATTAACTGTAAAAGTGATAGAATGGTGAAGATTTCTGGATTGGCCTTTCACTCGTAAGTTTTCGATCTTTGCAATGATTTTCTACGTAAGTAATGTTCTTCTATTTATAATCAAATAGTCGTAGTCATGTACTAACTAATTAGTTTCATGCGATAAATTTCATAAATCGTTATTTTGAAAGATATTTTTATTTTATTTATTATAATATTATATTTTGGGTTGCCACTTTTTACGGGGAATTTACCCGTTCATATGGGTAATCCTGAATAATTTACGCAGTGTCTGTTACTTGCAATATTTTGTAACTAAAGCATAGTTGTAAATCCTTTTCCATCGTGAGAAAAGCCCGTGCCTAGCAGTGAGCCGATTATGTCATTTATGCGTGTGAATCTCAGATAAAAATGTAAGATACTTAAAATTCTTATTATACTTGCAGATTTCCAAATGATCTCAAAATACGAAAAACGTGGATTGTTGCGACTAGTAGGCCAATTAGGGCTCCAAAAGTGAATTCAAGAATTTGTTAGTATACTTTAATAAAGCATAGTATAAAAAAGTTTTGCAGGAAGCTATCCCGATGCAGTTCCAAATACGGTAACAGAAATGGATTACATTATGTGAATCTGATTAATGTTACAAAGATTTTATTCTAATATCACAGCCGACGAGTACAGAGGGAAGGGAAGTAGTCGAAGGAAGGAGGCAGAGAAATAGTGTGGCTACGTTACTCGTCATGACCACCATTACCACCGCTACCTTTTTTGTCGGTTTTCTGTGCGTGAGTCAAAGGGCCGGCAGTATGAACACGAGTAATCGGCCACATATTCGAGCGAAAGCGCAGTCCTCATCGAGCGCTCATATCGTTAGCACGTATATTTTAGTAGGTGCATGCGCAGATTTATGACAAAGTATTCAAATTTATTGAATTATTTGCTGCCGAACTAGCAATATGGGGTGCAGAAATTAAACATAAATTAAAACAGCGTACGACTCACGATTGTAATAAATTACTATTATATTACTATATTATTTATATACTCTGCTAGGTTGCGTTTGGTGATTTGGTCATTGTTTTGATTTTGAATTTTTGTATATATAGTAACTAATCTTAAGTGTGTGTGCCAGTTGAGAATAGCAGCAATCCACTCTCTTAGTAATGCTGCTCAAGCTCAGTTATACCTCAGTTTACAGGACCAAAATAGAGAGTAAGAATTATTCATACAAAGTTAGTTTTTCAAGGACCATCATTTGTTAATATTTTTGTTTGTTTATGAATAAAACTCAATGTCACATCAGGTTTTTTATTTTTCACTATAGAAACCCGAACTCACAGTTTTCAGTATTTATTCTTGTTCAGAGAAAAATAATGGGTAAAATTTACCTTACTTGGTAACCCTAAATAATTGATGTACTTTATTTGTTGTCCCTTGTGGTGACACGGATATCATGAGTCTATAGAATTCTCCGTTTACGGCAAAATGACTTTGCCATACGAAGTATCTTTCTACCTAGTCTGTGGCTTTGGCTACAATTGCCATTAGTGGTGGTTAATACAGCGTCTAGCGCGATTAAATAGCGCGCTATCTTCACGCAACGCATAGCACACGCTATGCCGGCTCCAACTTGACGCTATAAAAATAGCGCCATTAAAAAATAACGAGTAGCGAGGGTAATAGCGCGAGCAAAGGCTTAGCGCGGGCGTGGCGAGCCGGGCGGCAGTCATCGCGAGAAAATGCGTGCTATCGGTCGTTACCTAACGCGTCGATTATAATATTTATTTTAGATACGCCAAAAATGTAAAATTTCGTAAAATTAAAATATGAAACATACCATGACATTTGATGAAGTCATAAATAGGCATATATAACATCAAACAATTCCATTCCGTGAAAACTGCTGTAATTCTTAATAAAAGAAACATTACCATACCTATGTTAATTAATACATAAAAATTTACTATCCCAAGCATCGAAAGTATGAGGAAAAGTTCATTAACTTTTATTTACTGCTCCATTTTATTTTGATAGATATTATTTTACGTATCGAATAAACTATAACGTATTCAATATCAAGAATATAACCGAAACAGCGCGCTGTCTTAACCCAGCGCGCTATCTGTCCAACGACATTTAGCGTGATTCGAGAAGATTCACCGCGCTTTTATAGCGTCATTCGCGTACGCCCAGTTCGTTATAATTATAGCGTGTAAAATAGCGCGCTATGTCATTATAGCAATTACGTCTGTAGCGCGCTATTGCCATATAGCGTTTTTGAACACCACTAATTGCCATACAGAAGATTAAAAAAAAAATGAACAAAACTACGAACAAAAATGAGCCGGTTTGGGATTGAAATTGAAGGTACACTAACAGAAATTTCGGTTCACGATTTGAATAACTGGAGTATTGATGATTCAACGTTTCAGCACTACAGCTTTGACTATGCAGACTTTTTAAATAATTATATGTTAAAAAACTTACCCTGTATGATTAAAAACGTTGTTTCTAACTGGGAATGTGCAAGAAAATGGGTTCTAAATGACCAAATAAATTATGACTATTTAATTCAAGAATATGGTGATATGGATGCTCCTGTAGCAGATTGTCAAAACATAGAGTTTAATTCACAATGTAAATCTGATATGAAGGTATATCAGTACATTGAGTATTTGAAAAATAGCAGAGATGATAGAGTATTATATTTAAAAGATTGGCATCTTAAAAGAAGTAGACCGGGTGATAAGTTTTACGAAATCCCAAAGTACTTTGAATTGGATTGACTCAATGAATATGCAGTAGATAATCAAGAAGATGATTTTATGTTCGTATACATTGGCCCAAAGAGATCTTGGTAAGTTTATAAGTTTAAAGTCACATTGGAACAGCCCTAATTAAAGGCAAGGAAATTCCTTGACTACAAGCAAGACCTAGTGTCATCTAATAAAGATTTGCAATTATAATTTTTATTATAAATAATAGTTAGATCTTAAATTTTCTAAGCTTTCTGGTTCTTTACTTTTCCAAAAAATATGATATTCAATTCAAAAATGTAGTTATAAATCAAATGGAGCAAATATATAAAATTTAGATTGGTACTTAATTCTTCGCTGTGATCTTTATATGAGGTAATCAGGATTTCGTGCTATTACAGTTACTAATGTAGTCTTCATTATGTCTAATGCTGTCAAGTGTAGAATCAACATTATCCAATGCCTTGCATTTCTATCAACGGGGCTTAGTAATATTCTATGAATTTTTAACAATTTCTCATTAATCACAATATTTATATATATATCATAATAATATAATGTTATTGTAGTACACAATCTCTCATCTATATTAATTGTTTTTAATATTAATTTGACCTAAGTCACTTTATGATGCAAGTCCCAGACTTGGTTTTAAATACAGTGGACCTTGGATAAGGTTGGGCGATAAAGGAGATCTATGTTATAAGGTGACCAATGCTATACCGAGTGGTATATAATAAGTAGGGAAACAGTAACAATGTTTTTGTTGATACGGATTGTAATAGTGAATTATTAGTGATACTGATACAACTCACTTCCGTGATAGCGCTTTAGATGTGACCACACATTTATTAGATGAAGTTGCATTAGCTCCATGAGAAATGCTTACTGCAGTATAAACACCAATCTTTTGTGTTGTTGTCTGGTTTTATTACAAAGATATTCCTGGAGAATTCAGTGACATGTTTCAGTGTCACTGAATCCATTAAAGGCTGTTCTTTACAGCACTGGCTTCTTTTACGGCATCCTTTTTTTTTCATCATTGAGTATGTTGTTGTCGGCAATATGATGTATGAGTTCAGCAACACATCCTGTATGTTTTTCATAAATGGTTTGTAGGTGTGTAATTGTGGATTGGCTGGATTTTGGTGATTTGTGTCCTTTGCAATGCATGCAAGTAGGGCTTCATGTAAAAAAAGAATATGGCATTATGGCAGGTGTTTATATAAAATGATGTGGTTGTGAATTAACAAATGGATTGTTGTAAATTTCTCATACCAGGCACTTTTATGTGCACAAAAGATAATGGCTAAGTAATAAGCAAATAAAAATTCATGGTATGATTGCACCCTAATTGCCACACAGCCCCGGTTTTGTCATGCTGGCTTAGCATATATACCCAACCAGATGTTATTTGATTAATTGGCAGGTGGTAAGTGTACCTTGCGTATTTGTGCTTGTGCCCCTTTTTTATTTTATTGGGCCCAGTGGAAGTTCTTCATGAACTTCGTCTGCCCAGGGGAAGGACGAAGGGCCATGCCAGACTCCTACCAGCTAAAACCACTGGGGCGGTCATCTTCGGCACCTAAGGGATCTCCAGGTCCTCGTATGATCACACTAGAGCTGCCCACATGTGCCAAGCCCACAGGCACATCTTGGAGAAGGTGACTGTAAAGCGGTCACCCCCCGAAGCTTCCCTGTGCGCTGTGCTGTGTTGAGCACATAGCGGCGCGTGACCACCTGCACGCCACCGTCTTCTCATGGGTCGCTCGGTGTGGGCACGCAGATTCCCTAATCTACGCATTCGCGAACCCAGAGGCCCCGCGCTTGTGTCAGGCGCCGGGGCGGATATTACCCCGGCGCCGTCTCCTCCTACTTCGAGCAGGATCAGCCCTCTCCCAATCCCGCTGTGCGGTCTCCTTCTACAAAATGTACCACTACATACCAGTTTTCATGCTCTGCCAACATAGCCATTATAGATACTACTGCTGGTAGAGAGAATGCCTCGACGACGCGCTTGGTTGCAAACTGCGTCCTCAGGCGGTGACGCCACTTTCAAAGTGCGCGCCGCTGAGCTAGCCACCTCAGCCTGTCCAACGCCCCTGGAGGCGCGCCCTCGCCACTCTGGCGGAGGGAGCGTGTCTGAACGTAGAACCACGCATCCATCTCCGCCAGGATGTCGAAAGGCGCAAAACGCGCCATAAGAGAGGCCGCCTCGTAGGACACTGTTCGGTATCCTCGTGCGATCCGTATAGCCACTCTGCGCTGCAGACTGTAAATTTTGGTTCTGCAGCGCTGGGCAGCTGACAGTCGAGCTGTCATGGTCCCCCGAGATTGGGCAGCAGCCGGTGTAGTTCACCCACTTCCCGACAGTGCTTGTGTGTCCAAAACTGTTTCTCGTTGTTACAAAACTGGGTTTAAATCCTTAAACAAAAACTTAATGCAGCATCTAGTCTAGTAGTTTAAAATTATATCAAAACTATACACTTAAAAAGTAGCAAAAACCTCGTCGTCGTGACATCCGTCAAGGAATATAAATCTTGACTTGGCACACGAGATTGACAACATGTGGGATGTGGACTCTGCAATCATCGTACCGATAGTTGTGACAGCCAACGGCCTCATTGCCCAGAGCCTCGACCATCATCTCTCAGAGCCACTTTGGCTCTCGTTAGATGGTCGGATCAAGGGCCAGCTACGGAAAGCAGTTCTCCTAGATCATCATCATCATTCCGGCCGAATAAAGTCTACTGCTGGACATAGGCTTCCCCCAAAAATCACCAAAACGACTGATATGGGTGTGTTGTGGGCTCATTGGGGAGTTTCGCCATAATCACCACGCTTGGCAGACGGGTTGGCGATCGCAGTTGAGTTGTTAATGTACTCGAAGGATGCTGCTGCCCATCCTCCGGCTAATCCCTTAGTCGACTTTTACGACACCCACGGGAGGACATGGGGTAAGTATCGGTATGCTGGTCCCTGTGCCCGGTACCGGTGGCCACTTTTTTTATATTTTTAAATATTTATTTAAAAATGTAACTTATATGTGTATATATATGAAATAAAGGAAATAATAATAAATAGTTTATTGACTTCCAGTTAGCAATTTAGATTAGTCCCTAACTTCCAAATTAGGTCATACCTGTGTTTTAGGAGTCCGTTCCTTCTCAATTACGGGTACAATATATGGCTAGCCATACAAAATAAAGATAAATAAAATAGTAAGCTTATAAAAATAAAATAAAACAATAAAAAATCATAATGATAATAGTTCTATTGATTCTTATTGCCTTTGATATATTCTGTTAGTTGTGCAATGTCTCTCCTAATATCTTTTTTATAGTCTCTTCTGCCAGGCAGGAACTCTCTTCTGGTTTTGTGTGGATCTACCTCTTACTTTAGTTCCGCTACATATAGCAGCTGTATATACTGTACAGTAAATTATAGTCTGAGTAGTCTCTAAATCTTTTCTTCTGATATGTTTTATGGTAGTATATTGGTGTTCTTAAAGTCAACAATTTGGACTAGTTTCTTAGAAGTTTTTTTGGCTTGGTATATAGTGTCGGTTCATCAGGGAAAGGGAAAATCCCGCTCGGAACAGGAGGACATGGAGCCCGGGTAACAATCGCCGCGGCGCCCATGCCTAACACGTCTGCGATCTGCGGTGTGTACATGGTCACATGCCGCCGTGTGTGCAGCGCAGCACACAGCAAGGCTTCGGGGGAATCCTTTACAATCCCTCCGAGATGTGGTTGGGGGACGGCCCTTTACAGTCGCCTTCCCTCCGCTAGAGGGGCTGACCACTTTACAGTCATCCCCTCCAAGATGTGCCTAAAGGCGTGCCACCAGTGTGGTGGGTGGTTCCTGGAGCCTCCTTTCGGTGCCGAAGATGACCACTCCGATAGTTTTAGGAGAATAACCCTCCACCCATCCCCGGACCGGAGGAATTACACGACGTATTTAGATTTACTGGATCTATAAAGAAAGGTTCGGTTAATCAGGTTTGTATTTAGAAAAATGTCTTTTGTAACTGAGCAGAGGAGCTATTCTAAACACGTGAAAATTTTCCGTGTCGAGAACGTGCCTACAGATATACGGTATTAAAAAATATTATAAGGGTAGAAAATATTAATAGGTGAAAATTGTTAGTTTTACACACCGATTATAAAAGTATATTTTCCTAAGTATTTTCGTATATTTTTGTTGTGTATGTGTTATCGTGTGTGTCAAGCTATTTTCCAGGTTGCTACAGCGCAGACTAAGCTCGTTTGATATTTCGTCACGTATTCCAATAATTCTTGGTATTCTGCAATAACTGCTTGATGAAGAGGTCAACAATGACTGATCTATTATCTCCTAATTCTGTAATTTTATAATAGTTCCTAACGCTGGGTAACTACTGAGTTAATGAACCTATGTTCACTAACTCAGTTGTCCGGCGCCTTCTCTGCATATTCCTTGCTGATTGCTTTTGTGTGGTGTCGTGTTCGTTTAATCATGATTGCATGATTAAATTAGTTTGTATTTGTGTTGTGTTGATTATGTGATTGTTGTAAGTGAACTGTAATTTTATCCTTTATTTGGTCTAATACTTCTTGATATTTATATAGTATTTATTTCTGACTATGGCTCTTCATTGGTCTCCTAGTCTCTACCTGGACGCTTGCATCAACGGATATTTTTGTGTAAATTCGTGTTCGTGGTGTGTGTTATCCAGGTATATATCAAATTTGAGCAGCTTTGGTTTGAAGTGTGCTATTAACCTATCCAACGATTGAGATTGCAATCTTTTCAGGTAATCAATCTTTGAGAGGACGGATTTAGATTAAAGATTGATTCTGTTCGAAAATTACAGAATGCGTGTGTTAAATACCTATCCGTATCTTTCGACGACTCTTTGTATAGGTGAAAGAACTTTTAAAATCGGATAATTCGTTTTTGAGTTTATTGAATACAAAAAAAATAAAAACTTACCTCTTCATAATATTAGTATAGATAGTAAATAATGTTATATAAATACATGTACGCTCATCATTGACTCTTATTGGACTCTGTAACACTGTGAGGAAAAATGTATATATTATGTGTATATTAAAAATTAGTGTTTGTTATAACGGGCGTCTTAGGTGCCTTTTAAGTAACAAATACCTATAACTAAACTGAATTTTCAAATAACTATATTAAAACTATAAATTTGATTTTACAGGACGCCACTACACGAGGATGTCTATTGTTCGTATAGCTGGTCTGTAAATGTTATTGGAAGAAAAAAATGGATATTGTTTCCTCCGGGTGAAGAAGACAAATTAAAAGATCAGTTAGGTAACCTCCCTTTAGTATTTGAACCAGAAAAATATGACAACGTAAAATACTTTGAAATTGTACAGGAAAAAGGGGATGCTTTATTTGTCCCATCTGGTTGGCATCACCAGGTAATGAATGAATTGGATACCATTTCTATTAATCATAACTGGATCAATGCCTGTAATATAGAAATTGTTTGGACGGCACTACAAAAATGTTTGTTAACTGTAGAACATCAGATTGAAGAACTCAAGGACTCGCCAGAGTTTCCATCAGAGTGTCAGCTAATACTTAAGTCTCTGTTTGGGATGGACTTTAAGTCATTTGTGATTTTCCTGTGTTACATAGCTAATAAAAGGCTTTCTGAATTACAAGGGAAGTCACAAGTAGGTTTGAGAAAATACTATCTTGAAATAAGAGCAATCAAATTAGATTTAAAAACTATATTAAAAGTAATGAATTCAATTTATATACACCCAATATTCTTAAATAATGATGTATTATCTTCAATAAAGGATGAAATTTTAAAAGTGAGAAGTACTATATCTATACATATAAATTGAAATAGTCATAAAGTTTTGGTAGCTATAAATGTGATTTTCTTATTGCATAAACATGTCCTTTTCTAATAAAATCTTCAATGTCAGCCTTGGTGTAGCCCAATTCTTTTAATATTTCTATCGTATCCTGCCCTGGATCTGGTAAAGGCTTATGACCATTCGAACTTCCAGGAGTGCGGGACATTTTAGGAACTGGTTCTGGTACAACCAAGTTATTTATATCCCTATAAAAAGATGTAGCAGGCAGATATTTATTTTTATCCACTGAATCTATATCTAATACCGGAGTGACACAAGCATCTAAATTTTCAAATATTTGACACCATTCTTCTTGGGACTTTTTTAAAAATATTTCTTGGAATTTAGTCTTACAATGTCCTGCACTATCAACTTGTAAATAATTATCTTCTGGAAGCTCTAACCCTTTTAAAAAGTTTGAATAAAATTTTGGTTCAAGAGCTCCTACTGCCATAAACTTGCCGTCTTTTGTTTTGTATGTTTGATAACATGCAAATCCCCCATCTAAAGGATTTGTCCCTGGTTCACCTGACCAGATCGGTAACTGTCTTGATTTAAATAACCATGTTCCCACGTACGCTGCTCCTTCCGTCATGCTTGTATCTATAATTTGTCCTTTTCCTGATTTGGTCCTTTCAAACAAGGCTAATATTATACCCAAAGCGCATAACACTCCACCACCTGCAAAGTCACTCAACAGATTAAGAGGTGGTGTTGGTGGTTGTTTGTTTTTACTGAGCAATGAAAGAATACCAGACATGGCAACATAGTTAATATCATGTCCAGCTTTGTTTTTGTAGAATCCGTCTTGACCGTATCCAGTCAATCTTGCATAAATAAGACGAGAATTTTCTTTCGTTAGAGGTTCAGGACCTAGACCAAGTTTTTCCATAACTCCTGGTCGAAAAGTGTCCAAAAACACATCAGAAGCATTACAAAGCTTTTTAAGTACATTGACACCTTCCTTGGTTTTTAAATTCACTGATATCATTCTTTTCCCGTTAGACATTACGTCGAATGGATTTGGATCCATCTGTAAATAGTATAATATTTATTAGGTTAC
The DNA here is from genome assembly GCA_947459985.1 of Diloba caeruleocephala. Classification (NCBI taxonomy): domain Eukaryota; kingdom Metazoa; phylum Arthropoda; class Insecta; order Lepidoptera; family Noctuidae; genus Diloba; species Diloba caeruleocephala. The sequence goes on along the minus strand of OX381606.1, from coordinate 22,120,329 downwards.
TGGTTTCGTATATTAAATCGTGTTGAGGCCTTACTTAGAAGGCCCAGGTCCAATTGTAGACTAAGAAAGGCTGAATTGATTATTTCTTTGTTGTAGTAACTACTTTAGGATAAGTTAACTTACGATGTAATTGCATAATACTAAGGGCCGATTTTTCAATCGTCAGATAAACAAACAGTTTATTCGATAGATTGGCTTTATTTGACGAATAAGGCGACTACCTGAAGAATAATCTGATTTGAATTTATCTGTCCCTTTGACGGCCAGATAGGGCGATATCCGAGAGATAGTACCATTCCACAGATGCGCGACAGATGGTGTAAACAATATATTTACTATTAGGTTAGTTATTTCTTGGTTTTGCGTTTAATACCAAGTAAAAGTGTTATTATAATGGATATTTTTGATAGCATTTATGACCTAACAATTGACAAAGGGACTAAATAAATGAATTCATTAATCCATCGGGAAGAAATGTAAGAACTGTCAGGTCCAGGCCCTTACCTATTTTGACAGTATTTTTTTAGTTCTTTATCCAAATATTTAAATCGTCTTTATAAGTTACCGCGTCAGTCCATTTTGTTTATACTTTTCGATTAAACTCACGACTAAGTGAATCTCAGCAGTATGAAAATTCGCCGAAAGTTCTTTTCTTCGATTCTATTGGAAATAAAATATAATTACTTTACGTACACAATAACCGAGCTCTAAACAAACTGAAAGTAAACAATCACACACAACAGACGTAACCTCGATATCCTAAGTAAATAGTAATATTAAGTTAGTGCTAAAGTAATATTAAGTTAGTAAAACTACTATAATGTCATCTAGATAAACATACGTACTATAGTTACGACGACTATAATAACTTTTTTTTTCACTATATAATTCAAGCCCAAGCATTTGCCGTGTGGGGCCGGCTAAGAATACTACCACCCCAACTCATCCGGGGGTGTCGTAAAAGACGACTATGGGATAAGCCGGAGGACGTCGTCTTTCGTAGCGTCCTTCGAGTACATTTATAACTCAACTGCGATTGCCAACCCGTCTGCCACGCGTGGCGATTATGGCAAAACCCCCCAATGAGCACCCAATACACACCCGGTTGTTATAGCAATCTCTGTGGGAGGCTTCTGCCCACCCAGCTTGGGCAACTCACCGCCGTGATCTCGTCGCGGCGGTCGAAGGGGTGACCTGTCGCTCGCGGCCGTGGTTCAGTCCGCCGTCCGGAGCGAGAGCGGGTGGGATGCCGTCGCCTCCTTTTGCGAAGACGTGTTGCAAGCAAACGAGGCGGCAGAGCGGGGACGGGAGGAGACCACCTCTGATCCTCGCCGCAGAAAACGCATCCGGCTCGAACGCCGGAGGAGGGCGCTGGACGATTTCCGGCTACCATGAGGAGCAGCCTGGGGGCGAAGTACTAGGGGCGGTCAGTCGCCCGAACAGAAACATGCCCAAGATGGCGGCGAGTGTGTTCCGCGCATGCCTCTCTTTAGGATAGGTAGGGCCAGCAAGGTCGCACAGAGAAGGGGCCCGTCAAACAGTGACGGACCGATATCTGCCGGGGGCGAGGTCTAATGCAGACAAAGCGTACAACACCCCACCCCTGACTACAAGAGGAAGGACACCGTGGGGTTTTAGCCGGTTTGAGCCCGGTATGCCCCTCCGCCCTTCCCAAGGCGGAGGAAGTCCCAAGAGGATTTCCCCACGATAAGGCTTCTGCCTAGGACGATTTTCGGCTGAAATAATGATGATGAATTCAAGCACAGAATAAAATAACTATTTATGTTCATCAGGTAGGTATTTAACGATTTCAATAAAAACAATAATGGCCATTTAGGGGGCCCATTTTGTGAGTGGCGAGTCACTGTTTGCCACAGAATTTCACTAGAAATGTTGAAAGGCAGACGCCGTTTTTTCAGATTTTAGAAGTATTAATCCATTGAGCATCCATTGCAATAAACCATAAAATTGTAGTTTCCATCTCATACAATGTCCTGTCGACTCTGTATCACTCTAATGTAAATTCCTCCTTTTTAATTAAACTTGTTGTATCTTTAATTAATTATAATGTTGTGAATTGTGAATTACGTCCACTACTGGACACAAGCCTCCCTCAAAGACCACCACACCGACCGACATCGATGTGTTGTGTGCTCATTTGGGGGTTTTCCATAATCGCCACGCTTGGCAGGCGGGTTGGCGATCGCAGTTGAGTTGTTAATGTATTCGAAGGACGCTGCTGCCCATCCTTTGGCTAATCCCATAGTCGCCTTTTACGACACCACGGGATGAGATGGGTTGATGCTATTCGTAACCGGCACCACACGGCACAATTAATGATAGGAAGATGATAATTGTATGTCTAAAAGAATATTGGATAACAATGAAAATGGCAATAAAATAATCTACAAAATTATCAAAAAAGAACTATCAAGAATCGCGGAACATATATGGGGTATTTTCGGATACCGGGGATGAGGAATCATCCTTTTTTTCCATGACGTCGCTGTTAGGACCAGCCTGTGTGTGCCAGTGTGTAATCGAGAACTTTTTATATTCATATTTATTTTTAGAAAACCTGCCACACCCTTGTGATTTCTATTCCATTTCCGGTGCGTTTACACATACGCATTACTTGTGCGCTAACAAACGAAACATATAACTATAGGTAAGACAAAAAATATTTGCTTCGAGCAGAAAGTAAACGCGCGGTACGCAGCGCAGGATGCGGAAACATCTTCTGAATCAGCCACTGCGTCAATCGCACTGAAATTATAGTAACGTATTTATAGTGCATTTAGATTGGATCTATGACTTAGCTTAAAATTTTACATTATTATTATTTTATTGTTACATTAATTGTGAACTAATTAAATCGTTAAATACCTGATGAACATCAATAGTTGCAAAAGTTGCAAGCTTATCGGAATTTTTATCAAATTCATTCCGGCGAGTGTGCGCTGGAATTGCACGATTTAATTCCCCAAGTCCATTCCAACCAGTCGAACGGCATTGCGCCATCGTTACAAGCTAGATGTCCCAGGTATGTATGTATATACGAAGCGTTTTGCTTCCACGTTTTTCGTGCGTACTAAGGAGTGGAACTCATTGCCAGAGAAGTTATAATCGTCGTAACCATAATACGTAAGTTTATCTAGACGACATTATAGTAGTGTGCGTCATAGAATATGATGTAATACATACACTGAAATCTTATGATTTAGGAATACTAGTTTATATTGTGTGAGAGTACATTAGAGCAATTTTTTTTGGTACCATAAATTCATTCTTCTGAATAATGTAAGTAAGCGCGGTCGTGCTAGGAAGCATCCTGGCACGTCAAAGTTTAATATGTTATAACTCAGGAACCTTAAGAGTACAATTTTCTTAAGGCACGGTACTATTAAGTACATTTAAATCAGAGAATTTGTACCGCAACGAAAACGATAAAATGTTATGTGGTCGTGCTAGAAAGCATCACACGCAGTATCCTAAGATTCAGACCAATGATTTTGTGAGAAGACCGGCACAAAAAGATTTACGTCGAGCAGGGATGATCGTTTAATTTAGCTTGTGTCCAATTTTTATTACATATAGGCCCTAATACGCACTTGAAAAGTCAACAGTTGAACTACACGATGTGCGTACATGGGAACCCACGACTAACGGCCATCCAAGCCTCCTGAATTTCTTGAGGAAGTTCGAAGTGTAACAATAAGTGAGCGTACGGTACAAAAAAGATGGTTCGTTCGTGTCTGTCAAGGCTCTAAGGGTGAGATTCAGAAACGAGTCTAAGCGTGAACTTAAGCTTCCATCTGTCAAAATTAGGTGTGATTCAGAAACGAGTCTAAGCGTGAACTTAAGCTTCCATCTGTCAAAATTAGGGGCGTAAGTAGAGCATTTTGACAGATGGAAGCGTAAGTTCACGCTTAGACTCGTTTCTGAATCTCACCCTTAAACTTCCGAAACATCATCGTAGAAACTGACTAACTTTTGCTCGGGAACATCGACTTGAATTATTTTAAATCAAGTTGACGGAAGGCAAAGAATATATATATTAATAATAAGCATTAAATGTGATCATATTTGAATTTAAATATGTGTGATTTAAGTTAGAAAAATGTTGTATAAATACTAAGTATTTTCAATATTTTGGGCTACGACCCCAAACGAAAAGTGGCACTGGTAACCTATAAAGCACGCACACTGAGGGCAGACGAAAAAATCGTTGAGCTGGAAAAAGAAATAGATAAGTTGCACTGGGATGTCATGGGTTTATCAGAAGTCCGAAGAGAGGGCGAGGACACGATAACCCTGAAGTCCGGCAACTTATTCTACTACTGGGAAGGCGACCATCTGTCTCAACGTGGTGTCGGGTTCCTCGTCCGCAGGACCCTCGTTAATAAACGACCATCGAAAGTGTGTCGAGCAGGGTAGCGTACCTCTTGTTTATATTTTGTTCTACGCACCGACCTCGCGAACCCAGAATATGAAGTAGAGAGTATGTACAAGGACGTAAGTAGGGCCGGGCCATACATACCTTGAAGACACACTTCACGGTATTGTATGGCCGGTTGGTGCAGTGGCGGATACAGTCGGCTGCTGCGCTCCGGATCGTGGGTTCGATTCCCGCACGGAACAAATATTTGTATGATCCGCAGGTAGTTGTTCCGGGTCTGGGTATATTGTATTTGGAATTCATGTCTGTAAACACACCCACGACACAGGAGAAATCCTAGTGTGGGGCAACGTTTATTTTTATTAAATTGACAAAATGACTTCACGTTCACGTTGCGATGGGGGACTTCAACGTAAAGCTGGGCACTCGATGCGATGGTAAGTTGAGAGTGGGGCAATTTGGATATGGGCAACGGAACCAGAGGGGACAGAGGCTGGTAGACTTTTTGGAAAAGGAGGGACTTTTCGTGATGAACTCCTTTTTCCAAAAGCCACCTCACAAGAAACGGGCCTGGATGAGTCCCGATGGTTCCACAAAGAATGAGATTGACTTTAAAATTTAATTAAAAGGTCTGCAGGTCTACTCTCCAAACTAATTTTAATTCTAATCCAATACCAATACGATTCCAATATCAATTTCAAAGTCACGTGATTTCGTACTCTTGAAAACAATATTGTCAACATTGGATTGAAATTGGGATTGCACTCCGATTATATTAAGACGCATGAAGTGAGCAACGTAACGGGCCGAATTAGTGTTGTTAAAAACATTACAACAAACCGGTAATATGACTTTAAAATGCTTAATCTTTTAAATAACAAGGCTATTAAATTAGTCTGATATGAATAATTGTTTTATTGATTAATTATAGCGTTTTACATTCAATTTTGCGTAAGAAAGTGATAATGTAATTAAATTTTCCGTGACTTTGGCTGTATGCGGCAGGATCGTTGCCGGTTGCCTTCACTATTAAAAATAAAGTTCTCCAATAACAAAATAAACTATGTGGTGGATTTAGAAAATTAGAAGTAAATTCGTGCCGGCAAGAATACAAGTGTGTTGGAAACATTGCAGTTCTATTTTGGATGCTTTTATTGTTGCGATTAAAACAGTGTTTATACAGTAAGTAATTATGTACATCACAAGCAATATTTTACTTCGAAGTAATAAATCATTCAAAATATTTGTATAAAGTCCACTGCTGGACACAAGCCTCCCCCAAAGATCGCTGCAACGGCCGGTCTGGGTGTGTTGTGTGCGTATTGGGAAGTTTGCCAGAATCGCCACGCTTGGCAGCCGGGTTGGCGAACGCAGTTGAGATGTTAATGCACTCGAAGGATGCTGCTACCCATCCTCCAGTTAATCCCGTAGTCGCCTTTCATGATACCCACGGGATTAGATGAGTTGGTGATATTCGTAGCCGGCACCAAACGTCATTAAATTGCCTGTACCGACAGTAATTTTCTTGTTCACTGTTTTATAAAATATTTGTACAATACAACCAAAAAAATCTTTTCCAGGTCCAATGATAAATCGCTCCAGTTACACTCAGCTAGGTTTGGTTGAGTTTCTATTCACACGATGATGCAATACAAGCAACATCCATAGGTACGTATTTTTATATTTCTTTAGTAACGTTAAGCATAAAAATAACCCTTCATTGACACTATCCAACATAAGTGTGTAATAGTTGAGTGTTTAAGGACCAAAACATTTCTGGGTATGGCAAACACTTCAGTCAGTCGTTTTTATTGAACTTGCATTTTGTAACAGTCAATAACTTTAATATTGATGACTCTACAGTTGATTATTAGGGAGCGTTGTAATATAATATTTTAATTATAATAAGATCTTGTACAACCTATTTCAAGTAAATTATGCAAATAAACTTTTGACTTTGACTACATTGTATTTATCAAATTTCAGTTCCACCAGCAATCCTGCAATCAATCAGCAGCAACAGACGACTATGTCACGACCCCACCAGCGTTGACCTTGAAATCCATGGCCTAGATGCAAATATTGGAGAGGTTATTGAGAATTGAAGAGCAACGGGTTGAAGTTGAAACAAGCACAGTGCAGCATTTGCTCAAATTTCTGAATAGACAGGCAATCTAGCAAGTGCATTCACATTAATAGCTAATGCTATTTAGGAAACTGGAGGAACCAACCATATGGAATAATAAAATTACATAAATAATTATGAAAATGTGTTCATCACCACCCCAAGCTGATAACCAGCTTGTTTGATTGTTACTTTATGTAATATACTGCATGGACTATCTACAATATCCATGTCTTTTTAAGTTTAGTTCATACATTTTCATTGTTTAGAAAATGTTTTGTTATTATTTTATTGTTTAGTTTTTGTGTAAATAGTAAATAAAAGTACATTTAAGTATTAAGGCTGTTTATTAAAATCTATTGAACAAAGAATAAAAGAATACAATAAAAGAATTTTCTGTTCTCATTTATACCTAAAATTACTTATTATACAATTCTGAGAAAATAAAACAAGGAATTGAATTTATATAGCTAATGTTTATAATTAATTAAACTATAACAAAATTAAATCTTAAAACTCCTACCTAAAAATGTTACCATAACTACATTATACATAGCTTATAATTAACCTTCTTACCTACTTGGAAAAAAGTATGTATTTGTAGTTATCACTGTACTGTAAGGTATTTAATAGAAAAACAGATAGAATGACGTGTTTAAGCAGTACCATCTTTTTATAGCATCTCGTTCTTGACGAGTTTGAGAAAACTTAATCCATTTGCTTAATACCACTGGATGGATAAGAGCTGCCATAACGTCTCTATCGATATCACGAGAAACAGATTGCTGTGACATCAGGGTGCCATATGTGCCTCCAACTAGTCGTTGGTAACTCCCAGTCGCATAAAAGTCTGCAAGTGAAATTATATAAATATTAAGTAGTTTCCCAAAGAAAATTTACATTCTTATAAGTCATGCATAAAAGACAACATACCTTATACTTAGGCGATATATCACTTGCGCTTACGAGTTGGTATAAAAGGCTTAGTGTTTTCATATATTTCATCAAACAAATCCTTGCTCACTCTATAATTTGCTCTAAATGCGTCTTCATTCATTGAAAACGCTTTATCCTGTACAGCGCATCATTCGACGCTTATTTCGCCTTTGTTTTATTTACTTTTTATAAGGTTTACGTAAAATATCGTATATTATTGCTAAACTCGCCATATTACAAGCTTATCACTTAATAAAAACCACTTAAAACGCAAACCAATTTCTAAAAAGTTACACTTTCGTTATTAGAAAAATCCCAATAAACAAACAATCCCAATACAATCCAGCCGCAATATACAGCTGTCAAAATACTGTGAAGAGTAGCGTTTTGTGCTCCCCAAAACTCAATTCCAATTTCATTTAGTTCCTCCAAATGGACACGCAATATTAAAACAATTTGGCGCTAGTTTCGAATTCAAGATTACCAAACGTCCTAATCCCAATGCCAATCGATCGGAATTGGATTCAAGAGTAGACACACAGGTCCGATGAGGTCTACGCTCCGGTCCTCTAGTGCTCATATCCGAAACCCCAATAGCTTTCAACTCGAACTCCAAAACCACTTCGAGTGCCTAGAACATTGCGTATTTGTGGACGATTTAAATGGTAGGTTTGTAGAAACTGTCCAAGCGGATGGGTCTACGTTCTTTAAAACCCACCGTAAAGGTAGACCATAAAAGTTCTCCGATCACACTCTTGACGTCTTGACGTCTTGACAGAAAGACGTGCCATGACACTGCAGTCCTCCGCTGATGCTGAAGCATACCGACTGCTCAATAGACGGATATGGAAGTCCTTGCGTCACGATATCCGCACCTTTCACACCAACGGTGGGGACGGAATTACAATAGAGCTTCTGAAAGCGGGTGGCACACCGGTACTTACAGTCTTTGAAAAGCTATTCAATTCCGTCTTACTCGTGGGCACAACGCCGGAAGCTTGGAACAGATGTGAGGTGGTGCTCTTCTTCAGAAAGGGTGGGTGATTACACTTACAGGGTGATTAAATTGAAGAGTTATAGACCCATCTCACTTCTGAGCCATGTTTCAGTACCATAGACCACATCCATACGTCGCATATTAGCACTCTTCGCTGATGACACGGCCATATTCTACACCGGTATATTTAGTATAGCTAAGATCCTCCAAAGCCACAGCTAACGCCCACGGGAATTGGTTTAGGAAATAGCAAAGCTGTCGGCGAAATAGCGATTGCAAAATAGCGACGACCAGTACGCTTTAGGAAGATCTCGATGTCGATGAAAAAACTGTCCATCCTACACCACAGAAAATTGGTGCGTGGGCGCGCCGCCTTTAGGCTCGGTCACCTTCACTACCTATTAACGCTCGTAGTAAATCATCCCTTAGAAATAAGGTGAGCCACGTGTATTCGGCCCATCATAACCTATGCCAGCGTAAGCCAGGCAATTCATGTAACAAGCGTCAAAACGCTTCTTCGATTCAGCCTTGTCCCACTCGAATCCCCTTTTGGTATCAGGCGCAGATTGCCAATCCTCCCGTATCAGTAGAGTACGCCGGCCGAGGCACGTTCTGGTCGATTTAGACGATAAAATCTCCGTAGATCACATAAAGAAACTCGCGTTATCTCATTCACTAAACAAACCGTTTTACCGCCCTCGCCGCCGAGGATGCCCGCCCCATCGACGTCCCGGAAGCCTATCACCACGACACCTTCCCGTTCAAGTAACTACTTCTCCCCCCCATCCCTGGGTCGCGCCAGCCCGTGCCTAGCATGTAGTTTTAAATGCCTCCTAATACATATTAAATAATACCGATCCAGCTGTCCCCAAAACAATAGCTTGTTATCCCCAGCAACGCCCTAAGCCGAGGTCCGTGTCCCGCACGAGGCGCGCTTAGCACAAGTTGCTTTTATATATAATAATAATTTTAAGCCTTGCTAGAAGCCTCTTTTGGTTTCGCCAGAATCGACCGGTTATGCAACCACATTTCTAGAAAATGTCTGCGAGAAGTTCGCGAAACGAAATAGAATGAAAAACGGGCTGAAATTAACCATAAAATATTTTTTCCTTTTCAATGTATTCTCCTTTTCTAACGCATTTCTCAGAACTTTCAAATAACTTATTAGCTCTTTACATATGTAGTTGCAGTATTACTAAATAAAGCAGTGTAATTTTTTTCTTTCATTAAAATTTATTTTAATCAAAGTTATCACCCATGCAATCGATGCATCTTGGCCAACGCAGTGACAATTTATCGATGCCTTTGTTGAAGAAACCAGATGTACGGTGACAAACTCTTCAAAGGCATTTTGATACTGCCTCTCGGGTATTGAATTTTGTCCCGGCAAAAAGTTATCCAAATTGTGGAAAAAGTCTGTAGGCGCAAGGTTTGATGAGTACGGTGGATGACGGAGAGCTTCCAACCCCAGCTACTGTAGCTTGGAAACAGTCTGTTGTGCAGTATGGGGTCGCGTGTTGTCGTGCAGGAGCAGCGGGGACGAACGAGTGATCAAAGCTGGTTTCAGATGTGTGAGTTTCTCCATCATAGTGTTCAATTCTTCACAGTGTGTATATGCAGCAATGCTCATCCCGTATGGTAAGAAGCTGTGATGAATCACACCGGAACTAGACCACCAAATAGTTACCATCACTTTTCTAGGAGTCATTTTTCGTTTAGTGCATTGATTAGGTGATGATCCTGGTTCAATATACAATAATAACCAACTTGCTGAACGCTTGCGATCGTCAAACAGAATCCATTTTTCGTCGCAGGTAACAATGCGGTTCAAAATTCCTTCGTTTCTGTGCCGGTTGAGAAACGAAAGGCAAGCCTCGACGCGCACGTTGCGCTGATAATCGTTAAGTTCGTGGGTCACCCGTTTGTCAACCTTTTTTATCTTGCCAATTTGAGGCAAATGGAACAATATTATTTTGATTCTAACAACGAAAGCTGCTGCTAATTCAGCCGACGTCATAGTCGACTAAGTTTTCGGACGACTACAGGGTTCATTTTTCAGATCGAAATTTTCTCGTTGCTGCCACGACGGTACTCATATCCCATAATTACTGGAATTTTCAACGTATCCATGACGACGAAAAAGATTCAAACGTGATGAAATCATAACACCTTAAAAATGTTTTGTCAAGGCCCTCAAAATAGGCAGGATTAGCCGACTCGATTTCTTCGTCATTTGTAAATTTCTTGCCCCAAACTCTTTTATTTTTGGGAACAATGATGGGGCCGATTCTGGACTGACTGGTTCAGTTTTTACACGACTCTTGTGAACAGGTGCGTTTTCGTGCAAAAAGAGCACATCCCGAGAGCACATTCGCCTTCTTTTTTCTTTGCGCAAACACTCGACCCGCTTCTCTTTCTGAAGTGGCGTGAGCATTCTGGGCATCCATCTTGCTCTGACCTTAGACGTGCTCATGAATAATGTTCAAAATGGTCGTAGTTGATAGTCCAATTATCTCTCTTATCTTTTTTTCTTCAGACGAGCATCTTCATGAACAAGTTCTTCAACTTTTTGAACAATGTCTGAGGAAGTTGTCTCAATCGGCCGGCCTGAGCGCTGTCTTTAATTGCCTTGTTTAAAAAGGCTATGCCACTTGTAAATCATCGTTTTTCCAAGCCAAAGAGTCCCCGTAAACAGATGACATCTCTTCCATAATTATTTGTGGGTTTTCCCCGTAAAGAGACGACATCTCTTCCATAATTATTTTGTGGCGTTTTTCCTTGCTTAGTGAGGAACTTAATCACGGCACGAAACTCAATTTTCTCCATAGTTAATACATCTAGTCCTGCGATATGTCAAGGGTTAATTAACTGAACTGATCGCGGCGAAACTTGGTATACTTGTATTGAGTCACCAAGTTGTGACAGTTAAAAATCCCCTCCCCTCCCCTCTCTAACTCCTCGATACCGCTAACTTTTTGACCCACACCCTGATTAACTAAACAGCGACAGCAGACGTGACAGCTATCGCGCAGCCAAGGATCCATCAGTGTTAAATCGCCTGAAATTTAAAGGCGAGGGTACAATTTTTACTTCATTGTACGTGCAACGGAGTGTGCGTCAGAGATCTTCGCCTGTTTAATCGCTATTGGCAAATACGTAATACCAAACTTAAGTTTGACAGCAGCATCTGCACGATTCATGTCTATCACAAACCTTATGCGACATACGTAATCAGACGCCCCCGCCCTCGTTTATATTAGCACACACTTCGATTCTACAACATTTATGTTTTGGTTAAGTACTAACCTTTTGAACAACAGTAACGCTTGCTCCGAAGTCTGCTAATATGGCTCCACATAATGGGCCTGGAGCTAAACCCATCATTTCCACAACTTTAACGCCTTTAAGTGCCATTTCTATATAAATGGTTGTTCTAAAACTTGTGATCTGTAAAAATAACATACTGATTTAAAGACAATGTCCGAAATGTTATCCTATACTAGCTGGGATCCGCGGTTTCACCCGCGTTTAATTTAAAAGAAATTTAGAGTACTTCGACATAGACTACTTGACATAGAATAAATATATTGGATTTCAAGAGCTTAATTATTTTTTACGCGTAAGCCTAATTATTTTTCTAAAATAAAAGTAGCCTAAGTTATTCCTTATAACATCAGCTATCTGCCAGTGAAGGTCCCGTCAAAATCGGTTCAGCCGTTTCGGAGATTACCCGGAATAAACAGACAGACAGACAGACGGAGAGACAGACAGAAAAAAAAAAACTAAATTGTTTTTTTGTTCTATGTAACGTACATACTTTCATATGCATTTACAGACACTTCAATTTTATCTATTTGTATAGATAATCGGTCCGAAAAGTCAGGATAAAACCCGGTAAATGCCCCGACAAGCGTAGGTGCGATTCTACTGTTATCGTCTTGGGACTCGACTTGTATAAACTGTCTTCCAAATCCTCACTATCCTTGATCTTAACGGGCATATACTTAGGTAATTAAAGATGAAAATACGAAGATAATTAAGTCATAATCATGAGTCTATCAAACATGGGTACATATTATCTATTAGTATTCTTTGGAATATATCCAGAGCCTGATTTACCAATCTTGAATGATTTACCATATAGGCCTGGGCCTATATGGCCTTTTTGGTAAATCAGCCTCTGGATATATAGCTAGCCTGGGGGCCTGAGGTATTAAATCATCAATTCCCGTTTCGCCTTTTTGTTTCGCATGACATATTTTTATAATTCGCCTTGCTTCGGTTGATGTAAATCGTATGTGGGATTATTATTTTCAATTTAATTTGGTATTGATTAACTGCTGCTAAGTGTTTTCTATAAACCATATTTTCAAAATATTAAATCAATTCCTACATTTTGCGGGCCTATATCTCTTATCGATCTTTAACTACAAACAATATGAATAAAATATTAATTACATATACTATAAACATGTTTCGAGCAGTTAGCAGTCTTTTCTGTGTGCTTAACAAACGCCGCAAACACTTTCTCTATCTTTAGGGTATCCAAATCAATCATAAGTCGTTAATCTTAATCGATCAATTATCAAGTAAGACACTTAAGAAATGGTTTCAATAATATGGAGTCTTAAAATTAATTTTACGAGCTCGTAGAAATATAGTATATAACCTGAATCCTGATAAATCGATCAGCAGACTTCGTTCGGTCAATTTTAAAACTGGGGAAATCAAATGGATTACTTTTTCGTCAGTTAGACGACACTACTCTATAGAATGTCAGTGTCAAGCAAAGCGTCTTTTTTCGAGCAATTAGACCGTACACGGTGCTTTCACTCTAAACAAGGTGCTCGGTAGATAGTTTAGCTGATTTGAGTAGGCACCGTTGTGTGAATATTATATTAAAACGAATCTATTATTCAATTTGGATGGCTTACAATATAAAAACTTCGTTTCATAAACCAGGAGATGTCGTAGTTTTTAAATTTGCATAAAATAATATTTTTTTACGTTCGTTCTCCCGTATGGGCAGGCTGTAGTTTATTGACCATACTCCCTGACTGTCGTTAATTAATTCTTCCGTTTTGTTTGCATATTTTAATGTTTTTGTAAATCAAACCTTATTAAATTATATTGATAACAAATCATTCAGAATTTATATTTTAAACGCATTTTAATTAAATAAAAAAATATTATTGATAGTGAATTTAATATCTTATCTGTGCTCAATGCAGAATAATTACTCATTATACGCAGAATTTTCAAAAGAGATATTGAGAAATATACATGTTTTATGATTTTTTATTTTTATGAATTCCAGTATGATATTTATTTGACATAACATTTAAATTACAATTAATGCTTTATGACAATTTAGTTAAGAAATTTATCTTTAGAAAATGGATATTGGGACGTGAACGCGCCATTTTAAAAGTTATATGTCTACGTCTAGAGTAGACAGCTGACAGCCATCATCATTGCTTTGACATTTCTTTTAGTGAATTCAAAATACTGCAAATCGAGTTATCCGAGCGGATAATCTATGTAACTTTGTTACCCAACTCGAGTAGGAAGAACCGGATACATATATTATTTATTGTCTTTTTATGCAGCTAATAGGGGTACAAATTTATGCTCGCGTTTATGGTGTAAATTAGTATAGAAGAGCCGCCACGAAGTGCACGGTCAGCGAAATCAGTCGTTGAAAAAAAAAAAATTCGCGTGCACGTTCTCGTTTTGCATCATAGCCATATTTTTTTATCAAAACAATTTTAACTATGTTGCTATTATCTGGTTTTGAGAATGTTTACCAACGTTTTTAATATAAAGAGTATTACCGATTAGAATTTTTTTAATTGTTCAGTTTAATAGTAGTTTAGTAGTAGTAATAGTTTAATAGTATTTTGGTGCCAGCTACGAATATCACCAACCCATCCCATTCCGGTGGTTGTCTTAAAAGGCGACTATAGGATTAGCCAGAGGATGACAATCTTATTTAAAACGTATGGAATAATTTTGACTGTTAATAAGAACTAGATGTTTGACCGAGCTTTGCTCGGTATTTTTTTATTTTTAAATTGTGTTTTCTGGAAATTATATTTAAGTACGAATTACTAATAAAATAATGAAATATGAATAATATTTTTCGATCTTACCGATAGAATAATAAAAAATATGAACTGGTTATTTAAAGAAAAAAATCATGAGTGCAATTAGTTTAATCTTATATTAGAAACAAATACTTAATTTTTTACAGTTTATCAATCAATTACGTAAGTATATATATATAGTATTATTATTCGCCAATAGATGTCAGGAAGAGTCATATTTTTCAGTTGAGACTACTCAAATTTAAAGATATAAGATTAAGAAAACTGGAACTTCAATATTTTGAGTTTAGCGCCATCTATGCGGCAGTAGTGGTACCACTAAGCACTCCATTGTCTCAAAATTAGACTACATAGCTAACCTCATAAAATTTTTCTTAGAGTATGTAACAGATGCTACTTCTCCAAATTAATTTTCTTGGACAAAGTATTTAATATTGAATGTCAGTGGTACCTAAACAAAATTATAATACTTCCATTATAATTAACTTTTATACTATAATGTGAAATAATACTTGACATTATAGTATTAAATGAACATGGTGTTATGCTCGATTATTAATATACCTGGATGACCGAGCTTTGCTCGGTATTTTCGTGTTACTTAACAACGCCATCTGCTGTTGTGTCGTTAAAGCAATTAGTTGCTCACAAAAAATAGTATTATTATTCGCCAATAGATGTCAGGAAGAGTCATATTTTTCAGTTGAGACTACTCAAACGCCTATAAAATGACATATAAAATGACATTTTCTAAAAATGATTCCTAGCTAGACCGATTTATCGCCCCCGAAACCCCTATATACTAAATTTTATGAAAATCGTTGGAGCCGATTCCGAGATTCTAATTACAAGAATTGCTCATTTAAAGAGATAAGATATCCGAACGGTTATCAATTGCCCGCAGCCATGTAGACACAATAGATTTTTAATTGTGTCTCGTTTTGCGGCAGTTAATTAGATATTACATATTCAAACTTCCTATAATTTTGACATTATTGTAAATTTCATGATTTCCCCTTGAAAATAAAATGTCAAAAAGAAATTACTCAAATCTGACTTTCTTCACTTCGTGACGTCGCGAACGCAATCACGTTAATTAGAATTAGTTAAAATCTAACTCGAGTTGAACGAGTAAACCCGAGTTGCCAACTAGAGTTGCTAATCTCTAATTTCCTTTTCTTTTCTGAAACGAATGGATGTGATTTTATTGTGCTGTTTTCACCGTACGACTTGGCTTTATTTGGGGCACTGGCGAACGGAAAAAACAATGGATCGCATGCAATGGAGAGCATTTTGCTCTCATATTACTAACCCGGCGATCCATTGTTTTCTGATTTCCCTATGCATTTAACTCTACTCACGCTTTAGAATTTGGACATCTTTTTGCCTTGTGTTTGGTTTTCTCGTTATAATGAACGAAAAAACTGTTCGTGTATCGGTTGCTATAGAACACGTGAGTACCTGCTTACATATTCCTATGTGGTTTTTATACCGATACCTAGTTAAGATATATTCCTAACACAATTTCACCTTACACGGTTTTGCCTTTTATCATGTACTAGCAGTGTCCTGCGGTATCACTCGCGTTCCTTTTGGTCGCGTAATGTTCTATAAAAGTATTAACCTTAAATAAATTACTCAAAAATATGTTTTCTAATTAGACATGTCCCGACAAAAACTCACTTCACTCCGACTGAACGAAACGCATACTTTAGTGTATTTGTTGTACCTAATCCGCACCAAAAACAAAGTACGGCACGGCACAGAATCACAGCAGTTTATTCATAAGAAGAAAGCTCACAAATCAGAATACAGTAGCAGAAGGATGTTTTTATTATAGAATGAGAAAGATAACGAAAGCGGTAGGGTATAATATTATTCCCGACAACAACCCTAAAATCCCGACATTTGAAGTTTTGCCGTTAATGTAGTCTTCCCATCTGGCAACCAGTGGTCATGGGTCAATGTCTGCTTAGGGGTGGAGACCCCTAAGCAGACACTGACCCATTCAAACATGTAAACTCTTTAGCTTTTTAATATTACTAATATATCATGTAAAAACACAACTATCTTAGGAATTAAATGATTAGGGTATGAAGTTTTATATTTTGTTTTATTTATAGGAGCTGACAATACTGTCTTGCATACATTTCCGAATCCTAATAAGGAAATAAGTAGATTTACTACATGGATAAATGCAATTGGAGGTGATTTAACAACTATGGATCCTGACAGTGTGTTTTCAAAGCTGAGAATTTGCCATGATCATTTTGAACCTCGATATCACACATGGAGTACCTAAGAGGCTCAGCCCTAATGCAGTTCCAACATTAAGTTTAGCAGGTGAGTACAATTAGCGTCGTTGAGGCTATCCTGCCGCTCTTCGAAGCCTGGCTCAGAAGGAGCGAGTGCGTCACCTACCGTCTGACACAGGTATTCACCGGTCACGGTTGTTTCGGTGCATACCTGCACAGAATAAGACGCGAGGTTACGGCACAGTGCCAACATAGTGGAAGTGACCAGGATACCGCACAGCACACGCTCGAGGAGTGCCTTGCGTGGGCTGCCGAGCGGCGGATCCTGGTCAATCGGATCGAGCAAGATCTCTCTGCCAGCAGTAGTGTCTAGGCTTTGTTGGTAGAGCATGAAAATTGGAGTGCAGTGGCCTCCTTTTGCGAGAGCGTCACAACATGGTGGGGGCCCTCGGGGCCCTCGAGGGTCGCGGGCGCGCAGATTGGGGAGTCTGCGTGCTCATACCGAGTGACTCCCGGGAAGACGGCGTCGTGCACGTGGTGGCGTGCTACCGTGTGCGCAGCACAGCGCACACAAACATATATGCAGTAACTAACTTATAAAGAAGTTTTAAGAATAGATAGAAAATAACAATATCTTTAAGACTTATGTTTTATCTTTTCACATTGGTTATAATTTTAGGATTCACAATTTTGTCGGAGAAAAGGCCAATGCAAGACTTAACAAATAGGAATTGAAATGAAATTGAGAAGATGGACACTATTCAAGAGCCTGCAGCCCAAGAAAGCAGTATAACGTACCAACTTTCTGCTAGTCCTTCAACTTTAGTCCAGCCAGCTGTAATAATGGAAACAATTCTAATTCGAGAATATATCAAAAACAAAAAGTTGTTGACCTACCATAGCATTAATTTAATTAGATGTTTTTCGAAAATTCTGGATATTACCATATATAATATCAGAAGACAGCAAAAAAATGTTTATAAAACAATACATCCGGACAATTTGCTCAATTATGATCGATTATGGATTTATTAATTGTGAAATACACAAAACAAATTTAATTAATGACATTGAAAATATAAGTCTAAATTCAGGAAGCAGGAAGCTATAGAAAAACTGGTTGTTCCTGCCGCTAGGCTCCAGAAGATAAGCAATTCATTTAAATGTCAGTCTGTATGTTTTTACAATAAAATCCCAAGTCATATTCAAAAATAAATTCTCAATAAATTCAAGTCCATTTTAAAACAGAATGTATGTAGGAAAATCTGTAACTGTACTGATAAAATTACAGATTAAATTATATACGACAAAAATGCTTGGAATTGAGATCTGTTATGACATTAATTATTTGTCTCATTGTTATTTTTATTAACTTTAATTTTATGCATTTAGATTTGATACTCTATTAGTGCAAATACCATGTGGGTTATTCAATTATTTTGTTTTACTGACGTAATATTTGTGTAGCAGTTTAGGTATATCATCCTCACTCAAGTGTCCTGCTAATGGTGGCGTCTTGTATCGGGATGCTAAGTTTCCCTACAATATGGTTGAACTAATACGCTAATAGCCGTTTAGTTTAGACTTTAAGAAGTTTAGACTCTTTTTCTTGCATTGTACTCACGTTAACTTCATTTCGAGAAAAACGTAGTCAACAAATATTGTATTGAAAAAGGGTAAGTAACCATGGAGTTGCTTGCCCATTCTTCTCCATGGAAAATCAACATCTTGAAACGTGGCAACTAAAGTCTTGACTATTCATAATTCCTATAGATAAACGGTTTAACGTGAATAAAAACTATTTTTTATCTTTAACTTTAATAGACCTATTTCAAGATATGACATAAGCTTACGATAAAGTTTTACATAAACGACTACTAGAAAAATATACGCGGCAGGTATCAGGGGTACGGTTTTAACTGCTTCTAGTCTTTGTGACACAAATAATACGAAGAGATAGAATATCATGATGATAAAAATAATCAGATTTCTGAGGTATAACACATAACACTTCATCCTTCAGGGTAGCGTCGTTGCGTGTGCCCTTTTTTATTATATATTAATGATTTACTTAAAATAATTCACACATACTATGTGTTATTTATGTAGATGATGTCTCCCTGTTACGTACGACAAATATTGCCTATATTACATTTCAACCCCTTTATAATAGAAAACAATGGCTAGAAATACTATTTTTACTTTTTATTATGTTGAAGGAAACTTAAATCAAAATCAAAACTTAATTCTGTATTCTGTACAAAGTCATGGGTAAAATGCTCGCACCCAGTTGCAAACACCCTAACGGGGTACATGTACTTGCATACTTAGTAATAATAATTTATCCATTAGACCTATTAAATTATAATGTATGTACGTGACTGTAACTTAAAATAAACAAATTATTGTAAATTCTCAATGATTGTTTTATTTCTATTTTAATTAAAAGAAACGAATAATTTCATTATTAGAGCCTATACATTAGCAACAGTTAACATTCACAAACCAGCAGATGTCGCTCTATTCGAGATCTTTAACTGATAACTCTATCTCAGAATATAAAAAGGTACTCTGTGAGACCGTAGACGTGGGAAAAAAGCAATCGAACCGAACGACGTTGCCGACATTTTATTTTTTGATCTTTTTGGTTTTAGAGAAATATTTTGAAAAAAAAAAGCATTTGAATCGTACGACGTTGCCGACATATAATTTAGATTATTTCATTTTTATAAATATTTTATGAATATGTAAAGATTTATTCATCTAAACACCGTACGACGTTGCCTTATACTTGACATTGGCGAAATTGTGGAAGATACACTACAGAAGCCATAATCTAAGAGAAGAAGAAGACGTGGGAAAAGTGTATCATTTTTGCGAGTGGAACATTTCACACACATCATCTGCAACAATGAACTGTTTCGAAACACTGATATGCTTCATTTGGAACTTGGAACATCGCATCAAAGATACTAAGTCGCGACGCGGGCAAACTGAGGCAGAGACTGATACACAGGAGTTAGTTTCAATCTATCCCATCAAAGTAAAATGATGCAAAAATCGTCCTAAAAGTGTTGGATAAAAGAGTAATACTGGTCACTGCTCTCTCTGATAACGCGGGCTGACTTGCTCGGTCTCTCTCACTCGCAAGCGACATGACCGCGCTGAGTAAAGAGCAAAGTAATGTTCCAGATCCAAATGATGCATTCAAAGCAATGATCGTGTTTCAATCTTCTGAAAGACTTCAATGTTGCGAAAAAGTGAGTCAGTTCAATAAAAAGTTACACAGACCTACCAGCAATAAGTGCAGTAAGTATTGCTATTAATAGTCTTCTGTTGTGACAAATTTTTGCTATCTTGCAGTTTCTAAAGAGGAACTACTTTGTGAATATTTATATTACTTAACTAGCTGGGACCCGCTGTTTCACCCGCGTTTAATTTAAAAGAAATTTAAAGTACTTTGACATACACACTTGACATAGAATATATATAGGATTTCAAGGGTTTTTTTTTTGCGCGGTGATCTAAATATTTTTCTAAAATAAAAGTAGCCGAAGTTATTCCTTATAACATCAGATATCTGCCGTGTGCCGCTGTGAAAGTCCCGTCAAAAAAGGTCCAGCCGTTTCAGAGATTACCCGGAACAGACAGACAGACAAAATATTTAAAAATTGTTTTTTTTTTGTGATAGGTACCGTATATACTTTCATATGTATTTAGTAAAAATCTGTTATTTTGACATTACAAACAAACACTTCAATTTTATTTATTTGTATACATTAATAGGGTTTTTGAAGTACATTTCAATATTTCTTATTCTGAGTAGATCGGAACCAAATTGGTAATGGAAATAAATCGTAATCGAAAACATGCTGATGCATAGACAATGAGTAATATGTGCTTGAGGTGTGATTTGAATCTCGTCTCAGCTGAGTTTAGATTGATTACGGTTCTGGAATATAACCGATACTCAAGTACAGATTCTATACTTAAACAGTGATCAGGTGATTAAAGATCAAACTGGACTTAAGGATTATTCTGTAATACGGACCTTAGTGTCATTGAGTCTTCATATGTCTGCAAGTCAATAAGACATTTAAAAGTAGGTGAAATTTTCATTATTTACTAAATTCCATTGAATTTATAAATAATGACATTGTTACATATAAGCAAAAACGGGATCACAAATCAGAATGAATGGAAACCACAATGAAAGAAATGAACGTCTTATAACTGAATTGGTTACAAAACAAAGTCACCAAAATTCTAAAATTTATACTACCAGTAGCAAAACTCAGAAATTAGACTGCAAAATGAGGAAATCCAAAAAACAGTGTTGTTCTTAGTTAGTACCTAAATATGATGCTATTGTGGAGATAAGCAAATTACAGGGAGAATGTATTAAAAACCAAAGAGTAATTGACAAAACGAAACAGAAAATAGACTACATAGAAAAAAGTATATATACGGGGTTGATAGAAATAAAAAATGTTCCCACCTCAAAATACGAAACTGGTGACACTCTTACAAGCACACTCCAGAAACTCGGTCACATTATTAGGCAATGCATCCAAAAAACGGACAGTAAAAACATCTGCACAGGGTACAGTTATAGTGAAATTTTCATCTGCACTAAAAGAACAATTCTTAAGGTCTACCAAATCCTACAGTAAAGAAAACAATGAAAATCGCCTCAACACAACCCATCTACAAGATAATAGCCCTAAACATCCCCTATACATATCTGAAGTCCTCACCGCCATGACGAGACGCATGAGTTACTTGGCACGAGAGTTCATAAGGAGTAGTGATCATGAACAATGCTGGACCGCAAATGGTAATATACATGTGCGCGAAAAGCAAGGGATGCCCAGTCAGCTAATTAAAACTAAAGATGATCTAGCAAAACTACGAAAACAAAAGTGCCTAGCTTTTTATTATATCTGGCACCTTAAATTAATTTTTGTAATTGTAAATGTTACTACATACAACGTATTTACACACACAGATTCGTACACCTATCAATAATTATTATGTGATTTATTTATATAATTAGCTAATGATTTTAGCTTGTTTTTGGCTCTAATTACTAAACTAAAAGGTCGCTAACTTTACCATAACGGCTTTTAAAGTGTTTATAGCTCTGGAACTATCACTAATATAATAATTATGGTTCGATAGGAAGACAGAGAATTTAAAACTATATCACTTTGAATTAAAAAGTCAAAATCGACCTTCTGAGAGTTAACGCCTTTCTAGTTACAGGACGGCAGTATTGTTGATACGGGTCAATTGTTACAAAAATGCGGGGCAAAGTCCTATGGATAAAAGTTGAATGTTTATGTGTAGTTTAACGCTTCCACTGCCCCAAGCCTATTTTATTTTACTTAATACAAAATCATTACGAACTAAAATTAATAAGTACCTTATTATTTTCGAGAACTTAGTTTTATTACGTGATTCGCGATAACACACTGCACAGACTAGTTATTTCCATATATATTTAATGTACTTTGTGACTAGATACACAGAGGTCAGAGACACACAAATAAATACTAGTGTTGGGCAAATCTATTGTAAAAATCGATTATCACAATAATTGTTTATGATATTCGTGTTCAATTACATAATCATTATACAGGTTGTTTGGTGCATCGTGTACCAAACTGAAATGGGCGATTGGGGGGTCTTCTGCTATGCTTTCAGACCCCTAAACATTTCTCATGCCCTGTGGATTTTTTTCATCGACTTTTTATTGTTTTATTAAAAAAATACCCAAATAATATTTTCAAATACATATTTAAAAAAAATATATAAGTCGTAGACTCTGAATTTTAATCTTATTTAGATGTGTATTGTACTACAGTACTTTTAAATTCAAAATTAGTGACACTGGCCATTGGTTACTAGAAATAAGAATTTTTTTTTTTTACATTTATTTAATATTTTTTTACATAGTCTGCTCAAATTGTTGGCCTCTATTGCGAATGCAGGCCCGACATCTATTTAGTATTTCCACTGTTGTGGTACGAGTCGCATTTCCTCCTTAATTGTATTGAACGCCGTTTCAATGCGTTGTAGTAATACCTCCCTAGTCGGAACCTCCGTGGCGTATACCAGCTGTTTGGCACGTCCCCAGGCATAAAAGTCTAGCGGAGTTATGTCTGGGGAACATGCCGGCCATGCAATAGGGCCATCGCGACCAATCCACGCATTGGGGAACACATCGTCGAGATATTCCCTCACAGTCAAACGCCAATGCGCGGGACAGCTGGAATACCTTGGGTACATTTTCATTAAATATAGTGTTATGATTGCCTTGATTTAAGTGTTAAATATTATTTGATTTGTAAATATTAAACGATTTGATTTATATTTATTATATCAACACTTTTGACATAACGGATGTGACGATAAAGCCGTGTTTCATGGTAGGGGAGAATGTCACTTTAGTTTGGTTCGTACATGTCGCTACGGAAAAGAAGTCAGTTGTTGTGTGACTGTGAAGCAGTGTAGTTATGCAAATAAAAGTATTACCGATCACAGAGTGTTCTTCTTCACATATCAGAAGTGGGATAACCTGCGAGCCATGCCTAAGGAAAATTGTGAGTTTGTTTTTATTTTTACTTTTATTGTTGGTATTTTTGTTCAAATATTATAATGAAGAAGTTATATTCGAGTAATATTAAACCAGGCAGCTACATAATTAATTGTATAAAGATTCAAACTTCATAGAATATGACATTGAAAATGAAAAGTAAAAATGATTTATTGAGCCATGTAGGTGTGCTTTTTATCTTGCCATATAGGTGTTTTTATTAAAGTTATATTTGAGTAATATTAAACCAGGCAGCTACATAATTAATTTTATAAAGATGCAAACTTTATGGAATATGACATGGAAAATGAAAAGTAAAAATTATATTGAGCCAGGTAGGTGTGCTAAAAATCTTGTCTTGTAGGTGTTTTTATTAAAGAAGTTATATTTGAGTAATATTAAACCAGGTAGGTTTATAATTAATTGTATAAGGATTCAAACTCTACAGAATATGACATTGAAAATGAAAAGTAAAAATGATATTGAGCCATGTAGGTGTGCTTTATATCTTGCCATGTAGGTGTTTTAATCGAGCCATGTATGTGTGCTCTTGTGGGGCTATGTATGTGTGCCCTTGTCAAGCCATGTATGTGTGCTATTGTCGAGCCATGTAGGTGTGCTCTTGTCGAGCCATGTAGGTGTGCTCTTGTCGAGCCATGTAGGTGTGCTCTTGTCAAGCCATGTATGTGTGCTCTTGTCGAGCCATGTATGTGTGCTCTTGTCGAGCCATGTATGTGTGCTCTTGTCGAGCCATGTATGTGTGCTCTTGTCGAGCCATGTATGTGTGCTCTTTTCGAGCCATGTATGTGTGCTCTTGTCGAGCCATGTATGTGTGCTCTTGTCGAGCCATGTATGTGTGCTCTTGTCGAGCCATGTATGTGTGCTCTTGTCGAGCCATGTATGTGTGCTCTTGTCGAGCCATGTATGTGTGCTCTTGTCGAGCCATGTATGTGTGCTCTTGTCGAGCTGTGTATATGTGCTCTTGTCGAGCTGTGTATATGTGCTCTTGTCGAGCCATGTATGTGTGCTCTTGTCGAGCCATGTATGTGTGCTCTTGTCGAGCCATGTATGTGTGCTCTTGTCGAGCCATGTATGTGTGCTCTTGTCGAGCTGTGTATATGTGCTCTTGTCGAGCCATGTATGTGTGCTCTTGTCGAGCCATGTGTGTGTGCTCTTGTCGAGCCACGTATGTGTGCTCTTGAATGGCAGCTATTTAGATATGCTTTTGTGGAACCATGTATGTGTTTACGTCCAAGCCATGCTGGTGTATTGATATTTTGAGACATATTGGTGGGTTGAGCGCCAATTCATCGGTTGTTTTTAATTGACACATGAAACGTACATAAATAACACGAAACAATTATATATTATGTATAGGTTTATTAAGCCACCATTTATGTGCCGTTAATGCTTGTATACCACAACTAATAACATAAGCATAATCAAGTTAGTATTAATGAACCATGTAGGTGGATATTAGTTTAAATGCACTATTCCTTAGTCATAGTGAGTAGTCCAAGTGAATAGACTAGTAATGTAGGTAGACTCTATGAAAGAATATGTAGTGCTTGAAGAACATTACAGGCAAACAAGATAAGAGCTTCACCCCAGAGTGTGATGAGAGCTACATCCCAGAACGTCCAAGACGCGACACCAGAGGTCTACATCAAGTGAATTTGAAGGAATACCTTCCAAGATCGGGCGAGCTCCTGAAGGATACTGAAAATCATACAGAAAGTCTCTAGTAAGAACACTCGAACTAATGTAGTCCGTCTAGGACTACATTAGTTCGATCCTGATATTAGATCCCAAGATATTGAGCAATGGTTAAAAAACTGCGGATTAGCAAGAACGCGGTACGAATCTTTGCCAACGCTCAATTGCACGTGGAAAAAGTAATCCAAGCAATGTAAGCTTTGGAAAACTCTTTTAGTAAGTGTGAAATTGATGGCCGATAGGCAGTTGATTGTATAATTTATGGTATAAGTAATAGTTTATTAGAAACCGAGCACATGCACATAAGTGTAAACAACATGAAATTTGTTAAATTATTTAGCTTCTCGGTAACCTATCATATGGGGGGTTCGTTTAATTCATTCAAAAATATTTTTGTAGCACTTATAACTACAATACGAGCTGTCGTGTTTCAACAGTCATGAGCGGAGACTCAACTACTATCGTTGTCCCAAACTAATAATCAAATGTCGCAAGTGCGATATGGTATGTCATAATTCGGACAACTGCAATAGGAAGCCTTTGCTTGTCTCATTCGTCAATAGGCAGGATCAACAATCAGTTAAAAAAAAAGTATTGGATATAAATTCGGGAACAAAATGTATTGATTACAACGAGATGGGTCATTATGTAAATAATGTAAATAATGTCGATAATTACGAACAATCCCATTCCACAATATAAAATATTGGGGCTTTATTGAACACTAACAAAAAGTTTCTTTTTAAAGAATATTTGTATTAATGTAATGGTACTATCTCTGATGCATATATAGATTTCGGTAGTGACTGTCCTTCTTAAAGAAAATAGTAAAGTCCTGCCAATGGTAAGAGATTTAGTAATGTGGTTATTGAACCAAAATCCCAGTCTGTTGTTCAAATTAGTGTTGACAAAGTCGAAACTCTGTTGATTTTGGCTGTTAATGAGGAGTATTTACCAGCACCAGTTACCTATCTACTGTGTGACTAGACAGCCCGTTGTGAAAGATTAAGTTACAGTAGGAGATAAATTGTTTTTGTATCATACCCCATTTAATAAAGTTACTGATAAATCAATAGGCACTTTAGATATATACGTGGAATACGATATGATCATACTCAGAGGCGGCTTAATAGAAGTATATGCTAAGGAACCTTACTCAGGTGATGACGCGAATGAAGTCTAATCAGGAATACCATTTTAATTAAGGCTGCTTCAAGATAAATCATAGTAAAGCAGTTATATTTGTTACTTCATTTACGACAGTCCCTTTTAGGGCTTCAAGCTGATATTTTAATAGCCAGAGTAAATCCTATACCAGAAACTAAGGTGTTTAGATAATTATCTGTGCGGATACAAACTCTCAGGAGCTTTTACCAGTTAATAAATCATATACTATAATAGGGCAGTGTCTTGATCAGTTTATTTTCGAGCATCTGTATCAAGTTTTACAATTTTTGTGTTTTGCTCAGAATCTTGATGAAATAGGCTGCGCTAAGCAGAAAGTCTTGAATATAGACCTCTATGACAAAACCCCAGTTGTATAAAGACCCTATCGATTATCGCACTATGAACATCATAAAGTTAGGGAGTACGTTGACGATTTAGAAAAAAATGACAACGTGCAGGAATCAAAGTCCAATAATCATTAAAAAAAAGAGATTCTAGACTTAAACATAGTCCTCAACAATAAAATGAGAGATTGCTAGACCATTAACTAATCACTCAAAAATTATTGACCATGGAAGTGGGAACACGACCAAGATATTTCCTTTCAAATTTTAAAAAGTAAACTAGTAGTTCGTCGGCTGTTAGCTCTTTATGACCCGAAATGTGATACTGAGCTGCATGCATATGCTAGTTCTTTGGGACTAGGGGGAATCTTAGTGCAGTGGCAAACATTGCCTAGAGTATTAAAACCAGCCTATTTCAATAGGCAGACGACAGCAGACGAACCTCATTTGCATTCTTACAAACTAGAAATATTAGATGTGGTTTGTTCCTTGAAAAAAATGGTCCCTACCTCTTAGTTTTCCGTGCCTGTAATTCAAATTCACAACCATTTTTGTTCGTGTGAGCCATTTGCAGGCGCTTATGAATAGTCAGAATGTGGTGGCGCGGTTCCAAGCAGTCGGTACTATGGAGAAGGACCGACAAGAAACTTCATACACTTTTAAAATAAAATAAAAATTACATTACCTTGTTGATAGTTGCAAACAGAATTAACGTACGTGAGAATCATGCACTGCCAGCGTGAAAACCAGTAAAATAATAATGATGCGCCATTAAAAAATATTGCATGGCAGTAAAGACTGACCAGTCCCACATAACGGCACCCGTTCACGAGTATGACGCATGCATAATGCGCGTAGGAAAACATTAACTAAAAGTGCATCAGACTTACAATTTAGAGTTAAATTCAAGCGTTCTACTGAGAACATGTTTAAAAAATTATAATAATGAGACTCGTCTGGAAGAAACTGATTCATCGCCAACTGCGACTTTGATTCAATAAGATTTTAAGCCTCGGTTTGCCGTGTGGTGCCGGCTCAGAATGCCACCACCCCATCTCCTCCCATGGGTGTCGTAAAAGTCGACTAAGGGATTAGTCGGAGGATGGGCAGCAGCGTCCTTCGAGTACATTAACAACTCAACTGCGATCGCCAACCCGCCTGCCAAGCGTGGCGATTATGGCAAAACCCCCCAATGAGCTCAAAACACATCCATATCGGTGGTTGTGATGATCTTTGGGGGAGGCCTGTGTCCAACAGTGGACTTCATTAGGCCGAAATGATATAAAATAGCAAAACGCTTAAGCAATGATAGATACGAAGCCGTCAATGTGCCAGGGTTAAATACAAAAAATACATGACAGTGTAATAGTTGCAGCTAGAATGCGCCCATTAGCATTCACGTGAAATTGCTAGGAATAAACAAATCCTCTAGTTCTGAATCGGATTCATCTGATTCTGAAACTAAGTCGAATTCAGACGAGTCGTTTTTATTATTGTATAGTATATAATATTATTAAGTAGATAATTAAGACTTACTTTTTGTGCAAATGAATTGATATCGAGCATCAAAACTTACGTTGTGAAAGTCTCCGAAATAAAATAATTTTCACTGCTATTGTGACATGATTGTGTTATGATTATTGCGTGTTTCGGAGATAACACGCCGTCGGATGGCCGAGTGTTATGATTGCCTTGATTTAAGTGTTAAATATTATTTGATTTGTAAATATTAAATGATTTGATTTATATTTACTATGTCAACACTTTTGACATAACGGATGTGACGATAAAGCCGTGTTTCATGGTAGGGGAGAATGTCACTTTAGTTTGGTTCGTACATGTCGCTACGGAAAAAAGTCAGTTCTTGTGTGACTGTGAAGCAGTGTAGTTATGCAAATAAAAGTATTACCGATCACAGAGTGTTCTTCTTCTTCACAATAGGTACCTCAGACACTAATTCGGGCAGGTCATTTTGAAGGAACTCCAAATAAGTTGTCGCCATTGAGGTTATCGGGCAGGTAATGTGGTCCAACTACCTGATTCCCAATCACTCCTGCCAAACCTCCTCCTAATTAGGATTATCCACATCCGTGTGTAACATAAACCGACAGAATTCCACTCGTCTGTCAAAGTCGCCACCCTCAAGACCTACAAGTAAAGAACTCTTTTAAATTCCTGTTGAGCAGTAAATAATTGCACAATAAGATTTTTATGGACCGGCGGACTGGCTGTATGGGCTAACTGATTCACTACCTGGAAGTGTCGTCATACCATACCCATTACCTGCTAAACAAAGGCATCGTCAAACAAGCGTGTACGGGTTTAAAGTTGTTTAAAATTACGTACCTTGCACCGGAGTGTAGTGTAATGGATGCTTTTCATTTTGCTGAAGAACTTTCCACACTTTCCATATTGAAATATCAAGATGTGCTGCCACATTTCTAATGCTTCTTGTAGGGCCTTCCTCAAAAAGTGCCAGTATTCACTCGTCCACTTCAACATTATGTCGCACAATATGGCCCCTTGGTTCATGAAAAGTGACACTGCCAGTCTCGCGTATGCGTCGGTATGTCTCTTGGAAGACTCTGCGGCCAGGTAATCGTCTACCAGGAAAGCGTTCCTGGTAAAGTCGTTGCACAGCACGAGCGACACCATGGGCGGCTCCATAAGCCATCATGATGTCAGCATATTCTTCGTTAGAGAACGTCGCCATTGCAACAACAAAAAAGTCAACAAAGTTTAACAGCACCAAAAGAACTAACAAAATGAAAAAAATCGCGGAGTACGATGAACTAGCACACACGTCAGGTAGCAGAGGCAGTGATGTCTCGACTAAAATAATACCGGATTGACGGCGTCGTCGGCGGCAGTTCGTTGTTTGTTCACACTAGTTTACGCTATGCAAGAAAGAGATAGAAGATAGATTTTACTTCGTGAGACTGAGAAAACCAATTTTACCTGTTTCTAAAGTAACAATTACGCAAAAAGACTTTTTTCGAGCGGATAAAAGACCACGTGGAGAACACGAACGCAGATTTAATGCACCTCAGATAGATGAAGTCGCCATCGTAATTGTGGACAGTGAAAATACTAGCCGTGGCATAATTGTACAACGAAGAAGAAAAGGACTACAACGCATTGCAGAGACACACCGTTCATATGATGCTCTTCAATATCCGTTAATATTTCTGCATGGAGAGGACGGATATCATTTCAATATAAAACAAATTCATCCTGAATCAGGCATAGAAACAAACAAAGTCACTTCCAAGGAGTTCTATGCTTACCGCTTAATGATCAGAGACAATGAAATATACAATCACTTACTCAACACTCGCCGTTTATTCCAACAATTTCTGGTAGATATGTACGCAAAAAAGCAGAACGGATGCTTTACATAAGACTGAATCAGAAGAAACTTCGCACAGAAGAATACACCTACCTTCGAGACGCGATCATAAATGACTGCAATATTGACGATATTGGAACAATGGTAATCTTACCCTCACCATAAGTAATTTAATAAGGAAGTCAAAGACATATATGCACGAATATACTCAAGATGCCATGACTTACGTAAGAAAATATGGACGTCCTGATCTCTTCATAACATTTACATGCTACTCATCATGGCCAGACATCAAAGAACAACTAAAATAGGGACAAACCTCTATGGATCGACACGACATAATAGCCAGAGTTTTTCGACAAAAACTAATAAGATTTATTGAAGTCATCACAAAATACCACATCTTTGGAACCGGTTAGATGCTGGATGTGTATACATACATACAAACTTCCAGAATGTTCGCTTTCTAGAATTTTCCAGACTATGTGGTACCTCTACTAGACACCAGATGGCGCCACATGTAACTATCCGGAACGTTCTGGAAGTTACTACAAACCGTAGTACAGATACTAGATAACAGATGGCGCTACGTGTCTTGTTTACGAAGAACTATCCGGAACACTCCATAAGTTTCTACACGCCTTAGTATTGCTACTAAACACCAGACGGCGCCACGTTCCGCTATTATTTATCGAGTGGCGTAACAATATATTGTACCAAATCCGCCAAACTAATCCAGAACTGACTATAGAATTCAATGACTACATCTTCAATGAAACACTCATTCGCTTAGAAGATAAATGTTTAGCAATAAATAACGAGGCCTTAGTAGAACTTGGAATGCCAGCACCACAAAGAAATGCTTTCAGTGTGCTAAACTACGAAATTACAAAGGAAAAAAGCTACAACGTCAATGATCTACATAGACACATTGCTCACAACAAACCACTCCTCAGAGACAATAAAAAAAAAGTTTACAACGTTATAATTAACCGGATAAATAACAACACTGGTGGAATTATTTACTTGGACGCACCAGGAGGCACCGGTAAAACGTTTCTAATAAATCTAATACTGGCGGAAATACGTGCTCAAAAACACATCGCACTGGCTCTAGCATCATCCGGCATCGCAGCCACACTTATGGAAGGAGGACGAAATGCCCATTCTGCCTTACAACTACCGTTGAATATAGCCGAACAACAATTCCCGGTATGTAAAATCTCAGGAAAATCTGGACGGGGTCAACTTCTAAAACAAGCTAAAATTATCTTCTGGGATGAATGCACCATGGCCCATAAAAAATCATTACAAGAATTGCGAAAAAACTCTGAAATAATGGGAGGAGCTCTACTCATACTCTCAGGAGATTTTCGACAAACACTTCCAGTTAGTCCCAGGTCAACACCAGCAGACGAGATCAATAAAAAAAGTCACATATCTGGCCACAAGCACAAATACTGCAATTAACAAAAAACATGAGAGTTGAATTATCAAAAGATGAAACAACAGCACATTTTGATAAAATACTTTTACAAATAGGCGAAGGTACATATCCTACTGACCAAACGACCGGCCTCATTGAACTCAATAGTGATTTCTGTAACATAGCCACTACTGAAAACGAACTAATCGAGAAAATTTATCCAAATATTATTCAGAACTATACCAACGTAGAGTGGTTATTTCAAAGAGCAATCTTGGCAACTAAAATTAATGTTGTTGACGATATCAATTTTAATATTCTAAAGAAAATACCTGGTGAAGAGAAAATATATAAATCGATCGACACGATGGTATCCATTGAAGAAAGTGTCAACTTCCCTACTGAATTTCTAAACTCTTTACAATTACCAGGAATGCCATTACACTGCCTTCGTCTGAAAATAGGATCTCCAATCATACTACTCAGAAATCTCAACTCCCCAAAACTATTTAATGGAACGAGGATGATCGTAAAACAGCTATCAAATAATATCATTGAAGCTGAACTTATTTCTGGAAAGAACAAAGGGCACACAGTATTTATACCTAGAATACCACTGATCCCAATTAAATTAGCCTTTAGTTTTACAATTAACAAAGCGCAAGGGCAAACTTTAAAATATTGTGGTATCAACCTTGTACCGGACGGGCGAACCTCGGTGATGAGTAGCTGACGTCCTGCACCTACTTGAAGTAAACATATACTTATCGCCGTATTATTGTCCGGCGAGTTAAATCAATGTGTTTATAGTTAAAAGTACAGAATCAAAAGTTCCAGCGGTGGTTAATATAGCGTCTAGTGCGATTAAATAGCGCGCTATATTCACGCAACGAGCACACGCTATGCCGGCTCCAACTTGACGCAATAAAAATAGCGCCATTATAAAACAACGAGTAGGTAGTGAGGATAATAGCGCAAGCAAAACATCTTTTGCTGAGACCGCTCCTTTGCCGCACTATACAAACAAATATCTTGTTATTTTCTTGTAATTTTTTTGTGTTAAAATAGTGTGGTAATAAATGCATTCTTCTTTCAAAAGGCATAGCGCGGGCGTGCGCGGGGTGGCAGTCCTCGCAAGAATTCGCACGCTATCGGTCGTTACGCCTTGATTAAAATATTTGTTTATTTTAGATATGCTAACAATCATTATCATCATCATTTTGGCCGAATGAAGTCCACTGCTGGACACAGGCCTCCCTCAAAGATCACCACAACTACCGATATGGATGTGTTGTGGGCTCATTGATAAAAGAAATATAACCCTATCCTTAGTTAATTTAATACATACCAATCTATTATCCCAAGTATGGAAAGTATGAGGAAAAGTTTATTAACTTTTCTTTACTGTCCATTTTATTTTGATAAAGTATTCAATATAACCGAAACAGCGCGCTGTCTTAACACAGCGCGCTATCTGTCCAACGCTTAGACCATTTAACCAAAGGACGCGGCGAGCACGATGATTCCCCTCTGCCAAGGTATAAGATCAAACAATCTAACGCGTTTATAAAAACTATTTTGGTAATCGATTTTTAACATAGAATCGTTTTCACTGTGTAAGGTGCTCCATAAAAAACACAGACCTGTGTAATTACCCTGCGCAAAAAAATTTAAAATACCTCTAATATACAAAAAGATAGAATTAGATTTCATATGAAAGTGTTTTTGATATAATTAATACCTTCTTTCTATTAAAATCATTACAAAAGACAATTGTAAATAAGGATCGAGAACATTATCAATTCAGCAATCGAGTACGAAATAATCGGAACGGCGCTGGGATATTTCTACAGAATTATATTCGTTATGTCATTGGAAGAAAGTTTTAAATTGCGAAGCAATAGTAAAAAGGAATTAATACATGCCCAAATTTACGTCATCAGCCGCACTCCCCACAAGACTACCTTTTTTTTATTAACAATATCGGACCTTACCGCCCAGAACTTACATTCGAAGTTTAAATAACTACTAATAGATTATTTTCTATGATAAAACACGAGACTACTTTTTAATATTTTTTACAATTTGACTTTATTACTTAGGTAACAAGATAAGAATTTAGATGTTGAAAAAAATACACGAGACAATTTCGCCATTTTGAATAGTATGGTGAGTGCGAGTGTTAATTTTTGACTAGTTCGATAAGGATAAAAATTTAATTTATAATATTAGTTCGTAGTAAAAAAAACATGATAAAATAACATTAGTCGAGGGTTCGAAACGTCGGAAAATAAAGAAATAATTATGTAGATATTGAATGAAAATATATGCACGATTGGCTTTGCTGCACGTATGTTCAAATTAGGTGTGTATTAGATATAGGTGTGTATATGATTTCCTTACGATGAGAGATCAGCTTAGACCAGATATGTATAGCTTGATGTGTAGCCGTGTGTACATAACTAGTAGCGTGAAAAAGTCCGTAAGTTTATTTCAGTTATGGATGTATTGGCGTAAATGTCAACAAATTAATGTAAACATCAGATGAAAAGAGGTGTAGTTAGTGAGAAAGAAGGCGAGGTAGGGGGAAATAACACTAATTTAAATTGCCATATAGACTATTTCAACTCAGTAGTTCATGAAAAAAGCAATCGCAGCAATTTGAGTCAATTTACAAAAAACGTTTAATACATAACGAGCTATCAGTAACTGGAACGCGGACCAATTGCATACCCTTAGAAAATATAAATATTTTAACCTGTTCCTCCACCGACAAAATTAACCGTACAGTAGACACGGAAAAGCATGTAGAATCTGAAGACACTGCTGATTTGGATTTGAATTGTCAAGTGTATCTCTCGCCATTTGGTGAAAAGGTAGTTGAATACATATCAGGTTCGGTAGTGTTTCCTTTATCTAAAAAAATTCAATGTGATGATTGCCTTGTCGTGTGGTGCCGGCTATGTCGTGTGGTGCCGGCTCAATATACTACCATCCCGTCTCCTCCCGTGGGTGTCGTAAAACTCGTCTAAGGGATTAGCTGGAGGATGGGCAGCAGCGTCCTTCGAATACATTAACAACTCAACTGCGATCGCCAACCCGTTAGCCAAGCGTGGCGATTATGGCAAAACCCCCCATTGAGCCCACAGCACAGCCATATCGGTCGTTGTGGTGATCTTCATTCCTTGGTTGGTAACAAATTGTTTCCAAATATTGATATCCATAACACCGATATATTTGTTAATCACGAATTAGAATTAGCCAAATTAGAATTAGTCATGAATAAATATGTTGATACCAGAATTTCATATCTAGCTAAGAAAACCGATCCTAAGAAATGCATAAGACACATTTATACAAAATTAATCCATTTTAAGAATCAATAAATAACAGTAGGATATTTTTTTATAAACCTATTTTGACGTATGGTTATTATTTTATTGAATACTTCCCAATTCCCAAGAGTAACTGAAACTATCAATATATCTTATTAAAAGAAATCGAAACAAGAATCCGGCTGTCTTATAGTCGTGATTTTTTGTATGTTCTAGTGTTGAAGATTTCTATATGTGTGCGTTTATAAAGACACAAAATATTTTTGAGTAAGTGTGCGACAGTATCAATGTAGTGTTTACCTCGTCCCCCTTCAAAATGGACACAATGTTTTGTTCCTAGAATTGTGCGCGTTACTCGTCCATTGGTTATATGGTCTAAGCTCCAACGACATTTAGCGTGATTCGAGAATATTCACCGCGCTTTTATCGCGTCATTCGCGTACGCCCAGTTCGTTATAATTGTAGCGTGCAAAATATCGCGCTATTTTATTATAGCAAATAGTCTGTAGCGCGCTACTACCATATAGCGTTTTTGAACACCACTAGTCACTTCCACTCCCAAGCATACCTGCTATACCTCTAGCGGCCCACTCTAATCGGCCAGCTTAGGTAAGCCAGAGCAGTGTTGCCACCTTAGCGATTTTGTCACTAGATCTGGTGACTTTTGACCCCTTTTGGCGATTTATTTCTGTCGTTTAGCGATGTTTTGTTTTTAGCGACTTCTAGCGATAATTAAGTCGTCTTCATCTATCCTGAAAAGATTTTATAGAATATTAATTATTATTTATATTCTTGTTTTGTCATTACAATATAATTATTACAACCAAACAATGTTATCTACTTTTACAATTACGGTTGTTTTTCCATACTTAGAATTTGTTGATGTAATAAAAAATCTGATTTTTGACATATTTTAATGTTTGTTACCGTAGTTTGATACACAATAAAAAGTGGTATTGAGTCACAGCGTTGATTGTTATTACGTAACAGTAGTAGTAGTCGGTTGTTTATCCGTCACCTGCGGGCAACTCATAGTGCCTAATAATAATGGTACACACCGGGTTCCAAACTCCCTTAGTCATCTTCTAGGACACCCATGGCATGAGATGGGGTAGTCCTAACCGTGACCTAACGTGATTTGAACATGTACTGCCGCTTGAGTTGTCTGTCCAGTACAATCGATACTTCGATAGATGGCATTACAACATTGTTTCTACTAAAATATATTTTTTGGGATTTCTGGTGACTTTCGCTTCGAATTTAGCCCAATCTGGTGACTTTTGGGTGTTGATCTAGCGACTTTAATTTTTATGAGGTGGCAACACTGAGCCAGAGTTGAAAGTCCTACGCGCACTCATGATGATCCATTCCAGCCGATCAATAAAGTTAAGCCGGAGATTAATAATAAGTAAAAATTACTAATAATTAGTTATGTGTTTTAGAGGACAGTTTAAAATAAATGTTTCATTCCAATTGCTACCGAGTTTTATAATTTAAAACACTTGTCATACTTTATTGCTAAATGGATAATATTTAGAAAGAAGTTATTATTTTTATGAAATTAGATAATATATAACAATAAATTAAAGCGAATCTCTACAAATAAATAAATTTGAAGTGTCTGTTTGTAATGTCAAAATAACACTTTTTACTTAATGCATATGAAAGTATATACGGTATCTATAACAAAAAAAACTATTTTTAAATTTTTTGTGTCTGTCTGTCTGTTTGTTCCGGGTAATCTCCGAAACGGCTGGACTGATTTTGACGGGACTTTCACTGGCAGATAGCTGATGTTATAAGGAATAACTTTTATTTTAGAAAAATAATTAGGGTTCCGCGCAAAATAAAACCCTTGAAATCCAATATCTATATTCTATGTCTATATCAAAGTACCCAAATTTCTTTTAAATTAAACGCGGGTGAAACCGCGGGTCCCAGCTAGTTTACTATAAAATTGTTTATTTTTTTAAATGAAACTTCTTTTGGAATGGTGTGAATTTATGAAATTAAAATGTGAAAGAGAGTCAACTATGTATTTATAGGGTTTAGGCTGTGATAGAATGAGATAAAACGCGTTTCTATATAGTTTCCCTATTCCCTATTATCAATTAATTGCTCTCTCTCTCTTTCTCTCTCTGTTTACCACTCCCATAGTGTATTCATCTCATTTTCTTGCAAATTAATCAAAATACCAATTCTACCGCGAGTGAACTCAAACACAATTTTTTCTGGATGGAATTCCATTGCACAACGAACTATTTGAAATAAAAACCAAATTTTAAACTTGTGAACTAAAACAGCTTTTAATTTGCTACGTAAGAACCTGGTGTAATGGAATTCTACCCAGGCAAAATGATTGCAAGAGCGCGAGGTGTGATTCAAATCGGTGAAAGAAATCAGAATATTAATATTAGCTAATATTAAGCTTTTGTTTGCAATATTTGAGTCGAGATTTTAAGTTTCCAGTGCTATCCGCCGTCAGGTCATGGGTGCCTTCGTCTCTCATATTTATATACTTTATTGTACACCATTTAACAAAAAAAAGGAAAAGAAAAGAAGAACCTACCAAGCGTGGTGAATACTGGCACATTCTCCCCAAAATGATGACACAGTTGTGGAAATTAATGGGGGAGGCCTCTGTTCAGCAATGGACTACCTTTGGCTTCAATGACAATAATTGGCTGACATGATGATGATGATAAAAATTCCGGTATTCCATAAATATGGGGTTTCCGAGCTTGTTCTGGTTAATTTACTTTACAGATGGCAACCATCTGACCTTCAGACACACAAAACTTATGTGTTGAGATTGATAGTCTTAATGAAAAATTAATAGCCATGACCAATAAATACAAAAGCTCAGAAATGCAAATGAGAGAGTACATGCTGGCTATAAATGAGCTGGTAGGCTCATGTACTTGTAACTATGAGCGCTCATCTATGTTGACCAACAATAGCTCATCAAACTTTAATGTCTCACCGGCTTATCCATTGCCAGCTTGTGATTCTAGCATATTGCAGGGCTGTGATAGTTTGACTAGCACTCATAGTTACCTGAATCAGACTCATGAAAGAGTAAATACCCCCAATAGTGTTAACTATATTACAAAATCGAAACTTTTGATATTTAGTGATGAAATTGGTAAAGATATGGGCCAGTTGTTGTCACTTAAATGCAATAGACTATCGGTTACCAATTACTGTATGCCTGGTTTGAGCTATAGTAGCATATTGCAAAAAACGGTTAAACTCAGTTATAGTAAAGACAGTTCTTTATTAAAATTTATTGGAAATAGAGGTAATCTAAATAAAGAGGGGCTGTTAGAGTCCTATACAAAATTATCCAATCTCAATGTTAAAAACATAGTGATGTTCACATTTCCATATAGCAACAGTTTGCCACAGGAAGAAAATATAATTAGATATAAGCTCAATTTGGCCTTGCATAACTTGACATATTGTAATGACAAATTTCACTTGATCGATTCTAACAATCATGTTAGTAAATATTTGTATTTGACTGAAGATAGATACTATCTTTCAAAATATTGTAAACGACAGATAGCTGTGTCGCTGTCATATTATTTTGATATTACAGCCAAAAATTTGGCTAATAAACATGTTGCTTCTGTTGAGCAATTTATTGACATTGAAAATAACTTAGCCAACAACATGGCTATACATACTGACATACATAATAATTTAAATTAGATGTTAAGACAATGGAGGTAACCTCTTGCAATTATAAATATACTAAACATGGAAGCCCAAACTGTAACAAAGTAAATACATTTTGTAATTTTAATACTATCAACCTGGTCCATCAAAATATTCAAGGCATTATGGGCAAAGATTTAGAAGTTGAAATATTCATGAACTGCAATAACATTGATATTCTTTGTATTACCGAGCATTGGCTAAAAAACCAGCAGTTTATGTTCAATTTCAATAGTCACCAGGTTGGCAGTTCGTTCAGCAGAGAAAATGCCATACATGGTGGCTCATTAATCTTAATAAGT
The DNA here is from genome assembly GCA_947459985.1 of Diloba caeruleocephala. Classification (NCBI taxonomy): domain Eukaryota; kingdom Metazoa; phylum Arthropoda; class Insecta; order Lepidoptera; family Noctuidae; genus Diloba; species Diloba caeruleocephala. The sequence goes on along the minus strand of OX381606.1, from coordinate 22,081,553 downwards.
AACCAGATTAAATTTAAAGAACGTAAAGATATTGTGAGCCTCTCCATTGAACGAACAATAGAAATAGCCTGCATAGAATTGGAGCAGTTTATTGTATTGAGCGTATACAGACCGCCTTCCGCCTTATATGATAGTTTTGAATTAGTAATGGATGAAGTATTGCATAAAATTTGTAATTTGAACAAAGCCATTATCACATGTGGAGATTTTAATGTCAACTTACTAGAAAATTCAAGTTTGAGTGTAAGAATTCAATGCCTATTCCAGTCATACAATCTAGTTCATTTGTTTCTGGAGCCTACCAGAATTACTCCAACTACAGCCACATGCTTAGATAATATTTACACCAATGTTATACCTCACTATAAGCAAGTTATTAACTTGTTGGACTCTGATCACTGTGGACAGCAGATTATTATTGTTGCAGAGCAAACAAAGAATGTGGCTAAGAAGGATATTACTGTTTATCCAAAAACCGCAGGTTGTTTGGAAAAATTTAGAAATAAACTAGGAAATAAATTACCATATTTATCATATTATGGTAATAATCCTAACAAATTATATACAGATTTTTTAAATCTGTACTGTAAAGAATTTAACTCTACTTTTATCCCCAAGACAATCACGGTTAATGGTTATCCTAACTTTAGTGAATGGGCTACTGTTGGAATTCACATAAGTAGAAAGAGACTATATGAACTATATAATGAACGAACATATATTAATAGTAACGAATTTAATCTTTATGTTAAAAGCTACTCTAAGTTATTCAAAAGAATTTGTTGTATAGCGAAATCCAATTATTTGGGTTCTAAAATTAAAAATAGTAATAATATTATTAAAATGACTTGGAATATTATTGGTAGTGAAACTGGAAAAGTTAATACCAGGGGCGGTGACTATAGCTTAACTATTAATGACAAAATTATTAATTCAGATATCCAAGTTGCTACCGCTTTTGAGAACTTTTTCACCGACATTCCCGTTTCAACTACTAACTGTTTGAACTCTTCCCCCACTGTTGCAGAAACTTTACTCAAAAATAATGTTAGCACTTGCAATCATGCATTCAAATTTAATCATGTTAACTGTAGAGATATCATAAGAACCTTTAACACTCTGAATGTAAAAAAAACGACAGACTTGTGGGGAAATTCCGTCAGCGTGGTCAAATCCATCATTGATATTGTTGCATCTCAAATGGCCGTAATTTTTAATAAATGTATTGACTGTGGGAAATTTCCTGATCTTATGAAAAATAGTAAGATAATTCCTTTATTTAAATCAGGTAGCACAACTGACCCTACTAATTTTAGACCTATTTCGGTGCTACCTACATTTAGCAAAATATACGAAAAGCTTATTTTGGATCAAATGCAAAGGCATTTTAATAAGTATCAGTTACTGCATTGCAAACAGTTTGGGTTCACCAAGGGTCGTTCAACAACTGATGCTGGTGTTGAACTTTTAGGACATATTTTCGGTGCTTGGGAGGATTCACACGATGCCCTGGGCATCTTTTGTGATTTGTCTAAGGCATTTGATTGCGTTCTTCACGAAATATTGATCAGGAAATTACTTCACTATGGTGTAAAAGACTCTGCACTGGATCTTCTTGTCTCATATTTGAGTAATAGGATTCAGAAAGTTGATGTTAACGGTAAGAGGTCTCCTGGGTCTGTGGTCACAATGGGAGTTCCGCAGGGCTCATTTCTTGGTCCATTTTTGTTTCTTATTTATATAAATGACCTACCTTATATCGTAAGGGACAATCACGAGATAGTGTTGTTTGCAGATGACACTTCACTTTTATTCAAACTCAAACGCCAACATCTGGCTACTGACGATGTAAATAGCGCTATCTCCAGAGTGGTCCACTGGTTTAATGTTAACAATTTACTCTTAAACAAGAAAAAAACGAAGTGCATTAAATTTACTACACCTAATGTTATAATTGTAAAAACCAGTGTGCTAATGAATGGTGCGGAGTTGGATCTTGTGGACACAGCACTGTTTTTAGGTATCACTTTAGATTCTAAGCTGCAGTGGGGCCCACACATACTTAAATTGTCGAAAAGGCTTGGTTCTGCAGCATACGCGGTTATGAAAATTCGTAATTTAACAGACATAGAAACCGCCCGACTAGTATATTTTAGTTATTTCCATAGTGTAATGTCGTACGGTATTCTGTTGTGGGGGAATGCTGCCGACATTCAAACTATTTTTGTGCTACAAAAACGAGCCATTCGGTCAATCTATAAGTTAAGCCCGAAATATTCACTGAGGGAGAAATTTAAGGAGATTAATATAATGACGTTCCCATCTCAGCACATTTATGAAAATGTTTTGTATGTACATAAAAATATTAATCTCTTTGTGAAAAACAGTGATATCCATAGTATTAATACCAGGAACAAACATAAACTGGTTGTTCCTGCCACTAGGCTCCAGAAGATAACCAAATCATTTACATGTCAATCTGTGCGTTTTTACAATAAAATCCCAAGTCATATTCAAAAATTAAGTCTTAATAAATTCAAGTCCATTATAAAGCAGAAGCTGTGTAGAAAGGGTTTCTATAAAGTGACAGAGTATATGGACGACAAAAATGCTTGGGATTGAGCTGCTCTAATTTTCATAGGCTTATACTGACATTCTTGGTTTATGTATCTATCAAATACAATTGCCATTTTTTTTATGTTGACATTTAAATTATTTCAATAATACCTATAATGGATTATATTAATTCATATAATGACATTTGATTAATCTATTCTATTACTTCATGTAATGACATTCAATTATTCTATATTTTTTAAATTACTTTAATCACTTGTTTATTTTTAAATATTCAATTTATTTTGATTTGTTGCTGTACTGGCAGTGCGAGAACCATGTGGGTTGTTTTTGTATTTTGTTTTATTGACGTGATAGTTGTCTGGCAGTTTAGGTATGTCATGCTCGCTCAAGTGTTCTGCTGATGGTGTCGTCGTGTATTGGGTCGCTAAGTTTCCCTGCAATATGGTTGAGCTAAGCGACGCTGATGCATGCGTCATGCTCGTGAACGGGTGCCGTCTGTTGGGACTGGTCAGCCAAATGCAGCCATGACAACTGAATCAAAACTTTAAAAAAATACATTCAGGCTTGTTTTGTAGACTTTTTAAGAAGTTTAGACTCGTTTCTCCTACATTGTTTTCACATAACCTTGATTTTTACAACAATGTGCTCATAAAATATTGTAACATTTAATATGATTTAAAAAGAGTAACCATGAGTTTCTTGCCCGTTCTTCTCCATAGGAAATCTACATCTTGGAACGCGGCAATTAAAGTCTCGACGATTCATAAGTGCCTGTATATGGTTTACATGAATAAAAATATTTTTTATCTTATCTTATCTTGGTTTACTCAGAAAGTTTTTATTTAAGCCTTCGGTGGTTACTATTTAACCCATGCACTTAATTTTGTTTCGAATCATTTGAATTAATCGCGAGATTCGGGGACTTCATGCTTTTAATCGATTGTATTAATATGGCGTGTAACTATATCGATATGCATGATTTGACGTGTATGCGATACAAACAAGAACAACCTTAGCAAATCAAGCTCAGTTGTCATTTTGTGATGGCGGCGCTTGGAGAGTTACGCTACATTATTAAAACATACGACGCGGTGTTTTGTTAGTTTTGATAATAACAATATTTGTTTATTTGGATAATTTTATTCAAACGATTATTAGATATGTGTTATCATGTGTGCGTTTAGAATCAATCGTATTTCTTTACTTTCTTTACCTGGTGCTATCGATAATGTGTTTCTAAATAAAATATATACTTATTGGAACCTTATTAGCCCGTAAACAAGATTCCTAAATTATAAAAAAATAGGTCATTCATATTGTTTTTAGAAAGTTTATAGTTATTTTTTTATTTTTACATATTTTATCTTGTATAAGCCAATATGAATGACGTCCGGGATAAAGTTGTGGCCGGCTCCTCGACATGGGAGACTCTCGCAACTCAAAGTGACTCCTCACCAGAAATTCAGTCATCTCCGAGTGGAAGCGGTGATACGCCCCAAACACCAGGCGCACCAGTGCCACTGGCTCCTCATCTGGCTGCTGACTTGCATCCAGATCTACTACAACAAGGATGGAGGAAATACTGGTCTAAAAGAGAGAACAGACCATACTTTTGGAACAAACTGTCAGGTGAATCTATGTGGGAGTTACCAGCAGTAAAGAGAGATTTTGATCCCATAACAGATCCATTGGGTATATGTCACACTGGGCCATCCAATGCGGGCAATATGACTCCAGGGGCAAATAAACGCCGTCCATCAGAGGATAACGGTCCTCCACCAAAGAAATTTGTACTGGCTGGTCCATGGGATATAGAAGTTCCAACTAATGTTGTAATATATGAGAGACCTCCAACAATTTGCCCACATCCCCATCCAGAAATAGAGGGTTACAGATTTACTTTGGCTAATAAATTAAGACAGTGCTATCAAGAGTTATGCCACACAAGAGAAGGTATTGATGCCCCAAAAGACTCATTCAATCGATGGTTGATGGAGAGAAAAGTAAATGATCAGGGTGGATCAGATCCTCTCCTTCCTAGTCATTGTTTTCCAGAAATATCACATTCTATGTATGAAGAAATTATGAATGACATTCCGATTAAGTTAAATCATCCAAAGTTTACTGGAGATGCAAGAAAGCAATTATCAAGATATGCAGAAGCAGCAAAAAAAATGATTGAATCAAGAAATGCAGCACCCGAAAGTCGTAAGGTAGTAAAATGGAATGCGGAAGATACATTTCAGTGGTTGAGGAGAACTGTTGGAGCTACGTATGATGACTTCCAAGATAGACTGGCACACTTGAGGGTGAGTATGTCAACCAAATATAAATATGAGACATTGTACTTATCTGAGACAAAATCCTTAATAATTTACCTATGAAAATAATATATTAGTCTTGTGTTGTAGTGTAATTCTAAAATCATAATACACATACATAAAGAATTATGGATAATAAATACCAAATTAGACTTGGCCTAATTGTTTGTTGCTGACTGCTCACCAAATATAATCAATGTTGACATACAAAAAAGGATTTCTTCCCAAAAATAAACATTCTCCATCGGTTGGTGCAGTGGCTGATAGTCGGCTGCTCGATCGCAGGTCGCAGATTCGTTTCCCGCATGGGAAAAATATTTGTATGATCTGCAGATAGTTGTTCCGGGTCTGGGTGTATTGTGTGTGGAATTTGTGTCTGTAAATGCACCCACGACACAGGAGAAAACCTAGAGTGGAGTAACATAAAAAAAAGATAAAGATAGTTTTAGAAGTATAAGTTACAATTTGTCGTATCCGTTTGGTGTCCGGATTAAGAATATAGCACCACTCCATCACCTCCCGTGGATGTCGTAAAAGGCGACTGTTAGATCCAGTAAAACACCATATTTCGGTAAATATGTATATTGAGCTTTGTAGCAAAAACACATTCAATAATGACATGACATAAAAGTATCTACCCTACTTAGTCAACCTTATTATTTTAAGAAGGTTAGACAAGTACCCACTTTCAGATACAACATACCTTTCCCCCAAGTATGTTCACATAACCCAAAACAATTATAAAAATTCAATAGTACTAGGTACATTATATTCTACAATAATAGAATACAAAACAAACTAAAAATACCATCTTCTGATTACACTGAAACACATTAACATACTTACTACTAATATTACATTTTAACTTACAACATAAAGTTACAATCACGGGGAGGTCTAGTATACGGAGACTTGCCATGAATAGTTAATTTATTTTTAATCTTTCCATCTGAAAATCCAGGCTCTGACTCTACTGGTATACCCAGCATTTCGGCCCATTTGTCTGCACTTGGTATTTCAATAATTTCCATACCCTGACTGGTAGTAACATCTTCTATTTCCTGCTCTTGTCTATCCTCATTCTCCTGCTCTACACATTCCCTGACCTCATTCCTAGCTGTTTCTTGACCGTTCTGCTCTGTAACTGTGTCAGGTGTCTGTGTTTGTGTCTTAATTAACTGGTCTATGTGCCTACTAAGTACGGTTCCATCTTCTGTTTCAATCTGATAGCTTGATGGGCCTTCTCTGTTAACTACTGTCCCCGGCAACCAACGTGGTCCACTACTATAGTTTCTGTACATGACATCCTGTCCTACATCAGTCTGTCTGTTCTTTTTTGTATTATTTCTATCTACTTGGTCTTCCCTATTTTTACGCTTCTGATCATGAGGATTAATTGTGTATAGTAATGTGCGCACACGCCTGTTAAACAAGAGTTCCGCTGGACTGTCATTGGTAGGAGCACACGGTGTAGCACGTAGTCCTAAAAGCATGTTAGGAATTTTGATATCCCAGGACATGCCGTCCATTTTGCGAAGCTTGTCTTTTACAGTTTGCACCATACGTTCTGCCAATCCATTAGTAGATGGGTGAAAGGGTGCACTCTTAATATGTTTTATTTTGTTAGCATCTAAGAATTGTTTCATTTCAGATGAAGTGAATGACGTGCCATTGTCTGAAACCAAAGTCTCACACAGTCCATGTATAGCAAAAATCATTCTTAGATCACTGTTGCTGATATTATATTATTGACAATGAACACCTTAGGCCACTTAGAATATGCATCAACAATAATCAAAAAGTTTTTATTTAGATAAGGCCCTGCAAAATCAATGTTTAACCGAGACCAAGGTTTCGCTGGCATGACCCATTCATAGCTGGTCCTAGGTGGCATATGGCGGTTTTGTAAACATTTATTACAACTTTTTACACACGTCTCAATGTCATCATTTAATTGTGGCCACCAAACGTAGCTTCTGGCCAGCGCTTTTGTTTGCACAATGCCACTATGTGTTTTATGTAAAGCGCGCAAAACAGCTTCACGCAGCGATGGCGGCACCACCACGCGACAGCCCAAAAGTATGCATTCCTCGTGCAACGACAGCTCAGCACGGTGCAACCAGTATGGACGTAGTTGATTGTCCGATTCTTTAGCCGGCCAACCGCATAATATGTGTTGACTCACCCGGTTAAGAACCTTGTCTCGTTTTGTAGCCGTTGCGATTTGGTCTATCATCATTTCGGCCGAATGAAGTCCACTGCTGGACACTGGCCTCCCCCAAAGATCACCACCACCACCGATATGGATGTGTTGTGAGCACATTGGGGGGTTTTGCCATAATCGCCACGCTTGGCAGGCGGGTTGGCGATCGCAGTTGAGCTGTTTATGTACTCGAAGGACGCTGCTGCCCATCCTCCAGCTAATCCCTTAGTCGACTTTTACGACACCCATGGGAGGAAATGGGGTGGTGGCATTCTGAGCCGGCACCACACGGTTGGTCTACATCTACTGGGAAATCCGCAGGTGCATCGGCCATGAGCAGTATGTCACGCAGTTGTGGTTCAGGTTGCTCTGGAACAGGCTGTGGCCAGCGACTCAACCCATCGGCATGACCTATTTGTGGTCCTGGCTTGTATGTTATGTCATAGCTATAGGAAGTAAGTACTAACGCCATTCTGGTAAGACGGGGTGACAAAACATTCGGTATAGGCCTTTTTGGATCAAAAATTCCCAATAACGGTTTATGATCTGTGACAATCATAAAAAACCTGCCCATCAAATAGTTGTGAAATTTACTGACTCCAAACATGATTGCAGTCGCTTCCTTGTCTAGTTGAGAGTAGCGTCGCTCGTGCGAATGCAGTGTCCTAGAGCCCATGGCAATAGGACGCTCTTGTCCATCGTCCATAATATGGGACAAGACTGCTCCCGCTCCATACTCGGAACTATCGCAGGTGAGTACCAGCTGCTTGTTCAGGTCGTAATGAACGAGTGTCAGATCAGAAGACAATAGGCGCTTGGCAGTATCGAAACTGATCCCAGTCAGTCCACAACCACTCCTGAGCTTTGTCGAGCAATCTGTGTAGAGGCTCAAGTACGGTGGCTTTATGAGGTACAAATCTCTCGTAAAAATTGTATAAGCCCAGAAACGCTTGTAGCTGTTGAACATTTTTAGGCTCTGGTGTATTCAGTATGGACTCAACTTTACTCGGTGCTGGGTGGATACCGTCGGCGTCGATAACGAAGCCCAAAAATTCCACTTGCTCCTTAGCAAATTTACATTTGCTTCCATTGAGGCGTAGCCCTGCCTTCTCAATCCGCTCCAACACTGTGTCCAGGCGCTGTGTCATTTCCGCCATGGTTCGGCCGCTGATGATGACGTCATCAATGAGTACAGCAACGCCGGGCACGCCAGCCAGCAATGCTGTCGTCAGTCGCTGAAAGATACCTGGGCACGCCTTTACGCCGAATGCTAATCTGTCTACAGTGTAAAGGCCTTTACATGTGTTTAGTGATAAAAGCCGTGCTGTGCCGTCCGTGACGGCCACTTGGGTATATGCCCTGTCAAGGTCCAGTGTCGTATAAAATTTACCCCCAGAAATTGTTGCGAAAACCTCACTAGCAGTAGGCATCGGATAGGTATCCGATTCCGTAGCCTGATTGACTGTACTGCGATAATCACCGCAAAGACGGATCGTCCCGTTCTTTTTGATGATCGGAACAACAGGAGTCGCCCATTCCGAAAAAGATACGGGCCTAAGAACGTTCTCATTCACCAAGCGGTCTATTTCTTTTTCAACTCTATCTTTAATGGCATACGGTACAGGTCGCGCTTTCAAAAACTTAGGCGAGGCATTTGGTTTCAGTTGTATCGCGACGGGGTCCCCTCAGTAGGTACCGAGTTCGTCCCTGAATACCTCCCTGTACTTAGTCAATCGCTTATTAGTTTCAGTCATGTCGACGTCTGAAATATTATTTACTTTTAGTGAAATTTCAAGAGCTTCAAACCAATCACGTCCTATTAGATTGGGGCCCCTGCCCCTAGCTACCACTATATTCAGTTCGCGTTTAATGTCCTTATATTGTACCGACACTGTAGCTAGTCCTACGACCGACACGGGTGAGTCGTTCCAGGTGCGCAAGCGACTGCGCAGCGGGCGCAGCGGTATACTAGGCTTCAAGCGCTCCCACGTGTGCTCGTTGATAAGCGAGAAGGCGGCGCCCGAGTCCACCTCCATGGTGACAGGCACGCCATCCAGCGACACCCGCAGTGTGTACTGTCCACGTTGTAGATCCCGTTCATCCTCTCAAGCGTATCGAACTCGTCGGTGTAGTTAACTTTTCCCGGACTTTTTTTCTTTTTAGCTGTACAGATTTTCTCGATGTGTCCCCTCTTCTTGCAGTAGTGGCACACCGCGTTAACGAAACGGCATTCGCCACCATGGTGGTCTCCGCATCGGTAGCAGAAACGGACGTTTGGTCTGGCCTTCATAGCGTTCACGTCCATCGGTTCCGGAGTAGACGCGGCCGGCGTGACCGCGGCCGGCGTGACCGCGGCGACGCTGTGCGACGATGCCGACGTGTAGTCGTGCATCATACGCACGTCCTTGCCCGCGCTCTCGGTCGACAGCATGGCGTGTACCACGTCAGCGTACTGGAGTTTGTTTTGTTTTAGCAGGTCGTACTGCAATTTGCGATCGCTCATGCCACATACCAATCTATCCCGTAGCATGCGTTCCAGATTAGGAAAATTACAGTCTGCACTGATTTTTCTCAGCTGAGCGATGTATTCTGACGCCGTTTCATCCTTTCCTTGATCACGTTTATAAAATTTGTAAGACACTGATATTTCATTTGGTTTTGGACTGTAGTGATTAGTTAGAATTTCAACTATTTCATCAAAAGTCACATCACTGGGTTTCTTCGGGGTTATTAAAGCGAGTAGAGTTTCGTATGTTTGAGCACCACAAATTGCATAAAAGTTCGCCCTTTTCACTGAATCAATGATGATTCCACTAGCCTCAAAACAGTACTTGAATCGATCAATGTAATTATCCCAATTGTCTGTTTTCACACTGAACTCATGAAATCTCACTAGTTTACGCTCCATAGTTCACTTTTAGTCCTCGTCGCCACTGTTAGATCCAGTAAAACACCATATTTCGGTAAATATGTATAATGAGCTTTGTAGCAAAAACACATTCAATAATGACATGACATAAAAGTCTATCTTATATATATATCTACCCTACTTAGTCAACCTTATTATTTTAAGAAGGTTAGACAAGTACCCACTTTCAGATACAACAGCGACTAAGGGAATCTAAACCAGAGGGATGGGCAGCAGCGTCCCTTCTGTGAAACGGTAGCCATACTGCGCTCACCAACCCACCTGCCAAGCGTGGTGAGTATTGGCAATTACCCCCCAAAATGATGACACAGTTGTGAAAATCTATGGGGGAGGCCTTTGTTCAGCAGTGGATGTATGAATGGCCGATATGATGAAGTTACAATTGCACTTAATGTATATTTTGAAGCAGGTACTGGTAATTATTAAATAAATGCCTAATTATTAAAGTAAAAAATATTATTCTTTATACCTGCATTTATTTTAACCTCACTGCTATCTCAGCTGCTACATGCAGAAGGAAACTAATTCAAACCTTAAGGGTGAACTTAAAAACAGAATAAAATATATCTGGAACAATAAAATATATCTGGAATAGGTTCATCAACACAATCTACCTCAAGTGTTAATATTTAGATATATTTATTCATTAATTGCATTATGGGTATGACATGATTCAAGGTGTTAATATTTGTTCCACCAAAATCTGCTTACAGCGCCATATGAATTTGTATGTAATAAAATAAAATATATGAATTTTAACTAAATTTTTAAGCCAATTCCAAGTAAACTCAATTATAATATTATATTAACAAGTCAGGTACATAAGAATTGTACTAAAATATTTGATATACCAGAACATTCCTGTAAAGATATAAATTACCCACATTAAAGAATAAAAATATCAACCATGCAGTTTCTGAAAAAATCGCGCACATACTATATGGGGGACAGAGACCCTTAATTTTAATAAGTTTAATTTATCTTAGGAAAAGTACATAATAGATTCAATTATCCTGTCAGTAAATTAAATGTTCCAATAAATAAATGCAAAATAATTATCATTTCAAAATTAATTTATGTTGTTATAAATACCATTAATTAAAAATAAAATAAAATAGCATTCATTCAAAATATACAAAAAAATATACTTTTTGAACAATAAACCCCCACTATTCACCACTGCACGATGACCGGAGTCAGTCGTGGATCTTACATGGGCGACTCCTTCTGTGGCCCACTTAGTATTGGGCTGCCGGGTGGCGGAGCAGGTGGTCACGTTGTCGGACCACCGCCATATCGTATTTGATGTGGCCCGGTCCAAGCCGTCCACGGGTCCAATTCCTTAAGTTTAAACATCCTTGAATACAAAATCGAAATAACGATGTAAACCAATTTGGTATTCCCTAAGACTCGTCCCCATGGCTCACCATCTGCAACGTGTCTTTGAATAACTTCAATCATGTCTTAACATATACCAAATTGGTTTTTTACCATCATTTTACTTCTGTATTGAAGGATGTATGGATGTTTGACCTTAAGGAATTGCACCCCAGGTCCTAGCGCGCCGTCGCGGCGTTGGACCCTCACACAGCTCGACCGAGAGATGCTCGTCTCAGCTGCTAACGTCATTGCGTGGTCAGAGGTCAACCAAGGGATCTTACCCGATCCATAAGAGGAAGCGTCCTGGTTCCGGGAGGCGATGACGTCGATTTGCGACGCATCTATGCCTCGAGCCCGGCGCCAGGGATAAGTGGAGAGACCCTATCGTACCGAAACCATGGCCCCGGATTTGCTATAGGAAGTGCTCTCTACGATATTTGACCATTACCATGAAATTAATTTGAAATTTAAAAAACAATATTGTACCTAGCGAGTAGCTCAATCCCAAGCTTTTTTATCATTATGATATTCGGAAAAAAATATTATATTATCTGTTTAAAAACGTTTTATATTTCTTAAATGTTAATGTATCCCACATTTCTGACTGTACGATTAGGAGGGCGCTAGTCCACCATCAGGGCCCCGTTCAGTAGCTGAAGTACCTGGAGCTCACCCTGGACATTCTCTGGGCCTTACGAAGAGCACTTCGAGCGTCTTGTCCCCCGTATCGAAAGGATAGTGGGTGTCTTGCACTTGCAGCGGCCCAATCTCGGGGGATCGAGGGAAGAAGTTCGCCGCCTCTACGGGGGAGTCGTGCGGTCCGTGGCTCTGTACGGGGCGCCTGTTTGGCCATCTTGACTCTCGGGCGTCCAGCACTGCAGAACTAAGATTCACGATCAGAAGTGTAGAGCGGGTATACGGATCGCGCGAGGACTGCTGCCAGCCTGGCTCCAAAGGAGCGAGCGCGTCATTTCCGCCTGACGTAGGTATTCACTAACCTAAACCTCTGGGGCTAGAATCTTGAAATTTTAACAGTAGCCTTTTATAACATAGGCATCTACTACGGAAGGAATTTTAGAAATATCACAGGTGGTAAAATAGGGGTTGAGAGGTTGTATGAACATTCGTTTATAAGTTATTTGAAAATTGTTATTGGATTATTGGTTATTTGATGTCCTTCTACGGCGACCACTGAAAATAACGTGAGTGATGTGTGGCTAATGATAGAAGCCGATAAAAGAGTGATATACAACAGATCCGGGAAAATTTAGGCATTGGTATATGGTCAAGGTCAAAAAGTTACGTTTAAGCGTCAGAAAGCTTTGCATCAAATGAATAACTCATAATTTGACGGAAGATCAAAAACGCCTTCGTTTGGTGCCGCGATATGCTCAAAATGTAAAACGCAGGTAAGTCGAATGCTGTTTGAAATCGTCATAGTTGATAAAAGCTGGATAAATTGTTCATCATCATTATCATAATATCAGCCAAAGACCTTCACTGCTGAACAAAGGGGTCCCCCCACAGATTTCCACAACGAGCGAATACACGCCGCCCTCGTCCAGACTCCCAGTGGCCTTCACCAGGTTGTCTGTCCACCTCGTTGGAGGTCTTCCCGCGCTGAGTTTTCCGGTGCGCGGTCTCCACTGGAAAATCTTATATTGGATTAATTATATGGATATATTGTTACGAGCCCGAAATCAAAATACAATCTGCCCAGCGGATGTTTCCATTCGACGATTTGCCAGCAAAAGGAAAGAAGCCCTTCTTTACTTGTTTAAGTCAAGTCAAGGTAAAAGGATGATTGCATCACTCTTTGGACGGACGGGTCAATTCGCAACATTTGCGCTAGAGGATTAAAGGACTTACTGCAGAGTAGTATGATAGTCATTGGTTACCTGTTGTCTGCCGTGTGGTGCCGGCTCAGAATACCACCACCCCATCTCCTCCTGTGGGTGTCGTAAAAGTCGACTAAGGGATTAATCAGAGGGTGGGCAGCAGCGTCCTTCGAGTACATTAACAACACAACTGCGATCGCCAACCCGTCTGCCAAGCGTGGCGATTATGGCAAAACCCCCCAACGAGCCCCAACACACCCATATCGGTCGTTGTGGTGTACTTTGGGGGAGGCCTGTGTCCAGCAGTGGATTTCATTCGGCCGAAATGATGACCTGTTGTCTTGTAAACCGTTCGACAGCAGCGTCCAAGAATCGGATCCTCCTCCATTACAACTACGCTCCACGCTTTACTCCGCTAGACGGGCAATCGAATATTTTCTATGGAAGTTGTGGAATTAGTAAGTCATCTTCCTTACAGTATCGACCTGGCACCGTGCTACTTTTATTTATTTCCTCACACCACATAATAAATATTTAAAAAAAGATTAACTTGGAAGAATTCGCTTTATGAACACCGAAGATGTCTTGTCTGTTGACTGTGTTCGAAAAAAACGTGGAAGAGATCCCTAAAGAAGAGTGGGCTCACTGCTTTAGTCAATGGTTCCATCGAGGACGGGTGCGACGGTTCTTAGAAAGGGACGGAGACTACTTCGAAAAGCAATAAAAATATTAACAGGATCCTACAACATTCCGTTTTTTATTTTCTGAAAGCTTTAGTGTGACCCATGTACTGAGAAATTTGAACCCGCCCAAATTGTGTAATGACATTAGGCTCCACGTCAAAGATTTGCATCGGCATGTGATAGAGGCCAGGATTTTAACAGGACGAACCTAGGGAGAAACAGTATTTATGCCGCGTATTCCTAATGACCTCCTGTTGCAATTTAAGATACCGCAATTCCCTATCAAAGTGAGTTTCATGATCACTATTAATCACAAGTGACAAGATCAAACTTTTAGGTTCGCTAGAGTTGAGTCAAGATAGTTTCTACCATGGTCAGCTTTATGTTAGATTACTCCGTGATCAGTATGCTGAGAGCCACCAAATAAAATAAAAAAAAAGTGGTGCCCATACAGTGATTATACCGACGAACTAGGGCCTGTCCGAACAGAAGCAGGCCCGAGACGGATTGGATTTGCTCATCTATACTAGTGGTATGAAATTTTAAAGGGGGTACTGAACGGATTCAAAAATTTCTTACACTAATAGAAAGCCACACTATCCCTGAGGGATATATGCTATATTTATATATATATATATATAATTAACGCGCGGGTGATACCGCGGACACCGTGGGGTTTTAGAAGATTTTTTTTTTGGATTTCTCCACCATAAAAAAAAGGCTGCTTAATGATTATAAGTTTCAATCTGAGAATAAAAGATAATTCTACTAGCTTGAGCTGATGATATATTCGAAAATGATCTTATACGTATATTATCCTTAGAATTATCGTATATGTATATAGATAACAATATATTTTTAAATGTCTCGTTATAAGAAAACCATGTTCTCTTTTAAAAGACAATATGTTTCATTGCGATTGGATGAGTAGAACCTGAGATACAGTTTCATCCTTCTATAGTTTGATGCGCGCGCCTATCGAATCCAAACCAAAGTACACAATTCGTTGGTTGTTGCCAAGCGATGTGATGAATGAAAGGGGCTTTCTACTATAAAAACTATCATAGTAATATGTAAAAAAAATTAACATATAGAATTTTTATTTCAATCAATTCTGCAACTAAAAATAAGTAGCCTGCTAGTGAAATTATATATTAGCCAAATAGCTTGCTCATTTAGTAGTTAATTTTAATAATTTTTAGTAGCATTTTAGTAGTAGTAGCTTAATTATTAAGTATAGATAAAACACAAAAAATATTTTAAGGAATAGCTGTTTCTGTGGAATTTTTGAAAGAAACAGACTTTTTTTAATTTACTATTTTCAGAGACAATGTCAACCTCATCTGGCTGAGACTGTTAAAGCTTCCGTCGAAGGAATCTGCCTCAAGATCTACCACTTATCTGCTGAATATGCTCGTAAAATAAGAGAAAAACATAGTGCCCTACTCAAAGAAAATGGAATACAGGTAAATGACAGCACATATAGTATTGCCAAGTAGATATTTTTTGTCGCTACTTTGTCTGTAAAAAGTCATCAGATGTCCTAGATAGCAAAATACCAGACCAGGGATATTGGCCGATGATGTTACAACATTTGTCGCAAATAGCTGGTAATATTTTATGGTGTGTTTGTGTATTTCTATAATTTCTAATTGACGACGGTAAAAAAAGGTCGTTAACGTGTTTGCTGTCCTACATTCCTACTATTTTTTCGTTTGGTATGTATACCAGGAATTTGGTACGTCTACTCAATTTTATAACATAGTCTTCTAAATGTTATGTGTTAATTGTAGTACTTTTTGTAGGTGTCGTAGCAAGAGCTATAGATTTATTCAGAATGATGACCAGTGCGGCCCATGGAGTTGTCCATATTCGACCCATGACGTATAAGATCACGTTTCTTACGGAACTTGTGGAACGCGACGCCTACGCGAGACTACTGTACTCTTTTAACATGCTTATATCGATGTTTTCTTTTTTTTCTTATGAAAAGTATGTTAGTGTAAAAAATTCGATGCGCTCACCAATCCGCCTACCAAGCGTGATGAGTCCCCGCAAACGGGAGGCTTTTCTTCGGCAGTCTACGTCCTTTCACTAACATGGTGGTGATGATGAAAATATCCGCCTCTAATGATACAAAAAAATCCGAACCGTTTCAATGGATCATATTAAGATGTTCGGTTATAACTTTGACGGGACAGCGGTGAAATACATCATTATATCATAAATAAATTATCATCGTCATCATCATCTCCACTCGATAACCTTTTTGCCCTAACGGCCAGTCTTATTCCTGATTCGATCTCGTAGAGAAATACCAAGCATAGCATTCTCCATAGCTCATTGAGTGACCATGAGATTTCTTATGACGCCCATAGTGAGTGACCATGTCACTGTGTCATATGACATCATCATAAATAGATTAAATAAAAAGTATATTTATTTTATACTCTAGCTATTTCCTGCATTCAGACACACATTTAGAAGTCGCTCTAATAAAAACGTCGCCGTAGATATATTCCCGTTAGATATAACGTCAGAGTCGCGAAATTGGCAACACTGAGCACATAATATAGTAAATGTAGGTATGTGTTATAATCATATGGCTTTTTCCTAACCATAGGAGTCCGCTCAGCTTAAATTGTTTAAGCGTGTCTTGAGATTGTCAACACTTGTAAAGTTCTTGGGCTTGTAATCCAGTTAATATCGAAAAATAATTGAGTAAGAGGTGTTGGTAGTGTTGCACAGCCACACACAGTTAGGTTCCATCTAATAGGAGCTGAGCCTTTTTTATTATTATTGGTGCCCAGTGGATATTCTTCATGAACTTCCTTCGCCTCGGGGAAGAGCGAAGGGGTATGCCGGACTCCTACCGGCTAAAACCACTGGAGCGGTCATCTTCGGCACCCAAGGGAGGCTCCAGGTCCTCGGATGATACACTAGAGCCGGCCACTGGTGCCACGCCTATAGGCTCATCTCGGAGAGGGTGACTGTAAAGCGGTTACCCCCCGGGGATTGTAAAGGAACCCCAAAGCGTCCCACGGCAGTGCGTGACCACATGCGTGCTACCGTCTTCTTTTGGGTCGCTTGGTGTGGGCACGTAGATTCCCCAATCTACGCACCCGCAAACCCAGAGGTCCCCCGCTTTATAACAACGGCAGGGGGTTTCAGGCGTAGGGGAATTAGGCGCCAGGCCGGTTGTTACCCCGGCGCCGTCTCCTCCTTCTTCGAGCGGGATCGGCCCTCTCCCGATCCCGCTCTGCGGTCTCCTTCTGGAGCATGACGCTCTCACAGAAGGAGACCACTGCATTCCAGTTTTCGTGCTCTGCCAACATAGTCGACACTACTGCTGGCAGAGAGAGATTTTGCTCGATCCGATCGAACAGGATCCGCCGCTAGGCGGCCCACGCAGGGCACACCTCGAGCGTGTGCTGTGCGGTGTCCTGGTAGCTATCACAATGGTGGCATTGTGCCGTGGCCTCACGTCTTATACTGTGCGGGTACGCATCGAAAAACCGAGCCCGGTGAGCACCTGCGTCAGGCGGTAGGTGACGCGCTCGCTCCTTCTGAGCCATGCTCCAAAGAGCGGCAGGACGGCCTCCACGACACGCTCGCGAACTGCAACCGTAGGCGATGTCGCCACATCTTGAGTGCGCGTCGTTGAGCCAGCTGCCTCATTCTGTCGAACGCCCCTGAAGGCACGCTTTCGCCGCTTTGGCGGAGGGAGCGTGTCTGATCCCTGACCCACGAATCCGTCTCCGCCTGGATGTCAAAAGGCGGAAAGCGTGCCAAGTGAGTTGCCGCCTCGTAGGACACTGTCCTGTATCCCCGTGCGATCCGTATAGCCACTCTGCGCTACAGAGCGTGAAGTTTATTTCGGCAGCGCTGAGAGGCTGAGCCTATGTTACGCTGTTTACTGGGGATGATCCCGGCTAGAATGCTACAGGCGTTACAACTGGAGCTAGCTCTGGAGTGCACATGCTTAGTGCAATGGTAAGGATACCAGGCCCCCCGGTGTCGTGGGTGTCCTAGGAAAATATTACAGCTGTTACAACGCGGAATCATACGCGGTGTACTTCCCCGGTCATCACGAATCGAGTTCGAGGTCAAAAGAATAGTTCCTGGTACACCTTTCCCAAGACACTAAGACTTTCAAAACTCCGTAGAATAGCGCGAAATCATATCATCATATCAGCTAACGCTGTACAAAAGCCACCCCCATAGATTTCCACAACGAGCGGTTACATGCCTCTCGTATCCAAGACTCCCAGCGACCTGCACCAGGTCGTCTGTCCACCTCGTTGGAGGTCGTCCCACGCTGCGTTTTCGGGTGCGCGGTCTTCATTCGAGAACCTTTTTGCCCCAACGGCCATCAGTTCTACGAGCAATGTGCCCCGCCCATTGCCACTTCAGCTTACTAATCCTTTCAGCTATGTCGACAACTTTAATTCTTCTACGGATCTCCTCATTTCTGATTCGATCTCGTAGAGAAATACCAAGCATAGCTCTCTCCATAGCTCACTGAGTGACCTTGAGCTTTCTTATGAGGCCCATTGTGAGTGTCCACGTCTCTGTTCCATATGTCATCACTGGTAACACACACTGGTTAAGGACTTTCGTCTTGAGGCATTGCGGTATTGTTGATGAAAAGACGTTGCGAAGTTTCCCGAACGCTGCCCAGCCGAGTCGGATTCGACGATTGCCCTATTTCTCGAAGTTGGACCTATCTAACTGGACAGTTTGTCCCAAGTAGATATACTCGTCAACAAGTTCAAGAACAAAGCTTCCAACGGATATTGGGATGGGCATGACATAGGCATTTGAAATAACTTTCGTTTTGCCCCTGTGAATTTTAAGGCCCACTTGTTGGTAAACTGTTGAGATCATCGAGCATTGTGCGTATCTCTTGGAACGATTCTGTCATAAATACGATGGCGTCGGCAAATCGAAGGTAAGTGATATACTCGCCATTGATATTGATTAATGATATTGATATTATCGCACTGAAGCGGTCATCTTCGGCACCTAAGGGAGGCTCCAGGTCCTCGTATGATCACACTAGAGCCGCCCACTGGTGCCACGCCTATAGGCACATCCCTGAGAGGGAGACTGTAAAGCGGTCACCCCCTCGGGGGGATTGTAAAGGATCCCCCAAAGCGTCCCACGGCAGCGCGTGACCACATGCGTGCTACCGTCTTCTCTTGGGTCGCTCGGTGTGGGCACGCAGATTCCCCAATCTACGCACCCGCGAACCCAGAGATAGATGAAGTACCTAACGCAAACACTCACGAATGACAAAAGAATGGCGATACTGGTATGACAACATCCTTGAGTTCGCATTGGGGCTTTGTGAATTACAAAATTGGCAACGCAACTCGGAGGATATGAGATTTGAGGAAATGAGTATCATTACGATTCATATATATACATAACATTGAAAGTTCGAAGAAGTTTCAAAACGTAAGACGCAAAATTGATTCTCGCTTGCTGTTCGACACCAAGTTATTCTTGACATACAATACTTTTTTACTATACATAAGAAAAAACGGAACTAATACAAAAAAAAATCATGTATAAAGGGTGGTCTTGTCGCACTCGGCGATTTCTGCTAGAGATACCTTGGGATGGCCAGAATTGAAAATTAAAAAGAAGAGGGGTAGATCGCGGTGTAACAATAATAACAAGTCATTACATAACTATTAAATAAATTGATGTGATAAACATGATATATATAATAAACTAGCAGAGCCCCGCGGTTTACCCGCCGTTTAATTTAAAAGAAATCGGATTACTTCGGCATACACAGTTGATATATATATTGGATTTATGGGTTTTAATTGTTTTGCACGGAGCCCTAAATCTTTTACTTTTTCTAAAATAAAAGTAGCGTATGTTACTACTTATAACATCAGCTATCTGCCAAAATCCGTCAAAATCGGTCCAGCCGTTTCGAAAATTAGTCGGAACAAACAGACAGACAGAAAAAATTATAAAAATGTTTTTTTTTATTAGTACCGTATACTGTCTTAACGCGTTTAGGAAAAAGCTTGACATTACAAACAGACAATTTTATTTATTTGTAAAGATTTTATTATAATTAAGTTCATATAAATAAAATATACAGTGCGACGTGCGTCCTGGATTTTCCTAACAATGACTTATTTTTATTGAATTTTATTTCTCGTTATGTGATAATGTAAATCTTTGAAAAATAAATGATGTTCACCGTAAAATATGTTTATTTCTATGTACAAAGAAGTAAAGAAGAGACTACAGTGTTTAAACTTTTGTTTGATCACAATAAGTATTCTAATAAATGGTTATTTATACAAAAGCCGAAAGAATGTAGACAGGCATTTTCCACTCAGAGTTACGAGATAGAAAGATAAATTGAGACGGACTCATTCTCATAGGAAGATTATATGAATTTTCATAACTTAGTATAAACTTTTTGCTTTGGTATCAGGAACTTCAAGCGCCGTTGCAGCAGGCAGCGTTGCGCAAGGTGTGGTGTTATCCGGTACAGTTCGCGGTGCCAGCGCCGCGGCCGCCACTCGTTGAACATTTCCTCGACCGCGACCAGACGCTATTGCGCTATCTCGGTGAAACTCAAGTCCTCAATGCAGTGTATTTACAAAAACTGGTAAGCTCTCGACGTTCTGCATGAAGCTTTTATTTTCTAACAGTTTAAAAGATCTTTTTCTTCGTACTCAACTCAGCATTTCCACTTCTTTTGAAGCCTTTGCAAAGGATTATCGGCATGCTACAAAATATCGACGCGATCTGGCAGTGCCGTTCGCGTTTGAGAGGAATTACTATTCCTGATAATTAGGTAGACTTATTTTCTAGGCTATCAACCGCTTCGCGGGTTATATTCGCCACATAGAAGTCAAAGAGTAGAGCTCACGTACTCGTCATCAAATGGATCTCATCACTCCATCCACTCTCAAGTTGCCAATTTTAAACATAGTTGTAAAACGTATATCTTTACCGCCTACATGTTTCTCCGTAAGATAAATAACTACCTTGGGTTTGTCACGGCCAAAAGCTATTTCATAGCCTATGAAACAAATATATATCCTGCAGTCCTACTGCATATCCTTACACTATCACAACATCACATAGGCGCAAATAGCGCGAAATTTTGTGTGTAATCCTAACTATCTCTTATGTCGTATCATCACATTTATGTCGCAAACCAGTAAATTAGGATTTGATAATAGTGACATTTTTAACATTGTTTTTAGAGAAACTTATGACCGTTGATTTGAACGTGTATCCCCTTATCGGTATTGAAAAAAATACTCTCTGAGGCTGCAATTGCCAAAGAATACATCAAAACTGACATGAACCGTTAAAGGCCAAAATAAATACTTTATTGCCACCTGACAAAAGACTTAGAAAGCAGTGATAGCCTAGTGGATGAACGCTTGCGTTCCATACAGGAGGGTCTGAGTCCGATTCCAGCCCGCACCTCGGACTTTTCGAGTTTGTGTGGATCAGAATTTGATTACCACTTGCGTTAACGGGGAAGGAAAACATCGTGAGGAAACCTGCACACCTGAGAGGGCTCCAAAATGTTCTCTATGGTGTGTATAGTCCGCCAGCCCGCACTAAGCCAGCGTGGTGGACTAAGGCCTAACTTTTCTCATCGTGAGAAAAGGACCGTGCCCAGCAGTGACACTGTAATGGGCTGATTATTATAATAATAATAAATAAAAGACTTTGAAGTACTTTTCTCAGCTGGCCAACGAAACGCTCCTGAAATGATTACTTCATGTCAGCCTCTTCAATAACGAACGCCTACGACATACCCAAGTATTATTTATATGACTCTTTTGCGGAAAGCGATCTAAGGTTAATGGAATCTGAGAGTTGGATTCCCTCGGATATAACCTCTCCATATCCTCCCGTGGCTGTAGTAAAAGGCGACTAAGTGACTAAACCAGAGCGATGTGCAGCAGCGTCCTTCTGTTGAACAGTAGCCATACTGCGCTTACCAACCCGCCTGCCAGGCGTGGTGAGTGCTGGCAAATCCTCCTTAAATGATGATATAATTGTGGAAATCTATAGGGGAGACCTTTGTTCAGCAGTGGACGCTTCAGCTGATATGAGAAAACTCCAAAGCAACAAAATATAATTGCATGTTCCGCAGGAATGTCTGTACCGATACAGTTGCTTCGACGACAAGAAGTTCGAGCAGTTCTTGTCACGCGTGTGGTGCCTGCTGCGGCGTTACGCGGCATGGGTGGGCGCGGGCGGTGAGGCGCAGCTAACGCAGATGTCGCTCCCCGTGCCGGTGCTTGAGTGCCTGCATCGCTGCTTCGGCGTAACCTTCGAGTGCTTTGCCAGCCCGCTCGACTGCTACTTCAGACAATACTGTTCAGCGTTTGCTGATACTGACTCGTATTTCGGGTCTCGAGGGTAAGTGTCGAGTTCTAGTAGTTCCAGCCCTTATCGACGACGAGGCGACAAGCGTGGCGCTGACCGAGCCAATGTCCAGCGCATAATATAACACTGTTACGTGCCGGGGTTCGGGATAAATTAAGATTCACCTAAACAATATCATCATCATCATAATAGCAGCCAAAAACGTCCACTGCTGAACAAAGGCCTCCTCCATAGATTTCCACAATCGTATTTTCATTTTGGGGGGAATTTGCCAGTACTCACCACGCTTGGCAGGCGGGTTGGTGAGTGCAGTATAGCTACTATTCCACAGAAGGGATGCTGCTGCTTAAGTCTGTCCGTTACTTTTTATTTTTGAAACTTAAGTTTTTAACAATAAACCACATTTTTTTAACTAATTGCTGTAATGTCTGATAAGTGATAACTCAAACTAAATAATTTCCAAGCATCTGTATCATCAGAGAAACAATCTACGCATGTTCAAGTTTAAGAAACTTTCAAAAAATTAAGATTGTTTTGTTTACGGCGGTTTACTTACCTGTAAATTCCCTTAATTTATGCAGATGGTGCATCAACTCTTGGAATTGGGTGTACAAAGCAAATTGAGGACGAATGTTTTTAATATTTAAACATACCAAAATAATGCAATAATTTTTGTAATGCACTATTGACTTTTTGTTAGAACTGATAACTGATTAATTCTAAGAATGATGGTGCAAGTGCACGAATCAAATTCTGGGAATTCGCATAACAAAAGCCGCCGCACGACGATAAAAACCCTTTTTCGAATCTCAGGTAGTGCCTAGTGAGAGTTTTATTCAATAGAAAAATCAGCTTAGTTACTGAGGCCATAAAGTCGTTATTTATTCACACTAGTCAGAATCCGAGTAGTCGAATTCCAGTCTCCAGTCCAGCGTCGAGTCCAGGCCAGCGCCGAGTCCAGGCTAGCGTCGAGTCTGGCCAGCATCGAGTCAGGGCCAGCGTCGAGGCCAGCCCAGCGTCGAGTCCAGGCTAGGGTCGAGGCTATGCTTGGTATTTCTCTACGAGATCGAATCAGGATTGAGGAGATCTGTAGTAAAACTAAAGTTGCAGACATTGCTGAAAGGATAAGTAAGCTGAAGTGGCAATGGGCAGGGCACATTGCTTGTAGAACTGATGGCCGTTGGGGAAAAAAGGTTCTCGGAGTGGAAACCGCGCAACGAAAAACGCTGCGTAGGATGACCTCCAACGCGACGAACGGATGATCTGGTAAAGGTCGCTAGATGCGTGTGGCATATAACCGGACTTTGTTGAAATCTGTGGGGTGGCCTTTTTTCAGCCGATATGATGATGATGATGAAAGTGGACTCATCCAACTGAATTTAGAATTGACTAGTCTTCGGATGATTGAACAATGACTCTTATATGTTTTTAGCCATCTCATCAATTCATATTTCCACCGCTCAGAGGATAAAGTCTGCCGCCGGTTTATGGAGCACCTATTGTGCCCTTTATTACTTCTTTTCTTTTTGGCAAAAGTAAATCTTCTCCGATAGTCTGTTTTTTAGGTGGTTTGCCTGTTGGAACAATTAACAAAAAGATATTGTATGAAGCTCGAAGTCCGTCACCGTCTTGCTTAAAAGCCGTCGAAAAAAGTTTTGATACTAATACTGGGCTGAGCTATAAAATAAGTATTCATTTTCAGGGATTGAAAATAGGACAAATTTTTGTCTTTCTTACCTGAATGAAATTTTATTCAAATGATCTTGTAGCCTAGAAGGCTTCATCGTTTCATTCGAAAATGTCTTTTTGATAAAGTAGGCACATATAGGATTTTTGGGAGTTTGTTAAAAAAGAAACATTATAAGAACTCCACTTGTAGTGATTCGCTAAAACATGCTTGATCAACATGATTTCCAAAACACAAATGTGTCAAATCTCCAATAACCGCTTGTCAGAGATGTGTGATATTTGGGTTTCTAGAAAGCTTTTTCGCCTGTCAACGGATTTTCAACGAGCTATTTTATAATTGGTGAATATTGACCGATTAATCGCATGTCAAAGTAAATATTACTCATTAAAAGGCTATTAACATGAATAAAAGGTTCATAATAAATATCGGAGAAACCTTGAGGTAAGCTCAGTAAGTACTTTAGTAAAATACCAGTACGAATGTATAAATAATAATACTATTTAAAAATGAACTGAATTTATTATTTATTGGTAGGTAATAGCAAATATATTATTAATTGAATTTGAGCAGCTTAGTGTGTACTATTTTTTTCCAGTATTGTCAGAAACTCCCTTTTTCTGTAAGTATAATTTTTTTGAGACATCATCTTCGAATCTCAACTTCAACTCTTGATTAGTGGCTTTAGTCATCATAAATTTGCCAATTCCACGTACACACGGCTACATCATCATTTCAGCCGTAAAACGTCCACTGCTGGACAGAAGCCCCCCACAAAGATTGCCAAAACGACCGGTATGGTTTGTGTTGTGAGCCCATTGTGGGGTTTTGCCATAATCGCCACGCTTGGCAGACGGGTTGGCGATCGCAGTTGCGTTATAAATGTACTCGAAGGACGCTGCTGGATGGGCATCCTCCGGCTATTCTATTTACGAGACCTACGGGATGAGATGGGGTGGTGGTATTCTTAGCCGACACTTAAGTACCAGTATAAGCTGGTCTCGCGTTGTATAGACTTTCGCCGCAGTGAGAGATCAGCTTATAATGGTAATATAGCTTATATGTAGCCGTATGTACTATGATAGAGTATCAAACGAAGGGGTTTGTACAATATAAATAAATTTGGACGGTGAAGAAAAACAGAATTAATAAATAAACTGTTATTGATACTGTTTTCGTATTTCTACGCTGAAGTATTCCAATTTTAAACAACCAAGACAGACAGGCAGTCTTTTGATAAAGACAAAATAAAACAATCTATCTATTAAACGAAAGAGACAACGATATGCGTTAGACAAAAACAAAACCCGAACGACACGCATCAACAGTCAATTAACGGGCCGTTAATTGTGACAAGCTGTTAGCTAATTCCGCATTTGACATGCCTTTCAGAAACCGGCTGTTTGCGTTTTAATGTATTTTTTTTAAGATTTATCACTAGATAACACTTTGACTAATACTTTATAGATTCAGGAACAATACTTATGACTTTGATGCCTTAAAACGGTGATTTATATTTGGTAAATAATTACGGAGCCGATTTTAACATGAATGCTAGCGCCATCTACATCTCTCTAATATATAAACATTAAAATTCTCTAAATATCCCAATTTTTTAAAGGAAACCCTTTACAATACGCACATAGGCGCAAGTGGAATTGAGACTGAAATATTAGGTTTGCCGCAATTACAGTGCGAAGTCATCCGCAAATGCCATAAACACGCAGCGCGTGTGGTTGGTTAGTGCGTTGCGGCTAGGTGCGCGTTCAGTATCCTAGTACGAGTTACTTTTACAATTGTAACATAATTGTAAACTACACTTTATAAGTATTATTGACAATGTTTATGAATTCGTCAGTGGATGGAAGGTCGGACTTTGCCATCTAGTTGTACTACTGTTTGACGTAAACTTGCGTTTTGATCTTGTTCTTGAATAAGGACAATGTCTAACTTATAATCTAAAATTAATTTATCTAACTCCGACGTAGCCACCCTATCGTTGTGAAGATTTAATTGCGCAATGTTAAGATTATTTATCGTATAAGTCATCCTTAGTAGTTTGTATTTAAGATTAACTGTTCGAGCTTGAGCTTATAGGTAGGACAATAACATTTCAAACTATAGCAGTTAAAAGTGAAAAACAAAAAAACTGAGGACTTATGGGGATTGTCAACGAAAGCCGTGGAATCTGTAATAGTTTACATCGCGCCTTGACTATAATATTTAATTCTTGCTTCGCGAACGGCATATTTCCTGATCTCATGAAATCCAGTAAAATTGTACCCATGTTTAAAGCCGGTTGTCTAAATAATGCATCTAACTATAGGCCAATATCCGTGCTACCAACCAGCCTTAAGCAAAATCTTCGAAAAAATTATATTAATTCAAATGTTAGTACATTTTAACAGAAATAAGATATTACACGCCAAACAGTTTGGATTTACAAGGGGACGATCTACAGAGGATGCCGGATCTACTCTCATTAAAACTGTATTGGGGGCTTGGGAGGATGCGCATTTTGCTTTGGGCGTGTTTTGTGATCTGTCCAAGGCGTTCGACTGCGTGGACCACCGTACGCTCATTATGAAGCTTAAATACTACGGAATTCAAGGTAGATCGATAGATCTTTTAATTTCCTATCTGGCAAATCGAGATCAAAGAGTGGCAATTGAGAACGTCACATCTACAGGTACCTCAAGGATCAAATTCGGGCCCTTTTCTGTTTCTGGTTTATATCAATGACTTGCCATATATGATAAAGGATACAATTTCAAACATAGTCTTATTTGCTGACGATACTCCACCTATATTTAAGGTAAACAGAAAAAATAGGCATCTTGTAGTACCCTATGATATACTTCGTAAGATATCCGATTGGTTTTCGGTTAATAATCTACTCCTAAACGCAGAAAAAACCAAATGTGTAAAATTTGACGGAAAATCATTAGATCTGGTTTCCTCAACTGTGTTTTTGGGCGTTACGGTAGATGCAAAATTGCATATAAAAGCACTTTCAGGCAAACTGAGCTGTGCTGCATTTGCCGTTAGGAAAATTAGACAGGTTACGGATGTGGCTACAGCTAGGTAGTAGTAGGCTAGTATATTTTGCCTATTTTCACAGTATCATGTCTTACGGAATTTTACTGTGTGGATTGGCTGCCGATGTCGAGACTATTTTTATATTACAAAAAAATGAGCAGTCCGAGCTATTTATAACATGGGCTCTTGTGAGTCACTCGGGGGACTATTTAAGGAGATAAACATACTAACTTTGCCATCCTTGTATATATTCCAAAATATGATGTATATCCACAAAGACATTGTTAGTTACAATAAAAGAAGTGACGTGCATAACCTAAATACTCGCAATAAGAACAAGCTTGTCTTGCCTGGCTTTAGACTTAGCAGAACCAGCGAGTCGTTTATGGGAAACAATAGGTTCTACAACAAAATTCCTTCTAGTATTACCGATTTACCAGAACTAAAATTCAAATCTTTGATTAAGCGCGTTTTAATATTGAAAGCCTACTATAACATACAGCATTACATCGATGATAAAAATGTGTGGCACACGGTTCCCTTCTGCACACTGCGATCCTCTGGCGCTGTACAATTTATTTTATAACGTCTGATAATTGATATGATTGCAAGTGTTGTAACTTGCAATCAAAGGCTTAATGTCTACAAATTGGAATTAATTATACTATTATTGTAAAAATAACTAGACATTTCACTTGACGCATTTAAAATTGCATTTATTTATGTTATTTACTTATAGTTAATAAATTGACATTTGACTTGACTCATTTAAAAATATGTATTAAAATATAAATATATTATTTACTTACATTTCTCTCTTTTCACGGGTTTTAATCCCTTGTAAGGGGGAACCCTGTCTTTTGACAGGCTTACGCGGGGACATAGGTCTAACACACAGAGGCCCTTTAGAGAATTTTAATCTAAAATGTAATGGGACACCAACCGGGGACTCTCCATAGCCGCACTATAAAATGAAGTCATAGATTGTCCCCGGTGGTGTAAGGCTATTGTATGAGATGGAAACTATAACGATAAGGTCTATTGCAATGGGTGTTACATGGAATAAAAAGACTAATAAATACGGGAACAACGGCGTCTGCCTTTCAACTTTGATCGTGAAATTCTGTGGCAGACGGTGACTCGCCACTCACAAGATGGGCCCCCTAAATGGCCACCACTACAGGCGACAAGGAGCAACACCGGTGTGAGCGGCTAGGGGTGTAGAGAGGTGCGGCACCGGTTTCACCATTGCGCGTCTCGAAGACTCGGAGCGGGTTCCCCCGTTATTACGCCATTAGACACTTCCACCCCCGAGCATATAGCTCTGGCGGCCCCCCTCTGATCGGCCAACTAAGGCAAGCCAGAGTTGAAAATCCTGCGGGCACTCATGGGCTTCCACTCCAACCAACCAATAAAGGCAAGCAGAGACGAGGCCCTGACCGACTCTCTGGAGCATTCGGGTACGCAGTGTCGCCACTCACATTCAGCTCGCCACAAACTGCCCTGCGTTCTTTACTTACTTACATTGATTGACTATTTGTTATTGTTAATATTGTTCTTGTGACATCAAATTATAATATTCTTACAAAACTGTAAATGTGTGAGCATTATGTAGGCATTAATGTTATATGTTTAGTACTTATTTTGATTGTGTCTTTTGCCTGGCTAATACAGCCACTGTCATGCTCACTAAAATGTCTTGCTGATGGTGGCGTTGTGTATCGGGACGTTCGGTTCCCATCAACATGGTTGAGCTAAGCGATGCTGATGCATGCGTTATGCTCGTGAACGGGCGCCGTCTGTTGGGACTGGTCAATTATTTACTGCCACGGCAAATAAATAATTATTATGGTACGTTTCATCTTTAGACATTCACCTACATTTTTCTCGGTAAATGTTGTACAGTCATTTTTGTATCAATCAGCATTGTAATCTCAATTATATTAAAAGAGTATCCATGGAGTTTCTTGCCGGCTCTTCTCCACGAGATCGACAATTTGGAACCGTGCATAGATTCTGACGTTTCATAAGTGCTAATATTTGGTTTATTTGAAATAAAAAACGTTCACTTTTACTTTGGACAGACAGACAGACACACGAGTAATCCAATAAGGCTTCCTTCCGGCCGTTTTTTCTAAACCGTAGAAATATTAAAACCACTGAAAAGGAAAATAAACTATATAGATGAAGTCGGGCGGGGCCAGGTATACCGCAACAACCATGGTTCATGCAGACCAACGGGAAGTTATATTTTATACCGTATTTTTTTGTTAAAAAGTTGTATTATTGTTATAATTGTGCCATATATGTTTTTGCTCAATATTAGAAACATTGAACTCAGTTTACTTAGAAGACAAAATTAAAATGTCGATGTCAGTTATCTTTAATGATAAAATTAGATTTTATTGAAAAATTATCTAATTTTGTTATTGCCAATTGTCTTTATTACCTACTAGCTGGGACCCGCGGTTTCACCCGCGTTTAATTTAAAAGAAATTTAGAGTACTTCGACATAGACACTTGAACATATATATTGGATTTCAAAGGTTTATTTTTTTTACGCGGAACTCTAATTATTTTTCTAAAATAAAAGAAGCCTAAGTTATTCCTCATAACATCAGCTATCTGCCAGTGAAAGTCCCGTCAAAATCGGTTCAGCCGTTCCGGACATTACCCGGAACAAACAGACAGACAGACGGACAGACAGACAGACAGACAAAAAATTTAAAAATTGTTTTTTTGTTATATGTAACGTACATACTTTCATATGCATTTAGTAAAAACCTGTTATTTTGACATTACAAACAGACACTTCAATTTTATTTATTTGTATAGATTAAAGAAATACCCTATAGTAAAAGCAAAAAAAAAGCCTTAGAAATGCCGTGTTTTCCGGCAAAGATTGCGGAGGCAACAAAGGGGCTAAGTGTAGTGTTTGTGAGATTTATTTATATACTCCTTATTGTAAACCACACTTCGATCAACAATACTACTAGATTAAGAATCAAGAACAAAAACACATCGCTCATAAGGCAGCGATTGCATATACTTATGCGTTTGTATTTCTTGCTACTAAATGTAAAAAAGTACCAACAATTTCAGTTGATTATAAACCTTAATACTCAAACATAAAGTTTATTAACGCTTACAATATATTTATATTGAAGAACTTCAGTCATCGGAGTAAAGTAAAAGCAATAAATTAAAAACTGCGCTCGAAAATCTCTTCCGTCTTTTTAAAATAAGTACACAAATATTATTCTAAAATGAAACATATTTATTATGTAAACAATAAGTTTGAAAAATGTTGTTGTCATTTGGTGCTGTCTCTATTTTGAAACTAGACGCAGGTAGATGGCGGCGCGTGTGTTCTGCGCGCGTCTCTCTGTAGATATGTGCGGCCAACCAGATCGCACAGAGACCGGGCCGGTCAATGACGGGCCGATACCTGCCGGGGGTGCGGTCTAATGCTGACTAAGCAAATACTTCACCCCCAGCCAGAGGTAAGTGGCAGGTTACCGTGGACTCTGCCCTTCCCAAGGTGGAGGAAGTCCACGAGGATTTCCCCACGACAAAAAATACTGGTATTATAACAGGTTTCACATTTCAATGCCTAGAACAGAGTAAGTATAGAAAGACATAAGAGCGGCAGAATTTGTTGTTTTAATAGAATAATCAACAAAATAATAGTACCTTTAAGAGATGACGATGACTTGCAAAGAACCTACATCAGCTAACCTCACTGGTTCACATAAAAATTGCACAACTTCTTTACTTTATCTTAATATTATCTGATAATACACTTAATTATACAATTGATATAGTGATAAATTGGGATAAAGCCGTTTCTTTTTTATTTAACACAATGAATTAATATTAAATATTTCAAAGCAAATTCAAATCAGCTGTTTGCTGTAGTGTTGCCACAGGAAAAAAGCATTCTATTTATATTTCATGTTCAATTATATTTTTATTACATTAAAAATGCTTTTTATATAAACTTATCGAAAAAAAAATCCTTCAGAAATCTTGGTGTAATTATTTCAATTTTTTTTCCGCGCTCTTTGCATTACGTTTTATAGTTGGATATGATTGGACCATACTAATCTATACAAATAAATAAAATTGAAGTGTCTGTTTGTAATCTATACAAATAAATAAAATTGAAGTGTCTGTTTGTAATGTCAAAATAACAGCTTTTTACTAAATGCATATGAAAGTATATACGGTACCTACAACAAAAAATCTGTTTTAATTATTTTTGTCGGTCTGTCTGTCTGTTTGTTCCGGGTAATCTCCGAAACGGCTGAATCGATTTTGACGGGACTTTCACTAGCAGATAGCTGATGTTATAAGGAATAACTTAGGCTACTTTTAATTTAGAAAAACAATTAGGGTTCCACGCAAAAATTTTTTATAATTTAATTAATTAAACGCGGGTGAAACAGCGGGTCCCAGCTAGTATCAAATAAGACCACAACATTATTAGTGCTCTTTTTTGGCCGTTTTTGTAGTGCTCATCGGAAATCTAGTACAATTGTTGATCGAAGACACCACATAAAAGATAATACATAAAAAAATAAACATTTAAAAAGATACGTGTTCAATGGGCGGTCCGGACAACCTTTGGATGGACTGAAAGAAACGCGAGAGATATTGGGCTGTCATGTGTACGACATATCATAAACAATATTACTTAGACATCATCATTTCGGCCGAATGAAGTCCACTGCTGGACACAGGCCTCTCCCAAAGATTATCACAACGACCGATATGGGTGTGTTGTGGGCTCATTGGGGGGTTTTGCCATAATCGCCACGCTTGGCAGACGGGTTGGCGATCGCAGTTGAGTTGTTAATGTAATCGAAGGACGCTGCTGCCCATCCTCCGGGTAATCCCTTAGTACTTACTAGTACTTAGTGGTATTCTGAGCCGGCACCACACGACTTTTTTTTTACTTAGACATAATAATATAAAAATCATACATCAATAAATATTTTATATATAAAACGATAGATAAAATATACTAATAAATATCAAATATAACTGGGAAAGGAAAAGAAAAATTATGTTATTATGTCTATAAACTGTACCCACGACATAGAAGAAGTCCTAGAGGGGGGCAACGTAATTTTTTTTAATACTGTTACGATTTTTTTGCAACGCTTGGGAAAACTATAAATTCTAGAACCCCCATTCTTAACACCAGGAACTATGAGCTATAGCCGCTTTTAAAATTTAGATATTCTATGTTCAGCAAAGGACGTCTAAAGGCTGACGTTATTAAATAAAATTTCAGATAAATAGCTTTTAAAGAACGGGTTGATATGTCTGCCCCACAAATTAATATTTATTCAATTAAAACGTATTTTACCAGACCATTTCTAGAACTGCGTCCAGTCTCCGGGTCAATGGTGGCGCATCCGCCGTATTGCGAAGAGTTATTAGAAGCGGCGTTGCGTCACATGGAGCGGCTACTGCAGGACTCCGCCGAGCCGCTCAGCTTCGTCGTCGTACTGCCCGAATGGCCGGATAGACAAACGCACGCTTTGCACAAGCTTCAAGCCAGCCACTTCAAGAGAAAACAGGTTTAATTCTGCTTTATATTATTTTCAGCTTATTTTGAAATATACTTGTTCGCACATGGACATCATAGGCTGAAAACCTTTAAAGGTGGAAGGGAGGTTTATTTAATGTGCTGGATCGCTCTTCCACGTGGAAAGGAGCCCTTACAATTTTTTTTTTTATTAGGATCTCCAACAAAGAATACACATTTAATTATAAATAATAACAACAATATACATTTAAGCCTTGTGCTTCATCAATTATAGGAGATCACAGCTAGTATTAAATCGGACAACATATTAAAAAAAAAACATTCATCATCATTAATAATAATTAAGAATTAAAGCAAAATATATCAATCGTATTCGCTTAAATAAATAAACAAACAAAATAAAATAATTGGAATAGAATTAAATTAGTTTCAAAATAAATCAGATTAAGCTAAATTAAATCAAACTATATTATATTACATATGGATTAAATTAAGTGAGATTAGATTAGATCAAGCATCTATAAGCATGTCAACATCTACACCTTTTAAGTATTTTAAGATCAGGCATTCAAATTTACTAAGTGAATTATTGAAGGTGTCTATATCTTTAGAGGCCCCAGATACGCTATTATATTGATGAGTTAAACGTACAATGGGAGAGTGTTTACCAATATTAGTCCTATGATGAGGAGCTTTCAATAATGAGCAAGGGTAACGAGGGATTCTATGAGGCACACTAAAAGCAGATCTTGCTTAGTAGATTCGGGCAGTCAATACCAATGTTGAGTAAATTGTAAAGAAATGTTAAATCAGACACAGTACGACGAGATTCATCATTTCGGCCGAATGAAGTCCACTGCTGGATACAGGCCTCCCCATGTGTTGTGGGCTCATTGGGGGGTTTTTGCCATAATCGCCACGCTTGGGAGGCGGGTTGGCGATCGCAGTTGAGTTGTTAATGTACTCGAAGGACGCTGCTTCCCATCCTCCGGCTACTCCCTTAGTCGACTTTTACGACACCCATGGGAAGAGATGGGGTGGTGGCATTCTGAGCCGGCACCACACGGCATTTACGACGAGATTCAAGCGA
Organism: Diloba caeruleocephala; assembly: GCA_947459985.1. Classification (NCBI taxonomy): domain Eukaryota; kingdom Metazoa; phylum Arthropoda; class Insecta; order Lepidoptera; family Noctuidae; genus Diloba; species Diloba caeruleocephala. Next base: position 22,047,855 of record OX381606.1, on the reverse strand, counting down.
CATTAACTTAAAATGCTTAAGCCTTTCCTCATACGACTTTCTTGAGTGTATAATTTTGTGTCGAAAGGCTAAGTGGTGAACTAATCTTTTCTGTACACTCTCGATTCTAACTATGTGTACTCTGTATGTCGGATTCCAAGTCGTGCTACAATATTCCAGTCTACTCCTCACAAAACTATTGAAAAAGATGAATGTTGTCGAGGGCTTTTTAAAATCTTTCGAGGATCGTAGAACAAAACCAAGTGCTCTGTATGCCGCTGCAATAATTCCATCTATGTGTTCAATGAAGCGTAGCTGAGTGTCCAATTGAATACCTAGATCTCGGATGGTGGTTAATTTGTGTTGTGGGGTATTACGCATAACGCAGCTTCTCCAAACGCCAATCTTACCTATACGAATTCGATCGGTCACAGCAGCTAAAGAGGGAACGCGTTTCGTCACTTCATGTACGTAAAGATTGAGGGTCCCTATAAAAAATCGGAACACTGATGTTAGCAATGTTTAGTAAAAGTTATGAAAAAATTTGTAAAACAAATCCCGAAATTTGTAAAAGAAAGAAATAAAAGATAGAATGGTCTTAAGGGTGTCCCTCAATCCTTATACCACGAAACCTGTATCTCATAAGCAGGATTAAGTAGGAGTTGTATGAGTGTATCAATATTTAGTAAAAAAATTGTTAAACGTATTATCAAAAATTCAGCCGAATCAATAATTATATAACAAAGTTACAGAGGTTTCCTATATGACCCTCAATCCTTATTTGTAAGGAGTCTCATAATTTGTAAAAAGAGAATATTGTGGAAATTCACCACGGTTCTAAAGTAATACCGGTAAAAGCGGTGTCCCTCAATCCTTTGATCCACGAAGACATATTTGCTCATAACTTTCCAAGTATTTTTATAATTGCAGATTTATCAATGGTAAATTTTAGTAAAAAATGTTTACTAAAATTTAGAAATGCTATTTTGGTTAATTTATTAATTATTTAACAAGATATCAATTTATAAACATTCCTACAGCTAGACTGTATACAGTGACCATAAATGAAACACGTACTGGGATGATATATAATCTATTTATAATTTAATAAATCATTAATAATTACAAAATAAATGATATTTACATACGCATTTACACTAAATATTTACACACTATTTACGATTAAACTAAACTACATTAAAACAAAAAGAAGAAATATAAAAGTTGCACAGGTACTTAGGCATCAAAGAACTCCTCTTCATCGCTGTCAGCTGATAATGTTCCCAGAACACTGGCAGCATTGCCTCGTTGGATGGCAATACTTGATCTTTGGCGAAAGGAAAGGCCAGCCCTCTGATTACGTGAACCAACCGTTAAGGAACGCTGAGAAACAAACGTGCACTCGGAACCCATTAGTTCATCCAAGCGTTTCGACCCCGAACGGCTCAAAACAATAATTACCAATGAGGTTATTGTATTTGCGCCGTTTGAGGGCTTCTTCTTCAGAAACGGCAGTGATAGCACAGCCTGACGTGTTTGAAGATGGGATGGAGCAAGTGTGTCGACACAAGTTGCATCCCACACCAGAGACCTACCTAACTTCCATGGCAGTAACGATATACCGCCCGGTCTTTTGGTATCGTTACGTGTTAAACTATTGTGTTTTAAAACAGCTGGTACGCCGGCAGTGCACGACGAATAATGTCCTTATTATTAGCATGCCGTGCTATGCGTGTATTTTGGCGTACTGAGACTATTTTCATATTTTATAGTTCCTAGTATTTAGTTTCACACACCCAAAAGTAACAATAAATTTAGCAATAGGGATTTATTTAGCACTTCAAAGAAAATGAATATCCAACACACATTACAATACAATACACAAAACACTATGAATTATCTTGGCTATTATATATTTTGAAATAATACAATTAAGTAATTAGGTACATTTGCAATGATTTTTTCAATTATCGACTTCCTAAAATCTTAATTGAACGGTCAACAGACTTGACAAGATTTATCGGGGGTAGTGTTTTTTAAGGCTACCTTCAAGGTAAAATAATCACTATTATCCTCCTGTGGTAGAAATTTGACCAATTGTATTTGTAAAGTAAAAGTGGAAAAAACGCTTTGTATTTGTAATAACTTTTTCTTTGGACATAACAATTTCCCGTACAAAAGATGCAAAGGGATTTTAGCTCATACAGCCATCAACGTGACGAAAAATCCTTTCAGATAATTACATAAAGCGTTTTATATACAAAAATCATACTTTATTTTAACTGCCTTAGCGGCAATATACACACAAGTTTTTTTTTAATCAGCATCTGTAGCACAGTACCTTTTGAGTAAAAAGTTTCATTTCACTCCTCGGTAATTAATTAGTTGAAACTCGACCAATTTGTGTTTGTAGAGTAACGAAATTCCTCTTGTTTTTATACAATTAATTAATTGAGCTTTATTTGTATGCCATATATTAATGTCTAATTTATTTGTTTTTAAAATCAGAATGATTTTACATTATCCCAATTCGTGTTTCACTTATGGTCACTCTATACAGTTGCTAGTTCTAGGAATGTTTTTAAATTGATATCTTGTTATATAATTAATCAATTAACCAAATAGCATTTCTAAATTTTAGTAATGATTTTTTACTAAAATTTACCATTGATAAATCTGCAATTATAAAAATACTTGGAAAGTTATGAGCAAATATGTCTTCGTAGATCAAAGGATTGAGGGACACCGCTTTTACCGGTATTACTTTAGAACCGTGGTGAATTTCCACAATATTCTCTTTTTACAAATTATGAGACATTTTTTACTAAATTTTAATAGAAAAACATATTTTGTAAAATTAGTAATTTCGCCGATCTCGAGGGACACTCAATCCTTACAAGTAAGGATTGAGGGACATATAGGAAACCTCTGTAACTTTTTTATATAATTATTGATTCGGCTGAATTTTTGATAACACGTTTAACAACTTTTTTACTAAATATTGATACACTCATACAACTCCTACTTGATCCTGCTTTTGAGATACAGGTTTCGTGGTATAAGGATTGAGGGACACCCTTAAGACCATTCTATCTTTTATTTCTTTCTTTTACAAATTTCGGGATTTGTTTTACAAATTTTTTCATAACTTTTACTAAATATTGCTAACATCAGTTTTCCGATTTTCTATAGGGACACTCAATCCTTACGTACATACTTCCCCTTACAAAATGATATTATAAATCTTATTGATTACTAAACTAATTTCCGAGTGGGTTCTACTGCTTAGAATTTAATTTGAGTTATCCAAGTGTACTGTGTAGTTTGTTTTGTGATGTACGAGGGTCACACTAAAAGTTTATAGAAACTCAAAAATGGAAAGATGTACGTACCTGTATTATTGTTATTATTTTTCGAAGTACTCCTTTCCTTTCTAATCACCATCGCGTGCGATGGAACCATTGACTGAAGCAGTGAACCCAGTCTTCTTTAGGGATCTTTTCCACGTTTCATTCGAACGCCTACTCTCCGGGCTTCATGAAGCTAATCCCTCTGAGTTTATCTTGTATTCTGGAGGATCCTGCTTCTTGGGCGCTGCTGTCGAACATTATCCAAGACAGCCGGTAAACAAAGAATAACATCTGTAGTAATAGTCCTTTCATCCTCTAGTAGTGCAATTGTTGCGAAATGACCCGTCCGTCCAAAGAATGAGGCAGTCATCTTTTTCCCTCGACTTCTCCCCTTCTTTACTTTTGTTGGCAAATCTTTGAATGGAAACATCAATTTTTGATGCTGATGTTTTTAAAAAACGTTGCCCCACACTAGGATTTCCCCTGTCGTGGTTGTCGTTTACAGACATAAATTACATACACAATACACCCAGACCCCAATTACCTGCAGATCATACAAATATTTGTTCCATGCGCGGACGCTTTTCGCCGAAATCATCAGCGAGATTGCTTTGACCACTTTTAAACCACTAAACCAGTTATAAACAAATCATAACATGGTTGTTGATTAAGACCGCAAAGAAAGCCGTAATAAATCATTGAGCAAAAATTTTCTCCAGTCACATTAATTTCGACGCACAACACGCACTTTTTCAATGAATCAAATGTATTTTTTTTTTATTATGGGCATTGGACGAACCATCAACCAAACAAAAATATTTACAAACTCCATAACAGTTTCTTATAAAGGTAACAGAATATTTATCTTATAAATTACTAAAATACTTGTAAACAAAGTTAAGAATTAAATGTACATCTACAGCTACCCAAAGAGTTCTTTATTCGGAATTTAAATAAAATCTTCATCGGCAACTTTTCTTACTTAATTTTAAAAACCTTCAGTGTGCCCGTGTCGTAAGTAGCTAACGCACATTATCGTCCAACACCAATCTCATCTCTATGCGGTCTATAGGAGATACTCAGTCAATTATCAGGTGTCAACTGTCATAAAGCTTACCAGGCTTTCCCCAAAAAACCAGGTCATGGCCACAGAGCTCAGCTCACGTGATGGTATATATACCCTGTGTGTCCCGGACTTAATCTGGGTGGTTCTAGAATTGACAATGCTCCAGTTTATGAGGATGATTGCAAATTAATAGAGTTTCTAAGAGCAAGCTGAGCTCTGGTTCTAACACTTAGTACGGTAAGGCAGACTGCATCTGTTCATGATCTTCCTAAGATTGATGATATGAAACATTGGCAGAATCACTACATTTCGCAATTGGATTGGTGATTGCAGTGTAAACTGACAGCGAGTCAGGCTATACCATCTAACACACGTTGTGCGTACTACACAAAAGTGAGGTGATTCAGATCGTGGAATATGTGATGAAACCTGAACATACTCCGTCAGTTCTGAACCCTTTACAATGAATTCATAATGATAGTGCTATATACAGACTTTTCCTTAGAGCCTCTAGCGACACCAAAGAAAATCGAGAAATTGCCGTAAATTTCACTGGAAACCACACGGTACGAATATTGTTGTATAATAAGGGTGAGCACCAACATCTACATTACGCTAATAACAAAATAACACACTCGGTCATCAATATGTTTATCCAAGAATTTGGTAGCGTTCAAGATCTAAAATCAAGACGAAATCCATCCAACTAAACAAAAGGGCGACGCAGGGTATTCTAGATGAAACGATTTAGTTATACTTGTTGCAACACGTCTCCTAGACAATGGACTGGGCTGAACGTGGTATTAATGTGAAAGGCGAGTAAATTTCGCCCTTCCTCTTCACCTACCACAATGAGGTTTAATAAAAAGAAGTAGTCGCTGAACCAACTGCGCGTATTGCTACATAGTGATGGCCCCTGGTGTACATGGGAACGAACGTGGGCGTGTTCCAAGGGCGATCTTAGTTGAAGGGATGTGGTGGCAGTAATGCTTGAAGTTTCTTTGAAGAATAAGATCAGAATGAGAGCTCAAAGAATAACTGTGGGGATTACCATTGGAGCAGACGAACCCTTACTCCATGGATAAGGAACGTATAGACGAAAATGATAGAGCTACCTAGCCAGGTGGCACTCGTATCTGTGGCATAACTTGCCGCTGGCTGCAGAGTGCGGTCATCACTGGACATACCTGTGGGAGACACATAATAAGCTGCATTGCCTTTCACGATCTTCGGAAAGGCTATACCAAATAAGGCAATCATGATGAGAAAAAAATAAAATTTATTTTTCATTTTAGGTGGTTATTCCAGCTTTCGAGCACGAGTACCGCCACGGATTCCAACATGTTCTTACCAAGTGAGTCATTTAAATATGCTTCTAAATACCTTATGATACAAAGGTTTCAACTTATTTTCAATTTTTAAACTTAAAGCTCCTAGTTTCCCCTATGTCGTCTTATAATTTCTTAGTGCAGTAACCGTCAGTGTAATGCACTTTTATTTACCGGACTTTTATACCTTTTGTTGTGTAAAGAGACGTAAACTGAACGTGTCTTTTATGAACCGAATTAACCGGTGATATCCGATGAGAAGAGAAGATTACAATGTTTTATTACGTACTAGCTGGGACCCGCGGTTTCACCCGCGTTTAATTTAACAGAAGTTTAAAGTACTTCGACATAGAATATATATATTGGATTTCAAGGGTTTTATTTTTTTGCGCGGAATCCTAATTATTTTTCTTAAATAAAAGTAGCCTAAGTTATTCCTTATAACATCAGCTATCTGCCAGCGAAAGTCCTGTCAAAATCGGTCCAGCCGTTTCGGAGATTACCCGGAACAAACAGACAGACAGACGGACAGACAGACAGACAAAAAAATAAAAAAATGTTTTTTTGCTATATGTACCCTATATACTTTCATATGCATTCAGTAAAAAGCTGTTATTTTGACATTACAAACAGACACTTCAATTTTATTTATTTGTATGGACTACCGTTGTTATAATACTTCAGGTAATTTCGACGTTGTTATATTGCAAGATATGAGGGATTTATATATCGAATTCCGCATCGTGAATCGACTCTATAAGCACGGTTGGACATCATGATTATTATGTTCATAACGTTTGAATATATGAAGGAAATATAACTATGACGATAAAAAGGGATAATGCAGATGAAAATATAAAAATATCTTTATGTTTTATAATCCAGTGGTGTACGAAATTTTTACTGAAGGAAAAGATCAGTTTTTTAGTGTAACAAAGTATATAATTCAATATTATGTGAACATTTTATAAAATTCGTTCATTTATTTGTGTTAAGAAATTACGTCTATCAATTATTGCATCTCAATTTGAAAAGTTATCAGAAATTTTTACTTAAGATCGATCTTAAATAGGTAATAATACTAACCTAAAATACTAGCTTACAGATGACACTTCATTGAACCAAGGGAAGCGAAGCCAATAAAACCCACCGATGCAATAAACAAAGACGAAACTAAAAAGATTTTCACATACGATAAAATAAAATACGATAAAAATATTAATATCCTTTTTTAATGTCTTGTAACCTAAATGGAGTGTCACTCTCCGACTTGGATATAGCCAACGTAACACGTGACATGTCACAGGAACGAGGTGTACTTCAGATGGGGCGGCGGCACGGTGGTGGTGTGGCTGCAGAACGCGGCGGGCTTCGCGCGCTGGGGCCCCACCGAGGACCGCGTGGAGGCGCTGCTGGACGCGTGGCGCCCGCGCGCCAAGCTGCGCGAGCCCGCGCCGGCCGCGCCGCCCGCGCCGCACGCGCCGCACGCGCCGCACGCGCCGCACGCCCCGCACGCCCCGCACGCCCCGCCCGCGGACTCCGAATCCGCGCCGCTGTCCGCTGCTGACAAGCGCTAGCGGCCCACTCTGTAAATACTGATCGTGTACATACATATACATAGCTAGATTTCTAGATGATACGTAGGGTATCTTTTTATTTTTAAATTTCTCTTATCTGTTGTATAGTTTGATAAAAGTTTATTATGTTTTGATTGTTTATTATATTTTCTGAAAAAAACAAGTGTTTTATTTTGATCTACAGGATATTTAAGGCTCTATGAGCTGATCCTTTTGATAAATACAAATACTGGCACTTATATTTATTTATTTACCTTATTTAATACACTTTTATGATGAAAAGAGGATATCTTAATTCTACATAAGGCCGTAAACCTTAAATATCAGCGTGACACTCTCAATCTATTATTCCAAACGATTAAACCATAAAGACTTACTTATTCAGACATTAAATTACGACATAACATACTACATCATATCTATTTTTGTCAATAAGCCTGACATAGTGGTGATAAATCGATTACAGCGCCGTGCGATGATTGTTGATGGTACCGCATGACGAGAATCTCGTGAAAGCCTAAAAAGATAAATAAAGTGTCTGGACTTGGCACACGAGATTGTCGACATGTGGGATGTGGACTCTGCAATTATCGTACCGATAGATGTGACAGCCAATGGCCTCATTGCCAAGAGCGTCGACCAACATCTAGAGACGCTCTCGTTAGGTGGCTGGATCAAGGGCTTGATGCAGAAGGTAGTTATCCTCGACACGGCACGCATTGTGAAGAGGTTCCTTTCTCTAGAGCACTAACCACCGGCAGCTTGGATCCCTTGAACCCTGTGCCCGATGCCGATCGGTCACTATGTTTTATATTTTTAAATGTGTTTATTTTAAATTTTTAAATTTGTTTTTAATTACTTATTTAAACATGTAATATATATGTATGAAAAAGGAAATAAATGGAATACAATATTTATTGGATCAAAATGTTTCACAACATAAATTAGACTTAAACTAAAATGCTAATTACCTGTGTCTGGGCATGCAGCGCCAAAACCCAAAGAACATTGGCATGATAATAATTAGTAAATAAAGGAACATGTAGGAATTTAAAAGTTGAAATATATTTAGTGAAATATTGTTTAAGCAATGACTGCTAATTAAGGGGTCGAGTCAAGTGAACTAGTGATTTCGATCGGGATATTGCTAAAAAAACGTTTTAAATGCGCAGGCGACTTCTACTTTGTCCGATATGGTTTTATCTTTGATTTTTAAAGATAATTCAGGATCCCGTCGATTTATTTGCCCAGTTTTAATTATTTATAACCTTGCATACTACTTTAATTTTGTTCTCAGATTTAATTATTTTGCTACTGATTAATATTGATTTAGCAAACGCGCATACCCTTTTAAATATTTTCGAGTAATTTCAAACATAATCATGAAAAGATTTATCCGACGTAAATATTTTTTAGAATACAAACCGTTAAGCACATATCTACTTTTCATTAGGAAAAGCCTTTAGTAGCCCATTCATTAAAATTACACTTATTGTTTAGTTCTTTATGGGGCACGATTTAATGAATTCTTGACATATTACATGAAATAACTTATAATAATATGTGTTAGGATCAGTTGAAGTTAAGTTTATTGTAGACAATCGCATTTTAAGATTATCCTACAGTGAACGCAACTTGTTTTTAATCAGTGGCCTAACGGCCTTGCCTTGACGGCACGGTTGGTGCAGTGGGGCTGATACAGTCGGCTGCTGCGCTCCGGGTCGTGGGTTCGATTCCCGATATATAATAAATATTCATATGATCTGCAGGTAGTTGTTCTGGGACTGTGTGTATTGTATGTGGAATTCATGTCTGTAAACGCACTCACGACACAGGAGAAATACTAGAGTGGCGCAAAGTTAAAAAAATAATTTCAATGCATTTGGTTAATATAGACTTATTCGCTTTAAAGTTTATTAGTTGACCTGCATGATCAGATCTAACGCCACTGATCAAAGAAATGTAGTTTACCCTACAATTTGTAAAAATATTATCTAGACATGTACTGGAAGTTGCAGTAGTCCTAGTGGGATCTATTAAATGTTTTAAGTTGGATTAGTTGAATAACGATAAAAGTTTCCACTTGTCGGCGGATTCAACTAGAATATCAATGTCGAAGTCACCACATACGAAAATTAACTTATTATTATTCCCGAGAACTTTTCCTAAGATATCTTCCATTGCAATGAGAAAAGAGGAAAGATTCGATGCTGGTGGTCTGTATGTACATATTATGACATGATTTCCTATTTCTACACACGCTACCTCACATAAGCGATCAATACATAAATTGTCACACAAGATTAAAGTACCTCCTCCCTTAGCTGATGATCTAATAATCACACTGGCAACTGAAATTATTTACATTGAATTGCATTTTGTTTGGTCTTAACCATGTTTCACAACAGCGTAAGAGATTAATGCATTATTTATCCACTAAAAGTTCTAAATGGTTAAATGGTCTAAGCCAGGGGTTCCCAACCTTTTGTTGTCTACTGCCCACTTTAAGAATAAATTATTTTTTAACGCCCCCTTTTTTAAACATACTTAAAAACCGCTAAGTACTTATAACTGATTATTGAAACGCAAATTTATAGTATTCGGACAGAGTATCTTTTATTGAAAATAAAACAAACATAATCAATTCTTATATAAAAACTAATGTGAAGGTTGAATCTGATGCTGTTCAATAAGTTTGTTGATATCAGGTTCCAATTTACTCAAAAACAGCCGCAAGTCGCCACGTTCGGTAATACGCAAACGATTTCTCTTTTTAGTAAGCAGCGTTGCCACAGCACTAAATCCACGTTCACACAAATATGACGATGGGAATGCTATCAAAAATTATCATTCTTTGATGTTATGAGCTTGTTGCGCAGTTCTGTATCTTCAGTTTCCAAGAACTCTATCATAGAGTCAAACAGGTTGTAAAATCGAATCAGACAATTGCCTCTTGACAGCCAACGAACTTCAGTATGAAGCAACAAACGATTGAAATCTTCGTTATTAGTAACACAAAGCTGATGAAATAATCTATCATTCAAAGAGCTGCTACGGATTTTATTGACTGCTTTGATGACATATTGCAGTGATTGAAATAGTCGTTCACTTAAGTTTCTAGCAACCAAATGTTTTCTATGAATAACGCAATGTATAGCAAGGACATCTGGAATTTTATTCTTTAAGTATGCTATGAAGCCTTTATGGCGCCCTGTCATAGCCGGAGCGCCATCCGTAGCAACTGATATAATATTTTTCAAAGGAATCTCTTTCTCTTCACAAAACTTTTCCAATGTATTGAATATGGTTTCGCCTTTTGTATCTGTCTCCAAATTTCTGGCAAACAATAGTTCTTCACGTATTTTCTCATCTTTAATAAACCTCACGTAAGATAGCAACAACGCTTCATTAGTTGGTAAAGTGGACTCATCGAGAGAATGATTCTTCAATGTTTTCAGCCATTTCATCAATTCGTCTTTGCACAGAATTATTACTCAAAGGAATTTTTCGGATAATATCTGCGGCCGGTTTATGAAGCACAGTAGTTATTACTTCCTTTATTGCTGGCAAAATTAACTCTTCTCCGATGTTGTGTGGTTTGCCTTTTTGAGCAATTAACAAAGAGATATTGTACGAAGCTCGAAGTCCGTCGTCATCTTGCTTAGCAGCCGCCGAAAATAGTTTTGATACACTTGGCTGAGTATTATGCTTCTTCTCTAGGTATTGAAAATATGCTACATTCTTTTCTGTCTTATCTGGATGCATTTTATTCAAATGATCTTGCAGTCTTGAAGGCTTCATTGCTTCGTTCGAAAATGTTTTTAGACATAGAAGACACAAAGGCGACGACGGGTTTGTGTGATTTTCAATAAATCCGAATTTAATATATTCCGCAGAGTATTGCCGTGTCTTCTTTTTTACTTCCGACATTGTTTTGTTTTAAGAAATACGTAAGTGTTGAAATCAAGTACTGCTTATCTATTATGCGCGAAACCGCAAATGAAAATAAAATAAATTTACGTCGTTTATATAGGATTGCATAAGCAGCACGCACCAACAGGAATAAGACAAACGTGCATAAACTCGTTTATCTCATTCGACGCCCAATCGTACTCGACAAGCAAGAACAAGTATTATAGAACCAGCCGATTGGTATAGGAATGTACAATTCGGATTATTTAACAAAAATTTGTTAAAACATGATTGCCCGCGGTCTTTTATATCGAACCGAGTTTGAGCTATATCTTAATTAATATTAGTTGATGTTCACAAGATGTAGTCGAGAGTCGAGAGCTCAGTCGGTGTCTAAGAGTCTTCCTAGCTAGGTAGATGAAATTATAAATCGACCCCAAAGCCCTACACAATGCCCCCTTTTTTTCTGGGTCTCTTACCGCCCCTCTTTAGGACTGCAGCGCCCACAAGGGGGCGTTATCGCCCACGTTGGGAAAGACTGGTCTAAGCCTACAAGTGAAATTATATTAGTTTAAGGACAGAATTTATCTGTCACAAGTGATGTTATTATTTGATTGTATGATGACCCAGGCATACAATTATTATCCTGCCGGGGGAGCGGTCCAATGCAGAAAAGCGTACAACTCACCCCCGGCTAGAGGTAAGAAGAAGGACACCGTGGGGTTTTAGACGGTTTGATCCCAGCATGCCCCTCCGCCCTTCCCAAGGCGGAGGAAGTCCAAGAGGATTTCCCCACGTTAAAAAAAATAATGGCATACAATTATTATGTGCGGAATGACCCAGGCTGTTGCTTAACAAACCCCCAAGACCTTTACCTGTGCTGTCTGAATACATGACAGTGCGATAACAAATTGTTTCACTTGTACTAGTGTCCATGTCTCATGAATCAATTACTGTAATGTCTTAGGTTTTCGCGATTATTACACATTATAATAAAACAATTTTAAACGGATTAAATAGCGTGTATTATAGATTATTGACTTTTTAAATCTGTAACGACGCTTGTCACCTTAGTCATCCTGCGGCCACGAACCCTGCAAAGTGTTCGAAACGTCAGGAAAACAAAAATCAATAATACACGCGATTTAATCCGTTTAAAATTTAATCAATTATTATAAGCTGAGAATTAACCTCTGTCAACATTACAGCACACTGATTTCCAGCCTGTGACACGCCCACCAGTAACTCATGTGGGGAAATTTCATAAAGGTACAGTACAGGCGCCCCGTAGAGGGCTACAGATCGCACGAATCCCTCGTAGAGTCGGCGAAATTTAAAATATCGTCCGCATGTTGGCCTGACCCGATATAAACTGAACGACCTTCCAATTCCAACGTGTGGACAGATCAGAAATTTCTTGGCCATCATGTAATTTATGTCATTAAAGTTACAGTCATGTATATACATTATAAATTCACAGGTCTTATAGTAAAATTATATTAAGTAGGCAAGTAAGTACATGTACCCCGTAAGGGTGTTTGCAACTGGGTGCGAGCATTTTACCCGTGTCATTTTACAGTATTAAGTTTTTATTGTAATACTAGCCGTACCCGCCCGCTACGCTAGGCGCAAATTATATTTACAACTATTCATGTATTCTGGACCCTGCTGCAAGATATGAAATTGGAACACATATGAAAATTTAAGTTACAATTCATGTATTGATCCCGACAATTTTCATTGAGAACCGTTGAGCCATTTCGGCACCTATTCGAAATAACATTCAGTGTAGTAAAATGATAATTGTAAACGTTACTATTACGCTGGATGCATAAATAATAATATAATGGCCGAAAACTGTGGAGGGTGTGAGAGAAAGCTTATTGTGTGAGAGAAACCGGCTTCGGTCTCATCCCTACTCCGTGCTGTTTACTGGGCGAGAAGTGACACCGGTAGACGCCTGGGGGGGATAACTTACCAAGTGATAATTGATCAGTTATCGAGCGGGATGAAAAATTACTATTAAAACTATTAAAAAATAGGGGTTGGTGATAGAAGGGTGAAAATTTTGGGTTGTATGTATTTTTGTATGCTGTATCATAAAAAAATAAAAACAAAAATTTTTGCCTAAAAAATAAAAAATAAAATTTAGGGTTGGACTACCCTTAACATTTAGGGGGATGAAAAATAGATGTTGGCCGATTCTCCACCCTGGCCGACAATCACGCTAAGGATCACAAAAATCGGTCGAGCCGTTTCGGAGGAGTTCAAGTTCGAACCCCGTGACACGAGAATTTTATATATTAGATATATATATATATATTATAGTCAGTACACAAAAATAGACAGAATATATTACTTCAGGTATTAAACTGGTCGTCATTTTACACAGTATTTTATTAATATAATTAGGCGTCATACGAGTACATATTTATTTACAGTTCTTGTTGTGTCAAATGATAATTGTTTAACTGATCATAATAAATTATAAGTGGTATGTTTGTCTATGATGTTGTGATTGTCATTTTTAAATTCTTCTACTGAATAATAACATTTTCTAATAAGATATAATTTTAGCTTTTTACTAAACAACTTATATTTCGATTCGGTTTTTAAATATTCGGGGATTTTATTATAAATTGATACTAATCTAAAGTTAGGACTTTTCCGCATTGATTGTAAATTTGTTGAAGGTATGGTTAGCTTATTTGGATTTCGTCTGTTATAGTGTGGAATAATTTCCCGGTTCGATGTGAAGAAACTGCGATATTTCTTTACAAATAACCAAATTTGTAGTATGTATAGGCAAGGTAAACATAAAGTCAAAGTCAAAGTATTTTATTTCAAATAAACCAAATATTGGCACTTATGAAACGTCAGAATCTAAGTTGCACGGTTCCAAATAGTTGATCTCGTGGAGAAGAGCCGGCAAGAAACTCCATGGATACTCTTTTAAAATAATTGAGAATACAATGTTGATTAATACAAAATATTGTAAAACATATACCGAGAAAAATGTAGGTCAATGTGTAAGACAATAATATAATAATAATAGTTTATTTGCCGTGGCAGTTAACGGCTGACCAGTCCCAACAGACGGCACCCGTTCACGAGCATGACGCATGCATCAGCATCGCTTAGCTCAACCATATTGTAGGGAACCGAACGACCCAATACACGACGCCACCACCAGCAAGACATTGTAGTGAGCATGACAGACCAATACAGCCAGGCAAGAAACAATCAATATAAGTAACAAAAATAACATTGGTGGCTACATGATGCTCACACATTTACAGTTTTGTATGAATATGTCCAATAAACAATATTAACAATAACTAATGTTCAATCAATGCCATAATATAAGTAAATAACATAAAAAAATATGAATTTTTCAATTAATTAACTCAAATGTCAAGTTATTAATTATAAGTAAATAACATAAAAAATGCAATTTATAAGTAAATAACATCAAAATAATGAGTTATGTCAACTATCATGTTATTATTTTACATTAATAATATAATTAATTCCAATTTTTAAACGAAGATTTAAACCTTTGATTGCACGTTGCAACACTTGCAATCATATTAAATATCAAAAGTTATTAAACAAATGGTAAGAAATGCTTACAAAAAAAATGTCAAGGTTGAAAGAAAAACAAATGTTTGAATAATATAATATTCACTGAATTCAACTCACTCTGTACATGTTATATGAGATTGTCTTGTGCTGGACACAGCGACCAACAATTTTTATCATCTAAATAATCGTTTACGGTATAGTATGCTTTTTGAATAAGTATAGATTTAACATTAGTTTTAAATGAACTAAATGGTAACTCTAGTAAACGATGGGGTAGTTTATTGTAAACGCGAATGCCAAGCCCTACAAACGAACCATGCACTCTGTGTAATCTGTGGTAAGGAATGCATAATTTATGTCTATTTCGTGTATTGACATTATGGACGTCACTATTTTTGACGTAGGAACTTATATTTTGCCTAATATATATTATGTTAGTAAAAATAAATTGTGATGCAACAGTGAGAATATTAATATTTTTGAAATAATCTCTCAGAGAAACCCTTGCGCCTAACTGATATATAGCTCGAACAGCTCGTTTCTGCAGAATGAAGACACTTTCAATGTCTGCAGCTTTGCCCCATAACAGAATAGCCAAAATAAACCAACCGAGCTGTGTCCACGTCAGTAAGTTGCCTAACTTTTCGGACTGCATAAGCAGCAGAGCTGAGCTTTCCTGCGAGACAAGACACTTGAGCGCCCCACTGGAGTCTTTTATCTATTGTAATACCCAGAAACATTGTGGTATCTACATTTTCGAGTACCTCATTATTGAGAACAATGTTGGGTCCTAGATCTTTTACATTCGGCATTGCGAATTTAATACACTTCGTCTTCTTGGCATTTAGTACTAGGTTATTTACCGTAAACCAATGTGTAACCTGAGACAGAGCACTGTTCACTTCGTCAAAATGTTGTCTATTTCTCTCTACCTTAAAAATAAGGGAGGTATCATCTGCAAACAGTACAACGTCACAAATTTCCCTCAGGAAGTACGGCAAATCGTTGATGTATACTAAGAACAAGAACGGCCCTAGTATCGAGCCTTGAGGCACGCCTAATTTAACGGGTAGTCCGGCCGATTTTTCTCCATTTATCTCGACACACTGAACCCTTTGATCCAGATAAGATTTAATTACACGAAGTGCTACATTATGGACACCATAATGACGAAATTTTCGTATAAGAGTGTCATGGTGCACGCAATCGAATGCTTTCGAAAGATCACAGAAAACTCCAATTGCATTCTTCGAGTCCTCCCATGCATTATAAATATGTTTAATTAGAGCTACCCCTGCATCGGTCGTTGAACGACCTTTTGTAAAACCATACCATACCAAACCATTTTCATTCCACAAATCTGGCCTTTTTCTTCGAATTTGCTCTCTTAAATGCCGCATAACGCTCAAATAATATTCTTTATTTACCGTTTGACCTTCCGGCAAGATTTTCGAGTGCACAACACCGCGATATCAAAGAAAACAGTCAACATGACTTTGACTTTTGATCTACTTTGGCGTGGTTTCGGTTCAGTTGGAAGGCACTCCGAAGCTTGTTGACTAGTTTGCATGTCAAACTCGTAAACCCACGTCTCGTCACCAGTAACAATGCGTTTCGTGAATGTTGGGTCGGAATTGACTCGTTCTAGCATGTCCTCAGCGACTTTCATGCGATTGAGTTTTTGAAGAAAATTCAGGTCTTTTGAGACTAGCCGAGCGGTAACATGTTTCATACCCAAATGATTAGTTAAAATGGTACGGATCGACTCGTGAGATATAGAAAGTTCGGCGGCTATCTCTCTCAAAGTTGAATAAGGATTTTCAGTCACTACAGATTTCCTTTACTTTTGCGATGTTAACTTCCGTTGCAGACGTTGATGGCCTACCAGGGCGAGGCAAATCTTCCATCACATCTGGACCACTTTTGAACGCTTTGTACCACTCATAAGCACGTGTTTTTGATAAAGTCGATTCACCATAAGCCTTCTGTAACATTTTCAGTGACTCCGAACACGAAATTCCATTGGCGATGCAAAATTTAAGACAAACTCTTTGTTTGGTGTTTTTGTCCATAATGAAATTCGCTATACACACTAGATATGATATAACTAAAAACAGCACTGTATTTAATATAAATAACAGATGCAACTCAAACTCCGCGCCAAAATGGAAAACAGTTGTGCCAATCTAACAACAACAATAAAAACAAAAATTTGAATTTGGAACCATAAACAAATCCTTCATTCCCGATACTTTTTTGGCTGAATGTATGTAGACTATCCGTGTGGTGTCCGGATTAAGAATATAGCACCACTCCATCTCCTCACATGGATGTCATAAAAGGCGACTAAGGGCTTCTAAACCAGAGGGATAGGCAGCAGCCTCCCTTCTTTGGAAAATTAGCTACTGCGCTCACCAACCCTCTTACCAGACGTGGTGAGTACTGGAAAATTCCCCCCAAAACGATGACACAATTGTTAAAATCTATGGGGAAGGCCTTTATTCAGCAGTCGATGTCTTATGGCTGATATGATGATGATGGTGTATAGACTATGTTGGTAGGATAGGAATGAATCAACAGTTTGTCTCTGTCAGTCGGAATATGCAATTGTGCACGTGCATCCTTCTTTGTTTCCTTTAAAAAATGTTACCCCACACTAGAATTTCTCCTGTCGTGAGTTCAGTTTACAGACATGTATCTCACATGCACAAACACCCAGACCTGAAACAACTATCATACAAATATTTAATCCGTGCGGGGATCGAACCCGCTACACGTTGTGCAGAAAGCCAGTCAATAAGCCACTGCGCCAACCGTGTCGTTGTTCATTTGTCTTCATGTTATCCTGCTTTCCGACGATCCTGAATAATTCAATTGTAATATATCAATTCAATTGTAATTATGTTACTTACATAAATAACAATATAAAATATTATTAAATAACAATATAATTTATGCTGGCGAAATGGGCAAGTACCGGGAGACTGGTGCAAAGCCGTAATCGTGCCATTGTATAAGGGAAAAGGGTCACGGCAGGACTGCATAAATTACCGCGGTATAAGCCTTCTCAGCGTCGTCGGTAAATTGTATGCGAAAGTGTTGATTGAAAGGGTTGTGAATGAAACAGACGAAAAAGTATGGGATGCACAAGCGGGATTTAGAAAGGGAATGGGATGTACGGATCAGGTCTTTTCCCTGCGGTGTATAGCCGAAAAGTGTTTGGCTAAAAACAGGAAAAGCTATTGCACCTTCGTTGATCTAGAAAAGGCCTATGATATGAGAAATGAATTGTGGTCAGCATTGTCCGTGAACGGTGTGAGCAGTATCCTCATACGAGCACTGCAATCTCTTTATAGGGATTCTAGTGCTTGTGTAAGGATAAACGGGGCGTACACTGAATGGTTTAGTATCGAAAAAGGTGTTAGACAGGGATGTGTAGCGTCACCGTGGCTGTTTAATCTGTTCATGAACAATTGCTTGACAGATTTAAAAGAGAATGAAAGTGGGTTGAGAATGAATGAGTTACTCGTCAAATGTTTTCTCTATGCTGATGACCAAGTATTACTTGCGTCCTCGGCAGATGAGTTGCAGGAGATGGTAACTGCTATGAGTGGAGCTCTTGTTAGAAAGGGAATGAAGATAAATGTAAAGAAGACGAAAGTGATGGTGTTTGAAAGAGATGAGGCAGTGACAGACTGCAATATCGTGATTGGAGATGAACAAATTGAACAGGTGAATGAGTTTGTGTATCTGGGTTCAAAGTTTACAAGAGATGGAAAGTGTGAGAGTGATATTGAAAGAAGAGTGAATGCAGGAAACATGGTGAATGGAGCTTTGCACTCCTTTATGAACAGTCGGAAGGTGTCTAACAAGGCTCGTTTGGCTGTGCATGAGGGGGTGTTGGTTCCGACACTCGTGTACGGAAGTGAAAGTTGGGTATGGCAGAAGAAACATGAAAGCAGAATAAATGCAGTTGAGATGAGAGCGTTAAGAAGTATGATAGGAGTTAAACTGAGTGACAGGATAAGGAATAGTGAGATAAGAAAACGTTGTGGTCTGAAAGAAGATGTAGTGACAAAAATTGAGAAAGGTATGCTGAGATGGTTTGGCCATGTTGAGAGAATGAATGAAGAACGATTGACGAAAAAAGTGTATAAGGCGAGTGTGAATGAAAGTGCTGGAAGGGGTAGACCTAGGCGGACGTTTCAAGACCAAATCAGGGACGTCTTGGAAAAAGGCCAGGTCAAGAGTACCCTAAACCGAAGAGCATGTATGAAGGGAATAATGAAAGTGGACGAAGCGAAACAAGTATGTAAGGATCGTAGCAAGTGGAAAGAAGTGGTCTCTGCCTACCCCTACGGGAGAGAGGCGTGATTATATGTATGTAAGGTAAAGGCACCAATCATGGACAGTTTAAGAAAATAAAAACCGTCTACAACGCGTAATCTGCGATTTTTTATGTATTTCTTTTTTACGAGTAGGATTAACAATGAAACGCCGTGTATATAATCTTGTTTTATTATAAAATAATAAATTATAGCTATAGATTTTGATCTACAGCTAATAACGTGTAGCCACTCCAAAGCACCATTGATGGACACAAAAAATTCAATGATGGACATACCAATTATGTACGACTCCGGTAATGGACATCTATTCATGGACAGTGGCACATGAACATAATTTCGGAAAATCAACAATTTTATGTATTATTATTATTTTCCAATGTTTCTAGATTAGCTAGTAGAAATTATGTTTGGTAATTAATGGTTATTCATTGAAGGTCATATCAGTGTTTTCTAAAGTCGATGGTTTATCTCTGTCATTTATCGGTTCGGAATCTGATACATATGTTTCATGCAATGGCACGCTATTTGGAATGCTGTTCCTGGCAGTCTCAGTTAAACAATCAGCTACTTCGTGTTTAGTTTAAGCCCAAATAATGTATAAAGATTGACCTTCATTTGGTAGTAAGTCTTCAGTATTAGTTCTGCGCTTGTAAAATGTCTATTGAACAAGGTCAACTTTTCACGTGCAAATGTATTTTTTATTTCGGTATCTAAAGCATTAATGAATTGATGTGTTTTCTCTCTTTTGTCAAAATTCTGTCCTTTTGGTGGAGTAGAACGATTTTGTGCGCTTAGTTTATTCATGTCAACGTATTCTGGCCCAAAGGGATAAAGACCACTTTTGCGGAATCCATTTTTTATGGTTTCTTGAGAAATATTGTGTAAAGCTGCCTGTAAATTAAGATCAAAATGCTCTCTTTTCATTGTTTGTGATGGATTCTCAATTTTCCACTTCCTTACTTGATTTTTCCAAAATCAAGTAAGGAAGTGGAAAATCCAACCAGAATCAGACCGGCCAATACCCCATTCGGATGGCACACTATTGACTATGACGGCCGGCACACGTTCATAGGGATAGACAATCATTGGTGAAGCCAATGTGCCTTCAGCGTTGCCAGTTTACAAAACCGTTATGTTTTATTTATCGTGGCCCAACGCACTATACACATTTGTCTCCCTTTCGTACCAGAACACGGCCAGCCTTAGGGTGTAGGAAAAATGCACTTTCGTCCGTATTAAATATCCTGCAGGGATCATTAGTGCATCGGCTATACCCTTTTCATCAATGTACTTTTTATTTATAGTAAACCATTTTTTTATGTCGTCTTCTGTTACACTATCCCTAGCTATTGTTAAGTTTTGAGCTACCCGCTCTAAAATCGCTGGATGTCGCTTGAGAAATGATGCATACCACTTCTTTCCAGGTCGGTTGTTCTTAAATGGACAATCCGATATTTTTTTCTCCACTACAATTTTTTGGACGCTATCTAATAAATGCTCCCTGGTAACAGGAAAATTATTTTGAGCCATTAATACTATCCATTTTGCCAGCAGAATTTCTTCTTCTTGAGTCAGAAATGTGGATGGACCAAGGCTACAGTCAAGAGGGCTTTTACCGGTAATTTTATTCCGTAGAGTAATTCTTGGGACATTATACTTGCTCGCAGCAACTACAACAACAAGATACTTTATCCCCTTTCCTCACTGCTTCTATAGCCCTAGCCATCTGTTCTTTACTATATTGCCTATTTGGAGCCATATCTAGGACAATACAGAAACGTTGATGTTTTTATGAGAAACTAAATATTACTTTCACCAGTTATGAACACCCAATCATGGACCGAATGTCCATTACTGGACCGAGTACTAATAAATGATTATTCTTAGGACATAAGGACACTAGAAGTTTTATAAAAGTATGTAGCACAAAAATAATTAGTATTATAAAAATAACCAATAATGGACAAAGTGTTCATAATTGGAGACAAAAGCAAAAATGAAACCAGCTATAAACAGCAGTTGCTTTGGAATAAATAAATATTGTATTCAAAAAAACAATGTGAAATCATAACAGCAAAATTACTGATTTTCCCTAAAATAAACACACAAATGATATAACGAATACGTAACTTAAAAATAATATGCATTAGTGAAGTGATTTGCTTAGCGGATTCTTATAAGAACAACGGATTAATATGAAAATTTATTACCGAGCGTTATTTAACGTCACATTTAAAAAAAACAAGATGGCGATCGATGACATAAAGAATGAAAATGTCATGTGGAGGGGTTGACACGACAATGAAATGGTGCCAATTGAAAAAATACGTATCAGATTGCTTATTATTGGTAGTTTATTAGAAAAGTGTCCATCTTGGGAGCACTGTCCATTACTGGTGCCATTACCTTATGTATGTAAATATTATTGTTAAACAAATTCACGTCTCTAATAGGTAAATTTCAAATTAAAAAAAAACAATTTCGAGACCGCAGAATTCCAGAATTGATTAACTTTTTCTATTCTTATATATGGCAATACTTTAGATGTCCACACGATGAATAAATAATATTAACATTCAGTAGTACTGGGTCGTTTCAGATTTTTCGGAAAATGAAACGAAACAGTTTTATTTTCTCAAAAAAGAGTTTCCAAAAACAGATTTTAAAGAAACTGTTTTTTCATTTCCATGACCTATGTATCATCATATCAGCCACAGTACGTCCACTGCTGAACAAAGGCCTCCCCCTCCCATTCCCCCCTATCTATAATATACATATATTATTCTTCCGTGCTTCCGCGTAATCAGACTACGAAAACATTCTACTGAAAAATGAATTCATCAATTAATGGATATTGGGTGGTTTCGAAAGTGACTTAGGTCGTAATTATAAATTAATATAATTTAATATATAAATTGTAATAAATTGCATTCATTAATACGAAAGTAATAAATTTATTAACCATTCGTCATACTTTTTCTAGACTTATAAAAACGCGGGAACCATCCACCTATGACGTCAACCAACACTATACAATATATGCAAGAATCAAATTTCAAACTAAAACGAACGTCAGACTAGCCGTCCTTGAAACGAGAGCCAAAAAGAAACAGTTTTTCTCCATCATGTTTTTCTACCACCAAATTTGTAGTTTGTTGTAATACATATAAGATTCATTTTAGCGTTGTAACTAAAAGTAGTTACTTGGCGGTTAAAAAGAACTGGTTGTTCTTCACATGATAATAGTTCTTATTACAATCGCCGTAAGGTATTTAATTAGATGCTTCGTTCCAAAAACGTGCAAAGTAGTTGTACCAACCGAACGTTTGTGAAGAAACGGCGACTGGAACGATTTTTGAGAGAACGAAGTTTGCAGTATGCGAGTACTCAGGTTAGAAATCTCGTTCGTTTTGGAACGTAATGTCAGTTAGCCGAGAAACCGTCCGTTCGTTTTTCATCTAAAAACTGTTTTACTAAAGCGTTTCTGAACAAAACGCCCAGTACTAACATTCAGTTAACTGAAGCTGTCCTTGGATTTAGTAAAAATCATTGTAATTTATTTTTATTTTCTTTGAGTTAATTCACTGTCAACGTTTCTGAAAAGTATGGTTTTAATTGTTTATTACATTGTTCAACACGACACTTTTATTTCAAGTAAAGCGGCATCACATATCAAGGCTTGCTACTCGATGAGGACGTTTTTAAGGCTCGATATGAAGCCGTAAAAGTTATTCAAGTCGCACAATTCACACGGCCAATCTAAATCCAAGTCAGTAGCGTAAAATTAAGTAAACAATTAGGAAAGCACAGTAGGTAATTATTATTGAAGACTGACAAAAACCGAGAAACCTTGCGCAGTTGCGCGTGTGTGCACGCAACGAGTCTCACGCACACACGCGCCAACGCCTAGCCTACTGCTTATTATGCAGAATTGGCGCGTGTTGAGTATCGTAGAGTAGGTTAGCATTACTTTCCGTGCGGAGAAACTCTTTTGTAATCCGTAATACCAGAAATCATGAATGAAAAGTTTATAATATATCCATGTATTGTTGTTAAAATAAAAATTGATAAGATAATCTGTGTTCCCACTGAAAAAATACTTTTAATATCGTCGTTTTTATAGTTGTTTTCACGTTCGTTTGTGACGAAAACACGTCTATGATGTCGTAAAATTTTGCAAATTGCAATTCGTTTGCATATCGTTTTGGATACGTATTAAAAAAAAGGCTCAGGTGGGAACCTAGATAAACATAATCCGAATCCGAATAATAGCACAATATGGTGCAAATATGTTTAAATTAGAAATGATTTTGGTATTACGTTTGTATGGGCATTTCTGCCTCGGACTCTTAATTATTCATTCAATCGTACATCTACCATACCAAAATGTTGTTGTTATTGCGGGCGGAGGTACCGCACATAGGGATGGTACAAAAAGTCTGAACACCTTTTAATATTATAATTTATTATCATCAAATAATGTTTGTAAGTATATTATTCAATACTTATTAAACTGATACGATTTTACAATTTACTGTGCTTGAGCAGCTTCGCTTAAAGATCCATAAATAAACGGTATTAAATAACTTAAACACCGTTACTAACACAGATAAAGAAACAAACATTTGTATTTATTCCAAATGAAAATTTTTCATACCCAATCATACATAAATAGGTCTCAGGCAAACAAAATATTTTTAAATTGTTTATGATATAAGATTTTTAAGTCAAGCCCGCCTTGCAATCGCGGCTATTTACCGAATACCAATGACATTATACCATAGATATGTTACGTCCATATTAAATGGCGCGCAAAATACAGTCTCGCTTGTGAGAAACAAGATACAAAAATAACAAGAGTAAAAGAGCTAGCTATCTAGGCGAACCGATTGCGAGGTGCTACAATTGGGGGAGTTTTAGTTCTTACTTTTGGCACGCATGTAACATCTCTACTTCTTGTTAATATATAATATCATTGCCGAATACCCAGAGATGTACACACGGCTACACATCAAGTACACACGGCTACACATCAAGCTATAAAAAACCTGCCTTTACCCTGATCTCTCATCATACGGAAAGCCTATACAAAGCGAGATCAGCTTATACTGGATTTAATAGCTTGATTTGTAGCCGTGGTAGTCTCGTACCTCCCGTAAGTTTAGTTTTTCGATTATCCGCTAGCAAATTATTCAAGTTAATAAAACTATTACATTGCACACTCGTCCGTATTACATTAACTTAGTTTTGTATTGTATTGATATTATAAGGCTTCTGAATTTCACAATGACCCTACATCAAAATCTATACTTATACCATTTTCATAAAGATAAAGAACACAAGATGTTGTAATTGACAATAAACATAACAAACCGCCAACCCGTTTGCCAAGCGTGGCGATTATGGCAAAACCCCAATGAGCCCACAACATACCCATATCGGTCATTGTGGTGACTTTGGAGGCCTGGACACAGGCAATGGACTTCATTCGGCCGAAATGATGAAACATAACAAAAAGGGGTTTTAGAGTTAGATCAACCACTAAGTAGTTACTAAACATTAGTGATGGCATGTAACCTACCGGTCTACTCTTCAGTAAAAGATATAAATAATAATACACTCAGAAATAGAAAGTACTCATAATAACACTATTTTCATTGAATCTCATGACTTATGTATTAATTGCTGGTGTATATATATATATATAAACAGTTAAACCTTGTACACATTAACTCCAGACTTTCTACATCTTATTTATTTTTTACATTTCTTCCAACACTGGAGAAGCTTCTTGTAAGTTTCTTCTTGTAAGTGAACCTTGTAAGTTATGAGCATTTTTGAGACAAAGACATAATTAAACTGGTATATTAGCAAACAGAGCGAACATTTAAGGGTATTACATCGCTTTTAAATCGCAAAAATAGCGTAAGTTTAAATGATTATGTTGCCTAATCCTTTATTGCACTGGCTATGTAAAAAATATATGTTATACTTAAGGTCATTACAGAAAATTCGTATTCTTTTCTTTAAAATTATGAATAAATATGCCCAAATGTTTGCATGCAAAAATGAAATTTCTCTCTATGACGGCTCAATAGTTAGACATGAAGTTTACACAAAAAAAGCAGAATTACGTTTGTAACAATTCGTATTCTTTTTTTCTGATTATTTTAACATATATTGAATAACAAAGAAAACCCTGAAATGTCACAAGCATCCCGCGAGAAGCATCCCAAATCGCCTGTGCTCATGCTCATGCTCGGAACGCAATACATCAGTGTCTTGAGGACATCGGTGTCTTATGACGGCTGGACTGCACTGTACTGTACTGTTATGTTTCACAAATGCAATCCAAATTGAACAACTTTGAATAATTTATGAATGAAATCCCATTGCAAATAATACAAATATAACAATTACATAAAATAAAAATTAAGTCTTAGTTTTGTGTTTTGAGCTTATCATACAGTAAGTCTGACAGTGCCTAAATATAAACATAAATGTTAGGTGAAGCGTGCCCGAGCTGTAAAAAAATATGCTTAGTACTTTTATTATTTCTAAGCGGTTTATTTTCGCTTTTACTTTATTTTAGTACTTTGTCGGTACTACGCAAAAATACTGAATGCCAGGTCATCCTAACTAGTTCCAGTAAACATTTACCTGATCATCAGACCTTCAGAATGTATTATATGCTAAATAATAAACTGCTGAAACCAACACGCCTGCCAAGCGTGGTGAGTATCGGCAAATTCCCCCCAAAATGACGACACGACTAATGCACCGGCCCCCAGTTCCCGGCAGCCCCGCTATTCCTGGTCATGGTAGCGGCCACGGTAACGGCGGGGCAGGGGGTGCTAAGAATCACCGGACGGGATCCGGCTACCATCCCAAACGAAAACTGGCCCTGGTAACGTATAACACACGCACACTGAGGGCAGACGAAAAGATTGTTGAGCTGGAAGAAGAAATAGATAAGTTGCACTTGGATATCATGGGTCTATCAGAAGTCCGAAGAGAGGGTGAGGACACGATAACCCTGAAATCTGGCAACTTATTCTACTACCGGGAAGGCGAACATCTGTCTCAAGGTGGTGTCGGGTTTCTCGTCCGCAGGTCCCTCATTAACAGCATAGTGACCATCGAAAGTGTGTCGAGCAGGGTAGCGTACCTTATACTCAGAATATCCAAGAGGTATTCGTTGAAGGTCATACAGGTCTACGCACCGACCTCGACACACCCAGATGATGAAGTAGAGAGTATGTATGAGGACGTAAGTAGGGCCATACATACCTCGAAGACACACTTCACTGTTGTGATGGGGGACTTCAACGCGAAGCTGGGCACTCGATGCGATGGTGAGTTGAGAGTGGGGCAATTTGGATATGGGCAACGGAACCCCAGGGGACAGAGGCTGGCCGACTTTTTGGAAAAGGAGGGACTCTTCGTGATGAACTCCTTTTTCCAAAAGCCGCCTCACAGGAAATGGACCTGGATGAGTCCCGATGGTTCCACGAGGAATGAGATTGACTTCATCATGACCAATAGGAGGCAAATATTCAATGATGTCTCTGTGATCCACAGGGTGAAAACCGGTAGTGATCACCGAATGGTAAGAGGCACATTGAATATTAATCTCAAAGTTGAGAGGTCTCGTCTGATGAGGTCTACGCTCCGGCCCTCTAGTGCTCATATCCAAAACCCCGAGAGCTTTCAACTCGAACTCCAAAACCGCTTCGAGTGCCTAGAACATTGCGTATCTGTGGACGATTTAAATGGTAGGTTTGTAGAAACTGTCCAAACGGTTGGGTCTAAGTTCTTTAAGGCCCACCGTAAAGGTAGACCAAAAAAGTTCTCCGATCACACTCTCGACCTCATGGCAGAAAGACGCGCCATGACGCTGCAGTCCTCCGGTGATGCTGAAGCATACCGACTGCTCAATAGACGGATATGGAAGTCCTTGCGTCACGATATCCGCACCTTTAACACCAACGGTGTTAAAGAGGCGATTGAGCGGAATCAAGGCTCCAAAGTGTTCGCAAGAGACAAGTCTATTGGGCAAAGTCGTATTATGAAGCTGAAGACCGAGGACGGCAGTGTAGCGTCGACTAAGCCAGAGGTTTTGAGAGAGATTGAGAACTTCTACCGGCAGTTATACACCTCGGTTACTATACCTACCATTGGCTCTGACAAAGACCCGCGAGCCAAACTAACCCGACACTACAGCGAGGATATCCCGGACATCAGCCTGTACGAGATTAGGATGGCCTTGAAACAGCTTAAAAATAACAAGGCGCCGGGTGGGGACGGAATTACGACAGAGCTTCTGAAAGCGGGTGGCACACCGGTACTTAAAGTCCTTCAGAAGCTATTCAATTCCGTCTTACTCGAGGGCACAACGCCGGAAGCGTGGAACAGAGGTGAGGTGGTGCTCTTCTTTAAAAAGGGTGATAACACCCTATTGAAGAATTATAGACCCATCTCACTTCTGAGCCATGTTTATAAGCTGTTTTCAAGGATCATCACGAATCGTCTCGAGCGCAGGTTTGATGACTTCCAGCCTCCCGAACAAGCCGGTTTCCGAAAAGGTTTCAGTACCATAGACCACATCCATACGCTGCGGCAGGTTATACAGAAGACCGAGGAGTATAATCTGCCACTATGCTTGGCGTTTGTGGACTATGAGAAAGCCTTCGATTCGATCGAAACCTGGGCAGTGCAGCAATCTCTGCAGCGGTGCCAGATTGACTATCGGTACATTGAAGTGTTGAAGTGCTTATACAGAAACGCCACCATGTCGGTCCAAGTACATGAACAGAGCACGGGGGCGATTCCATTACAGAGAGGTGTGAGACAGGGGGACGTCATTTCCCCGAAACTGTTCACCGCTGCAATGGAGGATGCCTTCAAGCTGCTGGAGTGGAAAGGATTCGGCATTAACATCAATGGCGAGTATATCACTCACCTTCGATTTGCCGACGATATCGTAGTCATGGCAGAATCGCTGCAAGAGCTCAGCACAATGCTCGATGATCTCAACAGGGTTTCCCAACAGGTGGGCCTTAAAATGAACATGGGCAAGACGAAAGTCATGTCAAATGCCCATGTCGTGCCCATCCCAATATCCGTTGGGAGCTCTGTTCTCGAAGTTGTTGACGAGTATGTCTACCTGGGACAAACTGTCCAGTTAGGTAGGTCCAACTTCGAGAAAGAGGTCAATCGTCGAATCCGACTCGGCTGGGCAGCGTTCGGGAAACTTCGCAACGTCTTTTCGTCAACAATACCGCAATGCCTAAAGACGAAAGTCTTTAACCAGTGTGTGTTACCAGTGATGACATATGGAACAGAGACGTGGTCACTCACAATGGGCCTCATAAGAAAGCTCAAGGTCACTCAGCGAGCTATGGAGAGAGCTATGCTTGGTATTTCTCTACGAGATCGAATCAGAAATGAGGAGATCCGTAGAAGAACTAAAGTTATCGACATAGCTGCAAGGATTAGTAAGCTGAAGTGGCAATGGGCAGGGCACATTGCTCGTAGAACTGATGGCCGTTGGGGCAAAAAGGTTCTCGAATGGAGACCGCGCACCGGAAAACGCAGCGTGGGACGACCTCCAACGAGGTGGACAGACGACCTGGTGAAGGTCGTTGGGAGTCGTTGGATGAGAGCGGCATGTGACCGCTCGTTGTGGAGATCTAAGGGGGAGGCCTTTGTTCAGCAGTGGACGACCTGTGGCTGATATGATGATATATGATGAAACGCATCGTTGTAACTTTTTTATTATTAAAACAATGGGGTATATATAAATTAAAATATTAGGGTCTCTCAGAGAGCGAATAAAAAAATAGGCAAAAACAGTGCGATGCACAATGATATTATACCATAGATATGTTACGTCCATATTATATGGCGCGCAAAATTCAGTCTCGGTGTATGTAATACCTACAAAACTGCACATCTACCTATGCTGTAAGAAAGAAGATACAAAAACTACGAGAGTAAAAGAGATAGCTATCTAAAATCACAACACGTGTACTCGATGTCTTTGTTGCACCTGTGATAGAATATATGTGTTGTCTCTTTTCTTTGCTTGGCCTGTGTTTTCTTCGAAAATATTATTCTATAAATAATATGAATAGTATTTTTATTCAAATATTTTATTTTATTTGTGACTCACGTGTGGTATGAGATCTCTATTTCTTTATTCATGTTTGCATGATAGTTTGTGCATTTTCGATATATTCACGACGGCATTGTTATCACTTAATTAATAAAATAATTCGGATTGTGACAGCGTGTGCTCATTGTTCTGTTTTGGGCGAACTGATTGCGAGGTGCTACAATTAGGGGAGTTTTGGTTCTTACTTTTGGCGCGCATGTAACATATCTACGTCTTTTAATATATAATATCATTGGCGACACACCTATGTTTTTGCCTTATCTTTAGATTATTTCGTTGTAGTATGTTCGTTTATCGATAGAAGGCGGTAACGTTAAAAATACTAATACAAATATCAAATCGTCATTGGGCGATGTAATGCCCCTAAGTGAACTCTTATTTTACATACTATTCACTCATTGTAGTTCTGATAGCAAAACATACATACCTATGCTAAAGGGCCATAAAATAATGATCCCGATGAAATCGAAAAGAGAGAAAAGTCATTCATCATTAAAATAAATTTCATCCTTTAAGTTATTTAATTGCAATTGAATATACAATATTTGTTTGTATGTTATCAATCGAGAGAATTACTAATATGAAATATTATTTTTGGAGATAAAAGTTGGATCCGTTGTCATAAGAAAAACATGCTACAAAGTATAAATAAAGTCTCTAACATTATTTATCCGGATAGTCCGTGTGGTGTTCGGATTAAGAATATAGCACCACTCCATCTCCTCCTCGAGTGGATGTCGTAAAAGGCGACTAAGGGAATCTAAACCAGAGGGATGGGCAGCAGCGACCCTTTTGTGGACCGGTAGCCATACTGCGCTCACCAACCCGCCTGCCAAGCGTGGTGAGTATTGGCAAATACCCCCGAAATGATGACACAGCTGTGGAATCTATGGGGAGGCCTATGTTCAGCAGTGGACGTATAAATGGCCGATATGTTGAACATTATTTTTTGAGCTGTAATCTAAACCAAGAGTTTGAAAGCAGGGTTGGCACAGTATCTAGGCGGTGATTGACTTTTAGAGGGTGCCATCCCCACGGAACAAATTAATAGGGGAAAGCATTTATTGGTCAAAGCGGATAGGCTCATTTACTGCATAGTTAAACTAGATGACTTCACAAGCTTCAAGCGAGTGAGCAGGCGCTGACGCCATGACAGTAATTTCAAAAACGTGGTTATATACCAGCAGTTTTCCGATTTTCAGTAAGATATATAAGGTAGTATTTATCCACAAGAATTCAGCTTTTTTAATGTTTCATTGGAGTTTACAATGTTCCTAAAGTTGTTTATGCCAAAAATGACATTTGGGTAAAGCGAATAGTGGCTAAGCGCCATCCTCTTTACCCGGTCATATTGAGATCGCCGTTTTTTTAACGGTGGTATTCTAGTAGATATGATAGGAAAACAAACCACACCAAATTGACGGACACTGAAACGTACCATGGAAGCATACAGGCACCATCATCAATTACAAAACGTCTACTAGGTAATCATTGATCAGAAATATTGGGTCTCTGCTCGGTAATGTCCCGTCACCTCGGAATAACATTACACCACCCCAATATATTATACCAGACAGACCAGAAACAAACCCGGGAATTAATAGCTTATCCCTGTTTAGAGTAAGACGAAACCCACATGTGATACAGAAATAATCAGCGAAAGCTGCAGTCGTGAAGCAGACCTTCTGAAGACTGGATTGAGTGCAAGCCGTGCACCAAATGGGCATTCACGAAGGATTTAGCAGGTACTTTTGTGATGATGGTGAAGATCAATGTCAACTTATGTAAAACTATTCGCTTTGCCCGGACAATGCATCTGTTTTACACGATGCAGTTGCGCATAGCAGATTGTTGCCATTGCTTGTTTACTCCTACGTGGTCGTTTTCTTAAGTTTTTATATTTGGCTTATTTTATAGCAAACTTGGATAAGTACTTACATTTAAATCTGATCAAAATTTTAACCGTCTTTTTAATACGCTTTTTTTAGTTTCACTTGTGACTATGTAAACAAATCTTGGAAGTCGAATTTATCCTACTTCTAATAGTCTTCCCTATAAATGTAATCCAGATGACGCTACACTTGTTTGGTACCATCAAACTGATCTAAAAAATATGAAGCCAGGAGGTGGATAGTGAAACTCTTCAATGGCTACTAGTAAACCACTCGAGTTTGAGCTCATTTGATTTGTTTTGGAATCTCACACATTATACTTTGTGACGAGAGTCTGAAGATGGTACCGAGAGGAGCATAGTAGAACTCTTCAGTACCATTAATCTCGAGTTTGGGCTCCTTTGGTTATTTTAACAAGTCACATTAGTCTTGGTGACGAGTGCTGATACTGGAACCAGCAGATATATAGTGGAATTATTTAATGGCTAGTAAAGCCAGCAAGTTTGGGCACTTTCGGTTTGTTTTAACGAGTCCTATACATTATACTTGGTAACGAAGGCCTGATGATGGAGCCAGGAGAAAGATAGTGGCACTCCTCAGTTGCTACTAATAAACCCTACTAGTTTGGGCTCGTTTGATTCGGTTTGACGAGTTTCATACACTCCAATGGGTGACGAGTCTGATGATGGAGCCAGTAGGTGGAAAGTGAGACTATTCAATGGCTACTAGTAAACGCTTAATGTACACTTGGTGACGCCGGTCTGATGAAGGAGCCAGAAGAGGTCAATAGTGGCATTCTTAATTGATACTAATAAACGCTAAGTTTGGGCTCATTTGATTTGTTTTATCGAGTCTCATAATTACAATTCACACATTATATTAGCTTGACCTGTACGTATGAAAACAATATATGAATGTAATAGCATTATGAAAATAACTTTTCATCCACTTCTAGATTGATTTGTATTTTTGCAATCAAGAATCGATCATAACCAGGACCAGGTACTGTCACCAGGATCATCAGCTCATGATTTAAACAAACTTAATAAATAACAGATTAATATTATACACTAGACATTTATGGTCACATATCATACAAATACTCAACCTGCAGCTGCATGAGTAATACTTTTATTTGTGAAGTCTATATATTTTAAGATTTTTGAATAAATTGACACTTGTCAAATATTAGTTTAGTAAAAGCAATCTTCTGTGTATTATCCGGATCAAAAATATAGCACTACTCCCCATCTACTCCCGTGGATGTCGTAAAAGGAGACTCAAGCGAGTCTAAACCAGAGCAGGGGAGGGCAGCAGCGTCCCATCTGTATACCAGTAGGCATACTGCGCTCACTAACACGCCTGCCAAGCGTGGTGAGTACTGGCAAATTCCCCCCATAATGACGACACACTTGTTGAAATCTTTGAAGGAGGTCATTTTTCGAATTGATTGAATGAGTTCGGTTAACACTACCCAAGACTGAGTTATTCTTACTATACCTATACTATTAGAAAACTCAAATGAGACTATTTCTGTACATTGAATATTTCCTATGTATGTATACCTACAACATTTTGATTTGACATTGTTATTGCCACATTATTTGGAAACTTAAGTTAATAGTGACATCCGTAGCAAATTACGGAAATTGAATGAGTCACGTCATTTAAATCCTTACATTTTATTGCACACCTTGAAGAGGTTGGGCTCCACCTTCACCAGAAAAAGCTTTATATTTAGTGGCAATGAAACATACCCGGGTTTGATTAATTTGATATTTGACAACATTCGATTTGAATGTTACTGTAACATATATAAATAAAACATAAAATTTTAGGCTTCTATACATTGATATACATTGGTATAGTGGTAATTATAATAATGTAATACAAATAACACATTGCGTTGATTGTAGATATACAGTGCTTCTTAGCTAATGTTTTATAGAATTATAATAAAAAATATAGATAATTAGAATAAATCAAACAGCTTATCAAATAACTTATTAGTTATAATACGTTTGTTAACCTTATTCATAACTTGCAACAATATTACATTCATGTAATTTTCTTCATACTTGCAAGTTTAATTGGTTTTTATAGATATACTTCTCAGTGTTGTAATATATGAGGGAAGCATGCTGCTTATTATTGCATTTTTAGATTTTAGTTATATTCGTCATCTTCATCCATGGCAAAATCGACACCCGAGTCAACAGCACACACAGGACTGGAAAACAAATAATTTTTTTTGTTTGAATTGTACTTGGCATTGTCTTATTTTTATGACAATATTTAATCAAAATATATTTCTTACCTCATAGCTCTACATGTAAAGAAGACAATCCGCTTCAACTTTCTGTTATAAAAGAAGTAGTTGAATGCCCACAGACAGCCTGGCTCTCCAAAAGGGTCGCTAGCAAGATCTGGGTTGTAACTGTATATGCGGCACTCGGGCAGCACCACCTCCTCGTCGATGGCGCTCCACAGCACAGGCCGCAGTTGTCGCCACCGCACGCCGCCCACGGCCGACAAGGCAGCGTCCACAGTACCTTGCACCCAACTCAGGGAAGGTTCTGCACTGAATTCACTGCTCTGAATAATACACAAGAAAATATATTGTTCAAATATACCAAAGAAATCCCATGAGGATTAGGTTGTGTAGTTTTTTGTTTGCATTTGACATGCCTTTGAGACCTTACAGACTATATTATACTTGATATATGCCAAAAAATCTATTATTTTTACTCAAAAGTGCGTGCGACATCCATGCGGAATTTGTATACTCATGAAAACAGCTAAACAGCTTCTTATCAAACTATAAAATGGAAAGTGCTTTTTGAAAAACTGTCACAATTTAATTTAATTGACTGTCATAAAATATATGAATCAAAATTAAATTACTATGACGCATATTAAAAACAAACACAAAACATAAATTTAGTACGACTATCCAAAAGTGCGATTGGATCACATGTTCGGAGTTTTATCGCCGCTAGTAAGCTGCTGAGATTGTCAGAATGGCCGTTCCTAATGTTATAAATAAACGACAGGCAGATTTTGGCAACGTTATAAGATTTAACTATGTGCCGAAAAATCCGTTAAATTTCTATAATTTCTGAATCATACAAATGTTGAAACAACAAACATCAACAAACCCAGTTTCTATGGGATAGCGATATAAAATTGTAATAAAGGATTGTTCAATATAAAGCCAGCTTAAAAAACGCACAAAACAGTTTTACCAATAACCTCGTTGGAAGTTATGTGTCTGAGTGTAAATGGCTCAACCGTTTCGAACAGACGTTTGTTGAAGTGTTTTATCTTTTTAACTGTGAAAAACTATATGACGTCGGTGCCAAAAGTTCTTAGGAAAGACTTATTGTTCATTTTCCTAATTGCTGTGTCCGCTAAGCCCCCCTAAGCTTGTTGTTTTCCTCAAATAAAGGTTTATATGTTCTATTTATTACAACGTTTCCAGTTTACTTAGTTTTTAATGATTAAATTTATACATTTTAAATACCTATTTCTTTCTTCCTAACTACTAGTGTTGCTGTCAAATTAGATGACGCTAGGGTTTAGTTGGCAAAAAGTGTTGTTATTAAGGGTCAGCTCAGATTAAACGTAGAACTGCTTGGCTATTTCTCCCATTTGCTTTGCGGTCGAGAACATGTTCGAGCACGCGCGCCTGATCTACGATTCTGCGCCAAAGGGGCTACGACTAGTGGGTACGACTACCGATGTTGATTGTCGCGATCTCCATGCAATGCCGGAGCGCTTCATCTACTTAATGCTGCATAGCAATCGTGTTCGTTACAAGTTTTACGTGTCCATATGAGTGTAGAGTTTGTTGATACTAGTTAAATAAAAAAATGAAAAGAGGAACAAAGTTTTTTGTACCAGTAGAGGAACAGATATTAATTTTTCGCCATTCATTATTTAAAGATATAGATAATCAAATTGAGATCCGCACGTGAATCCGAAAAGTAAGTGGTGCGGGCTGCGGTCGAACTCAGACCCTGCTGTATGGAAGGCAAGCGTTTAACCACTAGGTATAACTGTTTGGGGAATCTGCGTGCCCACACCGAGCGACCCAAGAGAAGACGGTAGCACTCATGTGGTCACGCGCTGCCGTGGGACGCTTTGGGGGATCCTTTACAATCTCCCTGGGTGGTGACCGCTTTACAGTCACCCTCTCCGAGATGTGCCTATAGGCGTGGCACCAGTGGGCGGCTCTAGTGTGATCATACGAGGACCTGGAGCTTCCCTTAGGTGCCGAAGATGACCGCTCCAGTGGTTTTAGCACTTCGCCCTTCGCCGGGGTGAAGGAAATTCATGAAGAATTTCCACTAGGCACCAATAAAAAAAAAGGCTAGAACTGTTTGGGCGGAGGAAGTAGATGATGTATTTCCACCGGATCAATAAAAAAAGGCTATTACAGTTTACGTTTGGTGCAGTGGCTGATACAGTCGGCTGCTGCGCTCCGGGTCGCGGGTTCGATTCCCGCACGGAAAATATATTTGTATACAAATATTTGTATGATCTGAAGGTATTTGTTCCGGGTCTGGGTATATTGTGTGTGGAATTTATTATATTTAATTTACCCACGACACAGGAGAAATCCTAGTGTGGGGCAAAGTTTTTTAAAACAATAATAACAATAAACAATAGTAATCAAGAACATCAAAACTAAAATACTTTGTTGTACTGAAGAGTGACATTCGATTCACCCTACGACCAACATGTACTTGTGTTAAGGACCTCGATTGCCAGTGATTTGAAAAGTTAACGCAGGAACATGAGCTATTCTCTGAGTCAATATGCAGAGATGTAGTGATGTTTTAATCAAGGCAAGCGGCAAGACTGTATCGACAACAATTATAGCAGCGAGGAGAAGTGGTTCTCCTCGCTGTAGAGTTACCCAGACCATAGTGTTCTAACACTCATAACCAGAGGTCGGAATTAGGTAGAGTTATTCATGTACTTACACTGATTTCATACAGCGAAAGAATAAAGTGGATATGCCTCAAATCCCGAGATTAATTTTAAAGAGCAGAAAAAAATCCCGTGATTTTTTAAATAAAAAGTTATTTTCTTTTACACAATTTAAACTACTGCACGCGCAACGTTGCCAATCTTACATCAATGACATCGGATGTCCGAAGTTGCAAAATTACAATACGCGCGATGTTGCCACATTTGTAGTTCGCACAACATACTCTCGTGAGAACAAAAGAATACAATAGCGGAAATGCGGAGCACTCACCGCTTAACGGAATGTACTAAATTTTGTCTCTTTCTACCGCATTCAAACTATCTATTAGCAATAAATCGGTTTACTCATTCACACAGCTTATTCGCTTACCTCGGTTCGTCGAATGCACTCACTTGTTTCCTATTGTGTTTTGTGTGGTGAATCCTGTTTGACCCTGGCTTGTTTACTGGATTCTGGACTATACTTAATACGACTATTTCGGCACGCATTAACGGACTTTGATTTGGCCTTACTGTATTGGATATTTGAAGTTGGTGATATTGATATACTTGGTAAGTTTCTTGTTCATATTTTTATTAAATTTCCTTTAGATTAGATTTTCCCAATGTAGAATGTTAATCTGTATATACCATGTTTCGTTTTGTATTTTACCCACAAAACAGGTTTACGCCCAAAGTAGCTTCTTTGACCGAAGACTGAGCGAAAAGGGGTGTACAGTGAATCAATAAGTATTATTTATCGGTGTTTTTCTAGTGCCCTTGCGCTTACTAAGTAGAAGCAGACACTTCAAATTTATACAGAATGTGTATTACTATAGTTGCTATAACAATAAATCTATATATAGTATAAAACAAAGTACACTTCTCGCCGTCTGTCTCTCTGTATGAATTTATGCACGCTTAGATCTTTTAAACTACGCAACTGTTGTGCCCTATCTCTCACATACTTACAAACACATTCATACGGTTTTCTAAGATTTACTATTTTTTTGCTCCAGATTAAAAGTATTGGCGCAGAGTTCAATCAAAGAAGCCACCGTCAACAAGTGGATCAAAGATAATCCGGAGCTATTTTACGACCATGCAAGTGGATTAATTTACTGCTCTAAATGCGAAGCACATTTGAGTGCAACTCGTCAGAGTAACGTAGAAAGACATGTAGAAGGACCAGTACATAAAGGCACGAAGAAAGAGACAAAGAATCAAGTTGAGGAGTCTTCTCTAGTATGTAGTACATAATACCTCAATGGAAAAATATGCCTCGATCACAAAATACGAACCTTACCAGCAGTCCTGATATCAGAATGGCTGGTTACAAAAATAAAGTGATAACTTATAGTATATACTGAGGTAGCAATTATTTAGTTATTGGTAGTAAATAGATAACAAATATTTCAATTCTTTTTTTATTGATGTCCAGTGGAAATTCTACATGGAACTTCCTTCACCCCGGGGAAGGGCGAAGGGGCATGCAGGACTCCGACTTACCGGCTAAAACCACTGGAGCGGTAATCTTCGGCACCGAAGGGGGATTCATGTCCTCGCAAGATCACACTAGAACCGCCCATTGGTGCCACGCCTTTAGGCACATCTCGGAGGGGATGACTGTAAAGCGGTCGCCCCCTCTAGCGGAGGGAAGGCGATTGTAAAGGGTCGCCCGCCCAGGCACTTCTCGGGGAGGATTTTAAAGTATCCCCCCAAGTCTCGCTGTGCGCTGTGCTGCGCATACGGCAAATATTTCAATCCTGGATGAGCTAGGCAACTAGCCATCCTAATGCTCAGATGATACAAACAAACAGTAGCGTACTCAGTGGGCGACTGCCATGCCCATACCATGACATGTTTTACATAGGTATTGTCGGGTTCCCCCAACAATAAGTGTACAGTTTAAGTGACAAACTTATATTTAGGGCGATTGCACACCACACTGTATGAAATTACCTGCAATAGTGTGTCATAATAAATCCACACAGAAGTAGAAATTAATGATTTTTGGATTGATTCCTTCACCTGTGCCATAAGACCTTCATGTGGGCACTTCAAGCCAACTCTCAAGATTGTAGGTCACCACAAAGTACCAGATTTTGATGATCAGATACTGAGTGGGACTTTTAGTATGAAAATATGCTTTGAAAGGCAGTACTATTTTTACTGTATTAAACTAGAAACTATTTTTTACAGCAGTTTGAGTCTATATATGCCTGAGCATATACCTCTAGCCATTTAAGAGAAAAAGGGCCTTGACCCAAGGACATACAGACAGATAGAAAACACAAGTGATCCTATAAAGGATCCGTTTTCAATTAGGAGGTGCAGAATTCTGAAATATGTGGGAGAAGAGAAATTTACTTCACAAATGGAGTGATTTTGCTGCATCAGTCAACCAAAAAAGTAGCAAAATCCAAGTGGTAAAATGTGGCATTTATTTACACTCGATTTTTGACTGTTAGCTTCAGTACGGAATTTTAAACTATTTTAGATACTAAATGAAAATTCTTAAAGAGTAGTAACAGTTTGTTTTCAGCTGTACTTATTGTGCACATGCAAAACTTGTAGGGGCTCAATACTTTTAGCCAAGGCTGCCTGTTCATGAATATATTCTCAAATATGGATTGGTATAATATGATGGCTGGTGAGTTTTTGCAATTTCAAATATGTTAAACAGGAGATCATAAAAAGAATGTAAAAATTGCAATGAGGACATATTTTTCTATAAATTCTAATCATCCCAACTTTCCATTATATCAAAACACCATAATCACATAAAAGTTCCACTGTTGTAATGTTTTTTATTATCTCATTGAGTATCGTAAAACGAGACACAATTAAAAATCTATTGTGTCTACATGGCTGCCGGCAATAAACATGTCAGGGTTATTATCCATTTAATTCTATGGTAAAAGGAGACTACGGACTTAACCAGTGGTATAGGCAGCAAGGTTCCTTCAGCTGAACTGTAGTCATACTGTTGTATGCGTTGGAGAGTGCACCATACCATCAGCCAAGCATACTGAGTACTGGCAAATCCTCTCGAAATCAATGATACAATCTATATTTGTTCAGCAATAGATGCCCTTTGGCTGATATAATGATAATAATGATCATGTCAAATTATTTATATACTAGTTAAGACACTTATTTAATTCATTTTATGGCCAATTATATCATCGAAACTATTAACCTACAATATTTAACTATTGCAAACATGCTATAGAATATATTTCTGCTCTGCAATATGAATCCTAACTTACCTTAGCCATTGAAAAATCATAATCTGGAAAAGCAGCGTTCAGAGTAGCAATCAGGTAGAACAGTGTTTTCCGAGATATGGTATCACAGAGCACACCATCTTCATCACCAGACAAGCTTCGACTGGAAATTACATGAAGCAAAAGTTAATTTGTGCATCCATATAGCTTATGGCAAAAATATCTATAATTTTACCTGTACATGACACTCTCTGGTGGCGATAATGCTTCAAGAGTTGTTTCTCCAATAGCTGTAAATCGCTTGTAAAACGATTTTTCGGCCCCTGCCATCTTGCAGCTGTAGCTTTCCACGCGACCCTGTACGGCACTATCTCCATTCAAGATCGAGAGAGCTCTGCTCAGTGCCTCTAAACGGCCACTCTCTAGAAGTTTCATTTTCTCTACTTTTATTTCTCACACAGATTACCCACTCAAAGTACTTGTAAGAAGCGGTGCCCTTATATTTGTGCAGCACTGGACACTATTTCTGTACATAGCCGAAGGGTGTATGAATATTCCTTTTCTCTTTGAATGTAGTAAGTTCACACTCGGAATCAGTTTCGTCTTCTGTTCTTCTTCCGCGCTGATGGAATGCGGGAACATCACAAATAAGAAGAAAAATAGGATTTACCAAATTGCTATACGGTAGCAAATTGTTTATAGCTCGTTTTGTCTTATTACAAGGAGATCGCGTCACTTCACTTGTTGTCCCACAAAAACTGTATAACATTAACACCAACGTTACAGTTACAGATCAATATCCATAGAAGACATGGTCACAAAACAACATTCAACACAATGACATAATATTTTCTACGCAAAATCTCTATCGTCGTATCTCTCGAAATCACAAAATACCTTTTTAGCTTTGTTACGAATTACGATTACGACAATAACTACAATGGCGGAATTGGTTTGGCTATTTTGTTTTTTTAAATTTTTACGGCCTGGGGAATCTGGTCTTTTGGAGCGTCAGTTCGAATGACAAAGACATCACTTTTCACTAGTCATGT
This sequence comes from Diloba caeruleocephala, assembly GCA_947459985.1. NCBI lineage: Eukaryota > Metazoa > Arthropoda > Insecta > Lepidoptera > Noctuidae > Diloba > Diloba caeruleocephala. The sequence continues at coordinate 22,007,384 of OX381606.1, read as the reverse complement.
GACCAGTATTTGTGATAAATTGACAAAGGCCTGTAAAATATCTTTTGTTTTAATCGGTTTTAATAGTTCTTTGAGATGCTGCGGTAAATGTTCATCGATTGAAGTAAAATTACAAGGATTGATTCGAAATCTAACGTGGAAAAAGTCTATTTATCTAAAGAACGTTCAATATCATTTGGAGTACCGCAGGGCGGTGTTTTGAGCCCGTTGCTATTCATCATTTACGTTAATGATTTACCGAAAGCAACTAACCATCCTATAACGCTTTTTGCTGATGATAGCACGTTAACAATTGCAGGTAAAGATATGCATCAATAATTACATGGTTAGACAACAACATTTTAAAAATAAGCTTACAAAAAACACAAATAATGCATTTTAGCCAAAGACAAATCACTACACAAAAATTAGAGATACATTATCAGAGTGAGACAATACATGACACTGAAAATGCTAAGTTTCTGGGTTTAATTATTGACAAAAAACCCAATTGGAAGGCACATATTGAAGCATTAAGCAAAAGAATTAGCAGTGCTTCGTATGCATTATATAAACTAGCCCCAACAGTAAGTACAGATGCACTTTTAACCGCATACTATGGCCTCGTGGCATCTTTATTGCGATATGGCGTCATTTTCTGGGGAAACTCCACAGACAAAGAAGTAGTATTTAAGAAGCAAAAACGATGTATTAGGGCAATGTTTGGGCTTCAAACAACTGACAGCTGTATACCATTTGTTAAACATAAAATTCTAACACTCCCGTCTCTATATATATTGGAAGTTTCCATTTTTGTAAAACAAAACCCGCAATTCTTTCCACGGCTTTCATATTTTGTTAATCGCAACAGACGTGATAACTCTAAACTTTGTATTCACAGCGCTAGGGCAGCCCATATGTGGAAAAGCATTTTTTGTACAGCACCTAAAATCTACAACAAAATACCAACCACATATAAAGAAATAAACTTAAACTTATTTAGAAAGAAATTTAAAGATATTTTGCATAGTAAATGTTACTATAGCATTAATGACTTCTTGAACGATACTTTTAAATAATCTAGTGTGTGTGTGTATACCTAATCTAAATATAAAAAGTGGTTCTATTCTAATAATTAATTACAATAATTATTTCGGACATCTCAATTATGTTATAGTAGGTATGTTAATAATGTTTTATTGCAATGTGTGTCCTAATTTTATATTTTTTGTGTGTTAATTTGCATGCCACAAATGGCAGAATATGATGAAACTGTAACCCCTAATTTTAAGATCTGTAACAACCATATTCAGTCAAATAAAGATATTGTATTGTATTGATTTCAACTCAGCTACCAATAAGAGGTCTTTGAATACCAAAACTGGTATATTTAAAAATATAATAAAGTTCACTACTTGTTTATGACAATATGAACATAAACCAACTAATGGTTAAGAAAGTGACGCCCATAAGGCCACTAACACGCAGATGCATTATAACCCAGTAGGTATGTCCATCCCTCTAAGCTCATCAGCTGTAACAATTGACTTGACTGGTGATGCAACCATCAAACAGCGTTCATTAATATAGGTCGTAGACTCCCCCTTATGTCTCTGTGTGGCAATGATAATGGTGATCTTTTACATATATTCTTTAATTGTCCTAGATTTATGTCTAGTCTGTCTCAATTTCCACTTGATGACTTTCTTATTTAACATCCTTAACTAATAAATTACATATCAAATCTCTGTGTAATTTTATTTCTTTCTATAATATTATACCTGACTTATATACATATATTAAATTATTTATATGTATTTATTGCCCTACTCCATATTAATCCGCCCCCTATCCATATTCAACCTCCCAAATTAAATCGACATGAAAATGTATATATTTGAATTTGAAAGAACAAAACGTACTTGACATTGGCAGAAATGCAAAAATACGAAGTATCTTACTACCTAGTCAGTAGTCTGTGCCAGTCTGTGCAGAAATGGCTGGATTTTGATGCGGATTGCCATATTCAAAAAGACGGGCTATGTATTATAAATATTTTATTTCTCTCGTATCTAAATTGGTCTTTCGTAAAACATATTTTTATTATAATCAACTCTGACTTTGGCAGTTTGGCAAAATCATCCACAGACTACGTCTACAGAGTACCTTTTTATAATCGAATCATCGCCAAACCGATCCGACGGAAAACCAAATTAATATTAAATTTAAACTAAAATTGGAACTGGACTGTCGTTGGGCTACAATATTACCCCATTCAAGATGTTAGCTTTAACAGCAGCTTTCGCAAGATTATTAAGAACTAGCTGTCCTAGATGTTTTCGATATCAAAATTATGGTGAGCGGTTATCTGGTCATATTATATTGATAACAATTTTATCAGCTTCTTCGTCAAAATATGCATTTAATTGATATATGATTTATTATAAAATAACACATGTTATAACTATCAAATCTTGAGCAACTAAACTGATAACCTACCTATTCTTGACTGATACATTATTTTATTAAAATACGGGTTTTTACATTTATTATTACACCTTAACATTTCAGCCACTCGGAAGAGATTTTATCGGGGTACAGGTATTGTTCAAAGTGACAATAAATGGGAAGTGACATTAGATCACCGTCGTCTAAAGACACCAAGTGGTCATGTTTTGGCAGTAAACAGTGAGCCTCTTGCTCGTGCTATTGCAGCTGAATGGGATACTCAAACAGAAACCATCACACTATCCACTATGCACTTGGTTTGTGGTTTTTTTTCTTTCATATTTCATTTGCTATTGATGTCCCTAAAAATTTACATAACAGCTTTGTTACAGTATCAAAATATCTAGATTTAGGAGGCATGAAGCAAGTTACATATATTTTTAAGATCTGTATCCAATCCCAATCCAATTCCAATATACTTAGAGTATATTGGAATTTCACAGTTGCATGTCAATACAATTTTTAAAAAGAAAGTGTAGTGATTTTGTGCTTCATGGTCCCCAGCTTTAAATAGGTCACACAGTGCACTAATTTACCAGCCTGTAAGCATCCACTTGGTATGGTGTCCGGATTGAGAATATAGCCCCACTCCATCTCCTCCCGTGGATGTCGTAAAAGGCGACTAAGGGAAACTAAACAGGGGATGGGCAGCAGCATCCCTTCAGTGGAACAGTAGCCATACTGTGCTCACCAACCCGCCTGCCCAGCATGGTGAGTGCTGGCAAAAACCGCCCAAGATGACGACACTATTGTGGAAATCTATGGGGGAGCCCTATGCTCAGGAGTGGATGTATAAATGGCTCCATCAGCCATTTATACATCCACTCCTGAACATAGGGCTCCCATTGATCACTACTATGAGTGGAAGTTATAGGGGATATTCCAATGATCTCCATGCTTAGCAGGAGCAGACTGGTGATTGTTGTATGTTATTAGCACATTGGAAGTACTGCTGCCAGTTTGTTTGATATTAACCTATAGTTATCTTTAATTAGACCTATAGGTTGACTGAGGTGGTCTTTCTATGCCAGGAATTCCACAGTACTACAAATTCAATTTCTTTTTCAAGCCATTTTTTTTTGAGCCCTCAACATGTAGAACAGAAAGTGAATCGCTTAGCCATTGCACCAACTGTGCTGTTGAGTTCATACAGCATACTAATTAAATTGGTAATTGAAAGATGATTTCAGCCATAAAATTTATTTATTGTTATGTAATTCACTCAAATTATGTTTCACTTCTCTTCCAAGACACTAAGGTTGACAAGAATTTTATATCACATAATTTTTTGTTTCTAGACTGCATTATGCAACACAGCTTTGGATAATCCTGGAAAATTAACAAAACATGATATTGCAGCACATTTCTTAGAATACCTTTCTACAGATACACTTCTGTTTTATTCAGAGGTAAGTAAATATTGTAAAACATAAAATCTCCAAACCCTAGATAGAGTCTTACACTTAGGCAGTGCTGCCAGATGGGGAGAACTACAATACCTGGGCAAAATTTAAAAATGGGATTTTGGGATAATTGTCATGACAAATAATATTATAAATGAAAATTATACTGAAACGCCGGTTAATATTAAATCCCTCTTAGCTTAACCATTAGAGAAACCTGTTATCGGTACTCAACTGGGTGGCTCAAATAGTTAAAAGCTGGAATCAATATTAACTATTGTTTCAGTATTCGGCCGTATGAGTAGGTTCCATGACATAGGATAATAATAATATAATACATGACGAGAATCTCGTGAAAGCCGTGAAAGATAAACATATTAAGTATCTTGACTTGACGGTCGATCGGTGGCGTGTGCCGTGCGCTTAAACTAAACTAGATGTGCATAGTTTGATGTGTAGCCGAGTAGTCGAGTGTGTACGAGAGTGGGACGAAACGACAAAAAGTACTACACCCTCTCGCACGATCGCAGCGTTCAACTTCTAATAGTTCAAAATCCAAACAGTCCAGGTTGATGCGTAGCCGTGTACATAATTAAAAGTACCTGTGTTATACGTAAACATAAAAATGAATACTACTGAATACCAGGGATAGTACATTTTTTAAATCACGAATACGAGCAAGATCCTTATAAGTGCACAGATAAAAACAATGTACTTTATAAACTATTTGTGTGTAGCCTTATATAAAATATTTGGAGATGTTTAGAGATCAGTTGTGCCAAAATTGTAAAAATATGATTTGTTATGTTGTTCAAATGATTCTGTATTGTTTTTGTCTTGATATAATTATTATACATTAAATCATTGACCTATATCATATAGTAAAGTATCCCTATAAGCTAATAATTATGTGATACAAGTTTCATTTTCATTTTCTGTTTTTAGGAAGAAGAATTACGAATTTTACAGGAACAAAAATGGGGCCCTGTACTTGAATGGTTCCAGAAGAGATTCAATGTAACCCAAGATATTTCTAAAGGATTGGAACCACCGCCCGTTACGACTGACACTACAGCAGTTCTAGCTAGTTTTTTTTTATCGTATGATTTTCCCGCTCTTAATGGTAAGTAATACTACTACTCTTCAAATGCTTAAATATGATTTTAATAATATTTTAACTTTCCTCGACCCTGTTTACGCTCCGTTAAGTAATAAGTCCGGGCTATATAGAATATAATCGTAGTCGGCATTGTGTTGTTACTCAAGCCAAGCATACTACATGTGGCGACACTTACATCCGCGCACCGTCATAGACTATACACTTAATACTGACAGTCTGACATAGATGCGCAATTCTAAGACCACAATAATCAAATACGTATCATGTATCGAAACAATCCTGCAGGTGGCGTGCCTCTCCAGACGTGTTTTTAATAAAATTTGTTCATTGTATGAAAAAATCACTAGATCGATTAAATTGCGCCGCAGACTATATATAGGTAATATATGAAAGTTTTGCAATTTAAACCAACCTAATAATTTCTCGAAACTAGAATAGTTCTACAAAAAAGAAACAAGGAAAACGTTCCAATGTTTTTTGTTATTCTTTTCATATAATAATCATAAGCTTGCCACAACTAAGTCATTCATGTCATATTAAGCAAATTTTACATTCAAAGTTCTGTTCACCTCTTTACACCGTGGATTATAAAGTTCCGTGCCAGATTATTCAAAAATGACAATAAATTCAACGTAAAATGATGACATTCGAAAAATAATCTAATCCAATAACAAACACGTAAACACCAGCTAAATAAAGTTCACACATACACTCACAAAAGGTAGGTAGGTATCTTTTCTCTTTCACAATTTGTGAAGCGATAATGTTTTAATAATAACCATATTATTATTTGTCGACATTAAATAAAGCAAAACGTATTTATTTAATATCACAAAAAATAGATTGTAATTTAAGACCGTATTCACATTAAAAACATCATTAACTTTATTTTGGGTACTCTGCTTAGGTACTGCTGCCATCTAGTCATATTTTGAATAAAACTTAATATGAAATTCAGCCATCCGTAGGCAGGAGATGGCGCTAGTTCCGACGCTACTTCGACATAGACACTTGATATAGAATATATATGTTGGATTTCAAGGGTTTTATGGTTTTTGCGCGGAACCCTAACTATTTTTCTAAAATAAAAGTAGCCTAAATTATTCCTTACAACGTCAGTTATCTGCCAGTAAAAGTCCCGTCAAAATCGGTCTAGCCGTTTCGGAGATTACCCGGAACAAACAGACAGACAGACAGACGAACAGACAGACAGACAAAAAAATTTTAAAAATAGTGTTTTTGTTATATGTGACGTACATACTTTCAGATGCATTTAGTAAAAAGCTGTTATTTTGACATTACAAACAGACACTTCAATTTTATTTATTTGTATAGATCACAGAAGAATATACGTTAATAAATAATGGCGTCAGAGATGGGCTTTATTATACCTGCCATTTAACAGCAATGACAATAATTACTGTTTCTTTATGCAGCAATGACTTTTGGCATGGAGGCTCTCAAATCACCGCTGCTGATGATTGCTTGCGTGGAACGACACCTAGAACCAAAGGAAGCAGTTTTTCTGGCTCGGCTTGAGGAAGAATACCAGGTTTGGCATATTTTTTTTGAGTTGTTTATAGATATATTTTAAGCGAAGGCCAGAGGGCCAATTCTCGTAATCAATTGACTGACACTATGACTGAAACTTGACCGAAGATTAAATTATGAATTGACCGAAAAAATGGTATTCTGCTACTCTTAAAGTTCAGTCTGATTTCGGTATAATCTCGGTCTAGTCTCATTTCGATCTCAATTTTGACGTTTATCTAATGGCAATTTAGTACATGTGACAGTTTGAAATGTTAGCAGAATACCGTTTTGACTTCGATCAACTTTCGATCCATTTTCGATCTCATCACAGTGTAAGTTCACGTTTGACGTTGTTTGTTAGTTTAGGAGAATACCATTTGACATTTTTACATTTATGACAATGAGACTAGAGCGGAGCTATAATTTGAACATTTTTAAATTACGTGAATTGGCCTTCACATCTTTTGGATGTTTTATGAAGATATTCTGATTACTAAGCATAGCTGTCTCCATAGCTCGCTGAGTGATCTTGAGTTTTCTTATGAGACCCATAGTGTGTAGCTACATCTCTGTGCCATATATGTCACACACTGGGTAAAGACTTTTGTCTTGAGGCATTGTGCTATTGTTGACGAAAATACGTTGCGAAGTTTCCTGAACGCTGCCCTTCCGAGTCGAATTCGACGAATTACCTCTTTCCCGAAGTTGAACCTACCTAACTGGACCGTTTGTCCCAGGTAGACATACTCATCAACGTCATGCTTGGTTTGTCTCTACAAGATCGAATCCGAAATGAGGAGATCTGTAGAAGAACTAAAGTGGCCGAGATAGCTAAAAGAATTAGTAAACTGAAGAGACAATGGGCGGGGCACATTGCTCGTATAACTGATGGCCGTCGGGGCAAAAGGGTTCTTGAGTGGAGACTGCGCACACGAAACCGCAGCGTGAGACGACCTCCAACGAGGTGGACAGACGACCTGGTGAAGGTCGCTGGGAGTCGTTGGACGCGGGCGGCACGTAACCGGTCATTGTCGAGATCTATGTGGGAGGCTGTTATTCAGCAGTGTGCGTCCTTTGGCTGATATGATGATGAAGAGGTATTTGAGAAACCATTATTTAACTTGATGTCTACGATATTTATCAGAACCCGAAGGGTGTATTTATAAGTAGGTTTTTTTAATTTTTAATTTAATTTTTACCACTGAATTTCGACTGTAGGCTTATAATACTTTAGTCTCACATTATCTACATATAAATACATTTTTGTTACAGTTAATGAGGTGGGGGCGCGTTCCGTGGGCGCACGAGTTAAATCAAACGGAGCTAACGGCACGTGTTGCCGCCGCCTTGTTAGTCATACATAGTTCTGTCGAAAAACATTCTGCAAAGGTGAAGGCGTCGCCTGAAGAACTAAGTCAATAAATGTTGTAGAACACTCATATGCCGTTTTGTTATCAGTCAATGCAATTTACCTATAGATTACTATGTCATTGCATATCATATAGGCATACCTTATATCTATTCAAGAAACATGTTTTTAATGTAAGTCTATCGAAACTAGAACTAAAATACTTAGCGGCCACTAGGCTCGCCGAATCGAGCCGAAGATAGTCGCAATAATACGGCTCCCATACATTTACTACGAAACAGCGTCGATCAACAAAGAGCCGATTTCTGGATGCGCGCTGACGCATCTATGAACAGTTCGTACAGTATCATTGCGCCAAAATAATTGTTGGTATCTTTACATCCTTTAGTACAAAAATATTCGGAACTGTATATTCATGGAATCCCAGCTATCACGAAGAACAAATGAGTAATGTTTACCCAGAAATTGGGCGCGTGCATTCGTTCTTTTGCATGGTTAGGACCATCTTCATCAAGAATAATATTTGAAATACATCTTTTTTTTCATCCAAGTTGTCCTTTACGTACGAGCACGGCCTAATCTCAGGACGACTAGCGAGGACTAGCTAATAACGTCTAGGCTTAATATTATGCGTGTATTATATTACCATATACATGTAATTTCTCCTCCTCTCTTTCCCCTGATTTAGCGTAACGTGATTTATGGACGCCTTATTTTTGCTACCCATATTACAAACCACCCTCATTTCAATGAAATTTCAGATCATTCCAGAAACCCATGAAAACTGGAGTATTATGTTATGTACCAAGCAATTAATTTATTAACATTACTAATTTCTCTCTATTCATGGGTTTTAATCCCCTGTAGGGGGGAACCCGGTCTGTTGATAGGCTTATACGGGGACATATGGGTCCAAAACGTAGAGGCCCTTTAGAGAATCTTTATCTAAAATGTAATGGAACACTAACCAGGGACTCCATAGCTGACCTATCAAATGAAGTCATAGATTGTTCACGGTGTATTGTATGAGATGGAAACTAGAACGATAATAAGGTCTATTGCAATAGGTGTTACATGGAATGAACAGACTAATCAATACGGGAACAACGGCGTCTGCCTTTCAACCTTTAACGTGAAATTCTGTGGCAGACGGACACTACAAACGACAGGGAGCAACACCGGTGAGATCAGCTTATAATGGTAAATAAGCTTATATGTAGCCGTGTGTACTATGATGGACCATCAAACAAAGGGGTTTGTATTTGGTCGGCAAAGAAAAACAGAAATATATTCTATATACTATAATAAAATCGTAGAGAGACAAAAACTGTACAATGAATATTTTTTGAAAAAAATCACTGCCCCGTGCTTCAGGAACGAGACTGATGCCAAAAGTGCAATTTTTAGAATTTCTGTCTGTTTCTATGTTGGATGTTACCGCTAAAACTACACCATAGAATTCGTTGAAATTTGGCAAAAATGTCCGTTACTGTCCAAAGATGGCTCTAGAACAAATCATCACGCTTTTGTACATGGGAGGTAAGTTGTATAACAATATGTCTACAAAATGTTTTTTACAGCGAATATTACGAAACAATCACACAAGTGAACCCATTCGTTATCAGTACGTTTTAAGAATTATCAAAAAAGCATTACCATCACGCTATATCTAAAGGGAGCTAAGCGACAGATTTTAGGAATGAGAAAGATGATTTCGTAACGGTTCGGAACTGGTTACGTAGCCTGCTAAACTAACACGCGGGTTGTCATTGCATTATTCTCGGGATCAAACCTACCTCTTAAATATTACTTTTTGGATTTTGTTTTGCATTAATTTTATTCTCTTGAAAAGCGATTTCTATATTAAATATTCTGTCTGGTCTGTAGTTGATATTTTATTATGTGAGACGGGTGCAAACAAGAAGTCACGGGTTCAAGGCAGGCAGGCATAAGTTTTCATTTATATTTCGCATAAACTGTCATCATGAAATGGACTTAGTTTAATAAAGTATTCGTTTGTATATTTATTAGAGAAAAATGACTGACATTGGTTTTGCTGTGTGGTGCCGGCTATGAATAGCACCAACCCATCTGATACCGTGGGTGTCGTAAAAGGCGACTATGGGATTAACCGGAGGATGGGCAGCAGCGTCCTTCGAGTACATTAGCAACTCAACTGCGATCGCTAACCCACCTGCCAAGCATGGCGATTACGGCAAAACCCCCCAATGAGCACACGACACACCCCTATCGGTCGTTGTGGTGATCTTTGGGGGAGGCCTGTGTCCAGCAGTGGACTTCATTCGGCCGAAATTATGTAAAAAAGAAAAAATGACTGGTGCCAAAAGTTCTTTTGAACGACTCATTGTGTATTTTCGTAACTGCTGTGTCCCCTAAGCCAAAAAGCGAGATAAAATATTTGTGTTGGTATCGTTAAATTAAGGATAATATTTTCTATTTATTACGACGTTTCTGGGTTACTTAGTTTTATAATGATTAAATTATTAAAGTTGAAATACTTTTTTTTCCTACTAGATGGCGTTACTGTCGAATTACATCACGGTATGGGTTCGTTGGCAAAACGTGAAGTTAAGGGTCAGCTCAGATTAAACGTAGTATTTTTCCTACCATTCTACACCATCGCTACCATTGTCGATTGTCGCGATATCCACGCAAAGCGTTACCTACATATGTTGACTTATATATATAATTATATTCTTTTTAAAAACGATGCCCCACAGTAGGGTTTCTCCTGTGTCATGCCGTTTACAGACACAAATTCACACACAATACACCCAGACCCGCAACAACTATCTGCAGATCATACAAATATTTGTTCCGTGCGGGAATCGGAGCCGCAACCCGAAGCGCAGCAGCCGACTGTATCAGCCACTGTACCAACCGTGCCGTCAGTGTCCGTGACTTTGTTGTTATTAATCTTTTATAAACAACTTAAGGTTAGTAACCTACGATATTTTATTTATATCTGAAATATTTGAACAGTTGCCGATTCTTACGGACCAGTGTTGATTAATTTTGTTTGATTTGGTTGTTATTGATATCGGATTCAAAAGGGAATTTTACATGCCTCCTAGAAAGAAGACGAATATCTTTCGAAGCTCCAATGCAATGTTCTGTGCACGTTTAGTAGCTAACTGAGTCTCACGATCAACTAGTTTTGAGAGATCGAGCTAGCCTTTGCATCTTAAAAGCCCATGAGCTTTGAAAGATATTCCTCTTTAACTGCAGAAAGCAGCACGCAGCACCAGTCGCGGCTAGGTACCCAATGAGTTGTCATTGGTGCCTCTCGATTACAAGATTGTAATGAAGGACATGAAGCACGTCTCGCAAGCAATCGGAAGCGCCATGTTGCATCACGAGCCACAGAGACATACACCCAGTGTGAATGGCAATCGAGTTCGCAGAGTATCTACACTGCAACGTTTCTATATATGATCGAAATCCAACGGCCATGCATGTGACCGTCCACTTAGAAAATGGCTAGCGAATTTATTTCAATTCTGAAAATATCATAGAGCGCTTGGAAAATCCGCGTCAAACTACGGTTTTCGTATTTCCTTAACTGTGCGAAGAGGATCCTCTTCGTTCGCCAAATCGCGTACGAATGGCAAGATGCCGTCATACTACGAGTATACGTACGAGAAGCAAAGAGGCGAGTTTGATCGACGTCAACGTGGGCGTACAGAATATGGTTTTTCGGGAGTTATGAAAGACGCCGCATTGGGTAAGGTCTACACTGTGCATCCAAATAATGGCAAGTGCCATTTTTTGCGCATTTTACTAGACGGTGCTTTTGATATTAAACGTTAAATTTCCCAAATATCACCCAGACTACAGAGCGCTTCATCTACTTGACGGTGATAAACACTGGGACGATACTCTCGAGGAGGTCAGCGACAGTCCCAGTCGTCTGCGACATTTATTCGCCATCATATTGGTCTTACAAGCACCGAAAGTCAGGGTTCGACTTATTGCTGTTCACTCAGCACACATTATAGCGAGTGATCTCAAACGCGTGTCTGTATAATGGGCGGCAGTGGAAGTGTCGGCAAGCAGATCGCTCGCGATCGGCACGCTGTATGCTTGCTTGAAGCGCGCGATCTGGTCGCTCGGTATATACGCTGTATGTGGGATGGGAGCATTTGCAGTTACGTTACTCGCGAAAGGTATCTTGATATTATAAAAGTATTGTACAACACACGACTTATTGACAAATGACCTAATTTGACAAAATGAGCGGTGTGGCTATAATGAGTGATTGGACTGTTAATACTGGGCGGAAAAGGGCAAGCTACATTTTATAAAAGTTATTGATGACGACACCCAGTGCCATGTGGGAAGCGTTTCCAAACAAAAGACAAAAGCGCATGGTTTGACACTCGGCTGGCTGGGCTGGATGCGGCAGCATTCGGAAATATATCATGATCCCTCTACACCTATTACAAGTTCCTAATAAAAGCTCAGGTAATTATTGCATGTTTTCAATAGCATGATATACATTTCTAAATTCCACGCCAGCGACGCCGCGGGCAAAAGCTAGTAATAAATAAACTTGTAATGGATACTGTTTTAGTATTTCTACGCAGAAGTATTCCGATTTTAATAACCGGGTTGCCTGTCTTTTGATAACCTAACTTGCTAAAATAAGGCATTCTAGGTTTGCTGTCAAACGAAAGAGACAACACGCGTTAACATTTAATTAGCAAATTTTTAGATAGTTTGCGTTCCAGAATCCCGCAGATTGCGACGGATTGTTAACGGGCAGATAATTGTGACAGCTTGTTAGCTAATTCGGCATTTGACACGCCTTTCAGAAATCGGCTGTTAGTTAGCTCGACTGAGATGTCGTCCACTACAAACATTTTACCTTTTAATGCTTTGACGAAATCTGTATATCATTTAACTGTTCAACCGGTTTAATGATATCATAACAGTTGCTGTACGGAACCGTAGATGATTTCTATATTTAATTTGTGGTTTTCAATCTGTCCAAAATAGCTAACTTCGCTAACCTGCATCTTCAAATATCTGCTACCTAGGTCATTAAATTGTTTAAGAATTACATAAAGTATCGGTACACCTCTGGTCCAGAGGCGCATCGAGCCAAATGCAATAATGCACTTCTACTATCGGTAAATATAACAGTTTTGTTAGGCATATTTATATAATTATTACAAAAAAAATCCAGAGCTTTTGAAATTTTAGTGAGTTCCATCGTCATAATCGATTCATCGAATCGAACATTTATCTGGGATTTAAACATCGCTGAAGCACTGTCATTTAAATTATAATAAGCGGCACCGCAACCAATCTTATTTTTAGAACCGTCTGTAAAAAATACGGACTAACCAGAGTACTTCCTCTCAATTCTTTAATAACATCAAATTTGAGCGTAGTAACTTCGTAAATACTTTTAGCTCGTTTAATACAATCTAAATTACAATTAGTTATTTTACATACATCTAAATACGTGACCCGTACATCCAACCTATACATTTCTAGAAGTTGTGAAGAACGGTTGGTGCAGTGGCTGATACAGTCGACTGCTGCGCTCCGGGTCGTGGGTTCGATTCCCGCATGGAACAAATATTTGTATGATCTGCAGGTAGTTGTTCCGGGTCTGGGTGTATTGTATGTGGAATTCATGTCTATAAACGCACCCATGACACAGGAGAGATCGTAGTGTGGGGCAACGTTTTTTTTAAAATGACCTATGTACATTGCACAACTTGCACTCATTAGTATTGTCTCACTGTCATTAGTAATGGTTTTTTCTTATCCATCCAGTATCTGTTGTGAAACAGCATTAAGATTGTCCATTAGCTTAACGGTAATACTATCCATCCAAGACATGGTTTTGATACAGTATTTATATACAATCTTCTCATCAATAATGGAGGTAAGCAGAGTTCACTTTCCATAACATGGATTGGTGAAGTTTTAAACGACGACTGCGACTACGAACCCTGTAAAGTGTTCGAAACGTCAGGAAAAACAAAATTCTAAAATATACGCGATAGAATCCGTTTAAAAATGTTTTATTATAATGAATAATTGCAATGCTACCCAAGACTAGTCCTTTTTTATAGTAGAGAAATCCTCGTGGACATCTGTCGCCGAAATCTTGCTGGTTAACACGGTGTTGCGTGAAACATTTAGGTATATGGTTAGATAGATCATTATTGTGGGGAAAACATATCATTGAACTTTCAGAAAAATCTACAAAGAATTTGCACCTGTTTTAAGTTTTAGCGGGACCAGGCTGGGGAATTCATCCTAAACATTTGAGATTAATGTATATTTCATTAGTGAGAAGTAGGATTGACTTTGGTTGCTTTCTTTATGATAACAGCGCTAACTGTCACCTATATAAATTAGAAAAAATACAAAATCAGTCACTGAGAATAATAGGTGGATTCATTATGGGCAGACGTCATACTTACCTACGCTTTAAGTTTGCTGAAACGAAGTAATTGCAATACTAACGACTTAGGAGATACCGCGTTTTGCCAACTGACGCAACGGCATGCGGCAGTGCAGTTATAGGTTATCCATGGTTCATGCAGACCAACAAGAAGTTATGTTTTATATGATTAAAAAATATATATATATTAGGGAAAACAAACAATTACACACTTTACATGATTAAATGAAAGTAATTACATAAGGATGCATCAGCGTGCAACTAACTACGTAATCCACATCTTATATTACTAAAAGATTCATTCGAAAGTATAGTTTAACAATTAAACTATTAAAGAAAATGGAACAAAGCTTCAAATACCTATGTTCACTATACATATATGACAAAGAAAACAAGTCTAAATCTAGAGAAAGGGTATTATAATGTTGTGCTAAGCGACGCAGTGGTGCGCGGATCCCAGCATTTGTGCGGCAGGATGAGACTGCAAATAATGGGCTCGCACGCACCTCACGTCTTACAACAGTCCGAGGTACTATAAAACACAATTTATTTGTTAAATCTGAACAGTCGTATTTGTTATTACACAAATTATAAAGAAACATTGTTTCCAGAAAGATGCGCCTAGTTTTTAAAGAAGAAAGTTTATAATGTTTCAATAAATTTTCATAGGAGGTAGTTTTACGAAAGCAACGGTAATGTGTGGCTTTGAGAAATTTGTGTTGTATAGTTTCAAGGCTCCTGATGTTTTTTTTTTAAAAGGGTTCCATATTAGCACAGCATACTCTAATTGTGATCTTAATAATGATTTAAATAAATGAATGTAAGTATTACTACGTTTGAAATTGGTCATACATCTCATTACAAATCCATACATTCGAAATGCGTTACCAATAATTTTATCAATGTGTAAGTCAAGATGAAGCTTGCTATTTAGCAACACTCCAAGGTCCCTTATTGAACTCACATTCTTCAAACAGACGTTGTTCAAAATATATGTTCTATACATTACATTTTTTATTTTTAGTAAATGAAATAGATGAGGATTTCTCAATACTCAGTTGAATTTTATTTTTCGTACCATATGCCGAAAACTGGTCTAGATCCTTTTGAAATAGAAGATAGTCAGTCTAAATCTGAACTTTCCTAAATATTTTGAGGTCATCAGCGTAAAGTAAAAATTTGGAGTATTTGAAACACTCATTAATATCATTCACTAATAAAATAAATAGTAGTGGGCCTAAAATGGATCCTTGTGGGACGCCGGATGTAACGTTTATGAACGCTGATACAGATCCCTTGATTACCACCTTTTGAGTTCAGTAGACCTTTTTTAACAAACCCATGTTGTTGTTTTATAATGATGTTATGTAATCTAGGATAAATTTCGTCGTGAACAAGTCTCTCGAAAAGCTTAGACAAGGTGGACAAAATAGAGATGGGCCGGTAGTTTTCAATGTTGTGCTTGGAACCTGATTTATGTATGGGTGTTATATTTGCTCGTTTCCATATCTCAGGAAATGAGCCTTCTAAGATACATTTGTTATAAATAATATGCAGGGGTTTGCATATGTTTTCTGCAGATTTTTTAAGATAATACGCTGGTATACCGTCTGGCCCAGGTCCTTTTGTAGTATCCAGCGACTTTAGGACTTTCAAAACTTTATCGAGACAAAAAGAAACACTACTCATTAAAACACACACGTACAACATTGTCATTATACGTTTCTGGAGGAAACCAACTATTTTCGTTAAAAGATGAGGTTTCATAGACCGAATAAAAAAATATTGGAAAACAGATTACATATTTCAGTTGGGTTACTTGAGCTATGATTTTTATAAATCACTGTAGTTGGTATGCCAGGATTACCTTTATTATTCGAGAGGTAACTCCCATAGGTATTTAACATTTTTATTAATATTGTCTTCAACAGAATCAATGTATCTGTCGTAACTTTTCTTACATTCGATATGAAATCTATGTCTTAGAAAGGAAAACTGTTCGTAGTGTGATATATTCTGGTACACCCTCCATTTTACCCGGGCCTTATTCTTTGCGTTAAAAATGCGTATTAGACACTTGGAAAACCAAACAGGGAATTTAACTGATCGTGTAAAGGCTTTAGGGACATGATCTTTAATTGTTCGAAAGATAATATTATAAAAGTATTCACAGAATCGTTGGCTGATATCCCTCTCAAAGCATTGACCCAGTCTATGCCACACAAGTGTTGGTTAATAAGATTGTAGTCAGTTTTATAAAAGTTATTTTTTTTAACATTCGTTTTTAATAGAGTTAAATTAGAGTTATAAAGAAACGTAGAATAGAGGACGGTGCGAAAACATTATAATTATAATTAGTTATTCATCATATCATCATAACGGCCATTTATACGTCCACTGCTGAACAAAGGCCTCCCCCATAGATTTTCACAACTGTGTCATCATTTTGGGGGGTATTTGCCAATACTCACCACGCTTGGCAGGCGGGTTGGTGAGCGCAGTATGGCTACCGTTTCACAGAAGGGACGCTGCTGCCCATCCCTCTGGTTTAGATTCCCTTAGTCGCCTTTTACGACATCCACGGGAGGAGATGGAGTGGTGCTATATTCTTAATCCGGACACCACACGGAACCTTAATCCGGACACCACACGGAACAGTTATTACTAAATCCAAAATACGCCCTTTGTAATTTTTTTATATTATTTAATTGGAAATAATTGAGTATTGACATGAAATTGTTTATATTTTTACAGATAGTTGAGGTTCCATTATTTAATAGGGGCCCACAGTTATCAGCAGTACAAGAAAACCATTCAACGTCCGGTAAATTTTAGTCACCAAATAAATAAAACTTACTAGAATTAAACCTGTCCAGTGTTCCCTGTGAATCACTTTGAAAGCTGAAGGCTTTTTCATTCACATAAATATCTTCAGACGATTTTGGTGGAATATATGCAGCACTTATGTGATATATTTGTTCTACATGTGAATTTGTACAAGATTGAGATGGCAAATGTATGGCGTTCAGTTTTTTCAGGGTAGCCACAAGTACGCCTCCGCCTCCTTTTTATTAGATGCAATACGATTTCTGTCACATCTATAGACCTCATATCGCTCGTCTATAAATTCGTTGTCAAATATGCGAGGTGTAAGCCAGTTTCTGTTAGTAGGTATAATAATGTCATAACTATTCGTTAAAATATTCATATATAAAATATTAAGTTTGGTGCGTATACCCCTGCAATTTTGGTAATAAACAATTAAGTTATCTAACATTATGAAACAATCATATTAAAAAAGTACGCCTTATAAATAGTGAAATTACTGAAAACAATAATGATATGTTTGTAAGCTCTAGTCTTCGCTTAACAAGTACTAATAATAACAAAATAAAAAAGTGCAATAACAAATCCATCTTTACCCATATATAGCTATAAGACCAAGATAAAAATCTATAATTAACTAAACCGAAAATAAGATTAATGACATTTCTATAGCTTAACACGATGAGACAATATGCTTTACGGATCGCGGCATGGCATACTTCAGTGGTGAGTTTCAGACAGTTACTTATATTCTTAATGGGCAGGGCACATTGCTCGTAGAACTGATGGCCGTTGGGGCACAAAGGTTCTCGAATGGAGACCGCGCACCGGAAAACGCAGCGTGGGACGACCTCCAACGAGGTGGACAGACGACCTGGTGAAGGTCGCTGGGAGTCGTTGGATGAGAGCGGCATGTGACCGCTCGTTGTGGAAATCTAAGGGGGAGGCCTTTGTTCAGCAGTGGACGTCCTGTGGCTGATATGATGATGATGATGATGACTTATATTCAGCGATGAAGCCCGTACCAGGTTTAATCCTTTTGATATCTTGCGATGATCGTATTGCCAGTGCTGGTGATGTATCAATTTCACGAACAAGTATTGTAGCATGCTTGACCTTGACTTTATTGAAGTCATGCCTTTTGGCTGCCTCTCGACTTTCGCGAAATGATTGCTTCCTTTTTAAGGTTAAATGCTCATGCATATAAATACGAAGCGAGTTCCCACAGAATCCAAGCTGATCAGGCCTTTAGCTAGTCGAAATGCACTCAGTAAATTATCTCTTAATATTCGCGAGCACAATTTAACGATAGTATTTTTTCGGTTTTTTATTTTCTTTATGTGCATGTGGGACACGATGTATGGCAATTATATATCTCTGAGAAACGGAAAAGCTGACGTTACTACTGATATTCTCCATTAATGTTATCGAGTTTTCACTACGTTTTTCAGGAACATTGCAAATTTCTATATTGCAATTTCTTTAATTTAATTTTTATATCGTGTAGGGTTTTTGAAATCGGAATTTTTATTGTGAAATAGTTTTATTTATTACTTTTCAGTATAAATAAATGTAAGAACTTTTTCCAATTTGGTATCAGTATTTCACACTTAAAATAAGATTGACCCAAATCGGTTCTCTGATCTGAGAGGAATCGAAACTATTACCATATCATCCAGATAAGCGCAGTAAATTAACCTGTTTATTGAAGCTGGTTAAAAAACTACTCAATAAAATGTAGTGAAATTTATATGGGACCAACTCGAAAGCATTCTGCAGTTAAAAAAAGATATGCTCAAATCGGTCTAGAAATCTCGGACTAATAGGGGTACATATATGTATAAAAAAAATACGCATCGAATTGAAAACCTTCTC
Organism: Diloba caeruleocephala; assembly: GCA_947459985.1. Lineage (NCBI taxonomy): Eukaryota > Metazoa > Arthropoda > Insecta > Lepidoptera > Noctuidae > Diloba > Diloba caeruleocephala. Next base: position 21,988,326 of record OX381606.1, on the reverse strand, counting down.
CTTTTTGAAGTTGGTTAACAAAAGTGGCTAATATATACTAACGGTCGAAAATAATAATCAATCTAATCGAAAATCTTTAGATTTAAGATTTTGATTTTGATCTATTTTTCTACTTATAATATTTAATAACTTGAAATTTGAGTTGACTCTTTTAAAATTTTATAATTTTTATGTTCATTACTTATATTGACATTTGAGTTAAGTCATCACAAATCTATGAAATTTAATTTCATAATTTTTTATGTTATTTATATCAAGAAAGAAAGAAAGAAGAAAGAAACATTTATTTGTTGCAAAACATGTGACACAATAGATTAAGTAGGTAGTAAGTATTCGCCCTCATACCGAGCGAAGACAGCGGTGTGCATGTGGTCACGTACCGCTGTGTGCGCAGCACAGTGCATAGTGTGGCTTCGGGGGAATCTTACAATCCCCTCGAGAGATGCCTGGGGGGGTGGCCTCTTTACAGTCACCTTCCCTCCACTAGAGCGGATGACCGCTTTACAGTCATCCCCTCCGAGATGTGCCTAAAGGCGTGGCACCAATGGGTGGCTCTAGATGGAGATCTTTCGAGTTCCTGGAGCCTCCCTTCGGTGCCGTCGATGATCACTCCGGTGGTTTTAGCCGGTAGGAGTCCGGCATGCCCCTTCGCCCTTTCCCAGGGCGAAGGAAGTACATGAGGTATTTCCACCGGATCAAGAAAAAAAAAAGGTAGTATGTATTAGTGAAGTTATACAATATTATGTATCTCACGGTTGCACCAAATAGGTGTCCAGTTCAGCATGTACCAGGCAGCTAGTGCCAGGCGTTCGTTTTCAACTGGAACCCGCTTTGAAGATGACACACGGACGTCAAACAAAGCATACAGCCTTACCGTACCTTACCGTAGATACGTGCGAATTTTGCGTTGTAATTTGTGTGTTGTGTACAGTCAGTGAAGTGATAAAAAAGCACAATACAAACAATAAAAAATAGAAAAAGATTAAACACTATATAAATAACTAGGTACTTTACTTCTCTCCAGTCTCAGGTCTCCAGTTACAACTACAGTTACACATGGCCAACGAAGTGCAGTCCATAGCAGAGGGCAAGAGAATTACAGTTTATTTTATTTTATTATGCAACCAGTTCATCTGTGCCAACGTATTAATTCATTATTATCAATATTCAATTAATTAATCAACATAATATTATGGCATTGATTGACTATTAGTTATTGTTAATATTGTTCTGGTGACATTAACTTAAAATTTTCATACTAGGCATGCCTTTTAAGTTCTGTCGTTTCCATATTTCCCGGCAATTTTGAATTTGGAACTGTTCTATATTCGAATGTGTTTAAATTTTGAATCTCGAAACAGTTGAAAGTATTAGAAATAATGCTATTGTTTAGTCACAGCGTCGATTGAAATCTGTCAGGTTACGTACGAAAATGTTCGTGCAATAATTTTCTACAACTTTAGAAGAGGCCAGACACGGCTTCAGTGTTTTGAAGAGCTAAAATCTGTATTCAGTGATGAAGCCCCATGTCTGCGGACTGTCGAACGCTGGTATTTAGAATTCCAACGTGAACACACTAGTGTTAGTGACAAATCTCGCGAAGGACGCCCAAAATCCGCCTTCACTGAAGATAACATCATTGCTGTGAGACAACTAATTCTCGAAGATCTTCATGTGACGTATCGAGAGATAGAGGCTCTATTAGGCATCTCAGGGACAACCATTCAGAAGATCTTGCATGAAGCGCTTGGTGTGAGAAAGCTAGTTTGCCGTTGGATACCGCATCTGCTTTCCGGCGATCACAAGGCGGCCCGCGTCAGATGGTGTAAGAAAACTCTGCAAAGGTTCAACCGAGGAGAGTCAAATCACGTCTACCACATCATCAGTGGTGACGAATCTTGGATCTATGCCTACGATCCTGATTCCAAACAACAATCTACAATCTGGGTCTTTCAAGACGAGCCAAAGCCGACTAAAGTTGTTCGTTCTCGAAGCACTTCAAAGAAGATGGTGGCCACGTTCGTTGGAAAATCCGGCCTTGTTGCGACTATTGCACTTGAAGATCGTAGGACGGTTAACGCAGAGTGGTATACCACAGTTTGTTTACCACAAGTCATCGCCGAACTTCGAAAATCTAACTCAAAGCGACGCATCATCCTGCACCACGACAACGCAAGCTCACACAGCGCTCGTCAAACGATTGAGTATTTGAAGCAGGAAAAAGTAGAAGTTCTTGACCATCCTCCAGTCCTGACCTAAGCCCTAAGGTTTTTTTTACATTACCTAAAATTAAGAAAAGTCTTCGTGGTCAAAGGTTCCAGTCCGGTGAAGAAGCAGTCGACGCTTTCAAGTCAGCCATTTTGAACACCCCCACTTTACAGTGGAATAAATGTTATGATAACTGGTTTGAGCGAATGGAAAAGAGTATTAAGCTACGTGGTGAATACTTTGAAAATCAATAAAAAGTACTAAAAGGTTCTAGTTGTGTTTTTTTCATTAAACGACAAAACTTAAAAGGCATGCCTCGTACATACAAAACTGTAAATGTCTGAGCATCATGTAGCCATTAATGTTATATGTTTAGTACTTATTTTGATTGTGTCTTTTGCCTAGCTGTATTGGTCTGCTATGCTCACTAAAATGTCTTGCTAACGGTGGCATTGTGTATCGGGTCGTTCGGTTCCCTACAATATGGTTGAGCTAAGCGATGCTGATGCATGCGTCATGCTCGTGAATGGGTGCCGTCTGTTGGTCAGCCGTTAACTGCCACGGCAAATACATTACTGTAATATTATTTTGGTATGTTCCATGTTTACACATTAAACTACATTTTTGTCTGTATATGTTTTACAATCATTTGTATCAATCAACATTGTAATCCCAACTATTTGAAAAGATTAGCCATGGAGTTTCTTGCCGACTCTTCTCCACGAGATCAACTATTTGGAACCGTGTAACTTAGATTCTGACGTTTCATAAGTGCCAATATTTGGTTTATTAGAAATAAAAATCTTTGACTTTGTATTTTGGGTTAAGATAAACTAGATAAATCTTCAATCCCAAATCCAAAGATTTTGGATAACAACGATTATTAATTTCGACGGTGAAGGGTTGTTGAAGAAAAGATCGGAAAGTAATAATAGTAAAGAAAGTCTTCAAAAGCACCGAGCCTTAACTGAGATAAGTTAGTTACCGAACACTATAGGAGTAACTACCTAGACGGCAAAAATGTCCAGTAAAGCCTGCCTACGGTACAATGAAAATATCAAATTTTCACTCGCTAATCAATTATTAATATTGGGCTTTTTATTGGGCAATGTTATTGACTGTTTAAGGGTACTCCTTAAACAGTCAATAACATTGCGCAATAAAAAAGCCCAATATTAATGTAGGTGTATGGGTCGGGTCGTCTACCTAAGGCGACTGACGATACATTCAAATATAGGCCGCAAAATGAATTGATTTGACCTATAAGAAATTTTATTGAGGCGTAGTTTAAGATAAATAAGAATCGTCAGGAAGTTTAAATTAAAAAGAAGTGAGGTTGGAGCACCTTTGGTATAAGAAATGAAAATAGCAAAAACGAAGTCGCGAAGATTCGCTAAAAATAGCTGGGCGGGCGGAGTGCGGCGCAGTCGCAGCTAATCGTCAGTGCCCGAACGCGACCTCGCTTTGTTCACAATCACGAACAACGAGACCACTGTTGTTTATCCATTTAGTGCATAAATCAACGTTGCTCTGATAGTCTGTCCATACGTAAGCTGTTCATATTCTTTTAATACGTTTATGGATAAATTGGGAAAACGGCATCTAATGATTATCAACTTGTGCACCGTAAAATACTAAATTGAGGTTAATAATAATTATGTTCTAGTTTAAAGTAGATACGAAACTTGTTACCCTCATTACACTCACCACAACGTAAGTACTACATTTAATTTGTGTTGATACATTCAAGTAACCTTTTTAGTGAAGTCAGTATGTCGGCAGGCATCAACCAGACTGCTGTAGATAATCTTAGTATGTATTAGTAGTCGTACGATATCAAATGAAGAGTAGAATGGTAACAGCTTTTATTTGGGTGAGTAAATTTTTGCCTTGTTAAATATTTCTTGTACTTTATTTTAATTCCCAAATGCAAAAGTATTTTGTTTTCAAATAGTATTGGAAATTATTAAACATGTTGAAAATATTGTAAGTAGTTCAAAAGTAGTTTTTTATAACTAGGCCCTTCGTTATACGTATATATTTACATAAAAGCCGTGTGGTGCCGGCTCAGAATGCCACCACCCCATCTCCTCCCATAGGTGTCGTAAAAGTCGACTAAGGGATTAGCCGGAGGATGGGCAGCAGCGTTCTTCGAGTACATTAACAACTTAACTGCGATCGCCAACCCGTCTGCCAAGCGTGGCGATTATGGCAAAACCCCCCAATGAGCCCACAACACACCCATATCGGTCATATTGGTGATCTTTGGAGGAGGCCTGTGTCCAGCAGTGGACTTCATTCGGCCGAAACGATAAAATGATGAACTATTTTTTTATATTTATTTGTTCTAAGCTAATTTTACGTCTTATAGCAGACAGGACAAAGCGTGAGCTTTTATTCTTATGAATGCATTACATTTCAGGGGTGATGAACAACGACGTAGAGGTGGAGGGCCGCCCTCGTCCATTGTCAACGGGCTTATGGACGTTATTCTCGTGGCTACGTCGCGACGACCGATCTGTCTCCAGCGAGAGCCTCTCTAGCGCCGGCTCCGATCGTACGGTTGCAAGTTTTGCATTTTTGGCGCCAGCGCACTATCAAACTGCGACAGGACCACTCGTTTTGCCACCACCAGGTCCTCCCACTGACTCGTACAAAAAAAGAGTGTACGATAGAAACTTACGTCGTCACCACGACCGTGATCTCACTCTTCATCGCAAATACGGTTTGTATAAGAGTGAAGCAACTTGCAGTTACGACGCTTTTAGTTTGCCACCGGTGCGAAGAATTAACGGTGAATCTGGAAATAGATGGACTCGAGAAAGAAGGGCTACAAGCGAGTGTTATCAACGTCGATTAGCGCACGTACCTGGAAAACGGCGCGCACCTTTGCCGCCAGTGTCTCTATCTTCTGCAGGTCCTTCAGCATCTTTAACACATCGTAATACTAGAAAACGACCTGCACCCCAACCCCCGGTAAGACTAATTGAAAAGACCGAAGAAAATTTGAAATCTGCCGTAGTGAACCACGTTGTCGTCCAAATGAGTTCAAACTCATACCACGATAAACCTAAATTAAATAATAATGGTGTAACGATGGGGTGTAAATCTGAAAAATATAGTAAAAAAGATTCTAGCAGCAAAGACCCGAAAATAAAACCCGAAAAAGGGTTTTTAAAGCAAATATTCGAAAATAAGAAAAAAAATTCGAGTATTGATACGTCTACTGTAAAAATTCTTCCTAGTATAAGCGAGCTAGATAAGCAAGCAGCCGAAATAATTGAAACTTGCAAATTAAAAGCTTCGGAGCAAAATAACAATCTAATTTTTGAAAAGACTACTACACAGGGCTCAAGTCAAGCAGAGTGTTGGTTCTGTATTCACTGCTTACGAAAATATAACTCATCAGTAGTTGCTTGCGTCTATTGCTTGCCTAATCAAAAAGAGCAATCTTTTGAAAGAGTTCAAAATGAAAGAGGTGCAATATCTAAAGGTTCTAACAGTTCCACACAAACTGATAAAGATTTGCATCAACATGTGCTATCTAATAAGAATAATGGAGCTCAAGAAAAACAGAAACTTAAAGAAATGTTAAAAGAAATGAAAGACTCCCTTCCAAAACGACCGAAACATGATTTTAATAAAAAAATTGAAGCAAAAGTTACTGTTACACCAGAAAGCTTTAAGAGAAATTCTGATTCGTCGGAAACGCCTACTCTTCGTGTTGGATCCACACCGCAAGAGGAAAAAAAAACATATTCAATATCCAAACAGTCTACGTCAAATATTGTATCAAAATCTATACCTGAAACAATATCTTCAATACCTAAGCCATGTTCAACTTCTGCAAAAACTACACTAGCAGCACAAGTTATATCGGCATATAAGAAAAATGATAATAATAAAATAAATCTAGCAGGGCAGCTTGCTAATAATAATGATCATGATGCACAGGCTCCGATAGCTGGTGTTCTAGTTGTGGTAAAATCACCTGAAAGTGTTACGCATAAAGAAACAATTCTGCGATTTAAAGATAAAAACGCCTTGAATACTCCTTTAAAAATATCATCGTTGTTAAATCCAATGTATGTACCTAAGAATCCAATTCTTGATAAACCGCAGTTAACAAAACTTATACAACCAGAATCTAAAAATGAAAATACTAAAACAAAAGAAGTGAACACAAATAAGGTCAATCGAATCTTACAAACAACGAGTGTCCCAACCTCGTGTACTGATGCTGCTTCGTCCATGTCTCAAACTGGTGTACCTGCTAATATTGCTATAATTGATAACAAATATAAAATAGATTTGGAAAAATGTACGAAAGGGGAGCAAATATCGTTGCAAAACGTCAAACCACAGTTAATATTAAAACAATATAAAACAGTCCTAGAATCGAATCCAAAAGAATATATATCTCTGGTAACTTCGCCCGCAAAACAACAAAATTCGAATAAACTATCGGAGACACAAGACCAGCATTCTAGACGTAGAGATTTAATTAATCAGCTTGAAAAATCAATAGCTAAAGGTGACGAACGTGCAGCAGCTGAAGCAGCTGCTAAACTTGCCCAATTGCGATTGTCATGTTCAGTACTCTCATTTTCGTCGCAAATATTATCTCAACCTTCTACATTCTCTGCGAGTAACGTACAGATAAAGGGAGACAAAATAGAACCGAATATAATGATATCTACAACCAATATCGAACCTCACCAGGAAGTACAAAAAGAGCCACAAGCCGTAAAGTCGGCTAAAGAAAGATCACCAACAAAAGTACTAATTAGCAAACTCGTCCCAAATGCTATTTTAACACCCAATAGGGAGGAAACTACTTCGCAAATGTCTAAAGCTGTACTACCGAAAGTAATAACTCTTGAAAAAAATCATGATGCAAAAAAACAAACGAAAGTTCAGGAAGCTATAAAAGAATCCCCGAACCGAAATGATGATAATATGATTACGTAAGTATAACGTTATTATTGTAAATAATTTGCTTCCAGAATCAAAAGCACAGTATGCACAGAATTGTCACAGAATATTGATCTGAACATACGCGATGTGACCTCGCTAGATGTGTCATTTCGGTCGCTCCAGTACGCGGATGCGCCCATACTTCAATTTGTAGCCAGCCAGGCGAGTCTTGAAGATAAACTGTATCGTATTTAAATCGTACTATAAATTGTAAAAAAATATTTGCGCAGGATATTGACAGCAAAACAAAGTGTTTTATACTAGTACTGAGTAGTAATAACAATTTAAATTTATTATCTTTTTTTTTAGGGCGCCACTTGCGTTTTAGTGCGAGCGAGTTGCCGTAGAAGCGCGAAGATTTTGCTTGTCTAATAAAACGCTTTGCTTTGTATCAGGACTGACGTGACGTGTTTTTAACGCAACGCAACTTAACAGCACGGTTCTTTAACATTTCCAAATGTGTGAAATCTAGGATAGACAATTTTTTTGCTTTTATAAGCTAATATAATTTTTATTTAGCTCACATAATCAATTAGTTTTAAAATGATCTAAAAATATCTAAATGTTATTTCAGAATTGCAGTATTGGTAGAGGATCGGGAAGCTACGAGAGGCCCTGTTCACTTACGTATAAACCGACAAGCGTTAATGCGAGATCTTCGACGAGAAGCCGAGACATCACTCGGCGTAGCAACCAATTTGCAGCGGTGGATCGTTGGTCGTGCTTTGTGTGTAAATGATAACACACCTATAATTTCCCTGGCTGGGTCCGACTTCAGTGCGCCATTTTATTTATGTGTAGTAGAATCAGGTACTTAGACAGTTGCTATTTCTACTTTCTCGTTAGGCCTACACGCGCAATTACTGCCATAAGCCGCGTACTTCATATTTAAGTTCTGTGTGGATACGCAGCAGCAAGACATCACAAGCATCCACACAGTAACTAGCGTTGTGATTTTTGCAATATAATTACAGTCCACTGTGGCGATATTTTTGGATGCCAGTATTCAGTAGAAGTTTACGGACTAATTCATGATCGTTTTAGTACAAATTAACTGCTCTTCGCGGTATTATATATTTTTAAATACAATTTCAGATACGAAAGTTGGATCCGTTTTACTACAACAAACCAAAAGTGCAGTGAGTTACGATACCAACAACTTGCAGAACAATATCGGCAACGTTTATACAGAACTAGTGCAGTTGGAGCAACAAGCACTAGTTCCTAACGCGGAAAACTTCGAGTGTGGAGTTTGTACCGAAGAATATCCGCCGGGTAATGGAGTAGTGTTGCGCGAATGCGTACACATTTTCTGCAAAGATTGTCTGTCGGAAGTGGTGCGACATTGTGAAGAACCAGATGTCCCCTGTCCGGCTATGGGATGTCGAGGAATTCTACAAGAACGAGAAATCCGCGCGCTTGTGCCTCCGCAGGATTACGAGCGCTGGCTGACGCGAGGTCTAGCTGCGGCGGAAAGCGGGACTAAAAACGCATTTCACTGTCGCACTCGGGATTGCAAAGGATGGGCCCTTTGCGAACCTGGCGTCCAACGTTTTCCATGTCCCGTTTGCAAATGCATCAACTGTGTGCCATGCCAGGTACTTATTACTTTTAATAATAACTTATTTTATATGAAAGCCAGCACGGTTGGTGCAGTTGCTGATACAGTCGGCTGCTGCGCACCGGGTCGTGGGTTCGATTCCCAGGCGGAACAAATATTTGTACGATCTGCAGGTAGTTGTTCCGGGTCTGGGTGTATTGTGTGTGGAATTTGTGTTTATAAACGCACCCACGACACGAGAGAAATCCGAGTGTGGGGCAACGTATTTATTAATAAACCAAATAAAAATTATATACTTATTTTTTGACCGACGAAAGCCACACTGGCGCGCGAGTCTGCGCCAATTTCAGTTTTGTACGGCAATAAATCCTTAGTTCAACTGACATATTGTACGGCAAACGGCAGAGTCTTCACTGCCATGCTATAAAATATGCCAATTCATTAAAATATTTTGATACATTATCAAAATCGCCAAGTAAAGATAAAAAAAAAGTTCAGTGTGATGGATGAACCTGGTGACTTTCTTAGTTCTTTATTGTACACATATCTTCAATATATAAAAAAACAAGTAAAAAAATTATGTACATAGGCGAGCTTAATTCAATATTGAGATCTCTAACAGCAAACCTTTGAGCGATAGAGTTATATTATTGTAGACTTTCTACCAATCTAGCTAAATCCGGTTCAACGTTGGTCAGTTGCAAGTCTAAATCTCCGCGTTCGTAATGTTTGTAACCACACTGAAGTCTTTTTCGACTTAAAGTACAACAATGATACTTCCTACTAAAATATTAATCATTCTTATAACAAGTTGGTACACGTAATTCAATTTATACAGTATCTTGAAAGTTTCAAATAAGAACTTGTGTTAATGAATAGGGGTAGATTTTTAGACCTCGTCGACCCCCAAAATCAGTTTTCGTTTATGACGACCCCTGGGAAATCGATATCGACCACATTGGGAATCCCTGGTCTAGAGCGTCCTGAATTACGCTGTCTCTAATAAAGTATTTCTATCTCTCTTTTTAATTGTTTAAGACTTAACACCCCTTTTTTAACGTGGAGAAATCCTCTTGGACTTGTTCCGTCTTGGGAAGGGCGGAGGGGCATGCCGGGCTCAAAACGGCTAGAACCACACGGTGTCCTTCTTCTTACCTCTAGCCGGAGGTGAGGTGTACGCTTTATCTGCATTAGACATATAAAGCGTACACCTTAGACATAGCATATATTACATTCAGATTTCAGACAATAGAAGACATGAACCACATCCCAAATCAAATTTAATTTTGTAAATAAAACTTTTTTTTTTTCACCAATAGTAATATTTGTTATATCTTACTATGGACACACAAATCAAAGAATTTTTTTATTGTGCTACTACTAGTACTTACTTCCAGCAACTACCTCCTAAAAGCCATTTAAATTTCTCATGTCTTCATAATAATATCAGATCACTCATAAAAAAACTTTACAACATTACTGCAAATAGTTCACAATTTCGTTTTCCCGTTAGATATTATTGTAATTACAGAAGCTGGCATCTCAGACACGATTGTTCACCTTTATAATATCCCTGGCTATAATATGTACTCACAACTACGTATTGAGAAAAGGGCCGGTGGTATTATACTTTACGCAAAAAATAATATCAAATTTACCTTATTCCAACAAAAAACTTTAACGTTTGAAAGTTTAACTGGCACTTTGAAATTAAACTCAAACCAGGACGTAGTTGTGTGCTCCGTATATATATAGGCCACCAAAGACTAATAAACATTTAATACCGATCCAGCTGTCCCCAAAACAATAGCTTGTTATCCCCAGCAACGGGTCCGTGTCCCGCAGGGGGCGCCCTTAGCGAAAGTTGCTTAGTTTGTAATACTAAATTTAAGCCTGGCTGGAGGCCACTTTTGGCTTCGCCAGAAAATGACCGGTTAAGCAACCACATTTCCCAGAAATGTATGCGAGAAGCCCAACAAAAAAAAAAAAAAAACGAATAAACATGTATTTGTTAAAGAACTTGGTGACTACATTTCTAGGTTAGACTCGAAACAGAACATTCTAGTAGTCGGCGATAAAAATATTGACCTAAAACTCATGTCATCATTTAGAAATTTATATTTGGAAACACTCAGCGAGCACGGATTATAATGTAAACGTTATCACTAAATCTTGCATTGATCACCTTTTTGCACGATTTCCCACATTATCTCCGTACTCGGCGGTGCTACACGTCGTACTGGCCGATCATCGAGCTATTATATTTACTTGCGTTGATAACCCGCCTACCAAGTGTATACAGGTTGTTACCAAAACCAAAATTAATTATGAAATAATGAAGGACGAGTTAAAGAAGTTTAATTGGTTATTAACAAAACACATGGATAATCCAGATGACATTTCTAGTTTCATCCGAAATTCATTTCAAAACGCAAGTAATATTGCAAGTTATGGTTCAACCAAGTATACAAAATGCAGGAATGCTAATCAATTTAAATTACCCTGGATCAATGAATACGTCAATCGTCTTTGCGTGAAACGCGATGCATTATTTAAATCGTGGAAAAAGAGTTCTAACGACCCTAAATTAAGGCTACAATACAATAAAACCCGTAATGAAGTACGAACATTTTTAGAAATTATTATTATTTGCACCAAATTAATAACAACTTTAAAAATACCAAGAAAGTATATCGGATTGTCAATCAAATGCTAGGACGTGTGACGTTATCAATTGATACATCGATTCTAAAAGCGTTTGATGCACAGGGTCTCACCACTAAGATAATTGCCGACAACTTTGCGACCGAATTTGACCGCGCCGTAAAAGATATAATTCCATACTGTAGTACTAAAATATTAGACCCCAGTACATATAGTAAATCATTAGATTCTACTTTATACTTTAAAAAAGCTTCAGGTGAAAAAATACATAAAATAATAAGCAATCTAAACTCTGATAAGGCACCCGGAACAGATAATATAAAAATATCTGATGTTAAAATTATGGGTCAAGACATATCAAAAGCTCTTGCTAACCTGATTAATTGCAGTGTGACATCCGGTTTGTACCCCGACGAATTGAAAATAGGATATGTTAGACCAGTTTATAAAAAAGGTAAACGAGATGAGTACGCTAATTATCGCCCTATTACATTGCTTTCTTCTATAGATAAAATTATAGAAAAATTTGTTTGTCAACAAATACATGCATTTTATTGATAACACAAAGTAATCTACCCCAACCAATTTGGTTTTCAAACCGGTAAAGGTACATCGGATCTATTATCAAAATTTACTGACGAAGTCAACGAGCATCTTAACCAGAGTAAACCTGTATTTGCATTGTTTATTGATTTTTCACGTGCCTTTGATACATTAGATCACAGGCAATGAATCTATAAGCTGAACCTTTGTGGGATACGTGGCCCTCTGCTTAGTTGGTGCAAAAATACCTTAAAACCGTAAGGTTGCTGTGAAAATTGATAATTCATTGAGCGAAGCGATTGAAGTCACAGAGGGCACGGCTCAGGGTTCAGCTTTAGGGCCCCTTCATTTTCTGTCCTATGTAATTGACATGAGCGGCTGTATCAAACACTGCACGTGTTATCAGTTTGCAGATGTTACATGCCTAGTAATATAGCTGATAAGGGCCCCCGAAAAGCTTGTGATCTTTTGCAGTCTGATCTGAACTCTTTATTGAGATGGTGCCATGACGCTGGTTTGGTGCTCAATGCTACTAAAACTAAACTACTTGTAATAAAATCAGCATACTTAAAATGCTTTCCTCTTAAAAATATTGTTGCACACCACCATAGCTGCTTACATGACTCGTATAATGGGAAATGTAGCTGCCCCCATATAGATGTAGTAAATTCTCAAAAATACCTCAGTTTAGAAATTGATAACAAATTTTACTGGAGCAATCATATCTAATACGTTTAATAAGTTGAGACAGTTTCTAGCTAATATTATAATTCTCAAGAACCGCATACCATTTAAAGTAAAACTTATGCTATATAACTCATTGGCTGAATCATATATTCAATACGAACTAAGTAGTTACGGTCGTACATTTAAATCTGATCTCAATCAAATATATAAACTTCAACTAAAGATTCTTAAGAATATAGTATCAAGCAAAATTAAAGACCAATTCCAAAACAACGAACTTCGACTATTTAATCAATGTAAAATATTACCTGTTCATATACAAATTAAATATGCACTCCTAAGGGTGAGATTCAGAAACGTGTCTAAGCGTGAACTTACGCTTCCATATGTCAAAATGCACTACTTACGCCCCTAATTTTGACAGATGAAAGCGTAAACTTAGCTTAGACTCGTTTCTGAATCTCACCCTAAAAGAATAGTTATTTAACAAGAATTTAAATAAAGTGATTCAACATGCTGTATACACGAGAGCCGTCGCTCTAAACCAGCTTTGCACGACTCGCGCAAACAATGCCTACGGCGAACGCACATCTTTATATCTAGTTCCTCGGTTAATTAATAACTTACCTTCTAATTGGCGTAGTGACTTCACGCCAACTAATATTAAATTTAAACTCAAGTCTTACTTCTTGGAGCACATGAAATGCTAATTGCTTGGAAATGCACTCACCAACTTTAAAGTTACTTTAGTTTACTATTTTATTTATTTTATTAGATATTAGACTACTTGTAGCATTAATTACAAACCTTTGTGGTTTACGAATGCTATATAATTATCTATTTATTCTGTATATTTTTGAATGGTAAACAATAAAAAAGAAACCTGTGTAACATTTTAAATTACTGCTTTGTTTAGTAATTATTTGATGTTCGTTAGTATTAGATTTTTGATAAAAACGATCCCATTATGAGCGTCTGATAATAATTATGTAACATATATTTTCGACAATACATTGAATTTAGTGTGACGTACAGGTGTTTACAGATTAATATAATCTTAATAGGTACGGGTAACATAATACTAATAGTCCAATCACTATGGGCTCGGAATGAAATGGAATAAGTTTAATATTTGTATAAACCTTTATTTCGGAATTCTAAATGTTGTCTCAAACGTCTCATAAGATCACGTGTAAATTATTATTAATTAACTATGAAGCAACGGAAGCGAGACATTTCCAAAAAACTGATTATCGCGACCAGTCATGCCCCACGTTCCACAGTAGTGGCCCTAAAATTTACCCCTGCAGAACACCATACGTAGCAGGCCTCTGCAAACAAACTCACCAATCCGCCTGCCAAGCGTGGTAAGTACTGGCAAATTCCCCCCAATATGGTGACACAATTGTGGAAATCTTTGGGGGAGGCCTTTGTTCAGTAGTGGACGTTGTATGGCCGATATGATGAATATTCGCCGCATAAAATTGTCCCGTTTACAAAATGGAAAACGTGGAAAATAATAATTAAATATCTAGTGCCGGCTCAGAATACCAACACCCCATCTGCTCCCGTGGGTGTCGTAAAAGTCGACTAAGGATTAGCCGAAGGATGGGCAGCATTGTCCTCCGAGTACATTAACAACTCAACTGCGATCGCCAACCCGCCAGGCGCCGCGCGTGGCGATTATGGCAAACCCCCCAATGAGCCCACAACACACCCATAGCGGTCGTTGTGCTGATCTTTGGGGGGGGGGGGGCCTATGTCCAGCAGTGGACTCCATTCGGCTTAAATGATGATCTAGTGTTTTATTAACTTAAAATGATCTTTTATTCATTAAAGATTACTGTAATAGTTTGAATCCAACAGAAAATACCCATTTTCTGAGAAAATATTATTTGTTTAGGACAAGGTGGTGTTTTTGGTTTCCATTTTATAGTCAAATATGCTATAGGTACATATTTAATTTGTAGTGTCAAAAGTATTTTTATTCCATATAAGCTTATAACACATAACCCTATTTTCTTTACAAAAAAACGTACACCTAGTAAATGCGCTACTTATTTTTGATTTTGTAAAAAGCCACTTTGAAACTTTTGGGTAATTAAGCTTTGTTATTTTTCTACCGCATTTTCTTAAATAGTTTTTAAGTTATAGACTTTTTCTTAAAGTTTTATTATACTTTAGCAAAAACTAGTATGGTATGGTATGGTACGTATGGTACCGGCTACGAATAGCACCAACCCATATCATCCCGTGGGTGTCGGAAAAGGCGACTATGGGATTAACCGGAGCATGGGTAGCAGCGTCCTTCGAGTATATTAACAACTCAACTGCGATCGCCAACCCGCCTGCCAAGCGTGGCGATTATGGCAGAACCCCTCAATGAGCACACAACACAGCCAGGCGGGCGTTGTGGCGATTTTTGGGGGAGGCGTGTGTCCAGCAGTGGACTTTATTTGGCTGAATCGAGAAAAACTAGCAAATGTGAGCTGGTGCCCTGTAAAAACGGAAATTGATAACTCGTTAATAACTTAAAAAATGGGACTGATTCAAAATTGAACAGTGGAGTTACAAAATGGAAACGTAAATTTTAATTCACATAAAAAAAAGGTAATTAAAAATAAAGTAATTATTTTATAGATAGTTTACTGCTGACAACCAGACTAAAGAAAAACACCGAGGTTAGTGGCTCTGCATTGGTAATAAGTTATGGCCGAAACAATATTTTTTTCTGAACAAACCTTTAAATGTATTATAAAATTACCCAAATAAATAAAAATAGACCAGCAAAACATCAATAGCATAACAAAGCAACACATTGCACATACCTATGTCATGCTTTTTAAGCTTATATAATCGCCTTTACATTTCCATTTTATATATATATACCAAACAAAATGGAGATAACGTGTTCATGTTGACCAATCCCAAATTGCGTGTAGTTCAATAATAGATTAAAGAATTTTACACAAACACTGAAACACGTATTACTATATTTTCAATCAAACAGCCAAATATAATTTTTCATCGATCTAACCTCAAAACTGACGGAGTTGAACACTAATTTTCCTCCCCTGTTTTTAGTTGATTTTCCAAAAACGCTGTATTGTTCCTATTTTTTTACTGAAAAGGCGAATATAAATAACCTCACTACAGATCGAAAATTAATTAAAATTGAACTTGATATGTTATGTTATGATTACATTTAACACAAAAACTAACAAATCCAAAGATTTTGGATTAGATTGATTGTTCATTTCAGCCATATGTATGTATATTTTAAGTGCCGTGTGGTGCCGGCTCAGAATACCACCACCCCATCTCCTCCCATGGGTGTCGTAAAAGTCGACTAAGGGATTAGCTGGAGGATGGGCAGCAGCGTCCTTCAAGTACATTAACAACTCAACTGCGATCGCCAACCCGTCTGCCAAGCGAGGCGATTATGGCAAAACCCCCCAATGAGCCCACAACACACCCATATCGGTCGTTGTGGTGATCTTTGGGGGAGGCCTGTGTCCAGCAGTGGACTTCATTCGGCCGAAATGATGTATGTATATTTTAAGCAGTATTCGATTTTGATTCGTGCTAATCTTGCATTCACGCTAAGCGAAGCGAAGCAAAGCGGTAGTCGGTGCACGACTATGAGCGTAATGGTCAGCCCGTAGCTGGATTGGATTATCCTGGAGTCCGCGAGGGAGGTGCGAGAGTGTGTCGTCGTACGTGAGTTTGCGTGAGGCCTGACCACTCATTATACCATAAAGTACTTAATTAAATTAAAATCAATGAGGTTAGAAATATTATCAGTGGTTGACCTAGACCCCCCCGTGCCCCCCCCCCCCCCCCCCTCCGGATCTGCCCTTGATGAATACTCTGTTTCTGATACAATCTGTTATATGTTTAAGGCTATTCACGACGGTGAAACTTGTGAGCAGCATCATGCCAAGCTTAAGCAAACGCCGGGTAAGAGCAACAACGAGGCTGACGATGGAACTAGAACTTTACTCAATTCCCTAATCAGCAAGGGAGAAGCGCTAGAATGCCCCGAATGTAGTGCCATTATTACGAAGAAATGGGGCTGTGATTGGGTGAAGTGCTCTGCATGCAAAACGGAGATATGCTGGGTGACCCGCGGCAGGCGCTGGGGGCCGGGCGGCAAAGGGGATACCAGCGGAGGGTGTCGTTGTGGCGTCGACGGAAAACGGTGCCATCCAGCTTGCGGTTACTGCCATTAGGGATTATAATACCCCTGGTTGTAATCAGATTCCGCTTTTCCTACATTAGATAGCTACTGCGTTGGAATGGGATTATCGAATTATTTATGTTGACGGTAGCTTTAACATTGTTAATTTATTATATTAATTTGTTACCTAATATACAATCAGTATAGGTAGTTAGGTTACCTACTTGTAAGCATGTATGCTCCGCGTAGATATGGCGGTACTACGAGGCCGAGACTCACCGTGTGATTACTACCCCTATCTGTTTTTTATAAAAAGTGTTTCTTTTTCATAATTATTAATAGGGCAATGCTTGTCTGCTGGGATGCGTATTAATTAATGGCCTATCTACTTTAAATTAAAATTTAATCCTTTTGTATAAACAATTTCGTTCACTTGTTTTGGAAATAAATTATAATTCAATTCAAAGTGAGATATGTACGGCAAACTAAACTTTTGAAGTGTATTATATACCGTAAAATGGGGTGAATAGGGACAAAACTCAACCGGAGTGTAATCCTAAAACTTGAGTCTTGTTATTATCTTGACAGCCAGATACAATAAATGAGTAAATATCATTAAAAATCAGTAAAATATGCAAAAATGTAGCTGATCCCTCCGTTGGTCAAAACAATAAGGAACTAAATGAATATCCACATCTATGTCTGCACTTTCTCCGAATTTATAGGTAATTAGGTATATTCCGCTGTTTATTCATTCTCGATCATGGTGACGCTGCGGAAGACAAAATACCTAGTGGTCAGCTTTCACATCTTGCAGAGATTGAGTAAAAAACTATGGATCACTAAAATTACGTATAAAATCAAATAATAGTATAATAAAACAATTTTAAACGGATTAAATCGCGTGTATTATTGATTTTTGTTTTTCCTGACGTTTCGAACACTTTGCAGGGTTCGTGGTCGCAGGATGAACACAAATACAATAATACACGCGATTTAATCCGTTTAAAATTGTTTTATTATAATGTGTAATAATCGCGAAAACCTAAGACAATACTAATCAAATAATAGGTAATCATTATTGGAGCCGTCATTTCTAATCACGGGTCGTATCATTTAACCAAAGATTTAAATTTTATTATACTTGCTTACCTACGTAATTCATTGGTTCATAGTAATTAGTTAATAGATAAGTACCTACAGTAATTTATGTCTTATTATAAGTATATATACTCTATCTATACAAATAAATAAAATTGAAGTGTCTGTTTGTAATGTCAAAATAACAGCTTTTTACTAAATGCATATGAAAGTATATACGGTACATATAACAAAAAAACAATTTTTATTTTTTTGTCTGTCTGTCTGTCTGTTTGTTCCGGCTAATCTTCGAAACGGCTGGACTGATTTTGGCGGGATTTTCACTGGCAGATAGCTGATGTTATAAGGAATAACTTAGGCTACTTTATTTAAGAAAAATAACTTGGGTTCCGCGCAAAAAAATGAAACCCTTGAAATCCAATATATATATTCTATGTCAAGTGTCTATGTCGAAGTACTCTAAATTTCTTTTAAATTAAATGCGGGTGAAACCGCGGGTCCCAGCTAGTCTACAATAAAAATGCAATGAATTTGTTTATTTTACTAAAATAGGTACCTATCTGGTTTTTGGATGCCCGTGGCACTACTTACTGCGACTGCAGAAAACGGGCCTCCTCGTGGACCGAGAACGTTTGTGTGCGAATACCTACTTGTACTTAATAATTACTATGCTTGGTTAACGTAATGGTGATCTCAGTCAGTGGCGGCCCTAGATCATTTTCTAGGTGGTGCAAGATCTCCTGCTTGCACTTCTACAATGGTGTTAACCATGGAAATTAGAGCGCTTTCTATGCAGATGTGTATCTGTGGCTAAGCCACATTCAAACAGACCGCCAAGAGATACATTTTTACAGTGCTAACCATTTTTTATATTGTTTCTTGTTGCAGAGTTTTGTTTGTCATGCTTCCATCTTTTTATAACAGCTTAACTGAATTTTCGACAAAATTACCTTCAAAACCCAGGTCTTCTGCCAAGAGATTTAAATTGGACATAATCATTTCTAGCAATACACATTTACCCAGCTTTCCAGACTGCTTCAAAACAACATATAAGTCAAGATTAACTTTTTTTTTAATTTTTTTTTATTGGTGCCCAGTGGAAATTCTTCATGAACTTTCTTCGCCCCGGGGAAGGGCGAAGGGGTATGCCTACCGGCTAAAACCACTGGAGCGGTCATCTTCGGCACGTAAGGGAGGCTCCAGGTCCTCGTATGATCACACTAGAGCCGCCCACTGGTGCCACGCCTAATGGCACATCTCGGAGAGGGTGACTGTAAAGCGGTCACCCCCCCAGGGGGATTGTAAAGGATCCCCCAAAGCGTCCCACGGCAGCGCGTGACCACATGCGTGCTACCGTCTTCTCTTGGGTCGCTTGGTGTGGGCACGCAGATTCCCCAATCTACGCACCCGCGAACCCAGAGGTCCCCCACCTTATAACAACGGCAGGGGTTTTCAGGCGTATCGGAATAAGGCGCCAGGGCGGTTGTTACCCCGGCGCCGTCTCCTTCTTCTTCGAGCGATGTCGGCCCTCTCCCGGTCCCGCTCTGCAGTCTCCTTCTGGAGCATGACGCTCTCACAGAAGGAGACCACTGCATTCCAGTTTTCGTGCTCTGCCAACATAGCCGACACTACTGCTGGCAGAGAGAGATCTTGCCCGATCCGATCGATCAGGATCCGCCGCTCGGCGGCCCATGCAGGGCACGCCTCGAGCGTGTGCTGTGCGGTGTCCTGGTCGCTATCACAATGAAGTCAAGATTACCTAGTAAATTCACTTGTTCCATTTTAGAAAATTAGGATATCACTCTTTAAAGTAACAAAGTCGATTGACATTAAATTATTGGTAAAGTAGTTTAATGGAGGTAGTTACATAATGATCATCATTTCGGCCGAATGAAGTCCACTGCTGGACACAGGCCTCCCCCAAAGATCACCACAACGACCGACATCGGTATGTTGTGTGCTCATTGGGGGGGTTTTGCCATAATCGCCACGCTTGGCAGACGGGTTGGCGATCGCAGTTGAGTTGTTAGTGTACTCGAAGGACGCTGCTGCCCATCCTCCGGCTAATTCCTTAGTCGACTTTTACGACACCCAGGAGGAGGAGATGGGGTGGTGGCATTCTGAGCCGGCACCACACGGCAAATTATATCATCATTATATCATCATTAAATTATCTCATTCATCATATCAGCTGTATATACGTTCACTGATGAAGTAAAGCCTCCCCCACAGATAACCACAATTGTGTCGTTATTTTGGGGTATATGTCAGTACGCACCACGCCTGGCAGGCGGGTCGGTGAGCGCAGTATGGCTACTGTTCTACAGAAGGGACGCTGCTACCCGTGCCTCTGGTTTAGAATCCGTTAGTCGCCTTCTACGACATACACGTCATGACACGGTGAAGTGATGAAGTGGTGCTATATAATTAATCCGGACACCAGACGGATTATCTCATTACCTATCTCTTATTACTACGGTACAAAAATCATTCGACAATGACTTACCATATACGCTCCTTACGTTTAGTTGGTAGCAATTACATCAACGGTCTTTACATGCATTTTAAGGAAATCCATTTATAACAATGTATAGGTACCTACTTCCTTTCTTCCTTCTTCCTAAGAAAGGAAGAGAGGCCTTTGCCGTGCAGTGTGAAAACATGGACTAAATAATAATAATAGGTACCTACTTAACAACCATTAAAAAGAGATTAAAAACCATTTTTTTTTTTTAAACAATTTTGTTTTTCTCGCAAAATCTACATAGTACGCGCACTGATATGTCTAAAAATGTAGAAAAATAAGGGATATAATCGTGCCAAAGGAAATTAGGGGCAGTGAAAAGGAGAAATATGTCTCTCGAAATACTTATCATTTTATAAATTTCCCCATACATTTTTTCGAATAAGTGATAAAATGAGCAAACAAGTATGGTAATGCCAATGACAATTTGGGCGACTTCAAATTTATCCGCAATACATCGTATGGTGAGGAAGACCCGTAGGATTTAGTGATTAAAATTTTCTACTGAATAATGAACATTGGCATCTTTATTTACTACCGAGTTTATGGAAATGTACACCATTTCTTCCTCCTCAAATAATTGCAGTAACATGTCAAGTTTTTTATATTATACTTATACATTTTTTTATGGATTGGCGGATGTATTAATTTGGAAAAATTCTAGTTTTCTAATAGAAACTGTTACTCTCTATTATACCCCCTTTGAATTGTTTTTCAAAAACACGTCTTCTTCTTTCGTGTGGGTAGTGGCCAACCTTGTGTGAGAGTTCTACAAGCCGCCGAAAGGCATCTGACTCTGGCTTAACGACTAACCTTTATTGACAACAACTGAGAACTACGATTTTACGTTACCTCCGAAACACGATGATGCTCAGTTCAAATACCAGTATACGGTAACCCATAACCCATCCATAGAGTCACCACGCTAAGCGTTGCTTAACCTCATCGATCGTGTACTGATCAGTGACTGTAATGCGCTAGGAGATATTCTTTTATACTTTTTAGATGGTTTCAAAAACGAGGTAAGTACCGATGGCCTGGCACGAATATTTTTACGTATAAGAACGTAAACGTATCGATTAGCGATTACGTGAGTGAATTTTGAATAGAATGGGAATCGAATCCACGACCCGGAGCGCAGCAGCCGACTGTATCAGCCACTGCACCAACCGTTCCGTCGTATAAATTTAAACGAAAATGCTATCATCATCATCATATCAGCCGAAGGACGTCCACTGCTGGACAAAGGCCTCGCCCAAAGATTTCCACAAAGTCCGGTTACATGCCACATACATCCAACGGCTCCCAGCGACCTTCACCAGATCATCTCTCCATGTTGGAGGTCGTCCCGCATTACACTACATAAATAGGTTTTTGTTAAGTACCTAGTTCATATATTTATTTGATAGTCAGACTTACACTTATTAAATAAATAATTAGTTAAATATATTTTTATCCCTATTTTTAAGTCTAATATTTTAGGTATATCTTCGTATCCCGTGACTCTTTTACTATATCTACTTAGATCGTATTTACCTTCTATCGTCCTTCGTACATACAAACTCATCGTGAATGTGTAAATTATTTAGCTAAGAATTTATTATACTAAATAATAAATCTAGTAATTATTATTTCAAAAGTTTAAAGTATTTATAGCCTAACAAAAATGGCGTATGTATATTCAGTTCGTACATTAACTATGATACATTGTTGATATAAAAATGTAGCAACTAAAATATATCGCCAAATAACTAAAAACAATCCAATAAAAGCTATTCAAGTGTAGCGTAAACTGAAGGTTCATTTTTGACAACGAAACATGAAAAGAAATGTAAAATGAAAGTTCATAATACCGTATTGCCTGGCGAAATCCGGGCAGAAGTCAGCCATGTGTCACGTGACCGCTGACTGACTGGTATTAAGAGTTCATATTACGGAATTGCAAGGCAGTTCAGTTTACAGTGTAAACTGCCTGGAAATAAGAGTAGTCGTAGTGAGGCCCCTGACCGTTCCCAGTGGCACTGGCACTACGCGCCGAAACAACCATGTCCAGTGAATACCTGCTCCAGGTGGAATGTGACACACTCTTCCTTTGGAGCCAGGCTCCGAAGAGCGGCAAGATGGCCTCAACGACGCAATTTTGCGCATACTGCGGCAGCATTAGCCGCTCGCGCCATAGCTCGAGTGCACGCCGCCGAGCCTGCCATCTCAAACTTTCACCGCTCTGGCGAAAGGAGAGCGTGTTTGGTGATACACCCACGCATACATCTCCGCCAGGATATCAAAATGCGGAAAGCGCGCCAACAAAGGCTGGACGCCCGAGAGTCCAGATGACCAAACAGAAGCCCCACAGAGGGCCACGGACCGCACGACTCCCCTGTAGAGGCGGCGAACTTCTTCCCTCGGTCCCCCGAGATAGGGCAGTAACCGGTGCAAGGCACCCACTATCCTCTCGATTCGGGGAACAAGACGCTCGAAGTGCTCCTAGAAGCGCCAGCGACTGTCCAGGGTGAGCCCCAGGTACTTCGCGTCCCAGGTACGGCCCACCTTGATTGGCGCGTCACCAACGTGTATCGATGAACTGGGAGGCTCCCTACTCCGCGGCATTTTGTGGAACTATAGCGCCTCGGTTTTGTGAGGCGCTATCCGCAAGCCCGAAGCGTGGATTTCAGCCACGACAATTGCCACCGCTTGCTCGTCAAGCCGGATAGTTCCCTAGAAGCCAACACTAGAGTGTCGTCAGCGCAACAGACTATACTGACGCCTGCGGGGAGAACAACACGTAGGACAGCGTCGTAGTCGAGGTCCCAAGAGCAAGAGCAAGAGAGGGCCGAGAACCGACCCCTGTGATCACGTGATCTCCCTCCGCTTTACGCTACCATCCCTGCCAACGTATCGAACTTGCCTGTCGCTAAGATATGCCCCGATGATTTGTTGGTTGGTTGAAAGGCGGAAAACGCGCCAGGAGAGTTACCGCTTCGTAGGACACTGTTCGGTATCCTCGTACGATCCGGATAGCCACTCTGCGCTGCAGACCATGACAGACCAAACACCTAACAAACAACAAACCATGGTAAATGTACGGAATTAATTAAAACAACGTAAGAAAACGATCTAATTAAAAAATAAATAAAATGAATTCCTAAACGTATAATACAACAATAGAAAAAAACCTAAACACAAGAGAGATTATAACAGATAAAAATAAGAAAAATAGCCGTGTAATTTATGAAGTGTGTTATTGCTATGCCAATATGACATTTCAAAATAAAGCACTTAAGCATAGTTATTATACTCTTTGCACTTATGTTTCTGTATGCAAATGTCCGCAGTATAGTTAATTAAAGCTGGTAAACTAGACGAGATAAGGTGTGTAATTGAATCTCTTCAAACCACTGTTCATGTTTTAGTGCTCACTGAAACGTGGATAAAAGACGACAATGAAGCACATAGATTAAAATTACCTAATTATACATATTATTACAAGTACAGGAAAAGTTCAAGAGGTGGCGGAGTATCGATATATATCCACAATAATTTTAAACATGACTTTTTAGAAGAATAATGCGAGGATGGTAATATTTTTTATGAGTACACTTGAACACGCTCTCTGTGGACATAGGGGCTGTATATAAACGACCCGCAGCGAACACTAGCAAGTTTCTTGACATCTATAACCAACACCTATCAAAACGGAAACGCGACATCGTTTTTGGTGACTTGAATATAAACTTTCTCGGCAGTGATAACCGATTTATCACTGCTGAGAGAAGAATACAAAAAAGTATTGCAAGAAGATAACGTTAAAATACTAGATAAAAATAGCAGTAAATATTGCACCCGTGAAACCATGACCTCAAAGACGATTCTGGATCATGTAGTTACAAATTTATAGGAAAATACATTTCAAATGGCAATTATCGACTCTGCGATCTCTGACCACAAGCAGATATACCTCGAGATATACCGACCCTATAAAGAGACTTCAGTATGAATCACTAAATTACACCAACATCCATAACACTATCAAACAGCTTTTCACAAGAAGATCTATGAACACGATGATGAGAATTGGAAGCTACACTATTACATGCGATCGATGAAAATAAAACCAGAAAAACTAAGATTTTAAACAAACCGCAGAAGGAATGGATAAAGATGAGCTTAATGGCCTCAATTAATGAAAGGAACCAGCTATGGCACAAATTAAAACGATCACCCCGGGACGAACAATTAAGTAATGAGTTCAGAAACCAAAGAAACGTCGTCTACAAAAATATTCAATCGGCAAATAACAGTAGGGATAATACCTCCCACATGTCGACAACCTCGTGCGCCAAGTCAAGTTACTTAAGTTGTTTATCTTTCTTGGCTTTCACGAGATTCTCGTCATGTGGGATAGTTATATCCACAATCATTGTGCGGCGCTCTACTCGATCTATCACCACTATATCAGGCTTATTGACTACAATAGTCCTGGCAGTGATGATAGATCACTCCCATATGATGATAGATCGATCCCAGTACAACGTGATATGGTCATTCTCGAGAACTGGCTCGGGCACATACTTGGCACTTCTACAACTCACAAGGATGTATTGCAGTGCAAGTTGTTGGTGGATAATCCTGGCTACTTGGTTATGCCTGTGCAAGTACTCGCCGTTAGCAAGACGAGAACAACCGGAAATAATGTGACGGATAGATTTACCCGGATAGTGACATGCCCGACAGATGTCAGCCGTGCCGTACTTCACAATATATTTTCGATAGTTCTTCGTCATAATAACTTCATCCATAATTGCACAGATAAAACCTTCGGTTTCCCCAAAGCGGTCAACGAAACGTAGCCAAGACACGGATGCTAAAAAGTTGACATCAGGCCCATGAAGGGCCCGGTAAAGCGTCCGTGAAGCTCCTTGCTATGCCATACCTCCTTACGGTCATTAGTGTCAAGCACTACAGGTTTAAGCCAGTTCTCTTTAGCCAAGGAGAGCGGGGTGAGTCCTTTATCCATCGCAACCACTTCTCGGTGTATCCCCACTTCGGCATGGAGAAAATACTCCCTGAGGTTGCACACCTCACGATTGTGGAGAGTCTTAGCATTTAGAAAGCCTCGACCCCCATATTTTCGTGGGATGTACAGCCTCATTATCGACGATCGTGGTTGATGCATCCGATTTGTGGTCAACAACGAACGGACTCGTCTATCCAGGGCGTCTAATTCAGTCTGAGTCCACTTGAGTATGCCGAAAGAGTACATTAAGACTAGCATGACCCAACCGTTAAAGGCGCGCACCTTGTTACCGCCTGATAAAAGACTTTTCAGTACCTTTTTCAGGCGGCCAAAGAAGCGCCTCTGTAACGATTGTTTCATGTCAGCTCCGTTGATACCTAACGCCTTCGACATACCCAAGTATTTCTAGGTCTCAGATGAGGAAAGGGATCTGATGTGTATGAAATCCGTAAGTTGTAATCACTCGGATTCCATAATCTTCCCTCGTTTTACATGCATGACTGCACATTTATCCACACCAAATTCCATCCTAATAGAGTTACTAAAAGTTTCAGTTACCTTCAGTAATTCTCTTAGCCGCAAATTGTTGGGGGCGAAGAGTTTCAAATCATCCATGTAAAAGAGATGAGATATTATCTGACCACCTCTTCTCATCTGGTAGCCTAGCCCCGAACTCTCCAGCAGCGTGCTCAGAGGCTTCAAGGCTAAACAGAACCACAGTGGACTCAGGCTATCGCCCTGAAATATTCCACGCTCGATCCTGATTGGTTCATCGTTCCCTTAGATCTGTCGACATCCTGGATAGTTAAGAACCATCCTCCATTTCCGCATACATGTAAACAGGAAGGTGCGTAGGGTTGTATTTATCTTATACAATTCCAGCACCCCCATGAGCCATGTATGTGGAACAGAGTCGTAGGCCTTCTTATAATCTATCCAACATGTCGACACATCCTTATGGTTACGTCTAACCTGTTGGCTAACGGCCGTATCAATAAGGAGCAGCTCCTTAGTACCACGTGAACCGTTCCTACATCCATTCTGAGAGGCAGACATGATATCATTGTTATCAATATGATTGTTTATTTTTGCTCTTAGAATGGATGTAAGAAGTTTATAGACCGTCGGTAAACAAGTGATCGGTCTATAATTTTTGGGTTCCGTGGTACTACCTGATTTATGGAGCAGGTGGGTAATAATAATAATAATTTAATTTATTTCATAAAATGGTATTTGTAGTACAACTTTGTTACATTTGTAGTCAAAAATTTAAAACACGTGTATTTAGGTCATTTACAAATCAGTGGGTGAGGTGCTGTTCACCCAGCTAGGTTGCAGAACAACCTGTGTTTGAGAGAAACAATGCCAGGCCCTTGTTCGGTCAACTTTTGGGTAAGTCCTGTTGTAAAAAACTGTGGTAGCGAACCACTTCAAGGACAACTGGATTTGGGACGCCAAACGAGTATGTGAAATGCGTAGCCATTTTAGCCAAAAATTGTGCAGCCCGTCCGGCCCTGGAGATTTCCAGTTGGGCAACGGACGGACTGCACTGGCTACGTCTTGGGGACTTATTAGAATGGATTCCATTTCTGATATTGGTTCACATATTCGTTCAACCTGCCTTATCCAATCACCTTCGGTATGACTGACGGGCACCGACCAGATGCTGCGCCAGAATGCCCTCACGGCATCATCATCCGGTAGGTGGACGTCACCCACACCTGGGTCAGGCCGTTCCCAAGTTCTATATACCCACCTTTGGTTACTTTAGAATGTGCTATTCAAGGTATACCGCTCCACCCGCCGTTTGTACCTACGTATATGGTTCGCCCATGCATAAACTTTTTGCTTCAGAAAGTCTATGCGCTCTGTGACACGAGCTATAAATTCTTGAGGCCTGATATCAGTCCCCAAGAACGCTCGTCTCACAAAGCGCACTACTCTTGGGCGGGTATTGCCCTCTCTGAAGCTAACTAACTTGCCAATGAGTGCCCTAGCCTCATTGATACGACGTTCAATCCTGCACTGCCAAGCTGGCAAGGCAGATTTCGGTCGTATGGCTCTGTACAAGCAACAGCCGCGCAGTACAAGATTGAATGTGTATCGCCGAGGTCTTCGCTGTTGTCGAAATAATCGAATAAATGTATTTTTAGATAAGCTAGCACCTTCCTTTGTTCCTGAAGAATCGATTCCTTGCTCCATTCCTGTCTCGCTAGGTAATAGCCTATCAGGTCTCAATTGCCCATTCAGTCTTTCAGAACTAAAAGGAATCAAGATGTCAAGGACTCGGCACCTGGTGCTGATGGAATTCCTTACTCTTTTATATCTAACCTAGGTGATCATACACTTTCCTACTTCCTAGAACTTATTAATTCTATTATGATTTCTGGCAACTTACCTCTCTCTTGGAAATCCCAGATAGTTCTTCCGATTTTAAAACCTAATAATAGTCCATCTAACAGCATGGCTTACAGACCAATTGCACTTTCATCAGTCTTGTTGAAAATTGCAGAACATTTAGTTAAAAATCGTTTAGAATGGTATTTAGAAAATAGTAGATTACTGAGTGAGAGTCAGTTTGGGTTCAGACGTGGAAAAAGTACTTTCGACAGCATAAGTATTTTTGTCACTGATATTAGGGTAGCATTTTCAGGTAACCAGTCTATTGTTTCAGCCTTTCTGGATTTAACTTCAGCGTATGATAATGTTGTTATATCCACCTTAAAAAAAAAATTACGACAGTTAAATGTTCCTGTAATACTTTTCAACTTCATTTCAAACATCTTATCTGAGAGGCGTATTAATTTTTTACTAGAGGATTCTAGTTATGAATCCAGATTACTTAGTATGGAAAGGTCTTCCGCAAGGATCGGTGCTTAGCCCTCTATTATATAACATTTATACTCACAACCTTGAATCCTCTTTAGACAGGGAAGTGAAAGTACTTCAATATGCCGATGATCTTCTTTTATACAGTTCTCACCGATCTATATCAACAGCCTGCTCTTCACTGACTAAATCTCTCGATCTCCTAAAAAACTGGCTTGATAATAATGGTCTGGAGCTGTCTACCTCCAAAAGTACCGTTGTATTATTTTCCAGAAAGCGTCTTCCTCCTCCCATTTCAATATATTATAATGGTAATCTTATTCCTTCAAAAACAGTAGTAAAATTTTTAGGGGTATTCTTAGATTCTAAACTTTCAGGAATTCCTCATTGCGAGTATGTCACTGTAAAGTGTGAAAAACGAATAAATATACTAAGATGTTTGTCAGGAGTCTGGTGGGGTGCTCATCCATTCTGTTTGAAACTTCTTAATAATGCAATAATAAGAAGTGTTCTAGACTATGGAACATTTTTGCTAGATCCTGGAAACGTGGCTGCATTTAGAAAACTTGATAATATTCAATCAAAAGCATTAAGAATAATATCGGGGGCTATGAAGTCCAGTCCGATCAATGCACTCCAAATTGAATGTGTAGATCCACCTCTTTCTTTTCGCCGCCAATATCTTTCTGACAAGTTCCTATTCCGGTCATTGCAGTTTTCTTACCATCCATTACGTACTAAACTCCAGTCTCTTCTTGACCACATTTATTCTTCTAATTATTGGTCTCATAAATCACCGCCTTGTCTTGTCCAAAGTTATAAAAAGTTTATTGCTTTACAAGCGCCAACTTCCCACTCAGATTCACACCCACTTTTTTGCAGTGATTATAAATCATTAGTTTCTATTCCAGATGTTCATTTTAACATAGGTATAAATAAAAAAGATGATTTTGCAAATTTTACTTTTAATTTTACCAAAGATAGCAATTGGAAAAAATCGCATCATATATATACTGATGCTTCTAAGCACTCTACTTTTGGAAATGTTGGAGTAGGTATTTACCATTCTCAGTATAATATAGTACAGAAAGTTAAACTTCCGCCTGAATCATCAGTATTTACTGGAGAATGCTTTGGTATATTTAAAGCCGTAGAATACGTTCAAATTATGAAACTGAAAAACACAGTTATTTTTTCAGACGCTTTGAGTGCCCTACAAGCCCTTATGAAATTCCCCTTTAAATGTAAAATAGTTTATCCTGTAATTATACTAATAAGAAAATTGCTCTACAAATGTTCACAACTTGGATATACAGTCACTTTCACCTGGATTCCGGGGCATAGTAATATTGTGGGTAACAGCAAAGCTGATCAGCTTGCTAATGAAGCTGTAGACTGTGGGGATACATTTCCTTTTGTAAATTATTGTCACGACCTGATGAGTCTGCCTATGATATTCCTTCGGGAAGTCTGGAGAGATTCGTGGGTAGATAGTCAGTTGACCAAAGGAAAATATTATTCATTTATCCAACCATATATCCCTAAGAAACCTTGGTACTTTAAATTAAACTTTGGAAAAGCTGAGACCAGCTGCCTCATACGCATGAGGTTAGGCCATGTTTGCTCTCCTGCCCATCTTGCCCGACTCAATATTATTGACAGTGATCTGTGTGAATGTGGTGAAAGTGTGGGTGATATAAACCATATTTTCTTTTCTTGTCGTTTACATAACCATGATTCTTTCTTTGACTCTTTACTTTCTCTTTGTGTTCCTTTTCCAACGTCTATTCCAGTTTTACTTGCCACTAATGATCCTAAAATATATAAATATATATCGTTATTTATTACTGTAAATAAAATTCGTTTATAGTATATAATTATTTACACTATTTCTTTTCCCGATCCTTTCCAATAATATTCCGATATCCTTTTTCAAAATCATTTTTTATTACATATAGAAGTTTCCCCGTTTTTGTTTGTGGCAATGCGCAAATAGCGACAAGCCAGTAAAAAAAAAAAAAAAAAAAAAAACGTACGGAAATTTATGTCGTGACACACATCGAAAAGACAAAACACGACAATTAGGAAGTCACAAAAAAACAATATGTGATTATTAAAAACCTCGTTGCTTTAACACTCCTCCTTAATCTCATATCTCCTGGCACTCCTCTCATCACTCATTTACATCTCAACCCCATACTACTCACACACCACTCATACTTCTGTCTCAACAACGCCTTGGTCAGAACATCCGCTACCATCCGCGCTGTTTCCTTGTACCTGAATTGTATCACCTTTCTCTATTGCCTCTCTGACAAAGTGATATCGCACATCCACGTGCTTCGTATGTTGGTGGTGCACTGGGTTTTTAGCTATCGCCATAGCCGACTGACTGCTATCAGTGAATATAGTAATTGATGGTAGCGTAATTGATTCTCGCCCCATCTCTGCTATAAACCTGCGAAGAAATACCGCTTCCTTTGCAGCCTCAGATAGTGAAACATATTCTGCCTCCGCAGTTGATAAAGCAGTTGTTCTTTGTTTCTTGCTCTCCCAAGAAATCGCTCCTCCTTGAGACAAGAACACAACAATAAAGAACCTTGTGAACGGTGTTGCAACATTTTACTACGTAAATTATATTGTTATTGAAAGTTAACTGCTTCCAGTACATATTTTAAGGCTTCTTCCAAGGAATTTGGATTTTTAATTCGCACAATCCTTACCATATGCTCTGGCAAATTGTACAAGAATACTTTTAACGAAGTATTATTGTAAATCACTCGCTTAGCTTCCCTGAGCGTTTGAGAACTATTTTGGTTAACTTTAGATAGCAGTATTGCACGAATATCTTGTATACGACTGCAAAAATCTAGATATGATTAATTAGGTTTAATTTTTAATGTTTCTAGTTCTATCGCCACGCACTCTTCACTCCTGGGATCCCCGAAATGTTGGACCAATAAAGACTTTAGTTCATTATAAGTCTCAAACTCACCCCGTTCGCTTATTAAGGCTGCCGCGTTCCCTTTTAATTTACTCGTGATTGATTGCTTTAAAAATTAATTTCTCCCCAGTGCCTTGATATCTTTCAATAAAATATTCACACTTTCTCAAAAATAAACTAAGTAATTTTGTTTCACCACTAAATTCGGGAATTAAGCGTAACACTTCCCGGGGAATTTGTACCTCCAGCAAAAGTGATGGTGTAACGGAAGGAGCAGGCATAGCTTCTGCTTCCGCCATAGGAATTTGATCTTGAGACATTTATATTTGTTAAATGTTTAGGAAAAATTTATTCTTAAAAATTTAGTGTTGAATTAAAGCAAAAGTATAATATTAAATATTTCACAGCCCTCTTTAAATAAATAAAGAATAAAAAAATATTTCACGAAAGTGTGTAATAATATAGGAAAGATATTATCTCACTATATTTTAATTTCACTAGCACTTAATTCACACAATTTTAGTGATACTACACTTAAATAACTATAATATGAATACAATATGGTTTTTCAGATAATATAAAAAACACACAAAAAGTACACTCACAGTTAAAATGATATTAACATAACATTTGTGAGGATATTGGGGAAGGAAGTAGAAGGTTACTCACTGTCCAACCGCGGAATAAATTATCACCATCTCTGCTCACCCCGCGTTATCGTAATTATTTTTTTGGTTCGCGGATTGCCAGCTACAGAGCGCCTTACTGATTTTAAGATATAGCGTACTCTATGTATAGTTTGTTACCACTCACGAAAAAGTTTAGTCAAGGATTTTCACTTTTCACTCACGACTTTTCGCGACAGCAACAACCGGCAATCCAACCGGCTGCGCCAGTTAGATTTCGGGCGCGGGAAAACGGCTTTTTAAAAACTAGAAATAAAATTAATATATGAGAGTTCGTAATAAGATTGTATTATTAACGACCCGAGCTTACAGAGTTTGATGTAATACTAAAAACCTTAACGTTAAATCTAAAATTAAAATAGAGAGGATACTTAAAAGTAATCATCAAATAAAAATCTTATAGACTAAACATACATGTCCGGTACTGCTAGATAAAGAGGCGCTGCGTGAGGGCCTATGGCGCTACGTCAGCGAAGGGTTGGCAACATAACTAGGTAGGTAGGTATATTTTCTCTTTGACAATTTGTGAAGTGATGATGTTTTAATAATAATTATAATAAACAATAAAATGTTATTGTTTGTCGACATTAAAATAAACGCAAATAGTATTTGTTTAATATCACAAAAAAGAGATTGTAATTTAAGCACCTATTCACAAAAAAATAAACATTAATAAAGTTTATTTTGGGTACTTCCGCTTGGGTACTGCCATCTAGTCATATTTTGAATAAAACTTAATATGAAATGTGCCGACTGCAGGCAGATGGCGCTAGTTTCGATGCAACTTTTCGTACTCACCACAGGTACTCACTATTTGTATGAGAGTTTCACCACCCTGGTATATATTTTGCTATTCTTTATAGACATATGATTGAACATTTAAATGATAAATTATTAATTTTCTGATATGAATATGCAAATATTTAAAAAAAGCAATGATATTCTCGTTTTTTCTTACCTCTGAAATTAATTGATCTTTTTTTAGTACATTCGTTGTGTCTATACAAATAAATAAAATTGACGTGTCTGTTTGTAATGTCAAAATAAAAGCTTTTTACTAAATGCATATGAAAGTATTATACAGTACATATAACAAAAATATTTCTTTTTAATTTTTTGTCCCTTTGTTCCGGGTAATCTCCGAAACGGCTGGACCGACGGGATCTGGCAGATAGCTGATGTTGTAAGGAATAACTTAGGCTACTTTTATTTTGGAAAAATAATTAGGTACCGCACAAAAAAATAAAACCCTTGTAATCCAATATATATATTCTATGTCAAGTGTGTATGTCGAAGTACTCTAAATTTCTTTTAAATTAAACGCGGGTGAAACTGCTGGTCTCAGCTAGTTTTATATAAGTTGCTCGAAATTATTTGTACTTTTATAAGTAAATTCGGCATTTGGTGCTTAGCAGAGAATACGTTTTGAAGTTACTTTTTCTATTGTTTAAGACCTAATAATAATAAAAAAATGTTTCAGGTATAGATATTGGTGATGATGATATTGCGTATCAGTTGGATGACGAAGACCGCCAGGGCAGCAGTTCATCTTTGGACGTTACGTTCGTAGTCGACGAGGCCGCCGAAGAGGCAGTGTTGGCTCAGTAGTGAGACAGCCTGTCACTGGTTCAATGGAATGGTCAGAGCACGAATTTGTAACCAACACGAACGAGACGTAATTAATTTAGCCGTCCTATTTGCCTCCCCCCTTTTACGAGCATATATTTGATTATTTAAAAATAGTAAACATAATGATATATTTGCAATCATCACAGAAAAAACCAATCAGACTTCTATAGCCAAAACAGGCAGAATTAAGTATACTCTTGCCTATCAACAAATGCAAAATCTTTTTTGGTGCTTCAATATAAGTTATATCTTGCCTAAATTATCCCATTTTAAGCATGCTTCTATTAAAATCAATGAACTGATTAATAATGTTCCTCGTAAGAAGATACAACAGCACAGATTTTTCAAAATGGAGTTTGGAGAAATACTTATACAAAATAATTCTGTGCCAGCTTTAAATGAATTGGATGAAGAAAACATTTGTCTGAAAAAAAAGTCCAGGTCATCCTGGAGCTGTTGCCATACCGTCATACATAAAGAGCAGACATAGAGCAGTACATTTGCCATCTGTGTAACCAAAACAACAGAGATGCCGACTTGATGGGTGTAATAGAAGAAGTACAATTCTCTGTACTATTTGCGAAGTGGCCTTATGTTTAACAAAAGAGCGAAATTGTTTTGTCTCTTTCCATTAGATTGATAATTAGTATTTTTTTTTTTTTTATTCGTATTTGGGTAACATACACGCATGATTGTTGATCATAAAGACAGCTTTATAAGAGTTCTATTTTTATTGTTTGATGTTGTTCCTTAAGATATATTATTATTTGAATTAAGGATGATGATACTTTTCAAAACTTTGATTGAAGCTGATTATGAAAGCGTTGAGAGACTGAGTTAAGATTTAATTAATAAGAAGTACTGTTTATTTACAATTTTGTTTAAACATTTCATTGTAAAACATTTTTATTAAAATAAAAATATACCTTACATTTTATTTGAATGTTATAAAGCCTAACTGCTTAAAAAAAGTACATATAATTAAAGCTACTTATTTGGCAAATACCTAACATACTAAAAATAATACAAATTATATTTGACTTTTTTTAGCAATATTGATTTCTGCCCTTTTAATATTACTGTTAAAAATAGCAGAGGAATATATTTACACTAAATCCAGCTAAGCAAGCTAGCATAAAATAAAGCTAATAATGTGTCAGAGTCACTTCCTACACTACTAATAAGTACTTATTTTTGTAATATGAGGTTGTAATGTATTAAATTTTATTTCATGTCAGGCCTTACAATGTTAAAAATATAAAAGGTTAATATATTGTTCTAGTAAATGATTTAAATACCACTCATGGAATATCACAATTACTTTAGTGTAAAGCTAAATATGAAAACTAAACTGGGTGGCCACAGTATAATAATGTGGAAGATGTAAGATTGGGGTATTTTTTCTGCATGGAATTAAATCAAACACAGTGCATTGCTTATAATTATAATTAGTATTAAAGACCTTTCAAGACATTTTAGACCACATTAAATATGTACCTCCAGCAAATCATATGGAAAAAATCAAACGATATGGAATACTAAACTGTTTATGTATACTATACCTATAGCATCATCACTCATTTGTGTCAACAACTGATATTTGGTTTTGAATACTGATCAATTGCTGCACAATACGATAATATTGAAAGTGCATTTCAATAGATGAAGTCCCACCGGTCACCGTTCATAGTTTAATCAGGTTTTTAAACATTATATTCTGTGAACACAAAAATCTTACAATTTGTTATCACAAATGAGTAACACTTAACTGGTATATAGTGTCATTTTGATCCCAAAAGTGTAATAATTCAAATGTGATGTCACAAATCACTGCACAGACTTTAATAGCGTCGCATTCCTGGAGGGCCACGGCCACCAGGACCACCACGGCCCATTCCTGGTGGTGCCCCCATCATTCCTGGTGGTGGTCCTCCCATCATAGGGCCTCCACGCATTTGAGGGGGTGCTGATAGTTGACCACGAGAACCTGGAGCCATATGCTGTTGTGAGGGACCACCAACACCCCTAGCAGGTCCCTGTAAGCCTGGTGGAGCACCTGCGGGCCCGGCGCCACGTCCTGCCGCTCGGCCACCACCGGGGCCACCGATGGCACCGGGTATTGGTACGCGAGGCAAACCTTCTTCGGGCGGAGGCGGCCCTTCAATAGTTAAAGACACAATATTTTCTCCACGAAGCAAGACAAATCCCAATGTCCTTTTCTCCTCTCTATCAGCGGTTTTGCTATTTTTAGATTTAATCTTTCTGAATTCTTCACAGTCTCCCAATATTAAATTCATGTGTTTATCAAACGCCTTGAAAGTCCCAATAAAAGTACGTGAATCTTGAAGTATTACTCTGACCCTATAGTTAATATGCTGTTGCATTTTATTATTTTTTCCGATCGTCTGAAAACAAACATTGTAACTATACCACAAGTAGTCGATAGATAAATTTCATGATTATGTACGTTGTTCTACCGGCTTTACCGGTAATAACATTAGTATAGTCGGGCTTATTAATTAAAATAACAAATGTTTCGAAGTCACAGGGGAACAAATTAATGTAAATAACCTTCACATACCATTTTGGGTGATTGATCAAGAAACTAATCTCAGATGAAAAGTTAATTTAAACAAAGTAACGCTGAAGCTCAATCGAACCAAACCAAAGCCCTCCAAATTTCCAAAGACAACGAATTTCTTTCTTGTCAATAATAATACAGTAGACAACAAAACCAGACGAAGCCAACCTCAACCACAATAGTGATGCGCATTATCGTGTATAAATAATCGACAATAATCGATTATAATTACATGATCATTTTCGTAATCAAATAAAAAATAATCTATACTAATTTTGTAGCAGTAAACTTATGAACGTACCCAAAAAATAACACTGTCACACTGTTACAGTGGCACTATTTCACAAGGTGACTGACAGTTAGCGTTCAGTTTGAATATTTGAGGAAAGCAATGCTATTCGATAAGTACTCACTAGCAAACTCACTTGTGATTCCGCAATTAAAAGTAGTAAAAACAATACGAAATTATGGATTTCACTCCGGATTCAGAAAAGGGTTTGCTTCTGAAGCAAACTCTCTTAAGTACCCGCAGTGAAAAGTAACAACAAACAACACGATATTAGGGATTTCACTGTAGATTTATTTAGAAGTGAGTTTGCTAGGGAATTCTTACAGAATAGCCACGTAGGACAGGTGTGCAGGACCCTTATTAAGAACTCTTATTTCTTATTTCCAGGCGGTTTACGTCTAAAAAGATGAATTACACGTTGTATTTTGGAATCCATTTGAAACTCCAATCCGAGACACGTTTATCTGCTTACGATAATTATTGTTTAGTTAAGTGCTTGTTATTTAATATACCGGATGTACAATAATCAATTACCAATTGATTATTTACCGTATGGAGGGATTTAGAATATATTACCACTCCATTTCCTCCCGTGGAGGTCCTAAAAGTCGACTAAGGGATTCCTAACCAGAGGGATGGGCAGCAGCATCCCTTTTGCTGAACAGTAATAATTCTGCGCTCACCAACTCACTTGCTAAGCGTGGTGAGTATTGGAAAATTCCCCCCAATATGACGAAACAACGTAAACACCGGCCCTCAGTTCCCGGCAGCCCCCTATTCCTGATCATGGTAGCGGCCACGGTAACGGCAGGTCAGGGGGTGCTAAGAATCTCCGGAAGGGATCCAGCTACCTCCCCAAACGAAAACTGGTCCTGGTAACATATAATGCACGCACACTGAGGGCAGACGTAAAGATCGTTGAGCTGGAAGAAGAAATAGATAAGTTGCACTGGGATGTCATGGGTTTATCAGAAGTCCGAAGAGAGGGCGAGGACACGATAACCCTGAAATCCGGCAACTTATTCTATTACCGGGAAGGCGACCATCTGTCTCAAGGTGGTGTCGAGTTCCTCGTCCCCAGGTCCCTCATTATCAACATAGTGGCCATCGAAAGTGTGTCGAACAGGGTAGCGTACCTTATACTCAGAAAATCCAAGAGGTATTCGTTGAATGTCATACAGGTCTACGCACCGTCCTCGACACACCCAGATGATGAAGTAGACATGAGAGTATACATACAACATACCTCCAAGGCACACTTCACTGTTGTGATGGGGGACTTCAACGCAAAGCTAGGCACACGATGCGATAGTGAGTTGAGAGTGGGGCAATTTGAATATGAGCAATGGAACCCCAGGGGACTGACGGCTGGCCGGTTTTTTGGAAACACAGGCCTCACAGGAAATGAATTTGGATGAGTCCCGATGGTTCCACAAAGAATGAGATTGACTTCATGATGACCAATAGGAGACCAATATTCAATGATGTCTCTGTGATCCACGGGGGTCAAAACCAGTAGTGATCGCACAATATTAATATCAAAGTTGAGAGGTCCCGTCTGATGAGATCTACGCTCCGCCCCTCTAGCGCTCAAATTCAAAACCCCGAGAATTTTCAACTCGATCTCCAAAACTATATATATATACGTATAAAGCTACTAGAGTGGAAAGGATTCGGCATTATCATCAATGGCGAGTACATCACTCGCCTTCGATTTGCCGACGACATCGTAGTCATGGCAGAATCGCTGCAAGAGCTCAGCACAATGCTCGAAGATCTCAACAGAGTTTCCCAACAACTGGGTAAGAGAAAAGTCATGTCGAATGCCCATGTTGTGCCTATCCCAATATCCGTTGGGAGCTTTGTTTTCCAAGTTGTTGACCAGGACCTAGGACTAGGACAAACTGTCCAGTTAGGTAGATCCAACTTCGAGAAAGAGGTCAACCATCGAATCCGACTCAGCTGGGTAGCGTTTAGGAAACTGCTATATCTTTTCGTGAACAATAACGCAACGCCTTAAGACCAAAGTCTTTAGCCAGTGTGTGTTAACAGTGATGACATATGGAACAGAGACGCGGTCACTCACAATGGGCCTCATAAGAAAGCTCAAGGTCATTCAGCGAGCTATGGAGAGAGCTATGCTTGGTATTTCTCTACGAGATCGAATCAGAACTGAGGAGATCCCTAGAAGAACTGAAGGTACATAGCTGAAAGGATTAGAAAACTAAAGTGGCAATGGGCGGGGGACATTGCTCGTAGAACTGATGGCCGTTGGGGCAAAAAGGTTCTCGAGTGGATACGGCGCACCGGAAAACGCAGCGTGGGACGACTTCCAACGAGGGGGTTAGACGATCTGGTGAAGGTCGCTGGGAGTCGTTGGATGAGGGTGGCATGTAACTGCTCGTTGTGGAAATCTAAGGCCTTTGTTCAGCAGTGGACGTCCTGTGGCTGATATGATGAACCGATTAATAATTTTTAGTCATATCGTTTATCGAAATAATCGAATCGACACATGACTAAACCAAAGTACCGAACACAATTAATTATTCAATATATTTTTATTTTACGGCCCTGGAATCTAATCCTTTGTGCCAATGCTACCTGTGAGGAAAATTGTAATAGGGTTATCCATCTTAGTTATTCCTGAGTTATTATTTACCACTGCTTTAGATAAACATCTGAAAATATATGACAATAGGTAACTACCAAACTTAGGTAACATTAAAAATACAATCTCACTGCATACCGTAGTAGGAGGGTCACTCTGTAACCAATCTCACTGCGTACCGTAGAATACTTAATCTGTCCAGACTTGAACCAGCCAACAATCTCTTTGCTAAACGATTTTCGTATCGAACGTGTAGAGATGGGTGGGTGGGTAAAAATACATTCCTTACATTTTTTTAAGCCATTTTAATTAAAAAGTATAAAAGTGAAGTATATTTATATAAAAATTATAACAAATATTTCTCTTTCTGTCTATTCGTATGAAAGTGTATTTAACCATTTTGTAATTTTAATCTTTGCTTCCGGAACCCAGTTTAGGCTAATTTCACAAAATATTGATGCTTTATTGTAAATGAATGCTGATAAATATGGGTAAAAAAGCGCTGTTCGAATTTAGTACTAACGGCTACACGTGAAACTCGACACCCTATATAACCATAACTATGCGATGCAAAAAATTGTACGAAAGGGATTGCCTTTCGTGGCATCGGCCAATCACAGCATTTGTTGCTATATGACAAGCACACAGACGCACTTTTTTTTAAGAAAAAATCGCTAGCCGTTTTATTTTTCATTTCAACGTGAACGTTTGAATATGAAAAATATTTATATGCAGATAATGTTCATATTCATATAAACGCTTGCTTTACTTAGCATAGTAGGTAGTCGAGCCCGAATTCATAATTTTATTGATCTAATTGCTAACCAACTTTTATTTTATTTATATTGTCAGTTTTTATATCTGTTACTATTGTTGAATCCCGAGGTAACACACATAGAATGTGTTCATTTTGATAGTCTGTGATAGTATACATAATCAGTCCGTTACTGTCTTACCGCTGGGCTCGGGCTTTTTCTCACGATGAGAAAGGTTAGGCCTTAGGTCACCACGCTGACCAAGTGCGGCTTGACCTCAGGTGTGCAGGTTGCCTCACGATGTTTTCCTTCACCGTTAACGCAAGTGATAATCGATTTGATCCGCACATGAGTCCGAATAGTCAGAGGTGCGGCCGGAAAACGAACTCAGACTCTCCAACATCTAACACACATAAAACTTCCATAAAAGTATAATCGCCTTATATGATGCTCATAACACTTTATATCTTGATCCTTAGCTATCTATTTTGTCTCGTCATTTCAGCCAAATAAAGTCCACTGCTGGACACAAGCCCCCTCAAAGATCGCCATAACAACCGGTCTGGGCGTGTTGTGTGCTCATTGGTTTAATCGCCACGCTTGGCAGGTCGGTTGGCGATCACAGTTGAGCTGTTGTAACTTAATTAATTAAGTACCTACTTTATTCTATTTATTCAATAAATAGCGCTTTGTCCGTGACTTCGCTTAAAATTAAGAATTTCCCATATAAACTTCAACACCCCATTTAACCTCTTTAGGGGATGATTATTATGCATATGTCCTTCCCCAGAGTTCAAGCTATCTCACACAAAATTCATCATAATCGGTTCAGGGCTTTAGCCATGACAACGTAACAAACAGGCAGACAGAAACACATTAGCATTTATAATATTTAATATATTTAGCAGTGATAGCCTAGTAGTTGAACCCTTGCCTTCCACAGAGGAGGGTCTATGTTTGATCCCCACCCACACCTCTGAGTTTTCGGATTCATGTGCGGATCAGATTTTGATTATCACTTGCGTTAACGGTGAAGGAAAAAATCGTAAGGAAACCTGCACACCTGAGAGGGCTCGAATAATGTTCTCAATTGTGTGTGTAGTCTACCTACCCGCGCACTAGGCCAGCTTGGCGTAACCTTTCTCATCCTGACTAAAGGGCCATGCCCAGCAGTGGGACAGTAATTGGCTCTTTTTTTATTTAAATGAATATCTAAATCCTTTACATATATGTATACTTTTACTCCTATAGACTTTAGCGACATTTCCTTAATAGTCATCGTTTTTGCTAATTCTATAAATTTATAATCATTTACCTATGTGTATATTATAGATAAGGCACCGCATGGTGGTGTGTGCCGCACGCTCAAACTAAACAGGTTTTGTATAGCTTGATGTGTAGCCGAGTATTCAAGTATGTAAAAGAGTGAGATGGAACGACAAAAAGCACGCACGATTCCCAGCATTCAATTTCTAATAGTTTCAAGTCCAAACAGTCTAGGTTGATGCGTTCGACAAACATAAACTGGAACGCTGAAAAGGCGATGTGTGGTTATTTTACCATAGTCCAGGGATAACAGAACTGATTTGTGCATACCTAATACGATAACACTGGTCAACAATGGTCTTGTTGCCCTTGATGTTAGAGTGGTTTCGAATACCTATATGCCAGCAATTCACTTAACTATGAATGGTTTCGGAAGATTGGTTATGGTTTTTTTAAATCTTCATTTACATATTTTATTAATAAATGAGAAAGAAATAACAAATATATCCTTAAATATCAACTTGTTATTGAAAATTTTATGTTTTACTATATAATTTATTATTATATATATGTATACAGAAGTTGAATAGGAGATAAATCATAAAACTTATGTTAAACTGCAGAAAAACGCCTTTTATTAGCTCTTTTTTTATAATTAATCAATTGACTAAATCTAAATAATCATTTCGGCCTAATGAAGTCCACTGCTGGACACAGGCCTCCCCCAAAGATCACCACAACGACCGATATCGGTGTGTTGTGTGCTCATTGGGGGGTTTTGCCATAATCACCACGCTTGGCAGGCGGGTTGGCGATCGTAGTTGAGTTGTTAATGTATTCGGAGGACGCTGCTGCCCATCCTCCGGCTAATCCCTTAGTCGCCTTTTACGACACCCACAGGAGGAAATGGGGTGGTGGTATTCTGAGCCGTCAATA
Source organism: Diloba caeruleocephala (assembly GCA_947459985.1). Lineage (NCBI taxonomy): Eukaryota > Metazoa > Arthropoda > Insecta > Lepidoptera > Noctuidae > Diloba > Diloba caeruleocephala. The sequence continues at coordinate 21,946,344 of OX381606.1, read as the reverse complement.
ATTTTTTTTTATATATTCTTGACGACATATTCTGGCATTCCATAAATCTTATGCCAAGTAATTTCATTTTTATTTTCTAGTAGCTTTTGCTCGCGGCTTCGCACGCGTGGAGTTTAGAAGTGTACATCATATTATTGAAAACATGCAAAAATGACCTTAGCTTTTATTAGGAAATTGTAATAGATGTAGAGGGAGGATCATGATATATTTCCGAATGACACGACCCATAGGCCTGGCGCAAATTGCATCCAGCCCAGCCAGCCAAGTATGCCAAACCATGCACTTTTGTCTTTCGTTTCTGAAATGCTTCCCACATGGCACTGGGTGTTGTCATCAATAACTTTCATAAAATGTAGCTTGCCCTTTTCCGTGTGTTGCATTCATTTTATTCTCTTGAAAAGCAATTTCTATATTAAATATTCTGTCAGGTGTGTAGTTGATATTTTATTATATGTTTCATATATATTTCGCTTATATTGTTATCAAGAAATGGACTTAGTTTAATAAAGTATTTGTTTGTATATTTATTAGAGAAAAACGATTGACTTTGGTGCCAAAAGTTCTTTTGAACGACTCATTGTGCATTTTCGTAACTGCTGTGTCCCCTAAGCCAAAACGCGTGATAAAATATTTGTGTTGGTATCCTTAAATAAAGGATAATATTTTCGATTTATTACGACATCTCTGGGTTACTTAGTTTTATAATGATTGAATTTATAAAGTTGAAATACCTTTTTTTAAATCCAACTAGATGTCGTTAATGTCGAATTACATCACAGTATGGCTTTGTTGGCAAAACGTGAAGTTAAGGGTCAGCTCAGATTAAACGTAGTATTTTTCCTAATCTGCGCCAAAGGGTACCGCTACCGATGTCGATTGTCGTGATATCCACTTAATGCGTTACCTACATATGTTGACTTATATATTCTTTTTAAAAACGATGCTTCACACTACGGATTTCTCCTGTGTCATGGGTCCGTTTACAGACACAAATTCACACACAATACACCCAGACCCGGAACAACTACCCGCAGATCGGACAAATATTTGTTCCGTGCGGGAATCGAAACCCGCGTCAAACTACGGTTTTCGTATTTTTTCAACTATGCGAGGATGGTTCCTCTCCGTTAGCCAAATCACGAACGAATGGCAAGATGCCGTCATATTATTCGTACGAGAAGCAAAGAGGTCGACGTGTTTGTGTTTGATCGACGTCAACGTGGGCGTATATAATATGGTTTCTCGGGAGTTATGAAAGACGCTGCATTGGGTAAGGTCTACACTGTGCATCCAAATAATGGCAATGGCAATGCAAATTTTGCGCATTTTACTACACACGGTGCTTTTGATGCCGTTAAATTTCCCAAATATCATCCAGACTACAGAGCGCTTCATCTACTTGACGGTGATAAACACTGGGACGATACTCTCGAGGAGGTCAGCGACAGTCCCAGTCGTCTGCGACATTTATTCGCCATCATGTTGGTCTTCTAAACACCGAAAGTCAGGGTTCGACTTATTGCTGTTCAGTCAGCGCACATTATAGTGAGTGATCTCAAACGCGTGTCTGTATAATGGGCGGCAGTGGTGGTGTCGGCAAACAGATCGCTCGCAATCGGCACGCTGTATGCTCGCTTGAAGCGCGTGATCTGCTCACTCGGTTCACACATGGCAGTTGCGAGCGCACTCGCGAAAGGTATCTTGAAATTAGAAAAATATTGTACAACACACGACTTAAAGCCCTAATTTTAATGACTAAATGAGCGGTGTGGCTTTAATTAGTGATTGGACTGTTAATATTGGGCGGAAAAGGGCAAGATACATTTTATGAAAGTTATTGATGACGACACCCAGTGCCATGTGGGAAGCGTTTCCAAACAATAGACATAAGCGCATGGTTTGACATTCGGCTGGCTGGGCTGGATGCAATATGCGGCAGGCCTATGGGTCGTTTCATTCGGAAATATATCATGATCCTCCCTCTACATCTATTACAATTTCCTAATAAAAGCTCAGCTCATTATTGCATATTTTCAACAGCATGATATTTCATTTCAGCATTTCTAAATTCCACGCGTGCGAAGCCGCGGGCAAAAGCTAGTGTTTCATAAACAAAGAACACAACTTGATAATGTTGTGAAAGCTAGTTTTATAGTTAGCTCAAAATTGGCAAAGGCATTAAAACCATTTGCCGAAGGAGAATTTATCAAGGAGTGTATGTTAGAAGTTTGCGGTATTTTGTGTCCTAAAAAGAAAAATGAATTTGAAAAAAATAGTTTGTCAAGACGAACTGTTGTTCGACGTATAGAAACGATGGCTAATGATTAGTATCTCTAATTAGTCTGTGCTAATGATATAAAAACAACATTGACTGACCGTATGGCTGGTTTTGAATCATTTTCCATAGCATTAGACGAGAGCACTGATTTGTCTGACACAGCTCAACTGGCTATATTTATTCGAGGTGTGGATAAGGAGTTCACTGTTACTGAGGAATTGCTTGCTTTACAGCCGCTAAAAGGAACCACTACATGAGAGGATATTTTTATTGAAGTTCAAAAGGTATTCACAAGTTTTGGCTTGCCATGGTCAAAATTAATTGGAGTATGGACTGATGGTGCACCTTCTATGGTCGGCTTACGTAAAGGTTTCATCGGAATTTTGATTGAAAAAGCAACAGAATTAAATGTGCAAAAAGATGATTTGATAGTCCTTCATTGCATTATCCACCAACAGAACCTGTGTTTTAAGTCCATTCGACTCCAGAATGTTATGAATGTGGTCTGGTAACAGTTTAACAGTTTTTTAAGAACAATTGCTTTATCAACTGCGGAGGCAGAATATGTTTCACTATCTGAGGCTGCAAAGGAAGCGGTATTTCTTCGCAGGTTTATACGAGGGCGGCACTGAAAATTTCGGGAATCAAGGAAGTGACACAACATTACTATTTAAAAATGTATTTATTGCGTCAGCGTAAGTAAAGACGGTGCAGTTGGGGAGGGAAAGTTTGCATAAAGAATTTATATAAAGGAGAAAGAGAGTGGGACCTAAAATTTAGCCCTGAGGTACCCTAAAGCTCAGAGCAGCAGATTTACTAACAAAAGAGTCAATTTTAACACACTGTGTTCTATTTGAAAGGTAATCCCTAAATATCCGAAGAGCGTATACACGAATTCCCATCCTCTCCATCTTCAACAAGAGTTTTGGAACAGAGACAGTGTCAAATGCTTTTGTTAGATCTAGGAAGATTCGCTGACATTTTTGTCTTTTATCAAGGATGTCAACTATTTGATCTATAAGAGAGCCCACAGCATCTTCCGTAGATTTACCATCCCTAAAACCAAATTGGCTTGGCGCTAAAGTATCGTTTCTTTTTAAGAAATTAAGAAGTCGAATGTTTAGTAATTTCTCTAAGACTTAAAGCAGGCAACACAGATATCGGTCTGTAATTATTTACACTGTCTCTGTTTCCACTCTTGAAGATGGGATGGACAAATTGGAGATAATTGTTTGTGCAAGATCGCTGCCTATATTAGAGAAGTAGTTATTCATCAAATTCACTGATGTAATCTTATCGGAACCTGTCTTAAGAAGATCAAAGGGAGGATTTCTAGGGCTGTCCGATTGCACAATATTTTTAATTACCCTCCAAGTTGCCTTAGGGCTATTTTTGGCTTTGTCAAACTCTTCTTCTTTCATAAGCACTACTTTTTAAGTAATTTATTACAAAAATTACGGTATCTTACATAGGTTATTTTGAGGGTATAATTTTCGGGGTTAATTTTTAACCGCAGACACATACAGTCTCGATTACGGATACATCTTGTAAACCATTTGTTATCCACGGCTTAAGAATTCTACGTTTTGACGGAATAGGCCTAGCTACGGAGTGTTTTTTAATTATAGACTCTAGTATTGAAACCAACACTTCAGCTGCCAATTCAGAATCCGAAAAACTCCTGATAGAACTAAAATCTACAGCTGTGAATGCTAAAAGATAGTCCACTTTCACGATTGTAGATTTGCATTTTACTAATTTCAGTTTAGTTTCAATACTTAAAAGGATGGTCGGTAATAAAGATAAGATAAGATAAAAATATTTTTATTCATGTAAAACCATATACAGGCACTTATGAATAGTCAAGGCTTTAGTTGCCGCGTTCCAAGATGTTGATTTCCTATGGAGAAGAACGGGCAAGAAACTCCATGGTTACTCTTTTTAAATCATAATAATTGTTACAGTATTTTTGGTTACATTGCTCTCAAAATAAATAATGTGAGGACAATGTAGCAGAAAAAAGTAAACTTCTTTAAAAGTCCACACTAAACAAGCCTGATATTTATGTTAAATTATGATTAAATTGTCATGGCAGCATTAAGCTGACCAATCCCAACAGACAGCACTCGTTCACGAGCATGACGCATGCATCAGCGTCGCTCGGCTCAACCATATTGTAGGGCAACTAAGCGACCCGATACACGACGCCACCATCAGCAGGACACTTGAGTGAGCATGACATACCTAAACTGCCAGACAACTATCACGTCAATTAAACAAAATAAATTAATAATCCACATGGTCCTCGCACTTACAGTTTCAAATCTAAGTAAAGCGAATATAAAACAAAAACAACCAACACCAAAAAGTAATTGGTGTCACTTAAACAAATTGAGGATGAGGGATTATCAAATGTCATTAAATGAATTAATATAATCCATTATAAAAAAATGTCAAAGTAAATAAAAATTAATGGCAATGGTATTTGATACATCAAACCCAATAATGTCAATATCGGCCTTTGAACATTGGAGCAGCTCAATCCCAAGCATTTTTGTCGTCCATATACTCTGTAACTTTATAGAAACCCTTTCTACACAACTTCTGCTTTATAATGGACTTAAATTTATTAAGGCTTAATTTCTGAATATCACTTGGGATTTTATTGTAAAAACGTACACATTGGCATTTAAACGATTTGCTTATCTTCTGAAGCCTGGTAGCAGGAACAACCAGTTTGTGTTTGTTCCTGGTATTAATATTATGAATATCACTGTTTTTTGTAAAGAGGTTAATATTTTTATGTACATATAAAACATTTTCATAAATGTACTGGGATAACACTAAAAGGCGACTATGGGAATAACCGCGGGATGGGCAGCAGCATCCTTCGAGTATATTTATAACTCAACTGCGATCGCCAATCCGTCTGCCAAGCGTGGCAATTATGGCAAAAATCCCCAATGAGTACACTACACAAACCCATACCGGTCATTGTGGCATTCTTTGAGTTCCGGTCATTGTGCTTCTGTCCAGCAGTGGACGTTTTTCGGCTGAAATGATGATGATGATTATCCTTTATATACGGATATCACCACAAATATTTTATCACGCTTTTTGGCTTAAGGGACACAGTGGTTACGAAAATGCACAATGAGTCGTTCAAAAGAAGTTTTTGGCACCGAAGTCAATAGTTTTCCACAAATAAATAGATGAAACACTTCTCAACATTCAAATATTTTACTAAACTACGTCTGCTTCATGATCAAAATTTATGCGAAATACAAATGAAAACTTATGACTTAGCCCAAAGGAAAGAACTGCTAGCGACATCTACTGCTGTGGCTTATTGTTTACCGCTCATAATACACAATAACATACGGTATATTCAATAAAATATCAACTACAGACCCAGATAGAATATGCAATGTAGAAATTGCTTTTTTAGAGAATAAAATTAATGCAAAACACATAATTCAAAAAGTTAGATTTTGTTGTAGGTTTGAACCCGAGAACAAAACAATGCCAACCCGCGTGTCAGTCTAGCAAGCTACGTAACCAATTGTGAAATGTTGCGCAATAAGCGATCTTATTCTAAAAATCTATCATATAGCTCTTTTTAGATATAGCGTGGTAGTAATGTTTTTTTAATAATTATTATTTCGTACTGATAACGAACGTGTTCACTTGTGTGTTTTTTTCATAATATTCGCTGTAAAACAAAACTTTGTAGACATATTGTTATACTACTCACCTCCCATGTACAAAAGCGTGATGATTTGTATTCTAGATCCATCCTTGGACAGTAACGGTCAATTTTGCAAAAAATTTCAACGAATTCTGTGTGTATTAGCGGTAACATCCAACATAGAAACAGAGGTACAGACAGACAGAAATTCTACTTATTGCAGTTTTGGCATCAGCCTCGTTCCTGGAGCAGGTGGCAGTGATTTTTTCCAAAAATTATTCATTGTACACATTTCTCTCTCTCTTTGATTTTATTATAGTATAGATTTTATCACACAGTTCTGGTTTTAACCATTTTTATAATGTGTCATCTGATTGGTTACTACTCGATTGTCCATATTCACATTGCTCTTATTAGTCAGGTACTTGGTTACCCTTATAATATGCATGAAAACTAAAAATAGATGTAATTGTAAATCACACAAGTCTTGACAATAAGACCTCAAGACCATATAATGGAATTAGATTTTCGAGTGGCAAACATCGCCGAAATGATATTTAAGTTATTATTTTGATTGTCTTAAATATAAAATTCCTATTCATTTTGCATCCAAGCACAATGGTGTTCTTATTATTTATATACGACACGTTGCCACCTGTGCCCTGAAGTGTCAGCTGAAAATCAGCGCTACAGTTACTTGTTAGCTGAGCTGTTGCCTTTTAAACGCACGGCTCCACACCAGCCTAGCAATATAATATTTATGTGTACCTACTGTGTGCTGGGTTTTGTGTTGTTTAATAAATGTAATTATTTCTTTCTTCTATCTTTCTTTTTTTCATATCTGAACAGCGGACACCTCAACCATCACATCCAGTTTCTGCTGCAAGAACGCTAGCAGCTCATTCACCACAAATTTCACACCATTTACCATTCATGGCGAGTAATTACGAGCGACAGCTTGTGCCCGCTAAGCAATTTAAATAATATGTGAATAACGCGTCCGCATCGGAACGCGGCACAAGGCAGACATTTTTTTTAAAATATTCTATATTTTTATGCCAATCCTTGCTGACTGACTCACGGCATACTTTGTAGGGGTGGTGCAGCAAAGTCTAATATTATACACCTGAAGCGTGCTTAGCGTTCAATATTAAAAACTATGCTTAAAAACCAAGACGCTACCCATCTGTCAAACTATATGGGGAGAGTCAAAACCTAGGTGTCCGAAAGCTCTTCATAGTCATTATCGTACTAGATATGCACAAATCAGTTCAGGACTATAGTGAAATGACCACACATCGCCTTTTCAGGGTTCCAGTTTGTCGTACTAAATTCGCTTTTACCCATTTTTATCAGCAGTCACTTACAATAAATCATGCGGTTTGAAAAATGAACTATAGGTATTGCAAGGCTGATTTCATGCCGGTGCCCACCAGTAGCGATGTGTCGATTCATTTATTTTGATAATCGATTATGACTATAAATGAATTAGTGATTAGTCGATTAATAATCGATTGTTGTATATCTTGTTTTTAAAATAATTAATGAGCACACAACACAAACCCACATCGGTCGTTCAGTCGTTGTGACAACCTTTGGTCCGGGACGCTTCAGTCCAGCAGTGGACTTTTTTTTGGCTGAAATGATGAAGCGTGTCTCGCATCGGAGTTTCAAATGAAGTCCGAAAAATAAAGTATCATTCATCTTTTTTAATTATAACAACTCAACACAGACATACCTTTTTCGAGGTTGCTATATGTTGTTTCATTTGGTAAAGCGGCTAGAATTAAATGGTTGATCTAGAATTTCAAAATAACATAATATTAATTTTTATAACGACACTGAATCAGTTTGTATTTATTTTATTATTTATGCACATACAGAAACATAAAAATAAAGGAAGATGAAATAGGAGTAAAAGGTACAAAGGTACTGGTAATTTCTAAAGAAATCTCTTCCAGCAGACCTGCGAGAGCAGAGTTTGAACAATAAATGTAGACACAGTGTGTAAAAGAGTAAATAAAAGAAAAATAAAAAATATATATAAATACACACATACATAAATAATATAAAAATATACAATAAATAAAGTATATATAAATAAACACACACAAATATAGGTACATATTGAAATGATTAACTACATTTCGATCTAAACTTGCCGACCATCAGGCAATTTATGAAACAAGCGTTCAAACGCTATCTCGATTCTGCCCCGTCCTAATCCCCCTGTAGTATCAGCCACCGATTACCAACCCTCCCGTATCAGTAGAGTACGCCGGCCGAGGCACGTTCTGGTCGATCCAGACGATAAAATTACGTTAGTTCACTTAAAGAGACTCGCGCTGTCTCATTCACTAAACACCCGACCGTTTTACCGCCCTCGCCGCCGAGGATGCCCGCCTCACCGACGTCGCGGAGGCCTATCGCCGCGTCACCTTCCCGTTCAAGTTAGCACTTCTCCCTCCCGTCTCTTGTTCGCGCCGGCCCGTGCCGAGCCTGTAGTTTTAAATGTCCCCTAATACATAATTAATAATACCGATCCAGCTGTCCCCAAAGCAGTAGCTTGTTATCCCTAGCAACGCCCTAAGCCGAGGTCCGTGTCCCGCAGGGAGCGCCCTTAGCGAAAGTTGCTTAGTTTTTAATATTAAATTTAAGCCTGGCTGGAGGGCTCTTTTGGCTTCGCCAGAAATGATGGTTAAGCAACCACATTTCCCAGAATAGTATGCGAGAAGACCAAAAAAAAACACATATCCAAAAATAAAATACGTATGCAACTATGTAGACGTGGAGAGATAGTGCTCTTTAAGGCGTTTTTAAAATATAGAGATGGTTGTGCAGTTCCTTATAAATAATAAAAAATAAATAAAATACATTTCTCATATGTGGATTACACAGAAATACAGAAAACTTATATCAGGCGAGAGTGAGTTCCACAATCTAACCGCATGTACAAAAAAGGAGTAGGAATAGAAATCCGTCTTGGAGGATGGGAATTTGAGGATGGTTCTAAGATGAGAACTTTTTAATTTTTTATTGGTGTCCAGTGGAATTTCTACTTGGAACTTCCTTCGCCCCGGGGAAGGGCGAAGGGGTATGTCGGTCTCCTTCCAGCTAAAACAACTGTAGCGGACATCTTCGGCACCGAAGGCAGACTCCCACCATGAACTGATGGCAGGGGGCTCAGGCGTGTTGGACCTGGGCGCGGGGGCGGTTGTTACCTCAGCGCCATCTCTACCTTCTTCATGCGGGATCAGCCCTCTCCCGATCCCGCTCTGCAGTCTCCTTCTGGAGCATGACGCTCTCGCAGAAGGAGACCACTGCACTCCAATTTTCATGCTCTGCCAACATAGCTGACAGTCTAAGATGAGACCTGCAGACTAAATCCTAAAGACTACAAAACTGATATATATGCCATATATCAGTTTTGTAGTCTTTAGGATTTTTTTGGATTTAATTACTTGTAATCTCACTTATAACTACAGCAAATCATCTCTTAAACTATAATAATATGAAACATTTCTGTTACTGTTACTGACACAAAATGAACTTTTCATTCTTGTTATATATGTAGCAACGGGAACAAGAAGTTCATTTTTTATTAAATACTTTTATCACTTGATAGCCGGCAGTTATTTATGAGTTAATAGTGCGGAATTGCAAGGCAGTCAGTTGACGGCGTGAACCGCCTCAAAGTAAGGCCCGTATTACAGATCGAGAATTAAAACTCAAGTAGACTCAAGAGACTTGAGTCGAGATTGCGTCCATTGAATATGAATAATCAATCTATTACATAAGGTTCATATTTGAATAATGCAATCTCGACTCAATTTCTACTTGAAATATGATTCTCGATCTATAATACGATCCTTAGAGTTGGTAATAAGGACCCTGCGCCCATGTCCTGTCCTCAAATATTCAAATTTAACGCTGTCAGTCGCTGTGGCACTAGTGACACTGTTACTTTTTTGGGTGTTTTCAAAACTTTTACTGTTGCTAAATTAGTATCGATTATTTTTCATAATTTATCACCATAACCATAAGCGATTACGCCCATCACTAAAGCCACGAAACTACTTCGGCGTTCTAATCGGACTCGCACTTGGCGTTTATTTATTTTTAGCAGCTGTATAAAAGAGCACAGCAATTTTACCAATGCCATGAAAATACCTCATATGAAATATTCTCATCATATATCAGCCACTGCTGAACAAAGGCCTACCCCATGGATTTCCATAACTGTGTCGTCATTTTCAGGGGAATTTGCCAGCACTAAGAAATATTCTCAAAAAGGGGATAAGTAAATAAATTTAACTCTATATAAATACAATATTGTACTTTATTCTTACTAGTCTTAAACTTACCTACAGGATAATTATAAAAACTTATTCTGCTAAAAATAACGGCACAAATGCACATAATATATAGTATTATTAGTCTTTGCCTCAACTCTTAATTATAATTTCACATTATATCCGTTACATAATATATTCGGGTTCAAATACTCAAATCTTTACAGTCCATATCCAAGTCACCATTACAATCTCATAATGTATAGAGTCGACACACAGTGATAGTCATTAATAATTCAAATAAGCCTTGAAAAATTATACTATGGAAATATATTATCATTTGGTAAGTATGTAATACGGTAAACGATGTATGCCTCTACTACTAAATTGTATCCTATTATGAATCCAATGCGGCAGCAGGAGCAAACTGTATTACCGAAGTGTGCCGGACAGCCGGTATTTCCGTACCAAGGTGGGGAATGAGTTTTCGTTTTCGAGGTGGCAACGAAGACGGTGCAAGGGTATATTGAATTGAGGCTGTTAGTGCTGTTGAGGATGAGGGTGAAGACGAAGGCGCCGCCACAATGGAAGCTGTAGGAGCCGTAGGACACTGTGGGGACGGTGGGGATGGTGGGGAACTCGGAGGTGTCGGGGGTAATTGCTGCAAAGCAGCTTCCACCAAATCACACATAACGTTTCCGTTTACCACTAGTGACCCCGTAGATTGTATCTGTTGAGTACGTGGTGTATCTGCACCGTGTTCTTTATAAATGTGGGCCTCCATTTGTTTTTTAGTATTAAATGTGCCATCACAAACGGTACAACGATAACAGCGCTCACCGTAATGTTGGAAACGGTGTAATTTTAACACGTGATTGTAGCCGAAGTCACGGAGACATATATCACAAGTGTAAGGACGTTCACCGGTGTGTGTACGCGAGTGAACTTTGAGTTGTTTCGAGCAGGTGAAACCTTTTCCGCAGCCAGGCGCCGGACACCGATATGGTTTTTCACCAGTGTGGGTTCGGAGATGGATGACTAGCTGTCCCGATTGTATGAAAGTTTTGTGGCAGTGGGGACAGGCATGCGGCCGTTCTCCAGTATGTATGCGTGCATGGCGGTGTAGTTTTCCCGAGTGTTCAAACGCTGCGTCGCACACACCACATCGATAAGGTCGCTCTTTGGTATGGATCCGACGATGCACTTGAAGGTTTTCCTTGACACTGAACATCTTGTGGCAATATTCACATTCAAACGGCCGTTCACCAGTATGGGTCCGGTAATGCCGCACTAGTCTCGCAGGCACGGCGAAAGTCTTGTGACAAACGTCGCAACGATGAGCATCGGCAGTAGCACGATGAGAGCGCGCGTGAGCTGTTAATGCACTTCGAGTAGACAGTGTTAGCCCACATTCGCCACATTGATGCACTCGTTCCTCCTCACCTGTCGAACGATATTGGTTTATTTCAAGAATAGTAGACACAGATTCCATTATGTAATGTCGAGCGTAATTATGATTAAAGCCTCGATTCAATCGCGACAACCGTTCACAGTACAGTGTCTGTTGTGTATGGCATGCAGCGATCAGGAATATCAGGATGCACCAACATAATACGGCCACAATGGGGTGTGAGCGGAAGGAGGGGAGCGGAGCATAAGCCGAGTGAATGTCCTCTGACAGCACGTGGAGGCCTGCACCGCGGTACTATCGCGTCGAAACCGCGGTGCAGGCCTCCACGTGTATGGGCCGCCGACCCCGCAACTCGCACTCGAACAGATACCTATATATCTCTATCTCGCTCGGCCTCCCCGCACAATTTTTATAACCATATATTTCTTATTTAATTTATAATTCTTTAGTCAACGGCCTACTACTTTTTAATTTTCTATGACCCGATATAACCTATACATGAAAGAAGAAAAAGACCTACTATGACTATTAATTCGTAAATGAGTCAGTTCTCAATATTGCATTGAGTGTATGGTTACACGGATATAGGTAGCTACACAATATTTCAGGTACAAGTTACAACCTATGTATTATTCTCAGGGTAGGTACAAGTTGATTACACAATATAAATAATAGGCAAACGTATGAAAGAATGAAGGACAATAATAAGTACTTATAGATATTTATAATAACTGGGTACTGTGCGTGTAGTTGATCACATATAGGATAGCAATATGTGCATATAGAAAGAAAAAATTTAATTCTTACAATCAAAAATTTTTTGACCTATTCCTGTTATTATTTAAACTAATAAAGTTAAATATATTTTACTCTACATCTGATACTGGTTCCTAATATTAGTTTATATTATTCATTATTTTAATATATCTCACTATAAATTAAGTAGGTACACACAATGTAATGTATAAAAATCCTTACCTATCATGTTAAGCAATGATGATGATTTTTCTATCAAGGTTCAACGAAGTTAATGTTGGTGTAGGTTGTGTACAAAGGTCTGAGTCTGACAGCGAGCAACTATAACGTTAACGACACACTCACTCGACCGACAGCAGTCGAATGCCGCGCTGCGGAGCCAGGCCAGAGCCACAGCGGAGCGGAATCGGTAGCGCTACGAAACATGAGAGCGAGCGGGAGCAATAAAGAAACGCTATCGCTGAGCTATTATTCTACCATTTTATACACGGTCTATCTTCACCCTCTGTTATGGTTTTTGCTCAGGTCACTGTGTTGGTTGTACTATACCTAGGTAGGGCTACTTATATTATGCCAATGTTTTTATAACGAACATTCAACTTACAGTCCCTACTTATAAAGATAAAAACTACAGTAATCATTGCGTAGCATCCACTTAACCAAGTGATTTATAAATCAAGGAAATCCAAAATAATATTCTTTTGGCTTTCCTAATTGTAACATTATTTACCACCTACATAGGTACCTAAAGGCACTAATATTAAGTTCCTAGTCCCACCGTCTTAGTGTATTTTTTGTACCTACACATATGTAGCGAACTATTCTTAGGTTGAATTTGAGAAATCTACAGGTGCCTATTTATTATTATAATCGTGAAAAGTAACCATACATTTACGTCAATATTTCGATATTTTTTCGAAATTCATACTTATGTTATAGCTTTACACATTAGATTTCAATATTTTGGATTATCATGTCAAATTATTTTCATACACTCATTTTGTACTCATGTGCCGTATTTGTAATTGTTACACAAGCATAACGCTATTATAACATATATATACCTACCACACGATCAACGGCGCGCGTTTGTCGAAGGTTGGTTGGAATGTCCGACCCGCGAGCGGGGCGCGGTGAGCGGGTGGAAGAGGGCAACGTTAGCGTACACGTGGAGGCCCACCGCGGTTTCGAAGCGCGCGTGTGAACTCTCGGCAACCAGTGCGCGTGCGTAACTCCCCTACCCCCCTGTCCTCTCTCCCTTCCGCACTCTCCCTCTTTCCGATATCTGTATTGCTGTGTAGGACAACAACATAACGCGAACTATGTTAGGTGGGTCTGGTGACCCGTGCAACAGTCTTTAAAAGCGTTCTTGTTTTATTTTCTACCTAGTTTCACTTTTTTATGTAATTTATTATAGAATGATTTAAAGATTCATCATTAGAGTAGGTACCCACCCAACTCAAGATAGGTACCTGCTAGTAAATCTTCTTCCCTGCTATATGACAGTAACTGATACAACACCCTTACATTTTATGTGTTCATATTTATTGCCTACCTATTTTGTTCTTTGGACCAATGATAAATGATTATTTATATAATACAGAAATATTTATATCTTTTGGCCATAGATAGGCAGGCAGGAGGTTGTATAGTATAGCAGACTGATATTATAAAAGCTGCTCTTACAAACAGCCCTAATATTTCACCTGTCTTACCTTATTTTCTGAGATGTATTAAATCTAAAATAACGTCAAATTATTGAATAAAAGGTTGGTACTTACATAAGTATGCACGCAAGTATCTGCTTTACTGGGTTTACTTACATAATACATAAACTGCCGTGTTCACCTTGCCATTGAAAATAAATGCCGTCATAGCCTGTCGTTCTCGGTAGAAACCAGTAATAATTAATACCGTAAGTACAGAATAACATTATTGTACATTGTGTAAAATCATGGAAGGAAGGGCCTCGCGTGCTCATCATACACTGCTGCAAACAGGCCTCCTCCAGGCACAAACCGCTATAACGGCCGGTCTGGGTGTGTTGTGTGCTTATTGGGGGGTTTAACCATAATCGCTACGCTTGGCATGTCGATTGGGGATCGTTGACTTGTGTACTAGAAGCACGCTGCTGCCCATCTTGCTGCAGCTAATCCCTAAGTCGCCTTTATGACACCCACGGTATGAGATGGGGTGGTGGTATTATTAGCTCACACCACAGGGTACCGCGAGCATAATCATGCTTACCTAGAATATAATGTTAATTTTGTAAAGTTAACATTCTATTATATTCAGTCATTCTCACCGTTACTTAAACTATACTTATCAATGATATTATACCATAGATATGTTACGGCCATATTAAATGGCGCGCAAAACTCAGTCTCGCTGCATGTAGGTATAAAGCTATAAAACTACACACCTATGCTGTAAGAAGACAAAAACTACGAGAGTAAAAGAGATAGCTATCTAAAATCAAAACACGTTTACTCAATGTATTATTCTATAGATAATCCCTTCCTCTTTATTTACTTTTGCTTTATAGTTTGTGCATTTTCTATACGCACGATGACATTTTTATTACTTCACTAGCTGGGACCCGCGGTTTCACCCGCATTTAATTTAAAAGAAATTACTTCGACATATAACACTTGACATAGAATAAATATATTGGATGTCAAGGTTTTTTTCGAGCGACCCATGAGAAGACGGTAGCACGCATGTGGTCACGCGCTGCCGTGGGACGCTTTGGGGGATCCTTTACAATCCCCCCGAGGGGGTGACCGCTTTACAGTCACCCTCTCAGGGATGTGCCTATAGGCGTGGCACCAGTGGGCGGCTCTAGTGTGATCATACGAGGGCCCCCCGGGGCGAAGGAAGTTCATGAAGAATTTCCACTGGGCACCAATAAAAAAAAAAAAAGGTACCTAATATACAATGTAGCAGGTACCTATGTATTTGCTATTATGCAGACATAATAAATGTCAACGTCGTCGCCAGAGAAAAATAACGCTGGCAAAACTAAATCTTAGAAAAAGAGTATGTAAGGGGAGATTGTTTTGGTAGTTGTGGTCTTATAAGGTTCTCCAGAAAAGATGAAGACTGTATAATATATGGTATAGGGCAGACTTCCCAAATAATATCTTTTCGCCTGCGCTAAAAGTTCGAAGTATAGATGAAATCGTATGCTGTCATATCTATCTTCTGCCCTCTTGAATGTTTTGTACATGTTTTTGACAACTAGAGACAGCATTTTGCAATATGATTTCATCATGAAGTAGATATGATCGCGTCGCGCCGAGCGTAAAAACCGTCTAGATACTGCAAAAATATTAAAGGTATCTAAACGAATAATACGCCATCTCGGGCCAGCAGTTTCTGTTCGGGCGACGGACCGCCCCTGGTTCGTCGCCCGTAGGCCGCTCTTCATGGTGGCCAGAGATCGTTCAGCGCCCTACTCCGGCGGCCACGCCCGGTGTGTCTTCTGCGGAGGGGATCGGAGATGTCCCTCCGTCCCCGCTCTGCCGCCTCCTTTGCATGCATCACTTCCTCGCAAAAGGAGGCGACGGCATCCCACGCGCTCTCGCTCCGGACGATGGACTGAACCACGGCTGGAAGCGAGAGGTCACCCCCTTCGACCGCCACGTCGAGGTCACGGCGCTGCGCCGCCCAAGCTGGGCACTCTTCCAACGTGTGCTGCGCCGTGTCCTCCGGGCAGTCTCCGCAGTGATGACAACCGGGCGTCTCGGCTCGGCCTATTCGACACAGGTACTTCCCGAAACACGCATGATTCGAGAGTACCTGCGTCATCCGGTAGGTGAGGACGCCATGGCGCCTCTCCAGCCATTCCTCCATTTCCGGTCTTACCTCCACTGTCGCGGTGTGCCCTGCAGTGGGCCGTTCCAGTCGCCTTTTCCACTCCGCCACCAGGATCCGCCGGAGCTCGAGCCGTCGCACCTCGATCTCACGAGGTACTGGCGGTTCGCCCCGACAGCGCCTCCCCGCGCCACTGATACAGCGACGCGAGGGCTCTCGCTTCTAGATCCTAGGGCGGTGATCCGGCAAGGAGGCTCCCCACGTCGTAGGAGACCGTGCGGTATGCCCTTATTACCCTGAGGACCATCGTTCGCTGCGGCCTCCGCAGCACGGCGACGTTGGCTATCCTCAGGGATTTCACCCACACTGGGGCCCCGTAAAGGGCCATGGACCGCACGACCTCCATGTAGGGCCTCCGACAGGAGGCATTTCCGCCCCTCAAATTGGGCTGCAGCCGCGAAAGTGCAGACGCGGCCGCCGTCAGCTTGGGGGCCAGCCGCCTGAAGTGCGGCAGGAAGTTCCACCGGCTGTCGAGGACGAGTCCTAGGTACTTCATCGTCGACTTGACGCCGATGCGAACGCCTCCAACCACGATTTGAGATCCCGAGGGTGGCGCCCGCCGAGGCCCATGAAAACACACGGTCTCCGACTTGGTGAGAGCCACCTCGAGACCCAATTGCCGGATCCTTGAGACGACTAGTGCAGCCCCCATCGTCGCCGACCTTGCCCCGCGGTGGAAGCTCGTCCCCCGTGCCATCACCAGCGTGTCATCAGCGTAGCAGATTACGCCGATGCCGGGGGTGTTCACACCGCGCAGCACCCAGTCGTAAGACCGATCCCTGTGGAACACCGCACGTTGTCTCTCGCCGACCCCATCTTTCCCGACCCGGGTAGATGACCGCTCTGTTTGCCAGGTAGGCCCTGACAATGCGACGGACGTAGGTTGGCACCCGATGAAACGCGAGTGCCTCCCTAATGCAGCTCCAGGGCAAGGTGTTAAAGGCGTTAGCGATGTCGAGGGACACCGCCACCACCACCTCACCCGCGGATCAACTGACCACCTGACTTTGGACTGCTACTGATTTTACGCAAATGTACTTCAAAGGCGTAAAGCTCACCTGTAAACCCATTCATCTCATCATTACCTTTTTTTCATTGTGTTTGTAGAAGAACCTAAGCCTAACCTCAAAATAATATTTTTATTTGTCTAAATATCTCGGAAATGCAGTTGTATTTTATTTCAATTCTTTTTGAGAAAGTATGTAATAGAGTAGAACTGTGATGATAGAAGATAGACTGAAGACAATTTTTTTTTTAACGGAGAATGCCCATTGCACAATGGACAATAGTCCATTGTGCAATGGGCATTCTCCTTTCAGATACTGTTTAGATATCAGATAAGTAAAAATTTTGCTTCCACGAGTAATTCCAATACATTGTTTTGGTAACCCTGAACTGGTATGATAATGGAATCGGAAGGTGCTTACATGAACTCCACATCAGAATATTGGAAACCATTAAAGTTTTGGCTTGTTTGATTTAATTTATGAGTAATAAGTGCTCATAAGTGATATCCATAATACACTAACATGTTGCAGACGATTCAAGTTAAGGTTAATTGATAGTTGATTGATTCTCTTTATAAATATCCTGTATGTCAAAAGCGGCACTAATTCAGGTAAAAGCGGTATCCAGGATACGAAGATAGAGCCGGAAGGTGCATAAAAAAATTACACAATGACGTAACGTAAAACCTTCGAGTTTTACATTACGGAGTTTATATTTATGTAAATGTAAATAATATGGCGAACGGAAATATTATGAACTAGGTATATATTTTTTGCAACCTTCTCCACAGACGAGTTTGGCGCAGCTGAGTGTGCTATTATTACTCATTTAAAACCACTTAAACCGTTACCTAACATCACTAAAACCATTGAAACCTTTTTTAAAGCCCTTGTATCCATGGTGGAACCACATACATAGATTGGACGACTGTGGGTGGATCGCACGGCGCATTACAATAATACGCTTTTCAGGGGTACAATTAATATCTTAGCTCAAACATCGATACATCCTTGAATACAGAATTGAAATAACGATGATGACCCAACTTGGTATTCGCAAGACTGGTCCTCATGGCGTACCTTCTGCAACGTGTCCTTGAATAGCTTCAATCATGTCTTAGCGAGTACAGAATTGCTTTTACACCATTATTTCGATTCTGTATTCAAGGATGTATGGATGTTTGAGCTTAAGGAATTGCACCCCAGGTAGGCAAGGCAGCGCAGGCGAGCTGCGACATCTAATGGCCAATCTACTTTATACCTATAATCCTACCTAATATATATAGCACATATTAGGTACCTACACTACATGTTTCAGCTGATGTTTTTAGCAATAATCGTAACTCTGCTCAGTTTAGGTGTTAGTTAGTTAGTTAGTTAGTCACTTAGTTTATCAAAATGTGACAATTATAGCTTATATCAATAAATCACTTGGCCTATGACAGTCCACAACTGGACTAGCCTCACTGAATTACATAAAGGTAATACGTAGATATAATAAGCAGGTTTTTTAAATTCTGTGAATTAAGGTAGAGGAAGTCCATGGCGGTTTCCCTAGGGCCAAAAAAGGAGAAGTTACTAAAGTTACACATATAAATGCACTAGTAAACAAGGTATCCTTTATCATCCATTATACGTAGCCAATGCCCGTTTGCACTAGACGAGAAGTTTATGCCTGTCTAGGAAACTCTTTAGCGTATCTTAACTCTACAGTACCTATGTCAGAGAGAGACTTAGGAGCTGCGTAATTTTAGGACAAACGAGCATTTCTCTACATTCTCCATAATATACAAATTATAAATTTCTAGATGTTCAGTAGGTAGGTACCTACCTAATTGTATACTGTACCTTAAATTCCGAATACTTACAGACTGAGTATCTAGGTGAGCGAAATGATCTGGTAACATTGAACCTTAGAATAGGTAGAGGGACCTATATATAACTAAAATGTATACCTATTTACTTTAAGCATTGAACATAATTAATACAAGTAGGTACCTATTTGATCATAACAAATAATATTTCCATGATATAAATAAATGGTTCACCCACATTAATTACTTATCGTACCTACCTATTTAATATATATTTCAACTTTAATTGCTTTACAGTCGCCTCCCCTTCGCTATAGGGGGTGACCGCTTTACAGTCATCCCCTCGGAGATGGGCCTACAGTCGTGGCACGACGGTATCGGTTCGACTAGCCACTCAGGTACATTTCGGTCTACTTCTGCAAGTAATACATAAAAGATGCGCCTCATGATATACCTAGATATAAATAAGACCTAAATATTTCTAGTTCCTACTACGTATTTACTGTGTGGGAAAAGGTTCGTAGTTCACAAAGTGAACAGTGAGGATGGCTCGAACAAGCTTCGAGGCGAGTGCGGCGCGGCGCGCGGGGCGGAGTACCGACACGCGCTGCACGGTCACCGAACGTTTGAAACCGCGGTGCTGAGGCCACACGGCTCGTGCGCCCGATTCAACCTTACTCAACGCGACCGCAACTGACCCGCGCCGCGCCACGGACCGCGCCGCCCGCGCCCGCACCCCGCCACCGTCGCGTCGTCGTCGCTGAGCGCGAGCACCGCCCGTACTTTTATTCTATCTATCGTTATTCCGGTTATTCGTATATCCGCTTCGCACAGGTGATACTTTTTCATGCCTAATTGCTTAGTGGCTAGAGTTAACCATAGGAAGTATAAGCACCTACATTTAAGCTTGCCCGCTTCGTTACCGAAGATGACCGAATAAGGAGGAACATAGTACATGACGCATTTCCACCCGGCGACCAATAAAAAAAAAACCGGACAAGTGCGAGTAGAACTCGCGTGCAGAGTGTTCCGTAGGTACGAGGATTATGTTATCTAGCATGTTCTTTTTTAATATGTGGTAACTAAAAAATATGTATGGTATCGGATTTTAGAGGGAAATTGCTGAATATATTGTCTATTGATGAATTCTGTCTTGTACCAATAATTTATCCCATTATTCCTAAGATTAAACTTAACATTGTAGGTAGTAGTTGAGAAACATGTTCCCCCCTACATTCCAACTGCAAACGTACGTTTGTACACTTAATATTGAAAGATTTACCATGTAATTATAAGACCATAGACTTCTTAAAGGTTTTCCTGTAATCCATAGGTAAAGAGCTAAATTATTTTAAAATGTTGGGTATATCAAAGCTATAATATACACATTTTATTATAACAGCGAGTTTATTGTTATCAAGATGTTGTCTGCAGCGAAAATGCGCATTCATGGGATGCAAGCAAAGAGATTTAAATCTTTGGATGCAAAATGATAACTGGATTATAAAGGACAAAATCAACAGTATCGGGGCCTGATAAAGTTATATCAACCTAATAGAGAGTATTCAAGAGAACTTTAACAAGAGAAAACAACTTGATGGAATCAGATACATGAAGAACAAGCAAATGTAAAATTTCGTTTGGTACCTTTCATGAAAGAGCAAAATTGGACTTCTGGGGTGGAAGGCCTGGTGACCTGATACAGGCTTCAACCTAGTTTAGGCACCAGTCTCTCACAATAAATTTGAATAATACTATAACTTTTATTGTGGTGAGAAATAAATAAATAAATAGCTATTATCAATACATTTTTCAATATTTTTGGCTCAGTAATTTCTGAAATACCTTTCAAACTATATATTTTAGAATGATAAAATAAATATATTTGAGACCCTCACAATAAGGCCTTCCATTTCATATGAATACACGGCTACACATCAATCTAGTTTAAGCTGATCTCTCATCGTAAGGAAAGTCTATACAATGCAAGATTAGCTTATACTGGAAATGTATAGCTTGATGTGTAGCCGTGTGTACACGGTACAGTTTGCAAAAATTTATTCTTTTATTTTCTATATTGTCCCCCATATTCAAAATTCATTTATTTACGTTACGTCCGTGTTTGGGTCGCAGAAATCCATATGCGTACCAATTTTCAATGTCCAGTAGAAGCAAATTGGCTGTGAGACAGACACACGACAGCATTTCCCTTTTTTGCCACTACACATTTGTGGAATGTCCCATGTTAATGTAGATGAATAACTTTGGTGTAATCTATAAATTACTGACAGATACTGTTTTGCTAAGGAGTATATTTCGACACCCAATATGAATAACATCGTAACTTTAATTACAAATGTACGTTGTGCAAATTCAGAAAAAAAATGCTTTATTTCAGTCTTTCAACCATATTTATATGAATATCATTGTAACTAAAAATACAATAGTTCTCATATATAATATCATGGTATACGAAGTTGCAATGTAAAGTTACAAAAATATTAGCTACAACGATTTATTTTATTTTTGAATAATTAAATCATTGTAAATTTACATACCATACCATCTTGGACTTTAGGATCACGGACTAGAAAAAAGAAAAAGAGAAAGAAGGACTCCGCGCCACTCATGTCGAAAGTGAAGCACCGTAAGTATGCCGATTCGCTTGTACATACGTGCCTTACGCACACACATGCATCATAGTATGCCGGTCGACCGCCATTACGCGACACGACAGCGCCCGTGTAGTTACTATTTACGTTAATTGAAACAAAAAATCAATAATGCCGTGTTGTGTCGTGAAATGGTGTAAAAATAACCCTACATCCCAAAAAAAGTGTCAAGGAATTACTTATCACAGGTAAGACACTAATTTATATACCACTTTTTAATATTTTTAAATTGTCGTTAGTATTTGGAACACAAAACCTCAATTACACGTGCCTGTGTTGTTAGAAAATAATACTACTACTAATAATAGACTGAACTAGATTGAACTTTATTGAACTCGAATGAACTAGGCTGAACTAACCAGAACTCAACTTAACTGGACTGAACTTCACTGAACTGAACTAGACTGAAGTAGAGTGAAGTAGAGTGAAGTAGAGTGAAGTAGAGTGAAGTAGAGTGAAGTAGAGTGAAGTAGAGTGAAGTAGAGTGAAGTAGAGTGAAGTAGAGTGAAGTAGAGTGAAGTAGAGTGAAGTAGAGTGAAGTAGAGTGAAGTAGAGTGAAGTAGAGTGAAGTAGAGTGAAGTAGAGTGAAGTAGAGTGAAGTAGAGTGAAGTAGAGTGAAGTAGAGTGAAGTAGAGTGAAGTAGAGTGAAGTAGAGTGAAGTAGACTGAAGTAGACTGAAGTAGACTGAAGTAGACTGAAGTAGACTGAAGAAGACTGAAGTAGACTGAAGTAGACTGAAGTAGACTGAACTAGGCTGAACTAGACTGAACTAGACTGAACTAGACTGAACTAGACTGAACTAGACTGAACTAGACCGAACTAGATTGAACTAGACTGAACTCGACTGAACTACTCTGTTTACCACCTCCATAATGTTTTCATCTCATTCTCTTACAAATTAACCAAAATACAAAGTTTCACCTTTACCGCGTGTGAACGCACACTCGTCAATTTTTCTTTATAAATATAATATATCACATCAGCCTGTCACTGTCCCAGTGCTAACCAAAGGCCTCTTTTCAGACAGAGAAAGCAAAATTCAATCTACAGAAATAATATTTCCATTTTTACCTACATTTATTTATAGGACCACTCCTTGTTGCCAGCTTATGAAAGACTTGGACCCCAAGTTGACGGCGGCCGCGTCTGCACTTTCGCGGCTGCTGCCCAATTTGAGGGGCGGAAATGTAGTACGAGTAGCACCAACCCATCTCATCCCGTGGGTGTCGTAAAAGGGGACTATGGGATTAGCCAGAGGACGGGCAGCAGCGTCCTTCGAGTAAATTAAGCACTGAACTGCGTTCGCCAACCCGCCTGCCAAGCGTGATTATGGCACACAACACACCCATATCGGTCGTTGCAGTAATCTTTGGGGGAGGCTTGTGTCCAGCAGTGGACGTTATTGGGCCGAAATGATGATTGTACATCCTTTTTTTTATGTAAAACTTAATTTAATAATAATTCCAAGTACCTAGATAAGTGTATTTTATATCGGAGTTTCAAATAAGTCCGAAAAATAAAGTATAATTCGACATTTTTAAGTATAATGCCGCAGCTACACGATTCTCCTCACACGCTCATCGCTCTGCCGCGATGTTGCCCTAGGCAGCCACATGCTGCTCTACTCGCGGTACTCCTCGCCACGCTCCGCATTCGGCATTCGCCTCTCGGCAATGGAGGTCAACAGTATGGCACCGTGCGCGCTTTGCCTTTATAGTATGCTATTGCAAATTGTATTAAACGTTAAAAACGTAACAATATAAATAATCATCCAAACGGGGTCCCGATATACGATAAATGATACAGTGGTTACCTATTGCTGGACACAAGCCAAAGAACGAAAACAATCGGTATACCCCGGTGTGTGCTCATAGGGGGGTTTTGTCATAATCACCACGCTTGGCAGGCGGGATGGCGATCACAGTTTAGTTGTTAATGTACTCGAAGGACGCTGCCTATCCTCCGGCTAATCCCATAGTCGCCTTTTACGACACCAAACAAAGCACAAAGCTCTTCCAGACATTATTTTGACTTTCAAAAACGTATTCAATTATAATGTAAACAAATGTTCACACCTTAAAATGCTAGCGGCTACGTAACTACTAACTAACCAATAACATATATTTCGATCGCTTCTGTCGAATTAGTGACTCATGGTGCCGTTTTATATGGTGACAGTTGAAAACTTTAGTGACTATCGAGTTGATTACGTTAGGTTTCTTACCTATCGAAATCTATGTTGATCATGGTACGAATTTTATTTCTTTCTGTGACTGCTAGGGGCGCTTTACAATCTTTCATATAAATCATTTACGGAGACGCTAGCGAGTTTTGGCCGTGTAAACTCATGGTAGAGCTACTGAGCGTAGTTGCATTCACTGATCGGTAAACGATCGGTGAGGTTAAGCAACATTTAGCGCGATCAGTATTTGGATGGGTGAACGCATAGTGATATTCGAACTGCGCGTAGTTGCATTCACTGATTGGTAAACGATCGGTGAGGTTAAGCAACATTTAGCGTGGTCAGATGGGTGATCGCATAGTGGTATTTGCGTTGAGTAGGTATCTCCGGCATGTTAACCATCGGTTCCAGTTGGTGTCATTAAACGGCAGTCGTTAATCCAACTTTCTGCCATATAGGTAATTAAAATAAAAAAATTACTATTTCCAGTTCATATTCATTGATATCATATTGAGTTTAATTTATTTGATCCATATGACAAAAATCACAATCAAAACAAAAAGTCACGGACAAAAAACTGATCAAATAACTCGATAGAATACAAAAAATAAGTCGTTGAGTAATCGTTTAGTTTTAATCCTATCGGGTAAAAGTCCTATCGCGTTCAAGCAACACGTGAATACCAACTGCGGATAGAACATCGATCGAACGACTTTCAAACCTCAAAGATATTTAGATCGTTGGTTATTACGAGAATCGGGGTACAGAGGCTTAACATGTTCGCTAAGGCGCAGTGCGTTTTCGCTATAAAATAGATGGTTACCAATCCAGACCGTGGCATGGAAATGAATATTAGGAGGGGTACTTACAAAAACGCCATCTATTGCAAATACCTTAATGCAAAATGAAAGCTGGATGGCTACCTATCATTGAAATGGGTTCGAATTGAACTAAAAAGCTAAATTTATATTTTGTGTTGAAAATACGTGAATAATGAGTGTTTTTACACTAAAATATACATTAAATAAAGAAATTTGTATGTTTGCGAATCTTACTTCAGCTAATAACGACAGATATTAGATATATATTATTATATAATGCTTTTCAGTGATTGATAATTTTATAATTGCCACCTGTAGTGCCATCTATGAATTTTTATAAAGACTGTTTATATTTTGTTCGAGTTGAGAGCCCATGCCCGAATTGGTGGTGTTTCAGTTCGAATTTTATATAGCCGACATTATCAATTGTTCCTTTCAAAAGATAGGTGCTTATCACTTTTATGCCACCTCTCCCGTATCTACATGTACATCTGGTGATATGGTATAAGCTATATTTTATCATTCATTATCATTATTTCAGCAGTAAAAACGTCCATTGCTGGACCCAGGCCTCCCCCAAAGATCGCCACAACGACCGGTCTAGCTTTGTATACTGTCGTCGTTGGGGGGTTTTGCAATAATCACCACGCTTGGCAGGCGAGTTGGCGATTGCAGTTGAGTTGTAAATGTACTCAAAGAACGCTGCTGTCCTTCCTACAACGACACCCACGCGATGAGGTGGGATGGTGCTATTCTCAACTGGCACACGAATTTAGATTAGTTTCAATAAATACAAAATCAATACAATAACCAAATAACCAAACGTAACGTAGCAAATTATATAAATTACATTATTTAATAGTAGTTTGTTACAATCGTGAGTCGTACGTAGATTAACTTCAGTTTTAATTTATTCTAAATTTTTGGGTCGCAAATTGCTGGTTCAGCAGCTAATAATTTCATAAATTTTAATACTATTTCATTAGACCATTCATTGATCGGCGATTAACTGCACAAAAATATACGTGCTCCCGATACGACCGATCGATGCGGACTACGTTCTCGCGTGAATATGTAGCCTGTTATTCGTGTTCATACTGCCAGCCCTTTGACTCGCGCTGGACTTGTCCAGCAGTGGACTTTATTCGGCCGAATTTATAGTAACTGCATCTACGTGTGCGGCGAATTTTCTTCCACCGTCACTTAAACTAGATTTTCCATATTTTATATATTTCTATTTAATTATTTAATAACTCCACTGCGTGTTAATAATTAATAATCATGACATTAAATAACAATATTTATATATTTTAAATGAAATAATATAAAACTTTGACATCAAACGACATTTGACACATACATGACTTTAACGCAGAAGATGCGCAGAAAAACGTAACGCATTTTAGTTCACGCTTGACAAAATTACACTTCTCATATATTTTTCATAAGGCCCTCATATATGAATCGATTCGTAAGGAGTCAACTCCAATAAACCCCAATTTTTTATTTATATTTAGTATTTGTGTTACAATACGAGCTATAAAGAGTACAAAGTACGAAATTACAAGTTCAGGTTGACATCGTAGATTGCCTGGAAACAAGAGTTTGTAATACGGGCAGTGTGGCCGTGTGGTGCTGGCTCAGAATACCACCACCCCATCTCCTCCCGTGGGTGTCGTAGAAGTCGACTAAGGGATTAGCCGGATGATGGGCAGCAGCGTCCTTCGAGGATATTAACAACTCGGCTGCGATCGCCAACCCGCCTGCCAAGCGTGGCGATTATGGCAAAACCCCCCAATGTGCCCGCAACACACCCATATCGGTCGTTGTGGTGATCTTTGGGGGAGGCCTGTGTCCAGCAGTGGACTTCACTCGGCCGAAATGATGAATACGGGCAGGCCAGGCCTGTCCTCTAATATTCTAAACCAGGGGTTCCCAACCTTTTTTGTCTACTGCTCACTTTAAGAATAAATTATTTTTTAACGCCCCCCTTTTTAAACATACTTAAAAACCGCTAAGTACTTATAAATGATTATTGAAACGCAAATTTATAGTATTCGGACAGAGTATCTTTTATTGAAAATAAAACTAACATAATCAATTCTTATATAAAAACTAATGTGAAGGTTGAATCTGATGCTGTTCAATAAGTTTGTTGATATCAGGTTCCAATTTACTCAAAAACAGCCGCAAGTCGCCACGTTCGGTAACACGCAAACGATTTCTCTTTTTAATAAGCAGCGTTGCCACAGCACTAAATCCACGTTCACACAAATATGACGATGGGAATGCTATCAAAAATCGTTGAACAATTGACCACAATCCTGGGTACAATTGCGGGATCGGTTTTTGTAGCCAAAATTCTTGATATCCATTTTTGAACTTGATTTTTATTTCTTCGTTTGTTGTCAATTCTATAAGTTCTTCTTCCAGCTGAGGTGACATTGCTGTGTTGACATTTGAAAACGGATCCAACACCCAGTCTGGTATTTCTAAGTTTAAAATGTCCTGGTATCGTTCGGTGAAGTCAATGTGGAGGTTTTCCAAATGTTGGCAGTAGGCAAACAAGTCGTCGTTACTGCAGTATACTGATAAATTCGGAAAATTGTGAAACTCACGTCTGCCCATATTCTTTTTGTGCAGAAGCAGTTTGGCTGCGAAAGCAGCAACGACATTTTTTGTTTTAATTAAATTTAGTTCATCGCCTTGCAGTTGGAGGTTCATGTCGTTGAACATTTTATACAGGTCTGTCATGTAAGCTATATCATTCTTTGATGTTATGAGCTTGTTGCGCAGTTCTGTATCTTTAGTTTCCAAGAACTCTATCATAGAGTCAAACAGGTTGTAAAATCGAATCAGACAATTGCCTCTTGACAGCCAACGAACTTCAGTATGAAGCAACAAACGGTTGAAATCTTCGTCATTAGTAACACAAAGCTGATGAAATAATCTATCATTCAAAGAGCTGCTACGGATTTTATTGACTGCTTTGATGACATATTGCAGTGATTGAAATAGTCGTTCACTTAAGTTTCTAGCAACCAAATGTTAAGCAGCTTAAGCAGCTTATTTAAGTAGCTTGTTTATTTATTTGTTTATTTCTCACCACAATAAAAGTTACAGTATTATTCAAATTTACTGTGGGAGACTGGTGCCTAAACTAGGCTGAAGCCTGTATCTCAGGTCACCAGGCCTTGTTGTCTATGAATAACGCAATGTATAGCAAGGACATCTGGAATTTTATTCTTTAAGTATGCTATGAAGCCTTTATGGCGCCCTGTCATAGCCGGAGCGCCATCCGTAGCAACTGATATAATATTTTTCAAAGGAATCTCTTTCTCTTCACAAAACTTTTCCAATGTATTGAATATGGTTTCGCCTTTTGTATATGTCTCCAAATTTCTGGCAAACAATAGTTCTTCACGTATTTTCTCATCTTTAATAAACCTCACGTAAAATAGCAACAACACTTCATTAGTTGG
This sequence comes from Diloba caeruleocephala, assembly GCA_947459985.1. NCBI lineage: Eukaryota > Metazoa > Arthropoda > Insecta > Lepidoptera > Noctuidae > Diloba > Diloba caeruleocephala. The sequence goes on along the minus strand of OX381606.1, from coordinate 21,918,065 downwards.
TAAAGTGGACTCATCGAGCTGAATTGAGAATTGACTAGTCCTCAGATGATTGCACAATGATTCTTCAATGCTTTCAGCCATTTCATCAATTCGTCTTTACACAGAATTATTACTCAAAGGAATTTTTCGGATAATATCTGCAGCCGGTTTATGAAGCACAGTAGTTATTACTTCCTTTATTGCTGGCAAAATTAACTCTTCTCCGATGTTGTGTGGTTTGCCTTTTTGAGCAATTAACAAAGAGATATTGTACGAAGCTCGAAGTCTGTCGTCATCTTGCTTAGCAGCCGCCGAAAATAGTTTTGATACACTTGGCTGAGTATTATGCTTCTTCTCTAGGTCTTGAAAATATTCTACATTCTTTTCTGTCTTATCTGGATGCATTTTATTCAAATGATCTTGCAGTCTTGAAGGCTTCATTGCTTCGATCGAAAATGTTTTTAGACATAGAAGACATAAAGGCGACGACGGGTTTGTGGGATTTTCAATAAATACGAATTTAATATATTCCGCAGAGTATTGCTTCTTTTTTACTTCCGACATTGTTTTGTTTTAAGAAATACGTAAGTGTTGAAATCAAGTACTGCTTATCTATTATGCGCGAAACCGCAAATGAAAATAAAATAAATTTACGTCGTTTATATAGGATTGCATAAGCAGCACGCACCAACAGGAATAAGACAAACGTGCATAAACTCGTTTATCTCATTCGACGCCCAATCGTACTCGACAAGCAAGAACAAGTATTATAGAACCAGCCGATTGGTATAGGAATGTACAATTCGGATTATTTAACAAAAACTTGTTAAAACATGATTGCCCGCGGTCTTTTATATCGAACCGAGTTTGAGCTATATAATAATTAATATTAGTTGATGTTCACAAGATGTAGTCGAGAGTCGAGAGCTCAGTCGGTGTCTAAGAGTCTTCCTAGCTAGGTAGATGAAATTATAAATCGACCCCAAAGCCCTACACAATGCCCCCTTTTTTTTCTGGGTCTCTTACCGCCCCCCTTTAGGCCTGCAGCGCCCACAAGGGGGCGTTATAGCCCACGTTGGGAAAGACTGTTTTAAACCAACGCTGTTAGTCACTATGGCACTAGTGACACTGGTATAATGTTACTTCTTTTCGGGTGCATTCAAAAACTTTACTAATGCAAAATTGATATCGATATTTTTTATAATCAAGCACGATAATGATATTCGATTATTTCTAATTGATTTTGGACATCACTATCGGTATCAAAGTATTATAATAATATGTCATTGTCATTCAGTAGAATGGAGGATTTTATGGAACTTTATTTATACTTTTGTAGTTACATACGTACCTTATAATTTTGTATTTGTTTGTAATCAAACAAACAAATCAAATTACCTACAGAAATATAGATTACTATCGGCCCTAAACCAAATCGTATCACTTGTCAAGTCGTTTTACTATTCATGTCAAGTGGCAAGCTCAGTTTGCAGAGTGCAGTTTTTTATTTCTTTTTTTTTCATCAGAATTCATCAATATCTAAAGATATTGCGCTGTGTGATATTAATATATATGTATAAGTTTTCACAGCATTACTTCATAAAAGTAAATTTATTATGGGAGGCGGAGATTTGGTAAGGTTTATGTCATATTGAATCTGGATAAAATATTTGACACTATACATTAACAGTTTTACATTAATTTATTGAGTATAGGTACCTACTTCAGAAATAAACTAAAAATATGTAAATGTCTATAAACATTATCGGACCTAATTGTTATTTAAATTATCTTTTAGAATTCTAAGAAGTCATGGCATCCAAACACAATGAAAAATCAGGAACGTGTGTGGAAGGCAGAAAAAGCTGCAGCTGAAGAGAAAAGGCGGATGTTGGATTTAAAACGTGAACGTACAGAGGAGCAGGATCGTGCTGAATTGAACAGTCTTGTGAAACACAGCAGTAGTTCCTCAACAAATGATAACCGCTTGGCTTGGATGTATGATGTAGGGAATAACTTTTTTATTTGTTTATTGTAGTATTTGCTATGAATAACAGCTAATATGCTAATAACTTACTGGCACAGCAGTTAAGTAATTGGCTTTCTGCACTATGTGTTGTAGATTCAATCCCCACAGGGAACTTTATTTGTATGATCTAGGTGATTGTGAATGTGTGATTTATGTGTGTAAACTGTATCCACAACCCAGGAGAATACCAAGTGTGCAGCAAATAAAAAAAACAACCTAAATATTAATCTTTTTACATTGGATTTTAGCATTGCTATTAGACCTAATCCTTTGGAGATACTACAGGGCTTAGGTAAATGTATACATAAACAGAATCACGGTATTAGGCCTCATAATATTTTAGAAGCTGGTTTATTCTTTTTATTAAATATAATTCCCAGCCATTCATGGTTGTTAATGGTTATTCAAACAAATTTTTAATGGAGTTGTGGTAATTTATGTATAGTTTTAATCTCCCAAATCCATGGAAATTGCTCCTTTTATTGTACCAGTCATTTTGATATGCACATAATTAAATATGCCATGCCATGTCATATGTCTGCATATGCAAAATGTTGAAACTTTCTTTGCATACTTTCTTGTTTGCTTTGAACCTTTGGCATAGTGAACACACTTGTAGATTGAGACACATATGGGATCGAGATCTACAGATATCTGCTACTGAACAGTGTTTGAATTTAGAAAATGTGTTCAGTGTAGAAGGTGATATGTGGGTACAAGAGTTTAAATGTCTAAATGCCTAACGTCAATTTATGATGATAATAAATGTATGAAATTTAATGAACAGCTAGTAGTCGGGTTTGGTCATGGTGCAATGGCACAGTGTGCAGGTTTACAGAAAATGTTTCTGCATTGTGATGTTTGTCTATGTTGGCTGTAACAACCAGTAACTATTTTAAATAGTAACGTTACTTTTTACAGAAGCCTGATAAGAAAGTTGACCAAGAAGCATATTTACTTGGAAAATCAATCGACAGGAGCGCTGAACAAACGGAAAAATTAGAACAGGATGTGATTCCAGCAGTATCAAGAAGAGTAGTTGGGTCTAGTATGTTAACAACTGCCGGCGATGCACAAGTTGATATGTCTCGGAAAATTCCTGAAGATCCGTTACTTTTGATAAAAGAGCGCGAACGTGCTGCTCGGGCTGCTTTATTAAATAATCCTTTACAACGCCGCCGACTTGCCGAATTACTCAGAAAAGAACAGGTAACATTTTGATTTGATTGTAAAACCATGAAGGATTATTTTTGTACATTTAATTTTGTTAATTTTATCTTCCAGGATTTAAGGAAAGAAAGCAAATCTAAGAAAGCACCCAAAAAGAAAGACAAAGATCTCGATGATTTGCTAGCAGCAAAACTAAATGCTCTAGGGGGTCAGAAGAATATTGATTTAGCAACACTTCTTAATTCGGATGATTCCTCTTCAGATTCATCACCAAAACCAACTAAGAAGAAAAAGAGAGGGAAACATAATAAAGAGAAAAAGAGGAAGAAAGAAAGTAAACATTCTTTAGATAGTGATGACGATCATTCATTACATGAAAAGAAAGGTCATATTGAAGATGCAAGGAGCACTAAAATATCTTCTAAATATAAAAGTATCAAAAATCATAAGAGTGAAATTCGGAAAAGGAAAAGTTCTGAAAATGAAAAATATTTAGACAGAGAAGTTATAACAAAGAAATATAAACAAGACACTCCAGAAAGGCACGACAAAGGGCGTGAGGCAGATTATGAAAGTTCGCGCCATTATGATAAGAAGAATTTTAGTAGTACTCATAGCTCTGGAAGGCAAAACCCGAGAGATGAAAAAAAGCGAAACAAAGATGTAGATTCAAGGGAAATCGGGAAGCAAAGCCGTATGAGCCAACACGAAAGAGCTGCTAGATTAGCAGAGATGGTGGCTGCGGGAGCCGAGCGGGAGATCGAGCGTGGTCGCCGAGTGGCCGAGCAGCGCGCCGCCGCCGAGCGCGCTCCCTCCGCCCACTCCGGGCCTTCGGCGCCGCGGTTCGGCGCACGAGAGTTGCCCGACTCGCTGGAGAGTCGAATTCACTCCAACAGACATTACATACAACGTGACAAGCGGCATATGAATGAAAATTTCGCTAGACGATGAATACTTTGAAGGGAAAAAATAAATGTTACCACTGAATAAAATCATAAATCATTATATTTTATTTTTATGTTAATTGATTAAAATTATGGGCTCAGTAACGTTAATCCATTATGTTATTATTTTGAAGCAACCGACACCTTTGACATTGTAACTGCTGTCAATCAAGCGGGATCTTCTCTTTAACTATCTGTAACAATTAAGCTGTGTTAGTAACATGCCAGAAATAAAATATTGACAGTAGTGGTTACGTAACTTGAATGTACGGAATAGGATCCGGCGCTTCCATTCTGGGAGGGGTAGGCAGATGTTCCTACTTTCGCAAACCCAACCCAAAAGTTTAGAGATGACGGTATTTGTTCCATGTGACGTTATTTGGTCTTTATTATTACATACATACATACATATAATCACGCCTCTCTCCCGTAGGGGTAGGCAGAGACCACTTCTTTCCGCTTGCTGCGACTTACATACTTGTTTCGCTTCGTCCACTTTTATTATTCCCTTCATACATGCTCCTCGGTTTAGGGTACTCTTGACCTGGCCTTTTGGTCCCAGTAATACCGGAAAGTTCCAACTTGATCAATATTTTCCATTATCATCATCACAGCCCTAAACGTCTGCTGCTGAACATGGGCCTTCCAACGATCACCGGTCATATCTTAAAATCACTACGGTTGGCAGACTTATTGGTGTATTTTGTATTCAGTATTTTGTTATTAGTGCACGGGAGAAATGCTGCTGGAGGATAGAAGAAGAGGATGGGCCTCTCGATAACACCTTTTACGACATCTATGGATCCCAGAGGGAAGGTATATTCTATGCTGGGACCGACACAAAATTCCCGATCGATCGCAAAAATATAAAAGGAGCGCAAATATGTATATGCAGTTTTTGCAGTGCTGTTTAATATTTTCCCCACACGGTTAAATCAGCTAAAGGACGTCCACTACTGAACAAATACCTCCCCTATAGATTGCCACATTTGTGTTGTCACTGGGTGGAATTTGCCAGTACTCACCACGTGGCAGGCGGGTTAATGAACGCAGCATGGGTATCCAGATAAGGGAAGTAAGAATAAGTATAAACAAATACCCAGTTACATTCCTTGATTTGCGGATCCGAAACAAATCTTCGTTTTCTCAATGTGCTGTCGTGAGTTGCCCATTTAGAGACCTTTATATTTTGAAAGATTAGGTAAGTACGTGTGAAGCAGGTATTATTTTATATTCTAGTAAATTTGACAGTCTTGTATGTCCATGACTACGAAGGCATTTAGTGCCTGTACCTCGGCACACATCCCGGCATAGATGGGGTCAGTGTCCCAGGGCCCGCGCTCGGGCAGCGGCAGCGCGCGGCGGCGCAGCTCTGCCACGAGATCGGACACGTCCATGATGGGGATCGGGTCGAGGCCGCGCGCCAGCCCCGCCAGGTACTCCACGTAGTGCGCCCTGCAAGTACAGCGTGGGTCAACACACCTCGACGAGGGCCCGCTTGTAGAGGCCGTCTAGCGTGCCGTAGGGCCGCGGCGGCAGGCGAAGCGCAGCGCGCCGCACCAGCGTCTCGAGGTCGTCCACCCCCAGAATTGGTAGCGGGTCGATGCTGCAACGGCGAATCGACCGACTCAGGTATTCCAGGTAATGGTTCCTGCAAGCACATACCTCACTCACCTCAGCGCTCGCCTCGACCGTCATAGGCATTAAATTTAAATTGCTTTCAAGCCATTAGGTCTTACTGACTAGGTGTATCACCAATATCAATGCTACCCTTATGTTTTAGCTTGATTGGATAAGCGTTATGTAATAGTAGGTACCCAAGACTTAGACTCTTACTGCGGTCACCAATCCGCCAATATTTATTCTTCCATGTGTAAAATACACCACAAGCTCAAATGGAGCTATGCTAGTATTTTAAGGTAAAATAGGCCTAAATATCATTTATATATCTATAATGTCTTAGGTTTTTGCGAGTATTACACATTATAATAAAACACTTTTAAACGGATTCTATCGCGTATATTTTAGATTTTTGTTTTTCCTGACGTTTCCTGCGATTACGAAAGCTGCAAAGCATTCGAAACGTCAGGAAAAACAAAAATCTAAAATATACGCGATAGAATCAGTTTAAAAGTGTTTTATTAATAATTTATATATCTCTTTAGTAATAGAGTAAAACGGCAGACTTTATCATATAGTCTGTCTAAGGTAAGATCATATTGGTAGCATAACACCGCTGTCAATAATCGACACGTTAAGAGCATGTGATTACAATTACGTTAACTTTAATCTTTATTTAATAATTTTATTGCTGGTGCATCTGTTTGTAATCGTGTAACTTCTGAACGACTTGACCGATTGAGATATTTTGTTTTGTCAAGACGATGGCAATGTCGAGATCATAGCTCGGTCAGGATCCGATAGGTGGCGCCACCTTTCGGAAAGGCCAGAACAACGTCTGCCGAGCCAGCTGGTATACGTATATTTTTTTATATAGACAAGGGCAATGATATTATACCATAGATATGTTACGTCCATATTATATGGCGCGCAAAATACAGTCTCGCTTTGCATAACCATGTCGTGAGAAAGAAGATACAAAAACAACAAGAGTTTAAGAGATAGCTATATAGGCGAACCGATTGCGAGGTGCTACAATTGGGGGAGTTTTGGTTCTTACTTTTGGCATGCATGGCACATATCTACTTCTTTTTAATATATAACATAATTGGACAAGGGTAGATTTAATGATATTTTTCACACATTTTACCATAGATTCGATATTTTTTTGTGGTTAAAATGATAAAGATGGGTATCAAAATTTGTTTTAGTGGCTTGTAATTCATTTCCAGTTATCAACACACCAGTAGTGAACACTCATGTGATGAACAATTAAGTTATACATAGTGGGTATATATCCTCACATCAGCCAAAGGACGTCCACTGCTGAACAAAGGCCTCCCCCATAGATCTCCACCTCGGTTACATGCCGGTTTTTTTGTTGTGTCGTCATTTGGACCCCCAGTACCTATTCACCAGGCTTGGCAGGCGGGTTAGTGAGCGCAGTAGGTGCCTGTTGCTACTGTTCCACAGAAGATGTGGTGCTGCCCATCCCTGTGGTATAGTCACTCAGGACCGTATTACAAATCGAGAATCAAAACTTAAGTAGAACTCGAGTCGAAATTGCATCAATTGAATATAAATGCTGGACCTATTACATAGGGTTCATATTTGATTAACGCAATCTCGACTAAAGTTTACTTGAGTTTTGGTTCTCGATTTGTAATTCGCTTTAATCGCCTTTTACGACATCCACGGGAGGAGATGGGAGTGGTGTTATATTTTAAATCCAGACACCACACGGAATTAATTTTAGATAGATTGCAATACCCAATACCATCTTCAAATAATATTAAAATTTCTTCTGTGTCGTGGGCACAGTTTACAGAAACACTTAAATCTCAAATGCCCAAACACCCTAAAATATTAACATTAAGTTGTACTAACTAGGCCCCATAATACAACTTATTTCAGTCTTTCCTGTGACCGTGGCTCGTAATTTTAGGTAAGTGGTTACTTACCCCGAACAAAAACAGCTGCAACTACGTACAACTTGTTTTCATTTAGGGATTACGACCTTCCTCCCATTTTATAAAATAAAATGCGAACTGGTTTCTGCGATACTATGTATTTTATACTGTTGTGTACTACACTACATACTTATACGTGTTGAAGCCACGGGACTTGTCCGTGGATGAGGCAGCAACGCGAATCAGGGGCGGATCCAGCCTTCCAGTCGGGGGTTCACCATATAGTCAAGGTCCAGTCAGGACAGGCTTTAAAACGTTTACAACGCGCTCATCAAAGCTAGGTGCTAAGAAATATTATCAGTGGCTGACTAGGCCCAGGGGGGTACTTACCTACCTCTCGCATCTCGGTCTTGCTGACGCGTCTTTATAAGCAGCCACAGAGTCTACGTGTAGTTCTGTAATCTACTTGGCGTTTCGGTTTCGGTATGGACAAGACCATATACGCGCCCACGACTCCCGAGGCCCCGCGCCGTATAACGAATGAACTCCAATTTTTATGCTCTGCCAGCATTGCCGAAACTACTGCCGGCAAAGAGTGATCTTGCCATATCCGATTAACCAGGGTCCGTAGAATGGCAGCCCAAGCACTTCACTCCTTGTGTATGTGCTGTGCAGTATCTTGGTCGCTTCCACAATGGTGGCACTGCACCGTGACCTCGCGACTTACCCTGTACAGGTACGCAACAGGTGAATACCTGCATCCGGCGGAGGTTGGTGACCCGCACGCTCCTTTTGAGTCAGGCTCCTAAGAGGGGCAGGGTGCGCGCCGCCGAGTATCGACTTAGAAGAAGTTGAGGGTGGTATGCCACCGCTTCGGCAACTTTTTCATTTTGTGTCTAACCGCCGCTATTGTAGCGTGCTCTGCACCGGGATGCATTAATCGAAGACTGAATAAGGTCTTAAGCACGGCTTTATTTAGGCGCCGCCCAGCGTGGCACAAAACATGACATTTTTAAAGCGCGTAGGTGGTGGATTTGGTCCTCTAATAAATAATTTGACTTTTTTTAACGTCTTCAAAATACGGCCCAGAACTCAAATTTAAAAAGGTTGTTATTTATTAGTTGGTGTTATTTGTTATGTTCACCGTCAACCTATTGATTTTTTTACTTCAATAAATCCTGTTTTATTCCTATAGTTTGGAATTAAGACAATCTGTTAAGTTATGGAGGCCTATGGGTACCTTAGCTACAATTAAGAAAATTATATACTACTTATATTATAATAGAAAATATTAATTGAGAAATATGAACGGAAAGCTGCTAGAATCCCATTGTGGGTTTCAAAATGCTGATGAGGAAAGTGGGTATTACGCAGAAGAGTTGGGTGTATGTATATCTCCTTCTTAAAGACTTAAAGATTGTTTTCCTAATATCGAGATCGTTTTAAGAATGTACGTTTCATAATATCATAAACGGCATTGGAGTAAGCCCATTTCCGTATCAATACAGAACCTCCATGTTAGAAGACAAGCTCAACGTTTTGGATGTGCTCAGCATTAAAAATTATGTTCGAAAATAATTAAGTTACATAGATATTAAAAGTAGCTTCATTAGTATGAATTGTAAGCGAAAACCTATAAGCCACTAATAATATTTGATAGTTTCATTTTAAGGCTGATTGAGGGTAAATTCGTCATCACCATATCAACCAAAGGATGTTTTGGTTGATATGGTGGACTTGAACGTTTTTAAATACCTGTGATTTTCCGGGTTAGTTTAATAAATAACCCCAAGTACCGCACCACATGTTCGGCCTAGGGGTCTACAAATCCTAAATGCGACTCTACCCATGGGTATATTATACTCACTTGCAGAGTCCTGCATAGTTAGTAGGTGCTTCACTGCCACAAGTGCCATCTACTAATCCTGTGGGTGTTTCTCGTTGCAGCTGAACGGGGCATCGTCCTGTACTGCCTTCGGCGGCGTTAACTTCGTACGCGATGTTATTCATCTAAAAAAAAAACAACTGTTAGGTAGCGACCTACGAAACTGACAGGTAAAATATGCACGTGATGCATTGTAGTTTGAAAAAATATGTTTTCATTACCTGCTTAAAACGTACCTATCAAATGATTCTTTTTTATTTAAATAAACAGATAGGTAACTTTATTCGGGAAATCAATCCCATTCAAACTCTGTCAAGTCTGTCTTTGTTGTCAAACCAAGTTATGACAACAAAGACAGACATTAATGCCCGTTTGCACTTAACGATAAGTTGATGCCGAACAGTCTAGGAAACTCTTGGCGATTAAAAATTGACGAATCTTGCCGAATGCTGCCCGGCCTAAACGTATTCTTCTGTTGGTGTCTCTGTCGAAGTTGTGTCTATCCAGCCGGGTTTTATTATTTTCCGTCACTGGCGCCACTTTCAGACTCCCTCTAATATACTCATTTCTTACTTTATCCGTTCGTGTCACTACGAACATACATTTTAACATTCTCATACAATTTTCGCTCATCCGTCGTCTTCACTGCCAAACTTGCCAAACCATACAAAAACGACATCCAATCCAATCTTATAATGGATTTGTAAATTTTGTCCTTTACTTTGAGGGGAATCTGTGGGTCACATGTTGTTCCCATGACCTACCGCCGTTTCATCGAACCTGAGTTGATCCGGCGCGTAATGTCGCTATCAATTTCACCCTTGGACGTGTGACCCAAGGGACCGAAAGTAGAAGCAGACTGGACACTCCAGCGACAGTTATGGGCTGTGCCCATGGACTGGAGTGACCGCTGAAATCGCAAACAATGCAGCTTATTGACTGAACAGCGCATATTGTTGCCCATCTGAGTGAGCGAAACCTAATATAAGGGTGTGTAGTATGCTTGTAAAGGAAAATATTGAATCGAAATTTACGTTTCCTGCCTTTTCTTTTCTATATTTCTTTTCTATTTTCTATATTGCTATCTACCCTTCCTTTTCCTTAGTAAAAAACGTAAATAAAGGAAACGTGTGTTTCCGTCGTTTGTTTCTTCTCCATTCATTTCATTATTGAATGTGTAAAAACATCCGTACCGTGCGGTGCCCGGTTTAATTCATATATACATACATACGAGTATAACTCTAAACTAGGCCGATGGGCAGCAGCGTCCCTTATGTTGAACAGTAGCCATACTGCGGTCACCAATCCGCTGGCTAGCGTACTAAGTACTGGCAAATTCTCTCCAAAATTATACAATTGTGAAAATATATGAGGGAGGCCTTTGTTCAGCAGTGGACATCCTTGATGATGATGAATGATATGGGGATTTGTAAAAACATCTATCTAAATATCTATGCTCTTACTAAATCGAAGGTTAAATTAAAATAATAAAAAAAATATATAATTAATATATAGGTATTGTAGGTATATATATATATGTGAATATAAATTAGATTTTATTTAAAATGCGTAACAAGCTTAGGTCTGTTGCTTTAAGTTAATTGGTTATAGTGTTATCGAAAAGTCAAACTTTAATTTACGAGGGCGGCACTGAAAATTTCGGGAATCAAGGAAGTGACACAACATTACTATTTAAAAATGTATTTATTGCTTTTCGAAGTATTCTCCGCGAAATTTGACACATTTTTCCATACGATGGAACCAATCATTGAAGCAACCATTCCATTCGGAAGTTGGGGTCTCCAAAATGGCCGTTTTGTAGGCCTCCACAGCTTCTTTAGGTGATGAAAATCTCTGTCCACGCAATTTATTCTTTATTTTAGGGAAAGTATAGAAATCATTAGGGCTTAGCTAGGTCGGGGCTGTACGGCGGATGGTCTAATAATTCTATGTTTTCTTGCTCTAAAAACTCTTTTGTTCTGTGCGCGGTGTGAGAACTCGCATTGTCGTGATGGAGGATGATGCGGCGGTTGCAGTTCTCTCTACGGAGTTCAGAAACGACCTGTGGCAAACAAATGCTAGCATACCATTCTGCATTAACCGTTCTTTGTCCCTCAAGAGGAATAGTCGTAACATGGCCGGTTTTGGAGACAAACGTGGCCACCATTTTTTTTGCAACACTCCGTGAACGAACAATTTTTGTTGGCTTTAACTCATTTTCGAACACCCAAACTCGTGACTGGTTTTTTGTTTCGGGTTCGTACGCATATATCCAGGATTCGTCACCTGATACGATGTTGTATACAGCATTTGAGGATCCTGCGTGGAATCTTTCGAGAGTTCTGACGCACCAAGTAACGCGAGCCGCTTTTTGCTCTTCACATAGCAAATGCGGTATCCATCGGGAAAACAACTTTTTTACACCTAATTGTTCATGCAAGATTATTTGTATTTGACTCATGCCAATGTCTAAAGTTGCCTGAATTTCGCGGTATGTCACATGTCGATCTTCCTCAATCAGCTTACGCACAGGATCAACGTTTTCTTGGGTGACTGCAGTTTTTGGACGACCTTGACGAGGATCATCACTGAGCTTGACACGTCCACGTTGAAATTCAGCAAACCAGCGATAAATTGTGGTTTTGGATGGGGCTTCATTACCAAATGCAGAAATCATCCGGTCAACACACTGTTTTTGTGTTAAACCACTTCGAAAGTCATAATAAATCATCGCTCTTGAATTTTCTCGAGTCAATTCCATTTTCTCAACGACTAAACAAGTTTGACAAAACCTTGTGACAAGACCGCGAATCTTTTTTAAAATAAATAAATTGTATTCGATTTGTAAAACCAAGGAGTTTTCAATTAAAAAGATTTTAATATGACAGGAACAGTAGAAATATTCCATTCCCGATACTTTTAGTGCAGCCTATGTATACACACACGTTTTTTTATGCACATCTATGGCAAAGTGCCTTTCAATTTATATAAATTACATTAATCTTTCCTCTCCTTTTATAAGTAGGTACCTAACACAAAAAGGTGCCGAAAGTTTTGATGTTTACGAGCAACACGATATATGGATAGGATACAAATATTATATAAGTACATGGAAAGGTATGATGAAATTGTATGTTATTATTTAATTAATCGATTGCTTTGCGATTATATTGTGTAATTTCCCAAAAACTACTGTTCCACATTAGCGATAAGCGATTGTTACTGAAAAGAATCCAATTATTCGATTCCAATTGAATAACATTCAGTATTATTAAAATATGAAGACAAAACATATTTTAACTAAAATAGGTTTACCTATTTCAGTTAAAATGTTTTTTAATAATGATAACGGCACGGTTGGTGCAGTGACTGATACAGTCGGCTGCTGCGCTCCGGGTCGTGGGTTCGATTCCCGCACGGAACAAATATTTGTATGATCTGCAGGTCGTTGATCCGGGTCTGGGAGCATTATATATGGAATTCATGTCTATTAAAAAAATGTAAGTAATGTTATGATTGGATATGATGATTGTATAAATCATAATTTTTTATTTTGTGTCGTATTACCTGTAGTAAAGTTTGTAAATCATGTGGTTCTTTATCACGTAAATAAAATAGACAATTTCGGGGGTGATGAGAGTGAAGTCCTAGCTTGGCACAGTAGTCACTCAAGCCACAACATGCGCCCATTTTGAATGGCTTTCCACAGCCATAGCAGAACTCATATTTGCATTGAGTACATGTAAAATGCATACAGCCTCCTCTGAAATATTTTTTATTATAAGTAATTAAGTATATAGTTTAATAAAATTGTTTAGTTAAGCAATGTCGTATCATAATAAACAGGGAACATTATACAAAGGCGAAAACGATATAGGTATACATAAGTATCTTGTATTTCAAAGGTAGCAGTACCTGGATAAGGAGTACTTAAAGTGGCAACGTGGACACTCAAGGCCATTGTCTCGTAAATGTTGCTGTATTGCAGTAACCGAACGCTCAGGATCATTGTCCTCTAGCCACGCAGTATATTGTTCACAACTAAGTCCTTCGTGATTAGCATTCCACTAGACAATAGTAAACACACACTTTAATAACACCAAAGATCTCTTGTTCAGGAAATATAGCATTTATTAGATTTACCGGTTTCCTACAAGAAGCGCAGCTTATCGATCGACATTCCGGGCAGCGTAGTTTCTTTTGTTTCGGATGAACAAAAAATCCTGAAGAACATTCCACACACCATCTGAAGTTTGGATCTCGAGCTAAGGTTCGATCGCGTAACTGCCAACATTTATCAAGAAATAAATTGTGAATAAGTCAACAATAGATCATGTACTCCCTTTCCACCTGCTGTAAGAGTCACCTTATTTACTAATCACAGTATTCTGAAGCGGCATCTACTGAATAATATCAACTCATCGCTGGTGTCAACAATCCCAAGGCAATGCAGTAAAATAATTCCTGTTTACTTTGGAATTAGCGCGATGCAGTGCATGTTCAAATGTGAACAGGGATAATTTTACCACATTGCTTTGGAGTATTATATTACCTTTCTTTGGAAAAGCTCGTGCACATCAATTTCAAGCAGTGTTTTTAAAAGTATATCCAAATGTGCAAAATATTCTAGCCAGGCATCTTCAGGAAGACTTTCTAATTCTGGTAGTTTACAATAAGGACATACGCAGTCAGCGATACTTCTCTCTGTTATTTGAACGGTGAAATAATGGTGTGCACATTCTCGACAGCATCTATGAGTGCAACGCAGCATTGACACCATCTGTGAAAAAAAGCAAGTGCTAATTTTAGTTACTGAACTTTGCTAATCAGAAAATTATGTTTTACTGGCACTCTGCTTGCTCACCTCATGCTCAGGAAGTCGTGATGCGCAGAGTTCACAGTCTTGGTATAAATAAGCAAGAGCAGATGTAAGGTCGACGCATTCAAGCGCAGCTAGCAGCGCAACCGGAGGATCAGCACCTTGAGATATTAACTCTACAGCAAGTTGCGCCTGTTCCCATGTCTCAGTTGCACCCTCAGCGAGTAACATACGGGCTTGCCTCTGGAAAATTTCCAACAAACTTACTTATTTAATAAGGATAACAAAACAAAAAAGTTACGTTTCGTTTGAAAATTATTATAGAAAATTACCTCTGGGGAACCTTCTGGAAGTCGTACTTTAGCCAAGTCGATGATCTGACCAGATACACGTCGCACAGTAACTGGTGGCGGCGGTGATGGTGGTGAATGCAGTAATTCTTCAGTAGGTTTTATAATTTGTAATTGAGAGTCTTCAGAATCACTATCGGTCCATTCATCTTCGGTACGACAAGTTTCTCGAAAATATTGTTTCTTTTCTTTTGGCGTCGTGGTTATTTTAGGCGGGGAAAGTTGTTTTTCCTCATGTTGTTTTAGAGGCGGTGGAGGAGCTTGTTTCTTTTTATTTAACGTTGAAGTTGTTGGTTTTGCTTCAGATATCTCAGATGATGAAGGTACAGATTTGGAAGGTATCACTTTGTTATTAAAAAGTCTGGTTTGTAATTGCTTTACATGACCACTTTGAATGTTACCAAAGTGAGATTTAGGAGGAGCAGGGGCAGCATATTGCTTAATTGATGTTCGCCGTACTGGAACCTTTGATACGATTAGCTTTGGAGCATTTTTATCACTTTTTGATTTACTATTTGGTATGATTTTAATTAATTTTGGTATATTAGACTTATTTGCTATAGGATTTTTTATATTGATGTTGTCACTTGAGTTATTAATCGGAAAGTTTTCAGGTATAACTTCAATATGACTACCGGAGCTATGTGCTCTTTCGTTACTCGCACTACTATTAGCTGAATCCGTTGGGATATCTCGTAGATAGTTGTTATTACTTTTGTCATTTACAGCATGCTTCAATGGAAAATTTTGAGAGGTTTTATCATTTGTCACGGTTGATATATTTAACGTTTGATCAGAATTGTTCCCAGCATTATCGTTAAATTCGACTATTTCTAAATCAGATTGCATATTTATTCCATCAGATACAGATTCAACTTCGACGGCTTGGTAGTTTTGGTTATTATTTGAATTGTCTTTCTGTTTTTCCTCGATATTTTCTAGTATTGCTTTGAGTACAGGATGTTTATTATCAGAAATTATAAATTTAGTGGGAACTATTGATTGCATTACAGAAAAAATAACTGTCTCCTTTGCGACTAATTCAACATTTTTATACTCGATCTCATCTTCTACAGGTTGGTTTACAACTTGCCCTTCAATACTGACTTCACTGCCGACGTTGTTATGAGTATTAAGTTCTTCATAAATTTCTTCGAAACTATTAACGGCCATAAACAAATTATTATTCAAGTCTTGTTGTTTTGAAGGCATTGTATTCTCTGGTACCTTTGGTTCATTTATTTCCACTGTAAAAGTATGCTCTTCTTGTAGAGTTCTAGCTATAGAATCGAGCATTTCAATATTTGCATGTTTGAAATCTTCCAACTGATTTTCTACATGGTCCAAAGCTTCTTCAAAATTCTCATTTTCCTCAGAACTAGTTCTATCCTGTAACACCTGCCGTATCTCACGAGGATTTAAATTCTCGTCTTCAGAACTTGTTACTTCCTTTTCATCAGATGTAAGGTTGTCTGTACTTTCAGTGTCACTATAGCTCGATTCCTGTTCATCATTAGTTTCATCAGAGCTAGGTTCAGCTTCACTTTGTGATACAGTTTTACCATCAATAGAATTTATATCTGAATTGATTTCTTTTTTCATCTGCTGTATAAGCCTTTGCGTGTCATCAACGATATCTGTTAAATTGTTAGATTTTTCTTCTGTTAGTTTGCGATTTTCATAGTCTAAAATATTGTCTTCTAAATTTGTTACATTATTGGTATTTAAAGAAGAGTTTGACTGTGTGTTTCCTAATTCATTAAGCTCATCGTTAAAATCTACCGACATGTATTGTGATTGTTCGTTATTAATTTGTTTATTATCAATTTCTTCAATTTCTGATGTACGATTATAATCAGTATTAGCAGTCTGCTGATGTTTATTTTGGTTTGGAGCTTCCAGTTTATATCTGTTTACATTAAGTGCTTCTTTATGTTTACGGTTTTGAGGATCAACTAATAATTTATTTTCATTAATATTTTCTGCGTTATTGGTAGATTTATTTATATTAGGTAGTGGGCTTGATCTCGTTAAGGCATTATAAGCATCAATAAAATCATTTTCAGACTGAATTAAATCAATTGGTTGCGTTTTAGTACTAACATTTGGATTTGTTCCTGGTTCGAATACCGCATTGCCAGACAGCAATCCTTGTAAAAGCAACTTTTCATCAATCGGAGGAACTCCAGCTTCCTGAAGAAGCATTTTTAATTTTTTTGCTACATCGTGCTTTTCAGTTGTCTTTCTGTCGGTCGATTTATTTCCTATACGATTCGCTTCTCTTTCATAATCAATAATATTCACGTTTAGGGGTAAATACATCCAGTCGTCGTCTTGAAATTTAAGAGATGTCGGTGCTTCGAACTCATCTGAACTATCTTCTGCTGAAATGTAAAGTGAAGGTTATGATGTGATACGATGATGATGTGATCTTGTAATGCAACGATAATTTTATTGGTTTGTGTTTCGTTTGAGATTACCGCGCATGCGGTGAGAATGGCGGGACGGGGAGCGAGGAGGAGCTGCGTCGTCGTCTACTCCCACAGGGGAACCCCAAACATGCCCGCGTAACCTTCTTTCCTCTCCGACGCCCATTACCTCCGCCTGAAAGGTAAATGATATTCAAGTTATCTGGTTTAACCGAATGTCATTATGCAAAAGAATAATAGACTTGTAGTATACCTGTCGTCGATGTCTTTCGACACACTCTGTTACGGCTGGCCACATAGCCCCTCTATGTCTAGCGAGGGCTGCTCTCGCTTCCAACTCAGTTATAACAGCAGTAGGCGCGAGCCGTGCGGCGGCAGCGCGCACACCTGCGCATAGACTTGGCCAGCGTTCTCTTAGCCAAGCTAATGGCGCTGCCGGGCTTTGGGTTAAAGCTGCTTGCACCTCAGCAGCGCTAAAGCCCAGTTTTTCGGCTTCACCCATCAACTGAGCTAATTCCATCCCTCTTTCAGCCTCTCGTCTAGCACCGGCTCCTGCTAGAGCTTCAAGTGAAATGGCCCGAGTTGTAGACAGTCGGTCAGGAGATGCTGCCTGTGAAGAAACAGACTAATCGCGCGAGTTCATGGTACTATATATTTCAAATCATGCCGTTATTTAGGCGAATTTTTTGGTTATAATGTTGTAATGACATTATCGAATTCATATTTTTACCTCAGAGCCGTAATAATTAGAGCGGCGGTTAGGGTGAGTACGGCGCAGGTCTAGATGTGAGGCACGACGTGACAAACGACTATAACTATCTCCCCACTCGCCTCCAGGGCTGCTGTCACGTTCGCGCCATTCCCATCCGCTCCCTGGACCAGCTGTACGGACGCTTCGCTCGCTTTCCTTATATAATTAAATACAATGTTGTATAAATTCAGCTACATTTAGTTACTTTTATTTTTATAAAACGTAGGCCCACGCTATTATTTCTGCTTTCTAACCTGTATATGTCTGTAAACTGAACGTTGACAGACATATACCTCACATGGACAAACACACAGGCCCGAAACTATCTGTAGATGATATAGTAATTTTGTCCGTGCGGGATCGAACCTGCGACACGTAGTGCAGAAAGTCAATCGCATAGCCACTGCGTCAATCGTGCCGTCAAATTTCGTGAAAAATAACGGTGTAAGATTTCGTAAGAATAATTTTCAATAGTAGGTATTGGAAGAAATAGAAGCTACTAAGCTGTCACTTACTCGGGTGTCACTGGACATCGAATGTCTGCTTTGAGACCGTTCTCTCCTATTATCGTCTCGGAAACGTCGCCGTGGCCGTGAACGAGACACTGAGGGCGCGCGTTCCCGTGCGATCGGGTTCGGAACTTCATAGGTCTGTAACAACAATAAATACAAATTGAAGTTTGTAATAATAGCTTCAAAGTAATCATATTATTATAGACTAGCATTTGCCAGGAGCTTCGTCTGTTTGCTAAAATAATAATAAAAAGTTTAGTAAGATTTCTTCTGTATCGTGAATATAATAAACAAACATAATTCGCGCACGCACAATTCCGACCCCCAAATAACAAACATCTATAGGCCTTACAACTATTTGTTCCGTGCGGGGCTTGAATCGGCGCCCTGTTTCTGTGATAAAAGTACTGTTATGCCGTGGCCCTGCCGTGCCTGGCTAACGCAGCTTTCGTAGATTTGCTGCAGTTGCTGCTGTGCTTCTAATATAATTTAAAATGGCAACTATTTTCGTTGATTAATGAATACACTTTTTTTTTAATATAATAAGATGTAGGTAATATATAATCGCCATGCTTGACAAACGATAATCGCACTATATTCGTTTGTTTTGTGGAGATATATTGTGGACTCCCCGGGGAGTGCGGAGGAGCATGCCGCTTATTACCGATTTACGAATTCTACCGGCTAAAACAACCGGAGCGGTCATCTTCGGCACCGAAGGTATGCGCGACGTCGACTTCCCGAGGGCCACTCGGTATAAGCACGCAGATTTCCCAAGCTGCGCGCTCGCGACCGTGGCTCCCCGAAATATAACAACGACAGGGTGCTCAGGCGAGTTGGACATGGGTGCTGGGGCAGTTGTTACCCAAGCCGGCTGTCTCCTTCTCCGGGTGGATACGGCGCCCTTCCGTCCCGCGCTGCGCAACACTGCACTCCAATTTGTATGGTCTGCCAGCATAGCCGGGCCTATGACCGGCAGCCACCCAGCAGCCCACGCAGGGCACTCCTTGAGCCGGGTGCTTCCACAATGGCGGCACTGATCTCACGTCCTATCCTGTGCAGGCACGTAACAAAACAACTGTGTCCGGTGAAAACCTGCGTCAAGCGATATGCGCGATGCGCTCGCTCCTCTTGAGCCAGGGTCAGAAAGCAGCAGGATGGCCTCGACTACGCGCTTGGTCGTGAACTGCAATGCGTCAGCTACGTTGCTCAATATCTAGAGAGTACCGCCAAGCTTGGCGCCTCAGCCTATGAAACGCCCCTAGGGACGCACTTTAGCTAGTCTGGTGGTGGGAGCATGTTTCATCATAGACCCACGCGTCCATAGCCATCAGTTTATACTGATGGAGATGGACGCGTGGGTCTATTAAGTTTAAGTGATTTTAAATCCTTTTTTAATACCCTTAGCATTTGTATTTTATTGCTATCATCACAAGGAGACTTGGCCCGTGGGAGGCTTTGGTATAACGCTGCAGGCTTCGGCATGTCGTGACACGTCGAAGCATCCCATGGTATAGGTACTTCAGGCCAGATCAGGATTTATCGGGGCGGGCGATATGTGGTATAAGAAGACCCATCGCGCGCGTCTCTACTCTTCAGACATAGACAAATCCCTCCGTAGACAATTTTACTAAACACCCAGCTAAATATTGAGCAGTGCAGTGACTTTTTTAACAACAAAAGGCAGAAAGCGCGCCAGAAGTGTCTGCCACGTAGGATACCGTCCGGTATCCTCGAGCGATCCTTATAGTCACTCTGCACTGCAAACCAAGAAGTTTGTAGCTGTAGTGCTGGATACCTGACAGCTGAGACGACCATACAGACGCCCCGTAGAAAGCCATGGACCGTACGACTCCTTCATAGAGGTGGCGAACTTGCTCGGATCTCTCTCTCTCAGTCGCACTACATACCTAATTAGCACATCCTATATTGCCAAATGCCGTGGTCACCTTTGACGACACCTTCACACAAAAAGTTTTATTCTTTGCCGGGAACTTGTTAGAGAATTGAATGAGTATCATTCCGCTCATCCCGCAAAGACCATTAGCCTGGAGACATTGACATATATATTACTTTCGCCTGGAGATTAAATTAATGTGGCATGAAAAACTTATATTTAAACTTCGTTAGACAGTAGCATGCTATAGTTTACCTGAGTAGAGATACTTTGCGGGGGAGGAGATGTACCCGTGTTAGATACTGTTGTTTTGCTCGTTGCTAACGACGAAGAACGCAGTTCAACCGAAGCATCCCGAGGCGGGGATGTCCCAGTGGACTTTTTTTGGACATTTTTCGATGAATTGTTTACCGATGTGTTACTATCACGGGGCGGTGATGGTCCAACAGATATATTGTGCCGCTTTGAAACTTCAGACCTTGACATTTCTTTGTTGTCTCGAAAAGGGGAAACTCTCATTGTTTTATTAGTATCACGTGTGGGAGATATCTCCGTACTTGATTCCCGTCTCGTATGTTTGCCATTACGGACCTCCCGAGGCGGTGAAGGTCCAACGGCCATATCATGTCTTACTTGTAACTTTTCGTTAGGACTGTTGATATTTTGTTCTCTTGTTGGCGTGACAAGACGGTTTATTGATTTCTTAGAATTATTTCCTTCTCGAGGGGGTGATGGCCCACATCCAGTTGACGTGCGTTCTTTTTTCGATTTCGTTTTTGGTTTTTCTATCTCTGTAAGTAACAATAGATATAAATAAATAATAAACAAAATAAATTCTTTCATAATACTTAAATTAATATTAACCTCGTTCAATACGGGGCTCCTTTACCACCTGGACAGCTGAAGGGGGTTCCTTATAAGTGATTTTAAGTCTTTCAACAGTCTCGCTCATATCCTTTGTAATCGTTTTAGGAACAGTAACTGGTGTACGACAGCAGATGGCACACACGCGCACTCCAGGCTCATTAACATAAGTGCAGTGTTCGCATTGCCATGTCGAGCTAGGCGGTGGGGGTGCTGGACCTAAAGAATCTTCTTCTTTTACTTGAGGTTTGGTAGGACGGCCATTATCACTCTCGCTTTCACTTTCAGAATCTGCATCGCTTGATGGCAGAGACGGTGGTGATGGTGTGCGGTGTTTCGGGCGCCGAGACGTACGGGACCGCACGCTCATAGCAGGTGATGCTGCCCGTGATCCAGCTCTCGATGCAGCACGAGACATTGCACGGCTTTCAGCTGAAATAGAAGTGAATTGGTTGTTTAAGGTTAAATAGAATCTCGGTATAGTTTATGTACACTTTTTTTAATGAATATATCATTGTTTATTTTTATGAATGAGTGATTTTATCACAAGAGGCTACCGCCTGGAGGTTTACGGTCTCACTTCTTAAGCACTAGGTTGTGGGTTCAAAACCTGGCATGTATCAATGATAATCCAAGTTAGCGCTTACCAACTGGACGGCACGGCACTGCAAAGTATGTTTTTAAGTTTAAGTGATTTTAAATCCTTTAAATAATACCCTTAGCATTTGTAGTTTATTGCTATCATCACAAGGAGACTTGGCCTGTGGGAGGCTTTGGTATAACGCTGCAGGCTTCGGCATGCCGTGACACGTCGAAGCATCCCATGGTCAGGCCGGATCTGGATTTATCGGGGCGGGCGATGTGTCCCTCCGTAGAAATCCCTCCGTAGACAATTTTACAAAACACCCCGCTAAATATTGAGCAATGCACATACCTAATGGTTTTAACCAGGGTTGTTAAGCACCCAGTGGTAGGTATCCTTCGACATGCCATAGGATCCTTAGGCATGCCATAGGATCCTTAGGCGTGCCACGGGATCCTTAGGCATGCCACGGGGTCCTCAGGTTTTAGGTTCCACTCTTGGATTTCCGGTAAAAATCCACATAAATATTGCAATGTACGCAGTACTTCTTTTTATCTGATAACCTTAATATCTTAAGAAACAATACACATATATTCAAAACACATATTTATATATGATAAAAAGTTTATTTTACATGCATAGGTACTTTCTATACAGGTATAAAGAAAATTTACATAATTAAAGTAATAGTTATATATTTGTATATATAGTCTCCGCATCAAGCTCTTTTACAGTTCCGATGAATGGTTTTCGAATATTAGTTATATTATATGGATCTGAGGTGTAAAGTAACTGTGAAATACATCTTCATTTGTCGCTGTCCGTGAACACTTCTCGCATGATGCAGTCTAAACTTTTTGTAGTCATTATAACACGATTCCTGAGCATCTTTTGAAACTTGTCCAATGTATAATACTGCAAAATGATTTATGATACTCTCTCCATTAATGAATATTTTGTGCACTGATGATATAGTACATATCAGTTGTATTTACTGACATATATTCTTGCAGTTTATAGAGCAGTTAGCTGTGCGCCGCGGTTTCAAAGAAATCGGTTTATTTATAAATAATTTGGAGTACTTGGGCATAGACAGTTGCCACAGGCATGCACAGTTCGGCTCGTCGCGGTTTGGGCGGGCGGCTCAACCCACCGCGTCGCATCACCCGCCCGCGCTATTACTTCTCTTTATCTAAGCGTTCTTCCTGACATTTTTTTGCTTGGTTCCTTAGTGTCTTTTGTTCTAATTCGACTACTAGTTCCAAAGAATAGCGCGTTCAAACAAACAAACTCTTCAGCTTTATTATATTAGATATTTATTGAATTTTTCAACGTCAATCATTAGGTATACCCGATGACATAGCTTGGAGTATTATATATATAAAGTGTATGTATCGATACTTCATCAACACTTGGATTACTGTAGAGAAGGTAGAATTATAAAAAAATCTTCTGGCAGTATTTATCATTCGTATTGCCGTTTATTTGTCGTGGTTTATCAATAAACCTAACTCCTTTCGAAAACGTCTTTGTACCGTATTTTTTGTCTTGTTTCAATCGTTTGTTTTTTTAATTCGTAGCTATCCAATTTTGGAAGCGAAGTTTTCTGATATATGTAAAATCATCTACATGCAACGGATCCAGACATGCAATGTTGATAAACCATAGCGAAAACAACATTCGTCTTCTGGCGTTGTAGTGACTTTACCTAACTCATTTATCGGCGTGGGGGTGGCGACAAACAGTACATGTGGAGCTTGACGGAGTATCAGTTAATACCTGGGCCAGCTTTCCGCATATCATTGTCAGAAAAAAAAAATGTTCAACGTAAACTCCTTCCCCTTGTTTATTATTATCGATGGGCATAAATTATCATTTTGGCTTTGAATATTATTCACAACAGCTCTAGTTTTCTCAGGAGTTTCTTTAAATAAGTCGAACAAAATAGGCCGACAAAATCTTAAAGATGAAGGCACAGGATTTCGCCACACAACAGTACCCGTTGTTTGATCTGATGAACTCTTTTGGAAGTTTTTGCTTAAACTTACTTTGATCAGATGAGACATCACATCCCCATTTGCTATACAGAAGCAAATGTTTTAAACTAGTTTAATACACAGTAAATGAATAAAGTTCTACCTGCTGCGTGATCCAATAAATCTGGCAGTTTTTATTTTTGCATACCTGTTGATAATTTCTATTGAGGAAACAGGTGGGTAACAGCTTTGTTTACTTACAATTCTTTAATCTTGTAATATGGTGACAGGAAGAAACAGATTCTTTCATTTGTAAGATTCCTGAGGTACAAATACTGTCCAAGTCAATTAAAACACTCCATTCTTCTTTGTCGGATAACAGTTTTACCTGATCTGAATCTATTGATTTTGAAATTGTTTTTTTTTTTGCATGTGTTGGTCTTATTTCGTATAGTCAGTTGCACTCATTGATCGGTAAACAATCGGCGAGGTTGAGCAACGGTTGGAGCGGTCAGTATATGGATGGGTAATCGCATAGGGGTATTTGAACAATTTAATTTCCGTGCTTCGGGGGTACGTAAAATCATCGGTCCCGGTTATTGTCATTAGACGACAGTCGTTAAGCCAAGTTGGAGGCCTTTGAGCGGCTTGAACAACTCCGACACAAGGTTGGCCACTAACCGCACGAAAAGAAGAAGATTACTTCTACAAGATTTACCTCAATTCCTTCTCCCATCGATCTTCAACCTTGCAAGTATGCTTAGTAGATAAGCGCAAAACCGTATTCTCTCAGTAATATCATATTTTTACGCCTTTTCCTTGATTCTGAAGAGTCTTCATAAATTACACAAATGATCTTCCTACCTTTCCAGATGAAGTTGATTCGTCTTCTGTCATTGGCACTGATAAAGTTACAGAATATTATGCATCGCTACTACCACCACTACCACTGCTTGGCAGGAACAGTAGCCATACTGAGCGCAGTATGGCTACTGTTCCACAGAAAAGACGGTGCTGCCTATCCCTCTGGTTTAGCGTCCCTTTTTTACGACAGCCACGGGAGAAGATGAAGTGGTGCTATATTCTTAATTCGGACACCACACGGACGACAATAACACATTAGTACTATTACGATTATATACCTATTTATATGTACTAATTTATTATTTATGCTATTTAAACACGTTAATTTATCTAATCATCATCAATCTACTCATTCATTTAGATCAAACAGAACATTGTTGGTTGGTTAGTGAGGTGTGGTTAATCTACCACACCTCACTAACTAACCAACAATGTTTAGTGCGATGCGCGCTCGAAAACGGTCGCGGTTCACTATACGCTTCGAATTATTTATACGTAATTCACGGTAAGCACGGCATTAGCCGTCGCTGTGTTTCAATATTATGAGTTTACAAAAACTTATAGTTAATGAGCTTCTGGCGGTCCTGCAACATCAACTGGACGTCATGGATGAACTGAGCGTTATGCAGATCTGCACCTCGAGCTACACCGAAAACGAGATTCGCAGTGCAAAGGCGTTATTGTACGAGTCGATCAATATGACCGACCGAGGGACGAGAAAGGAGAGAGGAGTCTTCAAGACATGATTCGGGTGTTAAAGGAGACCGACCCTGACGATGTGCCTACTTTCGTGGCGAAGGAGTTGAGTAAGCTGCCTCCCATCACATTCGACCAAGTTGATGTCACCAGGCTGCTTAAGGACATCACTACTCTGAAAACAAGCCTGGCTGAAGTGAATTTTAAGTTAGAGGTCTCACAAAACACCATACGTGAACTCCGTACTGAAATAGTGGACTTACGCAACACTGTGACAGTATGTAGGTCACACGAGGTTGACAACATAAATACGCGTCGCGGGGCATTTAACGCTTCGCAGCTGAGTTTCAAGTCAGCAAAACTGGACTCGTCACCGGCCGCCGTTTCTGCAAGCGATGCACAAAATAGCCGGCCCGCTTCCCCTGTTGCGGGGAAACTGACACAAGTAAGCGCGTCAACACCCCGACGTGCTTACTCAGCTGCCGTAAGTCAACCTCCAGTGAAAAATCAGCGGCAGCCAAAAACAAAGCCTGAGGGTGCACAACGGGCTCCGGAACCTGTTCGAAGCATCTTGCCTCCAGCAGCACGCCAAGGATAGGCTGATCAAGATGGCTTCACCGAAGTGAAGAAGAGGAAGAAGTCATCCCACCGTAATCAGTGCGGTAGTGCGCTCAGTGTACCCAACATGCTGCTGCGTACCGCTATACCCTCGACGCAGCTGTGTGTCACGTCTTCACCACTCCACAAAGGTTGAGGAGATCGTGCAGTACATTCGAGTGAAGACGCAATGGACCTTGAGGGTAGAAAAGTTGGAGTCGCGCCACAATACGAACTTCAAATCGTTTGTGGTGCGAGTCCCGACACACCATCTAGATATGTTCATGAAGGAGACCTTCTGGCCGGAGAGTGTCATGTACCGGAAGTTCCGTGGAAGACTACGGGACACCTCGCTGCAGTGCAACACGTTACCGCCTATACGTGTAGAATAGTGATTGATTTTTATGTATTAGTTTATAAGATCTTAATGTATTTGTGTATTTTTATCTATGGGCCTTAGTCGGCTGACAATAATTAAATAATGATAATTAAAAAAAGAAAACTATTATGATTCCATCAAATGTAAATATTTTTATAATCATATGATGTCCACTTTTATGGAATCATAATATATTTACATTACTTATTTTAATCATAATATTATTAAATATCGAATGAAACCGCACTGAGTGTGACTGCGTTTCGCATTAAATATTTTATTAAATATAAAACAAAATCAAATAAATTGTTGATCCATTCATTATTCTTTAAAATAAAGTTTTAAATTAATTATGAGATTAAATAAAACAAAAGAAAAAGAAATATAATTATAAAGTTAGTTATTAATGAACGAATAATCATGTGGTGAGCAGGCTACGAATAGCACAAACCCACCTCATCACGTGGGTGTCGTAAAAGAAGACTGTGGGATTAGCCGGAGGATGGGCAGCAGCATCCTTCGAGTACAGTAACAACTCAACTGCGATCGCCAACCCGCATGCCAAGCATGCATTACGATAACAGATAACTTCGTTCCACAGATAGGTATGGCCGTAAAATAAAACGTTCTTGGGGTTAATTATTATTTTAAATGTAGTAAATCTGTTATATGCATTAACCAAATGTAGAGGACAAAAATATAGCTTTGCTTTACATTTTTTATTGTATTAGGAAATGCTTTTAATTATTACTATTCCTATTTAGTAACATTTTGTGGCACACCTTTTTTCCAGTGGTATCGTTAGTGATTAGATCATACTATTTAGAATGCTGGTATCACAGGTTTCTACCTGTTACGTTCTCGTTGCGGTTCGGTTACGAAACATAATTCGTTTAAAATTTTGTTCAGTAAATAGTGGAATGACTTTATGGGTCACTATCGAACGGCGATCGGAATGGAACCAATGTGGAAACGGAATAGAACGTATAACATTGCAAATTAGTAGAATCGGCTGTACTGCGTCTCATGGCCCGAGCGTTTCGCACACAAACAGACAAACACAGCTTCCGACAAGGTATATTATAGGTAGATATTTGCGCCGTTTGAGTCTCTGAGCCAGTACAGCCTACCGAGCGAGCAAGGGTGTTGATTCAGAATCTTATATTATACAATAACTATTTGTTTCTGCATGTAAAAAAGTAAAAAGTAGTTTTCTTAAAAAAATATACGTAGGTTTTAGTTCCCGTCTTCGGTTAACAGTTCTAACCAGATTTTTTTTTGTATCCCCACTGGGTTGATTCAAATTAAGTGAGCTTTGAAAGCGACTTGTCCGAATACGGTTTTGCCCGTCAATCCCTCTTTCCAGAGAAAGTGGGACAGTTTGGTACGGAATGAACTAATCAGTCGGTACGTCCACCAGACCACCAATGCTTGATGTTGGTGTTCGTGCTCGTCTACTTGCTGTGGGTGAATGGAGTCTCACTTGAAACCGGATATAATTTCAATTTCAAATACTACAGACTGCCTCTTTTGCATGAGATAGATTTTCATTCCTCCGAAATGGTTGTCTGGAAGAGATCGCCGAGATGCGATAAGACCGCAAATTGTACTTGCTTTCTATAATAATACCTATATTCTGTTTTTGGTGTGCAATAAAGTGGATTTATTTATTATTTATCTATTTACCTACCTTTTTTTATAAACTGACATTCAAATTTACTTGCCTATATAGTCACTGTGTATAATGCCTGCCCTATGGTAAATTACAAGAATTTATTGTTATGTACATCTTCTATGCCTATATATCGTGCCAATTAAATTTATTGTGATTATCTGTAATATAAATATCCACGATATACTTGCCTCTTCTATAAGGCTGCGGCGTCTGTGGTTGGAGTATATGTGGATGCGGATGCATGTGCGCGTTGTGGGTTGGATGTGCTGATGTACAGCAAGATGGGGCCCAACCGGGACTATTGTTGGCCCAAGGGTGATCGAGACTGGCACAGCTACCGTACCGCCAGGGCATGGGGCCGCAGTGTGCACAGCCAGTGCAGGCCGTGCCCGCACCACCACTTAGTTCTAGTACGGACGCCCCTCGGCGTAGGGGTCGGCCCCAACCTTGCATCGTAGGAGCCACATTATCAGAATTTTCCCATGGCTCTGTTTGTACAGACTGAAAATAAATAAGAGTGTCATATGAATTTGGTAAAAGTTATAATCATGCAGTTTCTTGCATATGCGTAAAACAAAGTCATAACAAAAAATAGACGAAAGTGACAGAAAACCAAAAAAAAAAAAAAGACTTTAATTACCATGTTTGGATGTAGTCCGAAACTTTGTAGTGATCCCCTCGGCCGATTCCAAGCCGTATTTATATGAGATAGAGTATTAGACTGTCCTTGGGGTGGACCAACTGGTGCCGCAGCAACGTGCATATTTGTTGGCAGAAACGGCATGCTGCCGAGGTGGTTTGGTGTGGGAGTTGATGTCAGT
Organism: Diloba caeruleocephala; assembly: GCA_947459985.1. Classification (NCBI taxonomy): domain Eukaryota; kingdom Metazoa; phylum Arthropoda; class Insecta; order Lepidoptera; family Noctuidae; genus Diloba; species Diloba caeruleocephala. Next base: position 21,889,315 of record OX381606.1, on the reverse strand, counting down.
TTAGTTTGAAGATGAAGAGGCATCTGTTGATGAACATGCTGAGACGGGATATGATTGCCAGATGCCACAGCCTGGCCGTGTTGGCCCATCATCACGGACATATGGTGAGGTGAACTAAGTGTAGCTCGACGCTGATCCATTACAGGTGGTTTTGGACTTGCACTCATTCTATCGCCGGCAATCTGTAACATGTTTTTACTCAGTATTACAAAACTGTACTAATATGTATATTTTTATTTATATATTTATCTTCCCTTACTCTTATCATTAAAGGATCTAATATAAAGTTATTCAATTGTACATTACCTTATGTTTTCGCGGCGGTGGCACAGGTGGCGCTGTCTTTGGTGGAAGCGGCGGTCTTTCATCTCGTAACTGCGACTGTGATAAAGCCTGTGCAGTTTAAAAGCAAACCAAAACGATAATCATCAGCACGAAATTGTGTACGATAATGTGTTAAAAATATCATGTATTTTATATAAATATATAGGTAAGTAGGTAGATATCAGAGAAGCTCCCACGAGGTCGAAACGAGCGATGTCTTTCTTTTGACCACTGCAACCATGAAATATACTGCGTGCCAATTTAGTCACCTTCCAGTGCGACAGAGCGCTGAGCCTATTAATAATAATAATAACGTCTTGCTAATGGCGAGTACTTGCACAGGCATAACCAAGTGGCCAGGATTATACACCAGCAACTTGCGCTGCAATACAACCTTGTGAGTTCAGAAGTGCCATACTACAAGTATGTGCCCGACCCAGTTCTCGAGAATGACCATGTCACATTGTACTGGGTTCGATCTATCATCACTGACAGGACTATTGTAGCCAATAAGCCTGATATAGCGGTGATAGATCGAGTAGAGCGCCGCACAATGATTGTGGATATAAACTATCCCACATGACGAGAATCTCGTGAAGGCCGAGAAAGATAAGCAAATTAAGTATCTTGAGTTGGCGCACGAGGTTGTCGACATGTGGGAAGTAGACTCTGCAATCATTGTGCCGATAGTCGTTACGGCCAATGGCCTAATGGCCAAGAGCCTCGACCAACACCTGAAGAGGCTCTCGTTAGGCGGCTGGGTCAAGGGCTTGATGCAGAAAGCGGTACTCCTAGGCACGGCTCGTATTGTTAGGATGTTCCTCTCTCTGGAGCCCTGACCACCGGCAGCTTGGACCTTGTTCCCGATGCCGGTGGGCTACTATTTTTTATATTTTTAAATGTATATTTTTGTATGATGTATATTTAAAAATGTAATTTATGTGTATTCAGTTTAAATAAAGGAAATAATAATAAAATGTATACTTACTTATACAAAGAAATAATAATGACCGAGCGCGAGGCCGCTACTACGGAGTGTTTGGTACCTGACGGTAGGAAAGGTGAAGGGGCATGCCGGACTCCTATCGGCGAAAACCACTGGAGCGGTCATCTTCGGCACCGAAGATGGCTCCAGGTCCTCGTAAGATCACACTAGAGCCCCCCATTGACGCCTTTAGGCACATCTCGACCACGTGCGCGCCACCGTCTTCCCGGGGGTCGCTCGGTATGAGCACGTAGACTCCCCAAACTGCGCGCCCGTGACCCCCCGCTATATAGCGACGGGAGGGGGCTCAGGCGTGGCGGAGTTGAGGATAGTGGACCTGGATGACGCCGTCACCAAAGCGGAGATCGCAGATGTTATAGTGGCTGCGACGGCATGTATGACCGGAACCGGGTGGGTTGACCGTAGCGATCGGTGCTTCGGGTGTGGCGACCAGGGCCACAAAATTCGTGAATGCCAGGAGTAGACAAAAAACTGCCCTCTGTGTGCGGACTTTGGCCTACCAGCCGAGCACAGATTGGGCTGCAAATCTTGTACAGCCCAGAAGAGCAGAAGGGGAAAACCAGCTCCCCCTGCCTCGGCCGAGGGGTTGACGACATCTACGCCGGCTGCACCGGTCGCACGCTCCAGCTCACCGGAGGCCATGGAGGCCAATTAAGGGTCCTCCAGGGCAATCTAAACCACTGCCGCAACGCGCAGAATCTGTTGCTGCAGACTGTTGCGGAGTGGTCGGTTGCTTTGGCGGTTGTAGCGGAACTCACAAGATGGACGGCCTAAACGGCCGCCACTACAGGATACAGGGAGCAACACCGGCGGCGTGAGCGACTCCGGTGACCAGAAGTGCGGCACCGGTTTCACCGTCATGCGTCTCGAAGACTCGGAGCGGGCTTCCCGTTATTACGTCATTAGACACTTCCACCCCGGAGCATATAGCGCCAGCGGCCGCCCTCTGAGCGGCCAACTAAGGCAAGCCAGAGTTGAAAGTCCTGTGGGCACTCACGGAGTTCCACTCCAGCCGACTAATAAAGGCAGGCCGGCGACGAGGCCCCATTAATATTATGATTATCAGTTTTGGCCCTTTTAACCAATGTCCGGGGCGGAGGCGATATTATTTAAATTGTCCATGTCCAATTCAATACATTATATACCTATTTTTTTAAACATCCTGTGATTAATTATATATTACCTGTCGTTGATGATGTCTACGTTTCGGGTGTCGGTGATACATATCGTCGCAGGAGGCGCATAGCGCCCGGCGCCCGCACTCGGCACAGCGCACGCGCGCTCCGCCTCCACCGCAAAGCCCGCATGATGCGCCTGCTTCAGCTGGGTGACCTTTACACAAAATAATCTATGTTTTCTAGCGATCTGCCCTTTTTTGCTCCGGTGGAAGTACATCATGCACTTCCTCCGCCCTGGGTAAAGGGTGGTGGGGTATGCCGAATTCCTACCGGAGTGGTCATCTTCGGGACCGAAGGGAGGCTCCAGGAAATTGAATAATCTCTATCTAGTGCCACCCACTGGTGTCACGCCTTTAGGAACATCTTATCTTGGAGGGGATGACTGTAAAGTGGTATGCGAAGCTTGATGCTCTAGTAGGGTATTTACTGTGTCTATTTAACCACTCTAGCTTAGCATACAAGTACACACGTTTCTCCGTTCTGACAACTCCAAACAATAGTGTTGCCAAATGTAGCTCCCTTCTGTACTTAATTTTTTTAATATTGCCCATATTAAAATACAGAGTAACATGACTCCTTGTAGGAATATTATAGCAGAAGCGTGCACATGCGTTCTGCACTCTTTGTATGAGATTTACAGGTTTAGCTAAATGTCTAAGTCCATAGGCCAAATCCAAGTATGGATCTCGATGTGGATCCGTCTAAGTATCGAGTTTTAACATATTGTGAACGCTGGGCATTATACGAATTAAACCAGTTGGTTGTGTTTACGTCAAAGCTTTAATATGTTAGCTTGGAGATAAGTAAAGAAGTATTTAATACGTCAAATTCCCTGGAAAAATCGAATAGTACCAGCATTGTACCTCTCCCTTCGTCTTGTACAGCAGTGTGCTAGAATAACATAAAGAGTAGCCGTAGTTTTCCCACGGTTATTTCTGAAACCCGTCTGCATATCTGGCAAAATACTGTTGATTTCCATAAAATGTTATAATTGGCCACCTACAACTTTTTCTAAAACTTTAGAGAGGCATGGCAATATACTTGTAGGGCGAAGTTCTTTTATTTCTGTTACATTAATATTCTTTGGTTTAGGCCTAAAAACAGATTTCCAATTAGTGGGGAGTTTAGAAGTTAAGATTGACTTTTTAGTATAGCAGTGGCTATGTCTAAAGATTTGGGAACCATCATCACAGATATGGTATATTGTGATGATGGTACCCAAAACTTAATGACAGCCCACCAACTCCTGTTGCATTCGATTTTAATTACCGTTAAACAGTCCACGGGTTTCAGGCTGAATGTTGCACGACTGTATCTGGGAAAAGTTAATGATTTTGGTGACTAGAACATTTCAAAAATGCTGGTCTCTACGCTCTTACTGTAATTCAGATTCAATGGTATCTCCGTAGACTTTGGCGGATTGATTAAGGATTTAAAATATTTCCATAATAATTTAGGGGTTGCTGTTATTTATATTCAATTTAAAGTATGATTTTATGCATCACATATTGCCAGATCCACCTGTTTATTTTTGGTCTCTGTAGTACAGTTTTTTTTTTCTGTTTTTATTAAAAAACGTTGCCTAACACTAGGATTTCTCCTGTGTCGTGGGTGCGTTTACCGACATTTCCACATATAAACACACATTTTGTGTAGCGAGTTTCATTCTCCTATTTTTATTGAGTGCCGCATCTCGTAAATCTTACGTTATCCGTTAGCCAAGCGCCAGGTCGTTCTCTGATAGTCTTTACTTTTATTGGCGCATGCAAGTCAAATGGAACAGTCATCACTTTGTTATAATTTTCAATAATATCGTCTTCATCATCCAATGATTTTATTAGATCCCATCTGTTACGGTCAACGTCCTTATGAAATGTCTCCACATAAATATCTGCTTATGGTCTGTATATTATGGTATTAGGTGGAATTTTTGACTTAAGAAAAGACAACTCGCATACAATAAATACGTGTCCATTAATTATATCCACCGCGTCTACTGAATTTCTGTGAACATTAGCATTGGTGCAAACAACGTTTATTAGCGTCAGACTGTTGTCAGTGTAATGCGTTGGAGTCGAAATCACCTGATATAAATCTGTGCAACTTAAAAGATATTGAAAATGATTGCTTTTTTCATCCATTATTTACTAGGCAAATTAATTTTAAAGTCGCCGCGTAAGATCATGTAATCACAATCATAACGAGGTTATTAAATAAACCAAAGTATTGTTAAAAAACTGTGCGTCAAGCCAAGGTGGACGACACGCAGTGCCGATAGTTAAATTATTATTATAAATTTTTGTTTTAAATGCATGGGATGAACACAAGCTCTGATACTAACGCCATGTCTAACCTACGCCTCCCCCGCGACCACCTCGAATATGTTAATCTTGCTATGTTTTATCAAATCTGGAAAAGTCTGTATTATCTGTCTGTAGTATTTAAACATTGGTTAAAAATAGGTACCTGCAAGTGTAAGTGCAGGGGCAATGGTATAAATTATCGCTCCAGGGACTTTAACAGACGTAACCCATAAGTCTTCAATGTTTTTAATGTTAAGACTTTTAAATGTTAATATAATTGGACTAGTTCAAATATACTTAACTTCAAAATTAGGTATGTCTTTACAAAAGTTTTGTTTATTCAGCCAGTACATAGGACGAGGAAAGGGCGTTCGTAACATTGATCGGGATGTTCGTGAAAAAGATTTTTAAAGTCTTAGGTCCGTATTACAGAACGAAACTCAAGCTTTAATCTCAGTTTAAAACTAGTTCTGAGTTGAGCTTTAATTTTTAAACGATCCTCAAGCATATATTTATTGAATATAGTTCAGATGAGTCCTGGCTTTATTCTGAATCGTCACTCAGTTATAGGTCTGTGCTTAAGCAGAGATTTAAACTGTAATCACGTAAGTGTGGTCCAGATAGCGCTTGAGCACAGTTAATAACGTTATTGTTTCTTACGCATTGATTTTAGGTTATATTGTTGTTCAATAGATATATATAATAAGTCATTAACTTCCGCAAAACGAGACACAATTAGAAATCTATGCCGGCAATTGACAGGCAAGAGAATATGACTAAATGGATATTTTTGGATAAGTTGACTATTACAACGATTTATTTAACGAAAATTCGAACATAAGTTTGGTCTTTAGTGTTCCTCTCAAATGTATATGAGATGTACAAGACCCATATAAATGTAATTTTTTTAAATGAGGTAGTTTCATGTTTCCCCAATATGTGGTGAAAAAGTCATACTTTCTTTCATTAACTTTCTGGAGGAGCCAACAAGATTTCGCCACATGTTATTATGTTGATAAATAGGCTGATACATAGACAATGAGTAATATTTGTGCTTGATGCGTGATTTGAATCTCGTTTCAGCTTAGTTTAGATTGACATACTGGACTATGACCAATACTGTAATACAGATTCTATGCTTAAACAGGTGATTGAATATGAAACTGGACTTGAGGATCGTTCTGTAATACGGACCTAATTTTATCTGAAATAATTCTAGTATCGCTTTTAAAGATTGTTCGTTATCCCGTTTTATTTTGTTGCCGGTTTCTTCGTTTATTACCTGCCACACTGCTCTTATTTTATTGCCCGACCTACCAATTTTGTTGCTGATTAGCATTGATTTAACTTGCATATATACTCTCTAAAATATCTTAGAACCATATGTTACATAATTTATGGATAGCTTGATTGGACGTTAATGATTTTTGATAATATAAACTATGAAGAACATCCATAATTTTTCTAATGCCTTTAGTCGCTCGTTCCTTAAATTTTGATCTGTTAGCTAGCCTGACATTCTTAACAGGGCACGTTTTATTAAATTCCTGGAAAATCGTAGCAAATAAAGTAAAGTAATTTCTGTTGTGATCTTTTGAACTGAAGCGAGAGATACAATTTTCACTGTAATAAATGTAGTCTGTAAAGTATGTTATTTATTTTTAGTTAAATATCTTATTTTAGTTATAATAAGACAATTTTAAACGGATTACGTCGAATATATTATAGATTTCATCACTTTTTAACCAAAATCTAAATGTCGCGAAAATTATTAATAGGCCCTAGTCTGAATTCAATCATTTTACCAGATTTTAGCTTCCTGTTAAAATTATTAAAATTATTTAAGTGAAGTATATTGTTACTTTTAAAGAGTTTTTTCAGTATTTCTTCCATTGTAACTAAGAATAATGAAAAGTTTGACACAATTGGTCTATAAACGCATAAAAAATTATAACCTTCTATTTCAGCACATGCTACCTCAAATAAAATGATGTTCTTTCTTTATTTATGGCAACAAAATATGTCATAAGGTCAAATACCACTACCCTCCGCTGATAATTGGCTGAATGAACTGGCAATTGCAAAAATGATTATTTAAAAAAACTGGTTTAAGCCATGTTTCACAGATACATAAAATATCTATATCATCACTTCAGCCGAAAAACAGACAGACAGCCTCTCCCAAAGATTGCCACAATGACCGGTATGTACCTATGTGTTGTGTGATTGGGCGTAGTCTAACTGAGCTTCAATTAATTGACGAATCAGTATTATCTGTGATCGATTGTTTAAACTTCCAGAATCGACTAGTGTGATAATAATAATCATCATCATATAAGCCACAGGTCGTCCACTGCTGCACAAAGGCCTCTAAAGGGCTCTAATTTTAATGTCTTTGGATAACAAAATCTTGCTTTAGGCTTTATTACACGACTTATATATTTATCGAAGCATAGTTTCCTGAGGCAATGTAAAATGTCAACATATGCAATCAAATATTTATCAAAGAATTTTCAAAGAATTTTTGTTTTGAAATCTCAATTGAGGCACACAAGGACGAAGGTTCGCCCAAGACAGGACAACGAGCACACACTGTCACAATCTGTATTGTTTTATTAATTAAATAATAACAATGCCGTCGTGCGTACAAAAAATGCACAAACTACCAAGCAAAAATAAATAAAGATTAAGGGATCTCATACCACATGTGAATAACAAACTATATAAAATATTTTAATAAAAATACTATTCAAATTATCTATAGAATAATATTCTCGAACAAAAGAAAAGAGACAACACATATATTCTAACTGACTACTAAAACTACACGCCTATGTAGTTTTATAGCTTTATGCCTACATACAGCGAGACTGATTTTTGCGCGCCATTTAATATCTATGATATAATATTATTGGGTATAGCATCATGTTCATGCGGGATTTATGTCTGTAAACTAAACCCATAACAGAGAACCCGACTGTAATCTCAATTGAAGAAAATATTTTATGATTTAATTATTTTTCAACAGAATAAATAAATAAATAAATAAATCTTTATTGTCGCTAAAAAATTACATTCACAATTAATGCTGTTAGAGGTTACACTCAAGAATATATTAATGTATTACGCTAAGAGAAGAACGCTACGCTAGAAGGAACGTCTATTCTGCTAAAAGATTTAAATTGTTTGATTCTGCTGACATTTCGTAGATTTTTGTATTGCTCTATGATACCCAAGGCTGCGTACCTTCTCATAGATTTTTTTTTTGGAAGTTTTATCTATGCAACGTTCTACAGAGTACAGGTATTGTCCGGTGTTTCACATGACGTGTACACATGTCTGTTAAACTTAAGACCTAATTGCTGAATAAATAATTCTATTCTATTTTATTATACATCTTTGACTTTTTAAATTTCTTTCATAAATAAAACCGAATCAAAGGCACCTACTTCCTAAAGTAAATACATTATTTAATTATTTTTCAATGCAGTTATTACTTTGTTTTGTGATTATTTTATTATAATACCGTAACTAGAAGATAAGGAATAGGATTTTATTTATGGTGCCATTTTGGGTGTTTTGCTTGTAGTGGATTATCTCTGCAACGTCTGAAAGTAACCGACTTGAAACCTGGTTTGATATAGAAAAAAGCGTACGATTGATTAATTCAAATTCAAAGGAAGTAAAATAAAAATACCCTTATACAATTTTACATGAGGTCTATAAAAATAATGGTAAGAGGAAAGTATATCTATATTCCATCAAATTTACAAAAATTGCTCTTACGTTAGGTAGGCATTGTGAAGTAATTAAATATTACCGACCTGTTGGTGGTCGCGGCGGCGGTGGTGGTGGCGGTTGAATCTTGGCGTTGACGTATTGTTCACTGGGGAACTCCACAACCTCGTAGTCAGGCTCAGGCCTGGCGAGGGGCACCCGCTGCATTGACGGAGTTGCCGGGTGCATCGCCGCGTGCGCCTGCGTTGGCGGACGCAGCACATTCACAAGGTGTGCTGGAGGCGGCGATGTCACGATGCGTGGGTCGCGACCGCGACCCTTCAGCATCTCTGATCATGTACAATATATGTAAATATAATATTATTACTTACATTGGGTATAAAATGCTAGGTGTCTACGTGGCGGCTGAAAAAGCCTTCGCCTTCCCTCCGCAAGTGGGCGTGACCACTTTACAGTCATCCCCTCCGTGTTGTACCTAAAGGCGTGGCGCTAATTCGTTCGGTGCCGAAGATGACCGCTCCAGTGGTTTAAGCCGTTAGAAGTCCGGCGTGGCTCTTCGCCCTACCCCGGGGGGGAGGAAGTTCATGATGAATTTCCATTAGAGACCAATAACAAAAAGCTGTCTACGTGGCGAGTGTATCACTGGTTGTTTTGCTTTTCGTAGTTTCGTTGTACACAAATTTACACATAGGTGCGATTAAGTGAACATATTTTTTCTATAGATCATTCTCTGAAGATTCTTACAGCAGACACAGTATATGACTATTCCTAATGTAAGACTAAAATATATGGTATTCTATCTATCTAGGTAAATTTCTTGGCTAGCTACACTAAATATGCGCTCGAGTAATTACTTCAATTATATGATGATTTTCTGTGACAGATGTAAAGGTAGCTATTGGATTAAAAGTATTGTACTATTAAATAATAACGATATTATTAACATTTGCAAACGGCAGCTGTGACCGGGATAGAGCGGGCGTTGCCGCGTCGTCGACGCTTTGTCGACCTATATTCTGCCACTCATATCCCAAAATATCGTAAGTGTGTTCACTCTATGTAAATAACAATCAGTAAATGTATATTTTTGCACAATACCCAAGTATGGCCATCATATTCAAGGTTTAATATTTATCAATAAAATATTTTCTGTTTGCAGATGACTCAGAAGTTCTAAGATCAGATCTTACCGTTGTCGGTGTCCTACTTGAATGGTTAAACTTCTATGCAACAACACTATAATTCACTATATCGCGCTGCACAGGTCATTTTTACATGGTTATGCAACTGCGCACTGTTCTTTATCACTGCACTCGCGACGTCCTGGCCCGGTAAGTCGGTGCACGGTTCCGTGCTACACTTTCTTAGGAGCTCGAGTGGCCTGTGACTGCTAATCGTGCTCCCTATGCGGACGAAATTGACAGCCAGAAGACGCGAGTGCCGCCGCCTCTATTTCGGTCCGCGTTGCCCCGATTCCACTAAAATTACGACGCGCTGCTATTTCCGCACTCATCGCAATGCCCCACTAGCCGGAGTCAAATACCTTGCAAAATGGATTCTTAGTTATGGATCTCATATATGCATAATGTAACAATGTTTATTTAGAACGTAATTGAATTTACTGAGGAATAAATATCTTGTAGAAAGAAATAAGATCGTCAGTTGTACGCATTTGTAAGATTCCAACTTTTTTAAGAGGTTACCTAATTAAGAGTAATCTCAAAATTTTTATTCATTTTAGATAAATAAATATCTGATTTATTAAGATCCTATTTAGTTACAATTGGTTAGAATGGAAGCCGAACCCGATATACTTACTTGGGACAATATCATAGTATTGGAGATTTAATATTTTAACTTTGAGGTCTAATCGAACGACTTAAATGCAACTTGAGTCATGAATTTTGATCGGAATTCATAATAACCAATATTTCTGTTTAGAACATTCCTTAGCGCTTTCTTTTATCGTGCATATGAAAACTATTTGTTTCAGTGTTCTTACGAATTTCAAATTGTATCAATAGTAACCGTTTCTATGTAAACAACGTTGTGTCACTTAATGTGTAGTTTGAATTGAATATTGCAATGAATATTTGAGTATGGAAATATTGCAGAAGTTTAAACAAAATGGTTACTTTACCTCGGAACTGTACCACTTACTTGCTAAAAAGAAGTTGGTTCATCCGTCTACGGAGGTGCATTTATTTATCTCTAAGATTTGTTTTTATATTTTTATTATTTAGTTATTAAGTCACTCTCTAAACAATTCACCAAAAACATAGGTAACATAACCTTTTATTATTGAGGTTCTCATTATTCGTAGATAAATTGTTTCTTTGACAGATTACTCCATCGGAATATGAAAGAGAAATGAAAATGACCACGCAGCAGCGACTGCAGAATTTAAATAATATAGATATAGACAACATCGTAAGCGTCGCCGGGAAGAAACCAAACCAGACTGTTCTATCTTTCGCGCCTAGACTCATAGTGTTTCAAAACTTTAAACCTAACGACAAAATAGTCGCGAAATTTTCTGTTAAAAATATAAGCAAGGTAATCTACTTACTTTGGTAAAATTCTTTTCCAATTCGAATCCCACAGCACTGTGTAGATAGATGAGTCTGTAGCTAGTTCCTTAAGATGAGTCTGTCGGTGTTATGACTCATAACCTGACGATTTCAAGTGAAAGGGAGCCTAAGCATAGGCATGATTAAGGCTTCCTCGCACTCAACTCATTAACGAGGCGAATCTTTTGTGCATGGTGGTGTAAGTAAACGTCGTTTATTTGTGCCTACATGAATTTGCTGGATGCACGTTATGTGGCATATAGTGATTACTCAACATTAATCTGAAAGCATTTGCCGTGTGGTGCCGGCTCAGAATGCCACCACCCCATCTCTTCCCATGGGTGTCGTAAAAGTCGACTAAGGGATTACACTGAGGATGGGCAGCAGCGTCCTTCGAGTGCATTAACAACTCAACTGCGATCGCCAACCCGCCTGCCAAGCGTGGCGATTATGGCAAGACCCCCCAATGAGCCCACAACACATCCATATCGGTGGTTGTGGTGATCTTTGGGGGAGGCCTGTGTCCAGCAGTGGACTGCATTCGGCCGAAATGATGATTGGACTCGTAGGGTGCCGTAGACTGTCTGCGTATTCGTATGCGGTTGACCCAGCGACTGCAAGTGTAAATCGATATGCAGTAAGTCTTAAAAAGAGTGATTTTTATTTCATCTAAGCTACGTGCGCACCTGCAAGCTAACATATTGCACCACCACACGGCTTGCGCTCCCTCTATGTGTACATCATCCGATGGATCACATGGGACAATGATGGCCCAAATAAATAAACTGAAAGCTAGTATGCTTTAGAGGCACTCCAATCAGTGCTGTTTAAGCACTTGGTGGATGCTCTATTTTTCCTCGACCTTTTAACTTACTTTTGTACATTTTAGTTAAGTTAGTGCGAAGCAGCATATGGTCACATTAGTTTTCTAACAGCATAACTCAAATTGTTGTATTCCATCAAGAGCAGCCAACAGTAGCACTGATATGCGCATTAATCAGCTGATACCATGGACTTTCATTTTTTTTTCACTCTTAATTTAATAGTTGTTTTTTTATAGGGTCCAACATATCTCAACATGGTATATAAAGAGTCTTCATATTTCTTTATCAAGCCTTGTGGGGGGCAATTACTATCCCGGTTAGCTCCAGGAATCAGCGTTGCATTCGCTATTACCTTTCTGCCTGTTCAGTATGAGGATTATACTCACCGAGTAACATTTTATACTGACCTTGACCAGTATGTTTTGCCTCTGATTGGTAAGATTAATTACGGTAAACTAATAATTATAATCCACAAATAAACATTTTCCATAAGCATTTTAAATAAAAAATGTCTCCTATTTAGCAATGGGCCCTAGACCGATATTTGACTTTCCTGATAAAGTTGATATTCCAAAGATTCCACTCAAGATACAAAACAATGTTTTAATGACAATCCATAATATTGGCATGGTTCCTGCTGGCTTTACATTCAATTGCAAATGGTATGTTATTTAGACTGTTTATTATTTGTTCATTTCTGGAGATTTGAAGTGTTTCTGATCTACACATCTATTATTACATTTACAGCCCATTTTCAGTGCAACCGAAATCTGCTTATTTAAATCCGAACCAAAAAATACACTTCAAAATAGCCTTCAAAACCATGATTTTGGGAGATACACATGGAATATTACATGCAGTCTTTGAAACAGGTGAATAAACATACTAACATACTTTAACCAAGTATTTACTAGCCAATTATAAACATACATTCTTATCATTATTAATGCTCGACATTACTTTTCCAGGAGAAAATTTTAGTGTTATGTTGTCAGGTACGACGCACACTGTAAGTGTAGAACTGGAGAAACAAGTCGTACGATTTTTCGACACTTATAACACTATGATGCGACAGCAAACTTTTAATATAACTAATAAATCAGATCACATACTTACGTACATGTGTATGAAGAATGAATACGTTTATTATGGTCCGTATAATTTGAAATAGTCACGCTGCTCTTTCAAACATCGAACTCCTGTTGAGATTACTAAATGTACCTATTTGCTAACCTTTTCTAACAGATTTTGAAGAGAAAGTGAAATTAGCAAAGATATTTTACAACTTAAAAGAGAGCGAATCAGCAAAATATATGAAATTGGTCCAGTATGACGTATTGAGCAGTGACGAGCACGAAAGAGTCTACACTAGGATATTTTATGATGAAATCCAGGCGCTTGTAGCCGACGAATCATTGCTTTATCAAAATACACACTTCTCAATAGCGCCAATCGTGAGTAAATAGATTTATAGAGCTCTTAATTTCCAATTAAGTCTATCAATCATTTACTGCAAAATTTTACTGCAGAAAGGAAAACTGTGGCCCAATAAAACGACGGAATTGACAATTACCTTCTGCCCTAAGGAGATAGGAGAATTTCATACAACTGCTTACTTAGACATAGACGGCATCGTAGACCGTGTGCCTTTGAACCTTGTTGGTATATCAGTACCTCCTTCCATTAATTTGAACATAGAAACGCTAGATATGGACTGTGTGTACATAAACAAGCCTTATAATTACGAGATAGTTGCAATTAATAAAGGTATGGTACTTACATAATTAACAGCATTTTGTATGCAACCTCAAAAGCAACTTGAAATTTTGTGTTTATTATAGGACATATTAATGGTGTGATAGTGTATAAAGAAGAACCTACGCTGTTCGGTAGCATTATAACATGTTCTCCAGAAATTCACTGTTTGAAACCTGGAGATAAAGAAATATTCGTAATCTCTTTTTGCAATTCCAATCAAGGACCGTTTTTTGAAGAGATCCACTTTACCATTAGTGACACAGATGTTATTTTAAAACTGTATTTGAAGTAAGTTTGCCGTGCTCGGTATCTATTATAATTAGTGACCGGAGTTAAGACCTCAAACGTTGATGTTAGTATGGATGTGACTGGAGCTCTTTATACATTTTTCTAAAAAAAAATAACGAATTTATATCTATAAACTTTACCCAAGACATAGGAGAGATCAATCTGGGGTACATTGATCTCTCCTGTGTCTTGGGTACAGTTTATAGACATACATTTCACACGCATAAACACTCAGATCCGGAACAACTAGATAGTTGAATAGCCTACAGATGTAGGCTATGCGAATATTTGTTCCGTGCGGTGATCGAGTCCGCAACACTGTAGTATAGTGGATGATGAGATTAATCTGGAGGGAAACGCAAGCAAGTGTACAGATAAAAGAGTTATTATAATTGTAAGCACTTTGATGTGTGATTGACGGCACGGTTGGCGCAGTGGCTGATACAGTCGACTGCTGCGCTCCGGGTCGTGGGTTCGATTCCCGCACGGAACAAATATTTGTATGATCTACAGGTAGTTGTTCCGGGTCTGGGTGTATTGTGTGTGGAATTCATGTCTGTAAACGCACCCACGACACAGGAGAAATCCTAGTGTGGGGAAAGGTTTTAAAAAAAAAAAATTGATGTCCATTCTCTCAATCAGTTAGACATGTTTTTGTAAGACGTGTGCATTACATGCAAATATCTAGATTGTGTTGCAAAATCCAAAAAAGGGTTTGATAGAATAACATGAAAAGTATGACGTTTGGCAATAATATTTTGCTGATGGATCATATAGCGGAAATGGTATGGGGCTGCTTGATATGATGCGAGCCAAAAAATTTCAGCTTTGTTTAAAATTAATTACTGTAATGCTTCGATCATGACCATGGAGCTAATTGTAATCTCAGAGGCCGTTAAGATTATTAGTCATTTAATAGTGATATGGTTGTTATATTTACGGATAGTAGGAGTGAAGTGCATTGCAACATTTAGCTTGATGCGCCTCTGGTTTCAGAGGTGCATCGATAGCTTATAGAATTATAAACAAATATATAATTTTACCTCACCTGGTTGCATTGGGTTCCTTCTCATGTTGGTCAGATGGGTAACTAGTAGGAGGCCTAAAGTTGACTATATTTGCCATTATACAGGGTACAGAATATAAGATAAAATTATTTTACTACCTTGTTCAATTATAAAACAAATGTTTTGATAATATGGAAAGTTAAAGGAATTTGGTTCATGTCGATCACAGTGGCACCCTCTAATGCCTTGGGTTGTGAATCAGGAAATAAGTAGTATCCATTTAGTTATAGTGGAAAGATTGCATGCATTGCATGATTTTCCGTGTGTTGTCTGGACTAAGAATATAGCACCACTTCATCTTCTCCCGTGGAGATTGTAAGAATCGATTAAGGACTCTTAACCAGCGTCCCTTTTGTTAAGCAAAAAACCGCCTGCCAAGCATGGTGGGTATCGGCAAATTCCCCCCAAAATGAAAGTGACACAATTAAAGCACCGGCCTGCAGTTCCCGGCCACCTCGCTATTCCTGGTCATGGTAGCGGCCACGGTAACAGCGGGGCAGGAGGTGCTAAGAATCTCCAGATGAGATCCTACTACCACCCCAAACGAGAACTAGCCCTGGTAACACATAACGCACGCACACTGAGAGCAGACAAAAAGATCGTTGAACTGGAAGAAGAAATTGATAAGTTGCACTGTTTATCAAGTCCGGAGATGGAATCCGGCAACCTATTCTACTAATGGGAAGGCGAACATCTGTCTCAAGGTGGTGGTGGTCCCTCATTAACAACATATTGGTCATTGAAAGTGTGTCGAGCAGGATAGCGTACCTTACTATACTCAGAATATCTAAGAGGTATTCGTTGAAGATCATACAGGTCTACGCACTGAACTTGACCCATAGGATGAAGTAGAGAGTATGTATGAGGACGTAAGTAGGGCCATACATACCTTCAAGACACACTTCACTGTTATAATGGGGGGCCTTCAACGCAAAACTCGGCAAACGATGCGACGGTGAGTTGGGAAGTGGAGTTAGGTGATTGGGGAAATTGGATATGGACAACGGAACCCCAGGGAACAGAGGTTACAGAATTTTTGGAAAAGGAGGAATTCTTCTTCGTGATGACATCGTTTTTCCAAAAACCGCCTCACATGAATTTTTTGGTTGTGTCCCGATCGTTCTACAAACAATGAGATTGACTTCATCATAATAAATAGTCATCATAATAAAAGACAAATATATTCAATGATGTCTCTGTGATCTATAAGGTCAAAGCCTGTTGTGATCGGCGAATGGCAAGAGGCACATTAAATATTAATCTCAAAGTTGAGAGGTCTCTGTCTCTGATTAAGTCTATGCTCCGGCCCTCTAGCGCTCATATCCATAACCCCGCGAGCTTTCAACTGGAAGTCCAAAATCGCTTTGAGTATCGCGACATTACACATCTAGAATATTCGGTAATTTATTGAAAAAAGTAGATTAATCAAATGGTGAGTTGTGTGTAGTACTGGATATTGTCCAACATTGATTGTGTCAAATATCGAGGATAAAGGAAATTACTGGTGGGTAAGTAGAAATTGAATATGTTGGATGTTGGTACATTTTCGTCTATCCTAGCGGAACCAACCTCAAACGCTGCAGATTTATTTAGAATGTTTACGCAAAGATAATTTCCTCTCTTCTCAACAATGAGATCTAGTATTGTTATTTGATTAGATATATAGTTAACGAAAAGCGGGATTGACATGTGCTTGTTGTAGAATAAAAGAAATTAATATTCTAATTATATTTTCAGAGGTGAAGTGATTTATCCGTCACTAACTTTTAGTGTTCCATGTTTAGATTTTGGCATGGTTAGTGTAGGTAAGGACCAAGTAGTTAATAATAATAAGAAAGCCTTATCATCATCATCATATCAGCCATGAGACGTCCACCGCTGAACAAAGGCCTGTCCCATAAATTTCCACTATTGTGTCGTCATTTTACGGGGGAATTTGCCAGTACTCGCCACGCTTGGCGGGTTGGTGAGCGCATGGATGATGTTCAAAAGAAGGGACGCTGCTGCGCATCCCTCTGGTTAAGAGTCCCTTAGTCGGTTGTTACGACATCCAAGGGAGGAGATGGAGTGGTGCTATATCTTAATCCGGACACCACGCGGACTAAAAACTCATGTTGCCAAAATTAAAATACCCTTAATTATGCTGATTGTTTACTGTCATTTGATTTATTGCGATTCCGTGCCACCGTTCAAATTGTAGGTACACTCATCGCAGACCTTTGCTTCTGCCTCTCATTCGCTAAACATCTTTAGGTATTATAAGAACACCTTGATTACATACTGCATATTTGTAAGTAGCTTATCGCAGTGTTAGCGACATCAGTCGTAGCAATACCACCGTACTGCTTCCTGTTAGACTGTAAAAAGGGGTATGGACAGCAAAAACTCTAATCAAAATTATGTTTAAAGAATAGCTGAGGTACAACTGGTTACAAACTGAGCATTTGTGAACTGTAATTTGTTAAATAAGAGTAGCTGCTATATATACGCCTATCATCACAATCTAAATCCCATTACTTAAGGAGTCAAATTCGAATATTTAAGATATTGTACTTGGAAAATAAACATGTGACGTTAAATTCATCTTTTGTTAGGGGTACCTAAAACTAAGGCGTTGGATGTTATTAATGAGTCCGTGGTGCATGTCAGCGGATCTCTAAAGATATCCTCTGATGGTCCGGAAATCAGTAGTTTAACACTACGCGACTACGCAGTTACTGACAAACCGAAGCCAGAAATTCCTCAGTGGCCTAGAGAATTTAACATTGAGCCTTGTAAAGTTGATATTGATCCCGAATCCAGGATATCAGTAAAGGTACTTTAATATGCGTTTTAATAACGATATTTTATTCAAAACTTTCCTTGCTTCGTAGACGCTCAGTTCAAATATGCGGTCCCCCATCCTTAGACTGACCTCACCGACCGTTGCTTAACCTCACCGATCGTTTACCGACCAGTCAGTGCAACTGGCTAGGAGCACCTCATTATTGTATACTTATGTTAAAAATTATCATGTATGTGATCTGTATTCATATTTTTATGATCCTCGATTATAATAGATTTAGAATATAACAAATGAGCAATCACTTCGAGCTAGCTGGGGTTCAAATAGATATCTTCTTACAGTTGCGAATTAAGACAAAATTGTTATAAATCTAATTAACAAGTATCTCAAACAACACAGGTCACACTAACAGCAAACTTGGTCAGAGCTAATCAGACCTCTCTTGAACTGGAGCTAGAAAAATCCGATAGTCCTCCAATTGTTCTTCCTGTGATGTTCAATGCGATGGTGCCCGAGATCACGCCTGCACATGAAATCAAATTGCGAGCTTGTTTCATGGATTTTCCTTACCAAAATGAAATAGTTATTACATCTAATGATATTCAAGGATATTTCACATTGGAAGAATCAACGGTAATAAAGCTAGTCAAATAATAGTAAATGTCATCAGTAATTTTTACAAATTACTTGTTTTATTTTAGGATGAAACAACTTTTCAAGTTAATGTTGGTGTAAAAGAAGGTTCCATCGAGCCAAATAGTACAATATGCCTACCGGTCACTATACGAACAAGTATTTTGGGAGTACAGGAATACACAGTTAGGTAAAAATAACAAATATGCCTACTTGATGATTGATATTAAATATTAGCCATATCTTTTAAAAATTATGTAAATTATTTTATTCATACAATAGAATGAAATTATTTGGACAGTCTAAACCTATCGAGATATGCCACATCAGTGGTTGTGGTGTCCGTCCCATTGTGACATGCACTCCAATGGCATTACATTGGGGACAAGTCAAATTGCTAACTAGATCGCAGAAAATTTTGACGCTATGCAATGATTCTCCGGTTTATGTTAACTTCAAGGCATCTTTGGTAAGTTATCTCACTTACTTAATACAACATTTTTAGCAGTATGTTACGTATCGTATTCTTCGAAGCAGTGCAGTTTTTGGACACATATATTTTCGCCAAATAACGTCACGCAGGCAACGTGTCGTCATTATATTATCCAACTCAAAAAATAAAGTACAGCAGAGCTGTAAATCATCTGAAAGGAGTAATATTTATTTCGCCTTCTAGGTTGAGTCAGCGCTTGCATGGTATAAGAATGGCCATAATTACTTTTTCATGATTTCTAGCTTTACTTATCTGCTAATAAGGAAATATATATTAGAATATTATAAATATATATACTATTGATTTCAAGGATGTCTTTCAATTTTTTAGCTAAACAAAGACAGTAAATGGCAAATAACACCTACGGAAGGTCACATAGAGCCTGAATCAGAAACAGATTTATTATTAACTTTGTACTTGATTGACGCTGACACTTATTCAAATAAAGCTGTGTTACAGTTGGATAAAGTAAAGGACATTGTAGGTATTCACGTTATAAATTATGGCACAACCTTAGAATAATATCATAAATTTAAATGGCAAATAACACCTACGGAAGGTCCCATAGAACCTGAATCAGAAACAGATTTACTTACTATTAACTTTGTAATTCATTGACGCTGACACTACACAAACAGTATTCTAATAATAACACCTAGATGGATATTGTTGCTGACCGCTCGCTGTCATCATCATATAGGCCATACAACGTCCACTACTGAACAAGTCCTCCCCTATAGATTTCCACAACTGTGTCATCATATTGGGGGGAATTTCCAGTAATCACCACGCTTGGCAGGCGGGTTGGTGAGCGCAGAATGGCTACTGTTCCACAGAAAGGACGCTGCTGCCCATCCCTCTGGTTTAGAATCCCTTAGTCGCCTTTTACGACCTCCACTGGAGATGGAGTGGTGCTATATTCTTAATCCGGACACCACACGGTTACCGCCGTACGCTCCCGCAAACACGTAACTTTAAACACTATTAATGTGTGTGGAAACGACGTAAGTTTACTTTCTCTGTCACACACGCAAGCACATAGTTAATGCTATAGTTAGCCCTTTGCGTCACATTCCAAATCGTTATTATTACTTATTATTCGGGAGCAGCTTTCATAAGGAATTGGCACAATACTAACGGGCTACCCAACGGATGGAGTCATTTCCGTCATCGTTCTTATGGTTACGCATTGCGTGTGCCGATTATTATTCTAAAAAAACAAAAGCAAACGAAACGTTATATTTAGTGGGCAGTGTAAGGGGCCTTAATAAACAAAGTTGCAACTGGAATGTCAAATCGTAGCAGAGCACGTTATTCATAACAATATACAATTAAAAGTTCGGCCGCTGAGAGAATGTGTTCCTGACAGGTCGTGATCGAAACGACAATGAAAAAGTGGCGAAGAGTTTACGATTGTAATATTAGTATCGTTTATTTGCCCTATTAACGAATAATATCATTAAAAACTATATCATTATATCAAGTTACAATAAATGATATAATTTCGCGCTAAATTTAATGTATAATATATAACAAAACATTTATTTTTTATCCATAAATTGTGTTGTTACAACGTTACGTCAAATGTTTATTTTTGTAGCGATGTGTCAAAAATAACTTGGCAGTTGAAATGTTATCTGTAGTTGTACTATTAAATAATACTTTTTCTTTAATAATAATATAATTCACTAATAACGTTAATAATATTACAAAGCTGTGTCGAAACCGAACGCGCGAATGCAATAACGTAATAAAATTGTTGCGCTTAATCCAGTCAGCGCGCCTCCATGTCCTGCCTCTCCAGGCCACTCAATTCAACGTTGCAGGCGAGGACACCTGGCTCGATTTAATCCTCTCCTCTAAATCCTTCCTTCATTTCCCCATGGACAGCTTGCTGCTCCTAGTTTTTCCTACCATGACCTCATTTTTGTCGCATATATCCTAAAACCTCCCAAACGCAAGCCTAATGTTCTATATAGACGTTGTTTCGCGCGTATGGACGTCAGTAAATCTGTATATATTATATAAAAAATTTGTTTGTTTAGTAATGTCTTAGGTTTTCGCGATTATTAGACATTATTATAAAACAATTTTAAACGGATTAGATCGCGTATATTATAGATTTTTGTTTTTCCTGACGTTTCGAATACGCTGCAGCATTCGTGGTCGCAGGATGACTAAGGTTACAGGCGTCGTTACAGATTTTTAAAAAGTTATTTTATTTTATCTACCGTACAATTTTAATCAAAAATATAGTTTCGATGCACGCAATAATCACTCACAGTGTCTTGATGTTTTTGTGGTTTGTCATACATAGGGCAAACAAAGCGCAGCTTAGCCACCCGAATAAAAGGACATAAACTAGACATTGCCACATTCTAGATTATATCTCTTCTTCCTCTTCTGCCGATATCTGGAAGTTCCTTGGAACTCTAGGTATCGGTACATCGCGACACTTAGACTTACCAAATTCCATTAGCTTAGACGACCACAATAACCATTCTTCAACTCATTTTCCACTAGATCGTCTAACCAAATGTCAAACTATACAGTACATTGGTGGTCTAATGCGTCCTAACATAAATACCCTTCTCTTTTCTTCAGTTGACTCGGGAGAGACTAAGATGATCATCCTGCCTTTTAAATCAACAGCCATGGGCTGTGAAACAATTCTCCCGCTTCGTTTACCTCAATAAACTTTTAAGTCCTTTTCAGTCTGGGTTTAGGCCAGGCCATAGCACTGTCTCTGCCTTCCTTAAAGTGACTGGCGATATTAGATCCGGCATGGAAAATACTACAGTCACTGTACTAGTATTGATTGTATTATATAGTATTGACTCCCGAAGTGCTGGAATGGTTTCATCTTGTCTTCGTGAGCGTCAGAAATCAATCCATGTAGATGAGCCTCCTCTACTTGGTGCAACCTGGAAATCGGCGTTCCACAAGGCGGCATACTATCGCCTATTCTATTTTCTGTTTTTATAAATCTAATTACCCTAAAGCTTCAGTGTGCGTTTCATCATTATGCCGATGACTTGCAGTTGTACTATCAAACTCGAGTGAACGATTTTACCAATGCGATCAGAGCCGTTAACCACGATCTCGAATCTATTAAGAACTGGGCTGAGACTTTCAGTGTGTCGGTAAACCCCACTAAGTGCCAAGCTATCATTTTAGGAAGCCATAGAAATATCTGCAAAATGGGCAGTGCTACTGTTCCACCTATCATCTTCAATGACATAATCATTCCCGTCAACTCCAGCGATCGTGGCCTACATCTCGACTCTACACTTAATTGGCATTCGCAAGTTACGAGTGTATGCCAAAAAGTGAAGGGTATTTTGCGGTCTCTCTATCGCCTCAAAAACTTTCTACCATCTCATGCAAAAGCAATGCTTGTGCAGACCTTAATTTTCCCAATGATCGTTTACGGTGATGCGTGCTACTTTGACCTGAATGCAGATCTACTCACCAAATTTGATCGTCTTCTCAACAATTGCATTTGATTTGTCTTCAAACTCCGAAAATATGATAATGTCTCAGCATTTCGATCTCGTTTAAATTGCTTTCCCATTCAGCAGCGCAGAAATATGAGGGCACTGACTACCCTGTTCTCAATACTTCACGCACCCAATTCTCCTTCTTATTTATCTTCTCACTTCCAATATCTTTGCTCCAACCATGGAAAAAGTCTTCGTTCTACTAATAATCGTCTTCTTCCATGTTCTACTCATCAATCAGACTTTATTCATTCTACCTTGTTTGTTCAATCTATTCTACTGTGGAATGCGCTGCCTCCCGAAATCAGAATGGTTAACGGTCGGCAGTACTTCAAGATTAAATTTCATAAATACCTACTTGACAAGACATCGGCAGATTCATATGTTCCTTTTTATGGATATTTATATATTTAATATTTATTTAATGTTGTTAATGTTTATGTAAGTTTATACATACAAGGTCTTAATTTAATAGTCCACGATATTTTGCATGGCGCTGTAGTGAAAGATGAAGATAATGTAGGTATAAAAAAAAACTTGTAAATCTGCTGTTTAAAAAATCATTTTATTAAATCATTTATTTCATTACTTCCTAGTTCTCTTAGTTGTGATAATATTCACATGCATCTAGTAAGACAATGGCCGATGGGGCTGGTTGACTGATATAGATAGTCTGTAACGTTAAACAAAACAGACGGCGCACGGTAGCGACATCACACAAAAGAAAGAAATGGATTTTTACCATGAGTTTTTTTTTGTGTTCGGTATCATCTTAAGCATTTACTGAGGCACCATGCAAAATATCGTGGATTATTAAAATAAGACCTTATATATTTGTAATTTTAGATTCTGTGTAAATAAATGTCATCGCATCGATACCTCTTAGGTACTCTTATTTTGTTGGTCCATCCACCTTGTTTTCTCTGCACCCAAAGGTCGTCTGGCAGAAAATGCCTATGGCATTAAGACCGCCGTTGTACATTAAGTGAATCAGAGTCTGATTAAATTTGAACCCAGTCGCAACTATTTCGCAAAATAGGTATTTTATTTTAATTTATATTAAATATGTCTGAACATTACTAATGCATTTTTAAATCTTTTTGCCGTGTGGTGTCGGTTCAGAATACCACCACAACATCTCCTCCCGTGGGTGACGTAAAAGTCAACTAAGGGATTAGCCGGAGGATGGGCAGCAGCGTCCTTCGAGTACATTAACAACTCAACTACGATCGCCAACCCGTCTGCCAAGCGTGGTGATTATGGCAAAAACCCCCAAATGAGCACACAACACACCCATATTCGGTCGTTGTGATGATCTTTGGGGGAGGCCTGTGTCCAGCAGTGGACTTAACTCGGCCGAAATGTTGAATGATGATTTTTATTTTCTTACGCTAGTTACATTCAGAAATTAGAAGCCAGACACACAACTATTTTATCTGTTATTCTTGTTTTGGGTCGGTTGAAAAACGTAATAGTGTTACGTATTGCCATTAACTGACTGACATGACCAACTGAGAGATGTCAGGAACGTATTCTCTCAGCGGCCCCACTAAACAATGTTTGTCTAATAGACAAACGCTCTATTGCAAACCACATATAAGCTACATAATTTTATAAGTAAATACATTAATAGAAATGTTTTAATTTCAACCAGCACGTAGAATTGAGTTTCACTAGAGCACTAAACGTGGTTATCGATAAAGCGCAACGCATACAAGTATCTTAAACCATCTTATGTAATAAATTGTTTTTAACAACCTAGTTAGTGCCTTTATCTGCTACTGGTGTCGGGACGAGTATATTGGTTGGTGAGCTTCGGGACAGAATAGTCCTCGGACGACATTTTACTAAAATACCTCTTCATTGTGAAGTTATTATGGAAAACTGTGGGACACGGTTGCATGCGTTGGAGTGGAGTGAACATTACAAAGCCCCTAAAACCAAACAACCAACAGCGTACGTACTGGTTACATTCAATTATAATTTAAAAAACATACATAGGAATAATAATAAAAATATATCATGCTCATCTTTCAGAGGATTCTTTAATTTGGACCCTAGACAATTTAAAATTTCCGCAGGAGAAAAAATGGGATTGGTAGTAACGGGAATTTCTCAAAAAGTAGCAACGATTAAAGAAATGTGGTATTTAGTGGGCAGTGTAGAGGGCATAAATAAAAAAGAGTTGTTACTGGAGTGTCAAGTTATAGCAGAATTCGTTGATCCGAAAATAGAAGTGTCTTCTTCAGTTGTGGAATTCCAATATGACTATGGACCATACAGTGAATTCTACAAGTTGACAGGTATAGCACAATAGTAATTTGATTAGAACAACATGTGTTGAATAGGGTCATACTGTATGGGTTTTTAGGTAAAAGATGTAAGCAAATTTGCTCACTCTATTATAAAATAAAACCGAATAAGTGCGAGTTGAACTCGCGTGGAGAGGGTTCTGTACGAAGAATATGTTTGTCGTAAAAGTGTGTATTGTACCAGATTGTAGAGGAAATTGCTGAATATATTGTCTATTGTTGAATTCGGTCTTGTGCCAATAACTTATCTCAAGAACAAACTTAAAATCATAGTTGGAAAACATATTCTCCCATACATTCCAACTGCAAACGTAAGTTTGTACGGCACAATATTGAAATATTTATCATGTTATTTTAATACCGTAACTTCTTATAGGTTTTCCTGTAATGTATAGGAAGAGCTTCACACTATATTCTTTTCAAAATTTTACGCACAGTAGTTCCGGATATAAATAAGGGTACTGGTCAATATTCGTATATTTTCTTAAATAACTTTAAAATTGTATATTTCAAAATAATAAAATAAATATGTTTGAGACCCTTCCATTCATAGGTTACACGGTTCAGTTTTGCTTTATACCTACTTTAATTTTCTATATTGCCCTCTAAAAGTGACCCTCGTGTTCAAAATCATTTATTTACGTGACACGTCCGTGTTTGGGTCGCAGAATTCCATATGTGTACCAAATTTCAAGTTAATTGGTTTTGTATTCGGATTCGGAGCAAATTGGCTGTGACTGATGGACAGGCAGACAGACACACGAATGATCCTATAAGGCTTCCGCCGTTTTTTCCTTCGGACGTTTGGAACCCTAAAAAGTATGTTAGCCAAAGCGACACGTGCGGAACCGCACGGCACGGTATCTGGTTTCTCACTTTCAATTCCGCCAATCGTGTGATGTGTGTTAGAAAAGAAAATACCGTAGTGTTTGCTTCACGGGCTACCTATCAGTAACCTGTGTTGTACCCGTTTGTCTAAGCGGTATAATAAAATATTTTATTGAATTTAGAAACACACAAAACTAAGTTTAATTATCGTCAATATTTCCAGATATCGTAACAATAAAGAATGTATCCAAACTTCCATTGGACATCGAAATTAGTGTCAAACCACCGTTTGCAATCATTCAAAAACAAAGCACATATAAAATACCACTTGAAGAAGAAAATTTGTGTTGTTGTATACGCTACCAAAAGTCTGATTTAAATCTTCAAAAAATTCAGAATGAAATTGGTACTCATCAATCACGAACATTTATTGATTTTTTGACTGCCAAGCCTGTGGAACCGTTACGAAAAGGACCGCTACATTTTTTCCATGACATTAGTAAAATTAAAATGGCGTTCAATCTCATTCATACGGTGGATGAGCGCTTAGAAGATCAAGATGTTATGAAATTACAAATCTTATTTGATACTACTAAACATTTGAGTTTAAAGTCAAGAGTGTATTGTGATATAATGAGAATAAAATTTAGAGGCCATAAAAACAAAGTAAGTACAAATCACTCACATAATCACTAGTAAACAAATATAAGCAATAGCTCTTATTATATTTTAATGTAATCGTTTCTTTTAGGATGCGATAAAACTTATAGGGAAGATCAATTTCCCTAATATATTTGTTTTATCACCGAGAGTAGATTTCCAATGTATTTTAAATGGAAGTATAGAAAGCAAAACTATAAAAATACAAAATATTACACCAGTTCTAGTTTGCTATAGGTTTCAATGGAAGAAATGCTCAATTACTAATGTACCCATAGTAAGTATGGATATTATCGACTATACCCTTGACGGAACATGTCGTAACTAACACACCCAACTAATATGATAACTAATAAATTAAATTTAAACAGCCAGAGCTTGCTATGGAATTTCCATGCAGTGCAGGCAGTCAAAAGAGAAGCTTTGGTGACGATACTGGGACAACCGGTAAGTAAACACGAAGAAACAATATTAATAATATTGGATTCGTTTCTCTTCCATACAAGGAACACTTGGAATATTGATTTCTTCCACTCATGTCTCCCTCACGCAACACATCCAATCCGTAATATTGAATATTTGAGGTTATACCTTCCACCGTGTGGTGTCCGGTTTAAGAATATAGCCACTTCCTTTGGATGTAGTAAAACTGACTAAGGGACTCTAAACCAGAGGGATATTGGGTAGAAGTGTCCCTTTTATTGAACTGCATTCTGCGCTCACCAACCCACCTGCAAAGCGGGGTGAGTACTGGCAAATTCCCTGCAAATTGATGAACACAATTATAGTAATCTTTAACTAACCTCAACGTTTCGATCACGTTGCATTGACCGTGGTCACGAGTAGACTATATGAGATTAGTTAAAATATTATTTTAATATTAATCTGTGCGCGAATAGACCCGATATTATCTTAAAATGATTAATGGCATTATACCAGAATATTTCGCATATGAATTTAAATTCTGCCTATGCCTAATATACATTATATTGGCAAAAATGTATTGTGATGCAACAGGTAGAATAATGCCTATTCTTTTAAAATAATCTCTGATCAAAACTCTAGCACTTTGATATTTTGCACGCAAAGCTCGTTTTTGTAGAGTAAAAATGCTTTAAATATCCGCGGCCCTATCCCACAATAAAATGGCCCGTTTTTATTCTTAGTTTATATTAATGATTTACCCTTCTTTCTACATCTATTTCCCTGTAGAAAGAAAGGTAAATCATTAATATGAACTAAAAAACGGGCTAACAATTAAACCTTCGAGGCACGGCTAGTTGAACAGGCATTCTGGAAGATTTCACACCATTAACATCGACGCACTGATACCTATTGTGCAGATAATAATTAATAATGCTTAGTGCTATATTATGAACACCATAGTGGCCTAGTTTACGTAAAAGAGTCATAATGAACGCAACCGAAGGCTTTTGAAAGATCACAGAACAATCCAATAGCATTTTGAGTGGTCTTTCAACGCTCTTTCGGCGGTCCGGGATCCGCGTGTTGCGGCAATGTTTAGGTTGCCCTGTAGGATCCTTAGTTGGCCTCCATCGCCTTCGGAGCGTGCGACCGGTGCCACCGGCGCAGACGTCGTCAACCTCTCGGCTGAGACAGAGGGGGCGGGTTTTCCCCTCCTGCTCTTGTGGGCTGCACAAGATTTGCAGTCCAATCTGTGCTCGGCCGGAAGGCCAAAGTCCACACATAGAGGGTAGTTTTTTGTCTGCGCCATGCATTCCCGAATTTTGTGGCCCTGGCCACCACATTAGAAGCACCGGTCGCTCCGGTCAACCCCCCGTGTATGGTGCACTGGAGCCGCACATGCCCGAGCTCGAGGCATCGGAAGCACTGTAATGGACGTGCCGCCAACACCTTGACCCTGGCCGATGTCCAACCAACGCAAATGTGCCAGGTAGATGTGTGCCGGGCAAACACGCCGTCGTAGCCACTATGGCTTCTGAGATTTCCACTTTGGTGACGGCGTCATCCAGGTCCAATATCCTCAACTGCCAAGCTGTCGGCCTTGGCACCGTCATTCTCGCCAGCGACGGAAAGCACCATCCCACTGCTGGCTGATCTCTTGATGGTCATGGTGTCCGGACCGATGCTGTGGTCGGCAAGCTTAATATTTCGCCAAGCTGCGACCATGACTTCACCCAACCTGGTGTCGGGTGAGCCCTCGGGCACCGTGACTGTTATGGCGGCCGATGCGGGAACCTTCGGGAGGTTGACCTTCCCCTTTCTTTTTCCGCCCCGTTTACCGCGTCGCTTCCCCCCATTCTGGGGAGAAGACTGTGCAGCTGCGGGTTATTGGGCTTGAGAAGGCCGGGGCTCCCGCTTGTTTCTGCCCGCAATGGACCACCCCTCAGTGATGTCCATTGCGGACGGCGAGGCCTCTGGCTCAGTGGCTGCTGGCTGGGTTGGCGCGGATGCAGTGGGCGCCGCAGCTGTCGCCTGCCGGTCTGACAATTTGGTCTTCCCTTTCGATAGCGGCTCAAGGGCTGGTGTGCCTCTGCGCCCTGACTGGGCCGCGCAGCCTTTGCCACGCTCTTCGTCACCCTGGCAGCGGCCGCATACGTGGCCAACTGCGGCACCGACTGCTGCCGTCCTGCATCCGCCGCCAGTGGCACGAACAGTACCTACATACCTACCTAAAATTCAAGTTAAAACCAGTCTAATTGTTAGTCTTGTTAATATTTGTCTATTAATCTAATTGA
Organism: Diloba caeruleocephala; assembly: GCA_947459985.1. Classification (NCBI taxonomy): domain Eukaryota; kingdom Metazoa; phylum Arthropoda; class Insecta; order Lepidoptera; family Noctuidae; genus Diloba; species Diloba caeruleocephala. The sequence continues at coordinate 21,860,328 of OX381606.1, read as the reverse complement.
ATACAAATAATATGCATTCTTTTTATTTCAGTACCTTGTTTGCACGAAATGCCAAGTAATATGAAATGCCCCGGCGGGTCATCACATGAGCAAAAGGCTGAAAGCGACAGTTACCATAAGGCAATCTCTATGTTTTACGAAGTAGCAACAATTGCGAGTTCTGATGAAACGCAATTAAATGAACTAACGAGAACCCAAATTATAAAAAAAGTAACACCTATGATAGACGGTTTTTACGACACAGAATTTGAATGGTTATACAAGTTTGCCAAACTAAGTAAGCAAAACAAAATCAATATAAACGACGTAATGAATCTAGTATCACACCGAGGACTGTTAAAACCCGGTGAGGTTCAGTATGTGCATGTGATATTCAGACCAAAATTTAACATTAGCGTTCGTGCCATTCTAGAGTGTGAAGTATTAGGAGGGCCATCAGAGTCAATCATTGTGACCGGCCAAAGCTCTGACTTAATATATAAAATAAATGCTCAAATATTAAATTTTAAAATAAGGTCTTTCCATGAAAATGCTATTGAAGAGTTAATAATATCTAATATAGCTCAACTTCCTTTTGTATATAAAGCCTATTTGAATGAGCCTAAATTTTCAAATGAGCTCGAAGGCACTATACTCGAATTATTGCCTCCTGAGAAATTATTAGAGCCGGAGGAAGAAACTGAAATAAAAATCGTAATGCGACCTGGTGTGGTGGGATATTTTCATAGAATATTTCTGTTGGAAATAGGGCATCTTCCACACATTCCTATAGAAGTATTCGGTTGGGGTGTTATACCACAAGTGTATCTAACTTTATATAGACCGAATATCATGGAAAAGGTGAGTCAGTCAAGTCTTATACATATATATTATATTATATTTCTTATACATAAATCAATTATTCCTATTCGCGCATCATAGGTGATCATCACTTCTTATGTGAGTGTTCAACAATAAACATAGAAGTTACCAGAGGACCAATTCTTGGACGCTGTGCTCTTATTTCTATTCCGAGATAATCTCTAATCTAGTTTTGATCTCTTGTTGCATATTTATATACTTATACAAATAGCTAAAACTATTCATATTACTAGTACATAATGTTATATTACACTTTGGTGGAGTCGAATTCAGTTTATACACTACAATATCGGAAAAGATCTGATGTAAAAGTCACGAACAACATTTATGTGCAGTAGCATTCAAATTGGAAAGATATGATTCTCACTAGTTTAAACATATAAAAGTGTCGGTAGATCCTAATATGAACGATATTATTTTATTTATTACGTTCGAAAGCTCTTGGGAGTCCCAGGTTCAGCTGTGGTCTCCTTCTGTGAGAGCGTCATGCTCCAGAAGGAGACTGCAGAGCGGGACCGGGAGAGGGTTGATCCCGCTCGAAGAAGGAGGAGACGGCGCCGGGGTAACAACCGCCCTGGCGCCTAATTCCCATACGCCTAAAACCCCCTGCCGAAGCTATAAGGCAAGGGACCTCTGGGTTCGCGGGTGCGTAGATTGGAGAATCTGCGTGCCCACACCGAGCGACCCAAGAGAAGATGGTAGCACGCATGTGGTCACGTGCTGCCGTGGGACGCTTTGGGGGACCCTTTACAATCCACCCTCTCCGAGATGTGCCTATAGGCATGGCACCAGTGGGCGGCTCTAGTGTGATCATATGAGGACCTGGAGCCTCCCTTAGGTGCCGAAGATGACCGTTCCAGTGGTTTTAGCCGGTAGGAGTCCAGCATACCCCTTCGCCCTTCCCCGGGGCGAAGGAAGTTCATGAAGAATTTCCACCACCAATTACCAATAAAAAAAAGGGTTCAGCAGTGGACGTTTACGGGCTTATATGGTGCGTGTGTGTGTTTCACTAAAACTATTCGAGATGTCTGAATCAGTTTCAGCGCTTAATGTATCGCTGTAACATTTTTGTTCGGCTAGACAAGTATCATATCATGTATCAGACTACTGCTACCATCTTTTCACGGTCATCTTTTTCTAAATATTATGTACGGAACCAATACAAATTAAGAAATTTCTGCTGGGTATATTTTAATTTTGATTCAAATCATCCAGTCATAATATCACATCTTAAAATTTGTCTTCAAGAAGTTCCCTTACCTATCGAGTAATATGCTTTTGCTGCTGCTATGCTGAAACTAGTTTCTTTAGTTGATTTTTAAATACATTAATTATCGTTAGAAATTTCAGGCAGAGAGCTGGGTAAATGATTATACACTCTATTATAATATATCATAATCATATAAAATACACTGCTGTTTGTCGTTAGCCGCATCCGCCACTAAGCATCAATCGCATAGAATGGTTGCATGTAATTGTAATTCCATCAATGTGATTTCTAAGTGCTGTGTCCCCTAGGCCAAAAAGCGTGATAAAATATTCATGTTGTTATCCTTAAATAAAGGATAATATACTCTGTTTATTACGTTTCTGGGTTACTTAGTTTTTAATGATTAAATTTATAAAGTTTAAACTTTAAAAATTTAATCATAATATTAATCATTACTTCTTTCTTTTTTTTTAACTAGATGGCGTTACTGTCGAATTACATCACGGTATAGTTTCGTTGGCAAAATGTAATGTTAAGGGTCAGCTCATATTAAAGTAGTATTTTTCCAATTTGCTTTGCGGTCAAGAACCTTTTTGAGAACCCGCATCACGCGCCTCTGAGTTTTACACCCAGTGCGAATCGCGATTGAGCCTGCAGAGTATGCACACTGCGATGTGTCTATACATGATCGACATCCAACGGTCATGCATTTGTACGTCCATTTAGAGAATGGCTACAGAATTTATTTCAATCCTTAAAGTGTTTTATGTGTAATTTTGCTTATTCCTCAGAGAGTTCTGGACGCTGCACGTTTACTTATTAATCATTAAAGTAATTATACTCCCATTAAAAATGTTGTAGTTGCACCCGGAAGTAGGATATTTGGCGATTCCAACTCTGACGCAGCAATATTTGGCAGCAGTCAGTGAAATTTTTCATTACAAAGAGGAACACTTGAACTCACCGTTGACGGAAAAATGTTTCGAAGATCCTGATTTGCACGCAGATTGGCATATTTGTTCATCTTGGGTATTCGTTTTTCATGTCGTCCATGCTATTTAAATTCAGTAGTCATAAAACTTTAATGATTTTAATGATATAGGATGGATTTCCTTCCACAATGGATATTGAATTGGCGATAGAAAGACTTTTGGTGATAGATCATATAAAGCTACGACCTGAATTATTGATGGCATACTCAACATCGTCCAAAATGGGGCCAATACCGGGTTTTTTTACAGAACCATACATTATTGATTACGGAGTAGTTATTACTGGAAGTACGGTATGTAACCATAGAATTGTTGTTTAGTATCAGCTGTAAATATTTAAAAGAGATTTCCCTAACGCTTATTATAAATACAAACAGGTGCAATGCATAGCTGAAATTATAAATTATGGACCTATTGCTACAAAGCTACATCTTGCGAAAGGCGCTATTGTTCCTACATGGCTTGGAATTAAACTATGTGGGAAACTGAGTCCTGGTGAAACAGGGAAACTGGAAGTTACATTTTCGCCTACCTCGGATGACTTTACGGAACTAGAACAGAACGTGGAAACATCATTTAACCTAGAGGTATATGCGATACCGGCGTTATCATCCCTGGGCCAAACTTTAGGCAGGGCCCCTCAAGGCCATAGCGCTGTTCTGATTCCGACGCTCTATGGTCTGTGTACGAGTGCGAAACTTTGAGATCCTTATTGTAATAAAACGCTATCAGTGATTACTTCGCTTCCTCCTGCCACGCAATCTCAATTGAAGGAGGGCCTTGAGGTGCTGCCCTTAGCCTAACGTCTCTGTGCCATCCTACTTTGCATATAGATAAAGAAGGACAAGCAGTAGTGCCCACTTATGGGCACGAATATCCATTAGCCTTTTGTTGCCTGGAAAATAAGAAATAGCTGCACGTAGGACTGCCGCACCTCTTTGCCCTACCTTAATGTTGGTGTATCAGTCATCATCATCATCATATCAGCCTAAGGACGTCCACTGCTTAACAAAGCCATAGATTAGCCACTAAAATTGGTTGAAGGCCACCCGCATCCAACGACTCCCGGCGACCTCCACCAGGTCGTCTGTCCCTGGAATGCAGTTGTCTCCTTCTGTGGGTGCTCATACTCCAGGAGACTGCAGAGCGGGATCGGGAGTGGGTCGATCCCGCACGGAGAAGGACCAGACGGCGTCGGGGTAACAACTGTCCCTGCACCCAGGTGTGTTAGCCTGAGCCTCCTGCCGTCGCCACATGGTGGGGGGCCCCGGGGGTCGCGAGCGCGCTGATTGGGGATTCTGCGTGCTCACACCAAGCGACCCCTGGGAAGACGGTGGCACGCACGTGGTCACGTGCCACCGTGTGCGCAGCACAGCGCACACTCTAGTGTGATCTTACGACGACCTGGAGCCCCCATTCGGTGCCTAACATGACCAGTGGTATTAGCCGGTAGGAGTCCGGCATACCCCTTCGCCCTTCCCCGGGCGAAGGAAGTTCAGGTAGAATTTCCAATGGACAGCAGTAAAAAAATGAGAAAAAAGGTCGTCTATCCACCTCTTTGGAAGGCGTCCCACGCTGCGTTTTCCGGTGAACCACGGTCTCCACTCAAGATTTTTTTGCCCCAACGGCCATCAGTTCTACGAGCAATGTGCCCCTAGTACCAGTAGTGGATGTTTATCACTAAAAAGCTGACCCAATTCATAATATTAATTATTATTATATAAAAATATATATTTTATAGAACTGATCTTGCTGTTTAGGTTCCATATGGAGTGTCGATTCCAATCCAGGTTAAAGCCCTCTGTGCAGTGCCGTATTTAGTGTCAAACGTCAAAACTATTGATTTTGGATCTGTAAGATGTGGAGACAAAATTATTTGTTCCGTTCCATTAAAAAACGTGTAAGTATAAAAAATAAAGCAGTAAGTCAAATTAGGATTCGTAAGTATCTGTAACTGTAAGTAGCTGTTGGCAAAATGTATTCCAAAGAAGGACAGAAATGTAGATATTTATGACATTTAAAATTTATTTGCAAAGTATCAAACTAGCATATTTTTTAGGGGGAAACCAACGTGTATTTGGTATGTTACTTTGAGGCTCAAGGTACCAGGACCTGTTCCTATGATGGTGCTAGACAGTTCAGGAAAATACGAACCAGGTGAAGGAGGGTGGCTCAGCATTGCTTTTAAGCCGACCATGGAGGTTTGACTTACTTTTATTCTAATTGTTTTAATATTGTGGGAATTAATCATAAGCGATAAACATGGAGGAACCATAATTATTTACAAACACTTATACAAAGACATTTTTTGAAACTAGTTAATTTAACTGGGTACTTTGATACCCACAATTTGGATGTTAATTAAGTAACCTAACCGTTGTACCAAGCCGTGTGTTTTCCGAGTGTCGTAAAGAAATCGGACAAGTGCGAGTCGAACTCGCATTGAAAAGGTTCCGTACGACGAATATGTTATCTACCATGTTTTTTAAAGTCTTACCCAAAGTTTGTGGTTAAAATAATTTATTATTAAGAACAAACTTAACATAATAGTTTACATTTCCACACTTTTTTCAATGCTTAGTAGTTTCAGAGATAAGGTGTGGGTAATGGTAAATTTTCCGCCTACTTTCGTAAATAACTATAAATATTTTATTTTAAAATTAAAAAATATATAATATGTTTGAGACCCTCATAACAAGCCCTTCCATTTCATACGTTACACGGTACATTACCCCCCAAAAATGCTCCCATGTTCAAAATTCATTTATTTACGTTACACGTCCGTGTGAGCAGGTCGCTCAAATCCATATGTGTACCAAATTTCAACTTAATCGGTTCAGTAGACGAAGCAATTTGGCTGTGACAGCCGGACAGATAGACATACGAGTGATCCTATAAGGGATCCGCCGTTTTTTTCCTTTGGACGTTCGGAAACTTAGAAAATAACCGCCTGACCAAGCGTAGATAGTGATTATGGAAACGATCGATTATTGAGTAGTAGAGCATATATTTTTAAATGTTTTTGTTCTAACAGATGACGTACGAAGGCTTACTGATATTTAGATATCATATGAATCCGAATAGGATGACGATTCCAGTTGTGGGACTAGGCATTGTACCTCACGTTCATATTATTGGGCCCAGCGTTAATTTTCCACCCACACTGCCATGGGCTGAAACAACTGACATTTACTTCGGATTAACAAACCCTTGTCCGTTTCCTATAGAGCTGATAATAGCTCATAGTGATGAGTAAGTTGATGACTTTATGATTTATGTCTATATTTACTATCGAAGTTTCAATATAACACGTAAAAGTGTTTGTAAGGACTTACAGATACTGCAATTCATTTGATTGTATTCGTAATCTGTCTAAATCATGTCTATAATAAAACGGCCATGCTTTTCAATATAGGAAATGGAAACAAGAAGAGGAAATATTTCAGTTACTTTACAAATACTACAATAAGCCAGAAGAAATCTTAGTTCCAGCCATTAGACCAGGAATCGGAATGCCTCCAGAAGTTGTGAATTTTTACTACAATTTCAACGAACAAGTCCGTAGGTGCGTATCATAAATGTTCTAGAGTGCTGTTGCGTCGGCTGAAACAAGACGAAGTTTTTAAGGAGGACAATTCTATTGGCTTGCGTTGATAACACAGAATTTAAACTACCTAAACATGCTTTTGCCTCGTGACCTGACATTTAGAGTAACTGTATGGAATAAGCGCGTTGGGCGGTAGGACCTGTTATCACATAACTATTGCAACGCCACTACATATACTTGAACTAGAAACTAAATTGTCAGTGGAATATCAACTATCATCATCATTCATTTATCAACGATTAAATATCCAATGCTGAACAATGGCCTCCCACGGCGGTACAAACGGTAGCAGGGCAATTGGCATAATCATTGTTATTAGCATAAAAACGCTGCTGTTAATATTACATATCGACTGAACTATACAATGTACACGTTAACTACCATGGCAAATAAATTAATGTTATTGTAGTATGAAGTTCTTTACACATTAAACTATACTAATCTCGTTATATGTTTTACCATCATTTGTATCAATCAACATTGTAATCTCAGTCATTTAAAAATAGTATCCATGGTGTTTCTTGTCGGCTCTTTTCAATTGGACCAACTAATTGGAACTGTACACCTTTAATTCTGACGTTTCATAAGTCCTAGTAATTGATTTATTTGAAATAAAAATATTTCACTTTGACTTTGATACGTCGATACTTTATTAAATACCATGAGACGTGCTTGTAGGCTGATCAATTTTGTTACTAAAAACTTCATTACAGAGAAATTCAACTACTTTTGATAGTTGATTTATAAAAAATGTTAACATTTGTATATCAATTATAAAATAGTATTGTCGCCTCACTTTTAACATTGACATTTGATCTCAACTAGTAACCTTATACTGCAATCAGCTGTAATCTTCTCGGCCTCTCCAAAGACTTCCACAATTGTATCGTAATTTTGGGGTGTATATGCCAGTACTCACCATGCTTGGCAGGCGGGTTGGTGAGCTAAGTATGGCTTGTGTTCCACAGAAGGGACGCTGCTACCCATCCCTCTGGTTTAGAGTCCCTTAATCACCTTTTACGACATCCACGGGAGAAGATAGAGTGGTGCTATATTCTTATTCCGGACACCACACGGGAAGTTCCATACACCACACGGAAATTCCGGACACCACACAGAAAATTCCGGATACCACACGGAAATGTACTTATAGGTGAAGAGCTATCTATATAATATATATATTTATTTCAAAGTTTTAGGCTCAGTAGTTTCTGAGATAAGGGGCGGGGGAATGGATAATTTTCGTTTATTTTCTTAAATATTTTTAAATATATATATTTCAAAATGATAAAATAAATATATTTGAACCCCTTACAACAAGCCCTTCCATTTTATATGTTACACGGTACAGTTTGCAAAACTTTATATAGTGACCCTCGTATTCAAAATTTAATAAATACGAATAGCACCAACCCATCTCATCGCGTGGGCGTCGTAAAAGGCGACTATGGGATCAGTCAGAGGATGGGCAGCAGCGTCCTTCGAGTACATTAACAACTCAACTGCGATCGCCAACTCGTCTGCCAAGCGTTATGGCAAAACCCCCCAATGAGCACACAACACACCCGTATCGGTCGTTGTGGTAATCTGTGGGGGAGGCCTGTGTCCAGCAGCGGACCTAATTCGGCCAAAATGATGAAAAAAAATTATACGTCCGTGTTTGGGTGGCAGAAATACATATGTGTACCAAATTTCAACTTAATCGGTTCAGTAGATTCGGAGCAAATTGGCTATGACAGACGGACAGACAGACATACAGACAGACACATGAATGATCCTATAAAGGGTTCGCCATTTTTTCCTTCGGACGTTCGGAACCCTAAAAATGCACTTTGCTTTATATCATATTAATTTGATATTGCAGAGCGCAAGTGGAGGAAGCAGTCACTCAGAAAACAGTAACTGGAAAGACATCAGCAGCTGCAAAGTATGTATTTATTAGTAAAAATTATTATAATAATTTTTAGTATAGTATACATACGAATAATAACTAAGTCTTCTGGGTTTATCTTATATCGCGCTTGAATAATTCTAACTTGGACTAGGCTGAACTCCGAAAACAATACATTTATACAAGGTGGAAACATTAGATAAGCATTATCAGGTCATACATATCATACGAGTATTACAAAAGATAATTTTAAATTATTTTACTGATATCAATACAAAAGCACCTAAATCTATACAAATAAATAAAATTGATTGTAATATCAAAATAACAGCTTTTTACATATGCATATGGAAGTATATACGGTACCTACAACAAAAAATTTGTTCCCGCTAACCTCCGAAACGGCTGGACCGATTTCGACAGGACTTTCACTGGCAGATAGCTGATATTATAAGGAATAACTTAGGTTACTTTTATTTTAGAAAAATAATTAGGGTTCCGCGTAAAAAAATTAAAACCAATGAAATATAACTAATTACACAGAACACCACTTTAGCGATCTGTGGGAAAAGAACATTTTAATCTTTTGTTGTTAAAACAAATTTTAAGCTTAGATACGGTTGAATATTAATCTTTGCAATTTGGGGAGTAAATATGATGTTGAGTTCAAATCCCGCGTACCAATGGATTGTTATCTTTTTTGTATTATATTAGTATCATAAGTACATATGTTTTGTATGATGGCAAACAAAGCATATTATAGCCAATTAGCCATCCGAATAAAAGAACACAGCTGACGTCAAGCATGGACGCTCCACAGTCTGCAGTGTGCGAACATGCCTTAGGCAAACCCAACAATTTTCTTCGGTTTGATAATCGTCAAGTCCTCACAAAAGAAAACCTATATGTACCAAAAAATTCCTGAGGTTATTGAAATTAAAATATATCCTAAATTTAATAGAGAAGATGGTTAGCAGGTACCACCAGTTTGTCATCCTGCGACCACGAACACCGCAAAGTGTTCGAAACATCAGGAAAACAAAAATCTAAAATATACGCAATGTAATCCGTTTAAGTCTTTTATTATTTTGTATCTAGTATGATAACTATTATATGAAATATGAAATTCATTTGTTTTATTATAATATACGGACAGAAATAAAATAAAAACGCAATTTTGGTATTTGATACCTTTTTTTTTTTATTGATCCGGTGGAAATACCTCATGTACTTCCTTCGCCCCGGGAAAGGGTGCAGGGGCATGCCGGACTCCTACCGGCTAAAACCACCGGAGTGATCATCGTCGGCACCGAAGGGAGGCTCCAGGAACTCGAAAGATCTCCATCTAGAGCCACCCATTGGCGCCACGCCTTTAGGCACATCTCGGAGGGGATGACTGTAAAGTGGTCATCCCCTCTAGTGGAGGGAAGGCGACTGTAAAGAGGCCACCCCCCCAGGCATCTCTCGAGGGGATTGTATTTGATACCTACTGGATGCTAACCCCACGCTTTTTTACAACAAAACATGTTTTTTTTAGACTTCTATTGTTATTTTAAACTTATTAAAAATTATTTTCTCCTTCTATTTTTACAGTGCGGCTACCTACAAAATACCGTTTTTATTTTGTTTTGCGCATGGCTGAATGGCCATGTTGCCTGTTCATAGTCTCAATAATTCCGGGTGGTAATTATTTACTCAAGCATCTTCCTTTCGACGTTTGAGTTAAAATCTTTTGAAGAATGAGACACTATTCGAGTGCCCTCTTGCCGCGGAAAATTGAATCGACATCTTATGTAGGTATTTTTTCTGTGCAAGTTTGTGTATGTCGATGAATATGTAATTTTCCGGCTAACAGAGATAATAACAGAAAAATCGCTAATCCTGAGGATCCTGGCGAGGATAATGGAACAAACTATTTAAATTATTGCATTGTCATCGGTCCTTGACAAGTATGCGAAGTTTCAAATCAATCTGACATTTTGAAGGGGATGAAAATCGAGTTAAAAATGTTTGTTACATAGATACATAAAAGCGTGTTAAAAAACGGACAAGTGCGAGTTGAACTCGCGTGCGGAGGGTTCCGAAATTGCTGAATAAATTGTCTATTATTGAATTCGGTCTTGTACCAATATCTTATCCCAAGAACAAACTTAACATCGTAGTTTAAAAACATGTTTTCCCATTAATTCCAACCACAAACGTAAGTTTGTACGCATATTATTGAAAGATTTACCATGTTATTTTAAGACCATACATTTCCTATATGTTTTCTTGTAATCTATGGTAAAGAGCCATTACATTTTTTTATCAAAATCGCTTAGTAATTTCGGAATGGATGACGGATGGTCAATTTTCGTCCACTTTCTTAAATAACTTTAAAACGATTTATTTTAAAATGATAAAATAATACATTTGAGACCCTCAAAAGAAGCCCTTCCATTTGATATGTTTCACGGTACATTTTGCATAACTTCATTCTTTAATTTTCTATATTAACCCCCTAAACTGACCCCATATGCAAAATTCATTCTATATTACACGTACGTGTCTGTCGCAGAAATCCATATGTGTACCAAATATCAACTAAACGGTCCAGTAGATGGGGAGCAAATTGGCTGTCACAGACGGACAGACAGACGAGTGATCCTACAAGGGTTCCGCCGTTTTTTCCTTCGGACGTTCGGAACCCTAAAAAGTAGTAGCAGTAACATTTTTATCAGGATTAGGTTTAATATATCAATCAAATAAACTCAAACTCTCTATTACTAAATGTTATGTACATATATAATATTGGGATTGTATTCTCATAACATGTTCACGAATTACTAACTTCTATCTATGAAGTCACGTTCTAAACTAAGTTGCAAATTTTTTTTTACCCAAACCGCCTTGGATTTTCCTTTTTACAAAAACAACTTGAATAAGTACCTTATGAAATTATCATTTTTTATTCACAAATTATTTTTAACCACCCTTATTATCCATTTAGAAAATCAAGAAGTCCCAAATCAGTTCACAAGGCCCAGGTGACGCCCAAAGAAACACCTCCATTAAAAATCCGAACTGAAGCCGAAATAATTTCAGGTAGGTACCTATAACAAGCATAACATGTTTAGGTAGTTATACACTTTGTACTAGTTAATAAATTTTTCGACTTATTAACAACAATTTTATCGTATCAATCAGAAGCTTTGTTCAAACCTACAGGTATAACTTTCATATTTATAACTATCATGGGCGTATCCTCTTATGGTAGGTATCTGCAACTGTTCCAATAGAGACGAAAAAATAGATTCCAATAGAGCGGAAAAGCGAGAACCACCAGAAAAAAAAGACGAGAACATTGTATACCTACACATAACACATATTTTATGAATTATCGTTGTTTATGATTGATCGTTGTTCTCTTAATTATAATACCATAAGTTATGTATAGAAGCAGAACTTAATTATTTAGTATTTCTATAACAACTAACACTTGGTCCTGGCAACACTCAGTTGTTAAATCGGATACTCTTCAAGAGAAGGAGGTTAGTCTGCGAGGAGCTACTGAATAAATTGAGTCTTTATAACTTTAACAGCCGAATACTCGAACGCCATTTAACGTTAAGTTAAGCTTAAACAATTTGAGGCGCCCGGTTTTGTACCAAAAACTGGTTTCTCGAATAGTTAAAGCGGGGACTTAATGTTGAATGGCGTTTGAGTATTCGGCCATAAGCTTGTCCTTTTAATCTTGATATTCTTAACTGATCTTCTAACATTGTTAACCTATATTATTATTATTTATCTAACTTATTTTTATTGTGGAACTATTACTATACGTAGAGTAGCAGAGACATCGTACGTTTAATACACCACACGCGCTATTGCTCTAACTAACACTACAATGTACCTAGTTTAGACCGTCAAACGGTTAAACAATTTGCCGAAGACAGTATAATTAACAGAATGTATAGATTTTACCTATTGCCTTTGCCGATCGTCTTAACATATAAAAATGGCAGGCGGATAGGGGATCGCAGTACTTATATTGTTATTAGCACACAGGAGGATGCAGCTGCCCATACTGTTCATATCAACCCTTAGTCGCCTTTTACGACACCCATGGTTCAACGGTTTATGGGGTTTTCTGAAATGAACAAACAGATTGTAAGGTGCAGTATAATTAATGTTTTTTTCCAGATGAGATTAAAGATCTGAAAGCAAGAGGTGTCGACCCTTTGAAGGAATGTTTAAACACTTTTGTTGATAACAACTCTGACAACTACAGCGAGAAACGTTCAAAAGGCATTCTTATATTTTTTCATGGCTCTCCGTGTGAAGGTATGGGCGTTTTGTGAATACAGCTTATGGCATTCGTTTGATAAGGTGCATCGGCGTAAACATACTCTAATTTACCTCATGTTATAGGTACAATTCTAAATGTGTCTAACAGTTTTCTTATTTTTAGAAATGCAATGTCAAGAAATAGCATATTCACTTAGTAAACAGCTAAAAATACCTACAGTGAATGTTGATCTGAGTATAGTTGAAGCGCTATGTGTCAGCCAATGTCCGGCGAAAACGATTCTAGTTTCCGCCATTGATGATAATTATGAATCTATGAAGAGAAACATCAAAAACGACTCGGAGAACCACGATGAAAATTATGAAGGTATTACAATTAATTATTGTCCAATCATATTATCCCCGGTTTATTGCTAAAGGCACACGAAACCACGGCTGTCTCCTCTGGAATTCGAAAAGAACAATTATTATAGCTCGCATTATTATTTATGTCCTTATCCAACTAAAAGTGAGTAATACTCTCCTTTTGATTTGCTTACTACCGGAGTAATTTTAAAACCGGCATTTACAGTATGACGTAACCTGTCCAACCCAAAATTAGTGTGTATGATATTCGGATACATATAAAACTACAATAATTGCGAATTGTGAAAATATCCACAGTTTACAACATCGTCATCATCATATCAGCCAAAGGACGTCCACTAAACTGAAACAAAGGCAATAGAGCAGGCAATGGATAATGGGGGAGCATTATATTTCCACAATTAAGCTGTCATTTTGAGCGGAATTTGCTAGATTTAACGCTTGGCAGGCGGGTTGACGACCGCAGTATAAATACTGTTCCACTGAAGGAAAGCTGCTGCCCATCTCTCTGGTCTAGAGACCCTTAGTCGCCTTTTACGACATCCATGGGTGGAGACGGAGTGGTGCTATATTCTTAAAGTAAGCTGTATTCTTTGTGTAAGCAACCAACCAACAAGTATTGAGAATGTAATTAAATATTAGTTACTTACAAAGGGATAAAAAAGTAGTTTTTGAACAAATTTAAATTGCTCATGTCATAATATCAGCCACAGGACGTCCACTGCTGAACAAAGGCCTCCCTCTTAGAATACCACAACGAGTGGTCACATGCCGCTCTCATCCAACGACTCGTTGGACCCACCTCGTTGGAGATCGTCCCACGCTGCGTTTTCCGGTGAGCGGTCTCCACTCGAGAACCTTTGTGCCCTAACGGCCATCAGTTCTACGAGCAATGTGCCCTGCCCATTGTCACTTCAGTTTAGTAATCCATTCAGCTATGTCGACAACTTTAGTTCTTCTATGGATCTCCTCATTTCTGATGCGATCTCGTAGAGAAATACCAAGCATAGCTCTCTCCACAGCTCGCTGAGTGACCTCAAGGTCAAGGCTTTCTTATGAGGCTCACAGTGAGTGACCACGTCTCTGTTCCATATGTCATCATAGGTAACACACACTGGTTAGACTTTCGTCTTGAGGTATTGCGGTATTGTTGACGAAAAGACGTTGCGAAGTTTCCCAAACGCTGCCCAGCTGAATTGGGTTCGACGATTGACCTCTTTCTCGATGTTGGACCTACCTAACTGGACAGTTTGTCCCAGGTAGACATACTCGTCAACAACAACGACAGCACGGTTGGAGCAGTGGCTGATACAGTCGGCTGCTCCGCTCCGGGTCGTGGGTTCGATTCCCGCATGGAACAAATATTAGTATGATCTGCAGGTAGTTGTTCCGGGTCTGGGTATATTATATGTGGAATTCATGTCTGTAAACGCACCCACGACACAGGAGAAATCCTATTGTTCGACCTACAAGATACTGAACTAAATGAAATAAAAAAGCTGAATGCAGGAAAAACCTATGTAATCTGCGTTATAGAAATTCATCAGTTGAAACTTATTATAATATGTATTTACAGAACTCCAAATTCAAACGTTTAACTCTTTTTTGACAAAATGAATGAAACCTTAACAATCCTGCAACACAAGAAAAGTAAAATAGTTATTAGTGGCGATTTCAATATTAATATATTATGCAAGGATTAGTACTCGATTCTTAGACTTAATATCTAACTATGGTACGCAATGTCATATACAAGAACCAACAAGATTAAACAAATGTATTGATAATAATTATTACCAACATTCCAGAAGTAATAGGTAAGACGTACAACTTGTGTTTATGTGACCATAACACAGCACAAGTCGTAGAATTTCATCATCAACCAAAAGAAAATACCACTAGCTATTATTTTATTACCGTAAATGATCACAGTAAACATAATTCTCTGATGCCTTTTCTACTTTTCATAACGAATTTATATTATTTTATAAACTATGCTTTCCACAGATACTAGAATTAAAACAAATTACAAAGCCAGTGGTCTGTCCTGGGTAACAAAAGGACTCAAAATTAGTTGTAAAACTAAACGGATATTGAGGTACAAATAATATCTTGACAAAAGAAGCGGTAGAAAAATTTAATTTAACCATAATCGAACTTACTAAAGAAATGTATTAATATTTTTCAGTCCTTATGTAACTTGAGGCACATTTCTAATTCAAAACATAAAGGCGCTATATGGGTAATACTAAGCTAAGAGAATATATTGATGATATTAGTGTCAATGGTAGGTAATGCAATTACATCAGGATTAGACATAGCTAACTTATTTAATAACTTTTTCATTGACGTAATACAGAATAGTACTGTTATTAATGCACCCAATTAATACATTTACAAATTGAAAACAATGATTTAAGTACATTTTATAACCTATTATTACCTTATTAGATGAACACATGAAATCTTTCAGATAATTCAGTCCTTAAGAGATACTAAGTCTGCCGGTTATGGCAGTATTAAGAGAGAGCAGAGCTCTTAAAACGTATTGCATACTACCCCGATAAACTAAAAATGTCAATTATAAAACCACTGCATAAAAAAGGCTCATAATTAGATAAAAGTAAATATAGACCCATAGCGTTTGTAGGCGACACAAAGTATTATTTTAATATAATTTAGCGGGGGGGGGGGGGGGGGGGGCTCGTAGCTTATTGGTGTATTTTATGTACGCAAAAAGTAATGTCTTCCATACTGCGTTTCGAACCGACCTCCGCGGTGTACACCAATTGTTGTCTTGGTAATCGTGCTAATTACAGTACTTTAATCCTTTTAAAAACCTCGTTTTCTCTCGCAAGAAACACTTTGTCATCTACACCGTTAACTCCTATATTGTTAAAAATATTCGAAAGGGTAATGTACTTCTTATTTTTCTAGACAAGTATGACATTCTGGCAAAGGAACAATACGGTTTCAGCAAATTTAAATCTACTCAACTGGCTACCTTCACTTTGATATCTAAGTAAGGAAGTAGTATATTTAAGTCTATTGTATATAATATAAATTCTAAAATTCCCACATCTGCCCTTTATCTGGACCTCAGCAATGCATTAGATTTTGTTGAACATTCTTATCGCAAAATTAGACAAATGTGGTATAAGAGGTCCGGCTTCACAATGGTTCCAGTCATATCTGAACAATAGAAAGCAGTTTACAAGAGTGACAAAATTTTATAAGATGACTCAAAGCATAGACAACTTTGACTCGGAGCAACGTGTTAACTATTTTGGCATTCCCCAAGAAAGCACCTTAAGGCCACTTTTATTTATTATTTATGTAAATGATCTCCCACATGCGGTATCGTACGATTATGGTTTTTTCCGGATGATACTACTGTCATTATAGGATTTAAAATCTAAATTCTTATAAGGCCGACGTAAATGAAATAATTCGAGGAATCATTAAATGACTGGATGCAAATAAATAAAAAAAACAAAGATCATGTACTTTAAAACATGCAAGAGTAAACAGATAAAATGAAATATTGGCTATAACAATAATACAGTTAAACAAATACAAAGCACAAATTTTCTAGGAATAACATTAGATGCACATTTCACATGGAAGAATCAAATAGACAGTATTTATTTGCATGAAGATAAATAAGTTTGTTTTTGTCCTTCGAAAAGTTAAAGATGTAACTTCTAGACAAACTTCTCTAATGGTGTACCATGCATACGTTTGCTCGATTATACGTTATGACATAGTTATTTGAGGTAATTCTTCTGAAGTAATGAGGGTCTTCATAGCGCAGAAAAAATGTATTCGTGCAATTTATGGAACGAAATGGCTTGTGTCCTGCAAACCCGTATTCAAGGCAAATAAGCTATTAAAGTTCCTAGCCTTTACATACTCGTATATGAAGTCGCTAAATTTGTAAAGTGCCACCCATTTCTTTTCGAAAATAATGATAATAAAAATAAGCGGCAGATAACTCACTTACCTCTCAAAATGCCAGTACCAAAATTAGAACTGTTTAGACGTAGCTGTGTTTGTATGGCCTCACTGATTTTTAATTTTAATTTTGTCGCGTGTTGCGGGATTGGTTGATAGAGGAAAGCTTCTATTCCATTAAAGATATTTTTTAAAAGAGTTCATGGCGTTTTCCCCTATTGGAGTTGCATTTGTAATCCACAGAATTTCCAATGACAATTTTTATTTATTAGAATTTATTTAATGTAACTTAATATAAATTTGCCCTGTAAAATAGTGGAATATGTCTTGGTCAAACTATTGCATAGTAAAATAACAACTTATGTACCATATTTCATGCAAATAAAGTAATTATTATTATTATGGGCCGGGCACATTGCTCGTAGAACTGATGGCCGTTGGGGCAAAAAGGTTCTCGAATGGAGACCACGCACCAGAAAACGCAGCGTGGGACGGCCTCCATCGAGGTGGACAGACGACCTGGTGAACGTCTCTAGGAGTCATTGGATGAGAGCGGCATGTAACGGCTCGTTGTGGAAATCTAAGGGAACCCTTTGTTGAGCAGTAGACGTCCCCTGGCTGATATGATGATGGTGATGATGATGAAATAGGCTCTTATGAACAAAAACGGTATTTTAACGTGTGCGTAGATTACTCATGCAAGTTTATCGTAAAACTATATTGAATAGCACAAACACCCAAGACCGGTAGTAATATATATATATCAATGCCCAAGTCATTGTGTCAATGACATGCGATGTCACGCGTAATAATTTACGTACTGTGTCGATAAATGGAAAACATGTAGTTCGGATAGCTCAGTACAGTATTTCAAATAGCTCGTTCTCTACCGCTACTGTGGACTACGGATGCTGTCCGTGATGACAATAAACAAAAATGGCGTAAAGAATTGCGACATATCACATTGATCTCAGTGAAAATATTACCTTTAATAATTAAATTAAAAATAAAGTGTAATGCAAGCATTTATACTGATATTTTTACATTTATTGGAACGCTCATGATGTCATGACTTTATTTTATTTTGTTGTTAATGTAATACATTTAAAAACGTTCGCCAATGGGTTCTCGATCACGTTTGGTGCGTTGCAATGTATTGATTTAAATGGAAATGTTTTTCTGACAAAATCATCATCATTATCATTATATCAGTCAAAGGTCGTCTGCTGAACAAAGGCCTCCACATAGATTTCCACAACGATTGGTTACATGCTGCCCGCATCCAGAGACTCCCAGCGACCTTCGCCAAGTCGTCTGTCCATTTCTTCCCACGCCACATTTTCCGGTGTGCGCTCTCTACTAGATAATCTTTTTAATCCGTTTAAAAGTGTTTCACTATAATCAACCTCATACAGTCTTATAACAAAAATCTTGTTAGACTCAGGTTTAAACCAGAACTATGAAGTCTAGACTTAGTACGGAACTAATGTTAGTACCGTGGTTTAAACCCGTCCGTATTACAAATATCAAAATAAGTCAGGACTAGATAGTACCTGACTTTAGTTCTGGCTTAAATTATTTCCACAGATTATACACGGAATTCCTTGGAAACATTCATTCAATCAGATAGCATTCGGATACATTACATTCCGTTTACCCAAATGCTGAATATTTCTGTATTTTTTTTATATTAATGGTATTGTATTTTAACATATATAATAGGGTATTTAATGACGATAACTATTAGAAACGAATTGTTGTTCTTGTTTCAATAAATGCCATTTATTTTCTTTCTGAGGAATACTTTTATGACATTTATTTGATGTCCGAAATATGTACTTTCAAACAACACTAATGCGTAACGGAATGTCTATATCGCGCGGAAATCTTTAAACATAGGTAAAACTATTCTGAGATTTGGACGTTTCTTCGTACTTATTATTGATAAGAAGTTAGGGAATAATATTAATAAAATAGAACAACAGAAAAAACGAAGAAGTGAAAACTGGAATTCTGAAGAAAAAGTTAGTACTTGCCTACAATTATTGTAATTACGGCACATTACTATCTTTAGGACGACGCAAATTTAAACTATTTCAGGAAATATTACAATACAACATACAAAAATAAACCAAATCTAACCTCAAAACAATGAATTTGACGTATATTTGTGACTTAGACCAAAGGTTTTAGAGTTAAACTAGGTCCCCATCAGGTTTATCTTTAGTACCATAGATAGTCCAACTTAAGAGTTAAACCACTTTTTGTAATAAGAAATTTGATTAAACCACACTTTTAGTCCGAGACTATCGATAAACCATGTTTTGTAATAAAACGGTTAGTGTTTTAATATTATTCAAAATAATGATACCCTTAATCTGTTGACTTTTTCAGAAGATTTTGACGAAGCTAAAGATGAATTTGATATTATTTTAAAGAAAATAAAATATTTGGCCAACAGTAGAAATGTTGGCACCCCCCGATCGAGAGCTAGTGACAAGAAGAAAAAGAGATCACCCATCTCATCGTCAGTGGTATCTCACACAGCTTTAGGGGCAATGGGATCGACAACTTTGTTTCAAATGGTTATAACAAACCTAACATTATTGTGGTTTTGATTTTAAAATGCACCATTGATTTTTTTAACTCTACCATTTAATTTTCCAGGATTTAGTTCAAGAACTTCTTACTGATTTCTTTTGTCAGCCCAAATACCACCGTGGTTTTGTAGTTGATACATTAACAAGCTTTGTCGTAAAAAATCCTACCTTAGTACTGAGTACAATAATAAAATCTAACCGTAATATTTGGAACCTACATCTCGTGCTATGCCAATCAGATTTTGCTAAATGGGCACAAGCCCACGACGAAGCCCAACGTGAAGCGGAAATCTTATTAGATGAGTAAGTACTTCTTGACAACAACATTAGTATGTATATTTGTTATTTATATTATAATCTGTTCAACAGTCATGGTTGACAAAATGATATCCCTTTCTAGAACCCATTCAAAGGTATTCGGTGAGACTGAAATACAAGAAATAATAACCTCCTTTGAAGAAATGGATGCGGACGAATACGCCATTTCTTCGCCAGAATTAAAAGCGTTATATATCTCAAACGGCTTGGAAACTAGAAGGAAAAGATATTACGAAAAATTAGGGTACATCACTCACTTTTTTTAGTATAATATCATACGTAGTAGTAATTAGACCACCATCAGTTCGTCGATGCCTATATACAACTCCTTAAATAAATTTAAACATCAATTATAACCACTGAAAGAACAAAATTCAAATAAATTAAATTCACAGTTCGGTGCAAAGCTACTAAACAACAGCTTATCGTTTTCGATTCTTCTTTACTGTTTTACTTGGCACCACCTTCGGAAACTGCTAATTATATTCATTGTTACTCGGTTCTTCGTTATTTTGTAATTTTTGTAGTCCTTATTTAAAGCCGGTATCCTTAATTTGTAACTTTTTTGGACGTGGACTAATACTTCAACACAGATATTTCTTTATTGCTAAACGATCGGTAAGGTTAAGCAACGCTTGGCGCGCTCAGTCTATGGATGGGTAACCGCATAGTGGTATTTCGACAGAGCGTATCCGTGCTTCGGAAGGCACATTTAATCGTCGGTCCCGGTTGTTGTCACTAGACAGCAGTCATTTAGCCAAGTTTTGGGCGGCTTGAACAACTCTGACACTAAGTTGGCCACTAACACGAAATGAAAATATGTTATTTCGTACCATTTGACTACATAGATTACTCTTTATTATATAAAGGCTTATAAAATACTAGATACCGGCTTCACACGAAAAGGTACAGTAAGCGTGTCTTAGGTCTTCTGTCTTAGGTGCAGTAGTACGCTAAGGATTATATTGCTGTGAGCACACGGTACATTCTATACGTCTGTTCATATAAGTGGTGTCTCAACACAGTACGCACACCACAGAGGTCGCTCACTTTTGTTACTACACGAAACAAAAATATAACGCGTCACTTATAGTGACATCGTAACAAATTCTGATGCCATGGATTAGTACATGATTCAAGAACCTTGAGCGATAGAATTTTCCGTCGGTCTTTTCATGAATTGTCTGATATATTCTTTCCAGTTTTTACCTGTTTTAAGTATAAAATAAATGATTCCGTCTATCCTAACGTTATTTTGAATAAAACACAATAAACTATTGATTTTCACATAAAACTGCAATGTAAATAATAACTAAACGGTTTTTGTTTCGCTACAGTTCACGGATGAGGTCATCGCTCATATTATTATCACATCATAGTTGTTAACCACGTAGCGTTTTGTCCTTGCGTGTTCAAAAATGACGAAATCTGTAACCGGACAAAGTGGAACCCCTTCCCAAAGATTTCGTACGTTGTCACTTACAGCCTGTATATTTTCGTCGCTATTGTTAGATATGCAGCATACAAAGGAACTAGCCGGTTTATACGATTGCTAAAATTTACAGTCAATATGTGCCCGTAGCGGTCAGGATCGAACATGACCAAACCTGTATTTCCGAGATAAATGGCTTTCCTGTTTTTATTATAGGCCTAAGTGGAACCTGTTTCCAAAGATTTTGGTACGTTGTACCTCAAAATATTTATCACTTTCTTTTATATTATTCAAGCCCTTATGATGACCAGATTTATAAATAAGAAATAGGATTGCCAATTATCGTCGATTTACGTTTTATGTTTTATAAAATATTAGCCGTTATCCGCCCGGCTGCCACAGGAGAATTTTTCTTTTTAATCATTTGATCCATTTCGAAGCCTACTCGTAATAACCTTTCAGACAGAAATAAATCTAAAAGCGGTCATTTATGTTTAGGCATCGTAAAAATAGCTTAAATTTTGGCACATATTTTGAAATCACAAGCTGAGCGAGCGCCAGGACTTCGATATCTGATAATTCATTAAAGATGAATAAATAAATCTATAAATTTATTACATTGTTACGTTAGGTGGGTCTTAAAAATAAAATGATTCAACATCCTATGTAAAAATATACAAAAAAGAAAAACAAGTAAAAAAAAGGTGTGGTCGTATGCCCGTCACTATTGAAATTTTCCGCTTTCTAAGCCCGATAGGCGCAGCTGTATTCCCCTGGCTCAATCTCCGTGGTTGAGAGGGCGTAGTGATTAACAACGCGTGGCGCAGATGGACATGGAGATAGTGACCCGAGATGCTGATGGTGCCCCAAGGCGGTGATGAGCCGCGGGGACTCGCCAAATAGGAAAGCATCGGCCGGTACTTGGTGGGCAGTACTAAAATTGTGCAGGCTGGTTGTTATTCATCGTCGCGGCATACTACGCAATTTTCGTCTAGTCTTGACTATACATTGTGACTGTGCACTTATACGTCTACGTGAAGAGATAGAAAAGTGAACTTGTATCTAATTTCTTTGGTTTACATGTATGAATCAATATTAGTTTGGTATGAAATAAAATGTATTCAGATATGTCATCTGTCATCGTCCAAAGGCCTCATTATCGTCCCACACAAAGAAAGGCAAGCGTGCTGTGAACAATATATGGACAACGCCGCCACGCCTTGTTGCACAGCTTGGACAAAGCTAAGGACCCATTTAGACGTCTCGGGAATTTAGTAGAATCAGTCCTTTGTGACAAATAATAAAATAATAATACTTCATTAAAATTGCTAGTAAACTGCTAATCCAAGCACGATCTCTACTAAAGACAAGACGCATAACTGGGACCTTAGCTGTGTTACGATAATACGAAAAACGAAAATACGGTATTTTAGAAATGATTACGATAAAATAACTGTCGTTAATTAATTATAACAGAGAAGTAAACTAAAGATGTATGTATTTCAGATATACAGCCGAAGAGAATATAAAGAAAGAAAAGACCGGAAAAAGTGGTTACGTAGTATAACACGTTTTAATATTTTATTTACATCTACCTTAATTCATGGTATAATTAGTTTAATGTTCCTGCTTCCCGTGGGTATCGTAAGACGTACAACCAAGGGAATTACATCGGTGGTATAGCAGCAGCTACCTTGCTATCGTTAGGTCCGGATTCAGAATACAGCATCACACCGTCTCCGTCCGTGGATGTCGTAAAATGCGACGACTCTAAACCAGAGATATATGCAGCAGCGTCCCTTCAGTGGAAGAGCAGCTAATCTGCGATCACCAACCCGCCTGGTAACCGTGACGAGAACTGTCATTCCATTAGCCCGCAAAAAAAACTACACGGCATGTAACCCGCATGTTTATGGAGGGAGGGATTTGTTCAACAGTGCATCTTTTGGTTGATATTATGCCAGCAAAAATTAAAGCCTTCTGAGTTGAGTACTGATAATCATCATGACCCCAGGAATATCCTGGTATGTCAGAAGCCGATGTACATATGTTATAGTTAATTTTCTTTCTTTTTATCTGAACAGATGCATACAGTAAATCTTTACTATCAATGGATGTCAATGAAGCGAAGAAAAAAGTAAAAAAAGAGGAATGTAAAGGTACTATGTTATTTATATAACGTCCAACATTATGAATATTTCGTAAATTAAATTATTACATCTAAGCCAATAAACCTACTGCTGTTTATTATATACTTTAGGAAAGCCTACCGGTGAATATACTACGATGAGTACCAAATATAACGAATACACTAAATCCACATATGAGCAACTTATAATTATGGCGAATAATTGGGTCTTAGAAGAAACAGATGTGGGGATGCCTTTATATACATTTAACGGTCAGATAGTAGGCGCAGCTCAAAAGAAGCTTAAGAAGAAATCTGAAGTACAACTTCAGGTAACATGCGCACTATTTTTAATTAAATAACTTATCCGATAAAATAAAAAGTAATAAAATTTTAACTTTTAGGTTTCCGATGTTAGTTTCTCCGACAGAGGCTTCCCACTGACGATAATAATGTGTCCTTGTCTGCAATACAAGAAAGCTTTGATGGATATGTTTCAACGCTCGATCCTTGTTCAAGACGCATTAAGACAGGAAGAAATATGTGATGTCCTCCAATGCCCAGTGAATAGAAAAGAATTTACTGTTTTACTGCCTAAGACTTTTCCTACAATACATCATGAGCCGTTTCTGAAATGGTGGTACTTGGATGAAAGGCCGGTAAACTCATATTTTAAGCGCTTAGTTTTTTTGGCGTATAGAATATATTGTAATGCAATACACAAGCTTGAGTACAATTAGTAGTACATTTTTGTAGTTTTTTTGGTTGGATTATTTTTGTTGCGTAAAATGCTTTTAGGTAATTAAGGTCGTCTGATAGGGGTATCCCTGCCAAGCGCTATGCGCTTTAAACAAAACTGTGCTTTTAGCCTAGTTATAAATATACAAGATATTCTTAATATTTATGCACTAGTTATTTATTAAGTTTACCAGTTATTACTAAGTTATTTGCCATACAATATTGAAAACTTAATGGTTGAGTAGATTCAGATGTTTTATCAGTAATAATTCGGAGGGGCTTTGTATACCTCGATACCTCTGAGGTTTCTTATGATGCCACATACAGCATTACGGTAGGTATATCAGAAAAATATATGTAGTGTAGCTTCCCGAAAGCTGCACAGCCGTGTTGGATTCTTATACTAAGAAAGTTTTTGTTTCTGTAGGCTTTCTCGCATACACTTCTGGGAAATGTGGTTGCTTATCCGGTCATTTCTGGCGAAGCCAAAAGAGGCCCCCAGCCAGGCTTAAAATTAATATTAAGTAACTTTTACCATTAAAAAAATAAAAATGTACTTTATTTTCATATGTATGTATATTATGGGTAAATATAGAATACATATCGACGTATTCTATATTTACCCATAATAAACATACATATGAAAATAAAGTACATTTTTCTTTTTCTTTGTAATTTTTTAATAGTATCAAATACGACCTTTTGTTTTGGTGATGATATTAAAGTAACTCGAATATTTATAAAGCATCTGTAACGATTTTGCATACTCAAAATGAGATTTTCCATAGCGCTTTGTGCGGGAGGTCCCAGGTTCTAAGACAATGCATAAAAAGCTGACTTTCTCTCACCACATTTTGGGGATAATTATGTAAAGCCCTTCGTTACAGCATTTACCATGCGTACTCAATCGGATTTAAATCCGATGACTGCGCTGATCAGTCCAGGATCGCAATATTACGTTGCTGCAGTGAGAGAGTTACTACTCCAGCCTACCCTATGTGGGCTGGTATAGTCAATAATCAATGTTCAAATTAAATATCGAATGTTTTTTTTCCCATTGTAATCTACATCCGCGATTGCCTCGTCCTAGTACTGGAATCCAAAGTGATCTACGAGCATGAAGGTTAACTTCATGCAGTCTCCTCATCATAGTTTACACGAACTTGGTGTTCCGACTGTAACCTTAAAAACCAAGCCGTATCGTTAGGTTATCTTCTTATCGTTATGTAAAAATCGGTCTTGTCTTGCGGTAGTAACCCTAGTAATCCCGTGTACCGCTCAGCCACCTTGCCAGTGTCCAGGTAGGCCATAATCTTGAAATTAAGCTATGACTGGTACCAATAGCATAAGCAACTTTACACTGGATACGACCACTTCCAGGATGCCTATTGCTCTCAACATCTCTGTTTAAATGGTCGGTCAGTTTTTTAAGACTTTGACTACCAATAACAATCGAAAATACAAAAATATGTATTCAAGAAAGAATACTTTAATTTCAGTTGAAAAAGTGTGAATGTAATCAAATAACCGATCTCAATTTGTTGGATGATTCTACTCAAGATAATGTTTTAAATATTCTTTCAAAATGGCATTGCACTTGTGGTAAAAAGGTAATCCAAATATAATGCCAACTGTTTCATATCAAGCTATTTATTATTTATATAGTTGAGTATGAATGTATTAGATACTTCATGGTAATTTTAGGTGACTTCATCTCAAACTTCTACTAGTGAGATTCCGTCGGCATCTATGGAGAAGGCACCTGATGAGAACAATGAAGAAGAAAAGGAAATACATCCGCTTCCGCTGCGTAGCGTTAAATCCATGCCTAGTGAATATATTTTAATATAATAATATTATGTATCCGTTGGTCACATTAGTTTTTTCTTTTTTAATATACAAATAAGGTGTTGATGAGAAGACTGAACACGTTTAACGATGGAACTAAGTTTCATCAAAATATATTCAGGAAAAAACCAAACAAAGAATTTATTGGTATAATGTTACCTGGCATCGTTAAATATGATATTATGTGGCCAAAATGATAAATATGTTTTTTTCAATAGTAGATCTATCATAAAACTGACTGTCTACGACCTGACTTATTCTATTACAATTTTGAATTGTATTCAAATGGGTTGTTCGTAATTCAACGCATATGCTCATTATTTAATATGTTCCGCGGGTTAAGATTGCTTGTATAAATTCGACACTAGCCGGGTAGTAATGCCACGGCTAAGTCAAAGTATATAAGTATGTACACACGGCTACACATCAAGCTACACATACCAGTGTAAGCTGATCTCGAATTGTATAGGCTTTCGCATGACGAGAGTTCAGCGTAAACTGGTTTTGTATAGCTTGATGTGTAGCCGTGTGTACCTATTTCAATAATGTTTAATGTAATCAGTACATAGCCTCAAGCCATATAGTGATACTTAGTTCTTGGTGGTCTCCAATGTGATTTATGGCAAATGCTATAAAACCAACCATCCTATTTTGAGAACCTCAAAAATAAATAGCTAATGAACGTTACACCTCAGTAGTTCTCAGTAGTAGACAGTTTTAGTCAAATAAAGCCATGTTCATTTCTAGCATCCAGCACACGTTTAGTCCTGCAGCCTGGTGATCTAGTCAGATGTAAATATTCTTTTAGTCCTCAAGAGGAAGGTAATTTTAGTGTCAAACGGTTTGTCGAAGTCAGTGGATGGCCTGACTCGAGGGTCAATATTAACGTGAACGGTATTTGTGATTTACCCAGGTATTCATTATCTTTTTCAATTGAATATTTAAAATACTTGCATGAAATGTACGTTTTTTCAATTTCTTAAAAAAAATGAATGTCATTTCAGATTGGATAGCCGCCCTAAAAAAATGTTTGAGAATTTTGTTAGGAGGACTCATGAAGATAACGTCTATAAAATAACATATTTAGATGATCTTAAAGTGTTTGAATTTGGGCCTATATTCGTTGGACAACACAGGTATAAAAAGGGGATTCGATTAATTAATCAGTTCATATATCTATCACTAAGCTAACACTTGATTACAGAATATACGAAGAAGAGTATATGATTGATTTGAAGAATTCATCCCTAATAACTGCGGATGTTGTAATCGAATTTCAAGAAGATACTTCAGTATTTCAAATAGACAAAAATTGTATTTGTTTGGACGTAAGAACTTTTTTGCACAGTTACACACTCATTTATATTTTTATTATTGTTTTGCTTCACTTGGCTATTCTAAGTTGAATTGGTACCAAGTAAACCTGGTAGGTATTCTATATGCATAACATTTTTAATGATAGAACAAGAAATATTTTTACTAGTATTAATAGTAATGTTTAGGTTTCTGCGATTACTACATATTATTGGTTGCAGGATGAATCGGTCATCTCAGTCATCCTTCGACCACGAACGCTGCAAAGTGGTGGTAACATCAGGATGAACAAAATTTTATAATAAGCGCCATTTAATCCTTTTATAAGTGTTTCATATCCGTGTGGTGTCCGGATTAAGAATATAGCACCACCCCATCTCCTCCCGTGGATGTCGTAAGAGGCGACTAACGGACTCTAACCCAGAGGGATGGTCAGCAGCGTCCCTTCTGTGGAATAGCATCATTCTGCGCTAACCAACCCGCCTGCCAAGCGTGGTGAGTATTGGCATATTCCCCTCAAAATTACGACACAATTGTGGAAATCCACGGGGGAGGCCTTTGTTCAACAGTGGACGTGTAAATGGCTGATATGATAATGAAGTGTTTAGCTGAATTTCTTACATATATATACCAAACTGTTACATATCGTTGCGTTTCAGCCCGGGTGTCGAGGCAAGCTTATGATTTCAGCGGCGCCTGCGGAAGTGGGTGTACACACGAGTGTATTATTGTTTTGCGTCAAAGACAATCCTGAGATAGTAACGGTGAACATTGCATGTAGTGGAGTTGTACCTATAGTTGAAATACTGCCGTTGACCAAAGCGATAGGTAAGTTTAAAATTTACATTAAAGAATTAAAATATGGTTTTGCAAACGTTCGCTATTCTTGGCTGAATAATATATATAGTCCTTGCTAGTCTAATGACGTAAAAGCAATTAGAAACGAACTTAAACAGGTTATTAAAATAATGGTGCAAAAAGTATACCGTCGGGGTTACTAATTTGGTGAATAGTATGGTGGCGCTTCACCATTGAAACAGGAGGAGCCTCCAACCATCGGTTCGTTCGTTCGTATACCTGGCGGGCGGAAGCCTTACGGTTGATGTTGGGCGACATCGCAACGCAATGGTTACGCAGCCTTAGGTACAGGAATATTTCAATTGCGCGATTCAGGATTCTGGGAGTTATTGGAGAGTTCTTTCTACTCAATGACCTAGGGAATGTCGCAAGTTATTGTGGTTATGTGGTGGCGTTGTAGGTGTCGCCACAAATATCATTATCGAAATAAAAAATGTACACTTGATTTTTAGGTTGGACAGAGTTTTTATACTAATTTTATATTTGCTCGATGACAGTTCTAATTTGATAGGTGTAGTGTTGTGACCAAATAAGTAATGATATCGATCGCATATATTTATTATATTTTGAACAAAGACAAATACAACAAAAACATTAAAATATATTTACCTGTCGTTATAATTATTTCGTTTCATTGTCGAGTACCTACCTATACCTACTTATTTTACAACAACTTCGAAAATTTTAAAGAAGTTGGCATTATCAATCAAGAATTAATACGTGTAACATCTTGTAATGAAATATAATATTAGTTAATAAATTTGTACAAAAGTATCCGGCAGTAGTTTAGTTTCTTACATTTTGTAAAAAAATATCGGGTCTGTCATCGTGTTACGTTTATCGATATAGCTCCATCCCTATCAGTTTCTCTGGTATAA
Source organism: Diloba caeruleocephala (assembly GCA_947459985.1). Classification (NCBI taxonomy): domain Eukaryota; kingdom Metazoa; phylum Arthropoda; class Insecta; order Lepidoptera; family Noctuidae; genus Diloba; species Diloba caeruleocephala. The sequence goes on along the minus strand of OX381606.1, from coordinate 21,831,046 downwards.
CCTTGTACGTGTGTAAACGTCATATTTTTATAAAATAATGCATACATAATGTAAAAAAGACGCTCGTTCAAGTTTTCACAGGAGCTGTCATCGAGAAAATAAAGAAATGGAAATAGTATAGTACATATTATTACATATAGGTACAACTAGTAGCCAACGATACTTACAACCTAAATTAATGTCCAGAGTATGGGAAACTACTACTGTATCGTCGAGAAGATGACAGGTTTATTGTAAAGAACGATTCAATCCTCCCAATAATGTGGAAGATACGCAACGCCGCGGAATTCGTAGAAGATTTTATTATAGCACAAACGTCAGGCATTGTGCCGAGAAATGACAATCAAGTGGTTCCTGTAACATATATTGCGTGCCGAGTTGGTGTTATATCGCTCAAAATGCTGACGATTGATGTATGTTATTTATTTCGGTACCTCATTATTTCTACTATTTGTGTTACGAGATGCATAGTTTCTAGCTAATTCGTACTAGTTATCTACGCCGTGCCTGTTTCAGACAGTGATGATTAGATTCTAGAGCAAGTCTGTAAGTTAATAGCAAGAAGTCTCATTTATACAGGCTGGAGTTTTGACATGGGATTGTATGGCCAAATCATAAGGAGCAATGAGCTCGATTTATGAGAAAACTAAAACTCCATAATTATTCACTTTTTTTCTGTTACTTGGGTGGGAAATTTAAGCGACTACTTCTTCTAAATTATGACAGCCTGTATTATTATTATACCAACGGATTTTGATGTTAATAAGGATTAACACTTGATAAGGAATGTATAATTGAAAATTATCCAAACGCGGATACCTATTAAAACTTTTTGGGCGAAATGCGTGGAATCTGGGTGTGTCTAACTCAAGTAACAGATAACAAAAATTGCATATTTAATTATATCGTTTCTCATGATTCGCCTCATTTTTTTTAAACCATTCTCGTTTATAATGAAACAAGTTGCGATTTCTATTATAATTATTTGCAATAATATTTAATAGTTAATGAATAAAGTTGCTATAAACAAAATTATTTTATCATTGTCCTATTCCGAAAACGCACTTATATAAATAATTCGCGCCGATTCCTATCATTTGGGGGCGGGGCTTAAATAGTATTAATATTATTAATTAATAATTGTGAAAAAATATAGAAATTACAACATTTTCTTTAATAAATGCGATCACTATAACCTACTGATTATCCCCTAGAAAAGATTAGTTTCTTTTAGATGAAATTTAGCGCTGAACAATTTTAGTTTATTGTTGGTTGACGTTATATTATTAAAATTCATATTATAACGTGAACCCAAATAAAATATAACTACAAACAAACTAAAATAGTTTAGCGTTAAATTAAATCTGTCTCTTAGTGTAAGAATTATGAAAATCACTAAAGTAGTTTCTGAAAATATCTTGCACATACAGGGGAAACGGAAAACCTTCATTATTCCGATATATCGGTTAAAAAAGTCTCTACATTTATATTATTACAGATATATGATGCAGCAGGGCGCGGCGAACCTATGGTGGTAGACAATTTGTTATTATCCGCGGAATGCTACGATGTTATGTTGGAATGTGCTCATGAAAATCCAACCGAGAACTATCTTAATTATGGCAATGTCAAAGTTAATTCTACTGTTCTTCGAGAGATGTACTTGCTAAATAGAGGAAAATATAACGTTTATTACAAGTAAGTATATCATTTTATTTACTCGAATAGGTTAAAATATCTACCTTTTTTTATTGGTCCCAATGCAAATTCGTCATGAACTTCCTCCGCCCCGAGGAAGGACGAAAAGGCATGCCTACTACCGGCTAAAACCACTAGGGCGGTCATCTTCGGCACCTCCAGTAAAATATCTAAAACCCACCCAAGGAAATTTGTTCAAACAAAATATAACTACATTGATAATCCCGAAGGGTATAAGACTTCAAGCACCAGTGCCAGTGCTTGACCAAGAAAAATAAGTTGATCTCATGTTGAGGCATTCTGTTGATTACCTAGTTAACTAAACTAAAGTTAAACTAGCTTAATTGGCAACACGGAAAACAAAGTCGCTGTGGGTGTGTGTGTGGCTATGCTACAAAACTGAGGCTCGAGCGCCAGCACGATTTCAATTACTACCTCAAAGTTAGTATGTTAGTGCGTGTGATTTTTCACTAATTATTTCTATTGGAAAAATTGTAGTCGAAATGAATACATTTCGATGGTTACACTTCCTAAAAATCTATTGAAGATTATAATGAGAAACATTGTTTATTCTCAAATATTGCTTTTCCTAATATGCTTAATTGAAGATATTACATTAAACTACGTTATATCATATTTCTCTCATATTTATCTAGATAAATAAATGGTTTTATCATCTACATAAATATGGTAGAATAAAAGAAAGACAACCATAAAAAAGCTGTCGAGGTTTCCAAAATAAGGTAAGTAAATAATAATTCTAACATTCAGGTTGAAAAAGGTAAAGAACTTTCCGGAACCGTCCCTGTTGCGATCTTTTGAAGTCGTGCCCGAGTGTGGAGTGATTCCGGCTTCGCTCAAGTTAATATCTATCGCATTTGAGTGCACGCCCCGTACGTCGATGAACCTCTTTAACGTACCAGCCTTCATTTGCTCCTTGTTGGACGGCAGTAAGGATCAGGTCGTGGTTGCCAAGTTCCCAGTTTGTGTTACCATTGCTTCGTTTTACAACACGTTAGTAAAAAATATTTCCGGTTTCATCATATCAGCCATAGCATGTCCACTCCTGAAAAAAAGGCCCACCCCATAGATTTCCACAATTGTGTTGTCATTTTGGGGGGAATTTGCCAGTACTCACCAGGCTTAGCAGTCGGGTTGGCGACCGTAGAATAGCTGCTGTTCTATAACAGGGACTCTGCTACCCATCCCTCTGGTTCAGACTCCCTTAGTCACCTTTTACAACATCCAGATGATGGTGATAATTTTAATCCGCATACTACATGGACACGTTTATGTACATTTAAATTATATTCATACAATGATATCACTTAAAAAATCTTTTAAGGTTCACGTTATTCCCGCTGGGCGAATTAAATTTCCATATTATACCAGTTGGTACTGGAATAATGAGAGATGTTATTTTGAATAACACAAGCAAATGTCCAGTGACCTACGAGATCATTTTACCTGTGGCATACCAGTTAGACCCTAATCTCCCCCCTCCTGTTCCTGGAAAAATCAAAGATAATAAGTACGTCTTCAGTTTATTAATAATTGAAGTAAAATTGAAACACGTGTTTCTTATTAAAAAGTCTTGCCTTCATTTTAACTGTTATATTAAAATTAAACAGAATAAGAAACCCTCCGCTGAAATGCGGAAATTTCCTTATAATGAACGAAGACAATCTACTTCCACCTGGCACCAGTCGGACCATACAGATACAATTCTTTGCAACGGCAGCACGGCAATTTGAAGAAACTATTAAATTCATTATTAGTGACACATGTCCTGCTGAAGCTCAAGGAGTGCCCCTCAGACTAGTTGGTACCGGAGCTATGCCAAATTTGGATATTTGGAATCTTGAGACCACATTTAGAGAACATCTAATTGTTAAAAATCTATCCGAGTATAAAGTACCTGAGGTAAAGCCTACACTACTTTTATGACATTTGGTGTGAAAAACAATCCTTATGTTTCTAATTAATATGATAATAGTTTTAGGTGCTTTTTTTGTTTTTAGACATCACCGCATTGTGTTTTTGCGGAGAATTCGGTGACATTGTATTTCTTCTGTGTCACAGTAAATACTAGTCACATGGGCGCAATAGATCTTTATAATAATGGACTAGTTGCGTGTGCGCTGACAATGAAACTGCACTATCAATCAAATACCAGTCAAGATATTTTCTCTTTGGATAAATATGAAACGCATATAGAACCTTTATTGCATAAAAATCTGGGAATCATTTTTACTCCAAAAGCTCTTCAGGTACGAACTACATTTTTAAGAAAAGGCAAAATTTTTGTGATTTTACTTACGGCGTTTGCTCTAATCCGATGCTTTTTCGAGCTTCTGGCTTTCGATGACGATCATAGGTAATGTCTGATAATCAAGACCAACAGCTTATAATCGTACCTTAATCCTTACATAATCCTCTCATATTGAATAAGTATCGCAACTTGTATATTTTCAGGAATATCGGGCCGTGTTAGAAATAAAACTGAAATTATTAGATAATCAGGAACAGTCATTCAAGATATGTCTTATCGGGGAAGGTGTTATTCCTAGAATACACTTGGTTTCACCACGTTTAAAACACCAAAGGATTGCTATGCTCCAATTTGCAGTAACTTGTCTTGGCTCTATCAGCAACAAAGCTATTCGCTGTAAAAATATAAGCTCTGTAAATAGTATAGTACATTTAGACGTTATACAGTCAATGAATGAAGAACGACCAATATTCTGGTTGGCTGCAGCTTCTAATAGCGAACACATGGTGATGACAGGAAATAATGGTAGCGTTTAACTATGTTTACTTTTGAAATGAGAATGATGTACTCATTAAAATAAAGGCAGTAGGTACAGTTACAGTTGTACACATTCAGTTGCAGATGAGGTTAATTTAAGCATGAAAGTGATTCTGAGACCAGATGAAACTATAACGTTACATGTTTACTTTAATCCGATAAGGAAGGGCCGGACGGGCTGTGACGTGAAACTGACGATTGAAGATAATCCTTATGAGTACTTTACGGTAAGTACATACCCATCAGGTGCGGGTTATACAACGTAATTATAGGTGGGATGATGCCGTGCCTGATCGGCTAAGCTTTGAAGTGCAGAGTAACCATATCGTCACTTCCTCGTCACAGACTGCGATGCAACCACAAGAAACATCTGCGATTTCGCCGTGGTCTAACCGCATGGATGAGAAAATAAATATAGGGTTAGTGTGTGCAACGTATTCACTGTTGTTGATTATTTTTACAGGAGAAAAGACGTCGGCGATACGCATTCGATCCTAGGCATGTCGTGGGGCCCTTATCAATTTCCTCAATAATGACAAAACCATACGACCGAAATTTGTCGTGCCAACTTGGCAGGATTGAACATCGTATTAATGAAGCTAGGGCACTTATTGGCAGACTAATCTGCTTCAGGAAATGTAATACCCACCCAAGAGTGATGCGCTTTGTGCACCGAGCATTCTCGAGGACTGAAATCATCCTTAAGAATATATGTCTCGTGTTACTGAGCGCATCGACTAGAAACAGATAGTTTAAATATGGGTGATCCGAACCGGCGACCCCCGGGGTATCAACTGGCCCAGCGCCCAGGTCCAACAGTGCGCAGATTGGAGAATCTGCGTGCTCATACCGAGCGACCCCCGAGAAGACAGCGGCGCGCACCTGGTTCTGTGTTGCCGTGTGCGCAGCAGGTTTTTACAATCCTCCCTGAGAGGTTCCTGGGGCCGGGCTTTTTACAGTAGCCTCCCCCGCTAGAGGGTCATCCTTTCCGAGATGTGCCCAATGGGCGGCTCTAGTGTGATCTCACGAGGACCTGGAGCCCCGTTCAGAGGCGAAGATGACCGCTACAGTGGTTTAAGCAGGTAGGAGTCTGGCATGCCCCTTCGCCCTTCCCGGGGTGGAGGAAGATCATGATGAATTAGGGACCAGAATGTCCAGAACTTGGGAGAGATGATGCCGAACAATATCCGTCAGTCATACCGAAAGCGATTGGATATGGGAGGTTGAATGAGTATGTGAATCGATAACAGTAATGGGGGCAGTTGTAATTAGCCCCCAAGATGTAGTCCATCCGTTGCCTGACTGGAAATCTTCGGTACCGGAGGGGCTACTCCTTATTGAAATGGTCATTAGCCAACAGGTAGACGTAACCACAAGGATCTGTCGACATGCTGGATAGATTATAAGAAGGCCTACGATTCGGTGCCGTATACATGGCCTATGAGGGTGCTAGAGTTATATAAAATAAATATAATCGTACGCATCTTCCTGATTGCATGGTATGGGTAGGGTTGCCATATTTGGCTTGGGTCTCGTCGGGACGGTTCTCTTGGCCCGGGAGGCTCAATAGAAATATATTTATTTATTTATTTAATTATATACTCTTTATTGTACACCACATAATACATACATAGAGATAAATATTTAAAAAGATACATGTACAATGGGCGGTCTTATCGCACAGGGCGATCTCTTCCAGACAACCTTTGGATGGACTGGAAGAAAGGAGAGAGATATTAGGCTGTCAAGTGTACAATATATCATACACAATATACTCTGAAGTTATTTCCGTTACACCGAGCGACACCCGGAAAGACGGCGCGTAGGTACGCCGGTGGTCCCTGTAACCTGTGTAACCCTCGGTATGGGGTAATGGAGGATGGTTCCTAAAAACCCGGGATGTCAGCAGATTGAGGGAACAGTGAAGCGATTAGGTTCGAGCGTAGTATATTCCAGGGCGATGGCCTGGTTGGCGAATCCACTGTGGTTCTGTTTGGCCTTGAACCCTCTGAGCACACTGCACTGCTGAATAGAAGGTCCCTATAATATTCACGATCTAGAGTGAAAAGCGGCTATACGGATCGCACGAGGACACCGAACGATGTCCTTTGAGGTGGCAATTCTGTTGGCGCGCATTCCGCCTTTCAATGTCCTGGCGGAGATGGATGCGTGAGTGTATTACCAAACATGCTCTCTCCGCCTGTGCGTCGAAGGCATACCTTCAGGAGGCGCTCGTATGTTTGAGATGGCAAGCTCGGTGGCTTGCTCTCGAGCTGCGGTACGAGCAACTCATGCTGCCGCAGTACGTGCAAAAGCGCGTCATTAAAGCCGTCTTACCGCACTTCACTTTGAAGATCCTTTATTGGCAAATGCTTAAAAACTATATATTTCTAATATAAATAAACAAATAGATTCGATGTTCCTTTGAATTTACCGTGATGCATTTTCCACGAGTGGCTTATTATTTATGCTTATTTGTGATTTAAGTTTTCTATTTTTCTAGGTGATGTGTGAAGGTGAATCATTTATGGAAGATGTTATATTAATTGGTTTAGAAATGCTTCCCATGGATACAGATCTAAACGCATATAAGTTATCTGCAGAAGGGCTAGTATTTTTTGTCATCATCTTTCCATATTATCCACCAATACGTTTTCTACTTGAAAAACTACGTGTGTATCGTATACAATTTTTTAACTCGTGAGCTTCGAATTCGCCGTCTTTTTAATTTAAAAAAGATCTATTTAAAAATCAAGTTGTCAAAGCTGAAATTAAGCCGAAATTAGACAGTTCATCAAAAGTGATTCATTGATTCATTTATGCGATAAACGATGAATTGTGTGTATAAAGATTAATCGTTTCATTTACTATGTGTCTCGGACACGGGTTGTGCGCCTGGATGTTTCTTTGATTGTAAACCATTTGCTAAAAGAATTGATGGACAAATGCCAGTGTTTTAGAGCACTACATGAATCACGAATGTCATTAAAACCAGAAATTACGCATTTATAAAGATCGTAACAAACACGCAAATGCACAAACATCATTTAAAAATGACTGAAATATAGTCTACGAAATAGATATCAAATAAAAAAATTACTCTAACTCTCATCAAATGGTTTTAAAAAACGACCCTGTTACCGCGACAAAGTAAACGAAATGGTACAGAATGTTATTCATCGTTTTCACAACGTCTAAACATACAATATTGAATCACTGTAGATGAACCGTCTAATTTTGGCTTCATGAAAGTATGTCAGTTTCAGTAACACATCTCTTCCCAAAAAAATTGACTTAGTCCCTCTACGGTATTTCGATATTCTATACACTCTTTTAGATTTATAAGCTTGCCAATACAATTTAATGTAATTGCTTCTTCACTTAATTAACTTTGAGTCGTTCAAATCAAAATCATTAAATTTTCACAGTGGCATCTTATTTGAATTTTTTTATATTTTCATCCACAAATAACTGATTGGCTAAAGAAAGAAATATAGAAGTGGTAAGCTAGCATTTTGCCTAAATTTGTCTAGTTACTTGTTCTACAATCCGAAGTTGTTTTTGGCGAAAATGCTACCCTGTCCCTATTTTGAGGTTTGTCTTTTGTAGATCTTTAAACAACAAATCACATCCAAAAGTCTAGTTCATTATTTGTGTGTGACATGAGTATGTAGATACATTTTTGGGCGGTGTAAAAATGAATTACTTGAGTCATAGAGTGTGAAGTCTGAAGTGCGGGTTTATGTCACGCAGTGCTATAGATCTTAGTCTACAACTCTCTTGATACCTATTAATTATGCTTATTTTTTATTCAAATAGAACACTGTCTACTGTATCTACCGTAGATAAAAAAAGTAAAAGTGCAAGTGTCGAAAAGAGAAAATCGAAGGTATCGGAAACCAAGAGAGGTAAACGAGTATCCTCCAGTTCAACGAAACACAGTGAAACCGCCAATACCGAACCTTCTGTTCTCAAATACGTATTAGATTTTGGTAAGATAATATTTTATTTATAGCAGGTAGGTTAATTTACACTACAATAATTATTACCTGCGAGGATAAGATGTACCACTAAACAAAAGTAATCACTAAACATACAGATTATGCTTCAGAATATGGATAAATGGGAAAATTCAGCAAGTGCTAGCCAGCATACAAAAAATAGAGAATTGATCTTAAAGGAACTTACTGATTCAGATCTACCTATTCTATTTTTTTTAAAACCTTGCCCACACTAGGATTGCTCCTGTGTCGTGGGTGCGTTTACAGACATGAATTCCACATACAATACCCCCAGACCCGGAACAACTACCTGCAGATCATACAAATATTTGTTCCGTGTGGGAATCGAACCCATAACCCGGGACGCAGCAGCCGACTTTATCAGCCACTGCACCAACCGTGCCGTCAAAGATAAAAAGTAAGATCATCTTATGAAGGGTTTGCTTGAAAACCAGCGTCAGGCAGAACTCAAAACAAATTAAAAGCATGGTAAATATCCCGTATTCAGTTCTAATAATAGGACCACAATATGTTTATTTATTTAAAATTTATATACACACAGCGATAATTTATTAGGATACAGACACTTAAGTACAAGCGTCCCGAGTATTTCAAAAGAAATTTCTGTCAGCAGACCTTCGATAGGAGAGATAAGTTATTATACGTAGACAGCAGTGTGTTTTGAGTAAATCTTAAACTTAAACACATGTAATATGAATAATAATTAAGTACGAATAAAATAACTATATGTGATAAATATATGCATACAAAAAAAAAAATACAAAAAAAATCCTCTTTATTGCACACCATAATAAAATTGTTCGCGACGCAACCACAAAACCCACGACATGATGTTTACACACATAGCAACAGCGCTCGCGACATAACTCACGATGTACATACGTAGTTTTAGAATAATATTATTAGAATATACATATAAGATATTTAGATAAGTCAAACATGTACATTTTCGAAAATTTGTAAAAAAGTAACTTTTGCCTACTAGTCCTAGACACCCCATACAACAATGATTAGTACTTAGATTTTGTCAAAACTAACCCTATGTACTAGATTTAGACTAATGTAAGCCAGAAAAAGGGGATTCCCCTTAGTTAACCACGCCCTCAGCCCACAGATAATGTATAATCGTAGAAAACTAGCATCACTACTGTTTTTAGCCACTGGGCCTAAACTACGCTCTGTATTAACTGCATAAACATAATTTATAAGAAAATATCAACAACAGTTGGCCAAGACCACTGCCTACACCCTTAAACTTAGAGTCATAAGTATAGTTATATAATTACGACAATAAACGAAATTTATTAAGTCACTCAGCTTCAACACCCTTACAACTAAGGATAAAACTGTAAATACACAGCTAACACATATTATTTAACCCTTTCCCTTTGTATACCTGAAAAGGACACACTTTAAGGAATAACAGACACACACAATAGAGCTTATTTTTTATTAGATACAAGAAAAACCGTAGACAATACCTGTATGACAATAGCGTAAATAAACAATGAAAAGGGGAAGCAATTTCACGGCTCTCGTGCATGTACGGATCGGAGGTAGCTAAGCGCGCCCGTCCCTTCAAGAACAAGAACAAAAATAGATCCAAGTTTTTAATTAGTAGTTAGTTCTTGATAGTAAATAAGTGGTGCAGTACAGTCTGAAATTGCTCTCTGCCATAAGTTACAGTGAAAGTTGTGTTTTTATTTTACGTTATCTCCGCTACAAGTATAAGTGCACATACGGAATCAACACGTTCGATTGTTTGGCAAGTTTAAAAGTACTTCCGGAACCTATAGGTGCAGGACGTCAGCTACTCATCACCGAGGTTCGCCCGTCCGGTACATTCAATGGTCCTTCGAGCCGGATATACAATAAACAAATAGTACATTTCGTGTAGTGCGCGTATACATTCGATAAAAATAAAAAATAGCAAACATGCCGTTAATGACACGGTCGCAGGGTAAGCAGACAGAAGAAAATAAAAACCAAGCAGAAAGCGACACACCGAGGCAAACAAGAGTAATATATCATGAACATCCACCACGATCACCATCGGCATCGACAGAAAATACCGGGAAGCCCCGTCCGCGAGCTAGATCAAACACCATAGAAAATATAGACAATCCGACTGGCTCCAAGGATATTCGACAATTAAAAGGCGACTCAGACAGAACATTACGGCCGAAGGTTAAGAGCGTCCAAAAGGCGACGATAGAAAATACCCAAAAGGAAAACATCACGGCGAAGCCAAGGAAGGGACGTACAGAAAATAGCAGTCACCGCACTGATCGATCCCATAGAAAAATAGTGAAGGCCCGTGAAGACATATTGAAAATAAAATTGGACCTCGCCCGTTTAGCGTTAAAGAAAGCCGAAAATGAAGATTCCGAAACCGAATACGACGAAGAAGGCCAGTCAAAGGCTGAGTTCGTACGATCATGGCTAGAAGAAACAACCAACATACCGCCGGAACCTGAAACCAGTGAGCTACCAACACAGTGCATAAAGCCGATAGAAAATACTATAGAAAATACAATAGAAAATACGATAGGCAATATAATAGACAAAACGGTAAAAAATTCGATAAACGTGCCAACAAAGTTAGGCGATAGTAATACAGTTTTAAAACGCGAAAATAGTGAACAAAGTGACGCGCTCCGACCGTTCGTAACACAGCTAACCTCCGCGATCGCGGCCCTGGCCGATAATAGGACGCCAATAGAAAAAAATATAAACTCGCAAATACAATCCGCGTCCAAGGTAATAATGCATTTACCAAATTATAGTGGAGCCCATACAGAGTGGCTATCGTTCCGTGCAATATACGAAACAACGAAAACGTATTTCAACGACATAGAAAATACCGCGAGACTCAGAAGAAGTCTAAGGGGAAGGGCGTTAGACACCGTCAGTTCGGAACTTATCGGACACGCGAAACCGGACGAAATAATGAAGGAACTAGAGTTACAGTTTGGACGCCCCGACTCGATAGCGCAAGCCGAAACAGATAAGTTAAAAACGTTACCGCGATGCAGCGAATCACCAAAAGATATATGTATGTTCGCCAGTCGTGTTAGAAGCAGTGTAGTAACATTAAAAGCGTTAAAAAGGGAATATTATTTACTTAACGCGGAACTAGTTAGAAACTTAACAGAAAAATTACCAAATTCGTTACGCGTACAGTGGTATAAAGCATTCACGGAAAAATATAACGGTGTGCCGGATCTAAATCGATTCAGTGAGTTTGTGTCGGAACAGGCCCAATACTGTAGTGCATTCGCGCCGCCGGAAATGGTAACAGAAAATCACGTAAGTAGACGCTTTATACATAAAACTAATAATGTGACAAATAGATATGTGCCAAAGTGTAGAATATGTGATAACGAGGGTCACTATTCATCAGATTGTAGAAAATTTAAAGAAGTCGATACCAACAAACGTTGGGAATTAGCTAAAACACACGGTATGTGTTATCGTTGCTTAAAATATAGACATCAGCAACACACGTGTAAACCAAAGAAATGTGGCATAGAAAATTGCACCGCCACACATCACTCTATGTTACATTATATTAAAAAAGACAAGAGTGACATAGAACCGAAAGAAACAGTCGCTAACGCTTGGACCCCGAATAGAACTCGCGCCTTTTTAAAGATATTGCCGGTAACAGTAATTGGACCGGCGGGAGAGATAGACGCTCACGCGTTATTAGACGATGGCTCAACAGTAACTTTGATAGACGAAAACATAGCGACCCAAATAGGGGCACAAGGCAGAATAGAGCCATTAAATATGGAAGCTATCGGAGACATAAAATTAAAAACTCCGAATTCCCGACGCGTTACTATCACGCTATGCACTAAGCGTAGGGGGCAGAGAAAAATATACGCACGTACTATACCTAACTTAAATTTGTCACCGCAACTTATAAGTCAACAAGATATATTAGAATGTGAACACTTGACAGACTTAAGAGACGATCTTGTATATGGGGCAGTCACACCCAAAATTCTAATAGGACAAGACAATTGGAATTTATTATTATCAACTGAAAATCGTATCGGCCCTAAAAATCAGCCAATAGCTTCACTTACCGCATTAGGATGGGTACTACACGGCGTCTTCGAAAGAACCCTCGGTCACAGTGTGCAATTTATTCATAATTTAACTACCATAGATGAAAAAATAAACCGTCAGTTGAATGATTTCTTCGCTGTTGAATCTTTAATGATAAATCCGAGACGGCCTAGTTCAGATCCAGAGAAACGCGCGGAAGATATATTAGACAAACATACACGTCAGTTAGATACGGGTCACATAGAAACAGCGTTATTATGGAAAGACAAAAATATAGAAATGCCGGACGCATATCAGAACGCGTTAACGAGACTTATCTCAATAGAAAATAAATTAGATCGTAACCCCGAACTAAAAACACGATATAACGAACAAATGACCGCATTAATAGATAAAGGGTATGCAGAGACTGCGCCTAAGGAATGCATTAAAGGAAAAGTTTGGTACTTACCACATTTTAACGTATATAACCCAATGAAGCCGGATAAGATTCGCATAGTACACGACGCGGCCGCGAAAACGAAGGGTGTATCACTAAACGATCAGTTGTTAACAGGACCGGACTTATTACAATCACTACCGGGAGTGATGATGAGGTTTAGGCGGTACCCTATAGCAGTTTCAGCTGATATAGCTGAAATGTTTTTACAAGTAAAAATTCGTAAAGAAGATAGAGATGCACTTAGGTATCTGTGGCGTGGCGACCGGCGGGAGGGCGCACCCCAGGAATATAGAATGACGTCAATAATATTCGGTGCAGCGAGTTCACCGTGTACAGCTATATACGCGAAAAATTGGAACGCGAAAAAACACGTTGACAAACCGGAAGCCATTAGGGCTATAGTTGAAAATCATTACATGGACGATTATTTAGATAGCTTCATAGACATACAAAACGCGGCCAGGGTAGCAACCCAAGTAAAAAACATACATAAAAGCGCGCGTTTTAATTTAACCAAATGGGTATCGAACTCAGACGAATTGTTGGCACAACTAGATTCCAATAAGAATATTAACGATAGGGTCAATATAGGTAGTAAAGGCCAAGAAGAAAAAATACTCGGACTGATTTGGGTCCCCAGTACCGACCACTTAAGTTTCAACTTAGAACTGGCACGATTGCCTGCAGATTTAATTACGAAAGAAATTCCGACTAAACGAGAGGCACTCAGAATAGTAATGTCGCTCTACGATCCATTAGGATTAGCATCGCCGGTTACAATACGAGCTAAACAAATACTACAGGAAACGTGGAGACGAACTATAGACTGGGATCAAAACCTAGATGGGGATCTAGCCCAACAGTGGATAGCGTGGCTGACACACTTGCGCCATCTAAAAGATATAAAAATACCTAGAAGCTATTTAGGATATGGCTCAGCTACGACAATACAAATGCACGTATTTACAGACGCAAGCGAATCCGCATACGCCGCGGTAGTATACTGGAGAACAACAAACTCAGATAGTAAAGTAAATGTTTCAATAGTAATGGCCAAAGCCAGAGTGGCACCTTTAAAAATAACTTCTATCCCTCGTCTCGAACTGCAAGCCGCCGTATTAGGAAGCCGTTTAGCGACAGCGGTTGCGGAGGAACACCAGATTAAACCACATGAAACATTCTATTGGACAGATAGCAAAACGGTACTCACTTGGGTCACAAAAGGAGCTCGCAGCTACAAGCCGTTCGTAGCTCATAGAATAGCCGCGATACAAGAAAATAGTAAGGCCGAGGAATGGCATTGGATACCGACAAAACAGAACATAGCGGACGCGGCCACACGCGATGTACCGGCGAACTTCAATTCGCAACATGAGTGGTATTTTGGTCCCACATTTCTGTACGAAGATCCCTCAAAATGGCCAGTAGAGAAATTTAAAGTTAACGACAACACAGGGGAGGAAAAGACTTATAACATAAGCACAAAACAAAAATTCGATATATCAGAGTCTCTACCTGACCCCAAAAGGTTCTCGAAATGGGAACGATTAATACGCTCGATAGGACGGGTATTACAGTTTATAACAATATGTCGCGAAAAAACGGACAAAGTAAATTACAAAAGAAATAAGAAAAATATTAGCAACGATCCGGATTGGCGAACGAAAAAGATACAGCCAATGAAAATTAAAAAGAAAACAACTGAAAAGGAAGCTAAAATCTTTAAACCCCTAAACGCCGATATATTAGGGAAAGCCGAACATTTGATAATTCAATTAATACAGCAAAATTCATTTAACCAGGAATTAAGTAACCTGCGGAACAATAAAAATATAGACAATGATAGCCGATTAAAACACTTGCAAATAGAATACAAAAATGACATAATCTTTCTCAGAAGCCGAATAGCTGCAGTGGAGGGAGTCCAAAGCAACTCAAAAACACCCGCTATATTAGATGGCGATCATGACATAACGCGGTTGTATATAGATTGGACACATCGAAGTCTACATCACAGCGGCACTGAGACCGTAATAAACGAAGTGAGGCAACACTTCTGGATCCTGAGGCTACGACCTACAACCAAGGCCGTAATAAGTCGATGCTTACAATGTCGAATAAGGAAAAGTCATCCACCCGAGCCGGCAACCGGCGATCACCCTAAGGCCCGTCTGGGTCATCATAAACATCCGTTTACTTTTACAGGTATAGATTATTTCGGCCCGTTGTCCGTGACAATCGGGCGTCAACACCACAAGCGCTATGTGGCGCTGTTCACCTGTCTGACCTCTAGGGCAGTTCACGTGGAGGTCGCCGGCAGCCTTAGCGCAGACTCCGCTATCCTGGCGCTGCGGCGATTTGCCGCGCGCAGAGGGTGCCCTACTGAGATGTACTCAGACAATGGCACCAACCTGCACGGCGCCGACCGAGAGCTCCGAGACGCCCTGCGCAACGAAGCCAGCCGCCGCGGCATAGCGTGGCGGTTCATCACACCTTCTGCGCCCTTCATGGGAGGGGCGTGGGAGCGACTTGTACGGTGTGTGAAAAACACACTCACCACCGTACTACACGAACGTCATCCAACAGAAGAAGTACTCGCAACCCTATTGTGCGAGGTCGAGTACACTGTCAACAGCCGACCGCTGACACATGTGTCGGTCGAGCCAGACGACGATGAAGCAATAACGCCCAACCATTTTTTGTTGGGCGGATCAAGACGACTGCCTACCCCAGGCACATTCGACGAAAATGACTTACACAACAAACAACATTGGCGGCGAGCACAAATACTCGCTGACATGTTCTGGCAACGTTGGGTGAGGGAATACCTCCCCGACCTCCAATATCGGCGGACTCCGCATAACCGTGGTCCCACCTTACAAGTAGGCGACCCGGTATTCATCGCCGATGGCCACTTGCCTCGCAATACATGGCCACGCGGCGTCATCACCGCTGTATTCCCGGGAGCAGACGGGCAAATACGCACTGTAGAGGTGCGCACAGCAGGCGGCGTACTCAAACGGCCTACGAAAAAGGTGATACCGCTACCCAAGTAGCAACGCCGCTCACCGAGAGATTGGTGCAGCTGCACTGACAACGATGCCAGCGAGACTGCACGGCGGGAGATATGTTCGCGACGCAACCACAAAACCCACGACATGATGTTTACACACATAGCAACAGCGCTCGCGACATAACTCACGATGTACATACGTAGTTTTAGAATAATATTATTAGAATATACATATAAGATATTTAGATAAGTCAAACATGTACATTTTCGAAAATTTGTAAAAAAGTAACTTTTGCCTACTAGTCCTAGACACCCCATACAACAATGATTAGTACTTAGATTTTGTCAAAACTAACCCTATGTACTAGATTTAGACTAATGTAAGCCAGAAAAAGGGGATTCCCCTTAGTTAACCACGCCCTCAGCCCACAGATAATGTATAATCGTAGAAAACTAGCATCACTACTGTTTTTAGCCACTGGGCCTAAACTACGCTCTGTATTAACTGCATAAACATAATTTATAAGAAAATATCAACAACAGTTGGCCAAGACCACTGCCTACACCCTTAAACTTAGAGTCATAAGTATAGTTATATAATTACGACAATAAACGAAATTTATTAAGTCACTCAGCTTCAACACCCTTACAACTAAGGATAAAACTGTAAATACACAGCTAACACATATTATTTAACCCTTTCCCTTTGTATACCTGAAAAGGACACACTTTAAGGAATAACAGACACACACAATAGAGCTTATTTTTTATTAGATACAAGAAAAACCGTAGACAATACCTGTATGACAATAGCGTAAATAAACAATGAAAAGGGGAAGCAATTTCACGGCTCTCGTGCATGTACGGATCGGAGGTAGCTAAGCGCGCCCGTCTCTTCAAGAACAAGAACAAAAATAGATCCAAGTTTTTAATTAGTAGTTAGTTCTTGATAGTAAATAAGTGGTGCAGTACAGTCTGAAATTGCTCTCTGCCATAAGTTACAGTGAAAGTTGTGTTTTTATTTTACGTTATCTCCGCTACAAGTATAAGTGCACATACGGAATCAACACGTTCGATTGTTTGGCAAGTTTAAAAGTACTTCCGGAACCTATAGGTGCAGGACGTCAGCTACTCATCACCGAGGTTCGCCCGTCCGGTACAAAAATAACAGTACAATCATTTTGACCATATAAAAGAAAAAGTACAATTAACCAAAAAACAAAGTAAAAAGTTAAAAGTTATGTAATGCTCTTTTATCACGTGTTTTAGAGAACGAAATGGTTTTTGAAAAGCGAATATTAGGTGTAAGTGAATTCCACAATCTTACTGCATGTACGGAGAAAGAATTAGAATTTAAATCTGATTTTTGAGGTTGGACCTAAGAAGGGTTTTGAGGTGGGATATACACGGAGCGTCTGATGGATGTACATAAGAGAAACGCTGTCCCAAGTAGTGGGGATATAATGGGTTGTGAAGGATATTGATTATATGTTGTTTTTATGCACACAGAGGAATTCTTCTGACCATCCTCTGGATAGACCCTTAGTCGCCTAGGAGAGGCGATTCTTTCCCGCAAACCACATGACTGTTTATGATTTGTCAACTTGTGCTTGCTCCATTTAGTAGTCGGCCATGGGCAGTCAGCCTAGAGAGATCACAATCATTGCAATGACTAGCGAGCCTGAGATTAAACTAGCTGTGTGTATAGCAGATATTAGTTAACCGACAGCATTTTCGATAGCAGCATAAAAAAGAAAATTATAGACGATCGTTTGGTTATGATGTAAAATGGGTTCACGATAAAATTTGGATTCTCTTAATTTCGTCGTGGATCTACCAAATATTTTTAATCTAATAAGTTATTTAATAAGACTACTAAAATCTAAATGAAAGTTATGCACGTTAATGTCACATGCTGGTTTTCATTGTAGGTGGCTGCGAATTATGTTCCTTGCAAAAAAGATCAGTCGTAATGGTTAATAATTCCGAAAAAGTATACAAGTTCACCTGGGCTGAGATAGATTGCTTAGTCATAAAACCGTCTATAGGTTATATATCCCCATGTGAAGAGAAGGACATAGAAATTATTTTTTTCTCTGGACAGCCCATTTCTTTGCGGAAAGTAAGATTTATTTTTATTATTTAACTTTGCAAGACATTGATGCGTAGGATGCAAATAACTTATATTTTGTAATTTTACAGGAGTTCTTATCATGTTCGTTAGTAGCGATTAGCGATGACTCTCTAACCCTGGATATGAAAGGAACTACTTGGGATAATCGTCAAATACTTACTCTGTTCGATCACAATCCGTAAGTTAATCAGAAACCACAATTAGTAAATAAGCGGTGGGCGCTTATGTTGTTCCAGTTATGGTGCGTTTTCCAACAATAACGATATGCCAGGATATTTAGTTTTATATGCATCCGCATTAATTCTGGGATCTTAATGAAAACCGGAAGATGTCCAAAATTCATGATTTTTGATTATATATGTCGTATCCGGTCATGAGTACGGAAATTAAACGAAACACGAGCTCGCCACCTCAACGCCGCAATGACAGTTTGTCGCACTTTTACAGAGTTGTGACGCTGACACTCGATGTACTCGGGAGTCGGGACACATTCAGTTTCTGATAGCCATGGAGTGCACACCTCGCGGAACTGTTCCACTACCATGCCAGCCAAAAGACGTTTACTGCCGTACAAAGGCGACCGAACGACCAGTTATATGCCGTGTGTCGTCACTTTAGGAGGAATATGCTAGTACTTACCACGCTTGGCAGGTGGGTTGGTGAGCGCAGAATGGCTGCTGTTCCACAGTAGGAACGCTACTGCCTATCTCTCTGGTTTAGAGTCCCTTAGTCACTGTTACAACATTCACGGGAGATTTAGGGGTGGTGTATATATATATATATATATATTAATATATGTATATATATATATATATATATATATATATATATATATATATATATATATATATTAAGAATATTTATTATTATTTATAATATATATTAATATATATATATTATAAATATTCTTAATCCGGACATCACACGAACAATATTATTCAGGTTTCTTAATAATGTGTTGTTACTAATTAGTGACGTGATAATTAGGATTCATACTGATATGCTTTAAACTTAATATAAACATTGTGTTAATCTGTATCTGTGTTCAATATAAACATTGTGTTAATCTGTATCTGTGTTCTTATTGGGTGTAACCCCAATTGTCTGCCCACATATATCTGGGTCAGATGACATGAAATAAGAGACATTCCGACGCATATAATAATATTATGTACTAGCTGTTACACGCTCGCTTCGCTGGGCGTAAATAATATTCATATCTTCTGATCTCTGCAATACATGAAACAATTTTAATAATATTTAAACAAAATTCCGTTTGAATTCCTAAAATTTTCATTGAAACCCGTTGAGCGGTTTTGGAGCCTATTCGAGACAAACTTTCAGAGAGACAAGCAAAACTTCTATTCTAATGCAATGTTTATAATTAGGCGTCGTATAATAGCAGTCTTCACTTAAATTTAGGCAGTTATTTTGAAATCACATAAAGGTAATACAATTTAATTCAGAAAGATAACGTAATTAGTGTTAAAGGATTTATGTTAATTTAAGAAACAAAATGATTCTGACACTGAGTAGGCTTGATATAAGGATATAATATTTCTTTCTGAATTAAACTAATAAAAAGTGAAAATAATGAATTTTGGATTTAAACCCGTTTTCACTCGAATCGCAGAATTAAATAAGATAAGCGATAAGTTTTTTCGTCACATTAAACAAGGTAAACAACAATATGGTAACTTATCAATACGACTACATTGGGTGCGTGCCTTTGGTTACAAAAATTTTGACACAAATTGTGTAACCAAGTAATGAATACTTACCAAAGTTTCAAACTCTAGTCAAGTCTGGAGCTGTGGAAATCGGCTTTTAGAGCGAATGAGCCATTTTAATTTTTTTAAGTGTTTCTTCATCATCATATTATCATACATAGCCAAAGGACGTCCACTGCTGAACAAAGGCCTCCCCTTAGATTTCCACAACGAGCAGTTACATGCCGCTCTCATCCAACGACTTAATTCATTTACTACTAGCCATGGTTAATAAAATCATGATTACGATTTTATCCCGCCCGTTACTGCATTCCGCTGGGTCACTTTTCCACACCCGTGACGGAATAGCGTGGAATATTTCTCGCTTGAAGCGTGGCCTATCTGCATCCCATCCTGATACTTTTGGCACCCATCAGGGACTATTGACGATATTACCAAAAGAAACGTTAAAGTTATGTTTATAGTAGTTAGTAACTGAATAAAGTTAACATTAATTTGGCACCTAAATAATTACCGATACGTTAGTAATGTTATCATATTATCCCACGAGGCGATTTAACCAATCTAGCCCGTATTATCCTACAATCGGTATCAGGTAACGGTATTTTCCGCATTTTTCTATAACCCAGTATTTTTTGTTATAATGTCCATATGTGTTAATTGAATTGCCTATAAATTGTATATTTCAGAGCCCACTTCAGAGGGCCAATTCTCGTAATGAATTTACACTATGACTGAAACTTGACCGAACTGAGATTATGAATTGACCGAAATAATGGTATTCTGTTACTCTTAAAGTTCAGTCGGATTTCAGTACAATCTCGGTCTAGTGTCATTTCAATCTCAACTTTGACGTTTATTTGATGACAATTTAGTACATGTTACAGTTCGAAATGTTAGCAGAATACCGTTTTGACTTCGATCCATTTTCGATCTCATCACAGTGTAAGTTCACGTTTGACGTTGTTTGTTAGTTCAGGAGAATACCATTTGTGACATTTATGACACTGAGACTAGATTGAAACTATATTATGAACATTTTTAAATTACGACTATTGGCCCTCAGACTTATGCAACGTACATATGTTTTCATAAAAGTTATTTTTTATAAAAAAATAAATATAGGTATTTATTTATATATTATTTATTAAGCTTGTTATCGTACCTACACTAGTTAGTAACAGATACAAATACAGTAACGGCTAGTTACGGAGCTAGTTTTCAGACTGCCAAATTTCAAAATTAAGGTAAGGGTATCCAACCGAAGAAGCTGCGTTTAAACATTATTGTCAAATTTAAAATAAGTCTTATAAAATAATTGATTAGAAAATGTCCGATTCTTAACTTGAAACTTGACCGCGATCGCCACTTATACTAGGTAGGTACATGTGCGCTTGAACTTAAGTAGTGCACGCGTGCAAATGTATGTAATATATATATATATATATATATGCTTGCCACACATTCTATTTTTTAGTGGTGGACAAGAATAAAATGTTGTAAAAAAATACAAAAATATTAACGATTCTGAAACGTCTCTGTTAATTTGGCCGGTTATTGAAAACTAGCGCTATAGAGAGTACAATGGGCGGCCTTAACGCATGCATTTATTCAAAGAAACTTTAGGATATAAAGACAATAATTGGATATTATTAACTTATTTTGCTATGTTCATAATTCTTTTGTAATATTTCAGTGAGTCAAGCGTTAATCAAAGGTGCGAAATCGTAATTGATGAACAAACCATTCCGGCGTCAGAAAATTGTCTAGGTGGAATACACATAGTAATAGTTTATTCAGCACAGACTGAATATACGAAATATGTGTGTACATTGTCTGAAGAAAAACATTTACTCGACACGTTTATTTACAAGGTTATTATAACTACTGTATCTTCATTTGCTGAATATCTTACCTAAATGTATACATTACATTTACGTTAAATGTATACATTTACCTAAATGTATACATTTACCTTTGATTAAATAATACGACACCTACAAGGATGTTGCCACACGCGATGCAGAGCTATTTGAACGGCGACAGATATAACAACATTATCTATGAACACTACGAACACTCCATGAACACTCTATGAACACTCCATTAACACTTCATGAACACTCCATGAACACTAATGACGATTTGAAATTTGACTACCTATAACAACATTATCTATGTGCTTGTAAGTGTGATAGCGAAAGTAAAATACTTCGAAACATCTGCTGGCTTAGTAAACATACATGGTGTTTAGGTAACGCGTTTTCGACAGCGGTCCGCCAGAAACTATCCTTCCTTACAGGTGGATTATTCGAAAGTATTAACTTTGTTTTTGTTTTTGTGTTATGCAGACGAGACATTTCGACTTCAAAGTGGAAAATGTTGGTAATGTACCGATGAAGATTGTATGGAATTTTCAAATAGACGATGAATTTCCAGCCAGAATAGATAAAAATATACCTCCTTATCCCGAGGTACCGTTTATATATAATTCATAATTATGTATATATGTGTATGCTAAGTCCAAAATCAAAAACGTTCTATCTAGCTTGGATCTAGCTCGCTTGAAGAGTTAAGTTTGACGATATTATTTAGTAGAACTGTAGAGTGGGAAATTTTAATACGTTATTTTCCCAAGAGTCAATTTGTCATCCTACCCCGAAATTATGTATTGTGTATGTATAAATAGTGAAGCCACCTTATAATTGAATTCCAGTGGAAATTCTTCATGAAATTCCTCCGCCCCGGGGAAAGGCGAAGGGGCATGCCGGACTTCTACCGGTTATAACCACTGGAGCGGTCATCTTCGGCCCCGAAGGGGGGCTCCAGGTCCTCGCAAAATCACACTAGAGCCCCCATTGATGCCACGCCTTTAGGCACATCTCAGAGGGGATGACTGAAAACCGGTCACCCCCTCTAGCGGAGGGAAGGCAACTGGCAACCTGGGGAGCAACCTTTTTAAGGTTGCCCACAGGCACTTCTCAGAGAGGATTGTAAATGATCCCCCCAAGCCTCACTGTGCACTGTGCTGTGCACATGGCGGCACGTGACCACGTGTGCACCGCCGTTTTCCCAGAGATCACTCGGTATGAAAACGCAGACTTCTCAATCTGCGCGCCCACGGCCCTGAGGCCCCCCACTATATAGCGACGGCAGGGGGTTCAGGCATGTTGAACCTGGGAGCCGAATCGGTGTCTCGTCCTTCGTGCAGGATCGGCCCTCTCCCAAGCCCATTCTGGAGTCTCCTTCTGGAGCATGACGCTCTCACAGAAGTAGACAACTGCACTCCAATTTTCATGCTTCGCCAACATAGCCATTACTGCCGGAAGAGACAGACCTTGTCCAATCCGATCAACCAGGATCCGCCGCTTGGCAGCCCACGCAGGGCACTCCTCGAGACTGTGCGGTATCCTTTTTTTTATTGGTGTCCAGTGGAAATTCTTCATGAACTTCCTTCGCCCCGGGGAAGGGCGAAGGTGTGACTCCTACCTGCTAAAACCACTGGAGTGGTCATCTTCGGCAACTAAGGGAGGCTCCAGGTCCTCGTATGATCACACTAGAACCACCCACTGGTGCCACGCCTACCGGACGCCGGTCCTCTGGGTTCGCGGGTGCGTGATTGGGGAATCTGCGTGCCCACACCGAGTGATCCAAGAGAAGACGGTAGCACGCATGTGGTCATGCGCTGCCTTGGCACGCTTTGAGGGAGGAAGCATGTCTGATCATAGACCCACGCGTCCATCTCCGCCAGGATGTCGAAAACGCGCCAGAAGAGTTGCCGCGTCGTAGGACACTGTTCGGTATCCTTGTGCGATCCGGGTAGCCACTCTGCGCTGCAGACCGTGAATTTTGGTTCTGCAGCGCTGGGGCTGTGCGGTATCCTGGTCGCTTCCACAATGGCGGCACTATGCCGTAACCTCGCGTCCATATCTGTGCAGATACGCACCGAAACAACCGTGACTGGTAAGTACCTGCGTCAGGCGGTAGGTGACGCGCTCACTCCTTCTGAACCAGGCTCCGAAGAGCGGCAGGATCGCCTCGCTTGGTCGCGAACTGCAACTGTAAGCAATGTCGCCACATCTCTAGAGCGCGCCGTCGAGCCAGCCGCCTCATTCTGTCGAACGCCCCTGAAGGCACGCTTTCGCCGCTTTGGCGGAGGGAGCGTCATCATATACCCAAACATCCATCTCCGCCTGGATGTCGAAAGGCAGAAAGCGCCCCAGGAGAGTTGGATTGTAGGATGACCACACAGGCGCCCCGTAGAGAGCCACGGACCAGGGTGAGCCTTGTTCTTCACGTAATGGCCCACCCTGATTTGCGCGTCACCAAGGTCTATCCACGAACCGACCCCTGCGGAACCCCACACGTAATCTCCCTCCGCTTTACGCTACCATCCCTGCCCACATACCGAATGTGCCTATCGCAAAGATAGGCCCCTGTGATGCCCTGCAGGTAGGGGTAATAATGAATTAGTGCCCCGCCTAATTGCACCCCACGGGATTGAGTTGAAGGCGTTGACAATGTCCAGACTGACGGCCAACGCCACACCACACCGTTGGGACACCGCCTGCTCTGACAGCGAGCGGACGCGAAGAATCGCGTTGATAGTTGACCGCTGCTAGCGGAATCCATACTGGCTATCGGCCAGTTCGGGACCAACTCGCGACAGGTGGGCATACCCCTTCGCCCTTCCCCGGGGCGAAGGAAGTTCCATGTAAAATTTCCACTGGACACAAATGAAAAAAAAAGGGTGCGCCGGCTTCATAGGTGTTATCCTTCGTAGAGGCTCTTTTCATGCCCAAGGGGGGCATGAAAAGAGCCTGCTTACGATCATGTAGACAGGTGAAAATCGACTAGATGTTGTTCTTCCGATCTTGTTTGTTTCGTGTGGTTGAAACAAGATCGCAGAAGTTCCCTGCAAAGAATAGACCTATGGGTGTCCGAAATAGCGAATAAGGGTTGAAATCAAGACAATGGGCAGCATCATCTTTCCGTGTATTATTAACAACATACGGTGATCACCAATCTGCCTGCTGCGCGTAGTGACTCTAGTAATATCCTCTTTGACCACTCATTGTTTAGTGATCACTGGGTAGTAATTTAATGTCAATTATGAAACCCAAAAAGACAGAAATAAACATCTTACATTATGTCGTCATTTCATTCATTAACAGGTACTGCAGGAAAACCTACGTGATATGGATCCAAATAATAAGGAAAGTTTCAACAGTGTATTAATGAACGCAAATGACGTGATCCCTGATCCTAATGACGAAAATGGTAAAGTGAAATTAGACCTAAATAAACATACATTTATTATCAAAAATACCGAAACCCATTGACGTCCGACGCTTGATACCCAATGAAGCTTAATTTTTATCCTATACATGAATTGGAATATTGTTTTGAGATAAATATGTTTATAGAGAGTTTAATAACAAACATAAAATAACGCATTTCTTCAAAACACACCGTTTTTAATTTGTACATTAGGCTTTTTCACGTCGTCATTCTCACACACATGGATATTTCGCCCGCAGAAACCGCCCAAGTAAGTTACCCTGCTGGATTCTTGGCCTAGTCAGTGTGTTGTAGCTGCAAGATTGCATCCAAGCCTCTCGTCTATTCACTGTATGAATAGACATTAATCCTTTCCACTCCAGTAGCTTGAAGGCATCCTCCATTGCAGCAGTGAACAATTTCGGGGAAATGACGCCCCACTATCTACATCTCTCTGCAATAGAATTGCCCCGTGCCATGTTCATGTACTCGGACTAAAATGGTGACTTTAAGCATTTCAACACTTCGATGTACCGATAATCAATGTCGCAGAGTCTGCAGCACTGCCCAGGTTACGATCGAATCGAAGGCTTTCTCATAGGCCACAAACGCTAAGTACAGTGGCAGATTATACTCCTTAAATCTTCTGAATAACCTACCGCAGCGTATGGATATGGTCTATGGTACTAAAACCTTTTCGGAAACCGGATTGTTTGGGAGGCTTTTAATTTACGTCCTAGTAGGACCCTGACAGAGGTGCTTCGGTTTTTTGTTGATAAGTGTATTATAATGTTTTACATGAATAATTAAATGTTCTGGACTCTTTATCTGACCAAATTTCTCATTTCCAGGACTTAGCAAAGTAACGCTGTTTAGTGGAAGTCAGGAAAGAGATAGCGTCGACACCTGGTTTGACGTCGATTTCCCTTTCGAAATAGAGCCAGTTAAAGACTGCTTAAAGCCCGGTGCAAGCAAGGTTTTTAAAGTCACGTTTTCACCTCTTGACGCATTTGACTTCAAAGTGAGACTGAAAAGCTCTATAGGTAACAGAAACAATACAATGCGTTCTTTGGTAAAAGTTATTCAGATTTAAACTTGACAACTAAAACTTTTATTTAGATAACTTAGATCCGTATGATCAGAACATATCCTGCAAAGTAATGGCGAGATCACTGATTCCGTACGTCCACCTAGACATTGAAGACAGCGATTACCTGACATCAGGTAGAAGAAAGATCACGGGAGTGGCGTTACCTCCGCATATGACTGTATTGGAATTTAATGTGTTGGGATCGGGATGTTACAAAAAGTTCGTATTTTCTATCTGCAATTTCATCAACCCATCTTATCCCGTGGGTGTCGTAAAAGGCCACTAAGGGATTAGCCGGAGAATGGGCAGCAACGTCTTTCAAATATATTAACAACTGTGAGCGCCAACACGCCTGCCAAATGTGGCGATTATGGCAAACCCCCCAATGAGCACACAACACATCGATGTCGGTCGTTGTGGTGATCTTTGAGGGAGGTCTGTGTCCAGCAGTGGATTTTATTCGGGCGAAATGATCTGCAATTTTCAGGGAACACATGGTTGGGGTGCCCATGAGCGGCGGATGTTCCACACGCGCGTCCCTCTGTCGAGACGAGACCCACTTTGGGTGGTCCGAAACCTGCTGGGGGTGCGGTACAATGCGTAGTGAACTCCGCGCCCCTAGCGATAGGTAGGTGGAAGAAACACCGTTTGCCAGTACTCGCCACGGTTGGCAGGCGGGTTGTTGAGCGCAGTATGGCTGCTGACCCAAAGATGGGACGCTGCTGCCCATCCCTCTGGCTAGAATCCCTTGGTCGCCTTTTAAGACGACATTTATCATTATATTTAACATTTTATCTATTTATTAACTTTGTGTTTTTTATATAAAAACTTTTCATTTTGTAACTACAGTAAGTTTGTCTCATTATTTAAATTATTTAAAAGTAAATTTATTTGTATTTTACAGGGTACCAGCTCACATTTGCTTAGTTTTTGCTAAAGTGTAGTAAAACTATAGACATTGACAATGTGGAAAACCACAAAGCTTAGTTTCCCAAAAGTAACGACATGGATATTTTTTTACAAAATCTCAAATAACTAACGCATTTACAAGTTGTCAAGTCCAATATTTCTTTTACTGAAAATATGGTTATATAATCAACAAAAAATCTTTAAATATGTGTATTTTATTATTATTTAGACTTTTCAATATGTGTATTTTATTTGATTGCAAAAAAAATATACTAAATCGATACCAGAAACACTATCTTGTCCCAAACAAACTATATTTTCTCAGAAGAAGGGTATTTTTTGTTGGTTGGTAACGAATACAGTATTCTTTAACGATTATTAGATAATTTTAAGTCAGTAAAACACTATTTAAATATATTTTTTACGGAAAATCTCCGTTTCTAAAAAGGAAACCCTTTTCGATTCATATGCCATCACTTCAGACTGTATTTAAATTACAAATTAGGAATAAAAATCCTTTAACGTGTATCTCCAGTCACGAATACGTTTACCTCATCTCATCCCGTGGGTGTTGTAGACGGTGACTGAGGGAGGTTCAAACCTGGCGCAAAGTTGTCGAGTAAACCACCAAACACTAGCATACCCAAGGAGGGTTAGTGTCAGGCAGGAGGTCGATTGTAAAACCCTTTGTATTATGACTAACATATTGCACCGACCCCAAGTAACTTGGGACCTAGGTAGGAAGAAGGAGGAAATATTTTGTAAGTGCGTTGCTATAACAATTTATATACCTACTTTACTGATCTCGTAACCAGTCATTAGATTCTATTTACTCTGATTTCTTGATTCTCAGTACTATGATTTCTTTAATTCAAAAAACATGTGTGGTTCATTCCGGGAGTAAGAAAAATGGCGACCCCTAATCGCGTAGCCACTTTGCCAACCGTGCTGTCTAAATAACAATACTAAATATCCCTTTTTTATCTACACGTTTCATATTATTAATTATATATACGTTATCAATAAACTAACTCGAACTCGTGTGTCACGTCCCTGTGGGCACCTGAAAACGGGGACATTCACATTCTTCGTTATTTACTGATTTAAATGTTTAAACAACAGTAAATAACAACAATAGACCTTCGGTCTCCTAATAAAATATATTTAAAGTCGTAGGACATAATAAAATTCCGAACGACCAATTTTTAAAAAAAATGCTCAGCGTCACATAAACAAAGAAAAATTGGCACCAATAACAAGGCACGCTCGACTAAAATTTAATACATAATATAAAAGAAACATTGGAACAACCATGGGAAGAAGAATAAACTGACAACACATTTTTTTTACACGAATATCAGTACCTCTTGTCTAAAATTTAAATTATGAAATTGGCACTTCCAATTTTAGTAATATATTGATCACCAAAACCGTTGTTTTTATATTTTGGTCCATGGACATGTCTTGAGTATATTTTGAGAAGCGTAGGTACGAAGATTTCCTCGTACCTACGCTTCAATCTTACTAGTACTGTTTAAATGTGAAAGTTTATACGTTACGATGTTCGGAGACTACATAACGCTCAAACGGCTAAAATGATTCAAATGAAATTTTGCATAAAGGAAGATTATGTCGATACACAGGATAAAGCATAAGACCTGCCTATTTATAAATACAGTTCATAGGTCGTAATTATGTTAGTATAGTTAGATCCTAAATCAGGAAGTGCCCGTACATCCCGTAATATGGTACACTTACCTTACACAGATTAGCCCACAAATTCAAGGTTTTTTAAAAGGTACCTATTTATTTTTTATTTTAGAACATTTAATGTGATAAACCCAACGAGCGAAGCGTATGAATTTATATTTGAAATGGTTATGTCTGATAAACCGGAACTGATACCGGTTCATTGTAATATGTTAAAAGGCTACGTCGAAGGAGGCACGTCTACCGAAGTTACCTTCACATTTTCGCCTACTGCGCCTGGGGTAAATAATAATTGGATATTTTCAATTAGTCACATTTGGTATTAAATTGAATTTAATCTTATAATTCTTATCTCCTATATAGGTTTACGAATCGCAATGGAAGTTCCTGATACCAGTTTACAACCTAGTTATGTATTTAATGGTGGTTGGTTTGGTAAGAGAGCCTGAGGTTGTATTCGTTCCAACGATTCTTGTCATAAGGAACTCTTTGGTTGGCTTTACAACGACTAATGTCGTGTTATTAAAGAATAATGAGACTGAACCTCTGAAATTTGTATTCAAGGGTAATTCCTTGTGTAATGAATCCGGCAAGACTCCTGTCATTTGTGAACCTGACCATGGAACGCTGAAACCAAGATCTGAAACACCGATTAAGTAAGAATTTATGCTTTATAGAAAATATTGTACATATATTTTTCTTTCTTTTTGAACCGGATATTTGGACTTCTTTTATCTATATTAAATCCAAGCAAATTATTG
This sequence comes from Diloba caeruleocephala, assembly GCA_947459985.1. Lineage (NCBI taxonomy): Eukaryota > Metazoa > Arthropoda > Insecta > Lepidoptera > Noctuidae > Diloba > Diloba caeruleocephala. The sequence continues at coordinate 21,801,371 of OX381606.1, read as the reverse complement.
AAAACCTCCTTTAAACTTAGACTATGCCTCGGTTTTTTGACCAGGGTTCAGGTATTGCTTAATTAACTAAAAAAGGACAAACATTTACCTATGCATATTGCGGTACTAACAATCAAAAAGATTACCTAAGCCTGATTACCTAAGTCGCAGACGCTTTGCATCAGGCGTAAATTGCTCCAACGCCGCTGTCAAACGTCAATTTGGTATTACCTATTTGCCGATAGCGACTAAACAGGCGATCTTTGACGCGCCTCTGTCGGACAATCAATTAATTAAAAACGTTCATTCTTTTTAGTTCCACTGGTGGCTACTGGCGCTAGTAACTATGCATCTTCCACAATAGCGACTGGCGGGCGAAGCCTTACGTAATACCATTTTTTTTAACGCTTTGCCACCGGTGGATCCTTGGCTGCGCGATAGCTGCTATCGCGTCTGCTGTTGCTGTTTTTAGCTAATCAGCCCGCTGTACCTATATTATGCAATATTGGAATCCTTCTTATTTCTGTTATGTGGCACCCTGCTTATATTTATATCATATAGGTTTATATTTCTACTGCTGAAGATCTTTACCATGAGGGACCATGAAAAACATTTGCTGTTGTGTATAGCCTGGCAGACGGCAAACATCGAAATTTGGTTCTTAAAAATAATAATTTAGATTAGAAATACCTAAATATTTGCTAGCGGTGATCCTGTATGTATTACAAAAGGAAACGACGCCGATACATATGTATAGAGGCGAGCTTGAAGCCGCACATAGTCACGAATTAAAGGGGCATCGTTACGACGTACGAAAGGAACCGTTCTTACCCCTGTCAAAGATAATATAATAACTATACTAGTACCCCCGTATGGACGAGGCATTAGATGTTACACATCAAATATGTTCATAATATACCACACCTTTTTATCATCACATACTATCATCTAGAGACAATACCTTAATCGCCTTTAAGACATCCATGGATAGGTGTGGTCTATCCTTTACTAGCCAATTACAATACGTGTTTTATTTTCTTTCTAGCATAATTTACACCCCGATCCAGGATGGACCACTTTCGTTCAAAATATTCTGTAGTATAACTTATTTGACCCAATATCTAACACTATGTGTTAACGCGCTGAGTTTTTCGATTAAGCCGAAAGTAACTTACTACTTAATTGGTAACGAACATATACTGAACAGTGAAGCTATCACCAATATACATTTAGATCAGGTATAGTATACCTATAATTCTTATAAAATTAATCTTCATGTTTCTGAAATATTAATAATAATTAATATTCCTAATTATTGAGTAGTATAAACATCCAAATAATAATTGAGTATTATAAACATCCAAACTCCGTCTCCTCGCATGGACGTCGTAAAAGGCGAGTAACGGCTGAAATAATAATCAATCTAATCCAAATGCTTCAGATTTATAATTTTGAAATATGTACATTCATTCTTGTGTTGCGATCACATTTAACACAAAAAACAGACATCCGTTATCCGAAATCCAAAGATTTTGGATTAGATTGATTATTAATTTCGGCCGTTAGGGACTCTAAACCAGGGATGGCCAAAGTCCCTTTTATGGAATAATTGCTATACTGCGATCACCAACTCGCTTGCCAAGCACTCACCAGTACTGGCAAATTCCCCCAAAATGACGACACACGGCATGTAAGTTGTAACCGGTTGTTGTGGAAATCTGTGGGAGAGGCCTTTGTTGAGTGGCGAAATTAATAGAAAGAAATAAAATATTTATTCAGCCACAATTATTCTCTCACTTGCACAACTCATAATATACTTCTACAAAAAAATATGGATATGTATAATTCGAAAAAGTATGGTACGTCTTTCAATTTGTTGATCAAAATTTGTTGATGCTTTATTTAGTAAAACATTGGTTTAGTTAAAAATAGTTGGATAATATTGGTATAGTAACTAGTATCACATCCGTGAATCACAGCAGGGTGTAGTTGAAAACTAGCGCCATCCAGGCTAATGGCACACGCTGAAAGGGTTCTAGGTTCTAGCCTTATTAAGCAAAACCGCGGGGCACATGCAAAAAAATAATTGAACAAAGACGTACCATACTTTAATTACAATAAGTCACAGTAAAAAAAACAAAACAAAATAAGTAGGTATAACAAGGCATTTATAGAGATCAACTTAGGCACATAGCTATGGTGACATTGTATAAGCGCCCACGTGGATGGAGCTGAGCGTGAATCGGCGAGATACTCGATATTTGCACAACGTAGCTGTACACCAAGAATCAAAGAACTATGAGCTTCCGCTGTTTACTCGCCTAAATCGCCGTAAATGTTTTCTATAAGTAGATATTTATCGTGGTTAGAGATCTTATCGGCGGTGGCAGATTATGCCATATCTTAGATGCTGCATAACGAAAGCTGCCTCTAAATGCAGCTGTTTGTGCTGTGGAACAGATACCTGTAGCGAGCACTGCCTACTGCTGCCTGTCACCCTTTCCTTATGCTAAAGATAATACTTAATTCCCTTGAACATAAGACATGGCATCTCTGAAAGCTGTGAAGTTTGCGCCTAGATTTCTAATATTAATTCTGATAGTAGTGGACGTCCTTTGGCTGATATGATTATGATAAACATATGAAAAATGACGATTATGTTTATTATTGCCTTATTTGATTGTTTAATTGACTTTGCAATGTATAATATATTTCAGACCGCTTCGACATATGAAAGAACAATTCCGTTTACTATAAAAAACGACGGTTCATCGACGTTTTTCTTCGAATGGAATTACAACTGTGCTAACGTTAAAAAGTTTATGCAGCTAGATGTGGAACCAAAGAACGGCCACGTCACACCCGCTAATGAAGTAGAATGCACTTTATTTTTCACTGTCAAGCAGGTCCCCGTTCAGGCCTTCCCTGTCACACTGGCAGTGAGTACACGTTGTGGTTTTTATAGTATAATGGGAAAGCGTACGAGATTTGTCGTCGTTAGTCACACTAGCCAATCTTGATATTCCCGTGTGGTGCCGGCTAAGAAGACCACCACCCCGTCTCATCCCATGAGTGTCCTAAAAACTATAGGATTATCCGGAGGATGGGCAGCAGCGTCCTTCGACATGTATAACTCAACTGCCAAACGTGATGATTATGGGAAAATCCCCAATGAGCACACAACAATAACCCATACCGGTTGTTGTGGCAATCTTTAGAGGAGGATTCTGTCCAGCAGTGGATGTTTTTCGGCTAAAATGGTCATGATGATGAATATTGATAACCCGATTAAATCTGCCGAATGGCCGACAATGGGCGGTGCTTTGTTTGCGACTTCCTCGGGAGGATCGGGCTGCGGTGTGTAAGATTATACCCATAAAAATTTATTGGATTTCCTGGATATATCGAGCTTAACGAAACCTTGTTATTCATCACACTATGACGGTGACAACCGTTAGTCCAATGGGTAATCGCTCTGACAGTAGGTAACCAGATAAACTGATATGAATAAATAAGATATTTATATAGGTAGGTAACTACATAACTTGTCTTTAGATTTCAGATGGACCAGAGTATAACATTTTCATTCATGCAGAAATTGAAAAGCCCTTGTATCATTTTTCGTGCATGAAATTTGACTTTGGAAAGTGTTTTATCAACGCGCCTGACTCCACCTATAAAAGGAACATTGCTTTAAGTAACGACGATAAAGTCCCTATAACGTAAGAATTTTGTATACGTGGTTAATTGGAAAGGAGTACTGGACCAAAGGGTATTAAATGGGTAGGGGTATCCATGATACTGAATGGCTTTTGTTCATTAGTTTTCCGAATCACTAATAGATTTAGGGAAACGGTATACTAAAGGAAGTATGTATAGCACTTAATGGTTTTAAAATATATCAACAGATTTATTTTCTTTGTAAACAATGTAGTTTGAAGTTGTTGACGAGTTTATCTACCTGGGAGAAACTGTCCAGTTAGGTAGGTCCAACTTCGAGAAAGAGTTCAATCGTTGAATCCGACTCGGCTGGGCAGCGTTCAGGAAACTTCGCAACGTCTTTTCATGAACAATACCGCAATGCCTCAAGACGAAAGTCTTTAACCAGTGTGTGTTACTAGTGATGATATATGGAACAGAGACGTGGCCACTCACTGTGGGCCTCATAAGAAAGCCTTGACCTTGAGGTCACTCAGCGAGCTGTGGAGAGAGCTATGCTTGGTATTTCTCTACGAGATCGAATCAGAAATGAGGAGATCTGTAGAAGAACTAAAGTTGCCGACAAAGCTAAAAGGATTAGCAAACTGAAGTGGCAATAGGCAGGGCACATAGCTCGGAGAATTGGTGGCCGTTGGGGAAAAAGGGTTCTCGAGTGGAGACCGCGCACCGAAAAACGCAGCGTGGGACGACCTCAAATGAGGTGAACAGGTGACCTGTTGAAGATCGCAGGGAGTCGTTGGACGAGAGCGGCATGCAACCGCTCGTTGTGGAAATCTAAGGGGAGGCCTTTGTTCAGCAGTGGACGTCGTCCACCATCGATATGATGATACAATGTAACTAATATTTAAACGAGAGTATGTTTAACCAAAGTAATCAAATCTTAACGCAACATTACTCAAACTATACATTTATTAACTTAAACGGACTTTCCAATCACAAATGTTACTGCCATTTGTACAACAATTGTACACATTTAAATCAACTTAGCTTTAAATTAAATATTGAAATTGACTCCTTAAAATATCAACAAAGTTTTCTTAAAAACAAGGAATTGCATTCTGTTGCTGTTAATCAGGGAAAATTATGTTGCCAGAAGACAATATTACATTATTAATTCGTATTGGCCGTCTGGTGTGACAAAAGATGTTAACGGTCGCGATTGTTTTAGCAATAGGGACTTGGTAGTCGATGTCAGATCAAGGGTAAAAAAAATATACCTGACCAGGTAATCGTTCAATTACGTCATCAATGTTAGGCAAGGGATAACGCTCTTTATCCGTTACTGAATTTAACATTATATAATTAATACATATTCGTAATTCCTAGCATACATATCACTAACTATATCTCTTCCTCCATATCCTATCCCTTTCCTTGTGTAAAATACTATAAGGTCAATAAACAATTGGTTTTGTATCGTTTACTTGAACAGTTTGGTTACATTAGTACATCCTAATTCGAGAAGACGATCCCCCCCCCCCCCCGACCCTTGCTCGCGCCGGCCCGTGCCGAGAAATCGAGTAGTAATAAAAGATCCCTTTAAACCCCAACTAATCATTGATCCAGCAGTCCCTTATGATCATTACTGTCCCAGTAACTCCCTGAGCCGAGGTCCGCTCTGCTAGGCTAGGCTGGAGGCTACTTAATGCTTCGCCAATTTTCCCGGTTAAGCAGATATATCCCCCTTGGGATTACTGCGAGAAGCCCATCATAAAAGTAGCTCTAAAAGCTCTTGCTGTTGAAATTTGTCAGCATTATAACCTACACGAACCTTAAATTCTGGGGTGCTCTGAAAGTTCTTTTGGGGGCGGGACAGTATGATTTACCACCCTAACTTCTAAACCAATACTGATGACCATTCGCTGTCCTATGCGACGGTACATGGATACCGGGGAAATAAATACATTCATTGCTCCATCTTTGACAGGGTATAGAACTCATTGGACAGAATATGGGGTGGAATTAAAAAAAGCGAGGAAAATACCCACAGCTCAACCCACACGCACACAGCATTACACGATTCTCATTCCACATACCTATGTATACAAAATTATATCTTAGTAATTTATCTATCTTTCCATAAATGTTTTGGCAGAATTAAAGTATGAAGGGAAAATCAACTGGTATTTTTTTACTATGTTTTACTACAATTAGGTACCTATATTTATCGCAAAGGTCGCCAGCCGGGTGCGCTCACGCAAGTTCATACGTACATTCACGTCGACGTGGTCACCCACGTTTTGCGAATCTACGAGTATTTTCATAAATTGTATCTACCTATATGATTTATTAGAGATAATTCTGTATTTATTTTCTAATCGTGAGATGTAAAATATATAGGTATAAACTATTACGTGCTTGAATATGTCACTCGTTTCACCAGTCAAGTTCATTCGTTCATTACTCATTATAACTGAACCGCTCCGGCATCCGCATCGGCACTGCTACGGCACGGCGGTGGCACCACCGAAAGCTAGTCCCCTCACCAACGCTACGTAACGGCCGCTGGATGCGACGCCTTGGGGTCGTTGCGCCCGGCCGGTGCACAGTAATGAGTAATTTCAACTGGAGAGCATACATGTGTTTTAATTCACAGAGCAGAAAATGCAAGAGGGAAATTGCGCGGACGGCGCGTAGTCGGCACCCAGACCGCTCGCAGTCGGCGTGTTTTAGACGAGTGGATCCCAAACTTGAAGCATTCGGTCCACTAGCTTGAAGCGAGCGATACCAACGGCTCGCAGTAAGCGCATTTGCTGCGAGCTTTTGCCTAATTTATCTTGTTATTGTAAAGTACCTATAACAAACAATACGCTATTTGAATGACAAGTTGTTTGCTGTGTCGGAGCGGTGGCGTTGAGTGATGAGCTTCATTCTGTATATTTTTTTGTAATGTGGCATTATTCTAATTTCACTTTTAGAATAAAATAGAATATTCTTTATTTATACACCATTAAAAAAACAACTATTAGGAATAATTCTATGAACAGTAACTGAGCAATGGACGGTCTTAACTGTCTAAACGATTTCTTACATTGTCTGTATTGTCATTTATTTGGTATAAAATAGTCAACAACGACCCTTTTAATTCCCCACGGCTTAGTACCCCTTTCCCCCACTCGCTTTTCTGTATATGCCTACAGCAGTAACGAGATTCATAAATATTTACAGCGTTGACTTAAATTTTTCGAATCTACCGGAGCTGTTTGTCGAATACGAAAAAGTATCGAATATCCTGCCAGGCAAGCGGCTAAAAATAGCCATCTACTTCCGCCCGAAGCAAGTAAAGGAATATGAATTCAAATTGCAGTTTTGGGTAAATTCGCTGTGCGAGGAAAATGTCACTATTTCAGGAAAAGGTTAGTGTCGTTCAAACAAAGTATATGACAATCACTTCAATAAATTATTTTATATGTGGTTTGTTTCCCAGGCATTCCTCTCCTGTTCGATCTTTATGAAGGATGTCAAAAGAGTTTCGACTTGGGCCATGTTAAACTAGGAGAAAAAATTATTCGAGCGATAGAAGTGATGAATCATAGTAAAGTGCCAATTGAAGCTACATATATATTTAGAGAGATGTATCCTGTAGTAGAAGATACAACCAAGTCTGATGCGACTAGTGTTTGTCTAAGTCCTACTGGTAATCAACTGACTGATGCAGGACCATCTAGGTATATAACTTTCTCTTATTGACTATAAAGACTAGACTATCGGGTGGTTTTTATTTCTAAATGTAGATTTTTTTTATAAATTCTATGTGATATAGTTGCATGACCAGATATCATGGTCGCATGTTATTATATTCTAACGGTAAAATCATCGTGCCTCATTTTATATTTAAAATGAAATATCACTTTGCAGAGTACAAATGTTACAAAACTACAAAGATGACAAAGTCCGGCAGCAAATTGCTATGGATATACAGAACGCTCTATCCTCGTTGAAAGTAATACCGAATAAGTGCACTATAAAGCCTCATAGAAAAGTTCCTCTGAAAATACAATTCAAGCCTGTTGGTATGATAAGCACACTCAACGTGCAGGTTTGTAGGTTCTGCACTTTCTATTGAATAGATAGCCCGAGAAGCATTTTGTGGGTACCTCGGGCAGTATGTACATATCAATAAATACAAAATGTACATATGTCTCATTTGGAGATTAAACACAGATGTCTGTTAACTACAAATATCATAGTTTATTCAAATATATAGAAGATTTTGCTTCTTGAAAAAAAAATTATATTACTCTTATATTATTAAAAAAAAAAAATTGTGTCCGACCGAAACACGACTGTCAACGGAAACCGAAACCGTAACTGAATATTCGGCTCTTCTTCTAGTTTCAGCCGAACCGAAACCGAAACTTATGTAAATAGTTAAGGTACAATTTACGTAACATTTTCATAATCCCTGAAATATAGTTATTCCCGGCTTTGTAAGAGATTATTCGTTTAGATTAAATAATAATAATCATGACTAATAACTACCGGAAATATATTGTGAAGGACGGCACGGCTGACATCTGTCGGCCATGTCACCATCCGGGCGAGTCTATTCTTCACATTATTTCCAGATGCTCTCGACTTGCTAACGGCAAATACTTGCACAGACATAACCAAGTAGCTAAGATTATCCATCAGCTGGGACACTGCATGTACTAACAGTGTGCGGACGCGATTCTAAGAATCGCGTCAATTGTGGACCGCCGCTGCCGGAAGCCATACTAACTTTCGGCCAGGTCAGGACCCATTCGCAACAAGTGCTTAACAAATCTTCGGATAATTATTCTCTCGGATAGCTTCGAAGCCTCGTCGAGCCGGCAAATGGGACGGTACGCAACTACAATACAACCTTATGACTTCAGAAGTGCCATACTACAAGTATGTGCCGAACCCAGTTCTAGAAAATGACCATGTCACATTTTACTGGCATCGATCTATCATCAGTGACAGGACTTTATAACCAAAAAGCCTGATATAGTGGTGATAGATCGAGTAGAGCGCCGCACAATGATTGTGGATATAACTATCCCACATGACTAGAATGTCGTGAAAGCCGAGAAAGATAAACAAATTAAGTATCTTGACTTGGCACACGAGATTGTCGATATGTGGGAGGAAGCCCCGGCAATAATTGTGCCAATAGTAGTTACGGCCAATGGCCTAATGGCAAAGAGCCTCGACCAACACCTTAAGAGGCTCTCGTTAGGCGGCTGGGTCAAGGGCTTGATGCAGAAAGTGGTACTCCTTGACACGGCTCGAATTGTCAGGAGATTCCTCTCTCTGGAGCTCTAGCCACCGCTGGCTTGGACCTTGTCCCCGTCAACGGTCGGCTACTGTTTTTTTTAAATATATTTACTGCTTTTGTGTGTATTTAAAAATGTAATTTATAAGTAAATAATAATTAGTAATAATAATTTTTATTTCGGATCTTGAATCCATATTATTGTTAATAATACAACAAAAACTTATAAATTTCTGTTAGTAAAAAGAACACTAATAATATATATAAAATTAAAATAGTAAGTACACAATTATTAAAAAAGAAACATTCAACATTTTTAAGTCTTTAGTTATGCATCACAATTAAGTAAATGGTCGTTTCAAGAAATACTTGTTACTATTGTCCAAAAACAATTGCCGTATAGTGCCGGCTTTGCCGTCTTGTAAGAATACAACCGTCGGCTAAGAATACCACCACACCTTTTCAGCCCATGGGTGTCGTAAAAGGCATCTATGGGCATAGCAGATCGAAGGCAAGCAGCGTCCTTCGAATATATTTACAACCTAACTGCAATCGGCAGCCCACATGCCAAGCGAGGCGATTATGGTAGTGGTTGTGATAACGGCGGGGCGGGCTGCTAAAGGTAATACCGCCGGAGACCCGGCTACCACATCCCACTACACCTGAACCTTGCACAGTATAATATGCGCATACTGCGAACTGACTAGAAGATGGTGGAACTTGTGGAATCATTGAGTAGGTTGCGGTGGGACATTGTGGGATTGTCTGAAATCAGAAGACAAAACTTGCTCTATTTCCGGGAAGGCGATCAACGGTCCTAAGGAGGTGTCGAGTTTATCACCCAAAAGTCTCTCGTGAACAACGTGGTAAATATCGAGAGGGTGGTGACTAGGGTAGAGCACCCTACACTCAGAATAACCAAACGTTATTCGCTGAAGGTCATTCAGGTATACGATATGAACTCAGCATACTCCGATGACGAAGTTGAGACTATGTATGAGGATATTTCCAGAGCCACGCATCATTCCAGAACCCACTTTACTGTTGTCAGAGGGACTTCAACGCGAAACTGGGCAAACGAGACGGAAAAGAGCTGCGAGAGGAGCAGTTTAGAGTAGGACGTCGGAACCATCGCGGCCAACAACTGGCGGGCTTCATAGAGAAGAAAGGATTTTGAATATATAATTAAAAGGCATAACCACAGAAAGTGGAACTGGATGAGTCTCAACGGTGTGACAAAAAATGAGATAGACATATCTCGGCGATGAACAATATTCAATTATGTCTTTGTGATCAACATGATTAAAATCGGAAGCGATCACTGTATGATGTGCCTCTTGCACATTGAATCTTCATATCAAGCTTGAAAGATCTCGACTGATGAGGTCTATGCTCCGTCCGGTACCGATCCAAATCCAAAACCCAGAGAGCTTCCAGCTAGAACTCCAAATTTGTTTTACTTGCCTAGGGAGCCATGCGGACGATTATAACGATGGGTTGGTCGAAACTGTTCATACGATGGGTTCGAAATTCTTTAAGACCCGTCGTGCATACAGAACCAAAAATCTCTCTGAGCCTACCCTTATGCTCGTGGAACGACGTGCAATGATTCTAGTCTTCAGATGATGCCTTTACTTAGCGGCAGATCTCAAAGTCCTTGAAATCTGACCCACGCCAGTTTAATAAAAATCGTATTGAGGTGGCGATAGAGCGAAACAAAGGCTCCAAAATGTTTGCAAAAGAGTAGATACTCTGTTTATCTTATTTTGTACTAGCTGGCTACTTTAAACTGGGACATAATTTAAAAGGAATTGGATTACTATAAATAATTTAGAGTACTTCGGCATAGACACTTGACATAGGAGTATATATATATTGGATTTCATGGGTTTTAATTATTTTGCGCGGAACACAATTTATTTTTCTAAAATTAAAGTAGCCTAAGTTATTCCTTATAACATCAGCTATCTGCCAGTGAAGGTCCCGTAGAAATCGGTCCAGCCGTTTTAGAGATTAGCGGGAACAAACAGACAGACAGACCGATGGACAGACAGGCAAAAAAAGTTTTATTGTTGTAGGTACCGTATATACATATATATACCGTATATATTTCATATGCAATTAGTAAAAGGCTGTTATTTTGACATTATAAACAGACTTCAATTTTATTTATTTGTATAGATGCATAGATTGTTTTCACTGCGGATTCAGAAGTGAGATTTTGCAGAATAAACTGCCGACGTTAAACTCAACAAGCGGTATAGGCGAGTGAATCCGTTTTTAACATACCCGATATGACTCTAATGCTAGTTTCGACTGAGCCGAAAATTCGGCCATGTTTGTTGTGTTGAAACTGGCCGAAACCGAAACTTCGGTCGGTCTCTAATTTATATATTACTAGCTGGGACCCGCGGTTTCACCCGCGTTTAATTTGAAAGGAATTTAGAGTACTTCAACATAGACCCTTGACATAGAATATATATATATATATATATATATATATTGGATTTCAAGGGTTTTTTTTTTTGCGAACCCTCATTATTTTTCTTAAATTAAAGTAGCCTAAGTTATTCCTTATAACATCAGCTATCTGCCAGTGAAAGTCCCGTCAAAATCGGTCCAGCCGTTTCGGAGATTACCCGGAACAAACAGACAGACAGACAGACAGACACAAAAAATATAAAAATTTGTTTTTTGTTATATGTCCCGTATATACTTTCATATGCATTTAGTAAAAAACTGTTATTTTGACATTACAAACAGACACTTCAATTTTATTTATTTGTATAGATTAAATAACTTTTTAATATCATTGCAGCTTAATATGAAAGTGTTTGATTTTGAACGACCTCTAGTACGTCTGAGCGGTTGTGCCACAGGGATGAGTCTGTCCTTCAGTCAGAATTCACTTCAATTTGGTCGTGTGCGCAAACGTGGATGCAAGATACTTAAAGTGATGTTACTGAATAAGGGTGATTTCGGTGCCAGGTAAATATTTAAATTTATATCCGTTATTTGAAATTATTCAATATTTTTGTAAGTACATGTATAGTACTTTCGGGAAAGCATGCATATCATCATATCGGCCATTTATACGTCCACTGCTGAACAAAGACCTCCCCCATAGATTTTCACAACTGTGTCATCATTTTGGAGGGTATTTGCCAATACTCACCACGCTTGGCAGGCGGGTTGGTGAGCGCAGTATGGCTACGTTTCATAGAAGGGACGCTGCTGCCCATCCCTCTGGTTTAGATTCCCTTAGTCGCCTTTTACGACATACGGGAGGAGATGGAGTGGTGCTATATTCTTAATCCGGGCAGCACACGAACCAATCCGGACATCTATAGTAATATATTTGTTTAGCCTTATTTGCACATACATAGATACACAAATGCCTAGTACATTTACTACATATTGCATTCAAAACGGACGAAGTTCTCAATACGACGCGTATTTTTTTTTATTGATGTACACTGATTACTCCGTTATTTGTAGACCGATTTGAGCAATTATTTTTTTGACTGGTGCAAAATTCTTTTGAGTTGGTCCCATATAAATTTCATTACATTCGGTTGAGTAGTTTTTTACCCAGATTCAATAAACAGGTAAACTTTACTGCGCTTATCTAGATGTCTTAATGGTTTCGATTAATCTGGGATCAGAGAACCGATTTGAGTCATTCTTATTTTTAGTGTTAAATACTGATACCAAACTGGAAAAAGTTCTTACGTTTATTTACACTAAAAATAAACAAATAAAACTTTTTAACAAAAGAAATGCCGACTTCAAAAACCCTAAACGATATAAAAATGGGTAGGCTTGGGGCATGGTTCATGCAGACCAACGAGAAGTTATATTTTATACCTGGCCCCGCCCGACTTCATAAATAACGTTTTTTTTTCTGTTTCAGTGGCTTTAATATTTTTATATCGTGTAGGGTTTATGAAGTCGGTATTTATTTTGTTTAAAAATGTTTATATTCCTGTAGTTTACTATTAACTACTTGAGGTTTATTCTTCAGTTCGTTTTCTTTCGGTTACTAACTCTAGACAATAAATTGAACTAACAAAATTTTTTTTTTTGCCAATTAACGGGCACCGTTAGTATCGTAAAAGTATATCGCTAAAGAAGTTTTCAGAATAATCTAAGTCGAATAATATTTGAGCCAATAAAAGGTTAAAGATCGTTGAACATTTTCTACCTCTGAGTGTCTTTTCCAATTCGGATAGGTCCGTGTTTATTTGTATGACATGTTAATACGAAAACAACAATTATAACAATTTTTTATATGGGATTTGTTATTTGAACGTCGAAAATTAAATACCTACGGGTAAAATGTCAATGTTCAAAACATCGAAATTTTTTATTATCGATATTTGTAAAGTTTCTAGTATAACATTTTATTATTATTGGTAGTTTGTATACTGATTTTATAATTACAATTATTTCTAATATCTTCTTTTTTTAAACTTTGCCCCTCACTATGATTTCTTCTGTGTCGTGGGTGCGTTTACAGACACAAATTCCACACACAATACACCCTGCACCAACCGTGTATCTACCTCCATACAAATGATATTCAAATATGTACCTTTTATATACAGTTTCATTTTCTTCTTTCAAATCTTGGACCATGCGATGACATTCATAGAGCGAATGATTCTGATTTTTTTTTTGTTCTTTTGCTTTGGCATACTATATTATAGTCTCCTGAAATGTATGACAAAACATCTTTACACATTTTTACACTTCTTGACGCATGCGTGATTCGTTTTTGTTTATTTGTTATCATAGTACTTATATTGATGTAATATATGTATTTAGTCTTTTGACCTTTATCATCGAACCGAACAGAAACACAGTAACTAAGCGATACATTTTGATTTGATTAAACCGTGAAGATCGAACAATCACTCCCATTATGGTAAGCTGGCTAGTGGCTGGGCTTCTTCATATTTCGCGTCGGCACAAATAAAACACTTATATAAGGCAAATTATTACTGGATAAAAAGGAAAACACGGCTTGGTACTATACTTACCACAATCGCACAAGTACAATAAGTTTTGCAAATTTTTAATCTAAAACTTAATCTATTATGAATAGTTTGTCGAATTGAACAGTAAAACTGCATAATGGGCGGACTAGACGCTTGCATAATGAAACACAATAATAAATAATCAACAAACCGGTAAACGAAGGTAGTCTGATATTTCATTATGGCGGCTCAATGTTTACCCTTTTTCGCTTATCGCAATCTGTGCGTGAGTCAATCATCTGTCGTTATTATAAAACCCCATGCGAACACTTTTAATTTAATTTTTAATTTGTAATTAATTTTAACATAACTAGTAGTATTGACGAATAACAAAATATAATACTATACATAGTTACTTATTACCACACTTATTACGTAACTTCATTATTGCGTGCCGGAAGACGTCAGCCGTCAGTCGTCACCAACTTAGGGTGGCGCAGAAAATCAGTGCTCCTGTGTTGCAAGTAATTTGTAACATAGAAGTGTAATGCTGAGCGCCATTCCTTTTTTTTTGCGGAGATGAGACTCACTAATCTTTTCTAGTTGTTACTTATTGTCATTATTTTTTAAATATGTAGTGTGTTTTAGCTTCGGAAATCAATAAATTGTTTTTCTTTCTTTCTTTCTTTCATTTAAAAATGTTTGATGTTCATAATACACAGTTTTTGTCTGAATAGATACATAGATAGACTTATGGCGTTGACAAGTACAAATAGATTTTCTTTTATAAATACTTGGCAATTCATTCGGCCGTAGTGATTCCTGAAAAGAATTACTAACAAGTACAAATAATAATAATTCCGTGTGGTGTCCGGATTAAGAATATAGCACCACTCCATCTCCTCCCGTGGATGTCGTAAAAGGCGACTAAGGGAATCTAAACCAGAGGGATGGGCAGCAGCGTCCCTTCTGTGAAACGGTAGCCTTACTGCGCTCACCAACCCGCCTGCCAAGCGTGGTGAGTATTGGCAAATACCCCCCAAAATGATGTCACAGTTGTAAAAATCTATGGGGGAGGCCTTTGTTCAGCAGTGGACGTATAAATGGCCGATATGATGATGATGATGACAAATAATTTACTAACTTCACATTACTTTCTCGTAACGTTTTTTCCAGATTTTGGTGGCAACCTTTGATATCGGACGAGTTCACGATATCCCCGCAGTGTGGCACAATAGCTGCTCACACCAACGTAACGTTTACCATAACATTTAGACCGGTCAATCATAATCCATTCATTAAAGTTTGGGTACGTAAACATTAACTACCCATTTATTATGTATATTAAAAGAGTGTGGTTAAAGAGTCCTTTGGGATGCTCCGCGAATTTTAGAAAATAACAATCTTACATTGAATGGGATACCATCCAAAAGATAACCACCATAGAAAATTATGGCTGCACATAAGAATAACATTGATGGGTTGAGACCATAGAATTGGATCTAGTGTAGGTTGCAATACCCTATCTAAGTATACTTATAAGGAATTGGAAATTAGGTAAACTCCGTGCACTTTTTGTATTTTAATGGGTAAACGTTCGCGACCCCTTGTTTCAGATTTGTAAATGAAAACTATTCAGTTCATTACAAACCCTATTGTAGAGATTTTTTTTATTTTGACTGTTTTTTTTTACAAATATTATATCGCATGTTTCAGGCAAGCTGTAATATAGAAAACTACATGCCTCTTGAATTAGCTCTTTACGCAAATTGCATCGACACAGGTGATGTTCAAAATAAAACTCTGTACTTGGAATGTCCTGTCCGCGAAGTACAAACCGGCTTTGTTATTGTTACAAATCCGTAAGTGTGAAAATAAATCCGTAAATGCAATAATTTAGACGATCGGAAGTTTGATCCAGCCATTGGTGTAAAACTGATAAAACTACTATACAAGGTGTTATTGACAACGTACCGAAAACTTTTGGAAGAGGTAACACTTAGGCCTATATAATGAAAATAGGAAAGCCATTTAACTCTGAAATAATAGCTTACAGTTTTTGACATCTTTGACCACGCAATGTAAACGCAACGTAAACAACACGATCGAAACGCCACGTGATTATTGTACAACAGCTTTAGTTTTTATTAACATTGCAGTTTTATGTGAAAATAAATAAATTATTGATTTTTTATTCAAAATAGGGTTAGGATAGACGGAAACAATAAAATTAGTTATGCCTGCACGGTTAGGACAAGCTTTAATTAAATGATAATTATTTGAAGGTTGTACAACAAAGGTGATGTTTGTGCAAGCAACCTTCTGATTTAAAGGATTCATAAAAGACAATAATATTTTTAATGTCAACTAACCTATGAAAGTACTTTTCTAGAACCGACGATTTGTGGCTAATTCTGTCGGAAGTGTCGGGCGGACCATTTGAAACCCTGAAAGAATTCAACGTCGAACCCAACTCTACGTTTGATATTCCCGTCAGTTTTAAACCGAAGACAATTGGCAACCATGAAGTACATTTTTGCGTTATTTTTATGGTGTCCAATACAGCTAAAGATGTTTTATTTATAATAATGTTTTTTTGTTTTATATTCCCCAGAGCCAAGTCTTGTTCTCGCCTCTAGGTGAAAGTGTATTATTCGTAACATTGATTGGAGTTGCTACAAATCCAAACCCTAATGGCACCATTAATATTGTGGTACCAGCCAAGGAAGTCCACATTGAAAAATTACTTGTGTATAATATTACTGAGGTTCTTGTTATGTATACTTTTCGTTTTATATTACTAGATGTAGAAAGTAATTTCAAACTCAAACAACCAGAGTTGAAATAAATAGACTAAAACAAATAAGACACATGTATACAAGGATGTGACAACTGAAAATATTTAAATATAGAAAACAGTTTCCCCGATAACAAACTTTAAAAAATACATCTATAAAATTAGGTAGTCCCTTATTCAGGCATTCTAGATCTAAGGAAAATATCCTACCTATAGTTGACTATTTTTCGTAAAATATAATCAGGAACTGCTGTTGATTTTTTCAGCTCCCCGAATCTTATGTTGTATCTACCGAGTTGGTTAAGATAGTTCCAGATAAATTCGAAGGGTACTATGAAATCAAATGCCCAGAAACAATTAAAACATGGGGCGAGGCGGCTGCCACGTGCAGATGGACTTTCGTTTGTTATGAAGAATGTGAAATGACACTCAATGTCAGTACAACACTATTATCTTATACGTACCTACTTACCACTACCTAGTAAATATCCATAAATGTCGTTTAGCTTATTTAGTTATACATTTTTTTCTTAGTAAGTAGAGCCTGCGGAGACTGCCCGGAGGACACGGCGCAGCACACGTTGGATGAGGGCCCAGCTTGGGCAACGCAGCGCCGTGACCTCGTCGCGGCGGTCGAAGGGGGTGACCTCTCGCTTCCGGCCGTGGTTCAGTCCATCGTACGGAGCGAGAGCGCGTGGGATGCCGTCGCCTCCTTTTGCGAGGAAGTGATGCATGCAAAGGAGACGGCAGAGTGGGGACGGGAGGAGACCACCTCTGATCCCAGAAAACGCTACGGGCGTGGGCGCCGGAGGAGGGCGCTGAACGATCCCCGGCCATTATGAGGAGTGGCCTGCGGGCGAGGAACCAGGGGTAGTTCGTCGCTCGAAAAGAAACGGACTCGAGATGGCGGCGCGCGTGTTCTGCGCGCGCCTCTCCGAAGAATAGGTGCAGCCAATAAGATCGCACAGAGAAGGGGGCCGTCAGACATTGACGGGCCGATACCTGCAGGGGGCGCGGTCTAATGCAGATAAAGCGTACACCTCACCCCCGGCTAGAGGTAAGAAGAAGGACACCGTGGGGTTTTAGCTCACCACTATAAGAAAAAAGTTACGTAGAGCCTAGCCAGTACTGTAGTAGTTTATAAACGGGCAGGCTAACGGCGCGGGAGTACCACGCTCATATAAAATATAGCGTTAAATAGCAACATTGTTTCGCTGCTTTTGGTGCAGTACTGGAATACCCCTAGTACCCCTCCCTCTCCCCGCCTTACCTTCCCTCAATTGGATGGGCACCACATTAGCGACTCTTCTGAATATCGCATTTAATATCTTCATCTTACCATCAGGTGACCCATAAGATAGTGCACATTCCTCTAAATTAAAAACATGTTCGTGGTAGTTATTATATATACATATTTAACACGTGGTTGCAGGTAATGTTTACTAACCAAGTGAGTCGCGAGTATCAATTCTACACTATAATAGCGACTGTAACTGCGAGTCCTATAGTAGACACCTTGACATTCGTATCCCGTGCGCGTGAGTCAGCGCAAAGAGAACTAACCGTAAAAAATCCGCTCGCCAATGAAGCCGATTTTTATATCCGTTGCGAGAAGCTCGAATGTCCTGATGTTTTAAAAATCAATAGAAATTCAGAGGTAATATGATTTTATAGATATAGAACGCAAAATTGTTTTTGGGGAAATGATTATACCTAGGTACAAGACCAATATTTAAAACAAATCAAGCTCTCACTTTGTTGAAGGTTGTATGTGATTTTTTTACTGATATTCAATACACTGTGTCATTACATTACGAGGGCGGCACTGAAAATTTCGGGAATCAAGGAAGTGACACAACATTACTATTTAAAAATGTATTTATTGCTTTTCGAAGTATTCTCCGCGAAATTTGACACATTTTTCCATACGATGGAACCAATCATTGAAGCAACCATTCCATTCGGAAGTTGGGGTCTCCAAAATGGCCGTTTTGTAGGCGTCCACAGCTTCTTTACGTGATGAAAATCTCTGTCCACGCAATTTATTCTTTATTTTAGGGAAAGTATAGAAATCATTAGGGCTTAGGTCGGGGCTATACGGCGGATGGTCTAATAATTCTATGTTTTCTTGCTCTAAAAACTCTTTTGTTCTGTGCGCGGTGTGAGAACTCGCATTGTCGTGATGGAGGATGATGCGGCGGTTGCAGTTCTCTCTACGGAGTTCAGAAACGACCTGTGGCAAACAAATGCTAGCATACCATTCTGCATTAACCGTTCTTTGTCCCTCAAGAGGAATAGTCGTAACATGGCCGGTTTTGGAGACAAACGTGACCACCATTTTTTTTGCAACACTCCGTGAACGAACAATTTTTGTTGGCTTTAACTCATTTTCGAACACCCAAACTCGTGACTGGTTTTTTGTTTCGGGTTCGTACGCATATATCCAGGATTCGTCACCTGATACGATGTTGTATACAGCATTTGAGGATCCTGCGTGGAATCTTTCGAGAGTTCTGACGCACCAAGTAACGCGAGCCGCTTTTTGCTCTTCACATAGCAAATGCGGTATCCATCGGGAAATCAACTTTTTTACACCTAATTGTTCATGCAAGATTATTTGTATTTGACTCATGCCAATGTCTAAAGTTGCCTGAATTTCGCGGTATGTCACATGTCGATCTTCCTCAATCAGCTTACGCACAGCATCAACGTTTTCTTGGGTGACTGCAGTTTTTGGACGACCTTGACGAGGATCATCACTGAGCTTGACACGTCCACGTTGAAATTCAGCAAACCAGCGATAAATTGTGGTTTTGGATGGGGCTTCATCACCAAATGCAGAAATCATCCGGTCAACACACTGTTTTTGTGTTAAACCACTTCGAAAGTCATAATAAATCATGGCTCTTGAATTTTCTCGAGTCAATTCCATTTTCTCAACGACTAAACAAGTTTGACAATACCTTGTGACAAGACCGTGAATCTTTTTTTAAATAAATAAATGGTATTCGATTTGTAAAACCAAGGAGTTTTCAATTAAAAAGATTGTAATATGACAGGAACAGTGGAAATATTCCATTCCCGATACTTTTAGTGCAGCCTATGTATAAGCAGGTACTTATCAGGTATTGTGACATTTTCAGTTCCTGGAGTGTGCCATATGTAGATGCTGCAAAGTATGACTCCTAGTAAAGAGCCTTCAGGGGTACCTCAAGGTTTTTATTTCATAAGCTCTGCCATTATATACTTAGAAGGTCATAATGAAATCAAGGTCATGATAATTGCTTAAATTAAGGTCACATACTTTCCTGAAGGACTACACCGTTAGGCTCTACCAACTTGTGAGAATCCCATATTGTTTATAGACGGAGGCTTCAGCTTTAAAAGCGAGCTGGTTCTTCAGGGACGCTCTCAGTTTTGACGTTCAGTCGAAACTTTTTATACAAAAATATCATAACACACGTTTTGACCTTAAAACGAACAGAGGATCTCGTTAGAGTAAACGTATTGTTTTATCCGTATCCCAGACCTAGCTTTGTCCTATAGACGACGTAATTGATGAAAGGCACCACCTACACACAAAATAGGACACCACCCGAAGGATAAAGCTAGTAGATATAGACTAGATACGGTTGGCAGAGAACTTATTTTTGTTTCGCAACTAGGAAAAGTTGGTTTAATGACTGACAACCTAACTTCAATCTAATCAATCCTATAGTTATCTCATGTTATTTACAGGCAGTATTAACCATGACATATTCGCCTTTAGTAGTGGGTGAAACTGAAGAATATTTGGAAGTGACTAATTACCTGGTCGGTACTTACATCTACAAGGTGATACTGAAGTGTCTGCCCGCAAAAGAGAAGAACCTGGAATACAAAACTTCGCTGGGGACTAATATTCCGATACGTCTTAGGGTGCAAAATAAAACCGACGTCAAGGCCGACTTCGTTAGCACGGTTATTACTTTATTTTAGACAATACAGTAAATATCCATACATCTACTCCCCTTCAAATCCAGTATCAGCTATTACTGTGAATTTTAAGGTACATATTTGGTTACTCACATTGAATATTAAGTGCAACTGAACACCTTGCAAGGAAAAGTTGCTCTTTGTTTTATCTCTGAAGGTTAGGACATGGACTGGAAATGCATAGTCTGGGTGGAGAAAAGATGAATCCCGAAAAGATAGACAATGTGCTACTACTCCTCTAAGCACACGGATTCTCCAGTGGCTATTTTTCAAGCACAATATTCAAAGTAAAATTACTTTTTGTCCGACCAGTAGGCGTAGCATGAACACCGAAGACAACGGTCTTGTCGACGGAAGAGTAGACAAAAATGACAATGAATGGATGTAGACAGTGCCAATAATTCTACCATTCCGAGCATGGCGATCTCGAGAATGAACGGAAAGTGTTGTTTCTACTCTTCCCTAGACAACATCGTCTTCATCGTCGAGCATGACCAACGTATTTTGTCTATCTTTGACGTTTAGGGATAGAGATGTTTCTTCTTAAATAGTCTACATCACAAGAGACGTAGACAAGAGTTTCTTCGTATCTATATCGTAAGATTTTGCGTTGCGTCAAAGGATTACGGAAACTTAGCTAACACAATATAGTAAATACGCAATTGCGGGGGTCATAACGCAACTATTTAATAAGTTTTTGTGCCGAAAAGAACTCGAGGAAGGCGGAGAGGAACTCTGTGAGAAAGCTCACTGGGTCCTCGACCTGACGGAGAATGAATTCCTAGAAAACGTAAAGTTAGCAAGGAAATGGTCTTCAAAAGTCTCAACTGCACTCTGCCTTAGACCGATAGCGGAGGAACTTTTTTCTGATAAGATGAGTAATTACATAGTAAGTAAGCTAGCTAGGTTGTAAGTAATATGAGATACTTATTTTGTTGCCATTATTGACTTTCACTTCACAAGATTCACAATAGAAATTGCAAAATTATCCCGGTTCTAATGAAATTTTAAACTTTAAAATAATACCACAGATAAAATTGACGTGAAGCATTTCGTTTTTGTGTTTACTTCTATTTAAAAGTGTAGCAACCATTTTCCATACTAAGGTTGTCTAGAAATGATCGCGGATAGCGATAACGCCGCCTATTGTACTTTTACTTAATTCAAAACTTTTGTGAATATATTTCGTGTACAACAAAGAGTATATTAAATAAATAAATAAATTGTTCGACGTATTTTATTGGTAAAGAAACGCAAAGAATGATTAGAATTGAATGGAATTTTTACGTAACTAGCGGCATTCCGTTGCTATGGAACGGATTTACCATGTCTATGTCTACGAAGACAGCCGAGTCTTCATGTCGGCTCATGCTCGGGAAGAAGAGATATCGAGACGTGTAGAGAGCGCGTTGTCTATCTCCCGAAGAGAAGACTTTGAAATCGCCATGCTACGCCTACTGGAATTGAACTCAGAACCATATACTCGTACAACCGTTCTTGTTATTAGGCTATTGTTAGTAAACGTAACGATGCAAAATAAATTAGTTATGCTGGTTTAGAAAAGAACAGTGGCCCACTAGTATTTCTCCTGTATCGTGAATACAGTGTACAGACGTCTCGCATGCACACACACTCGGCTGATTACGGCCGCTAATAACATACGAACTTTGTCGATCTAAACCGATAGCGGCAGCCCGTACTTGCCGCGCTTATCACCGATTACGGCCAAAATGAGTTCGATGGAGACGCGACTGCTGAACGTAGCTTGTCGGACGTCGCGAGGGCTGATAATCTGAGCCATGCGGTAGCTTCGGCAGCCGACCCGCGCGATTCTGTCAACAACGAGTAGATCGATTTGTCGGGGCCATCCTTATAAGGTGCTTATTTGCAATTAGAAATATAGGAGTTTTGAAAAAATTCACTAGCGCATGCACGAGAAACTTGAATAACTGCGTGGGTTTCAGATTGGCATATTCTCATCATAATATATATTAGTAGATTACTTCATAATTTCAGCTGAATAAAGCCCACTGCTGCACACACCTGCACCGGTCTGGCTGTGTTGTGTGCTCTTTGGGGGTTTTGTCATAATCGCCACGCTTGGCAGGCGGGTTGGCGAATGCAGTTGAGTTGTTAACGTAAGTAGCTACTCGAAGAATGCTGCTGTTCATCCTCCGTCTAGTCCCATAGTCGCCTTATACGACACCCAAAGGATGAGATGGGTTGGTGCTTTTCGCAGCCGACACCACACGGTCAAAGTTAATCTTATGTGGGTAATGTCTTAGGTTTTCGCGATTATTACTCATTATTATAAAACACTTTTAAACGGATTACATCGCGTATATTATAGATTATAATAAAAAATTAGTAACTTTATCTATCGTTAGTTACTACCGTGTCTGACACCGGCTTATCCAGCGTGGTGAGTTGGTGACTACGGTGTTTACCCTTTCTTTTTAGTAGATGTTTTGTCTACCTCTAGCAAGGGACTGTGCAAGGCTGAGGACTGATAATTAACTAGTTTCAATCATTCCAATATTTGCTGTCTTTGCAGGTATCTCACCCTTCCATTCAAGCAGAAAAAATGTACACGCTAGGCCCCTTTGAAAAAGGCAAGTTTTTGGTGTGGTTCGAGCCAACGGAGTTAGGTGTCCAAAACTGTCAAATATCTTTTAAATCAGAGGTTGCTGGTGAATTTATGTAAGTTACGTACAAAAATTACTTTGCACGTCATTACGTTTGCCACCTCACGGGCGACACATCAAAAGATTTATTGCTTCTCAATTATTCTAAACTAGTTTATTCCTTCATTTTGCCTATATAAGCGGGTGGATGGCCCGAACATCTGTGGCCCGAACGTTAGTTCAGTTCTATTTGAGCTACCGAGGTGATAACTTAGACAAGCGAAATCCTAGCGAACTGCTCGAGCCGTCAACTTGCTTTGTGACTTTGTGTGCATCTTGAGTGGTTACTAACTATAGTTTGTTATTAAGTTTATTGAACGAAAAGTAGATACAGAGGGACGGCAGTTTCAAGAAAAATGGACTGAAGAATTCGAAAAAATTTGTTTGTCAAGACGAACTATTGTTCGACGTATAGAAATGATGGCTAATGATATAAAAACAACATTGACTGACAGTATGGCTGGTTTTGAATAATTTTCCATAGCATTAGACGAGAGTACCAACTTGTCTGACACAGCTCAACTGGCTATATTTATTCGAGGTGTATAAGGAGTTCGCTGTTACTCAGGAATTGCTTGCTTTACAGCCGCTAAAAGGAGAGGATATTTTTATTGGAGTTCAAAAGGCATTCACAAGTTTTGGTTTGCCATGGTCAAAATTAATTGGAGTATGCACTGATTGTGCACCTTCTATGGTCGGCTTACGAAAAGGTTTCATCGGAATTTTGAATGAAAAAGCAACAGAATTAAATGTGCAAAAAGATGATTTGATAGTCCTGCATTGCATTATCCACCAACAGAACTTGTGTTCTAAGTCCAAAGTCCATTCGACTCCAGAATGTTATGAATGTGGTAGTAAAAACCATCAATTTATTCATCGCGAGAGCTTAACCATCGTCAGTTCAAGGCGTTTTTGGGATGAAATATCAGCTGAATATAACGACGTAACATATTATTGTAAAGTCAGATGGCTGAGCAAAAGAAAAATGTTGAAACGGTTTTACGAGCTTAGAAATGAGATAGCAGACTATGAAAATAAAAGATAAACCACTATCTGAATTAAGTGACCCAAAACGGATATGTGACAGCATTTCTGGTCGATCTTACAGGCTATTTGAATGATTTAAAATGGAAACTTCAAAAACAAGCACAGTTTTCAGATCAAACTACGCTTGTGGGAGTCACAGATGCTGTCTGGTAACAGTTACCATTTCAACACGCTCTCTGCGCATGAAAATATTGCTTAAGCTCAATATGCTGAAGAACTCAAGTTACTGTCGGAACAATTTTCGAACAGATTTAGCGACTTCAAAAACATGTAAGACTGTTTCAGTTTATTTGCTACTCCTACAAAATGTAATGTACAAAATGCTCCAATACACTTACAAATGGAGTTGATCGAGATTCAAGAAAACTCACTCCTAAAATCCAAATTTTAAGACGTAGAGTTGTGCGATTTCTACAAAAAATACCTAGAAAAATACAATTTTCCGCAGCATAGAAAATTCGCAAGAAGATTGATTTGTGCGTTTGGCACTACTTACTTACTAAATGCGAACAGTTCTTTTCATTGATGAAAGTTAATAAATCAACACATCGTACAAGACTGACTAACGATAATTTGGAAAATTCTTTACGTCTTTGTATCAGTGGAATTAATCCAAATATCGATGGATTAGTTTCCCAAATTCAAGCTCAAGTGTCTCATTGATTTCAGTGTATTTAACCTTCGTAGTTTGTAACAATTGCAAATTTAACAATTTAATTATAATGTACCTTTTTTTTCAATTTGTTATTTTAATAAATTGTACTATAATAACATTGTCGTATTATTTCATGTCTAATATCTATCGCAAAAAATATTATCACTACTTTAAAATGCACGAAGAAGGGGCGTTAATACCCCGGCGCCGTCTCTTCCTTCTCCGTGCGGGATCGGCCCTCTCCCGATCCCACTCTGCAGTCTCCTTCTGGAGCATAACGCTCTCGCAGAAGGAGACCACTGCACTCAAATTTTCATGCTTTGCCAACATAGCCCGAGAGAGAGATTTTGCCCGATCCGATCGACCAGGATCCGCCGCTCGGCAGCCCACGCCGGGCACTCCTCGAGTGTGTGCTGTGCGGTATCCTGGTCGCTTCCACAATGGTGGCACTGAGCCGTGACTTCGCGTCCTATTCTGTGCAGGTACGCACCGGAACAACCGTGACCGAACACCTGCGTCAGGCGGTAGGTAACGCGCTCGCTCCTTCTGAGCCAGGCTCCGAAGAACGGGAGGATGGCCTCAACGACGCGCTTGGTTGTGAGCTGCAACCTTAGGCGACGTCGCCATATCTCGAGTGCGCGCCGTCGATCTAGCCACTTCAGCCTGTCGAACGCCCCTGGAGGCACGCTTTCGCCACTCTGGCGGAGGGAGCGTGTCTGATCATAGACCCACGCATCCGTCTCCGCCAGGATGTGGAAAGACGGAAAGCGCGCCAAGAGAGTTGCCACCTCGTAGGACGTTGCCGCCTCGTGCGTGGCCGTCTTCTTAATGGGCCATCTCTTATATACATGTCTATCAGTTTTCCCAGACATTTAAGGAAAAATTACGTTAGACTTATAGGTCGATAAGACTTGGCATCTCCGTAGATGTCCTTTCCCGGATTGGGAATGAAAATTACTTTTATCTGCCTCTAAACTGATGGAACATGTCTAAAGGCTAGGCAAGCTCTATATAATCTGCATAAATAAGGTGTTAGAATACACCTTCCCTCTTGTAGTAGGATGGGGCATATACCATCAGGTCCCAGGGACGGACGGAAGCTGCTTATAGGGCTATAAGCATCATAAGCAATCGTATCTTGTCCGAATCGATGACTTTCTTTGCTATACCCCAGTCATTTTTGGAAGTTAGTACACTTTGTTCTTTCATGGTGATGACGTTATATGTCACATTCTGTATCTCTACTGAGTCCAGTAGGCGTAGCATGAACACCGAAGACAACGGTCTTGTCGACGGAAGAGTAGACTAAAATGACATTTGGATGTAGAAAGTGGCAATAATTCTACCATTCCGAGCATGGCGATCTCAAGAATGAACGCAAAGTGTAGTTTCTACTCTTCCCTAGACAACAGTCTTCATCGTCGAGCATGACCAACGTATTTTGTCTACCTTTGACGTTGAGGTATAGAGATGTTTCTTCTCAAGTAATCTACATCCCAAGAGACGTAGATAAAAGTTTCTTCGAATCTATATCGTAAGATTTTGCGTTGCGTTAAAGGATTACGGAAACTTAGCTAACACAAAATAGTAAATACTCAATGTCGGGGTCATAACACAACTATTTAATAGGTTTTTATGGCGAAAAGAACTCGAGGAACTCTGTGTGTGAGCTCACTGGGCCCTCGACTGGCCGGAGAAATAATTCCTCGAAAAATTTAAAGTTAGCAAGGAAATGGTCTTCAAGTCTCAACTGTACTCTGCTTTAGATCGATAGCGGAGGAACTTTATTTTTCTGATAAGATGAAATATTACGTGGTAAGTAGGCTAGCTTTTTTTGGTGCCATTATTCACTTTCACTTCACAAGAATCACAATAGAAATTGCAAAATTTTCCCGGGTCTAATAAAATATGAAAATTTTAAATAATACCACAGATAAAATTGACGTTCAGCGTTTCGTTTTGTATTTACTTCTATTTAAAAAGTGTAGCAACCATTTTCTTGGTTGCCTGGAAGAGCTCGCGGATAGCGATAAGGCCACCTTTTGTACTTTTACTTAATTCAAAACTTCTGTGATTATTTTCCGTAGACAATAAAGAGTATATTAAATAAATAAATAAATTGTTCGACGTATTTTTTTATTAACGAAACGCAAAGAATGATGAGCATTGAATGGAATTTCTACGAGACTAGCGTTGCTATGGAAAGGATTTTCCAAGTCTATGTCTACGAAGACAGCCGAGTCTTCATGTCGGCTCATGCTCGGGAAGAAGAGATATCGAGAAGTGTAGAGAGAGTGTTGTCTATCTTCGGAAGAGAAGACTTTGAAATGGTCATGCTACGGCTACTGGAAGTGCCTCTTTGACATTAGTTAAAGTGTAGCCTTCCCAGTTACCGAGAGCCTACCTTGATCATCCCGGATAGATGATAACGGATTGACCTTGGTAGAGCCCATTGCCTTAGTAAGTTTCATGCCCTCTGTTGATGCTGAGGCTGTTGATGTTATTGCAGTGAGACCTCCATGATTTACCTACGCTTCGCTTTGGGCACTTCTGTGTTGTAGTGCGTGAGCGCTTTCGCGTATTCCGTAAAGTCATTATTTGACTTTGCTCGATTATAAACTCGTCTGATCTTCTGCCTTAGATTTTCTAGGGCTGGTGACCACCAGGGTTCCATATGTGACATCGCTTCTTTTTCCGGACAGTTATTTATCCAACTGGTTGTAACTGGCTGGACAATTCTGTCTGCCTCAAATTCTATGTCTATAATAGAGTTGAGTTTTACCGCAGGGTCACCCAGGTGTTCTTTAAGGTCTCTTTTAAAAGAGAACCAATCAGTTTTCCTGGGTCAAATTGGGAAGGTAAATAAGCCAAATGACAAATGGGTGCCCCACGAACTTAACGATCATCAGCACAACGTGCGCGTCGAGGCCTGCCTTGCGCTTCTCAACAGGGACAGAAACGAAGGAATTTTGAACAGCACTGTTGCCTGCGACGAAAAATTTATTCTGTTTGACAATCGCAAGCGTTCAGCAAGTTGATTAGATCCTGGTTCAGCATCAAATATTTGCCCTAAACAAAAAAATATAGAAAAGTGATGGTCACTGTTTGGTGGTCTAGTGCGTCTTCTTACCAAACGGGATGAGCATTACTGCAGATGTGTACTGTGAAGAAGCGACAACGCGCGACCCTATACTGCACAACAGACAGTCTCCAAGCTACAAGAGCTGGGGTTGGAAGCTCTCCGTCTTCCGCCGTACTCACCAGACCTTGCGCCCACAGACTTCTACTTCTTCCATAATTTCGATAACTTTGTGGCGGGAAACAAATCAATACCTGAGAAGTAGGTCTCCCTTATGGGTTTATTTGCCTGTCATGTCACATGATAAACGTGCTGCGAAAAATTAAGCAGTCACCTGCTTAATTTTTTGTTTGAAACGAAAATGTATTAATTATACCTAACTATAACTTACTCTTTATTGACTGAAACTGTATAAATAAGCCAAGTATCCCTCAATTGCGGCTGAATTGACTGTCAAACGCAGACGCGGCAAAATAAGCACAGTTTATGCCTGGCGATATGTTGTAACTGCATAATTATGCGATTTATTACCTACTCTCTACCTATTTATATACATATTAGGTATATGGTGCCGTACATATTAGAGGCATGTGGCATGCTCTAATATGTATTATATTTCAACCAGTCATTTATCTAATGTGGTCATGAACTACAAATAGATCTCATTTGGACAATCCATAATGGTAGATAAGTATATGTATTATATTTCTTTTACAGATATAACATTAAAGGTATTGCAACAGAACCGAAACCTAGAGGCCCTTACGAAATAAAGGCCGGTGGGTTTACAACCATAACGTTTAAAAACATTTTTGATGACACAAGAATGTTCAAAATATACATAGATAGAGAAGAATTCTATGTGAAGACCCTGTACGAGCCTATTAGAGCAAAGAAGGTAAATAAAACTGAGTTAATCCGAACTCTCTGAAAACAACTGTAATACATAGGTATTTACAGTGTAGCTAAGGTATTATGGTGTACCTACGCGGTCTGCCTGTTATCCCGCGGGCCGCTGGTACCAACGAAGACGATGGCATCGCAGTGCCACAGCTGAAGAGACTGCCGAGGCCTATAGGGCCTACGTGTGGCCACGCTCGCGCTACACATCGCCATCCGCGAGGTGATGGCTCGGTCCTAGAGCGAGCTCTTGGAGGGACCCAAGGGGGCGACTCTATCGCATGGTCGTGGGCAATTTGCACCCATGGGTCCCCCGGTGGCCGAAACCATGGCCCCGGATCTGCTGTAAGTACTTTCCATGCTCTTTCCGGCGGTCCGTCTTCGGAAGAGGGGGGCCGAGCCGTTAGCCACATGAAGGTTCGCGCCACCGCACCGGGTCCGGACGGCATTCAAGGCCGCGTGTGGGTGTTTGCACTGCAGTCTCCAGGGGACTGCTTGAGGCGACTGTTTACCAGCTGTGCATCCGCTCGCCGTCGGAGCAGGCAGTGTCCCGTCGGGGAGGGGTGGCGATGGCCGTCAGTCTAGACATAGTCAGCGCCTTCAACTCCATCCCGTAGAGTGCAATTAGGGCAGCACTAGTGTACCATCGTTGCCCTCCCTACCTGCAGAGCATCATAGAGGCATATCTGCGCGCCAGGCACATTCGCTACGGTGGGCAGGGACGGTAGCGTAAAGCGGCGGGTGATAAATTGCCCCCCTTCAGTGGAACCTCGCCTACGACGCAGTCTTGCATGTCGTTCTACCCGCTGGCGTCAGCTTAGTCTTTTACGCTGACGACACACTCGTGTTGGCCAGCGGGGAGTCCTTGGAGGGAACCATCCAGCTTGCCGGGCAAGTGGCCAAAATCCACGCTCTGGGTCCGAGTATACACAAACTGCCGAGGAGCAGAGAACCAGTATGTGGATACGCGTTGTTGACGCGCGAGTCGGGGTGGGCCGGTACATGAAGTACCTGGGGCTCACCCTGGACACTCGTTGGGCTTCGAAGAGTACTTTCAGCTCCTCGCCCCCCGTGTTGAGAGGGTAGTGGGTGCATTACACCGGCTGCTACCCAATCTCCGGGGACCGTGTAAGGAAGTTTGCCGTCTCTACGGGAGGGCCGTGCGGTCCGTTGCCCTCTACGGGGCGCCTATATGGTCAGCTCGACTGTCAGTCGTCCAGCGCTGCCGAGCCAAATTTCACGGTCTGCAGCGCAGAGTGGTTATACTGATCGCACGAGGATACCGAATAGTATCCTACGAGACGGCATCTCTCCTGACGCGCTTTCCGTCTTTCGACATCCTGGCGGAGACGGATGCGTGAGTCTATGATCAGACACGCTGCCTCCGCCAGAACGGCGAAAGCAAGATTCCTGGGGCGTTCGTCATATGAAATGGGTTAAATAAATCAGGCACATAGCTAGAATAAAATAAAGGTTTTATTTATTTAATTAAAGTAATTCCTGGTGACAAACTTACTTTTCATTATTCTTAATAAAAACATCCGACGTCGGCAATGCGCGTGTGATACCCTGGGCCTGCAGTCTCGACATATATAGCGATCGCTTTACGACGAAAATCGGTCGCTAAGAGCTTAAGAGCGTTTACGTCTAGCGAGGAACCTCAAGTTTAGGAAAATCTTCGCAAATTTCACGCACACTGAAGAGAGCGTGACCGTGTGGGTAGAGTTGGCGTATATGGTCTGACTAATCCACTTTGATCCGTTCGATTTAGGGTAATATTATTATGGACAATATTTAATAGTAAGCGGATAGCAAAACTACGATTACATAAAGTAGGAGTGGTGCTATATTCTTAATCGGGACACCACACGGACTACTGTTTTCAATAAAGTATATTTATTCATCAACAGGAATTCAAATTAACCATATTTCTAACTGAAAAGCCGTTACAAGGATGGAAGGAAAGGCCCACGGGTACACTCACTATTGAGAATTATGAGCCACCAGTACCGAAGGTGCATTGGACCTACTTTCTGCATGGCATACCTTGATCTAAATGTTTTATCTGTATTATTAATAGATTGTTGTTGTTAAAAAAATGTAATCAATAAATATTTAATAATCTTATATGCACGGATTTAATAAGACAATTTTAATTAAATCATTTCTTTATTACCATTCGCTTACACTAAAATCTTGTACAATATCGTCTTTGTCTTCAACAACATTGTCGTCATTTACTGTAGTTTTTTTACTGCCAAGCTTTTTCTTTTCCTTCTTTTTAACTTTCTTCACCTTTGGAACAGAGCTTTCATCATCTTCATCTGTTTTAAAATGATCATTCTCATCCTCGTCATCAGATGGGAACAATACTAGCGGACCTTTATTTTCTGGTTGAGCATTTTGTGTGGCATCATCAGCCAGCTTAGGCCTCTTAATCTTGGGCAGCTCACCAGCAATTTCGTCATTTTTGGTAATCTTCTTACGTTTCTGAATCTTGTTTATTTTACTCCAATTTTCGTAGAAAGTGAGTAGGGGTGTTCCTTTCGTTCTGATACTAGTTTCCCAGGCTGCGATCAATTTGCCGTCGCTCAAGGAGAAACTAATCTTTGCTCTCTCACGCTCTATAAATTTCGAGTTTTCCTCTATTTTATCAAGTAACTGGCGCATTTTCTTTGTGTAGTTCGATACAGAACATGTCTTTAAAAACTGCTTTAACTGCAACAATATAAAGTCAAACTTAATTAATTTCATTATGATTATCGGTAAATTAATTAATTAATTTAAACAACTTTTGCATAAACATGCAAAATAATATTTTATGTATTATTTTAAGGATTACCTGTATTATAGCTAAAAGTGTTATATCTGGGAAAGCAATTGTATGTGACTCATTGGCTGTATATTCTAATAAAAGTGCATACAGCCGCTCTATAACAGAGTCTTTAAACCCATTCTCCATCAGCTGAGACTTTGCAAGTCTTAAAACACAAGAAAAGTCCAAAGGCTTCATAGATACCTTCTTATGCTTTTTATTGAAGTCGTATGTTGTTAAAACCTGGAAAATTTGAAAAATAAATTATATTTTATATAATTTCATTATTATATTAGTTAAAAAAATCCATCCTTGATAAGAATATTTGGCAGTGGCGTAGAAACATGGATATTTTATGGAGCACAGTTAGTGTCGAAAATTGATTTTTGAAAAACTATGTACGACAGTTCAGTTAGTTTTAATTAGTTGATAAATGTCAGAAAGCGCCAGTGTGTGGCCGTAGTAAAAACGCCGTTAAAACACGGGGAGCGAGATAAAACAACAATAAAAACAACTACTTTTCTAAAAGTTACGGATATGTATTTAAGACAGTATGATACGTTACTAATGTATCTATCATTTATTTTTGAGATATTTGTGGAGGTAACAAATCGTATCTAATGTAATAAAGATTCTTCGATGAAGTTGGTATATTAAAATTATAAATTATTTTTTTACCAACATTAGTATACGATGGGCTTGCTCTGACCGCTTAGTGATTGCCTACCTAATCCAAAAACAAATACACGCCACTCATATTTGGTAAGTACTTATTTCTTAAATTAAATGAAAAATAATTATTTACCTCTACAAGAAATGGTAAAACAGGCATGAAGGTATTTGATTCTTTTGAAAGATTTACCATTATTTCCACACAATGGAATCTCAGCGGATAATATTGATGTGTCGGCACAAGTTTTATTGTATTTGTGGTGATCATAACGAGGGGGTACACTAATGGCTGTAATTGTGGCTTATTTGAAGTCGCACCCAACAAGTCTGCCCATAAATGCAATGAATTCACAAACTGCCAGTTATAAACCGCTTGTCTGTTTTCAATTTTTTGTACGACGATAGCATTTCTTAAGTGTATAGCCAGTTGTCGAATGTAAAGGAAAACATGCTGATATGACACATTCAGATCCAATGAGAACATTTCCACAAGTGATCGTCTCATGAAATTGATTCCCGGCCATGTGGAAGGGCTAACAAATTTACAGTTTTTAACATAAGTCATATACATGGCTTTTAACACAATATCTAGTAATGCTGACTGCTGGTTTCTTGTTATCCTCAATATACATAGAAAGGCCAACACTCTCACGGTCTCTTCACCAGTGCTCCAGAATGTTAACAGTTTCTTGAGGGCTTGTTTTGCTATCCTTATGAAGCAAGCTACATATATAGACATTTGATGCAAATGTTTGAGTAACACAGTCAATATATTCTCGGATGTGACGCCTCCAAGCAATTTTAGTAAATCACTGAGATATGAAATCAAGTTGGTTTTGATTTTAATAAAGTGTTTACATTTCTGTGGATCTTTACCAGTCTGCTCCATGCCTAAATACTTGTTAATGGCGCCCGGCAAATATAGTACACACATCTGAATCACTGCATTAAAAACAGAAGATCCTGTGAACAATGCAATATACTTAATTAAAATCGTATAATATTCAAATAGGTCGTACCATGAGAAGAACAATACTGCTTTATGATCCCACATAACAAAAGAGATAATGAGATTATTAAACAGTAAGGTCCGAAATCATTATATGACCCAAAGCACGTGCACTGCTGAACAAAGGCCTCCGTGCTATGGCATTTCACAATTGTGTCGTAATTTCGTCGGGGATTTGCCAGTACTCACCACGCTTGGCAAGCGAGTAGGATAGCGCAGTATGGCTAGTGCTCCACATAAGGGAGGCTGCTGCCCATCTGGTTTAGAGCCGGTGACAGAAACGTAGCCAAGACAGACGTTAACACAAAGTAAAGTTCACATCAAGCCTATGACGCGACCCGTAAAAGCCTATTTTTTTGGTCAAGTACTACTTATTGGAGACCGCGCACCGGAAAACGCAGCGTGGGACGACCTCCAACGAGGTGGAAAGACGACCTGGTGAAGGTCGTTGGGAGTCGTTGGATGAGAGCGGCATGTTCGTTGTGGAAATCTAAGGGGGAGGCCTTTGTTCAGCAGTGGACGCCTTGTGGCTGATATGATGATGATGACTACTAATTTGTTGTGCGGGACCAAAATAAATATTTTTCTTTCATTCTTTAAAAGCGTCCGTGTAACACTTTGCTCTGCCATATCTCGCTACGTTCATTAGTGTCAAATGCTAATTAAAGCGGGGTGAGTCCATTGCAACCACATGTCGGTGCAGCCCCGCTTGGACTTGAAGAAAGTACTCCCCGAGATTGCAGTCCTAAAGATTGTGGAGCGTCTAAGCATTAAAAACACTTGACGCCCACACTTTCGCCGGATGTAAGGCCTCATTCGCCGATGAACGTGGGTGATGCAATGTAAGGTCTCTTCTATTCAGAGCTTCCAATATGCCGAAGGAGTAAATTAAATCTGGCATGCTCGCCCAATCGAAGGCACACACCTTGTTACCACGAGACCAATTTTATTATGTTATAAATTGGTGTGTTCGGCACGCACGTCAAATGATGTTCTACGTCGTCAAATGATCGTCATTGGCTACCACTACAGGAAACAGGAAGCAACGCTGGCGTGAGCGGCTCGGGGTTTCGGGAAGTGCAGCACCGGTATCACCATCACTCGTCTAGAAGATTCGGAGCCGGTTTCCCCGTTATTGCCCCGAGCGGCTTCTGATCTGCCAGCTAAGGCAAATCATAGTTGAAGAGTCCTGTGGGCACTCGTGGGGGGAGGCGATCTGCCAGCCAATAAAGGCAAGCCACAGGCGAGGCCCGAGATAACGACTGACAGCGTTAAATTCTATTCTGGACACCGTCAGCACGAGCCGGTCTGGATATGTTCAGGCTGTATTCCTGGACATATCTGGCACCTATGACAACGCATGGTGGCCCATGATTCTGCTGAAAGCAAAGGGTGGATGCTGTTCGCTCAACATCTTTAGGATGTGGGGCTCATACTTTACCAGCCGACGTGTCGGTCTCTTTGCTCAGCGGGGTTGTGTGGAAAACCTCGACCATGAGTCTCCCGCAAGGTTCATTATTGGATCCCTCACTGTGGAACCTTCTCATGGACATTGCTCCGATTACCGTTCCCAGACGGAACCAAATTGTTCGCGTACGTAGATGACGTAACTGGTCGGCTCGTAACGGATTGGACTTATCTCGCTCAAACTCATACTCTATGACGAGGAGGGGGATATCGTCCAAGCGCCCATCCACCTTACGACTCAATGGAATCTCAGTCAAGAGCGTACAGTCGACCAAAGTCCTGGGAGTGATAATCGACACAAGCCTGTCGTTTATGGAGCACGCCCAGTCTTCGGAGAGCGTGCTGCATCGGGGTTGGGCAATATGTCACGCGTCTCTGCTTCATCCTGGGGTGTCCGATGCAGGGCTCTCAAGGTTCTGTGCAAGGGCATCATTTCCCGCAACGATCACCGATGCGGCGGGTTACTGGTGGAGGCGTACGACTACCTAAATGGAGAGGACCACGTTGTTGAGGGCGCAAAGGCCTGCTCTCTTTCGGCTGACGAAGGCATACAGGTCCACTAGCACTGCGGCCCTGCCGGTTTTGGCAGGAGTGTTACCAGCCGACCTCGACGTTAGCCGCCCTGGCAGAATCAACGAGATACGCCACCTGCCACGGGACGATTCAGGACAGGCAAACTCCAAATTTCGGAGGATACCAACCAACCAATATTGGCAACCGGCAACAGAGATGGGAAGCGGAGGATAAGGGTAGGGAACTCCATCTGTTTTTCCTGGACGTGGCGGCTAGACTCAATTCTACTTGGGTAGAGTCGGACTATCAAGTCTTACAAATCTTTAAA
The DNA here is from genome assembly GCA_947459985.1 of Diloba caeruleocephala. Classification (NCBI taxonomy): domain Eukaryota; kingdom Metazoa; phylum Arthropoda; class Insecta; order Lepidoptera; family Noctuidae; genus Diloba; species Diloba caeruleocephala. The sequence continues at coordinate 21,765,513 of OX381606.1, read as the reverse complement.
GGACATGGATGTTTTCGGAATCGATGGAGTGACATGGGATTGTGTGAGATCAGCAAGTGATATTGCGGCGAAGACAAGGACGAAAATCGGGACCACGTTATGTGTATAGGTATGATGAACCGCGGCGAAAGATGATGGACGGGACCATTCGTGCGGAAGCGGGAGAGGTTCACTACTGCGACCTCGTTAGCTTGGAAGCCAACTTCCGACGGTTAAGAGACTGCCACACATAGCACAAACAAGGTGCGGACACGAAAAAACATTGGATCCGGTCGGGCAGCGAAGTTGTTCTGTGACATCGGTTGTTCACAACGTGGTTCGCTGGAACGAAGATCAGCCGCCCCAGAAAAGGGGAGATGGCTCTGGGACTTTGTGTAACTTGTAGATGAGTCAAGCAGCGCCTACGGATGCAAAAAAAAATGGCCATTGAGCTACTTCCGCACGCGTCTCCTCAAGATTCGGCTTAAATGACTAGATAACTTTCGTCTTTTTTTTTATTGATCCGGTGGAAATACTTCATGTACTTCCTCCACCCCGGGAAAGGGCGGAGGGGTATGCCGGACTCCTACCGGCTAAAACCACCGGAGTGGTCATCTTCGGCACCGAAGGGAGGCTCCAGGAACTCAAATAATCTCCATCTAGAGCCACCCATTGGTGCCGCGCCTTTAACCACATCTTGAAGGGGATGACTGTAAAGTTACCCCCTCTAGCGCGGAATGGTAACTAAAAAGGCCACCTCCCCAGGAATCTCTCGGGGATTGTAAAGGAATTCCCCAAAAGCTCGCTATTCGCTGTGCTGTGCACACGGCGGCACGTGGCCCTATGCACACCACCGTCTACCCGGGGGCCGCTCGGTATGAGTAGGCAGGTTTCCCAATAGTCGCACTCGCGACCCCCAAATATGATTAGATGCCTGAGGTGCTATGGGAAGGTTGGGGAGAATGTCCCGAAGGGTCAATTTTTTTTTAAATTATTTCTATATTCTACTAATTGACCGCAATAACATAGGATATTCAGATTTCTATAATCGGAATTAGATTCCAATTATAAAAGGAACTTTTTGAAAAAAAAAACTAGACACGCATACAGAAAATAAGAAAATTCGAATGATTTTCATAATACTACAGCCATTTTGAGACAAAAGCGCAACATGCAACCATATCATACCTTCAACTTTATATTCTCCCTCTGAAGCACCATCTTCACTGGTGGCCCTCAACATGGCTGCATTGAAAGCTTTTATAACTGTAGTTATTGTTGCAAGTTTAATTTTTAATTCACTTTGAAGTTCTGCTTGCCATTGTGCCACCATTTTAAGGGTTATCTTTCCATGAACTGGTTTAGTATCTTCATTCTGAAATAAATCAATAGATACGACAGTGAACTAAATAACAGTGCTTTTTTTATTGCTGTCCAGTGAAAATTCTACATGAACTTCCTTCGCCCCGGGGAAAGGCGAAGGGGTATACCGGACACCTGCCGGCTAAAACCACTGGAGCGGCCATCCTCGGCGCCGAAGGGAGGCTTGAGGTCCTCGTAAGATCACACTAGACCCGCCCATTGGTGCTACGCCTTTAGGCACATATCGGAGGGGATGACTGTAAAGCGGTCACCCTCTCTAGCGGAAGGCAGGCGGCTGTAAAAAGACACCCCCCAGGCACTACTCGGGGAGGATTGTAAAGGATCCCCCCAACTTTCGCTGTGCGCTGTGCTACGCACACGGCGGCATGTGACCACGTGCGCGCCACCGTCTTCCCGGGGGTCGCTCGGTATGAGAGCGCAGACTCCCCAATCTGCGCGCAGGAACCTACGACCTACCAATAGTTAGGCTCAAGGTTAGAAACTCCTACATGAACATTTTGGCGTCAGTAAGCTTTGTGCTAAATGTATACCACATATTTTAATCGAACCTCGAAAACAAATTCGCGTATCATGCAATGTCACAAATATTTTACAGAGGGCGCTAATTTTCGACATCGTCACAGCTGAAGGAATCGGGATAAATTGTTAACAACACGAAACCAGCACAATGTCTGCGTAATGGGTGTTTCCTTTAAAATAATTGCCTACATAAGTCTAACAACTGCTATCTTAGAAAAGGTTTGAGAGCAACGTCCTTGCAATAAAAATCCTCCTTCATCACGACGACGCTCAGTCCGGTAATCGGACCACTAAGTATTGACAACGTCAGATGTTAAATCGATGGGTCATCGGCCATACAGTCTCGCCCCATGCGATCTTTATTTAATCCCAAAAATAAAAGGAATACAGTTCCCAGTCGAATCGGCGGAGGTGATAGCCTTCGAAGCCACGGAAGACCCAAAAGTAAGAGCGAGCTAATTCCTTCTCGCAGCGGTTTCTTCGAATGCAAGAATATATAGAAGGTCATGAGGACTATCTTTAAAAACAATATACAAGTTATCAGCTTCATCATATGTATAAGCTGTCCTCTGCTGAACAAAGGCCTCCACCCCCATAAATTTCGACAGTTGTGTCATTTTGGGGGGATTTTTCCAATACTCACATGCTTGGCAGTGGGTTGGTGAGCGCTCCTGTTCCATAAAAGTAACGTTTAGTCACCTTTAATGACATCCATGGGAGATGGATGGTGCTATATTCTTAATCCGGACACCACATAGACTCCGGTTATCAGCTTAGCTGCATTTATTACCTATTGCATTTGCTGACATTAAAAAAAACCGTTTTATCTCCTCACACTACTAAAAATTCTCACAACAAAATAATCTGTTTGCTTTAATTAGTCCCTACTTTCACATAACATTAGGTAGGCCAGTAACAAGGGATATAAGATATAAAACACATTTGTAACCCACGCGAAAACATGCTACATGCTACAACTTAATACTTATGTTATGATAATTTTAATGTTTAAATTGTTGAAGAAGAGATACGATTAGATTTACCTCAAAGTCACTTTCGTCACTATCACCCCTGAGTGGACCTGGTTTGTGAACTTTGTCGTCATCATCATCGTTTTTATCTGATGCATCATCACCAGAATCAACATCAAAATTTAAAAGATTTTCATCATTTTCCTCCAAGAAGTTATAGAAATCAGGATCTATGTTTTTTAACTTTTCCAACGATTTCTTGTGCGTTTCAAGGGTAACCTCTTCTTCCGAATCTGAAATAAAATATTGTGAGATACAATTTGTGTTTTTAGGGTTCCAAACGTCCGAAGGACATAAATAATAGTTTCAAAATAACTGTTTGTTATTTGAAACTTCAAAGGAACTTATTGAAAAGCTTATTGATAATTATTTTCTACTTTTTAGTCCGGTTATCTACAAAAGCATGTTTTTTAGTTTTTTCTTAACTATTATTTATTTTCTATTTTTTGTACGGCTAACTACAAACACGTGTTTTTTTTGTTTTGCCCATGGCTGAACGTCCGTATTGCCTGTCCATAGTCTCAATAACTCCTGGTGGTAATTATTTACCCAAGGATCTTCCTTTCGACGTTTAAGTAAATCAATTATCCCTCCATCTTCTTAACATATATAAATTACGTGTCACGTTGTTTATTCGCTATGGACTCCTATACTACTGAACCGATTTTAATAAAATTTTGCACACTGTGTGCAGTTTTATCCACTTAAAATATAGGATAGTTTATATCTCAATTTATAATCGCAATATTATTTTATTGCGACTTATTTGTTTATTATCTGTCAAACACTTCGATAAGATTCTAACAGAAGGCGGTATACGGTAATTAGTTGACTGGATTCAGAAAGTATCCAATAGATGGCGCTATCTCAATTTATAATCGCAATATTATTTTATTGTGAATAGAAATCAGTTAAGAATTAGTAGTGCGGATATTGTTACTTACAAAAAGTTAATTTCTCTTGTCAGGGAAACTGGTCTCATTGGGCATACTTTTAAGAGAAAGGATATGAGATGCTGTAGAATAGTTATTCGCCACATACATCCATCTACGCCCACTAGTATTATAAGGGAAGAAATTGAGGCTACCAGAAATACAGTGGAGAAATTATTAATGCCATATATGGCCCTGAGAAAAACCAACCTCGACATTCTTTGTCAATATGACTCCTGGGCCCAACAACAAAGTGCTAAAGGACTTAAAATATATATACCACCAATCTATCGTTATAGAAGATCCAAGAAAAAGCAAATCGATAGTACAATGGTCTGGGTGTATTGTATGTGGAATTCATGTCTGTAAACGCACCCACGACACAGGAGAAATCCTAGTGTGGGGCAACGTTTTTAAAAAGAAAAACAAAAAGAAAAAAAAAAATGTCAAAGGTATGTAGTAATATGGCCACTCGAAGAACCATTGTATGCGCCCTCACCGTTGTGTCAAATGTGGGCAGTCACACACTTCCCAATGTCAGAAACTATGCAGTACGCTATGCAATGGCCCGCACCCCGCTAACTATAGAGGTAGTAAAGTACATAAAGAAGTTGTAGCCCGAAGAAAAGAAAACCACATTGACATCAGTCGAGTCTCGCAAACAAGCTTCGAATAGCTACGTTGCCAGTGAACCCATTGAACTAGTCGGTGAAAGTGAGAAATACATCCCTGGTACCAAGATCCCAACTTATACAGAGTGGTTACGGCATAATACTCCTAACCCTACGATTACAAATATGACAATACTGACTTGAACAATTACTTTTAAAATAATCTGAGAAGCTTGACTCCATCTTACACCAAATGAGTATTCTAATGAGCCTCATACCTAATCTCGTCGACAGACTGACAAAATGACTGCCTTAAGAATCACGGCTACATATCAAGCTATACAATACCAGTATACTCGCGTTTATATATCTCGCGTTGTATAGACTTTCGGTATGATGAGAGATCATCGTAAACTGGTTTTGTATAGCTTGATGCGTAGCTGTATGTGCTTTCAACATAAATGGGCTAACCCCAAGTAAAAATGAAGTTGAGCTTTTAACGACCGAGCGTAAGCTTCATATTCTACTGATATCAGAAGCACATTGCACCACAGCTACTAACATTAAATTCGCAGACTACCAATGCTACCTGACCAGTCATCCTGATGGGACAGCATATGCTGGAACGGCAGTGATAGTAATAAATCAATTAAACATCACCATCATATAAAACTAACCACATCCAAGATATAACAATAACCGTGGAAGAACGAACTGGTTATCTCAATGTATTGGCAGTTTACTGCCCTCCAAAACATAAAATCTGCGACAACATGTTTTCACATCTCTTTAAGTCACTTGGTAACCGGTTTGTAGTAGGCGGCGACTGGAATGCGTAGCATACATCCTGGAGTTCGACGCTAATTTCCACTCGAGGTAGACAGCTCAAACTGAGCATTCAAGAGAACAACTTATCTGCAATTTCTACTGCTGAACCAACGTATTGGCCAAGTGACTCACAAAACATCCCAGACCTACTGGATTTTTTAAATAAGTAAAGGTTTGTCTAAAGACTACATTAAACCAGAACCGTGTTATGATACATCATCTGATCATACACCAGTTTTATTAACAATAAGTTCAAGACTGATTGGAATAACAAGGCCATTGACACTAGCCAATAAGTACACAGACTGGGAGTGTTTCAGGGAGCGCATTGACGATAATAATGAGTTAAAAATATCATTAAAGACTCCAGATGATATAGATACTGCTACTCAATATATCACAACTATGATCCAAGAAGCATGTTGGAACAATACTCCTGAATCTCCAAATAAAACTAGATCCACTAATTACCCCCAGGAAATAAAGGAATCACAGCGCAAAAAAAAGAAGGCTTCGATGAATATGGCACCAAAGTGGTTTGAACTAAGACAAGTACAAATTCCCAGAGGCTACTAGTGCTTCAAACTTGGCACGATAACACCTTAGAAGCTCAGGTTGAATCGTTCACTCCTTTGGCCTCGACCAATTACTCTCCATGGAGGTTCACAGAGCAATATACCAGACCCCAAGTTGCCGTACCACCTCTCAAGAGAAACCAAAGTTGGGCAAGAACACCTCAAGAAAAGGCTGATACATTTGCTGAGCATCTAGCAAAATTATTCCGTCCTAACGAGGCAGCAAACAGCGTTTCTTAATGAAGCTTTCCAAATGTCCCCTCCGCCGCGGTCCGTCACCATCAGAGAAGTCTGGGCTACAATTAAAAACCTCGGTGGTAGAAAAGCACCCGGCTTTGACCTAATCACTAAGGAAGTCTTACTACTGCAAATACCAAAAAAGCCATCGTGTTTCTAATGGCACTCTACAATGGAGTCCTTACAGTGCAGTACTTTCATCAGGAATGGAAGGTTTCACGGATACTCATGGTGCATAAACTAGGCAAACCACCCAATGAGGTGACTTCCTACAGGCCTATTAGCTTACTATCGAAAATCTTTGAGAAACTCTTATTGGGCAGAATACAACCAATCCTGACGAAAAATTACACCATACCTTGTCACCAATTTGGATTCAGACCTGGGGTCGTACTATGAACTTTTAAAAAACCATGCACGTTCCAGGCAGTTCAGTTTACGGGCTCAAACTGACAGCTTCTGTTTCGTACTATGACATGCATAATGCTGACCAGGGGGGAATCTTAGTTCAGAGGCCACATTGCTAAGAAGGTTACGCCATCCCTCAGTGTTGGATTCATATTTTTATGACATTGTCAATAAAACAGGCGCTTAATGTATTACACACTAGATGCCACTAGGAGAAAGCTAGTATTTTTGACGTTACTTTTGATGCATAGCAGAAATTTGGTTTTGCTTGTATTTTAATTCTTCAAGTTATTTCGGAGTTTGAATCGTCATATTTTGATACCATTCTGTTTAATTGTTAATAATTTTTCTAATATTTCATTGATTTGCCTACGTATATGCCTGATTTAATTTTGCAATGTTGAATGTATAGATCACAGAGTACATATAAAGATTGATGAATGGAACGTAGCCGTCTTGACACTCGTCACAGAGTACAACTATTGCGGTTATTTAAAAAAATTGTGTAAATTAATTTCGATTCCGCGCATTTCCGAGTTCTTGTGGAGATTTAGTTGCTAAATTTACATTTCCCCATCTTCTTATTATTCATTGTTAATTTAAGTATTGTTGAGTGTTCTGTTATGAATGAGCATGTTCGATGGGGATGACAATTAAAGCAAGCTGCACAATTTTATTTTAAGAAAAATTGTAATCACAATAAATTATTATTATTAACAGCAATTTTTTTTAAAATAGTGTTCCCTTGTCATAGTTTGGTTATTTTGATTACACTTTCAGATTATGTTAGTATTTTCCTATCATTGCTTTTATTCATGTACAGTCAGCATCATATATAAAGTGGCAGCCACGGTAACCAAATATTTAGAAACATCCAAAGTGATCACTGATATCCTGTCAACCATGGTCGTCTAATTGTTCAGGTCACCAATCTTGAGCAAATATATCGGAACAACAAAAACGTCATTATATGAGGTCATTCAAACCGTCATTATTATGGTAACAAGCACAACGCCAATAGTTTCCAAGCAGCCAAGGTATTCAAAAATATGAAACACACTAGTGAACTGAACTTTATCTTTACCACACAGGGTTCAATTTGCAATAATTTTAAATTAACACACCCAACCCGGTGCACATTACAATCTAGGTATGTTTTATGTAAAATCGACATGGTTTGTCTTAGCTAGAGACATCCTCCCAGCGCTGCAGAACCAAAATTCACGGTCTGCAACGCAGAGTGGCTATCCGGATCGCACGAGGATACCGAACAGTGTGCTACGAGGCGGCAACTCTCCTGGCGCGTTTCCCGCCTTTTGACATCCTGGCGGAGATGGATGCGTGGGTCTACGATCAGACACGCACCCTCCGCCAGAGCGGCGAAGGCGCGCCTCCAGGGGCGTTGGACAGGCTGCGGCGGCTGGCTCGGCGGCGCGCACTTGTAAAGTGGCGTCATCGCCAGAAGGAGCGAGCATGTCACCTACCGCCTGACGCAGGTGCTCACCGGGCACGGTTGTTTCGGCGCGTACCTGCACAGGATAGGACGCGAGGCCACGGCACAATGCCACCATTGTGATAGCGACCAGGACACCACACAGCACACGCTCGAGGCGTGCCCTGCGTGGGCCGCCGAGCGGCGGATCCTGGTCGATCGGATCGGGCAAGATCTCTCTGCCAGCAGAGGTGTGGTGGCTATGTTGGCAGAGCACGAAAACTGGAATGCAGTGGTCTCCTTCTGTGAGAGCGTCATGCTCCAGAAGGAGACCGCAGAGCGGGATCGGGGCCGATCCCGCTCGAAGAAGGAGGAGACGGCGCCGGGGTAACAACCGCCCTGGCGCCGTATTCCCATACGCCTGAAACCCCCTGCCGTAGCTACAAGGCGGGGGACCTCTGGGTTCACGGTGCGTAGCTTGGGGAATCTGCGTGCTCACACAAAGCGACCCAAGAGAAGACGGTAGCACGCATGTGGTCACGCGCTGCCGTGGGACGCTTTGGGGGATCCTTTACAATCCCCCCGGGGGGGTGACCGCTTTACAGTCACCCTCTCCGAGATGTGCCTATAGGCGTGGCACCAGTGGGCGGTTCTAGTGTGATCATACGAGGACCTGGAGCCCCCCTTAGGTGCCAAAGATGACCGCCCCAGTGGTTTTAGCCGGTAGGAGTCCGGCATATCCCTTCGCCCTTCCCCGGGGCGAAGGCAGTTCATGAAGCATTTCCACTGGGCACCAGTAAAAAAAAAGGCTAGAGACATCCTGCGTGTACATAGGTACCATTGTATTGAATTTAAAGTTTCTAGGATCGTAAAATAATATTGTTTACAATCTCTTTTTAGTTCGCCGGGCTAATTATAAACATTGCCTGATTGCCGATTATTATAAATTCAGTTGGTGTTGTGTGAAAGGGGCTTTCGAACTATCAAACTAAAATTATTATGATAATGGAATAAAATTCATTTCTAATTTTATTGAAACAGCAAATTAGAAACTCTTTGCTTTGTGCCTTGCTTCTTAGCAGGCATTCTGTGGTGTAAACCATTTCCCTGAAGCCGTCGTCGATCTCGTATGTAACATCTACTATTATACATACTGATAATAAAATGAGGTTCACTTAGCATCTAAAATTATGACGTATACTTAAACTCGCTCGTTTTAAGAAAGAGTTTTTATTTCTCATTAAAAAAAAACAATTGGGACTGATGGGAACAAGTCTTCATAGTCTTGTACGCATTTATTTGCCAATTTCAAAATATAATCATAAAACAAAACACATGCCAATGACGTCACGCATGAAATGAAAGAGATAGATGGTATAAGAAATATTTTTTATTCCTCCAACATTGTCAAGTTCAATGTTGTGTTTAGATAAATGAGACGCTATGAGGTTACGATATAGTTCATTTTACTAGCGTGTTACATATTTTTGAATACCTTGGCTGCTTGGAAACTACTGGCGCTGTGCTTGTTACCATAATAATGACCGTTTGGATGACCTCATATAATGACGTTTTTGTTGTTCCGATATATTTGATCACGATTGGTGACCTGAACAATTAGACGACTATGGTTGACAGGATACCAGTGATCACTTTGGATGTTTCTAAATATTTGGTTACCGTGGCCGCCACTTTATATATGATGCTGACTGTACAATATACAAAAAATATAAATACAATAATATTAATTAGCAATGATGAAAATACTTGCAGAATTTGAATGTGTTGTCTTGTTTATTCATTAGTCCAATAAAAGTATATACTTACCTACATTCATATATAAAGATTAGAGCCGCCAATGATAGATAGTGGCTTTGCTACAGGGACAACATTTTTACTCGAGAGGGCTCTCTTTTCTTATAAATAGTTATTATACTCTTTGATGCTGACTGACTTCACGCTGGATAATTTGTCTATGGCTGGCTTGTAATTTTATGTTTTACCGTTCAGTAATATGACTAAATACTTATCGATCAGTTACGGTTTTATTTATATTACATAGATTATGCGTAAAAAAAAAATTGTTATTTATCACGGACAAGTAACGAGAAAATATTAAAACTATGTATTTTGCTACGTAATTAATTAATATTTTAATTTTCTGCTTTGTGATGGTGGTTACACGAGATAAAGTTTCCGAACGAAAGCAATCCTTATGTTTAGCAGGGAATACATCTACTTGAGTTTATATGTACGTACATACTTTTTAAGCTGTGAAGAGAACTATACATTGGTCAGAACTACTTACCATACCATAACAAGGTTAATAAGTAGTTCTGACCAATGTATAGTTCTCTTCACAGCTTAAAAAGTATGTACGTACATATAAACTCAAGTAGATGTATTCCCTGCTAAACATAAGGATTGCTTTCGTTCGGAAACTTTTCACGTTTCAGGTCGTACTCGCGCTTTACACTACATAAATAGGTTTTTGTTAAGTACCTAGTTTATATATTAATTTGATAGTCACACTTACACTAATTTAATAAATATATTTTTATCCCTGTTTTTAAGTCTAATGTTTTAGGTATATATTTGTATCCCGTGACTCTTTTACTATATAGACTTAGATCATAAGGAACTGACGCACTTTACCTTCTATTGTCCTTGGTACATACAAAATCATCGTGATTGTGTAAAGTATTTTGCTCAGAATTTATTATACTAAATAATAAATCAAGTAATTATTATTTAAAAAGTTTAAAGAATTTATAGCGTAACAAAAGAAAAAATTCTGTTGCATAGATACATAACAAGCTAATAAAGGCGTGTTAAAAAATGGATGAATTTACTGGGCTAGTCATGGTTTAAACAAAATCACCAAAAGGTTTGGAGATGAAAAATTCAGTTACAACTAACTGCCAATAACAATGACTACCACAAACAAGCCTCTGAAATTAGCTGGATGTTCAAACTTGTTCACAATCCAAACAAAAAAGCCATTTGAATGCAGCGCCAGTGATATCAATGAATAAAACGGAGGACAATTAATAATATAAAAATTACATGTTTACATAAATGGTATGCATGTAATATTATATGTATATAATATATATTTCCCTATTATTGAAGTTTCATATTCTTTAATTACCTATCACAAATACTTTTTAATTCGATATAAAAAAAATATGAAGTGATATTTTTAATTTTGTAGGAGTAATTTTTTGAGTATGAAGTTGTTATGAGTATTCTCAGCTGTATCTACCGAAACCATTTGAATTACAGAAGATTCGATTTTTAGATTTACCACTTTTTTTTCTATAGGTCCTTTCTTCTGTTTGTGTGGGTAATTAAGAATCATTTAATACTTAAGAATTATCAGTTGAAATAAATATAAGCTACTTTTTTTTTAATCATTTACGTCCTCCTCAATTAAATACTCCCATTAAATCCATTCACAATTGAAGGGCTCCTAGGTGAAAGCCTAGTTTTATTTAATTCAAATGTAAAATGTATTACCTAAATAGTATAATTATAATATACATTTGTGGCCGAAATTAATAATCAATCTAATCCAAATGTGTGAAATTGGGATTAAGATTTGACTCAAAATCCTAAATTTTAAGTTTTAGATCAGATAGATTATTATTTCCTGTATTTAAACTGAATACATATAAATTACATTTTTAAATATACATCATACAAAAATATACATTTAAAAATATAAAAAATAGTAGCCCACCGGCATCGGGAACAAAGTCCAAGCTGCCGGTGGTCAGGGCTCCAGAGAGAGGAACCTCCTAACAATACGAGCCGTGTCTAGGAGTACCGCTTTCTGCATCAAGCCCTTGACCCCGCCTAACGAGAGCCTCTTCAGGTGTTGGTCGAGGTTCTTGGCCATTAGGCCATTGGCCGTAACGACTATCGGCACAATGATTGCAGAGTCTACTTCCCACATGTCGACAACCTCGTGCGCCAAGTCAAGATACTTAATTTGCTTATCTTTCTCGGCCTTCACGAGATTCTCGTCATGTGGGATAGTTATATCCACAATCATTGTGCGGCGCTCTACTCGATCTATCACCACTATATCAGGCTTATTGGCTACAATAGTCCTGTCAGTGATGATAGATCGATCCCAGTACAATGTGACATGGTCATTCTCGAGAACTGGGTCGGGCACATACTTGTAGTATGGCTCTTCTGAACTCACAAGGTTGTATTGCAGCGCAAGTTGCTGGTGTATAATCCTGGCCACTTGGTTATGCCTGTGCAAGTACTCGCCATTAGCAAGACGAGAACAACCGGAAATAATGTGACGGATAGACTCACCCGGACGGTGGCATGCCCGACAGATGTCAACCGTGCCGTCCTTCACAATATATTTCCGATAGTTATTTATCATGATAACTTCATCCATAATTGCACAGATAAAACCTTCGGTTTCCCCGAAGAGGTCACCGAAGCGTAGCCAAGACACGGACGCTAAAAAGTTTACATCAGGCCCATGAAGGGCCCGGTAAAAGCGTCCGTGAAGCTCCTTGCTCTGCCATACCTCCCTGCGGTCATTAGTGTCAAGCACTACAGGTTTATGCCAGTTCTCTTTAGCCAAGGAGAGCCGGGTGAGTCCCTTGTCTATCGCAACCACATCTCGGTGCATCCCCACATCGGCTTGGAGAAAGTACTCCCTGAGGTTGCACACCTCACGATTGATTATTATTATTATTAATCAACGCGAAGGACGAAAAATATGAATTTTAGACATCATTTTCACTAGAGTTAATCTAGAGATTGTAATTAATCATAAACATGCTTTAACCTACCAGACGCAAGTGATGATGAACACAATGACGAGTTGATGACCGATACATAATTAAATAACAGTATACGAACTAACCTGAGCTTTGCGATTTAAGAGATGCTTTATTTTTTTTCATTTTGACCTCTTTATGAATTTAATTAAATAGAAATTGTCCACGTGCTCTGCGATTGGTTGATTTTAACTTTAAGGATTTTCTTCTTTTTCTTCTCTTAGATTATGGCTTCTGTGAGAGTATCTTCCACAATTTCGCCAATGTCAAGTATAAGGCAACGTCGTACTGTATTTAGATTAATAAATCTTTACATATGCATAAAATATTTCTCAAAAACGAAAAATTTCTATAAATTATGATATGTCGCCAACGTCGTACGATTCAATTCAATCTATAAGGATTTTGACATTGACTGCAAAAGATGCAGTGTTGCCAACAGAATTTTTCCCCCAAGATCATTTTAAAATCCCCCTAAAATCCCTATATATTTTTCTTGTACAGTCAGCATCATATATAAAGTGGCAGCCACGGTAACCAAATATTTAGAAACATCCAAAGTGATCACTGATATCCTGTCAACCATGGTCGTCTAATTGTTCAGGTCACCAATCGTGATCAAAAATATCGGAACAACAAAAGCGTCATTATATGAGGTCATTCAAACCGTCATTATTATGGTAACAAGCACAACGCCAGTAGTTTCCAAGCAGCCAAGGTATTCAAAAATATGTAACACGCTAGTAAAATGAACTTTATCTTAACCTCATAGCGTCTCATTTATCTAAACACAACATTGAATTTGACAATATTGGAGGGATAAAAAATATTTCTTATACCACCTATCTCTTTCATTTCATGCGTGACGTCATTGGCATGTGTTTTGTTTTATGATTATATTTTGAAATTGGCAAATAAATGCGTACAAGACTATGACGACTTGTTCCCATCAGTACCAATTGTTTTTTTTTTAATGATAAATAAAAACTCTTTCTTAAAACGAGCGAGTTTAAGTATACGTCATAATTTTAGATGCTAAGTGAACCTCATTTTATTATCAGTATGTATAATAGTAGATGTTACATACGAGATCGACGACGACTTCAGGGAAATGGTTTACACCACAGAATGCCTGCTAAGAAGCAAGGCACAAAGCAAAGAGTTTGTAATTTGCTGTTTCAATAAAATTAGAAATGAATTTTATTCCACTATCATAATAATTTTAGTTAGATAGTTCGAAAGCCCCTTTCACACAACACCAACTGAATTTATAATAATCGGCAATCAGGCAATGTTTATAATTAGCCCGGCGAACTAAAACAGGATTGTAAACAATATTATTTTACGATCCTAGACACTTTAAATTCAATACAATGGTACCTATGTACACGCAGGATATCTCTAGCCTTTTTTTTAATTTCTTTTTTTATTGGTGCCCAGTGGAAATTCTTCTTGAACTTCCTTCGTCCCGGGGAAGGGCGAAGGGGTATGCTGGACTCCTACCGGCTAAAACCACTAGGGCGGTCATCTTCGGCACCTAAGGGGGGCTCCAGGTCCTCGTATGATCACACTAGAGCCGCCCACTGGTGCCACGCCTATAGGCACATCTCGGAGAGGGTGACTGTACAGCGGTTATTGTAAAGGATCCCCCAAAGCGTCCCACGGCAGCGCGTGACCACATGCGTGCTACCGTCTTCTCTAGGGTCGCTTGGTGTGAGCACGCAGATTCCCCAAGCTACGCACCCGCGAACCCAGAGGTCCCCAGCCTTGTAGCTACGGCAGGGGGTTTCAGGCGTATGGGAATTAGGCGCCAGGGCGGTTGTTACCCCGGCGCCGTCTCCTCCTTCGAGCGGGATCGGCCCTCTCCCGATCCCGCTCTGCGGTCTCCTTCTGGAGCATGACGCTCTCACAGAAGGAGACCACTGCATTCCAGTTTTCGTGCTCTGCCAATATGGCAGACACTACTGCTGGCAAAGAGAGATCTTGCCCGATCCGATCGACCAGGATCCGCCGCTCGGCGGCCCACGCAGGGCACTGCACTGCAATTAAAAAAAAGAGCGTAGAGAGCACTCCCTCCAGCAAATCCGGGGCGACATGGTTTGTCTAGGCTAGAGACATCCTCCCAGCGCTGCAGAACCAAAATTCACGGTCTGCAGCGCAGAGTGGCTATCCGGATCGCACGAGGATACCGAACAGTGTCCTACGAGGCGGCCACTCTCCTGGCGCGTTTCTCGCCTTTTGAAATCCTGGCGGAGATGGATGCGTGGGTCTACGATCAGACACGCTCCCCCCGCCAGAGCGGCGAAGGAGCGCCTCCAGGGGCGTTGGACAGGCTGCGGCGGCTGGCTCGGCGGCGCGCACTTGTAAAGTGGCGTCATCGCCTGCGAATGCAGTTTGCAACCAAGCGCGTCGTCGAGGCTGTCTTGCCGCTCTTCGGACCCTGGCTCAAAAGGAGCGAGTGCGTCACCTACCGCCTGACGCAGGTGTTCACCGGACACGGTTGTTTCAGTGCGCACTTGCACAGGATAGGATGCGAGGTCACGGCACGGTGCCACCACTGTGGAGACGATCGATATGGATATATGATACCGCACAGCACACGCTCGGAGAGTGCCCTGCGTGGACTGCCGAGCAGCGGATCCTGGTCGATCGGATCGGGCAAGATCTCTCTTTGCCAGCAGTAGTGTCAGCTATGCTGGCAGAGCACGAAAATTGGAGCGCTGTGGTCTTCTGTGAGAGCGTAATGCTCCAGAAGGAGGTCGCAGAGCGGGATCGGGAGAGGGCCGATCCCGCTCGGAGGAGGAGGACACGGACCCGGGGTGCTGTTACCCTGCCGCGGTGCCCGTGTCCAACACGCCTGAGCCCCCTGTCGTCTTAAATGGCGGGGGGCCTTGGGGGTCGCGAGCGCGCTTGGGGGTCGCGAGCGCGCTTGGGGGAATCTTTTACAATCCCCTCGAGAGATGCCTGGGGGGGTGGCCTCTTTACAGTCGCCTTCCCTCCACTAGAGGGGATGACCACTTTACAGTCATCCCCTCCGAGATGTGCCTAAAGGCGTGGCACCAACGGGTGGCTCTAGATGGAGATCTTTCGAGTTCCTGGAGCCTCCCTTCCTCCCTTCGGTACCGACGATGATCACTCCGGTGGTTTTAGCCTGTAGGAGTCCGGCATGCCTCTTCGCCCTTTCCCGGGGCGAAGGAAGTGCATGAGGTATTTCCACCGGATCAATAAAAAAAAGAATTAAAAAAAGACAAACCATGTCGATTTTACACAAAACATACTTAGATTGTAATGTGCACCGGGTTGGGTGTGTTAATTTAAAATTATTGCAAATTGAACCTTGTGTGGTAAAGATATAGTTCAGTTCACTAGTGTGTTCCATATTTTTGAATACCTTGGCTGCTTGGAAACTATTGGCGTTCTGCTTGTTACCATAATAATGACGGTTTGAATGACCTCATATAATGACGTTTTTGTTGTTCCGATATATTTGATCACGATTGGTGACCTGAACAATTAGACGACCATGGTTGACAGGATATCAGTGATCACTTTGGATGTTTCTAAATATTTGGTTACCGTGGCTGCCACTTTATATATGATGCTGACTGTACCTAGATCTAGTATAGTTTGTTTAGGTTTACAAATATTTTTTTGATTGATGTACGTAGTCAGTATATATGTAACTATTTTTAGCACACGAAATAAAACAATAATTATGCAACATTATTTCATCATCAATGCAGCCCAAAAAACTTGGGAATTTTCCAGTACTCACCACGCTTGGCAAGCGGGTTGGTGAGTACAGAATGGCTACTGTTCAACAGAGGGGACGCTGCTGTCCATCCTTCTAGTTTATTCCCTTAGTCGGCTTTTACAACTTCCATGGGAGGTGATAGGGTGGTGCCGTATTCTTAATCTATTTATTATATCTAAAACGGCATCGTCATTCTCGTCATTGACCTCAGACGTGCTAGTGCGAGGGAGCATTTTTTTTAAATGGTACAGCCTGAAGCTAAATGCTTTTCACATATTACCTGAATATTTGAAGTTTAAGCAAGAATCGAAACCGAAAGAACAATCTTGATCCTTAACTCATAAACTCTTGACACTAACAACTTAAATTACACCTATCTTATTTGTTTTAGCTAAAGGATAGAAGGAACCCAAACAAAACAAAAAATGAGACTAGTGAATTGAATTCAAGCGAATGAAAAAAGCCAAACACATACAACAAATAAATAATGAATTAATGAGCAGCGTAGTTTGTATTCCCTTTGGAATGAGCGGTGCAGAATGAACCCGTCAGCCGTAACGTTCGTTCATTCTAGGCTCCTTTCAAAAATATGTCAACAAGTGCAAATTGGCAGCATTCTGAAATATGATAAATGTTTTAGTTTAAATTATTATTAATCCTTCCGCTGATAAGTGATGGCCCCCTAAAAAAAACCCCAAAGAAATCTTACCCCTGAAACCGCCCCTTTCAATCCTTATTGCCCCTAAATTTAGGGGAAAAACCCCTAAGTTGGCATCACTGAAAAGATGAAGATTTTCGACATTTTTTTGTTTTTTTTTATATGGCAATTGTTATAACATTTTGCCAGTGTCAAGTTATGAGCAGTCTAGTTATTACGTCAATGACACTAAACACCATACCATAGGTCCGTATTACAGAACGAAACTCAAGCATTGATCTCAGTTTAAAACTAGTTTTGAGTTGAGCATTAATTTTAAAACGTCCCTCAAACATAGATTTATTGTACGTAGTTCAACTGGGTCGTGACTCGTAGGTCTGTACTTGAGCAAGGGCACGCCGCGATAGCGGCGGTAAGACCAGTAATGGAGGAATGGCTGAAGAGGCGGCATGGCGCCCTCACCGACCGGATGACGCAGGTACTCTCGAACCATGGGTGTTTCGGGAAGTACCTGTGTCGAATAGGCCGAGAAGAGACGCCTGGTTGTCATCACTGCGGAGTCTGCCCGGAGGACACGGCGCAGCACACCTTGGAGGAATGCCCAGCTTGGGCAGCGCAGCGCCGTGACCTCGTCATGGCGGTCGAAGGGGGTGACCTCTCGCTTCCGGCCGTGGTTCGGTCTATCGTCCGGAGCGAGAGCCCGTGGGATGCCGCCGCCTCCTTTTGCGAGGAAGTGATGCAAGCAAAGGAGGCGGCAGAGCGGGGACGGAGGGAGATCTCCGACCCCCTCCGCAGAAGACACACCGGGCATCGGCGCCGGGGTGGGGCGCTGGACGATCTCCGGCCACCATGAGGAGCGGCCTGCGGGCGACGTACCAGGGGCGGTCCGTCGCCCGAACAGAAACAGGCCCGAGATGACGGCGCGCGTGTTCCGCGCACGCCTCTCCGAAGGATAGGTGCGGCCAACAAGGCCGCACACAGAAGGGGCCCGTCAATCATTGACGGGCCGATACCTGCCGGGGGAGCGGTCCAATGCAGAAAAGCGTACAACTCACCCCCGGCTAGAGGTAAGAAGAAGGATACCGTGGGGTTTTAGCCGGTTTGATCCCGGCATGCCCCTCCGCCCTACCCAAGGCGGAGGAAGTCCAAGAGGATTTCGCCACGTTAAAAAAAGATCTATACTTGAGCAGAGATTTGGACTGTGATCACGTGTGTGGTCCGGATAGCGCTTGAGCACAGTTTTTAATATATGTAGTTTCTTGCGCATTCATTTTTGGTTATATTGTTATTGAATACAAGCTAAGATGTTTTTATAAGTGCCTCTGCAATGATATTATATATTAATGTATCTGTAAAATGTCATTGAATGGAAGTATATATTTATCACAAAATGGATATTTTTGGAGAAGTTGACTATTATAATGATTTATTTAACTCATTCGAAAAGAAGTTTGGTCTTTAGTGTTCCTCTCAGATGTATATGAGATGTACAGGACTTATATAATTGTATTCATTTCTAAAAGAGGTAGTTTCATGTTTCCCCGATATGTGGTGAAAAACTTCATACTTTCTTTTCTTTAACTTTCTGGAGGAGCCAACACGATTTCGCTACAGGTTATTATGTTAATATGTACATCAAATTAATTAAACAATATTTAATTATCAACATATCATCTGTTTCTGTGTTCAATGACAATAGGCGCCAACACCAATACACGTTCCTTTTAGCTTATACTTCAACAACATTCAACTCGTTAAAGTATATAAAAATATTTTACGTAGGTATAACTAGTATGTAAAATTACTCTTTTAAAATGAACCTTATGCAAAGAGGAACTACTTTGTAAATATCTATATTTCTTAATTAATAGGGTTATTGAGGTACATTTAATTACTTCTAATCCTGCGCAGATCGGAACAAAGTTGGTAATGGAAATAAATCGTAATCGAAAACAGGCTGATGCATAGACAGTGAGTAATATGTGCTTGAGGCGCGATTTGAATCTCGTCTCAACTGAGTTTAGATTGATTATCGTTTTGGAATATGACCGATACTCAAGTACAGATTCTATACATAAACAGTGATCAGGTGATTAAAGATCAAACTGTACTTGAGGATCGTTCTGTAATACGAACCTAAAATACGCAGGCTACCACCACAGAACACAGACAGATGATACACATGCGCTGCCAATAAAGAGCTATTATTATTATATATACACATTTACATATCATAAAACTAAATATATCATATAACTAAATAGCTATGTGGTGCCGGCTACGATATACATGTCTTCGGTCTATCATAAAACTATATATATCATATAACTAAATAGCGATGTGGTGCCGGCTACGAATAGCACCAAGCTATCTCATCCTGTGGGTGTCGTAAAAGGCAAATATGCGATTAGCCTGAGGATGGTCAGCAGCGCCCTTTGCCTTTGCCTTCGCCCATTAACTTGTTTATATATTATTATTATATATTATTACTCAAGATACTGAGCATACAACACGCCCAGACCGGTCGTTATGGCGATCTTGGGGCGGGGGTTGTGTCCAGCAGTGGACTTTTTTTTTTATTATTAAAAAACGTTGCCCCACACTAGGATTTATCTTGTGTCGTGGGTGCGTTTACAGACAGAAATTCCACACACAATACACCCAGACCCGGAACAACTACCTGCAGATCGTACAAATATTTGTTCCGTGTGAGAATCGAACCCACGACCCGGTGCGCAGCAGCCGACTGTATCAGCCACTGCACCAACCATGCCGTCGAACTTTAATTGGCTGAAACGACGAGACAAAATAGCTATAATATATAAACAAAAGATAGCTGAGGATCTAGATAGAAAGTGCTATGCCATATTAGATGATGTGATGAGTAAGATAAGACCTGCATTGCGCAATCATCTCAGAGCAATGTGTCGACGTGATTTTGTACAGACATCGGAAGCTTGGGAACATATTCCCAATGGAAATACCTTAATCAAACATTTATCTATACGTTAAATATATGTGTTTTATACATTTATACAGGAAATCTACTGAACTGATTAGAGATAGCTTGGACCCAAAGTTAAAGGCCTATTCAGATATATGCGATATTCGCTACCACTGTGGGTGGCGAAAAAACCGAGCGGTATTCTTCCGCTGGTTAGGCATTTTTATTCTGGTTTCACACTAGCCGTGGAAGTTCATACAAACCCGGGGAAATACTAGGTACTGCTCGGTATTTTTCACTTTCTACAGCGGTATCGTCAAAGATCGCTTACATCTCAATAGCCCTTTATGCATGTTGCCCAAGCTAGTCAGTCATTTCATTTATCGATGTGTCTTTGAAATTACCTACCTGAAAAGAAACGGAATCAGTCGAAGAAAGTCTATATTGAATTAACTATCAAAAATAGTTTAATTCACAAAGCGACGCGCAGACGATATAGAAAATTATCTCACTATTTAACGCTTGAAATGTTAAGATAAAATAACTACTAAAATCTAAACACACCTACATGTTTAGCTTAGGAGCCAATCATAATTAAACATCTTAATCAATACTGTACATAATAACAACACAGTTGAAATTAATGTGAGCATTTTAATCAAATCAAATCATTATAAAAATGTCATCATCATATCAGCCTTAAGACATCCTCTGCTAAACAAAGGCCTCCTCCACAGATTTCAACAATTGTGTCATCATTTTGGGGGTATTTGCCAGTACTCACCACGCTTGGCAGGTGGGTTGGTGAGCGAAGTATGATTAATGTTCTAAAGAAGGGACGCTGCTGCCCATCCCTCTGGCTTAGAATCCCTTAGATGCCTTTTACGACATCGAAAATATAGTAAATCATATTAATCTAGTGACACCCTTTATAAAATCAAGTATGGCAAATGAAATCGTAAATGTCTGACCTGATATCATCCGTAATATTAACGAGAGCTGTGGTAGTGCTGTGTCCTTGGTGGAACCCGGATTGAAAGGGATTAAAGAGATTATGTTTGGAGAGATATGAGCAAAGTTGATTATGGACAAGGTTTATAAGAACTTAGGATAGGAATGATAATACGGATATTGAACGATAATCATAAAAGGATGAAGGCTATGCCTTTTTCGGTAGAGGGATAATACGCTACTTTTTATGGAGAAATTGAGACGATGAACTACGGGAAGGATGTCGTCAAGGATAGGTAAAATCATCTTACAGCCAATTCAATTCCAACAATTTATAAAGTCAGTTGCAACTGCATTGGATGCTATTGACACAACGCTCCTTTGAACATCACAAGCAGAAAATTAACTAGTGAGAAATGGAGGATAATAGGGTTTCGGAAAAGAGGAAAGATAATTTCAATGTAGTAACTTTAAAAGTCCTATCAAAATTGGATGAAGTTGTAAAGTGGTTATTGTGGTCAAGACCTAAATCTCAAGAAATTGTGTCGTGATTCGTTTTTCGAGCCCCCAGTGATTTAAGAAATTTCCAGACTTTAGCTGGGTCTCTGATTTAAAGCGAGTTATGGATTGTTGGCATTGTGCAGTCCTCGTACCTTATGGCAGAGATTTCTGAGAGATACGTATTTCTCCCTATTTGAGTATATAGGTCGAATTTTTTATTTTGACTTCGCTGCTGCTTTTTTACTCATTATTGAGGTGTTTCACTTTTACTGCCCGACTGTGCATGCAAGCCATTGAGCTGGAAGTTTTGGCTATGGGCGCCGTATGTACGTAGTAATCCTTATTATTTTATAGTATACTGATTGACATGCGTAAAAAAATCGTGAAGAGGTTTTTTCTATCGTATTTGAGAAACTAGGGGGTTTGGGTGCATCTAGAGGGGAAGGTGGATAAAAAATCTGACAACACTGGATTTTGCCACAGAATAAAAACACATATTTTCCAGAAAAGTACGGAAGGTTCAGAATTTTCCTCGTCGTGTTGAAACTTGAATTGAAAGTGTTGATTGCCATTAGTAACCGGCTGATATTGGAATCAAACGCAGTTTCATAAACTATTCATTTTTGAAATTTCAATAAATATTACAAAGCCGGTAATTACCTAATATATAAATTGTGAGTATAATTCTCTCTATTATTTAATTTCATGATTTAGATGTATGATAAATACGCGTTTCATCTTATTTCATTTGTAAATAAATCTGCAATAAAAGATAAATCTTTCGGACTTCGCTCAACTAATTTTATTTTATGCACCAACACGAATAATTAATTAATATAGCTTAACGTTTTTTTTTAGATTGCATCATGCTGTCTCGTATGTGCGTTGGTCGATCCGCATTCAAAATAAGCCATACCCTCAAATCTCCAGTTCCTCAGAGATACGTTCCCAAAAATTATGTGGTCAGAAACTATGCTAGAGAACCTCGCTCTCGAGTTGCTGCTGAATCACAACCCTCATTATGGGCGAAACTTATGGCTCCTGCTGGACCAAATGGTAATAATGATATTTTATTTGCCATAATACACTATGTCAGCCTCTAAATGTACACTGCTGTTTCATGAGCGGCTGCATGGTTGGAAGTTGAATATTGCATGGCTCAATTTCTCATGGGTCATGATAACATTATGAGTAAATTGCTTACCTTCAAGCTTGTTGCCTCACCATTCTGCTAATATTCAACAAAACTGAATGTGAAAAGTCTGCACATCATATCCTGTGGGAGTGTATTATTTAGCAAGATGAATGTTTATGTTTTACAGCTTGCAAGTTACATCTGGAGTTGTTTACTACAAATATCTTGTTGCAACTAGGATGAAGTTCCATGCATTTAAGTGTTTTTGTTTATGCCTAATTTGGTTTTTGTTTGGTAATTTGATTTGAATTGGTCACAATAACTCACAACATAGGACCTGTAAATAAATAGATAACATTAAACAATCTTATACCCGTGGTGCTTGGCAACTGGGCTTTTTGCAGTTGTAAATTCCCATTTGTGGTGCAAAATAGGCAATACCTATAGTTTTTCTGTCGCCTGCTTAGGGGATGTGCAATGTATATTCTTTCCTATTCTTCCTTTTTCTTTTCCTTTTTATTTATTTGCTGATTTCAAGTCAATTATTCATTTCCCAAGCTTCTTTGATTGGTATTCTTTCCAGTGATTGTCATTGTAGATCTTGACTTACAGGAGCTGCAGTCGTTGGAAATGTGTGGCAGATATGTGCTAATAAAAGATACCCTGCTTAACATAGGCCCAGCAATTATCACTACAATGAGCCATTAGATTGGGTTGGCCAAAATCGCCACGCTTGGCAGGTAGATTGGTGATTGCAGTATGTTTCTATTAGCCCACAGGAGGATGCTGATGTCCATTATCTTGATAACGACCTACCTATGATGTAGACTTTTACCGATACTTATAGGTGGAGAAAGGTAATCTATTGAACATATGCTTATGGCATAAATATTTATTTATGTACTAATTATTTATTTTGTTCAACAATTTTTTTCTTTTTGTTTTGAATTTAATTTCGTGCTATGTGTTTTTTGTAGGACCTGCAGTCTTATTGTTAATTATTATTATATAGTAAAGGGGATGGCCTGAAAACAAGCATTGACCAGTGCATAGTTTATTCACTATGCACTGCCAACATTGCTGAGTCCTTTTACCATTCTACACAGTATTTTATTTATTTATTTAATCAAACAATATTGTGGTGCATAGGTAAAATAATGATAATATAAAGAAAAATATTGTGCTGCTATGACCCGCCAATATAGCCATACAATAGTTACAGTTAAAAATAGGAAGTTGAACAATAGAGACAATAATAGTCAAGTATAAGTAGTGAATATTACACATTAGGATCATTCAAGTATTCATGCAAATTATAATAACATTTTTCAATTAGTAATTTAAATAATGTCTTCTTAATTATAACAATGTCACTCAAATTTTTAATGGCCTTTGGTAATTTATTATAAATGTCAGGTATTTGGTTAAAGACACTTTTGCGAAACGAAGCAGTTTTATGAGGTATCCGTGTCATTTGATCATTGAGTCTTGCTCGGTTGCTAAAATCAGAAAGCTCTATATTTGCCCTGGCATAAATTGCACAATGTACAGGGTGTCCAGTAAATAGCACGACATACTGCAGGGGGTGCGAGCTTGGGTCAATAGCTACCAAAATAAACAATATATGTTCAGCAAAATCTTATGGATT
Organism: Diloba caeruleocephala; assembly: GCA_947459985.1. Classification (NCBI taxonomy): domain Eukaryota; kingdom Metazoa; phylum Arthropoda; class Insecta; order Lepidoptera; family Noctuidae; genus Diloba; species Diloba caeruleocephala. The sequence goes on along the minus strand of OX381606.1, from coordinate 21,741,176 downwards.
TTTTTTTCACCACTGTAGGTTAAAGTTAAGCAATAAGAAAATTGTACTGTGAAAATTTAAATAAAAATTGTATTTCTTGAAAACATTTTAGTTTTTAATAGAATAAAGACTTATCAATGAGTAAAGTAACTATTCACAAATAATTTGAGGTAAAAAAATACTAGAAAAGGAATTTTTCATTACGAGATGCTTAAAAATCTGTGTCAAGGTAGAGATTTTTCGATATTTCGGAAAATTTTGTACTACTGTAAATCTGTAAGATTTTGCTGAACATATATTGTGTTTTTTTCATCAAGTGTACTTATCTTTTAGTAGAAAGTTTCTACTAAATAATTGAAAACTTGAATTGTGTATTGTTTACCTTTTAGCTGAGATAATACGTTTTATTAATTCTAAGAAAATAAACTGAGTAGTGTGACCACACAATGAAACAAAATCTATGTACAGTATATTTTATTATACTTAACGCAATAACTCACAAACTTTATTATTTATCCCACAGTATAGTATAATCCCTCTTATCCTTCGTTTTCTGTTTTATTTATCCTCATAAATACTATGCGTACGTAAACAACAATGCAACTGCTGCAGCATTGATCCGATCCACATTTAACATAAATTAAAAAAATAACATTAATATACATTATATTGTAAGTTACAATATTAGCAAATCGTAAATGATGTCAAAATACGCGGTAACAAAGAGAAACATGTAGGCAGGCATATGTATCAGTATTTTTTATTCTAAATGAGTCTGCTATTGACCTTAATCCCGCGGCGATACTTTCAATGTACTGACATTTCCTCTGTGAGAATTTAATATGTACACATTTCAAAATGTTGTTAATTATTTTTCAGCGTTCAGCTTAGGAAAAGGCGCAGTGGCAGGAGCATCCGCCGTAGGCTTGGTAGCACTCTGCTATTATGGATCCGGGGTAAAGCCTGGAGTGACTCAGGAAGCATAGTAAGTCCCAAATCAGTATTCTTGTACTAAAGCTCTTAGGTTAGATCATAAAAAAGTACATTAACTCATTAGGATTGTTTTTGGGTCTTGGTACCAATGTAATTAATGTTAAATTGTGCTTTATTTTTAGTCTATGGCCACAGTATGTAAAGGATCGCATCAGAGCAACATATGGCTACATTGCTGGTTCTATTATGTTAACTGCTGGTAGTGCTATCACAGTGTTCAGAACACCTGCATTGCTCAACTTGGTTGCAAGAAATGGGTGGATGGTAAGTGAATTATGATCTGCTTCCCTATATTCCTTTGTTTTCGTTGTGGGCTCCAAGCAGCGTCGCCAATTTTTTCGAGCAATGTGTGATGTTGAAACCAGACTAAAAAAAACACTATCCATTCGATGAAACAGGCGACAATAAAATAAGAACTAAAGTACTTTACTATTAGAGTTAAAAAATTAACGCCCACGCCGCCGCCGCACCGCCGGAAATTTCCCAAAAACAGGAGGTGCCTGTCCCTCGCATCGTCATCAACATCCTCCGACCCTTTCCCGACTATGTTGTATGTACATTAACTTCAGACAAAAATCAGGACGTCTTGCTTTTACGGTTGGTAGCTTTTGATAACGCTGGTTCCAAGACAGTTATCCATTTCGCGGTGGTCACCATTTAATAGCCACTGCAACTAATCTAAGGCACCTTACAGTAGTTGCAATGGCTAGTAGGGCGCGGCGTATTTGACCCAAGTAAAAATAAGTAAATTATGATCAGCTACTTCATTTATGTATAATTATTCATAAATATATGTTTTGTTTATCATGCTTGATAAGTTTATATAGTGTGCCGATTTAATCACCTGCCACCTTTTAGAAGGTGAATCAGTCGACGGCTTCTACCAGAATCAGTAAAAATATAGTATCTTAAAATAGTTCCCAAAAAATCAATTTGTTTTCTAAAAATTACAATCCGAAACAGCTGGCGGTTAATAGCCTCATGCGCAGTATCATATGGTCTGGGGTCAAAGATCACCTCAGTGCCCGCTTCGAACTCGGATCAGTGCTCGAAACGGGTGCATAAAAAATCCACTTGCATACAATTTCGAATATTTAGCAATAAATAACCTAAACAATATTTTATCCTATTTCAGTCAATGGTAGTTACGCTAGGCTTGATGATCGGCTCAGGTATGGTGGTGCGAGGCATGGAATACAGACCAGGTTTTGGTGCTAAACAATTGGCGTGGATTGTACACACGGGGATTATGGGCGCTGTCATTGCACCCATGTGTTTCCTTGGCGGCGCAGCACTGACACGAGCTGCATGGTAAAATGATTTGACTGCATTATAATATTTTTATCAAAGTGACAAGTACTTAACTAGAGTTTTTGGAACTCTTATAATTTATAATAATCTATTAGGCATTCGCGATTATTACTCATTATAATAAAACACTTAAACGGATTACATCGCGTATATTATTATAGATATTTGATTTTCCTAACGTTTCGAACACTCTGCAAAGTTCGTGGTCGCAGGATGACTAATGTGACAGGTGTAATATTTTATCTACCTAAACCATTAAGATATAAATTGTTTCGATGGACGCAGTAATCACACCCACGGTGTCTTGATATCAGCGATGTGTTCTTTCGTTCTGGTGGCTCTGCTATGCTTTGTTTGCTCTATTTTGTGGACCCCTGCATCTTGTAGAGGAACGTGACACTTCACTGGTCTGAAAAATTGCCTAATCTTATGCAGCTTGAAGTAAGTTTTGATAGAAGCACGCTTCAAGCCGTGACCAATACTGTTGGTGACTCCCTTACTTAATGAATGGTAAAAACCAGCAGGTCGTCAATCTATATCTATACGCGATGTAATCAGTTTAAGTGTCCTACAGTTTATAATTACAAAGTTCTTTATAAAACAGGTACACAGCAGGTGTGGTAGGCGGTCTGAGTACGATTGCGATCTGCGCACCATCGGGTGAATTCCTGAACATGCGCGCGCCCCTCGCGATGGGCCTGGGTGCCGTGTTCGCCGCCTCTGTGGCTAGCATGTTCCTCCCACCTACTTCTGCACTAGGAGCAGGTACACATGGATTCGATAATTTGTTAGTTGCGGTCCGGTCGTAGATTGCTGATGCTGCTGCCATAAGTAAAATGAATAAATAATTAAGAGTGCGTGCAACTCTGTACAGTAGCAGAAGTAAAACTAGCCCGCACATGCGCAAATCGTTAAGCAGAATGTAGCACTCAAATTTGACTTTGAAATGTTACTTTCATCGCGCCCAAGGAAGGTTTACGTCAATCAAACCATATTTAAGAAATAATACACACACTAGACACTAGGAGTAGTTTGGTTAAGCCAAAATCAGGTATGCACTGATTTTATTGCAATAATTATTGTTTCAGGATTGTATTCAATCAGTTTGTATGGTGGTCTGATAGTATTCAGCGGGTTACTCCTTTACGACACACAAGCAATAATCAGACGCGCTGAGATGCATCCTAATAACGCATTCGAACCTTACGATCCGATAAACTCGTAAGTAGATATACCTACCTATTGTTTATTGTAAGGTAATGACCTCAGTTAGCGCGATCATGGAATCTTCTCTTCGCGATCATGGATCTTCATCAGTTTAGCCGAATAAAGTCCACTGCTAGAAACAGGCCTTCCGCATAGATCGCCATAACTGCTGCCCATCGTCCAGCTAATCCCATAGTCGCCCTTCTCGATACCCATGGGATGAGTTTGGGTGGTGCTATTCTTAGTCGGTAGCACACTGTATTCATTAGTATAATAGGAATCAACTAGAGAAAATAAATTTCATTAGGTACTATTTTGTTATTGGCGGATTTTGGTATTGTTTGTTATAGTTTCGCTAGCTGTCGTGCTGTCGTTTCGCAAATTATAACGAAACTACAATCGCAAGTGTAGTAGCACAACTATCGGAGGTTCTATGAAATAACTAAAGTATATTATTTATATAACTTATCTACTAATATAAACTATTGTTACAGTGCTATTTCGGTATACTTGGATATTGTGAACATCTTCATGCGAATTGCTATCATCTTGTCTGGAGGCGGAGGAAACAAGAGGAAGTAAAATATACCATATTCCAGGGCTTTTACATATATAATATATGCTGTAATAAAAAAACATGTATATCGTAGACAGCAGAAAAATTCGACTGAAAAAATACAATAAATGTGATATTGTTGTGTAGTCAGTAAGTTAGTAAAGTTTGCGTAAGGGTTTGGCGTTAAAGAATTTACAAGTACATATTATAGTATACGTACATATTTATATTTATGTGAAACATGAAGACCTGGTACCGTGCTTACTTGTCGCGTTATCTCTAAACGAGCGTAAATATACAATATCATATGTTTGAAATTATAAATGGAATTTGATTTTAAAATGATTTCAAGGGTATGAATTTGTATCACGTATCAGCAGAAAAATCTCGATCCGGAGCTTGAGTATACCTAGTTTACTAATGCTAATTATACTGATTACACAACGGCAGTGCAGTTCATAAAGTACGTATAAAATAGAATTCATAATAAACCCACTACATGCATTTTATTTTGTATATCCGAACAACACTAGCTCTGGTAAGCCCACCCTTGCATGATAACTGGGACCTTTTTACAAGCTTTTATTTAGTATCACCTGTCCCGGTGTTTGTCATGAAATCTTGCAAGTTAAATTTTGACCCACTTCCTGATTTCCGGTTGAGCTGAAATTTTGCATACATTTGTAAATCGTGTGATAATGCAATTTTATGATGACATGGAGCTGATCTGACGCTGGAGCTGGAAGGTGGCCATAGGAACTCCACAATAAAACGACACAACCCCATCGAGTATGGGCTCGTTCGATTCGTATTGACGAGTACTTTTGATTCTATATAGTAACCAGTGTGTGATGCTGGAGTTGAAAGGTGGTCATAGGAGCTGTGCAATAAAACGACATAACCCCATCGAGTTTGATTCGTATTGACGAGTACTTTGATTTTATATGGTAACCAGGGTCTAATGCTGGAGCTGAAAGGTGGTCATAGGAGCTGTGCAATAAAACGACACAACCCCATCGAGTTTGGGCTCGTTTGATTCTTATCTCATTGAGTGTCGTTAAACGAGACAATTAAAAATCTATTGTGTCTACACGGCTGCCGGCAATTGACACGCGAGAGGATATACTTTGGTCCTAGATAATATTCGTATCATGCTGTTATTTATCTTGGTTCCAAATTGTTTGCTGCAGGTCAAGCTTACGTAGCTTTAAGCCGAGTTAGGTCTTTAGCAGGTCTTCAAATCGAAGAATGAGACTGCTCCAAGTTGACTTCAAAGAAACATTATAATGTTGACGCATTAAACGAAATGGATCGAGTGAGAAACGTTACAAATAACTAACCAGTAAGGTAAAAGCGCCAGTCATGGACAGTATTAGATTTTTATGTTTTGTTTCCCGATTACTAGTTATATCTGTGAATGTAAGAATAATGGGAAGTAATAAAAGACAGCATATTCCACGACTTTATTTATGATTTTACACCTTTAGATATGTCATTTTGGGGGGAATTAATATTCGTCAACAATACCGCAATGCCTCAAGACTAGTCTTTCACCAGTGATGACAGACGTAGTCACTCACAATGGGCCTCATAAGAAAGCTCAAGGTCACTCAGCGAGCTATGGAGAGAGCTATGCTTGGTATTTCTCCACGAGATCGAATCAGAAATGAGGAGATCCGTAGAAGAACTAAGGTTGTCGACATAGCTGAAAGGATTAGTAAACTGAAGTGGAAATGGGCTGGGCACACTGCTCCTAGAACTGATGGCCGTTGGGGCACAAAGGTTCTCGAATGGAGACCGCGCACCGGAAAACGCAGCGTGGGACGACCTCCAACGAGGTGGACAGACGACGTGGTGAAGGTCGCTGGGAGTCGTTGGATGAGAGCGGCATGTGACCGCTCGTTGTGGAAATCTAAGGGGGAGGCCTTTGTTCAGCAGTGGACGCCTTGTGGCTGATATGACCTTTAAATAGAACAAAAGTCGAAAATTAAGCAAAATATCTGGCGGGACCTGGTCGCCAGTAATGGACAAACTAATTCCAATAACAGACTCACTCACCTATCGACAGTTAGTAGGTACCGATACAAGTTATAAATTATTATTATTAGTATTATTTTTTGCTTTTACTCTGGCTTTTGTTACATCTTTGATGTCCTAATTTTGTTTATACTTGTACATTTATATATTTTATGCGTATATATTACTATATATGTATATAATTATGTATGTAGTGTATTTATAATGTTCATTATATACATATTTAGTATAGTAATAATTAAGTTAAGGATATTTATTTGTGTGCACCATACTACCCCATATTGTGTCCAGTATTTTTTTTTCCATCCTAAGGTTGCCTGGATGAAATCGCTGTACGTTCAAAGTGTTACTTTTTATTGTACTTTTTAATAACTGGTTTACAATAAAGAATATAATAAATAAATAAATAAAATTTAATTTATAATTTTACTTTTAACTATTTTGTCCAACTATGGATAAAACGCATTCGTTACGTGTTCAAAAAAGGTTCTGGCGCACATACACTCATTCTCAGATCTGCCTATCTCTCACTCACTCACTCACTCACTCTTCTGGGTATTTTTTAAGCTACCAGTTATGAACATCCAATCATGGACACTTGTTCAATAATGGTTGCTTTGTTTTATAAGGAAATCTACAACAGATCAAAAATTTGAAATTGTTAACATCTATAGGTACTATACGAAAAAACAACATGAATCTAAAGATACGCCGTTGATTATCAAAATGTCCATATTTTGGATAAATAAACTTTGACGGTACCAATCATAAACAATGCTTGTACCAAATTGTTTTTCAACATAAACAAAAAATAAAGTTTTTATAATAAACTAATAACATAATATGGAAATAAACATTAACGTCAACTTAATTAAACATGTTTTCCGTAATTTCATAAATACTGTACTTAAGGCTCCAGTTATCATGTAGAAGGATCTTTGCCAGGGCCCCCTGCCAGCAAGCGTTATAATGCATGTTTTAAAACCAGCTAGTAAACGGATTTTACGAAACCTCATTTGTTGAAATCGCTGCAGCAGTTTAGATCGTACGGTTAACAAACTGGTAAAATAGTAAAATAGAACCCTCCTTTGGCTTTACCGTAGTCAGTTTACAAAGATGTAAATTACATGCATAAAACAATTAGGTACCTACATACCTCTTTTTACGAAGTTTTTTTTTCGGTATCCAGCGCCAATCTTTTTTGGGTAAGATCTTTCTTTACGTTTTCCCATTTTCACTGATACAAAACTACTAACCAATTCCAACCTTACCAAACCGACAAGAAAATAGTGATACTCGTGACACACGGTACAGCTTAGATTCTGTGTAGCCACCTTCCAGCTTCATAATCAGACCCTGGTCAGCAAACTACTCATTGAGTAAATCTAACGAGCCCAAACACTGTGTCTACGTTAACTATAGCGGATATCCTGTGACCACCTTCCGGCTCCATCATCAGTTCAGCTCTTAAACACCGTAATATTGCTTTATCATCGAAGTTAATTCTGATAACGGGAACCATTTTCAAAGTTACATGCAAAATGTATCCCAAACAAAATCAAGTGAAATACCTAAATTTAATGGAATTAAACTTTGTGAAAATAGACGTAGAAGCCCATTGAGATAATACGTACTAGAGAAGACGTCTCAACTAAATCCTTTGTCATGAAAGTTAGAGCGCATACACTCGAACTCACTTTAGTCTGTGTCAGGTACTCAGGCCGCTTGCCGCAACGTAACGTGTTTGAGTGCTGAGTTGTATTACTTAGAAATCCCTTCATGTGCAGTGAGATATTGTTTAAATAACTCGAGAAACATATGTAAACAAGGAGTGGCGTGCCTCGCGGTCGGAACTTCATGACCATATCATTTGCTTGTAATAGCTACTCTAGTACGTAGTACATTCTACCTCAGTGGTGAAGCCTTTGTTTGCACACAGATCCCGATCGTTTGTTCCGGTGAGACGGGCGCTCCGCAACGAAACGTGGGATACGTTCTACTCCCCGAGCTCTCGTGACTGAATTTTCGAGATAATTATCTTCATTTTATTTTAATTGGCTACTCGCACACATTTTGTGAGAAATGTGGTTGCTTAGCCGGACAATTTGACGAAGCTTGAATAGCTTCCAGCCTGAATTTTCATAAGCGTCTCGCATATGTATTTGACGCCGCGGGGCTCATCATCATCATACTGATATGATGATGATGAGCCCCGCGATGTGGCTGACCACAGGATGTCCACTGCTGAACAAAGGCCTCCCCTTAGATTTCCACAACGAGCGATCACATGCCGCTCTCATCTAACGACTCCCAGCGACCTTCACCAGGTCGTCTGTCCACCTCGTTGGAGGTCGTCCCACGCTGCGTTTTCCGGTGCGCGGTCTCCATTCGAGAATCTTTGTGCCCCAACGGCCATCAGTTCTAGGAGCAGTGTGCCCTGCCCATTTCCACTTCAGTTTACTAATCCTTTCAACTATGTCGACAACCTTAGTTCTTCTACGGATCTGCTCATTTCTGATTCGATCTCGTGGAGAAATACCAAGCATAGCTCTCTCCATAGCTCACTGAGTAACCTTGAGCTTTCTTATGAGGCCCATTGTTAGTGACCACGTCTCTGTTCCATATGTAATCACAGGTAACACACACTGGTTCAAGACTTTCGTCTTGAGGCATTGCGATATTGTTGAAGAAAAGACGTTGCGAAGTTTCCCAAACGCTGCCCAGCCGAGTCGGATTCGACGATTGACCTCTTTCTCGAAGTTGTGCCAGGTAGACATACTCGTCAACAACTTCGAGAACAGAGCTCCCAACGGATATTGGGATGGGCACGACATAGGCATTGGACATGACTTTTGTCTTGCCCATGGAGGATTCCATTGCAGCGGTGAAAAGTTTCGGGGAAATTACGTCCCCCTGTCGCACACATCTCCGCAAAGGAATTGCCCCCGTGCTCTGTTCATGTACTCGGACCGACATGGTGGCGTTTCTGTATAAGAACTTCAACACTTCAATGTACCTTTTAAAAGACGTTGCCCCACACTAGGTTTTCTCCTGTTTCGTGGGTGCGTTTACAAACACAAATTCCACACACAATACACCCAGACCCGGAACAACTACCTGCAGATCGTACAAATATTTGTTCCGTGTGGGAATCGAACCCACGACTCGGTGCGCAGCAGCTGACTGTATCAGCCACTGCACCAACCGTGCCGATAGTCAATCTGGCACCTTTCTGATTCTGAAACCTTTTCGGAAACCGGCTTATTCGGGAGGCTGGAAGTCATCAAACCTGCAGCTTATAAACATGGCTGAGAAGTGAGATGGGTCTTATAATTCTTGAATAGGGTGTTATCACTCTTTTTGAAGAAGAGCACCACCTCACCTCCGTTCCACGCTTCCGGCGTTGTGCCTTCGAGTAAGACGGAATTGAATAGCTTCTGAAGGACTTTAAGTACCGGTGTGCCATCCGCTTTCAGAAGCTCTGTCGTACTTCCGTCCCCACCTGTTTCAAGGTCGTCCTAATCTCATACAGGCTGATGTCCGGGATATCATCGGTATAGTGTCGGGTTAGTTTGGCTCGCGGGTCTTTGTCAGAGCCAATGGTAGGTAATAATAGTAACCGAAGTGTATAGCTGCCGCCGGTAGAAGTTCTCAATCTCTCTCAAAACCTTTGGCTTAGTCGACGCTACACTGCCGTCCTCGGTCTTCAGCTTTATAATACGACTTTGCCCAATAGACTTGTCTCTTGCGAACACTTTGGAGCCTTGATTCCGCTCATTCGCCTCTTTAACACCGTTGGATTTAAAGGAAGGTTGGTGTAAAAGACATCGTGACGCAAGGACTTCCATATCCGTCTATTGAGCTGTCGGTATGCTTCAGCATCACTGGAGGACTGCAGCGTCATAGCACAGATATTATAATACACTAGTACTCATAGTAAAAATGTACGGCCGATTCACGTAGCTTTTTCAAACATGATATTTTATTTACCAGGCGACATTTTGAAAATGTAAAACGTACGAAATGTAGTCTATAAATTTGAGATTTATTTACTTGAAATTTGTGACAAAATTGTACATTAAGTTACACTAATTGAACTGAATGCACGCCATTTTATAGGTTTTGCCTAGTATTTATTACAAGTTTTTTTCTTATAAAACTAAAATTATTTTCGAATATTGCTACTTAATAATTGTAGACAAGTTCTCTATGATGTTGATTGTATTTTTTTTCATGTTTATTATTGCAATATTATTGCTAACATCGACTTAACCGTGACAACGGGTTTGGGTTGTTTTGGTCGACGCAGTCTTCAGGTATATCGTTCTGTTTACTTATATAATTCTTAATTTTAAAGCAGATTGAACAACTGACGGGGAACAACTAGTGTTTTGGAGGCTTACCGTCTTATTACAAAACATGGTTTATCGATAGTCTCGGACTAAAAGTGTGGTTTAATCAAATTTCTTATTACAAAAAGTGGTTTAACTCTTAGTCTTGGACTATCTATGGTACTAAAGATAAACCTGATGGGGACCTAGTTTAACTCTAAGACCTTTGGTCTAAGTCACAAATATACGTCAAATTCATTGTTTTGAGGTTAGATTTGGTTTTATTTTTGTATGTTATATTGTAATATTTCCTGAAATAGTTTAAATTTGCGTTGTCCTAAAGATAGTAATGTGCCGTAATTACAATAATTGTAGGCAAGTACTAACTTTTTCTTCAGAATTCCAGTTTTCACTTCTTCGTTTTTTCTGTTGTTCTATTTTATTAATATTATTCCCTAACTTCTTATCAATAATAAGTACGAAGAAACGTCCAAATCTCAGAATAGTTTTACCTATGTTTAAAGATTTCCGCGCGATATAGACATTCCGTTACGCATTAGTGTTGTTTGAAAGTACATATTTCGGACATGAAATAAATGTCATAAAAGTATTCCTCAGAAAGAAAATAAATGGCATTTATTGAAACAAGAACAACCATTCGTTTCTAATAGTTATCGTCATTAAATACCCTATTATATATGTTAAAATATCAATACCATTAATATAAAAAATTTACAGAAATATTCAGCATTTGGGTAAACGGAACGTAATGTATCCGAATGCTATCTGATTGAATGAATGTTTCCAAGGAATTCCGTGTATAATCTGTGGAAATAATTTAAGCCAGAACTAAAGTCAGGTACTATCTAGTCCTGACTTATTTTGATATTTATAATACGGACGGGTTTAAACCACGGTACTAACGTTAGTTCCCTACTAAGTCCAGGCTTCATAGTTCTGGTTTAAACCTGAGTCTAACAAGATTTTTGTAATAAGACTGTAATAACAGTCCGTATTACAAATATCAAAATAAGTCAGGACTAGATAGTACCTGACTTTAGTTCTGGCTTAAATTATTTCCACAGATTATACACGGAATTTCTTGGAAACATTCATTCAATCAGATAGCATTCGGTTACATCGTTCCGTTTACCCAAATGCTGAATATTTCTGTAAATTTTTTATATGAATTTTATTGATATTTTAACATATATAATAGGGTATTTAATGACGATAACTATTAGAAACGAATGGTTGTTCTTGTTTCAATAAATGCCATTTATTTTCTTTCTGAGGAATACTTTTATGACATTTATTTCATGTCCGAAATATGTACTTTCAAACAACACTAATGCGTAACGGAATGTCTATATCGCGCGGAAATCTTTAAACATAGGTACAACCACAGAGTACATTATATATACGGAAATAGAGACTTCAGTCAAAATAATGCCACCAGCGCCATCTAACGGTAATCTACAGTACTATCGGGATGATATCTAGGGTTTGTGAGATTAGTAAATTTCGCAAATTTTGTAACCATTTCTAGCTGATGCTTATAAAATGTAGATATTTGAAATAATGTAACATATCTCTCATTTTATAAGCCATCAGCTAGAAATGGAAATTAGAGAAAATGATATTTAAAAAAAAACATGGGCTTGTTTTATCTTATTTTATTTCTTCCGTTTATTACAATATTCTACAGCTAGTTTTTTCACCAGTGTCTTTTCTGCGTCCTTTTAATATATTATTAATATCTTTGCACCAATTGTAGACAAAAAAATTTGACACTAAATTAAAAATAAAATCAGAATTCCTTTTTTTATGTGTTTCGCAATTATTGAAACTCATGTTTATTTCTATATACAGAATAGTTTTAGCGTAATTTTTTAAATTATTCGCATCACTGTGATTTTTCAAAACCCAAATTAAAATATCTTGTATTTTTGAAAATGTTTCTATAAATAATTCACCAGGGTAGTGCAAAAATTGTTTACTTTTGTTATACTCCCTGGCTCTTAAATATTCGTAATCCTGTTTTTTACTATAAAAATTATTTTTGCAATGGACACAGTTAGTGAATACATGTTTTTTTGTTTTATTTAATATGTAACCAGTTACATACTGCAATTGGGCAAATATTCTTGGGTCGTTCTTTTTAACATCAAAGTCTGTAAATATATTGCTTTCCATATAGCTTAAATCAATATCTTGTGATGTGTTGTCTTTTTTGGTTAGTTTAAATAGTTGTTTCATTGATTTAAACATTGTTGAACATGTATCTTGTTCACAATTGTATCCAGGGGAATGCGTCCCTGTTAAGTTGCTTATTAAAAGAGATGCAAATGTTACTTCAAAACCCTCTGGAGTTGGGTTTATATTTCTGCATCCATGACTGCGAATAGCACCAAAAAAGTTCTCCAGAGGGTCTTGATTGAAGTGTCTCATCCATAAAGATTTAATATTATATTTATAAAACAACACATCTCTCAGATATTCCATGTTAGTTACAGTATGTAACCAGTTTTTTACAGATGGAATTTGACATTCCTTGCCATTTTTAACAAATGACATACTGTTAAGTATAATTTTGGATTTTGTCCATACTGCATTATGGCTTGAGCCAGGTTTTAAGGAGTCTAGTAAAGGCTTCCCGCTTCTTTTAGATGAACTGCCATGATGGCTTCCATTTACGGAGTCGAAGAGCTCGTCAAAAAATAGGAGGACCCTTGCAGTTTGCGCACATTCTTCAGGTAATATATTTTTACCTGAAACAATAAATAAACAAAATAATGCACTGAACTATAACTGTACATATTACTTGCGTGTTGATCTGGGAGGGAGAATTAAACAAAGTTTATCAGCTACTTATAATCAACGACAAGACATAAAAGCAGACTGAAAGGTTATGGGCTGCAGCACTTCAATACCAAGCATGGTGATTACAGTATTATTTCAACACCCCATGAACACATGATATCGATATTTATTTCTGAACATAGGCCATGTTCAGAAATATATATTCGCTAACCAATATTAAAAAAGATAGATCCTACTATAACATAATAAATCTGAAAGTGTGTGAAAATGTTTGGATGTTGGCTACTCAATCAGGCTGAAACTGCTGAATCAATATGCTAGACAGATAGACCATAACCCGGATTAAAATATAGGCTACTTTTCATTCCGGGAAATAAATGTTCCTGAGGGAATGCACGATAAATCTTGCTGTGATAAGCCGAATTATACACGAGCGAAGCTGCGGGCCGTGTGGTGCCAGCTTTGCCGTGTGGTGCCGGATCAGAATGCCACCACCCCATCTCCTCCCATGGGTGTCGTTAAAGTCGACTAAGGGCATAGACGGAAGATGGGCAGCAGCATCCTTCGAGTTCAATAACAACTCAACTGCGATCGCCAACCCGCCTGCCAAGCGTGGCGATTATGGCAAAACCCCCCAATGAGCCCACAACACATCCATATCGGTGGTTGTGGTGATCTTTGGCGGTGGCCTGTGTCCAGCAGTGGATTTCATTCGGCCGAAATGATGATGATGAAGCTGTGGGCACAGTCTAGTATAAAAAAAATAACGAAATAGTACAATCTACCTGCCAAATATCCCATGGTACTTGCAACATTTTCACTAAATACTTGGGTTGCAAATTTAACCTTCATTTTGCATTTTTCAGGGTTAATGTGGTCATCGGTCAATTTTTTTAATAAACGTATTCCCTGGAAAGCTGGGTCCTCCTTCTGAAGCAGCACTAAATGCTCCCACTTTGCAACATTTGTGACACCATCAATGGTGCATTTTAAATTTTTGTTTAATAAATTATTTCTTATACCCTTTATGAGATGAGGTGGGTCATAAAGAGGGATGATTTCATTGTCATCAATTTCAAATATCTTTCTTCTCAGCTCTTTGCCTTGTCTGAGGTATTTCGCTCGTGTTTCTTCGACAAGGTGTTTTATGCAACTGATATTTGAAGCACCCTGGTCACATACCGTTGCCAACACACATAGACCGACACTGTGTAATTTTCTTATTATGTCTGTCATCAACATAGCAAGCTCATCTTTTTTAGTGCTTCCAGAGCAAAAAGTGTATGCAACAGGCTGTTTATAATTACGTAAAATGCCTCTAATCATGAAAACTAGTGCATGATCTGCAATTTTTTTTTCTTTTTTCTTGCCATTTGATACAAATCCATTTATAATATCTTTTCTCGGATTGTAGTCAAAATGCGGTGCTATAGCTATTTCGTCGAACAACAAAATGCAAAGCTTATCATCAGCCTTCAGGTGTTTCATTTTCTTTTTCAATAGTTTAAAAAGATTCTCATTTATGCCGACTCTTAAATTAGCCTGCGCAATGAGCCTGCCGAGGGTTAGTGGAGAGGGTAGTACAAATCCTTTGCTCAAAAATCTATATAAACGTGGCCCTTTTTTGTAAAGATTCAATGCCATAATTTTCTCTTCTTCTGTAAATCTTCTTCCCATTTTCCGTTTGCTTATCTCTCTGAACTGCATTGTAATAAACATTGTAGCAAGAGTAGAAAACTTAGCTAAAGTTTTTTTAAATGTGACATTTTCAGTTAAGTTCAATGCTTTTTTTAATCTAATTGCATAACTGTTCTTTTTCTTTGTCATTTTTTTCAACATCTGAGATAAAACCTCTGTGTCACGCTTAAAACTTGTATCTGAAATTAATGATATCAAAGTCAGTTAGCAACATAAGTAATTACGTCTTCAATGCTAGAATATCCAGCTGCTTGTCATGAACCGAAAGTTGTGAATTTGGAGCAGACTGGCAAACTGTCACTTTTGGACAATATTAACAGACAGACAGATCATAAAAAAAACTTTGCGGGAATCGAAACCATGAGATGGAGCACAGTAGCCTACTGTTGGAACCACTGCGCCAACCATGCCGTCTTATATTACGTAACTATTGGTAGTAAAGGTTTTTATTCAAAGTAATTACCACATTTTCTATACTTCGAAGACTGCTTGATGGTAGTACATTTCATTGGCACTAATTCCTCTACTATACCTGAAATTCATAATAATTAAAAAAATAAAGTCAATAAGAAAACACTAATTTAATTTTACTGTTAAACCTTATTATTTGTACTAGGAGTAATAAAAAATCGATTTATAAAATTACCTGCAGAAGAAGCAGTTGCAAGTTGACAACCACTGGCAGCAGTATCAATGTTAGTTATGTCTCTCATAGCAACTTGTTCCACTTGAAATGCTGTAAGAAGTATCAATAATCAAAATGAAGTTGATACATTGTATGTTGTGAAAATAAAAGCAATGTAGGTATAAGGTTCCCAATTTGAGTTGACAAACAACAAAACTGATGATGCATTTTTACAAAAATACTAGTGACAGCTCTGGCTTCACATAGAAAGAAAGAACTTTATTTTTACATCAATTTGACACTAATACTTGTATCATCATCATCATGTAAGCCAAAGGACGTCCTCCACTGCTGAACAGAAGGCTTCAACAATCCATTTATTTTATCATGTCATAATAATGAGGCAGTATTATAAAACCGGTATTAGTTATACCTATACTTGAAAATATCCAGTTGAAATGTTTAGGTAAACAATATAATCATTTCAGCCGAAAAATGCCCATGGTTTGATACTATTATGTTTGATCGCTTACTACTAAACTACAAAACTGATTTTTATGCAGAATTTACTATAATTTAGAGATTTTTCGAGGAAGGACTATGTGTATAATACAATCATATTTAACCATACAAAGCAGAGGCAGGTCGCTAGTTATCTATATAATAGTGAAAACAAAATCAAATTCCATCAATTACCTACATATGAATATTTAGAAACTTGTACATACTATTTAGAGAAGAGATGTAAGTAAAAATAAGGCTAATTATCAAATCACCTGCAGAAGTAGAAGCAATTGGAAGTTGATAATGACTGGCAGCAATATCAATGCTTGTTATATCTCTCACAGCAACTTGTTCCACTAGTAATCCTGGAAGAAGTAATAATGGTTAAAATTAATTCAGTACAAAATGTATGCTGTGTACATATAAACGGTTGAGCTAAGGGATGCTTATGCATGCATTGTGCTCATGAACAGGATATTTGCCTGGATTGGTCATCCCATTAACTGCCATGGCAAAAGAATTATTAATATACTAGCTGTTATTCGTTAAAGATAACATGTTGACTTACCAGGCATGCGTAAAGTAGGCACAGCTCCAGCGCTCAATCTTCTAGTCCAAGTCAAATATCTCTCCTCAAAGTGATAATGACAAATTCTTCTGTTTTTGTGTATAAAATGGTGTTCTAATGGAGTTAAGGTATTTCCAACAGCATTTATCCATAGTACAAATCTTTCCTTCTCTTTTTCTGGGTGGGGAAATGCATGCAAAGTAATGTTATCTGCTTCTGAAAATAACAATTTAGATTTTAGTGGTCTAAGGTGACACAAGAAAAATATGCATCAATAATTGAATAACAGTTCTAAAAGGATGAAGTCATGGGTATTTGATTTTCAATAGTAATTTTGTGAACTACTTACGGGTTGTGGTACAACGCGGAACGCAACAACTCCTGGTGGAACCAGACATTTTTCTTTTCAACTGTGGCAAAATCGTATGGCAGGTCGTAGTCCAGTATGATAAACAGCTCGGGTCAAAAGTTATAAGCAGGGTCGTCAGGGTCCAATAAAGTAGCAAAGTCGTCGAAAATATCAAAAAAACACAATCAGAGCACATTCGAAAACACAGACGGTAAACGAATTAGTGATGTTCGAGTCAGGTAGACTAGGGATGCCGAACTGAAATCGATTAATCAAATAATTGATTTCTTTTAAACAAAAATATCGATCTTTTAAATCAATTTAATTTAAAAAAAATCCGTGTGGTGTCCGGATTAAGAATAAAAGTCGACTAAGGGACTCTTAACCAGAAGGATGGGCAGCAGCGTCCCTTTTGCTGAGCAGTAGCAACTCTGCGCTCACCAACCCGCTTGCCAAGCGTGGTGAGTATCGGCAAATTCCCCCCAAAATGACAACACAACATAAGCACCGGCCCCCAGTTCCCGGCAGCCCCGCCGTTCCTGGTCATGGTAGCGGCCACGGAAACGGCGGGGCACGGGGTGCTAAGAATCTCCGGATGGGATCCGGCTACCACCCAAAACGAAAACTGGCCCTGGTGACATATAACACACGCACACTGAGGGCAGACGAAAAGATTGTTGAGCTGGAAGAAGAAATAGATAAGTTGCACTGGGATATCATGGGTCTATCAGAAGTCCGAAGAGAGGGGGAGGACACGATAACCCTGAAATCCGGCAACTTATTCTACTACCGGGAAGGCGAACATCTGTCTCAAGGTGGTGTCGGGTTTCTCGTCCGCAGGTCCCTCATTAACAGTATAGTGGCCATCGAAAGTGTGTCGAGCAGGGTAGCGTACCTTATACTCAGAATATCCAAAAGGTATTCGTTGAAGGTCATACAGGTCTACGCACCGACCTCGACACACCCAGATGATGAAGTAGAGAGTATGTATGAGGACGTAAGTAGGGCCATACATACCTCGAAGACACATTTGGGTGGAGTGATGTGGTGGATAACCGTAGGGTCAGTGGTGTGTAAATAAATGAACCAACTCACAATTTTTGTCCCTTGTCTCTATTTCCACAAACATATAACACATACAATAGTTTTGAAGGAGAAACGAAGCACAAGCACAGAAGTTAGAAGTAGGATAGATGAAGGTACTTAGTATTAATTATATAAACAGCGAAAGCTAATAATAGTAATTCGACATACGTCCTGCGTCATCAAGCTCAGATTGTGACTGGTGAGAGGGGCGAGCGTGAGCGGTCGGGTAAACCTTTCGCACAGTATTGCATGCCCGATCACGCGTCGTCTGCGTGCGCGCCGTGGAATGTGCTAGCGTCTACGTCACACGGCCCGCAGAGGGGCGCGTGTCCAGTGTATTATTTACTTAATTAATTTATGATGATATCATTTATTTATAATATATAAATGTATATGTTTAATATTATGTAAAGTATAATGTATTATTATATATAAGTATAAAGTATATGTATATATAAAAGTACATGAGTTCCCCACACACATTTCACTGCTGTGATGGGGGACTTCAACGCAAAACTGGGCACTCGATGCGATGGAGAGTTGAGAGTGGGGCAATTTGGATATGGGCAACGGAACCCCAGGGGACAGAGGCTGGCCGACTTTTTGGAAAAGGAGGGACTCTTTATGATGAACTCCTTTTTCCAAAAGCCGCCTCACAGGAAGTGGACCTGGATGAGTCCCGATGGTTCCACGAGGAATGAGATTGACTTCATCATGACCAATAAAAGACAAATATTCAATGATGTCTCTGTGATCCACAGGGTGAAAACCGGTAGTGATCACCGAATGGTAAGAGGCACATTGAATATTAATCTCAAAGTTGAGAGGTCTCGTCTGATGAGGTCTACGCTCCGGACCTCTAGTGCTCATATTCAAAACCCCGAGAGCTTTCAACTCGAACTCCAAAACCGCTTCGAGTGCCTGGAACATTGCGTATCTGTGGACGATTTAAATGGTAGGTTTGTACAAACTGTCCAAACGGTTGGGTCTAAGTTCTTTAGAGCCCACCGTAAAGGTAGACCAAAAAAGTTCTCCGATCACACTCTCGACCTCATGGCAGAAAGACGCGCCATGACGCTGCAGTCTTCCGGTGATGCTGAAGCATACCGACTGCTCAATAGACGGATATGGAAGTCCTTGCGTCACGATATCCGCACCTTTAACACTAACGGTGTTAAAGAGGCGATTGAGCGGAATCAAGGCTCCAAAGTGTTCGCAAGAGACAAGTCTATTGGGCAAAGTCGTATTATGAAGCTGAAGACCGAGGACGGCAGTGTAGCGTCGACTAAGCCAGAGGTTTTGAGAGAGATTGAGAACTTCTACCGGCAGTTATACACCTCGGTTACTATACCTACCATTGGCTCTGACAAAGACCCGCGAGCCAAACTAACCCGACACTATACCGATGATATCCCGGACATCAGCCTGTACGAGATTAGGATGGCCTTGAAACAGCTTAAAAATAACAAGGCGCCGGGTGGAGATGGAATTACGACAGAGCTTCTGAAAGCGGGTGGAACACCGGTACTTAAAGTCCTTCAGAAGCTATTCAATTCCGTCTTACTCGAGGGCACAACGCCGGAAGCGTGGAACAGAGGTGAGGTGGTGCTCTTCTTCAAAAAGGGTGATAACACCCTATTGAAGAATTATAGACCCATCTCACTTCTGAGCCATGTTTATAAGCTGTTTTCAAGGGTCATCACGAATCGTCTCGAGCGCAGGTTTGATGACTTCCAGTCTCCCGAACAAGCCGGTTTCCGAAAAGGTTTCAGTACCATAGACCACATCCATACGCTGTGGCAGGTTATACAGAAGACCGAGGAGTATAATCTGCCACTATGCTTGGCGTTTGTGGACTATGAGAAAGCCTTCGATTCGATCGAAACCTGGGCAGTGCTGCAATCTCTGCAGCGGTGCCAGATTGACTATCGGTACATTGAAGTGTTGAAGTGCTTATACAGAAACGCCACCATGTCGGTCCGAGTACATGAACAGAGCACGGGGGCAATTCCATTGCAGAGAGGTGTGAGACAGGGGGACGTAATTTCCCCGAAACTGTTCACCGCTGCAATGGAGGATGCCTTCAAGCTACTGGAGTGGAAAGGATTCGGCATTAACATCAATGGCGAGTATATCACTCACCTTCGATTTGCCGATGACATCGTAGTCATGGCAGAATCGCTGCAAGAGCTCAGCACAATGCTCGATGATCTCAACAGAGTTTCCCAACAGGTGGGCCTTAAAATGAACATGGGCAAGACAAAAGTCATGTCAAATGTCCATGTCGTGCCCACCCCAATATCCGTTGGGAGCTCTGTTCTCGAAGTTGTTGACGAGTATGTCTACCTAGGACAAACTGTCCAGTTAGGTAGGTCCAACTTCGAGAAAGAGGTCAATCGTCGAATCCGACTCGGCTGGGCAGCGTTCGGGAAACTTCGCAACGTCTTTTCGTCAACAATACCGCAATGCCTCAAGACGCAAGTCTTTAACCAGTGTGTGTTACCAGTGATGACATATGGAACAGAGACGTGGTCACTCACAATGGGCCTCATAAGAAAGCTCAAGGTCTCTCAGCGAGCTATGGAGAGAGCTATGCTTGGAATTTCTCTACGAGATCGAATCAGAAATGAGGAGATCCGTAGAAGAACTAAAGTTGTCGACATAGCTGAAAGGATTAGTAAACTGAAGTGGCAATGGGCAGGGCACATTGCTCGTAGAACTGATGGCCGTTGGGGTACAAAGGTTCTCGAATGGAGACCGCGCACCGGAAAACGCAGCGTGGGACGACCTCCAACGAGGTGGACAGACGATCTCGTTGGATGAGAGCGGCATATGACCACTCGTTGTGGAAATCTAAGGGGGAGGCCTTTGTTCAGCAGTGGACGTCCTGTGGCTGATATGATGAAATCAATATACAGTACTGAATAGTGGATATAGAGATGTATCTAAAATTCGATATTTCACCAATATTTCAAGAATTTTAATCTTTTTACAAAAAACATTTATAGCTAGCCATCATATCAGCTAAAGGACGTCCACTGCTGAACAAAGGCCTACCCCATTGATTTTCACCACGGAAGTTTAACACCACGCTCGACAGGGAGGTTGGAGAGAGCTGTATAGCTGCTGTTCCACCCAAGTGATATTCCTGTCCACGCTTCTGGTTTAAAGTCCCTTAGTCACCTTTTCCGACATTTGCAGGATGAGATTGAGTGGTGCTATATTCTTAATCCGGACACCTCTGTGTGCCTATAGACAATGTTTCCAGCATTTGAAAGATTAAACTAAAGCTGTTTATTTGATTAACCGATACCATGAATGCGATTAATGTATACCATGACTGCAATCGATTAATTGATATACACGAAATTGAAATAATAGACTACCTCGACGTCGAAACATCCCTAGCATGAATGACATTGACACTATGATATATATTTATGTGTTATTATGTTTTGTTCTTTGTTTACGGCAATGGTACAAAAAAAGCCTTAAGTTACAAATCATAAAGGAACAAAGCCTACAAAAAAAACTACAATTATTGCTGTTTAGAAATAACTGTTTTGTTTATTATTCGCCTTTAAAAAAAAAGGAATTTATTTAGTTCTGGAATGTCTTTATTCCTAAATTTCGACCAATCACAAACAAATATTCAGCGTCATTTTATTTTCTAACCGACCAATCAAGTTACGCAATTCCAAAACATCCCCAGTTTCTGATTGGGCACAATATTTTATTTTTTGTATTAAGTTCCTTAGTTATTTTTATTCATTCTTATTGCAGTTATAATAATTAAATCATTCAATTATTTTAATTGCTTATTAAGCCATTTATTGCAAATTATTTCAATGTTGCCATAAGAAATAAAGACAGTGTGACCATTGAAAATATCATCTAAGGTAGTAAAACACGTACAACACCATCTATCGCAAAATATCAGAACTGTCAAGAAACCCTAAAACATTAGGTTAAAACCATAGAATACATTTACCAAGGGAAGAATGTCAACTTAATACTAAAAAAGTGGGACAACATGCACGCCATCTCTTGTTATACCCAAGAAAATATTCATAGCGGGAATTTCAAATCACACCACATACATCCAGTTTCAAAATTATTATTTAACTGTTGGCTTTTGCACTGCAAGAAATCGTATCAGTTTCAAAATTCGGTAAACTGATAAGTTTTCTTGCAGGTGCAGCTAGCCCGTTGCTCAATAAATAATAAACAGAAGTAATCATTTAAAGGTTTATTATAATTATACAGATTACAATTACAATTACATCGAAAAATAACTATTACTCGGCAAATGTTATAACAGTATAAATGATTACCTAAAGGACAAATATCTGTAATATATATATACAAATTTTCTTATTATAGTTTATAGTAATACAAATAGATTAATGTCCTCTTTCTCGCTTCCTACTTTGCACGTGCTCGAAAGGGTCCATGATAGATCTCATAATTTATATTTACCACCTAAGACTTTATTGGGGATATATGCAATAAATATACTATTACATCGAAGTGTCAAATGTCAGTGCTGTCAACACCAAATTTAATTTAATTTAATATTGATATCAACTATACTGACCAGAAATGAATTCACAACATAAGTGTGGTGCCTGTGATGACCCTCTGTTGGATGGAGTACATTGCAAAGCATGCGACCAGAAGTTGCAAAAGCATGCCACCAGAAGATAGAGTTTCATATAAAATACTTTTAAATAAACTAAATGGTATAGGGATAAGAGGTATAGCCCACAAATGGTTTGTTTCCTATCTCAATAATCGTAGTCAATATGTGGAAATTGAACACCATCATGTAGAAACTGGTGAAATAACTCATATTAGATCTCGAGAAGCGAAAATAAATAATTCTATCCCACAAGGAAGTGTGCTTGGATGCCTGTTGTTCATAATATATATTAACGACCTTCCCAAAATAATAAATGCTGTAAGTATACTTTTTGCTGATGACATTTCAGTTGTTTTCCCATGCGAAAGTGAACTAAACTTAAATAATATCATACAAAACCATTTAACAGAAGTGTTAGTTTGGCTACAAGAACACAACCTAGAGATAAATTTTTCAAAAACAAAAATTATGCAATTTCGGCCTTACCAAAAACGTCCACTAACAATTAGTTACATACACAACAACGTTAATCTAGAATGCATTAACACATTTAAACTACTAGGGTTAAATATTGACACTTATTTAAACTGGAAATCTCACATACAATATTTATGTGGAAAATTATCTAGATTTACATATGCATTATACCAGCTAAAAATATCGACAGATATAAAATCAGCCACTATTGCATATTACGCCTACGCACATTCTTGGCTTAGATATGGCATAGTATTATGGGGAAACAGTACAGACAATGAAGTGCTTTTTAAATTACAAAAAAAATGTGTACGAATTCTTGCTAATATAGGAGGAATGGATAGTTGCAGGCCATACTTTCGTAATTTAGGCATCCTTACTCTAACATCACTGTACATTCTCGAAATCTGTTTATTTGTCAAAAAACACAAACATCTGTACTCCCAGAGAAAAGATCAATATTCACAATCACGTAATTTAAGACATCAAAATAATCTGTCCCTTCCCATCTCAAGTCTAACAATATTCCACTCTGGCCCGTATTCAATGTCTATAAAAATTTATAATAAAATACCCCAGGAAATAAAAGACACGTTAAATTACAACGTCTTTAAAGTAAAATGAAATAAATACTTAAAGCAAAAATCCTATTACACTTTGCAAGAGTTTTTTGAAGATAAGATAAAATTTGTATCTTGTGATTAAACAAATTTTATACGTACTAAGTAAATAATATTTATATAATATAATAAGAATGACCAGATTTCGCTTTATTAATAATATAATATTAAAATGTACAAGATGTATCAAAAATTTATAATTAATATAAATAACCGCTGAATAATCGCCTTAACCTTTAATAAGTATGTATTAATCTCTTCCTTTTAATATTTTAAGCAAACATAAATACTATTGTTATTGTATAGTAAAATTGCTGCGCCCTAACAGGGTTTCATATTGATACGCATCTAATTTTCTGTTAACTTATGAACATAAGAATGCAATAAAGATTTGAGTTTGAGTTTTGAGTTTGAAGTTGAAACGTCTATTACAAAAAATCCAAAATCCTTTTGGTCGTACGTCAAGGGCAAAAGAAAAACCAGTATTTTTCCCAAAGTTATGCATTATTGTGATATGCCTGCGAGTACAGGTGAGGAGATCAGCAATTTATTTGCTACCTACTTTCAGTCTACTTTCCAGGTACCCGACCCTGTACTAAGCGAACCTTGTGAGCCTTACATTGATAATAATGTAGTGTGTATTGGCTCAATTGATATATGCCATTCTCAAGTATTAAAGCTTCTAAAAACCTTAGACCTCCCCAAATCTGGCGGACCAGATCTAATACCACCAGCGTTCATCGTCAATTGTGCCGATAGTATAGTTACCCCGTTGTGTATTTTATTCAGGCGATCGCTATCCGAAGGTTTAGTTCTTAAAATATGGAAATCTGCTTTTGTCACCCCAGTCTTCAAAAAAGGAAACAAGTCTGATATTGCAAACTATCGCCCAATATCCAAGATATGTTTGTTCTCTAAAATTCTTGAGCGTATAATATATACAGATGCGTACGCAGCAATGAAATGCAGTTTTGGTGAAGAACAACATGGTTTCCTTAGAAAGCGTTCCACTACTTCGAATTTAATCCTATCACATGAATTTATATCCAAGGGGATGGAAGATGCATTAATTATAAATTAATGCATTTTTCCATAATAGTGCGCGTGGTTATAATAAAATTTCCCGCGAAGTGGATATTGATTTGTTCTGTACTAATGCAAGCACAGCAAGGCGGCTTTTAGCTGAACCATTTTTTTCGACAGGAAGCAATTGCAAGTTGCACTCAAGCTGTAGATGTCGGTGTGATAACTGAATTACTTCTATTTAATATTACTTTACTACATGTTTTGCGATAGCAAATCGACTGTTATTTATCTGTGGAGGCTTGTTATTAGCAATCTTTATTACATATTATACAAACCAAAATGTTATTAGTCTGTCAGCCTTCCTCTAAAAGCATATAAAAAAAAAAAATTAAACATGTTTAAGAATTGCAATCTTTTTCTTCAACGCTGAATGTGCCGCTTCTTCTACAAACTTTCTGTTTCTTACAAAGCAGTATCTTTTTATACAGATGTGAAACACACTGTTTACTATATATTTTACAGTATCGGCCTTGTGTTCTTGACATTTATTTAAAAAATTAAAGTTAATTTCGCTTGTTATTATATCTATAATTAAACTTTTAATTTTTGGCGAATGGTGTTTTTCTTTTAAAATATCATTTACTTTTTGAGCACAGTTCTCGACACATAATATAAAGTCGCGAGATGCGTACATTAAACTTCTTTTCAACTCATTATACTCCTTGAAATCGACGAAGAGGTGCGTGGTGTCCATTTTTTTGGCAAAAAGCATTTCTTTGCATGTCAAACATTGACTTTTATGATGTTTAAGAATAAAACCACAAACATAGGCACATGCTTGTAGTTCAGCATCATCTACCGTACCTTGTTCTAAATAATCGTCATCCATATCCAATTGCATTGCTCCTCTGGTGTCCTCTTCAGTCTCTTCTTCAGTGCATGTCTCACCTGTCTGATGTCTCATCTGATCATTCGACAATAATACTTTGCAGTTGTCTAACATGGCCTCATTCTCATCCAGTTTGCAATTGCCAATACTAATGTGAGACAAATTGCTAAGAATGGCTGTTTTCAAGCCTGCAACAAATTGTCCTACAGTAGGGTTGGAATTGGATCCACAGTTTCCCCTGATGCAACCAAATAAATTTTCAAGCGGATCTTGCTGAAGTCGCCGTGTTGCTAAACTTTTTATATTAGCATTTTTAGTTGTAAGGGTAGTCCACAGCCGTTCTATGCCAATAATAGTCCATACCCAGCCTTCCTGAGTAGGAGGAGTGCTTCTACATCCCACAAACTGTAACTTCTTAAAAAACTCTTTCATTTCCTTGAAATGGGATAGATGTGGTGCTTTAATTTTTAGGTTTGTGGCATGTGGTTTGCCTTTTTTCAAGTCTGCTGTGTCAGCATTTACACAGTCAAAAAGTTTGTCGATGTTAGAAATAACGTTTGCAGTTACTGCAGCCTCCGCAGGTAATACTCCTGAAAATGTAAGAATATTTATTTAGTTTTGAGAAATTAAATGTTGACATGATCTTTATTTTAGCAAGTTTGTTTCAAAAAACACTTTCACTCGTCAATAAATTTGGATTAACCCGGCATTTCCTACTGACTGCCTCTGAGAAGAAATGCAGAAACACTCAAAGTTTTCTGTTTTAGAGTCTAGACATATTTAGATACAATATTACATGAGATAAATGTAGGGCAGAAATGTAGACTTCTCTGTAAACTAATTGTAAGGTAGTATTCTTATACTAGCTACTGAGTTAGGTCATGTTATACAGGTAAGGTCATGTGATACAGGTTAGGTATTCAGGGCACCATGGACCCCATAATCCAAGCATTTCAACCCCAAACGGCTCAAACACATAACATATTTGCGCCGTTTTAATCTCTGCAGTGGCATCGCCAGCAAAGCCTGCTTAGCTTGAAAGATGAGATGGAGCAAGGGTGTCGACACAAGTAACATCCCATGCCAGAAGCCTTCCCAACTTCCATGGCAACAGCGCCATACCATCTGGTCTCTTCCCATCATCACGTGTCAAGCGACTGATTTCTAATATAGTTGCACGCCGGAGGTGACGACAGCTCGACGAATAATGTCATTAATATTTGCGTGTCGTGCTATGCAGCTCGCGCTCCTACTATAAGACAGGCCGTAGTGAAGTCGGCAGCTTCACCACAATGACACCAATGAGAAACACCACAAAGAGAACCTAAACGTAGGCATGTAACCAGCCGGAATGTAGTGTCGTCCAACATAATGCCTATGTTGGGCGACGGAAGCGCCCGAAGCCAGAGACCCGTTTACTCCCATTCACCCACGGCAAGTAGACGAGCACGCTTACCAGCTCATTCCGTATCAAACTGCAAAGCAGCTCATCCCACTGGGAAACAAAGCTCCGGGAAGATGAATTGACAGGGAATTCGTATTCAGGCAAGCCATTTTCCAGGCGTTCTTAGCATCAGACAAACACTGTACCTTAAAATCAACGTGTGAGGATTCTACGATTTTCCTGGTTAATTTTGCAATACTGTGGACCTGTGATACTGTGGAGGTGTGATACTGTGGAGGATAGAAGTACCGGTAAACACATACTAGAATTTATCCGGCATTTTTTGTTAATTGAGTAACTATCTAACGGCCGAATGAAGTCCACTGCTGGACACAGGCCTCCCCCAAAGATCACCACAACGACCGATATGGATGTGATGTGGGCTCATTGGGGGGTTTTGCCATAATCACCACGCTTGGCAGGCGGGTTGGCGATCGCAGTTGAGTTGTTAATGTACTCGAAGGACGCTGCTACCCATCCTCCGGCCAATCCCTTAGTCGACTTTTACGACACCCACGGGAGGAGATGGGGTGGTGGCATTCTGAGCTGGCACCACACGGCTAACACGAGTAACTACAACTTTTAAAAGGCAGACATGTGGACCAAAGGAAACAATATAATTTTTATAAGTAATTTGCTTACCTTGAGATATTTTTGCGTATAAACCAGCAGCAACAGTGTGACTTAGCACTTGGGCGGCAAGGTATACCCGCATTTTTTGTCTGGTGTTTGGCTGGATATGGTCTTTAGTTAGTGAAGGCGCAAATACGAAATTTGGGTTATTATTGTCTTCTTCGTAAAATGTCACTATGTGGCTCCATTTTGCTAAACCTGCAAAAAACAATATATTAATAAACTATATAAAATATAATTGTTTCTTCAGGAAACAACGATAATTGCGCTGATGCAGATTTATATTAATAAAATATTCCTTCTAGACAAAACGACTTTAATGGACAATAAAAAAGGTAAAATACAATTTGGAATTTAGAATAGACTTTATCAGATGTTGCTAGATCGAGCTTGTGAGAGTGAATCTACTTGACGCTATATAATACAATCCTTTCAACTGCCGGAATCTTCCTCCGTAGGCAAAGGACAAAGACGGACTAACGGTCGCCGCACACAACCTCGTGCTGTCTTCACGTCTGCCACTCGAGATATGCCATCAGCGCCTGGAAACAGACGCATTACTCTGCCGAGACGCCAACTCAGTGGGGGAGCGTTATCCTCCTGCAGTATAACCAGGTCTCCAGGATTCAAACTGCCAGAGTTAGTTTTCCACTTTCTTCGGAGTTGTAGTTCGCAAATATACTCCTTCTGCCACCTTTGCCAGAAATGTTGGCGTATTTTCTCCAAACGAGCATATCTGTTGAGACTTGTTTCCTTAACTTCAACTAGACTCCTGGTTGGTAAGGCAGTCAACGGCCTTCCAATCAGAAAGTGCCCTGGGGAAAGGAAAAGGAGATCGTCAGGCGAAGAGGACAATGGGCACAAGGGACGGCTGTTTAAAATTGCCTCCACTTGCGTAAATATAGTAGTAAGCTCTTCAAACGTTAAATTAGCATTTCCTATTATTCGCCTTATATGAAATTTGGCCGATTTTACCCCGGCCTCCCATATCCCGCCGAAGTGGGGAGCGTAACACGGTGAGAAGTGAAAACGTACGCCTTCGTGAGATGCAAAATCAGATATGTTTTCTACATTATTTTTTATGAAGGTGCCTAATTCCTTAGATGCAGCCACGAAGTTACGCCCATTATCGCAAAATATCTCAAATGGCTTTCCTCGACAAGAAAACGCAATGATTTCTCTGACTCAGGGGTGACCGGCTGAATGTTAAAAAGCGAATTAAGATGATGATTTGATGATTATATATGATTAATTAATAATCTTTTATTATCATAGCGCTCGCAGAGTAGTTGCCAAGCTGTGACATAATTATCGCATGATAACTCAAGGTTTGATATTATCCTGGCCGCTTCACGCTCGAGGTAAGAAATTAAATAATGAAACTTTTGAATTGAAGATATGCGCTCGTTTTTATGCACTAAGGAAGTGAATGTATCGCGGAACTCGAGCCACCGGAAGAAGGCGCCATCAAATTTAGCTATTTGAATTTGTGGTAATTTAACTCCTGTATCTTGATGATCATGGTGACAATGAACGGTAGATTCCCTTCGTGACTGATTCAAGGTTATGTACTCCTTTCAATTAAATCTTTCGCACGGGCGATAAGGCGAACTAAGTCCCGTTCAATGTTGTCCCTCTCATCTATCTCCCGATCAATGTTCTCATAATTAATTATTTCTATCTCACTTTGCACCTCCTCAAACTTAGAAGACAAGATTTGAAATTTACCAAGCTTAAGCGTTAATTCCGCTGATTCTAGCGGTAACAACTCAAAATTATCACCAATGTTCTCAGTTAACTCATCCAAGTATTTCTTAAACTTGGTGATTTGTCCTTTAACTGAGCCTCTCTTAGCCACTAATGTTTTAACCTCCATTTTAAATCTTAACAAACTTGAATAAGACTCGGATCAAGTTAAAGTAAACAAATATATACAGATATTCTCACGAATCACGATACCATACGCTCCTCACCCTGACGTAGATATGTAGGCCGGTCACCGGCGCGGGCGCACGCGCTGCACAGCCGATCTTAACAATAGATCACTGATAAGCCACCCGTTGGATTAGTACTCGGCGAATAGATGTGCAGTGCGGAGCGCAATCTGGAATTGATCGGCGAATAATTTGTAAATAACTGTGATCAACTATGGAATACGTTTATCATGAAAACAATTAGAGTATAGGAATAATAACAATATTCAATAGTGGCAGTGTATAACTGGTGAAATTAACAATTTAATGTTGACTGTATGTATTGGTGCAAAGTAAGGTTTGTGATAATTATAACCTCTAATAGACTTAAGAGGAGGAGTTAATCTTTAACTTTTATGTTTCGCAAATATGTAAGTTATTTGTTAGTATGCATTTTGTATCTTAATTACCAATTAATTACCGAATTCATTTGAACTGTAAACTAGTTTGAATATTGTAAATAATGAACCAAGTTGATTGTATGTTGTATAATATTGCTAACTTTGTAGATTAAGTTAGGATTAGGTTGTTTATATATAGGTTGTATATATAATATAGCTATTAAATATTATGGTATTTTGTATATTTCTGTTTTTACTTATGTATTATCACGTGTATAAATTTTAGTTAATACCTTATGTAGCAGTAATTTGTGAACACGTGTTTTCGAGATGAACGGGAAAATTGACAAATTGTCTTAATTTTACACTTATGATTGCAAATGTATTAAGAACTTTATTAAATAGATAGAACTAATAATTGTGTCTACTTATTTTTTATAATGATGACCTTTAACTATACACTTTAGGGTGCAAATGCTTAAAGGGATTAAGATGGATAATAGATCACATGATAGGTATACGGAAAAGGAAATATAAGGAAAGTTCAAAAAAGGGCACTTATCTGATTGAAATCCTGCACTGTGGTGTGAATCTTTAGCTCATCCACTGGTCCGAGCGACTGTATATAAAATATGTCCTCCGTATTATACGTACTGCTCTGCGGTGTGAACCTTATGCTGGCCACTAGTCCAGGGAACAGTATGTGTATAAAGTGCCTTCTGCGTATTTTATGCCCTGTTCTGCGGTGTGAACCTTAAGCTGGCCACTAATCCGGGGAACGGGTAGTATGTAGAAATATCTTTATCTGTATTGTACGGCCTGCCCTGCGGTGTGGACCTTAAGCTGGCCACTAGTCCGGGGAACAGGATCCGCCTTCGCCTACTGCACTGTGCTACGGTGTGATCTTAAGCGGATTCACTGGTCCGAGCTACAGATTTTTGTCCTTCTTGTCCTGCGCTGCGGCGTGGTCTTAGGCTGATCCACTGGTCCGAGATGCAGATTTTTGCCTTCTCTGACCTGTGCTACGGTGTGATCTTAAGCTGATTCACTGGTCCGAGCAACAGAATCAATCGGTCATCTAGCTTGGATTACTGTCTTGCGGCGTGAAGCTTAAGCTGTTGCTGTCCACTGTTCCTCTTATCCAAGGATGTCTTCTTCACTCTCAAGTATCCACGTACGATTGCACATGGATCACGTCGGGGTCACCAAAATGTTTCTTCAGGAAACAACGATAATTGCGCTGATGCAGATTTATATTAATAAAATATTCCTTCTAGACAAAACGACTTTAATGGACAATAAAAAAGGTAAAATACAATTTAGAATAGACTTTATCAGATGTTGCTAGATCGAGCTTGTGAGAGTGAATCTACTTGACGCTATATAATACAATATGGCGAGAGTCAAAATATATAAAAAGGTAAATGGCAACCAAGCCACAAGATCAGCATTGCTGACATAAATTTAGTAGGCGCGCAAACAATAATCTATACAAGTCCCCACTGGTGGAGTGTATTAACTAAAGCCAATTAATAAATAAAGCCACAAACATCGATTATGTCTAACTCCCTCAAAAATTAAAATGTTAAATGAAAGTCCACAAGTTCATGGCAATTAGAATATACAGGGTGTCCAGTAAATAGCTCGACATACTACAGGTGGTGAGAGCTTGGGGTCAATACCTACCAAAAATCACAATATATGTTCAGCAAAAACTTACGGATTTACAGTAGTACAACATTTTCCGAAACATCGAAAGCTCTACCTTGACACAGCTTTTTAAGCATCTCGTAATGAAAAATTCCTTTTCTAGTTTTTTTTTACCTCAAATTAATTGTGAATAGTTACTTTACTCATTGATAAGTCTTCATTCTATTAAAAACTAAAATGTTTTCAAGAAATACAATTTTTATTTAAATTTTCACAGTACAATTTTCTACCGTAAGATTTTGCTGAACATATTTTGTGTTTTTTTGGTAGGCATTGACCCAAGCTCTCACCCCCTGCAGTATGGCGTGCTATTTACTGGACAATCTGTATAACACACTACCACAAAATATTTAAAATGCTCATCTTCTGCACCGAAGCCTCCCGCTCCAGGAACTTGAATAATCTCCAACTAGAGCCACCCATTGGTGCCACGCCTTTAGGCACATCTCGGAGGGGATGACTGTAAAGCGGTCATCCCCTCTAGCGAAGGGAAAGTGACTCTAAAGAGGCCACCTCCCCCCAAGCACTTCTCGGGGGGATTGTAAAGGATTCCTCCGAAGCCCGGCTATGCGCTATGCTGCGCACAGCGGTACGTGACCACATGCACACCGCTGTCTTCCCGGGGTCACTCGGTATGAGCACGCAGATTTCCCAATAAGCTTTATATGATAACTAGATACCTACTCGACTATAAAGTAAACCAATACAAAGTAACTAATCTAAAATAACTATCATACAAACTAATATAGATTAAATAATACACAAATGCAAAAATACCACGAATGCTGCAAAGTATTCGAATCGTCAGGTAATACAAAAATCTAAAATATACGCGATAGAATCCGTTTTAATAGTTTTATTATAATACAAAAAGTATTAATATAAATGATTGGTCTACATTATTAATATAGCCCTCAAATTAGCCACGCCTGTAGTAGGCCTCTAAGTTATAAGTGCTAACTTCATTCATTCGGCCGAATGGAGTCCACTGCTGGACACAGACCTCCCCCAAAGATCATAGTAAATATAACTATTCAAACAATAAAGAGTAAATTCACCTGTGCCACTTCTGCCACTTGAAGATATGTTTGTAGGACACTTTATGTCATACTTTAAAAACAAATTTCGAAAGCACTTGAGCAAGTGAGGAGTATCAAACAACGTAACTACTTCATTGTCATCTATAAAAATATGTGGATGTTCCACCGAAGCGCCAAGAAGGCACAATGCTCTTCTGTTGACCCCGTCTTGGTCGCACACTGAAGCAGTTATATTTAGCCCACATTCAAAGCAGTGTCGTAAAACCTGAAATATAACATTATTTTATTAGATATTACATTTCTAAAGAATCTGGGCTAATTCGATCAAACCTAAGGAAAATGACGTACCTCTTTTAACAGAGCTGCAAGCCTATCTGCTGTTACAGATGATCCAGAAATGTAGTAAGCTATAGGTTGCTTTACTTTTTTCCGTATGCCAGCAACCATAAACACTAAAGCATGAGATGCTACTTCAGGTGTGCGTCCCTGAGACCCATGGTCTTGAAAACCTTCAATAATGTCGAACTTTTTATTATAATATAGGTTTTTCCTGATAGACATTTCATCAAACATCAATATAAATTGGTTTTCTGAGAGATTCATTGCTTTGGCATAGTTTCCCAACACACTGAAAACTTGTGCATTCATCCCAACACCCATGCTTAATTTATTTAACAATGCCTTAAGTGTAGATGGTGTTGGCAAACAAAATAATCGCCTGAGCAAACGGTAGCACGTGGGCGATCTCTTATACAATCTCAGTGCTGTAATCTTCGCTTCAGGTGTCCACCTCCGGCCCCTTGATTTCCTTTTATAGTTTTTAATTTGGCTCTGAAGTAGCAATGCAAACGTAGATGGAATTTTGGTTTTAATTAATTCATTGACACTGTCATCCTTTTCTAAAATTTTTAAAACTGCACAATTTTTTAGGGTGTTCACTCTTTTTTTTAGGCCACAAATATTTTTCATTAGCTTTCTGCATTTACTTTGCAACCGCTTTTCTTTTTCAGTTTGTGTGTGTCCTGATTTTATATGTATCATGTGTTCTGTAGGTACAGATTGCTTCGCTTGTTCTATTTTCCTCCTTTGTGGCAGAGACAATGGCGATAAATGCGATGGCCCTGGTACAGGTTCACTTGGATCATGTGAAGGACTTGTCGCAACCTGAAATTAATGACAAATAGTTTTCAACATTGTTCAGTATAAAATAGACACTAAGCGGGAATGCTGTAAACTAAACTGTTTATAAAAGTTCCGAGAAATAACAAGTTAATAAAACAATTGTAGGGTGCTGTAAATAATCTATTACTGATCCTAAATCTGATAGATCATCATCATTTCAGCGATTTATACATCCACTGTTGAACAAAGGCCTCCCCCATAGATTTCCACATTACAGCAGTTACATGCTGCCCGCATCCATGACTCCCAGCGACCTTCACAAGGTTATCTGTCCACCTCGTTGGAGGTCATCTCACACTGAATTTTCTGGTGCACAGTCTCGAGAGGCGACAAAGTTAGGTAAAAAAGACTTGTATACAATTCAGATGGTGACACCTTGTGTTTATTACAGGTAAACATAAAGCTTACTCATTGGACAAAGCCACTCATATAATTATGATAGAACTTCACTTAAGGTTTGTTTAATCATTAATACTTGTAACTATTTTAAAAAGAAAACAATACCTGTGGATTATTTCTGCCTGCCTGGTTAGTGACATCTGAAAATGGTTGTACAACCTGAAAGAAAAGAACTTATTGTAAACTCATTGATTTGACTTTAATATGGAAAGGGGTAGTCAATTAAATTTTAAAATAGCATTGATAGCCAATTATAAGTTAACAATCACAACGATTCATTATTACCAGAACATTCAAATAAAACTGGGCAAATGCAAATCATATTTGCACAATACGGGCCTAGGGTAGCTTGCTTGGAATCTATATTCTAGATTTTAGCAAGATTCTTGCTACTTCTTATTGTTACTGAGATCAAGCCTTATGACAGATGAATATATATCATAGTATTGAAATTTTGTTGGCACCTTTTGGGTATGGTAAAAAACTGAAAAACTGGTTATAGTTTTCTTCATTACTTTTCATAAAGGGACCTACTGAAGTTTTAATGGGATGTTGTGCTTGACGCATGAGATTGTGCTAAAAATCAATATGTTGCTGCTTTATCCCCCATAGATTTCCACATTACAGCAGTTACATGCTGCCCGCATCCATGACTCCCAGCGACCTTCACAAGGTCATCTGTCCACCTCGTTGGAGGTCATCTCACACTGAATTTCTGGTGCACAGTCTCGAGAGGCGACAAAGTTAGGTAAAAAAGACTTGTATACAATTCAGAGGGTGACACCTTGTGTTTATTACAGGTAAACATAAAGCTTACTCATTGGACAAAGCCACTCATATAATTATGATAGAACTTCACATAAGGTTTGTTTAATCATTAATACTTGTAACTATTTTAAAAAGAAAACAATACCTGTGGATTATTTCTGCCTGCCTGGTTAGTGACATCTGAAAATGGTTGTACAACCTGAAAGAAAAGAACTTATTGTAAACTCATTGATTTGACTTTAATATGGAAAGGGATAGTCAATTAAATCTTAAAATAGCATTGATAGCCAATTATAAGTTAACAATCACAATGATTCATTATTACCAGAACATTCAAATAAAACTGGGCAAATGCAAATCATATTTGCTTGGAATCTATATTCTAGATTTTAGCAAGATTCTTGCTACTTCTTATTGTTACTGAGATCAAGCCTTATGACAGATAAATATATATCATAGTATTGAAATTTTGTTAGCACCTTTTGGGTATGGTAAAAAACAGAAAAACTGGTTATAGTTTTCTTCATTACTTTTCATAAAGGGACCTACTGAAGTTTTAATGGGATGTTGTGCTTGACGCATGAGATTGTGCTAAAAATCAATATGTTGCTGCTTTATGTTATTGAAATATTATAACTAAAATAACAACATATAGCAGCAGGATAGGAATATTCTCTCAAACAAATAAACCAACCATCCATAACTATCTAACCAAATTTAACTGTTAGACAGTATCCATTTATATACCACGTATAAAACAATACAAATTCTAACCTTTACGTAATTTTCTCCAGGAGCTGCATGCCTACGTAGTTTCTTAGTAGTGAAGTTCACATAAGAGGATTCATCAAAATGTGTGTGGCACAGCATTCGATGCTCATTATAAAGCTTCATTTGAAAATCAGGTGAAGACCACTTTCCATGAGGGAAACAGAATTTCGCCCATAGTTCGCAGCTAAAAATAAACAATATTAGATTGATTAAATAAAAAGTTTGTTTAGATCAATTTAATGTTTTAGTTTGTTTGTTTTAATTTATACCATATATAATGTAAATCTGTTCAAATACGTACCGGAGATAGTTCTTACTTCCCGGTTTGGGAAACCGATGTAAGGTTATAGCTGGATCGTCATTAGGTGAAGTACCACACATAAAGCACTTCCTTTTGTGTTCTCTCATTGTGTTATACTCAAATAAACGGTTTATCAGTTATTAATGAAGGTGATAAGGGGGTGCCCTGAGGTAAATGTATTCTATGCTAACACGTTCTCGGCTTGCACTAGCCGAATTTCAACACTACTAACAGAAAGCTATTAAGACCGAGAAAGAAAATGACAAGGAACTAAAACGCTGTTGATCTTAAAAAATCAACAAAAAGTAAAAATTAAACGAATACCGACAATGATCAAAGCGAACAGCCATTTTTATGAAGTGTTGCCATGCCAAATTTTATCCTTCCTCATTTATCCTGGATTTAGTTCAAATAATGAAATTAAATATTTTTTTATTTAATAGGGTACTGTGGTTAGAATGTTTATTTTATAAATTAATGTTAATTTTAATAAATGTTAATTAACAAATCGGTATCAGAAAGGTCTTGTATGCTTATATACTTAGGTGTAGTAGAGTTCAATAGGTGAAGGCACGTCACATGTACTGCACCTATTCCATAGAATATGTAAGCGATATGTGCGCTTCTATTATGTTAAATATCTTTTACATAAAGTTGGTACATGGAGTAAAATGATTTTACCTACAATTAAGGTAAACGTTCAAAAGATAGCAACAGAAAGAAAAGTAGTTTCTTTTTCTTAATTGAAATGTTGCCAAGACCATAAAAAAGTTAATGTTTCATATTACTGGCAACATAAACTTGGCCCCCGTAGGCATGTCCCTGACTCGACAGTAAGAGTCGACTACCCCTGGTTAAAACCAATGTACGAAGTGAAATGCCTCTGGGTACAACTATTCTGAGATTTGGACGTTTCTTCGTACTGATTATTGATAAGAAGTTAGGGAATAATATTAATAAAATAGAACAATTGAAAAAATGAAGAAGTGAAAACTGGAATTCTGAAGAAAAAGTTAGTACTTGCCTACAATTACTGTAATTACGGCACATTACTATCTTTAGGACAACGCAAATTTAAACTATTTCAGGAAATATTACAATATAACATACAAAAATAAAACCAAATCTAACCTCAAAACAATGAATTTGACGTATATTTGTGACTTAGACCAAGGTTTTAGTACTGGGTCGTTTCAGATTTTTCGGAAAATGAAACGTAACAGTTTTATTTTCTCAAAAAAGAGTTTCCAAAAACAGATTTTAAAGAAACTGTTTTTCCATGACCATGACCTAAGTATCATCATATCAGCCACAGTACGTCCACTGCTGAACAAAGGCCCCCCCCTCCCATTCCGCCCTATCTATAATATACCTATATTATTCTTCCGTGCTTCCGCGTAATTAGACTACGAAAACATTCTACTGAAAAATGAATTCATCAATTAACGGATATTGGATGGTTTCGAAAGTGACTTAGGTCGTAATTATAAATTAATTTAATTCAATATATAAATTGTAATAAATTGCATTCATAAATACGAAAGTAATAAATTTATTAACCATTCGTCATACTTTTTCTACACATATAAAAAAGCGGGAACCATGCACGTATGACGTCAACCAACACTATACAATTTATGCAAGAATCAAATTTCAAACAAAAACGAACGTCCGACTAGCCGTCCTTGAAACGAGAGCCAAAAAGAAACTGTTTTTCTCCATCATGTTTTTCTACCACCAAATTTGTAGTTTGTGGTGATACATATAAGATTCATTTTAGCGTTGTAACTAAAAGTAGTTACTTGGCGGTTAAAAACAACTGGTTGTTCTTCATACGATAATAGTTCTTATTACAATCACCGTAAGGTATTTAATTAGATGCTTCGTTCAAAAAACGAGCAAAGTAGTTGTACCAACCGAACGTTTGTGAAGAAACGGCGACTGGAACGATTTTTGAGAGAACGAAGTTTGCAGTATGTGATTACTCAGGTTAGAAATCTCGTTCGTTTTGGAACGTAATGTCAGTTAGCCGAGAAACCGTCCGTTCGTTTTTCGTCTAAAAACTGTTTTACTAAAGTGTTTCTGAACAAAACGCCCAGTACTACAAGGTTTATAGAGTTAAACTAGGTCCCCATCAGGTTTATCTTTAGTACCATAGATAGTCCAAGACTAACAGTTAAACCAGTTTTTGTAATAAGAAATTTTATTGAACCACACTTTTAGTCCGAGACTATCGATAAACCGTTTTGTAATAAGCCGGTTAGAGTTTAAACAGACGGCAGCGAAAAAAAAACATTTCGTTTAAGGAGACGTGCCCACACAGCACTTGGACGTGCCCATTTCCTTCCTGGATGAGCTACAAAATTCAAGAATATGCATAATTCTAATGTTGAAAA
Organism: Diloba caeruleocephala; assembly: GCA_947459985.1. Taxonomy (NCBI): domain Eukaryota; kingdom Metazoa; phylum Arthropoda; class Insecta; order Lepidoptera; family Noctuidae; genus Diloba; species Diloba caeruleocephala. The sequence continues at coordinate 21,702,498 of OX381606.1, read as the reverse complement.
ATGTGTACTAATTTTGCAGGAACCTACAGAGGCTTGGATCTCAATATGCTCAATGCAGCAATGATTGAAACACACTTGAATCATGTTGACAAAAATAGATTTGTAATACATATGCATTAAATATATTGTCCCAGATGGCATGAATGCTTTCTGCACTTTCATTACCAAAAGTCATATAGATGTGGATTATTGTATAATTATATCTTTTTATAGGGTTCAGATTTTTTTGTGCGTTTTTTCTACATGAAAATAAGGCTTATTTTAGGTCGTTTGGTACAGATAACTCGATATTGACCAATTTGTAGGTTGGAACATTTTGGCAAAACTGGGTCCAACTTTGACAGATACATTTATGTATGACCTTGTTTAAATAAAACAGATGGGTGTTGTTTTAAATAAATTGTTTATTTACAAGACTAAATTGTAGCATTTTACATTCAGTATTCAATTAAAATGAAATGTGCATTTGACTTTATTGATTATATATTAAGTACCAATATAAATGCATAGGCCAGTAAGCAAGCTGAAGAGCAATTGCTATTAAATTGATAGGGGACTAGAATTCCGTCATAAATTCAATTTGATTTTTATATCAATATATAATAAAAGCATACCTTCAGGATCAAAAACTAGAATTATCCATAAATATATCAATAAATACTGCATCACGGAATGCAATTAAACATATAACTATACAATAACGCAAAAGCTTTAGTTTATTATCGTAAAGTAATTAAGTAAAATAAAATATCACAATTATTTATTAAATAAAGGCTCTTTGGAATTATCATGAAAATATGTTACGGCAGAAAAGTACTGATACAAATTATGATTAAAATTTATATAGTTCTCTATATTGGGTCTTTCTCAACGTATTATAATTATTAATAAAGGGGTCATTAGTTTGAGACTAATTTTTAATAACAGTTTTGAAGAAAAACCAGTACCTAAAATAGTGTTTGCATATTGTGTGCATTTTGAGACAATAGATATATTCTGCGCCAAACTTCGCAGTCGGTCTGAACGCTAGGCTTAAATTAATACAGCAAATTTTCAGGTTATCGCGCGGTCACCAATGCTGGTATCGGGGCATACCCGAAGCAGTCATCGCCCAATGCATGTGGTGATTAGACAACTCGCGCAAATTTATATAACGCATTTAATTCGGACGATAGACGCTAATTTGAAATATTATAATTTACATACTTGCATTGTACACCACCTACAAATGACTCGGAGCTTGACACGATTTGTCTATCGATCTTACAGAAAAAGGATTAAATATGTTGTTACTAACATAGTAATACTTACCCTACTGGTGTTTTAATACATATATATAATTATAAAGACCAAATTTAAACCTTATGAGCAAATTATTACAAGAGATCTTCCGTCCTTAAATTACGTTGTTATATCGCCAGTCTTATGTGCTTGCTGTTTCAAATAAATAGCATACATCTGTCGCGCCTGGTTCAGTACCCTGTTAACATTGTGTTTACGAACCATTTTGTCAAAATGCATTGCAAGTTCGTTATAATCCATACGATTTCTCATAATATAGTCTCTATGTTGTAATAATACAGTTAAACAAAGGAACATCAAAAATGGATTCCCACCTCCGAACACGGTTGGGGGTGGGAGGCTGTTAATACTGGTTTTAGTTGAACTATCACTGGTTACTGAAGACAAACTAGCAGTTTTTTGGATTGGAGGTTTAAATACCTCGTATTTTTTCTGAAAACTATTTATAGTTGACGCTACACTATGTAAATTCGTTTGTTTGGCATTGAGAATTGATTCGCAGTTTCTTTTTGCGTTTTCTAATTCTTGCGACATATTTGAGAAGAATTTTTGCGACCTCGATGTGTTATAATTGTGTGCGTCATTATCTTTTACAGTTTCTTCGTTTGTTGACTCCACAACTTCCTTTTCAGAAGACTCTGACTCACTGGAATGTGTATTAGAATGTTTTATGTCTTGACTTAACTCTTGGGGCTCAAGTGACTGATTTTTTCTTAATAATCTTATTGGTGTGACAGATTTTTTCCCTGAATGTTCTTCAAATATCTCTCCAGTATCTCCATCAAAATCTAGCTCGGCCTGTTCGTCAGGTGTCTGTGGGCAGCTCGCTGTCGTTCGCGTTGTAGGTGTATTCCGATGCAATGGATTTTCCCATAAATAAATATCTTCAGCGCTTCTTGCATTCGACCTTACAGTATCAAGTAAAGGCGACTTTTTCATTGTCTCTAATAATTCTGGTCGTGTATCTGGCGGCTTAACGATTTTAAGGTCTTGTTTGATTTCAGTACAATCATGAGTTGGTTTGTCATCAGTGCTAGTCGAATCTGAAGGAGATTCGTACATCAGGCTACATCTGCTTATATATGAAGGCCCAAAAACCTGACGGTCTAAATGCTCTAATTCAAGTCTCAATTCTCTCGTCATGGACGTCGTCATGGGGTAGTACTCCTGTGAATCGTCGGGACTACTCCCGTCGTTTGTGTCTGAATAAATATTTTTATTTAATTTACTACCGTCTGTTTTTGAATTGTGCACTCTCACGTCATCAAGCGACGTTTTAGTAAGCGTTATCCTGGGACACTCTTTTGGAGACGACTTTTCCTTAACGGAATGAGTTCTTTGTAGTTTCTCTTGTGTAACTGAGCCTACTTTACTTCCCGTGGCAAAATTAAGAAATTCATTTAAATTTTTGATCATTCTTACTTTTGGTTTACTACAAGAGTCTATGCTAACAGAGTCCGAGTCAAGTTTGTCGAGTGAGGAAAAGAATTTATTATTATGTACGGATATCTTATCTCTCAATAATCTTATTTGATTTCCTAGAGGAGTATCTTTCACGTCGCCGTGTGAAGTACCATTCATTAAATTAGCAGTGCTCGACCAAGCGATAGCATTAGTCTCTTGCATCGTTGAAGATTTATCATGCTCTGGAACACTTTTCATACTCCTTCTAGTTTGGAATTTGATGTCGTTTGATGATAAATTATTTTCTTTATTTTTATCTATCTCACATCTATCTAATTTCGTTTTCTGCATTTGTAAAGCGGCATCATCTAAACTTTGGAACTCCTTTGAATGTCGAAGTGACGAGTGAGTAACTACTTTACGAGTCGCATTTTCATCTAAGCTGTGATTCATTTGCTTACTACAGGTGGCAAGTTTCGGCGCTTTCACATTTGCAAGGCTAAAGCTAGAGCTCTGCCGTCTTATCGCGCATACTTTAGTATAAGCATTTTCTCTGGGCGCTTTAATAAGAGGACTCAAAGGTGGGGGATCATCATCAATTTCCATCACAGGATCAAATTCTTTTTCTTTAAGGTATAACTCAGCTGTGGGTGTCTTTTGAGGTAAGGATGCCCACAGCACTTCAAGCATTCTAAGAGCATCATCAAAGGCGAATTCTCGTTTCATTTCTAAGAGCAACCACCTATAGCAGAATAGTAAATCATCAGCCTGTTGAGATTTTAAATAGCTGTAGAAATCAGGATCGTAAACTTGAAGAGATTCCGTCAAATGTGTAAACTTTACTGTCATCGCTTCTCCATCTAGTAGAAAGTTAGGGTACAAACGTATCATGAGCGCACAAAGGCATATGTACGCATGGGCCTCGTCACCCATTGTCACTAGCAATGGCGATGCTAGGTCAGACATACCTTGACAATAACTTACAGTAGGGTGGTTCAAAGCATACCTGAAAATAAAAAGGTCCTTTGAATGACTTAGTTACTTAGATGAACATTATTTCAACAGGCAAAAACACGACTTACGTAGTTAATATATTGAAGAGTGAAGCTATGTTCTGATTATCATCACTGCCAGCGTAGAAGTTATGATGTCTGTCAGTTCTTAACACGTCTTTGCGAACCATACCAGTTACATAAGCTAGGTCAGCATTAGCCTGTAAATAAAAATCGTTTCGTGAAGTTACACATACTTAAAGATGTAAAAAAATAATAATATTGCGTTATTCATGTTTTGATGTTCAGGTGAGACTTCTAGATGGTAATATCAGTTAATAAAAACAAAAGCCCTAACCCAGTGCTACCTGCATGTCATGACCTTCGGTGCTGAGATGTGGTACTGACAGTTGAGTAGACCACAAATTTCTAATTGTTTACCAAGCTATGTATCAAGTTATGCTTAGGGTTTATTAACAACAATTTAACGAGATTATCTAAAATATAACTGGCAAGATGAAACTTGTAGTAAAGTCGGAAGTACACATGTAAAATTATTTTTGGACATACATATCGTAACGGCAAGCAGGGCTAATACTATTATATTTAGCCCTGCCGATGGTGCAGAGACCTCCCCTGATTCTTCCACTTATCTCTGTTATTAACCTCTTGTCGCCACTGTTAATCTAAGACGCCGTGGTCTGCTGCGGTGTCGGCGGTGCATATCATAAATATGGGGTGGCCAATTCTAGTAGTCACAAGTACATTTCTAATTTGTACATAAAAGCGATTTGTAGTTTATAAACCGATCGGTTAGTTTGAAACCCTAGAAGCTGCACTCCATAACTTGCAAACTATGAGTCGTTTTGAGAGGAGGTAACTGTAAAGAGGCCACCCCCCAGGTACATCCCAGGGGAATGTAAAGGACTCCTCCGAAGCCTCGCTGTGTGCTGTGCTGCGCACACGAAGACATGAGCACACCGCCGTCTTCCCGGTGGTTACTTTGTATGAGCACGCAGATTCCCCAATCAGCGCGCTTGCGACCCCATGGCCCCCGCCATATAACAACGACAGGGGGCTCAGGAGTGTTGGTCATGGGCATCGCGGTGGTTATTACCACGGCTCCATGTTCTCCTTCTGAGAGCTGGATCGGCCCTATCCCGACCCTCTGCGATCTCCTTCTGGAGCACGACGCTCTCACAGAAGGAGACCCAAAGCTCTCAAATATTCATGCTCTGCCAGCATAGCCCTACATATCACTACCCGATCCGATCGACCAGGACCGCCGCTCGGCAGCCCAGGCCGGAAACTCTCCGAGCGTGTGCTGTGCGGTATCCTGATCGTTCCATAGTGGTGGCATTGTAGAACCTCGCGTCCTATCCTGTGCAAGTATGCACCGAAACAACCGTCTCCGGTGAATACCTGCATCAGGCGGAATGTGACGCGCTCACTCCTTTGGAACCAGACTCCGAGAGCGGCAAGACGGCATCAACGACCCGCTATTGTACTCAAGTGCACGCCGCCGAGCCTGCATTGCATCTCAAACTACCGAGCGCCCCTGATATCCCCCCAGGATATCTAAAACGCCAACTGAGTTGCCGCCTTAAAGGACACCGTTCGGTATCCTCGTGAGATCCGTATAGCCGCTCTACGCTGCAGCCGGTGAATCTTGGTTCTGCAGCGCTGGACCCCCGAGAGTTGACGTGACCAACCAGGCGCCTCGTAGAGGGCCACGGACCACACGGCTCCCCCGTAGAAGCGGCGAACTTCACCCCTTGGTCCTGTGAGATGGGGCAGTAGATGGTGCAAGGCACCCTACTTTCCATCCGGGGGACAAGACGCTCGAAGTGCTCCTCGAAGCCCCATCGACTGTCCAGGGTGAGCCAGGGACTTCATGTAACGGCCCACCCTGATTTGCGCGTCACTACCGCGTATCCACGAACTGGAAGGCTCCCTGCTCTGTGCAGTTTGTGGAACCATAGCGCTTCAGTTTTGTGAGCCGCTATCCGCAAACCTAAAAAGTGGTTTTATGCCACAATTATTGCCGTCCCTTATGATTTTGAAACTTTGAATGGATGTCAAGACCAAGTTTGAGTGCAGTATACGCTTATGGGGGGAATACATGTGTCATACGCATACGCGTTGGCGTTTGGGTTTTATGTGAAGGGGCGACCTTGTATTCATAAGGTATTACGTGGACCAATAGCTAGGCATTCTCAGCATATCTTGCTTCTTCCTTATTTTGCCGGACCTGGAAAGAGACTGGTATGAAATATGTGCATTTTATTTACCATTCCTTTTTGAATACAGTCTTTCCAGCGTGTTCTTAGTGCATAATATTCATTCGCTTTCCTTTTAATGTAGTCCATTCTCTCTTTACCTGTCATACCATCGGGATATACATTGAGAATATGTTTCCATACAACTTTTCTAAAATAAAATTAAGTATATTTTAATTACCTCGAACACCTATATTAAGCTGATATTGTATACATATTCATCTTGCAGTGTATCAAATCCATCTTAATAAAGTAATGGTATCAATTACATACATATTAAGGTATAAAATACAGTCATGGGCGTTCAAACATGATTTTCACCAACCTTAAGCTAGGATCTATGCCCCCACGATATATAACTTCCCTTAGCTTGGAAGTATTAGTGATCTGACCGACAGCATCTAGGAATGTTCTAAATTCAATGTCACTTAGTGGCGGTCTTGGCGCAGTGTTCGGGTCATCATAAAGATTCAGTGCTCTTGATACCATGTTAAATGTTTTTTCAACCTGCCAATATAAAAATCAGACAACTGATGAGATAAGACATATGTATACTATTGCAGTATGTGCTCTTGGCCATTTAACAACAATAGATATCAGATATCAGCCAGGATATTAAAGTTATCATCCATCCTTTAATTATTTTTACCTTCATCATATCAGCGAAAGGACGTCCACTGCTGAATGAAGGCATGGTACGATTTGAGCAGTGGCTAATCGATTAGCTTTCTGCGCTACGTGACACGGGTTCGATCCCGCACAGACTCGGCGGCGAGTACGGTAAACGAGTTTTTTAAACGAGATTGCGTGATTTTTTGTGTTCTACGTGGCATTGCGTGATTTCATCGTCCGGATAGATGAGTGCGTGCCTCGAACCCGCAGTGGCGGTGGGTGTTCATAAGAGAGGGTCTGTATCGGGCGGCCGATACTACGATGGGAGTGGGATGAAACAGGGCAGAGTCGAAATGGCGTTTAGACGCTTGTTTTAAGATGGTCGGCAAATTTAAATCGATATCATATCAGCCAAAAACGTCCACTGCTGAACAAAAGCCTCCCCATAAGATGACCGGTTACATGCCGTTTGCTGTCATTTTGGGGAAATTTTCCAGTACTCGCCACGCTTGGCAGGCGGGTTGGTGAGAGCAGAATGGGTACTGTTTCTGCAGAAGGGACGCTGCCGTCCCATGCCATCCCTCTGGATTAGAGCCCCTCAGTCGCCTTTTACGACATCTACGGGATGAGATGGAGTTGTGATATATTCTTGATCGGATGAAACGGATTGTCGTGGAGAAATCCGTTTGTACTTGCAGGGCCATGCCGAACTCTTGCCGCCTAAAACCCCACATTGTTCCTTCCTTCAAATTCGTTATGCTGTGCGGTGTTTGCCGTGTAGGCATTGGATCACACCCCGTCACTTGATCCGAAGGGCCCAGACTCTGTGCGACCTGGCCGGCCGCTCATCCTTCAGAGAATATGTTGCGGCCTGGATATAAAATACCATCGCGGTACATGGTCATCAACAGATTGCTTGATATATGCATTTTTTTTTCCTGTGGCAACACTACAGCAATCAGCTGATTTGAATTTAATCTTATATTTAATATTAATTTATTGTGTTAATTAAAACGAAACGGCTTTTCCCAATTTATTTTGGTGATACACCCACGCATCCATCTCCACCAGGATATCAAAAATGCCAACTGAGTTGCCGCCTTAAAAGACACCGTTCGGTATCCTCGTGAGATCCGTATAGCCGCTCTACGCTGCAGACGGTGAATCTTGGTTCTGCAGCGCTGGACGCCCGAGAGTCGATATGACCAACCATGCGCCTCGTAGAGGGCCACGGACCGCACGACTCCTCCGTAGAAGCGGCGAACTTCTCCTCTTGGTCCTGTGAGATGGGGCAGTAGATGGTACAAGGCACCCTACTTTCGATCCGGAGGACAAGACGCTCGAAGTGCTCCTCGAAGACCCATCGACTGTCCAGGGTGAGCCAGGGACTTCAAGTACCGGCCCACCCTGATTTGCGCGTCACCAACGCGTATCCACGAACTGGGGGGCTCCCTGCTCCGCGGCAATTTGTGGAACCATAGCGCCTCGGTTTTGTGAGGCGCTATCCACAAACCCAGAGCGTGGATTTCGGCCACGACAATTGCCACCGCTTGCTCGGCGATGGTTCCCTCGAAGGACTCCCCGCTGGCCAAGACAAGAGTGTCGTCAGCGTAGCAGACTAAGCTGACGCCAGCGGGGAGAACGACACGCAGGACCGCATCGTAAGCGAGGTTCCATAAGAGAGAACCGAGAACCGACCCCTGTGGAACCCCGCACGTGATCTCCCTCCGCTTTACGCTACCGTCCCTGCCCTCGTAGCGAACATGCCTGTCGCCAGGCATGTTCGCTATATGCCCCGCAGATATGCCCCGATGATATCCTGCAGATAGGGGGGGCACTGATGGTGCACTAGCGCCCCCCTAATCGCACTGCAATCTGCAGCCCTTTCTTCCTTCTTCAAGAGAACCAATCCGGCTTCCTTCCAGCCGGACGGAAACACGCTACTACGGAGGCAACTGGTGAACAGCCGCCTCAAGCGGTCCCCAAGAGACTGCAATGCATACACCCAAGCACGACCCGGAATGCCATCCGGGCCGGGTGCGGTGTTGCGAGCCTTCAAGCGGCCAACGGCTCGGTCCAACTCTCCTTCCGAAACCACCAATTCCTCATCCCATTCCAAGGTAATCGGCGGTCTAGAAGGACCGGGATAATCCCGGACCGCCGGAAAGAGCGTAGAGAGCACTCCCTCCAGCAAATACTACAACTACCATGCGGTAGAGTCTCCCCCACGGATCCCTGTCCAGTTCTTCCAGGAGCTCTCTCCAGGACGGAGCCTTCGCGTCGTAAATGGCGCTTTGGAGCGTCATAGTGGCCGCCCGGTAGGTCCGATAGGCCTCGGCAGTGTCTCCGGCTGTAGCACTTTGCCGGCGCCGGCTTCTGGTGTACTGGCGGCGGGATGCCAGGCAGACCGCGCGCTGTCGCGCGAGCTCCTCCGACCACCAGTACACTGCCGTGCGCCGGGAACGCCTGGCTCGGGGCGTATATGCGTCGCAAATCGACGTCATTGCCTCCCGAAACCAGGACGTTTCCTCTTCTGGATCGGGCAAGATCCCTTGGTTGACCTTAGACCACGCCATGACGTTGGCAGCTGCGACGAGCATCTCTCGGTCGAGCTGTGTGAGGGCCCAACGCCGCAACGGCGGGCTAGGACCTGGACGGCTCGTGCCGGGACGGTGGAGGGCCACATCGAATACTATGTGACGGTGGTCCGACAACGTGACCACCTCCTCCGCCACCCTCCAGCCCAATACCATGCGGGCTACAGAAGGAGAGTCACCCATGTCAGATCCACGACCGACTTCCCCTGCCACCGAACGCAAATGCTGTCGGACCCCCGATTCAACAATCGGAGGATAAGTGACGCTGCCCAGTCTTGCAAAGTCCTCCCCCTCGGCCCATCCCGGTGGTTGCCCCAAGCTCTGGAATGAGCGTTGAAGTCCCTCAGGACGAGCACTGGACGGGGTGAGCAATTACAGCGAATGCTGCGCGCCACCCTGTCCAAGTATCTCTTTAATCGGCGAGAGACACATTGTGGGAGTCGTAGCAGCCCACTACTGCCGGAGGTCCCCACTCTACCGCAACAAATCCCTGCCCCCTATCTAACAGGGAGCAGGGCGGCCCTCCGTCCACCGCAGCCCAATGAATGGTGACGGAGTCCTCGGCGTCCCTAAATCAGCGAGGATGTTCCTAGACGCCGTAGGGCTCCGCCACTACCACCAACGCAACCGAACACTCCGCAACAGTCTGCAGCTGCAGATTCTGCGCGTTGCGGCAGTGGTTCAGGTTACCCTGGAGGATCCTCAGGCTGGGAAGAGGACGTCTCCATGTCCTCCGTAGGGCCTGCGACCGATGCCACCGGCGCAGTCTTCTCTTGCCTATTGGCAGAGGCAGGGGGGGCTCGCTTCCCCCTCTTGCCTTTCTGGGTAGTGCATGGTTTACTGCCCAGCCTATGTTCGGCTGGAAGACCGAAGTCCGCGCACAGTGGACAATTTGGTGACTGCGCCGAGCACTCTCTCGCCTTGTGGCCCTGGCCACCACAGGCAAAGCATCGGTCGCTTCAGTCAACACCCCCATGTATGGTGCACCGGAGGCGCACATGCCCGAGCTCGAAGCATCGGTAGCACTGCAGTGGCCGTGCCGCCAACACCTCGACCCTGGCCGACGTCCAACCCACACAGACGCGACCGGTGGACGCCAGCTTCTTGGCCACCCCCAGTGAACAACGGACCCAGACCGTGCCTAATGATACCAGTGAGCGACGAATTTCACCCACCCTCCTCACATGAACAGCCTGTAGCCGCCACGATGGCATCCGCCACCTCCGCTTCTGTGACGGCGTGGTCTAGGTCCTTGATTCTCAACTCCACCATCTTCATCGGACGTGCAATGTGCACGTCGAAGATGGGGAGGAGCACCTCCCGCATACGGCTCGCCAGGCTATTGGCCTTGGCACCGTAGTCGACGGAAAGTACCATTCCGCCGCTGGCTGCCCTCTTCATGGTCACGGTTATCGCTAATGATAATCAAATTCTGATCCGCACATGGAGCCGAAAAGTCAAGAGGTGCGGGCGGGGATAGAACACAGACCTTCCTCTGTGGAAGGCAAGGGTTCAACTACTAGGCCATCACTGCTAAATATATTAAATATTATAAATGCGAATGTGTTTCTGCCTGTCTGTTTGTTACGTTGTCGCGGTTAAAGCCCTGAACCGATTTTGATGCATTTTGTGTGCGGTAGCTTGTACCCTGGGGAAGGACACAGGCATAATAATCATCCCTTAAATAGATTAAATGGGGTGTTGAAGTTTGTATGGTAAATTCTTAATTCTAAGCGAAGTCGCGGACAAAGCGCTAGTTATTGAATAAATAGAATAAATACTTAATAATAATAATAAACCCCTATGGGCATTCGTTATCTCACCATGGGATAAGGTAATCCTGGAGGGCAGATTAAAGTAGCTGCTTGATTTCTTCCTACCTTATGATAAAAAATACAGAGACAGAACGCAGGGCAGTTTGTGGCGATCTGAATGTGAGTGGCTACACTGCGTACCCGAATGCTCCAGAGAGTCGGTCAGGGCCACGTCTCCGGCTTGCCTTTATTGGTTGTGTTAGCGACGCAAATGTAACAATCCCATAGTTGGTTAGGGATATGTAAAATATGTTATAAGTCTCATTGTCTTTCATAGAATTATTATGCATGTATCTATATTGCCAAATTATAATGTTTATTTCAGTTTATCATTATGTAATTAAGGGTACATGTATTTTTAATACCAATAAATGGTTCGTCTCGATGCGGGTATGTGTCGAGATACCGAAGGGGTATGGGACGCAAGAGGGGCGGGAGTAACCGAGCTTATAAAAGTAATCAGACATCGGTACGGGGGAGCCATTTGCATACTGAATGGTAATAGACACCTCTCGCTTACTGGACAAACAAAAAAGTAAAATATTTGATTCATTTCTCCATCCTGTCCCCTACAGGTTGGTTGGAGTGGTACCCCGTGAATGTCCGTAGGATTTTCAACTCTGGCTTGTCTTAGTTGGCCGATCAGAGGGGGGCCGCCAGAGCTATATGCTCGGGGGTGGAAGTGTCTAATGGCGTAAGAACGGGGAAACTCGCTCCGAGTCTTAAAGAGCATTTAGAAACCGGTGCCGCACCTCTCTACACCCCTAGCCGCTCACACCGGTGTTACTCCTTGTCGCCTGTAGTGGTGGCCATTTAGGGGGCCCATCTTGTGAGTGGCAAGTCACCGTCTGCCACAGAATTTCACTTTAAAGGTTGAAAGGCAGACGCCGTTTTTTCAGTTTTTCTTAGTATTAAATCCATTTAGCACCCATTGCAATAGACCTTATACTTGTAGTTTCCATTTCATACAATAGTTTTATACCTCCGGGGCCAATCCGAGACTGTATTTTATAGTGCAGCCATGGAGAGTCCCCGGTTAGTGACCCACTACAATTTAGATTAAAATTATCTAAAGGGCCTCTGCGTGTTGGCCCCATGTCCCCGCGTAAGCCTATCAAAAGACCGGGTTCCCTCTCACAGGGGATATAAACCCGTGTAAAAGAGAAATATGTAGATAATAATAATATTTGTTTGGCGACTAAAGCCCATAGTAAAAAAATACACTTTAATCTTATAAACTAATACATACAACAAAACAATAAATCCTTAAAATACTATTCATAAACAATATAAACACTACACTAGTTTACACGCAAAGTCGGCGTCGTGTGACGCTCGGTGTCCGGTAGCCGGCCTCGGAATCGTCGGAACACTACACCTCTCGGCCAAAATTCTTCCAATATTAGGGTGGACAGATGTTCGGTCGGTACTCTCACCACAAAGAAATTGAAATTGCAAAACGGCACGGTTGATGCAGTGGTTGATACAGTCAGCTGCTGCGCACCGGGTCGTGGTTTCGATTCCCGCACGGAACAAGTATTTGTACGATTTGCAGGTAGTTGTTCCGGGTCTGGGTGTATTGTTTGTGGAATTTGTGTTTGTAAACGCACCCACGACACAGGAGAAATCCTAGTAGACGAGACTCTAACCGCTCGACCCTCAGTGAGAATTTGGTCTTGACTCGGATGTACTCTACAATCTGGACCTGGACCTTTGCAGCCGTGACACGTATAGTAGCGCCGGTGGTACAGCAGGACGCAACAGATGGTTTGGTCCGGTCGGTGCGGTACCGCACTGGTTCCGACAAGTAGGATTTCTCTTCCTCTTCTCAACCTTGTTAAAGCCCTCCTTGTCGCACTGGTCCTTATCCAGACCCCGCTGTCTTAAATCCCTATGGGTGGATTGACCGGCTGATTGCTTCGTTTGCGACGCAGCGGGTTTGTTGGCAGCGGCAATAAGGGGGTAAGCACGTTTAGGAGTCGACCTACCTACGCGTGTCGTAACTTCTACCGGAGTAGAGGGACGGATGTCGCGATGACGCAATATTGTCAGTCGGTGACGCAACTAAATTCGCCGACTCAAAACTGCTGATGGAAGCATTTTGGGCTCCGCGACGCGTGTTCACGTTAGAGGCGTCAGGTGACCTAGTTACCTAAACAGCGTTGCGTAACAACATCACCTCGGCACGTGAATAATTATAATATAATTAATAGTAACAACAACTCAACTGTGATTGCCAACCCGCCTGCCAAGCGTGGCGATTATGGCAAAACAGCCCAATGAGCACATAACAAGCCCAGACCGGTCGTTATGACGATCTTTGGAAGAGGCTTGTGTCTAGCAGTGGACTTTATTTGGCTGAAACGACGAAACAAAACAGATTGCTAAAGATCTAGATAGAAAGTCATATGGGCATCATTTACGAGCGATTACACTTTTATAAAGTTTTATGTGTGTTAGAGGAAGATAAGACCTGCATATCATATCAGAGAAATGTGTCGGCGTGATTTTGCATAGACATTGGAAGCTTAGGAACATATTCCCAATGGAAATACCTTAATAATATTAAATCATTTGTCTATCTGTCAAATATATATGTTTGATACATTTATACAGCAAAACTACTGACCTGATTACAGATAGTTTGGATTGGGTATTGGCTAAAGGCCTATTCAGATATAAGCGATATTCGCTACCACTGTGAGTGGCGAAAGTACCGAGCGGTATTTCGCTGGGTATGTATTTGTATTCTGGGTAGGTATTTAGGTACCGCTCGAAATTTTTAGCTATCCACAGCGGTATCGTCGAAGATCGCTTTTATCGGAATAGTCCTTTATGCATGTTACCCAAGCTAGTCATTAATTGCATTTATAAACGTGTCTCCGAAATTACGAGTGATGATGATGAGTAAGGATGCCTGTACTTTTAAAATAATCTCTGAGCGATACTTTAGCACCTAGCTGATATATTGCACGGACAGCTCGTTTTTGTAGGATAAAAATGCTCTCAATATCCGCGGCCCTACCCAACAACAAAATACCGTAAGACATTATACTGTGGAAATAACTAAAATAAACTAAACGAGCTGTATCCATCTCTCTTTGCCGTGTGGTGCCGGCTCAGAATACCACCACCCCATCTCCTCCCGTGGGTGTCGTAAAAGTCGACTAAGGGATTAGCCGGAGGATGGGCAGCAGCGTCCTTCGAATACAACAACAACTCAACTGCGATCGCCAACCCGTCTGCCAAACGTGGTGATTATGGCAAAACCCCCCAATGAGCCCACAACACACCCATATCGGTAGTTGTGGTGATCTTTGGGGAAGGCCTGTGTCCAGCAGTGGACTTCGATCGGCCGAAATGATGATGATGATCCACATCTGTCAGTTGTCGCATTTTCCTGACTGCATCAGCCGCCGAGCTAAGCTTGCCCGCGATACAAGATATATGAGCACCCCACTGAAGTTTTGTATCCACTGTAATGCCCAAAAATACTGTAGATGCAACAGTTTGGAGAACCTCGTTATTCAGAGTAATGTTAGCTCCCATGTTATTTACGTTAGGCATCATAAAGTTAATATATTTCGTTTTCTTGGCATTGAGTACCAGATCATTTACCGTAAACCAGTGCGTAACCATGGAAAGTATACTGTTCACATCGTCAAAGCTTTGCCTTTTTCTATCAACTTTAAAAATAAGTGAGGTGTCATCTGCAAACAGTACAATATAACAACTATATAACTCTGTAGATAGAATGGTAAACCATTAATATAAACTAAAAACAAAAATGGGCCAAGTATTGAACCTTGTGGCACGCCCAATCGAACACGCATTTCGGAAGATTTCACGCCATTAACATCAACGCACTGAAATCTATTGTGCAGATAAGAATTAATTTGGCTAAGTGCTATATTCTGAACACCATAGTGGCGCAGTTTACGTAAAAGAGTATCATAATGAACGCAATCGAACGCTTTTGAAACATCACAAAAGACTCCAATAGCATTCTAAAGAGTTTTCCCAAGCATCATAAATGTGTTTTAATAGAGCAACTCCTGCGTCAATTGTTGAACGACCCTTAGTGAAGCCATATTGTTCTTCGTGAAGGAGGCTATTTAAATTAAAATGTCGCAATAATTGTTTGAATATGACCTTTTCAAAGAATGCAATATAAAAAATATCATAAATCATATTCATCTTATGACGCCCTTTATAAAATCAAGTAGGTATGGCAAATAAAACTTGACTACTAATAGGTATGAGAAATATCTTCACGCTTTTATGTAATATAAACCGGGCGACTCAAATAGTTAAAGCGGGACTTAATATTAAGTAGCGTTTCAGTATTCGGCCGTTAGTTAGATAATTGTATTTATGACAGACCGTAATATGAATCAACTATATAACACCAAATAATACTATATAACAAGAGCAGTGATGGCATAGTGGTTGAACGTTTCACTTCCATATTGGAGAGTGAGTTCCATTCCCGGCCGCACCTCTGACTTTTCGGGTTAATGTGCGGATCAGATTGATTATCAATTGCGTTAACGGTGAAGGAAAACATCGTCATTGCCAGCGTGGTTAGGCCTTAGTCCACACTAAGGCCTAACCATTCTCATCGTGAGAAAAAGCCCGTGCATAGCGGTGGGACAGTAAAGGCTGATTACGTATACTCTAACAGACTATCAAAATGAAAATAAGCTATGTGTGTTACCTCGGTATTCAACAATAGTAACAGATATAAAAATTGACAATATAAATAAAATAAAAGTTGGTTAGCAATTAGATCAACAAATTAAGACTTCATTTTCGAACATTCACGTTGGGATACGAATGGCGAGTGACTGTTTTCTTCAAAAAAAAAAGTCTGTTATGTCTGCAAAGCAACAAATGCTGTGATTGGCCGACTCCACGATAGGCAGTCCCTTTCGTACGATTTTGTGCATCACATATAGCATAGTTATGGTTATATAGGGTGTCGAGCTTCACGTGTAGCCGTGTGTACATTGTTGGCGTACCTAAATTAAATAGATATGATAATTAACGCGTTTGGCAACGACCGATAAGGGGCGAATTCGCGCGATTACTGCCGCCTCCGCCTGGCTCGCCACGACCGCACTATGTATTCTCTCGCGCTATTATTCTCGCTACTCGTTATCTTTTAATGGTGTTATTTTTATAGCAAGTTGGAGCCGACATAGCGTGCGCTATACGTTGCGTGAATGGAGCGCGCTAGACGCTATATTAACCGCCACTACTAGCAAGTCGAGGCTCGCGGCACTACTGCATCCCGAAGCATAAAACTGCGCGTTCACTGGCTCGGCATCGGAGCGTACGGATTTCCTTGGTTTGTATTTATTCTTATGGAACTGCGTCTACTAGATCGGCAAATTCGTATCCGACGTCTGCATTTTTACAAAGCAAAAGCCAATGCTCCGTTAGCTAACTATCACAGAGTACCTAACAACGGCGCCTTAAAGGCTAAGACTATTCTAGCTGGACCTCCACTATGTGACCTGACTAGGAAAGTTGAATTCGCCCTTGACTTACTCGCCTTTTACGACATCCACGGGATGAGATGAAGTAGTCCTATATAATCTGGATACCACACGGAACTTTAATTTACTATAATTATAAATGTGAATGTGTTTGAGGCTCCAGTTACACTCAAACGGCGAATGGATAATTTGATTCTACTGAAATCTGGCTTAAGGGTAGTTATATTGTATATATACGATACGATAGATACGATATTAGATTTTAATGAATTATTAAGTTCCCTTTTTATTTTATTAGTTCCATCGTGGACAAAGTCGCGGGTAACAGCTATTAAGACTGTAAAAGCACCCACTGCATTAGGCTACACTACTCTAAAAGGCCTCATTATCTCCCAGTCATAACTATTATCACGAAACAAAATTGTTTAGGTAAAAAGCTATAATTTTCTTTATTAATCGTGTGAAACATACTTAGGCTACGAAAAGCACCAACCCATCTCATCCCATGGACCATGGGATTAGCCGGAGGATGGGCAGCAGCGTTCTTCGAGTAAATTAATAAGTCAACTGCGATCGCCAACCCGCCCGCCAAGCATGGCGATAGTGGAAAATCTCCCCAATGAGCGCATAGAGACCCAGACCGTTCATTGTGGCGATCTCTGACGGAGACCTGTGTCCAGCATTGGATTTCATTCACCTCAAATGATGAGACATACCTGGTTCATTATAATTCCTTGGAGGCCAGTCTGTGTTTCTTGTTTTTCAGTCGGGTGTTGTGCCGGGGCGACTGTGGGCTGCTCCTTACAATTATGGTTGACCATTGGAGCAGCCACGCTTTCACTTGGTGGTTCCCAATCTTCGGATGCTTCCGCAAAAGGTCTCATATCCACTTTTAGTTGCACACATGGCTCCGACCTCTGAGTGAGGGCTATATTATGTGCCCTGCAGTGGGTAGAATAATATCAATTATTATTCATCGAAATACTAATTTGCTAAATAAGACATGTGAACATTTTTTACTAAACGAATGCCTGACCCTAGGGTCTGCGTTCCAATTCGTGCTACCATAAACTACCAGAGCGCAAATCAACACTCATTTTATTTAGGCATTTTTTTGTGTAACATCAATTACTGCTTTTACTGATTCTATTATCTATACAAATAAATAAAATTGAAGTGTCTGTTTGTAATGTCAAAAATCACAGCTTTTTATCAAATGCATATGAAAGTATATATGGTACCTACATCAAAAAATCTATTTTTATGTTTTTTGTCTGTTTGTCTGTCTGTTTGTTCCGGGTAATCTCCGAAACGGCTGGACCGATTTTGACGGGACTTTCACTGGCAGATAGCTGCTGTTAGAAGGAATAACTTAGGCTACCTTTATTTAAGAAAAATAATTAGGGATTCGCACAAAAAAAAAACCTTGAAATCCAATATATATTCTATGTCAAGTGTCTATGTGGAAGTACTCTAAATTTATTTTAAATTAAACGCAGGTGAAACCGCGGGTCCCAGCTAGTAAGCAATAAAAATAGCAAATAAGTCTGTCCAAATAATGAAAATAATAAGTCAAAGGCAATAAAACACGTAGTCAATATAAATACGTAATTTCTTTAATATACAAAATTAACTCCTAGTCGCGACACCTACATCGCCACCATATAACTACAACTTACACCGACACCTACTTGAACATTAAGTGCTACTATCCGATGATGTCAAGGTCAAAGGATTAAGAGTCACGCATGTAAAGTGATCGCACAACGCTGCATACAAACAGACGACCAACATTAACCGTTGGGCTTTTCGGGCCGCCAGGCATACCATCCTCGCTTTTCTATGGAGGAATACGTTATACGTGATACCTCATTTCTCCACACTGTTGACTTCTGACCATGAACATACATACATGAGCACACGATCACGACTCACGATCCAATGAAGCAGTTACTTGAAGCCAGCCCCGAAGTTACTGAACATTCCCAAGAAGCATCCAGTACGGTTGGCGGAGCAGCTAATCAATTGGCTTTCTGCGCTACGTGTTGTGGGTTGTCCCAATGCCCACACGGAACAAATATTTTTATGATCTACAAATAGTTGTTTTGGGTCTGGGTGTTTGCCCTTGTGAGATTTATGCCTGTAAACTGTACAGGAGAAATCCTAGTGTAGGACATGGTTTTTTTTTAAACACGCCTGCAACATTCTCTGTCCTCGTTCCTAACCACATGAGCCCCTTCTCTTCAGCAATTTCATATCAGTATTTCTCCTAGTTCATGCAACAACCAGGCACGTCCTTTCACTGCACCACTCCGAGTCACTGGAGATTATGCAGCATCAGACCTGACATACTGGGAATAATTACCGCAAGCAGTTCTGACTCACTAGAACTTCGCGGCACTCAGTTCCGACTCACGTGAACCCTTCACTGGCACTGGTGATGTGGCGACATCTACATCACCACCATATAACTAAAGCTTACAGCAAAATCTACTTGAAAATTAAGTGTAACTCTCCAATAACATCAAAGGATTCTGAAACATGCATGTAAAGAGTATGATTCTGAAACATGCATGTAAAGAGTATATTTACAGATGCCCAACATCAACTGTCAGGCTTCAGCCTGACACGCACACCATGGTTGGAGGATCCTCCCTTTTCTACAGAAGAACACCACACATTTTACCCTACTTCATTTATACAGGGTGGTGCAATAGAATGTGCATATTGCGTCATCTTTTTTCGCGGGTAAACAGTGCACGGGCGGGAGGAGCCTAGCGTGGTTGGATAGTGGCACTCGTGGAGTTTTAGTAACCATGAGTCACTTCGACGGGAAGCGTCGCGCTTTTTGTGTTCGCACGTTTTACGAGAACAGTAGTTCATACATCTCTACTGTGATTGTGTGGTGTGGTGACTTGGTTCCAACAAGACGGAGCGACCTGTCACACATCAAATGACGGTTGTGAGACAGATGTTTCTTGCAAGACTAATTTCCAAAAGAGGTGATATACCTTGGATACATATATTGTTTTATAAACACACTATTATTTTACTGCTCTAATTTATTATACACACTTAAGCAATATGATGATTTTACGGTTAAACATACTAAACCATACTTGGCAATAATTATTATAATTGGAGGTCATGTACAGTGTGCCACAATAATAATTATCATGCAAAACATAATGTTAATTATATATTAGAATCTAGTATATTTCCAAAACTTACTTAAGAAAAGCAGCGTCCAGATCCCAATCAGATAGAAGAGGCAAAAAGATCTCTTGTCCATAATCATCAACACTCCGGTAGGATAATGTAAAATCTGATTTAATATCAAATGCCTTTATTAAAATGCTTTGTAACACTTCTAGTGATGTTATTTGAGGGTCGACTGAGAACTTCCTTAACTCAGGCTGAAGCTTACCCTCACATTTCTGCAACATTTAAAACTAAATGATTAAGTGTGTGTATTGTTTCATTCAATATATTCTGTTCAGATTCTGAATACCTAGTCTCTGATGATATTGAGATGAATCACATTTCTGTCTACTTACAATAAATAAATATTTTTTATACCATACAACGAGATTTTCTGTCAATCCTTACAATTGGAAATCCCAAATAAATATTTACTACTGAACCACGAAAATAGACACGGAAAACACATCTATGTCGTATTTTCATCCTTGACTATGCAGAATAATAACACACACAGAAATTTATACAAAATATTAATCCAAACAGACGGTCAACTTTTAATTACAAAATACAATTAATCAACATAATACAAACCTTGACTTTCACTCTAACTGCCTCTTTACTGTATCCAAACATGATTTCACATTACTTTATTGCGTAAAGAATGATTATAATTATAAAATGTAGTAATTATTGTAGAACATCTTGGACAAAAATATATAAATCACAGAAATCTAACTAAAAATAAGTCTTTCACTAACAAAGTAACAATCATAACGCGACTTGACGTTGACAAGAATGGCATTTACATATATCTGTTTTACTCTAAACCGTAGACCACACACACCCTTACGGGGTAGACTGAGTATTAAACTCTGTCAATTAACTAGACGGAGCCTAAGCGAGACATAGAGATAGTTTAGCAGGGCTACCAACCTATCAACCAATTTCCCTAAATGTTATTGGTGTTCACAATTTATTCATTCTGTATATAATTTGCCGAAAACAGTTTTAAATTCATTCTTAATTATGTATATATTACCGATATTTTGAATAAGATGCAATGGTAACGTTCAACGCGGTTCAACGTCACACTGCGTTGCAACAGCCAGTCGTTTAAAACGAAGTATTTGACTAGCGATGAATCGGAATCATGTTGATAAGACTAGACCTTCGTGTTTAACACAAATGATGATGATTTATGGGAAGTGCATGATAAAATTGCATTACCTGGCACATGTGGTAATTACTTGGATTTGTAACATTATACTCCTTTTGAAGAACATCTAACATGTTTTTTAAAAGAACCTATGCTTCTTAGGAATGCTGACATTTATGAATATTAAGCGTCTAGTCCATACTTACATTTGTCTATGGCACTTAAATATTTATCTGCTCCTCCCGCTAGTGTTCGTAGTGAACAATTATTCAGCGCTGTGGGACAAATATATGCGACAGGAAATCTAACTAGATTGGTGAAAACCTAGACAAATTATTATTTTTTAGCTTGTAACATAAGACTATCTAGCGTTGATTACTAATTCTATTTAATTTAATTGACAAATATCAAAACGCTAATATGAATTCAAGGCTCCTTTGGCTATTATGTGGTTATTTCCAACAACAATCATGTAGCTTTAATTATTCGTTTTTCAAAGTATTCACCACGTAGCTTAATACACTTTTCCATTCGCTCAAACCAGTAATTATAACATTTATTCCACTCAAAGTGACTGAAAATGGCTGACTTGAAAGCGTCTACTGCTTCTTCACCGGACTGGAACCTTTGACCACGAAGACTTTTCTTAATTTTAGGAAATGTAAAGAAATCGTTAGGGCTTTGGTCAGGACTGTATGGAGGATGGTCAAGAATTTCTTCTTTTTCCTGCTTCAAATACTCAATCGTTTGACGAGCGCTGTGTGAGCTTGCGTTGTCGTGGTGCAGGAAGAACACGCTTTGAGTTAAATTTTCGAAGTTCGACGATGACTTGTGGTAAACAAACTGTGGTATACCACTCTGCGTTAACCGTTCTACGATCTTCAAGTGCAATAGTCGCAACATGGCCGGTTTTTCCAACGAACGTGGCCACCATCTTCTTTGAAGTGCTTCGAGAACGAACAACTTTAGTCGGCTTTGGCTCGTCTTGAAAGACCCATATTGTGGATTGTTGTTTGGAAACAGGATCGTAGGCATACATCCAAGATTCGTCACCACTGATGATGTCGTAGACGTGATTTGACTCTCCTCGGTTGAACATTTGCAGAGTTTTCTTACACCATCTGACGCGGGCCGCCTTGTGATCGTCGGAAAGCAGATGCGGTATCCGACGGCAAACTAGCTTTCTCCCACCAAGCGCTTCATGCAAGATCATCTGAATAGTTGTCCCTGAGATGCCTAATAGAGCCTCTATCTCTCGATACGTCTGATGACGATCTTCGAGAATTAGTTGTCTCACATAAAATGATGTTATCTTCAGCGAAGGCGGATTTTGGGCGTCCTTTGCGAGATTTGTCACTAACACTGGTATGTCCACGCTGGAATTCTAAATACCAGCGTTCGACAGTCCGCAGACATGGGGCTTCATCACTGAAAACAGATGTTAGCTCTTCAAAACACTGAAGCCGTGTCAAGCCTCTTCTAAAGTTGTAGAATATTGATGCACGAACATTTTCCTTATTTTCATTTTCGTACGTAACCTGACAGATTCCAATCGACGCTGTGACTAAACAATAGCATTAATCCTAATAATTTCAACTGTTTTGAGATTCCAAATCGAAACACATTCGAATATAGAATAGTTCCAAATTCAAAATTGCCATCGAAACGACATAACTTAAAAAGTATGCCTAGTAACAGCGATACTTTAGTGTGCGTACAAGTATTACCTATTACCTAATAAGACGATGTAGGTAATATGAAGCCCTGAGTCCAACAGCTGGCTGGGTATGTCTAACAATTGGTGTAAAAATGTACATATTATGTGTGTACATTCTAAATCATTGTAAATAAGACTGATTAAATTTTTAGACACGCAACGTTATTGTTTTGGTCATTTGAAAGCGTAGTGCTTACATAACCTATGTGTATGTCTACCTACTATGCAGTAAATACCTGTTTTATAAGAAACAACCATCAACAAATAAGACATAATAAAATTTACACTGTCTCATCGCACCGGGTGCGCCGCCGCCGGCTTGACAGTTATGGTTATAAACAAAGTAGGTATGCACCTACGTAGTAATGAAATGTAACAGGAAGGTAGGTACCTAAATCAAATTATTGTTTCAATATTTTGTCAGTCCTGAATCCTGATAAAGTGTGATGGGGAATTAGAATCAGGCAGTAGTAGTCATAAATGACGCCACGTGATCATAGGTTCATGAACTCTGAACGCCTGCCTACAGAAAGGTCTTATGCAAACGAAGACATGAATTATTTAAATTAATTTTGAATATGTGTAAAATTTTTTGCTGAAACGCATCATTGCAACCTTTAGATTCACCTTCTAAAATGTTTTCCATTGATATAGTAGGACCCTATATACAGTCACCATTAACATTTAAAAATATTATTTTATTACTTTTAGCCAATCTTGAAGTAAATTTCTTAGAGTTATTAAACCTTTGGCTTCTCAACCGAAGCGAAAGGTTTAATAACTCTAAGAAATTCACTTCAAGATTGGCTTGTGGTGATAACCGATAAATCGGCTTTGGCCAGAAAGGGAAGGGCGAAGGGGTATGCCGGACTCCTACCGGCTAAAACCACTGGGGCGGTCATCTTCGGCACCTAAGAGAGGCTCCAGGTCCTCGTATGATCACACTGGAGCCGTCCAGCTGAGCCTAGAAACGTAAAAATATAAAGACGTTTGAAAGTTTTTACGATATTCAAAGGTACGTCGTGTTTTGCCAGTAAGGCGGTATGCCCAAATGTATTTTTGTTTTTATTAATTATAAGTACACGAGATTGAGATCATACATTTTCACAAATTACAATATTATGTTGCAATGGTTACTCATAATATATTCAATTCCATACTTAAAATAAATTACCAGTGAATTAGGGAAAAATATTTTTTCCTTCGCAATACCAGCGAATTTATTAATAAATTCCTATAACTCGGCCAAATCAAATGCACGTCAGTTAAGTTTGTCTGCAAACATTCGTGTGACCTCTAAATTTAAAGGGGCTATAGTGACAAACCAATATTCTCATAAATCTAAAATTATGATGAAGTAGACTCTAAAATATCAGTTTTAGCATAAAATATTACAATACATTTGTAAAAAATCCCATAACACACTGTAGTTGGTCATTTAAACGACAAAATATGTAACTTGCCGATGATAGTGTTGCCTATTTTAAAACCGAACAAAAATCCGTCGGACGTTTCATCATATCGTCCTATAGCGTTGTCACCCGTTATTACAAAAATCACTGAACATTTAGTTAAAAATAGATTAGAATGGTTCCTTGAAAGCAGAAATTTAATTGCTGGTTCACAATACGGATTCCGCAAGGGTAGAAGCACCTTAGATAGTATTGGCATGTTTATCTCAGATGTAAGACTGGCTTTATCACATAAAAAATCAATTGTAGCAACATTTTTAGATATCAAATCAGCTTATGACAATGTAGTTTTATCAATTTTAAATAAAAAATTAGAATTATTGGAGGTGCCTCAAAATTTAAGAAGATTTATTTTCAATTTGATGTCTGGACGTTCAATTAAACTGGACTCATCAAGTAGATTAATCTGGAAAGGACTCCCGCAGGGTTCGGTGCTCAGTCCGATACTGTATAATGTTTACATCTATGACCTAGAAAGTTCGTTATATGGAAAATCTAATATTTTACAATATGCAGATGATGTTGTTATTTATAATTCAGATCAATGTATAAATACAGCCAGCTCATCAATAACAAATGCCCTAAACCATTTAAAAACTTGGTTGGACGATAATGGTTTAGAGTTATCGGTGTCCAAGAGTTGTACTCTTTTGTTCACAAGACAGCGTATGCCTCCTCCTATTACTGTTCTTTATGATAGAGAACCCATAACTGTTAAAACTCAAATTAAATTTTTAGGTGTAATTCTAGACTCTAAGTTAACTGGACTACCCCATTGTGAATTTATTGCTGATAAGTGTGAACGCTCTCTTAATATCCCTAGGTGCCTTTCAGGCGTATGGTGGGGCGCGCATCCCTTTTCCTTAAAGTTGGTTTACAACGCTCTAATAAGAAGTGTTCTAGATTATGGAACTTTTTTGTTGGAGCCTTGTAGCGTGGCTGCAATGAAGAAATTGGACGCCGTCCAAGCCAAAGCTCTTAGAATCGTAACCGGTACCATGAAAAGCAGTCCTATAAACGCTTTACAGATTTAATGCGTTGAACCACCTCAGCAATTACGACGACAGTTTCTGGCAGACAGATTCTTTTACCGTATTTTGCAATTTTCAGAACACCCACTCATTGAAAAACTTAGTAGGATTTCAGAGCTAATTATTACTTCTCCATATTGGACTCACAAATCTCTACCTCACTTAATCATTAGCTATAACAAATTTAAAGCAATAAGTCCTCCTACTCACCGTACACCTAATCTCCCACTTTTTGAAATAAACTTTGAAGCCCTCATAATATCTCCGGATGTTCATCTTAACCTAGGCATCAAAAAAGGTGATACAAATGTAAATATATATTTCAATTCGATAATTGATGAACGCTGGAAGGATTGGCATCATATTTATTGTGACGCTTCCAAACATACCAAGAGTGATTACGTTGGGGTAGGCCTGTTCCATCAACAGTTTAACATAGTCGAAAAAATAAAATTTCCGCCACAAACATCAATTTTCACCGCCGAATGCTACGGAATTTATAAAGCATTAGAATATATTAATTTATTTAAACTTATGAATTCCGTAATATTCTCTGACTCCATGAGTGCATTGCAAGCCCTTTGTAAATTCCCTTTCAAAAAGAATGCGTGCTGCCCAATTACTGCTATGGCTAGAGAAGAGCTTACGAATTGTGTGAGCAAGGGATATTCTGTATCGTTTGCCTGGATTCCCAGCCACAGTGCTATAAAAGGGAATGAAAACGCTAGCTGACCATCTCGCAAACGAAGCGATAGAGTGTGGAGACATGTTTCCTTATAAAAATTATACACAAGACCTTGCTGCACTTCCTAGGCTTCACCTCCAACAATCTTGGAGTGAGGCCTGGAAGAGTAGTGCCTGTTTAAAAGGCAAATATTATTATTCCATACAACCTGATATCCCAGCCAAACCTTGGTTTTCCAAGGTGAAGCTTAGCAAGCGAGCTACATCCGTACTCATACGACTAAGATTGGGTCACATGTGCAGTCCGGCACATCTTGCTCGTATCGGTATTATCAATTCATCAGCATGTGAATGTGGAGAAGAAATAAGTGACTGCAATCATATCCTCCTTAACTGTCCCTTGTATGATCACTCCACAATATACAAAAACCTTGTTGACCTAGAAGTTCCTCTTACCATTAATATACAGTATTTACTTCATAAGAATCATATCGCTATATATACAGTGCTAGCTTCATTCATTGAAGCTAACAATATTAAATTATTTATTTATTTATATTTATTTATTTATATACTCTTTATTGTACACCACATAATACATACATAGAGATATATATTTAAAAAGATACATGTACAATGGGCGGTCTTATCGCACAGGGCGATCTCTTCCAGACAACCTTTGGATGGACAGGAAGAAAGGAGAGAGATAATGGGCTGTCAAGTGTACAATATATCATACACAATATTACTTAGACATAAAAATATAAAATACATAACAATATATACAATAAATATTATATATATAAAACGATGATAAAATATACTAATAAACATCAAATATAACTAGGATAGGAGAAGAAAAATTAGAGAGAAAGGTAATGCTCCTTCACCATTTTCTTAAAAATAGGTAGTGTTTGAGCACGTCTTACTTCAATAGGTAATGCATTCCACAAGCGAGCCGCTTGAATAGTAAATGAATTATCGAAGAAGGAAGTGGAATGCATACGTATACTTAATTTTAGATTTTCTGATGATCTCAAGAAACTAGAATGTGTCTCACAAATAAACTGAAAGCGTTCTTTAAGATAAAAAGGGGTAGAAGGTTTAAAGAGCACATTATAAAGCAAAGAAAGAATATGAGCGTTCCGGCGAAAGCGGATGGGAAGCCATTTGAGCTTAGTTCGAAATTCAGAAACGTGATCATATTTGCGTAGGCCAAATATAAATCTGATACAAAGATTTTGAAGTCGCTCAAGCTTGTCAAATTGGTCTTGCATGAGATCGAGATAGCTGGCATCAGCATAGTCAAGGATCGAGAGTAGAAGAGATTGTGCTAACGCAATTTTGGTATTAATAGGGAGAAAATTACGAAGACGTCTCAAGGAGCCTGCTGCAGCAAATAATTTACGACTGACTTCCTGAAGTTGTTTAGTCCAGGAAAGAGTACTGTCGATATAAATCCCCAAGTTCTTAACGTTGTTGGATATAGGAATAACAGAGTTACCAAGAGAAACTTGGGGAAGTGTCGACCAGACAATTTTAGAGACAGTTCGAGAGCCACCAACAACTGTCACTTGAGTTTTTGTTGGATTGATCTTTAGTCCAAACTTCGTGGTCCATTCATCTATACGAGCCAAGTCAATATTGATAGTTTCAATAGCGTTAGACAGCTCTCCGAGAGTGGCCTGAGTGTAAATTTGGAGATCATCTGCATAAAGGTGGAAGGAAGAAGACAGTCGAAGAGTGATAGAATTAATAAAAATTGCGAAAAGTAGTGGGGATAAAACGCCACCCTGCGGCACACCAGTAGAGGTGTAGCACCAAGAAGAGAAAGATTCTTGGATGCAAATACGCTGCCAGCGGCCAAACAGGTAACTATGAAACCAGTCAAGTACCGATGGAGATATGTTAAAAGAGCAGAGTATTCCAAGCAAAATATTGTGATCGACGGTATTAAAAGCGTTATGAATTATAACTGTTTATTTCTATTTAAGTATGTTTTGTTTTATTACTATCCTCGTATCCTTTCCTTGCTCCTCTGACCCTATCCTTACCTTTCCTGGTCACCTATCTGATTTTGTAAGTAAATTCGTTTCCCCGTTTAAAAAAAAAAAAACTTAAAAAAATAAGAAGAATACCTACATCAAAAACGTCACGAAGAAAGAAGTTATTGAAAAATGTTTAAGAACCTGACACTGGCAAATGCACAAGAAGTGCGAAGCCAATACCTCCAACGACGATAAAAAAATAAATAAAATAAAAAGACATACGAAGCATAGATCTTCAAAAATTTATAAAATTTAAAGAATATGACAACTCAAATACTTGGTTTTGTTATGCAAGTCAAGAAATCTTTTCACATTTTTTCTATGTAGAAAATATAGTTACAGAATTATTAAAAAAAGAATCACACACTAAAATATTATACGAGAACATGGAGATCTTAGTACTAATGCATATAAGTTTTAATTTTTTATGCTATGTTGATCATAAAAGCGGAATTATAAAATGCATGCTGAGTCTATTTTATTTTTTATGAACTATTGTTGTAAAGACATGAAAATAAACCACTTTTTGGGACGATAAGGATGAAATGAATGTTGTTGCTGAAGATTATTTTATTAAATATAAGAAACTTAAAAATGAATAAACATATGTATATCATATTTGATGTTGTTTTTCTCTCTTACTATTCCTTGTTAAATTATATAGGTCGAAATATGTACTACTGGATTGTAGCTAGCTACGTATAGCTATATTGTACTATAGTCTTAGTACATGATACGCCTACTATGTAGCAGCACTATAGCGACCTCGAGCCAGGCAAGAGCTAGGAGGTATATTCATCTATGATACGAAGTATCTTTCTACCTTACAACTGTTATGAGTTTGTAAATCTTTTGTTGGGTTGATGGTTCGTCCAATGCCCATAATAAATGAAAAAAAAAAAAAAAACTTTCTACCTTACCTAAGTACCTAGTCTGTGAATCAGTATCAGTAATTTAACAGTACTATATTCCTTGTTATTTAACAATTGCAATTCGTATTTGGTTTCGTATCGCGTATCCTTACATTTAGAATTAGCCCATATAAATTATAATTAGTCGTTTTCATGTTTTATTGTTGATGAAGTTTTGCAATCGAAATATCACAGGAAACAAT
This sequence comes from Diloba caeruleocephala, assembly GCA_947459985.1. Lineage (NCBI taxonomy): Eukaryota > Metazoa > Arthropoda > Insecta > Lepidoptera > Noctuidae > Diloba > Diloba caeruleocephala. The sequence continues at coordinate 21,673,571 of OX381606.1, read as the reverse complement.
ATAGAAAGGTTGAGGTAAAAACCCAGTTGAATAAAATGAGTACTCCAATTCCTGCGCCCCAAATTGACCGTGAATTGGATTTATCGAATACTGGACGAGGAGTTTGGCTTGTAAAACTTCCTAAATACATAGCGAACAAATGGGAAAAAGCGCCAGGCAATATCGAAGTAGGCAAGTTGAAGATTTCACGAGCACCGGGACAACGAGCGCAGGTGCAGTTATCTCTTTCAGAGGCTGTGCTTTGTTTGAAGGAAGCTGGAGACCAAAATATACCAAAAGAGCATCGTCTTGACGTGTCTAACGTTACAAGACAATCTTTAGGAGTTTTCTCCCATATGATACGTATGTAGATATTGATTTTTTGGATAAACTCTGTAATTAATTCCTGTGCTAAGAGACAAACTTCTAATAATGAAATACTATTACCTAATTAAAGCAAAATTTTATTTCAACATTTCGCCCAAATAAAGTCCACTGCTGGACAGGCTTCCCCTACAGATCACCACAACAACCGATATGAGTGTGTAGTCTGCTCAGTGGGGGTTCTTGACATAATCGCCATGCTTGGCAGTAGGGGTGGCATTCTGAGCTGGCACCACACAATCTTATTTATCATTGTATTAAACTTGTTTGTATATTGTTTTTTTCAGCATCCAATACAGATGCTGTGGTACCAGAATCAGAAAAGCTTTACATGGAGGGTAGAATTGTACAAAAATTGGACTGTCGGCCATATGCAGACAATACATATTACAAGTTAAAATCGGAGGTTATAAAAAAGGCATCTCAGCCTCATCGACAAGTGCAGCAGTTAGATAGGATAGTGTCGAACTTCAAGCCAATTTCAGACCATAAACATAATGTGAGTCAATATATAAAATACCATTGACAGCACAGTTGGTGTAGTGGCTGATACAGTCAGCTGCTGCGCTCCGCTTCTGGGTTTGATTCCCGCATGGAGCAAATATTTGTATGATCTGCAGGTAGTTGTTCTGGGTCTGGGTGTACTGTATGTGGAATACATGTCTGTAAACGCACCCATGACACAGGAGAAATCCTAGTGTGGGGAAACTGTTTCTTTTAACAAAGAATGGCAATATATTCTTTAAACAAAAAATAATAATAAAAGATCAAGTACAATTGTACTTGTTTTTTTTGTTGGTTTTTTAGATTAAAATTCTCTAAAAGCCTTCTGTGGTTTGTGTTGGATTCATGTTCCAACCAACAGGTTCCATTGTGCCACGGATTCTGATCTGTTTAATATATATAATATAATATAGACAAATAAGTGCTACTATAAAAATAGTGATGACCCTAACATTGTTATTGTGTCATGAGAACAAAACTTTATCAGAATGTGTTATTTTTACAGATTGACTACATGAAGAAGAAGACAGCGGAAGGAAAGAAAGCTAGGGATGATAAGGATGCAGTTCTCAACATGCTGTTTGCTGCATTTGAGAAACATCAGTATTATAATATTAAAGACTTACAAAAGGTATGTTATTACTAGATGATGTATTCTTTTATTTCAAATAATTACAAAATAGATTTATATTATATGATAAATGTCTTGTACTAAATGTGGTACATGACTGAAATGGCCCTACCATTGCTTGATATGCATAAAATAATAAATACAAGAGCAACTCGTCTTTAGTTTATTTTGTTGTCACTTATTGATTGTATCATATTCAAATTTCAAAGGTTTTATTACATACAAGCCCTAATAAGCTGTTAAATCAACAGTTAAGGTGCTTGGTTGAGAAAGGAGAAGAGCCAGCTAGAAAGTCTGTGGATATTATTTATGAAAAAAAGTAAATATTTTTCTATGTTGCAGATTACCAGGCAGCCCATTGTGTACCTGAAGGAGATATTGAAAGAAGTATGTAATTATAACCTGAAGAACCCTCACAAGAACATGTGGGAATTAAAACCAGAGTACAGGCATTATAAGCAGGAACAGGCAGCTGAAGCTAAGGACAACAAAAATAGCTCTGATAGTGACTAAAGTAATAGAAACATTGCTACAATTCCTTACAAGTTAACCATTACAGGGGGGACTGCTGGTATAACTTTAGTGGGCCCTGGATTGTAAGCTGTATTATATACCATTATTAGCCAGTCTGTGAACTAACTAAAACTAGTTTTGAGTTGAGCATTAATTTTTTAATGTTCCTCAAGCATAGATTTATTGAACATAGTTCAACTGAGTCCTGGCTTTATTCTAAATCGTCACTCAGTTATAAGTCTGTACTTGGCCAGAGATTTGAACTGTAATGACGTAAGTGTGGTCCAGATAGTGTCAAGCACTGTTTTTAATCTAGATTGTTTCTTATGCATAGATTTTAGGTTATATTATTGTTGAATAGAAGCTAAGGTGTTGGTTTAATGAGTCCGACCTGGCTAGATCTGATATTGTGACTGCCCTAAGGCTTCGGTCGGGGCACATTCCATTAAACAGTTCCAATTATAATCCACTTTCATTTAAATTAAACAGCGGGTGAAACTGCGGGTCCCAACTAGTGATAATATATATTAATGTGTCTCTAAAATGTCATCCAGTATATATTTATCACAAAATGGATATTTTTGGGGAAGTTGACTATTACAATGATTTATTTAATAATCATTCGAACAGAAGTTTGCTCTTTAGTGTTCCTCACATATGTATAAGACATGTACAGGACACATATCATTGTAATTTTTTAAATGAGGTAGTTTTTATGTTTACCCTATATGTAAATTGTATGTAAAGGCGAACTACTTTGTGATTATTTATATTTCTTAATGAATAGGGTTTTTAAGGTACATTTCAATATTTCTTATTCTGAGCAGATCGGAACTTTGGTAATGGAAATAAATCGTAATCGAAAGCAGGCTGATGCATAGACAATGAGTAATATGTGCTTAATTAGTGATTTGAATCTCGTCTCAGCTGAGTTAAGATTGATTATCGTTCTGGAATATGACCGATATGCAGATACAGATTCTATGCTTAAACAGTGATCAGGTGATTAAAGATCAAAGTAGACTTGAGGGTCTTTGTGTAATACGGACCTAAGAGGAGGAGGCCCGGAGTGTCAACATGGAAATGAGAGTAATGAGAGTGACAGCCCCAACATTTTCATGAATAAGTCTTACCATAACCGTGGGCACAAGACAGAAAAAGGTGACTGACTTGTTTTGGTTGGTTACTAGAGCACTAGGTCGTGTCATTTTGTTATGTATCTCTTCATTTATAATAGATAACTATCAGACAGCACCAGGTACGTTTTTTTTAATACACATTGACTGTACTAGCAAATACAACAATAGTGAGTCAACATTATGACGATCTCCATCTTGATGGTGAGGTAAATGTTTAACTTGTAAATAGCTGTACTTAAATTAATTAAAGTTACTATACTGTGACCATGAAGTGCACAAAATTTATTTTGTATGAAACATGTATCAGGTATTACTACAGAAAAACACATGAGTTATTCTTTTAGTTATGGTTTCTTGTTGTAAGATATTCTAAAGCTATTAGAATGTGCATAGATACTTACTATAAGACTGCATATTCTGATAGCATTATGATGATTAGAAATTAAATATTTTTTTAGTTATATATGGATATTTATTTAACCAATCAACAGTTTAAAATAAAAACACTCAGTTGATTTGCTTCAAGTTTAATAACATTAAAAATCGATTACGTATAATCATGATATTCATAGAGAATTTACAGATCTTTATAAAGTATTTAAATTGTAAACATACATTTATCAACATTAATAGGTAAATATAATTTGTCCAATATGGATAGCATCAGTCGAAAGATAAAGATCAGAAAAATTGAGATTCTTGTAATCATAATCATTACAAATATTCAGTTATTAGTTAACAACGTCGTATTTAGATTTCTTGATGTAGCTGGCGAGAAAACACGATAGTACAGTGCCGACGAGTGGGAGGAGTGCGGTTCCGATGGCAATGCCAACCAGTAGGTCGATGTTATTTTCCAAGTATTCTGAGATTACCTCGTAGCAGCCCTGATACATAAAATATAGACAGTGCATTAGTTTAGAAGACATTTAGATTTTGCTAGCATTTCACCGTTCTTAAATAACATTTATCATATCTACATGTCTCTCTTTTCACGGGTTTATATCCCCTGTAAGGGGGAACCTGGTCTTTTGATAGGCTTACGCGGGGACATGGGTCCAACACGCAAAGGCCCTTTAGAGAATTTTAATCTAAAATGTAATGGGACACTAACTGGGGACTCTCCATGGCTGCACTATAAAATGCAGTCTCGGATTGTCCCTGGAGGCATAAAACTATTGTATGAAATGGAAACTACAAGTATAAGGTATATTGCAATGGGTGGTAAATGGATTTAATACTAAGAAAAACGGAAAAAACGGCGTCTGCCTTTCAATCTTTAAAGTGAAATTCTGTGGCAGACGGTGACTCGCCACTCACAAGATGGGCCCCCTAAATGGCCACCACTACAGGCGACAAGGAGCAACACCGGTGTGAGCGGCTAGGGGTGTAGAGGAGTGCAGCACCGGTTTTACCATCGCGCGTCTCGAAGACTCTGAGCGGGTTTCCCCGTTATTACGCCATTAGACACTTCCACCCCCGAGCTTATTATTATTATTATTAATTTTCGTAAATTCGTTAAACATATTGTGTTCCAGATAGAAGGGCACTGTACCTAGTGAAATTATTTGGTACTAGCTGAGACCCGCGGTTTCACCCGCTGTTTAATATAAAAGAAATCGCATATTTGATTATTTAAGCATATAGGTAGGTATATTGGATTTAATTCTTTTTATTTTTCTTATATAAAAGTAGCCTAAGTTATTCCTTATAACATCAGCTATCTACCAGTGAAAGTCCCGTCAAAATCGGTCCAGCCGTTTCGGAGATTACCCGGAACACACAGACCGACAGACAAAAAAAATAATTAATAATTGTTTTTTTGTTATATGTACCGTATATACTTTTATATGCATTCACTCATTCAGTAAAAACCTGTTATTTAGACATTACAAGCAGACACTTCAATTTTATTTATTTGTATAGATAAGAGACAATACGAATATGTCGAGGTGACGAGCGCAGTATGGATCCACGCTGGACTAGTTATTGGGTAATTACAATTGTTATAGGCAGGCGTGACGCTCACTACCAGGCATACTAGGCATGCCTTTTAAGTTCTGTCGTTTCTATATTTCCCGGCAATTTTGAATTTGGAACTGTTCTATATTCGAATGTGTTTACATTTTGAATCTCAAAACAGTTGAAGGTATTAGGATTAATGCTATTTTTTAGTCACAGCGTCGATTGGAATCTGTCAGGTAACGTGCGAAAATGAATCTTTCTAAGGAAAATGTTCATGCAATAATTTTCTACAACTTTAGAAGAGGCCTGACACGGCTTCAGTATTTGGAAGAGCTAACATCTGTTTTCAGTGATGGAGCCCCATGTCTGCGGACTGTCGAACGCTGGTATTTAGAATTCCAGCGTGGACATATTAGTGTTGGTGACAAATCTCGCGAAGGACGCCCAAAATCCGCCTTCACTGAAGATAACATCATTGCTGTGAGACAACTAATTCTCGAAGATCGTCATGTGACGTATCGAGAGATAGAGGCTCTATTAGGCATCTCAGGGACAACCATTCAGAAGATCTTGCATGAAGCGCTTGGTGTGAGAAAGCTAGTTTGCCGTCGGATACCGCATCTGCTTTCCGACGATCACAAGGCGGCCCGCGTCAGATGGTGTAAGAAAACTCTGCAAAGGTTCAACCGAGAAGAGTCAAATCACGTCTACGACATCATCAGTGGTGACGAATCTTGGATCTATGCCTACGATCCTGATTCCGAACAACAATCTACAATCTGGGTCTTCCAAGACGAGCCAAGGCCGACTAAGGTTGTTCGTTCTCGAAGCACTTCAAAGATGGCGGCCACGTTCGTTGAAAAAACCGGCCATGTTGCGACTATTGCACTTGAAGATCGTAGAACGGTTAACGAAGAGTGGTATACCGCAGTTTGTTTACCACAAGTCATCGCCGCACTTCGAAAATCTACCTCAAAGCGACGCATCTTCCTGCACCACGACAACGCAAGCTCACACAGCGCTCGTCAAACGATTGAGTATTTGAAGCAGGAAAAAGAAGAAATTCTTGACCATCCTCCATACAGTCCTGACCAAAGCCTTAACGATTTCTTTACATTTCCTAAAATTAAGAAAAGTCTTCATGGTCAAAGGTTCCGGTCCGGTGAAGAAGCAGTCGACGCTTTCAAGTCAGCCATTTTGAACACCCCCACTTTAGAGTGGAATAAATGTTATAATAACTGGTTTGAGCGAATGGAAAAGTGTATTAAGCTACGTGGTGAATACTTTGAAAAACAACAAAAAGTACTATAAGGTTCTAGTTGTCTTTTTCTTCAAACGACAAAACTCAAAAGGCATGCCTCGTATCATTCTCGTCTCAGTAAAAATAAGGAAAAATTAATGTGGTAATTCTTAATTTTTCACTTGCGGTGTTAAGAAGGTAAAATAAGTAAACTATATACCTATCTAAAATAAAAATATTCGTTTAAGATGAACCTCATAAGTCATAACGCGCGCGCTGGCTGCGTGACCACACTGTACCCACTATAGCGAGCAATATTCGGCACAATTTTTTTTCTGAAAATTTCCAGAGCGGGATCGTTGTTTATATATTATACTTAAACACAAAAATAAAAAACAGGTTTTTGACTCTTGTCAATTTGTTTACGTAGACCGTATCTTGTTAGAACCGCTGGACCGATTTCGATGAAAATTTCACTGTCAATTGGCTTCAATCTGACTCGAGTCGGACATCTAAGATCCAGTATTCATTTTAATCGGTTGAAAAATCTTCATCTCTATAGTGTGGTTCTATACAAAACAAAGATCGGACGGAGTATAGGGTAAAAGCTTGTTAATATTTTTGAGACAGTATAGGTATAACTTTTACTATTGTAGTTACATTACTGTGGTTGAGCTATGCTATGCTGATGTATGCGTTAAACTGCCATGGCAAATAAATATTCACATTATTGTATTCAAAATGTGTGCGGCCACAGCTTACATTTCTTCTGTAGTTCCAGGTCCTCGTGAGATCACACTAGAGCCGCCCATTGGTGCCACGCCTTTAGGCACATCTCGGAGGGGGTGACTGTAAAGCGGTCACTCCCTTTAGCGGAGGGCAGGCGGCTGTAAAAAGGCCGCGACCCAGGCACTTCTCGGGGAGGATTGTAAAGGATCCCCCAAGCCTCGCTGTGCACTCTGCTTCGCACATGGCGGCACGTGACCACGTGCGCGCCAGCATCTTCCCGGGGGTCGCTCGGTGTGAACACGCAGACACCCCAATCTGCGCGCCTGCCACCCCCAAGGCCCCCCACCGTTTAACGACGGCTGGGAGTTCAGGCGTGTGGGACCTGGGCGCTGGGGCGGTCATTACCCCGGCGCCGTCTCTTCCTTCTCCGTGCGGGATCGGCCCTCTCCTAATCCCGCTCTGTAGTCTCCTCCTGGAGCATGACGCTCTCGCAGAAGGAGACCATTGTACTGCAATTTTCATGCTCTCTGCACTCCAATTTTCATGCTCTGCCAACATAGCCAACACTACTGCTCGGAGAGAGATATCTTGTCCGATCCGATCGACCAGGATCCGCCGCCCGGCAGCCCACGCAGGGCAAACCTCGAGCGTGTGCTGTGAGGTATCCTGGTCGCTTCCACAATGGTGACACTGTGCCGTAACCTCGCGTATCATAACTTGAGATATAGCCCTTGGAGAGAAGTTTTTTTTAATATATTAGCTACGAGTCGTTATAAATAAATGTGTATTATGTGTGCGTGCGGCACCCCGCGCCCGCCTCACTCGGTCAAACAGGGATAGCAATGTTTAGGCAGATTTTTATCACTCGCCTTAAATCGTAGTTGGCCGTTGCCTCCGCCGCACCCTTTGAGCCCGTATCGAGAATCAAAACTCAAGTAGAACTAACTATAGTCGAGGTTGCGTTAATTAAATATGAACCCTACGTAACAGGCTCAGCATTTATACTCAATTGATGCAATCTCGACTCAAGTTCTACTTGAGTTGTGATTCTCGATCTGTAATACGGGCCTTATCTATTACTTGCTTATTGAAACAAGATTCTCGTTCTTATATCCTTCAATCTGTATTGCAATCCTCGAATTTATCTATTCTTCCTTTAAGTGCCACACATCATTTTCCTAACTGTAATCCTTCACTCTTGGATCTTATCTTTGTTGCTTCTACCCAACATGTATCTAAGCATGGACAATGTTCAGCCGATATGTTCTCCTACCATGGCCTTTTATTCCTGTCGTACAAAATCCGGCCTCCAAAGGCCAAACCCAAAACTCTATTGCTTCGTAATTTTGGTGGTATGGACATAGATGATCTTCGCGCGGATGCCAGCGACATTGATTGGGCTCCTCTCGTCACCGCTACGTCGATTGATGTTAAAATTCGCCTCTTTACAGATAACCTGGTCAAGCTTTATGACGCTCACGCTCCTATACGTGCAGTAAAAATGAAACACCTCCCAGCACCGTGGTTGACTGATGACATTAGAAGCTTCATGCATAAGAAGACATTAGCTAAAACTAAGCATAAATATCGACCCGGGCCGCGCAACTGGGACAATTATATTGTTGCTCGAAATCGCTGTAATAGGGTGTGTAGGGACGCACTACGCCACTACATTCATGATTCTGTCGAAAAAGGATCAGAAAACCCAGCTAAAGTCTGGAAATTTCTCAGATCTATGGGAGTTGGAAAGCAGAGACAATCCGACACCCCTAAAGACTTGGACCTCGATTTACTAAATCAATATTTCTCGTCTTCGTCCCAATGCACCGGGACTTTGAAAGCGTCCCCAATAAGTCATCTTTCAACTCTTTCGACTCCCGATTATCCAGCTTTTGTTTTCAGTCATTTCACCGATTGTGATGTTAAGAAGAGCATAGTTTCAATCTCATCCAACGCAATTGGTAGTGATTGCGTAAGCCGAAAAATGATACTCCTTATCCTTGAAGAAATACTACCAGTCCTTTCTTATATCCTTAACTATTCCATATCCTCCGGTGACTTTCCATCTTCATGGAAAGACGCCCAAATTATTCCTCTACCCAAAAAATCTAATCCAACTACTTTCTCAGAGTACCGTCCAATATCCATTCTTCCATTTCTTTCCAAAATCCTTGAACGTCTTGTCCACAACCAGCTTAGTGCTTTCCTTGGTAAGAATAGTCTCCTCAATCCTCTCCAATCTGGCTTTCGTCCTGGTCATTGTACCACTACAGCCCTAGTTAACATCACGGATGATATAAGGTCAGGTATGGAAAGTGGGCACGTTACCGTTATTTGCTTACTGGATTTTAGCAATGCATTCAACACCGTCGATTTCGACATCCTACTTGCCATACTTAGCTCGCTTAACATATCTCCAACGGTGATTGAATGGTTTCGAAGTTACCTGTCTGGCCGCCGGCAACGTATATGCATAGAAGAGAAATCCTCTTCTTGGTGCAATACTTATGTTGGCGTACCTCAGGGTGGCGTTTTATCTCCTCTACTCTTCACTATATTTATTAATTCCATTTCTTCTAGACTTCTTTCATCCCACCACCTCTATGCAGACGATTTGCAAATTTACAAGCAGGCTTCACCTACAGAATTGCCAGATGCAATTGCCATCATCAACAGGGATTTAGCTTCAACTAGTGAATGGAGTAAAGCGTATGGACTCAAGGTTAATCCTATAAAGACTCAGGTTACTGTTATCGGCAGCCCCAGGTTGACTGCTAGAATTGACTCGATGCGGATTCCGGCAATATGTTTCGACGGGACTATCATACCCATAAGTGAAAAAGTCAAGAATTTGGGGATTCTTATAGACAAAAATCTTTCCTGGGGTCCTCAGCTTCAGGAAGTGAGCCGTAAATTGTTTGCGTCAGCCGGGTCACTGAGAAGATTACGAAATTTCTTGCCTACTGCCACTAAAATTGCGCTAGCCCAGTCCCTTTTATTACCCATCCTTGACTATGCCGATATCAGTTACCTTGATCTAACTGAGGCTCAACTCAATAAACTAGAGCGACTTCAAAATTTCTGTATAAGGTTCATATTTGGCTTGCGTAAATATGACCATGTATCAGAATTTCGCATAAAACTCAAGTGGCTTCCAATTCGCTTGCGCAGGAATTCTCATATATTGTCCTTACTTTACAGTGTTCTGTTTAATCCCTCAACCCCCTCTTATCTTAAAGAACGTTTTCAGTTCCTTCATGACACACATAACAGATATCTAAGATCGTCGGAAAACCTGAGGCTTAAGATCCCTATGCATTCCACAGTTTTTTTGGACAAATCGTTTAAAGTACAAGCAGCACAACTTTGGAATGCCTTACCCGATACAATTAAACAAGCTCAATCATTACGAGCATTAAAAAAAATGGTAAAAGAGCATTATCTATCTCTTTAGTTCACTTAAATATCCAGTATTGTATCAGCAAATATATATGTATAATATTATATTATATATTTGTATTTATGTATTAATATGCAAATTGGTGTAGTTATACTATTTATTTATGCAAATACCTGTATTTTCTTGTATATATATCGATATCATTATCTACATCATGGTTCAGTACATCACAGACTACCTGAATTTCTTTATTTCCCTACTTTTAAATCCATCCAAAGGTTGTCTGTAAAAGATCGCTTTTAGCGATAAGACCGCCCATTGTGCCACGCTAACTATTGTAAATAATGCTTTATATTATTTTGGTGTACAATAAAGTTATATTCTATCTATTCTATTCTATTTTTACGTTTTAGCGTTAACTAAAGATTTTTGATATGTTTGCGATGTATACGAGGGTGGCACTGAAAATTTCGGGAATCAAGGAAGTGACACAACATTCCTATTTAAAAATGTATTTATTGCTTTTCGAAGTATTCTCCGCGAAATTTGACACATTTTTCCATACGATGGAACCAATCATTGAAGCAACCATTCCATTCGGAAGTTGGGGTCTCCAAAATGGCCGTTTTGTAGGCGTCCACAGCTTCTTTAGGTGATGAAAATCTCTGTCCACGCAATTTATTCTTTATTTTAGGGAAAGTATAGAAATCATTAGGGCTTAGGTCGGGGCTGTACGGCGGATGGTCTAATAATTCTATGTTTTCTTGCTCTAAAAACTCTTTTGTTCTGTGCGCGGTGTGAGAACTCGCATTGTCGTGATGGAGGATGATGCGGCGGTTGCAGTTCTCTCTACGGAGTTCAGAAACGACCTGTGGCAAACAAATGCTAGCATACCATTCTGCATTAACCGTTCTTTGTCCCTCAAGAGGAATAGTCGTAACATGGCCGGTTTTGGAGACAAACGTGGCCACCATTTTTTTGCAACACTCCGTGAACGAATAATTTTTGTTTGCTTTAACTCATTTTCGAACACCCAAACTCGTGACTGGTTTTTTGTTTCGGGTTCGTACGCATATATCCAGGATTCGTCACCTGATACGATGTTGTATACAGCATTTGAGGATCCTGCGTGGAATCTTTCGAGAGTTCTGACGCACCAAGTAACGCGAGCCGCTTTTTGCTCTTCACATAGCAAATGCGGTATCCATCGGGAAAACAACTTTTTTACACCTAATTGTTCATGCAAGATTATTTGTATTTAACTCATGCCAATGTCTAAAGTTGCCTGAGTTTCGCGGTATGTCACATGTCGATCTTCCTCAATCAGCTTACGCACAGCATCAACGTTTTCTTGGGTGACTGCAGTTTTTGGACGACCTTGACGAGGATCATCACTGAGCTTGACACGTCCACGTTGAAATTCAGCAAACCAGCGATAAATTGTGGTTTTGGATGGGGCTTCATCACCAAATGCAGAAATCATCCGGTCAACACACTGTTTTTGTGTTAAACCACTTCGAAAGTCATAATAAATCATCGCTCTTGAATTTTCTCGAGTCAATTCCATTTTCTCAACGACTAAACAAGTTTGACAAAACATTGTGACAAGACCGTGAATCTTTTTTTAAATAAATAAATGGTATTCGATTTGTAAAACCAAGGAGTTTTCAATTAAAAAGATTTTAATATGACAGGAACAGTGGAAATATTCCATTCCCGATACTTTTAGTGCAGCCTATGTACGATGCCTAATATTATAAACTCAACATTCGAAAGGTTGTTGGATACTAATCAATTCTTAGAAGTGTCCGTTACTTTAATTTATTCAGTCGAATGTAGGAAAACAGAAAGTAATTTTACGTGCATGGTACTTCTTAGGCGAACAATGTATGGCCGCAGAACACTGTCCTTTCCAAACTTGGGGTTTGTAACCGTGCGATGTAGCGCAGTATATTAGGTTATATTAAAACTGCTGTGCTCTTAAATACGCATCACCGAAGTAGCTCAAAAAGCCGCACGCGAAACTGTTAGTGGGATTGGCCAGGCTCTACATTTGTCATATGCCTGATGAGTTGTGGGAAAAAATGATCAAAAATCGCTGATCGACGATGCTAAAAGTAATGTGTAAAGCACACGTTTCTTAATGCCCTTAATGAGGTAGGTATTCATAATTACCTCTTTCGACAATCGATAATCGTTATTACACATTTTTAAACGTTAACTTACTCGTTGGTAGACGTCGCTGTAATTAGCTGTGACGCAGTTGTTTGGGTCGATGCAGCACGAGATAGGGATCACCTTTTGTGGTGACAGTCTCATCCAGTCTGTGTAGTTAGATACGCCACAGCAGTACAACTGTTAAACACGCACACAATAATTGTTAATCAACTCGTGATGAAACACACGTTAAAAAGATTTTTTTAAAGATAAAACTACTTTTAGATTTAAATAATACTTTGTTGTGACAGGCATTAGTGATCGTATTTCTTTTAAACCTTGGAGAAGAATTCTTTTTAGAATTTAGTTGCGATGAATCTGACGGCACGGTTGGCGCGCTGGCTATAAGCGATTGGCTTTCTGCAATGCGGGTCTCGGTCCGAGCCCCGCACGGTACAAATAAGTATTTGTATGATCTCCTTCTACAGACATTTGTTCCGAGTCTGGATGTTTGTATATGTGTGATTTATGTCTCTAAACTGTACCAACGATGCAGGAGAATCCCTAGTGTCATCTAAAAACTAGGTATCTAGTACCTACCTATGTTTAATTTCATAAATGGCACTCACATTCTTTTGCGCAAAATCAAAGTTGGCTTTGTGCGGATTATTGGTGAGGATAGTTTGTGTGAGGCCATCGTGGAGACTCTTTGCGAAGGTGTCCCGGTAGCACGCTACTGAGGCGCCGACACCTGCATCCATCATGAAAATGCAGGCCAAAAACCCCCCATACTGTAAGAATATTAATATAATATTATTAATATTTATTAACTTTGTTCAGCGGTGGACGTCTTTTGGCTGATATGATGTTAAGATAGACTTCGATTGACGGAAGATTAAAAACGCCGTCGTTTGGGTATGGTGTCGCGTAATGCTTGAAAAATATAAGCGAGGTGATTCGAATGCTGTGTTTTATAGCGTCACAGGTGATGAAAGCTGAATATATTGTTACGAGCCCGAAACCAAAAGACAATCTGCGCACTGGAATGTTTTACTAACGGTATCGCATGTTCAAGAAATTGTAAAACACTGCTCTAGGCAATGTTAGATGGTAATAAAAAAATGGCTCAAGTACTTGTCACGTAGCAAGCAATACTCACAATGTAAAGCAAAACCGGTTGGCCCTTGATAATGCAGGAGAAGGCGATCGAGCTAACGAGGATTATGAGGCAGGCGATTCCAATCATAACATGAGGTGCAGTCCCCGAAAACTCTGACGACAGTTCCATGTACTTGTGCAAGTCTAACTCTGCCCACAGTCCCACCACCAAGAGTAGCAAGCCTGTCAACTGAAAGATGTATTGTTATCACACAGTTATAATCATGTCATTTAAAGTAATTCTTATATAAGTACTAGCTGGGACCCGCGGTTTCACCCGCGTTTAATTTAGAGTACTTCGACATAGACAGTTGACATAGAATATATATATTGGATTTCAAGGGTATTTTTTTGCGCGGAACCCTAAATATTTTTCTAAAATAAAAGTAGCCTAAGTTATTCCTTATAACATCAGCTATCTGCCAGTGAAAGTCCCGTCAAAATCGGTCCAGCCGTTTCGGAGATTACCCGGAACAAACAGACAGACAAAAAAATAATTAGATTTTTTGTTATATGTACCGTATATACTTTCATATGCATTTAGTAAAAAGCTGTTATTTTGACATTACAAACAGCCACTTCAATTTTATTTATTTGTATAGATTTAAGCTCAAAATTTTGTACTACCCATTTTTTATTATTCGGATTATTTTTATTATCTGAAATGTGTAGGTAGTATAGACCAACAGGTACGTATGACACGTATTTTCAGAAATTTACTGTTCTGGTAGTTCACCATACGCATCACAATTAACAGTACGCAGTACGTAAAGTATTTGTAATAAAGTAAGGTAAAGTTCAGTTCTTATATGTGTTCTTATGTAAATAATGACTAAGGTCCTCCATTTAGCTAATACAAAGAAAGGAGGACAAGATAGGCATAACTCTAATGATTGTATGAGATGCGTCTTCAATTCATGAGCTAACACCTGGATATACACAATATTTACTTCGCCAAGACCAAGACAATATGTTTGGCGATTTGCATTAATCATTTAGGCTAATTACTGACAACGTAGGTAGTACCTATAATGTTATACCTGCAAGTAATAAATAAAAATATAATATTCAATGAAAGCAAGTCAATGAAAGGTAAAAGAACATACCCAAAACACGACGTTGAAAACAAAAAGGAATGTTTTCAGGCAGGCTATTACTGCCACGTTTTTGAACTGGTTACCCATGTTCTATTTATTTTGTAGCATTTAATTCACGTTAAAACGATATTGTTTAAATGAATGAACCATATGTTGGTAAAGATTCTACTGAACTGAGAAATGACTGTGGGAAACTACGCATGCGCGAAATAATCGGCGTCTACAATAATGTTGTTTACGAAATGCATGTTTTTAGCTTTTTACTCGGAATATATTTATTTAGTGTAATCATGCGTTAGTATTGTAAAGTTGTAACATATTAAGCGTTGATAATTATTGTT
Source organism: Diloba caeruleocephala (assembly GCA_947459985.1). NCBI lineage: Eukaryota > Metazoa > Arthropoda > Insecta > Lepidoptera > Noctuidae > Diloba > Diloba caeruleocephala. Next base: position 21,658,334 of record OX381606.1, on the reverse strand, counting down.
GTAATTTGGTTACGTATTTATTTTATATAACAACATTAACATACATATAGGTACGAGTAACAGTTACTAGTAATTTACGCAACGTTTAGATAAATACTTGCTTGTCACGATTTTTGTGTACGGGGTTTTCTCATAACGCTCTTTTTTTTATTGAAACTTCTTTATCTGGCGGTGAGGGAAAAACGAAAACGAAGAAATGTTCTCGAATGGAGTCTGCGCACCGGAAAAAGCAGCGTGGGACGACCTCCAACGAGATGGGCGGACAACCTGGTGACCTTGGATGCGAGCGGCATTAGACCGGATGGTGTGGAAATCTATGGGGGAGGCCTTTGTTCAACAGTGGACGACCTTTGGCTGATATGATGATGAGGGAAAAGTAAGAGTTTTATTTTTGTACGGTAGTAAAATCTAAAACGCGCTACGCGGTATGTGATTAAATATGTATGATACATGAGCATACCTATGTACGTATCAATGAATAGATATGTATTACGTAGACTTCATACAGAAGTCTAAATTAGTATGAGTGCGCGGTTATAGATAAATATATTTACTTGAGTACCTACACAACTGTAGAATAAAGAAAATAACTATTTATGATGAATTAAATTATATAGACATTGTTTAGCGATATATAAAATAATTTTTCGTATAAGCGTGATTGATTACCTTAACGTTACGTCCGTAATAATTCTCTTAAAAAAACATTTATCTGTGATATTTATGGAAGCAGATGTTGGCTTGACCATTGCCTAGTGTCTGAAGCAGCGTGGTAATCCCTAGAGATGGTTGAGGTTTACCAAGATATCTATCTCTGACCATTTTCCACTTGCCTTTCAGGTTAACCTAGGAATAACCATTCCTAGGTAATTCCTAGGTGAATGGCAAGTGTGTATGCTGCTTTCCTGGACCTCTCCAAGGTATTTGACCTGGTTAATTATAATATCTTATGGTCAACATTGCGCTAGTAATCTCTACCCAATGAGCTAGTTAAGCTTTTTAGGGTTCCGAACGTCCGAAGGAAAAAACGGCGGATCCCTTATTGGATCACTCGTGTGTCTGTCTGTATGTCCGTCTGTCACAGCCAATTTTTTCCGAATCTACTGGACAGATTAAGTAGAAATTTGGTACATATATGGATTTCTGCGACGCAAACACGTACGTGTAACGTAAATAAATGTATTTTGAATATCCTTTTTGGGGCGCAATGTAGAAAATTTAAGAATAATAAGCTTTGCCAATTGTTCGGTGTAACATATGAAATGGAAGGGCTTATTTTGAGGGTGACAAATATATTTATTTTAGTATTTTAAAATATATAGTTTTAAAGTTTTTTTTATTATTTAAGAAAATAGCCGAAAATTGACCGTTCCCCTTCCACTTATCTCCGAAACTGCTGAGCCTAAAATTCCTAAAAAAAACAATACCTCCTTACCTATAGATTACAGGAACACCTATAAGAAGTCTATGGTCTTAAAATAACATGGTAAATCTTTCAATATTGTGCATACAAACTTACGTTTGCGGTTGGAATGTATGGGAAAAAGTGATTTTCAATTCAATTTCATGTTAAGTTTGTTCTTGGGATAAGATAATGGTTTAAGACCGAATCCAAAAATAGACAATATTCTCTTTAGCCGACTTCAAAATGGAGGAGGTTCTCCATTCGATGTGTTTTTTTTTATGTATGTACACCGATTACTCCCGAGATTTGAGCAATTATTTTTTAACTGGTCCGAAATGCTTTCGTGTTTGGTCCCATATAAATTTGATTACATTTGATTGGGTATTTTTTTAACCAGCTTCAATAAACATGTTCATTTGACTGCGCTTATCTAAATGATGTCATAATATTTTCTATTCCTATCAGATCAGAGAACCGATTTGAGTCATTCTTATTTTTAGTGTTAAATACTGATACCTACCAAATTGGAAAAGTTCTTACATTTATTTACCCTAAAAAGACGACAGACGACATAAACCTTTTTAACAAAAAAATACCGACTTCAAAAATCCTACACGACATCAAAATATTAAAACCACTGAAAATGTTTCTCAGGTATACAAAGAAAAAAAGAATAGAAAAGAAAGAAACAGTTTATTTTGGTTTTGCATTATATAAATATTATAAATCAATAATTAAGTTAAATATAGAACAATCAACAGAAAATAAACAATCATGGTATTATTATTATGTCTCTATTCACGGGTTAATAGCCTCGACAAAGACGATCCCGATCTTTTGATAGGCTTACGCAGGGATATGGGTCCAACACAAGAGGCCATTGAGCGTATTTTAATCTAAAATGTAATGGGACACTAACCGGGGACTCTCCATGGCTGCAATGGAAAACACAATCTCGGATTGTCCCGGAGCTGCAGAGGTAATACTATTGTATGAAATGGAAACTGCAACTATAAAGTCTATTGCAACGGGTGCTAAATGGATTTAACACGTTCAAAAACTGGATCTGCCTTTCCACCTACAAATGAAATTCTATATCTGACGGTGACTTGCCACTCACAAGATCAAAGATGGGCCCGCTAAATGGCCACCACTACAAGCGACCGGGCGTAATACCGGCCTGAGAGGCTCTGGGTGTCGAGACTCGAGAGGTGCGGCACCGGTTTCACCATCGCCCGTATCGAAGACTCGGAGCAGGTTTTTCCGTTATTACGTCATTAGACACTTCTACCTCCAAGCATATAGCTCTGACGGGCCCCCTCTGATCGACCAACTAAGGCAAGCCAGAGTTGAAAGTCCTGCGGGCACTCATGGGTTCTACTCCAGCCGACCAATAAAGGCAAGTCGACAACGAGGCCCTGATCGACTCTGTGGGGCATTCGGGTATGCAGTGTCACCACTCACCTACAGCTCGCCACAAATTGCATTGCGTTCAAAAGGGAGGAAGAATTGAGGAAGCTGATTTAATCTGCTTTCCAGGATTGATTGATTGGATTGGGATTGTACAACAAATCCACCGATTAGTTGAACACATCACGTTCGGATTTTTACTTAGCATGTTGACGGGGGTACTCTTTCACAACGGCTTATTTTATAAGTTGTATCAAATCGGAGTGTCCGACTGTCTCGTTCTCATCATTCGAGACTACTTGTCAAATCGCAGTTTCCGCTATCGAATCACGGGCGCTCTCTCGTCCCCTCATCCCATTAGAACCGGAGTTCCACAAGGATCCATGCTAGTCCCACTATTGTTCAGACTGTACACCAGTGACATCCCTAAACGACCCGCTAATACGACCAAATTAGCACTCTTTGCCGATGACACAGCCATATTCTACTCCGGTTACGTTCCCGATAGTATAACTAAGATCCTCCATGGCACAGCCAAAGCCTACGGGAATTGGTTTAGGAAATGGCGGATCTAAGTTAATCCCATTAAAATCAAAGCCGTCCAATGTTGCAAATTAGGCGACGACCACCCATGTTTCAGGGAGATCTCGATGCTAGGCCAATAGGTTCCTTGGGAACCGCAGGCCATGTATTTATTTTTATTTTATTTTATAATTTATGCACACAGAAACATAAAAATCAAGAAAAATTAAATAGGACTAAAATGTACAAAGGTGCAGTACCTTTGCATATTTCTTAAAAAATGTCTTCTAGCAGACCTGCGAGAGGAGAGTTTGAATAAGAAATGTAGACACAGTGTGTAAAGGAGTAAATATATGAAGAACATAAACATATAATTACTTATATAAAAATATACGATACATAAAATATAGGTATATATAAATATACACATACATAAATATACATATCCAAAAATAAAATACGTATGCAACTATGTAGACGTGGAGAGATAGTGCCCTTTAAAGCAAGAACTGTACAACCGTCGCTATATTTAAAAAACAAATACATAGGCTGCACTAAAAGTATCGGGAATGGAATATTTCCACTGTTCCTGTCATATTAAAATCTTTTTAATTGAAAACTCCTTGGTTTTACAAATGGAATACCATTTATTTATTTAAAAAAAGATTCACGGTCTTGTCACAAGGTTTTGTCAAACTTGTTTAGTCGTTGAGAAAATGGAATTGACTCGAGAAAATTCAAGAGCGAAAAAAAACAATTGAACCGTACGACGTTGCCGACATATTTTATAGATTTTTTCATTTTTGAGAAATATTTTATTGAATATGTAAAGATTAATTAATCTAAACACCGTACAACGTTGCCCTTATACTTGACATTGGCGAAATTGTGGAAGATAATCTACAGAAGCCATAATCTAAGAGAAGAAGAAGAATTCAAGAGCGATGATTTATTATGACTTTCGAAGTGGTTTAACACAAAAACAGTGTGTTGACCGGATGATTTCTGCATTTGGTGATGAAGCCCCATCCAAAACCACAATTTATCGCTGGTTTGCTGAATTTCAACGTGGACGTGTCAAGCTCAGTGATGATCAAGATCAAGTCAAGGTCGTCCAAAAACTGCAGTCACTCAAAAAAACGTTGATGCTGTACGTAAGCTGATTGAGGAAGATCGACATGTGACATACCGCGAAATTCAAGCAACTTTAGACATTGGCATGAGTCAAATACAAATAATCTTGCATGAACAATTAGGTGTAAAAAAGTTGTTTTCCCGATGGATACCGCATTTGCTATGTGAAGAGCAAAAAGCGGCTCGCGTTACTTGGTGCGTCAGAACTCTCGAAAGATTCCACGCAGGATCCTCAAATGCTGTATACAACATCGTATCAGGTGACGAATCCTGGATATATGCGTACGAACCCGAAACAAAAAACCAGTCACGAGTTTGGGTGTTCGAAAATGAGTTAAAGCCAACAAAAATTGTTCGTTCACGGAGTGTTGCAAAAAAAATGGTGGCCACGTTTGTCTCCAAAACCGGCCATGTTACGACTATTACTCTTGAGGGACAAAGAACGGTTAATGCAGAATGGTATGCTAGCATTTGTTTGCCACAGGTCGTTTCTGAACTCCGTAGAGAGAACTGCAACCGCCGCATCATCCTCCATCACGACAATGCGAGTTCTCACACCGCGCACAGAACAAAAGAGTTTTTAGAGCAAGAAAACATAGAATTATTAGACCATCCGCCGTACAGCCCCGACCTAAGCCCTAATGATTTCTATACTTTCCCTAAAATAAAGAATAAATTGCGTGGACAGAGATTTTCATCACCTAAAGAAGCTGTGGACGCCTACAAAACGGCCATTTTGGAGACCCCAACTTCCGAATGGAATGGTTGCTTCAATGATTGGTTCCATCGTATGGAAAAATGTGTCAAATTTCGCGGAGAATACTTCGAAAAGCAATAAATACATTTTTAAATAGTAATGTTGTGTCACTTCCTTGATTCCCGAAATTTTCAGTGCCGCCCTCGTATAGCGACGGTTGTACAGTTCCTTATCAGGCGGGAGTGAGTTCCACAATCTAACCGCATGCACAGAAAAGGAGTAGGAATAGAAAAAGTTTTGTGGGGTGGGAATTTGAGGATGGTCCTAAGATGAGACCTGCAGGGCATATCAGTTTTGTAAGTATTGGAAAATCGTTCCCACAGGTATGATGGAGATGTTGGGTTATGAAGGATATTAAAGAGGAGACACAATATACGAGTGTTTCTGCGAAGACGAATTGGGAGCCAATTGCCGGCTCAGAATGCCACCACCCCATCTCCCCCATGGGTGTCGTAAAAGTCGACTAAGGAATAAGCCGGAGGATGGGCAGCAGCGTCCTTCGAGTACATTAACAACTCAACTGCTATCGCCAACCCGTCTGCCAAGCGTGGCGATTATGGCAAAACCCCCCAATGAGCCCACAACACATCCATATCGGTCCTTGTGGACATCTTTGGGGGAGGCATGTGTCCAGCAGTGGACTTCATTCGGCCGAAATGATGATGATGATGAGTTCTTTATGAAAGTTGGAGACATGCTCATACTTTTTAATATTGATAACAAACCGAATGCATTAATTTTATAATCGCTCAAGTTTATGCAAGAGCTCCTCTGTGGCATCCAGATAGCAGGCATTAGCGTAATCTATGATGGGCTGAATAAGAGTCTGAGCAAGAGAGATTTTGGTGTTCAAGGGCAAGAAGCTCTGGAGACATTTCAGCGAATGAAAGGTGAAGTGAACTTTTTTACTGACATCCTTGACTTGTTTTCTCCACGTCAAAGTAGAGTCCAAAAACACCCCTAAGTTTTTAGCTGACTCACTATAATCAATTTGAACACCATTCAAATGGAGAGGTGTTAAAGTCGCACCATCAATCTTGAAACGCATGTTTCGACCGCCAATTACCAAGGCCTGAGATTTTTCTGGATTTATTTTAAGCCCAAAGGACCTTGCCCATACACTAATTCTCTCCAGGTCTTGATTCATGTATGCTACAGCATTTTCCACATCAGGCCCTAGAAGGTGTCGGTAAAGCTGCATATCGTCTGCGTAAAGATGGAAGTTAGAAGAAATTACCCTGGTGATAGAGTTAATGAAAGCAGAAACTAGAAGAGGAGAGAGAACGCCGCCCTGAGGTACACCCGTGGTGAGATTACACCAGCCAGAAAATTGGAGTCACCCTAGACAAGAAACTGTCCTTTCTACACCACACAAATACAGTGCGTGGCCGCGCCGCCTTTGTGCTCGGTCGCCTTCACTACCTACTAAACGGTCGTAGTAAATTATCCCTTAGAAATAAGGTGAGAATTTACACCACAGAATGCATGGCCCATCATCGGACCTATGCCAGCAGTGCGTTCGCACACGCTGTATTCGCCCTACACCGTAGATTTCTAATCCTCCAAAACCGATTCATGCGTAAGGCCACCGGAGCACCTTGGTACATGCCTAATGATCAACTCCAGTTCGATCTTAACTTGCCGACCATCGGGCAATTTATGAAATAAACGTCCAAACACTACTTTGTTTCTGCCCTGCCCAACTCAAATCCCCTTGTGGTATCAGCCGCTGATTACCAACCCTCCTGTATTAGTAGAGTACGCTGTCCTAGGCACTTTCTGGTCGACCCAGACGATAAAATCATCGTAGATCACATAAAGAGACTCGTGTTGTTGTTCACTAAACACCCGACCGTTTTACGGCTCTCGCCGCCGAGGATGCCTGTAGTTTTAAATGTCCCTTAATACATTTTAAATAATACCGATCCGATACCGATGTCCCCAAAACAATAGCTTGTTATCCCCAGCAACGCCCTAAGCCGAGGTCCGTGTCCCGCAAGGGGCGCCCTCATCGCAAGTTGCTTAACATCTAATATTAAAGCTGACTGGAGGCCTTATTTGGCTTCGCCAGAAACGACCGGTAAAGCAGCCACATTTCTCGGAAATGTATGCGTTAAACCCCACAAAAAAAGTTGACTTCAAGTCGGAAACGGGTTATAGGTCAAGTCATAATAGTTCTCAGAAAAAATTGAGTTATGTCTTTTTTATTATCCTGAATGATACTTCTGTAAATAGTTGCATTAAATGAAAAATTAACTGCTCCAGATTGGAAGAACATGTCACTTTTGCCCAACCAAGAATTCAAAATTGATACTTTGCCCCGCTGTAATTGACTACTGAAAAAAATGTACTACGCTAGTTTGGCAAGTAACTTCAAAAGTTGGCGCATTTAATAAAGATTCTAAAAGTGTGTGACACGTGCTAGATCATTTCTTAAATTACGGTCCTTTTTTTAAAAAGATACCTAGATTTTGAACAAATTTTTCTTACTTAGTTAAAATTATTCTTTCCTTAAGGCTATAACTTTAATGGCGCGGGGAGGTGCTAAGTCGGGGCGAACGGCCGGTACCTCAAGAGATCGAGGTATGATGGTCCGAGCTTGGGCGGATCCTGGTGGCGGAGTGGAAGCAGCGTCTGGTGCAGCCCACCACAGGGCAGGCCGCGATAGTGGTGGTAAGACCCGTCATGGGGGAATGGCTGAAGAGGTGGCATGGTGCCCTCACTATCCGGATGACGCAGGTACTCTGGAACCGTAGGTGTTTCAGGAAGTACCTGTGTCAAATAGGCCGAGAAGGGACGCCCGGTTGTCATCACTGCGGAGGTTGTCCGGAGGACACGGCGCAGCACACGTTGGAGGAGTGCCCAGCTTGGGCATTGCAGTACCGAATCATCATACGCTCGAATACCATCATACGCCATCTCGCTTGCCACGTAAATCTAGCTTTAACCTTTTTAACGTGCCACGATCCAAAACTAATCTCGGACATTTCGCCACTATTCCAAGACTTTGCAGGCAATATAATGAACTAGCTAAACGGAATAATTTGGACATCACTTGCAAAATTACAAAATATAAAAAAGAGCTCAAACTCATATTGTTAAAGAGATGATATTATTTTGATTATTTTAATTTAGTTCAATTTATTTTTTATTATCATTCATTCATTTAAGGTTTATCCTAAAAATATCTTAAAAATTGTTATTTATCCTTGATTATAACCAATTTCACTTAATTGTATCATATATTAATTTTACCTTCAACATAATGTTTTTTGCTATTGCTTATTTTAATGTCATGAATATACTTTGTCTTCATTAAATTAAATTTTTACCTAGATTATATATGAATGATGTGGTCTTCTGTAATTGGAGGAGCATACTTGTTATTGTCCTCTGTGTTACTTAAATAGTTTGTAATTGTGTATCCTCTGTTGGAGATCCATATAATAAATAAATAAATAAATAAATAAAAAATACCCAACAGACGTGTTTCTTTTTCATCAAACAGATTTATAAAAGTAGTTAAAAAGTGTTTTGTGCGACAAATTAAACAACATAAACAGTGCCTACAATGAACATTATAATTTTAAGAAAAAGTATTTAAATACAACAAGGATAATGTGTGCGATCGTGTCTAAACAATAACAATTTGCAAAATCTAATAAGTAACAGTATAGTGCGGGTGTGGTGGCCTTGACTTTGTACATTTTACCTCACCCTCATATTTTTATAGTTGTTTTGCCTCAGAGACATGGTAAATAATTTCACCACACTCACTTTGAGTCGGAGTTTTAGATTTGAGGTAAAAAAAAAACTAGAAAAGGAATTTTTCATTACGAGATGCTTAAAAATCGGTTTCAAGGTAGAGATTTTTCGATATTTCGGAAAATTTTGTACTTCTACTACTTACTACTGTAATTCTTTTTCGTATTTTTTTATTTAAATGGACTAGTATTGTATCTTTGCAAAATCACCATTAAACAGGCTATTTGTTAAGTTTGTTGAACAAAACTGCCACATACATTTTTATTCACCACTGTAGGTTAAAGTTAAGCGATAAGAAAATTGTTCTGTGAAAATTTTAATAAAAATTGTATTTCTTGAAAACGTTTTAGTTTTTAATGGAATAAAGACTTATCAATTGGTAAAGCAACTATTCACAAATCATTTGAGGTATAAAAAAACTAGAAAAGGATTTTTTCATTACGAGATGCTTAAAAATCTGTGTCAAGGTAGAGACGTTTCGATATTTCGGAAATTTTTGTACTACTGTAAATCCGTAAGATTTTGCTGAACATATATTGTGTTTTTTTGGTAGGTATTGACCCAAACTCTCACCCCCTGCAGTATGTCGTGATATTTACTGGACAACCTGTATATAGAAACAATCCGATTAGTATATTTCGGTTACTTTCATAGTATAATCATGTAATGTCATGCGATATTCTGTTTTGGGGGAATGCTGGCGATGTTCAAGCTATTTGTGTGCTGCTAAAACAAGCTATTCGATCAATTTATAAGTTAAGTTCTAAATATTCATTATGGGAGAAATTTCAAGAAATTAAAAGCACCTAAAACCACTGCGGCGGATCCTTGTTTAATCGGATCGGACAAGATCTCTCTCTGCCAGCAGTAGTATCGGCTATATTGGCAGAGCACGAAAACTGGAATGCAGAGCGGGATCGGGAGAGGGTCGATCCTGCTAGAAGAAGGAGGAGACGGCGCCGGGGTAACAACCGCCCAGGCGCCTAATTCAACCTACGCCTGAAACTCCCTGCCATCGCTATAAGGCGGGGGGCCTCTGGGTTCGCGAGAAGACGTTGGCGTGCATGCGGTCACGCGCTGCCGTGTGCGCATAGCGCACAGGGCGATTCGGGGGATCCTTTACAATCCCCCCGGGGGTACTTTACATTCACCCTCTCAGAGCTGTGCCGCTGTGCCTATAGGCGTAGCACGAGTGGGCGGCTCTAGTTACCTCTGACTGGGGGTGAGGTGCACGCTTTGTCAGCATTAAACCTCACCCCCGGCAGGTATCGGCCCGTCATTGGTGGTTGGTTGGTGACCATCAAAAGGGCACGTAATCTCCCTTCGCAGTGGACGGCTCCCTCTTATGAAACCTCACCTTCGACGCGATCCTGCGTGTCGCTCTCCCCGCTGGCATCAGCTTGGTCTGTTACGCTGAAGACACTCTTGTGCTCTTCAAACTCTCACTTTAATGAGGATCCGCCACTCAGCCACCCACGCAGGGCACGCCTCGAGAGTGTGCTTTGTGGTATCCTGGTCGCTATCACAGTGGTGGCATTGTGCTGCAGCCTCTAGTCCTATCCTGTGTAGATACGCACCGAAACAACCGTGCCCGGTGAACACCTGCGTCAGGCGGTAGGTGACACGCTCGCTCCCTCTGAGCCAAGCTCCAAAGAGCGGCAGGATGGCCTCGGCGACCCGCTTGGTCGCAAGCTACATCCGCATGCGGTGACGCCACTTTCCAAGTGCACGCCGCCGAGCTAGACGCCTGAGCCCCCTGCCGTTACTACATGGTGGGCGGCCTCGAGGGTCGCGGGTCTGCAGATTGGGAAGTCTGCACAGCGCACAGCAAGGCTTGGGGCATCCCTTACAATCCTCCGCGAGAAGTGTCTGAGGGGGCGACCTTTTTACAGTCGCCTTCCCTCCACTAGAGGGGGTGTTCGCTTCACAGCCGTCCCCTCCGCGATGTGCCTTAAGGCGTGGCATCAATGAATGGCTCTAGTGTGATCTTACGAGGACCTGCTTCACTTCGGTGCTGAAGATGACCGTTCCAGCGGTTTTAGCCGGTAGAAGTCCGGCCCCCTTCGCCCTACCCCGGGCGAAGGAAGTTCCATGTAGAATATCCACTGGATACCAATAAAAAAAAGGAGTCCTGCATGCCCCTTCACCCTTCCGGCAGAGGAAGTTCATGAAGAAAGCAAATCATTGTAATGTCAATGTGTACGTTTTATAATAAAATCCCGAGTTATATTCAAACATTAAGTCTTAATAAATTATATTCCATTATAAAATAGAAGCTGTGTAGAAAGGGTTTCTATAACGGTACCTAGACTCTACGGACGAAAAAATGCTTGGGATTGAGTTTCTCTAATATTAATAGGCATAAATTACCAATATATCAAATACCATTACCCTTTTTTGACATTTGTATTTCATCATCATTTATCTGTTTATGACATAAATTATTGGTTTTTATTGTTATTTTTATATTCATTTTATGCATTTCGATTTGATACTGTATTAGTGCAAGTGCGATGTGGGTACCTACTATTTAATTATTTTGTGTTACTGACCCTGATATTTGTCTAGCAGTTTAGTTATGTCATGCTCACTCAAGTGTCTTGCTTATGGTGGCTGGCGTCGTGTATCGGGTCGCTGAGCTTCCCTATAATATGGCTGAGCTGAGCGACGCTGATGCATGCGTCATGCTCGTGAACGAATGCCGTCTGTTGGGATTGGTCATTAAGATGCTGCCATAACAATTGAATCATAAACTTCAATAAATATAGCTATCAGACTTGTTTAGTATAGACTTTTAAAGAAGTTTAGACTCTTGTCTCCTGCATCTTCCTCACAGTACCTTCATTTCGAAAACCATGTATTAAAAAATTATTTTACCTACTATTATGATTTAAAAAGAGTAACCACGGAGTTTCTTTTCCGTTCTTCTCCACAGGAACGGAAAAGAAACTCCGTAGTCTACATCTTGGAATGTGGCAATTAAAATCTTGACTATTATACTAGCTACATAAATGCCTGTAAATGGCTTTACGTCAGTAAAAATATTTTTATCCTATTTTTTATCGTTTATCAAGTTGTTTAGTGAATACTAAGTTACTGATTACCTATACCTACATTTTACTCACAAACTGTCACAACACAACAGAATAATATAAAAATAATCTTTTTATAACATATTCCGAATTTACTCTGGGGGTTTCCTGTACGTTCTTCTCCATAGGAAATCGAAATCTTGGAATATGGCAACTAAAGTCTGAATATTCACTTAGATGGTTAACATGAATAATAATCATTTTTAACACGCTTTTATTAGCTTCACCTGTATGTATGTTTGTTTGTTTGTAACCGACTCCTTTGAGCTCGATTTTGCCCTACTTTGAACGATCAGATTTGATTCAAACTTTGCACACCTGTCAAAGGTCGATGACAATGCAATAATCCGATCAAAATATCCGATTATCCTAATTAGATTCGCCAGGATTAATTAATTTCTTTCCGCATCCTTTGCATGCGAGTAAGAGAGACAGAGCTAGTGCGCGAACTACGCATGCATGCAGTTCCAGACATGCTCTTTCGGGCACTCAGTTCAGCACAACCTAGCGTGTTTTTTTAGTTTTTTTATTATCTTGTCTTTATCGATCTACGGCCGAAATCAATGTTAATCTAATCCAAAATCTTTGATTTTTAGGACAAAGGATTTATCTCGTGTTAAGTGCGACACACAAACAGATCAATTTCAAAATCTTAAAGATTTTAGATTCGATCGATTATTAATTTCGACCGCTAGTCCTTGAAGCGAGACTGAACCCGCTGCTCAGCTAACGGCTGAAATGAATAATCAATGTAATCTAAAATCTAAAGATTTAATATATGGAACTCGGTCTGTTTTTGTGTTAGGATTACAATTATTACAAAACAGACAAATTCTTAGTACCAAACCCAAAGATTTTGGATTTGATTGATTATTAAATTCTGCCGTGAGACGAAAGTTTAACACAGTTATTCCGACAGTTCATCTCTAGCTAATACAGTTTATTTTCCAAGTATCACCTTAATACTTAATAGATCTTACGCAGGCTGACTAGCTTGTAGCCTTTTTTGCTCCTCCTGTTAGTGCGGGTACAGTTTATAATTTTTTATAAAATAAAAAATCTATACAGACATCTATACAGACTCTTCAGTGATACCAATGACTATAAAACCACTCTTTGAGTGATATAAATGTCGTTTTGAACTTCAAATCCTTTCAAGCACGGAGGTCGCGAGTAACTGTGCACATCCAAAAGCGTAGCTTGTCTCGACTTTGTTATTGGTTAGTCGCTCGGTGGCCAGTGCAGTGTAAACGCATGTTAGCTCATAGCGCCGGCGCCTGCGCAACTGCGAAAGCGAACACGTAAACGCAAGATTTTTTGTAGCGGTATTTATAAATTGAATTAATTTAATGTGTTCGTCAAAAAATTTAATCAGGACATGATGGTTTACTGTATGCGTCTATTTTTTATTGGAATAATTTTACAAATTTCTGCCGTGTCCCCCATTGCTGACATTGACGCGAATGAAGGTGAGATATATTTTATTACATAATTTAATTGTATTAAATTTTAAATCTAAACAAAGTGTGAATATTTTATAAAGACGTAAACATGTTCAATATTTTACTGAGTTACATGTAGGTAGGTTAGGTAACGGGGGTACAAAACTATTTAGCCCTTTAACTTCTAGCCGCGGTCTGGATCTGGATGAGTGAGCATTATTTTCACAATAGAAACCCGTTTTGATCCAGAGAACACCTTAAGGCGGTCCCGGCTGTCATACCAGTATCTATGACAGTCGTTACGGGATTTCAGACGTTTGATATTCTGACAACTGATCAACACCTGAGGTTCCGATAACCTAAAACCCGAGTAACAGAGGTCAGAATCAGATGTCAGTCGCTCGGATCCGTATGTGATTATCTGATTATACTAAAGGCCAATATAAATGATGAGATTATAATGGGAATTAAATCTGTAGCATAAATGGGACATAAATAAGAAATTAAATATTTATGGATTTCAATAAGTTTGAGTTGTAGATAACCGATTTTGTTTTTGTAAAAAAGTGAGGGGTGCTTTATCAGATATTTTCATGATGACGCTACATTTACAAATATTTACAACAATTGACATCAAGCACACGCTTTTTTACAAAAAAAAAATTTGCTATTGTTATTGTCATTTTAACGTTATTGAAAATTATTTTGTATTTTTTAGTTCGGTTATCTACAAAAGCGTTTTTTTTTTAAATATGTAGATTTTCTATATTTTTTTGTGCGGCTAACTACTGAAACGTGTTTTGTTTTTTGTTTTGCGCATGGCTGAATGTCCATATTGCCTGTCCGTACTATCAATAACTCCGGGTGGTATTTATTTACCCAAGAATCTTCCTTTCGACGTTTAAGTAAACAAATTCTCCTTCCATTCCGGATAAAATCATCTGAAAAATGAGACACTAATCGAGTCCCATCGCACTCTTGCCGCGGAAAATTGAATCGACGTCTTATGGAGGTATTATTTTTTGTGCAAGTTTGTGTATCTCGATGAATTTATCATTTTTTCCGGGTATCAGACATGAAAATACGCTAATCCTGAGGATCCTGGCAAGGATAATGGGACAAACTATTTAAATTATTGCATTGTCATCAGTTCTTGATAAGTGACCGAAGTTTCAAATCAATTCAAGGTTTTGAAGGGGATGAAAATCGAGTTCAAAAATTCTGCAACATAGATACATACTAAGCTAATAAAAGCGTGTTAAAAATATAATAATAAATAAAATATTTAGTCATAATAACACCAGTCTCTTGCGGGTGTTTATTTCCCGATCAGTGACACACACAGCATATCTAGATAATGTTGTTTCAAGGCTGAAATTAATAATCCATCTAAACCTAAATCTTTAGATTTAAGATTTTAAAATTCATTCGTTTTTGGATTAAAAGCACATTTGGCACAAAAGACAGACAAACTCTTAATCCCAAAGCCAAAAACATACCTAATTAACTATTTTTCGGGAATAGCATTTACGAGGAAATAACAGAGCACTGACTGGCCGTCTAACTACTAATGGTGTCATATCTGTCAATGTTCGAAAGCATTGACAGATATGACACCATTGAGTGTGCCATATATCCCTCTAGGTGTATTCTAAGTTTTAATAAGTTTAAAAAGGGTATTTTAAACGCACTTAACAGTAAAAATAATTATGTCTTAACAATGCTTGTCATAATGTTTGTTATCTTTATAAATATAAGGTTTTTCTTCATCATCATTAATATAGCTAAATGACGTCCACTGCCGAACAAAGGCCTCCCCATAAACTGCATAATATGTTTTTATTTGGAACAAACCCGCCACACATTCACAACCACGGCAACTCCTGTAAGCAAGGATCTACGATAGCGACCACCGAAATAACACCACCAATTAAGCTTGGTGTGTCCCAGAGAAATGAAAAACTGGCTTGGAACGCGCAATGAAATTCATCAAAAAGGATAAAGGAGGAGTAGGAAAGAATATACGTTCCAGTTCCCTCTGTAGCATGCAGGAGACATAGAAAAAAGTATAGGGTATCGGCACAATAAATGAGAGTTTACAACTGGGAAAGCTCAGTTGCCAAGCACCACGGGTGCAAAATGTTTATATTCTCATTTTATTATTTATTAACGGGTCCTTTGTTGTAAGCTATAGTGACCAATTCCAATTCGAATAGTAGGTATGGCAAAAACGCTTGAACGCACGGAAATTCGTCCTAGTTGCTACAAGGTCTATATAGTAAACAACTCCGGATGTAGCTTGCAAGCTCTCAAATGTAATATTGCGTTCATCTTGCCAAAAAATTAACTCCCACAGGCTATGATGTGCAGAATGTTCATATTCACAGTCCGGTGTTGAACATTTGCAGAATGGTGAGGCAACCGGTTTAAAGCTAAATAATTTATTCCTAAAGTAACCATGACCCGTGAGAAATTGAGCCACGCAATGATCAACTTCCTACCATGCACTTGACAGCCACTCACGGACGGATGGACAGAACCGGTATAGGTGACGGCTTATTATTCTAAGGTGACGGCCCTCAATAGACGTGTCCCACCTGCATTGCCATGCGGCCAAGAGTTCTTCCCAAACACCAGTCTGTGGTTTAAACAATCTGTAGATCGTTTTTAGTAACAACCGCCCATCGCTAATAGTTTCCATATCAAGATGAAATGTTTTACGTATTTCAAAATTACTGTATGTGCTGCCAGATCATTTACCTAATGTTTGTCATTAAAAATGAAAAGTGAAACAGCCGGATATCCTCTAAATCTGATATAAAACGCTTTAGTCTCACTAATTCATATGAGAACATCACCAATAGGCAGCCCGGACATTATTTAAAACATTAAGTCAGCTCTTCTGTCGCATCTTTATTTTTGTCATTTACCAGATGATTTAGCCCGAACGTCTTATTGATTTTGCTGTAGGTCGGATTGCATGTCAATAACTTATAACTGCCGCACGTCATTTTTCCTACTAAATTATAATTATTTTTATTTATACCTATACTCGACCTAGTGGCTTCGTTGGCAAACTCACGTTTTAAGAATAAGTGTCGAAAAATTTGAGATCGCGTGTCTAGCTCGGATACCTACAACCTACCTACCTAGTTTTAATTTGCATTCACATTTCATCACACTCCATTTAGAAAATTTCGTAAAGAAAGATGTTAGAATCATTGGCTTTTGATATTGTAAGCCAATGGTTAGAATGCGTATAATTAAAGTACTTATAGATACCCAGTGTTAATATCACAGGCAATGTAGGTATCTATGGGGAGGGAAATTACTATCCTTCTTCATATATATGAATGAGTACCTTACCAGAATTACATAATTCATCATCATCAGCCAAAAGACTGCTAAACAAAGGCGCCATAGATTTCCACAATTGTGTCGTGATTACGGGCGAATTGGCCAATACTTACCAAACTTGACAGGTGAGTCAGCGAGAGTGGAGAGGGAGCGCAGTATGTACAGTATGTCTTACTGTTTTATAGTTTTCTGTTGTGGTCCCACAGAATGGACGCTCCTGCCTTTCCATCTAGTTTAAAGTCCCTTAGTCACTTTAGCACACACTCGAGGATTGCCCCGCGTGGGCTGCCGAGCGGCGGATACTGGTCGATCGGATCGGGCAAGATCTCTCTCTGCCGGCAGTAGTGTCGGCTATGTCGGCAGGTGGACATGCTAATTGGAGTGTAGTGGTTTCCTTTTGCGAGAGCGTCATGCTCCAGTAGGAGACTGCAGAGCGGGATCGACCGACCGATCAACCGCCTCGGCTCCCAGGTCCAACACGCCTGAGCCCCTTGCCGTTGCTACATGGTAGGAGGACTCGGGGGTCGTGTGTATAGATTGGGGAGTCTGCGTGCTCACACCGAGCGACCCCAGGTAGACCCCCGTAGCGTGCACATGGTTTCGTGCCGCCGTGTGTGCAGCACAGCGCACAGCGAGGCTTAGGGAGATCTTTTACAATCCTCCCCGAGAAGAGCCTGGGGAGCGACCTGTTTTGCAGTTGCCTTCCCTCCGCTAGATGGGGTGACTGCTTTACAGTCATCCCCTGCCTGACTACCACGGGCCTGAAGGCGTGGCATCAATAGGGAGCTTTACGAGGATATGGAGCTCCCCTTCTGTGCCAAAGCTGACCGCTCCAGTGGTTTTAGCCGGTAGGAGTCCAGCATGCCCCTTCGCCCTTCCTCGGCTTCGGCGTTCGGTTGTCCTCGAAGTTGGGGGCATGCTTGACGCCAAGCTGGCAGCCTTGGAGGGGCGGCTCCCGCCAGAGAAGCGCTTGCGGCCGATAAAAGGCCGATGAGGCGCAGGCTACCCAGTCACCCACGTATGCGGCGTCTGCTCGAACGACGAAAAGTGCTTTGACGGATGCGGCGAAGCAGAACTCTCTCTCTGTGACTCAGGTGCTAGGGAAGAAGAAGGGCCACAATGCGGTGAAGGTGGCCGGAGTTGCGGACCTGCCGGCCGTGCGTGCCGCGAGTATAGCGCCTACCGTCCATGCGGCCGCCAAAATAACATATAGTAGTAATAAAACCTTTCAGTCAGTGCTTGTTTTGTGCACGTACCTAGGTAATATATGAACTAGTAAGACTAATAAATAAGTCAATATCAAAAAGTGAGGCGTTTATTATTAAATTAGATTAATAGGCCGTTTCAATACATAGAGTGTGTCACAACTCACGACTCAAGGTATAACAAAAAATATGGGAGTTACGGGGCACAGCGGTACGTAGGTACCTATTTAAAGGATTATCTACGAATCTGGAAGTTACCCGTGGTAGTAAGTACAATAATACATCTCGTCCAGTAACAGTCAATAAAAAATTAACTGTTATTAGGGCTAAGCTGCGTGTCGAGTTATGAGACTATAGTATCTGTCGCATACGCAACATTTGCTCCCATACAGCTACGTAACTACGATGTTCACTCACCGGCTCACCGCTAAATATCGATGTTTAACACTTTTCCCACATAATTGCACTAACCTTAACGGCACTCTTGTAATTTACGTCAGGCAAGGAGATTAACGTGTGATAACCCGAGTCGATATTATTTATGAAGCTAACGAACGACACTACAGAATTATACATACCTAAGTACTATAAAAACACTAGGGCTTGAAAGTTAAAGGTTTGATTGTAACGGTTTTGGTAATATTCTACTTAATTACCATGTAACCGTATTCAAGTACGCCTGAGACATATTCAAACGTGGCAGGAAACGTTCGTCGAATGTTATCTATGTCACGGATCGCAGCCGTAGCGGGAACGCGGGCCCATCTGCACAGCTTCTTTAAGCTTATCACACCATCTCCGAGATCAAATTAACTGTACTACAGAACAATTGGTACCAGCACAATATTGTAGTACCTACCTATTTCTGGTTATACCTCTGTAATCGGCCATCTACATTATTTCCATTGTTTACATGACATGGACCGATTCGTTTCATAGTTAACAAAAATTTTGAGCAATTGTATCTAGGTCGTGGACAATGACAGATGGCTCGTATCGAAACGAATTGAATTCTTCTATTTTTCGTTTGTTAGGTAGCTATGATATGGAACACAAAGGTAGGTTAACTTAGCGTGCACTGACGCGACTAGCAACAGAGTGCTTTGCGGTGACGAGAGCCAATTGCCCCCGGCTGTCCGTCCGCGTCGAGGCAAATCTCAGATACCGCCAGGTCTGGTTCAGCTAATGCTCGCCAACTTGTGTTATGATGAATTATCCGTGTCCAGTGCAAACTATTGCAAAAATCGATGCGCCAATTGGCTTTGATTTACACCACATTTCTTCAATATTGCTCTGATTCTGCGATACTATAGCGATGCAATATTTATAGCCATGAAGGCTTTTTATTGGTTGATCGTAAAGAGGTCCCAGTGTAGGCCAACCATGGGGATTAATTTTGGTAATAACATGCATGCTTCTACTTAATTAATTAAAACCATTATTAATCTGAAGATTTACCTAATGTTATACCATAAGCATTTAGTAGGTGGAAAATAAATTAAATATAATTTACTGTTTATTTCGTGTGCCATAAAAGTTTACCGATACACTGACTACGTAGGTAGTGCAAATCATTTGATCCATAACATAATCAATCGCGGAAATACCGAAGTAACTCATCAAAAATTTTGCTAGAGCCATTTTTGCCGGTCAATCAATTTCGGCGTGTCGTTATGGCATGGTAACGCTACGCGTGACCGTATTCGGTGAGCAGGCGTGGTTCCATAGTGTGCATGTCATTACATCTGCGGAATATTTCGCGGTCGGCATTAGCATGCGATAACGGTAGCTTGGGTCTCGCGGCGACAACCCCGACCCGATCTGGCAAGAAGCTACACAAATTATCCTCTCAAGCACACTCGATAATATTCTCTTAGAAAACTTTTGAGATC
The DNA here is from genome assembly GCA_947459985.1 of Diloba caeruleocephala. NCBI lineage: Eukaryota > Metazoa > Arthropoda > Insecta > Lepidoptera > Noctuidae > Diloba > Diloba caeruleocephala. The sequence continues at coordinate 21,638,353 of OX381606.1, read as the reverse complement.
TTTATGGAGTAATGAGTGAAATGTCGCACCGAAACCCATGATGATTTTGCTCTTGTTTCGTGACATTGACCCGCTAAATGGGACAAGTGTGAAACTGCTTTCACTGAACGTGTTACTACTGGACGTGTAGTCACGTCAAGTTTATTAGCTGATAATTTCATTTTAGATCTATCGATAACATTATAGTCGTAAGATATTAAAATTAGATGCCGATTGGTTTTTTGAACAACTTGCTATGTCACTGAGAACTATCTAGTCAACATAAGGATACTAACACAGCTACTTATAGCAAGGGTTCGATTTTGCTTGTAGACTCAATTTCACATATTATAATAAATTTTATTTCAGACCATGGTCCATATTTTGTTAGTAAATTGGTTGATTGTTATCCATTTTGCGTTTTGTTATCGAATCTGCTGTTCCCAAAGTCTATAAAACGTCGAAAAGATAAAGATAATAAATCCGACTTATGTCTCGGCACTAGTATTTTAAAAGCATCATATTCTTTGTTGCTTCATTATGTTTTTTTTTAAAATGAATACATACTTGTGTATTTTCCTTATTAAAGTCTGTAATGTCCACTCTGTGCTCATTTGTCAACGTTATTAATAAACAAAGGATTTTTTTACATTTGCAGCTTTCAACTACATTCCGGTTTAGTTGTAGCTACTCCTTTCTTTCCTATAAATCTGTTTTTATACCTATTCCTCTGTATTACTTGCCATTCGCTATTTATCTCAGACTGTTTCCATTTCCCGCCTGCCCGTGCAACCTGTGCAACCGATCGATTAAATAAACAGCTGTCGGGCGCCGCCACCGCCTTACCGATAGAAACCACAGTGGGATTTGTATCGTGCTCTGGGTGCTTAGCGTTATTATCCTTCTTTACCGAAATCGCAGTCACCATGTTAGGGGTGACCAAGCGCACTAATTGGTCAAACTGTGTAGGTGACAATGGTATATGTGGAAGACCAATTGGACCACACCATCATAATCAAAACTAGCTGAGAATGCACCTCTTCGACAGTTAATGTTTCTTTTCGAATTCTCCACTATGTGATTTAAACTTTCCTTCCCTGTTACACCGTTATTTTTGCTTTTCATCAACTCCTCCTTTGTTTGTAGTAGGTGATACATTGTCAAATATGAACTTTTGACCAATTTCATTTCATTTTGTAGGTTAACAATTTCTTCTAAATGTCGAGTTACATCTACATGATCGAAAGTAATTTAGGGTAGGTATTTAAATCATGACCCACAAAAATATTAACTTTCTCTGGGTCTACAGATTAAAAAATATCAATAATATCAAACAAGTCTTTCTTTTTCCTTCCTTGATTTTACATGATATTTGACGTATATCAGTAGAGATAGATTGAAACAGTAAGGACTTAGCTTTTTCGATGTCTTCTGATGAGAACGAGGATGTGCATATCCCCACCAAGCTTTCACTATCCATCACGTCATGTTTCTGTTGACAAACGTCAACAGTTCATTAACATCTAGGTTACAATTATTACATTTAAGCTTCAACCAATGTAAAAATTGGTGATACAGTTGACCTTAGACCTACTAAGGTCAACTGTATCCTACAGTTTTGGAGGGGGCCATGGCCTCCTGAGCCTGAATCGATCGCATGGATCCGCCGTTGATGTTTACTGTTTTTATTTTCTGAAAATTCTCACAATCATTTCGTTCAAGGATTTGAACAAGCATTTCGACTTGCACGGTGCGACACTGCACAAAGACATGGTTCCGGTTATTCAATTTCAGGAAATCGTGCGCAACGCTCTCTTTTTATAAAGCCAATGTCCTAGGTATACACGTTTTTATTGATACATAGAATAATTATTTATAACCAAATCGCTTCTCTTGCTAAAGGCTAACCCTGCACTAAAGACACCACAACAGTGGAAATTTATCATAAACGTACTCCGCCCCGGGGACGTGCAGAGGGGCATGCCGGACTCCTACTGCCTAAAACCACTGGAGTGGTCATCTTCGACATCAAAGGCGGGCTCCAGGTCTTCGTACGATCACAGTAGAGCAACCTGTATGCCCCTACCTTTAGACCCACAAGTCTGGTGGGCAACATAGTCCTTACAGTAGATAGTAGGTTTCTCTGCTTTCATATTAAATCATATTGCACCGATTTGATTTTATCTCAAAATTGTAGATATTTAGTACCAATATGTACTAATGTATTATGCTTAGAAATCTTGACTTCGTAAACGACATCGCGGACAATTCTATGTCGAACTGTTGTATGTTGGTGTGCTATTTACAGACTACCTACATATGTACCACTACACGCGCATGCGTATACGCTTCTAGCATAAATCTGGTGGTTGTACCGGGGCTCGTTATAGCCGATCTGGGTCGTGTATGAGTCCTGAGAGTCGCGCATCGCAACCGAGCTTTGTGCGGAGACTCGTTGCGGCCAAAACAGAGAATCACTGCCCACATTCATCCACCACATTAAGTAATTTAGGTTCCTCAGATGACGACATCGTATGGAATACCGACTGGCAATCGATAACGGAGCTTTGGCCTTATTAAAGTTTGCCATTTTCAATTAGGTACCTTCCCACTTAAATTGCCTTTCGCAGTTTGTGAGTTAACGTTTAGATCTTACTAATTAGATATTTATTCCGTGTATAAAAACTAAACTAGATTTTAGCTGTATAATGGCTTACCAAGGTTTAACACCGATCCCGTTACTATGTTGTGGCTTTTCAATACCACAGGGATTTAAGTACCTTTAGTATCTCAGCGGTCATTCATAAAAGTTCTTGATTCTTGGGAACGGTAGGTGACCACTTTGCCTCTTCCAAGTTCCAGTTGCACAACCATAAACGGTTATTCATTTTATTGGCGATCGAGTTGGCCGTTACGTTACCTGTGGCTATTTCACGATGGCGCCCGCACATGACTCACGTACATATCTACATAATTATTGCACCATGTCTTTAACTTTTATTTTATACCTTAAGAGGCTTACCTAAGCACATCTTGCATATAATTTGTATTAGATAGCCACATATGTTTGTATATAAAAAATTCATAAACAGGCTTTGTTATTCTCCAATTGTGTCTTAAATCTACTACCTAACTTGGGTTGGCACTTGGTAAATTATACCTGAGTCAGTATTTATAGCAATATAAGATAATTATGTTTTGAATAATGTAGCTAAGGAAGTATGGCTAATATCTATAGCTTAACTCGTGCACTATCAATAGGTGTCTACATAAAACAAGAACGTTGTTAAATGCTGGCCCCGATGGTCTTGGTACAGACGACGAAAAAAGTTGGTGTTTCCAATGAAAAGCTGGTATATTTATATAAATGTACAATAGTACTACTATAACTATAGTATAAATTTTATATAGAGCTCTTCTTTACTTCACATTTACGTCCTTCAGTTCCAGTATTACTTTCGGTCGCCTATTAGTCTTCACAGGCATGTTTAAATAGGCTTTACTCCACCTTTAGTCATAACCTTGGCAAGGTCCTGCCCATTCCCACTTTAGCCTATTTCTATTTATCTATATCTCAGACTGACATGAGACTTCAAATCTCGACACATTGCTCTGATTAGTTCCTTGCGCAGAGCCTAAAGAATCCTTTTGTACACGGAAAAGTATTTCAAAGTCTTTCTAGCCCAAAATAAACCTTCTATCGTTTTTTCTTTAATTTGTATCTACCTACTTGCACATACGAGCTGCCTGTTTCACGTGGACCGGTCTGAACATAGTTCTTTTGTTTTATAAAGTTGCCCCATACTAGAATCACTCGTGTGTCGTGGTTACAGTTTAAAGACACTACGTACCAGACAGACAGACTACACAGCGCCGGATTTAGAGGTCTGGAGCCCTCGGGGCAACAAAGGAGTGGAGGGCCTCTGGCCCCAAATTATTTTCCAAATAAAGGGAAAAAAAAATCTCTGTCGAGTTTTTCAATAATTAATTTATTGTGAAACCAGATAGATTAAAGAAAGAAAAAGAGTCGAGAGACGGAATCAAATACCCAACCTCCAAGGCTGTGGGCAAGTACCACCCCTCTCAGCCATTGAGCCATTGGGGTACTCCCTCAAGATGAGTAGTAATTTGCAAGTGCTTATCAGGGCCATTTGAGATTTTAATATTTTACTGATTGCCTGATTGGAGTGAATATAGATCGATGATTTCTGTTAATATTTAAGAACAATATAATTATGTTACAAAGTACTGTAGGCAAAGGTAAATTAGCGAAAAAAAAATATCAAAGGAAAAGTTGTTGACTAGTCGAAATTTGTTTTTTTTTTCCGAAGTCTCTATTGTGGAGGCGTCGGGGCTGTAGCCCCGGTTACCCTCCCCTAAATCCGGCCCTGAGACTACAGATAATAAGCCAGTACCGTAACCAGTAATATTTGGACCTTTAATAGAAGTAACTTGTTGTCCTCGTGGTTTTCGGCAAAGAATATATCCTCTCCACCCATGAGTGGCGATAAAGCGTCTAGTGGATATCTAGAGGATGGGCAGAAGTATCCTCCCGAGTGCTAATAACAACATATTATGTGATCTCGAATTCACCTGCCAAGCGCGGTGATTACAGCAATTTCCCACACTACCGGTCATTGGGAGTCCCATGTTTAGTAGTGGACACTTACGGGTTGATGTGTGTGTCCAATGTAAATAGATCTTATAAGGTATTTAGGGTAATACAAACATATCCTAAAACATAACTAAACAGGCAATGTATATGTGTTGTCACGTTTGTCTCGTTTGTTACGGACGGTCAACAAAGGGCACGAATCTCGCCACTCGCATAGACACATTCAGTAATAGTGCATACATAACGGACGCAGTCGCTCAGATGCCAACCGTCAAGTGCTGACCCTTTGCTAGACTTTACGATGTTTATCGAATAAAAAACACTAACGAAGACGGCGATGGCAACTATTTCCACAAGTATTCACTTCACGCTGGTTTTTGCTCCAATGGGCACACAATTTAATAATTATAAGAGCTTTACTTAGAGTAAATAAGTGATTACTTAAGATAAAAAACAAATCGAAGTACGCTACGCTACTACCGTCTGACCAAAATTTCTAAGCAGCAACATTATTAAAGACGTCGTCACCTCAATTTGTAGCTATTTAAGTAATGTAAGCATTACAATTAAAAGAAAAAAAAGTTTACGCGGCTACATAGAAGATGAATACATGAATACAAGAAAGCACTTAATTCAGTTACAGTTAGGTAATTGCCATCTAAAATTAATCTTTCTTGGCGTGTGTCTCCATTTCATCTGCCCTCAATATGTCAGTAGCTAAACACCATTGTGAATTTGTGACAAAGTTTCGGCCTTGTTATGTTGCCTGTTTTGTCCGAGAAGTACCGACTACTCTGTTTTGTTCTGTTCGGGCGGCTTTGCCAGTGGGTCACTTTTAATTGAATTCGGTAAAAACGGTGATTATACACGCACGCCCAACAATGAAATATAGGTTTACATCGCTTCTCTGACGTTAAAGGGACCCGTCAAGCACATGCCAAGTTACAACAGGTATAATATTTTAAAGTCATTAAGTAAATTCTTATCTATGCTGTAATATGAAGCAATTGCTACAAATAGCAAATTACACATTTATGTACGTACTTGTTAGCGATGGTAAGCAACATTTTAATGTCCAAGATTCTTCAGATTGCTGGTATATTTACAGGAGACTTAAATAGCGCCCGGCGGCTAGAAAAGCTCGTTGGAGGCACTACTTACTACTTAGGTAGGTTCTATAATATCCTCAAGATAAGTTCTATAAAGAGTAAACGATAATCTGGCCAAATAACAAAATTTTTGATTCTTCAACCCTAAATGTTAAATGGGTGCGATTCTTGTCGGTGCATCGCGAACCAAAAACAATCGGATCTCGGAATTCTTGAACGTGCGCGCAACGATGCATATCATTGACCATGATGTATTTTTATTGCTTTTGTATGCATGGCAGAGATAATAGTATACAATGCACTGAATAAAGGGACATTTAGTTTTTCCCGTGATGTATGTAGAGCACTTTTAGGGTCCTGAAAATGATAGTCATTCTACCCTCTTTTAAAATTTTGGGTCGGTTCTAATCTATAATTTCTCTATCTACATGGGTGACCCTAAAGGCGATTTTCACTTTGCGTACCGCCAATTGACGGACGGTTGGTGCAGTGGCTGATGCAGTCGGCTGCTGCGCTCCGGGTCGTGGGTTCGATTGCCGCACGGAACAAATATTTGTATGATCTGCAGGTAGTTGTTCCGGGTCTGGGTGTATTGTATGTGGAATTTTATGTCTGTAAACGCACCCACAACACAGGAGAAATACTAGTGTGGGGCTACGTTTAAAAAAAAAAATTGGTACTGGTTCGTTTATTATCTGGTTCTCAATTTAAACCACTCTGCGAAATTAAGTCAAGACGTCTTCTATTTCGCGCCGTGTGGTGCCGGTTCAGAATGCCACCACCCCATCTCCTCCCATGGGTGTCGTAAAAGTCGACTAAGGGATTAGCCGGAGGATGGGCAGCAGCGTCCTTCCAGTACATAAACAACTCAACTGCGATCGCCAACCCGTCTGCCAAGCGTGGCGATTATGGCAAAACCCCCCAATGAGCCCACAACACACCCATATCGGTCATTGTGGTGATCTTTGGAGGAGGCCTGTGTCCAGCAGTGGACCTCATTCGGCCGAATACTGGTTAGGCGCGGACAGGAAACAAGAACAGAATGGGTTTCAAAAAAGAAGTCTGTAGCTAAGTAGCTTTCACTTTGATGAATTGTTCTTCTGCTGTCGAAAAAAAAATGTCTTCTATTTGGCATTCTGCAACCTGATCTGGATCCGAATCGAATCCGCAACCCGGAGCGCAGCAGCCGACTGTATCAACCACTGCACCAACGGTGCCGTCTACAGTCTAAAGTTGCCGCCTTTATAGTGTAATTTTTATTTTTACTGAGTCCCACTCTACAATTCTCCTTCGTCGCGAGTATAGTTTCCAGACACATTCACATATGTACACCCAGACGCTTTGCCCAGACCTGAAACAACTATCTGCAAATCATACAAATATTTTTTCTGTGCGAGGATCGAACCCGTGGCACGTAGCGCAGATAGATAATTGGTTTGCCACTGCGCCAATTGTGACGTCTACTGACTACACTTCCGTTAACTACTTCCGTTTTTATAATTTCTTTGCAAAAATGTCTTGTTTCGTACGTAAGTATAGTGCCTACCATATTCGCAGTATCATTCTTTAGACTAATCTGGTATACTAGGATATGTTGGAAAATGGTTACTGTGACGGGCCAAGCATTAGCATTGGGGGTCGCGAGTGCGCCTATTGGGGAACCTGCGTGCTCATACCGAGCAGCCCCCGGGATGACGACGGTGTGTATGCGGTCACGTGCCGCCGTGTGCGAAGCACAGTGCATACCAAGATTTCGGGGAAATCCTTTACAATCCCCTCAAGAAGTGCCTGGGGGGTGGCCTCCTTACAGTCGCCTTCCCTCCGCTAGAGAGTGTGATAGCTTTACAGTCATATGGCAGTGGCACCAATAGTTGGCTCTAGATGGAGATCGTTCGAGTTCTTGGAGCCTCCCGAAGATGACCACTGCGGTGGTTGTAGCCGGTAGGAGTCCAGCATACAAGGGGTATCCCGGGGCAGAGGAAGTACATAAGGTATTTCCACCGGATGAATGAAAAAAGAAATGATACGCTGGAAAATGGTACTGTATTAAGCATGATGTGTATTACACAGAGCAACTGCTCTGCCACCTCCGCGACTTCAATTGTAAGGCATAGTGATATCCTAAGTAAAATGTAGCCTTGTGATTTACTTGTTCTATGTGATCCATTGTCAAAATTATGAATGGTGCCCGTAACGACTATTGTGCATAGATATTCCCATAAGAACCCGATCGGTGATTTAAAATCCTCTTAGATCAAAAATTCAATTTATTCTTTAGGTTTAAATAAATTCAAAAGTATAAATAGTTTGTATTTGCTTGGTTTCGTTGGTGGTTACCGGTAGCTGTCGCTCTGACAGTATGAAATCAGATAGCCCCATAAAGTGCGGCAGGAAGAGCATCACGCGTGAAACGCGTATTGTTTAGATAGTGCCGTTTCGCGCCAGTCGCTCGTCACAATGACGACTCACTGTTACGAATCCATCAACATTATAGAACCGTCAAAAGCAATGTAGATTTTTACAGTGATAATTTTATACCGATTAAAACAAATATAAATGTTGCAATGCAACTTGCTTGTACCATGTAAGAGTTGGATTAGCGGAAATACACAGAATATAGACATCGATTTCAATCCATTGTAAAGCTACCGTTGATGAAATTATATAACCTAGAGTTTACATAATGGACGGGGGGCACGCACTTTCCGCATGCCTACACAGAAACGTGTGAAAATAGACATAATTGTTTCTTTTTCTCTTTTTATTATCATCATCATCATCATTTCAGCCAAATAAATCCACTACTGGACACAGCCTCCCCCAAGGATCGCCATAATGACCTGAATCGAAGAACCGAATCTGGGCTTGTGTTGTGTGATCGTTGGTAGGTGGGTTGGCGATCGAAGTTGAGTTGTAGTTAATGTACTCGAAGGACGCTGCTGCCGTAGCTGCGGCAAATCCCATTGTCGCATTTTGCGACACCCACAGTATGAGATGGGGTAGTGCTATTCTTAAGTATGCAATGCCTTTTTTATGTGCAAATCATATTACAAAAACTTGCACAGTGCATTATGCATTGAATGGCATAGCAAAAAACGCGATACGATGATTATAACCGCTTTCGGAAGAAAGCGGAGACGTTTCGCTAATTAGCAGCATAACAGCATTTTTACTTTCGATTCTTCACACCTGCACTGCTAATTGATACTTATTGATTACGTTAGATGATAGTTCATAAGAAATAAGTATTGTATTTTGAGTAACAATAATTGTTTTGTTTTTTCTGTTTACGAGGTTGTCAAAATAATCCTTTTTTTATAAAAACAGATTAGTTATTTCCATTGGCTGTAGATAGGTATTGTACGAAGTGGCTACAATTGCCGTTCTGGTCCAGTCGTCAGGTCATGCCTGCGCATCCGTCATACCATCAAATCTGTACCATTATGTTCAACACATAACATTATTTATAGTTATAATGATGTAAGTAGCACAACACGCCGTTTTTATGTAATGTAAGTTTAAGTACTTCTTTTGATTATTAATTGTGTACGATTTTCATAGGGTCAGTGTAGTGTTTATAACTGCCATTGCTGTTTGGGTCAACAGAGTGTGCAACACTGAAACTTAACTTGAAAGTGCACTTTTGTTGCTTTTGTTACTATCCCTAATTTTCTAGATATTTCGTCTTCAGTTCCTAGTTATATCGTATAGTACCTACGTATAGTTCATGGAACTTACACTTAGCATTTGCATACAAAAGCACAGCGGTACACATAGGTATAACCACCAGATATTTTGCCAGTACTGTTGGTATGTACTAAGCGCTTCCTCCCGGAGCGTCGCAACGCCACATCCGTTTTCAAATAAAGGCTTCTATGGTAAAAATGTTAATGAGATTGCAATTTTATTTCGAGGTCTGAACAATTTCTGGTTTTGATGCAGATCGAGGACGACGCGAACATTTATGTGAAATAAAAATTACCCATAAATTTGAACATTCTGCTGCTTTGTAAAGCGAAACTTGTTTGCCCTATATGGCTAAAGATGTAAGATACTGATAAAAGCTAACGAAAAGTCAGAAATATATACGATATGACTTTAGCTCCTTTCTTTTAATCTAGAACACTACAATTTTTATTTTAGTTTACTAATTTATTTTATTAACAACCACTCACTGTACTTACAGTTGCCCAACGTGCACAGTAAGCCAAGTGATACTGCTACTTGTAAATACATATTTCTTATTTTTAGTTATTTAGGAATTTACTGTCTGTAACTAATAAATTGGCTAATGCTATTGCTGAAAATATAAATATAAAATATCGACCTCTGGCTGCTGAATAATCAGAGCGTTTAGCAACGTAGCAGCATGACTCGTGGGAGCATACTGGGAAGTACATGTGCGTACCGATGGCATCGTGAGTAGACGGCGCGCGCGCAGCCGCGTATACTGGTTAGGCGCGGACAGGAAACAACGAGCGATGGTTGTAGGGTAGTCGATCTTGCCGTTTAAAGTTTACAACGTGGTGATACACTTGAGCGCTTGTAAATAGGTAATAGGCCACTCCACTCCACCCAGGTTTCGTAAAAGGCGACTAATGGTTGATGTAAAGAGGATGGGCAGCAGCATCCTCTCGTTTGCTAATAACAACATAGTAGCACTATCACTATCCTGGCTCTTCTACACTTACACCTCGCCTTCACCATTCACTGCAGGGATCATGACTTTAGGAAGTCCACGTTCAACAGTGGGCAGTGTGTGTATATTTGTTTTTGGGCAGTGTGTGCAAATCTTGTGTATATTTGTTGTTAAATTCGTGTTTAATTCTTCTAAGCTATTTAGGTGATCACTTAGATGTAATATAGAATAGAATACTAGATTGTCACAATGTATTATCACAATGTTGTCTACTATACTTATCGCAGACCTGTTGCCTAGTTTCATTTATTTATTTATACTTTTATGCACAATGGTGATACACAAGGCGGACTTAATGCCATATGACATTCTCTACCAGTCAACCTTTGGGTTAAAAATGAAATACATCGAAAAAGGTACAAAAAAAAACAATTATAGATATACATATATTTATATAATATAATAAGATATACATACATACAATTGACATACTATAAAAAATAAATAAATAAAATAAAAATAGCCTTTATTTTTCTACTACAGTGAAACTTTACATGAGAGCTACATTAAAATAATGTTATTTATAATAATAATATGTAATGTTATATAACGTATGTACGTACGTACATACGTTATAATTGACATACTATAGGGACGCTAAAATACATAAGTTAAAGTATGTACTATATGTATATAGTACATAAATATTCTACCCCAATACATCCATATACACTCATAAAAACGATGCCCATAATTTTATTGTCGATTAGGATTGCAGTGATTTCAAGTAGTAGGTATTCCCGAACTTCCAGAGTTTAATTGCTGAGACAGCAAAGGAATTAGAAATAAAACCTGTACGGTGAGAGGGGATCTGAAGAACAAATTTTCAGCAGCACGCAAGTTGCGGCTGTGTGAAGTACCCAAAACTTGGAAATGACTTTTGAGATAATCAGGAGCACAAGGATCGTTAAGAATGGAGAAGAGGACACAAAGAGATCTGAGGGATCTTCTCTGACGAATAGGCAGCCATTTAAGCTGGGAACGATAATAAGATATGTGGTTATATTTACGAAGTCCAAAAATGAAGCGAATGCAGTCATTGAGAAGTCGATCCCATTTATTGAGAAGGTCTTGAGATAAATCCGCGTAACAAATATCCGCATAATCAATCAAAGGAAGCACAAGGGACTGGACCAAAAGAGTTTTAGTGTTAGATGGAAGGAAGTGCTTAAATCTATAGAGAGATCGCAGTATGGCTGTGATGTTACGGCCAACCTGACAGACTTGCTGATTCCAACTCAGCCTATCGTCTATATATAAACCCAGATCCTTTAAGACAGGTGATAAAGGAATAACTGTACTGTCGAATATAATTGGCATAAGGTGATCGATATTCAAGTTTCTTAGGTAGAATGAACTGCCCGCAACGATGGCTTGATATTTACTGACATTTATGGCAACTCCGAAATTACGAGACCAGTCTGCGATCGCATTCAGGTCAGTATTAAGGTTGGAGATACAATTATCTAAGTTGCATAAGTCAGCTTGAGCGTATAGTTGCAAGTCATCAGCATACAGATGGTAAGAGAGTTTGAGAATGTTAGTAATGGAGTTGTATGTGGAATTCATGTCTGTAAACGCACCCATGACATGTGGAGAGAGTATACCGCCTTGTGGTACACCAGTTTCCACGTTGCACCAGTCAGAGAATTCTTGATCAACACGTACCGCTTGCTGGCGACCACGAAGATATGTTGAGAACCAACCCTGAGATGACGACGAGACCCCAATTTGAATGTAACCAGTACTTTTGTACGTACGCAATTCCCTATTCGACGTATCAACTTTGGTAACTCTTGTATATTATAAGTACCTATATTTTTTATATAATCAATAATTTTGTATTGGGTTCTGGAAATAATAATGGGAGGCTTTGAAGCAATACACTATAAAAAAAGAAGAAAATAATGAAAAGTTTAACGCCCAGTGCAAAATGATGATTTATGAATATTAGATGCACTTAATCATATCTAGTCCGATTAGAAGAATTGCGGTAAAATCTAGGCGACTAAACATACATAGATCTCACATCGCTAATAAAATTAGTAATTGAAGACATAGATACACTTTCCGGCTTGCGGCGCTCTGTGCTCTAGTCATAACATAATACAGACCCATGTTTCATGATAATCTTTTTCCTGCGTTGATAAACTGTTTCTCGATTGAAAGAATATAAATAAAAAATATGATACAAAGATTAAACACCAATATTAACTTCTTTAGATCAATTTGTAACTGCCGTTTTAAGATCCATTTCCAAATAAAATGGAGGGCTTTATGAAATTGCTTGATTTAAAGGGCTTAAGCCTTAAGCTGAGCTATTGAAATTACTGGGTGTAAGAGGATAAATAACCGTCTCAAGATGACGAGCGCAATATGATACCTCGTACCAGTCCTGGGTACCAAGATCAATTGTCATGGGCAGACGTGACGCTCTATACCAGGCGATTACTTGCTAGACTCATCACTAAGATGTACATAAAAAAAATGCTGGTTTTACTCAGGCAGGTTTTAAGGCTGAGGACAGAGGACTCATCGGTTTTCGTGTTTGATGTTTCTATTCTATATATATATTATTAAATCTTAAATTTTAGAATACATATAGTGGATTTTGGCTACGAATAAATTATGATAGTACTTACGTAAATGTATATAAAATTGTCACGACGCGCCGGCATTTCGCAATGTTTTAGGCAGAGGTGTACAATTTTATATTTGTCCGGCCAGGCATTTGAATCGAGGACCTTACGTTCGGTAACCGTGCTTGCGACCACACTCTTAAAATGTACACTAATCTAAAGACGCCACTCTCATATAAGTATAAGTGAAGCATTTTTTATTCTATTATCGATAAGTGGACTCACGTCGAGTCCTTTAAGTAGAAATTATTTACTTTGTCGTCTATAAAGCCTACTTACTCTTTCACTTGGTGACGATTCTGAGGTGACGAGTGAACCAAATCCATATTAAGAAGTGCGACACACCTCGGGGCTGAATATGATTGAACTATCCGTAATGCGAGATATTTCGCTATCCACGCAGTGGTTGAAAGTCGACTTGCAAAACGGGCGCAAGGTAGATCCTATTACATCGATGATTCTATAATTATTGCAAACAACAACGGCTCAGTGAGCAAGTCATTGGGTTAATGGCACGCCCGGATCGCTGCGATGCTTATGCACCCGAGCGTGACGCTGATCACCCCTATATTTGTTATCGAAACGGAATTTCTAGATTTCAATGTTTGCGGTTTACAGAAGTGCTGCACTTGATTGGCGAACCAGACTTCCGCGACGTTAGACTACGATGGGAGTATGGAAAACCTGATGAAGAAGACCGGCCGAAGGTGTTGGCATTCCAAGTACATTACTGCGAACTGCAAGCATGGGGACAATACCGCTGCAGGACTAAGGTAAATCCGACAGAAATTTACTAGGTCATTGTTTATTTTTTCCTCAACTTATATTAGCAAAATTTGCCATTCGTGAGTAATGTAAGCCGTTATAGACTATGACATTTGACAATGGTGTATGTCAGTAATGAGTTGGCACTCCGAAACGGGAGATAATGGGCCGGGGTTTGTGCGCTGAGCATGACTGTGACAAGGAACATGCCCGCCAGTCATTACTGTATTTACGTGATATATAGCACCGCTGACAGCGTTCGTAGCTTTTCTCTTTTATTTAATGGAATTAAATAATAGATCGGCTCAACTTCAATCACACGATCTTATGCCATCATCGGCGAACTATGTGGGTACGATTTCTGCCTTTAGTATCACACAACAGACAGTTATTGAATTTAATATTGAAATCTATCCTTGTAGGTGATCGATACACTAGAAGAAGATAAGTCCACTAGAGTGTCCACAAGTACAGAAGCCTCTACAACCACGAGTCAGCCATCGGGAATGAGGCGCGGACGCATCTACAGCACGCGTATCATTGGATTACGTATGGCTACCACATACTCGTTTGAAGTGCGACCAGTCCGACGAGACGCCCGAGATTTAGCCGATCCACAGTCCATTAGCTCGAAAATCATCATTGTGCCCACGAAAGGATGTGAGAATTATGTATATTGTAATTTTTTATACTTTTAGAAAAAATATATCGATCTCCCTTTGGGTTCGAGTCTGGGCCAACATTGTAATAGTTTTACTTCTCCAGTTTCAGCTCGCGCCACACAATGCCTGCCGCATGCCAGTGAAGTGGAAGTTTCAACAGGCCCCTTCTTCGGAGGTCGCATCGCCGTAGAAGCCGTAGATGGAGGTCCAGAGCGTTGCTCGATTCAAGGCAATCCTAACAGCGCACAAGACGCGTATATCTTACGTATACATCATGATGAGTGCGGTTCTGAAGTGAACGACACTACAGTTGCTACGTACGTCATCGTGCAAGAGAACCTACCCATACTCACTCACAGCACTAGACGGTACGTGTTTTAATAACTTAAAACACACGTTTTTCCTACATCATGACAAGAACCAATCTTTACCTAACTATTTAGAATAGAATCATCATCATATCAGCCAAACAAACAGTCCACTACTGAACAAATGCCTCTCCCATAGATTTCTACAATTGTGTTGTCATTTTGGGGGGAATTTACCGGTACTCACCACGCTTGCCAGGCGGGTTGGTGAGCGCAGTATGGCTACTGTTCCACAGCAAGGACGCTGCTGGCCATACATGTGGTTTAGCGTCCTTTGGTCGCCTTTTACGGCATCCTCGGGATGAGATGCAGTGGTGCTATATTCTAAACCCGGACACCACGCGGAATGATCAAATAGAATATAATAGAATAATTTATTTAGGAAGTAGGTCCAGTAGGTCTATACAGACACTTTATACACGTCATATTATATATATATATATATAATAACAGGGGGCTTTCCCTACATGACAACCTCTGTGAAGACATGCCGAAAAAAACTTAGGATTTTGAAGAATCTAGTAATATTTAGATCGACTTCCAGTACATATTTATTGTACATAATTATACTACGTTACACGTAGCAAAGGCTACCTCCACCAAACCAATTACTGGAGTTAATCGTTAGGCCCTTTTGTATCTCAGACTAATATGCTACCTAATAAAATTTAAATGTTGTAGAACTTCATGTACTTTTACTTCATTTTCAGTTTCTTAGTTCTCTGTACTTACAAGCCCGAGACTCTGACGGTCAGAGCCGGCATCAACTTGCCAAAATCAAATCCTGGAGATGAGCTGCATCAAAGTAAACCTTCAAGTGGATTTGTCGAGCCCTATGAGAACCAGGACATGGACTACAACGAATTACAGCCCGCCAGGCTCGAAGCGAGAAAAGAAGAGTCACAACAAAGTTTGTATCAAACGGTTCCTTCAAAATTGATACGATTATGATTCATTACTGCCCTCCTTATGTTTGACTTTATTATTCCAGGCGTGTTCGGTGAGGTCACATTAGTCATGTTTTTAGTAGTAGCTGCGTTTGGCGGCATCGGACTACTAATATGGAAGGTGGTACCGCAAGCTGATAGAGACAACATATCTATAGCGACCGTGTCGTCGCTAGCTCGCAGTGGGATTTTCAGTAGGCGGAATAGAGATAGATTCTCTGACCAAAGTTCTGTATATTCAATTTCTTTGTCGGAAAAAGACGAAAGTACAGCTAAAAAACCCAATGAAGGCGATAATACCTCTGAAGCGTGAATATTTGGTATATTATTGTGATTGATTTAATTTAATTAAAGGTTTAAGATTAAGAACACGTTTTGTATGACACGCGATTTAATACGACACTGAGGAGTAGTAAAATAAGTTATGTAAATATAAATAAATTGTAATGCCCATGAAAATAAATGTTTGGGACAGAACTGGCTTCCGGATGGAATACGTAAAAATACAATTTATATATGATATTGAATATGAAGCATAGTTTTTAATATCACGTGGCCAGTATTTATCATGCACTTGGATCACTATTAATTGCTATGATTGCCACAGATATAAGCGGCGGTATCTATTTCAGACTTGTTGGTGGTCATACGTAGCTAACTTTGGAATTAATGTTGGTAAATCATCATATCAGCCAAAAGATCTCCATTGCTGAACAAAGGCCCCCATAAACGAACGATTACATGACGTGTGTCGTCATTTTGGGGGGAATTTGACTGGTGACCCAACCAGGCGGTTTGACAGGCGGGTTGGTAAGCGCAGAACGGCTTGATGCCCATCCTTCTGGCATAAAGCCCCTTAGTCGCCTTTTACGACATCTACGTATAGGACGTGGAGTGGTGCTATATTCTTAATCAGGACAACACACGGATTATGTTTAATAATTTGTGATAGGTAGCTGTATTAAAGTATGTTTAACTAAATTCCACGTTTGTTCGTATATCCGCTTGCATTTAACTTAATTGTAAACTGTAATATACGAACTTATTCTAACACCTAGAAGGATAGTCTTTTGCCATCGCTGTCGCAACCTTTTAATTAAAAAAAATATGTTATTATACTTATCTATTTTCGTCACATCAAAAATAGTCATAATTCTGAACGCTGCACCAGAAAAACTATGAATTTTTCGAGAGCAGCGTTCAGAATAAACTGACACTAACGGGCCGCCCAGCGAATTGTCATATCCTTCACCGTTAAAATAGTTACACATTTCGTGTGTCCACTTTCCTTCTAGGTTTTACTTTTCTAAGTACCTATACAAACAGTGAGTGTGAATAAAACAAATAATGTAAACTCCGTGTTTTATTCGAACACATCTTGTGGTTCGTCCATTACAAATATTTGTTTTTCCGTCTGCAATTCTGGAAAGAGAAACTGGTTAACGACATCGTTCAGTTCTTCTAAAGCTATTTGGGCATGAAGTCTAACAGTAGAGTCCTCATTATCGTCTCTGTATAGACTTTTCAGTGTTCTGTACATAGGTAGTAAATTTTCTTTTAAATGCACTACTAACACTGCACTACTAACATCCGCTATCCTCCTGTAGACTTACTTACTTAGTGATGTGAGCACCCGCTGGTGGTCAATAGAAAACCAGGGACTCCGTCTTTTCGAGCGCCACCCGGAGTCCTAGCGCCTCAATACGGTTAATAACTAGGGACGCGCCCTCAGAGGCTGATCGTGCTGCCTCCTCAAAGGTGTCGTCGGCGTAGCAAATAATGTTCTGCCCGGGGAGGAGGGCAACGCGCAGGGCCCAGTCACATCCTACGTTCCACAGGAGTGGTCCTAAAACCGACCCCTGTGGAACCCCACACGTAGTAGGTCTCCGCACAATCCCACCGGCGCGTCCCTGGTAACTGACACAACGCCCCGTCAAATAGTCTGCCACCAGCTGCCTCAGGTATAAGGGCACCCCGTGGAAACGGAGCGCCTCCCTAATACAATCAAATGGCAGTGTTGAAGGCATTGGCGATGTCTAATGACACCGCCAACAGTACCTCCCTGCGCGCAACCGTCCTTTACCTCGGCTTTAAGGCGCACAATAGCATGCACTGTCGAACGCCCCGCCCGGAAGCCGAACTGGGCATCCAACAAATTGGGGCCAATCATGTCTAGATGCTGAACGATGCGGGTAGCGAGGATCCCCTCTAGCAACTTCCCCACCTCGTCCAGCAACTCTATTGGCCTGTAAGCCGAAGGGGAGTCAGGGTCGCCCAGCCTTGTGCAACAGCACTAAGCGGCCCTCCTTCCAGGGCCTAGGGAACTGCCTCGATGTCAGGCATGCGTCAAACAGCTCCCTAAGCCGAGATTGTGTTTTCCATTGCAGCCATGGAGTCCCCGGTTAGTGTCCCATTACATTTTAGATTAAAATACGCTCAATGGGCTCTTGTGTGGGACCCATATCCCTGCGTAAGCCTATCAAAAGATCGGGATCGTCTTTGTCGAGACTATTAACCCGTGAATAGAGACAATAATAATACCCATACCCATACATGATTGTTTTATTACTTTTTCTTGATTGTTCTATATTTAACTTAATTATTGATTTATGATTTATATAATGCAAAATCAAAATAAACTGTTTCTTTCTTTTCTATTCTTTTTTTCTTTGTATACCTAAGAAACTGTTAGATATAGGCTTTTTTAGTACCTACACGAAACACCATGACCTCGTCCTTCCTTACGTTGTACAGGAGACCCTGATCAGTGGCTTATTTCTCACGCACTGCACTGCACTTATACTATTTATAATCTTGCCATCAATGGAGTGTCCGGCTCCAGTGCCGCTTAGCTCCTCGATCAACTAATTGACTTATAGTTTGAAGAGCACCAGGGAGATCAAACCTCCCTGTCTCGCTCCACATTCCAGTCCATACGCTTCAGATACATAGGCTGCACTAAAAGTATCGGGAATGGAATATTTCCACTGTTCCTGTCATATTAAAATCTTTTTAATTGAAAACTCCTTGGTTTTACAAATCGTATACTATTTATTTATTTAAAAAAAGATTCACGGTCTTGTCACAAGGTTTTGTCAAACTTGTTTAGTCGTTGAGAAAATGGAATTGACTCGAGAAAATTCAAGAGCGATGATTTATTATGACTTTCGAAGTGGTTTAACACAAAAACAGTGTTGACCGGATGATTCCTGCATTTGGTGATGAAGCCCCATCCAAAACCACAATTTATCGCTGGTTTGCTGAATTTCAACGTGGACGTGTCAAGCTCAGTGATGATCCTCGTCAAGGTCGTCCAAAAACTGCAGTCACCCAAGAAAACGTTGATGCTGTGCGTAAGCTGATTGAGGAAGATCGACATGTGACATACCGCGAAATTCAGGCAACTTTAGACATTGGCATGAGTCAAATACAAATAATCTTGCATGAACATTTAGGTGTAAAAAAGTTGTTTTCCCGATGGATACCGCATTTGCTATGTGAAGAGCAAAAAGCGGCTCGCGTTACTTGGTGCGTCAGAACTCTCGAAAGATTCCACGCAGGATCCTCAAATGCTGTATACAACATCGTATCAGGTGACGAATCCTGGATATATGCGTACGAACCCGAAACAAAAAACCAGTCACGAGTTTGGGTGTTCGAAAATGAGTTAAAGCCAACAAAAATTGTTCGTTCACGGAGTGTTGCCAAAAAAAATGGTGGCCACGTTTGTCTCCAAAACCGGCCATGTTACGACTATTCCTCTTGAGGGACAAAGAACGGTTAATGCAGAATGGTATGTTAGCATTTGTTTGCCACAGGTCGTTTCTGAACTCCGTAGAGAGAACTGCAACCGCCGCATCATCCTCCATCACGACAATGCGAGTTCTCACACCGCGCACAGAACAAAAGAGTTTTTAGAGCAAGAAAACATAGAATTATTAGACCATCCGCCGTACAGCCCCGACCTAAGCCCTAATGATTTCTATACTGTCCCTAAAATAAAGAATAAATTGCGTGGACAGAGATTCTCATCACCTAAAGTAGCTGTGGACGCCTACAAAACGGCCATTTTAGAGAGCCCAACTTCCGAATGGAATGGTTGCTTCAATGATTGGTTCCATCGTATGGAAAAATGTGTCAAATTTCGCGGAGAATACTTCGAAAAGCAATAAATACATTTTTAAATAGTAATGTTGTGTCACTTCCTTGATTCCCGAAATTTTCAGTGCCGCCTTCGTAATACTCCATTCCATCGGTCCTAGTTAATTAGATGATCATACCAGTACTTAAAAACCGGTCAAGTCCGAGTTGAACTCGCGTGGAGAGGGTTCCGAAATTGCTAATTGATGAATATTTTGTCGCACACACTAGCTCTTAATACACATGAAAATGTTGGGGCTGTTACACTCAGTACTCTCATTTCCATGTTGACACTCCAGGCCTCCTCCTCTTAGGTCCGTATTACACAACAACCCTCAAGTCTACTTTGATCTTTAATCACCTGATCACTGTTTAAGCATAGAATCTGTCTGTATGCATATCGGTCATATTCCAGAACGATAATCAATATAAACTCAGCTGAGACGAGATTCAAATCACGAATCAAGCACATATTACTCATTGTCTATTACATCAGCCTGTTTTCGATTACGATTTATTTCCATTACCAAAATTTTTCCAATCTGCTCAGAATGAGAAATATTGAACTGTACCTCAAAAACCCTATTAATCTAAGAAATATAAATAATCACAAAGTAGTTCATCTTTACAAACAATTTACATATAGAGTAAACATAAAACTACCACTATTAAAAAAAGAAAAAATGTGAGGAACATTAAAGAGCAAACTTCTGTTTGAATGATTATTAAATAAATCATTGTATTAGTCAACTTCTCCAAAAATATCCACTTTGTGATAAATATATACTGGAAGTATGACAATGACATTTTAGAGATACATTAATATATATTATCATTACGTAGCCACTTATAAAAACATCTTAGCTTCTATTCAACAATAATATAACCTAAAATTTATGCGTAATAAAACAATATAGATTAAAAACAGTGCTTGACACTATCTGGGCCACACTTACGTGATCACAGTTCAAATCTCTGCCCAAGTACAGACCTATAACTGAGTGATGATTTAGAATAAAGCCAGGACTCCGTTGAACTATGTTCAATAAATCTATGATTGAGGAACATTTTAAAATAAATGCTCAACTCAAAACTAGTTTTAGTTAGTTCACAGACTGACAATAATGGTATATAATATGGGCTTACAATCCAGAGCCCACTAGAGTTATAACAGCAGTCCCCCCTGTAATGGTTACATTGTAAGGAATTGTAGCAATGTTTCTATTACTTTAGTCACTATCAGAGCTATTTTTGTTGTCCTTAGCTTCAGCTGCCTGTTCCTGCTTATAATGCCTGTACTCTGGTTTTAATTCCCACATGTTCTTGTGAGGATTCTTCAGGTTATAATTACATACTTCTTTCAATATCTCCTTCAGGTACACAATGGGCTGCCTGGTAATCTGCAACATAGAAAAATATTTACTTTTTTTTCATAAATAATATCCACAGACTTTCTTGCTGGCTCTTCTCCTTTCTCAACCAAGCACCTTAACTGTTGATTTAACAGCTTATTAGGGCTTGTATGTAATAAAAACTTTGAAATTTGAATTTGATACAATCAATAAGTGACAACAATATAAACTATGTGTATATGTATTTATATGTATTTATTATTTTATGCATATCAAGCAATGGTAGGGCCATTTCAGTCATGTAATTTGTAATTAATTAATTAATTAATTTTGTAATTATTTGAAATAAAAGAATACATCATCTAGTAATATCATACCTTTTGTAAGTCTTTAATATTATAATACTGATGTTTCTCAAATGCAGCAAACAGCATGTTGAGAACTGCATCCTTATCATCCCTAGCTTTCTTTCCTTCCGCTGTCTTCTTCTTCATGTAGTCAATCTGTAAAAATAACACATTCTGATAAAGTTTTGTTCTCATGACACAATAACAATGTTAGGGTCATCACTATTTTTATAGTAGCACTTATTTGTCTATATTATATTATATATATTAAACAGATAAGAATCCGTGGCACAATGGAACCTGTTGGTGGGAACATGAGTCCAACACAAACCACAGAAGGCTTTTAGAGAATTTTAACCAAAAAACCCAAAAAAAAAAACAAGTACAAGATACATGTATAAGTTTTTAAACTAACATGGGTCACTGACACTATTATTAGAACTGAAAACGGGATATTTACCATGTTTTTTATTTGTTTTGAGTTCCCGATATTTCGGCGCTGTTGCATGGATAAACTTGAACATGGCGCATTCTCTAAAAGCCTTCTGTGGTTTGTGTTGGACTCATGTTCCAACCAACAGGTTCCATTGTAAATGTAGAAAATGTTTCCCCACACTAGGATTTCAACTGTGTCATGGGTGCATTTACGGACATTAATTCCACGTACAATACACCTAGACCCAGAACAACTACCTGCAGATCATACAAATATATGTTCCATGCGGGAATCAAACCCACAACCCGGAGCGCAGCAGCCGACTGTATCAGCCACTACACCAACTGTGCCGTCAATGGTATTTTATATATTGACTCACATTGTGTTTATGGTCTGAAATTGGCTTGAAGTTCTGCACTATCCTGTCTAACTGCTGTACTTGTCGATGAGGCTGAGATGCCTTTTTTATAGACTCAGATTTTAACTTGTAATATGTATTGTCTGCATATGGCCGACACTCCAATTTTTGTACAATTCTACCCTCCATGTAAAGCTTTTCTGATTCTGGTACCACAGCATCTGTATTGGATGCTGAAAAAAAACAATATACAAACAAGTTTAATACAATGGATAAATAAGATAGTGTGGTGCCAGCTCAGAATGCCACCACCCCATTTCATCCCACGGGTGTCATAAAAGTCGACTAAGGGATTAACCGGAGGAAGAGCAGCAGCGTCTTTCGAGCGAGCACACAACAACTCAACTGTGATCGCCAACCCATCTGCCAAGCGTCGCGATTATGTCAAGAACCCCCACTGAGCACACTACACACTCATATCGGTTGTTGTGGTGATCTGTGGGGGAGGCCTGTCCAGCAGTGGACTTTATTCGGGCGAAATGTTGAAATAAAATTTTGCTTTAATTAGGCAATAGTATTTCATTATTAGAAGTTTGTCTCTTAGCACAGGAATTAATTACTGAGTTTATCCAAAAAATCAATATCTACATACGTATCATATGGGAGAAAACTCCTAAAGATTGTCTTGTAACGTTAGACACGTCAAGACGATGCTCTTTTGGTATATTTTGGTCTCCAGCTTCCTTCAAACAAAGCACAGCCTCTGAAAGAGATAACTGCACCTGCGCTCGTTGTCCCGGTGCTCGTGAAATCTTCAACTTGCCTACTTCGATATTGCCTGGCGCTTTTTCCCATTTGTTCGCTATGTATTTAGGAACTTTTACAAGCCAAACTCCTCGTCCAGTATTCGATAAATCCAATTCACGGTCAATTTGGGGCGCAGGAATTGGAGTAGTCATTATACTTTTTACCTCAACCTTTCTATATTGTTTCCTGTGATTATTATCTGATTAAAACTAATTTGGGCTGATTTTAAATGTAAGGATGCGCGATACGAAACCAAATACGAATTGCAGTCAGTGTTGCCACCTCATAAAAATTAAAGTCGCTAGATCAACACCCAAAAGTCACCAGATTGGGCTAAATTCGAAGCGAAAGTCACCAGAAATCCCAAAAAATATATTTTAGTAGAAACAATGTTATAATGCCATCTATCAAAGTATCGATAGTACTGGACAGACTACTCAAGCGGCAGTATATGTTCAAATCGCTGTGTACTCCGGTCACGGTTCGGGCTACCCCATCTCATGCCGTGGGTGTCGTAGAAGATGACTAAGGGAGTTTGGTACCCGGTGTGTACCATTATTATTAGGCACTTTGAGTTGCCCGCAGGTGACGGATGAACAACCGACTACTACTACTGTTAGGTAATAACAATACGCTGTGACTCAATACCACTTTTTAATGTGTATCAAACTACGGTAACAAACATTAAAACATGTCAAAAACCAGATTTTTATTACATCAACAAATTCTAAGTATGGAAAAACAACCGTAAGTGTAAAAATAGATAACATAGTTTGGTTGTAATAATTATATTGTAACGACAAAACAAGAATGTAAATAGTAATTAATATTCTATAGAAACTTTTTAGGATAGATGAAGACGACTCAATTATCGCTAGAAGTCGCTAAAAACAAAAAATCGCTAAATGACAGAAATAAATCGCCAAAAGGGGTCAAGTCACCAGATCTAGTAACAAAATCGCTAAGGTGGCAACACTGACTGATTGTAGTGTCAGTTCATCACAAGGCGAGGAATCCATTAGCAGCCAGCGTCGTCGCCAGATGATACTCAGTCTATAGTACCGTACGTACAAGTCTCCGAAATAGTACGCACAACTATAGCAGAGTACACAAAAGTATTTAGTCTTCAGAATCTCCAGAAAACCGCGACTAACGTCAACAACAAAAGTACTTTTTACCAAGAATAAGGATAGATTAGTGTTAGCAGCGTACAGATATGTATGTCTTACACCAAATACGTCTGTGGTCTTACACTGTTCCAGAGATGGCAATAACGGCTACATTTCAATAATGAATTACACTGCTGTGTTATTTTACAACAACTGTTATTGTAAACTGCTGTCAGTTATCCTGTTATCCTGCTGTTGAGTCGTTTTGCGGTTTTGCAACATTATAATGAATTATGTGTAGCTTGTTTATATACAGTACATTCCTGAGTAATTACTAAAAATAATTTAAAACACTTACTATATACTATACTAAAATGATTTGGTAATTACAATAATCTAAAACACCAAACTAAACTTTTCAACTATCACCGGACAGTGACAGCGGATAATGACAATCGTGTTCGTGATCGCAATGACAACAATAACGATAACATTTACATTAGTCGCAACTCGCATTACATTATTGTCTCACTGTTGTCAAAATTTCGTTATCCGTTGTTTAGTTATTGCCTCAGTTAAATATTAAAATCAACATTATTCCAATTGAATAAAGCATAAAATCGTAAAATAAAACATGAGACTCACTACATTAAGATAACAGACAACGATAAAAATAAAAGTGAACTTTATGACGTGCACTTAAGGACTATAATCGTATGATTTGTAATTCTTTAGCAATGTGAAGTACGTCATATTTGAATAACACCATATCTCGTATTGGTTGCGCTTAATGCTTTCTTATTCGCCACGTGCGTGCCGTGCCGTAGCCGTGCGACGTTAGCTGCGAGTGTGCGCGCCCTGCCTGGCTGTTGTCAATAACAATAACGAAAAACGACAACAGGATAATTCGTTGTTCGATAATGTGTTATACATTGCGTAAGAATAATTCATTACATTATCCGTTATTGAAATAATGACCACTCTACACTGTTCTTACAGTCTATGTTGCCTGCGTTTAAAATAAGCAATAAAAAAATTTCAACCTTGATAAATTACTGTGAGTATACAAACAAGACCGAAAGTACGCAAGTACACATAGGACTGAAATAGTACACAATTTGTACTATTCGTACCCTTCTGGAAACGCTGAATCTTAGTTCAGTAGTGATGGATACCGTGGAGAGCTTTTTGCAGGACCAAGACAAAACTTTTTTGTGAAAGGGATTGAAGCCTTGGAAAAGAGCTGGACTCGGTGTGTAGAGAGACTCGGAAACTATGTAGAAAAATAAATTATTAAGTTATCAATAGTCATTATATTCTACCTCATTCTCACTACTTTTTTAACCCTCCTCGTAATATTGTACTGTTTGCAGATGACACCTCACCTATTTTTAAAGTTGATAGAAAAAGGCAAAACCTTGACGATGTGAACAGTATACTTTACTACTTACTTACTACTTTACTACAGTATGCTTAACGTAAATAACCTGGGAGCTAACATTACTCTGAATAAAGAGGTTCTCAAACCGTAGAATCTACATTATTTTTGGGCATTACAGTGGATACAAAACTTCAGTGGGGTGCTCATATATCTTGTATCGCGGGCAAGCTTAGCTCGGCGGCTTATGCCGTCAGAAAAAAATCGGCAACTGACAGATGTGGATCATCATCATCATTTCGGCCGAATGAAGTCCACTGCTGGACACAGGCCTCTCCCAAAGATCACCACAACAGCCGATATGGGTGTGTTGTGGGCTCATTGGGGGGTTTTGCCATAATCGCCACGTTTGGCAGACAGGTTGGCGATCGCAGTTGAGTTGTTAATGTACTCGAAGGACGCTGCTGCCCATCTTCCGGCTAATCCCTTAGTCGACTTTTACGACACCCACGGGAGGAGATGGGGTGGTGGTATTCTGAGCCGGCACCACACGGCAAAGAGAGATGGATACAGCTCGTTTAGTTTATTTTAGTTATTTCCACAGTATAATGTCTTACGGTATTTTGTTGTGGGGTAGGGCCGCGGATATTGAGAGCATTTTTATTCTACAAAAACGAGCTGTCCGTGCAATATATCAGCTAGGTGCTAAAGTTTCACTCAGAGATTATTTTAAAAGTACAGGCATCCTAACGGTTACATCACAATACATTTTACTAATATAATGTATGCAGAGTTTAAATTTATATGCGAAATATTTTGATATTCATGCCATTAATACTAGAAATAGGCATAAATTATGTGCCCTATCACCGGTTACATAAAGTACATAACTCATTTTTAGGGCCCGTTATCCGTGTTTATAACAAAATCCCTACTAGTCTATTAGATTTACCTTTAATTTCTTTTAAGACCAAAGAACCATATTAAAAATGTTTACTACAATATAGGTAGGTAGATGATTATTTCAATAATAGAAATTGTTGGTCTTTTAGTTGAACACAAGAGTGATTCCGTGTGCTTAAGTTTTCTTTATTATGTTAATTATAGCTACTACTGTCATATTTAGTGACATTTTTGTTCAATATGTTAATTTTAATTATTTAAATATACATTCAGTCAAAAAAGTATCGGGAATGGATGTGAACGGGATTGGTATTCTCGTTCACATATAATGTTTAAATGAAATACAAAACATTATAACATGAATAGAAATTTATTTTGTGACCCACATCAGAAAAGACAAAAGACGACAATGAAGAAGTCCCAAAGAAAAACAATATGTGATTATTAAAACCTCTTTGCTTTAATACTCCTCCTTAATCTCATATCTCCTGGCACTCCTCTCATCACTCATCATCATCTCAACCCCATACTACTCACACACCACTCATACTTCTGTCTTAACAACGCCTTGGTCAGAACATCCGCTACCATCCGCGCTGTCTCCTTGTACCTTAATTGTAGATCACCTTTCTCTATTGCCTCTCTGACAAAGTGATATCGCACATCCACGTGCTTCGTACGTTGGTGGTGCACTGGGTTTTTAGCTATCGCCATAGCCGACTGACTATCAGTGAATATAGTAATTGATGGTAGCGTAATTGATTCTCGCCCCATCTCTGCTATAAACCTGCGAAGGAATACCGCTTCCTTTGCAGCCTCAGATAGTGAAATATATTCTGCCTCCGCAGTTGATAAAGCAATTGTTCTTTGTTTCTTGCTCTCCCAAGAAATCGCTCCTCCTTGAGACAAGAACAACCACCCTGAATTAGATTTACGATCATAGTCTCCAGCATGATCTGCATCTGCATATCCTACAACAAGTTCTTGTCGATTACCTCTCGTGTATCTCAATGAATAATGCATGGTTCCTTTTAGATAGCGTAGTACTCTCTTTGCAGCTATCCAATGTTTTTCATCATAACAGTTGTTAAACTGGCTTAGCTGATTTACTGTGTGAGCAATGTCGGGCCTCGTGCACACTGCCAGATACATCAGTGATCCAATTAATGCTCGATATGGAATAGCTTCATTCAATTTATGATCAGGTTGCGGCTTCTCTAGACGCTGTCCTGAACCTGATACAGCTGGAGTGGCGACTGGCTTACAGTCCTCCATTCCGAAAGATCGTAGGATCTTTTCTATGTACCGCTCTTGGTCTAACTTAATCCCTTCACTATCCTGAGTTATACGTATTCCCAACATAAGCTCTGCTTTGCCTAGGTCTTTCATCTCAAATTTGTTGGCGAGATCTATCTTTTCCTTCCGCAAGTCTTCAGCATCGTTCCAGAATAATAAAATATCATCAACATATACTGCAATGATGATGATTTTTCCTTCATTAAATCTGGTATAAACACAAGGTTCATTTTCAGATCTCTTGAACTGAAGTTTTATCAGTTCGTCATGAAGTCTTTTGTTCCATGCTCTCGGAGCTTGTTTAAGTCCGTACAGCGACCTCTGCAACAAACAAACGTGATTTTCTTTACCTTTCTCTTCAAAACCTTCAGGTTGCCTCATATAGACAACTTCGTCTAGATTTCCATTAAGAAAAGCTGTTTTCACGTCCATTTGGTCTACTTTTAGATTCATATGGACTGCTAATGCCATCAACGTCCTCAGTGAGCTATGCCTCACTACTGGCGAGAAAGTTTCAAAATAGTCAATGCCCCGCCTTTGACTAAAACCTCTTGCAACAAGACGAGCTTTATATCGCTTCTTTCTCCCCGTCTCTTCTTTTATTCTAAATATCCATTTAGAATCCACAACGTTGCAAGATTGTGGTAGCTCCACCAAAGTCCAAGTTTTATTTCTCTTCAGCGCTTCCAGCTCCTCCTTAATAGCAGCTCTCCACATTTCTTTGTCTCTTCTAGACATTGCCTCTTCGACACTCTGTGGATCATCTTCACCAGCGGTTGTTTGGTAAGTGATATAACCTGGAAAGTCTCTTTTCTTCCTTTCTCTAATAGGATATCTCCTTTCCACATGATGATCATCATCTTCCTTTTCATCAGATGTCATCCACTCTTCATCACTAACAACTTGATTCTCTGCTTCAATGCACTCCTGCACTGGCGGTTGCTCAATCTTCTCTTCTTTATTTTCAGTATCTCCTTGAAAATCTTCTTGAGCTTTTCTCAGGTGCAGACCTTCGTCTACATTCTTAGTCAAATTTTCTTCAAGACTGACTATCACATGCCCTTCATTCTTATTCTCTATAGGATTCACACTGTTGAATTTTTTATTTTCGAAAAATACAACGTCCCTCGCCTTACTAAGTTGTCCGCTTGCCGGATCGATTAGTCGGTAAGCCTTTGACTCTCCGCAGATACCGACGTGAATAAGCTCTTTCGATTTTGGATCCCATTTCCTCCTTTTAGCGTCGGGGATATGTGCAAATGCTTTACATCCAAAAACTTTGATCATACTCAGATCTTGCTTCTTCCCCGTCCACGCTTCCTCTGGCGTTTTCCCTTTGACTGCGACTGTCGGAGACCTATTCTTTAAATAAACGGCATAATTTACGGCCTCGGCCCAGAAAGTTGTTTCCAATCCTGCCTCTTGAAGCATACTCCTAGCTTTTTCTACAATCGTTCGGTTTGCACGTTCTGCAACACCATTCTGCTCGGGCGTATACTCTACTGTAAGTTGGTGTAGGATTCCACAATCCTTCATCAACTTGTTCATCTGTCGGTTGACATACTCTTTGCCATTATCCGACCGAAGAATCTTCAGAGTCTTCCCAGATTGTTTTTCTACAAAAGTCTTGAACTCGTGAAACTTTTCAAATACTTCACTCTTATTCTTGAGGAAATACACGAAAGTTTTACGCGTGAAATCATCAATGAAAGTCAAGAAGTATTTGTATCCACTGAGTGAATTTTCACCCATTGGTCCACAAACATCAGAATGAACTAATCCGAGAACTTCTTTAGCCCTATTCGCACGACCTCTCTGAAACGGTTGTTTCGTTTGTTTCCCCATTAAACACGCTGTACACTCTAAGTTAGTTGAAGTGTTAGGAAAACTTACTCCTGTGGCTAATTTGTCTCTCAACAATGTAAGGTTACGTATGCCAAGGTGCCCCATACGCCTATGCCACAACTCCATATCTTCACTGATAGTCGAAGCTAGTGCGATTTCCTGTGAACAGAGTTTTAGTTTATAAACACCATTCTCCTCAACACCTGTATGTGCAACATCACCTGTAACCTTACATCCATCTTCTCGCAACAACTGAAAACCTTTCCTTGAAAACACTACCACAAAGCCTCTCTTTACAATAGTGCTCACACTTAATAGGTTGGTTTTTAAATCGGGTACATATATCACATTACTTACGCTCGCATTTTCTTTCTCGCATATCACAGACCCTACTCCTATACCAAACACCTTACCTCCATTTGCACACCCAATCTCTATCTTTCGGCCACACATCCTGAAATCTCTCAGCCACTCTCTATTATTGGTCATGTGGTTAGTTGCTCCTGAATCAAGAATCCATTCTTGGTACTCTCCTGCCGTTGCAAGTCCAAGTGCTACTGAAGCATTCTTCTTGATTTTTGGATTTTCAGGGCAAACTTTTGCTTTATGTGGTCCATTACAGATAAAACATTTTATCATATGTGCCTTTCTTGGCACAGGTTTCTTTGCTTTACGATGTTTATCGGTTAGAAGTGCAGTATCATTGGTGCTGGTACTTAGACCTGAACTGTATGAAGCTTCCATCTGTAACAGCTTGGTCTTCACATAGTCTGTGGTCAACTCTACTCTTGAGTTTTCAATCGCAAGCCTCATCGGTTGAAAAGTTTCAGTCAAACCTTGTAACATCAACGTTGCTAATAACTCATCGTCAACCTCCTTACCGATGTCACTCAATTGCTGCGCTACTGACATCAGCTCGGTGACATAACTCCTAATTGATGTAAACTGTTCAAGCTTTAGGCTTACAAGCTTTGATAAAAGTCGGCATCTGTTATTTAATCCTTTATCCTCAAAAGCTGACCTTAAAGACTCCCACGCCTCCTTTGCCGTTTTTGCATGTCTTACGTGGATCAGGCAATGCGGTTTTATCATCAAGCATATCCTGGCTCTAGCTTTTTGGTCTCTTTTTAAGCCTAATACATCTGAACTCTCGGGTGTCGTCTGAGTGTACTCCCAAAGGTCGTCATGGATTAAGTACAGCTCTACCATAAACTTCCATGTGTTATAATTAGAGTTTCCGTCAAGTTTCTCTATAGACGTTAAGCTCATACCTGTATCATGTGGTTGCAATCTCTCCAGTCGCTCACCGCTTGAAGTTGTGCTTACAACTTTACCTTCAGTCGCCATAATAGGTAACAACTTTTTTCATTAAACATTGAATAGACTCGTGCTGGGCCCATAACCTGAACGGGATTGGTATTCTCGTTCACATATAATGTTTAAATGAAATACAAAACATTATAACATGAATAGAAATTTATTTTGTGACCCACATCAGAAAAGACAAAAGACGACAATGAAGAAGTCCCAAAGAAAAACAATATGTGATTATTAAAACCTCTTTGCTTTAATAGGATGATTTGTTGATGGTTCCAAATTCAAATTGTTGTTTTTATTGTTGTTGTTATTATTATTATTATTGATTGGCACAATACTTTTCCATTTTGGCGTGGAGTTTGAGTTGCATCTGTTATTTATATTAAATACAGTGCTGTTTTTAGTTATATAATATCTAGTGTGTATAGCGAATTTCACAATGGACAAAATCACCGAACAAAGAGTTTGTCTTAAATTTTGCATCGCCAATGGAATTTCGTGTTTGGAGTCACTGAAAATGTTACAGAAGGCTACGGCTTGCGGTGAATCGACTTTATCAAAAACACGTGCTTATGAGTGGTACAAAGCGTTCAAAAGCGGTCGAGATGTGATGGAAGATTTGCCTCACTCTGGTAGGCCATCAACGTCTGCAACTGAAGTTAACATCGCAAAAGTGAAGGAAATAGTGACTGAAAATCCTCATTCAACTTTGAGAGAGAAAGCCGCCGAACTTTCTGTCTTATCTCACGAGTCGATCCGTACCATTTTAACTAATCATTTGGGTATGAAACATGTTACCGCTCGGCTAGTCCCAAAAGACCGGAATTTTCTTCAAAAACTCAATCGCATCAGAGTCGCTGAGGACATGCTAGAACGATTCTCAATTCCGAACCAACATTCATGAAACGCATTGTTAGTGGTGACGAGACGTGGGTTTAGGAGTTTGACATGCAAACTAGTCAACAAGCTTCGGAGTGGCGCCTTCCAATTGAACCGAAACCGAAAATACCACGCTAAAGTCGATCAAAAGTCAAAGTCATGTTGACTGTTGTTGTTGACTATCGCGGTGTGCTGCACTCGGAATTCTTGCCGGAAGGTCAAACGGTAAATAAAGAATATTATTTGAGCGTTATGCGGCATTTACGAGAGCAAATTCGAAGAAAAAGGCCAGATTTGTGGATAGTGAACCAAACACTCAACAAATACCATCGAGCAACCACCATATTCACCAGATATGGCTCCAGCCGACTTCTTTCTTTTTCCTAAACTCAAATTACCACTTCGTGGCACCCGTTTTCAATCGGTAGAAGACATAAAGGAGAATTCGCGGGGAGAACTGAACTCAATTCCGGAAACAGCGTTTAAAAAATGTTTTGATGATTGGATTATTCGCTGGCGTAAGTGTATCGTTTCTGAAGGAGCATACTTTGAAGGTGATAAAATAAATTTGGATGAATAACAAACATTTTGTGTATTATTGATCTTTTCCCGTTACTTTCTTGACCGAGTAGTATATATATCAAAATTTTCCTGTATGGTTGTAATGATATGGCAGTTACATCTAGGTGTCGGACAGTAAACCAGGACCCGGCAAATAGAAAGTACTTCATAGGCACTTTATTGCAATTCTTTGACTGCAGGTTCGTCATGCTTCCTTAGATGTCACTGCTTGCGGTGGCGTCATGGGTCGGATCACCTCCTTCCCTCTAATGTGGCGAGGGAGGTGATGGCTGATCTTTGCGTCATACTCGTGAATGGGTGCTGCTTGCGGTGACAGGTCGTCCTGCTGACTATAATTTTAATGTTGTTTTATGCAATCAAAGTTCCACTGGTCCAGGTTAATTTGCATGACATAACATTAGAATATATTATCTCACATGTAAGCGGACACGCCTATTGACCTTGAGCTACATAAAATACTATATTGGTTTATATAGTTTTAGGTTGACATATTAATTTGATTGCGTAATGAAAACATTATATAATACAAACATTACTCCTAGTAATCATCCCCTTTATTATTTTTTATAAATGTGAATCATTTAAAATAAGAAAACGTATATGAGTATGATAGACTAACGTATTGCTGGGGAGTTTGTTGCGCCGTTTCTTCTCCCCAGCTTAAACACTAGGAAGCAGTGAAGGGTGGGCTTATATGGGTGCTGTCTTATATTGACGTTCAAAAAGAACTATTTTATAGTCTATTTTGAATAAAAGATTTTGTGGTTCTCCTTATGTGTCATAAATTAAGTTTTGAATAAGTTGAACAGCGAACAACGTTGATAACACAGAATTGATTAACATGAACATCGTCCATCGTTGCCTTATTACATGACATTGGCGAAATTGTAGAAGATAATCTACAGAAGTCATAATTTAAGAGAAGAAGAAAAAGAATAAAAGATTTTGACTTTGACTTAAATGTTCACATTAATTTCAACTGTGTTGTTGTTCTTCTTCTTCTCTTAGATTATGGCTTCTATAGAGAATCTTCCACAATTTCGCCAATGTCAAGTATAAGGCAACGTCGTACGGTGTTTATATGAATAAATCTTTACATATTCATAAAATATTTATCAAAAATGAAAATAATTCTAAAAATATGTCGGCAACGTCGTACGGTTCAATTCTCTAAAATATCAAAAACTGTGTTGTTAATAATGAGACAATTTTCTATACTTACGTGGATATAGATTATAGCGTAGCTTTACTCTTTTATTCAATGGAATTAAATAATAGATCGCCTCTACTTCAATCACACGATCTTATGCCATCATCGGCGAGCTATGTGGGTACGATTTCTGCCTTTAGTATCACGCACCAGACAGTTGTTGAATTGAATATTGAAATATATCCTTGTAGGTGGTCGATACACTAGAAGAAGAACTACTAGAGTCCACTAGTGTCCACTAGTACAGAAGCCTCTACAACCACGAGTCAGCCATCAGTAATGAGGCGCGGACGCATCTACACCACGCGTATCATTGGATTACGTATGGCTACCACATACTCGTTTGAAGTGCGACCAGTCCGACGAGACGCCCGAGATTTAGCCGATCCACAGTCAAATCTCCCTTTGGGTTCGAGTCTGGGCCAACATTGTAATAGTTTTACTTCTCCAGTTTCAGCTCGCGCCACACAATGCCTGCCGCATGCCAGTGAAGTTGAAGTTTCAACAGGCCCCTTCTTCGGAGGTCGCATCGCCGTAGAAGCCGTAGATGGAGGTCCAGAGCGTTGTTCGATTCAAGGCAATCCTAACAGCGCACAAGACGCGTATATCTTACGTATACATCATGATGAGTGCGGTTCTGGAGTGAACGACACTACAGTTGCTACGTACGTCATCGTGCAAGAGAACCTACCCATACTCACTCACAGCACTAGACGGTACGTGTTTTAATAACTTAAAACACACGTTTTTCCTACATCATGAAAAGAACCAATCTTTCCCTAACTATTTAGAATAGAATCATCATCGTCATCATATCAGCCAAACAAACAGTCCACTACTGAACAAATGCCTCTCCCATAGATTTCTACAATTGTGTTGTCATTTTGGGGGGAATTTACCGGTACTCACCACGCTTGCCAGGCGGGTTGGTGAGCGCAGTATGGCTACTGTTCCACAGCAGGGACGCTGCTGGCCATACATGTGGTTTAGCGTCCTTTGGTCGCCTTTTACGGCATCCTCGGGATGAGATGGAGTGGTGCTATATTCTAAATCCGGACACCACGCGGAATGATCAAATAGAATATAATAGAATAATTTATTTAGGAAGTAGGTCCAGTAGGTCTTTACAGACACTTATACACGTAATATTATATATATATATAATAGCAGGGGGCTTTCCCTACATGACAACCTCTGTGAAGACATGCCGAAAAATTTTTTGAAGATTCTAGTAATATTTAGATTGACTTCCAGTACACATTTATTGTACACTAGCTGGGACCCGCGGTTTCACCCGCGTTTAATTTAAAAGAAATTTAGAGTAGGTACTTCGACATAGACACTTGACATAGAATATATATGTTGGATTTCAAGGGTTTTATTGATTTCGCGCGGAACCCTAATTATTTTTCTAAAATCAAAGTAGCCTAAGTTATTCCTTATAACGTCAGCTATCTACCAGTGAAAGTCCCGTCAAAATCGGTCCAGCCGTTTCGGAGATTACCCGGAACAAACAGACAGACAGACCGACAGACAGACAGACAAAAAATTTAAAAATTGTTTTTTTGTCATAGGTACCGTATATACTTTCATATGCATTTAGTAAAAAGCTGTTATTTTGACATTACAAACAGACACTTCAATTTTATTTATTTGTATAGATAATTATACTACGTTACACGTAGCGACGGCTACCTCCACTAAACCAATTACTGGAGTTAATCGTTAGGCGCTTTTGTATCTCAGACTAATATGCTAAGTACTTACCTAATAAAATGTAAATGTTGTAGAACTGCATGTACTCATACTTCATTTTCAGTTTCTTAGTTCTCTGTACTTACAAGCCCGAGACTCTGACGGTCAGAGCCGGCATCAACTTGCCAAAATCAAATCCTGGAGATGTGCTGCATCAAAGTAAACCTTCAAGTGGATTTGTCGAGCCCTATGAGAACCAGGACATGGACTACAACGAATTACAGCCCGCCAGGCTCGAAGCGAGAAAAGAAGAGTCACAACAAAGTTTGTATCAAACGGTTCCTTCAAAATTGATACGATTATGATTCATTACTGCCCTCCTTATGTTTGACTTTATTATTCCAGGCGTGTTCGGTGAGGTCACATTAGTCATGTTTTTAGTAATAGCTGCGTTTGGCGGCATCGGACTATTAATATGGAAGGTGGTACCGCAAGCTGATAGAGACAACATATCTATAGCGACCGTGTCGTCGCTAGCTCGCAGTGGGATTTTCAGTAGGCGGAATAGAGATAGATTCTCTGACCAAAGTTCTGTATATTCAATTTCTTTGTCGGAAAAAGACGAAAGTACAGCTAAAAAACCCAATGAAGGCGATAATACCTCTGAAGCGTGAATATTTGGTATACTATTGTGATTGATTTAATTTAATTAAATGTTTAAGATTAAGAACACGTTTTGTATGACACGCGATTTAATACGACACACTGAGGATTAGTAAAATAAGTTATGTAAATATAAATAAATTGTAATGCCCATGAAAATGAATGTTTGGGACAGAACTGGCTTCCGGATGGAATACGTAAAAATACAATTTATATATGATATTGAATATGAAGCATAGTTTTTAATATCACGTGGCCAGTATTTATCATGCACTTGGATCACTAATAATTGCTATGATTGCCACAGATATAAGCGGCGGTATCTATTTCAGACTTGTTGGTGGTCATACGTAGCTAACTTTGGAATTAATGTTGGTAAATCATCATATCAGCCAAAAGATCTCCATTGCTGAACAAAGGCCCCCATAAACGAACGGTTACATGACGTGTGTCGTCATTTTGGGGGGAATTTGACAGTGGGTCACCAGGCGGTTTGACAGGCGGTAGCGGTAAGCTCAGAACGGCTTGATGCCCATCCTTCTGGCTTAAAGCCCCTTAGTCGCCTTTTACGACATCTACGTATAGGACGTGGAGTGGTGCTATATTCTTAATCAGGACAACACACGGATTATGTTTAATAATTTGTGATAGGTAACTGTATTAAAGTATGTTTAACTAAAATAAGCCGTGTGGTGCCGGCTAGCCGTGTGGTGCCGGCTCAGAATGCCACCACCCCATCTCCTCCCATGGGTGTCGTAAAAGTCGACTAAGGGATTAGCCGGAGGATGGGCAGCAGCGTCCTTCGAGTATATAAACAACTCAACTGCGATCGCCAACCCGTCTGCCAAGCGTGGCGATTATGGCAAAACCCCCCAATGAGCCCACAACACATCCATATCGGTCGTTGTGGACATCTTTGGGGGAGGCCTGTGTCCAGCAGTGGACTTCATTCGGCCGTAATGATGAACTAAAATAAATAAAAATAAATAAATAAAAAGCGTTTATTCGGTGCAACCAAAGACACAAAACATACCAGTTAAACGAAACAAATCATAAACAGGAAACAGATAAAATAATCAGATCACATAATCAGTCTCGGAACGACCAGCGAGCAATGTGTGTCTCAAGATTGCACCAAATGGGTGTCCAGCTCAGCATATGCCAGGTATTATTCCTGACGCTGGTATTCTGCTGGATCCCTGCAGTGACATACGGATGTCGAGCAGACCAGATACACGAACAGTTGGTGGTAATAGTTTTGTGTGTGCTGTGTTATTAAAGTAGGTATACCCACATTCTCATGTATTAAAATTGTATTCAATTTAAAATTAAATTAAAATTGCGAACTGGTAGCTATTGTGTTGATTTGATAATAATATAATAATGTCCACATTTGAATTCTTAATTATAAATTATGTACGTATTTAAATATTTCAATGTAATATAATATATAACATAACGTCTATTTTATCACCCATGAAGACAAAAGGTATTAATTAGTTAATTGGTTACTTATTGATAATAATTTATGATAGTATTTTTCAAGATATATTTTTGTTTCCAGGCTTCACGCATTCCGCTAAGGACATAGCGACTCATGGACTCATGGAGAATACGGCATCTACTGTTGCCTATATTATAGATGTATTGGTAATTATAATACCTAGCTTTTTCTGCGTGTCCGTAAGATACTGTCGCAGCTGACATCTGAAGGTACCAAGTGTGTTAATATTTCTAATAGGCGGCGGAATATTATTCCAGCATTTAGACGCCGCGTATCTGAAACTTCCCCTAAAGGCCGCTGTCCTGTGCGGTCCTATGGACAGTTGCTGTGAACACAGTCTACTTGTGCATTGTCTCCTGCTTGTAACCCAACTCAGTTTACTGTATAGGTATGTCGGCTGCTTGAAATTAATTACTCCAAAGAGTAGGCAAGCCAAATGTAACTTACGGCGAGATTTCATCTTGAGGATGGAGTGTTTGTTAAGAAATGGCGTAACATGACTTTTTGGTGGGATTAAGAAACAGAATCGAGCGCAGGCGTTTTGTACTCTCTGTATCAGCCGATCAGTTCTTGCAAGGAGACGAGGACCACAAACCGTGTCTGCATAATTTAATTTGGATAATACCAACGATTCAACCAGCTGTATACGTAACGCTTCACAGAGATAAGGTCTCATTTTATACAAGACCTTAAGTCGGTAGAAACAGTTACGTACTGACTCTGCAACATGTCCTTCGTATCTCAACGCAGTGTCCATTTTCAGTCCCAGATTACGTGCCTCGCTTACTTGACTGACCGACTCACCCATTAGTGTAACATTTAGCGTTACAGGCAGTACGTCAATTTGATGCTTGGTCCCAAATAGCATGTACTTAGTTTTAGAGGGGTTAAGTACCAAACCGTTTTGTTCTGCCCAACATGCTATGCCAGCTAGATCATTGTTTAGGTCCTCCAACATGCTACTACAATCACTTGGTTTAAAAGAGATGTAAACCTGTATATCATCTGCATAGATGTGATATCTACATTGTTTTAGGCAATGGACTATATCTGCGCAATATAAAATGAAGAGGATCGGGCCTAGTATTGAGCCTTGTGGGACTCCTCTAGACACAGGTGTTTGTGGCGAGACGAGAGTAGAGCCATCGCTCAAGCGTACTTTCACTAACTGCTGACGGTTGCTGAGGTAACTGTGGAACCATAGCAATGTGCTGTGGTCAAACCCATAGTAATTCAACTTTGACATGAGTAGATCTGTATTTATGCAGTCAAACGCCCGAGAAAAGTCGAGTAGTACAAGAATTGTACATAGTCCCTTATCCTGGGCACACAGTATATTATCTGTCACGTCCAAGAGAGCAGTAGATGTACCACGAAATCTACGAAAACCCGACTGCAACTCTGGTAACATCTCATTCTTCTCCAAGTACCGTGACAACTGCTGACAAACTGCCTTTTCCGCCACCTTCGACAAACATGGAAGAATACTTATAGGCCGAAGGTCTTTCAGTTCTATTGGATTAGGTTTTTTTGGCACAGGAATAATGGTTGCAATCTTCCAATTGTCAGGGTACGTTGCAGTGCTGATAGAACGGTTGACTATTTCTGTGATAATTTTTAAAGTTTGTGGAAGGGTTAGGGTCAGCATACTCAATGTTATTTTATCACAGGCTTCAGCATTAGACTTGAGCTGATCAATAAATCGTGAAATCTGGTCGGCACTCACTGTGTGCAGGGTAAAACTAGCATCGCTAAAACGGTTAAATTCAAAGAAAGTGAGAAGTGATAAGCTACATACAGGGTTTCCAGGAACCTTCAGAAAATGATCGCTTAATCTATTTGGATCTCTTAAATAAATAGGAAGGTCACTCTTTTGTTGATCTGGCAAGAGCGTAGTTTTTAGGTTTCTCCACAATATTTTGGCATTTTTAATTTTATTATTTATGTTGTGTTTGAAATATGCAGCTTTCTCATTAAATAGTGAGCTTATGACCAAAGATTTCAGTTGTTTATAGTACGCTTTTTTAGAATCGGATCTCGTTTTACGATACGTGGCTAAGGCGTCATCCCGTAATTGCATCATCATCATAACTAAATTCCACGTTTGTTCGTATATCCGCTTGCATTGAACTTAATTGTAAACTGTAATATACGAACTTTTCTAACACCTAGAAGGATAGTCTTTTGCCACCGCTGTCGCAACCTTTAATTTCGCTGTCACACAATCGCATAAATAATGTTATTATACTTATCTATTTTCGTCACATCAAAAATAGTCATAATTCTGAACGCTGCACCAGAAAAACTATGAATTTTTCGAGAGCAGCGTTCAGAATAAACTGACACTAACGGGCCGCCCAGCGCCCATTGTGTCATATCCATCATCGTTAAAATGGTTACACATTTCGTGTGTCCACTTTCCTTTTAGGTTTTACTATTCTAAGTACCTATACAAAGAGTGAGTGTGAATAAAACAAATAATGTAAACTCCGTGTTTTATTTGAACACATCTTGTGGTTCGTCCAGTACAAATATTTGTTTTTCCGTCTGCAATTCTGGAAAGAGGAACTGGTTAACGACATCGTTCAGTTCTTCTAAAGCTATTTGGGCATGAAGTCTAACAGTAGAGTCCTCATTATTGTCTCTGTAGAGACTTTTCAGTGTTCTGTATATAGGTAGTAAATTTTCTTTTAGCTGCACTAAGGTCTCTTTGCCTAAACCCTTGATCAAACTTGATATGACCATAACTGCAGCTCTTCGACACTCTATCGCTTTATCAGTTTCTATTATACTCCATATACAAAGCAATACCTACAAAAAAGACAGATAATTTGTATTATTATCTAATCAAGTATATGAAGGCATACTTAAGTTATAAATAGACCAACATGGTAGATACTAGCATGGTTTAAAAATAAGTTTACCTCATATATAATTGTTCCGATTTTATAATGCAGAACCAAAGCAATTTCTGCCAAATTGGATAAAGCCGATGTCCTGATCAGAGAATCTTCATCCCTACATCCACAGAGCATCGTATTCAGCAGGACAGTCTTGTAAACTAATGCAATTTCACCTGAAATTATTTTTGTTTTTAAGAATTCATAAATCGGAGGTCAAGCGATGCCACCCAGTCTTGTATTATCCTCCCCCTTGGCCCGTGCCGACGGTTGCCTCAAGCTCTAGAATGAGTGTTGAAGTCCCCCAGGACGAGCACTGGACGGGGTGAGCATTTACAGCGAATGCTGCGCGCCACCCCGTCCAAGTATCCCTAGAAGTCGGCGAGAGACATAGCAGCACACTACTGCCAGAGGTCTCCACTCAACCGCGACAAAGCCCTGCCCCCTGTCTAACAGGGAACAAGGCGGCCTTCTACGGCAGCCCAGTAGATGGCGACGGAGT
Organism: Diloba caeruleocephala; assembly: GCA_947459985.1. Taxonomy (NCBI): domain Eukaryota; kingdom Metazoa; phylum Arthropoda; class Insecta; order Lepidoptera; family Noctuidae; genus Diloba; species Diloba caeruleocephala. Next base: position 21,597,347 of record OX381606.1, on the reverse strand, counting down.
CTCCGGCACCCAAGAACCAGCGAGGTTGTTCGTGGACGGCGTAGGGCTCCGCCACTACTGCCAAGGCAACTGACCACTCCGCAACAATCTGCAACAGTAGATTCTGCGCGTTGCGGCAGTGGTTCAGGTTACCCTGAAGGAAGGGAGGAAGAAAGCCCTGTCTTAGGGCTGGGAATGTGCGATTTCCATCGCCTCCGGTAGCCTGCGACCAATGGTGCCGGCGCAGTCGTCTCCTGTCTATTGGCGGAGGCAGAGGGAGCTCGCTTCCCCGGCCCTGATTACCTAGGAATGGGCCGGAATTGGGGGTATCGAAAAGGAGGCTGGACCGGATGGTTTTATAGATGGCGCGTGTGTACATACTGCAGTGTCTTAGGGACCGCTTGAGGCGGCTGTTCACTAGCTGCTTCCATCACAGTGTGTTCCCATCCGGCTGGAACCTGCGGAAGGAAGGAAGGGCCGCGGCGTTTCTTTCTGCGTACATTCACATTTCGTTGCTCGACGAGGCTTTAAAGCTATATGAGAGAATAATGGCCCAAAGACTCGGTCAGCACCAGTATGGCTTCCAGCAGCGGCAGTCTACTTTCAACGTTATTCTCTGCGTCCACTCGCTGTCGGAGCAGGCAATGCCTCGAAGGGGTGGGGTGTCGTGGCGTTGGCTATTAGAGGGGCGCTAGTCCACCATCAGTGCCCCGCAGGGTATAATCGGGGCCTATCTGCACGACAAGCATGTTCGCTACGTGGTCGTGGGCAGGGATGGTAGCGCAAAGTGGAGGCAGATTACGTGCGGGGTTCCACAGGTGTCGGTACTCGGCCTCCTCCTATGAAACCTCGTCTACGAGGCGGCATTGCGTAACGTTGTTCCCGCTGGCGTCAGCTTAATAAGATAGAAGCATGTAAATTGGAGTGCTGTGTACCCCTTCTGTGAGAGAGTCATGCTCCAGGATAACGCAGAGAGCGATCGGGACAGGACCGATTCCGCTCGGAGAAGTGCGCCGGGCAGCTGTTTACCCGGTGTTCTACTCTATATTGAGTACGACTTATATGGCGGGGGGCCTCGGGGGTCTTGCCAAATTCATACCGAGCGAGCCCCACAAAGACGGCGGCGCCCACGTGGTCACGTATAGTGTTCGCAGCACAGCACACACCGAGGCTCTTGGTGGATAGTTCACAATTCGCCTATCCTTGGCTAGAAGGGGGTGGCCGCTTTACAGTCACCCCCTCCGAGATTTGGCTAAAGACGTGGCACCAATGCGCGGCTCTACATGGACATTTTCTCTAATCTCTGGAGCCGCGCTTCGGTACCGAAGAAGACCACTCCGGTAGTCTTAGCTGGTCTCTTCTTCTTCTGGGTCTGGCATGGCCGGCCCCAGTGAAAGGCGGAGGAAGTACATGATGTATTTCTACTGGGTTATTTTTTTAAAGGTAGCCCACCACCACCACCTCATTGCCTGTTATTCTGCTGCCAAGCAATAGTGTTATTACTGTGATACACACTGTAGACTGTGCCAGTGAAATTGCTGGGCATAAGCGACTATATAACTAATGCCCTGAGGTGAAGAGCGCAGTGTGGTTCCATTAGAACTAGTCCTGGGTAGCTTTACAAAAATTGTATGGGCTGGCATGACACTTACCACCAGGCGAATGACTCGATCGTTTGAAAAAAACGTTTAAAGGTTAGTAAAATAAATTAATTACATCAATGTTATCGAGTGGTGAAGTACTGGCAAATTCCCCCCAAATTTACATGACATGTGACTGGTAGTTGTGGAAATCTATGGGAAGGCCTTTGTTCAACAGTGGACGTACTTTGGCTGATATGATGTATTTTTAATAATAATAATCATCATGGAGTGAGAATCCATTTTTAGTTTATTAATAATAATTACTACTTACCTAATCTCTTGGTAACCTTTACAATAACATCACCAATCTTCATTCTCATCTCTGCAGTTCTGTTTTGACTCTCTTTTGTTTCAATATTTAAATGTTCAGTGGACAGTAGTAAAAACTCTTTACATAATAGATGCAACACGTCCTCTGTACAATGGGTACATAGTGAAGCAAGGCCATTTATGGCTGCCAGGTAAATATAAGAGTCAAGACCTTTTACTTGTTCCTGAAATACAAGTGTGAAGAATTAAAATTGAACTTTTAAACTATTGATAACTCTGTTAAAGACTTACTTAAAAATCACTATTTGGGTACATTATTTTAAGAAAATATTGGGTATATTTATGTACCAATTAATATTAAAATATCATTTTGACTAACCTCAACCAGACTCATCACTCTCGACTAGAATTTACTCATGACCATGGTCAATATATCTTCATTGGACATTGATGTCACGAAAAGACCAGATATTGTCTTAAAATAACAATACTCTGCTACTGTGCAATAAGAATGAAGACCAAAGCCTATACAGTATTAAAATAAACTCAGTATGTACCTGGAAAATACAGAATATATAATGCTTCTTAGAAATTGTTTCTGCATCTCCTGCATCAATAAGTTTTGTTAGTTCTATAATTCCATGTGCCCGGACAGGTAACAACTCATCAAATATATCTGATATTGCCTTCTCACATGCAGTATGCTGTTTTTTCTGAGGAGCTTCTAATGTTATAAGTGATAGCACCTCTTTGCACAGAATGCTGTTCAGGCTTGATTCATTTTCACTTATTTTTCTTAATACTGGTATCAAATTCTTAAACCTTATCTCATAGTCTTTTACGTTATGTGAATTTGATAAAATAGTATTGAGTAATACCAGAGAAATTGTTACACATTCATCATTAATATTTACATTTTGTTTCAAAATAACATGCTCTATGAAATCAGTTACAATAAGGGGGTGTGTTTTTAAAGAGCTAATTATTTTTGATGATGTTGAAATTTCTGAAAGTAATTGAAGAATAATTGCATAATGTTGATCACTTTCATCAATAAAAACAGGATCATCCTCAATCAGTAACATGTCCTTATTTCCTTTTTTCTGTCTATTAACATTAAGGTGCGTTAATATTTTTAAAGACACTTCAAATATGTTTCTTACAAGTTCATCATCTGTTGCACTGTTGAATATATTCATAAAATATATCACAGCCTCATCCTTTAAATGATCTTCACAACTTGCTACAGATTTGATGGCAATACCAGCATCAAATTCTTCAACTAGTACTCCTGAAATATCTTTACCAAATAAAAAACATTGGATTATATTACACAACTCCACTTTTCCCAGCTTCCCTAAACTTCTCAGTATAATGTCTTTTAATTTGTTCTTTAATTCTTCACTGTTACTACACTTAACTCCAATCAAAAATATTAAGTATAAGTTTGGTATCAAAAGTGTGACTGGCCAATCTAACTTGGTAGTACACACGCAAACATGCAAAATATTAATTTTTTGTTCGACTTCTTGCGGTGATAATATAATAGTGCCAGGCAAATTAGAGTTTGAGATTAAACAATCATAATCAAAAGCCTGAAATACTTCTTTGAGTAACAAAACAACAGGTTTGGACTGAGGATACTTTTCATTTAAACTCAAAGCACAGGATACTGCTGTTGCTAAGTAATGTGTGTTATTCAAACATAATATATGTTTCAACTGTGAGCAAATGTTAGCAAGGTATTCACTTTCTGAACTACTTCCATGTCTAGCGGTAATGATTCTACAGATCATGTCAATTTTACTCCATTCAAATCCTGTGTCTATGTTATAACTTTCTATAAAACATCTGATTAAGCTCATTAATCCTCCTTGAGTTAAAAGTCTTTGGCTCAACTCCTTTGATATAACTCTTTTAACAAATGCAGGGGGAGATGGATCTGTCCCACTCTGCAATACTAATAATTCCTTCATAAGGATTGGTTGAAAACAATTGGTAACAAGGTGATTATAAACACTCAAATATTTTTCTCTGTCTACACTGAGCTTTTCATACAATTCTTCAGTCATAATAAAATTATCATAATTGCCTGGTTTTTTAAATGGCGCAAATGACAGCTGTATCAAAGCTGCTAAATAATCTGATAGATGCAAAGTTAGAATAATAGTTTTGAGGATATTTACAGAGTAACACCTTGTAAAAAAATCTGTACAGTTTACGAGCATCTCATACTTTTGCTCGTCGGTTAAGAAAAGCCCCGCAAGTATGGCTCCTGTGCTACACCTCTTTGACAAAGTTATTCCAAGGCCTGGTATCAGACATTGTGAAATGCCAAGAGATGTTATTAATTGAAAACAAGTTCGTAGTAGTTTTTGATATTTCACGCTGATAAGAATAGTATCATCGTTTTTAATTTCAGTAGCTAATTCATTTATAGCACAGAATATTTGCTGTAAATACGATTTTAATATTCCGAAAGTTTCATTTGACATACATTGATTCTCATTAATGGCAATAAGGACCGATACCAATTTACACTGACCATCTGAAAATTAAAATTAAATATTGAAATATATTTACATTTACTACAAAAATACTTAGTAAATGACATGGCATGACATGGTGTGTAACAAAATTACCTGTATGAGTAAGTTTATCAATTCGATTAAATATTGACTGAATTTTTGACATACTTTTACTTAATAAATATAATTTGCTGATTGATAATTAAATAACATATAACTACTCTGAACTTTAAAGTTCGCAATATATAAATGAGATTGAAGTTATTTTGTTTACACAATCGGATTCTGATCCTTCTTCTTCTTCTCTTAGAGTGACGAGAATCAGTGTTGCCACCTCATAAGAATTAAAGTCGCTAGATCAACACCCAAAAGTCACCAGATGGGGCTAAATTCGAAGCGAAAGTCACCAGAAATCCCAAAAAATATATTTTAGTAGAAACAATGTTGTAATGCCATCTATCGAAGTATCGATAGCACTGGACAGACAACTCAAGCGGCAGTACATGTTCAAATCACGTTAGGTCACGGTTAGGACTACCCCATCTCATGACATGGGTGTCGTAGAAGATGACTATGGGAGTTTGGAACCCGGTGTGTACCATTATTATTAAGCACTATGAGTTGCCCGCAGGTGACGGATAAACAACCGACTACTACTACTGTTACGTAATAACAATAAAAGCTGTGACTCAATACCACTTTTTATTGTGTATCAAACTACGGTATCAAAAATTAAAATATGTCAAAAACCAGATTTTTTATTACATCAACAAAAATTCTAAGTATGGAAAAACAACCGTAATTGTAAAAAACAGATAACATTGTTTGGTTGTAATAATTATATTGTAATGACAAAACAAGAATATAAGTAGTAATTAATATTCTATAGAAACTTTTTATAGGATAGATGAAGACGACTCAATTATCGCTAGAAGTCGCTAAAACCAAAAAATCGCTAAACGACAGAATTAAATCGCCAAAAGGGGTCAAAAGTCACCAGATCTAGTGACAAAATCGCTAAGGTGGCAACACTGACGAGAATGTTCAAAGACATTGGCAGTCAGCTGTCATCAACAGTGTTGCCAACTCATAACAATTAAAGTCACTAGATCAGAGGTTCCCAACCTATTTTTGTCTACTGCCCACTTTAAGAATAAATTATTTTTTAACGCCCCCCTTTTTAAACATACCCCTTTTTAAACATACTGAAGAACCGCTAAGTACTTATAACTGATTATTGAAACGCAAATTTATAGTATTCGGACAGAGTATCTTTTATTGAAAATAAAACAAACATAATCAATTCTTATATAAAAACTAATGTGAAAGTTGAATCTGATGCTGTTCAATAAGTTTGTTGATATCAGATTCCAATTTACTCAAAAACAGCCGCAAGTCGCCAGGTTCGGTAACACGCAAACGATTTCTCTTTTTAGTAAGCAGCGTTGCCACAGCACTAAATCCACGTTCACACAAATATGACGATGGGAATGCTATCAAAAATCGTTGAACAATTGACCACAATCCAGGGTACAATTGCGGGATTGGTTTTTGTAGCCAAAATTCTTGATATCCATTTTTGAACTTGATTTTTATTTCTTCGTTTGTTGTCTATTCTATAAGTTCTTCTTCCAGCTGAGGTGACATTGCTGTGTTGACATTTGAAAACGGATCCAACACCCAGTCTGGTATTTCCAAGTTTAAAATGTCCTGGTATCGTTCGGTGAAGTCAATGTGGAGGTTTTCCAAATGTTGGCAGTAGGCAAACAAGTCGTCGTTACTGCAGTATACTGATAAATTCGGAAAATTGTGAAACTCACGTCTGCCCATATTCTTTTTGTGCAGAAGCAGTTTGGCTGCGAAAGCAGCAACGACATTTTTTGTTTTAATTAAATTTAGTTCATCGCCTTGCAGTTGGAGGTTCATGTCGTTGAACATTTTATACAGGTCTGTCATGTAAGCTATATCATTCTTTGATGTTATGAGCTTGTTGCGCAGTTCTGTATCTTTAGTTTCCAAGAACTCTATCATAGAGTCAAACAGGTTGTAAAATCGAATCAGACAATTGCCTCTTGACAGCCAACGAACTTCAGTATGAAGCAACAAACGGTTGAAATCTTCGTCATTAGTAACACAAAGCTGATGAAATAATCTATCATTCAAAGAGCTGCTACGGATTTTATTGACTGCTTTGATGACATATTGCAGTGATTGAAATAGTCGTTCACTTAAGTTTCTAGCAACCAAATGTTGTCTATGAATAACGCAATGTATAGCAAGGACATCTGGAATTTTATTCTTTAAGTATGCTATGAAGCCTTTATGGCGCCCTGTCATAGCCGGAGCGCCATCCGTAGCAACAGATATAATATTTTTCAAAGGAATCTCTTTCTCTTCACAAAACTTTTCAAATGTATTGAATATGGTTTCGCCTTTTGTATCTGTCTCCAAATTTCTGGCAAACAATAGTTCTTCACGTATTTTCTCATCTTTAATAAACCTCACGTAAGATAGCAACAACGCTTCATTAGTTGGTAAAGTGGACTCATCGAGCTGAATTGAGAATTGACTAGTCCTCAGATCGTGCACAACGATTCTTCAATGTTTTCAGCCATTTCATCAATTCGTCTTTGCACAGAATTATTACTCAAAGGAATTTTTCGGATAATATCTGCGGCCGGTTTATGAAGCACAGTAGTTATTACTTCCTTTATTGCTGGCAAAATTAACTCTTCTCCGATGTTGTGTGGTTTGCCTTTTTGAGCAATTAACAAAGAGATATTGTACGAAGCTCGAAGTCCGTCGTCATCTTGCTTGGCAGCCGCCGAAAATAGTTTTGATACACTTGGCTGAGTATTATGCTTCTTCTCTGGGTCTTGAAAATATGCTACATTCTTTTCTGTCTTATCTGGATGCATTTTATTCAAATGATCTTGCAGTCTTGAAGGCTTCATTGCTTCGTTCGAAAATGTTTTTAGACATAGAAGACACAAAGGCGACGACGGGTTTGTGGGATTTTCAATAAATCCGAATTTAATATATTCCGCAGAGTATTGCCGTCTCTTCTTTTTTACTTCCGACATTGTTTTGTTTTAAGAAATACGTAAGTGTTGAAATCAAGTACTGCTTATCTATTATGCGCGAAACCGCAAATGAAAATAAAATAAATTTACGTCGTTTATATAGGATTGCATAAGCAGCACGCACCAACAGGAATAAGACAAACATGCATAAACTCGTTTATCTCATTCGACGCCCAATCGTACTCGACAAGCAAGAACAAGTATTATAGAACCAGCCGATTGGTATAGGAATGTACAATTCGGATTATTTAACAAAAACTTGTTAAAACATGATGGCCCGCGGTCTTTTATATCGAACCGAGTTTGAGCTATATCTTAATTAATACTAGTTGATGTTCACAAGATGTAGTCGAGAGTCGAGAGCACAGTCGGTGTCTAAGAGTCTTCCTAGCTAGGTAGATGAAATTATAAATCGACCCCAAAGCCCTACACAATGCCCCCTTTTTTTCTGGGTCTCTTACCGCCCCCCTTTAGGCCTGCAGCGCCCACAAGGGGGCGTTATCGCCCACGTTGGGAAAGACTGCACTAGATCAACACGCAAACGTCAGATTGGGCTAAATTCGAAGCGAAAGTCACCAGAAATCCCAAAAAAAATATTTTAGTTGAAACAATATTGCAATGCCATCTATCGAAGTATCGATAGTACTGGACAGACTCCTCAAGCGGCAGTACATGTTCAAATTGCCGTGTAGCTCCGATCACGGTTAGGGCTACCCCATCTCATGCCGTGGGTGTCTTAGAATACGATTAAGGGAGTTTGGAACCCGGTGTGTGTCATTATTATTAAGCACATTGAGTTGCCCGCAGGTGACGGATAAAGAACCGACTACTACTACCATACCCAACGAGGGTTAGCGTCAGGCAGGCGGCGACTGTAAAACCCTTTTGCAATATAAATAACACACATTTCACCAACCCCAAGCAACTTGGGACCAGGGCAGGAAGAAGAAAAGTCTTTGTTCAAATATTGTTACGTAATAACAATAAACGCTGTAACACTTTTTATTGTGTACCAAACTACAGTAACAAACATTAAAATATGTCAAAAACCAGATTTTTTACTACATCAACAAATAATAAGTATGGAAAAACAACCGTAATTGTAAAATTAGCCGGAGGATGGGCAGCAGCTTCCTTCGATTACATTAACAAATCAACTGCGATCGCCAACCCGTCTGCCAAGCGTGGCGATTATGGAAAAACCCTCCAATGAGCCCACAACACACCCATATCGGTCGTTGTGGTGATCTTTGGGGGAGGCCTGTGTCCAGCAGTGGACTTCATTCGGCCGAAATGATGAATTATATTGTAACGTCAAACAAAAATAAAAGTAGTAATTAATATTCACCTAAACTGCCAGACAACTATCATGCCAATAAAATAAAATAAAAAAACAACCCATATAGTTCTCGCATTGCCAGTACAGTAACAAATCAAAATAATTTGTATATATAAAAATAAACAAACAAGTCATTAAAGTAATTTAAGCAAATATAAAATAATTGAATGTCATATGAAATAATAGAATAATTGAATGTCATGTCATATCTTAAATAGAATAGAATCGTTTATTCAGTAATTAGGTCATAGCAGACACTTTTACACGTCATAATGAAACGACAGAGAGCATTTCACTACATGACAACCTCTGAGAAGAAATACCGAAAGAAAGTCAGGGTTCGGTCCTTTTTCAAATTGTGTATGTTGTTAAAATATCAATGAATACATTGTTTTTATGCCAATCTCTATGTGAGAGTAGTGTAGATATAGGCTGTCTATAACTATTATGCTAGTATACACAGTTACTATTCTTTATATTAATCACTACGTGTTCGTGGTGCCTTTATTTCCAACACACAATAATTCAATACAGTTTCACATTATTGGAATCGTTACATATAACATCATTCTAATATAAAAGATTTTAATATATTACGTACTTTATTAAGGTGACAGCCGTATCAAGAAATCGCCATAATACAGTACAGCAAAAATAATTACATTCCAAGGAAAGGCTCTCTTCTTCTTCTCTTAGGGTGAGATTCAGAAACGAGTCTAAGCGTGAACATAGCTTCCATCTTTCACAATTATGAGCGTAAGTAGTGCGTTTTGACAGATGGAAGCACAAGTTCACGCTTAGACTCGTTTCTGAATCTCACCCTTAGATTATGGCTTCTGTAGAGTATCTTCCAAATAAATGTATACATGACATTGGCAAAATTGCTTTAGTTTGCAAAAGATGTTGTTATCGGTGACCTTCATTTGGTCGTGGCTCATCGTCTCAAACGGCTCGGAATTTCTAATTTTGCCCCCGTTGCTCATATCCAATAATTAATATTTGTCTTTGGGCCTTTAGCTGTTTCATAATTAATTACCTTGCTTGCATGATGTATTCTATTTGAGATTTTTATTCATTTAACCTATGTATACCTATTCTGATCTGATTGTGACAAACACACCACTGATTAGCGTATTATAAATCTTGCTCGCTCAGGCTTTCCGGTGGTCACAGGCTTGTGAGGCAGCAGGTGGAACGTGGTTTACACCTGTTTACACCAACGCATAGACACGCAGAATCCCGGATATTTGTTAATGAAATGAAATCGTTTATTTTCCAGATACTAAATCCAAAACAGAAATAAAATTACAAAAGATAAATATACAAAATAATTAATCTATATGTCAACGCAACGACTTTAGGTAATCGGGGTATGGTAGGACTGCCATATTTGATGTAAGGGGCTATAGTCCCAGTCTCGCACTGCCGCCACCAAGGAATTGGCGGAGTGGTATATGGCGGTGCGTGCCGTGGCCGTGCGGCTCCTCAACAACGCCTGCCAGCAGGGCGCGCAGCCCGCGGCGAACATCGCGCTGGCGGTGCAGTACCGAGGTAGTCGATATAGAGCGCGCCACGCATCGTTATATTGCACTCGCATGTCGCTCAGTGCGGCTTTCGTGTAGTTTGTCCACAGCTCGACTGTGTAGACACTGGCGCAGTAACTGGTAAACAGCTGTGCCTTTACGGCGTCACTACAGCGACTGAACCGTCTGCCTAGCATGTTGCCACGCACTGAAGTGGCGCGTCGCTGTCGCTCTATATCAGCGTGGTCAGATAGGTCGGCTGTTATTATGTGGCCTAAATATTTATTGGTATCGACTTTTACTAGTTCGGTGCCGTACAGTTTCAGCGGTGGCAGCTCCGGGCAGCTGTTCTGGCTGTGATGTTGTGGTATTCTGCGTAGTTTTCACACACTGCTAACAGCTTACGCATCGCTGATATTGATGGTGCTAATAGAACCATATGAGCTGCATATTTTTGATTTGATTTATAATTTTGCCATTGATCGAACAGCCTATACCTGTTTGAATAGGCTTATCTGATAGCCCATCCATATAAAGGTTAAATAGGGCAGGGGACATGCTTCCACCTTGTCGTACCCCACATTTAAGGCCAAAGGGCGCTGACAGCTCGCTCTTCCATCGAACTCGATTTTTCTGCTGCTGATACCAGTTTTGCAGCATGGCAGCATGCATTTAATGGCAGCAATAATCAAACAATGCCATGATTTGGCCAAAAGACTTCAAACTGCCAAAAGAATCCAGGCCAAACATAATAATACAAAAAAGTCATTATTGTCAAATGTCAAACGTCTTCTGTCAATGTCAAGTAAAATGTTTAACAGGCAAAAAGTGACTCGATATTTTACCGTGTCGAATTGAAAGCGCATTATTTGGAAAGAACACAGAATATAGTAGTTTGGTTATTAATAGTAAAAAGTAAATCTAGCAAAATGTTGATTAAAGTAAAGGTGAGAATATATAAAATTTCTAGTTAAATTATTAAATTGAAGGTATCATTATTTTGCAGTATAACCTCTTTTTTGTTACAGACGCTTACGGGGAAAGAGATTGAGATAGATATAGAACCTACAGACAAAGTAGAAAGGATCAAAGAGAGAGTAGAAGAGAAAGAAGGCATTCCACCACAGCAACAGCGTCTCATATTTTCAGGAAAACAAATGTAAGTCTTCTAGTTTCTTAATTTTTTGACTTGGCCATATAAGCGTCATTGTTTGTGAAAATACAACACTTTCGTATAATGGTTCAATATAAGCGTGTACTCTCTTTGCTTGTAATGGGTACAATAGGTATGTCAAGTTTAAAAATGATAATGTTTTCTTTTTGTCTTTGTGACATTCTCCTTATGTTGTTTGTTGATAATTTGATAGATTTTGATACAGAAAAACCAAGTGCTAATTTTAAATAACAGGGTTAAAACCCACATAACATTGAGACAGTAACTCTATAAAATATGTGATTTCCAGGAATGACGAGAAGACTGCACAAGACTATAAAGTTCAAGGAGGATCAGTTCTCCATTTAGTGCTGGCGCTGCGTGGGGGATATTGATTTGGATTGTGATAGTTTCCTTATATTTATAACACAACTAATTTTATTTTTCATTTCTTGTATAAAGTGATTACACTGTAACAAAAACTTTAATTGCAATTCCCTGTAACCCTTCTTCTTTTTGTGACAATGGCTTTAACTCTCCATATTTCTCTGGCACAAAACATGGCCAGTTCAACGGCTCCTTTATTCCTTAGCTCCATTTGGTCCATGACAAGAGAAGACAGTCAGAACACCGGATAGGTATTAATATTGACTGTATAGTGCTGCAGTTACACCTGTCTTCCTTAGAGAGCTCCACCATTGGCACCAGCCTAGCCTTAGAAGGTTCTATGTTATGGCATGGACATGGAAATGGAGTTTGTGAGGTAGCTGTGGTGTCTCTTAAGGTGTGTTAGAGGGGGACGGCCGAATAGCGGGTGCTGCTGACTTCTTGATAGCAAGATCGTGCTGCGATTCCTGCCAGGGCGTAAAGCTTGGTTAGCAGCATAGTCATAGTACCTGCAACAATTTGACACGAGTCATTGACAGCCATATCCACATCACACGGTGGGCTTATCGGTCCCAGACTCGCTCACTGAATAGGCAAGTATGAGACAGCTAGTTCTTAGGACATGGGAAGCCGCACCTCATCGGGTGGAGCTGAGGCATCTTCGAAGATTGTTGCAAGCACTGAATGTCAAAATAACCAACCCTACAATGGCAGCACTCTCCTATTGCAGTAGAAATTTGTCATTCAATAAAAAATGTTTAGTAATAATTTAAGGAGAACTCACGGACTAGAAAAATAGGTCTCCGCGCCACTTATATCGAAAGTGAAGCACGGCATCGAACATGGGTGCGTGAGGGATACCAGATGAAATGAAATTTTCCCAAGTTTTTTAAATAATAATGGTAATACAATTTTTTTCTTTTACTTTCTTCAAAGATTAAATAAAACCGGAAATGTTATTTCTGTAGATTAAATTTTCTTTCTCTGTGTGAAAAGAGGCCTTTGCTTAGGATTGGGACAGTGACAGGCTGATAGGATATTTTATATTTATAAAGAACTAGTGTCCGACCGAAACACGATATTCTGTTTCAGATTTTCTTGTTCAGTCTAAGTTCAGTCGAGTTCAGTCGCGTTCAGTTGAGTTCAGTCGAATTCAGTTATGTTCATAGACTGAACAGTCAGATCCGAAAAGTCAAAGATGCCAGAATCGAACTCAGACCCTCCTGTATGGAAGCGTTCAACCATTAGGCTAAGTCCCGTGGCCGTGTCCGTGTCCCATGACAGGCATACAATAATTTAAAAACAATGTTTTTGTACATACACATACAAATACCTCAGACAGAAACCCGTTTTCGGTAAGAAACCGGGTGGCTCAAATAAAGCGGGTCTTAATATTAACTGGCGCTTCAGTATTCGGCTATTAGTCTGAATATAAATTGCTCGACCTATTACGTAGGGTTCATATTTGATTACCGTAATCTCGACTCAAGTTCTACTGGAGTTTTGATTCTCGATCATGGGCCATAATGATAGCATAAAAATAGTTGCTGAGGTTTGTAATTAAAACCAAATCATCATTTGAGCAGGTATTTATTATTACACCTATAACATTGTACATATAATCAAAGTTTAATTTACACATATCTTGCGCTGAATGAAGTTTACATAAAAATAAAACATCTTTGGTTCACCACACAAATTAACAACATCGATTTTCTAGTTTTTTTTCCTAATTTACGTTAATTTTACCACAAGCCTTTTATTTCACAATTTAAAATTATTAACTAATTTGAGCATTTCGCTACTCATGAAATATGCTGCAGTGTTACTACTACAGACTTTACACAAAGCATGCAGAGCTTAAACTGTTTCATTATGTATTACATAAAAATACATTTACATATTTCAGGTATTGTATAGGTACAAAGAATAGATCAAAGATGAAATGACAAACTATTTTAGAATTATTTTGATGGTTTTTAAAAACTACAAATCTATAATAGTATCAAAATGATTAAATGACTTTGGGACGGAAACATTTCCTTTAAAACATCAATATTTTTATCTGCAAAATATATGACAATTTTAGTTTCAATTTATATTCAATTATTTTTTACTCAAGCACTTATGGAATTGAATTACATTTTTTTATAAGGGATCTTTTTAATATATTGAGCATGACAAAGTAGGCGATGAGCATTTGAGTTTGGCACAACAATATGTTACACACAGACGCATGAAGAGAGCACATTTATTTATCTACAGATAATTTTATCCAATATTATCAGCATCGCTCCGTTCACTTGACTCCCACTCGCTCCTTGGATTGCTATTGGAGCCGAAGTCGTCTTTGTGTTTCGTCTAGGACCAAGACGTGTTTCTTAATCACCAGTCGGTTTGAGACTACCTTAACTATTTGCGTGTTTAGGTGCTTGTGTAACCAGAGCAAACACACTTTATATCAGTGTTGCATTTTTGTAAAAGATTGAATTGCATCGCTCCCGTTTCGCCCTAGACATACCTATACATTTAATATAATTTATGTTTTTCAACATTCCAATAAAACACTCCACTGATCTTAGACAAGGTGATATAAACTAAGTACACAGAGCAGAGCATGATCAAAATTTGCACTAGTTAAGACTAAAAATTGTTCTTGAAGAATAACTAAAGGAGATCCTATCTGTATTATAGTTGATCAGCACGATCTGTAAAAAGAATACAATAGAATCTGTTAATAAAATATATATTGTCCATCGGTGCTCATCATTTCATTGAATGGAGTCCACTGCTGGACATAGGCCCCCGCAAAGATCACCACAACGACTGATATGAATGTGTTGTGGGCTCATTGGGGGGTTTTGCCATAATCGCCACGCTTGGCAGACGGGTTGGCGTTCGCAGTTGAGTTGTTAATGTATTTGAAGGACGCTGCTGCCCATCCTCCGGCTAATCCATTAGTCGACACCCACGGGAGGAGATGGGGTGGTGGTATTCTGAGCCGGCAACACAGCGCAAACGCTGCTCGTATATATGTATATTTGTGTAATATGTACATAATGCCACGCCAATTGGTCGTCGCCGTCTAAATTGATAAATCATGCTCTTACGAAATGTAAATCGTGGTTAGTTGTGAGGACTTGATAAATGGGTCAATGTTATGACCTGTACACACTAGTACATTGACTATTCAGGCAATATCTGTACCTTAGCAGATCAACCGTCGGAGAGTGCTGGTGTAACCCAACCGTATTTATCGTGTGTTTTAACGACGGAGCGGAATGCCTCTTCAGCGCGGCGGCGGGAGAACTCGCAAGAGGGTCTCGGCGGCGCCCGCGCCACGCGACCCTGCCCCTTCACTACGGAGGCCGCGAACTGCATCACCACAGCTTCTACTGTGTACGCGGAAGCCCAGCCGCGTGGGGTCAGCAGTTCCATACAAATTGCACCACCTAAACAAACGAGTGACGATTACATAACAAGTTTAGGTGTGAAAACAAAGTAGCATCATAAGTTATTGTTTGCCAATGACAACATTTGGGGTTAGGTTAGGTTTACCGCTTTACAGGTCATCCCCTCCGAGACGTACCTAAAGCCGTGGCACCAATGGGTAGCTCTAGATGGAGATTATTCGAGTTCCTGGAGCCTCCCTTCGGTGCCGAAGATGACCACTCCGGTGGTTTTAGCCGGTAGGGGTCCGGCATACCCCTCTGCCTTTTCCCGGGGCGGAGGAAGTACGTGATGTATTTCTACCGGTCCAATAAAAAAAAAAAAAAACAAAGGGGTCAGTTGGATAAGTAGGTCAGTCAAGGTTCTGCTAGCATTGGTATTTATCCGACTTTATTTCATTGTACTTAGGTTAGCCTTTTTTTTTATTTTTATTGGTGCCCAGTGGAAATTCATCATGAACTTCCTTCGCCCCGGGGAAGGACGAAGGGGTATGCCGGACTCCTACCGGCTAAAACCACTGGAGCGGTCATCTTCGGCACCTAAGGGAGGCTCCAGGTCCTCGTATGATCACACTAGAGCCACCCACTGGTGCCACGCCTATTGGCACATCTCGGAGAGGGTGACTGTAAAGCGGTCACCCCCCCAGGGGGATTGTAAAGGATCCCCCAGTGCGTCCCACGGCAGCGCGTGACCACATGCGACTTAGGTTAGCCTGCAAGTCATGTCATTCCTCCTGTTCATTGTTAAGTAATTTCCGTAACTATTTATGTACTTGTTCATACGCTCCAACCAGTGCTTTCTCTTCTGGGATGGATGCGCAACAATAACACATAGCTTGGCTGGCGCGGACGTCGATCATCCTGTAGCTTGAAACGACCTCTTTTAATTTTTTGTACCATATACTACTATACTTCTACTTATCCATCTCCTCCCGTGGAGGTCATAAAAGGCGACTAAGGGACTCTTAAACCAGAGGGATGGGCAGCAGCGTCCCTTCTGTGGAACAGTAGCCATTCTGCGCTCACTAACCCGTCTGCCAAGCGTGGTGAGTACTGGCAAATTCCCCCCAAAATGA
Organism: Diloba caeruleocephala; assembly: GCA_947459985.1. Taxonomy (NCBI): domain Eukaryota; kingdom Metazoa; phylum Arthropoda; class Insecta; order Lepidoptera; family Noctuidae; genus Diloba; species Diloba caeruleocephala. Next base: position 21,580,917 of record OX381606.1, on the reverse strand, counting down.
TGACAAAGTTGTGGAAATCAATGGGGGAGGCCTTTGTTCAGTAGTGGAGATTGTTATGGCCGATATGATGACTACTATACTTCTAGAGAAGCCGCAGTATCGCCTAAGGCATGTGCCTTTTCTTCGTGGCACTGCTGTCGAGACAGATCAAGACGAAAGTTGCAAAAAATATAGTCCGAATTTGAGAATTCGTCCAAGTTTCTATAGTCAAGAATTTGCGGCGTGGTCACTCCGTGGTACAGATATGTGCACTCATGTGCTTTCTATATAGGTATTTAAACTAACTGATTTGCGTTTGAATTCTTGACGAACGACAAGACTTACCGAGTAATCTAAATAGTTTATCATGGTCAGCCAAAGGACGTCCACTGCTGAAAAAAGGCCTCCCCCATGGATTTCCACAACGCCCGGTTTACATGTCGCCGGCATCCCATGACTGGATTTTGGAGATTCACCAGGTCGTTCGTCCATCTCGTTCGGAGGCCATCCCATGCTACGTTTTCCGGTGCGGGGATACATTACTCGTAGAACTGATCGGGCACGGATATTGGGGTAAAAGAACATAGAATTGCACTAACAGAAAGTATTCAGTTGCACTTGGCAACTGAATATTTTACGACTTTGAATACGAACTCAAAGGCTAGGAGACGTTCGGATGAATATTAAAGTGCCTTTAACTTATATCTTATTATAGATATACCTAATCTTAATTGGAGAGCAGTGGCCGAATATCGAATATGTTGATTACATTTAAAATAGGGTATATGCTCAGTATACGTATTTTACCTGATATAGCTAGTCATAATTATCCAAATATAGAATTATCAAAGACAATCATAATTTCTATAGTTTTAAAGACATATTTGCAGGATTATTAAGCTGGAATACCAATTAAAAAGGCCTCTGTCTTCTATCTGCAAGTCCGTCTTGGTTCAGGAGGCCACCGAGAGGGGACGGAAGTGGGTCGATCACGCTCCGAGACCAAGGCACTGAGGAGGCAACCACCTCGACATTCGGCTTGCGACATGCGACATTATTAAATATTTTTTGTCGATTATGTACCTACTTGCATAAAATATATACCTATGTACGTTAGGTAGACTTCAAGAAAAATTATGAAATGTATTCGTTGGCCATACAATATTAATCTTGACACGACAGCGGACCCGACCTTAGCATAAACGCATATTAATCCATCTTTGCGTCATTTGATAATCAAATTGTATCTATACATATTTATTTCAACTGAACCAACTGACGATGGGTTTCTACCTATTTAAATGTTAGTTGTAATATTCTGACTTCGAGTATAGATAGACTCACCTTCCATGACGAAACCCTTCTCTATCCTGGGTTCAATGACCCGCATGAAAGGCGGAGCGAAAGGGAAGTTCTCTGGAAAAACCAGATGCAAGAGTATGTGAGGAATGTGTAGTTCGCGGAGGTCACTCGCCAGCTCGCTCTCCGGGTCTATCTGGTGCAGGCGCACGTGCCACTCGAACAGGTTGTCGTTCACCAGCTCCACCTGAAATATTTAATTTTGCATGCAATTAATGGGGTGTCTATATAAGAAAACTTTTTAAATAGTTACACGTATAATTTATGTAGGGTTGCCAGATCGGAAAACCGAAATATCAGGACAAAATTACAAAACGTCGGGATTTTGGATTACTTGAAACGACTAAACATTTACAATTACTGTTCATTATATTATTCCTAGTAGTTGTTTTTAAAATGGTGTACAATAAGAATATTCTATTCTATTCTATTCTATAAACATTATTCAATATTAATTTTGATAACAAACTAAGTATCTTTACATTGCCACATGATTTTTGCATTAGTTTTCACTGAGTTTATCAGTTTGAATCCTTTAAAAAAGGCTTAAATTTTAAGCGTGCATAAAACTACGATCAGCTGTTTGTCGAGAGATTAATATGTATTATTTCGGGAATCATATTTAATATAACGTGTCGGGACAATCCAGAAGAATCCTAACCATCTAGCAACCCTATATATATATATGTCTACCTATTATAAATTAAAGTTGGTAACAGAACCCAGTGAATATCTCTGACAGTCGTAGAGGCATGGGAAATCTCGTCTAATCTTAAAATATCGGTAACTGATAAACTGCCTAATGAACCATTATATCAACCAGAGCTCTACGTATATTCAAGAACTATATTAATTTAGCATTTTAAATCGCACAGCAAACTAGCTTTAAATATAATATATTTACGCTCATCACTGACACACAGACTGACTCTGTAAAGCTGTAAGAAAAAAAAAACATCTTCATTATCACATCATCTAAAGGACATCCGCTGCTGAACAAAGGCCTCCCTCGTAGATTTACACAATCGTGTCATAATTTTGGGGGAAATTTGCCAGTACTCACCAAGTTTGGCATGCGGGTTGGTGAGCGCAGTATGGCTACTGTTCCACAGAAGGGATGCTGCTACACATAATTCTGGTTTAGAGTACCTTAACCCCCCTTTTACGACCTCCAAGAGAGGAGGTGAAGTGGTCCTCTGTGTTATATTTAAATATCATTGACTTACTCACCACGAACTACCTACATTTATTTCTCTACTCTTAAATGTATCCAAAGGTTATCTATAAAATATCACTTTTAGCGAAAATACGCTAACTATTGTAAATAATCCTACCTATTATTTTGATGTACAATAAAATTATATTGTATTCTATTCTATAATAGTAATCCGGACACCACACTAAAAGTATTCTCAGTTATTTGCATTTTATTTATAGACTCTGGGATTGAAAAGGTGAACGTACCTTATCGCTAAATATATAATGATGTTAATGGCTCACCGTGAATACAGGATCAGGCCGGCTGTTCTGTAATCGTTGAATTTCTTTCAATTCTTTCATCAGCCTGCGAGTACGCACGGCTGCTGCGCGCTCACGCACCTCATTGGCCCCTCCTGCCTTCTTCTTGACGAGGGCTGTTGCCGCTGGACTGGCTGGTAGACTCGCCGCTGCGTTTTCTGCTGGACTTACACCGTCTCTGTCGAATAAGGTTATTTCTATTCAAAATACCATTTGTGTCGGTTGAATATTTTTAGAAATGTCTAGCTGGGAACCGCGGTTTCACCCGCGTTTAATTTAAAAGAAATTTAGAGTATTTCGACATAGACACTTGACATAGAATACATGTTTTGGATTTCAAGGGATTTCTTTTTTTGCGCGGAACCCTAATTATTTTTCTAAAATAAAAGTAACCTAAGTTATTCCTTATAACATCAGCTATCTGCCAGTGAAAGTCCCGTCAAAATCGGTCCAGCCGTATCGGAGATTACCCGGAACAAACAGACAGACAGACAGACAAAAAAGTTAAAAATTGTTTTTTTGTTATAAGTACCGTGTATACTTTCATATGCATTTAGTAAAAAGCTGTTATTTTGACATTACAAACAGACACTTTAATTTTATTTATTTGTATAGATTATTATTTATCTAAATTTGTAATAACTAGTGGTCGCCCAATGGTCGAAATTCGACTGTATTTTTCTTTTATACTTAAATGTGAATTTTCTGCACATCTCCTCCACTATGCCAAATCTCAAACTCCGCCGTGTGGCGCAGTGAGCTTAAAAGAAGTAAAATGTTTTTTCTTCACGTAATAATATTATGTCTTTACCTATGAAATTGTCGTTTTGTACGAAATAAAGTTTTTTTTATCAAAGTAATCACCCACGCAATGGATGCATCTTTGGCAACGCAGTGGCAGCTTATCGATGCCCATCTTGAAGAAACCAGATGGACGGAAAGCCACTAACTCGTCAAAGTCATTTCGTACGGCATCTCAGATATTGAATTTTTTCCCGCCAAAAAATTATCCAAATTCTGGAAAAAGTTGAAGTCTGTTGGCGCAAAGTCTGGTGAGTACGGCAGACGGAGAGCTCCCAACCGCTGCTCTTGTAGCTTGGAGACCGTCAGTTGTGGTATATGTGGTCGCTCGTTGTCGTGCAGGAGCATCGGAGACGAGTGACTCATCAAAGCTGGTTTGCAGATGTGCGAGCTTCTGTATCTTAGTTATCAATTCTTCACAGTACACATCTGCAGCAATGCTCATCCCGTTTGGTAAGAAGCTGTGATGAATCACACCGGCACTAGACCACCAGTGACCATCACTTTTCTAGGGGTAATTTTTCGTTTAGGACATTCATTAGGTGCTGAATCAGGATCTAACCAACTTACTAAGCGCTTGCGATTGTCAAACAGAATCCATTATTCGTCGCAGCTAGCATTGCGGTTCAAAATTCCATCATTTCTGTGCCTGTTGAGAAGCGCATGGCTGGACGCGCACGTTGCGCTAGTGATCGTTAAGTTCGTGGGGCAGTCATTTGTCAAGCACCTTGACAATTTGAAGCAATTGGATAAATATTGTTTTGATGCTAATTTCGAAAGCTGCTGCTAATTCAGCCGTAGATTGAGTATCATCAGCTTCCACAATCGCCTTTAATTCGTCATTGTCGACCAAAGTTAACGGACGACCACGGGGTTCATTTTTGAAATCGATATTTCTACAACGGAGCGGGCAAACCAATAACGGGTTGTGCGTTCGTTTATAGCGTTCGCTCCGTAAACGTCGTTGATGTTACATGCCACTTGTGCCGCGTTGCTGGCACGGCGTTACTCATATTCCATAATTACTCGAATTTGCAACGTATCCATGACGAGAAAAAAGATTCAAACGTAATGATTGAATAATGAAAACCTTGTTTATAAAACTAATTAAGTTTGAAATTAGAATTAATAGCCAAACAAAAATATTTTTATTTGAAATGGCCAGTACTGCAGAACGGCAATTTTATAGGTAAAGACCTATTATATAGATACCGTTTCGAATATGGGTGCATTATCATGTTTTGAAAAAAAGAGCCATTTTAATTCATGGGACACTTGCAGTTTGCTCATAATCATCACGAAGGTACTTCCGAAGTTCTGCCTGCCTTTGTTTTCAGATTTGATATAAACTGGATTTGAATGAACTCATTCGATTATCAGTTCAACGCCTTTTGCGTTCCACGGTAAATAAGTCGTGATGATGGTCACGCGTGAACCTGCGTTGTACACTCTTATATATTCATAGCGTTGGCCCACATACTTATTATTATGTACGTATTCTATTAATTTTATAAATAGATATGCCTCCCACCCGTATGCAGATCTGCACGTGATACGCACGCATAATTCTCACATGTACGAACTCAGAGAGCCGGTATAACACGTAATACATCTGTAATCCATAAGAATTAATATTTGTTCCACGCATCGAACTCACGAGCCAGATAGTGCCGAAAGACAGTCGCTTAGCTACTTCGCTTATCGACCCGTCGAGTGCACTCTGTTTAAGACATAGGTAACCTATTAACCATCCATTGATGAAATGAAATAAAAACAAACTTGAAATCATTACTCGTTAAATATTATGTACCTACTTGATACGCAAGGAGTTGAATTTTGTAATTAACAACATTTGAATATGGATCGGATGCTAATTTATGTTTACCTACCATAATGCATTCATTGCAAATAAGTACCCACTTTACAAGTTTACAGTTTCGGTTTTAATGAGGGTAATTTATCATAATTCCAAAAAAAAGAGTCTTATGCAGGTATGTACTAAACCGTTAAACACGTAATAATAAGAGATAACGTAATAAGTATAAGTAAAGTAGATATACAGGGTGTCCAGTAAACAGCACGACATACTGCAGCAGGGGGTGAGAGCTTGGGTCAACACCTAGCAAAAAAACACAATATATGTTTAGCAAAATCTTACGGATTTTTTTTTTCACCACTGTATGTTAAAGTTAAGCGATAAGAAAATTGAACTGTGAAAAATTAAATAAATATTGTATTTCTTGAAATCATTTTAGTTTTTAATAGAATACAGACTTATCAATGAGTAAAGTAACTACTCACAAATAATTTGAGGTAAAAAAAAAACTTGAAAAGGAATTTTTCATTACGAGATGCTTAAAAATCTGTGTCAAGGTAGAGATTCTTAGATCTTTCGGAAAATTTTGCTGAACATATATTGTGTTTTTTTGGTAGGTGGTTGACCCAAGCTCTCACCCCCTGCAGTATGTCGTGCTATTTACTGGACACCTGTATATATACGTAATCAATTTTAGATACAGTAGGGTAATTTGCGGTAAAGGTGCGTAGATTGGGGAGTCTGCGTGCTCACACCGAGCGACCCCCGGGAAAATGGTGGTGCGCACAGGGTCACGTGCCGCCGTGTGCGCAGCACAGCGCAAAGCGAGGCTTAGGGGGATCCTTTACAATCCTCCCTGAGAAGTGCCCGGGGGGGCGACCTTTAACACAGCTAGAAAGAACATTTTATTACCAAAGTACCATGGCCAGTTTTAGTTTAAGGAACCTGGATCAAACATCCAATAGACATGAAGAAATCTATCTCACTTGAAAGGTTATTTAATTCAATGACAGCAGAGTTCAAATCACAGCGGAAATGTAGTATGAGTAATTTTTAAAGTCATCGCGAGCAATCCGGTGCTTCGTGCGGGATAGTTTCGGCAGGCACGCCATCGTTTCAACCATACCCAGTCTACTCTACTCAAGTTTCTAATAAGGTTTAGTTTAAGCAGCTACTGTATTTCAATATTTTAGGGGAACTATTAAGGTTTCACATCAAGGTCGTTGTTTGAAAATTCGAATTTCGAAAACTAATACAATACTATTTTGTTGTCAAGAGATTAAAGGCCGAATACTCAAACGCCGTTCAACGCTAAGTCCTCGCTTAAACAATTTGTATCAAAAACAGGTTTCTCGAATAGTTAAAGCGGGGCCTTAACGTTAAATGGCTTTTGAGTATTCGGCCGTAACAGTTCCTAAAGTTAAGAACGACTCATATTCCGAAAAAAAATCTTTTTCTTATAATTGATAATCCACTTCAAATCTACTTTGTCAACTTTCATTAAAAATAAAACGTAAACCATATTCAAATAATTTAATTTCAGAAATAAACTAAAAGTATCTACTGTTATTCCTATTTTCCTGTTACTTTCAGGGGTTGCCTGTTGCTTTTCTGTTTTTCTTTATCTTTCTGTTTTATTGGTGTTCTGGGATATGATGTGGGACTGACTATTATTTAGTCGCTTTGAAGTCTGGTTAATTTAGGAATCTTACTATTTCTCGAAAATAACTACAGAGTTACCTACTGTCCAAACATTTCGTTAAAGTACCTACTGGAGCACGTAATCTGATATTTCTTTCAGCTAGATGTCTAGACTTTGCCTGCTAGTTGTGATTTCTTGTTAAAGTTATCATTCAAATTGTTTAGCTCCAGCAAATTAAAAAGCAATTCTTTGTAATGATTTTGGTGTTATGCCCTAAACAGTCTTGCAGCTAGCTAGTATGCAGTTATAATTGGTCTTCTGGATTTTTCTTAATTACCACGTACGTATCGATCTTTTTAATTACCTACATAAATGCTTCGCACTTCACTAGCTCAAATATTGTGGTTTTTGCCAGTGAGTATTTGGCGAAAGCTTGACGAAAAGTTAAGCTATATGTAACTTTTGACATTTTCAATTGCACGGCATCTATCTTCGAGATTCCGCACTTCAGACTTCCGCATTGTAATGAATTTGTAATGTTAGAACATATTTAGCGTATTCAGGATCAGAAAACCTCTTAGCCGATCGTTCCCAATTACTCAAAGCAGGCAATTTAAAAAAAGCTGCCGTTACTCACAATAATATCAATCGGCAATCAAAAAGGAAACACTACACACAAGATGGTAGCGAAATAATATATTCTTTGGCCTCAATTTAATAAGACATTTACATTACTTCCAATAACAAAAAAAACATAACTGTGAAAAACATTGTAAGTATGTACTTATCATGACAGCACGCGCACTGCCTCTCGGTTTCACCAATTTCACCCATAATGGTTTCACCTTTGCGGTTGCAGTAAGTGATCGTTGATGCGTCTTTTAAACGTATGCAGATCCAGAAGTGCAGGTTGACTATGGTATGTCTTGCTGTTCCCAATTACCCGCGGTCCTCAATAACCCTACTCTATCCCTCTCTCCTTGTAACGCCATGTAGACATTGGTGGTCACCACTCTCACCACAGCAGATGAATAAAAATATAGTTAAATGCGCTCATTCGCTTATAAATATTGTACTTAGCTTGAAGTGACTATATCATTCTATATAATGAAGGTGTGTATTGGATTATCCTTCATATCTTGATACCTTGACATAATTAATAGATATCTACTCACACAATACCTACGTTATGCCTGTGAGTACTGATACTTAACATCATTATTTTACAGATCTTTTGTCTGCTAGAATGATGTTGCGTTCTACGCAAATTTACAGTTTAAGATTATGAATGATATGTTACTTATCTATTCTTTTAACACTTCATGATGCAAATGATTTATCGACCTTAATCACGCACAATCACCGCATAGAGCGCGAAGAACTTTATGTTTATCTCAGTGCAACAAAGAGCTTCGGAAATCATGCAAATTCAATTCATTGAATGCCCTAGTTTGTATGTACCTATGTGAACAACTATGGTATTCTCGCTGCGAATCAGTTCGTGTGTGGAATGTAGTCGGCTTGCAATTATCATGACGGACGCTGTCAATGCTTCAGGTAACAGGTTAATAAACATTAACTTGTTTTGTTATACTATTTTTAAAAGCATTACCAAAGGTTTCTAATTATAATAAAACACTTTTAATCGGATTACATCGAGTATATTAATTATAGATTGTATTTTCTGGCATTACAAACACTGCAGTGTTCGTGGTCCTGCGAGTATTATAATGAGTAATAATCGCGAAAACCTAAGACATTAATAAAGGTTTCTTCTAAGTTCGTGGGGTAGATACGCTAATTCTCGGCACCCTTAAAAGTTTTCTTGGCAGCATTGAGTTGGCTGGCAGCCACCATCAAATTATTGTTGCATTTTAGTATCTCTGATTATTTATTTACCGCTTACAATTAAAAATAAACAATTTCTAAGAAAGGCTTATTTGATTTTCTTAAATTCTCCGTAAAGGAACCTTTTGTGAGTAATGTGGCGTCTTATGAAGAAATCCAAGTGTTAGGGACTAGATAAAAACTGCTCCTGCAGGATCTAAACCAATTATTGTTCTCTTGGGCTATGCCTCCATACCACACACACAACCAAAAAATGTCAACTTCTAGAGTTCAGAATTGCATTACACAATTTAATTTGCCCCCGATACTAGAAATTGTGAAAGTCTATGAGGGAGGCCTTTGTTCAGCAGCGGACGTCCCATGGCTGATATGATTCTGTAACAGCGATCATACTCTTCGATATGAGATACTAACTATTTAGAAAATAAATATAAATATTTTGAAACTTGAAGTTTGAAAATGACAAGATATAAGATAGAGTTTAGTGAGAGATACAGCAAATTTTTTCGGGTACATTTTGTATTGATATCTTAGAAAAAAGTACATGAGAAGAATAAAAAAACTAACAGCAGTTCAAAAGGGTATTTTAATCATCGACCTGGATACCATCTCTACATCTGAATACACCCAGACTTCCATGAATTTTATAATTATACCTACAACCTTATGGTGTACCATAATCACAGGAACTACTCTACCTATGTAGTTCTTATTCACTTGACTAGATACTAAATAGATGCCAATACTGGTTAAATGCTAATTGTAAGATTTATTAATCGACTGAAACATTAAAAAATGTCATAATCATGATATTTAAAAAAACAAGATGGAAGAATTGTTTTGCTCTACTTGTGGCTCTCTAGTTTACTTTAGTCAGATGCTATTAAATTTAACTTGTAGCCTATTTTAAAGCTTGCCAAAAAGGTTACCTACGTCATCACGAAACGTGGTGATTAATTATGTTTTTGTGTGATTAAAAAGCAACAAGTTAATACAACACAGTAAATAATTTAGGCAACAACTTTCTTCCAATATCTTTGGGTAACTATGAAATTGGGGCAAACGCAAAATAATACAGATTTTGATTAATGACCGTGGCTTAAATAAACGGTCTTGTATGTGCACGTCTTAGAATATTAATTAATGTAAGGTTCACGTGTAAAGACGATTTAAACAAAGGGTTTTAGTTTTGGAGTGAATCAAATGAAGTAGCGGGAGTAATGCGTATCGGACAGTTCAATGACTTCCAGGAGATTTATGCAAAGTACCTACTGCAGATTACGTAAACAACTTCCAGACCAGCGATAAGCTGTACGTAGGTACTTATTTTTGATCTAAAAATAGTTTGTGCATAATTTATTCTCGCTGATATACAAAGTGCGTATTTGAATATTAACAATTTAATTAATATAAGTCTTAGGGCCCATTCATACGTCTTCGGTCTTTGAGCTGGTGTTCTGAATTTGTCAAAACAATATTGTAGTGACTGTAAATTACAATGTGAGCGATTGTAGTTGGTACCACATGAGTTCCTACAAAGAGATGTATCATACCCTCTCCATATCAAGGTCGGATCCGAGGGGCCTCAGGGGCCATGCCCAAAAAATCTGCGAGATGCAGGTGACCTATAATTTTTATGTTCATTATTTATATTGACATTTGAGTTGAGATGAATAATTTTTTTTTAGACTCATTTAAAATTTCATATAATTTTATGTTATTTAAATCAATTTAATATTATGGCATTGATTGACTATTGGTTATTATTAATATTGTTCTTGTGACATTAACTTATAATATTATTTATACAAAACTGTAAATGTGTGAGCATCATGTAGCCATTAATGTTATATGTTTAGTACTTATTTTGATTGTCTTTTGCCTGGCTGTATTGGTCTGTCATGCTCACTAAAATGTCTTGCTAACGGTGGCGTTGTGTATCGGGTCGTTCGGTTCCCTACAATATGGTTAAGCTAAGCGATACTGATGCATGCGTCATGCTCGTGAACGGGTGCCGTCTGTTGGGACTGGTCAGCCGTTAACTGCCACGGAAAATTCATTAATATAATATTATTGTGGTATGTTATCTTTACACATTATCCTACATTTTTCTCTGTATATGTTTTACAATCATTTGTATCAATCAAAATTGTAATTGTAATCCCCAACTATTTTAAAAGAGTATCAATGGAGTTTCTTGCCGGCTCTTCTCCATGAGATCAACTATTTGGAACCGTGCAACTTAAATTCTGACGTTTCATAAGTGCTAATATTTAGTTTATTTAAAGTAAAAAACTTTGACTTTGACTGAGACTTAGTAGCAACAATCATATCTGAAAATCTTGACATGAGACCCGAGGGCGCCCCTAGATTAAAATCCTGGATCCGCCCCTGCTCCACACGCGGGTATTGTAACGACGGCACCCTTGCCGCTAAAGCACTCTTTTCCGCCTTCCAAGCGTGGTGATGATTGCAGTGTTATGATTAAGGACATTCGATTATTACAGCGGTAATTGGGAGGCGCCAGCGAAGTATATTGTAAACATACAATTTAAATGAAACGATTTTTTAAATTATTTTAGACAGATACCTTAATTGGAAAGCGCATATAGAAAAGGTCTGTAATAAAATAAATAGGTTTGTTTATGTATTATATAAATTACGAAAGACTTCAACACACAATACTGTACTCACAGCATACCATGGACACGTGTCAGCAGTTTTAAACTATGGAATAATATTGTGGGGTAATTCCACAGATGCGCGTAGAGGCTTCCTAGCACAAAAAAATGTGTTAGAGCAATTGCTGGCATACCACCATGGGAATCATGTCAGCCATTATTTAAAAAATATCGCATTCTAACCTTGCCCTGTATGTACATTTTCGAAGCAGCCAAGTTTGTCAAATTAAACCCTCATCTATTCAAAACAGCTAGAGAAATGTTGCCTAGAGATACGAGAGATTCAGACAGAATTGTATTAAGTAGGGCCCCAAAGACAATGATGTATTTAAAAAATTGTTATGCCATGTGTGGCCGGATATATAATAGTATTCCGAATGAAATAAAAAAAATGCATGTTTGTAAATTTCGTAGAAAATTGAAACTTTGGCTGATAGAAAAGTCCTTCTATTCTATATCAGAGTTTATAGGTAAAAAATGATTTCCCACATTTGCTCAAGGGGCCGTAAACTTTAATATTAATAATTTATATATAATTAAATACTGGCTATTTAACTGTTTAATTGTAAGGTTGACATTTAATATTTAATTTGATTATTGTTGACATTAGTTTTATTCGGCGTATGTAAACGCGCAAAAAATTTGTCGCGCTGCGGCAAAATGTATCTGGCTCTATTTTTATTTACACCATCTGTAATGTACCTACATTTTATGCAATAAAACTATTATTTATTTATTTCAACGAAACCACACAATTTAATATCATCAATTTGTTCTTTTCTACAATTCTCACTGAGTATACATTCACCTACTGCAGCTTACATTACAGTTACTATGAAAACGTCATAGGTGATTTCCAAAATCAAACGGCGCGTGGCGTGTACCTATTGTGTACTTAGTTCTATTGTACTTTTATAATTTGTAAAAAAAATTATTTAAAAAAACATTTCATATTGATTTACTTGTATCTTTTTCCTTCGGGTAGTTGTATTCGCCCGGGGCGGATAAATCCTAAATGAGTCTTATGTTGTGCAGTGGAATGCGGACAAAACATATAAATTTTTTTTTTTTTTTTTGAATACTGACCCACACTCAGATTTCTCCTGTGTCGTGGGTGAGTTTACAGTCAAAAATTTTACACACTATACACCCAGACCCGGAACAACTACCTGCAGATCATAAACGATTTGGTGGTTTTCTCCGGTTAAGCAACTACATCCCTCTCCGGATGTGTGCGAGAAGCACTACATCAAAAAAGTGTTTGGGGGAATGAATTCGCGACCCGGAGCGCAGTAGCCGACTGTATCAGCCACTGTACCAACCGTGCCGTCCAATTAACCTTCAACACCTTTCAAAGGCCTGGAATGCGTCATTATCAAGTGAAAGTATTTCTTGAAATCTACTTGCTGAAAACGGATCTACGCCGAAAAGCAAAGCTCGCCCTACTTTCATTCAGGAAATGTTTCGAATCTTGTACCATAGTTGTGAAAGACACATCATTGAATTAGGTGTAGTAATACAATTTTGCAGTAACCTCTTGCGATGCACGACGTTCAGATAATAATGTTAAACGGCCGACGTAAGAAAGTTCACATCGATCAACACAATCATGTTATGCATAAATAAAATGAATAGGTGTATTAACATCAACATTTACCTGTCATTACAATAACCTTATGACAAAAAACGCTGTTGAAAATTAAATGAAAAGCCGAGGATTTGGTAGCGCAGCACTGCCGCTAATTAAAGGTTAACGAAAGCAAATTGAAAAACATAACAATTCATTTAAAATGTTTAGAACCAGACAATATATGCCTAAAAATGTCTTAGGTTTTGGCGATTATTACACATTAAAACTCTGAAATGACAACCCTGTCATACATGGGGCAAACAAAGCGTAGTATAGCTACCAGAATAAAATAATACATAGCTGACGTCAAGCATAGACGCTCCACAAAGTCTGCAGTGTGTAAACATGCCTTTGCCGTAGACAAACCTAATTATTTTCTTCGTTTTGATCAACTTCAAGCCCTCGCGAAAGGGAACGATATGTACCAAGAATGTTTCGTACGGCTATTCAAATGACTAAACATCTTAATTTTAGTACAGAAGATGGCTGGCAGTTGATTACCACCACTTTCCAATCCTGTTATAAAAATAATGAAGTCCCAAACCAACACCACACTAAAAACATCAAGATACTGTGAGTGAATGATTACTGCGTGCATGAAATAACTTTTAACTTTTGATTTGAATTGTATGGTAGTAAAATAAAATAACTTTTTGAAATTTGTAACGACGCTTGTCACCTTAGTCATCCTGCGAGTCCTACGAATGCTGAGTGCAAAGTGTTCAAGCAAAACAAAAATCTGTAATATACTTACCCGATGTAATTAGTTTAAAAGTGTTTTATTATAATATATACCTACTTAAACGAGCGCGCGAAATCTTAAATAAGGTTGGTGTATTTTCAGAAGCGAAAGTGATGTGGGTGTGTTCAGGGCACCTAGCTCCTGTCTGTCTGGTTTAACCGGAGTAGATACCGTTGCTGAGCTAACGTTTTCATACCTCCTCTTACACATCTACCTATTTATTTTGAACTATCCGTAACCCGTCCGCTTCGTTAGGCAAGATATCGAAATGGAAATTGTGTGTGGAATTCATGTATGTAAACGCACCCATGACACAGGAGAAATCCTAGTGTGGGGCAACGTTTTTTAAAACAAAAAGAACGAAGAAAAAAAAGAAAAAAAGAACGAAAAGGAACATACACGAAAATAGTAGTTGAAATATGCCTGCTATCCTAAAAATTTTCATTGAAATCCGTAGACATTTTGGAGCCTAAACGAGATTTTTTTTCAGAAAGACAGGCAAATATGAAAGAATGGAAATTATTGATTAGGAACCGTATCGATAGCAGTTTTCGCTTTTGGCATTTATTTTGAACTCTCAGACAGACATTTCAACTTTTTATGTTGGTATAGATAAAGAACTAAGACGATAATGAAAAATGTGCGACAAGCATAAAAAAAAATTGTGAATTTTATGGACTGGATCAAACAGGATAAAGCAAAGTCCCCCTTCGTGTTTGTGTTTATGTTTATTTGCGCTGATTTCGGCAACTACCTAGAGGTATCCCATATAAATGATGAATGTGTTGTTTAAATTAGCCAACCCAAGACGATGTTTTCTAACGGCTGGAATTAATAATCAATATAATGCAAAAAAAATTGATTTCAGATTTAAACTTCATCCGTTTTTGTGTTAGGATCACAATTAACATAAAAACAGACAAATCCTTAATCCAAACACTTTGGATTAGATTGATTATTAATTTCGGCCGTAAAAGAAGTCGCTATAACCGCATCCCGTAAGGTTAGACGACTCTAAACACCTTTTTTTTTATGTCTAGTCGAATTTCTACATGGAACTTCCTTTACTCCGGGGAAGGGCGAAGGGGTATGCCGGACTCCTACCGGCTAAAACCACTGGAGCGGTCATCTTCGGCACCGAAGGGGGGCTCCAGGTCCTCGTAAGATCACACTAGAGCCGCCCATTGGTGCCACAATGTGCCCTTTTGGCACATCTCGGAAGGGATGACTGTAAAGCGGTCACCCCCTCTAGCGGAGGGAAGGCGACTGTAAAAAGGTCACACTTCTCGGGGAGGACTGTAAAGGATCCCCCCCAAGCCTCGCTTTGCGCTGTGCTGCGCACACGGCGGCACGTGTCCACGTGCGCGCCACAGTCTACCCGGGGGTCACTCGGTGTGAGCACGCAGACTCCCCAATCTGCGCACCCGCGATCCCAGAAGCCCCCCTCCATGAAGTGACGGCAGGGGGGGCTCTAAACACCTAGCGAAGCGAGTCTCTGGTCAAGTGACCTGATGATGATGATGATGAAATAAAAGTGTATTTTATCATCATATCAGAAAGGTGTTCCCCATGGACTTCCACTAATTTGCTCTGGCGCTCACCAACCCGCCTGCCAAACGCGGTGAGTACTGACTCACAGCAGCCAACTATAGCCCCTCTGACGCCTTTTACGACATCCACGGGAAGAGACGGAGAGGTGAGGTGATTTAATATAGTACGTACTTAAATTTATGTATTATACGAAAATATAAGTAAAAGCGAAATAAGGTGCAATGTTTGTTTGTTTCAAAAATCTTCAAAGAATACATACATTCGCCTCTACGTATTCCTTTTATGATATCGCTTGGAAATGCCTACGACCAGGATGCTATGAGTCAATTTATTGTCGTCATTACCATGTTATTGCCCATTTCCGCGCTCATTTAAATGTCCTTTAATTCACCATACATAATCGAACGTAATTAGCGGAGACTAGCCAATACGATTACCTAAGTGAATCTTATGACGACTACTGCATTTTTGCTCTTGAATGGACTACTAACTCGCTCCTGTGCATACCTACGTGATAGTCTAAAACTCATATCTGCTTCTAAGTGACATTATTGGTTTAGGAGTTTACGAGAGTCCACATAAATTTAGTTATTCTACTGATACTGTTACTTGCATGCCATCTAAGTCCATGCGATGATAGAGTTCATTTATACGTAATCCAATTAACGACATGAACGCATTCATTTTCTCCTTATACATAATTTCTTTTTTTCTTTTCGTGTGGTTAGTGGCCAATGTTCTGTCAGAGTTGTTCAAGCCAACCAAAAGCCTCAGACTTGGCTTAACGACAGCCGTCTATTGACAACGACCGAGACCGACAATTTTACGTGCCCTCCCGAAGCGGTGGCCTCGGAGTTGCTCAGTTCAAATGCCACTGTGCGGTCACCCATAGACAGACTAACGCCAATGCTTAAGCTGTTCGGTCGGTTACCGATCAATGAGTGCAACTAGCTCTGAACTACTTACCTACGTAATCTATACAAATAAATAAAATTGAAGTGTCTGTTGTAATGTCAAAATAACAGCTTCTTACTTAATGCATATGAAAGTATATACGGCACTAAAAAATCTATTTTATTTTTTTGTGTCTCTCTGTTTGTTCCAGCTAATTTCCGAAACAGCTGACCGATTTTGACGTGACTTTCACTAACAGACAGCTGATCTTATAAGGAGTAACTTGGGCAACTTTTATTTTAGAAAACAAAAATAGGGTGCCTCGCATAAAAATTAAAACCCATGAAGTTCAATATATATACTAATTACATACATATATATAAACGGCGAGTAAAACCGCGGGGCACAGCTGTATAAACTATAACAATAAAACAGCAATATCATCATCATCATTTCGGCCGAATGAAGTCCACTGCTGGACACAGGCCTCCCCGAAAGATCACCACAACGACCGATATGGGTGTGTTGTGGGCTCATTCGGGGGTTTTGCCATAATCGCCACGCTTGGCAGACGGGTTGGCGATCGCAGTTGAGTTGCTAATGTACTCGAAGGACGCTGCTGCCCATCCTCCGGCTAATCCCTTAGTCGACTTTTACGACACCCATGGGAGGAGATGGGGTGGTGGTATTCTGAGCCGGCACCACACGGCAAACAGCAATATAACAAGCTTAAGAGTCAAGTACTAGAAATAAGTGTTTACAAGTCACAGTATCAATTATGGACTAAAATAATGAAGTGCCTCGTTATGCTAAAATAAAATATCCAGAGCGTTGCGTCGGTCCTGTTAAGTCATCGTCTGATCATGTTGACCTAATAAAATCAAGCTCTATCTAATCTGATGACACGCATCTAATGGATCGCTAATGTTTTGTTTATTCTACTGCTACTGTTTATATTAGTGTGTCATAATTAACAATGGCTGCATAAACAGTTCACAACGTTCCGTTGCGGTTGCATGTAGTAAGATGCATGGGGATTCTTTGTTGCGTTATTCCGCATTCATATGTCAGTCATAGCAGCTGTAGCCTCGATAACTAGCACAATATACTTGCGGTTCCCTGAGCTTCATCAACATGTAAACAATGCCTTTGTTTGTCGGGCACATGAGAAGATATGACGTGGAATCGGATTCGTATTTCCGAGAGACATCCACGTAATTGTCTTTTGTCTTAAACGAAACAGAGCAAATTAGGTGCTAGGTACTAGTATTCTAAAGTGGTTGAAAGACATTGTGTGACAGCTGAATTCAAGGATGTTACCTTCGTTTAGAAGTTTCGTGTGGAACCCGGATTTAGAATATAGCACCACTCCATCTCCTCCCGTGACGGTCGTATAAGTCGACTATGAGACTCTAAACCTGTGGGATGTGCAGCAGCCTCTTTCTGTGGAACAGTAGCCATTCTACGCCTACCAACCCGCCTGCCAAGCGTGGTGAGTACTGGCAAATTCCTCCCAATATGATGACACAGTTGTGAAAATCTATGGGGGAGGCCTTTGTTCAGTAGTGGACGTTGTATGGCCGGTATGATGATGATGAAAAGTTTGAATGGTTTTCCTATAACGTTGTCTAAGCTGTCATTAAAGGCACCTATCGATATAATGATGGGTAATAATAGTGACCTTCACCTTATATATCTTTCAAATATTTATCGATCAAGTGCAGCTTGCCAAGTTTACACGACATTCACGTTTGTTATATTTGTTTTAACATTTGGTCGTCACTGTAGCGTGCAAATAGCTACCCAGTTAGTATTGACCTTAACTAAATGTGAAGCTAGCGCTTGCGTGTTTCAAATAAGTGCCTTGATCTTAAAACAGTGCTTCATTTATAGGAACATTATAACATTTTTTTCCCAACGCAACACTTATGTATTAATATTATTATAACAAGTATTTGTAATCTTAATAAAATTACAATAACATAAAGTAGGTCGAGACGTAGTGATTCTGTTTGAAGCTTAAATATACATATAAACTGCTTCTGTTTGTATGCATATAGTTTACCTTGCTAGTATTTTATAGAGGGCAGTTTTATTTGTGAAGAATACACGTAAGAATGGCTTGGTGATCTGAATTCTTCGCTGACAGCTAACTTGTCGCCCATCGAGGGTCTTAGGATGGATAAGCGGTATAAAGATAGTAAGATAGATAAAAATATTCTCGGAAACCAAAACACCGTGGTTCGGTTTTAAAGGTGTGTGTACCACATTCTTTCTATATTTTAGAATGTCTGATAGGAACCTATCTGTGATCTCGCTGGTGTGCATAGTTTTAGCATTTGATATCCGTGGAATTTTCGTTTGGAGAAAATTTAAATAGCATTATTATTTTACCTACATGATTATGATTAATTCGACTAATGATGGAACGAACGAATATGTTATTGAATATATTCATCATCATCATTTCAGCCGAAAAACGTCCACTGCTGGTATGTCCTGTCCAGGCGTGCCCCTAAGATCGCCACAACGTCCGGTCTAGGTTGGGGATGTGTGTTTATTGGGGGCCGGTTTAGCTATGCCACGCATGGCGTTGAAGGCTAGAAGGTCGCTGATGCCCATACTCCGGCTAATCCCATAGTCACCTTTTACGACACCCACGGGAGAAGAAGGGGTAGTTCTATTCTTAGCCGGCACCACATGGACAATTGTTAATAAATACATTATTTATTTTTATTTATTTGAATATATTTATTTTTTAACCCAAAGATTGATTGCTAGAGAATGCCGCATAGCATTAAGTCCGCCTTGTATACCAGTATAGTGCATAAAAGTATAAATAAATATACTACACGACTAGCCTTTACCCGCGACTTCATCCGCGAAGGATTAATTTAAAACTTGGTATGACAACAAAACGTATTCTAAATTTAATCTATCTCTCTGCAAAACCTAATCTAAATCAGTTCAGCCGTTCTGGTAGCCATTCTACGTTCACGAACCCGCCAGCCATTCGTGGTGAGTACTGATAAATTTCCACCAAAATGTGTTGTTCAGCAGTGGACCTCCTTTTGCTGATATAATGATGATGAGGATATTAAACGTTAATAAGGCTTGTTTGAGCGTATCATTACGCTAATGAAGAAGGTCGTGTTCTCCTGAATGCGTAACCCTCAGAAAAACTATAATATGCATTATGTGTTATTTACTAATAATGTTGTTATGAAATATCCAAGGAGTTATTTTATATTTTATGACTAGCATAATTATGATTGATGATGTGTATGATTGTGTAAACGTGGGAGCAGGTTAGGGTGCGCTGCAGACTGCAATAAATGATTGTCTACGTGACCGTCCGCCACGTCTATGTTATCAAACATGTACCTCAGTCTAATGTTACAACAGCGTGTAAAGCGCCATTTACAGTTCTGGAATAAAGGCTGAAAACGTGTAAAAGGTTCTTAACGTCTAATACCATAGTTGTCACTGACTTATTTGTATCTTGTAAGCGTTGTACGTTTATAAAACTCTTCGCTTGCGACAGCTCTATCGATTTTGTATCAGTGGCTTAAACAAACTGCTAGGATCTATTCGAAACTTTGCAAATCATGTTGATACCTGTGCCGACGCAGCAGACCGCGTCTCGCAGGCGAGCCACTCGGCCCAGCACCCTCGTTGTCCAGCTTCTCCGGAGAACGGAACAGTTTGCGGAACGCAGCTGCCACCTTCTCCTTCGACCGGGACGTCATGATGCACTAATTAATCTACACTTTCTAGAACTGCACTTAACTCCTCAAATTGATTATTCAACTTTCACACGATGTTTATTTTATATCCGCACGTCTGTCTGTCGCACGTCTACACGGCATGTCAAGAAAACGTCAAAATATTTTATTCGAATGTGGTGTCGATCTATGCAGGCAGTAATCGTTCAAGTGTTTTACATATTACATCACTTGTAGCGTCTCGCACGGTGAGGGTACGGGATGTGCGGCGTCTGCTGCAACGCACGTGCGACTACGAAACGCGAGCGTCGATGAAATCGATACTTGGCATGCTGGAGGAGGCCGGTTATCGCACCTCGACGGATGCGTAGTGGAGCGCGCGCATGTGTGTCACAACTCGTCGGCGCATGTCCCGCACCACCGTCCTGCCGACGCTGCGCACCAACAGTGAATGAAACTCAGCTGCGCCGGCGCAACAGGAACTTTTGCAGCTTTGAGTTTGCTGATCCAGTTACCCCACCTTTAATTCCTCAAAAGCTCGTCATCGCTTTGTCTCGTCACTCACTGTAAAAGGAGAAAACTTGTTGAGAACTCAATGACTCGTTAGCTAAATATTTATTGCTATGACTAATATGTAATGACTACGTGATCATAAAAAAACCTATACAAAGAATGTTTTGAGACTACTTAATAGTAACTGCCTATTCCTAGTCGACCTACTTTGATGAAAGTTAAAGCTCTTGTTTAAGGGTGTCCCAAATTAATCGTCACGCTACGCTTTGTCATTCGTCTTTTCGCTCTCCTTTCGTTAAGTTTACATTTCGACTATGATACGGAAATGCGGACGTGTCGGTACTTTCAAAGGTCACTTGCGTCGACTATAAATTTATATTAATTTCCAACCTATACCATTACAACCTACCATTTGAAACCTAATTATTTGAAAACCTTTTATTTCAAGCTTGTAATGGGGCTATTTGACAATCCTTTTAACTGTGCCCATGTTTTCAGCTATATTACATGCAGCCGACCAGGGATTACACGTATTTTAGTGTGATTTAGTTTCTTGGTTATAATTTTTAGTAGAGACAGCGGCGAAACAATTAAGGTGCTCTCCTTGCAATCTTATTTGACTCTTTACATAATTTCATAAGTGCTATCCTGCTGCGGCATGGCCTTTGTATATAATGACGTGAACAAATGCAAACGAATATATTCGTTTGGGAGCTTTAATTAAATTTTAATTTTAATTAAATCGATTAATCAATATCGATCCGCTTGCAATGACATCTATCATTTTAAGAAAATAAACTAGCTTACGGATGGAGCATAGTTTTTTCTTACATTTAACATCAAGAACCATTTGTTGCACAAATGTGATTATATTAATACAAATACAGTACCTTATATCTAAAATTCATTGGTTACATGACATTTTACAAATAAAAAAAACATCTTAGATGTACTGTTATCTCTCTTTAGGTGTGGTGGCCATGTGTTGACCTTAGTACTAGAGAAAGGACGTTCAATAAGCAGATCCTATCAAGTTATTGGCAAGTTGCCCGATATGATTATCCCTCGGGACTAAAAGGTCCATTATAGATGTGGCATATAAATCCGTCCAAACGATACGAGTTCAGAGCAAAATACGTCATTTAGACACACAATAGAACAGCGTATGATTTTAATCAAAAATAATAATAATAGTATATATACACTGAATTTTTTTAAATAATTTACTTATGGAACGCAATAAAGAATTGAATTGAGTGGAATTTAATTTAAATCTATATTAATTCAAGTAAGTGCTTTAAATTGCTTTGAGAATAACAATGGAAGCTATTGTACAACTGAAAAGCTTTAGATTTTGACATAGGTACCTACGTAGAGCTTTATTATCTTTGTACGCTTTGTACTAAATGTAAATAAAATGTAGGTAACGGAATCACTTTTTTGCTTACATAAACAGTCTTTTAACACTACACCATTATAATATTCTCTGTGATTCTTTTTTACTCTTTATTTTTTGCATTCGTTTAATCTATCACGAACTCTGATATATTCCTGAAATAAAACCAGCAAAATAGATCACTAGGGTTTGTAGGTGTTACTCTAGGTTATGAGTAGGCACTTGTGGCTACAGTACCACATTTTTCCTAACAATATTTTGATAATTTTCTCTATCTTACAGGCGGCTGTCATCCCTTTGCACGAACCATGAAGCAAACACTTTGTTTGTGTTCATGGCGCAAACATATCAAATGGAACGTATACATAATCAGCCAATTACTGTCTGCTGGGCACGGGCTTTTCTCACGACGATAAAGTCCACCACGCTGGCCTAGTGCGGGTTGGCAGACTACACATACCACTGACACTGACTTTTTGAGCCTTCGGGTGTGCAGGTGTGTTTCCTCACCGTTCACCGTTATAAGCAAGCAATAATCAAATTCGAGGAGGAATAGAACTCAGATTATTGTATGAAAAGCAAGCGTTCAACCGCGTTTTATTGATTATTTCATTTCATATATCATTTATTCACGTAAATTGACTACGTAAGAATGGAACGCTATTAAAAAAAATTTAATTTCTTGTTGCTACAAGAAAGTGTAAATAAAGGGCGATTTTTAACTAAATAAAACCTAAAAATCACTTCACATGTAAAAAGCAAAGCACTTTCAAATTTGAATTGAATTGAAGATAATAATTATAATTGGTAACCGATCGCTTCTGCTATTGCTAATACTAATGAATCACAACAACAGCTGTAGACCCTGCTATGGCTACCTAGTTAATATATTCAACTGTTTAATTATTGTCTTTGGGCGTAACCCCGTCTGGTTGAATGATCTTTCTTTTCTGATTGCCCTGCAACTCTGACTTTTCGGATTCATGGAAAACATTGTGAGGAAACCTGCACACCTGAGAGATCTCCAAAAACGTTCTCAATGGTGTGAGTAGTCCACCAACCCGCGCTAAACCACAGTGTGGACTTAGGCCTAACCTTTCTTGTCGATAGCAAAGTCCCATGCCCAGCAGTGGAACAGTAATGGGCTTATTATGTATCTATAGGTAGGTATATTACGTGGGACGCTTTGGGGGATCCTTTACAATCCCCCCCCTTTTGCCCACTTTACAGCCACCCTCTCCGAGATGTGCCTATAGGCGTGGCACCAGTGGGCGGCTCTAGTGTGATCATACGAGGACCTGGAGCCTCCCTTAGGTGCCGAAGATGACCGCTCCAGTGGTTTAATAAACCATTTTTAAGTGGCTAAACCGTATAAAAATAGTTCGTTCGGCACATTTTTGGGCTTTAATAGTTTTAAGAAAACACTCCGTAAATTCTTACTACTGAAAGCATATTATTCTATTAGTGCGTTTTTCATGACACAATTTAATCAATTTGTTTAATAGACATTCATTATGTAATAAGAATTAATTATTGTATCTTTCTACACGGAAATCCTCTGCTAGGAGGAACCCGGTCTTTTAATAGGCTTACAAAGGACTATGGGTCTAACATGTAGAGGCCCTTTTGAGAAATTTTATCTACAATGTAAATGTAATAGGCATAGGACACTAACCGGGACTCTCCATGGCTGCATTATAGAAATACAGACATGAATTGTCCCCGGTGCCAGTAGTATATGACTAATGTGGAATGTGGATGCAAGCTACAAACGTTAAGGTCTATTGCAGGATTGTCCTAATTACGATCCTATCCAGATCGATGCATAAAGCGAAACTAAAGACAGGCCGTCGTTTAAAAAAAAATCTTCTGATGACAAATTAAGAGAGTTCATCTCCTAGGTTAGAAAGCTTGCTAGGAAAGTTGGGCTTACACTTGATAAGTAAGGATCAGAAGAGATAAGAAAATTATTTAATATCTTCATTTTTGCGAGCCTGTGAAATTTAGGAGATTGAAGTCTTGGTATCTTTGAACGTTTTTATTTCTGGCTTCAGATGCTTGTTCCGACACATTTCCTACTGGAATGACATTAAAATACTTAATAATATCCAGAAACCGGATTTTCATAACTACTCTTACTGAACTTCATTAAAATATACTCGGGCAATTTAATGGAATATTGCAGACAATCTTTATATTTAATTCATATCATATATCCGGCTTGCCGTGTGGTGCCGGCTACGAATAGCACCAACCCGTCTCATCCCGTGGGTGTCGTAAAAGCCGACTACCGGTATTAGACGGAGGATGGGCAGCAGCGTCCTTCGAATACATTAACAACTCAACAGCGATCGCCAACTCGCCTGCCAAGCGTGGCGATTATTGCAAAACCCCCCAATGAGCACACAATTCACCGATATCGGTCGTTGTGGTGATCTTTGAGGGAGGCCTATGTCCAGCAGTGGACTTTATTAGGCCGAAATGATGATATCGGCCATTTATACGTCCACTGCTGAACAAAGGATAGATTCCCATATCCATAATCGCCCATAAATTTCCTAAAGTGTATCATAGTTTTGGGGGCTTTTACTCACCACGCTTGGCAGACGGGTTGGTGAGCGCAGTATGGATACCGTTTCGCAGAAGGGACGCCTTTTACGACATCCACGGGAGGAGATGGAGTGGTGCTATATTCTTAATCCGGACACCACTATTTGTTTATAAATAGCTGAACAGTACGGTTCGTGCTGTTTCACTTTTTGTTAACATTATAATCATTGATTACACAAGTCAGAATTTTTTGCTCTTCTTTAGATAGAGCAACACCAATCACAGTTAATAGGTATCGGTATCAAAGGTAAAACTTTCCCTACCTCAAGATATCCAGAAGGCGGTGGTAGTCACGTGTATACAATATATGTAAGGATTGTAAGGTAACTAGGTCAATAAATAACAGTTCATGAAGAATTTCCACTGGGCAACAATAAAAAAAAGGTCAATAAATAACAAAGAGATTCTATTGTACAGTAATAAATTTATAACATATACCACAACCACCTAAGTTTCACAATTAAACGATAAAAAAATAAAAACATTTATTTTAATGAAATGAAACTATGGTCGCCTGGTGGAATATTCATCATGAACTTCCTCCTGCCGGGGAAGGGCGTAGGGGCATGCCGGACTCCTGCTTTCTTTTCTTTTATTGGTTACTCGTTTGCAATATATCATGAATTTCCTCCGCCCCGTTTAAGGGAGTGGAGCGGTCTTCTACTGCACCAAAGGGGGGCTCAATGTCCTCGTACGAACACACTAGAGCCGCGTATATATGACACGCCTATAGGCACATCTCGGAAGGGATGACTGCAAAGCGGTCACCCTTTCTGGGGGGATTGTAAAGGATCCCCTCGAAACCACGCTGTGCCTCTTCTCGAGGGTCGCTCGGTGTGAGCATGCAGATTCTCCAATCTGCGCACACGTGATCCACGAGACCCCCGCCATAGCGACGACAGGCTCAAGCATGTTCGATATGGGCGCTGGGTCGGTTGTTACCACGGCGCTGTGTTCAGCTTCTCCGAGCGGGATCGGCCATCTCCCGATTCTCCTTCTGGAGCATGACGCTCTCACAGGAGGAGACCACAGCACTCTAATTTTCATGCTGTACCAGCATAGCTGACACTACTGCTAGCGGAGTGAGATCTTGTCCGATCCGAACGACCACGGATCCACCGCTTGGCAGCCCCACGCAGGGCATTCCACGAGCGCGTGCTGTGCTTTCGCAGTAGTGGCATTGCACCTTGAGGACGCGCTTGTTCGCGAACTGCAACCGCAGGCGGTGTCACCACATCCCAAGTGCACGCCGCAGAGTCATCTCAGCCTGTCGAACGTCCCTGGAGGCGCGCTTTCACCTCTCTAGCGGAGGGACCATGTCTGATCATAGACCCACGCATTCGTCTCCGCTAGTATGTCGAAAAGCGGAAAGCGCGCCAGGAGAGTTACCGCTGTGGGGGATATCGTTCGATACCCTCGTGCGATCCTTGTGGCCCTGCGCTACAGACCGTGAACTTTGCCTCTGCAACGCTGGATGCCTGACAGTTGAGCTCAACATACAGGCGCCAAGTACAGGCACACGGACCGCACGATTCTCCCGTAGAAGCGGTGAACTGCCTCGCTCTGGCCCCCGAGATTGGGCATCAGCCGGTGAAATGCTGGGTACCCTGGGTACTCGGTACGGACTCGGGGGACAAGGCACAAGTGCATTTCAAAGCCGCAACGTTTGGCGAGGGTGACCCCTGGTAGTTCATGTTCCCACCCCAATTCTCGAGTCACCGACGCGTATCCACAAACTAGATGGTTCACTGCTCCTCGGCGCTATCCACGGACCCAGAACGTGGATTTCGTCCGGGACAATTACCAGCACTTACTCGGCAAGCCGGTTGGTTCCCCCGAAATCGGGGTGTCCCCCGCTGGCCAACACGAGTGTGTCGTTAGCGAACAGACTAAGCTGACGGCAGCGGGAAGACCGACACGCAAGATAGCGTTGAAGGTGAGGTTCCATTGAAGGACCGACGTTATCTCCCTCCGCTTAACGCTACCGTCCCTGCCTATGCAGCGAACGTGTCTGTAGCGCAGATAGGCCCCTATGATGACATGCAGGTAGGGGAGACTAGTTCCCCTCTAATCTCGCCCCACAGGACGTAGTCGAAGATCCAGATCCTCGTACAAACACACTAGAGCCGTCCACTGGTGTCACGCCTATAGGCACATCTCGGAGGGGATGACTGTAAAGCGGTCAGTCCATACTGTCGAGCTGTGCTAGGTCCCAACGCCGCAACGGCGGGCTACAGCTAACAGCGCGAGCGAGATTTAATTGGTACCTACCGAAGTGTGAAATGTTTCAACGAAAAAACCCCAAGGTTAGCGAAAATATTATTATGGCTCGAAATGACTTCCAAAGTTTATATTAGCACAAGGCAAGTAAGAACACGCTACCCTCCCTAATGAATCTCAATAAAATCATTTGATTAGGCGCTTTCTCAAGCGTGCGACCCCTTGTAGAAAATTTACTTTTATTATTTCTTTGTTCCTTCATTGTTCTGCATTCGGCTACCTAAACTTATGTCTAAATTTCCTGCTTCCCCCAATGCTGAGCCCCAATTCGTAATTTAAGTACTTTGCCAATACGATAAAAATTGTTGCCATAAAAATGAATGCGATTCGATAAAATTGAGCTTAGCTACCGATCGAAAGAAATTAAAGAGCTGTTCAGGAATGTAGTTTTATAAAGGTTTCATAATATATAGAAATGATTCTGTACCTGAAGGTTTACCTGCAAAATGGCAAAAGGAAATCTCATTTAAACATCTCGTCGCCCGAAAATGATTGCCGAGTTGTTACTGATGTCGATTTGCGGGACAATTTCTTAGCAAACGTCGATGTATTCTGGTTTGGAAATTGTTGTTGTTCAATCACCGCATTTTGGAGAACCTCCTGGTGGTTGATGATTTGGTAAAATTGTGTAGAGACTATTATTCATCATCATCTATGGAGTGAGCTATGCTATGAGATTGAATCAGAAATGAGGACGGATCTCGTCGAAGAACTAAAGTTGCCGACATAGCTGAAAGGATTAGTAAACAGTGGCAATGGGCAGGGTACATTGCTCGTAGAACTGATGGCCGTTGGGACAAAAAGGTTCTCGAATGAAGACCGCGCACCGGAAAACGCAGCGTGGGACGACCTCCAACAAGGTGGACAGACGGCCTGGTGAAGGTCGCTGGGAGTTATTGGATGAGATCGGCATGTAACCGCTCGTTGATTTCTTATCTAAGGGGGATGCCTTTGTTCAGCAGTGGACGTCCTTTGGCTGATATGATGAGCGTACTTGTGCTTAGGCTGGCCGAATCGTAGTAAACCCATTTCCGGTAAAATGTTTTTTAACTACTGATCTTAATTACAAGGTTTTCGGTTTAGACGACGTTGTCGTTTACTTCTGCAATTCGTAAATTTCTCCAAAATGAAAAGCTTAAATTTAGAGGTTTATGTACAGTAAAACTGATATGAAGTATTCCCAAGATTTGATGAATGATGATGTTGTACATAATTATTATTAATATGTTAAACGATATGACCGACAGATAGTAGATTGTTCTTTGGTTTGATCAGATTAATCTACAAGTCAGATAATAATAACTTGTTTCTTTCATTGGTTTGAGATTCTTTCAATCTAGAGTTAAGAGGTCAAAGGGTGGATGAATATTTTTTTTCTCCTCAAAAGCTAACTGACTGTAAGTATACATTGTACCGGACGGGCGAACCTCGTTGATGAGTAGCTGACGTCCTGCACCTATAGGTTCCGGAAGTACTTTTAAACTTGCCAAACAATCGAACGTGTTGATTCCGTATGTGCGCTTATACTTGTAGCGGAGATAACGTAAAATAAAAACACAACTTTCACTGTAACTTATGGCAGAGAGCAATTTCAGACTGTACCGCACCACTTATTTACTATCAAGAACTAACTACTAATTAAAAACTTGGATCTATTTTTGTTCTTGTTCCTGAAGGGACGGGCGCGCTTAGCTACCTCCGATCCGTACATGCACGAGAGCCGTGAAATTGCTTCCCCTTTTCATTGTTTATTTTTGCTATTGTCATACAGGTATTGTCTACGGTTTTTCTTGTATCTAATAAAAAATAAGCTCTATTGTGTGTGTCTGTTATTCCTTAAAGTGTGTCCTTTTCAGGTATACAAAGGGAAAGGGTTAAATAATATGTGTTGGCTGTGTATTTACAGTTTTATCCTTAGTTGTAAGGGTGTTGAAGCTGAGTGACTTAATAAATTTCGTTTATTGTCGTAATTATGTAACTATACTTATGACTCTAAGTTTAAGGGTGTAGGCAGTGGTCTTGGCCAACTGTTGTTGATATTTTCTTATAAATTATGTTTATGCAGTTAATACAGAGCGTAGTTTAGGCCCAGTGGCTAAAAACAGTAGTGATGCTAGTTTTCTACGATTATACATTATCTGTGGGCTGAGGGCGTGGTTAACTAAGGGGAATCCCCTTTTTCTGGCTTACATTAGTCTAAATCTAGTACATAGGGTTAGTTTTGACAAAATCTAAGTACTAATCATTGTTGTATGGGGTGTTTAGGACTAGTAGGCAAAAGTTACTTTTTTACAAATTTTCGAAAATGTACATGTTTTGACTTATCTAAATATCTTATATGTATATTCTAATAATATTATTCTAAAACTACGTATGTACATCGTGAGTTATGTCGCGAGCGCTGTTGCTATGTGTGTAAACATCATGTCGTGGGTTTTGTGGTTGCGTCGCGAACATATCTCCCGCCGTGCAGTCTCGCTGGCATCGTTGTCAGTGCAGCTGCACCAATCTCTCGGTGAGCGGCGTTGCTACTTGGGTAGCGGTATCACCTTTTTCGTAGGCCGTTTGAGTACGCCGCCTGCTGTGCGCACCTCTACAGTGCGTATTTGCCCGTCTGCTCCCGGGAATACAGCGGTGATGACGCCGCGTGGCCATGTATTGCGAGGCAAGTGGCCATCGGCGATGAATACCGGGTCGCCTACTTGTAAGGTGGGACCACGGTTATGCGGAGTCCGCCGATATTGGAGGTCGGGGAGGTATTCCCTCACCCAACGTTGCCAGAACATGTCAGCGAGTATTTGTGCTCGCCGCCAATGTTGTTTGTTGTGTAAGTCATTTTCGTCGAATGTGCCTGGGGTAGGCAGTCGTCTTGATCCGCCCAACAAAAAATGGTTGGGCGTTATTGCTTCATCGTCGTCTGGCTCGACCGACACATGTGTCAGCGGTCGGCTGTTGACAGTGTACTCGACCTCGCACAATAGGGTTGCGAGTACTTCTTCTGTTGGATGACGTTCGTGTAGTACGGTGGTGAGTGTGTTTTTCACACACCGTACAAGTCGCTCCCACGCCCCTCCCATGAAGGGCGCAGAAGGTGTGATGAACCGCCACGCTATGCCGCGGCGGCTGGCTTCGTTGCGCAGGGCGTCTCGGAGCTCTCGGTCGGCGCCGTGCAGGTTGGTGCCGTTGTCTGAGTACATCTCAGTAGGGCACCCTCTGCGCGCGGCAAATCGCCGCAGCGCCAGGATAGCGGAGTCTGCGCTAAGGCTGCCGGCGACCTCCAGGTGAACTGCCCTAGAGGTCAGACAGGTGAACAGCGCCACATAGCGCTTGTGGTGTTGACGCCCGATTGTCACGGACAACGGGCCGAAATAATCTATACCTGTAAAAGTAAACGGATGTTTATGATGACCCAGACGGGCCTTAGGGTGATCGCCGGTTGCCGGCTCGGGTGGATGACTTTTCCTTATTCGACATTGTAAGCATCGACTTATTACGGCCTTGGTTGTAGGTCGTAGCCTCAGGATCCAGAAGTGTTGCCTCACTTCGTTTATTACGGTCTCAGTGCCGCTGTGATGTAGACTTCGATGTGTCCAATCTATATACAACCGCGTTATGTCATGATCGCCATCTAATATAGCGGGTGTTTTTGAGTTGCTTTGGACTCCCTCCACTGCAGCTATTCGGCTTCTGAGAAAGATTATGTCATTTTTGTATTCTATTTGCAAGTGTTTTAATCGGCTATCATTGTCTATATTTTTATTGTTCCGCAGGTTACTTAATTCCTGGTTAAATGAATTTTGCTGTATTAATTGAATTATCAAATGTTCGGCTTTCCCTAATATATCGGCGTTTAGGGGTTTAAAGATTTTAGCTTCCTTTTCAGTTGTTTTCTTTTTAATTTTCATTGGCTGTATCTTTTTCGTTCGCCAATCCGGATCGTTGCTAATATTTTTCTTATTTCTTTTGTAATTTACTTTGTCCGTTTTTTCGCGACATATTGTTATAAACTGTAATACCCGTCCTATCGAGCGTATTAATCGTTCCCATTTCGAGAACCTTTTGGGGTCAGGTAGAGACTCTGATATATCGAATTTTTGTTTTGTGCTTATGTTATAAGTCTTTTCCTCCCCTGTGTTGTCGTTAACTTTAAATTTCTCTACTGGCCATTTTGAGGGATCTTCGTACAGAAATGTGGGACCAAAATACCACTCATGTTGCGAATTGAAGTTCGCCGGTACATCGCGTGTGGCCGCGTCCGCTATGTTCTGTTTTGTCGGTATCCAATGCCATTCCTCGGCCTTACTATTTTCTTGTATCGCGGCTATTCTATGAGCTACGAACGGCTTGTAGCTGCGAGCTCCTTTTGTGACCCAAGTGAGTACCGTTTTGCTATCTGTCCAATAGAATGTTTCATGTAGTTGAATCTGGTGTTCCTCCGCAACCGCTGTCGCTAAACGGCTTCCTAATACGGCGGCTTGCAGTTCGAGACGAGGGATAGAAGTTATTTTTAAAGGTGCCACTCTGGCTTTGGCCATTACTATTGAAACATTTACTTTACTATCTGAGTTTGTTGTTCTCCAGTATACTACCGCGGCGTATGCGGATTCGCTTGCGTCTGTAAATACGTGCATTTGTATTGTCGTAGCTGAGCCATATCCTAAATAGCTTCTAGGTATTTTTATATCTTTTAGATGGCGCAAGTGTGTCAGCCACGCTATCCACTGTTGGGCTAGATCCCCATCTAGGTTTTGATCCCAGTCTATAGTTCGTCTCCACGTTTCCTGTAGTATTTGTTTAGCTCGTATTGTAACCGGCGATGCTAATCCTAATGGATCGTAGAGCGACATTACTATTCTGAGTGCCTCTCGTTTAGTCGGAATTTCTTTCGTAATTAAATCTGCAGGCAATCGTGCCAGTTCTAAGTTGAAACTTAAGTGGTCGGTACTGGGGACCCAAATCAGTCCGAGTATTTTTTCTTCTTGGCCTTTACTACCTATATTGACCCTATCGTTAATATTCTTATTGGAATCTAGTTGTGCCAACAATTCGTCTGAGTTCGATACCCATTTGGTTAAATTAAAACGCGCGCTTTTATGTATGTTTTTTACTTGGGTTGCTACCCTGGCCGCGTTTTGTATGTCTATGAAGCTATCTAAATAATCGTCCATGTAATGATTTTCAACTATAGCCCTAATGGCTTCCGGTTTGTCAACGTGTTTTTTCGCGTTCCAATTTTTCGCGTATATAGCTGTACACGGTGAACTCGCTGCACCGAATATTATTGACGTCATTCTATATTCCTGGGGTGCGCCCTCCCGCCGGTCGCCACGCCACAGATACCTAAGTGCATCTCTATCTTCTTTACGAATTTTTACTTGTAAAAACATTTCAGCTATATCAGCTGAAACTGCTATAGGGTACCGCCTAAACCTCATCATCACTCCCGGTAGTGATTGTAATAAGTCCGGTCCTGTTAACAACTGATCGTTTAGTGATACACCCTTCGTTTTCGCGGCCGCGTCGTGTACTATGCGAATCTTATCCGGCTTCATTGGGTTATATACGTTAAAATGTGGTAAGTACCAAACTTTTCCTTTAATGCATTCCTTAGGCGCAGTCTCTGCATACCCTTTATCTATTAATGCGGTCATTTGTTCGTTATATCGTGTTTTTAGTTCGGGGTTACGATCTAATTTATTTTCTATTGAGATAAGTCTCGTTAACGCGTTCTGATATGCGTCCGGCATTTCTATATTTTTGTCTTTCCATAATAACGCTGTTTCTATGTGACCCGTATCTAACTGACGTGTATGTTTGTCTAATATATCTTCCGCGCGTTTCTCTGGATCTGAACTAGGCCGTCTCGGATTTATCATTAAAGATTCAACAGCGAAGAAATCATTCAACTGACGGTTTATTTTTTCATCTATGGTAGTTAAATTATGAATAAATTGCACACTGTGACCGAGGGTTCTTTCGAAGACGCCGTGTAGTACCCATCCTAATGCGGTAAGTGAAGCTACTGGCTGATTTTTAGGGCCGATACGATTTTCAGTTGATAATAATAAATTCCAATTGTCTTGTCCTATTAGAATTTTGGGTGTGACTGCCCCATATACAAGATCGTCTCTTAAGTCGGTCAAGTGTTCACATTCTAATATATCTTGTTGACTTATAAGTTGCGGTGACAAATTTAAGTTAGGTATAGTACGTGCGTATATTTTTCTCTGCCCCCTACGCTTAGTGCATAGCGTGATAGTAACGCGTCGGGAATTCGGAGTTTTTAATTTTATGTCTCCGATAGCTTCCATATTTAATGGCTCTATTCTGCCTTGTGCCCCTATTTGGGTCGCTATGTTTTCGTCTATCAAAGTTACTGTTGAGCCATCGTCTAATAACGCGTGAGCGTCTATCTCTCCCGCCGGTCCAATTACTGTTACCGGCAATATCTTTAAAAAGGCGCGAGTTCTATTCGGGGTCCAAGCGTTAGCGACTGTTTCTTTCGGTTCTATGTCACTCTTGTCTTTTTTAATATAATGTAACATAGAGTGATGTGTGGCGGTGCAATTTTCTATGCCACATTTCTTTGGTTTACACGTGTGTTGCTGATGTCTATATTTTAAGCAACGATAACACATACCGTGTGTTTTAGCTAATTCCCAACGTTTGTTGGTATCGACTTCTTTAAATTTTCTACAATCTGATGAATAGTGACCCTCGTTATCACATATTCTACACTTTGGCACATATCTATTTGTCACATTATTAGTTTTATGTATAAAGCGTCTACTTACGTGATTTTCTGTTACCATTTCCGGCGGCGCGAATGCACTACAGTATTGGGCCTGTTCCGACACAAACTCACTGAATCGATTTAGATCCGGCACACCGTTATATTTTTCCGTGAATGCTTTATACCACTGTACGCGTAACGAATTTGGTAATTTTTCTGTTAAGTTTCTAACTAGTTCCGCGTTAAGTAAATAATATTCCCTTTTTAACGCTTTTAATGTTACTACACTGCTTCTAACACGACTGGCGAACATACATATATCTTTTGGTGATTCGCTGCATCGCGGTAACGTTTTTAACTTATCTGTTTCGGCTTGCGCTATCGAGTCGGGGCGTCCAAACTGTAACTCTAGTTCCTTCATTATTTCGTCCGGTTTCGCGTGTCCGATAAGTTCCGAACTGACGGTGTCTAACGCCCTTCCCCTTAGACTTCTTCTGAGTCTCGCGGTATTTTCTATGTCGTTGAAATACGTTTTCGTTGTTTCGTATATTGCACGGAACGATAGCCACTCTGTATGGGCTCCACTATAATTTGGTAAATGCATTATTACCTTGGACGCGGATTGTATTTGCGAGTTTATATTTTTTCCTATTGGCGTCCTATTATCGGCCAGGGCCGCGATCGCGGAGGTTAGCTGTGTTACGAACGGTCGGAGCGCGTCACTTTGTTCACTATTTTCGCGTTTTAAAACTGTATTACTATCGCCTAACTTTGTTGGCACGTTTATCGAATTTTTTACCGTTTTGTCTATTATATTGCCTATCGTATTTTCTATTGTATTTCCTATCGTATTTTCTATCGGCTTTATGCACTGTGTTGGTAGCTCACTGGTTTCAGGTTCCGGCGGTATGTTGGTTGTTTCTTCTAGCCATGATCGTACGAACTCAGCCTTTGACTGGCCTTCTTCGTCGTATTCGGTTTCGGAATCTTCATTTTCGGCTTTCTTTAACGCTAAACGGGCGAGCTCCAATTTTATTTTCAATATGTCTTCACGGGCCTTCACTATTTTTCTATGGGATCGATCAGTGCGGTGACTGCTATTTTCTGTAGGTCCCTTCCTTGGCTTCGCCGTGATGTTTTCCTTTTGGGTATTTTCTATCGTCGCCTTTTGGACGCTCTTAACCTTCGGCCGTAATGTTCTGTCCGAGTCGCCTTTTAATTGTCGAATATCCTTGGAGCCAGTCGGATTGTCTATATTTTCTATGGTGTTTGATCTAGCTCGCGGACGGGGCTTCCCGGTATTTTCTGTCGATGCCGATGGTGATCGTGGTGGATGTTCATGATATATTACTCTTGTTTGCCTCGGTGTGTCGCTTTCTGCTTGGTTTTTATTTTCTTCTGTCTGCTTACCCTGCGACCGTGTCATTAACGGCATGTTTGCTATTTTTTATTTTTATCGAATGTATACGCGCACTACACGAAATGTACTATTTGTTTATTGTATATCCGGCTCGAAGGACCATTGAATGTACCGGACGGGCGAACCTCGTTGATGAGTAGCTGACGTCCTGCACCTATAGGTTCCGGAAGTACTTTTAAACTTGCCAAACAATCGAACGTGTTGATTCCGTATGTGCGCTTATACTTGTAGCGGAGATAACGTAAAATAAAAACACAACTTTCACTGTAACTTATGGCAGAGAGCAATTTCAGACTGTACCGCACCACTTATTTACTATCAAGAACTAACTACTAATTAAAAACTTGGATCTATTTTTGTTCTTGTTCCTGAAGGGACGGGCGCGCTTAGCTACCTCCGATCCGTACATGCACGAGAGCCGTGAAATTGCTTCCCCTTTTCATTGTTTATTTTTGCTATTGTCATACAGGTATTGTCTACGGTTTTTCTTGTATCTAATAAAAAATAAGCTCTATTGTGTGTGTCTGTTATTCCTTAAAGTGTGTCCTTTTCAGGTATACAAAGGGAAAGGGTTAAATAATATGTGTTGGCTGTGTATTTACAGTTTTATCCTTAGTTGTAAGGGTGTTGAAGCTGAGTGACTTAATAAATTTCGTTTATTGTCGTAATTATGTAACTATACTTATGACTCTAAGTTTAAGGGTGTAGGCAGTGGTCTTGGCCAACTGTTGTTGATATTTTCTTATAAATTATGTTTATGCAGTTAATACAGAGCGTAGTTTAGGCCCAGTGGCTAAAAACAGTAGTGATGCTAGTTTTCTACGATTATACATTATCTGTGGGCTGAGGGCGTGGTTAACTAAGGGGAATCCCCTTTTTCTGGCTTACATTAGTCTAAATCTAGTACATAGGGTTAGTTTTGACAAAATCTAAGTACTAATCATTGTTGTATGGGGTGTTTAGGACTAGTAGGCAAAAGTTACTTTTTTACAAATTTTCGAAAATGTACATGTTTTGACTTATCTAAATATCTTATATGTATATTCTAATAATATTATTCTAAAACTACGTATGTACATCGTGAGTTATGTCGCGAGCGCTGTTGCTATGTGTGTAAACATCATGTCGTGGGTTTTGTGGTTGCGTCGCGAACATACATTATCAAATGTATTAACAGCTGAGGTCTTAGAAAGTTTAGTGAGACCTAAATGTCAAAGATTTGTTAATTACGGTTAATGGAACTAGTAATTAATGCGATTTCATTAAGAGAACCCCGATAACAGCAAAACGTTCAAGAGATGTGAGAGGGTGGGTAGCTTGGGGTGGCAGGGCGTAGGGGAGGAACGACGGTGACCTCCACCTCTGCAAATGACGTCAGAGCTGAACCCATCCCGCAAATAGCACTCGTAGATGCATTCAGATAGGTATGTTGTGAAGACAACGACCTGCATTAAAAGGCTTTCGTACCAAAATAACTTCAATGAAAATTACAGGTTCTTTAGGAAATATTATGATGAAAGTACGACACGGTTGGTGCAGTGGCTGATACAGTCGACTGCTGCGCTCCGGGTCGCGGGTTCGATTCCCGCACGGAACAAATATTTGTATGATCTGCAGGTAGTTGTTCCGGGTCTGGGTGTATTAGGGTCATCATTTCGGCCGAATGAAGTCCACTGCTGGACATAGGCCTCCTGCAAAGATCACCACAACGACCGATATGGGTGTGTTGTGGGCTCCTTGGGGGGTTTTGCCGTATTAGGGTGGTGTAGATTTATTACGTTATCCTTGATTCCAATTCTAGCCGCGTTCATGATATAATCATAGCCAAGTCCCATATGGTTGCCGTAAAAAAAACACCTCTCTCTCCCCATGGGTGCTGTCAAAGGCGACTAAGGGTTGATATCAAGAGGATGGGCAGCAGCATCCTCTCGTGTGCCAATAACATAGTGCGATCACCAATCCGCCTGCTAGCATGGTGATTATGGCAATATAACCGCTAATTTTAGTGATAATTGGGAAACCCATGTACGGCACGATTACTGACTGATATGAGGATGAGGTGATGATAATGCAGTAGGTTTTTTCTTCAATGTCTCTAATACTATTAGCGGCCCTATTCTTCAAAATTATTTCTACGTAGATTCTGACGCTGCAGGTCAAGCTCCTTTCTTCTAATCAGATGCCTTTAAAGGTATCTACAGCGTATTTGAAAACTTAACAAGCATAGTTTTTATCGGACATTTTTTTTTACTGCAGCTAATGTGCTGCTACGAATGTTAACCAGAGCTCAGAAAGTATTAAGATGCAAATGCTTAAATTGCTATTATTTGACGGTACGGTTGGTGCAGTGGCTGTTACAGTCGGCTGCTGCGCTCCGGGTCGTGGGTTCGTTTCCCGCACGGAACTAATATTTGTATGATCTGCAGGTAGTTGTTCCGGGTTTGGGTGTATTGTATGTGGAATTCATGTATGTAAACGCACCCACGACACAGGAGAAATCCTAGTGTGGGGCAACGTATTTCTAAATAAATAAAAAAATAGAAGCCATAACTAACGCCATGCACAGTGTTCGTGAATGTTCGACGACTTTATGTTCCGTTATAAGTGTTTGCGACCGCAGAGAGTTTTTACGACGTGCACTAGGAAGCGGATGCAAA
Source organism: Diloba caeruleocephala (assembly GCA_947459985.1). Classification (NCBI taxonomy): domain Eukaryota; kingdom Metazoa; phylum Arthropoda; class Insecta; order Lepidoptera; family Noctuidae; genus Diloba; species Diloba caeruleocephala. The sequence continues at coordinate 21,543,122 of OX381606.1, read as the reverse complement.
ATGCGAGGCTGGAGGAAAATTTACGCCAATTTCGAAATACCGACAACATCGCCCGGGGATGCTGCGGGCTTTGCTCAAAAGTCTTTGTTGCCCTGTTTGTAAGATAGCAACACCATGGCGTATCTTACTTGAGAATTTGTAAATATAAGGACGTTTTAACTTCTGATGCGAAAGTTTACACTCGTAATACTTTGTTTGTATGACGACTGGGACAAGCAACGCCTTTGTTAAATCTTGTTTTGAAGTATAACTTTAAACATAACAGATACAATAATAATTGTTTTTGGCAGAAGATGTAATTTCAAGCGCTATAACAATTTCACAAGTTTGTATGGATAATATGTATAACATATTGTGTAATAATGTAATTTGACAAACAGCCATTAAAATAGAGATGGCATTGGTAATAATCATTGATAAAATAGCCTTATATGATTGCGCCACAATAAGAAGTAATATAAAGTTACCGTGTCAGGTTTTAATTATTCATAAATTCCAATACACAATCACACGTCACACGTGTAAAACATATAATGCAGGGAAATATTTTATCTGGAACGATGTGCATAAGCAAAATATTTGTGACTATAAAAATGCGTTCGTCGGGCAATCCTTTCAGAAAATGGTCCAGTAAATGGCGTGAGGGGAGGGTTACCCAGGGTCGGCGTGTCATGTTATAAGCTGCCGGCGTTGACAATGCCTGGGGAAGTGGAGACTAGTCTGTGGGGGCCAACACCCTCTTTTCCACCATTTACATCCCTCTATAGTGCAAACAGAATGTTACGAATTTATATTTTCGTTTACGACGTGTCATCGTGTTCATTGTCATGTTAATTGGTTTCTTGCAGTGGTGTAGATGGTAGAAATAAAACAATTGAACACTTTTCGTAATACAGCAAGTCCGCGAACTCAACAATGGCGGCCATCTGCCTTGCGTGTTAATTGAACGCAGTGTCGCCGTCTGGCGACATGTAAAAGCAAGGGTTCGTTGATGTCGCGGGCGCTCACTATTTATTTGGCTTACTTTAATTACATAAATGGGAAGGCCTTTGTTCAGCAGTGGACGTATAAATGGCCGATATGATGATGATGAATTACATAAATAATAAGACAATGAGATAGACGAGTAATAAAATGTGTGGTGCGTCGCCTACAAGTGGCAAACTTTATTTATTTATGTCTTATTATATTGGGGTAATTTGATTTTCTCGTAATATACTTTACAAGTAGTTCAAGCTAATATCTGGGCTAGTATGACCTTATTATCAGGTCGTTGTTAAGTAATAAATAACATTCTATAGTTCTTTTCTGCCTCGAAGCAGTCGTACAAATCATTTAAATGTCGAAATATTAACAATATTTCTATAAAATAAAACAGAAATCATTCATGTAACACTAGGCCCAATGTTCTATTAATTTTCACCCGTTTCCTTTACAGAAATATTTTTTTGAGGATAGGTACAACTGATTTTTGATTATCATATAAAGATATTTTCAGTAGAAAACCATACCTAAGTTTTAAACAATTAAATCCAATAGATAATATTTGTAAATATATAAATTGAAATTATTGTTAATTACGTTTTTTATACGTTAGATTCCTAGGTTTCCACACACATATCTGTGAAATACGGACGGACATGATGAAACGATATCTAATAATTTAGTTTTTTTTTACGGTAACGGAACTCTAAAACTTGATAATATATTAGCTATAAATTCTAAACATGTGCAACACCCTAAGAATAACAATACGTTTCGCTGCCTGTACGCTAAACATAAATTGTTATCGCAGCGCAAATTTATGGCGTAGGCACCTATAATTTCTCACAATTTAGCTGAGCATCTTGTGATGTTTGCCGTCCCGAAAGGATTACAAGCGAGTATGGTACAAAATATTCTATTAAAAATTCATTTTAATGTTACAAGTAGTAATGACACTTTTTTAACGACTGTGCCTACTTTATGCAAGACAGCCTTTGGGCTGCGGTCGCTAGAAGGACGGGTGGCACATTAATAAAATTCCTTTCATTCAAACCTTATAATCAAAAATAGCTCTAAGAGCGGTGGGTTTGAAGTTATTACCTAAGGTTTTCATCGAGTCTACATTCTTGGGTTTCAGGCTCGTTTCGCATGCATACAGACGTCGAAAAAGAAGAAAAAAAGCGTTTAAAAAAGATCTATTAAATAAAAGAAGTATTACTTATATTGGAATTATTTTTTACCACGTTTTAGAGGTCTATTATAATAAGACATTACTATGTTTCTTATATCCTATACCTACTTAACAAAAACATTAACTTAATATCATGATCGTCATATCAGCCAAAGAACGTTCACTGCTGAACAAAGGCCTCCCTCATTGAATTCACAACGACCGGCTACATGCAACTTGTGGTCATTTTGGGGGAATTTGCCAGTACTCACTTCCACTCTCCGCTCATCCCGCTAGTTAGAGTAGTGCTATATCCTTAATCCGGACACCACATGAAATTAAACTATGCTCACATTATATTTCATCCTGTATTTTAGGCACAGTTTACAGACGCAAATCTGACACGCATAAACACCTAAACCCAGAACAACTACTTGTACGTCTTACAAATATTTGTTCTGTGCGGGAGATGAACACAGCGCAAAAGCCAAGCGACTAGCCACTGTGCCAAACGCGTCATACAGGAGAGCGGCGTTTAAAATCTTGATAACATGAAAAAGATTTTGGTGTCTATATAGGGTCTTACAAAAAAAGTGAACTTAACTTCAAGGGCAATCAAGGACAGTCAGCATAACAAAAAACATCTAGTTTATTAAAATTAAGTTGTAATTTCCGTATTTTTGCAATGGTGTTTTATAATACTAAAGTTGATAATATTCGATCACTATAAAAATATTATATCCCCATTTTGTTACGAAAACGCACACAATAAAGAACACGCGCCGCTGTAATGATATTGTTTGAGAAAAAAGTACTCCAATTGCAACTTTTATCCATACAAATAAATAAAATTGAAGTGTCTGTTTGTAATGTCAAAATAACAGCTTTTTACTAAATACATATTCAAGTATATACGGTACACATAACAAAAAAACAATTTTTAATTTTTTTGTCTGTCTGTCTGTCTGTCTGTTTGTTCCGGGTAATCTCCGAAACGGCTGGACCGATTTTGACGGGACTTTCACTAGCAGATAGCTGATGTTATAAGGAATAACTTAGGCTACTTTAATTTTACAAAAGTAATTAGGGTTCCGCGCAAAAAAAACAAAGCCTTGAATTCCAATATATATATTCTATGTCAAGTGTCTATGTCGAAGTACTCCAAATTTGTTTTAAATTAAACGCGGGTGAAACCGCGGGTCCCAGCTAGTTTTACAATAAAATGGAAATTACAACTTGAATTTTAATACACGCGATCCCTATACATATAATCCGACTGTCCCCTTTAAAAGTTCAATATTATAAGTAGATGGAGACATGGAGTATTGTTTATATTAAATTCGATCGTTATGTTTGTTGTTTGTGAATGTTTACTTTTAGTTTGTTTAAGGCTCCCGTTATTGTGTACGTAAAGTAATTATATTTTATTTCCAATGAAATCGAAGAAAAGACAGTGTTCGGCGAATTTTCATACTGCTGAGATTCAGTTAGTTGTGACTTTAGTCGACAAGTATAAACAAAATGGACTGACGCGGTAACGTTTTATACGAAATACAATATAATACTGTCACAAAAGGTAAATTATACTGTGTGTAGTGTGTGTAGTTCATTTATTGAAAATGAATTCATTAATTAAGAAATATAAGACCTGTCAGGTCCAGGCCCGATCACTTTACCATGTGCTACACTTTGAATTTGAATTCATTTATTGAGTCTCTTTGTCAATTGATAGGAAAAATATCCATAATAATAACAATTTTACTTGGTATGAAACGCAAAACCAAGAAATAACTAACCTAATAGTAAATGTATTGTTTACACCATCTGTCCCGCATCTGTCGAATGGTATTATCTCTCGGATATCGTTCTATGTGGCCGTCAAAGGGACAGATAAATTTATTTATGAAGTCGGGCGGGGAATTATGCTTCAGGTAGTCGCCTTATTCGTCAAATAAAGCCTATCTGACCATTGAATAATTCATTCATACACTTTTTTTGCTATATGTCGATTAAATGCTATCTGTCTGTTTATCTGACGATTGTAAAATCGGCCCTTTAAGTTATAATTAAAAAAACAAATAATAACATGCTTTTAATCAAATATGAACTTAAAAGCACGTTATAATAATCTTTGAATCTATACTCTATACAAATAAATAAAATTGAAGTGTCTGTTTGTAATGTCAAAATAAAAGCTTTTTACTAAATGCATATGAAAGTATGTACGTTACATATAACAAAAACATTTTTTTTTGTCTGTCTGTCTGTCTGTTTGTTCCGGGTAATCTCCGAAACGGCTGGACCGATTTTGACGGGACCTTCACTGGCAGATAGCTGATGTTATAAGGAGTAACTTAGGCTACTTTTATTTTAGAAAAATAATTAGGGTTCCGCGTAAAAAAATAAAACCCTTGAAATCCAATATAAGTATATATTCTATGTCAAGTGTCTATGTCGAAGTACTCTAAATTTCTTTGAAATTGAACGCGGGTGACACCGCGGGTTCCAGCTAGTGTTAAAAAAATGTGCTCGATATTAAAGCTAGATTAATTATGACAGTACTTCCCATGCTTTTTTATTTTACATTAAACAATATTGCCGTGTGGTGCCGGCTCAGAATGCCACCACCCCATCTCCTCCCATGGGTGTCGTAAAAGTCGACTAAGGGATTAGTCGGAGGATGGGCAGCAGCATCCTTCGAGTACATTAACAACTCAACTGCGATCGCCAACCCGCCTGCCAAGCGTGGCGATTATGGCAAAACCCCCCAATGAGCCCACAACACATCCATATCGGTGGTTGTGGTGATCTTTGGGGGAGGCCGGTGTCCAGCAGTGGACTTCATTCGGCCGAAATGATGAAACAATATTTCGTAATTTTTGTTACAATTATCTATAGGTCTATTGAAATTGTTTCCACAATAGCGTGTCGTCATTTTGGGGGAATTTGCTAGTAGCTACTCACCGCGCTAGGGCGCGGCGGGTTGATAATCAGTTCCACAGAAGGCACGCCGCTGCCCTGCATTCCTCTAATTTGGAGTCCCTAGTCGCCTTTTATGACATTCACGGGATGAGATGTAGTGGTGTTCTTAATCCGGACACTACACCGAAAGAATATAGCTACGCGGCTTATGATTTTATCTTGTCTTTAACTAGCGTCCGGCCTTTGCTTCTCTCGCGTGATAAACGAGGCTTATGTCCATACGGAATGGTACAGTATCTCGACAGTAAAAGCATTTTCGGAATAGTTTCACGTTATTTGCAAACTTTCGCCCATATTATACTTAAACAAACATACTCACGCGATCTTTTTAATAATATTATTATAGATTAATATGTCTGCAGGTCATTCAGCAAGATCACCTTCGTGTGTAAGTTTACAATTAAATGTCAGAGAAATTTTAAACAAAGGAAGTATTTTCATGATTGCGATCTTCGCGTCCGCGTTGCAGTCACCTCGGGAGGCTTGTCGCATTTCGCATCGTATTCAAGATGCAAGTTGACACTGCACTTCCTACCCCAGAGACTGTGACCATGAATACACACGTACCCACAATGTATATGTGTAATGTATATGTTCAGTATGTTTAGTCATGGTGGCACAGAAGTTTACGGAAATACGAACTCGTTATTCTACTCGCAACTCTAGATTGTGGGTGAAACTAGGCAAGTATAGGTACTTGTACGTGTAAAAATCGATGATTTTTCAAAATCATAATGTATGCTCTTTGTTAATCTAACGGCCGAATACTGAAACGCTAGTTAACATTAAGCCCCACTTTAATTATTTGAGACGCCCGATTTCCTACCGAAAACAGGTTTCTCGAATAATAAAATAAAGTGGGACTTATCAAGTTATTATTAACTGGCGTTTCAGTATTCGGCCGTTAGACACCATTGAACTTAGGTAAAGGAAAATATCGTCAGTAGGTAAGCCTGGATCTAATGGTCTAAATTGGATGTATTATAATATAATAATATTAGGTATATTCAATAGAATATTAATATGGAAGCTCACCGACAGGTATACCCTGAAGGTGGTTCAGGTATATGCGCCGACCTCGACACACCCTGATCACGAAGTTGAGGCTATGAATGAAGACATTGCCAAGGCCTTAAACAATACCACCAAGACTCACTACAGCGTTGTTATGGAGGACTTCAACGACAAGAATGCGACGAATCTAGAGTGGGACCATACGGCTTCGGGCGGCGAAATCACGGGGAGATGCTGGTCGACTTTCTAGAAAAGCAGGGGCTTTTCTTGATGAACTCTTTCTTCAGAAAGAAGCCCCAAAGGAGGTGGCCCTGGCAAAGCCCAGATTTGGTGACACGGAATGAGATAGATTTCATCATGTCGGATAAGAAGTATATATTTAGAGATGTCTCTGTGATCAACAGATTCAAAACCGGTAGTGAGGTAAGTCGGCCCCGCCCGACTTTACAAATAAAGTATTTTTTCCTTTCCAACTTCTCAAACCGGTGAAGTGTCACATTCCTTTACAAGATGCAGTGGTCTATAAGATTGACTGTGAGTGTGGGTTGTCATACATAGGGCAAACAAAGCGTAGTATAGGCACCAGGTTAAAAGAACACATAGCTGACGTCAAGCATAGACGCTCCACAAAGTCTGCAGTGTGCGAACATGCCTTGGACAAACCCAAACATTTTCTTTCGCGGTTCGGTTCTCGGACTCAAGTCCTCGCGAAAGAGAACCGATATGTACCAAGAATGTTTCGTGAGGCTATTGAAATTAAGAAACATCCTAATTTCGATAGAGAAGATGGCTGGCAGGTGCAACCAGTTTGGAATCCTGTTATTAAAATAATAAAATCCCAAACCACATGCAACATGCATCGAAATAATTTTTGATTAAAAATTGTATGGTAGATAAAATAAAATAACTTTAAAAAATCTGTAATGACGCCTGGCACCTTATTCATCCTGCGACCACGAACCCTGCAAAGTGTTCGTAACGTCAGGAAAAATCTAAAATGTACGCGAAAAAAACACTTTTAAACGGATTCTACTCCGTTTAAAAGTGTTTTATTATAATTTTTATATCGTGTAGGGTTTTTGAAGTCTGTATTTTATTTGGTAAAAAGTTTTATTAAGAGTCGTAACGAAACGTCTCGCTAGAAGATTTGACGAAGCCCAACCGCGGGAGCAGGCTGGATTTCGAAAAGGCTATAGCACCGTGGATCACATCCATACTGTTCGGCAGATTGTAGAAAAGTCCGAGGAATACAATGGGCCGCTATGTATGGCTTTTGTGGACTACGAGAAAGTCTTCGACTTCATCGAAATATGGGCTGTTCTGGATTCTCTGCAGAGGTGCGGTATCGATTGGCGTTATATCGAAGTGTTAAGATGTCTTATAACGCTGCCGCTGCGACCGTCCATATCCAGAACCACAAGACGAAGCCTATGCAACTGCATTGGGGAGTGAGACAGGGGGATGTTATATTCCCGAAACCGTTCTCAAACGCGTTGGAAGATCTATTTAAAACTGGTTCTTGAACTGGTATGGACGGGGCATAAACATAAACGGTGAGTACATCTCCCACAGGTACGAGTACACATCGTACTTTATACGTGTTGTACGTGGGGGCACTGTGCTGTGACCTCGCGTCCTATCCTGTGTACGCACTGACACAGCCGTGTCCGGTGAATACCTGCGTCAGGCGGAATGTGACGCACTCGCTCCTTTGGAGCCAGGCTCCAAAGAGCGGCAAGACAGCATCGACGACGCGCTTTTGCGCGGACTGTGGCAGCATGAGCCACTCGCGCCATAGCTCGAGCGCACGCCGCCGAGTCTGCCGCCTCAAACTTTCGAGCGGCCCTGAAGGCACGCCTTCACCGCTCTGGCAGCGGGAGCGTGTTTGGTGATACACCCCCGCATCGATCTCCGCCAACTACCAGTGCGTGCTACCTATGATGACCTACGGAGCCGAAACGTGGACACTAACAGTCGGACTAGTTCATAATTTTAAAGTCGCTCAGCGGGCTATGGCACGTGCTATGCTCGGAGTTTCTGTGGATATCCGTAAGAGAACTAAAATGATCGACATAACACACCAAATTAGAAGCTGAAGTGGCAGTGGACTGGTCACGTCTGTCGAAGGCTCGTTGGCCGATGGAGCAGGCGAGTCCTAGAGTGGAGACCGTGCATGGGTAAATGTAGTGTGGGGCGCCCACCGACCAGATGGACGGACGACCTGAAGAAGGTTGCTGGGTCCAGCTGGATGCGGAATGCTGATGACCGGGTGTTGTGGCGCACGCTAGGAGCGGCCTATGTCCAGCAGTGGACCGATAGAAGACTGATGATGAACGATGAACGATGATGAAAGCAACCAATGCCTTTATAATACAAAGCCCGAGATTATAAAAATAAAATAATGCGTTTACAATTGAATATAGCACTTGATAGACATTAGAGGCGGATCCAGGATTTTAATCTTGCGGGTCTCATGTCCAGATTTTCAGAGATCATTGTTGCTGCGAGGTCGAAGGCCGACTGTATCCCAGTTTTATTTGGGGGCATCCTGGGTCCACCCTTGATAGATATTACATCTTGGACAAAGATATTGGATGAGTGACATGACACAGTCGTCAAAGACCTTTGATCAAATCATGGATGACGTTCACTAGTATTGACATTGCTATTATAATCACCACGGCTGACAGGTGGATTGGTGATCGCAGTATGTTGCTGGACACAGAAGGCTGCTGCTGCCCATCCTCTTGATATTCGTCACCTTTGACAACGCCCACGGGCAGACGGTTGGTCTATTCTTGGCCGTGAACCCCACAGACAGCATCGGCAAATATTATTAAAGCTAATAGTAATTTTTGCAATTATCCTATTTTATACGTAGCGTGTGAAAAACTGCAACAATTGAATTTCATGTTACAGTTAAAGCGGATAAAGTTTTTAAACACGGCATTCTGTTATGCAGTCTCGAATTTCTCCGACTCAAGTTGTTTGTCAATAAAGAAACTCTCTAATTAGAGATTACGTAGTATCAAGTAGGTACTTAAGGCTCCGTGCTCGAGCTATATTTTAAAAATATTGGCGAGGTAAGCTACATAAATGTAGATTGTTAATTTTAGTCCACTAAGGCTAAGGAAAGATAATGATTACAGTAGGTATCAGCATTATTCTAAGTGAATCGTCTCGTAGAGTAAGCCACGCGGGAAATTGGTAAACATAAAACTGATTGGCTCGTTATTTTAATTCAACTTTCCATCAGGCTGAAAACATATGTCAGTAAAGAGCAGATGATCAGGTAGGCGGGAGAACCTATAGGTACCTAATTACTGGAGAAATCATAGACACCCGAGGAGAAATCGATCACTCTACCGATCGCTTTACACGCGATTGTGGATAATGTTAATATTTTACCGTGATATATATTTAATATGTATATTTAATAGGTGTACCTAAGTGTTTTGTTTACAATATGAGCTATTGTTTTTAAGATATCCTCAAAATATTCTTCGCGGAGCATAAAATCTCCGATTTCATAAAATCATTTCCCTTATCTTATCATGGCCGCAAGAAACAAACCGAGCTCATAAAATCCCCATGGTAACTATATAACAATAAGTTGGGCGCGGAAGAACGAGTAGTACTTTTCACGATTTGCGGCTTACAAAGACTGTAGAAAGTTAAAACCGATAATAGTGTAATATTTGTACCTATCTAGTTGAAAATCAATCAAATTGCAAAAAGTATTTATAGGCAGGCACTGGATCCCGCCTTGTTGAAATAATATTACCCGTTAAAATTAATTATATGAATTTAATACGAATCTAACCCAACTACGTATATAAAGACTGGGAGTAAAATGTTATGTCGTATTAGATTTGACGCGTAATGTTTCTTAGAGCAAACAACAGTACCTTTCTAGGATGGGTTCAAGCTCATTACAAGCTGTCTACTCCCAAGAGCTTTCAACGTTTCAAAGACAGCAGAAGTTTTGACATATTTGCTTATTTGAGAATAATATGATCTAATTTAATAATAGATAAGTATTATAAATTTGAATAAAACCGTTCCAAATTAATTTCCGCTCACACCAATATAAAAATAATTTACTGCACTTGTTCGCACCGACATTGCGATGCTTGAGGTTATAAAGTGTAGCACTGTCCTCACCTGAGTGTCGGAGGCTGCAGGACCGCTGCGGAGAGTCGCGGACACGCCCGGGCGCCACCGGCCTGCCGAGCACACTGCTGCGGCCGGCTCGAGCCGCCAGGGGGCGCACCACTCACTGTAACCTCCCGCTCCCATCGATCCACCCTTCATTCTACCAACGCATACACCCCTTAATGCTCTATCCCCTACAGTATAGTTCTAAATGCTCGCAATTAAGGGTTCGCTGTCGGCAATCTTTCGATGACGTGAGTATGCTACGTTATGATATTGCAGGACTGTATTTTCTCAACAAAGCATATATATATAATAACGAAACAAGGTAAGTATTACTCGCTTATTTTAGTCCGCGATTGTTGGAAGCTACTATTACAATCACAAACAAATATGTTATCAGTTTGTGTTAGAAAATAGTAATAAAATGAAAAACTCTTGAACAAATAATATAGTTTTAATTCATTTAAGAAAATGTAACTCATAAAATCACAACATATACATGTACATTTGTCATCACAACATACGATGGTTACTTTACATTTCATTCAATATACAATATCTACTTAATTGACAAATATATTCATATATTTTTATATAACAGAAATTATAATATGTATATCATTATAAATATGATATGTTCCATCACATTTATATGCTTATCTCTCGACATCATGTACAATTGTTAAATTTATACCAACATTATACTGTATATTTTGCTGTATGAAATGACTGCCACTTAAATACAATTACCGGGAAGACGTTATACAAATACTAAATAAGAATAACTATATAAAAATAAATAGGTCTGATGCTTTTACTGGCGGAAGCATTTAAATTGAAGCACAATATTATAAACATAATTTTATTTACATTGTATATGAATTGAATTGCAAACATTATGGCAAATGTGTAGGGGATAATTTAACATGTAGAAATGTGCATTAATTTGGTGGAAGGCCAGGCCAAGGAGGGTCAGCTGCCTAACCCCCTTCTCCTTTCCACACTGGGTACAGTATTACTATATCATCGAAACATAAAATCGGTGTGTATATATAATGAGAAAACGATAGTGTGAAAACAAATATTTTTGTAGCGTTTTGAGGCAGGCAATATAGATGTTGTTCCCCCAAGGGGGGCGGGAGCTTATAATTTACGCAGTAATTGCCAAACCTATCATAGTTGGGAATAATATAATGATGAATATAAATTAGTTGTTTTTTAAACAGTACTCCCTTCGAATATTTCTCTTACATAATACTTACGTATAAAATACTTAAAATATACATTACATAAGCAATCAATGTACTTTTAAATTTGACTATATATTTGACAATCATAAATACATTTGTACATAACGGTGACTTCAATAACTATAAAAACGAAGGTTTGCATCGTCAGTAATACTTCATTTTCTATAATAAAAATATTAATAATTAAAACGCGAACCGTGTAATGCAATAATGCGTCAATCTCGATGAAACTGAAACCTCTGCCGTCGATATAGTCGGGAGGCCTCTGGGTTCGCGGGTGCGCAGATCGCGGAATCTGCGTTCCCACATCCAGCAACCCACGAGAAGATGGTGGCCCACATGTGGTCACGCGCAGCCGTGTGCGCAGCATAGCACAGCACACAGTGGGGCTTCGGGGGAACCTTTACAATCTCCCCGGCGAGGGTGACCGCTTCACAGTCGCCCTTTCCGAGGTGTGCCCATAGGCGTGGCACCAGTGGGTGGCTCTTGTGTGATCATACGAGGACCTGAGGGCACCTAAGGGGGGCTCCCTTAGGTGCCGAAAATGACCGCCCCAGTGGTTTTAGCCGGAACGAGTCCGGCATGCCCCGGATTCATGTTTAAGTCATGATGAATTTCCACGGGTATAAATAAAAAATAGATTGTGCCGGCTTCATCTACATTTATTTACGAGTGAAAGTGTTCCTTGAAATCCACCTGCTAAGTAAACATCATTTGGACTTTAGCTGCTACTTAGAGTGCAAATATCTATACCGGCTCTATTTTTCTAGGTTGAAACCAGTGCTGCAGATCGGCATCAGGCAATATGTAAAGTTTCCAGAAAAAAAAGAGGAGTTTATTCTTTCTTTTCTGAGGTGGGTCAGAAAGACTGGAAATGGCCGAGCCCACCTGCCAGCTCACTGAATAACTGTCTTGGAAACTACAACGAATTTAATCAGAAATTAAAATGGCGGAAGTATGAATGAAAATACTTTCCACTATCCTCCGTAGCAAGCAGGACAGAAAAACTACAGGCTATAGGCACAAAAATGGAGGCTTTGGGCTTATCCCAGTTGCTTAGCGCAAAGGGCACACATTTTAACTTTTTTATTTTATTTATGGGTCCTATGTTGTGAGCTACTGTAATTAATTATAATAGTATGTATGGCAAAAACGCCAGAACGCAAGGAAATTCGGCCTAGATGTAAGTCTGCATAGTAAACAACTCCGGATGGAACAACGCAAGCTGTCAAAACAGGATATTGCAATTATTGTGCTACTCCCACAGGATATGATGTGCGATTGTTCATATTCACGGTTAGGTGTTAAACATGAACATAAGCACAAAGGTAAAACGGTCTACTCAAAGTACTGCTTGCAGGGCGACCCGGTGCGCAGCAGCCGACTGTATCAGCCATTGCACCAACCGTGCCGTCTAAACCGTCTAAGTTTGGGAATCCCTATTCTAGATCATAGAAAAAAGGGTACCATTGACCTAAAAGTAGTCCTATATGGTTAAAACTAACAAACATAATAGTTCTGGGGAGGTTAAATATTGCATATTATTTATTGCATCACACGGGTTATGTATGAGAGTGTACTTTCATAGTTGCCTTTGTCATCTTAATAAAATTAGATTAAACACGATTAAACAGTATTTCCATCTATTTTCTTAGATACAACCCTTCAAGTAGTAGGTAGGTACATATGTACAAGAGTATAACTAATTAATATATTGAATGCTATATTTTTTATACATCATCAACTTTATATAGGGCGTGAAATCGTTAGTTTTTATTCCTAATTTAAATCTAAAAATACACCTAAGCAAAATGTTTTCATACAAAACAGTAATAATAGGAAGAAACTTCTAAGTCATGGCTATTTTAATTACTTTAAAATTGTTAGTTTTGAGAAGAATTAATTACAGGTCTTAGGTTCATTAGCTACTATTACAAACGTTGCAGCAGCGTTAACTAACACTATGCCGTCAGAATGTGTGGAACACTATTTATTACATGTTAAAAGATAGTATGACCTGTTACGAAACTTGAAACGTGCACCAAAAAGGTAACATGGAATAAAATTGAGGAATGTAAATATCTGTAAATATTTAACATTTAGCCAATTTGCAGTGTGTTGCTAGCTACGAATAACACCGACCCATCTCATCCTGTGGGTGTCGTTAAATGCGACTATGGGATTAGCAGGTGGACGGGCAGCAGGGTCCTTTGAGTACATTAACAACTCAACTGCGATCGCCAACCCGCCTGACAAGCGCGGCGATTATGGCAAAACCCCCCAATGAGCACACAACATACCCAGACCGTTCGTTGTAGCGATCTTTAGAGGAGGCCTGTGTCCAGCAGTGGACTTGATTCGGCTGAAATAATAACTTAATATAGCAGGAATTGTACATGTAATGTTCAGTTGATGAGGCTTATGTATAACACATCTTGGTTAACCGAATATAGGAATAATTATTTATTAGTATTATTCCGATTCAATATACTAATCAAGATACAACATGGCGATTATATGAAACTAAATTATTTACAATTATGTAAACATTTATTTCTGTTGAAATACTTGTATACGGTACCTAATATTTTATACCGTATGTACCTACATTTATCTAAATTGGCATTGTACGGAAGCCAAGTACCTAGTAACTTATCATTATTGTATTTCATAACTTTTATAGCTAAGAAATGCATCAGATTGATTGACTTCTTTGAATAAACAATTATATTGCAATATTTACAAGGAAAAATTTCCAGTATATTTATAAAGCCTACAGGAAGTTAGGTGGGTACGTCGCGTCCCTTCTACATACAAATTAATATTGGTAAGTATTCGGTACATAAAGGCGTACATAATATAAAACAAAACAAATTGGTTTTGGTTTTATGAATTTAACGTTTTAGCACAGACAAAAACTAATATGCCTTAGCAAAAACAACTAAAGCTAACCCATTAAGTATCAAATTCTCGATTTATCGATGATTTATTATACAAAAACAGTGATTGTTTTGTCTATAATAATAAAATGCGACTATTCATTTACACACACAAACAGGCACACAAGCGCTCTCCGACAGTGCGAGAGAATGCGTTCCTGACATCTGTTAACTGGTCTAGTTTCTTTTATATTAAAGATTTAATTTAGTAATTTAGCGCTAACCTTAAAGTTTATTATGTGTTGACGTTACTACATTAAAATCATATTATATATGATCTTTAATATAAAAGAAACTAGACCAATTAACAGACCTCAGGAACGTATTCTCTCGGCGGCCGCACTGTTCAATACAATAAGCGGTCATACAGGATTGCCATAATCACCACGGTTGGCGCCTCGGCTTGGTGATTGCAGTATGTTGTTATTAGCACACGAGAGGATGCTGCTGCACATCCTCTTCATATAAACCCATATTCGCCTTTCACGGCACCCATGGATGAAGCGGGACGGGATTCTTTGCCGTTAAAAACACAGATCATAAATTAATTAATTAATATCGATATTTTATAAGTAAGTATTGATAGTTGTATAATATTATTGTGTATGGAGAAGAGACGGGTAACCCTAAGATATATTTCCTACTCATTTAAATTCTTGGCACTTACCCGCTATACCATGTGAAAAAATTCCGCGCATGTAACGTGATAGTGACGCAATAACAGTATACAGGTTGTCCAGTAAATAGCACGACATACTGCAGGGGGTGAGAGCTTGGGTCAATACTTACCAAAACACAATATATGTTCAGCATGTATGTGCATCTGTATATAAGAAAACGAAAATATCACATTCCGTGCGTGGAATTATTTCACCATGGCATAGCGGGTAAGGGCCCTATAATCTTGGAAAACTTTTTCCTGTTGTGTATTCATCTTCATCTCATGAAGTGAAGACACCCACTATTGAACATGTTCCTATGTGTATAAGAGATAGCTAGTATTTGTTTAACAATCGTAAGCGACATTGCGATTATCTATTTTAAAATATTTATTTGCTTACTTCTATACCGAGACAGGTATCCTAAAAGCATTTCATACAGTCATAAACTTAAATATCGTTCAAATTGTAATTTCCTATACAATATGAATCCTCAACCCTGTCCGAGCAAAAATGGGCGTCGATTATAAAATATGTCTGTATAAAAGAACAAAAATTACGATGTGTGATTTATCTAAAGTGATACTATTTACAACAAGTAACGAAAATGTAGTTATCTATATGTTATAAAAGGAGAAACTGCCTGACTGACTGACATACCAACGCACAGGCTAAACAACTGGGGCTATAAACTTAACATTTTGACAGTAGGTACCTTTTGAAACTTAGGTATCCAATAAGGAAGGATTTTGGTAAATTCCACCCCTAAAGGGGTAAAATAGGGGTAGAAAGCTTGTTTCTTAAAAATGGTATAAATTCAATTGGGTAACATGAACACGTTTGCACCGCGCCGGTTGCGTGACGCGATCCGTGTGGCCGTGGTTAGTTACTTTGAACCCGTTTTTGTTTTTACAATAACGTAAATATGATCACATATTAGTACTATCACATTCGCTGATAGAATTGAAGGATTTACGGATAGAACAGATTTTAGGGACAGGGTTTTTAGTACATATTGTATGAAGCAACAAATTCAGTTTTATCCGGGTCTTGACTAACCTTCCAGCTATGCTAAAATGTTTGCTTGTACTACTATGTTTATCACTATGTGAATATTTTTAAATTTGGAATATTTATTAGGAATATGGAGTACTAATAATATACTTTATACCGATACATTTTCAGCCTCACAATGCATATAATTGTTAGGACTAGTAAAATCACTTTAAAAAGATAGGAAATAATTTTTGGTCACTCTAATTACATATACATCTATCGATGATTGTTCGTACCTTATTGCATAATAATAACAATAGATCAAACGTCATCACTGGTACTTTTCTATGAACCTCGTTAATATTCATTTAGGCACAAACCTATAGCACCGTCAACCTAAGGAATTATTGCGACCACTACAAGCGTAGTAATAAAAAATTCGATTGAACGGATTTCATTTAACTATTCATCAATTTCTCAAATTCACATCAAGAAATTTGGTTGTTACTTGGATTTTGTGATCCATTGAAAACAATGGTATAAATTGAATAATAAGATGAACAATAATTTAACTTTCACACAACCGACAACAATATAGCAGACTAGTATCGTTATAGAATGTAAGGAAGGCAAAAAAATTGTACCGAGTAAGGTGCACAGAACGCAATGGAAGCGCAGATTGCGTTCGGCGGGCGGGTCACACCCGGCGAGTGCTATAAGTCGGTTTCTACCCATTGCTAATCGCCCCGACGCAGCCGCCTCGCCGCCGCGGTATTGTGGCGGTACAGCCACACCTGAAATAGCAATAAATGTTTTAGAAAACATAGATAAATTAAGTTTTTAAACTGACATGGTCACTAACACTATTATTGGAACTAAAAACGGGATATTTACCATGTTTTTTATTACTTTTGAGTCCCCGATATTTCGGCGCTTTATCCGTGAACATGGCGCTTGCAACAGCGCCGAAATATCGGGAACTCAAAAGTAATAAAAAACATGGTAAATATCCCGTTTTTAGTTCCAATAATATAGATAAATTAAGTCCTTCATTGTAGACTGTTTCAACCAGAGACTGAATAACCGAAAAATATCGGGTGTTTTATAAAGCGGTAATCGTCATACCCTTTTAACAACGGTGCCGAAATATAAGTCTACATTTATATAAATATAGTTACAGGTAAGATTTCAGGTTGTATTTCGCTACCGCTATAATAAATGTTTAACCGATATTATTTAAGTAGCCGTAAGTGACGCCGGTTTTTAGGTCTTAGACGGTGTATATACGAACATATATACATACTAGCTGGGACCCGCGGTTTCACCCGCGGTTTCACCCGCGTGTAATTTAAAAGGAATTTAGAGTACTTCAACATAGACCCTTGACATAGAATATATATATATATATTGGATTTCAAGGGATTTTATTTTTTTGTGCGGAACCCTAATTATTTTTCTTAAATTAAAGTAGCCTAAGTTATTCCTTATAACATCAGCTATCTGCCAGTGAAAGTCCCGTCAAAATCGGTCCAGCCGTTTCGGAGATTACCCGGAACAAACAGACAGACAGACAAAAAAATTAAAAATTGGTTTTTTGTTATATGTCCCGTATATACTTTCATATGTATTTAGTAAAAAACTGTTATTTTGACATTACAAACAGACACTTCAATTTTATTTATTTGTATAGATATGTCTATACATTACTGCGACTATCAAAACTAAAATGCGCAAATTTCGCCGGAATAATAACAAAACTGCAATAATAAAAGAGCGAGCGGAAAATATTATTAGGTGAAAAAACTTCAATCGGCGTCAATCCTTCCCACCCGCACCCTGCCTATGGAGCGTTTTCGGTACCGAAATCGTAAAGCGGTTAAATAAAGGTACAGGTTCAGATTTTGATACCTCGTTTGTACTGGTATGATAGCGGTGGTTTGAACCGGTATTGTCTACCGCTTCCAGTCCCTGGTTTCAACATTAAGAGTAATAACGCCAAGGATCATTTTCTTGCGGACTGCTGTCGCAACACATAACCTAACCACTATTCACGTGTACTGAAGCAGCGTGCGTCTGCGGGACACAGCAGTTACGGTCTGGTTTGGTGGCCAATATCGGTACCTAGTCAGCGTATGGGTCGTTTCCAATGAAAATGCACATTTATAGTTGCAATGAGTCAGCAATGGCGGTGCGTGCGTAGCTTGCGGTTGCTTGCCTTCATCCGGATGATGGTGTTCGGACGATGTCAGGAGCAAACGTGCCAAGCCCAACGGTCTTCGCCTATATAGGTATAGGCTCGAAGCGATTCGTGATGCAACGCCCGTCTCGCCATTACTCGCAGCACGCATTTATTTACTGATGACGTTTTACTTAAAAAACTAACGGACTGTCGTGTACACTTCCCTGTCACCCACGCAAGCGCAATATTGTTATAGTTACTCATTTTCGCCACATCATATGGTGTCTTTGCCGTGTGGTGCCGGCTCAGAATACCACCACCCCATCTCCTCCCGTGGGTGTCGTAAAAGTCGTCTAAGGGATTAGCCGGAGGATGGGCAGCAGCGTCCTTCGAGTACATTAACAACTCAACTGCGATCGCCAACCCGTCTGCCAAGCGGGGCGATTATGGCCAAACCCCCCAATGAGCCCGCAACACACCCATATCGGTCGTTGTGGTAATCTTTGGGGGAGGCCTGAGTTCAGCAGTGGACTTCATTCGGCCGAAATGATGATATGGTCATTATATTTCGGGACCAGCGTTCACACATAACAGAGCACAGCGAATGCTGTCATATACATCACTGTTCAAATGGTTACATATTGCTCACGCTGTATTCTAGATGGTATTATTCTAAGATTTCAACAGCTATCAATGAGAGCAGCATTATTTTCGTAAATAATTTCGGTACGGTTGGCGCAGTGGCTAAGCGATTGGCTTTCTGCGCAACGTGTCGCGGGTTCTATCCCACACGGAACAAATATTTGTATCATCTGTAGATCGTTATTTCAGGTCTGGGTGCTTGTACATGTGAAATTTCTGTGAACTGTACCCACGACACACGAGAAATCCGAGTGTGGGGCAAAGTTATAAAAAAGGTAAATGATTCAGCCATATCTATAATTGCCCATGATGGGCCACGGTATCGCATTGGCCCGATATTTTAAAATGTATAATAGACGTTGCTATTTGCTTTTATCGCAGCGCTACGAATCTGTGACGTTGACGTCTTTCTAGTATCGACAAGCGGGTTGCGAGTTGTCGGATTCAAGTGCGTGGTTTGATATTATAAAATAACCATGATTTCTAGAAATCTCACCTCTGTGACAACGTGTTGCAGTTTCCAATGCTACTAATTAATATATAAACGAGCATGTTCGGATTGCGTGGAGTTCTAACGTTGATAAAAGATGCGATATTTTTATCGGCCGTGAATGTAAATTTTATAACATTTTTAATTATGTGTGTATTTCGACGGCACGATTGGCAGATTGTCTAAGCGATAAGCTTTCAGCTATACGAGCCGCACGTAAATTTTTCGCTTAGGACTAATATTTGTATGATCTGCAGACACCTGGTTGTTTCGGATTTGGGTGTTTGTGCATGTGAGATGTGTCCGTTAAGTGTGTTCACGATACATGAAAAATAAAAGTGGCGCATGGTTTAAAAATAAGATGCAAAAATAAAAAGCAAAATAAAAGCCTTGAGATGACTTTATGACGTTTACTCAACGTAGGTACGTCGTTCTCGTTTCGCTTTACGTCACTCACCCATTATCTACTGGTACATAACCTGGTGTAAAACCGAGGTCTGTTTATCAGAGGGCTGGGCAGCTAGCGTCCACTTGGGACGCGTCATAGTACGTTCACCTGACCATCTGCAAACCAACCGTGGTTATTACGGCTAGCGACGCCTTCGTACAACACGGTTATATCTTCCAGCCGAAAACGAAAAATACTGCGTTTTCTTTACGTTAATATGCCAAGGTTATATTTATGAAGTGTTATACAAAAAACTCGACTCACTTGGAAGAGAATAACAACATCTAATGAGACTTGAAGGCTTCCGCATACCCAAAATTGTGGAGGTGCTTCTCTTAAAACGAAGTATGCAGTCTTGAATACGTCTCCACATGTCCACATTATCACCATACTAACACTGAAAAATTAACAATTGGCTTTTAGTTACAAAATGTAAAAATGTTTGGTGAAGTCATACCTGCCTATAACAAGAGGAAATACCGAATGAAACTTAGGGTTAGGTGTTTTTTGGCCATTGTTTTTTTACTGTCAAGGTGTTTAAAACAGTTATTACATTGTATAGTAGTTACATTGATAAAAAATATAGCAGACTATACAATACAAATAGTACTTTCAGGTTTCCAGGGAAGCGACGTGTGCAGAAAAGAACTAACGCCATACGTTCCTATCGTCGACATAGTCTTTATACATATAGTAGGCTTTATTATGAAAAATGTGTGATTTACACTTCCCAACTTTGAGATCAGTAATTGCCGTAGATCATATCATCAATCATATATTTCAAATAAAATTCTCTTCTTCAAAAAATCTTTAATGGAATATAAACTTTCCTATATCAACTCATCCTGCAACACACGACAAAATTTTCTGTATGGTAGTTCAGAAATCCATATAGGCAAGTAGTAAATCAGTGGTCCCATATAAACACAGCTACGTCTAAACAACTCTAATTTTGGTACTGGCCAATGATATTATATATTAAAAGAAGGTACTGGCATTTTGAGAGCTAATTGGGTTTTCTGCCGCTTATTTTTATTGTCGCTATTTGCGAAAAGAAATGGGTGGCACTTTACAAATTTAGCGACTTCATATATGTAAAGGCCAAGGAAAGTTACTAGCTTATTTGACTTGAATAACGGTTTACAGGACTCAAACCAATTAATTCCATAAATTGCACGAATACATTTTTTCTGCGCTATTAAAACCCTCATTACTTCAGAAGAATTATCCGAAACAACTATTTCATAACGTATAATCGAAAAAACATATGCTTAGTACACCATTAGAGAAGTTTGTCTAGAAGTTACATCTTTAACTTTGCGAAGGGCAAAATCAAACTTGTATATCTTCATGCAAATACTGTCGATTCTTAATTCTTTATTGCACACAATATTTACAGATTAAAACAATAGAAAATAAAATCTTCATGTATGTGCATAGGCGAGCTTAACTCAATATTAAGTTCTCTTACAGCAAACCTTTGAGTGATAGATTAATGTTATATGAGGATCTAATTAAGTGTACAACAAGAATGAGTCATGACCAGATATTTATAATAAAAAAGTAACATTAAAATACATGACATATTAGGTATATAAATAAAGACATACTTAACTATACAAATATATACAAAAATAATAATACATACATACACCAATATCTACTCGTAATAATACATATAAACTACTAAGTCGTGTTGATAGAAAATGCGTCTAAATCCTTTTTTGAAAACGTCTGACGAAGGGCTATCAAGCAAGGAATGAGGTAGCGAACTCCAAAAGGTGCACTAAACGTACAGTGAATGATTCGTCATAACAACTTGAAGTGTAAACAGGAGTAGGAAGGAGAAGAGAAGATGCCGTGCTGCAAGGTTTCCGTCTGGGGATAAGGTAGTCAAAGCGATCCCGAAGATATGCAGGAGAATTAGGATTGTGAAGAACAGAAAAATCTTATCATAACTTCTACATAATTAAAACGTGGGTTAAACGTTTGTGCATGACCCGATAGAACTACTTTAACTAAAGTTAATGCAATGAATTTATACTTTCTTCCAGAGAAAGAATCTTCCTAGATTGAGTTTTCTTTTTTGAGTAATTACTGGCCGAAATATATTTTATTAGATAGCCAACAACTCAAAAAAGAGATCAATTTGCTAGTAAAACTCCGTGTTAGTTCTCTGTTCATGATAAGCGCAATGTTTATTAGATCGATGTATGTAAAGATTAGGGAACCCTAAAATCAACGGAAATAACGGCCGGAGCCTCACGGTCTCAAATAAGTCTATGCGACCGTTTTGTTATACGGGTGTATTATAAAGGTCGCCATGTTACTAAAACAATATGGTTGTAGCTTCATTATGAAAACATATTTTAAATAATTTACTAAAATCGTTGAATTACGAAGAGTTAGGGGATGGCGAATTTTTTTTACAATAACACATATATACATCATCATAAAACTAGTTACCTGAAAGACAACACGCTATTTCACTACTATTATTACACACTTGTACTTCATTTAAATAATCTACAGTATTAAGCGTGTAATATATTTTGTAATCATGGAAATTAATTTCATTTGCCTTCTATTTTTTTATACCGTTATTTTATGCGGTCACACGAGGGTCTCATCGCAACGGGTATTGGACCGAAGTCTGTCGTTATACTTTTATTAAACTTGTTATCGTTATTGGCTGACTTCTACGTAACTACGAGGGGAGGGCAAAAACGTTTTTATTTTTATACATTTCCCAGATCTTTCAAATAACTTATTTAAACCTTCGAAAAGAAATGTTTTGTCAAGGCTATCAAAATAGGCAGAAATCGCCGACTTGACTTCTTGATCATTGGTAAATTTCTTTCCCCGAAGCTCTTTTTTCATTTTTGTGAACAAATAACCTCTCAACGGACAAAAACCGCGGGTCAAGACACAATTAAAAATCTATTTGTGTCTGGTATCGAATCCGTTAATGAGATAAACTGAAGGGGTCAAATCTGAACTGTAGGGAAGGTGGTTCAAAGATTCGAAGCAGCACTGGTGTAAGGCAGACATCGCAAGATGATTCTTGTAAACGGGTGCATTGTACAAAAGGAGCACACTTCGAGACCACTTTTCCCTATTTTTTTTTTATTCGGATCGAAATTTTTCGCGTTGCGTTGCGTAGTATTGTCCCGTGACAACTTTATAATCTATCAATAATATCCCCTCTGAATCCCAAAAAACTGTAGCCATAATCTTTCCGGCCTTTGTGACACCTTGGAACTTCTTAGGTGGTGCTGCGACTTTTATGTGCCACTGCATGGACTCCTACTTTGACTCAGGTTCAAAGTGATGATCGCAACGCGAACCGCTGCTGTGAATTGGCGTGAGCATTCTTGGTACCCATCTTGGACTGACCTTAGACATGCCAAGATGGTCATAGAGAATGTTCAGAATGGTCTTAGATGATACTCCAGTTATTTTCTGCTATGTGTTTTTTCTTCAGACGAGCATCTTCAAGAACAGGTTTTTCTAATTTTTCAGCAATGTCTGACTCAATCGGCCGGTCTGAGAGCTGATTCTCTTCAATTGAGTCTGCCTTGCTTGAAAAGGCTATGCAACTTGTAAAAAATTGTTTTTTCCAGGACAAGAAAGAGTCCCCATAAACAGATGACTTCTCTTCCATAATTATTTGTGGTGTTTTCTTTGCTTAGTGAGGAACTTAATCATGGCACGAACCTCACGTTTCTTCATAGTTGGTTCATTTCCCGACTGTCTTGTTTATCCTGCGATTCTCAAAGGTAAATAAACTAATCAGGACGAAATTAGGTAATTAGTTGTATTGAGTCACCAAGCCGTACACATGGTACATTGACAGCTAAAAAAAATCCTCCCTCTCTAAACTCTCCATTGTGCGAACTTTTTGACACACACACACACTCGACTAAAGGATAATATTGTCGTGTCATTTAAGCTCATTCGCATTTTATAACGTTTCGTTTATACGACCTTATAAGACTAAATGAAAATGTAAAATGTTTATTTGGCCATTATAAAACTAACTATTTATTAGTTTAGTTGGGTTTGTTAGGTTTGGTAAAATAATATTATTTTAATTTACCTCATGCCTTCAGTACTCTTGTTCTGATGATTCTTGGCAATCTGTGGTGCACCAAGCATAGCCTCAGTGAACAAAGCAAGGAATCCAATCAGTTCCACGAAGGGCGAGAACTCTATTAACAAGTATGTGATCGCCGCGCCCAGCACAGAGAACACCAGCATACAGTCTACATAGCTCTGGAAATCTGTCCAGGCCCAGAAATATTTCCTTTCCATATCTGAAGCAGACAAAAGACATTGTTTTTGTGGTTTCTAACAAATTTAATAAAAAGCAACATATATCACACATCAAACCATATTTATAATGCACTTAAAACATATCTTGTTAGTTGGTTAATAATGTAATTAGTTAATACATTTACAAATATCACTATGCTTACAATGAAGTAGGAAATCATGCTAAAGTAAATGACACCAATAAATAGATAAGATATCTGAAATGAATTTGACCCAGTCATGACTCCATTTGATACCAAACAATTTGTATAAGAGCATTGAACTAAGTAATACATTCATAATCTAAAAATATATATTATATATCATGGTAACATTTGACCTTATGATAAAAAAGTTACTACTGATGAAAGTTACTACTATACTACATAATTTGTACTGTGTTGTTTGTGCTTACATATGCCACATACATTCATTATTCAAAAACAGGAAATGTGCAATGGAAAATAAATAAAAGCAAGATGATAATGAAACAGAAAGTTTAATATCCCATATAGTGTGACAAGTACGCAGTAAACTCCAAATAATATTGTCAAAGCATGGGGTTGCTGAAACAAAAATAATAATGATGACTTGCACATGGCACAATTTGCAGCAATCTTTGTGACAATATTCAAGAGAGAGCTGGCACTCACCATAAAAGCGATGGGGTTTCTCCCCACCAGCGATGCCGCTACGCTGGTCCAGCCAGCATGCTGTTTCATCCGGCTGAGCTGAGCCGTTTACACAACACAACAGTATATATAACATGAATATTGCACCTAATTTCACCATCAATCACACCAACCACCAAATAGAACATAAAATCATATGAAAATAAAAATAACTGCAGCAAAATATTGGGAAGGTTAGTTTGTTACAAAATAACTATCATATCTATTGACATGATTGAGGAGAAACAAGGGAAAGCAAATGTACAAAAAAGATTTAACTAAAAGGATGAAAGTATAGTGTTTTGCTACTACGGGGTATAAAAATATGTTAAAATAGCAATAAATAAGATGTGTAATTAATCACTGCAAAATTATTAATGTCAATGCATATTATATTGTACAGTGCATTATTTTAAAATAGAGCATCAATTGCAACAAAATATAAAAATAAAACCAATATTACTCTAAGAGGACTGGGACAATAATACCAACCTGTAAATATTCTCTCCCTTGCCCTTACAATTTGACTCTTTTTACGAACAGTTACACATAGATGTATCATGACAAACATTGTTATATTCATCACAATGCTTTGGATCAATAAAGGTAATTCATAGCGTTTACCAAACCTGTAAAAAGTTATGTTAATGTTAGATTTTAGTTATGGTACTTCATAAGTTTTACTGTTCATGAGCAAGTATAAATTTTCTGCTTTGGCTTTCAAATTAAGTATTACATTTAAATTATGTATGTTCCAAAGAATAATAACACCTATTAGAATAATAACTTCTAGTCTTCTCTGCTTTATAAGACCTTTAAGTTGTGCGTATTCTTTGCATTGTTACAATACATTAATAATGTACTTAAGTTTAGAGCCTAGCAGGGAAATAATATTGTTCCCGAGTAATGTCAATGGCATTCAATAGGTATGCTTGGCCTCTAAATAATCATACACTGCAATTTAGATCATGGACTAGATGGTTTAGTTCACGTATTTGACAAGTGCATTCATTCCTTAATATTTTTTCATACATACCAAAACAATATCCTTAGAGTATTTGCTATGAGCAGTGCTAAACAAACATATAAAGAAAACCCTTCAGCATCTTGTGTCCTTTTAATTTGTCTGTACTGGGGAATATATGGGGCGACGCCGCCCACTATCATAGCACCAGCTGCTCCCCAGCCCACCAGATGGCCCACGGTTAGCCCTAACTCGTCCGAAATTATCCAATCCATTATTACGTGATTATAACGTTAAAATATCAAACGATAAAGTTGATATACTCTGATGACTCCACACAAACAACATGAATCACAAACTTCATAATTATTTATTATTACATACTTTACATTATAATAATTTAATAGAGGAAGTAAAGATGTTACAAATTAATATCGCCTACAACGCAAATCGATCGATTTAAATGAATCGTTTCTGGTTAAGTTATATGATATTTCTGTCAATGTATGAATGTAGTAGCATCTTTTTTAATTTATGAGGTTAGAAAGTGACAAAATCTAGAATAACGTTTAAAATATGTGTAATTCTTTTATTATGGAACGCGACGAGAAATGAAATGTCAAATGCCTGAAGCAGGCTAGGCACAAAATGATTCGTCGAGAAATATTGTATGATTATTAATTATAAATTGGCAAACAAGTATACTATCCCTTTTTAAATTGTTATTGAATTCTTGTAGCCTAAATTCACATTACATTACATTGCTTTAAAAGAAAGCAAAGGAAACTTTTAATTTAATTTAAGAATTAAAAAAAATCATAACAGCTGATAATGACACTTGGTCTTGTAGATCAATGACGTGATTAGAGATGAGTCGTATTTATTGGAACAGATCTGAAGATTAGGTATTTTACGAAACTAGGGTAACACCTATTTCAGTTCTCATGATACTATGTCCGACTAGTCTTAGGGTGAGATTCAGAAACGAGTCTAAGCGTGAACTTACACTTCCATCTGTCAAAATTAGGGGCGTAAGTAGTGCATTTTGACAGATGGAAGTGTAAGTTCACGCTTAGACTCGTTTCTGAATCTCACCCTTATTCATTCAACCTAGGGTCGATTTTTCAATTATCAGATTAACAAACAGATAACATTTATTCGACAACCAGCAAAAAACAATTTGAATTTTTATTCGTTAGATAGGTTTTATTTGACGAATTAATGTACTACCTCAAGAATAAATTTATCTGTCCCTTTGACGCCCAGATAGAGCGATATCCGAAAGATAGTACCATTTGACAGATGCGGGACAGATGGTGCAAACAATACATTTTACTATTAGGTTAGTTATTTCTTGGTTTTGCGTTTCATACCAAGTAAAAGTGTTATTATTATGGATATTTTTGATAGCATTGATGACACAACAATTGACGAAGAAACTCAATAAATGAATTAATTGATCCATCTAGAAGAAATATAAGAATTGTCAGGTTCAGGCCCGATAGTTTTAGCATGTGGTACACTAGGATTTCTCCTGTGTCGTGGGTGCGTTTACAGACATGAATTTCACATACAATACACCCAGACCCGGAACAACTACCTGCAGATCATACAAATATTTGTTCCATGCGGGAATCGAACCCGCGACCCAGTGCACAGCAGCCGACTGTATCAGCCACTGCACCAACCGTGCCGTCAATGCCGGCATTTCAAATCGTTAAGCGGGATTTAAATGTCATGTGGCGTTTCAGTAATCGGCCAATAGATTACGTAACTTAGGCGGGCGCGTCGTACACGTTTTGAAGCCTGGCCCAGCTGGACATTGACTATGTGACCCCCCTGTCTCGTAGGCTGGATCCACCCTTGCAAAGACCACTCCAAAAATATCCTAACAATAACAAATAAACACATTAACACTTAAAATAAAAATTATACCTATACTAATATGCATGTGGTCACAGCGAGTTACAATAAGGGTTAAGGACTAAATTCACTAAGTATTAAGAACTACGTTCACTAATAACGAACCTTAATCAATAAGCATTGAGAGATTAGGCAGATGAGGTATTTTAATCACATATTTATACAGATTATAAATAGGTGTACCTAATCCCAAATTTACGTAATACAACCCATCTCTGAATGATCTCTCTAAAACAGTCTTTCCCAACGTGGGCGATAACGCCCCCTTGTGGGCGCTGCAGGCCTAAAGGGGGGCGGTAAGAGACCCAGAAAAAAAGGGGGCATTGTGTAGGGCTTTGGGGTCGATTTATAATTTCATCTACCTAGCTAGGAAGACTCTTAGACACCGACTGAGCTCTCGACTCTCGACTACATCTTGTGAACATCAACTAATATTAATTAAGATATAGCTCAAACTCGGTTCAATATAAAAGACCGCGGGCAATCATGTTTTAACAAGTTCTTGTTAAATAATCCGAATTGTACATTCCTTTAGTTTCCTTTTTAAATTTATAGTATTCGGACTGAGTCTGTCCGAATACTATAAATTTGCGTTTCAATAATCAGTTATAAGTACTTAGCGGTTTTTAAGTATGTTTAAAAAGGGGGGCGTTAAAAAATAATTTATTCTTAAAGTGGGCAGTAGACAAAAAAAGGTTGGGAACCCCTGCTCTAAAACATCAATGACATGAGAGTTATTTATCAGTAGTATCTTCCCTATATATTATTATACTCTATGCATAAATCTAACATGCACACATAACCAGACCTGAAATAGCTTTCTTTAGATTATACAAATATTTGTTCAGTGTGGGGATCGAACCCACCACACGTTTCGCAGAAAGCCAATTGATTAGCTATTGCGCCAACCGTGCTGTCTTCAGTTACATAACCGTTTTGGAATAGATTCCTATAGACAAATTGAAACAAGTTTTTTTTTACGTTTTCCAAATTAAATAATAATAATCGTTTATTTCTCCTCACAAACAGACTATATGATAGATATTTTACAATTTATATGGATTTTGTTACAGTCTGATACATGAGGAGCTGGTGTCTGATGTAGGCATGAACCTGTATTACAGATCAATCACAAATTCAATCCTTTCGTACTTTCTGAGGAATAGGACGCTCAACTATTTTCTAAATTTATGCTGAATTTAACTTTGTTTACTGCATTATAGCAAGCTCAGATAATAAAAACAACATAGTGGATCTTTGAGCGACACTGACACGGTCGATTGTCGTATAGGTACTTACCAAACGTAAACACACATACTGTTTACCAAGGATAAAGATAATTATTGTATTAGTATTGAAATTAGGTGTAGAAACCAGTGTTGACAGAACGGTACGAATAATACGAAATGTGAAAAGGTAATTTTTCAAGATTAATTTTTTGATAGATCGTTTTGAACTATACCTATGGATTTTGGAGACGTCTTGGATAAAACTTATTCTTAAAACCGGCTGCGGTATATATGTCTCACCTCTACTCTGGGTCTGGTGCAGTGATGCCAACTTGGGGGTTTTCCCCCTAAATTTAGGGGCAATAAGGATTGAAAGGGGCGTTTTTAGGGGCAGGATTTCTTTGGGTTTTTTTAGGGGGGAAGAATTAATAATAATATAAACTAAAAGTTCTTATATTTCTGAACGCTGCTAATTTGCACTTGTTTCGAACGATCGGTACGCCTGACGAGTTCATTCCGCGCCGCTCATTCCAAAGAGAATACAAACTCTACGCTGCTCATTCATTCATTATTTATTTGTTGTTTCGCTTTTTTCGTTCGCTTGAATTCAATTCAATCGTCTCACTTTTATGTTTGGGTTCCTTCTATCCTTTAGTTAAAAGAAATAAGTTGGGTGTTATTTAATTTGTTAGTCTCAAGTGTTTATGAGTTAAGAATTAAGATAGTTCTTTCGGTTTTGGTTCTTGCATCAACTTCAAATATTCAGAAAATATATGAAAAGCAATCAGATACAGGTGCAATCGTTTTAAAATAAATGTACCTCGCACTAGCACCACTGAGGTCACAGCCGACGATGACGATGCAGTTTTAGATATGTTAATAATTAGATTTAGAATTAAGAATATGACACGACTCCATTTCCGCCCATGGAAGTCGTAAAAGCCGACTAAGGGACTAAAAGGGAAACCAGAGGGTTGGACAGCCGCGTCCCCTCTGTTGAACTCTGGCCATTCTGCGCCCAACGACCCACTTGCCAAGCGTGGTGAGTACTGGCAAATACCCCCCAAAATGACGACACGGCATGTAACCGGTCATCTTATGCAGAAGGGTTCTGTTCAGCAGTGGACGTTTTTTTTGGGCTGACATGATGATGATGAAATAATATTGCATAATTATTGTTTTATTTTATGTTGTCAAAATAGTTACTTATAAACTTACTACTTACATCAATAAAAAGTATTTGTAAACCTAAACAAACTATACAAGATACAAAAAGGTACAAAAAATAATACTTAGGGGTTTTTAGGGGGATTTTGAAATAATATTGGGAGAAAAAATCTGTAGGGGTTGGCAGCACTGGTCTGGTGTTATGAGATAAGAAAAAAAAAAAAAAAATAAAAAAAAAAAAAAAATTGGGATGTCAAGAGGGCGGCAAATTTTATTTTGTGTTTAATTTAATTTTAATTTAAATAGCTTAAATCCTTGTTTTAGTGCATAGTATTACCTAATTGCACGAAAAAACGTCCAAGATGAGTCCTCACAGTGATGGTGAGGACACCGGAGATCCGAAAAAGAAACGAAAGTATAGTAAAATATCGCGGGAATCGGACAATAAAATAGACAACACACAAAAATACAAAGCATATATAAAGCCTAACTACAAAAGATTATTTATTGAGAACGGAAGCAAAGAATTCATTGTTTATGTAGAATCTACGGAAAATGAAAAAGTTGGAAACAAGAACCCCATTACACTTACCAATCTTTTCTGTGACAATGTTAAAGGCATTCTTGGAGTACACAGACTCAATGCACACAAAATAGGCATCACTTTTAAAACTGCAGCAAATGCTAACAATTTTATTAAGATGGAAGACTTTTTACTTAACCATAAATTGAAAGCATTCATACCATCATATATAACCGAAAAAATCGGTGTTCTGAGATATGTTCCAAAAGAAATGAACAACGAAGAAATATATAAGAATATCAGTTGCGACGCTGAAGTCATTTCTGTAAAGAGAATGATGAAGAAAGTTGATGGTACACTAACACCTCTTAACACTGTAGTGGTAACATTTGCTACAACTTCTTTACCACAGCACGCATATATTAAACTATTCAGATACCAAGTCCATGTCTATATACCACCGCTACTGCAGTGTTTCAAATGTCTGAAATTTAATCACTCGGCTAAGGTATGCAGAGGAGTCCAGAGTTGTTCCTCATGTGCAGGACAACATTCTTACAAAGATTGCGACGTAGAAGAGATAGTCTGTATTAATTGTAGTGGGAATCACCTGGCGGTGTCGAGAGATTGCCCGATTAAGAAAAAGAAGATTGAAGAAAAGAAAAATAAATATAAGCAAAATTCGTATGCCACTGTGGTGAGTACACCCCCGACCTTTAATGAGACATCTTTTCCAGCGTTGCCTACAAAAGTAAATACAAATAATTCCAATGTTAAAGAGCTGAATGCTCAACAAATAGCAAATAATGAAATTATTCTTAACGCTATAGTAAAATCCCTTGTAGCTCTAGGTAATAACTCAGATAGCACACCATTAACTACTAAGAAAATTAAAGAGATATTTTTGTCTAACCTATTTTAATGGAAAATTATTTACATATTTTACAGTATAATATACAAAGCTTACAGAGTAAAAAGGCCTTATTACAAAATTTATTACTTGAAAAATCAATTGATATTTGTTTACTTAATGAGACATGGATTAAATCTAACACTAGAATTCAAAATTTTCCATCCTATAACTTTATTTACAAAATATCTGAAAACCCTCACAATGGGGTAGGTATCCTAATAAGATATGGTTTACAATACAGTGTAATTGACACAATATATCATGAGTCCATTCAAAATATATGTATTTCATTAAAAACATGTACTGGTATTATATACATACTTTGTGTTTATTGTCCACCCAATAATAGATTATATAGCTTGAAACTAAAGAGGCTTGTTAATTCTATACCCAAACCATGTATAATTATGGGTGACTTCAATGCTCATCATATAGCTTTTGGATGTAATAATGATAACAATAGAGGTATTTGTTTATACAATATTATAGATGACTGTGATTTGTGTATTCTAAATGATGGTTCTCCAACAACTGTTCCTTATCCTGGTAGACAGCCTGCTGCTTTAGATTTGGCTCTTGTTAGTTCTTCCATTGCTCATCTATGTAATTGGTCTGTTCATGATGATCCAATGGGTAGTTATCACCTTCCAACTTTTCTTGAAATAAATGTACAATCATCATCACACTGTGTCCTTCCTGAAAATGAAAAAAAGTACATTTATAGCAAAGCAAATTGGGATGGCTATCTCTCTTTAAGTGAAAATAGTTTTTCCCATTTGGATCTTATTAGTCTTAGTAGTAGACCTTTAACATTGTATAATGATTTTGTTCCAATATTAAATAATATAAGAGATAAAACGATACCTAAAGTAAAAAGGAAATTAAATGCTATCCTATCAAGGAAACCAGTACCATGGTGGAACCAAAAATGTACTGATGCTGTAAATAATTCAAAATGTGCACTAAAGGATTACTTTTCTCAGCCTACAATAGACAATTGGATCAAATATAAAAAGTTGGATGCTGCAAAGAAAATAATATTGAAGGAGGAGAAAACTGCTTCTTGGCAGAACTTATGTGGTAGTTTCAACAGATTAACACCAATTTCTCGAATATGGAATTACATTAAAAAATTCAAGAGAATTGGATATAGTAACGTAAACAAAAACTTTGATGATGACTGGATTCCTAATTTCTTAGATAATCTAGCAGACACAACAGAAATAAATCAGGATAGGATAGCTTATCTATTTGAAAATACAAATAAAAAGGATATTCACCTATTTCTCAATAAAAAATTTACCTTAGATGAATTGTTAATTTCTTTAAAAAGTAGAAAAGATACTACACCTGGATTGGACGACATACCATACATGTTAATTAAAAAACTACATTTGAATGCACAAATCATATTGCTTAATATATATAATAGACTATGGGAGGAACTAGTAATACCAGAGTCCTGGAAAACTCAGTGTGTCATTCCTGTATTAAAACCTGACAAACCAATTAATAATGCATCTTCATATAGACCTATTTCACTATCTTCATGTCTGGGTAAGCTTTTCGAGAATATGTTAAAGTTAAGATTAGAATTTTTAACAGAGTCTACTAACATAATTCCTCCTATACAGTTTGGTTTTAGAAAAGGCAAGAGTTGCTCTGAAAGTTTTGTTTCATTAATATCCGATATAAAACAGGTTAAATTAAGTCATTCTAATATGATATGCGTATTTTTAGATGTGAAAGGTGCTTTTGATAATGTGAATATAGAAGAGCTCATCCAAGTGCTTTATGACATAGACATACCAGCCCATGTTTTAAAATGGCTTTACCATTTTATGAGTAATAGAACTCTATTTGTGAAGTACAATAATAAATTGTATGGGCCTAAGTCTGTAAATAAAGGAACAATGCAAGGAGCCACTTTATCTCCATTGCTATACAATTTATACACATCTCAAATATTAAAGTATGTGGATACATCCAATGTTAAAGTCCTACAATTTGCTGATGACTTGCTTTTGTATAGCATAAACCAAAATATAGATATTGCTCAAAAGAATGTTGATACAGCATTGAAGCAGTTGTATAACTACTATCATAATAAGCTTAAGTTAGACATTAGCCCTGGAAAAAGTTCAGTATTAATTTTCAGTAAGCATTATAATGTAAAACCTAACATTAATATTGTTTATAATACAACTCAGATCTCAATAGTAAAACATCATAAATATTTAGGAGTAGTCATTGATGATAAGCTTAAATTTGATGAGCACATTAAGCACATAAGCAGAAATGCACTAAAGGGCATCAATTTACTACGACACTTGGCAGGATCTTTCTGGGGTTCTGACCCAAAAACAATGGCCATGCTATATAAAAGTATAGTTAGAAGTCATTTTGACTATAGTAGTTTAGCATATATGAATGCTAACAACACCCTTTTAAGAAAATTGGATGTAATTCAAAACATGGGATTGAGATTAATATGTGGGGCAATGCGATCCACACCTATTAATTCATTAGAGATAGAGACTTGCATACCCCCTCTGGCTTTACGCAGATTACAGTTAGCTCAAACATTTTATTTGAAAGTTTTGTCCTTAAATAATTGTATTCTCCATAGTAACCTTGAATTAAATCCTATAGTCTCTGAATCTATTCCATCCAATATTATCACAGGATCGTCTCTTGTTCATGGAACATTACCTGAAATTGTAACAATTTATAACTATGTTAAAACTAATTCTGAGAACATAAAAAAATATGATAATTGGCCATTGTATACATATTCTTTTAAAGCTCTTGTAGATTCCTCAATCATTATTTATGACAATGTTATCCACAATAAAACAGATTTTTTAGAATATAGTGACAGGAAAATTAATTATTACTTCATTTATTCAGATGGTTCTAAATCTAATGATAGTTGTACAGCAGCCTTTTATGACCCACAACAAAATTTCACTAAATGTATTAGGATAAATTCGAGTTGTAGCATATTTACAGCAGAATCTTATGCTGTATATTGTTCATTAATTCATGTAAATAGTACTGTAAATAGTGTAAATAATATTGTGATTATAACAGACGCAAAAAGTGTTCTGTGTGCATTAGCTAATGTAAACATAACCTATAAAACAAATTACTTAATTTATACAATTAGAAATATGTTATTACAATTAAAAGACGAGAAACATATAAATGTAGAATTTTGGTGGGTGCCCTCACACTGTGGCATACATGGAAATGAAGTGGTAGATAAGGCAACCCGTTCAGCCCCTGATGAAGACCACTCGGAATCGTTGCAAGTTCCGTTCACTGACTTTTATTATAAATTCAAGTTAACTAATAGGCAGTTATGGAAGGAATACTGGGATGTAACTTTAGAAAAGAAGGGCAAGTGGTATAAACGGATACAAAAGGACTTGCCAACGAAACCTTGGTTCTGTAAATACAAGTACATAAATAGAAAATTCATAACAATAATATCACGCATGCGGTTGGGACACTGCTTAACTCCAGCTCACCTGAATAGGCTACATATTATCGCAGATAGCAGATGTTCTCATTGTAATCAAGGTGATGCCGATTTAAATCACATTGTGCTTCATTGTCCTGCATTCAAAATTGACCGTTTAATATTAGTAAGTGAATTGAGTGACATTTGTAACCAAAGTGCTACTAGTAATAGTAATAGTGTCGGAAGTGTACCCCGCCGCGTTGAAGATATACTAGCTAACCCAGAATATTTTAGGGCATTGTTTAGTTATATATGTAATACTATAAAGAAAATTTAAGTAGTATAAGTCAAGTATACCTACTGTGTTAGACGATTGACTAATTTTCATTTTATTATTTTAATGTTATGGTTTTTTTTATTTTTTTATTCTTCTCTATTGTTATTTGATTGTCATAATGTTTATTAGAATATGTTTTGTGTATCCATAAGTGAATTTTAATTTTCTATGTATACGACTGAAGGACAATGTATCCATGGTCAAGAAATAAATTAAAAAAAAAAAAAAAAAAAAAAAAAAAAAAAGTTATGAGATAAGATTATTGACATGACAGAGGACACTAACTAATATTTTGCGATAATAGTAAATAACCTCTGAGGATTTTTCCTCTTATTTTATTTGTTTTGGAGTGTAAACAATGACTATAATATCTAAATTATTACCCGTTCTACGCAATACTAGTACAGTCGAATGTGTTCCTTCGATTTTACAATCATCTAGACTTAAATATTTTCGCTGTTACTCAACTCAAAAACAAAGCGGTTTGGCTAGAAATCAAGAGAGGAGTGAAGTAACAACAGATGTCCGACCTCTGGGTGAGAAAATAAAAGAAACTACCAAGACTGCATCATATTCTGGAGTAATTTTATTGGGCATTGGTGTTACCGGCGTCATCTTTTACTATGTGTTCCGGGAATTGTTTTCAAGCAATAGTCCCAACAGCATTTATTCAGAGGCACTACAGAAGTGTAAGAATGTGAGTGGAAAATAAGTTTAATAACCATTTTAAGTTGATATAATTTCCAACTTGTATGCATATTGATGTCCATGAGTCTGGAATGAACACACATTATAAATAATACAGAAACAGAACTATTACAATAAATATGAATGTGTTCAGATTCTTTATATTCATGTATACACACGATGAGAAAATTAAACTGTCTATGTCTCACTTCTTTAATTTCAGGACCCTAGAGTAGAAGATGCTTTAGGTCCCCCAATCAAAGGCTATGGAGAAGAGACTACTAGAAGAAGACGCACTCATGTCACTCATGCTGTGTATGAGAAGGAAGGTGTTCAACACATGAGAATGCGGTTTTACATCAAAGGAATTAGAAACAAAGGTGTTGTGGAACTAGATATGAAACAGGTAGGTTATAGTACTAGTGTATTATAATATCTGTGGTTATAGTTAGGTAAGTCAACTGATCCGACAATCCCGCCTACGATAGAAGTCATTGCATTGGAAAAGAATACTATCTTATATGGTAAATTTTTACTACAGTTATTAGTTATTACGGATGAGTGAAGTGGGTATCCACATTGCATTGTAATTTAAGTATACAACCATTATTAATACTCATTTAAGTGAAACACACTCCCCCTCTTTTTACTTACTAACAAGGAATTTCATCAGTAGCATGATTAGTAACTTTGCTATTTAAATATCACAATGTAGCTGTCTTTGAATTATTTTGTAAAAGACTTATCATAGAGATCAATGTGGGCAGCCTACATTTAGCAGTCTTATAGTCCCTGTCATGGCTTTGCTAAAGTCTAAGCACTGTTAAGTGAAAATGACTGCTTCAACTAAATATTTACAATACAATACTCTTTATTGTACACCAAAAATAACAAAAATAAGATCCAATTTAGAAAAAGACATGTACAAAGGGCGGTCTTATCGCACACGGCGATTTCTGCCAGTGTGGGACTATACTTTTTGAAGAAATACAATTTAAGGATGTTTTTTTTTCAGAATGAATATGGCAATTATTTATGCCGTTACTTACTAGTGCAACTAGATGACTACAGCGGTAAAACCTTCATAATTGAAGATAATAGAGCAGAACTGGACAAGAAAGCAGAATATGGGAGTCAGTTTCCAACCCTCTCTTTATCTCAGTAGATGGTAAACGAAAACTAAGTTGTTCTAATTATAAAATAAACATCTAGCTCTAGGTATATAAGTAGTAACTGTTACATGTTTGGATTAAATAAAAATAGCATTTGTTTATATAAATCTTTTATTTTTTAATACCATGTTAACATATTCTATCACTCACTCTCTGTTGAGAATTTATCAAAAATGATTAAAATTATAAGATAAATATTGAATGAAATATTTGCTTAGTAATTACAACCTAATTTCCTTCATTTATGATTTGCTGTTTACTTTTCCTTTACATTTTTAGTTCTATTTATGTATGGTGTTTCTTCCAAGGCACCACTTCCCAGGCCATAAGTAAACGGTTGTTGAATACAAATCTTTTGATTTTATTGAATATCCAATAAAATATTAGAACCAGAGAAAGATATTGTGGCCATGCCCATTTCAGTTCTTGCATCAAACTTGGAATATATCGAATTTCCATTTCAGGCACTTGTAAACTTATTTTTATTTGCATAGAACCTGTATGCCCATTCTGACTTCTTGAATATAGTGTTTTGGTATGTGTAGTGACTGCAAATACAATGAAATAAGTTGATACAAAAGAAAATTAATTATTGAAATTAATTTGCTGTTTCATTGGTCCTGTGATTACTAACTAATGTGGAAAGTAATCAAGTTTTTTCTTAGAAAATTCCCTAGTATTAACCCAGGGTTCAGTTCACATAACATTTATTACTAACACCAACAAAATGTGGATGCACAAATTACTAAAGCTTCGTCTGATTCTTCAGGGAAACGGGTGTGAAATGTGGTGTTGTAAAAAATACTCAGAATTATTAAAATACATCTTACCTTCCCTCATAAAATAGTTTTCTAGTATAAAATCTATAGTATTGTCATGAGTGCTTATATTATAATAGAATAAGGAACTGTTGTATCTAGTGTGTATGATGTTTTGCTTGCAAGGCAAATGTGATACTTGATAAAACTGAAGATCACCAAAATATTTGAACCCAGAAGGTGGCACCACAAATTCTTTGTTGATAATTGCCAAACTCTGCATATGCAGGGGGCACACTGTCTGTAATGTAAGGTATAGAAATTACTATATTGGTAGATGGTTAGTTACTTAGCACTGTAAATAGTACCTTAATATATACATGCAAAGAAATTAGAACAGTAGTATTGTGTGAGAATACCTTTAGTTGGAAGTCCATTATTAAGATTAACATTATAGATGTTAATGTCCTTTCGTGTGGTATATTGAGATGAAATATAAAATCTAATAAATCATACTTTCCATCACCATTGACATCATATTCCTGTACCTGTAATCATAGAAGGGAAATAGATAATGATGTTCCTATTTTACCTATGTATATATATGTACTTTGTGTGATGGATATTTTTAACATACTTGAAATTCTTTGCAGTCCTCTTCATTTTTCATAGCATGTCCATACAGTTCATTTGCATCACCACATACTGTTGACCTACTGGGGTCATCTGATTCTGCTAAGAGCAAGTACTCATATGTAAAGTGTACTATTGGCTGCTCATAGAAACTGTGTGATCTTAGCCAAAAACCTTTAATGAAAATTGTTTCATAAAGTATTTGGTCTGTATGATAGTGTATTGAATTAACACATTAGTTATCCAAGCCCTGCATATAAGGCAAATTGCAACTAAATAGGATGTCTAGAACTAGACATATGAGTTATAGAGATGTGTGGGTCCAGATCGTGAAAAAAATACAAAACATCGAATTTATTATTTGCGGGAACGACTAATATTCCAATTTAGGCAAAAATACGACTCTTTTGTACGAATTTGATTATATGCTAACGTGTTAAGTTCCAATATTGATTGTGATCATAACAAATAAAAGCTTACCCCTGCTTCTATATGCAATCACAAATGGTAAAACTATATTCAATATTGTGGTAATCAACGTAAAAAACATTGCTTTCGATAGGAGACAACTCTTGTATTGAACTTCCACATTATAACTAAACAGCTTATAAAGACCCATTTTCTCTCCATTTATGAGTATAAAAGTTAGCCGATATGCGATAATAATAACGTACGAAATCTCAAATTATACATTATTCAATGCCTATAACTTTGCATTAGATGGCATCACAGAGTACCTTGATGGCATTTGATATTCGGTTTTATTGATCAACAACCTGTTGCTGGGCAACGGGTGTTGCCAGTTCTCTATGGCCAATGCACTATGTATGCGGCGTAACCAAGTTTTGGCGGGACGCACAGTGGATTGATTTAGAAAAAAGGTGGACATAGAGTTGTAAATCGGAATTCGGTCCCGACTCTTTTCAACATAATAGTTACCAGGTATCCTGCCAGCAGTGTGGTGCCGGCTCAGAATGCCACCACCCCATCTCCTCCCATGGGTGTCGTAAAAGTCGACTAAGGGATTAGCCGGAGGATGGGCAGCAGCGTCCTTCGAGTACATTAACAACTCAACTGCGATCGCCAACCCGCCTGCCAAGCGTGGCGATTATGGCAAAACCCCCCAATGAGCCCACAACATATCCATATCGGTGGTTGTGGTGATCTTTGGGGGAGGCCTGTGTCCAGCAGTGGCCTTCATTCAGCCGAAATTATTATCATGCAAGTTTTGTTCTGCACATTGCCAGTTTTAACACTACCAGCGCCCTAGGCGAGATCGGCGCCCACTATCTGCCATCCAAATCCATAACAAAAAAAGTGAAATAATGTAATTATAAAATATTATTATTATAAGTGGTGTATCAGAAGTACTACATATTTGAATAACGACGAATAAAGAATTTCTAAGGTTAAACAAAAAAAAATACTGGCTATGTTGTTGTGGAGTCGGAATCCGACACCATATCGGAGAAGTATCCGGAAGCGCAGGGCGAGGAGGGCGGGGAGGCATTTCCTGTGCCTGTGCCAGCTGTGGTTTTTTGACCAGGACACGCGGAAAGCTTGTGTTCCCACGCCCACCTGTACCGGTTAGTGGTGGCATGGTGAGCGATGGCAGGGAGTCTGATTGCTCACAAATATCGCTCACCTCCTAGACGTCGGTGGTGTCCCACGCGCGATAGCGGACACGACCGACTGGCAGTGGGGAGCTGCCTGGGCCGAAAAGATTTACTTTCCAGAGTGGGCCTTCGAGTGCTTGGTGATCAGGTGGAGCTACATCTGTTAGGGACTCCATCCAACTCTCGGAATAAACAGGGTTTGCTCAAGTTGGAAGACCTCACAAAGGTAATGCAGGCGCGGTCAACAGCCGATATTTGTGCCTGCATCAAGATCATGGGCTGCTGAACCACTGGTATCCCCAGCGTCTGACCTTCCATCCACTGACGAATTTATAAACGTTGTCAATAAACTGCCACTTCTGTTCTATTCTATTGTTTGCTCCCACGGGCTCAGCATCAGCCGAACGCACTTCGACCCTATTGGGTCTACTGTGCTGCCCAAAGCCCTGCACTACTCCTCCGCTGGCAAATCCAGAAGTCCCTGTAGGTACTTCGCAATCATACCTGCCTGGAGCCGTGCAAAATCATCAGGCAATGGATAAGCCATTCTTAGATGTTTTGCCCTACGTCTTCCCAGAGCGTCACAGCTGCACAAAATGTGCTGCATAGATCTTTGATTGTCCATACAGAATCTGCATGTATCCGTTGTGCTAAGCTTCATTCTATGGAGGTGTTCCTTGGTGCCGAAGTGGCCTGTCATTGCACCTATATAGTGCCTTAAATGGGTTTTGGTAAGATTTAATAGTCTCTTAAACCCGTTTAGTCTTGTGCTGCAGAAAGTCTTGGAATGGTTTAGGCCTCTCGCTTGCCTCCATTCTCTGACATGTTCTTTATCAGCAAATGCATGTAATGCCAGTTGGTAGGTACCATGAGGTATTCCTACGAATGGCTCAGGGCCAATGAGCTGCTTACTCGAGCCTGCCCTAGCTAGTTGATCCGCCTTCTCATTACCTTCAACACCTTCGTGTCCAGGTACCCAGATAAGCTTTACGTTATTGTGTTTTCCTAGTTTGTTTAGTAGGATAACACCTTCCTTGACTAGTTTCGAGTTTACTTTAACTGCCTTAAACTGCCAATATAAGTGCCTGTGGTAGTAGGTGTTTTGCCAGTCGATCTTGAGATACAGCGCCGTGCTGCAATGTACTACTCAACGAGAGAAAACATGGACGCGGAATTCCTACTACAACACGATCGTGTTAGGATCTGCAGATTGTTTAAACCACAGACTGGTGATGGGGAAGACCTCTTGGCCGAATGGCATTGCAGGTGGGACACGTCTATTAAGGGCCGTCACCTATACCAGTACTTTCCATCCATTCGTGAGCGGCTGGCAAGTGCATGGTTGGAAGTTGATTTATGGTTAAGCTTTCATTTCTGTAACAGATCCCAAGACCACCCATGTCCTTTAAATTGTCCAAAACCAATAAAACGTTTTTGGGATTTTATAATAAGATACCTAAAGCAATTACTGATTTCACAGTTGGGAAGCATAAATCGCACTTCAAATAAATGCAGCGCTAAATGGCGTTAGTTTTTATCCGCCCATGTGACTTTCGTCTGACTGCCTCTCAGAAGAAATGCGGAAACAAACATAAATGTTTCTGTTACAAATTCCAGACATATTTACGATACAATATTAAATATGGAAAATGTAGGGCAACATCTGGAACAAAAAAAAAGAAAAACAACTCTACCATCAGCATGACATTTATGAAGGCCACATGAATATTAAAGCCACCAGACAAATATGAGGTCCAACTAGCCTACGTTACTACGTAGGCTAGGGTTTAATTATTAAGAAAAAAATTGCCTGTGTCGTTAACATTCCGATTTTTTTATCAATGTGATAAAAAATATGAATAGATATATATTAAATAACGTTGCCCCGCACTAGGATTTCTCCTGTGTCGTGGGTGCGTGTACAAACACAAATTCCACACCCAGACCCGGATCAACTACCGTACGAATATTTGTTCCGTGCGGGAATCGAATTAATTTATGTATATAAGTATGTATGTATAAGTATCAGCCACCCTTTCATTTTGCACATTTCCTTTTTTTCTTTAGTATCTTTGTAGTCCATGGCGGGCCAGGAATCTTATCGCGCCTTACATAAAATGTTCAAGTACAGGTGGAAATCAACACAAAAAGAGAACGCGTGCGTTTGGCAGCAGTGTCCGTTACTTTGTTTTATGTCACACAATGGGTGAGCATAGAATTGTGCGTGTTGTGTTTTAGAACTTGTTGGCTGTGTAAATCTCAGAGCAGTATAGTCGGAAACAAAAGCATTATATTAAGTTAATAGATTTCAGATAAAATTCTTGATTGGAGGTTAGTTCCCAAAAACTTTTATTTGAAGTTTGACGCCAGTATTCTCCAGGTTAGACAGGCTCAATTTTCGTTAATGACTGCATAAATTCCCACGTAACAGGAGGCAAGCCTAATGACATTTACCGACTACAATACGAAAGGTGCTACACATGTTCCGACGGTCAGATGTCTGACTCAGTACATTGATAAGATCAACAGTAAAAAAAAAACAGATACTGGATGTCGGGCTTCCAATTGAAACATGTATAGAGCCTATTAAAAAACTTTTATCCGACCGACGATGGTCGCGGTTGCCAAGTTGAGCTTTCGGGTTTGATGATTAGCTTAGGCAAAAGTTTTATTACAATTGTAAAGATAGTTTTTCTAATAATGTGTCATATTAGAGACACTCACTTTGTTTTACATTCGTTTTCTTATAATATAGACATAACTGACGCGCTACAAAAACCACGAGATAGTGATCTTCTGAAACACAGGTTCAACCTAGTTCAGGCAGGCCGATAATAGTTATGTTAAGTCGAGCTGACTTATATTTTCATGCATGTACTGATAAATTATATTTTAGTTATAAATAAATTTAATTAAGCATTAATTAAATAATTATATGAGATATATTTTCGTTTATGAACATTTATGTCAATATTTATTGTAAAAGTTGATTAATAAAGTATTACTTAATAATGTTGTTTAAGGTAGTGAAATCTAAGTATGACCCAATAAAACGGGAACTTTTAACTGCATCTATA
This sequence comes from Diloba caeruleocephala, assembly GCA_947459985.1. Lineage (NCBI taxonomy): Eukaryota > Metazoa > Arthropoda > Insecta > Lepidoptera > Noctuidae > Diloba > Diloba caeruleocephala. The sequence continues at coordinate 21,499,760 of OX381606.1, read as the reverse complement.
AAAAACAACTGTATACAATAACAATAACCCTAGCTAGCTAACTATAATAATCCTAATACTACCAGGGGTTAACTACTAATAATATTACTATGCTTATCATAACTTCGGGGTTGAACAATATATCAAGGGTAAGCCCTAACGCCCAATTTTAGGCTTCAAACAAAGAAAATTACTTAAGTAAGTATAAATTCTCTTCTCAAGTGTACATAAAAACGTACAAGTGTTAGATAGCGATGTAACTAGTTCTATGTAAGAGAGCTTTACTTGTTTTAACTTCGAGTCAGTGAACATGAACAATGGCGCTCCCAGAAGCTAGTGACTCCGGCGCCTGTGATGACAACTGACACCTAAGGGCGGTGAACGATGCTTTGACAGACTAGCACTATATAAAGGTCCCAAATCCAACCAACGACATCATTCGCTCTGGTGTCATCCCAGAGCACAGTTTGGTCCTGTATCGGGACTCGGAATATTTGGATACAAGTACAGCTTCGACGCAAGGATGTCTATGGTCAGAAGATCTAGTATGGACAGAATGTCCTCAAGCATGACGTCCAGCATGACTGGAATGGGGTTGGGTGGAATAACTGGATTGACATCAGGAATGAGTACGCTGAGTTGCATGAGGGAGCAGCCGATGACGATTGGTGGAATGCCTTCAAATTATGTTCCAGGGTTGTCAGCCTATTACAACATCTCCAGCTTCTGTCAACGCCCTGGACAAACTCGCCGTTGGCCTATGCAGCGTGCGGGGCCTACTGCTCAGCATCGTCCAGGCCGCTCTCATAGTACCGGTTCGCTGCACCGCATGAAGTACTCATTGAGGAACAGCCCGAATACGCAGTATACACACAACTTGATTTGCAAAATGGCTGATCAAAATGAACGCCGGCGCCGCCAGGACACCATGGAGATGATACCTCAAAGTTATTATTCCCAGCAGCCACTCAAAGTAGAGCTTACTGAGTTTTATTCTCGTGATAATTCCAAAGACCATCACACCGAACAGTATGACTTGGTGAACGATAACATTCTTCCAAACCCTGTTCTCCGAAGAGGTCAAAACTTCTTCTTTGCTGTACGCTTCGACAGGACCTATGACAAGCAACAAGATATGATCCGCATCGTCTTCTGCTTTGGTAAGTTATCTCATCATATCGGGCATTTATACATCCACTGCTGGACAAAGGCGGCCTCCCCATAGATTTCCACAACTGTGTCATGATTTTGGGGGGTATTTGCCAATACTCACCACGCTTGGTAGGCGGGTTGGTGAGCGCAGTATGGCTACTGTTTCACAGAAGGACGCTGCTGCCCATCCCTCTGGCTTAGATTCCTTTAGTCGCCTTTTAAGACATCCATGGGAGGAGATAGAGTGGTGTTATATTCTTAATCCGGACACTACACGGAAGACATCAACATTTTTATCTATTCTAAACTAATGTTAGTCTGAAGCGGGAACTAAAGTTATGTAAAATTGTATTTTTGTACAGGTCCAAAGCCCAGCGTTACAAAAGGAACCCGTGTAGTTCTGCCCGTAAATTGGAGTAACCAGCAAGGTGTCTTCCAGCATTCGCGTGATATGATGGGAATGGGAATGGGATTAGGAATGTCTCGCATGCAGGATACCAGCACTGGGATGGCTACTATGGGCACTATGGGAACAATGGGCACGATGGGAACCATGGGGTCAATGGGAACAATGGGAAATATGGGAACAATAGGTACAATGAGCTCGATGGGTCCAATGAGTGGTATGAGAGAGACTACGACTTATGGAGTCCGTCGCAGTTCGTTCAGCAACGAACCATTGCCATTACAGCACAGCCCTCTAAGTCCACATGGACCCATGGAGCGCCCTATGATGGATCGTTACGGCGGAACAGCTCAGCATTCTACATTTGGCCGTGGATATGGATCACGTCACGGCTCTATGCAGAACTTGGCGTCTCTTGCTCATGATATGGACAGATGGGATTTAAGCATTCAGCGTCAAGATGGAAACACGATTACTTTCCAAGTCCATGTACCAGCTACAGCTCCCGTTGGAGTATGGAACTGTTGGGTACAAACAAACCGCTTTGGCCAACGTGATAACCGCCATGACTATAAATGCGATGAAGACATTTATATACTATTCAATCCCTGGTGCCGTGAGGATCCCGTTTACATGGATAATGAATCATTCAGAAAGGAATACATACTCAACGAGCAAGGAAAGATTTGGTGTGGCACTTGGCGTCAACCGAAGGGTCGTAAATGGATTTACGGTCAATTTGATGACGTGGTATTGCCTGCTTGCATGTACTTGTTGGAGCGAAGTGGCCTCGAACATTCAGAACGTGGTAACCCGATTCGTGTTTGCAGGGCTATATCTTCAATGGTAAGTTAAACAACAGATACTTATATTCGATGACTACCTACATAATTCAACTGTCTGATTACGTATGTTTGGTTATAGATTAATGCGAACCACGACGACGACGGACTGATGGTGGGCCGGTATGACGGCGAGTACAAGGACGGCGTTGCGCCTCATGCCTGGACTGGCTCTGTGGCTATCATGGAACGTTATCTCACCGACGGCGGAAGGCCAGTCGAATATGGCCAGTGCTGGGTATATTCCGGGCTTGTGGTCTCGATTTGTCGAGCACTTGGTACTGTAGTTTTTAAAGCGCCATATGTGATTTTACGTTTTATTAATATTTAGTCGTTACAATATTTCGAAATACTTTTTAGGTATACCTTGCCGTTCGGTCACGAACTACGTGTCAGCTCATGATACTAACCGAACATTCACCGTGGACAAATATTTCGATCGTGATGGTAATGAAGTACCCAACGGACCTGACGAAGATTGTTACGATTCCTGCTGGAACTTCCACGTATGGAATGATGTATGGATGCAGCGTCCTGATTTGCCTCAAGGTACGCTACGAACAATAAATATAATTTTCTAAAATAAGTCTGAACGGATTTACTAATTTTCTACCTTCTCAGGTTACAGTGGCTGGCAGATTATTGATTCCACCCCTCAAGAGGAAGCGGAAGCCGTATACCACTGCGGTCCAGCCAGCGTTGAAGCTGTTCGTCGGGGCGAGGTTGGGTTCCAATACGATACGCCCTTTATGTATTGTCAGCTAAACGCGGAACTCTGCCACTTCCAAGAAGAGGAGAATTCTGAATGGGGTTTCATTAGGATGGCTTCGAACCAGTATCAGTGAGTCCATCACAGTTAAAAGACCTCATATTAGTGTGATCGCACTTTTCAAATTACAAATGATCATTTATTTTATAGAGTTGGCCGCAAGATCCTGACCAAGAACCCGAATCGTGACGATGATGAAGGCGATAGTGACATGTTGGAGATCACCCACGAGTACAAGACGGTCGAAAGCTCGTCTCCTGAGCGCCTTGCAGTTATTGCGTCGTGTCGCGGCTACCAGCGCCTGCAACAGTACTATGAATACCCTGATCGCAACTTTGAAGATGTTTTCTTCGATTTAATGGACATTGATCTTGTGCCTTATGGTCAGCCATTTGATTGTACGATGAACATTCAGGTATTGATTCATGCCATTCATTCTCAGTATTAAATCTCCTTTAAATGTTAAGTATATCACTAACACTTTTTCAACAGAACAAATCACATGAAGACCGTACCATCTGGTGCGTACTGACGGCTTCTTCTTGCTACTACACCGGCGCCATTGCCTCACGACTGCGAAGGGCTCAGGGAGAGTTCGTCGTTCGCGCTGGACAGCGTGAAGTACTAAAATTGCACGTCACGCCCCAAGAATACATGGACAAGCTAGTGGACCATTCCATGGTGAAGGTGCACGCTATGGCTTACGTGAAGCAGACACGCCAAGCCTGGTCAGACGAGGATGATTTCCCACTACACAAACCAAGGATGCAAGTTCAGGTGGTAATTGCTATCAATCGATTGATTTTTATGTTTTATTCCATAAGCGCTAATTCTAACCAACTACAATGTTCGGTAGGTGAGGAGTCAACCATGCATAGGGCAAGAATGCGCCGTAACTTTCAGCTTCCAGAACCCACTTAGTGTCCACCTGACCGACTGCTACTTCACCTTCGAAGGACCCGGTGTGCAGAGACCGAGACAGGTAATAACGAAATTATGTATTCATCATGGATTTTCAGTATGAGCGTAGTGACGCTTGGCAGGTGGGTTGGTGAGCGCAGAATGGCTGATGTACCATCCCTCTGCTTTTAGACTCCTTTAGTCGCCTTTTACGACATGTACGGGAGGAGATGGAGTCGTCATTTTAGCCCAATAGAGTCTACTGCTGGACATAGGCCTCCCTCAGATTCACCACAACGACCGATATCGGTGTATTGTGTGCTCATTGCTTTTTGCCATAATCGCCACGCTTGGCAGTCGAGTTGTTAATGTATTCGAAGGACGCTGCTGCCCATCCTCCGTCTAATCCCCTAGTCGGCTTTTACGACACCCATGGGATGAGATGGGTTGGTGCTATTCGTAGCCGGCACCACACGGCAAGGAGATGGAGTGCTGCTATATTATTAATCTGGACACCACACGGATTCAATGAATGAATGAATTAAGCATTACATTGCTTCTAAACTCACTGAATGATAGAACAGGTCCAGTAAATGCCATTTTGTTTACAGATAAGATTCCGCGATGTGAAGCCGGGTGAGTTTGTGAACTACCAGGACAAGTTCGTGCCACGGCGACATGGCGAGCGCCGCATTGTAGTGACGTTCTCATCGCGGCAGTTGGACGAGATCTTCGGTTGTACTACGGTGAATGTGCGCGGCTAGCTAGCCCCCGGGCCCCGAGCGCCTTCGCCGCGCACCTCGCCGGGGCCTGCTTCACCTCCCGCGCTGCAGATGGACCGATCCTACGTTTCCTACGTAGCGCCAGAACAGCATTTGTATGTTCAAGAAGAAGAGGTCGTCATCATAAAGACTACCGCTTAAACTTTCACTGTTCGCCATGCATACTTGGCTATTATAGTTATACCTTATTTATAACAAAACTATTACTTGTGAGTTCTTTTGTTGAATGTACGAATGTTGAGTTTATAATACTTTTGTTTACTGCTAACGAACAAACCGATAATAACGATGACATGGCAAGTTTTAAAGGATTTTATTTAATTAGTATTATGTACTGTTGTATGTCGTTTGTATCACCAGCACATGTCAAATGAAAAATACAAAAATATATATTTTATAATCATTCACGTTTTTCACTGTGTTATCATAAATATTATTTATAAATTGTATTTCTTAATTTTAAGGAAACCGATGCTTCATGTGCCATTGTTTTGATGTTTTGAATTACTCTGTACGAAAGAGTTATAGTCTTAAGAAATTGTATGATCTTAAGTTAAACTTTTTTAATATTGCCTATATTGCATTTTTTTTATAAGTTTTTATATAACTGTTGTAATCATTATAACCAAAACTTTATAAAATACTTACACTTAATTATAACAATTTGCACGGTGTTTTTGTGTTTTTGGGATCTCAAAAATAAAGAGCATTCACTGCAAATGATGTGATTTCATTCAAATCATCCGTAAGTACCATATGACCTCTCGATATTATGACACAATGTACCAGTTTATTTACCCTAAAGATCCTGTTAGTTTATTAATGAATAAACTTACTTTACCATCCTTATATATATACCAAAATATCATGTATATACGCAAGAACATCGATGATAAAGATGTCTGGCATACGATTCCCTTCTGCACACTGCGACCCTCTGGCGCTGTATAATTTATTTTAACATATCTTATATTGGATATGATTGCAAGTGTTTTAACTTGCAATCAAGGGTTTAATATTTAAACATTGGAATTGATTATATTATTAATGTAAAATAAATTGACATGACCCATTTAAAATTGTATTTTTTAAGTTATTTACTTAAATATTTACACCTTGACATTATATACCTTGACATTTGACTTGACTCAATTGAAATTACATAATTTTTTATGTTATTTACTTATATTCAATAACTTGACATTATCTTGAACAAATTCATTTAAAATTTCATTTCTATTAATGTTAGTTTCTTATATTTAATATTATGACATTGACTATTAGTTATTGTTAATATTGTTCTTGTAACATTATATTATAATATTCATACGAAACTGTAAATATGTGAGAATCATGTAGCCATTGATGTTATTTTTAGTACTTATATTGATTGTCTTTTGCCTGGCTGTATTGGTCTGTCATACTCACTAAAATGTCTTGCTGGCGGTGGTGTTGTGTATCGGGTCGTTCGGTTCCCTACAATATGGTTGAGCTAAGCGATGCTGATGCATGCGTCATGCTCGTGAACGAGTGCCGTTTGTTGGGACTGGTCAGCCGTTAACTGCCACGGCAAATAATGTATTATTATAATTTCATTGTGGTATGTTCCATCTTTACACATTGTCCTACATTTTTCTCGGTATATATATTACAATAATGTGTATCAATCAACATTGTAATCTCAATTATTTTAAAAGAGTATCCATGGAGTTTCTTGCCGGCTCTTCTCCATGAGATCAACTATTTGGAACCGTGCAACTTAGATTCTGACGTTTCATAAGTGCCAATATTTGGTTTATTTGAAATAAAAAACTTTGACTTTGAATGAACCCTGTTAAAAGCAGTCTAACCTAAATATTTTTTTACCAAAGAAGTACTTTTATGTGACTAATAAAGTTCATTCATATAATAAAGATAACTCAGCAAGTATGATAACTGGGAACCATTAATTACCCTGTAACTACATTGCAGTTCGTCGACTGGGGTACTCCCGTTGTGGGGAATTTTAAATGAGTTCATACAAATAATCACATTTCTGATTTTATTGTTTTCCTTTTCAATTTAATTCAATAATTACGGACAATTTTACACGTCATTACACATCATAACACCACCTCTGAGAAGAAATGTTGAAAACAACTCGAGTCTGTATAATTAAATAATCAAAAAAGCTTTTGGTTATTCATTTCAGCCAAATAACATCCACTACTGAACAAAAGCCTCCCCCATAGATTAACACAATTGTGTCATAATTTTGGGGGAATTTGCCGATACTCACCACGCTTGGCAGGCGGGTGGGTGAGCGCAGAAATGCTACTGTTTAGCAAAAGGGACGCTGCTACCCATGCCTCTGGTTAAGAGTCCCTTAGTCGACTTTTACGACATCCACGGGAGGAGACGGAGTGGTGCTATATTCTTAATCCGGACACCACACGGACAATTATTATTCTTTTTAAATATAATTTTAAACATTTGGATTTACGCCTTATTATTTAAAACACCTCTGTATACATCGTTTTTTAAACAGCTTTACAATACAATCAGTGTAGGTATAATCGGTTTTAGTAAGTAATAAATGTTCAGGAACGAATTCATCATCATTTCGGCCAAATGAAGTCCACTGCTGGACACAGGCCTCCCGCAAAGATTACCACAACGACCGATATGGGTGTGTTGTGGGCTCATTGGGGGGTTTTGCCATAATCGCCACGCTTAGCAGACGGGTTGGCGATCGCACTTGAGTTGTTAATGTACTCGAAGGATGCTGCTAATCCTAATATCTGCTAATCCCTTAGTCGAATTATACGACACCCACGGGAGGAAATGGGGTTGTGGTATTCTGAGCCGGCACCACACAGGAACGAGTTAACGCAACATATCTCTATCGTCGCCAGTCTTTGATCTTATAATATTTATAAACTTATTTTGTTTTAATCTTACCAACAATAAAACTTCTATTTGGTTCTGGTAACCTAATATAGAATCGGACAATCCTACTTATGTCTCTTCTTAATTGAAATTATAGATTATTTTTAATTATAGATAAATTTGAATGAGCCCTAAAACGTACTAATTTTGAGTCTTTAAAATTGTTTAAAAAAATTTAAATACGAAGTATTTGGTGGGTTTTCTAAGATGTTTTTATAAGTGAAGATGTGTTGCCCGCACTCTATATAGAGTTATATAATCACATAATGCAATTATGTAAGTACGTGCCTACATGCATTGCGACTTAGTGGCGTAGCTAGTCCTAAATAAGCCATGTATCAAAATTTATTGGGGACCCTTTTTAACCGACTGCGGCGAAGCTCAATAGGAGGGTTATATTTTTTTATACATCATCATCATTTCAGCCAAAGGACGCCTACTGCTAAACAGAGGATTCCCCTTAGATTTCCACACATGTGTCCTAATTTTGAGGGAAATTCATCAGTACTCACCACGTTTGGCATGGCGGGTTGGTGAGCGCAGTATGGGTACTGTTTCACAGAAGGGACGTAGCTGTTCATCCCTCTGGCTTAGAGTCCCTTATTCGCTGTTTACGATATACACGGGAGGATATGGAGTGATGCTACGTTCTTAACCCGAAGACCACACGGAAAATAATCAAAAATACTCCTATTAACAAAACAAGTATATTTAAAAGTATAAGAACCTACTATACATAATTAGGTGTGTATTATAAAACTTAAAAACTGTGATACTATGATCCAAATCAGTCAAATAGACACATTTCTTGCTTCTTCTTTTCTTTAACTTATTTATTAAAACATCCATAGCTGAACACGATTTTAGTTAAAGATTTTCTACTTCTATGGACAGTATTGATAAGTCCGATAGTCTTTCTTGTCCCATCGAAGTTCTATGATAATTTTTAATCTATTTGAGTTTAGATAAGATTTCAGCTGTTGCAGTTTCAACTGGCAGGATCAAAAATAGGAAGCATACTGTTATTAACTCGGGAACAATCGGGGCAACGCTATTGAATTTAATCAACAATAATTTTGTGAGTGGACAATGGAATGAATTTTCAGAATTTCAGATTCTAAGCAAGTTTTCAAAGCAATTAATTGTTCATAGACATTGATGTATATATGTTATTATCGTAACATAGAGATCAACTGGCATGCCTTTATAATATTTACTAGTTAGTTTCCAGCTTCTTTCATTATATAATTTTATTGCTTGAAAAGGATATAGGAGTTTATGGGGTGAAACATAAGTACTACCTAGATCATAAAGGCTATTAATATGTTAACTAAATACTTTGACTTTGAATTACGATTCCGGGTCTGAAATTCTCTCATCTTCTGATAACTCATCCAAAAATCACTTTGTTGTCTTCGGTCTTTTATTTTTATCAATTTTGTTAAATTATTTTGATTAATTACGATGATTTTAATTTTATTACTCATTATTTTTGTGCGATTAGTTGCAACATATTCTGCCCCTTGGGGCGTGCAAATTGGATTTAAGTATAACAAAAAAGCATGAATATTATATACTTAAGTTAGTGACCGTTTCTTCTAATTCTCATATATCTGTATCTTTGTACTGAAAAGACACGAATAGGAGTCAGGCAGTTAACCAGTAGCCCAGTAAGTATAAGTGTTTTAACACCATTACCACTGTTTTGCAATTCTTCGGCAGCAGGTTCGTCATGCTCCCTTAGATGTCACTTCTTCCGATGGCGTTATGGGCCGGGTCGCCTCCTTCGCCTCCTCTCCTCTCCTCACTCCTCCTCTCTACACCCCCAGCCTCTCACACCGGTGTTGCTCCTTGTCGCCTGCAGTGGTGGCCATTTAGGGGGCCCATCTTATATAAACCCGTGAAAAGAGAGACATAATAATAATAAATGCGTAATAATAAACCCCTCTGGGCAAACGTTATCTCACCATGGGATAAGGTAATCCTGGAGGGCAGATTAAAGTAGCTGCTTGATTTCTTCATACCTTATGATAAAAAAAAAAGTATGTCATAAGAGAAAAAAAAAAAAAAAAAAAAGTATATTAAGTAGCTTACAGAACGCAGGGCAGTTTGTAGCGAGCTGAATGTGAGTGGCGACACTGCGTACCCGAATGCTCCAGATGGTCAGGGCCTCGTCTCCGCTTGCCTTTATTGGTTGGTTGGAGTGGAACCCCATGAGTGCCCGCAGGATTTTCAACTCTGGCTTGCCTTAGTTGGCCGATCAGAGGGGGGCCGCCAGAGCTATATGCTCGGGGGTGGAAGTGTCTAATGGCGTAATAACGGGGAAACCCGCCCCGAGTCTTCGAGACGCGCGATGGTTAAACCGGTGCCGCACCTCTCTACACCCCTAGCCGCTCACACCGGTGTTGCTCCTTGTCGCCTGTAGTGGTGGCCAGTTAGGGGTCCCATCTTGTGAGTGGCGAGTCACCGTCTGCCACAGAATTTCACGATCAAAGTTGAAAGGCAGACGCCGTTGTTCCCGTATTTATTAGTTTTTTTATTCCATGTAACACCCATTGCAATAGACCTTATCGTTATAGTTTCCATCTCATACAATAGCCTTACACCACCGGGGACAATCCATGACTTCATTTTATAGTGCAGCTATGGAGAGTCCCCGGTTGGTGTCCCATTACATTTTAGATTAAAATTCTCTAAAGGGCTTCTGCGTGTTGGACCTATGTCCCCGCGTAAGCCTGTCAAAAGACCGGGTTCCCCCTTACCGGGGATATAAACCCGTGAAAAGAGAGACATGTAGATAATAATAATATAATTTATTTCAGGCTTCCATGGCCCATAGATATATACCTTACAAATATATAAATAAAGAGCATATCTAAAGTAAATACAAAATTAGTGTTAATGAATAAGGCTTAAGACTATGTTAGTAGCACTTCACTTTGCACTTTAATATTGACTTTGTGCTGTCCTGTGGCACTTGTCCGCGGAAGCGACGGAACACCTCGCCTTGAGGCCAAAAGTCTTCTTCCATAACGAGGGGCAGGTAACAATTCGGTACACGCACCACGAATGCCTTAAAGTAGACGTTGCGGCGCGACTCCAGCAACTGCACCCTCGGTGTGTACCTCGTCTTTTGTTTCACGTATTCTACGATGTCCTCCACCTTAATGGTGTAGTGCAGGCGGGAGATGACCACCGGTGTATTCGGCTTTGCAGCGCGCACACTCGCATTGGGCTCCATAGGAGCTTTGCCACAGCGGTTCTTGTTATTTGCATCCGGCGCTTCCTCCTTTGCACCGTCACGAAACCATCATCATCATTATTATGATCCGCCTTCGATAAGCTCTTCGGTGCCTTTTCTGGCACAGGCTTCGTAATAGAAACGATAGGGGCGCTCGCGGTGGTGCTAGCGAAATCTCCATAACGAGGTTTTTCGCAGAGGAGCCGCGGTGTCAGGCTCGGCAATCAACGAATGCACAGGTGACGAAACTGCTGACGCGGAATTTGACGACGATTTATCGAGGCTGCTCCGCGACGCGTGTTTACGTTAGACGTATAAACTGGTGACATAATTACATAACATAAGACGATTTTCAGGTGACACATGTATGACATTAGTTTTGCAGGTTTTACCAGTGACGATCTGGTACATGTTGGTTTTGGGATTTTTTATTTATTTCTATTTTATTTATTTCTCACCACAATAATGAAAATGTTATAGTTATGTTCAAATTTATTGTGGGAGACTGGTGCCTAAACTAGGGTGAAGCCTGTATTTCAGGTCACCAGGCCTTCCACCTCAGAAGTCCAGTTTTGCTCTTTCATAAACAACTATGCTGAGCGAAATTTTTCCATTTTCTTGTTCGTGTATCTGATTCTTTCAAGTTGTTTCCTCTTGTTAAAGATCTCTTGATGAATACTCTCCAATACGTTGATATCACTATATACTGGTTGATTTTGTCCTTTATAACCCAGTTATCATCTTGCATCCCATGAATGCGCACTTTCGCTGCAGACAACATCTTGATAATGATATAACAATAGACTCGCCGTTCTAGTAAAAAGTGTATATTATGGCTTTGAAACATCCAATATTGACGATTTATCAAAATTTATTTAAAAAAATTCATATCTCTGTCTTGATAATGATATGAAAAATTTAAAATATCAATAATATAATAAGTAGGTACTTATTTATTATACATTTGTCTGTAATAATGTTTGTACACCCTTAACTTACTGTGACAGTGTTTGGCCCTAACATTATCCAGCCAGGGTAGCGTTGGCTAGACCCAGGTATATACGGATCTTATGCCGAATTGGGATTTATTTTAAAAGTACAGTTAACCCGGATAAACCTAAATTTATTACTCTTCTAGCATAATCCGTAACATAATATATTTCACGATGACGTCATCTCTCTAATCAGTCACTGCCTGGTAATTCCCACATATTTTGAAATTATTGCCATGGTAACACTGAGGGGCATCCTGCTTATGTCACCCTATATTAATCACGAATCTAGAGTGTTTAATTTCATTAAGTGGTGAAATACTGATGATGCATAGGTAATTGTTGCCGCAGTCTCCGGAAAATTCTCATTTCTTCAGCTTTGGGAAGGGTGGAGGGGCATGCCGGACTCTTACCGGTTAAAACTCTTGCGCATTGTCCGCTTTAGACCGCATCCCCGGATCTTGGAAAACCCTGGACGAAACGAAGCATACATACACCCGAGGGCGACTTTTTGCAGCGATGCAAACTTGCGACGGCGTTCGGCACTAGTGATTTGAAGGCGTCTGTTTCGATTCAACTGCGTGATTGTATCGAAGCAAACGTACGTTTTTATCGATGGTTTTTAAACATTCTACATCATCATTTCATTTCGGCCGCGTAAAGTCTACTGCTGGACACAGGCCTCCCTCAAAGATCACCACAACGACCAACATCGGTGTGTTGTGACTTGTGTGCTCATTGGGGGGTTTCGCCACGCTTGGCAGGCGGGTTGGTGATCGAAGTTGAGTTGTTAATATATTCGGAGGACACTGCCGCCCATCCCTTAGTCGCGTTTTACGACACCCACGGGCCGAGATGGGTTGGTGCTATTCGTAGCCGGCACCACACGGCATTCACATAGTGTTATCTAAAATACATGTGGCTTTTAACTCTAAAAAGTAATTTAGCTATGCTCTAAGAAGTTTAAAACTAATTGATTGTCGCGCAGGACAGATCTGCGGGTTAAGCAGCACTTATTGCGTTCGTGGTTTCGATAGGTTACAATTCTTTGCTCCAGTGTGTCCGCTCAGGTGATTTTAACCAGAAGGAGTCCGGTCCTTTCACTGGGACGGAGTTAGTTCCTACATGATGTAATTTAACCGGGTAAAAAAGGTCACAATTCTTTACACATTAATTACTTTTAATTATTCTTTACAATTAACAGGCCTTGGATATTCCCGGCTGGCTGTCGCTCTGTATAATACCTATAGTTATAGTTATTCTTTGCCTATACTGATAAAAAGCATGATTTTGCTAGTCACAGCCAGATATATATAAAGCTTGTGATTTAGCTATCTAATTAAACAACCATTCAGATATTTAAAGTTTTTATTTCATATAGGCCCTAATAGGCACTTAAGAATATTCAACAGTTAAAATGCATTATTACATTGTAACACGTCAGGGTATGTGAAAACAAAGTGGACTATACGTGAAATACATACACATAAATAACACATGATAAATTGCTTCTGAATTTGAAATACAAGTTATCTGTTTATTCTTTAACTATGAAAATTAATCAATGTAAAATTATAGTTGAATACACTTTATCGGCTAAAATTAGTATCGATATTGTTTTCAATTTAAAATTCAAATAACGCAACATGCATGCTTGGTCATATTTATTAATCTGTAAGAGCAGCTAATAATAACTTTAGTGTACGCCGCAATAGTGGCGGTACCTCTGGTTTGGAGTCCCTTAGCTGCCTTTTACGACGTCCACGCGATGAAGGAGTGCCTGCTATATTCTGAATCTGAACACCTCACGGAACAATGTGGCTGTCGGCTGATATAATGTGGCGCCCGTATGCTGTAAATTGCCAGAAGTTGCCAGAATTGGCACAATATATGAAAATAGCATATACTTAGTAATTTCCTATTAATACCAGTTTCCGCTCTGCCTATAGTTTAGGTTGCGATTTTTTTTGGCCCCCAGACATTTACTTAAACATTCATTCAAACATTTATTCGCCGGCTTATGTGACATCCTAGTTCGTGGATACGCTTTGGTGACGCGCAAATCAGGTTGAAGTACCTGGGGTTTACCCTGGATAGTCCCTAGGGCGAAGAGCACTTCAAGCGCCTTATCCCCCGGATCGAAAGGGTAGTGGGTGCGTTGTACTGGCTGCTGCCCAATCTCGGGGTGCCTGTCGCCTGGCGATTTCGACGTCCAGCTGGCGTCCAGCGCTGCAGAGCCAAACTTCAATTAAAAAGGATCAAGTTAAGTTAAGCTGCCGTGTGGTGCCGGCTCAGAATACCACCACCTCATTTCATCCCGTGGGTGTCGTAAAAGTGGACTAAGGTATAAACCGGAGGATGGGCAGCAGCGTTCTACATTAACAACTCAACTGCGATCGCCAACCCGTCTGCCAAGCGTGGCGATTATGGCAAGAGCACACAACACACCCATATCGGTCGTTGTGGTGATCGTTGGGGGAGGCCTGTGTCCAGCAGTGGACTCCATTCGGCCGAAATGATGAAGTTACAAGTTTATCGCCATAAAAAGATACGGCCTTTCAAAACGTATGTTCATACTAAGAGTCCCACTTACTGACTGATCATCAAACCTAACCGGGTTCTAACTTCCCGGTGACCTACAATCTTGAACTTTGTCACAAAGTGAGTCTTTCAGCACAAGCGAAGGTAATCATTCATTTCAAAACCTGGAAGGAATTATTACGAGACATAATAATATTTGCGGTTAATTTTATACTGTGTAATACGTGAGCGCCCGCTAAATAAAAGTTTATGACCTTCGGGCTGTTGTTTTTCGATAATGATACGAAGCCCTCTCATAGCGCGAGTCCTACTCGTACTTAACCGTCATCGTTTTCTCTACGAAATAAGTCGGGATAAAAACTCGGGATCATCAAAAGTAATCTTTCTATGACTACTCTCAAACAAGTGTGCGAAGACTAGTATTCAATAAAACGTTATGAAATGAGATTTCAAAATAAAACTTTGTTTACTATTGTATACTAGATGTTCATAAAACGAATAATTATTCGAAATATCAGTAAATATTTCAGTGTTACAAACTATTTTAATTTAGCACTGTGCAGAGTACAGTCTGGATTTTCATCAGCAGCCAACGTGGTAAGTCGTATTTTCTTCGTAATGTGTTTATCGTAAAATGAGTTCTCGTATAGGAATTCTATTTCTGCCTCTGTATTGGCGTGTAGGTTGCTCCTTTGTAATACAACTACTAGTAAAAAAAATACTCTGACCACAGATAATAAAGTATTCGCTGACTAATTGTTGACTTTGACGCTCATTTGTTGTTTCATAAATTTGTTACATACATAAAACAATAGTGTTTTTTTTTACTACAAAATTAAAGGCATATGGTCATCTTCGGCACCTAAGGGAGGCTCCAGGTCCTCGTATGATCACACTAGAGCCGCCCACTGGTGCCACGCCTATAGGCACATCTCGGAGAGGGTGACTGTAAAGCGGTCCCTGGGGGGATTGTAAAGGATCCCCCAAAGCGTCCCACGGCAGCGCGTGACCACATGCGTGCTATAGTCTTCTCTTGGGTAGCTCGGTGTGGGCACGCAGATTCCCCAATCAACGCACCCGCGAACCCAGAGGTCCCCCGCCTTATAACAATAGCAGGGGGTTTCAGGCGTATGGGAATTAGGCGCCAGGGCGGTTGTTACCCCAGCGCCGTCTCCTCCTTCTTCAAGCGGGTCCGGCCCTCTCCCGATCCCGCTCTGCGGTCTCCTTCTGGAGCATGACGGAAGACTCACAGAAGGAGACTACTGCACTCCAGTATTCGTGCTCTGCCAACATAGCCGACACTACTGCTGGCAGAGAGAGATCTTGCCCGATCCGATCGACTAGGATCCGCCACTCGGCCGCCCACGCAGGGCACGCCTCGAGCGTGTGCTGTGCGGTGTCCTAGTCGCTATCACAATGGTGGCATTGTGCAGTGGCCTCGCGTCCTATCCTGTGCAGGTACGCACTGAAAAAACCGTGCCCGGTGAGCACCTGCGTCAGGCGGTAGGTGAAGCGCTCGCTCCTTCTGAGCCAGGCTCCAAAGAGCGGCAGGACGGCCTCGACGACGCGCTTGGTCGCAAATTGCATCCGCAGGCGGTGACGCCACTTTCCAAGTGCGCGTCACCGAGCTAGCCGCCTCAGCGTGTCCAACGCCCCTGGAGGCGCGTCTTCGCCGCTCTAGCGGAGGTTGTGTGTCTGATCGTGGACCCACGCATCCATCTCCGCCAGGATGTCGAAAGGCGACCTGCAGTACCTAATGCACCTCGTCTTACAAACTTCTCACGATTAGAGAAACGATTTTTTTTTGCATCTGTGGAACGCGGTTTATTTTGTGATGTTGATATTACTTAAAATTGTTCATAACCAATATCTGGGGTTCATAGTGTTATTCTCTCTCTCATAATTATAATGGCAACGGATGTGGCCTTACTAACTTTGATGATCGTTAAAATCTGCATTGAAAACAAAGCCCTCTAACTACTAATCCAACCACAGTAACTACTCTACTCTAGGTAATGTAACAAATGGTTTCTTTTTAACTACAAATCAAACAACCCACCCTTGGTACGTAGGAATGGAACGTGGTTTGGCGAACGTTACTCGTTGTCGATTGCAATGACTGTTACGACAACGGTTTTAATAACCTGAAAATTGTTTTGGTTTATGTATTTTCATGGTAACAAACAATGTCGTAAAATTCCAAGATATGAATGCATGACCTAAGTGTAGATGGGTGAATCAACTATTTTCTGTCCCGAATCAACTTTCTGTGTAAAAATATAAACATGTTGGTTTTATTAATTTAACTTTAAATATAGATGACCTAACCATTTAATTTTATGGTTCTATGCAGTGCATCGGACTTTTTGAAATATTACCAGTGTTTTTAAGCAAGCATGTTAGAACCGACTACTAATAAAGTCTTTTGGGTCACGGCTGGGAATTGCGAAATTTCGTAAGTAAAACAAAACATAATAGTAAATCAGTATATTTAAATATATATAAAGGTCTAAAGGAATCATTAGAGGACTTAGAAAGTAAACTAATCAGTCTTATTCTTAAAATAATAAAGTCTCTTGTGTCTCTTGGGTCACTGGTGGAAAAAAAAGAAGACCAACTTTTATTATTTATCGTTTTTTACATAACATACATAAACAAATCTAATATTGTACTTACTATCGCTTATTCACCAAACATAATCTAATAATAAAATGCGCCTTATGTATTTGATTATATTTATATGACGACATATGTGTCGCAAAATTTGGGGACAATGTGGTCAGCCAGGAGACGAACTTAGTGACTTAAGAGACTTTTCTTTCTTAGCCTCCAAATTGTTCTTGCATTGTACTTCTCTTTCGGTGTTAGGTATTTGAAGAGTCTTTTTCGTGTGATAATTCACCCGTTTTTTTCTTTTATATTCTTCGTACTTTTCAGAATTCAGTTTAAGTTTTTCTTTGTATCGCCTTTGCCTTTCCGCGGGTGTCAGAGGCATGTTAACTGTAAAAAAAAAAACAATAACACATAAAAACAAAACAAACAGACCCGAATCTAAAATAATTTAGTATCAAATTTACGTAATAAATAATTACCTTAATAAAATTTCGGCGTCATCCAGTGGAAGCACAATAAACACACGCTGTGCCTCTTGGAGTGACGGACAAAATGGCGGAGCCAAATCAAGGTTATAACATAAGTAGACAGGATCTTACGATGTGCTGATATATTTCCTATTGGCTAAGCCATTTAATTGCTATCTCTCTTGCACTTAGGAATGCTTAATGTGTGTTACCCAGGAGACGCGTGTTTTACGGCTACAGTGGGGACATAAACTATAATTTTGATTATTGTACCGATAACTAAATTTGGAGATGTATAGAACGAGACAGAGAAAGAAAGTGTGTTGTATTTAACTGTCGGCGCAAAAGATAATTACATCCTTAGGATAAAGTTGCGGCATCATCGCTGAATACTAGACCGACACACCATGGGGACAGCAAGAATTTGTAGGGGAACACTGTTTTGTCTGTTGGGTCACGAGTTTCTTTTCTTTTTATAGTATAACTGCAACCAAATATTAATTCAAGAACAACAAAAGATCTGATTTCATAACCATATCAAAATTAAAGCCCAAAAATTGAGAGAGTAAGATTTTAAAATTTTATAGCGTTGAGGACACGTATTGACAAAAAAAAGTTGATTCACCCAGATAACAAAAGCTGTATCAATTCTTTAATCATAAGCTTTCTTCGAATTTAATATTAAATAAGTTTTTAGTTTTTAGAACAGTGTTGTTGGTACAAGTTAATCGTATTACAAGTTATCGTACGATAAAACTTTTTTACCGCAACTTCGTTCATGAGGGACCTAATTTAAACCCTTATAGGAATTTGATAACGCAACAAACGGTATCCTCTGTCCTATTCCTTGACATAATATACCTCTCCGCCAATTTACGTTTGAATCTGTTCAGTTTATTTGACCAATCAACCCATTCCATGTAGAACTTAGTTCTACATGAATGACTAGTTCAAAAAATACCGACCCAAAAAATAATTCTGAGGTACTCTTGGGACTTTTCCATATTATACTATTTTTTGTTCCAATTAATCATTATTCATGGGGAAAAATATTCTTACCGTCCAGTTACCTTGTCCAGATTAATTTATAAATATAAAAATATTTAAATTTATTGCCCAATAAATTGCACAGTTAATATCTAATAGATGCCCTGATCACATAACACCTATTGATAGTGCGCTGGCACAGGCTTGTGTTGCTTCACGTTTTAATCTCACCATAACTGATGTATTCAACAAGGTCGTCTTATCTCAGTTGTGACTCACTTTCTTATATAATCCGTAACCTGTCTTAATTTATCTCAGAGATTTCCTCAATTGAGTTTTGATTTATGATCTTTGTTTTTGTGCACTAAAACTAGAGCTTAATCATGTTAATAACTGTAAAATGCTTTAGTATTTTTTCAAAGGCATGTAACTAATATAGGTCAGTGTCAAATTCAGAGGTGCGTCAGTGTTTGGGTTGTGTTTTTGACCGCAACAAGATATAACAATTCTAGGAAAATTACTAATAATACGATTCGTTGAAGAATTCATTCGTATAGGAAAAAACTGATCGTTTTAATTGACGAGCCTTCATTGACCACGTACAAGGATAATTGCGAGCATCGAGCTATGTGTGTATTTATCTCCTGTAGTAAATTACCATAACCGTGTTTAACTTTACTTTGTCGTTTACAATTTTGATTGTTCACGGTATAATGTACAAACAAGGCGCGGCTTACACGTATATGCATTCTTGCACATCACTAGTTTAAAATTCCTGACTCCTATTATTAATAATAGTGCAGTAGCAAATCAACTATTAAGTACCTCTCTCTCTTTTCACGGGCTTATATCCCCTGTAAGGTGGAACTCGGTCTTTTGGATGGGCTTACGCGGGGACATAGGTCCAACACGCAGCGGGCCTTTAGAATTTTAATCTACAATGTAATGGGACACTTATCGGGGCTCCATACTTAGCTGTACTATAAAATGAAGTCACTGATTGTCCCCTAGGTCTATTGTAATGGGTGTTACGTGGAATTAAAAGTTTAGGAAATACGGGACCAACGGCGTCTATCTTCCAATCTTTAATGTGATATTCTGTGGGAGACGGTGATTCGCCACTCACAAGATGGGCTAGGGAGCCCAGTACCTCTTATTATTATAAATGTAAATGTTTTGTAGGCTCCAACATGCCTGGTAGGCGGCCTCGGGGGTCGCGGGCGCGCAGTTTGGGGAATCTGCGTGCTCACACCGAGCGACCCCCGGGAAGACGGTGGCGCGCACGTGGTCACGTGCCGCCGTGTGCGCAGCACAGCGCAATGTGAGGCTTGGGGGGATCCTTTACAATCCTCTCCCGAGAAGTGCCTGGGGGGGGCGACCTTTTTACAGTCGCCTTCCCTCCGCTAGAGGGGGTGACCGGTTTACAGTCATCCCTTCCGAGATGTGCCTGAAGGCGCGGCACCAATGGGCGGCTCTAGTGTGATCTTACGAGGACCTGGAGCCCGTCTTCGGTGCCGAAGATGACCGCTCCAGTGGTTTTAGCCGGTAGGAGTCCGGCATACCCCTTCGCCCTTCCCCGAGGTGAAGGAAGTTCCATGTAGAATTTCCACTGGACATAAATAAAAAAAAGGCTCCAACACGCTCAAATGGCTAAAGGGAATCTAGTAAAATTTGGCAAAGGGAATTTATTTCGTGGAATAAGACGTAGGATACTTTTTGATACAATAACACATTTTAAATTAATAGTTTAATTATCACAAAAGTTCGTTTAAAGTGCACAAGGATGCAGGATGAAGGTGCACATAAGTAATGTTTCAAGACGACGAGTGCAGTATGGTGCCACGCAGAACTAGTCCTGGCTAGTACTACCGCTGTGCCAGATAAATTGCTTCTAAGCAGTAACGCATACTTCATGCGTTCGTCTAAGTAGTGTTTAAACTTTAGGTATTACTCTGTTCTGGTTTGAAGGGCATAAAGATAAAATAACTAATGTTTCTAGACGTCGAGCGCAGTATGATGCCACGCACGACTAGTCCTGGGTAGTATTACAATTGTTATGGAAATCTTACTACTGAAGCCATGTCTCGACACCAGGTTATAAATATATGAAGGCACGGTTGGTGCAGTGGCTGATACAGTCGGCTGCTGCGCACCGGGTCGTGAGTTCGATTCCCGCACGGAACAAATATTTGTATGATCTGCTGGTAGTTATTCCGGGTCTAGGCGTATTGTGTGTAGAATTTGTGTCTGTAAACGCACCCACGACACAGGAGAAATCCTTGTGCCGGGCAATGTTAAAAAAAAATGCTCTCCGGGAGTGCCGACAGAAGTGAAAACTTATTTTGGCACGTTAGGAGATTTAATCTCATCTAAAAATATGCGTACTGCGCTAATAGAAGTTTTCACTTAAAAAAAAAGGGTTGCACTCCGGGAGTGTCGACAGAAGTGAAAACTTATTTTGGCGCGTCAGACATTTTTTAGATGGGTACTAGGGTTAAATGCGATCCCGACGGCGAAACGCCAAACTAAACGTCTAGCGTCTCGTAACGGTGTCGCGAGTCCAGAGATTTTATCTCATCTAAAAATATGCGTACCGCGCTAAAAGAAGTTTTCACTTCAAAAACTTTATATTTAAATGCTAGGAAATTATTGAGTAAGTACTAGCCGTTATCGGGCGGGTAACTACGCTACGTTAATACACGTAAATGATATTTATATTCCTATCTTCTGAATCCTGCAAGACATCGAAATGAAACATACACAAAAAATTTAGTTAAAATTTCTTTTTTAATCCCAAAAATGTTCACAGACCTACACAAAAATTCAAATAACGGTATTTAGACTTAAATTTTGGCATTCACTTTAAAATCACAGATAGACACTTCAATTTTATTATATTGGTATAGATTTGGACTATTCAATGAAAGTAGTTAGAACTTACTTCGTCGCTATATTATGATATTGTCCATAATTATGTAGTCGAAGAAGAAAGTGAATCCATTGAAACTGCAACTGGATGGTTTGCAGTTTAGAGATTTACGTAAACAAATATGTAGCTACATAGGTACATGTGGTCAGAAAGACCAGTTTATATTCATGGCGAAAACGTAGACTTATATGTACATTCATGAATGACGTTTTACAGTTTTCTGCCTATTATTGAAGTTATATAAATGTAAAGTCATCGTTTGGTAGCAACACATTCTTAAGTTGACGTTGTAGTGCCCAAAAGTGTTGCATTAAGTTATACACCATTAATTAAATTATGTTCACTCCAAGGAGAAGAGGTAATGACTTATTTTTGCTAGTTGAATTTTGAAATCACACTATTATTATAAATGTGAAAATTCACCACGTACAAACGGCCGAACAGATTTTGATGAAATTTGATTTAGGGTAATTGTTATTCAAATATTATAATAAAAATCCCTTATCATTGAATTTTGATTTAAGCCTGGTGCAGTGAGCGGGTAGTCGCCCGTATTATTATTAATTTAAAATAAAATTTATTAGAGATGTTTTTGTCCAATTTACTATAGGCCTTTGTTCAGCAGTGGACGTCCTGTGGCTGATATGATGACGAGGTACTAATTTAGCGCATTTTTGATATTGGTTAAAGTTTTCATAGCTAATATTGCTTTGATTCTTATTATTCTGTCAATTAAATGTATAAATCCTAAATTTTAAGATGGAGAATACATGGAAATGTGGAGGTATCGCTCTAATAAGAACTTTCATAGCTAATCTTTCAGTTTACACTTTTTTTGTATGATAATTAGAGCATATATGGCGAGGTGAAGGGATTACTCTTCTTCTTCTCTTAGATTATGGCTTCTGTAGAGTATCTTCCACAATTTTGCCAATGTCAAGTATAAGGCAACATTGTACGGGGTTCAGATTAATCAGTCTTTACATATTCATAAGGGATTACTCTGAGAGTTTACTATAAGAATTGGTATTTTATTAAGATCAAGAAGCTAGTTGCTGTGATTACTAATATAAAGTTTCTAATTAGTAAATCTGCAATTGCTAATCTGCTTTGTCTAAAGTTTTTTGTATTTCGACTGTATACTAAAAATTCATTTGCAGTTTATAATTGTCTTAAAAGTTATTATTATATTATCTAAAGAAATGATTATTATCTTAAAAATATAATAATTGACGTAGGCTTTATGGTATTGGATAATTAAAGACTTGTAAAAACATGTTTATTCACCACAAGACCAATAGCAAACCATTTTTTGTTTTGTCTTTCTTTTATGGTCCGGGCAATGATAGTATACCATAGATATGTTACGTCCATAATAAATAGCGCGCAAAACTCAGTATCGCTGTATGTAGTTATAAAGCTATAAAACTACACACGTATGATGTAAGAAAAACTACGAGAGTGAAAGAGATAGCTATCTAAAATGACAACACGTGTACTAGATGTCTTTTTCGCACCTACGATAGAGTATATGTGTTGTCTCTTTCCTTTGCTTGGCCTGTTTTGTTCGAGAATATTATTTTATAGATAATTTGAATAGTATTTTTATTAAAATATTTTATATAGTTTGTTATTCACGTGTGGTATGAGATCTCATGTTCTTTATTTATTTTTGCTTGATAATTTGTGCAGTTTCTATACGCACGATGGCATTATCACTTAATTAATAAAACAATACAGATTGTGACAGTGTGTGCTAATTGTCCTGTCTTGGGCGAACTGATTGCGAGGTGCTACAATTGGGGGAGTTTTGGTTCTTACATTTGGCGCGCATGTAATGTATCTACTTCTTTTAATATGTAATATTATTGGGTCCGGGTATTTAGATTTTTTCTTCCAGTACTTATCGCTATTCGATTTTAAAAATTTCACTATGCACTTTAATTTGAGCTTTTAGTGAGCCTACGATGATGATTTTTCGCTGAGTTATCATCTCCTAATGCAATAACAACACTTGACTTCGGTAGATAGTCGCGAACAAAAGTATTCGATCGCACAGTAAATTACTTATCTACAAGATAAATTAGTTGAGTTAGGTCTGAGTAAAAATTATTCATTCGAGAAATTTATTCCACGATTTTCACAATTTTTTTTGGTTATCCTATATCAAAAAAAGTTATCGTCCTTATACACAAATAAAGTTGTGCTACATATAAGAGCGATAATGCGTTTAAACGATATAAAAATACTACCTACAGTAAAAAGGGGCTATTCGGACACCACGGGGCTAATTGGCACCAAGAACAACTTGTATTTTTTTTTGTATATAGTGAAGCTATATTAAAAGTCTGTGTCAAATTGAAATCATATGTAATACGACGACGACACGGTTGGTGCAGTAGTTGGTACAGTCGATTGCTGCACTCCGGGTCGCGGGTTCGATTCCCGCACGGAACAAATGTTTGTATGATCTGCAGGTAGTTGTTCCGGGTCTGGGTGTATTGCGTGTGAAATGTATGTCTGTAAACGCACCCGCGACACAGGAGAAATCCTAGTGTGGGGCAACGTTTTTTAAACAAATAAATAAATTTAAAAAAATATGACCGGCTCATCATTTCGGCCGAATAAAGTCCACTGCTGGACACAGGCCTCCCCCAAAGATCACCACAACCATCGATATGGATGTCTTGTGGGCTCATTGGGGGGTTTTGCCATAATCGCCACGCTTGGCAGGCGGGTTGGCGATCGCAGTTGAGTTGTTAATGTACTCGAAGGACGCTGCTGCCCATCCTCCGGCTAATCCCTTAGTCGACTTTTACGACACCCATGGGAGGAGATGGGGTGGTAGCATTCTGAGCCGGCACCACACGGCAATATGACCGGCTAATCAATTTATTTATTTGAGTAAATTAATAGTATTCCTTATTTGAATTTAATGGATTAATAGTATCCCAATTAGCTCCGTGGTCCCCAAGAAATCGCAAGTTTTTGCTAGTTAGATAATATCCTAATCATATAGAACTGTCTTCGTCATTAGTGTTAATATTCATGTCAGATATTTATATATGTTTATGTATTTTATATATTGTATAGTATGTATTTTATATCATTTATCGACTCTGTTTCACATAATTTGTGATTTATTATGAAATCAATTAACATTATCTATAGTATGCTTTGTTTCTTTACCTGTTTCAATGTGCTTACTTACTATAACCCAAAGGTTGACTGGTAGAGAATGCCTCATGGCATTAAGTCCGCCTTGTGTACCATAAATGTACATAGAAGTTTAAATAAATAAATAATTCTGGGTCATAATTACAGGTTTCTTAAAATTCTGTGAAGACCAATGACTAAAAGAATTCAGTAAATTGTAGTACGTGTTTGCTACGATCATGTTAGGTCCAACGGTTATTACACGCAATATGGGGAATCTGTACATGTACTTAGTTTATTCCTAACGTCATTCGAATTTATGTAGGTTAAGTTGTGATTCATTCGTTCCGATTCCTTTGAAATAATGACGTTTATTGAGAGAACCCAACACTCCGTAAGCGTGTGGTAGTGATAAGAGGTCACGCAAGCAAAGGTAGCGAGGATGCTCAGCAGAGATGCAGCACAGACGTACTGATCCCGCGCTAACGTTCGCACGCGCCTACTCAAGCGTTCTTGAATAATATCACTTATAATACGAATTACGAAAGTGTTTGTTTAACTGACACTACAGCTAGCGATAAACCATTAATTTAAACAACAGCTGATCGCTTTGTTTACGTTGAGGCAAACTGTGCAAACTAGTAGTGTAGAAAATTTCAGAAGCGGTTGTGATCTAATCGCGTTTTAAGTGCGTTAATTGATGCTAGAGTGGTCTATAAAACGGAGTAAATGAGATTATAGTCCATTACATGTGGATGTTAGTGAGTGATTAATGATTGTGAAATGGGTGCTGTGAAGAGTAAGTTGGCGCAATGTTGCCCTCCTCATTGCTTGTGCTGCGGTATTCACAAGTCGGACTCGTACGACCTTAAGGAGCTGCCGCGACCTCCTCGGCTGGACGCTTCTAATGGTAGGTCACAGTTACCGAAAATGAATATTAATTATTAGTGATATCATATGACAATATATACGGATCACAAAACTTCTTACACGAAAACATTGGAAGATAATGATTTTGCATAAGCGTGTTTTGATTAACATAAAAAATATGTGAATGTTACCTCATGTTTTATAATAGATAACACGTTTAGGTAATCAATAACATAATTTTAATAAAATACTTGTGTGTGTGATACAATTGATGGCAATGACTTTAACTCTACCAGCTAAGGCAATATAAGTCAAATAAAAACTTCTTTGTAATAATATCTTTATACATTTTAGTGTGACATTGAACACTATAAATGATGATAGTGTTATATTCAGTACATCTATTTTAAACACACATACATTCATCATATCAGCCACAGGATGTCCACTGCTGAACAAAGGCCTCCCCCTTAGATTTCCACAACGAGCGGTCACATGCCACTCTCATCCAACGACTCCCAGAGACCTTCACCAGGTCGTCTGTACACCTCGTTGGAGGTCGTCCCACGCTGCGTTTTCCAGTGCGCGGTCTCCATTTGAGAACTTTTGTGCCCCAACGGCCATCAGTTCTACGAGCAATGTGCAATGTGCAACACATACATTAGTCATAGTAAATATAAAATACTTACAAATAACTCGTATTTTAATTAGTAATGGTAGCCTAGTTGAACGCTTGCCTTCCATACAGGACGGTCCGAGTTCGATCCCGGCCCGCACCTCGGACTTTTCGGATTCATGTGCGGATCAGAATTTGATTACCACTAGCGTTAACGGTGAAGGAAAATATCGCGAGGAAACCAGCACGCATGACGGGGCTCTAAAATGTTCTCAATGGTGTGTGTAGCCCGCCAACCCGCACTAGGCCAGCGTTGACTAAGGCCTAACCTTTCTCATCGTGAAAATAGGCCCGTGCCCAGCAGTGGGACATAGGCTGATTTAACTCGTATTTCGTACCAAAATCAATATCATAATCTTATACAAATTAAAATAATACTGTGGTGATGTTTTAGAAGTGCCTACAGAATTAATAAGTTGGAGAGGTTGGCAGAAATGTTAGTCATACTTGTACAATGCATATTGTTAGTATCCTTTGTGACAAATTATGTACATAATGACATTCATAACTGAAATAAATAGGTAACCACAATGGTTCTGTAGGTGTATCCATATTTTTTTGCGATTTTACGTATGGAGTTTTATATAGATAGAAACCAAATGCATTGCAAGACCTAAGATGGTCTAATAAATCAATGTTTAGGTGTCGTAATGGCTGGGTTATTTTATTAAATGACAAGTAGGGATACATACGTAATGGAGAAAGAAGTTAATAAGAATATAATAATTATTTAACCTCACTTAGTTTGGTCTTGAAGTGACCATTGCTAAAAAAGTAAAAGGACAATATAGAAAGAAAAACAAAACATTTTAGAGTAAGTCTTAGTTTTGTCCGGAAGACGATTATATTATTGTCTCAATATAGTTGCATTTAGTAATTGGCCAGCAATAATAGTGTATAATCGCGTGTTTTTGAAATCATAAACATTAACTGGTTAGTACCACTCCATCTCCTCCCGTAGATGTCGTAAAAGGTGACTAAGGGACTTAACCAGAGGGAGGGGCAGCAGCGTCCCTTCTGTGGAATAGTTGCCGTACTGCGCTCACCAACCCGCCTGCCAAGCGTGGTGAGTATTGGCAAATTCACCACATAATGACAACGCGATTGTGAAAATCTATG
The DNA here is from genome assembly GCA_947459985.1 of Diloba caeruleocephala. Taxonomy (NCBI): domain Eukaryota; kingdom Metazoa; phylum Arthropoda; class Insecta; order Lepidoptera; family Noctuidae; genus Diloba; species Diloba caeruleocephala. The sequence continues at coordinate 21,472,411 of OX381606.1, read as the reverse complement.
GGGGACGCCGTTGTTCAGCAGTGGACACTCTATAGCTGATATGATGATGTTGATGAATTCTATAGAATTTCTTTGTAGCTAGTTAAATTACTGGGCAAAAGTAACTAAGTAACTAATGAATTACCACCAGGCGAATGACGTGCTTGTATCTCCCCCACGTAGAATAAAAAATATAGTCTCTACATTCATGAATGCATATTGAAGAGAAAATATTGAACGCAGTCCAATACAAAAAAAATTTTTTTGATCATTATTTGTCTGCCGATTAGCTTGAATTTGGAATTTTAAATTGACAGAAACGCAAACAAGATTTAATATAAACACTGTTTAATTTATAGCGTTCCATCGTTATGAAGTGGGTTAAAAATAAAATTCATGGCTTTTAACGCAGCTGGTCTCGCGCCACAGATTGAAACCGACATTGTTCGTATAGGTTATCGGTAGAAACTGTTTGTTTTATCATTTAACACTTTAAGCCTAACCTGGTCAGTCCCTCGAGGTCTCACTGCTACTGTTTGTGAACTGGTTCACACTTTGCATAGGTGCCTATTGAAGTATCAGTATTTGCACTTACAGGCATTCTTCTAGCATGATCGTTCCGTATTATTAACAACAAAAATGAGTAGATTTATATTTATATTATTACTTAGCTGGTTCTTACGTGCTACATCTTTACATAATCATTTTAATCGTTGGTGATCGTGTAACTTCTGAACGACTTGATCGATTGAGGTTATATTCATACATTTTTTTTTTGCCGAGACTATGTTTAAAAGATATGCTAGGATCCGATAGGTGGCACCACCTACCAGAAAGGGCAGTACAACGTTTTCCGAGCCGGTAGTACTATAAATATAATTGTACGAAATGATAAGCAATAAAAAAATTATAACTGTATTTTATTACGCACGGAATCTTAGACGTAAATTAAAATAGGACTATTACTTAGACTAATAACTCCTACCAATTAGCCTCTTGGTTCTCAAATAGCCCTATTTCGATAGATCGTAGCATCCCAAATCATCAATTACTTTTTATTTTTGAGTGTTCACAAGTAAATGTCGGGGCGCCTTTTTTAAATTTATTTTTTATTGGTGTCCAGTGGAAATTCTTCATGAACTTCCTTTGCCTCGGGGAAGGGCGAGGGGGTATACCGGACTCCTACCGGCTAAAACCACTGGAGCGGTCATCTTCGGCACCGAAGGGGGGCTCCAGGTCCTCGTAAGATCACACTAGAGAACTACCGGGGCGCCTAACGAATGGTGTCCGTTTAAATAGTAACGCATTGTGTGTGCCGATTATCCTTTTAGGTGTTGTTATTTTAAGGTCTATAATATAAGTAAGTACTTAACTTCAATATTTTCTTAGTCTTGTTACTTTTTAATCGTAACATACTTTTTTAAAACGTGCAACAAATAAATACGAATACGTAGTTATGGGTTACTATAAATGCCATTTTAATATTAACTAGGCGCCTACGCATAAGTCATTTAAAACACGATAGTCTGTAGGAATATGGTGCTTATTCTTGAAATGTATTGAAGCTAAGCTTAAATCGTAATGTTTTGCAAATAATGTGGTACTGTTTATTATATACTTAGGCCTATAACTACAAAAATAGGTTCAAAACTTATGTAGGAATCAAGTTTAGATTGCGTTAATCAAATATGAACCTTACGAAATAATCAATTGATAGAATCTCGACTCGAATTATTATTTAAGTTTTGATTCTCGTTCTGTAATAAGGATCTTAGGGTGAGATTCAGAAACGAGTCTAAGCGTGAACTTACGCTTCCATCTGTCAAAATTAGGGGCGTAAGTAATGTATTTTGACAGATGGCAGAGTAAGTTCACGCTTAGACTCGTTTCTGAATCTCACCCTTAGTCTGAACTCATGATAAATTAAATTACGTTCGTCACGGTACACATAATAGTACTAACGCACTTACGTCTAGGTTTCGCATTATCTGTTACAGTTATTACATAGATATACTTTATTCAATACTATTTTTACCCTAACACGCGTTGCTGTGGCTAAATGCACGTAATTACAACATTATTTTGATTCTGAATAAAAATTACAATTATGGGTACTTATGGTTTAATAAAAACATGCGCGTATATGAATACAACGACATGTAAAAATTTCAAAACGATCTGTAAAGAACTTTAGATTTGCGATTTTGAACAAACGACCATACATATTTTATATTTACATATATATATATATTTAGATTATGAGTCTCCTGATGTATTAAAATCATGCACGTACCTATATGAATACAACGATGTGTAAAAATTTCAAAACGATCCGTAAATAACTTTACGAGATATGCGGTTTTGAACAAACGGACATAATTTTTTTTATATAGATAGATTTGTATCTAATACAATTCATTATAAATGCCAACATTACCTATTATTAATTAAATATACCGGTTGGAAACGTTATGATTGTGTCAATAGGAAATTATTTTGTCAATATTATAAACTACTTACTATCAACACCCACATAAAGAAATGAAATTAATAATTTCAATTTTTCTTAAGCCGTTTTTTTCTTTCTTAGTGCACACTCTTTAATAAAGATAATAAAAGGGCCCTATAATAGCAAAGTCGGTACGAATACCTGTTGTTCCATTCGGCTGCTGGGACCTTGTCTTTATAAAAAATCGAAAGCAATGCAATACACAAGTTATGTTAAGGAATGTCCCTTAAAACCGGTTGAGGATACAAATAAGAAGTCGTGGCTGTGCGCTTATGTCATGTCATGCAATTCCAAGGTGAACCGGCAAGCGCAGATCCGTCCTACAATTTTGCCTCATCCACACAAAACAAAAAACCTCAGAACATGTACGACTAATACACATTCATACATAAAACATGATAGTAAACGATACAAGATCAGAATTAGCTCTAATACTAAAGACAAATGTAATTACCATGCATGTGTATAAAACCGGTTTCATTTCGGTCACGAATAAGTTTTGTTTATAACATGCAACACGCACATGGTAATGTTATTGTTGTGTGATTTAATATGAGTAGTTTAAAAGTCTGCTCAGTTTCCGCGGTCAGTTTCACTTACTACAGTTACTACTAAACTTTTTGAAGTTGAAACTAACTACTTAAAATATTGAGGAGTTAATCCCCAAAGAGCTAAGGAAAATCCCATCGCAATTCCATAAAAACATCTGAGTTTAACGGTAACGTTGTACATAACTCATACGCATTATCGTTTGTCATACAAATTCATGTTAATTGAAATGAAATTTGTGAGCCATGGTTAGTGAGCTGTGTCACAGGAAATACCCTCACACCGACATCGAAACACTTCGCCTGATGGTAAGCGTGACGCCTGCTCAACAATTGTAGTGTGGTGCCAGGACTAGTCTTCACTGCTCTGGTCACTTCGAGAGATTAGTTATTTCTCTCTCTTCTTTCTTAGGCTCAGTAATATCACCAGCTACAATGCCATTTAAACCGGAACACAGTCATGTTTAAAGTTTAACAATACTGCTTGGTGGCAGAGTATCTGCAATAAAAGACCTACCACCAGTGAGGTATGCTAATCTTGCAACTGTAAATGAGGTCGCACAGCTTGGTTACAATGAGGTCATTAAAAAAACGGGCTACGGCCTTTGGCGTTAATATTACTATTTGGAAGGATGTGCGTATATTGCCCATATTTGTCAACACCTTTGTCAAACAAACCAAATATCAGGCCTTTTGCTCAAGTATACAAGGAAAACATCAAATATGAGTGCAAATAAATAAAAATATTCAAGTTACAAAGACCGACGTCTTCCGTAGTATTGACGTAATGGTCTGGTAGTGAGTGACTCACTGTAACAGATTCCTTTCTGAAATAGACAGAAATAATTAAAAAGTTCTTGTTTCACTCGCGCGCGCGATCATAATTCAAGTTCGTCAGGGAGTTATTGTCGGCAGGTGTTGATGCAGCAGTCACATCAAAGTAGATCATTTCTTTATAAAAAACGACTGTTTCGATTGGTTTTGATTGTTTTATTCATTCTGAACTGCGATAAGTACCTGATGTTCATGATACATGGCAGAGCTGCTACTGATTGTCAGTGATAGCGGTACCTAAACAATTGCAACCAGTAGCAAGCTCTACCACATTTATTCATAAAGATTCTACGTGATTAGAACGTGCCTAACAAGGATCTCAATAAAAGGACAAGTCATAATAATGTTGAAAAACATATACATATAATGCTTAGGTATAACGACTGCATAAATATTGGGTAAGTAAATGAATAATTTCTGTGTATAAAGGAACACGAAATCTTTTTCTCAGTCAGATGTTTGTGAATTGGAAAATGTTTCAATTATGACATGAAGTAGGACTGAAATATTCAGCCTTGATCTCAACAGCAACAAATAAGCGAATTTCAGCTGTAATTTAGTACGATGAGATTACTTGTATATTATCGTCTCGTCTTAGCGTAGTGGTCCGGTAGTGTACGGATTCGCTTCTGAAGCACAAGGCTGCCAGCTCAACACTTGGCTTATACTAATGTGACTTTATTGATGTACTTTCTTAGCTGTTAATCTTAATATGAAGCTACCTTCAAGTGAAGGAAATAACGTGAGGAAACCTGATGAGGGTCTGATATGACCAACACATAGTGAGCAAGCTTGGTGGGTCAACTCTAGTTCAGTCTCTTTATAATAATAATATGCAGCCATCGAGAGTCCCCGGTTAGTGTCCAATTGCATTTTAGATCAAATATAATCCCAAAACCATTATTATACTGAACTCGTAGGGTATCCAGCGATGAGATGCTCATCTCATTCTTTGCCCTGCTTTGGGACTGTTTTCGAGCTCCATAATTCTGCTGTTTCTTATTTACTTTCTCTACAAAAGTAGAATATCTCATAAAAGTCAAGTCACTCGAAATAAAACAATAATTACATATAGATAAAAGTTATGCTCTCCGTTTGTGCAGTTTTATAAGATGAATTAGTCCGCTTTGAAGTGCTGGCTCTAATTTATGATATCAATATAAAAATATATGATAGGTGAGTTGTTTTTTGTTGACGCGTGGTGCCGGCTAAGAATACCACCACTCCATCTCATCCCGTGGGTGTCGTAAAAGGCGACTATGGGATTAGCTGGAGGATAGGAGAGGAGGAGGAGGAGGAGGAGTACATGTATAACTCAATTGCGATCGCCAATCCGTCTGCCAAGCATGGCGATTATAGCAAAACCCCGCAATGGGCCTATAATACAAACTATACCAGTCGTTGTGGCAATTTTTGGGGGAGGCTTCTGTTCAGCAGTGAACGTTTTTCGGCTGAAATGATGGTGATGATTAGTTGTTTAAAAGAAATGACTGGATTTGAATTATTCCTACACACAGATAAATATTGTGAGTTTCTACTACTATATATAGAATTGTTGAGGATATGTTAGTGTTAGTTTCACTCTCTCGTCTGGTTAGGTCTCTTTACACAACACCCATGTGTCGGTCTAGAAATCGTCAGTCTGTTAAGACAAGAATCCAGTAAGTTTTTAGTGAGATGGGTTGGGTGGGGTTTCCTTGACTACAATCAGCATTTCATTGTTCTTGTAGCAGGCCAGTTAAAGATCTGCTTTTCACCAGACTGCCTAGATGTCAGTCAAGTTAAGTGCAATTGCTTTTTATGAATTAGGCTTCCGATTTCTTTAGGATAACTTACGGTTATTGTTGAGGTTAACGGTAGACAACCAATCAGGCCCCTTGAATCATTTGAAAGTGAAAAACAAGCGAAAATGTTTAAAATATCGAAACTTTGTATTGTTAGTATACAAAGTTTCGATATTTTAAACATTTTTGGAATATTAGGGTTTGTATATTTAATTAATTTTTTTAAATGTTTTTCTTTCACGTCTAGTCCTGTCTGGTATGATACCTATTGTATTATAATTATTATTACTTATTGGTAGAATTTCAAGGAAGGATAATTTGCTCTTATATTTTATTTTGTTTGCTTATGGTCAACCATATAATTACTAGAGCTGTTCAAGTCATCCTGACTTGACTTAACAGCTGACCGGCGATTTTACATGGCTTCCGAAGCATGGTCGCACTCAGTTTCCAATATCACTAGGCAGTCACCCACCCGTAGACTGACCGCGTTGACCATCGCTTAACCTCACCCATCGTTTATCGATCAGTGCGTGCAACTCGATATACACTGAGGTTACTAACCTGTTCGTTATAATGTATAGAATAAAATAATAAAACCTTGTCACTAAATTCATTTGGAGATCTAACTTGGATAGCATAGACGACTACACATTATCAAAGCGCATCTCATATTGCTTCTTAAACACTAGGTGCCTACCCAATTGCCGTGTGCGGTGTGTGTGGGACATCTATTATACGCTGATTGTTCCGAAGGTGATATCCCGGTATAGAAGGTCCAGCTACCCACATTGTAATTAATACCAAATAAGTTATTTACCAGACAGCCGATGAAAGGAGTCGAGCCGCCTTGTTTAGCGTTGTTTTCCGAAATGGAACTTGTTGCTAGCCACCCAGCTCTAAAACTTGTGAGGTTAATGTCTCTAATAATAAACAGTCAAAACTGTTGCTGTGATGGCCTGGAAGGTAGAGGTTACAGTTACAATAAAACCATCGTCGGAAGACACACTTGAGGACCTCAAAAATGTCTATGTGTTATTTTGAATAAACACGTGTTAAATATAGAAACTAATATGTGATACCTGTACAACGTACACCTATTGCATCCCATTGATCATTGTATATTTGTGATACGCTAGTAGTAAAGGATAAAAATATACGTGCAATATACGAGCATGACAATGGTTATTAAATTAAGATAAAAGGAACGCATGACTTTAATTGACCAGAATTAAAAGGTCAAGTCAAGACGTTAGTGTCATTATTAGTTACAATTTCATCATTTCGGCCGAATAAAGTCCACTGCTGGACACATGCCTCCCTCAAAGACCACCACAACGACCGAGATCGGTGTTGTGTGCTCATTGGGGGGTTTTGCCATAATCGCCACGCTTGGCAGGCGGGTTGGCGATCGCAGTTGAGCTGTTAATGTATTCGAAGGACGCTGCTGCCCATCCTCCGTCTTATCCCTTAGTCGTCTTTTACGACACCCACGGGTTGAGATGAGTTGGTGCTATTCGTAGCCGGCACCACACGGTTGTTACAATTTATAGCGATAGAAAGATACAATTTATCAATTAAGATATTATTTATGCCTAGGTGTTCTGTAAAAGTGTGTAGTCACATCCATACGAGTAGTATAAAAAGAATAGCTATTGCATTCTTGGATACGGAACCGATAAACAATGCAAAGTTTAATTGCGTTTATAAAATCAATTTTATATTTTTGCTTACCTTGAAGTTCTAACAAGTGGTTGTGATATTTAGATACTGTTATTCTCGTTTTAATTCGTTACCGGTGGTATTGAATTTCCTAGGTGACTACATATGACACTTGTTGTTAGAACAAATAGATATAAATTATTCTTATTAATACCAACATCTATGCAATCTCTATAAGTTTGTACTTGAATAATAATTGATTTATAACCGAACCTTACTTCATTCGTAGTTTCAGAATTGTGCTCAGGAATAAATTTATAGTTAGGTACTATTTATTGGTCTTATGATTTAGTTGACACTATGATATCACCATTCTAACTTGGGTATGATTTTCTCAGATACTAATGATATGAGTAACGTAGACTAGCCTTGGTTTTGTCAATGAACAGAATCAGTTTCTCAGTAAGCTTTTCATTCCGTATTGACTATGACATCACCGTGCGTCTTGGATATAGGAGCATTTCTTGAGTTTTGCAGTGCAGCTCACAGTCCATGACGGCATTCAAGAAGAACTACACGTTTGTTCAAATAATTAGCAATACACGAACTGTACCCGAATTTGAACAAAACTGATGAACAGAAATGTTAGTGTGTGGATACAAGTGATTTTGTTCTTTGTGAGGAGTTTAATGTGATAGTAAAATCATGGAGTATCTTAAAAGTCTATGGCGACAATATTTCGGTAGACGCGAGAAATATGTTATTGTGCCATTCCAGCCAGGTAAATAAATATTCAAATAAAAAAGGATTATAATCTTTTACGGGGATAGAATTATTTCTCTTTTTTTTACCGTATTCGGGGATAATTTATTGTAGTGTATGTCGTTGTCGTAGTCCCAATTTGAAGGGTAACATATCATGTTCCCTCTTAAAAGTATGACAATGATTGTATGGCTTACTAATAAATCAATATTTAAATAAATAAATAGTTTGTTCAAGATTTTCATGCAATAAAGTAAAAATGTCATCACCTATTACTACATGTCCTTAAATATGTAATTATAAGATTGGCATGTTGGCGAACAGCCATGTCTCGGATGCGTAATTATTTAGCCATGACGAATAGTTATTGGGAAGTTTCATTCATAAAAAATATGCCGTAGGATTCCGCTCTTTTTTTACTAAACGGGTGTTTATTTCTGTATGGTGAATAGTACCGTACCTATTGAACTATGTGTGGTACCGGACGAGTGCCGTGTGTGATCAGAATACCACCACCCTATCTCCTCCCGTGGGTGTCGTAAAAGTCGACTAAGGGATTAGCCGAAGGATGGGCAGCAGCGTCCTTCGACTAACAAGTCAACTGCGATCGCCAACCCGTCTGCCATGCGTGGCGATTATGGCAAAACCCCCCATTGAGCCCACAGCACATCCATAACGATCGTTGTGGTGATCTTTGGGGGTGGCATGTGTCCAGCAGTGGACTTCATTCGGCCGAAATGAATATTGAGCTAATTATCTGAAATAACTTTTTTTCACTAACGAAAACTTATTTTATAGAAAACAATGATTTTACCTTCCGCTAAGTTTAATAGCTTGGCTAATATCTTTTATCTAATTTTTCCTGATGCCAAATAGGAAGATTGTAAATATACCACGTTTGAGACTTATAAACTTTAATATAATATGATAAGTACCAAATTATTATACATAAATTACTTAATAATTAGATGTAAATGCATTCGTAACCCAGGTTTTGTTTCTTTATTCAGATGTCGTCGATGGGACGAGGCAAGGCGTGCTTGCGGTGCAGGGAATTGATTTCTGTGTCGACACAAATGGCGAGAACCATCACACGCACAAGTTCAACCTGATGACAAGGAGCGTCGACAAATGTTTAGTGGTGCGACGAGGACAAGCCTTCAAACTAGACATATTACTGAACAGACCGTACGAAGCGAACAAAGATGCCGTATCGTTTATATTCTACGTTGGAGGTGTGTATACTCGAACGCTTATGATTAATATTTTTTACATACAGATTCAGTAATTCATAAAAACTAAATATACTGGCTTACATTTGCGTGAATGCTCGCTTATTACCTAACCTTCTATAGAGATCTGGGCTAGACCAATTCTATCGCTAGGCATTCAAGGTTGTCATGTACTTACGAATTGAATCTCTACGGTAAAATTAAAAGATTTCAACAGGCATTCCACAACTTCACATTTGAAGTCTTTTAAACTTAGCAATGATAATTTTATGGGTGTTGTGAGACCTTACCAATTCATTTATTATTTTCATTTATCAGTTCTTCTTTAACGAAGTCGACGTAAACTTGACAAAAATAATTTCTATTTAACATTTCTTGTGCGCAGATGTGGAAACACGAGGACCATCAGACGAGACGTCCGCCGCTGTTCCGTTACTGGAGAAAGGCTCCGAGAGTTTCGGGGCATGGACTGCGACTTACGAGGGTCAGGTGGACTCTCATCTGATGGTAGCTGTGACCCCTGCAGCGGATTGCATCGTGGCCGCTTGGCGATTCGACGTGGATACCAGACTCAGTGGAGGCAGCTCACTAAGCTACAGACATCCTCTGCCCATCTACGTGCTGTTTAACCCTTGGTGCTTGAACGATAGTGTTTATATGCCAGGTTAGTAAATTCATCTTCCTAGCTAAATAATAGTTTGTGACGAGGCTGATTTACGAGAATGTACTTGTAATTTATTGTAGTTGGTGTCCGTTTCGATTCACAGGCACATATTCCTAGAGTTTTTGTGACAAAACTGAACGTACATTTTTGTTTGTTATTTTATCTGCTAGTAATCCTAAATAAATAATTATTCTGGAAAACTGTTTCAGGTCAAAGCCATCGTGACGAATACGTACTAGAAGATGGAGGACTGTTGTTCAGAGGAGTGTACAATCGAATCAAACCCGCGCCATGGAATTATGCGCAGTATGAAAAGGACATACTGGACTGTGCACTGTATCTAGTCAGAAAAGTTGGCAAGGTGTTTATAATTAGATTTTCATTTCCACTTAGATACCAGTTCATTATTGGAGTTTCTAGATAATCTTGATTATATTCAGTCCTTACGTAATCAATATCCATTACAGTAAGTTCTATATTTACTAGGTAAAAGGTCGTGCTAGAAGTGACCCAATCCGTACATCGAGGGCGTTGTCTGCTGCAGTGAACGCTCAAGACGACAACGGTGTAATTATCGGCAACTGGGCTTCAGAACTTAGCGATTATAGCGGAGGCACGCACCCGCTTAAATGGGTCGGCTCCTTGGCCATCCTACAGAAGTATTATGAAAAAAAGAATCCAGTCAAGTATGGACAGTGTTGGGTATACGCTGGAGTTCTAACTACCAGTAAGTGTTGTTCCAATACTTTAATATTGAGAAAATTCTATGAAGATCTCGTAGAGATTAGAAAAGTACATCCATCAATTCTCTATCTCTATCGAACATGATCTTTTAATTTATCACTGTGCGTAGGTACAAAAAGGTAACACATCTTGAATGTGATCTTGAAATATTAAAATTATTTGCAGTTTGTCGAGCTCTGGGTATTCCATGCCGACCGGTATCAGGTTATGATGCAGCTCACGACAGTCAAGGAAGCCTTACGATTGACATAATCAAGGATGAGGAAGGAAATACTCTCGACGAGTTCACCAGGGACTCTGTGTGGAATTACCATGTCTGGAACGAGGTGAGGAAAACATTTTTGAGTTTAATTACTGCTGCGAGTGTCGATAACTCAGGTCACCTAACAGTTACTTTGTTAGGCTTAGTTTTTCTCGCTTTAGATATGTTTACTGTACACTCAAGCCGTTCGAGAGTGTTCTTTATGACGCATTTGATGGTCAGTTACTGTTAGAATGCACAATGTTATTAGAGCTAAATATAGGCTCTAAGTGTACACGTGTGCCTCCTACGCAAAATCAGATCAACTGTGATTCATTTCGTATATATAGGTATAGGTATGAATAAATAACTTAACCCAGATAACCCAACCTTAAACGCTTAAAGCTAAAGCTATTAACTTTTATCTTAATGAATTATGAACATTTAATCATTAAAGTAGTTTTCGCCTAATGAATTTAAGACGTAGGTCCTACTTCACTTTCATCGTCTATTATATCATCATCATCATATCAGGCAAAAGCCAAAAGACGTTCTCTGCTAAACACAGGTCTCCCTTATAAATCTCCGCAACCAACGGTAACATGCGTGCGGCGCGTGTCGTGTGATTTTAAGGGGTTACTCGCTACGCTTGACAGGTGGGTTGGTGAGCGCGAAATGGCTACTGTTTCACAGAAGAGACGCTGGTGCCCATCCCTTTGGTTTAGAGTCCCTAAGTCTCGGGAGAAGATGGTTTGGTTCTATATTCTTAATTCGGACACCATACGGATTAGCTCTCGTGTATTAAATATAAAATATATAATTGATTCTACTATTGTTTCATATTTTGAAACGGTATAATCTGTCTAAATTACTCATAAATTGTATTTTCAGGTATGGATGGAACGTCCAGACTTGGGCACAGAGTACGGTGGTTGGCAAGCTCTGGACTCGACTCCGCAAGAGACTTCCGAGGACATGTACCGTTGCGGACCAGCCTCACTGCGAGCTGTTAGGGACGGCGAACTGCAGAGGCCGTACGATACCACTTATGTCTTTGCTGAAGTCAATGCTGACAAGGTAATTTAGATTAATATGCATATTGTATTGGTGGTAATCCAATTCGTTGAGTATGTTGGAACTATCCTAAGACTTTAAAGGTCTATTTAAGACAATAGATTTAATACATTCTTTTGAAATTATTAGAGTTTTAATTGATGTTGAATGTTTCGTATTCTTATTCTCAGGTGCTATGGAAATATTCTGGAGAAATTCAACCGCTAAAACTGATGGGACGTGACTCTGTATCCATTGGACAGAATATTTCAACAAAAGCCATTGGAAAGATGGAACGTGAGGTAACTGGGATTATTCATCTATAACATGTTATGAGGCATTTAGAAATAATAAGCCAGCTAGCTATCTGTATCAGTGCAAACATTATTTAAAACCAAATCCACCCTCGCGGCCTTAGAGCGTGTAAATAATAAAGTTGTCTTATTTCATAATTAAAGTTAGTAAAGGAACCGGTTATGCGTTCAAGTAGATACAAGAGTCGAATTTTTATCCTAGAATTATATAAAGTACAGTAGCTTTTGAACGACGTTTCCAATTTTTTATACAGCATAAGGAGATCAGCTAGTCATTCGCCAGGTAGTAAGCGTCGCGCCTGCCCGTATAATTGTAATGCTACCCAGAACTGGTCCTATATGAAATCTTTACTGAGTTTGTCACCTCGAGCTAGGCATTGATTAGTTATGTCCAGTAATATCACTAGCTACTGTGTAGTGCCCTTCAAACCAGGACCAGTGGTGGTAGCAGAGTATTTGGCATTGCGGTGGTACACTTCTTAATTGGCCTCTTGCAATAAGAGACTAATTCAAAAATTTTTACTAATTCAAAAAATATCAAATATATTTCAGGACATTACAAATACTTACAAGTATCCGGAGCGCACGCGTGAGGAGCGCATGACGATGGAGAAAGCGTTGCGGAAGTCTGAGAGTATCTTCGCGCGATATTACCTTAACGACGTCTTCAATGACGTCACCTTCGACTTCGAGCTAAGGGACGATATCAAGATTGGACAAAACTTCAATGTGGTAAGATTAGGTTTTTACAATGTCTTTTTTTAATTTCCAGGACCGATGCTTGCATCTAGGATAAGAGTTTCAATAATGGTATTGAAGAATGTTTGTCTGCCATTTGGGTTTGTAATATTGGAACATCGATCGGTAGATGCGTATTTCTGTTGTTAGTGGTATCTGTATGTCAGGGGAGGCCAACTGTTTTTGGGCAATAATCTATTTAAAAAAATCCAGACATCTTGGAATATATTCGGTAACATGGGTTTAGTTTAGATAAACAAAACAATGAGCAAATGGATTTTGGCATTGTAAAAGAGGTGAATTTGAAAATTTTTGTATTAATTTCTTCAGTGAAATTAGCATTATCAGTAGTATAATAAGATAACGCCAACCATATAGAAGAGTCAAAGAAGACAAATTTGTACTTTTGCGCGTGACGCGTGTCTCCGGAGTTCGACGTGTGGCCACCCCTGGTATATGTAACTGATAAATAGTATTTGTCAATGCCATGCCATGGATTTATACGATTCCCTAAGTGTGACCGAAATACAGAGGATACCATGTAGGCTTGCCAAAAAAGAATTTGTGTAGATACCTACACTATAATAACTTGATAAACACACTTACACTAATTAGTATCTAGTTTAGTATCTGTCGGTAAGAATACTATCTAACATTAATATCATTCCATTCATCAGGTTCTACACATAAGAAACCGTTCAAGTACCAACTCGCACCAGGTGAAGGGTATTCTTCGTGTAGACACAGTGACGTATACAGGAGTAACCGGCGATGGAGTAAAGAGGTCCGAATTCGATATCAACGTAGGCCCCGAAGGCAAGGAACTTGTGAAGATGCTGGTTACCTTCGACGATTATTACAAGAAGCTGATCGATCAGGTAATTTTGTTTTTGAGAACAATTTTATAAGAACCAGATTGCTCAGTCTAGCAAATCGGATTTCAGCGACAAGGAGTAATGGAACGTAAGGAAGTAATGGAATACTGGGAAGAAGTCAACCATACTCACCGATTGTAGCTACTTAACAGTATTTTAAATAAAGCTACTGTTCTATCATCTTTTGACCTAGTGCAATCATAAAAATATTGATTAAATAATGTGATTATACGAGGCAATGTTTGGTCTCTGATTGAGCTCTGAGGGCCAATTCTCGTAATTAATTTACACTATGACTGAAACTTGACCGAACTGAGATTAAATTATGAATTGACCGAAAAAATTGAACTCTGCTACTCTTAAAGTTTGGTCGAATTTCAGTATAATCTCGATTTAGTCTCATTTCGATCTCAATTTTGACGTTTATTTAATGAAAATTGAGTACATGTGACAGTTCGAAATGTTAGCAGAATACCGTTTTGACTTCGATCAACTTTCGATCCATTTTCGATCTCATCACAGTGTAAGTTCACTTTTAACGTTGTTTGTTAGTTCAGGAGAATATCATTTGTGACATTTATGACACTGAGACTAGATCGGAACTATATTTTGAACGTTTTTAAATTACGAGAATTGGTCTTCCGAAGTGTATTATCTGAATCACTGTAAGCATATTGATACATATACTGTAATCTAAACTTTTCCGTTACAGGCTTCTTTCAACATCGCTTGTTTAGCGACAATCGTTGACAGGAAATTCGACTACTTTGCGCAAGATGACTTTAGAGTTCGTAACCCAGATATCAAGATCAGCATTGATGGCAAGCCAGTGTCCCGTCAGGAGTTCACCGTCTCGGTCAAGGTGGAGAACCCACTGCCCATTCCACTCACCAAGTGCAAGTTCTACATTCAAGGACCCGGACTTGATAAGCAGCTTAAAATTCAGTTAGATGAGGTAAGTAACCAGTGTTTACGTAATCGCATTTATACATTGTTCAAAGCAACACTGCTTTTGTCCCTTTGCCAAAAATACAAGCGGTGATGAAACTTTAAATTATTCTATAAATGATATCGCAGAATAAAGGATCTAGGTACTGATAATAGGATTAGTTGAACTATACAATTTTACTATCGACTAACGCATTAAAGTTAAAATTCAAGCATATTGTTATATACAACAGAAGTATATCAAGATAGAACGGCTGTATCACTGTTTACTTACATTTCACGCGTGCCAACTTTTGGTCAAACTACGTCCCCACGCTGACGTCATTAAGTGAGGCGACATCGTCAGTTTATTAGCTATCGATGGTTCACTAATGTTTGACAAAAAACCGGACAAGTGCGAGTTGAACTCGCGTGGAGAGGGTTCCGAAATTACTGAATATATTGTCTATTGTTGAATTCAGTCTTCTACCAATAACTTATCCCAAGAACAAACTTATCATCTTAGTTGAAAAACATGTTTTCCAACCGCAATCGTAAGTTTGTACGCACAATATTGAAAGATTTACCATGTTATATTAAGACCAGTCTTCTTATAGGTTTTCCTGTAATCTATAGGTAAAGAGCCATTCAGTATATTAAAAGAAAAATAGGTTCAGTAGTTTCGGAGATAAGGGATAAATAACTTTAAAACCATATATATTAAAATGATTAAATAAATACATTTGAAACCCTCACAACAAGCCCTTCAATTTCATATGTTACAGGGTACAGTTTGCAAAACTTTACTCTTTAATTTTCTATATAGCCTCCCAAAAGTGACCCCCATATTAAAAATTCATTTATTTATGTTACACGTCCGTGTTTGGGTTGCAGAAATCCATATGTGTACCAAATTTTTACTGTGACAGATGGACAGACAGACAGACAGACGCACGAATGATCCTATAAGGGATCCGCCGTTTTTTCCTTCCGTCCTTCAGACGTTCGGAACCCTAAAAACGAATGCTAATGATGATTTTAAAAATAACGTTATAAAAGCTAATTATCTGAAAAACATCTCATTTCGCATTCAAGCAAACTTTATAAGTAATCATTTGACAAAATACAGATTTCGCAAATTTTTTACATTGCAAATATTACAATTGTTAAAATATCATTCCACAAAGATTTATTTGACCAAGCAAGTAATTCAATTTTAAAAAAACATACGCTGCCCTAACCAAGTAAAATAGGCAGAATTTGGTAATTCGTTGTGGTCGCAGTTCTAACCCAACCTAAACCTAGCTATTTCTGTTCAAAAGTAAGTAATTATCAAGCAATGCATTTTTTCAAACGTTATAAGTATATGCTTTGAGTTGTTTTACCAATCAACATGATTTTATAAAGATTAGTTTGTCAAATAATGTTTTGATGTAATGGAATGTTGTTTTTCAATTGGTTTTTCAATTTCAATTGGTCAAATGAGTTATTTACATAAAGATGTGATGTGTTTGTAAAGTGATAAAATTATCAAGTGTAAATTTACCTAACGTTATTTTTAAAATGCATGTATTATCCATAACTAACACGTCAAATGAATTATTCGCAATGATGCATAATAAAATGCGAGAGCATTATTAACTCTAATCTAAGACATAGGTAACTTTTCATACCAACATTTTGATTTTGAGTTGACGTGAATTTGTTTCGTATCGTCAAAATATTCCTTTTGTAAAATTTGACGAAAGTCCTGTTTTTGATAGAAAACTATTTTTTTATTCTTGTGACATCTATCCATTTCTCTTTCACAATTTGATTATGTAGAATATGGAAATCTAGAATATTCCTCTATCATGGAGCTAAATTATTCGGCTCAAATTTATTTCATTCAGCAAGGAATTGGCTTCGCTAGCAAATAAATAAAGTCTATTATTCTGTTTAAATATCTCTATATTCAAATTAAAACTTTAAAGTAGTATTAAAAGTAATGAATCATAAATTTTATTTTCAAAAGGACTACCTATATTACCATATTTAAAAAAAAAAATTATAAATATACTCCCGAGTGATAAGAAATGCCTTGATTTTTCGATTCACTTAACAGCTTTTAATTCTGCAGTTGGAAATAGTGGAAAATTCACGGTTCTATATTAGATGTTTTTAGCAGCAAGTCTCAGCGTGTACTGAGTAAGCGTTTTATATAGTAGGCACCATATTGACTAGTATTGACACGCATACTTGCTTACTTTTCCGGTCTATTTTGATATTCCTATTGCTGTGGTTATATGTATAGTGATCCTACCAGCGCCATCTATTAAACTATCAGAGAAATACTAAGCATGTTCCATTTGTGTATGTGTAAAACAGGTCCAAATTATGGTTTTGTGTGCAGCTATTAGCCTGTATAAGTTCTCGTTTTCTCAGAATGTGGCGCCAGGCGAGTTTGCGACTGCACAATATAAACTGACGCCGCCATGGGCAGGTCGACACCAGATCACTGCCAAGTTCTCGTCGAAGGAGATACATGATATTGACGGGTTTCTGACGTTTTTGGTCGCGCCACCAGCTGGGCTCAACGGCCTACCGTCAGACTCAGTTGAAAGCCATCAAATCTAGGGTACACAAACCTAGAACATTATACTAATTTAAAGTATTATTAAGTGTTGCGTCAAGTCCTATGCTCCGTTTAAATATTCTGTGGCAAAAATACATATTTGCTACATGATACATGTTTGTTAGGTCATCCTGAATTAACTTTCGTTGTAAGAGATATTGTTATATGCAGATGAATGTTATCCTTTCAAGGAAATTTCAATCAATCAATCAAGCATAGTTTTAACTTGTTTTTCGAAAAACAAGAGTAATACTTTTTTATACGACAATTTTCCTACTGTTCTTAATACGACACTAATATGTACCGTCTCAACAATTTTATTATTTATGTTCGTTATTTTAGTTTGTAATGTAAGATATCTAATGAACCTACTAAATGTAAGTTAAATTAAATAGATATATTAAAATATTTATTTTATGTTAAATCTGTTTTGTATTTATGTTCCTAATTTCAATCCGTGAACCCGTCTATCTGGAAGGAAGCCGGATTAATTCTTGACGGCACGGTTGGTGCAGTGGCTGATACAGTCGGCTGCTGCGCACCGGGTCGTGGGTTCGATTCCCGCACGGAGCAAATATTTGTATGATCTGCAGATAGTTGGTCCGGGTCTGGGTGTATTGTATGTGGAATTCATGTCTGTAAACGCACCCACGACACAGTAGAAATCCTAGTGTGGGGCAAAAAAAAAAAACTCACCAGGGAGGAAGCCACGGAGTCTCCTTTTGCATTAATAATGATAATTCCTCCATGCCGAAGGCGGGATGCACCGAGATGTCGTCGCAGTAGATAAAGGATTAACCCCGCTGAGTTTGGCTAAAGAGAACTGGCGCAAACCTGCCGTGCTTAGTACTAACGACCGCAAGGAGGTATGGCAGAGCAAGGAGCTACATGGACCTTTTTATCGGGCGCTTTACAGCCCTGATGTTGACTTTCTAGCGTCCGTGTCCTGGCTACGGTTCGATGACCTTTTCGGGGAAACCGAAGGTTTTGTTTGTGCAATTATGGACGAAGTTATCATGACGAACAATTACCGGAAATATATTGTTAAGGATGGCACGGTTGACATGATATGATTCATATGATGGTTGATGCGGCCCGACTTATGTCGGGCATGCACCATCCGGGCGAATCCCTCAGACATATTATTTCTGGTTGTTCTCGTCTTGCTAACGGCGAGTATTTGCACAGACATAACCAAGTGGCCAGGATCATTCACCAACAACTTGCTCTAAAGTACAACCTTGTGGATTCTGAGGTACCATATTACAGGTATCTGCCCGACCCAGTTCTTGAAAATGGTCATGTCACGTTGTACTGGGATCGGTCTATCAACACAATGATAGGACTGCCGGCAGTAGTGTCGGCTATGTTGGCAGAGCACGAAAACTGGAATGCAGTGGTCTCTTTTTGTGAGAGCGTCATGCTCCAGAAGGAGACCGCAGAGTGAGATTGGAGCGGGCCAATCCAGCTCGAAGAAGGAGGAGATGGCGCCGGGGTAACCGCCCTGGTGCCTAATTTCCATATGCCGTCGATATAAGTCGGGGGTCCTTTGGGTTCGTGGGTGCGCCGATTGGGGAATCTACGTGCCTACACCGAGCGACCCACGAGAAGATAGTGGCGCGTATGTGGTCACGCGCCGCCGTGTGCGTACGGTGAGGCTTCGGGGGGATCCTTTACAATCCCCTCTGGGAGGATGACCACTTTACAGTCACCCTCTCCGAGATGTGCCTATAGGCCTAGCACCAGTAGATGGCTCTAGTGTGATCATAGGAGAACCAGAAGACCCCTTAGGTGCCGAGGATGACTGCCCCAGTGGTTTAAGCCGGTAGGAGTCCGGCTTGCCCCTTAGCCCTTCCTCGGGGCGGAGGAAGTTCATGAATAATTTTCACTGGGATAAATGAAAAAAACAAAACGTCTAAGTCAAACGTTTGCATCCTCATGTGATAGAGGCCACGATTTAACTGGAGCAGTGCAAGGAGAAACAGTCTTTGTGCCGCGGATTTAATTAGTTCCTAGTGACCTCCCGTTTGAATTTAAGAGTGCGAGTATGAGTTTCGTGATGACTATTCAAATATCACAAGACAAAATTCTTTAAGTTTGCGGGAGTTGACTTGAGACAAGACTGTGTCTCCCATGGTCAATTTTATGTGGCGTGCTCACGTGTTAGCTTACCCCAACATATGATATACTGCTGCCACTTATAAAATCTTGTACTTAAAGAAATTTTATTAACATCATCATAACTTCTCAATTTGGTATATGCAATACTTATGCAAATGAACGTCGAGTCCCATATAACTATCTTAGTATTGGGTACTCTACATACATTTTAACATGATAAGTTCTCAGTTTGGTTTATGCAATAGGTACTTATGCACATGTAGGTAAGCCCCATTTAATATCGACGGCACGGTTGACGCAGTGGCTAAGCCATTGGCTTTTTGCGCAACGTGCCGCAGGTTCGATCGCAAGGTACAAATATTTGTATGATCTGCAGATTATTGTTTCGGTTCTGGGTGTTTGTGCATATGAAATGTATGTCATACCCAATGCACGCAAAAACGGTAACCGCGTTTTTGAAAGAAATGAAAATAATTATCTTAGTGTTGGGTATTGGGTACCCCAATATATTTTTTGCTGATGTCGTTATCCGTGTAAACGCATGCTTGTGCAATCCAGTTCCAAATTCTGGGCTCTTACTGATAACTTTCTTACAGAAAATCGCGTTATGACTGTTCGACCAGGAAATCAACTCAAGATCATACGTTCAGCAGTTGTGCTTGAATACATAGGCTGCACTAAAAGTATCGGGAATGGAATATTTCCACTGTTCCTGTCATATTAAAATCTTTTTAATTGAAAACTCCTTGGTTTTACAAATCGAATACCATTTATTTATTTAAAAAAAGATTCACGGTCTTGTCACAAGGTTTTGTCAAACTTGTTTAGTCGTTGAGAAAATGGAATTGACTCGAGAAAATTCAAGAGCGATGATTTATTATGACTTTCGAAGTGGTTTAACACAAAAACAGTGTGTTGACCGGATGATTTCTGCATTTGGTGATGAAGCCCCATCCAAAACCACAATTTATCGCTGGTTTTCTGAATTTCAACGTGGACGTGTCAAGCTCAGTGATGATCCTCGTCAAGGTCGTCCAAAAACTGCAGTCACCCAAGAAAACGTTGATGCTGTGCGTAAGCTGATTGAGGAAGATCGACATGTGACATATCGCGAAATTCAGGCAACTTTAGACATTGGCATGAGTCAAATACAAATAATCTTGCATGAACAATTAGGTGTAAAAAAGTTGTTTTCCCGATGGATACCGCATTTGCTATGTGAAGAGCAAAAAGCGGCTCGCGTTACTTGGTGCGTCAGAATTCTCGAAAGATTCCACGCAGGATCCTCAAATGCTGTATACAACATCGTATCAGGTGACGAATCCTGGATATATGCGTACGAACCCGAAACAAAAAACCAGTCACGAGTTTGGTTGTTCGAAAATGAGTTAAAGCCAACAAAAATTGTTCGTTCACGGAGTGTTGCAAAAAAAATGGTGGCCACGTTTGTCTCCAAAACCGGCCATGTTACGACTATTCCTCTTGAGGGACAAAGAACGGTTAATGCAGAATGGTATGCTAGCATTTGTTTGCCACAGGTCGTTTCTGAACTCCGTAGAGAGAACTGCAACCGCCGCATCATCCTCCATCACGACAATGCGAGTTCTCACACCGCGCACAGAACAAAAGAGTTTTTAGAGCAAGAAAATATAGAATTATTAGACCATCCGCCGTACAGCCCCGACCTAAGCCCTAATGATTTCTATACTTTCCCTAAAATAAAGAATAAATTGCGTGGACAGAGATTTTCATCACCTAAAGAAGCTGTGGACGCCTACAAAACGGCCATTTTGGAGACCCCAACTTCCGAATGGAATGGTTGCTTCAATGATTGGTTCCATCGTATGGAAAAATGTGTCAAATTTCGCGGAGAATACTTCGAAAAGCAATAAATACATTTTTAAATAGTAATGTTGTGTCACTTCCTTGATTCCCGAAATTTTCAGTGCCGCCCTCGTATATAGGTGCCAAAGTGGATAATCTACTGACCATTCTATTCACCAAGCGCAAGTCCTACATCCAAGGACCGGACTTGATATGCTTAAAATTCAGTTGGATGAGGTAAGTGGTAATCAATGTTTACTTAACCGCATTTATACATTAATCAAAACAACAGCGTTTTGGTCCCTTTGCCAAAAAGATAACAGAACGAGGGGAAGAAACCCTCAATTAGTGTAGTAAAATTAATTTAAATTAATTTTATCGTAGAATAAGTAATGGGTTTACTGATAATACATTAAAGTTATTTAAAATTCAAGCATATTGATATTATTTGTAAAGATCCCACCAACGCCATCTATTCAATTATACATGAACTACTAAGCACGTTCCGTTAGTGTTTGTAATGTAACAGGTCCAATTGTGGTTTTGTGGTGAAGCTATTGTCAATAGGTAAGTTCTTGTATTCTCAAAATTTGGTGCCAGGCGAGTTGGCGACTGCACGGCAATTCTGCACCAGATCTCTGCTAAGTTCACGTCAAAGGAGATATATTATGATATTGACGGGTTCCTGATGTTTTTGGTCGCGCCACCAGTTGAGCCCAACGGCCTGCCGTCTGATGCTGTTGAAAGCCGATGATTGATAATCTAGATCTGAAAGGTGATGATTTAATAATCTAGGGAACAAAACTAGAACATTATTCGAATTTAAAGTATTATTAAGTGTTGCGTTAAGCAAAGTTGCATTAAAGTATTCTTTGACAAAAATGCATACGTTTGTTTGTCAGGTCATTCGAAATTAACCTATAAATTATAAAAATTGTTTTATTCGCAGATAAATGTAATCCTTACAGGCTGATTTCAATCAAGCATAGTTTAGTTTTTTAGTAGTCTACTTTCTTCTCCGAAAAACAAGAGATTGCAATTTCTTTAACGACTATTTCCTAATGTTTTCATTGCTATGATAATTAATGTGTAACGTCTCATCAATTTAATTACTTAAATTCTTTATTTAGTACTAGCTGGGACCCGCGGTTTCACCCGCGTTTAATTTATAAGAAATTTAGAGTACTTCGACATAGACACTTGACATAGAATATATATGTTGGGTTTCAAGGGTTTTATTGCTTTTGCGCGGAACCCTAATTATTAAAAAAAAAGTAGCCTAAGTTATTCCTTATAACGTCAGCTATCTGCCAGTGAAAGTCCCGTCAAAATCGGTCCAGCCGTTTCGGAGATTACCCGGAACAAACAGACAGACAGACAGAAAAAAAAAATGTTTTTTTGTTATAGGTACCGTACTTTCATATGCATTTAGTAAAAAGCTGTTATTTTGACATTATAAACAGACACTTCAATTTTATTTATTTGTATAGATGTAATGTAAGAGGTCATCTAATGAATCTACTAAATGTAAGTTAAATAAAATAATAGTACTACTACAATACGTATTTTATTTATAAAACTGATAAACATAAACACCTTTTTTATTCAGTACCTTTAATACCAGTTTAGAATTGTAGGCTTTGTGTGATAAAGTTTATATTGCATCTATATTGGTGTTCTTAAATAGTTATCTAAATATTTAAAAAAAAAAACCGTGAAGAAAAACCTTTGTAACCCTTTTTTAGCACTTTGCGCGCATGGAGGAGTTCATAAAGTTAAAATTATTTTGTTATTAAAATAAAAAAAAAAGAATTACGGCTGAATTTCGACTAATGATTGGCCACTAATACAAATAGTTATTACAAACTCTCAATGTGAGTTTTCTGACTTGCACTATTAATAAATTAAAATGTTTAGACGAGGTCAGGAACCTCTGGGTTGTCTACAAAGTCTGGAGATGGCTGTTTTTCAGCTAATGTAAATCTGGGATCTATGTAATCGGGCGTCGATTTTGGGCGAGTAATTTTACAAATATCTAAAATATTTTCTGCGGGTCCTATTTCCAAATATTCTCTCTTTGTCTGACCAATGCGTTCATGGCAATCTTTAACATTGTGTTCTGTGTATAATTGAGCTTCTTTATTTATTTCTTTACTTGGTTGGACAGGATTATTGAGAACACCGTTAGATTTTGGCATTGTTATTAGTAAGTGGCCTGTTATTTGTGATCGCTTAGCAGTTGAATTAGTAGTGTCAACCTCCTCCGGTAGATGGAGTTGAAATATTTTATCTTTTATTAAAACTCTTACGTAGTTAGGGTGAACATCAACATCAACGAGATTTAAATCCAAGTATTTATACACTGCTATATCTACAACATAATTATTGGGATCGTGGTCACTGAAAATAAAGTCTATTTTTGCTTGATTTATATTGTATGGTCTGCCGTCGGGGGCAAAAAACTTGTACACGCGTTTTTCCTCTTTTCTTTCCTCAGTTTCATAACTCTTCAGTTTTAACTGCCGCATTTTTTCTATTTCATAGCGAACTTCAGGAGCATTTTCACATTTTTCTGCCCAAAATTTTTTGTTTCGTTCATCGGGATCCATGTCTTTGTATTCATTTTCCCATTTATCTTGTATATCCCGCTGAAGACGGGATTTTTGCTTTTTTCTCTGCTGTCTATAATTTTCTTGCTCGAATAATATATCTGACCGTATAATTTTAAGGTTTTGTAATGCTTTGATGCGGTCCGATCTTTCAATATCGATTCCATCAAGATGATTAAGTTGCGGTAAAGTGCCAATTACAAAATCTTTATAGTTTTCATAATCAGTGCACGGATTGCCAGTTAGATATAAGTTTACTAGATTATAATTACCTGTAAGGTTTTCAACACTAACTATTTCACCGATAAAATTTAGTGTAAGATCCAATTTTTCCAAGGATTCACATCTTCCCAGGTTTTCAATAACTTCTATATTATTGAGGGCCAAATTCAAGTAAGCGAGGTGTTTAAGCTTGTGTAAATTTTCGATCCGAGCGATAAGGTTACTTTGCATTAAAATTATCTTAAGTTTTGGGCACCAATCCTGTATGTACTCAATTTTCTCAATGTTCTCCTGATGCAATGCTATCTCTTCTAACGGCGCAAGCAAGCAGTCATGATGTTCAGCTTTTTTACGCACCATTTCTACAGTGATACGCACCATTATTGATATTAACCCTAGATTGTAAAAGCTGGAGAATTAATTCGCAAAATGTAGTCGCTAATATACTCTTTGTAAATTTGTGAAAACGTAGTGATTATATTCTTATTAAATCGGTTAAAGAATAGACTTCAGGCAATCATGACAACCGTTGCTTAGTAACGCCATATATACAAATGTACTCTGTGAGTAACGCGAGGTAACAGAATACAGAAAGAACGTTGTTGTAGATAAAGAGTATAAAACCAATACGTTGAATATATTTTTCCGTAAACAGAGTATTCTTTTCATTTAAACAAAGATGTTATCATCATCTGAACAAAGGCCTCCCCCATAGATTTCTACAACGTGCGGTTACATGCCGCTCGCATCCAACGACTCCCAGCGACCTCCACCAGGTCGTCTGTCCACCTCGTTGGACGTCATAAAAGTCGACTAAGGTACTCTTAACTAGAGGGATGGGCAGCTGCGTCTCTTTTGTTGAACAGTAGCAATTAGCGCTCACCAACCCGCCTGCCAAGCGTGGTGAGTATCGGCAAATTCCCCCCAAAATAACAAAGATTTAAATCGTTGTATTTAAACGATTCTTAGAACTAGAAGTGGAAATGGGCATCAGTGAATCTTGTACAAATATCATATTCATTTTGATTTGGTTCATTCACCACGATCTGTTTTTTCATGAATTTTGTTATTGATATATATTGTTTTATCGAACAATTATACCTACACTTGACATTGGCAGAATCATCGTCAAAAGATGGAGCCAAAGAAACTTAAATTAGAATTGGAACTAATACGTTCTACGTTTTGCTACGTTTAGTAATAGATAAATAATATAATTATTAAGTATTGCTTGCTGTGTGGTGCCGGCTCAGAATACCACCATCCCATATCCTCCCGTGGGTGTCGTAAAAGTCGACTGAGGGATTAGCCGGAGGAAGGGCAGCAGCGTCCTTCGAATACATTAACAACTCAACTGCGATCGCCAACCCGTCTGCCAAGCGTGGCGATTATGGCAAAACCCCCCAATGAGCCCAGAACACAGCCATATCTGTCGTAGTTGTGATCTTTGGGGGAGGCCTGTGTCCAACAGTGGACTTCATTCGGCCGAAATGATGATGATTGCTTTAAAGAAGTAAATAATTGACTAGGCTTTGTGAAAAGAGTAATTTTTGTGTCATAAGCGACTTTATAACGACTAACGGAAGGTAGAACAATGTTAGCTTTTTCCGGCTATATGGTAATATGTTAAGTACGTTACAAAACAGAAACTTACAAGATGCAGTAATGATAGACTTTCGACCAACATTTCGAGAGGTTGGTTATCTTTCAATCTCGGCGGTCAGTAATCCGTCATTTAACATTCCAGCGGTGGCACCGCGACCGCTCAACTCAAGCGTACTAAATTAATATCGCCGTGATGTAGAGGGTATTAAAATATTTTAAATGACGCTATTTATAATATGACGTTCAGATATCAAGTCGCGGGGGCACTACATTTATTATTCCACGAAACTGCCAAAAGACAATGAGGATGAAGGATTACTATCATCAGGGACTCGTTTTATTGTTAATGTTCCAAGTGGGCTCACAGCTCGATAAAACGATATGGAAAAAACAAGAGATGGTTGGATGAAATAAGGCATGACAGAGGGAAAGACGGTGTTATTAGTGTGCAGGACGCGGGCAGGGTGCGGCGCCCCGCGGTCTGTGTGTGTTTAGGGGCACTCCGCGGGGCGCCACCGCGCCCAGCCATCGCCTGAGCGGCGTGCCCGCTTATTGAAAGCAGTCAATTTAACATTTTGTTGCTTAAACAAACACAGTGGTCCCAGTTGGCCTTGTTAATTCATGAACAATTTTGAGAACAGTATCATCTGTGAGATTCATAGCACACTGTCCTCCTCAATATTTTGTAATTTAGGTAACCAGACTTCTCGTTAGTTTCGAATTATATCGGCAGATGGCACTGAACATACTTTTTATTGGAGATTGCTTTGTAGATAATAATTAAGATTAATTAATGTAAGATTATAATTTTAGTACTGTTCATATATGTAGTTTATGTGGAAATGTTTATAACCCAATAATTAAATATGATAAATGTTTTACGTTACGTTACGTATCCAATTTATTTTATTTCCTAATTCAGCTTGGTATTCTATTGTATAAATTTCTAGAAATGATATAAAATTCCGTGATCAGGTATTTTATATACCTGAATTAAATAAAAATCCTGAATTATATAAATTTCCTGAATTACATAAAACTTCCGATGACATAATATGTAGGTATATATTAAACTATAAACAATAGCCGATTAAGAATACCATCACCCCATCTCATCCCATCGGCGTCGTGAACGGTCACTATTGGATTAGCCGGAGGATGGGCAGCAGCATCCTTCTAGTACATGTATAACTCAACTGCGGTCGCCAATCCGTTTGCAAAGTGTGGTGATTATGGCAAACAACCCAATGAGCACACAAAACAAACCCATACCGGTCGTTGTGGCAATCTTTAGGGGAGGCTTCTATCCAGCAGTGGACATTTTTCGGCTGAATTTATGATGATGATAATAAACTTAGTTTACATAGTTTCTGTTGGAATCCGTTAAAAAGTGTTTTGTGTAAGAATCGCGAAATCCTAAGACATTAAGTAGTATATTTCTGTTCGTCTTAATTTTTCTATAAGATGAGTGTAGAATATTTCGAGTTCATCATTTCAGTTATCTTTTACTTACCTATAATTAAATTTATTCTTATTTCACCTCAGCGTTTATCGTGGAAATTGAATACGTCGTCGTTCCTTAGTTACCGGAGCTTAAGCGAGATCAACACAGGTAGTCGTTTCGCCAATTAATTTAGGTTGCATATTTTTCGGTTGGCTGGGCCAGTATCCACGGAGACTGCACGGGACTAGAACACGCAAATGTCAGGCCAAGTCATAACAACCGTCATCACTCCAACACGAGGTTTCTCAAAAAAATACTCGTTATAAGATCGCTGTTCCGCTTATATTTTCGTCTCGTGCTAAATTGCCGTGTTAATCTGAAGTGATTTATCTGTTTTAAATGAGTCATTTTTGATACTTGCCAACAAGTTTTTCTTTTAACTCCACATGAGAAGGCGCCTATATTACTGAGAATTAAATAATTTTAAATATATTATAAAGAAACTTATTTTATATTATCTTATATATAAGTTAGCCGCTAGACTTGTAGTCCTGAATCCGGTTGTATATCTTTGCTACGTACCTGGTTTTTTGCTAGTCGCACTTTGTATATGTTGAGAGTTGCATAGGTATCAGGTGTAGTTCTATTACAAATGCGGGTCTGTCGGAGCGGGCAGTCGACGCGTCTGCGCGGGCGCTGTGCTGGCCACCGGACCGTGAGCAGCAATCTGACGGCGGCATCTCAACTCACGCGCAATCAACGATTCGTTCCGGTGAGAGGGGCCAAGCGGGATACAGTGCGGGGCAGTGGGGGCACCGGCCCGAACCCATTCTCACGTAAATAATTACCGGCGAGTCTCAAATTACAAGGCGCCGCTACAGCCTGCCGATACATATTCATCACGTGTTCGCGCCGCGCGTGACAGCTTCCTCAGGGCAGCGGCGGCCAGCGGTTGAGCTCCTCGCTCCAGCCTCACCTTATCGCAACACGAATTAAAAATATTTTCCATGAATTCACATCAATCAAACGAACTGGATTTCTGTAACATAGTTTCTTAAATCAAGCACGTTTAGAAAAGCTGGACAGAATCATCAAATCAAATATCCATACAAATGTACAGTTGCCGTACTTTTATTTTTTAGGGAAATTTATCCTTAACGTTTAACTTGATATTATTAAAAGCTTATCGGCGTTAATTTACAGTTAATTTGCACTTAGCAGTAGAAATTAAACTGTGGCAGTAGTCTAAGCGATTATCTGATATGGATCGTTCGAAAATAATGAATTATACAAACTGATGATAAAAATAAACCGAATTTTGGAAATCAATTTTATTTCTATCTGATACTTCAAGTGAGGTGGACAGACGACCTGGTAAAGGTCGCTGGGAGTAGCTGCATGCGGGCGGAAATCTATGGGGGAGACCTTATTTTATCTTTCTTAAAGACGTTGTTACCCCACACTAAGGTTTCTCCTGGGTCGTGGTTCACAGACACAAATGCCACACACTATACACCCAGACCCGGAACTACTACCTGCAGATCAAACGAATATTTGTTCCGTGCGGGAATCGAACTCGCGATCCGGAGCGCAGTAGGCGACTATATCAGCCACTGCACCAACCGTGCCGTCAAATATAATAATGACACTTCATAACTCAGTAGTTATATTTAATTATAAATAACGTAATAATCTTAAGCGAGGACTAATTATATGGACCCACCTATATGGCGCCAAGAAGTTTAGTTTATAGTGAAGTGACTCGGAGTTCGCTAGGGCCATTGGAGATCATCAACGTCAATGAATTTCTAATTAGAAATATCGCGGCTCGAACGCCGGATACGACCTAAGCGATAAATTATGCACTTCGAGAGGAGTACTAATTTTGATGCCGACAAATTTTCCACAACCGCGATTTTAATGCGTTTCAAATAATGTCTGTAGGCAACGCTAAATGATAAATTGTCAGAGGTACGCCCCCGAGTCGAGTTTAGTATAAACGATCGGAGGTCCCACTCATTTTGCGAGAGAATGAAGAAGATGGAGGCGTTTCTTAAAAAAGGAATAAGTTAGGTGAGAGCGCGATGGTGTTGAGATAATAACAGTGCAGGGCACCGCGGCCGGCTCGCCTTTGACTTGCCCGCTGCCGAATATCACCATTAGCCGCAATTTGAATATTCTCCTTGAGCGAAATACTTTTTATTAATTTCACCAAGGACCGTCATCGATTAGATCGTTTAATTAAATCGAAGGGCTCGGTTCGATTTGTGGTTTCAGTAGAGTGCGAGGAATGCGACAGTCGCTGGAAGGTCAGGTCACCGAGCAGGGGCGTGACGGGGCGAACAAAACAAACAAGTTAATTGTATTTATTCAAATGCGGTAGGGGGCGCGTCGCAGCCGTCGCTGTTCATGAATAGGCATGCGGCGCGCGCCCGGCCTGCCTCGCTATGTGCAGCGTCATAGGACCCTGCTTCGACGTTTGGCTAAAATTACATTAAGCTTTGGTGTGATATATTATACAAACTACTATGACGTGCACTATTGACATGAACTGAGAAAAAACAATTGAACCGTACAACGTTGCCGACATATTTTTTTTCTTTTTGAGAAATATTTTATGAATATGCAAAGATTTATTAATCTAAATACCGTACGACGTTGCCTTACACTTGGCATTGGCGAAATTGTGGAAGATACTCTACAGAAGCCATAATCTAAGAGAAATAGAAGACATGAACTGACTCTTAAGACAAGCACATCTAGCTTAGCTTAGTCAATTGGTAATAAGTACTAATAATGTAAAACAATATCGCTAGTCTTCGCTGTCCCGGATAATGAATATATTGTCTATTGTTGAATTATGTCTTGTTCCAATAATGTATCGCAAGAACATACTTAGCATTGTAGTAGAAAAACATGTTCTTCCATACGTTCCAACTGCAAATGTAAGTTTGTACCACAATATTGAAAGATTGATAATGTTATTTTAAGAGCATAGACTTATAAGTTTTCCTGGAATCTATAAGTAAAGAACGACTAGGGGTGAGATTCAGAAACAAGTCTAAGCGTGAACTTACGCTTCCATCTGTCAAAATCATGGGCGTAAGTAGTGCATTTTGACATATGGAAGTGTAAGTTCACGCTTAGACTCGTTTCTGAATCTCAAACTTAGTGTATTTTTTTCTACATTTTAGGCTCAATATTTATTAAAATTATTTATGTTAAACATATGATAAATATTTGAAACCCTCACAACAAGTTCTTCCATTTGATATATAACAGGGTACAGTTTGCAAATCTTAAAAAAAATTGCCCCTCACAAGTGACCTTACATTAAAAACTAATTTGTTTACATTACGCGTTCGTGTTTGGGTCGTAGAGTTTCATATGTGTACCACATTTCAACATAATCATTCTAGTAGATTTGTAGAAAATTGGGTGTGACAGACGGACACACGAGTTATCCTATAAGAATTCCGTTGTTGAACGGAAACCTAAAAAATCTTGAAATCATCTTTATGAAGATATATTCACTGAAGAAATTTGTGCAGGTGTATACAACTTGCATGTATGAAAAAAACAAAAGAAGAAGATAACCGTGTTGCTGCTAACTTAACTAGGACAGTGACGTAATAAATGTGAGCACATCGTTTAGAAAATGTTAAAGGGGAAAAAACTGGCGACGACGATGAGACAGCTCTTTGTAAATCTGTGAAGGGACCATAACTAAAGATAGTTACACTGGATATTTCCATATTGCCCGCTGGTATGGAGTGGCAGTGTGGCACCACTGGGCGGAGACCTGTCCGCTGTCGCACTCACAATGATAATCCTTTACCATTGTTAGCTCACGTCGTGTTGGCCATATACTATTGTTTGTTTTCAGTAGTGGATTCTATTACGTGCGACAACTTTCTTGTATCGAATAAGAACAAAACGAATAAGATGTTGGTCGTGTAAAGTACACGAATTTCTACATTTATTTGAATAAAAATGGGGGTTCGAATGGGAAAAAGCCACAACGTTATTATACGCTTGTGATTCGTGTAACGGAATATTTCTTCAACCATTAAAAGCAATTACTTATCCGAAAAGAACGTTGATTTATTTTGTTATTTAAGAAACAAACACTGTGTTTTCATGAATTCCGTGTGGTGTCCGGATTAAGAATATAGAATATAATTTTTTTTATAGTACACCATGTTAAAAACTACTTACATACTTATAGGTTAGGTAGGAATAATTCTATTGTATTTAGTATTGTATTTATTGGTATATATTGGTATTGTTGTGGGAGACTGGTGGCTAAACTAGGTTGAAGCCTGTATTTCAGGTCACCAGGCCTTCCATCCCAGAAGTCCAATTTCATAGTCCTTTCATCAACTGTGCCAAAGTGAAAATTTTCCATTTTCTTGTTCTTCGTGTATCTGATTTTATCAATTTGTTTTCTTTTGTTAGGGTTCTCTTGATGAATACTCTCCAATACGTTGCTATAACTTTATCAGACCCCGATACTAGTTGATTTTGTCCTTTATACCCAGTTATCATCTTGCACCCCATGAATGTGCACTTTCACTGCAGACAACATCTTGATATAAAAATAAATGTTGTATATTATGTTTTAATAAAACGTGTATATTATGGCTTTGATACGCCCATTATTGACGATCAACATTTATTTTCAATTTTTCATATTTTTGTTGCACTGTTCAATATGAACAGTAATTGTACAATGGGCGGTCTTATCGCTATTAGCGATTTCTTAATTTAGTTTAGTTAATCCAAAATTGTGCATGCTGTGGTCTCCTATAATTGAAGGAGTACACTACTGTTTTTTTACTAGTTTTTTAAAAGTAAAAGCAAAAAGCAATGACTGGGGGTATGTTTGATTGAAAATAGTACCACTTCATCTCCTTCCGTAGTTGTCTTAAAAGGCAACTAAGGGTTTCTAAACCAGAAGGATGGGTAACAGCGTCCCTTTTGTTGAACAGCAGCCATTCTGCGCTTACCAAGGCGCCTGCCAAGTGTGGTGAGTACGGGCTAATCCCACCCAAAATTACTACTTGGCATATAACCGGTCATCTATTCTTTGTTCAGCAGTGGACGTATTTGATGATGATCATGACTTGGATTAACAAAAGATAGAACATTTAAAATAGCAGTGTGATGAAACACTCTTCAAGAAGCTAAGCTGAGATTTAAAATGTCAGTACTATAAGCTTATTTACTGTTATGAATGGCTGCGTTATAATCAAAAGAGATCAGTCCACAACAAACAATAAATCCTGCTTTAGTTCAAACTAATTACGGACTATGATACCGCCACCTTACGCCGCATAATCCGATTCGTTTCAGCTCCGCTCATCCCCTGACAATGGTACAGGCGAAATGTTTATTTACACAAGATATTTAGCCACTTCCCTGGCGGATTAGCGGCGGACAAAGACGAGGGGAGCATCGGGACAGATAAAGTGAGGCTAATAGGAGGGGCGGACCGCTCTCCCCAATAGACAAGCGCAATCTTTGTGTAATACTAACGGATTACGCTGAATGTTTCCCGAACGAATCACTTATGTCGAAGTGATTGCTTGTTTGTGTTTTAGAATAGCTTTTGAGGATATGAAGTTACTTATTATTGATTTATTTTATTTTATTTATTTCATAAGGCACATCAACAGTTTACATATGGCAAGTTTATATAGCTTATTACAATAACAAATTCCTATATGTATAGGTACCTATTATAGATGTACACAACATTCGCAAATGCGAATTATGAGGATACTAGTTTAGTTCTGATGTAGGTACTAGTCTTGATCTTTCGTTTTGTTCGAGATAGAGAATCAGGAGCAGCAGCAATGCAGCTTACAAACATAAAATATCATCATGTATTTCACACACACACACATCAGCCCACTGCTGAACATGGGCCTCCCAACGATCACTAGATACAATGAATCAAAGTGCAAGACATTTTTTTATTCATGTAAACCATTTGCTGGCACTCACGAATAGTCTAAATTTAAATAGTTACTAGGTTTTAAGTTGTTGGTCCTATGGAGAAGAACTGGCAAGAAACTCCATGTATATACTCTTTTAAAATATATTAATGTATTTTACGATTACGACTTACAGTCTTATTACTCAATACAATATAATCATAAAAAAGCTATGTCAGGATAATGCATGCAAATGTGTGGGATAAATATCACACATTTATGCACAATGATAATTAATTTCCTCATAATAAGATTGCTATAGCAGTTAAATCTGACCAGTCCCGATAGAGAGCACTCGTTCACGGGCATAACACATGCATCAGCATAGCTCAGCTAAACCATAATGCAGGGTACTACCCAAGACATAACGCTACGAACTACTACTAAGATGTGTGGAACCCAAACTATAATATTTATATAGACAGAATTGAGCGCGTTCAAAAGCGTTTTTTACGCTTTTTGCAATATAAAACGCGAAAATATATCTCAAATTACATAGTGCGGTGTAGGAAGTTTCATTTATTACCTTTGTATGAGCGCAGACGTATTGCAGATATAACATTTCTTTTTAGAGTCGCAAATGGTACTATTGACTGCCCCGAGATGCTAGCCGGTTTAGGATTTGTAACACATTCCAGAGTGTTGCGCAAGCCTAGCTTACTGTTTGTCCCCCCTGCTAAGTCTACATATAGGCAAAATACATTTTTAATACGCGCCTGTAGATGTTTTAATAAACTCTCTTGTGAACAAGATTTGGATATATTCAATACCAGTGTTTCTCGGCTAAAGCATTTAATGGCGAAAAATTTCTTTACTGATAATTAACTGTTTGGCTTTGCATAATTTAATTTTATAGTTGTGTTAAGGTGTTATTTACCGACTTTTGTAAATTTCTATTAGTTAGTGTTTATAAGTGAAAACTTGTAAATGGCCTTCAATTTTGTATTTTTTATGAATATTGTTAGTTACTAGCTGTAAGTTTTCTGAATAGAATAAAATAACATAAAATAAGATCATGACAGACTAAGGCGGATTGTGATGTGGGTGCCGTCTAATGCTGTCAAGGCGAACACCTCACCCCCATCCAGAGGTAAGTGGAAGGACACCGTGGGGTTTTAGCCGGTAAGAGTACGGCATGCCCTTCCGCCCTTCCCAAGGCGGAGGAATTCTATGAGGATTTACCCACGACACAAAAAAGAAAAGAAAAGAAGTGGATTGGCATGGCTCTTTTTTTAAACAACATGGCGACTAGATGAGCTAGTCATTCGCCTGGTGGTAAGCGACGTGCCTGCCCATAACAATCAGAATGCTACCCAGGACTAGTCCTGCGAGACATCACACTGCGCTCGTCACCTCGAGACGTGAAGTTATTTAGTCTCTTATGCCCATTCGTTTCAGTAACTACCCTGCCCTTCTAATCGGAGCACATTAATGTCCAAAGCTTAAAATATCTGGCACTGGGGTGGTATCTACCCTTTTTTTATTGGTTTCAGTGGAAATTCTACATGAACTTCCTCCATCCCGGGGAAGGACGAAGGGGCATGCAATGAAGGCGCACCACTGGGGCGGTCATCTTCGGCACATAAGGGGTCCAGTCTCCAGGTCCTCGTATGATCACATTAGAGCTGCCCACTGGTGCCACGCATCTCGTAGAGGGTGACTGTAAAGTGGGGATTGTAAGGATCCCCCGAAGCGTAGCCGGCCTCTTGCAATAAGAGACCTACTACGAGCAGTATGTTGTATTAGTACTCGGGAGGATGCTGCAGCCCATCCTTTTGATATCGACCCTTAGTTACCTTTTATGATACCCATTGGTGAAGAAGGGTGACCTATTCTGTACCGGTAACTACACGGAACATCATGTACTACACTGTAATGCTACCCAGAAATTATCATGGGTGGCACAACACTGCGCTCATTACCTTGAGGCATTAGTTGTCTATTCAACTACTTCTATATGAAAATATTCTGATATAACCATCTACATGCAAAATAACAAAGAACCTAAAGCAAAACACTTGGAGCCTGATTTGTTTTTGTGTCCGGAAATGAAACAGCTTAAAAAGAATTTAAGACGAGACTCACATTGTGGGCGCACAACACGGCCATAAATAAAACGGATTGTTAGCCCATTGAATATTCCCTAAACAACATTAGAGGTGAATAGTTAAATTGTCTGTTTGTCACCAGGGTTTGAGAATGCTGCGCGGCAGGAGAGCGGCTAGGGTGACTGACCACGGGGGGCGAAACATAAGTCGCACTACTCATTTGCTTATTTTAAACTGATGTTGTCTTTCAAATTGTAAACGTCTCAAATTCTTGTCTTTTACTTGTATGAGCATGAGATAACTGTATAGAGAATATTATACAGGCAGAGCAATGTAATCTATTTCAACCTAGGTTTTCTGGGCCTAACACCAGCAGGTTTTAGCTAAAGTAACTAGTGTTGTATTAATTACCAAACGACCTACCAAGTTTCTTAATCTTTTTATTAAATGCATAAAAAGCTTTTATTTTGACATTACAAACAGACACTTCAATTTTATTTATTTGTATTGATTAAGAAACTTGGTCGTAGTATATACGGTACTTACAACAAAATAATGTTAATGTATATTGTTGTTTTTGTATATCTGCTGTCTGTCTATTTGTTTGTTCTAGCTAATCTCCGAAACAGCTGGACCTACTTTGATGGGACATTCACTAGCAGATAGTTGATGTTAAAAGGAGTACTTTTATTACATAGGCTATTTTTATTTTAGAAAAATAAAAATAATTAGGATATTTTGCCAACATTTTTTATAAAATCCAACAGGTATATATACTCTATGTTAACTGTCTACTCTAATTTATATATATTTTTACACTAGCTACATTAACATTCTTTGTGACTAATTTCTGGCTGCCGCGGCGCCTGCAGGGATTTGCAGTGCTATTCTGTAAGAACTCGCTAGCAAACTCACTTCTGAATCCGCAGTGAAATCTCCTATTTCATATTGTTTTCACTGCGGACTCAGAGTGAGTTTGCTAGTGAGTTCTTCTCACTTCTGAATCCACATTGAAAGCCCTTATTTAGTATTGCTTTTACTAATTTTCACTGCGGATGCTGATGTGAGTATGCCTATGAGTTCTTACAGAATAGCACTGCTGGTCGAAGCAACTTTCAAGTAAAATACTTTCGTTGTTGAGTTGGTGAAATCAGTAACATGCATTTTTTAGGACACTAGGATTTCTCCTGTGTCGTGGGTGCGTTTACAGACAGAAATTCCACACACTATACACCCAGACCCGGAACAACTACCTGCAGATCGTACAAATATTTGTACTGTGCGGGAATCGAAGCCGCGATCCGGAGCGCAGCAGTCAACTGTATCAACCACTGCACCAACCGTGCCGTCGGATCATTTTAACGTCCAGGCATTTTATGTAAAGTGTGTATTGAAACGCCACTCAATATTTAAAACTTTCAGAACTATTTGTCACGCCTGTTATCCTGCAATGTCGGTAGAATAATGGGAGAGGGCCTTGAATATTGAGTGGCGTTTCAGTATTGGCCTTTTGTCGCCTCTTCCAACTGAAATCCTAATGTAGGGGACATTAGGTTTCTGCTGTGTCGTGGGTACAGTTTATTGATAGACCCGGAATATCTATCGGTAAATCATATATATATTTGTTCAGTGCAAGGATCGAACCCGCGACACGTAGCGTAGCAGGCCATAGATTTAGCAACTGCGCAAACCCCGCCGATGAACTTTTCCACTACAGAGCCTTTCCACGCCTCTTCTTATCAGTAATGAGCATTGACCACCAAGCTTGCTCACTGCGTGATGGCGATTTTAGATCAGTGATCCAGGTTTCCTGATGATGTTTTCATTTACTTAAAGTCAGTGGTTCATCATGATCATCATTTCAGCGGAAAAACGTCAACTACTGGACAGAAGCCTCCCCCAGAGATTGCCACGACGACCAGTACTTATGGTTTGTGTTGTGTGCTCATTGACAGGCCAGCCTCCCCCAGAGATTGCCACGACGACCAGTACTTATGGTTTGTGTTGTGTGCTCATTGACAGGCCAGCCTCCCCCAGAGATTGCCACGACGACCAGTACTTATGGTTTGTGTTGTGTGCTCATTGACAGGCCAGCCTCCCCCAGAGATTGCCACGACGACCAGTACTTATGGTTTGTGTTGTGTGCTCATTGACAGGCCAGCCTCTCCCAGAGATTGCCACGACGACCAGTACTTATGGTTTGTGTTGTGTGCTCATTGACAGGCCAGCCTCCCCCAGAGATTGCCACGACGACCAGTACTTATGGTTTGTGTTGTGTGCTCATTGACAGGCCAGCCTCTCCCAGAGATTGCCACGACGACCAGTACTTATGGTTTGTGTTGTGTGCTCATTGACAGGCCAGCCTCCCCCAGAGATTGCCACGACGACCAGTACTTATGGTTTGTGTTGTGTGCTCATTGACAGGCCAGCCTCCCCCAGAGATTGCCACGACGACCAGTACTTATGGTTTGTGTTGTGTGCTCATTGACAGGCCAGCCTCTCCCAGAGATTGCCACGACGACCAGTACTTATGGTTTGTGTTGTGTGCTCATTGACAGGCCAGCCTCCCCCAGAGATTGCCACGACGACCAGTACTTATGGTTTGTGTTGTGTGCTCATTGACAGGCCAGCCTCCCCCAGAGATTGCCACGACGACCAGTACTTATGGTTTGTGTTGTGTGCTCATTAACAGGCCAGCCTCCCCCAGAGATTGCCACGACGACCAGTACTTATGGTTTGTGTTGTGTGCTCATTGACAGGTTTGACCATTAGTCACGCTTGGAAGACGGTTTGGCGATTGCAGTTGAGTTTTAAATGTACTCGAAGGACGTTGCTGCCCATCGTCCGGCCAAAGGATGAGATGGGGTGGTGGTATTCTTAGCCGGCACCACACGGCCAAGTCAGTGGTAAGCCAGATTAAATAAGAAAGTAAGTGGATATGATATTCAAAATGTCATATTAGTTCCTGTATGTGAAGTTTAGAACCGCAACCTGTGCTTTTGAAGCGAGTTAGTAAACCTCCAGGCTATCACGACATATCTAATCTTAAGTCGGTAAAAGCTTCACTAGGTACTGTAGATCTGATTTATGGTATTGGTAGTAGCGTGCTCAGTTGTCTCATGATGTCGGCCATACAACGTCCACTACTGAACAAATGCCTCCACCATAAATTTCCATAACTATGTCATCATATTGGGGGTAATTTGCCAGTACTCACCACGCTTGGCAGGCGGGTTGGGACGCTGCTGCCCATCCCTCTGGGTTAGAGTCCCTTAATCGGGTTTTACGACCTCCATGGGAGATGGAGTGGTGCTATATTCTTGATCCGGACACCACACACACTCGGTTGTCTATTCATCATCAAATAAATAAAATTGAAGTGTCGGTTTGTAATATCAAAATAACAGCTTTGTGCTAAATGCATATATAAGTATATACGGTACTAAAAACTTTTATTTAAATTTTGTAAGTCTCTCTGTCTAATTGTTCCAGCTAATCTCCGAAACGGCGGGACCGATTTTGACGGGACTTTCATTGGTAGATAGCTGATGTTATAAGGAGTAACCTAGGCTACTTAAATTTTAAGAAAAAATAATTTAGGGATCCGCGAAAAAAATTAAAACCCATGAAATACCTAATTATATAATAATTAATTATAAATTACCCGATTTCTTTTAAATTAAATGGTGAGTAAAACCACGTGACACAGCTAGTATTAAATAATAGTACTTACACTTTTATAGATATATTTATTTAGTTTTTAACACAGAGACCCGACCAGAGACATCTCATCCCGTGGGTGTCGTAAAAGGCGACTATGGTATTAGTCGGAGGATAGGCAGCAGCGTCCTTCGAGTACATTAATTACAACTCCACTGCGATCGCCAACCCGCCTGCCAAGGGTGGCCATTATGGCAAAACCCCCCCAATGAGCACACAACACAAACCCAGATCGATCGTTGTCGTGATCTTCGGGGGAAGCTGTGACCAGCAGTGGATTAATTTGGCTGAAATGACGAATACAGAGATATAGAGAAAACCGTTCGGCACCGTTGAATCACTTCTATAATGTATTTTCCTCGTGACATTAGAACGTTTGACAAGCATTCAGTTATATGAAAGGTCATTATTATATGTTTTCTCTCGATGGCCACTAACCGCTATACAATCTACTGTACATAACCTAAACTTAATCATTTAGCAGACCAACATCTTATGAGAAACTCTTGTATTTCTTTATGCTGAAGTTCTTCGGAAGACGGTCTCACCTTCCTTAAGTTATCACTTGACAAGGTATTGTATAACCACTTATATATTGTATATTGTTTTATATTGTATAACCACATTATTTATGACTATTTCATAGTAATATTGTCTAAATTACCGGAATTACCCAAATTATTTACTGCATTACACAACACACATTACACACCACTATATTATTAAAGTTAATTTGTTTACATATAGTTACACGCGTATGGAACCAGTGGGTTACCGCTGAAAATCAGCGTTAGGTGTTCAGTATTACTGCCTCCTAACAATATGCGCCAAACGGTGGCCCTTTGGCACTATAATTTTGTATCCGTGTACATTACAGTTATTAAAATCACCTTGTATTTAGTTCCATACACGCAAATTTTTTTTGTGTACTATTTGTGCCCATCAATGAACACTTTTTCTTTCTTTCTCTTACTTTAAAGAAAACTAAAATTAAACAGTATACAGATACATAAAATGTTAATACTAATCAAAAATATATAGAAAGATGGTAGGTAAGTTGCACCATACAATTTTAACATTATTCCGACCGTTGGCATTTATTATGTTTAATGGCTTGAAGTCTAGTTTCACAACTAACGGGATTATGTGTGCCATTATTTTCATGTCCGCGTTGACGTCAATAATCATCAAAAATGTTCGCAGCAGCTGTGCGCGGTAAACTTCTGTACATTATTCTATTATTTAATTTGTCGGTTCATTGTGCGCGTCAAAGTCAAGCGGGTAATGTTTCCGTATTTCCGATTTACATGCGGAATCCGGACAGAAGTCAAGTTTGACAGTGTCAACATGTCAGCGTGACAATGGCCGTCACACGGCCCGCGCTGTCAATCGCGGAGCATGAGAAGCGGGCGGCGGTCCTGGGGACGCGGAACGTTCGCCTCGTGGGACCGAATACTACAAAAGAATATTCATATAGTAACAAATTCTTTTCCTTGTTCAGCGGATGGGCGAATGGTCCCTTGGTGCAATGTGCTTAAAATTTAGAATTAACGTTTGAGGCACAAGAATTTACTTATTATGCCAACGATTTATATTTATCTCTATCTGAAAACGAAGCTTGTTAGACAAAGAAACTTTTAACCTGTATCAGTTCCTCAAACAGGATCGATAAATATCAGAATATGCATAGTATTTCTATTGCAGCACTTCGTTTAATTTATGACTTGTGTGCACATTTATGATGTATAGACAGTTATTTTCGCCCCATTTGTAAGGTTCATTGTGACTGATCACACCCAGTCGGTTTAAGGACAATGGCGAACTGTAAACGAGTGATGTTAGTATAAATCGGGATGAGTCCGCAAACAAAACGGGACGTTTCACCGACGTCACACAATGAGAGATTAATGGCGCTCTTTTTGTTATCGTTCGATGGTCTTTACGCGTTTTGCGGCCTCGTTTCACGGTTTATTTAGCTGTTTAAACACCAATAAGCGTTAAATTACAATGATACGCACACTAAAGTCAAACAAAAACCACGTTACAAATATTAAATTGCGGTGTACAGAAAAAATATGCTATTTTGATGCGCGGCTGTGGCTTAAATCCATTATGCGGTACAAAGTCATTGGAAAAAAATAATGTCTACTAACGTCAAGTTAGCTTTATAGATACTCGTAAAATTGAAGTGTGTCGCGATGTAAGAATCCACATTAAAGCATGGCTATGTTGTCGCGCTGGACGGCGCAGGCTGGAACCGTTGTGCATGCGGTGCGCGAGAGCCGCTTTTTTGGCCATTAAACGTGCGTTTTTTGTGTGTTACGTTAACTGTCGCCTTATCATCGTGTCGAGTTGTCGACGCCTCCAGCCAGCCGCAATCAAAACACCATTCGAGGCGGTCATTAAAAATGATATAAAGTAAAATTTATAACTGTGCCACGTCTCCGGATTAACGGTTATTGGGAATGTAATATTCATATTGAACCCAGTGTGAAAATTGTATTCTTTGTCAAATAAAATTATAAATTTCATTGCTTAATATTACATTGGCAACTCTCCATTTTTAGTATCAAATATATTTTTTCTTTGTTAAGCGTGACTTGAATATTCAAGTGATTACTTGGGCTCAATTTCCAACGTTTTAATGTATGTGAGAGCTTTTAATGACATACCTATTTAATGCAAATAAATATTTTTAGGTGTATAATATTCACTGTGCGTGATTATCCGTGTCGTCGCCTCAGGCTGAGGTGCTGGTGCGTTGGACGCGGCCGGCCGCCCCACGGGAACCGATATTGTTTACGAGTGTACCACTTCTACTACAATGATTTACGAACCGCCTGCACCCATAAAAGCGGGGACACAAGGCACTAAAAGATACAAAAGGTGCTAAAGAAAAAGTAATATATTTTAAGTTGGAGCGAACGAATATAAAAGTTTGGTGAAATATATCAGTTTTAGTGTTGAGCGCGAGTGTTTGTTTATAAGGGCGATTACGCACGCCTTTTGACGCGTATTCTGTTCGGCGATCAATGGCGAACATTCGTCACGACCTTTCTTACTTCTCGTCGTGCTTACAGAGCTTGCTTGTATATTAACGTTCACGCGGAACATGTGGTAGCCCGCCAGGCTGGCACACTCCAAATCATTTTGGTCGATGTTTGGCAGGAAGCAAGGCTCACTCAAATTTTGGGATTAGAGTTGGTTTAACGCAATTTATGCGTGAAATGTGTCGACAAACAAGTACGTAAATTAAGTTATATGAATACATACATTATGTTTATTATCTTTATTGTGATTTGACTATCATGATGGTGATAATAAAGTTATTAGATCAACAAATATCTAACAGCTGAATTTGATGTCATTTCGAGCAATGCTGCACTCGAAGTAGGTATCAGAGTTGAGATGTGCATCTAACACGAAAATCTACTTCGGTTCGCGAAATGGCCTAGTTTGGAAAGATATTCCTTACATAAAATTTATTAACGACTGTCTTTATCTAATAATGTGGAAGATTTAGTCATTAGAGGCTGTTTTACGGTTATTGACGAGATCGTTAAATGTTAAGGTAATAGCGGGCTGGAAACGTTGGCGCGGGCGTCGTCATCGCCTCGTTACAGCCGTGCGACCGCGCCGCACGTACCTCGGTCAACGTTTGTTTTTTCAGGGACCTTTTCACAGGCTGCGGAGTTTCGGGTATCAACGCAGGCTACCGCCTTCTAAACACAAAAAAATCGTTTAAACACATTCGTATGCAATAATCTGTGGGGATTTATTCCGACTGCAACGGCCACCCACGTGGTGCCCGTATTTCTTCCTGAACGAGCTAACTTCATTATTGTGGCGTGAGATACAATAGTTAAGAACACGATTTATAAGTCCAACACGTTGACTTCTGTTTATAGCTAGCGGCGGGGCGCGGGCGCAGCGGGGGCGGGGATTACAGCGTCTGTGCACCGATTTATGGCCGCACCTCGATAAAAGCTTAAATACTCTCAAGTGAGAATTATTCAATAGGTTTAGTTGAGAGCGTAGAACAACCATTGTGGCACCCGGCGCGGGCCATTGTCGTACTTACACGCGCTTGCCGCTGTGAGCTGTGCGTACAAACCATTACCGGATTTACGTCACACCACCTCTGACTATCCTTTACTGTGATATTTAGTTCTTTACATACTGAATGATATCAAGTATCCCATAAATAGATGGTCATTAAAATACAGCTATTATTACTAAAGCAAATAGGGGTAGGCATAACTGTAAAGATAGATTATGTGCTGAATAGAACGCAATTCAGTTAATAATCTTGCATGCTACAAAATATGTCATTACCTATATACCTGCATATTTTTCATTAAGTGTATAAAACTTGTAAGAGGCGAGCGTTGAGTAAAGAAAGCACACCACACCGCGTTTTTTATATTTTTTGTTAATTGATTAAAGTAGTACCGGATCAGTGTAGTATTGATATCAGTATGTCAGACGTCAAGGGCAGAGGCCGATTGCTATTTTGGTACAGGGCATAGGGAGCGGAGCGGAAAGTAAGCTGAAACTAATCCGGCGCGCGGGTGGGCGAAACCCTACACCGCGTGCGCGCAGCTTACATTTGTCATTTATAATGCGCGCGATTTGTTGCTCCTCACCTCGCTCCCCACCTAGCAGCCTTTTTATGTTCGCTTATTCTTTATTCAAATATTTATACCGAGCGATGTGCGCAATATTTTTTATGACATTTTATGGCATCAGTTTGTCGTATACGAACAGTTATACGTTTCTGTGAACGCTGTCACGGATGAATCTTCAGTTTATTTTGAGAGGTCGTATGAAAACACCGTATGTATTTTTCATTGCTTAACATACCAAATTGACGATGGCACTATATCAAAGTTATATCCTATAGTAAGTGTGTATTTTTTCAGCTCTATGGTAGCATGATAGGTACCTATAAATATACACCTAATAATCTATGTACACCCTATAAATATGGAATAAATAAAGGTATAAGAATCGTCCAATTGAAAGTATAAAGGCTGAAATCAATTTCAGTTCAAACAGGGTGGAATACATCAACGCGTATCCAAAAGCGTTAAACAGTGGAGAAATAGATTTTTAAACCGAATTCAAAAAAGTAGATAAGATTGCTTTCGTGTATTTTATCGACCTTTCTTTGTCTACCTCTCCATTTGGATTGTTGGAAATAAAACATAAAACTTTACCTAATAGAATAACAGAACATCATTATTTCAACACGCATTGAAAACCAATTTCCAAACGAGCACCCGTTGGCTGAACA
This sequence comes from Diloba caeruleocephala, assembly GCA_947459985.1. Classification (NCBI taxonomy): domain Eukaryota; kingdom Metazoa; phylum Arthropoda; class Insecta; order Lepidoptera; family Noctuidae; genus Diloba; species Diloba caeruleocephala. Next base: position 21,428,043 of record OX381606.1, on the reverse strand, counting down.
CTTCATTTCACGGTTGACGTGAGACCGATATGTCGTTGATTTGATTGTGTTAATTTTTTGCGCGAATACTCATAAATTTAACCGTTTTCTAATGTTGCAATATTGCGTCCTGTGTGGCCACTGCCGCGTGTGTGTTCCCAACAAATATTTGGTTGCTTTCATAGGCTTACTGACGTTTTGACATTCGAATTTTGAATTGAAAAAAAATGGGCGCCGAGAGCGGTCTTGTACCTTGCAGTTTCGTTTTACGCAATATTACACAATTGAGCATTGTGTTGAGCTGGATGGAGCTTAGTTTTACACTATTTCCCATTTTTTCCATATGAGCGTCAATAGTGTTGATTTTAAGAATGAATTATGAGTTCCTATGTACACAAATGCTGTGTTTGGACTTGTCTTGTAGGATAAGTTGGTTATACAAAATAGCAAATATTTTTATTGCGTAAGTTATACTGTCTACTTTACTTAAATTACTAATTTTCTTTACGCTTTGAAAAGGGACGTTACAAACAGATTCACAAAATGATTACTAGCAATGTGGTCACACTTTTATTCTTAACACTCTCGTTTAATATGACTGTGCCAGGAGTGGGTTCACGTTACTAAATGTAATGGATTGGGTTCGAATTCATGAGTAATTGGGATAATTCCTCTTTAGTTTCCACGGCATGTTTGGTGCAGTGGTTTATCGCTAGGCGTTCTGCTGCAGCGGCGTGTCACTGGTTCGATCCATCGAACAAATATGTGTATGCCCGTGCGAGCCGGGAGACATGTGAGATTTATCTCTGTAGACTGTTTTTCACGAATGTTTGACAAAAAACGAATGACATATGATCATTTTAAAAATAACAATGTAAAAAATAATCATTTGACAAAAATCTCATTTTACAAACATATTACTTTATAAGTAATCATTTGACAAAATACAGATTTCGCAAATGTTTTACTTTGCAAATAATTCAAATGTTAAAATATAATTCTAAAAATATTCATTAACCAAGTACTTCGCTTGTCAAATTTGCGATTTTACAAAATAACAGTCGATTAATTGTTACTCAATAAAATTTATTATTAATTTATTGAAGTACCGTGTGGTGCTGGCTCAGAATGCCACCACCCCATCTCCTCCCATGGGTGTCGTAAAAGTCGACTAAGGGATTAGCCAGAGGATGGGCAGCAGCGTCCTTCGAGTACATTAACAACTTAACCGCGATCGCCAACCCACCTGCCAAGCGTGGCGATTATGGCAAAACCCCCCAATGAGCTCACAACACATCCATATCGGTGGTTATGGTGATCTTTGGGGGAGGCCTGTGTCCAGCAGTGGACTTCATTCGCCCGAAATGATGACCTTAGGTAGAATTCGGTTCTGGCACTTGGCACGTGGCGTTGTCGTGGCAATTCTAACCAAACCTAAACCTAGTCAATTGAACATAAATATGTTCAATTGACCTTGATTACACTATTGTATACAAAAAAATAATCATTTTACAATGAAAATAAATAATACCTAAGTCACATCTTTATATAAAAAAAAAAAAAACTCGTATTCTACTTTCTGTATAGGAAAGATTTCTGTATGTAAAGTAAGTTTTGGTAAATTAAGCAAGTAATGCATTTTGTCAAACGTTATTTATGCTTTGCGTTGTTTTACAATTAAAATGATTATAAAAAGATTAGTATATCAAATGATGTTTTGATGCAATGAAATGTTGTCTTTCAATTATTTGTCAAACGAGTAATTTACAGAAACAATAGTTTGTAAAGTGATCATTTTGATTGAAATTATAAATTATTTTACGAACCAAGTATTTCATATGTATCCGCAGACATTAGGTGTACAAAATTTTAGGATTACAAGAACAGCTTTTTCAAAAGTATGCTTTTTAATTTGCAAATATATACATTTATACATATATTTTAACATTATGAGATCATGACTGCACTATAGGTCCAGCTGTAACTCGTTGGTAACAATGTGTAGCGGGGGACCCCGTCACGGGCGTGCAGATCGGGAAGTCTGCGTACTTATATCGAGCGGCCCCCGGGAAGACGGCGGCGCGCATGTACTTACGTGCCAACGTGTGCGCAGCACCGCGAGGCTCGGGGGGGATCCTTTACAACCTTTCCCGAGAAGTGTCTGGGGGTGGCCTTTTTAGAGTCGCCTTCCCTCTACTAGAGGGGATGACCGCTTTTCAGTCATCCACCCCGATATATCTCTAATGGCGTTGCACCAATTGGTGGCTCTAGTATGATCTTACGAGGACCTAGAGCCCCCCTTCATTGCCGAAGATGACTGCTCCAGCGGTTTTAGCGCCGATAGAAGTCCGCGCATGTCGCTGCGAGAAAGGGTCCCCAGGGTGGAGGAAGTTCATGATGAAGTTCCAATGGGAACCATTAAAAGCAATGGTAACAATGTGCAATCTACTGAAATCTCGAATTTAAATGTTACCACCACCTGAGCCTAGTAGATAAGTAGTTAATACGTAGATATAACTAACTTTAATTCTAGGAAAAAAGTGACGATATATTCTCCCATACCGTAGTGAAACGAAAAAAGACTACCGGTAGAGTCAGACACACCGGAGCTCAAGCCCTGTCGAAGCATTTAAGTTAGGTACATATTGCCATAAAGATGAACACCGCAGACGCCATTCCACCAAATTGAAAAACATCCGAGTGGCTCATAATGCCTCTTAATGCCTCACCCAGAGAGTTATAGCCCCTTAAGTACGCAGTATTTTTCATATTTTCACAAATAACGCGAGTGTTTGGAGCGAGTTGTACTATGCGACGGAATTTAATACTCGTGAGGAGGTGGTGCTGTTTTGTTCCCTATATTGCGAGGGGTGCCAAATATAATGTTAAGCGGTCGGGGCAATGTAGTCAAGTTTGATCATGTGCGCCTATATCAAAATTTGAAACATGATATTACTACACGTGGCTTACAGTGTATCTAATTCGCAGAACTCAAAAACAAACAACACCGAAGCATCAATAAAATTAAAACAAAACGAATTATTATGCGAAGGCTTTAGCCGTCTAGGTATCCAAACAGTTTTGAGTCATATTTTTATAGATGTGACAGATTCATAAAAGGAGAGCAAAAGATTAAATGACAATTTAGATTCTTGTATTCTAATTTATATTTTGTATTTAATAAAAAAGTAAAACAAAGATAGAAAATACATTTTGATAAATCATCATTATTATAACATTTCATTAGAACAGCGAGTTTATTGTTATATCAATATGTTGTCTGCTGCGAAGTGCGCATTCATGGGATGCTAGATGATAACTGGGTTATACAACTTATAAAGGACAAAATCAACCAGTACCTATCGGGGCCTGATAAAGTTACATCGATGTATTGGAGAATATTCATCAAGAGAACTTTAACAAGAGGAATCAACTTGATAGAATCAGATACACGAAGAAAAAGAAAATGGAAAAATTTCGCTGACAACAGTTTATGAAAGTGCAAAATTGGTCTTCTAGGGGGAGGCTTGGTGACCTGAAGTACAGGCTTCAGCCTAGCTTAGGCATCAGTCTCCCACGATAAATTTGAATAAATAAGCAATATTATATTTTGATGCAACTTTTTCATTATTGTGGTGAGAAAATAAATAAATTACTTAAAAAAATTACTTACTGATCAGGCTATTATTTGAGGACATTAAGTCTGGTACTGATCAATATTTGATCAAAATAACAAAAAAATCCTGTCGGCACCTTCTTCCAAAACGCGGCAATAATTTCAAATACTTTTCTCGTGGGCCCGGTTTCCGGCAAAGAATAGACTACGCTACAGAATGCTAAGAGTATACTACTCTTTTGTTTTCCTTTTGTCACCCTTCTCTACTCTAGTATGTGGTATAAAAAGCGTCATGTGTGACAGAAGGCAGCATGGCCCTGTGTTCTTATAAAAGCCTACTGTAATCGCCAATTCTTTTACTGAACATGACGGACTTTACGGATCATAAGAGCAGTCATTAGAAGGCCCATGTTGATCTGTGAACGGCTACAATATGATGATAATGAAGATACTTTGTGAATATACATTTTACAGTTTTACTAGAATAACTTATCTTTATTAGGTTGGAGTATGTAGACGACTACATATCTTGGTAAAGTAATATCTTTCATGCCAACGAACAATTAAGACGAAATAGATTGACGAAAATAGATGGAAAAAATGTTAAAGCATGAAAGGGTTTTTAAAAGGAAGAACCCATGAAATTAAAAAAGATAATCCACTCTTGTATTCTTCCATGCCTCGGGAAATCAAACCTGGAACTTTACTAGAACTTAAGAGAGAAGTATTTTAAAAACAAGATGGTCTGACAAGAGATGGAATGTCGATGATCGGAGTATTACCAAACTAATAGACCGGTGACAGGCACGTAAGAGACACACACAGAAAACGCCTATATTTCGTATCGTTATAATTAGTGATATCCAAATACTTAGCTTAAGATTTGTATAGTTGTTTTTACTATCGTTTGGTTTTGGAATTAAAAGGCTTGTTTCGTTATAATGTCCCCACACAGTAGACAACCCTATAACGCAGCCTGTACGCTCCCAACATGTTACGTTGACGTCGTATCGTAACGCGATGAGGAAGGCGATATCTCACTCTTCATTCCTAACACGAGGAGAACAAACGTCTGAGCGGTCTTCTCATTTCACAGAGCACTTGAATTATTAAATATCTGCTGTAGAAGCCCACTCTATCAAATGCTTTCACATTATGTATGAAGCGTAAGCAAATAGAGTGGGTTATACATGTGAATTGTCTTTACCTACCTACAAGTAGGTAATATCTAGTGCAAGCCAAAATGCTTGTAGTCCGGTGTCAATATGTGTGTTAGCCCAAGTGTGGCTAGTTATTACAAGATTGATGAGGAATCCCAAGTGGAAGCTTGGGTTTGGAATGAACCATATGAATGTTGATAGTATCCCTCTAACCAAATTTACATGTCTTAAGTCTATAGTAGAGTTCTTGCGTCTTAGCAGGATGGCTGAGTTTGGCTGCTTATGCTGTCCGAAAAATTAGAACAGGGTTAGCCACCGTAAGACTTGTTTACTGTAGCTACTTTCACAGTATAATGTCCTATGGCATTTTACTGTGGGGCCGGGCTGCCGATATTGAATCAAGTTTTGTATAACAGAAGAGAGCCAGGCCATTTACAACCTTGATAGTCGGGATTCCCTGAGAGAACTTTTTAAAAACATCAACTGACGGAACCATGTTAATATATTTGCGAAAATATTATGTACGTTAGAAAAAACTTACAACTTTTAACAAGAAAATGTGATCGACATAACTATAATAGTAGACATAGAACTTAATTAGTACCTACAGCCAACATTTCGTTTAGCTAAGGTCCATACTGATTTCATGGGATAGATACAGTATACAATTTTATAATAAATTGTTTGTAAAACATACTCTATGTACAGGGCATATTATAAATTAGATGATTATATCTAATAGATAAAAATGTTTGGCAGAGTCCTAGTCCAGCTCCGCAAGACTACACACGTGGTGTCGCTTCAGTAGGTAGACATCTCGACGGCATTGTTTTGTGACATCAGTTATTAGATAATAAAAATACTAAGAATTGACATTCATATTATTGATGTTTATTTTTGACATTATTTTTAAAGATTACATTTGTAATTTATTATTATATATACAACATTCAGTATTTATTACTATTGTAAATGTGAGTGTGATTTAGCTACTTCAGTCCGATTTTGGCACTAGCATGTTAGTTATGGATTGCCTATATCTACACTACTCTCACATATGGATTGCCATAAAGCAATGTGTTCATTGATATTGTTAAAACATACAATATATAAACATGAAATAGTTGTTTATCCACTTCAGTAATAAGTAGTCGAAGAGTTTACACGATTTGAGCTAGCTAACTACAGTGATTCAACAATTTGTATGTTAAGCATAGTTTGTATGTTAATGATGGAAATGCCGCCGTAACGATCGGCCATTGATGTGGTCTATGATGTCCACGCTCAGCAGTGAACGTCTACAGGTTGGTATGATGTATAATGATATAAATCTTACTAATATTATAAATGTGAAAGGTTGTATGTTTGAGGCTCCATCACGTTCAAATGGCTGAACAGATTCTAATGAAATATGCAGCAAGTTTTTACCTAGAAATATGTTATAATTATATAATATTAAAAATGTAAAACAATGCGTCTTGCTTTAAATGACTACCTATTTGCACGAATTGCTCTGCCTAGTCACTGCTTCCCACAGTAGAACACTGTGCCGTATTGCAGTGGAAGGGCAAAATGCACTAACCTGACCATAGCTAAGTCATACTGAAATAGCTGAGCTTCTGTGTCTGAACGAACCCGTGGCACGTAGCACAGGAAGCTAATCGCTACCTCTTGCGTGTCCATTGCCGGCAGCCGTACAGACAATAGATTTTTGTCTTGCTTTTTTGTTTTGCCGCACTCAATGAGTTATTGATTACACTAACCACCCTCGCATTTTCGTTAGACACAAGTTAGACCATCACGCCATTGAAAACACATCCTTGAAAAGGGTTTGGTGATTGATAATTATGGTATAAAAATAAATGACTACATTCTGTCTCCACTCATAAATGAAAGTGTTTCTCGTAGTCACACAGTACTATCTCAAATATTTGTTAAGGTCGTCCATGATATGGCTTCTAAATATTTCAATAAACTCACCTACATCAGAACGCCTTCACTATAGAGAAGAACAGGAAAGCAGAGCATGAAGTTGTTTGCTTCGTTAGTCTTCTAAACTGACTCGTACTAACAGAAAATGTATCTTGTGTAATTTTACTTGTAGCTTTAACAATTTAAACTTATTAAAATTTCATTTCATATCTACTAGTAATATAATTGAACAAGAAAACTGCCAAGTACTTAAAAATAAAAGACATGATAACAATCATTGCTGTCGTATCATCATCATCATCAGCCTATATCGGTCCACTGCTGGACATAGGCTGCTCCTAGCGTGTCATGTATTGTGTCTGCATGTATTTTATCAAATTAATAGACCTGTATGTGACATGCACGACATACTTACTGCTTATTGATCAATGACTTTTATCAACACAGGTATCAGAGAAGCAGTCGAAATTTACTAGATTTTAGTGCCTCAATTTAATATTAGATACGACTCATCATCATCATCAATTCAGCTTAAAAAGCTGCTCAAGCCAACAAGCCTCCCCCAGAGATTGCCACAACGATCGGTTACATGCCGCCCTCATCCAACGACTCCCAGCGGCCTTCGCCAGGTCGTCTGTCCACCTCGTTGGCCTAATGCCAAATGCCTGATCATAATCTTTGTACCCAGGACTAGTCCTGCGTAGTAGTTATTTAGAAGTCTTTTATTGCCAGTAATTTTACTTAACCCACACAATTTTGTCAAACACAATAATGTTTAAACTGTGGTTTAAACACTATCCTGGGCGCAGAATATCTGCTACTGGGGTGGTATCTGCGTAGCCGGACTTTTGCCAAAAGAGACCTCCTACCAGTAAAAAGTGATTTAGGTAAGTAAGTATGCTAACAACTGAATACTGAAAGGCCAGTTAATACTTATTAAGTCCCGTTTTAACTATTAGAGCCGCCTGGTTTCCTACTGAGAACGGGTTTCTCGAATAGCTAAAGTGGGACTTAATATTATATAATTTACTTATAAGCGGTGTTTCAGTGTTCAGCCGTAAGTCTTATATAAATATAAAAAAAATATGAAAAAATATTATAATTGCCTCACACGTTGGCTGAAACGAATATCTATTATACTTCTTTTTTAATAATATGGGTAGATACCTACTAAACGAAAAGATTTGCTTTAAAAAAATTGTATATACCTATTTGTATTATATTTAATAGATACACTATTTGATTACATTAATATAATAAGTACACCACAGAAAACCCCTTTGTCTTTGTCCATCCAAAGGTTGTCTGTAAGAAATCGCTAATAGCGATAAGACCGCCCATTGTACAATTACTGTTCATAAAATTATTCCTAGTAGTTGTTTTTAAATTGGTGTACAATAAAGAATATTTTATTCTATTCTATTCTAAACATTGATAAAGTTATATCTTTGAAGGTTTCATATTATACATACTTTTGACTCTGTCTAACGTATGCGCACGCCCACTATTGTCTACATCTTTCTCGCTCTAATCTACTGATCTGTTTTTATGGGCGGCGCACTCACTCGTTGATTGCGCGCGCGTTTTCTCTTGACATAATTTTCAAGATAAATCCTTATAATACAACATGGATATATTTGGAAATAATTTTGTAAGGCAATAAATAAACATACCGTCTGACAAAGGATTGAAAGCCGTTTCATAAAACGCTCAGGTGTAGGAAGGTGATTAATTTTTTTATTGATTGATATAGTCGACGTCTACAAATAGAAATTTATTTCACCCATAATAACACATTTACAATAGCGGTGAACAAATATATGAAAGAAATAAGATATACATTAATATTATTATTTTTATTGTTATTGAAAAGCTTAGTATAGGGGTTTGCAGGATGGGGAGGGGAGGGAGGTATCGGTGACAGCGGGTAGCGCGGCCAGTGGTTGCCTAGGGAGGCGGCCCCGCCTGCCCGCCCCGCCCCGCGCGCCGCGCCCGCGCCTCATTCAGTCCGCGCTCAGCCGCCGTACCGCTTTCGCTTGTGTACCACAACGGACCATTACGACTGCTATTCAAATACGCGATTAACGATCTCCGAGAAGTTAATTGATTCTTAATTGTGCATCAACGTGGTTTCAACGCGAAAAGTGCTTTAAAATAAAAAAAAGTATCAGTTGATATATTTAAAAATGAAATTTATTGCGTAACGGTAAAATTTAAAAAAATATGTGTAATATTTATTTCAAAGAAAATGCATAAACGGAAACAATGTACGGGCCGGTATCGGTGAGATGTTGGGTGAAGATTAGTGTTGGACTGAGGTACTGAGAGTTGTTTCATGGATGTGGAAAGCGCGGAATGTTGGAGGGCCGGAGGCGAGAGGATGGTGGCTGAGGAGGGCAAGACGAGAGCGACTGACTTCTCGATCGCAGCGATTATGGCCCGCAGCAGCGCCGAGCCGCGCAGCCCCGTCGCGCAAACACCGCCACACACCGGTACTATAGGCCTATTTAAACACCTATTATGATACAAACCTTACTAGTAAATCAACGCGGCTCTACACATTATGCGATTCATAATTAGATTCTTAATAGACACTTAACATTCTATAATGTATAGACAATAATCGTGCTAAACTGGAAGGGCAAAAATGTAGAGCAGACATCTCAAATCAGTAGCCACAATATTCTATGCTTTCTATCTAAAAAATTAGCAAATATGTTTACTTACGTAGATCTGGCTCAATTTGTTGCATTTATGTAGTTCCAACAATAAAATATTAAGTTTTAATTGATCCCAAATCATGGGGATACATTTGGCAAAATTAAATTTTAGTTTAATTAAATTTAAATTAATCTTGAAAATGTTAAGGAAGTTAGGGTTCATATTAATGGAGCCTAATATAGTTGAACAGTTTAAGACATAAATATGTGAGCAGGTAACTAAGATGCGTGAAAATAGACAATTGTGAAAAGGAATGGCTCCGATATAAGAAAATGAAAGGAATAGTTACAAGCGTCTATCCTTATTATAATCGAACTGTGATTTACAGAAAACACATTTTGGATCAGAGTAGATACCTTATTACGCTGTACGTTGCACTTCATTAATTCAGGTCTTCTGAATACCGGTTAATTTCAATAATATACCCACCTATCGAGTATTTGTATTATCATATTTGGTAGACATATAAATAATAAAATTAATTATTAAAAGAAGACATTTATTTCATTAACACCTAATTACTTATTTATTTTTATTATTTGGTTTCAATTATTAACTATTTTAGAGCGATCAATTTGAAAGTAACTAAAAAAATAAACTTAAATCAAGCATGCACATCAAATTATGAATCCCGCCAGCTCCTGAACCACCCAATCTTAGTCTGAATCAGCTTTGATTGATTTGATGATCAATTAAGACTATTAACATCATAAATGACATCAGCAGCACCTGTCAACTTGTCTAGGGGTATAGTAGAGCTTCTCCCGGGCACAAAATATCCGGTTATAATTTCTTATAGCAGATTCACCAGTCGCAATTGGAGAAGCATCACTCAATCGATCCTTTGTCTAAGGTAAAAGGCAGTATATAGGACTGGAAAACTATGGCTCTGATTACGTGATCTTAGATTTTGTAGAGTGCAAGAATATAGCCGTGTCGGCACCACACGGCTATATTCTAGTTAAGAATACCACCACCCCATCTCATCCCGTGGGTGTAGTGAAAGGCGACTGGGATTAGCCGGAGGATGGGTACCAGCGTCCTACGAGTACATTTATAACCAGATGGCTCGATATGGGTCCTGTTGAACTCGAGCTCTTATAAATTGTGTTAAATTACTACGAATATTTTAAATTGAAAGACACTACAATGAAACAATAAGCTGAGTAAGAATCAAAACACCAAAATATATCTGGTTTTAATTATTATAAGTAGTAGAGTAAAGATTATAATAATAATTTAACATAATAAATAGGCATAGTAAAGGTTGAAAGGCAGACGCCATTGTTCCCGTATTTATTAGTCATTTTATTCCATGTAACACCCATCGCAATAGACCTTATCGTTATAGTTTCCATCTCATACAATAGCCTTACACCACCGGGGATTTTTTTTTTTTTGTTGGGCTTCTCGCATACATTTCTGGGAAATGTGGTTGCTTAACCGGTCATTTGCTGGCGAAGCCAAAAGAGGCCTCCAGCCAGGACCACCGGGGACAATCCATGACTCATTTTATAGTGCAGCTATGGAGAGTCCCCGGTTGGTGTTCCATTACATTTTAGATTTAAATTCTCTAAAGGGCCTCTCCATGTTGAACCCATGTCCCCGCGTAAGCATATCAAAAGACCGGGTTCCCCCTTCCCCAGGGCAAAAATACTTTAAAAAAAAACCTTTTAAACCCGTGAAAAGAGAGATATAACATTATATTAATATTATACATATATATACATTTTGCTTATGACGAGCTCAAACCCAAACACTAGAACAAATAAACATTACAATAAAACTCAGCTGTAACGTTCGAGACGTTTTAAAAAAAGGGTTTAAAGCTAATTGGTGTGGTGGGAGCAAGCGCACATGCGCAGGAGTCGTGTTACGGGTCAGTTCGTTATTTCAGATTAATTGTGTGGAACCGAACGCGCCCGACATCGGCCGAAGTGTACCGACACGCAACTTACTACAAATATACAGCAATATTATTTTTATTTCACATAAATCTACGTATATGGACACATATATGTAGCTGCCTACAATTTTTGTTGGGGTAGGAACTGGACTCTAACCAATTAAACTGGATAATTGTACAAGAAAGTTTACGTATTACGTTGGACTTTATAAAGGGTTCCACTTTATTACTTATGAGTATTGTTAGTGGCTTTAAAATTATTACTGCACCTTGTGAAGTAGAGTTCCTATATTATAGTTATGAATACTTTTAACAATGTAGCCCTGAAGCCATGTGTACAGTAAAACGTGATGAATAACATTTGTAAGAATATGATGGTAATAATATATTTAATAATAAATATATTATATAATAAACTAATTAAGTATGTGACTTGGCCTACGAGATTGTGGATATGTGGGATGTCACTGCAATCATTGTGCCGATAGTTGTGACGGCCAATATCCTCACTGCTAAGATCCTTGACCACCATCTAAAGAGGCTCTCATTAGGTGACTGGATCAAGAGTCTATTACAGAAAGCAGTACCTACTCCTCGATACGGCACGCATAATCAGGAGGTTTCTTTCGCTGGAGCCACCGGTAGCCCGAACCCTGAGCGAGCTGTCGGTTGGTCACTATTTTTTATATTTTTAAATGTATGGTATGTGGTGTTTGAATGTTTTTGGTTTTATTTGTAGGATATTTAAAAATATAATTAAATATCTACCACAGTAAAATAAAAGGAATAATAATATAATTTAATATGAGGGAATATCATAATAATATAATTATTATTATGAGCGAAATTCATCACTTCATTATTTTAGTAAGCTACAAATGAAAATTAGAATGACAGTCTGAATATTTTTGAATAAATCGAAATACCAAGATAAAAGTTTAAGCGATGATTCTTGAAATTTGGTTGGTACACAATCCAAAACATTTTCCGCATATTAAAATATAATTTACAACAATTAAGTTGAATAGTTTAAACTCCAACAATTAATTAAAATAGACATTAAAAAAGACTCATAATAAAATGACATGCAAGACTGGCTTCGTTTTATAGCCTAATCAAGTAACCAACATAATATTGTTATATATAGCATAGGTAATAGTTGTAAAATATTAAAATGTTAATTACAATTCTAATCTTATCGTTTATCTATTTTACAAAATTCATAGAAGTCATTAAGAATGGTCTGTGTTGTTCTAATCGGTGTGGTGTCTGGATTAAAAATATAGCGCCACTCCATCGCGATGATGCTGTAAAAGGCGACTAACAAACTCTAAAACCAGAGGAATGGGCGCGTTCCTTCTGTAGAACAGCAGCCATTCTGCACTCACCAATCCTGATACTAATCGTGTACTCACGTGCTGGCAAATTCCCACAATATGACAACACAGTTGTGAAAATCTACGGGGAAGGCCGTTTTTCAGCAGTAGACGTCTTTTGAGTGATATGAAATGAATAAACGTTTATTCAAAATAGACCAAAATGAGTACTTTTTGAACGACAATATTGTTTAAAACAACCCCAAAAAACGCGTACCCTTCTCCACTTCCTATTGTTCAAGCTGGGGAGAAGAAGTGGTGCAACAAACTCCCGAGCAAATAGTTTTGCTACTGATCAACAACTCTACATTATTCTAAATACCTACAGCTACACACCACCACGTAAATTAAGATTTTAAAGTACGAGTCTAAAGCCTCGAAATTGAAATTGAAATGATACCCAATTTCAATTTAATTCAAATTCAAACAAATCAGGGATAAAGTATCGATATATAGGCAGATTTAGAAGTGCCTCGGCCATTTCGATTTCGGTCAGAAAACCCCACTTAAAATGGCATCATTTAATTTGTTACCCAACAAAGCTATAAGATAGCGTAAGTGCTCTCGATTATGTTTTTTGTGGATAATCGTAGCCCACCGCCTTTATTGTTCTTTAATTACTGAGAAATTGCGCAAGCTACGTTCATGCTAAAAATAGCTCACTCTTACTTTTGTTTGGTGTATTATTTTGTATTCTCAAGAAGCTATTAATTTTCCATACATTTGTGTAAGGTATCAAGCATACAATATTTTAAATTTTCATAGTCAGTTATACTGGCTTGTCGGTAGACTATCGGCGAGGTTAAGCAACGCTTGGCGTGGTCAGTGTAGATGGGTGACTGCATAGTGGTATTTGGACTGAGCGTCTCTATGTTTCGGAGAGCACGTAAAACCGTCGGTCCCAATTGTTGTCAGTAGATGGCGGCTTGAACAACTTTATCTCAAAGTTGGCCACTAACCACGCGAAAAGTACCTCATCATATCAGCCACAGGACGTCCACTGCTGAACAAAGGCCTCCCCCTTAGATTTCCACAACGAGCGGTCACATGCCGCTCTTATCCAACGACTCCTAGCGACCTTCACCAGGTCGTCTGTCACCTCGTTGGAGGTCGTCCCACGCTGCGTTTTCCGGTGCGCGGTCTCCATTCGAGAACCATTGTGCCAAAATACAAATACAAAAGTACCTATAATTTTAGCTTTACAAGACCTGATATAGAAAAAAGATTGTAACGGTTTTAGTTTTCTAAATATTACTTATAATTTGACGGCACGGTTGGTGCAGTGGCTGATACAGTCGGCTGCTGCGCTCCGGGTCACGGGTTCGATTCCCGCACGGAACAAATATTTGTATGATCTGCAGATAGTTGTTCCGGGTCTGAGTGTATTGTGTGTGAAATTTATGTCTGTAAACGCACCCACGACACAGGAGAAATACTAGTGCGGGGCAACGTTTTTTAAAAAAAGATGAAAAGAAAAGACATAAGACATACATAAAAGTCTGATCGTTTTTGTTTCTCAAAAATATTCCATCATCATAATCATAATAGCCAAAGGACGTCCTGTGCTGCACAAAGGTGACCATAGATTTCCACAATTTTGTCATCATTTTGGAGGGAATTCGCTAATCCTAATTCCTAAACTACTTTTTCGAAAATTCCAAATAGATTATTATCTATCATGAATACAATTATAATAAGTCTCCTCAATTTCAATATAGATGTGTACGTAAGTCCGACAATGTTTTAGTAACAAATTAGTGAGACTTCCCCATTGATTTTCACAACTGTGTCATCATTTTCAGGGGTATTTGGCAATACTCACCACGCTTGGCAGGTGGGTTGGTGAGCACAGTATGGCCACTGTTTCACAGAAGGGACGCTGCTGCCTATCCCTCTTGTTTAGATTCCCTTAGTCGCCTTTTACGACATCCACGGGAGGAGTTGGAGTTGTGCGATATTCTTAATCCGGACACCACGCGGACTATCCGGACACCACACGGACCAATCTACTTTGCCATAATCATATCAACCAAAAGACGTCCACTGCTGAACAAAGACCTCCCCCCATAGATTTTCACAATTGTGTCGTTATTTGGGGGAATTTGCAAGTACGCTTGGCAGGCGAGTTGGTGAGCGTAGTATGGCAACTGTTCCACAGAATGTATGTACTTAAGTGATTATTATTTACCACATTTATCCGGCTGCCATTTTGAAAACTTTAAAGATGTGTGTTGTTGAATCACTGTGAATACTAACTACTACTACTACTACTAACTGAATACTAACGTCTGTATCATGGATGTTTATGCCGTTACTTCTGTTACCTGAAATGAAAACTTACTGGTTGTTGAGCTAGAGACCGTATTACTGTAGTTAAGAAGTAACTCCACGACCAGAATTGATCGCAGCAGTCTAGGTTCTGGTGACTCCATATAACACAAGTCCAGTGCCAAAAAAAAGAGCAATATCTAATAGGGGAAGAAAGCTGCTGCCACAGCAATCATACCATCTTACCACTTTAAATAATTATAATAATTTTATAGATAAAACGGAGAAGGAAAAGAAAGAAATTTACTAGGACAAATGCTAAGAAGAAAACAAAAAAAAAATAAGACCACCAAATTCTGAAGATGAAGCCTCTGAGCATGCTAACCAGTCCAGATTGACACAGACAGTAAACCGGATGCACAACATTTATTCTTTAGGTAAAACTTTGTGTTTGAGGTAGTTAAGTTAGGCACTCGATGTCCTGTTTAGACCCTATACTATACCTAAGACCCTAAGACATTTAACGAATCTTATTTTTTAATCATTTATTATACACAATTATAACATCGTTATAGAATACTTCCAAGCCGATGATATCAGTGGCATACCAAAACCTTTATCATTGTTTTAGCCGAAAAAAAAACAGGTCCACTGCTGGCCTCTCCTAAAGATCGCCACAGCTACCGGTTTGGGTTTGTGCTGTGTGCTCATCGGGTGGATTTACCATAATCGCCACGCTTGGTAGACAAGTTGGCTATCGCAGGTTATAAATGTAATGATGAGATGGGTTGGTGCTATTCTTAGCCAGCACCACACAACATTTAATGTAAACTAATACAAAATTCAAACTTACAGTACTATTCTTTTTTTAATGTATCTTTGTGCTGTCTTATGAATTTATCTTCCCAGCACGTGGTAGCATTACTACTGCCATTATCTAAAAGGGAGATGCATATACATACCTAGTCCGATGCTACCTAAGAATCTTTGTGATTAAGGGATGTTCCTGCCTGTCATGGATCTGAGATTTTCAGATCTGAATGGTTATTACATATATTTACTTATTACTCGTCGGAACGCAGGGCATGGCAGGGGTTTTTGAGTTATTTCACTCCGTGGTATAACCATCGTAGAGAATCTAGTAGCTCTTAACATCATGACATACCGTCAGGAAAACACTGATGTTGGCGTCGATTTCAAGAGGGTAGCTTGTCCCCATCAAACATGCCTATATTATATCTACGATGCCACGATTTTCACGGGTTCTTTCGTGCCTCGCATGGGCGGCTGTATTGATACGAGGGCGGCACTGAAAATTTCGGGAATCAAGGAAGTGACACAACATTACTATTTAAAATTGTATTTATTGCTTTTCGAAGTATTCTCCGCGAAATTTGACACATTTTTCCATACGATGGAACCAATCATTGAAGCAACCATTCCATTCGGAAGTTGGGGTCTCCAAAATGGCCGTTTTGTAGGCGTCCACAGCTTCTTTAGGTGATGAAAATCTCTGTCCACGCAATTTATTCTTTATTTTAGGGAAAGTATAGAAATCATTAGGGCTTAGGTCGGGGCTGTACGGCGGATGGTCTAATAATTCTATGTTTTCTTGCTCTAAAAACTCTTTTGTTCTGTGCGCGGTGTGAGAACTCGCATTGTCGTGATGGAGGATGATGCGGCGGTTGCAGTTCTCTCTACGGAGTTCAGAAACGACCTGTGGCAAACAAATGCTAGCATACCATTCTGCATTAACCGTTCTTTGTCCCTCAAGAGGAATAGTCGTAACATGGCCGGTTTTGGAGACAAACGTGGCCACCTTTTTTTTTGCAACACTCCGTGAACGAACAATTTTTGTTGGCTTTAACTCATTTTCGAACACCCAAACTCGTAAATGGTTTTTCGTTTCGGGTTCGTACGCATATATCCAGGATTCGTCACCTGATACGATGTTGTATACAGCATTTGAGGATCCTGCGTGGAATCTTTCGAGAGTTCTGACGCACCAAGTAACGCGAGCCGCTTTTTGCTCTTCACATAGCAAATGCGGTATCCATCGGGAAAACAACTTTTTTACACCTAATTGTTCATGCAAGATTATTTGTATTTGACTCATGCCAATGTCTAAAGTTGCCTGAATTTCGTGGTATGTCACATGTCGATCTTCCTCAATCAGCTTACGCACAGCATCAACGTTTTCTTGGGTGACTGCAGTTTTTGGATGACCTTGACGAGGATCATCACTGAGCTTGACACGTCCACTTCAATTCAGCAAACCAGCGATAAATTGTGGTTTTGGATGGGGCTTCATCACCAAATGTAGAAATCATCCGGTCAACACACTGTTTTTGTGTTAAACCACTTCGAAAGTCATAATAAATCATCGCTCTTGAATTTTCTCGAGTCAATTCCTTCTTCTTCTTCTCTTAGATTATGGCTTCTGTAGATTATCTTCCACAATTTCGCCAATGTCAAGTATAAGGCAACGTTGTACGGTGTTTAGATTAATTAATCTTTACATATTCAATAAAAAAATTCTCAAAAATGAAAAAATCTATAAAATATCGAGTCAATTCCATTTTCTCAACGACTAAACAAGTTTGACAAAACCTTGTGACAAGACCGTGAATCTTTTTTTAAATAAATAAATGGTATTCGATTTGTAAAACCAAGGAGTTTTCAATTAAAAAGATTTTAATATGACAGGAACAGTGGAAATATTCCATTCCCGATACTTTTAGTGCAGCCTATGTATGTAAGGTAGATACGGTTGTTTCGGTACGTACCTGCACATGATAGGACACGAGGCCAGGGCACAATGCCACCATTATGATACCAACCAGGACACCGCATAGCATACGCTCGAGGCGTGCCCTGCGTGGGACGCCGATAGGCAGATCCTGTTCGATCGGATCAGGCAAGATCTCTCTCTGCCAGCAGTAATATCGGCTATGTTGGCAGAGCACGAAAACTGGAATGTAATGGTCGCCTTCAGTGAGAGCGTCATGCTCCAGAAGGAGATCGCAGAGCGAGATCGGGAGAGGCCGATCCTGCTCGAAAAAGAAGAAGACGGCGCCGGGGTAACAATCACCTTGGCGCCTAATTCCCATATGTCTGAAACCCCCTGCCTTCGCTATAAAGAAGGGGGCCCCTGGGTTCGCGGGTGCGTAGATTGGGGAATCTGCGTGCCCACACCGAGCGAACCACGAGAAGACGGTGTCGTGTGGTGTGGTCACGCGCTGCAATGTACGCATAGCACAGCGCACAGGGCGATTCGGGGGATCCTTTACAATTTCCCCGGGGGTGACCGCTTTACAGTCACCCTCTCAGAGATGTACCTATAGACATGGCATCAGTGAGCGGCTCTAGTGTGATCATACGAGGACCTGGAACCCCTGGAACCCCTTAGGTGCAGAAGATGACCGCCCCAGTGGTTGTAGCTGGTAGCAGTCTGGCATGCGCCTTCGTCCTTCCCCGGGGCAGAGGAAGTTAATGAAGAATTTCCACTGAGCCTCTAAAAAAAGGAGTCCGGTATTCCCCTTCGCCTTTCCCCGGGGCGAAGGAAGTTCATGTAGAACTTCCACTGGATACCAATAAAAAAAGGTCCATTGGACTACAAAAGGCGTATTTTTTTCCCGTGAGGTGTCTGGATTTAGAATCTAGCACCACTCAATCTCCTTCCATGGATGTCGTAAAAGGCGATTAATGGATTTTAAAGTGGGAGGGGTGGGCAGCCGCGTCCTGTCTGTAGGACCATAGTCATACTGCGCTCACCAAGCCGCCTGCCAAGCATGGTGGCACTGACAATTTCCCTTCAAAATGACGACACAATTGTGGAAATCTATGGTGAGGCATTTGTTCAGCAGAAGACATCCTTGGCTGACATGATGATGATCATGAGACGTAGTTAATTGGTTGATTGATTAATAATTTAAGGACACTAATCACCACTGCGTACCTGTAGGCATGGAATCCAAACAGAGTACATTAGCCTCGTTTAGCCATTATTGAGGTCGTTCAGCCGTTAGAACGTTCGGGTGCCCTTATTTAATTGCAACAATGATTATCACTGAAGCATCTCTTACTTTGCCGTGTGGTGCCGGCTCGGAATACCACCACCCCATCTGCTCCCGTGGGTGTCGTAAAAGTCGACTAAGGGATTAGCCGGAGGATGGGCAGCAGCGTCCTTCGAGTACATTAACAGTTCAACTGCGATCGCCAACCCGTCTGCCAAGCGTAGCGATTATGGCAAAACCCCCCAATGAGCCCACAACACACCCATATCGGTCGTTGTGGTGATCTTTGGGGGAGGCCTGTGTCCAGCAGTGGACTTCATTCGGCCGAAATTATGAAAGAAAAGATTTCTCACATAACACGAGTCATGAAATCCTTAATGTGAATAAAAATAGAAGAGATTTGGCAATTCGAATTTGACTTCCCAAAATGACTACGTACGGCAACTGTCGTTATAATCGATCTCTTAACTAATTGCGTGTAGCGAATTTAACCTAACAATAATGGCTAAATATAGCTTGTTATGGAGCGCCTCTAGATTTCTCACAATACAGCTGCTGATGCTCCGCTAGCTCGTGGATTACCACGCGTAGCTATAGCGTACGTGGTAGCTAATTTTGTTGACCTTAAACTCTCAAACTCACTCGGCTATGTTATCATGTTTATGATTGATTCCTTTGGTCGTTGTTATATATTTACTGCTAGTAACTTTACTGGTAAAAGTACTGGTTTTCCCACTTATTGTAAGAGGCTGGCTGGGAGGCTGCCTATCCGATCTCTAAACACTATTCATACTTTCAGAAAGCATCTTAAAGGGTACTTAGTCGATGCACAACGTGAGCTAGATATGATAAATGCAAACATGTCGTTCATATGATTCGGAATCTAAGACTGAGGTGCGGGAGTATGCCGCGTTTGTGTTTGTGCGAGTACGTTCTTTAATCGTGTGGCTACCTTTCAAAGCCGAGTTACTCTCGCTGTTTAACTGTTCCACTCGTCATCTATCTTCTAGGTATGGGCCACTAGTGACTAAATACTCCTCAACTCCTCTTGCTTCAGCCACTGCTACATTTGCACCATGTGTTACAAACCAGAATTTGATTATACTGAAACAAAAACGTGGGTATAAAAAAAAAAGCTAATTCTATTAACCTTACGTATACATATAATGAATAGTTCCCGTTTTATTCGGTAAAAGGTGAATCGGAAGATTGACTTACCTCTTTTTTGTGCTTAATTGTGAATTAGGATTTTTTTTCTTTCGTTTTCTCCGCTTCTTATTATTTATCTACCACTTCCGGTTGTGATTGGGGTGGGTCCACCTTTTTAAATTTAAAAATTTTCGTTTAACCACACTGACACTAAAGTTGTAATTTTTTCTTCTTCATTTATCTATTTATTTAACTATTATGTTTTTAAGACGGAGACGCTTACAGTGAGCGCCGCGTCGCGCCGCCGTTTGTCGCGTATTGCCATTACCACCATAAACGCCATGAGCACTGACAGATCATAAGATTATTTTTTATTTAGTGATGGGCGGTCTCGGTTACCTACTCATTAGATTATTTAAATGCCAATTATGAAATTATTGTTAAATATATTCGATTTTATTATTTATTTTTTGCGCTTTGTGTAGTTCTTATTTGTATATATATTTGTTGATTTATTAGAAGGTATAATATGCAATATTTATGTTATATACTGTTTTTACACCCGTGAATCACCGAATCACCGAAGGGTCCAGTTGAAAACCAGCGCCAGGCTCTTGTCTGGCAAATGCTGAACTGGTTACCTGTTTGGCGCAACTGTGGGGCACACAACAAACTCTAGCCTAATATTGTTTTTTTTTTTTTTCTGTCTTGTTTATAACCCTATCCAAATTTTTATCGTGTTTTTTTTTAGTTTTATATTAAGTTTTATTACCGTTTGTGATGTCTCACTTTGCTGTCAAATAAAAAAATTCTTTCTTTCTTTCTTTCTTTCAGTGCCAGATATTCGCTTTAAGCAGTAGTGTTTAAACTTTAGACATTACTGTGTTCCAGTTAGAAGGGCACTGTAGCTAGTGAAATTACTGGTCATAAGACCCTAAATAACAGGTCTCGAGGTAACGAGAGCAGTATGATGCCACGCCGGACTAGTCCTGGGTAGCACTACAATTGTTATGGGTAGCTTAACGTAGCGTTTTACCCCTCCGCCCTTTGCCGGGGCGGAGGAAGTATACATGAAGTATTTCCAGCGGATCAATAAAAAAAGGCATGACGCAATCTAGTCACCAAGTAGTATAAAAAACAAAACTGTAGGCACCAATATAATAAAATAGACATGTATTATGTGTGTGATTTCAAAATTAATGCCAAAATTAAAGTCAAAGCTGTTATTTATACAAAGCCTAATCATAATAGACCGTTTATAGAATTTTTGTTTGTCTGTCTGCCCGTCTGAATGTTTGTTTCGATTAGGTTCTGAAACCGCTCAAACGGATTTCACTGAAAGGTTTAGTGATTAAAATAGAAATTTTACCAAAAAATAAAGCTAGTGAAGGGCTCTCTAGCCAAAGAAATCATTGGAAGTAACAGGCTAAATAACTGATGTTTCGTGGTGACGAGCGCAGTTTGGTGCTACACAGGACTCGTCCTAGTCAGCGTGAAGGGTGGCCTTGTATGGGTGCTGTCTGATGGTGTTAAAAAAAAAAAGTCTATTTTGAATAAACACCATTTAATTTTATTTCATAATAACAATCGTGCTATGGCCAGGCGTGATGCTTATCACGAGGCGAATGAGAAGTTCGTCTCATCACTGTTCGCGGGTGCGCAGATTGGGAAATTTGCTAGCCCGCACCGAGCAACCCACGAGAAAACGATGGCGTGCATGTGGTCACGCGCCGCCGTGTGCGCAGCATAGCACAGCGCACAGTGAGGCTTCGAGGGGATCTGGTACAATCTCCCAGGGGAGGGTGACCGCTTTACAGTCACCCTCTCTGAGATGTATCTATAGGCGTGGCACCAGTACCGGCTCTAGTGTGATCATACGAGGACGTGGCCACAGCCACCTTAGGTGCCGAAGATGACACGCCCCAATGGTTTTAGCCGGTAGGAGTCCGGAATGCCCCTTCGCTCCTTCCCGGGGCGGAGGAAGTTCATGATGAATTTGCATGGGATAAAAAAAAGTATTGCTAACAGGCTTTTTTATTAGTTACCTACTTACCTACGTTAATATTTGATTTACCCGATTACGTTGGTAATTTTTTTATACGATCTGTTTTATGTGGTGTTACTGTGTTCAGAGGGTCAAATTTAATTACTTTTCACAAAAAAAAAAAAATTCTATTCTACTCTAATGTAGCATTACATTAGAGTAGAATAGAATATTTTTTACTGTACATCATTTTAAAAACAACTACTAGGAATCATTCTATGAACAGTAATTGTACAATGGGCGGCAATAGCGGTTTCTTACAGACAACCTTACTGCGGTTTAATTATGACTTGACAAATACTGGTATTCTGCTCCTATCAAAGTTCAGTCCGGTTTCGGTATGTTCTCAATCGAGCATAATTTCAATCTCACTTCTGACGCTTATTTAAGGACGAGATTACCAATTTTATTACTTGTGTCAGTTCAGAATTTTACCAGAATACAGTTTTGGCTTTAATCAACTTTCGATTCATTTTCGATTGTATCACAACATACTTTTAAGCTCACGTTTGACGTTGTTAGTCAGTTTAGGAGAATACCATATGTGACAGTTATGACAGTGAGACTAATTAAATAAAACAGTGGACACTCTTCCGCCCTTATATCACTTGTTAAGTCAAACTTTTGCCGAAAACACTGTCTTTTAAGATACGGCCTGTGTCTTAAGAGACAGTGTTTCCGTCAAAAGTTTGAGTCCTAGTCCTAGTTTAAGAGACAGGGTTTATATTTAAATTTATATAGATTATTTTTTCCGGCCTCTAATTCTATGTCTCATCTGCTATAGTATGTAAGTATCTCTACCACTATGTTAACCTAAATCTATGTGTTCCTTTGAATAAAGATTATTTCATTTATTGCCTTTTTATACATATACATTACATTTTTAAATATGATATAAAAAACAGATTATACACATTTAAAAATATAAAACATAGTGATCAACCGGCATCGGGCACAGGGTCCAAGCTGCCGGTGGTTAGGGTTCCAGAGAAAGGAACCTCCTCACAATGCGTGCCGTGTCGAGGATAACTGCTTTCTGCATCAAGCCCTTGATCCAGCCACGTAACGAGAGCCTCTTTAGATGTTGGTCGAGGCTCTTGGCAATGAGGCCATTGGCTGTCACAACTATCGGTACGATGATTGCAGAGTCCACATCCCACATGTCGACAATCTCGTGTGCCAAGTCCAGATACTTAATTTGTTTATCTTTCTCGGCTTTCACGAGATTCTCGTCATGTGGGATTGTAACATCAACAATCATCGCACGGCGCTCTAATCGATCTATCACCACTATGTCAGGCTTATTGGCAACAATAGTCCAATCAGTGATGATAGACCGATCCCAGTACAACGTGACATGACCATTTTCAAGAACTGGGTCGGGCACATACCTGTAATACGGTACCTCAGAATTCACAAGGTTGTACTTTAGAGCAAGTTGTTGGTGAATGATCCTGGCCACTTGGTTACGTCTGTGCAAATACTCGCCGTTAGCAAGACGAGAACAACCAGAAATAATATGTCTAAGGGATTCGCCCGGATGTGACATGTAATTATTATTATTATTATCTGTATTTTCAAAAGTTTCGAGTACGAGAAATTGGCCTTATTTCTTTCAATAGGGCAGTACATGAGATTCAAACTCACGACCTACCGACGTCGCGTACGCTTTAGCCTTTGAGCCATTGCCGCTTTGGATCCATATTGCACCATATATTGCAGTTTAATTAAGCTAGTGTCACATAATAGGTTAAACATGACATAATTTGGACTAAGATTTTGCTTTTTACCCAGGGTCAGTGTCACGGCAGAGTTCTCCGGCCTCGCTCAGTTCACCAGCGTCGAGTTGCCGGTCCCCCCTGCCGGACGAAGACGTGGAGGTGGACGTGGAACAATGCTCTGACGGGGAGCGGGACACGTCCGATCACGCCATACCTTCACCCGCGCCTTCCTCCGGTTAGTATAAAGATAATGGGCATATAATTAAAAAGGTTTAGACTAGGCTTCATAAGTTTCCACAAGATCAGAGACGTAGTATGTGGAGTGTAACTGCTGCGGGTAATGTATAGTGTTATGTATCCGAGTGCAAAGGCATTACAACAAGGAACAATTAATTATGTAACTTTGTATTTATACTGCGTTTTTTATTTTGTTTATTTATAATGACTACAACGCAGTAGTAGCGTAGTTTACTGACACAATAAGTTGTCTCAGTAACAATATAAGTGCCATGCCTCTGTATTTGAATACTTATTTTGGTCATATTTCAACGTCTAGCACCCTATTAAAGTATGTACTCTACAAAAATCTATGATTTATGGATCAATTTACTGTGGAATGTGTCTTTAACTGCTTAAAGCCTTTCATAGGCTGATATTATACATATATAATGTCAACAAAGAAAGTGATTTTTAATTCAAGGCGACAATCAATAGCTTACTTATATCTCTTTTTATGGAAATACAAATTGTAGTTTCATTTTTTTCTTGCAACGAATTTATTAATTGCTTTGTCGTGCCGGCCAAGAATACCACTACCCCAACTCATCCCGTGGGTGTCGTATAAGCTACAGGATTAGCCGGATGATGGGCAGCAGCGTCCTTTGAGTACATTTATAACTTAACTGCGATCGCCTACCCGTCTGCAAAGCGTGGCGATTATGGCAAAACCTCATCGGGGGGTCACACAACACTAACCCATACAGATCGTTGTGGCAACCTTGGCTTTATGGAGTCAGTGGAAGTTTATCGGCTGAAACGATGATGATGATGATTTATTAATCAACAAAGTTATTATTCGAACACAAAAACTTTTGTTTCCCAACATTTATAACGAAAGCGCACGCATAGAAATAATAAAATGGATAAAAAATTGTGCACGTACGAGTATAACAATTTTATTCATAAAGTAGCTGGGCACCGCGCTTTCACCCGCAGTTTAATTTTAAAATAAAACGGATTATTATAAATCATTTAGAGTACTTCGGCATAGACTGTTGACATAGAGTAGATATATATGTTGGGTATTGAATTTTTTGCGCGAAACGCTAATTCTTTTTCTAAAATTAATATGTTACTCCTTATAACATCAGCTACCATCACCATTGAAAGTCTCGTCAACATCGGTCTAGCCGTTTCGGAGATTAGCTGGAACAGACAGACAGACACACAGACAATTTCTTTTATGTTGTTTTTTTGTTACACTTACCGTATATACTTTCATATGCATTTAGTAAAAAGCTGTTATTTTGACATTACAAACAGACACTTCAATTTCACTTATTTGTAGAATTTATAGCAAAAAAAAATGGGAACTACAACTTGTTTTTCAATCGCGATCCCACGATCCGAACTTATTGTCTCCATAAAATAATGTTCACTATTTTTATGAACAGGTATCATAGTCCTGCAGGGCTCGGAGCAAACGAATGAATAACACTTTAAGACATTACTATGAATAAAACTGTTACGGTGTAATGGGGTATCTAATGATAATAGTTACCGTTTATTTTTATGTTGTCATTATCTGTTCCATAACATTTTGGTCGGATAGAAACGATACTTCAGTTTTCTTTCATTATTTACCTTTTGACGCTCGTTTGACTTTTAATTGAATATATGTAATTGATTGTTTTTGATAGTAATGTCAACATCAGAATTA
Organism: Diloba caeruleocephala; assembly: GCA_947459985.1. Taxonomy (NCBI): domain Eukaryota; kingdom Metazoa; phylum Arthropoda; class Insecta; order Lepidoptera; family Noctuidae; genus Diloba; species Diloba caeruleocephala. Next base: position 21,402,216 of record OX381606.1, on the reverse strand, counting down.
AATATATTTCTTACCACAATAATGAAAAAGTTGCAATAAAATAAAATATTGACTAGCTATAATATTATTCAAATTTACTGTGGAAGACTGGTGCCTAAGCTAAGCTGAAGCCTGTGTTTCAGTTCACCAAGCCTCCAGAAGTCCAATTTTGCTCTTTCGTAAACTGTGCCAAGCGATTTTATCCATTTTCTGCTTCTTCGTGTATCTGATTCTATCAAGTTGTTTTCTCTTGTTAAAGTTCTCTTGATCTCCATACTTTGATATAACTTTATCATGCCCTGATACTTGGTTGATTTTGCCTTTAATACGATTTAAAGCTTTCTTTATAACCCAGTTATTATCTTGCATTCCATGAACGCGCATCACTAAGACATAATTGAATATTTACTAATTGTCGACATGACAAAGAAGTAAATATTCAATGATCAAGTCTCTCTGCTATTGCACCTTCGGGGTCCATCCAAGTCCACTTCCTGTGCTTCCTCTACCTGAAGAAGTTCATCATATAGAGTCCTTCCTTCTCCATGAAGCCGGTCAGTAGTTGGTCCCGATGGTTCCGACATCGTACTCCAAATTGTCCAACTCGTAGCTCTTCTGCACCGTCTAGTTTGCAGAGTTTCGGCTTAGTCCTGTATGACAACAGGTATCAACAGGGCTCACTTTCGCTAGAAATATCTTGATATAACAATAAACTCGCTATTCTAATACAACGTGTATATAATATACACCCAATATTGACGATTTAACAAAATACATTTTAAATTTTCCATATCTCCGTTTTACTTTTTTTTCCTAATGATCAATAACCAATACTGGTAAATCACGTGTTATATTCATCATCATCATATCAGCTAAAGGACGTCTACTGCTTAACAAAAGCTTCCCCTATAGATTTCCACAACGAGTGGTTACATGCCGCTCGCATCCAACGACTCTCAGCCACCACCACCATGTTGCCTATCTCGTTGAAGCCGTTTCATATTGCGTTTTCTGGTGCGTGGATTCCACTTGTGAACCTTTCAGACCCAACGGCCGTCAGTTCAACAAGCTATATACCCCGACCAATGTCGCTTCAGCTTACCAATCCTTGGAGCTTTCACGACAACTTTAGTCACGTGTTATACCTATTATTTATAATGAATATTTATGTACTTTTATATTGACTGTATGTCTCCAGTGAATGCCTTTTACGTTCACTGTGTTGTGATATACAAAGAATCTCTTAAGCCTTAGTCCGTGAGAGTCTTAAATCTTATTTTCTCCCTTTGTACGGGAAGCTACTATGTAGGTACGTCATTATGTCTAAGCGTATGGCGAAGACAAATACAATTTTACTGGAGGGAGATCGCTTATTGCAAGAGGCCGGCTAGGCAAATACCAGTGCTATGCCAGATATTCGCCGCTAAGCAGGAGTGTTTAAACTGTAGACATAACTGTGGCCCGGTTAAAAAGACACTGTGGCTAGTGATGACTAAATAACTTTACGTCTCGAGGTGACGAGCGCAGTGTGATGCAGCGCAGGGCTAGTCCTGGGTAGGTCTAATTGTTATGGGCAGGCATGACGCTTACCACCAGACGAATGACTTGCTTGTCTCGTCACAAAGTTGTATAAAAAAGTATATAGTTACATAAACATATTCCGGTTTTTTACCTAGCTACTTACATATTTCAAGAACTATTTTTGTGACACTGATAAGGTCTCATACGCACTAAGGTTAATGATGAGTAATTATACTTATAATCGATCGCCAACTCATAGGCTGAATGTTTCAAATACTCTCAGATCATATTATGATTGCCATGCACTTATTTTTTCTAAGCACATTCTAAATGTAACGAGATATTATCGAAATTATCCTTGTTCTATAAACATGAAAGATTTCTTCTACTAAAAAATTAACCCAATCTGATATGTATTTGCGTGAAATCTCGAAGCAATTTAGAGTCGTATCTCGCAGCGCCATTATTGTACGACAAAAAGTAATTGAAGTTGTTATAAGACAAGTGTTATTGACGTTATAAGCAAACTTTCTCAGACAGAAACATTTTGGTTCCCACACTAGTTTCTTGTGATTTAATGCGTGTAGAAAACTACAATGTAGTCATACTAGGTAACAAGATTTGACTTGAAATACTTAGTGGGAGTAAGTCTATCACTCCTTATCTTTTAGCCGAAAAACTGCTGGACATAGGCCTCACCAAAGATTGCCACAACGAGCGGCATGGGTTAATGTTGTTTTGCCACAATCGCCACGCTTGTCAGACGGATTGGCTATCACAATTACCTAAGTTCTAAATTTACTCAAAGGACGCTGCTGCCCATCCTTCTGCTAATCTATCGCTCGCACTACCTGCCAATAGTTAAAATAAACGCTACTTATTTTTTATGTATGTTTGGTTATATTATTCTACCTAAGTCCTTACTTAAAAGCTGTTGCTGAAAATCAGCGCTGCTGGCATTAGGTCCGTCCAAAACCACAGCATTACGCTGAGCAATGACCTATAATCGTTTGGTAACACTAGTTCAGCAGTGATTCGTTTTATTAAAGTTTGTGACTATGATTAAGAGTTTTTATTTGTTCAATTTGTGAATTACTTTGTTGTTACGGTATGATGGGGTTGACTGGTCCTTAATGGATAAAACCCCTAAATATAAAGTAAGTAAAAAAAAAACGACCTATATTTTTACACACATGCGACGGCAGCTTAGCTTTTATACTATGCTTAATTATGTGAGTGTAATCTATTGTTATTGTTTGGATGATCAAGAAATCACAGATTAAAAAGATCAACAGACTAATATAAACTAATGGTACTTATTACAAATTACTTAAGGTATTCAAAGACAGCCGGTAAATTTTTAGATCGTCGTTACCAATTGTTTTATTTACATTTAATTATGTTAATAATATTATAAGTTTTCTGTTGGTAATTCTAAATGAAGCGTGTGTCAATTGAGTGTAAAAATAATACCTTTTTTTCATACTACCATGTTCCAATTACTTACTCGTATAGGAAACCCAGGTGTAATGCAGTTTTATCATCATATGTCCAGTCTTTGATAGGATGACTAGAGAAGAGATACCATAAAATATGTTTTAACAATATACTGACACTAACAGAACTAGGCGAGCGAGATACGCCGTCACCTGCGCGACCGCTTCCTCCTGCCACCTCCTGCAACTGCGAGGAGTTACTCTCCGTAGACTGCCAGCTAGAAACCAAGGACCTGTGGGACAAGTTCCACGACCTAGGCACTGAGATGATCATCACTAAGAGTGGCAGGTAACAAAATATATATTCTAATTGCCTACTGATATAACATTATGTAACGTTTTCTAGTTAAAGCCTGACCAAACTTATGTATGTACCTACTTTATCTATTTATGGATGTTTCAAAATAACCCTTTACCAAGTAAATCTCACAAAATATTCAATAAAACCTAAGAAAAACATTCCCATTAGTTAATATCACAGTTACTCCCGGTTGACATAATTTTTGACGGCAGTGACAACAATTTGTTTCCAGAATCAAAATTTATGATTGAAATGGTGAACGAACTTCGGTTACGGTAAAGAACTGACGATTTATATTTAAAAATATTGTGAATTGCCATTTCATTTATCTTTTACATTATAAAGGTGAGTTCAGACAATGTGCTATAATATTTAGGTGTTATTGGGACGGAAAGCAAGAGCCGGTGTAAACGAATTCATTTGTAGAATCGTTGTTATTAACAATTGTGTCTAATCAATCATCGTATCAGATAAAGAAGGTCCACTGCTGAACAAAGGCCTCCCCCATAGATCTCCGCATTAGTTCTATTATTTTTGGGGGGAATTAGCTAGTACTCACTATGCTTGGCAGGCGGGTTGGTAAGCCAGTATGGCTACTGTTCCACATAAAAGACGTTGCTGCCTGCGGCCCATCCCTCTGGTTTAGAGTCCCTTAGACATTCACGGGAGAAGATTGAGAGTGGTGCTATATTCTTAATCCGGACACCACAGAGCATTTTTACAACACAAAAACTAAGATATGATTAATGGTGTTTTGAAGCAGTCTTATACAATTACAACTATTACTTAATGTTCTAAGTAAAGGGAATAAAGTGGCGTTTAAGTTAACTACAAACAGAGGTTTTGTTTATGATTATCGATTTAGGAAGACGTTGTCGTTTTCCCATCATCATATCAGTGAAAGGAAGTCCACTGCTGAACATAGGCCTGTATATCCGGCCGTTGTGGAAATTTATGGGGGCTACCTTTGATTTCTGTTTGTTTTTGTATATCCAACAACCTGTGTGTTCGTTAACCTAGGCTTAGCTACCTAAGCCTAGGTTGATGAAGCCACGAAATACACGTAATACTTAAAAAATAATTAATTAAATAATTACTTCAATCATCAACATAATGTAATCTTTCACTCCGTTGAAATCGGAGTCAAAAACAAATTAATTCACTCCACAATCACCCCCCTATAAAGGGTCTAACGGAATGGATTCATCAGCTAAAGTGGCCAATTCCGGAATAATTACTTCGCGAACCCGGCCGTCCTTCAACCCTTTAACGAGATAAATTAAAAGTACATTTTTTCCTAACCGTCGGCCTAATGCGAGGCTATAAATTCACAAAGCCCCAAAGACAACAAACAGCGCATCGTGGGGGAGGGGAAGATGTTTTTATAGTCACGCCGAGAGGTTTATCTAAATAATTGCGTAGTCGGTGGCGGTGAGCGGAAAATTGGCATTGTGTACGGTGCCTGCCGCCCGGTCGCCGCGGGAACACTGTCGCGTTCTGACGTATAACCCTCCTGAGAGCCGCGAGTGCAATATTGACACGTCAAACAACAAACAAAATAATTAAACGTTTGTCTTCTGTTTGAAATTTTGTAACACATTCCATAAAATAAGCTTTTAAAAATGTTTTCACTTCCAGGAATATAGTTTACGACCATATTTTTATTCAATAATGGCAGTATTTATTACCTGCGAGGCGAAGTTATAGTTCGCGATAAAATATCTCATTTCCATGGTAGGAGCTGTGAACAGGTTCGAACATAAGTGTCTTCGCGGCAAAATAAGACCTGCCTAGTAAGTTAGCGGAGTGACTAGTTTTCTGTCGTTAGCTGATGCAGGCTTGTAGCTATGCTACTATATTTTAAAGTTAAGCACTATGTTTGTAACCAAATGTACTAAGTATTTGAAAATAAACATTATTATATTATATATTATGCGTTCTGACGTGGTTACGGTAAACTAGCTTGTCTCAACAAGTGTGTCATCATCATCATCATTTCACCCGAAAAACGTCTACTGCTGGACAGAAGCCTCCCCGAAGATAGCCACAACGATCGGTATGAGACTGTGTTGTGTGCTCATTGGGGGATTTTGCCATAATCGCCACGCTTGGCAGACGGGCTCGCATTCACAGTTGGGTTATAAATGTACTCGAAGCTGGCCATCATCCGACTAATCCCGTAGTGGCTTTTTGCAACACCCACGGGATGAGAAGGGGTGGTGGTATTCTTAACCGCACCACAAGGCCTCGCAAGTACGCGCGACGCCGACGGCACGAACAAGTGTGTGGAATTAGTATAATCCTCGTATTAGCCGCCTGTCATATGTTATCTGCAATAGGGAGTGCCCCCGTATCGCAACAAGTGCAGTTAGTCTAAATCACTGTAGTCGCCAGTAGCCCGAAGAGCGTTTCAATCTCCGGGGAAGGGATCCTATTGTTACTCTCAAAGCGAACAATACTGGAACAGCAAGTTTTGATACTTTAACAATTGCAATAGACGGTAAACGTCCACTGCTGAACATAGGCCTCTTATTGATCACTACAGTGAACGGTCATAGGGGATATTGCCATAATCACTACACATCGCAGGCGGATTAGTGGTCGCAGTAGGAATTGTTACACGAGAGATATCCTCTTGATATCAACCCTTAGTAGCCTTTTTTGACACCCAGGGGCGGAGAGGGGCGTCTACTCTTTGCTGAGAATCACACGAACACGAAACAATTAACTGTTTATGTTGTATGATTATTATATATATTATATATTATACTATTATATGTAATTATAAAAATAAAGATTTAGCTACAGGCAGGTACGTATGCTAAAGCAGGTACGTAGTCTAATTTTAGGCTTAGAATGTTATTTAACAAATGGAAAGAATTCCTATTTACTTAATTAGGCATATCATTAAATAAAATTGACAAAGTTAAATTACTTTTCATAAGAGACTAAATAACAAATTTCTCGAGGTGATGAGCGCAGTCTGGTGCCACATGGCGGTAGGGCTAGTCCTGCGTAGCATTACAATTGATGAATAGCAGCGGCCTGACGCTGAATATCATTTTTAAAATTAATAATAACTTCGTATGAAAATAAAAAGGATCAACAATGAGTAATCTTCACATGTACGCCTAAACAAGAGATAAATCAACCCGTCCTATCAAAACGGGATATCGGGGACAAATTTTACAAGGGGAGGGTGGCGGAGCGTGTTTTCAAATTGCTTTACAATGCGTTGTCTATTAATTTCTTTGGGCGATGTTGTATTATCTTTTGGTTATTTAAAGCTTCATGAAAATATAAAATAATAAGATACAAAAGATTACCTACGATCATTTCGTACTGAAAATTGATTAATAGCGTAGCTATCGGTAGAACACACCTTTGAATGGTATTGAAATCGAATTCAGTTTTATTAGAATCCTACGTCTCAATTTCTCGAAACTGATTTCAATTACCATTAAAGTAGTTCCAATGTACTTGCATTACTATATTATGAAATCCATTAAGCTCTTGATGGAAAATATATGTAAAACAGTAGTGAAAACACCACTGCGAGACGTGTGTTAAAACTAACAAAGGCAGCCAATAGCAGTAAAATGTGTTACTGCGTTCATTTTTATGTCAAACTTAATATGAAAACATAAAGTGGCCCTTATCTCCGGACATCCCGTAATACGCTTTATCTTTTTTTATTGCGATGCACAATCCGTTCCTTTCCACATCGATACGGTCCGCCCGGGACCACCAAATATCGTACTTTATTATCCAACTTTTCCTAATTCTACTATAATGTTTATAAGCTTTATAAATATTGGAATGGATAAAGTAATATTATTGACTTTGAGATAGAGGTTTAGTATTTCATTTACATTTATTTTTATGATCATGGAAAATAAACTACCTATGGTAACAATATTAATACGTAACCTTTGTTCCCTTGAATTACGGAAGTTTCGATACAGTGTCCTGTACCGCTATCAGATATATTTTAAACGGTACAGAGAGTTTATCGATAGTATCTGATAAAACTAAGTAGCGCATCACTAGTGTTGCGTGGCTGGCTCACGAGGAACGTCGGGTCCGTCTCGATTTATTTACTTTTTTCATTTTTTCGATTCGTCGTTTTGATTTACAAGCGGCCACTTTACTGCCGAGTGGACTTTGTTAGAGAGAGCTAACTGGTGGACAATTTATGTCTTTTGGACCTTTCTTGACAATGAGTTTGTCCAAAATATTTGAATGTTAGGTCATAACATGTCCTTTTTATGTCGGACGCATAAGTTAACAATGTTATTGCATATCGGTTTGTGGTTGACTTCAACGTCGTACGTCATCGGCAAATCCATACAATAAAACAGTGTTGAAATTATACCTGATCGCTCTACCGCGAAATTTAAAATGTGCAGACAACTTTTCGCTTACAAATAAATCCATAATTAGTTCTTTATTGCTTGCTTCATTTGGAACTCTGTAAATTATATTGTTTGCAGCTTCTTCGAAAAGTAACATTTTTAGTATTATGTTAATCGATCAGGATTCTATCAATTACGAAAGCTTTAAATGCGCAAATATTACACATCTTTAGGCTACACCGTTCATAGTTGCAGTTCATATAATTACCTGTTGGAGTACATCTCGCGGTCAGAGGGGCGTCTCCGACGTAAATTATCGGTATCCGCAATTTGATCGATCGCCCGTCGTATTAATGGTTTTTATCGAGTTTTAATGCCTCGACAATTACCTGCCGGTGTTGGCAGACGTGATGCCCATGCACTATAAGATGTGCGTGTCTAAACAAGGGACTGTTTTCTTGTGATTTAATGTTTTTATGACCTTTCAGCAACAATTATACCGTTGTTCTGTAACTGACGATCCTTACAATAGAAAGTCATATCAAACTGAATCTTTGTTTTCCTTTATCGAAATTAGCTATTCCATAGGAAAAAAGAAACAGTAATGTCTTAGGTTTTCGGGCTTATTACACATTATAATAAAACACTTTTAAACGGATTCTATCGCGTATATTTTAGATTTTTTTTCCCTGACGTTTCGAATACTTTGCAGCATTCGTAGTCGGAGGATGACTGTCTACTTCTTTAGTCATTATTTGATGCTCCCTTGTGCCCGAACGAGAGACGATCTAAATGCAGCAACACGTAGGTAACGCAATTTAGGTGGTCACGTACCATTATAGTATAATTTGATAATATTTAATTATTTACGTTGAATCAATGAAATCATAGAAGAAGAAGTAATTATTTACAATTATGTAGGTCTGGTATGATTCAGCGATGTGAAAGTAACAAACTAACAATTTCGGACAGTAGATACCTACACATATTTTGACTGTCATTTGAACTAGAACAAAAAATTTAAAGTCTATAAGTACAGTTCTAAAAAAGTTAAGATACAGTTAAGTTTTTCTGAGATTTATAAAACTTTAAAAAAGAATATTATTGGAGAAGGTCTTTTTCTATACCTAGTTCGGATATAAAAATATGCTAAGGCGGGTGAATGTGAGTTAGTATTATATTTTTTGTTTCATCCCATTTTATTACAGTTGTTGTAAAATAGTACATAAATGGTTTAAAATAATTGGCAACGCTCACTGAAGTTTACATTTACGGACGGGGATTACTCCAATATAACGGAGTTCGTTTTCGTTGAGTGCTGTCATTACAATCATCGACAATATCGACACAAGCATAAGAACCTAGTTATTAGAGTTCCTAATAGTAATAACATAAGTACCTAATTGATTTAGGCGAAGCAAATGAAGACACAGAAAATGTCAATTATTCCGATGTCGATAGAACAAGCGTAAGTACCACTACAGGTGATTCAAACACAAATGAAAAACTAGTCTCTTTTAAGTTTATAATAGGTAAGTAAGCATAAATTCATTGATTTAAATATATTTAGAATAAAAATAATACAATTACATTTAGTGTTTTAGTTATTGTAATTATTTAATTTGGAAAAAACGACAGTGTCAAATTCGTTCATGATTTTGCCATGATTGTCATAAAAACTTTTCTTCTTCTAGTTACATCTTTACATATACGGTATTAAGCCTATTTATTTAAATACTAAAGTGGAAATGTAATTAAATATCTCCGTATTCATGGTAACCCTTAGCACCTGGCACACGTTCTGATCCACACCTACTTCTTTGTGCCGCTCCAAAGGTGTGGATCCATGTAAAAAATACAAAACTTATGGCATTTAACAAACAATATTTAGTGCCGTTTTGACAGTTATTGTAGTCAATGATTACTGTTGATTATGGGTGGTTATAATACCGTTTTTGCCGAGGGCGGCCCTAACAGGTGCCTCCGTATTGAGAATATAAAACTTATTCAACTGTATTTTATGTGGTTTAACGGCGAACTGTTTGAGATAGTTATCAATTTTTTTGTCGTTTGATGTTATTTTTTGAGATTGCTAGAGAGCTTTTTGAGTTGATCGATACATTTGGGACTTTTATATTTATTGTAATAGGTGTAGCGAAACAACATGATTAAGACATTTCGGGGCACAGTTATTACTAGTGTCCGACTAGGCAGGTACCACCACAATGCCAGAAATAGTGTTTGAACTTTAGACATTACTGTGTTCCAGTTGGAAGGGCACTGTAGGTAGTGAAATTACTGGGCATAACAGGTTGTCTAATGCTCGAAGTGACGAGCGCAGTTTGGTGTCATACAGAACTGGTCCTTGGGCAGCATAATCGTTATGGCCAGGCATGATGCTTACTACCAGTAAACAGTAGAGCCGTATTGCCGTGCAAACCGTGACACTATGTGATATCAACGTTTTTCATTATATAGGTAGATAGGGTACACTTTTCATAATAAATAATAACAATAAAATAATTTCTGGAATATTAAATTGATATTTATTAATTTAAAATGTTAACCTCCTATCACACCACATTTATAAGCTATTAAAATAAAATGAATACTAAATCACCTGTTTCATGTAATAAAGCCGTTGATGGGGATATCGTTATCATATTTTAGGGAATCAAATATATCGGCAACGATAAACCAAGTGCAAAGTCAATTGAGCGTCGGTTAGCTCACTTCGTAATCGCTTTTAATAAATCGTGTTCGGGGTTGAGGGGGGGGAGACGCCGACATGTGCATTAAACTTAATTGATATTTTCGTGGCTGCGTGTTATTTTGCACTAATGCACCTTTCTCTTGCGCAACCCTTTAAGAAAAGAGTTCAACGCTCGCATGTCATATTTTTATTTGTGTTTTTCTTTTATGCCACATTTTCCTTTGATATAAAACGTTGACGTAACATTGTGACTGCGTGATACGTGACTGAAACGGTAAATCACTTTTAAACGGATTATATCGCGTATATTATAGATTAAAAATCGTTTTTTTTAGATTTAAAATCTGTAACGACGCCTGTCATCTTAGTCATCCTGCAACCACGAATGCTGCAAAGCATTCGAAACGTCAGGAAAAACAAAAATCTATAATATACGCGATATAATCCGTTTAAAAGTGTTTTATTATGAGTAATAATCGCGAAAACCTAAGACATTACTATTTATTTATTAAGTTTACTTATTTGTATTCAATAAATTTACTATTTTCAAGCCCTTTTTATATATTATCCGTGTGGTGTCCGGATTAAGAATATAGCACCACTCCATCTCCTCCCGTGGAGGTCGTAAAAGTCGACTAAGGGACTCTTAACCAGAGGGATGGGCAGCAGCGTCCCTTTTGCTGAGCAGTAGCAACTCTGCGCTCACCAACCCGCTTGCCAAGCGTGGTGAGTATCGGCAAATTCCCCCCAAAATGACAACACAACATAAGCACCGGCCCCCAGTTCCCGGCAGCCCCGCCATTCCTGGTCATGGTAGCGGCCACGGAAACGGCGGGGCAGGGGGTGCTAAGAATCTCCGGATGGGATCCGGCTACCACCCAAACCGAAAACTGGCCCTGGTGACATATAACACACGCACACTGAGGGCAGACGAAAAGATTGTTGAGCTGGAAGAAGAAATAGGTAAGTTGCACTGGGATATCATGGGTCTATCAGAAGTCCGAAGAGAGGGGGAGGACACGATAACCCTGAAATCCGGCAACTTATTCTACTACCGGGAAGGCGAACATCTGTCTCAAGGTGGTGTCGGGTTTCTCGTCCGCAGGTCCCTCATTAACAGTATAGTGGCCATCGAAAGTGTGTCGAGCAGGGTAGCGTACCTTATACTCAGAATATCCAAGAGATATTCGTTGAAGGTCATACAGGTCTACGCACCGACCTCGACACACCCAGATGATGAAGTAGAGAGTATGTATGAGGACGTAAGTAGGGCCATACATACCTCGAAGACACATTTCACTGTTGTGATGGGGGACTTCAACGCAAAACTGGGCACTCGATGCGATGGTGAGTTGAGAGTGGGGCAATTTGGATATGGGCAACGGAACCCCAGGGGACAGAGGCTGGCCGACTTTTTGGAAAAGGAGGGACTCTTTATGATGAACTCCTTTTTCCAAAAGCCGCCTCACAGGAAGTGGACCTGGATGAGTCCCGATGGTTCCACGAGGAATGAGATTGACTTCATCATGACCAATAAAAGACAAATATTCAATGATGTCTCTGTGATCCACAGGGTGAAAACCGGTAGTGATCACCGAATGGTAAGAGGCACATTGAATATTAATCTCAAAGTTGAGAGGTCTCGTCTGATGAGGTCTACGCTCCGGCCCTCTAGTGCTCATATCCAAAACCCCGAGAGCTTTCAACTCGAACTCCAAAACCGCTTCGAGTGCCTGGAACATTGCGTATCTGTGGACGATTTAAATGGTAGGTTTGTAGAAACTGTCCAAACGGTTGGGTCTAAGTTCTTTAAAGCCCACCGTAAAGGTAGACCAAAAAAGTTCTCCGATCACACTCTCGACCTTATGGCAGAAAGACGCGCCATGACGCTGCAGTCTTCCGATGATGCTGAAGCATACCGACTGCTCAATAGACGGATATGGAAGTCCTTGCGGCACGATATCCGCACCTTTAACACTAACGGTGTTAAAGAGGCGATTGAGCGGAATCAAGGCTCCAAAGTGTTCGCAAGAGACAAGTCTATTGGGCAAAGTCGTATTATGAAGCTGAAGACCGAGGACGGCAGTGTAGCGTCGACTAAGCCAGAGGTTTTGAGAGAGATTGAGAACTTCTACTGGCAGTTATACACCTCGGTTACTATACCTACCATTGGCTCTGACAAAGACCCGCGAGCCAAACTAACCCGACACTATACCGAGGATATCCCGGACATCAGCCTGTACGAGATTAGGATGGCCTTGAAACAGCTTAAAAATAACAAGGCGCCGGGTGGAGACGGAATTACGACAGAGCTTCTGAAAGCGGGTGGAACACCGGTACTTAAAGTCCTTCAGAAGCTATTCAATTCCGTCTTACTCGAGGGCACAACGCCGGAAGCGTGGAACAGAGGTGAGGTGGTGCTCTTCTTCAAAAAGGGTGATAACACCCTATTGAAGAATTATAGACCCATCTCACTTCTGAGCCATGTTTATAAGCTGTTTTCAAGGGTCATCACGAATCGTCTCGAGCGCAGGTTTGATGACTTCCAGCCTCCCGAACAAGCCGGTTTCCGAAAAGGTTTCAGTACCATAGACCACATCCATACGCTGCGGCAGGTTATACAGAAGACCGAGGAGTATAATCTGCCACTATGCTTGGCGTTTGTGGACTATGAGAAAGCCTTCGATTCGATCGAAACCTGGGCAGTGCTGCAATCTCTGCAGCGGTGCCAGATTGACTATCGGTACATTGAAGTGTTGAAGTGCTTATACAGAAACGCCACCATGTCGGTCCGAGTACATGAACAGAGCACGGGGGCAATTCCATTGCAGAGAGGTGTGAGACAGGGGGACGTCATTTCCCCGAAACTGTTCACCGCTGCAATGGAGGATGCCTACAAGCTACTGGAGTGGAAAGGATTCGGCATTAACATCAATGGCGAGTATATCACTCACCTTCGATTTGCCGATGACATCGTAGTCATGGCAGAATCGCTGCAAGAGCTCAGCACAATGCTCGATGATCTCAACAGAGTTTCCCAACAGGTGGGCCTTAAAATGAACATGGGCAAGACAAAAGTCATGTCAAATGTCCATGTCGTGCCCACCCCAATATCTGTTGGGAGCTCTGTTCTCGAAGTTGTTGACGAGTATGTCTACCTAGGACAAACTGTCCAGTTAGGTAGGTCCAACTTCGAGAAAGAGGTCAATCGTCGAATCCGACTCGGCTGGGCAGCGTTCGGGAAACTTCGCAACGTCTTTTCGTCAACAATACCGCAATGCCTCAAGACGCAAGTCTTTAACCAGTGTGTGTTACCAGTGATGACATATGGAACAGAGACGTGGTCACTCACAATGGGCCTCATAAGAAAGCTCAAGGTCACTCAGCGAGCTATGGAGAGAGCTATGCTTGGTATTTCTCTACGAGATCGAATCAGAAATGAGGAGATCCGTAGAAGAACTAAAGTTGTCGACATAGCTGAAAGGATTAGTAAACTGAAGTGGCAATGGGCAGGGCACATTGCTCGTAGAACTGATGGCCGTTGGGGCACAAAGGTTCTCGAATGGAGACCGCGCACCGGAAAACGCAGCGTGGGACGACCTCCAACGAGGTGGACAGACGATCTGGTGAAGGTCGCTGGGAGTCGTTGGATGAGAGCGGCATGTGACCGCTCGTTGTGGAAATCTAAGGGGGAGGCCTTTGTTCAGCAGTGGACGTCCTGTGGCTGATATATAAGCCCTTTTTAGATCCAAATTCAAAATGTTTTATTTGCGAATGAAGGTACATTTTAGTTTTTACATTATTTGGAAGATCCATTAACATTCTACCAGAAAACTGGTATGCAAATATCAAAAATTCTATAAAATTAATGTCAAGTATTGCATGAACAAAATTTAAATAATCAGTTAAATGCCATTCGGACTGATGTATTCATTAACACTATAACAACATTTACTTAGAAGCCATTTATGCAATTTATTATTAAATAATGTCAAAGGTGCCTATTATATATTTTTATAGCCATAGAAAATATATTGTTTTTATATATGACTTGCTTTTTGGTAAAGAGTCTCTTCCCGTGCCTTCTTGTTATAGCTAGGATATCTTCATGCTTATCAGAATATTCAGGATATTTTCTTAGAAGTATAACTGCTTCTTTTATGTATATACATGGCAAGGGATGTCTGCGTGTTTTCTTAAATAAGGGCCTACAGTTATCCATACCCCACATATTGCCCTTATACATTATTTTGTACTTTGAAAGCTTTATTAGCATCCACGGAAATACCTCACAATGGTAAGCCATACCATAACCATGGTACGAAATGAGTGCCACCTTTTGAGATATTGTTAAACGTAGTCTCTTAGGTGCATAGACGAATCCATTTAGTTTGTCACACGTATAGTCAATATGCGTTTGCCAATTTGAATGCTTGTCAATTTAAATTCCCAAGAATTGACCGTCCTCCTCCAGTGTCAACGGATGAAAAGTACCATTGTCGATTCCTGAAGAGTTTCACTCGATTTTGTATAAATTTGGGTGCCTGCTTTGCAAATAAAATAATATGCGACCAAATCATTTTTAAAAGGCCAGTACTGTCACAAAACATGTACCTACCAGTAGAACTTGCTCCTTTTTTGAAGTCGATTAATTATACTCTTACTTTACACAAACTTTAATATTCAGTATTATTATAGCGTAGGCCAAAGTACCAATTAAGCGCTTACGAAAATGTATATCGTAGGAAAGGTTAGCAGCGGGTTGTAAAAATGTTGCCTGGATAATACTTACGAGTATAACTTACCAGCAATTTAGAACTAGTCAAGGTAAACTGTATTGAAGGTGTGCACGTAAAATAGTCGTATCTGCATCAATGTAACTCGTAGTTAGGACCTAATTGGTAAGGTGATGAGGGAGGCGCGCGTTCGTGTCGGTGCGCACGCGCATCGATCGCCGGATAACTCGATCAAGCCGCGCCGCCAACGTGTTGCAATAAAACGCAATTATGTTCATCATATGAATTAATTAATACTCACTGCTAAATTGGTTCGCGGAAAGACTTCACATAGAATATAATAATTGAAACCTTGTTGCATATAAGTGATTGTAATCTCCATTTCGTTTATGTGTGTGTTGATGAAGTCAGACAAACTAGAATTAATATTACACAGAAATTGATTTAGTTTTCGCGATCATTACTTATTATAATAAAACACTTTTAAACGGATTACATCGCGTGATTTTTGTTTTTTCTAACGTGGTCGTTCAAGGATTAATCCTGCGACTACGAACGCCTATCATCATTTCGGCCGAATGAAGTCCACTGCTGGACACAAGCCTCCCCCAAAGATCACCACAACGACCAATATGGGTGTGTTGTGGGCACATTGAGGGGTTTTGCGATAATCACCACGCTTGGCAGGCGGGTTGGCGATCGCAGTTGAGTTGTTAATATACTCGAAGGACGCTGCTGCCCATCCTCCGGCTAATCCCTTAGTCGACTTTTACGACACCCACGGGAGGAAATGGGGTGGTGGTATTCTGAGCCGGCACCACACGCCTATGCAGCGTTGTTATTCAATGCGTAAAAAAGTCTATAATATGTTTGAGCAAAACTGTTATAACTTGCAATCACAAAACTATTACCTAGTAATTTAACGAACCACAGTTTCTCGATGGAGTGATTAGGTTTGGCTCAAACGACGGAAAAGGTTATTTAGTGAAAAATGTTACTGTAGTGCCTTGTGATTTTTAGGAACGTCCACACGAGCTGGGGTGCAATTCCCTAAGCTCAGACATCCATACATCCTTGAATACGGAATTGAAATAACGTTAAAAAACCAATTTGGTAACCGCATAGACATGACTGAAGCTATTAGGATACATTGCGGACGGTTAGCCATGAGAACCAGTCTTAGCGAACACCAAATTGGGTTATCACCGTTATTTCAATTCTATATTCAAGGATGTATGGATGTTTCAGCTTAGAGAATTGCACCCCTGTTTGCAAACATGTTCGCGGCAATAAGGTGGCACAAGCACCACCTCAGTCGCACCTCAACCCATGTGACAATTATAGCTTATGGATGTTATTTTCGAGCTAACAAATTTTATTATGTTTGCTTGTCAAATAATAATTTTGTAAAATGAGTATTTATTCTGCAAACTCATAAATATTAAGCTAACTAAAGAATATCCATAAGCTATTGATATAACAGTGGGCTAAGGTGCGGCTAGAGAAGCCCTGGGGCCATCCCAATGATGTGAACAAGGACGTGAATACACACAGCTTGTGAAAATTATTTAAAAAAACTGCAGCGCGTTTAGGTCGATTCGTTCTCAATTCTTACTCGTTTTCGTTCTTTAAGCCTAACAAATATAATAAACGTATTGCGATTTCACAATAATTCAAGTTGAAAGTATTAGCTACTGGATAAAGTGACTTCAATGCGAGAAAATGAGATGTACACACAATGAGGCTGCGCCCACACACACCGCGATTCGCGCCGCTGAGAACTGCCAGCTACCGGGTGATTGTGCAACGGACCGTTCTAGAGCCGATTGCAAATTTATTCCTTCACGTATTTATATAAAAAACTACCATCGTGAAGGGCAAATTATTTATTGTGCAAGAATCTGTGTAATTTTTCTTCATAACACCCGCTTTAAAATCGATTAGACCATAAAGTACCATAAGCCTTACTTAAAACGAGATCGACTTGTGGAGGAAGATCATTAAAAGGGTGGTCATTTAACAGGCATTAACGCCTAAAACATAATAAGCAACTTTAAATAATTACGAAAAAAGGTGTAAAAAGCTCTTGAATACAGGGGAGAGTGATGCGCCCGCGCTGCTCGATGAAAGGCTGACGGCAGACGCCGACGGAGATTGATTACGTAATCATGGACAACGGCCGGCGATTTCGGGAATCTCATAGAGAGTAATCATCATTCATCTCACGGCTCGTTGACGTTACATTGAAGATATGTTCCTGATGTCAGTTTTGACTGTACACTCATAATCGAATTTTGAAGTTAATTTTACGCGTCGATTAACGTTGCCAGAGGTCAATAGAGGTGTATGGTGTTTGGAAAGTTCGTTTGATTGCACGGAAGCGACCCCAAACTGGTTGTAACATAATAACAACATCGAGTTTAGTTCTTGGCGTTAGTAACAATGAGGTGGTATCTGTCTGTCGTCGCACAATTAGCCCTCCATTGTGAGATCGGTATTGTGTTGGGTGCGCGGGCGCGTGTTGGTTTTACTCCTACGCCCATTGTGATCGCTTCAATCGCGCGCGTTGCCATTCCACTCACACTTCTCAATGAGATATTATCTCGACTATTATTAGCCGAACATTCGATGCTTATATAGATAATGATTTAATATTCCATCGCTATGGCGTATTACACGTCGATTCATTGTGATTGATTGTTTTAATTCACTTATTATCGCCAATGTAACGCCAGAAGCCTCTTTTCAAATTAATCAATTAATTATGATGTAGTTATTATGTTACTGTTATAATTATGATATTAAAGGAGTTTAACTGTGTTGAACTTAAATGTACCGATGCATATTGAAGCGATTACGGGATAAATGAAGTTGGTTACTGAGTCCGTACTCTGAAAACAAAGGTTCACTTAATGTGGAATGCTTTGGCAGGCCACCGGCGGCGGTGGGTCACAGGAGTCACACAGTACTGGAACTAGGTGCGCGTGGCCGTGTGTGGTACAATACACGCGTAATGAAGTGGGCCGCGAGGGGGCGGCATTGTGCACCAAACGAGCCATTGTGAGGTGTCCGCGACCGCGACTGCGACCCCCGACCCGCTTCTCGTTACCACATTTACCACTGCCCGACGAGACCTCACTCACAATACTACGGAACTGACGGCGCTCTTTTTTGGTAGTATAGTAAAGTGGCCTTGTTATCGCATCAGAATTTGATCAGTGACTGAGAATGACCGAGCTACCATTGTGTTGAGTTGTATACTGATCATCATTTCGGCCGAATAAAGTCCACTGCTGGACGCAGGCCTCCCTCAAAGATCACCACAACGACTGATATCGGTGTGTTGTGTGCTATTTCGTGGTTTTGCCATAATCACCACGCTTGGCAGGCGGGTTGGTGATCGCAGTTGAGTTGTTAATGCATTCGGAAGTCGCTGCTGCCCATCCTCCGGCTAATCCCTTAGTCGCCTTTTACGACACCCACGGAATGAGATGGGTTGGTGTTATTCGTAGCCGGCACCAAGCGGCCGAGGTCAATATCAGTGGTAGCACAAATTAAAACTAAATTTTCCATTAAGCAGCATTCGAGCTCAGATGTTTCGCGACAGAATGGGTAAATGAAGATATCAATAAGCTGACTGTTGATTGAGTGCGACAGACGTGCGCCTAGCGACAGTAGTTCCGTGTCATCTGTCGAGTTACTAATTAAGTAAGATCGTTAGCGCAAAGCCGATCAGCACTCAGCACACGGAAGCGATTTTATTCACGCGGCAGCTGCACCGTGAACTTTTTAAATCATAAACGGTGCTTCAGGCTGTAAGCTAAAAAACGTAGTAACACGTTGTCACTCTCACACATACCCAAAAAGTAAAGGATAGACGTCGAATTAGACATCGTCATGTGGTGTCAGTTTTTTCAAGTAAAGCGTTAAATTTTCACAGCTACCCCTCGGTAGGAATAAATTATTTTTATGTGGATTCGGGGTGGCCGAGCCCTGTTGGTGTAACAAAAACGTAATCATAGCTCATGTCGCGGAAGTAAGGGTTGGTTTCAACGTGGCGGTGTCATTGACTACTTCGCAGATGCTACTTAAGATTTTAAAGGTTTCTTGAGTCACGTATTACATCGGTTAAGTGACGGTAAATCATAAGCGAATCACTATTATATAGCTTAATGTGCTTTTACCTGCAATTGATGCAATCAAGTAATTTATTTAATAGATTTCATAGCGTGAAATTGCAAGCGCAATTTAGATACTTACATGTATGTATTTGATATATGTAACGGTGACGTCAGAAAATGCCTTGTCTGACAAAACTTTACATTACCGCATCATGATATCAGTCAATTTCCATAGATTTGTGTCATCATTTTGGGGAGAATTTGCCAGTATTCACCACACTTGGCAGGTGATTTGGTGAGCGCAGTAAGGCTAGTTTTCCACAAAACAGACGCTGCTGCCAATCCCTCTGGCTTAGACTCCCTTAGTCCTTACCTGTCTACGTATGATTGTGTTAATACCTATAATACGTCACGTCATTAATTATTAGCTTCGTGGGACATAATCCGGTTGTAAAGGCAAAGAAAAAGCACTACCGTCACCGTGCCAGGGGCTACCATTAGAACCGTAGAATGAAATAATGAATTTGTCGCGCACTACGGCGCAAGTTTCGGTACAAATGACGTCTAATGCGTCCAAATTATATTGGTACGTGTCGCCGCCCAGCAATGAAGTTATTATTTTCCATTTCCGCGGCGGTGTTAAGTCGATAACTCGAAAATGACTGCCATTTGTACGAACAAGCCCACAATCTGACGGCACGTGCTCATTACCAAATCATGAAACTGGAGGTTCCATTTGTGTCACCGGCTATGTTTGACTTGTAATTTAGAACACGTCACGGTGTAGATATGCTCTTGAACGGTATATTAAAAAGTTAATAATGTTCTTCTTCTTCTCTTAGATTATGGCTTGTGTAGAGTACCTATCTTCCACAATTTCGCCGATGTCAAGTATAAGGCAACGTCGTACGGTGTTTAGATTAATAAATATTTACATATTCATTAAATATTACTCAAAAAAAATGTCAGCAGCGTCGTGCGGTTGTCAATAGCTTTTTTGTTAATAATGTTAGTTTAATCGATTTTACTTGCACCCAAGAAATAACGTCTATTAGGCTACACGTTATCTTCACAACACATATTAGCAAATTAGCAAAAAAATTTGTGGTTTGTGCTAATCGCTTGCTTTAGTTAGTTAGTAGTAAGTGTAGTTTAGTTTTTCAATTTGGGTTTAACGACATTGTTTGTAGTTGAAGCGCTTCTGGCGGGAGTGAGGGTGCATGGACAATGTAGTATGTATGACGTCACGCGAGGCGCTCGTCAGCTTTGTCGCCACCAAATTTATGCTTCGCGTCACGACGACTCACTCGGGGAGTCGGGGGTTGACAGCCAGCTCGTGTGTAACCTGTAAATTATAAGCGTCATATTAATGGCACATTGCTGTCATTATTCGATGTTGGCATTTATATGTCGAATACAGCATGGTGAAAGTGGTAGCACTGAAAGTTGGTTTCAGTCATTCATCGATTTTACTAAGTTTTGACATCCGGAATAATAATATTATCCGACATTTGGTCTTCATACCAACTAATTCATTTACAACTACAGGATTGCTTTGGCCATCGACGAGTGTGACTATTATAATGTTTTTGTTCATTATTTTATTAACAGCACGCTTTTTATTTTAGTGGTAGTAAGGCAAGCCCCAAGTATGAGGTGCTGGGTTTGATCTCGACATTGGGTTGCGTGTATTTGGATTTTTATGTGAAGTTAGAATATAATTGCGTCCGATGGATAGCAGTAAACTTGCACCTTGCTTTTCATTTATTGGGAATTCGGTATCTATAAGCCTATTGGCGATTGGTTTCAACATTGCCTGGCCCGTTTCAGGGGGCAAAATCGTGAGGATTGTTTGCCTATAGGTATTCATGATTATGACTAGTATTGTTAAAAATGTATATCCGCGAATACGGATACGGATACGGACCTCAACTTTCGTACTTTGTCGGCGTGACTTGTTTTAACTTGGTCTGCGCGTGGTGATTTATAGTTTTGTGTGACACAGGATAGCATAGTTAATGGTAGGGTTTTTGAAACAATTAATAAGTTAAATTAAAATAAAAACAATGTATACATAATAGTTTAGAATGGAAATATTTTACGATGGTAAATGACGAATATGCCAAATGTAAAGTTTGTGAAGGAATGAATTCCCGTAAGGGAAAAGCTACAACTTCGTCAAAAAGTCACCTTCAGAGGAAACATCCAGAAGAATTTTTTATCTGATGTTAAGCCAGTTCACTCTACTGTAAGCCGGGTTAAAAAAAAATCGTTCCAAAAAAAATTGCTAACTTTACTATGATTATTTATTATTATTTTACCTTGTCTTCTGGTTTACATGCGCCTGTTTTGTGGGCAGAAATAAAAAATACTTTCTACCTTAATAATTATTTTAATTAGTATATCACATATATTATAGTGTTCACTATAAAGATAGTTAAATTAGTACCTTATAGCTACGGGTAACATAGTTTAATAAATGTTTAATTTTTAATTATAAATGCGCAAATATATGATTTAAACAAATAAAAAGTAAGTAATTTGAATTGAAGTCAACAGTATTTCCATGCAACGTATCTTTAAAAATTCATATACGGCATGTAATTTATTAATATAAAAGATCCGTTCAAGATCCTTTCGATCCTTCAATGTCTTGTTGAGGGTGGCGTTGTGTGTTGGGTGGTTAAGTTCCCCGCATTATGTTTGAGCTGAGCTATGCTGATGCATGCGTTATGCCTTATCTGGCCGGCTTTTAACTGCTATAGCAATATTATTGTAAGGCAATTATTATCATTAATTTTATATTTATAATTTAATTTTATAATTTATTTAATTCTCAAAAAATGGTCTTAATCTAGGTGAGTATACACTGTAGATAGTTTGATATTTATTGTACATAAGCGGTTTTTAATAAATTTTGTAGCAACAGGCCGGATCGGGATGCTAATGTACGACATTGATTCATACATAGTAATTAAGACCAAACAACTTGGCTATCTGAACACCTTCCTCTAAACTAAGTAAAACTTGTAAAAATAGAAGACAGGGGTCTATCCAGTCAGTTGTGTATTCTTTCCTTTCCATTAATACAAGGTGTTTCTGTACCGAATTCATTGTAATAGATGGAGAACTCCAATTAAGACAATTCAGGAATTTACTACGAGTATATGCGATAAACCGATTTGTATAGGAAACTTAGCTTAATTATTTATATGTGTGTAATCAATATATATAGTATAATATATATATAGGCCTGTGTGGAATGTAAGAATGTAAGAGTGTATATAATGTGTGGGATAAGTGTTTGTGTTTCAGTTTGTGGTTATGAGTATAAAATGAAGGCACATCAAATTATTTAATAATTGCATTATGATGTTATATTTAACAGGTTCTCTGTTTCCGTGTAATTTAATTTAAGTAGAAAAGATTTTACTGCCCTTTTGCATTCGTTTACTGATAATTGAAACATCGGAGTTAGTCGATTAATTTTATTATAAAGGTGTACACTTAAAAAATATGTGTGTTTTTGCGCAAAAGATGTTTTGACCGAATTTTGAGCAGTAACTTTACCTTTACGTCTTTTATTATAATGTGACTCAACTAGATATGGGGACTTACGATGTTGCAAGACAAACACCAGACTAATAAATACTTGCCGAACAGTTAAAACTTGCCAGTCGATATAGAGTTGCGAAGAAGGATACCTAAATGGCCTTCCATGACCGACTTTTAATATTGCTCTCTGTGCTCTTTCCAAGGGCAAAAAGTGAGTTTTACAAGCTCCTCCCCAAATTGTAATGCAGTACGTCAGAATGGAGTAGCACAGTGCATAATATATTGTAAGTAAATGTTGTTCAGAAGCGGCATGACGTATTTTCCTAAATATTGCTATCAGTTTTCGCATCCTAATAACTAAAAGATCAATATGGGGCTTGTAGGTTAGCTGTGAGTCAATTACTATTCCCAAGTATTTTATTTCTTGACAACGTTCCAGCACACTACATGAGCATGAGGACTTCGGTACGTCTAGGCAATCCATAGAGTGTGATATTATATTAAGGGGAGTTATGTCAGACATGTTCTTTTTCCTCAAAGAAAAGGTCATATATTTAGTTTTAGATGGGTTTACGGTTAATAGGTTATTAGTTAATGCTATAGATATTTTATTAAAGCCTTCCTGGGAATTCTCAAAGACTTCTTTCCACCGCTGTCCTTTGAACAATAATACAGTGTCGTCAGCAAAAGAAATCAATTTACCGTTATCTATTTTGGTTAGACAAACATCATATAAGTAAGCTAAAAAGAGCGTGGGACCGAGAATACTGCCTTGGGGGACACCCCAAACTACTGGCTGATCACAACTGTGTGCATAAATATGCGATATTTATCCCACACATTGGCATGCATTATCCTCACATAGGTTTTTAAGATTCTGTTGTATTAAGTAATAACACAGTACTTAGTACTTTCATATATTTTAAAATATTATATCCATGGAGTTTCTTGCCGGTAGTTCTCCATAGGACCAATGACTTAGAACCGTACAACTATTTTAATTCTGACTATTCGTAAGTGCCAGAACACTATTTCAATGAATAAATTAAAAAATTACCTTTGACTTTGACCTCTTCAGCTTACTAATCCTTTCCTCTATGTCAGGAACTTTAGTGATTCTACGGATCACTTCATTTCTGATTTCTCGTAGAAAAATATCAAGCATAGCTCTCTTCATAGGGCGCTGGGTAACTGATTATTTCAACCGTTTCCATAATACAAGACTATGCGACGTCTGAATGAAAATATCCCTCCTCGATCAGACGGACAGAAGCCGCATAATCTTTTATCGCATACAACGCGTGCGTTATTCATGTACTAATATACAATTTTATCTTACGAGTCTGTAAGTAGTTTTCACAAGTAATTTATTTTTATTTTTATAAGTCTTAGATGCCTACGGTATGTGCCGTTATTTGATGGGTTGTTACAAAGTATTCAGACCAAGATGCCTTGCCTATATGTGTTGTGTTTTAAAAGCATGATAGATACGAGCATAAACATATGACGTGAAAGTTCACGTAGTCGACCCCTGTTTTCCTGAGCAGCACGGATATACGTGTGTCGGCGGGTGAAAGCGGGACGCAGCAGGCTCGGCCGCGGCGGTTTCGTACATCGCCACCCGTCCGCGCCCGTAAGCTCGTAATTTGCCTTTCTATTAGAGCGAGGGCGTGAAAAAAGGAAAGCGTTTACGGCGTGTTTAATGGGAGCGAGAGGGAAGAAATATGACCGCCCGCCGGGAGAAGGGAAAATTTTGGTTTTCAGAGAGTTTTTGCGGAGATGTGCATCGGCTCGCAAAGTGCGAAGGGGACCGCGATGTTCGCCGAGCCGCTCCCCCGAATAATTAGCGGAAGTCGTGGCTTAGTTTACCCCCGAGCGGGAGGCCTGCGGGAAGGGAGTTCCTCTATTTGTCGTTTAAGAGTTAATCGTACGAGCAATTCGTCACCCTTGGGAGAGTTCGGCACTGCTTGGTGATATTATATCTTTATTATGAGTCCGTTGTACTGGTTCTCGGGTTGCGCCCCGGGCCATTATCTAAATCGTGATTATTGATAACTTTGTTTGCTACAGTTCCGCACTCCGAGGGCTGAAGATATAGTTAAACGTAATTATTGGATTCGTTATCACATGTTTCTTTTCTTTTATTCGGTCTATGCACAGGGGAATTTAGATAAACTGTTCAGCATAAATACATACAAACTTTGAAAAACCTACACAATAAATTTTGCCCATTTAAATTCCGTTGTTCATTCACAGCGAGCGTGTCTTGTCGTTGTGGTCGCGCACTCGTGGCAGACGTGAGAGTCCCTATTTGTTTATTTTCAAAAGTTTCTCCGCCATAGTTACGTAACATGTCATTAGTGGAGGGGTAGTGACAAATACAGCAGTAAACACAGCTCGTGTGCGGACTGTCAATTAGCTGTAATAGCAGACTCCGCGCGCCGCGACATATGCTCACCGAACAACTTTTATATTTGTTACCCTTTTTACGATACTAAATTATACAATGCGACAGGGTCCACAGTTGTTTTGAAGGCATTCACCTAGGGAGTCTATAGCATAAATACAGCACTGTAAACATACGTTGTATCCTCATTAAGTTACACAGTGTAATATGTACGACGTGTACTAGACAATGATCGGTAGAATGCAAATAAATACCAACAATGTTCCTTTGTCGTATTCATAACTACCGACAAAACTTATATGCTGGCAATTCTTGTCAATATTGATTTGAAAGTACTGGCGTTAATAGTCTCATTAATTAAAACAGTTAAACGAACAAAGTGGAAAGACTTGATCGAGTATGATTCCTATTTCACGTGAGAAATTTTGTAATTGGAAGGGTTTCATTTGAAACTAGTGCGCTAGTATATCAAGGTATGTTGGGAGCCAATCAGCGGCAAATGAGCGATGGCGGTAATTAAAACGGATCGCCTTACCGAATCAATAAACTCACGATAAGCCAATTAATTGCACATGCGGCCCATACATTCCCTGAGGTGAACTGGGGCCGATTAAAACGGACGTTATGAATATGTGTGCCTACCTAGGTGAAATTGCTAGTGTTACACATACTACCTACATATATACCTAGTTGTATTGCTGCTGTCTGCGGATAAGTACATTCATTTGCGATGACTACGAACTTGACAAATCATGTGTTCATCCCTGAATTGATTAAATTCACAGAGTGAAATATGAGAATTTTCTGAGAATGTTTACACTTTACTCAATATTTATAGTGTTTATATGTAAATACAAATAAATCTATTAGGTATCACCACACCACGTGTGTGGTAGACTTCAAATGAATAATATCGACTATTTACAACTAAGTCGATAGAGGCCGCGACGGGGGAGCTTCTAGGAAGGCACTTCCGCGAGGTGTACCATTAATTTACCAACGATGTATTGTCCCAGTATGTCTAAAGATTGTGTCAATGAGCTCTCACAATACACTTTTTTGCAACAGACTATTTTACGGTTTAGGGTTTCATCCCCAAAAAGTAAAAATATTGAGGGTTGCCTGATATCATGTGA
Source organism: Diloba caeruleocephala (assembly GCA_947459985.1). NCBI lineage: Eukaryota > Metazoa > Arthropoda > Insecta > Lepidoptera > Noctuidae > Diloba > Diloba caeruleocephala. Next base: position 21,375,896 of record OX381606.1, on the reverse strand, counting down.
GGAAAGCGGTTAAGGCGTTGATCAAACTTCACAAGCCTAACTTGCCTAAAAGTCCATTACAGTAGTGTTGTTAGTTTTACCTTTCTATAATGTCAATTTGAAGTCTTTTTAGCCTGCACCGACGGCCACACGAGATGGACGGATGCAGGCAAAAGAGACTTGGATGCGTGTGTGGCCGGACTTTGTGGAAATCTATGGGGCCGGACTTTGTTCAGCAGTAAACGTCATTTGGCTGATGATGATGAAGGCCATAATCTAAAACAATATCTACTAGTGATAATATAATAATGCATTTTATAGTACAGCCATGGAGAGTCCCCGGTTAGAGACCCATTACATTATATTATAAAATTCTCTAAAGGGCCTTTGCGTGAAGGACCCATGTCCCCGCGTAAGCCTATCAAAAGACCGGGTTCCTCCTTACAGGGGATATAAACCCGTGACAAGAGAGACATGTAGATAATAATAATAAATAATGTAGTTTTGTAACACAACTTAATTATACACGGGCTAAGCTTTGTTTTCACATCAAGTACAATTTCTAGTTTTTATTTGTAAATTATTACGTGAATCCTATATGAAAAAGAGGAAATAATATTTTTGTCATACCTTCAAAGTTTCATTCAATGGTATTGCACCAGATGGGTAATGCCTGAACATGTATGCGCTTACTACACGTATGTAGGATTTGGATATGTACATTCACGGAATGAAAAGGATAAGAACTTTCAAATACATTACTAATTTACTATCCATCATCATGGGTACATTATTTCAAACTGTTGAACAGAACAAACCAATGCGAGGAAAATTATGTTTATTAATTTGATAACAAAGATCAAAATTATATGTCTTATATCCATATGGCGTGTACTATTTAAAGTTCAGTATGCGTCAGTAATATAGCAAACTTCTTGCAAGCAATAATTTACCATAAGGTGCTTAATTTTTTCGTTCCGCGAATGTTTACCTACCTACACACTGATAAAGCAAAAAATTCCGTAGGCTCTGTTCCGGTTTTACGATTCCTAGTTCAAATGTCTGACATATTTATCCTGAGCTACGGAACCCGTCAGTGTGGTGACGTCACTTGGCACAGGCGTAATTTCGCGAGAGCCCGCGTGTGGGTGGCATCGGTCACAATGGTGTTTGGGTTGGCATTCGTCACGGGGCGGCCCGGGCGCATGATTGATGACTCCACGTCGCAGTCGCAGGTCTCCACGCGACCCCACTTGCTCATCATTATGCACCTTTTTGCAATACTTTAAAGTATTACTAGTCTACACACGTACTTATTGTAGACCATATGTACACCACATGTAGAAGTTGTCTGCATTAAATAAGATCCAAAATCGTTTGTATACAATTTCACACCTTAAAGCAATTTTATAATCATATAGAGTTTATTACCTATAAAGACGCACAAATATCCTATAAATTAAAACCAGTATGTAGTATCATGTTATTTTTTTATAGCTGTACGCAGAACTTTAAACGGCACGGTATGGGTTTCTATGATGCGTGTGAAATGATTTACTATGATTTACTGGTCGACTACAATATTATCTCGCACTACCTATGTTATGTTCTATAAACATATTCTATTGTTACATTAAATTAATTTTAGTGATTCCAGTAGTATCATAATAATGTGCACTAGTTTGTGCAAGTGCATAGAAAGCTTCTTAACCCAAAGTAAGAGTAAACTTATTGAACAGTATCTAACATATTCATAAGAGTTAACATACAAAGTAGCAAGTAAGCTCAAAGCGGAAATTTTCCGTTCTATTATCTTTGTCAAAATCTAGGCAATTGGTTATTGAAACTCCTTGCTCAATCTTTATTACTATCATTTCGTATTTCTATTGAAATATTAACATAGTATATTATGACTTAACGATTATCCTTGTTTCAATTTATTAAAACAAAAGAACTATATAACTCTGTCAAACGACTACTAGAGAAGGTGTCAAGTGAAAATATTATTTACCGAAATGTAGAGACGGCGAGCGGTCGTCCGCCAAGTAAATTATGGATCGTCATACGTTACTCCGCGATGTAACATAATATGCAGTCCGATGTCCGACCCGATACCACAACGAAATATTCATAATCTCCGGAGGGCTCTGTAAATAAAAATTATTTCATATCGGGACAGGTGTAGCGTCGGGTTACGCAGGCGCTGTTCGCTGGCCGGCGCGGGCGCAGTGCGGGTATCTGCCTCATCAGGCCCACCTCATTAACATTCGGATGAATTAGATCGTCGACGCACATACAGGTGCAAGCTGTCACGTCAAACTGTGCTCCGACAACACGCCGTGACACAATCTTATTAACAATCACGCCGTTTAATGCCTAATAATTTTAAAACATTTGTAAATACCTTTGCTCAGCTAAGAAACTTTTAAACGTGTAATTTCAATATTTAACGTCAACGCACAGATCAAGGTTCACAAATATGTACGATGGCGTCGATTACATCCAACAATGCTAATAGGCCCGGAGCCTATGAATATATTTGTAGTATTTTTGTGCTGTCATGAACTCTCTGACAATGCTGACTTGTAACTACCTATCGTGTGGCGTATAAATAACAATAAGCGTAGGCCTAATTAGCTTTAAGAGGCTTGATAAGTTTTTATTGTCTTGATATCGCGTGACTTACTATAGTTTGTGTGCAAATCCGGTCATGTCCTCTACAGCTGTATAACAAGGTACATACCTAGCCATGCCTTACTTATGAAGGTGTGTAGATACGTGCTGCATGCGTAAATAAACATAACCAGGATACGGGATTCGAGTCATTTTTGTGCCTGACCCACACATAGGAAGAGTGGTGCCTACCTACGATCCCACAAACACATTGACACGCACTCCCTCTCTCGGAACAGCCCTTAGCGGCAACTCGACTGTAACCTGACATAGGGCTGATAAATGTTAGTGTACATAGGTGTGCACGATGCTAATATATGACTATTTGGAACAGTTGGTTACGTATACTTTGGTAGCGTTCTACAAAGCGTGGTAATTTTGACCGATGCCTCATTAAACCTGCTTAAATCTCGCAGTTACTATTTATGATTATAAATTATGGCGCACCGGCCTGAAGATAAAAGAGTTTATAGATAAAATATTCATAATTTGCTACCGTCAGCGTTATAATGGCAAAATTAACGGCATATTAGTGGCCACATAAAGCAGTTAGATGCGTGTTTAGCGCGATTTAAAATCTTGAGATGGTTTCCTTACACTCAAAGGTGGTTGCTCTTGTCGGACGATTAATGGAGATGTCTTTAATCTCCCGGCTTACAAGTGCACAACTGACTTGTCACCAAACGCTGGTAGAGTGTTTTATCGGTGACGGATCAGTGTCCTGAGGAATTCAAATTGATCGTCACTCACAAAATTGTAATCTTAGAGTCGGCATGGATACGTATACAGTAATATGGATCTTATGTGTCATATGATTTAAGATTATTTTCAGCTGTATGCGGGTGGGTGCGGGTTGGATCGCTCGCGGCGGTCGGCTCGACACGTCACTCGTTTTGTACTCGTCGCCTGATCCCGCGCTTAACTAACCGTTTTGACAAGATTTCTGATGTACGTGCTATGGTTTTTGTGTCCTTTTTTAGAGGATAGTGTTTTTGTGTTTGAAATGGACAATAATTAGTTAGAATATGTTAATTTTACTATACGACGATAAATAACAGCGCTGTTGAAACTCTGAACTCTAATGTAGGCATTGTAATCGAGGTTAAAGTTGGTAATAGATTCCTATACGTACAGGGTTCTACGAAAATAGTGTGTTTTAGTGTTTATGAGGGCAATCAGCAGGCTATAGTGATTGCTACTAGTAAAAAATAACGTGAATTAAAATTAAAATGTTTGCATTTAATAAAGTTGCAATTTGAGCTCTAAAATAATTTATTGTAATACATATTATTACGAATACGCGTGCACACAGATAAAGAACACGCGCTGTGTTAGTAAAATTGTGAAAAGTCCTCGATTAGCAACTTTACTCATTAATAATTGCAAAAGAATATGGAAATCACAACTTGTTTTTTAATAAATGCGATCTCTATTACCTACCTACTATTTGGCCCTTTAAAATAAAGCGCTCTATTTTTTGGACCCTTTCCATATTGTTTTAGTAACTTTAGTAGTTACGCATTTGGGATCGTATTTGAACTGTATCTTTAAAGTACCAAATGTATCAGGTAGTACTATTTCATAATTATTCGTAAAAAATATATACATGTGAAACGGATTACTTTAAAAAAGTCGACGTCAGATTAAGTTGTTTTATTTGTTTGTAACCGCCTGGATTTAGTAGAAGCGAGTGGCTTCCTAGTCCGTGAGGCGAGATAATATCAACGTGGCGAGGATTTCGGGCAAAGGCACCGGCCGCCACAGTGACAGCGCATCACAATACAGTCGTTTAACACGCTCATCGCATTTGGAACAGCTCTTGACAGCTCACATGCATTAAATATAAAACGACATTCGATTCATTTCGGCCATTAGGTTAGGACTGTCTGATTAAGGTCACTCGTTTACAGATGATGAATGTTCACCGAGATAGGTTTCGGGTTAACTCGTCAGCGGTTACGGTACCTACTTGTATAATAGTTGACGAAGGAGCGGCGGCTGAATCAACAATGAGTGTAGGCTGCGGGCTGCGGCGGTGTGCGCGAGGCGTGTCCGCGCTTCATCGATCGCAGCCTCCGACGCTCCTCGACGACGTCTGCTCCCCAGCACCCCTGCCCCCGCCGCCCCGCAGCCCCGCGCGCGTTAGCGCCCCGACCGACTGCATTTACCACCCGCCTCCCTGTCATACACATACATACTCCACGATCTACCTGTCTACCGCCGCTGTCTGCTCCCACCGTCAACAGGGGTGCAATTCTTTAAGCTCAAACATCTATACATCCTTGAATAGAGAATTGAAATAACAGTGATAACCCATTTTGGTATTCGCTAAGACTGGTCCTCATGGCTTACCTTCTGCAACGAGTCCTTGAATAGCTTCAATCATGTTTTAGCGAATGTCGAATTGGTTTTACACCGTTATTTCGATTCTGTATTCAAGGATGTATGGATGTTTGAGCTTAAGGAATTGCACCCCAGATCTCCATGTTTTGGCATTCGCGCTACACGGTAGCATTTTTGCTCATTATTATCAATAAACTAATATTTCAGTAAAGTCCCGCCACCCATTTATCGCGTTGTGTTTATGTATACCAATTTGAACGTAAGGTGTTGATTGGACGCTCGTAGCGCCAAAGAGCTCGATTGCGAAAGGTGCAATTAAAGCAGTTTACATCTCTTCGCGAGCGACCTGTAAATGTTATTTTGTGCTCATTAAAACGGAATTACGTTATAAAGTTTATGTGCGTACGCTGTAGCCACGTTAACGTACTTGAGAAATTATCGAAACTTTGTAATGCTTATATTGATGCCATCGTGATAAAACGTCGTTTATAGTCTTGGGTACGCCTCATAAACCAGCGATTATCCCTTCAGGTGCTCGTCTAAACCAAATGATTTGATATTAGATAGTTTACGTTGACGCTATAATCACTTTATCTATATATAACAGCACACAACATTAGTGGTCTAAATTAAATTTGTCGGGTGTCGGTATGGCGCCCGCGGTGGTAATCCATCATCGATAATGGTGCGGTCTCACTAACGACCGTGCCCTCTGTCCGTCACGCCGCGGCACCGCACACCTCTACATCGCGCGACTCGCCACACTCGGCCTCTCTTATACAAAATTAACAGCGATTTGACACCTGGCATCAATCTGTTATACAGCCTATTTTTACATAACACATTGCGCAAGCCGTCTTTACGCCACATAAATTTGCGAACGATCAATTTTCGTTTCACAAGAAAACATAAAGGTTCCATTTAAACCGGCAAGTAAAACATCTCGGCACAATTGCCCGCTTGTGATATTTATCTGCGTTCATACAAACATCAATATGGACGTCTCGTTTATTACGAATGTTGTTTAAAAAGACGTTAGTTTATTGTGGCCGGCCAAGTTATCGTTATTAAGGGTCTGTTGAGCATTAACGATTAAAAGTAAACATTACAACGTTTGAATTACATACGTACCTGGAGGCCACCATATTAAATTGCTCGGTATGTGGTCGCAATTTTTCACCAGTTTCAATTAGCTGACGCAAGTAAAACCAACCCGTTGAGATATAAGGAGTGTAAGATAAATTCGTGGAGTGAGTCGCGAGTCGCATCGCTAATTACATCAGCAGCTGACTTCGGCTAAGTGGCGATATCAATCTTGAGCCGAGCACATGTGGGAACATGGTTACACTGCTTGAACAAAATACTCATTTTATGCATGTAATTGGCGGAAAGAGCTTCGAGACTCATACAATGCAGTGATGTCATTAACATAATGTTATTAAGCATGTTGCCGTAAGTAATTATTAAAAATTAAGTTCTTGAAACAATAATTACTTTTACAGTATTGAGTATTACAGTAATTGTCAGCAAAGAGTAACGATATTTATGTAAATTTTACGATCCGTTTAAAGCTTATGTTCGCATCATGATAAGCAAATTAAATTATTAAAATGTACTAATGTGGTAGTAATCGCAAAGAATATTTTATTATGGTCAAAAGAGAAAACAGCTGTGGGGGACATAGGGGCTAGTTGCAATAGGCGTAAGTAAAAATTCTCGGTAGAGTTCCAATACTTGGTTCGGTTTTTTGATTAACCAATTACTTAAAATGGGATCCAGAACGTTAACATAGTGCTATGCGAGCCTTTTGAGTAGACAGATAATTTATTTTAGCCAGGTAACGATTAAAAATGTGTCTTGTAAACTTTGATGCACGGTATGTAAATTGATTCTTAACAAATGTTTTCTTGGCTTCATTTCCAGGCCTTATCAATTTGATGTACAAGTCGACAAACAGCCAATAGACATATAAACAATAATGCTCGAATTCATAAACTGGAGCAAGTTGTAAAGATATTTCGGGGCACTTTGTCATCATCGTCATAATCATCATTTTAGACAAAAGACGCCCACTGCTGGGCATTGGCCGCCCCTAAAGATCGCCATAACAACCGGTTTCTGGTTTTTGCTCATCGCGGCTTTTGCCATATTCACCATGCTTGGCAGACAGTTTGGCGATCGCAATTGAGTTGTAAATATCCTAGAAAGACGCTGCTGATCATTGTCCGGCTAATCCCATTGTCACCTTTTACGACACCCACGTGATTACACGGGGTGGTGCTAAACTTAGCCGGCACCACATGGGCATGTTGTAATACTTATATACTATACTACTGAGACCACAGACATCTAAAGTTTTGCAATTGAGTTTTCACACACTGTGTACATGTTAAATGTCATACTGTATCATTTGTATGTATAACTATGATTATGAACACCAGCTTTTCTGTTGATTGAATGATCAATCTATCTAATCACTCTATTGTCATAATATGAAACCATTTAATATATTTGTTATATACTAAAACCTATAGGGATGATTGATATTGTATACATGAAAAGTTTATTTTGATGATAAGAGTTTCAGATGTTGATGTTTACTAAACTAATACATTCTAAATGAATCATACCCAATTTACGTTTGTCAATTTTGACGTATTTTGAAGTGAAAACTTTTAGCGCGGTACGCATATTTTTAGATGAGATAAAATCTCTGGACTCGCGACACCGTTACGAGACGCTATTTGAAGTGAACACTTCTTTTAGCGCGGTACGCATATTTTTAGATAAAAAAAATCTCTGGATTCGTGACACCGTTACGAGACGCAGCTATGGTGTGTGCATATATGCATGTACATATAGCAGACCACGAACGCGTCTAGATAAATAAAAATAAAAGCTTTCGCTTCTGTCGGCACTCCCGGAGTGCAACCCGTAGTTTTTTGTTTTATTAATGTCGTATTCTTTTCTTTACCCGTCTGTTGCAAATTGCGTCAAACACGGGGTAAATTATAAAACCTACATGTTGCAGCTGCAGCACCTATACGTGTTTTAGAAAAGTGTCTCATATGCAATATCTCATAAACATTTTTATCAGTTATCAAATATCCCATGCATATGTATGTATGAGTGAATACATACACCTGTACAAAACTGGCAATGTTCAAGATTTTTTTTGATATTTCTATGTATTACAATTCATATAATGTTCTAAACTACCTCTTGGTACCTACCTTCCTTACTAACTTCGTTGAAATAAGTTCACCAATAACTTTCATCAGTTCCGAATCTATGAGATTTTACATACACGGATTTCTAACTGCACTCTTATCTATTAAAGCTAAATTTCTAATGCTTTATTAAATAATAATTATGGATTAGATAACACATAACCTTCAGTCAATTATGGAAGATAAGACGCCACTAAAGTAATTATATCAGAGATAGGTTTAATTTTATTGCTGTTAGACCATCAGAATGTGTCCACGTGGGCTTAATCTAATGTTATCTGTACCGATCTCAGTCGTGGCACCTGCGTTACGCCTTATTGGCTTTTATAGGCGTTCAACGGTTCATTTAACGTTGACGTGGCATCGCGTCTATCTGTGACCCCGTCTCGTATCACGTGTACAGTTACAGGCAGAAAGCCCTCGGTTTGTTCCTAACTTTGAGGTTGGATGACAGCTGAAAATAAATTTGTGTTTGACGTAAGTTCATGGTAGAGTCAGCGTTCCCCGAATAATTATGATGATGTTATCCGCGACGTCCACTGAACATAGGTTTCTGATCGATTGCATTAGTACTAGCACCGATGCAACATGATCGATGATGCATAACAAATCTTTAACATACTACTTAATTTGAAAAAGTTATATTTGTCTAATCATTCGTTTGACTTTGTTTAAAAGTCTTATTGCATCTTTTTTCACTAGTATTTCACCAGTATCGTGGGTACAGCAGTGTTATTCTGTAAGAACTCGCTAGCGAACTCACTCGTGAATTCACTGTGAAAAGTAGTAAAAAGAATACGAAATTAGACATTTTACATAGGATTAAGAAATGAGCTTGCTAGTGAAGCAAACTCATATAAGAATCCGAAGTAAAAAGTAGCAAAATCAAGATGATATTAAAGATTTCACTGCGGATTTAGAAGTGAGTTTGCTAGTGAGTTCTGACAGAATAGCCACGCTGTTTGCATATATAAATCTCAGTTGCACAAACACTCAAACCCGAAACAACTATCTTTATTTTATATTTTTAATACAGCATAGTGAAGAGACGAACAAGTAATTCGCCTGGTGGTAAGCGCCATGCCTGGCCAAAAGAATTATAATACTAGATACCCAGGACTAGTCCTGCGTGGCACCACACTGCGCTCATCACCTCGAGACATTAAGTTGTTTAGTCTCTTATGCCCAGAAATTTCACCAGCTACAGGAGCTACAGGCCCTTCTGGAACCAGAACACAGTGGTGTCTAAAGTTTAAACATTACTACTCAGCAGCGAACATCTGGCACTGAGGCGGTACCTACCCAGTCGGCCTCCTGCAATACGAGATTTACCTCGAGTGATATATCTGTAGATCATACATATATTTGTACCACACGGTCGATCGGACCGACGGATCGAACCCACGACACGTAGCGTAAAAAGCTAATTGCTTAGCCACTGCGCCAATCTTTGTAGATGCCTATCGCTAGTACATACTAGACACTTATAGCTTAAATTCTCTTTAGTTTTCACCATGTGTAATAAATACTAACAAAGTTAGCTACTAAAAGTTACTATTACGAATAAAGGCGCAATCAATTAATGTTGATTTCGCAAGTAGGTATCATATATCACTTAAATAAGTATGTCGGCATAAAATTAATAACGAAACATTATGTTCCTAAGTACTTCTTTAACGGGAGTGACGTGCAATCATTTCGCACCAACCGGTCCGCAGTAGTCATTTCATCCTCACTTCACAATTTGTTGTACGTATACATTTTGATTATAAAATTCAAGCGAGTCTACACTGTACAATCGATACGGTAAGTAAGTACAAAAGAAATAATTAATTAATTGTTTTTAATGAACCGCAATGCAATAACTAATAAATATCACAGAACGAGCACATTATTATTTATTAATAATTATCATAACAAGTCAAAATCACGAAAAATCCCTCTGTGCTCTTTCACTGTTAGTTCGTAATAAAGGTCGTAAAAGTCTTCCAAGCGAAAAGTCGTTATACTCGTAGTAACATCGTAAAAGAATGCTGTATGCGAGGTTCCTGTATGTTGAGCTGTGATTCAATCAGAATTATGATCTCGTTCATATTCAAATGTGCTTCTGGACGCGACTATACTTTACGACACAGAAAACCAACAGATTAGCAGTGTATAAATATGAATACAATTATTAAGATATTTGTTATTTTAAATTCAGTTTTAAATCGATACCTAAGAAAGTGATATTAATATAAAAACACTCGTAGAATATTATACTGGTTATTATGATTATTATAGTAGTTGGTGTTGTTAGTTTTATCGTTACAATGAAAAGTTTGCGATTGCATGGCAATTTATCGATTAGTTAACAGATAATGGATATTATGAATAGATGCAATAAACGTGGTTTGCGTTATATCTTAACTTTGCAAGTATTAACATAGATTAAAATGTCTACGAAGCGTTTTTATACATCATTTCAGCTGCACAAAGTCCAGTGCCGGACAAAGGGTTCTCCCAAAGATCGCCACAACGACCGCTCTGGGTGCGTTGTATACTAACTGGAGGATATGCCATAATCGTCATGCTTGGCAGGCGGGGTAAATCGCAGTTGAGTTGAGAGTTGTTAATGTACTCGAAGGACGCTGCTGCCCATCCTCCAACTAATCCCATAGTAGCCTTTCACGACACCCATACCTGTCTCATTGCAATTATTTAGACATGTCACTATGATATTACCTTTGCTACATACCTGAATTATCCACATAAATAACAAATGACTTAAATCCTTATTTAAAGGAGCAAGCCCCATACTTATTGCAATCGTATACATTTAATATGGTAATGATTGTGCAAGATATCAACGACTCCATTACGTTACGATGATGGGATAATTGCACCCCTGTTGACAGCAAGAAGGCCACTTTACCTCTGCAAATGCTGTTAGGAACTCCTAAGCGCATTTGCATTGGCAAAGTACGTACAAATTATATATGGTTGGCACGATTAAGGCTATTCTACTGGTCTAGATATGTCTGGTATGCAGTGTAGTTGTATACGTACGGTAATTACACAGGGTAACATAATGCGATCCTATGATAAATGTTCTGTTAACAAGACTACGATGCAGGTTGAGGGCATTAAAATTGTGGGAAGTGTGTCGTAAAATTTTTGTTTGCCTAATTTATCACCACCAATTTTCACGACTTGATAAGGACCTTCAATTTAATCTTTGAACTTATTTTGTTATTTAAAACAATGGAAAACAATAGCATTATTGCAGCTCCTATTATATCAGCCAAAATACATCAATAGCTGAACAAAGGCCTTCCCCAGATATTTCCACAATTGTATCATCATTTTGGGGGGAATTTGCCAGTACTCACCACGCTTGGAGGCGGGTTGGTAGTACTCACCACGCTTGGCAGGAGGTTTAGTGAGCGCAGTGTGGCTGCTGCTGCACAGAAGGGACGCTGCTGCCGATCCAAACCAGAGGGGTTTGGAGTCCCTTAGTCGCCTTTTACGACATCCACTGCAGGAGATGGAGTGGTGCTGTGTTATTAATACGGACAACACACGAAATCGCAAACGCAGCTCCTAAGACCTAACTTATTCATGAATAATTAAAATTTTAAGTACTGTTTCTGTGAAAACTCACCAGCTAACTCACTTCAGAATTCTGCAGTGACAAAAATACGAAGTTAGATATTCATTTTATTAGATTGTTAGTTTAGTGTGCTAATACGTGAAGGATATCAGTATCAACACTGGTGCACTAAATTATCCATCCATAGGTCACTGGTACAAATGTGAGGAAGTTCGCCGTCTCTACGGAGGGGTCGTGCGGTCCTTGGTCCTATACGGGGCGCCTGTATGGTCTGCTCGACTATCAGGCGCCCAGCGCTGCAGAACCAAAATTCACGGTCTGCAGCGCAGAGTGGCTATCCGGATCGCACGAGGATACCGAACGGTGTCCTACGAGGCGGCAACTCTCCTGGCGCGTTTTCCGCCTTTTGACATCCTGGCGGAGATGGATGCGTGGGTCTACGATCAGACACGCTCCCTCCGCCAGAGCGGCGAAGGCGCGCCTCCAGGGGCGTTGGACAAGCTGCGGCGGCTAGCTCGGCGGCGCGCACTTGTAAAGTGGCGTCATCGCCTGCGGATGCAGTTTGCAACCAAGCGCGTCGTCGAGGCCGTCCTGCCGCTCTTTGGAGCCTGGCTCCAAAGGAGCGAGCGCGTCACCTACCGCCTGACGCAGGTGCTCACCGGGCACGGTTGTTTCGGCGCGTACCTGCACAGGATAGGACGCGAGGCCACGGCACAATGCCACCATTGTGATAGCGACCAGGACACCGCACAGCACACGCTCGAGGCGTGCCCTGCGTGGGCCGCCGAGCGGCGGATCCTGGTCGATCGGATCGGGCAAGATCTCTCTCTGCCAGCAGTAGTGTCGGCTATGTTGGCAGAGCACGAAAATTGGAATGCAGTGGTCTCCTTCTGTGAGAGCGTCATGCTCCAGAAGGAGACCGCAGAGCGGGATCGGGAGAGGGCCGATCCCGCTCGAAGAAGAAGGAGACGGCGCCGGGGTAACAACCGCCCTGGCGCCTAATTCCGATACGCCTGAAAACCCCTGCCGTTGCTATAAGGTGGGGGACCTCTGGGTTCGCGGGTGCGTAGATTGGGGAATCTGCGTGCCCACACCAAGCGACCCAAGAGAAGACGGTAGCACGCATGTGGTCACGCGCTGCCGTGGGACGCTTTGGGGGATCCTTTACAATCCCCCTGGGGGGGGTGACCGCTTTACAGTCACCCTCTCCGAGATGTGTCGATAGGCGTGGCACCAGTGGGTGGCTCTAGTGTGATCACACGAGGACCTGGAGCCTCCCTTAGGTGCCGAAGATGACCGCCCCAGAAAAAAAAAAAAAAAAGGTCACTGGTACAAATCCGGCTCGGAGGACCATGTAGAGGGCAGTAGACGACCGTATATTTCTTGGCAGCTGTGGGATGTTATCTGCGTATATCACGGTCTTATTTTGTACTAGCTGGGACCCGCGGTTTCACCCACGTTTAATTTAAAAGAATTTTAGAGTACTTCGACATAGACACTTGACATAGAATATATATATTGGATTTCAAGGGTTTTATTTTTTTACGCGGAACCCCAATTATTTTTCTAAAATAAAAGTAGCCTAAGTTATTCCTTATAATATCATATATCTGCCAGTGAAGATCCCGTCAAAATCGGTCCAGCCGTTTCGGAGATTACCCGGAACAAACAGACAGACAGACAGACAGACAGACGGACAGACAGACAGACAAAAAATGTAAAAATAGTATTTTAGTTATATGTAACGTACCTACATACTTTCATATGCATTTAGTAAAAAGCTGTTATTTTGACATTACAAACAGACACTTAAATTTTATTTATTTGTGTAGATTTCATAGGTAGGCTGGCGGTGTTGATTGTTACAAAATATTCACTTTTATCTATTTATTATGCGCCCGGCTTACATTTATATAAGACAAACTATTACAAATTTTATCAAGATCTAGTTGACATGCGTGCTTTTCTCCAAGGTGGTTAGCGGAAGAAGAAGGTTAAAACGGTACGTTTATAATGATGCCACAACACAAAAATATTACTTTTAATGTTGCCAAAAACACCTGTTCTTAATAAAGAATAAATGAGAGAATTTATATAATCGTAACATCGATCCACTCATAGCGGTGGCTAGGGCATGAGACAGCAATATCGTTTGCCTTCTCAATCACGCGGCAGGTTGAGAAGAAGTCTGCTCCAAAACCGATAATATTCGATGTTATATTGAACAGGAGCCACAAAATATTGAACAACTTAATATCGGCACCACGGTGTGAATGAAAACTTTATAAATTCAATAAATTCAATAAAATCAATATCTAAATTATATCCAGTTAAATCACAGATAATAAACCCGGATTTTTATTCAAAACGGATGCCATCTTATCTATTGACATTAATAAACTATTCAATCATAAAATATTGATTTGAATGAAGTTATAGCTTTATTAGTTTAAGATGCAATATGTAAGTGAAATACAATTTTACGATTACAAATTAACGGATTGGTTATTTCCTCAATCAATTCGACTGAGGATAATCAAAATAGATGTTAATTTCTTAGATGAAAGGTATAAATTCGCTTGTAATATGCAAGTTGCGTAGATAGAAGACCGGGTGGTGCTGGTCATTAGTGAAATGAAGCCATTACGAGCGTGTAAAACAGTTAATTACGACGGCGTAATCTCGACCCAAGGTGGCGCTCGAGATACTTGCCGAAGATTATAATGAACACGGATAATGACAGAATGTCTACCCTCCTCCTCTCTCTCTCCTTCACGACTAATTACGAAGTGGAATCGAATTTCAAACATTTTAGTCAATTCTAACTCTATTTGAATACTATAATCACAGTAGGGTTGCAACGTAGTTCAAGGGTAGGGTTAAACTCTAACGACTTTATTCCGCACGAAATTCTCATTCCTTATTTGGTTTTCCGAGTTTTGTTTTAAGGAGCCGCGCTTGCTTGAGTATCTTGGTCACTACCTCTTTTACACAATAATGTGACGAGACTAACGTGTCATTCGCCTGATGGTAAGCGTCATGCCTGCTCATAACAATTGTAATGCTACTCAGGATTAGTCCTGCATGGCACCCCACTGCGCTCGTGATTTGAAGTTATTTAGACTCTTATGCCAAGTAATTTACTAGCTATAGTCCCATTCTAATCGGAACACAGTAATGTCTCAAGTTTAAACATAGGGCTTCGCGGCGACCGGCCTCTTGCAATAAGAGACCTACCGCCATTTTTTTCTCTCTATAGTCAGTTAGTTGCTGATTTAAAATTAGCGCAATTGACTAACTTCTGCAGTCCTAAAAGATTTCGGATCATGTTTGACAGTATAGTAATCAGTTAAGGTTGGCTTCTTATCCCCACAAAAGTCAGACCCTATCAGTTGTCTCTAGGGTAGAATTATAAAGGTATTTTTTTTCGGGAATTACTCATTTCATAAAACTGTTTCAGGTATTTTATAAAAGATTTAAATTATGTCAATATTTATTAATATTTCTGCTACGATGTTCGTGATGCAGTTATTAATCAATGTTTTATGAAAATAGGATTTGAACACGGTTTGGTAATATATATATACTATATCTAGAGGTAAAATGATGGTTAGTTTGGGTGTTGGACATAATAGGCATAGACAACATAGCGGACGACGTCCTGTCTGCTGGATGCGCACACGCACCTATTTATCTATAATTACAGAAATCGCTGCAAAACGAACCCAAATAAATAGTTCCACAATTATTCAGCACATATGTACATCGTGACACGCGAATCGGTGTGTCGTGTTGAGCATGAGAAATTGTTTAATTGTACATTAACTGCTGATTTATCGCCACATCCACAATAGTTTGTTCATCTCGTTGAATTTCCCATTGGTTATGTCTTGATTATAATTTCACGTTTTTGCTTATGTGAAATTCATTTGATGTAGCTTAGAAATTGCTTATTGCTTCGTTTATCACGCACCGTGTCGTTACGACTACCAAGATAGGATATGAAGTTATGAATTATCTTATCTTACACTGTTATAAAAACATAAATCTATGGTTTGTTAAGTGTTGCTGCATACGAAATAACGCTAACCTATTTCAAGTTTTATTAACGTTGTAAAGTTATATTGGGTCATTCGGTGTTTTAATATTTTGTCGGGAGTCACACCATAGGATTGTACTCGAATAGCGTTGTTCACGAGGGCGAATGTTGCCCACCGATGATTGTGTTGTTCGGGTTTATGGCGAGTCAGGTTCCGGCGGAAGTGTCGTAAAACCGACGTCATAGTCAGATTCCAACGATAATAATTAAAGGGCACCTTGTTAATGGTAACTGGTCTATAATTGCCGGCCGATATTAATTAGTTTTATATTGGCATATGACTTACAACTTTACAAAGTTCAAGAGGGTCCTCCGCTAATCGCTCTGTTTTATTATAAATATTTCTGTTAAGCATCCATACATAAAGAGACGTACGGCCGAATACTGAAACACTACTTAATATTAAGGCCCGCTTTAACTATTTAAGAAACCCGTTTTCGGTAGGAAACCGGGCGGTCCAAATAGTTAATGCTAGACTTAATAGTAAGTGGCGTTTTAATATTCAGCCGGTTCTCATACACTATTTAGCTGCTTGCTTTGCAAAAGTAGCAAGCAAAGTTATATGCATAGTTATATGCAACTGATAAAATAATCTCCTCACATAACCTTTATTCGCCGTGTGGTGCCGCCGGTACCACCACCCCATCTCATCCCGTGGGTGTCGTAAAAGGCGGTAGTGGGATTAGTCGGAGGAGGGACAGCAGCGTCCTTCGGGTACATTTATAACCTAACTGCGATCGCCAACCGGTCTGCCAAGCGTGGCGATTATGGCAAACCCACCCGAATGAGCACACAACACAAACCCATACCGGTCGTTGTGAAAATCTTTGGGGGTCTTCTGTCCAGCGGTGGACGTTTTTCGCTTGAAATGGTGATGATGATGATAGCATTTATTTTGAGAACAATGTAGTCAAAAATATTGTATTTATCATGGAAAGAGAAAACGAAAGAAGAAGAACCATGAAGTTTATTGCCCGTTCTTCTCCATAGGAAATCTACATCTTGGAACGCGGCAACCAAAATCGGACTATTCTTTAGTGCCTGTTAATGACTTTACATGAACATCTAGCTAGATGGAATTTAGGTATCTATTACTTACCTCTTAAGTTTATAACAAAATCCACGTGGATTAAGAATAAATATTATAGCAGTACTCCATCTCCCCCCGTGGATGTCGTAAAAGGCGACTAAGTGACTATTAAGCAAAGGGATGCGCAGCAGCGTCCCTTCTGTGGAATAGCAACCATTCAGCGCTCACCAACCCACCTGGCGTAGGGAGTACTGGCAAATTCCCCCTAAAATGATGACATAATTGTTGGGCAAATCTATTGGGGAGGCCTTTGTCAGCAGTGGACATCCTTTGGCTGATAGGATAATAATATGTGTATATTAGCAAAACATGAAATATAACTTAACCTGTACCCACACATAATTAGCATCATACTTTAATTTATATTTATTCTTCATAATTTATATTGGTTGTACGTGGGTTTTATTTAGGGGTCTGTTAATAACATAACGTGCTGCCAGCTGAACACTACGTGGTAGTAAAAACTTAATGTGGCCTCTTAAATCATTGCTTACACCTTGGCACCTTGCATAGTCTTGTAAGAATTACTCTGATTGTGAGCACGCAAGTAAAGAAAAAGTTAACAACATAATAATAATGTCTTAGGTTTTCGCGACTATTAAACATTATAATAATAAACTTTTAAACGGATTCTATCGCGGATGACTGATCCTGCGACCACGAACCCTGCAAAGTGTTCGAAACGTCAGGAAAAACAAAAATCTAAAATATACGCGATAGAATCCGTTTAGAAGTGTTTTAACAACATAAGTTGATAGCTATCGTGTGGTGTCCGGATCAAGAATATAGCACCACTCCGTCTCCTCTCGTAGTTACCGTAAAAGGCGACTAACGGCCGAAATAAATAATCAATCTAAACCAAAATCTTCAGATTAAATATTTTGAAAATCATCCGTTGTTGTGTTACGATCACATTTAACACAAAAACAGACATATCCGTAATCTAAAATCCAAAGATTTTGGATTAGATCGATTATTTATTTCGGCCGTGAGAGACTCTAAGCCAGAGGGATGGGCAGCAGCGTCCCTACTGTGGAACAGTAGCGCTCACTAACCCGCGTACCCATAGTGGTGAGTACTAACTGGCAAATTACCCCCAAAATGACGACACATGGCATGTAACCGGTCGTTTCTGGGGGAGGCCTTTGTTCAGCAGTGGACGTCTCATGGTTGATGTGTGTAGATGTGTATATACTTTATACTTGTGCATATACTTTTTACGTGTGATAAAAATCTGATTGAAAATCTAAAACCCGACTATGGAAAAGCACAAAACAAGTTTGAAGAAAATTTCACAAGGCATGGTTAAGCAAATAAATACGTTTCTTGTAACCGATTGCCTAACCGCAATGCACAAAGCATAAGTAACAATTGTCGGCCTTCGACTACGAGAAATGTATTTATTAGTTTAACTATGTTTGCGAAATTTTCTTCAAACTTGTTTCGTGATTTTCCATAGCCGGGTTTTAGGTTTTTTCAATCTAATTTTTATTTAAATTATTTTGCGGTAAAAGATCGTGGATTGGTAAAGTGTTTTAGCCAAATTGATTGCACTCAAAAATTTAAAGGTTAAAGAGTTAAGAACATACATTAAGTATGTAACATTTAAGTAATCTATGTACTTTTGGAACATACTCGTTAAGATCTTTCATTGGACACCAAATACGATATGTTATACTTTTTTTGGTAGCAGTTTATATCCGCTATGAACCGCCACGTTGAATTTTATGTGAGGTCATATAGCCTATACCTAACCTGCGCGATAGCAGGACGCTTCCAAGGACACCTCATTTGTCAAAATGCGACTGGTAGTTTAAGCGATCCGAGGGAACAGGTGAATATACGTACATACATACATACCCACATACATACCGGTCAAAATCATAACCCTCCTTTTTGCTTCGCCGTAGTGGGGTAATAAATGAAACATTCATTTACACAGGTAATAAAATTCCTAGACTTCATGAATCTATTTCCTATTCACATTTAATGTGGTGCTAAGTGAAAAATATGTAAACTCAGCGTGAACTGATTTACACACGTTATTCTAATTTAGTCAAGAATTTCACGCTTTCACATAATGTTATGTTACTTATTGTAAATTATCGTGTGTTAAACAATAAAACATTTCTCGCATAACTTCAATCTGGACGCAAAAACAAAGAAGAATTTTTAATTAGCAAAGCGTTTCCCTGTAGTGCGGCTCCCCGCCGCGCGGCTACTTTATACACATTGCTTTGAGGTCGTTAATAAAACGTCACTTTTCACAATATTTATGTCTCCATTACTTTTCATGTACTACGGCATCGTAACATTAAACCGATGGAACTTTCTTAATCTGTCAATATAGGTGACCTTTCTTGATTCGTGGTCCAAGTCATTTAAGTTTGTTAAATCACTCAAACACTGTCTCGCGCACTGTATTTCGAAACACACCTTTCCTATTTCATTTGAATCTTTAGCAATTATCATAACATTTGACAAATGTAAGAAAACATATCCGTCGAAGCTAACGGATTGGTGACACAAAAGGAATACATAAAACGAGATCGTATGACCACATAGGTCCTTGAAAGGTTCTCGCCACTTTACAAAAGTAATAAAATGAGAGTTCCATTTCGCACGATTACCCGGGAGACGACAAAACATGTCAAGTGTCAATTTGTATAATTTACACAGGAATTAAAATGGCGGCCTGACAGATGACAGTTCGCGTGGCGCTCTCTGGCGCGGTCGGTACCTACCTACTCGGTGGCGACGCTTCGTGAGTTTCCAGCGGGCGTCCTAACCTGTTGATTTTTTACATTTTATTTTTTATTCATTTTCACACGAGGTTGTCTGTAGTAACAGGATATTTTGTTTTGAATAGCGAGATTAGCCGCGCAGTGAAACGCGTGGCGGCGACGACGCGCGACATAACGAGACGCGTAAGCGACAGACAGCTGACACGCGCCACGCGACTCCTCCACGCACAACACATACAAATACAATACACTTCATTTTGCTTATAGGTTTTGTATTACCTACTGAACAGTCCTTCTGGTAAAGTAATCAGCTACTTTCGATTTACAACATTAATAATATCCATTAATACGTACTTAGTTTTGTTTTTATATATTATCTGTAAGATAAAGGTATAAACTTTTTAAATATAAGTATGGAACTTGTGTAACATTAATTGCGTAATTGCTAAATTAATGTGCGGGAATATGTATAAATTGATAGTTGGAATAAACATATAAATACGGTGTCGATGACCCAAGTTGCGTGCAAACGCGCTCTGTATGAGTGGATGACATTTCATGAAAACCAGTCATGTTTCTATTCAACTCATAAATACATACATATCTAACAACTTATTGTAAATGATTAGATATTGGATAGATATAAATTACCTACGCAATGCCTTCGTCGTTTGTAAATACGATCTATTAGATATTCGTTATTTGTTCGATGCTAGCTTTCCTGTCATATTAATAGTTTACTTGATTGAGTATGACGTTTATAAATGGAGTCGTACATATATTTCAATATTATCGAATTTCCAACAATGCTGATTGTTTATTCTGTTAGACCTTTAATACAATTTCCTATGCAATGCAAATGTGATTGTGAAATTGAACGAAGCAGTTGCAAAAGTTGTCCATATATTTATCGAGCATCTGTAAATATAATTCCCTATCAGAATTATGTTATCTACGTTGACGGAATGTTAGGCAATTAACAAAGCAAATTAACTATGTCTTTATAATAGTTTGTGTGATCGGTCGTCTGATATACTGCGCATGCACCAGATATGCATTATTTAACAAAAAAAGTAGGTCTCAAGTCTTTTATTCGATACAATGTTTTTGTATTCAATATCAAAATTTGAACAGCAAAACATTTACGCAATCAGTTTTGGTGTCCTTCTGAAACAACAGGCGATTTTTTCGGAAACTGAACTCGCCGTTGGATTTGGCTGTAACTTTTTATCATCATCATATCAGCCAAACTACGTCCCCTGCTAAACAAAGGCCTCCCCATAGATTTCCACAACTGTGTTATCATTTTAGGGAGAATTTACCAGTACTCAGCGCGCTTGGCAGGCGTGTTAGTGAGCGCAAAAGGCTGTTGTTCAACAGAAGGGACGTTGCTGCCCATTCTTCTGGAGTCCCTTAGTAGCTTTTAACGACATCCACGGGAGGAGATATTCTTAATCCGGACACCGACCTGTAGTCAATTGTGACGATTTCCTAAAAACGACTAACGATTCAAGAAAGAAAAAAACGTGCTCAGCGCCGTCTTCCCGGGGGTTTTTTCTAGCGGCTAAAACCACTGGAGCGATCATCTTTAGCACCTAAGGGGGATCCAGGTCCTAGTAAGATCACACTAGAGCCACATCTCGAAGTGGATGAATGTAAAGCGGTATCCTCCGACATCGGAGGGAAGGCGATTGTAAAATGGCCACCCCCCAGACACTTCTCGGGGAGGATTGTAAAGGATACCCCCAAGCCTAGCTGTGCGCTGTACTGCGCACACGGTATAAGCACGCACTACGTGACATCGTGCTCAGCGCCGTCTTCCCGGGGGTCACCTAAGGCGCTCTCGCTATTTCTGAGTGACTGAATAGACCCATGCGAAACCCCGCACGTTATTTCCTCCACTTCACGTTACTTTACTACTTTAGAGGGTACCGACCGATTTGGACTAGTGCCAACTTTTTTTTATTGATCCCCATTGGAAATTCAACGTTAACTTCTTCTGCCCCGAGGAAGGGCGAAGGCCCCATGGCGGCCTCCTACCGCTTAAAACGACTGTGGTAGTCATCTTCGGCACCTAAGGGCCCCTCTAGGTCCTCGGACTAGTGGACCGCCGTTGCCGGAAGCCATAACTGGCAATAGTTGATATCTGAATATATTATGATGAAATTACTGATTTCAATGATAGCTATCGCAGATAAAGGTACTTATATTTTAAGAACTATAAGTAGCCATTTTGATATCCCAATAGAGTGTGAAGTTACAAAAGTTCAAAGTTTGTGTTATAAATGTTATTATGATCGTATCCGCCATAATGATACCACCCATTGATTCTATACGACATGTTGTGGAATAACCACCTTATGATATGTAGGTATAACGGAACTATTGGATTCTATAAATGAAAGAAATGTTATCGCGATGGCACAGAAACGTGATATTTGATCGGAATGTCTACATACGTGGTGTTCTTTAAATTTAAATTGTTAAGTGATGTTTCCTGCTTTGAAATGTTAACTACAATATGTACTATATTTGGGAACAAGTCAATTGCATTATAATATATGTTATTGTCAAAACTACAATTCATTTTTATTATCTTTTTAGTTTGGTTGGTAAGAAACCTTCTGTCAGAATTGTTCAAGCTGCCTAAAGGCCTTCGACTTGCCTTAACGACTGTTATCTAATGACAAAAACCGGGACCTTAGCAACAGCTCAGTTGAAGTACCCCTATGCTGTCACACACATACATTGACAGACCGCGCAGTATCTTAACCTCACCGACCGTTTCGGTAAACGATCAATGAGTGCATATTTGTTATGTCTTATTAGAATAACACACCGCATCGATATACATAATGATATCGTATTCTCTTGACTAGATCCCCAGAATCTTGGATAGGTACTTATTTTACAGTCTACGCAGCACATTCTATTTTTAATTTAGTTAACTCCAAATACACGTGACCATATTAGTATCTGATGCTCAACAAGATTATTTTCGTTGTTTATAAAACATCAACACATTATAACTAAGCGATAGTGAAAGTGGATTAATAACCATAAAGTTTAATAAGTAATACTACTTTTAGTAATATTATAGCATGACAAATATTCAAATTTTATATTTGAATTCGTTATATCCATAATTATTGAATAAACCATACCTTCTCTAGAAGTGTTATATCTACAAGGTGTATATTTTTTTATCAAACATTTTTTTAGTAAAATATAATTGATTAGGTAGGTCATTGAGAACATCTATAAAAATGAGTAGGTAGTAAATATTAGTCTGCCTCCTCCCGTGCATGTCGTAAAAGGCGACTAAAGGATTTTAAACGAGAGAGATGCGCAACGAATTCTCTGCTGTGGAACAGTAGCCAAACTGCACTCACGAACCCACCTGCCAAGCGTGGTTAGTACCAACTGGCAAATTCTTCCCAAAATGACGATACAAATGTGAAAATCTATGGGGGAGGCCTTTGTTCAGCAGTGGAAGTCATTGGACTGATATGATGATGGTTAAAATCAGGGCATCTTTTTGCTGATACTAGGTTGTTTCGATGTCATCATCATGAGCCTATATCAGTCCACTGCTAGACATAGCCTTTCCTAGCGTGCTACACAACACCCGGTAAACAGCATTCCGCATCCAGCTGAACCCAGCAACCTTCTTCACGTCGTCCGTCCATCTGGCCGGTGGGCGTCCCACACTACGTCCTATACGCAGTCTCCGCTCTAGGACTCGTCTGTTCCATTGGCCATCGGTCCTTCGACAGACGTGAACAGCCCACTGCCACTTCAGCTTGCTAATTTGTTTTGATGTAACCGTCGATAATTGTACGTTAGTGTCAAACTACTACACATACTACATAGATGTCTCAAAATACTAACGTAATAAACAACAAAACAACAACAAAAGGGGAACTAATTATGGAATAGATACCCTAATATGGCATTTTAGAATAAGACAACTAAAATAATAATAGACTTTAACTTCCATGAGATTAGCTACGGTTTAAAATAAAAAGTAACTTCTCCTCCGGTATGTTCGGAAAACAGTCTTTGGCAAAACATACATTCTGCATTAGCAAAGTCAGGAGTTTCTTGGCCTATTGGTGTATCCGGTTCACTGTCTGTATCTAACTAACTAGGTACCTATTTCGTCCTCAGAGGCTTTATCTTCAGAATCTGGGCGATAAGTTTTAATTTTCTTCTTAGTATTTGTCCTGGTAATTTTTATTTTATTTCCTTCTTAGTTTTATCTATAAAATAATTGCTGTAAAGTGAAGATGTTATGAATGCTGCCATACCTTTCTTCTTTTTTCTGACACTGAACTTACTTATTCAGGTATTGGTATTTTAGTTAAGAATCCAAATATGGAACATGCCATAAATATACCCTTATTACTGCCATATTTTAAATTTCAGATTCATTCACTAACATTATAACACTAACGATAAAACATCCCGAAAATATTAAAACAAACATAAATACAACATGCTAAATATAGAATCCCATGAAAAACTAATCAACAAAAAGTAATGATTTTTTAAGTATTATAATAAAACACTTTTAAACGGATTCTATCGCGTATATTTTGATTTTTGATTTTCCTGACGTTTCGAATACTTTGCAGCATTCGTGGTCGCAGGATGACTAAGGTGACAGGCGTCGTTACAGATTTTAAAAAGTTATTTTATTTTATCTACCGTACAATTTTAATCAAAAAATTAGTTTCGATGCACGCAGTAATCACTCACAGTGTCTTGATGTTTCTTAGTGCGGTATCTTGTTTGGGACTTTATTATTTTAATGACTGGATTCCAAACAGGTGGTACCTGCCAACCATCTTCTCTATTAAAATTAGGATGTTTTTTAATTTCAATAGCCTCACGAAACATTCTAGGTACATATCGGTTCTCTTTCGCGAGTACTTGAGGTTGATCAAAACGAAGATAATGGTTTGGTTTGCCTAAGGCATGTTCACACACTGCAGACTTTGTGGAGCGTTTACGCTTTAAGATATGACCAATTCTGTCCGTGACTCCCTTAATAAATGGTAAAACAGCGGGCCGTCGATCAACCGTGGTGGGTTTCGGGCGGCTTCTGCGACGGGGATGTGGAGCTTTCAAATTGTTATTTTGAAAATACGGACAGAATTGGTCATATCTTAAAGCGTGCTTCTATAAAAACCTATTTCAAGCCGCACAAGAAGATCAGCCAACTTCTCAAACCAGTGAAATGTCACATACCCTTACAAGATGCAGGGGTCTACAAGATTGACTGTGATTGTGGTTTATCATACATAGGGCAAACAAAGCGTAGCATAGCCACCCGAATAAAAGAACATATAGCTGACGTCAAGCATAGACGCTCCACAAAGTCTGCAGTGTGTGAACATGCCTTAGGCAAACCAAACCATTATCTTCGTTTTGATCAACCTCAAGTACTCGCGAAAGAGAACCGATATGTACCTAGAATGTTTCGTGAGGCTATTGAAATTAAAAAACATCCTAATTTTAATAGAGAAGATGGTTGGCAGGTACCACCTGTTTGGAATCCAGTCATTAAAATAATAAAGTCCCAAACAAGATACCGCACTAAGAAACATCAAGACACTGTGAGTGATTATTGCGTGCATCGAAACAAATTTTTTGATTAAAATTGTACGGTAGATAAAATAAAATAACTTTTTAAAATCTGTAACGACGCCTGTCACCTTAGTCATCCTGCGACCACGAATGCTGCAAAGTATTCGAAACGTCAGGAAAATCAAAAATCAAAATATACGCGATAGAATCCGTTTAAAAGTGTTTTATTATAATGTGTAATAATCGCGAAAATCTAAGACATTACTATTTTTTAAGTAACTTAAAAAGGGCATTACATTGTCCAATGACCTTGATGATTTGGCCTCTGTGCTGTTATTTGTTACTTTACCCCCAACTACCGATAAAATACCGACAAAAGAATCTAAAGATAAGGCAAAAACAAAGATGTGTCGCAGTGTTGTCATTATTTTGCCTATTTTTTATTTGCTCTCTGAGATACATTTTTTAATAATCAAATTAGTTACAATGATGAGTTTCACCAGTTATCTTATTAAGCATTAAGTGTTACGATATTATACATAATACATTCTGAAGGTCTGATGATGATCTAAATGCTTACGGGATCTCGTTACGGGTTACGTGACAGAACTAATTAGGATGATCTAGCTTTCAAAATTTTATAGATTAGATAGAAATAATGTAATTACTAAGCATTTATGTTTATATTTAGGCATTGTCAGGATTACTCTATGATTAGTTCAAAACACAAAACGAAACTATAAACTCCGTTAAATATATTTACAAACTTAATTTCTACATTTATTTTACGTAATTGTTATATCTGTACTATTTACAATAGGTTTTATTAATTCATAATCATTCATTATATAACTATTAAAATAAATAAGAAAGTAAATAATACGAATTGTTTCAGACGTTCTTCTGCTTTTTTTGGTGTAAAATCCATGCCTAACTATTGAGCCGTTATAGAGAGACAATTAAATTTAGGTTAAAAACTACCTATTTACTTAAGTTTTTTCCGACATTTGGGCTAATTTATTTATAACATTAAAGAATACAAATTTTCTGTATAACAAATATTTTTTACATAGCCTGTGAACAAAAGGATAAGTCAACAAAATCCTTTAAACTTACGCTATTTTTGCGATTAGAGCGATATAATCCCTTAAGTAAGAGCTATAGGGAAGTCGTTTTTTTTTTTTTTAAATAAACATTGCCCCCACTCTAGGATTTCTCCTGTGTCGTGGGTGCGTTTACAGACATGAATTCCATATACAATACACCCAGCCCCGGAACAACTACCTGCAGATTATACAAATATTTGTTCCGTGCGGGAATCGAACCCACGACCCGGAGCGCAGCAGTCGACTGTATCAGCCACTGCACCAACTGTGCCGAAGTGACTGAACGCAAGATATTGCCGTGTATTTCATCTAGAACAGTCTGTATTTGAGAAATGGTGGATTCCAAAGGACGCTATTCCATATTTAGTTACTTTCCTCTACTCTAAAAATATTATTTCTAAAAATATATTGTGCAGGTACAAATCCTGCCATAATTATTTTTATTATTATTTTTATATATATTAAATTAAATACATCTTGCATCAAGTTTTTGTACTACTAGAATCTATTTAACTAAGCTAATTAAGTTTAACAGCTAATTTTAAATTAAATTACTCGTTACTTCACACTATCTGCATGATCAATCCGATAGACTTCGAGAAAGAATCGTTCGTTTTTTGCTCGCATTATTTAAAAAACCAGTAATATTTTGTTAAATGTGACAAATGAGCTAGTATATTTATATATCTAAATATATATAAATTACGTGTCACGTTGTTTGTCCGCTATGGTTTTTTTTATCCAACTTAAAAGATAGGATATTCAATTATCAATTTATAATCGCAATATTATTTTATTGCGAGTGTATTTTTATTTTTTTTATTCCACATACTATACATCTAGACCCGGAACAACTACCTGCAGATCATACAAATATTAGTTCCATGCGGGAATCGAACCCCCGACCCGGAGCGCAGCAGCCGACTGTATCAGTCACTGCATCAACCGTGCCGTATTATCAGACAAAGAGTCATAATTATCTGTTAGTTCGATAAGATTCTAACAGGTGGCGGTTAATTAGTTGACTGGATAAATTGGACCCGGTAAGTGTCACTGCAATCGGGTTTGCATGTACCTGCCCGTGCGAAGCCGGGGCGGGCAGCTAGTATATATGTATATATATTGGTGGTTCAGTCCACCGTCCGGAGCGAGAGCGCGTGGGATGCCCGCCTTCTCATCCTTGTTCCTTTTGCGAGAACGTGATGCACGCAAAAGGCGGCCGCTCTGCCAGCATCCTTCTGGCAATCTCCCCCCAAAATGACGTCATAATTGTGGAAATCTATGGGGAAGACCTTTGTTCAGCAGTGGGCGTCCCGTGGCTGATATGATGATGATGATGACGCAAGGTTTTGGAGCTAAAGTTTTGAAGAGCTACACATAATTATATTTGGGCTTTTTCTTTCAGGTGTTTCAGAGTATGTACATCATTTATCATTATGTTTTACAAATATACCAAAAACAGTCAAATAGTACACAATTCTACTACTTACTCCTAGGTACTACAAAATTCTAGTATTTTCGTGTAATTCCCGGCAGAGAATAGTCCCCTCTCCAGGTCGAGTGCCGTAAAAGTCTAGTCGCTGATATCAAGAGGATGAACGGCAACATCCTTTCGTGTGCTAATGACAACATACTGCGATCACCAATCCGACTACCAAGCGTGGTGAGTAAGGAGATAACCCCTATAGCCGCTCATTGATCATTGGGACCCATGTTCAGTAGTGGACGTTTACGGGTTGATTTGTGTGTGTGTTTAGTCGATAGAAAGTCTTGTGGTTCATATTTCACAATTCTTAAATAAAACGTCACGCAATGCGTGGAACAAACATATCAATTAAAAATAACAGTTGACAATTAATACAGCCGACTTATTACTTGCTCACAAATATATTTACTAGGCAATTATACAAAAGGTCACAGTCACTTAATAAATTACATATTAATCTGAATATCTATTTGGCGCATTGTTTGTAATCATTATCATCACCACCTCCATCTGCTAATTACAACTCATTTCTCTCTACTGTAAGGTAATATGTAAACATGAATATTTTTAATTTGGCTGGCGATCTTGACACCCACCTGTTAACTTTTATCTTTTTAAATATATATCGTTTTGTTACAATAATTGCGGATATTACCATTATGGGACTATTCATAAACTGTTTTGATAAACAGACGCCAAAACTGTTTTTTTATCGTCAAAGACAACCAGTGAGATCAGAAAGTTTAAAACTATACATTTTAAAATTATTATATAAATATATTTGAGACTCTCACCACAAGTCTTTCTTTCCATTTCATACGTTACACGGTACAGTTTGCAAAACTTTATTCTTTAACTTCCTATATTGTCACTTTTGGGAGACCAAAACTGACCGTCATATTCAAAATACATTTATTTACATTACACGTCTACGTTTGGGTCTCAGAAATCCATCATCATCATTTCGGCCGAATAAAGTCCACTGCTGGACACAGGCCTCCCCCAAAGATCACCACAATGACTGATATAGGCGTGTTGTGTGCTCATTGGGGGGGTTTTGCCATAATCGCCACGCTTGGCAGGCGAGTTGGCGGTCGCAGTTGAGTTGTTAATGTATTCGGAGGACGCTGCTGCCCGTTAACCGATCTAGTGTCGATATCGCTGTTAAATATGCTGCACAGTCAAAAGACTCTCGTGTTCCTGCCGGGAAACGTTATAATTATAACAGCCATCTTAGGATTGTATAACGTCTCATTATAATACGTAATTTCTCCTAAAACATTCATTCTACAACTAATAAAGGCGGGTTTTTTGAGCGAAAGTTAATTTTCCTTAATGTACGGTTAAAATAACGGAATGTTATACATGTCCGGATATTTAATTACGTAGCAGTCACTGCCAGTAACATAATAATTAATAAAGCCTTTTTACTGATGTTAAGTCTTCAAACCCACCATTTTTTTCCAGGAGAGTTTCTACTTCCATACTTCTATTCAGCCGAATAAAGTCCACTGCTGGACACAAGCCTCCCCCACAGGTCGCCACAATGACCGGTCTGGGTGTGTTGTGTGCTCATTGGGGGGATTTGCCATAATCGCCACGCTCGGCAGGTGGGTTGGCGATCGCAGTTGAGTTGTTAATGTACTCGAAGGACGCTGTTGCTAATGCTCCGGTTAATCCCATAGTTGCCTTTTACGACACCCACGGGATGAGATGGGTTGGTGCTATTCGTAGCCGGCACTATTATATATTGTTTGGCTACTACATTGCAATACTTAACTTTTTATGTCACAGTGTACATATGATGTGAGTTTTGTTTCCTAAATATTGTGTATCTTGTTCAGTTATACCAACTACTGATTCATGATACATGATCATTGATCTATTATATATTACGTCATATATAATATATATTATATATATTTGACGGCACGGTTGGTGCAGTGGCTGATACAGTCGGCTGCTGCGCTCCGGGTCGTGGGTTCGATTCCCACACGGAACAAATATTTGTATGACCTGCAGGTAGTTGTTCCGGGTCTGGGTGTATTGTATGTGGAATTCATGTCTGTAAACGCACCCACGACACAGGATAAATACTAGTGTGGGGCAATGTTTGAAAAAAAAAACCATTCGCTGTTACCCGCGACATTGTCAGCGTGGAAACTTATTTAAACCCTGAAGGGAACTTGAAAACGGAATAAAACACATCTTATGTCCTATTCCATGACTACCTCTTTGCCAAATTTAACCTCTGTCCGTTGGGCCAAATGAGCGTGATTAATAGACAAACTTTCACATTTATAATATTAAAGAGATTATTCGTTAAAACATACTGTATAAATTTGTCAACTGTGTACAATAAGTATACATTTTTCACCAAACAAACAATAGCGGTTCGAGGACATGTTCGCGCCTCTCGCCGGATGCGGTACTCCATAATTGTTGCACTCAATCAACTTAAATTAGGCTTCTTTCAAGCGTATCTTGTCATGAGCTGTGGTTTCTTACCGCAAACAAAAACCTACATATATACCAGATATTATATGGAAATAATGCAGAGCAATAAAACTTAATTTTATGTTATTCTTGAAGTATTTTATCTCTATAATTTATATAAAGTTCCTTGCTTGGATGTCTATACATCGCCAACACATTAACATGATACAACGTACGATTTCTGGTAATTAAAATTTTACGCGTTTGACTTTATCTAATGTAAGTAATGAATTCAGGCAACTGGAAGTCGAAATGGAATATTCATTAGCATCAGATTCGTCTCAAATCAGACACATAATGTGGGAATACCAGCAATTCCCACGTCAAATTATTATTTTATAGACATCATCACACCAGCCGAAGAACAAAAATTCAAAACATTTATTTAAAATAGACTATAAAAAATTCTTTAGCACCCATACAAGCTCACCCTTCGCCCCTTCCTAGTGTTAAAGCCGGGAGAAGAAACGGCGCAACAATTTCCCCAGGAACACGTTAGTTTGTCATACTCATATACATTTTCTTATTTTAAATGCTCCTATATAAACAAAATAACAAATAGGATGATTACGGGTAGTCATTTTGACATAGCTACATGCCCGCTAGCACACACCATTACGTAATCATATATTAAACTAAAACTATATAAACCAATACATTATTTTAAATATCTGTAGCCCAAGATCAATAGGCTTACATGTGAGATAGTATAATTATTATTATATTATTAGCAAACATATGAACCATGATTGTATAAAATAATACAGTCAGCGGGACGACGCAAATATCAGCATACAACGACTCCAAACCACCTTCATCAAGCCGTCTGTCCATCTCGCTGAGGGCCGCCCCGGTTCCTAGTCTGCATTCGAAATTTTTTCTGCCCCATATTCTGTAGAAAAGTTCTACAGATGTGTTGTCAAATAATTACTAGTTAAACTAGTTTTCTAAAGACTACACGCACGCTACCTAGCAGTTCTGTTCGTAAAACACTCGGTAATTGAGTTTAAAGTTCTCGCATTTGTCTGTATACATACATTCAATTGGGTATTTTGTTAAGCTTATCCGAGGGCATCGCGGCTCGACGTTTATTAATGAATTATGTAAATGCGACCGACCGACGCGGACGGTCCGCGAACGATTCTACCAACTTTATTACTCGCGAAATGCGCTATTAATGTAGATCGTTACCTTGATTTCTGCGGATCCCTTTAATTGTTAGCTGTACTTCACGTCATTTATAATCATAAGACGATGTATGATTTTTATGGTTATGTTTAGTATGTACGTAAAACTCATTAGAATTCTAACACATTTGCGAACATTGTAATCTTCGGTTAATTGCCTCTTATGCTAGAAGCACCATATTACAAGACATTAACAAGTTGTAATTATAAACTGGAAAGGTCAGGTAAGAAATATTGAAGGTTAATATCCCGCGAAGTGGTCCTAAAGACCAGCGTTATTTCAAGGCGAGCCCCATAGAAGTTCGATAAAATTGTTAATTCCATGTACTAATTATAACACTTATAACCTATTTGACATGAAACTCTTATAATATTCAAACAGTCACAGAGCCACCAACACCTGCGACTGCCAGTAGTACGCGCTCTATGCTACGCATTGGTTGTGGAAAGTGACGGAACATTAAAATAGAACAGAATCATTTATTCATTAATAAATGTAGCAGTAATAATGCGGGCGGCATATAACCGCTCGTTGTGGAAATCTATGGGGAGGCCATTGTTCAGCAGTGGACGTCGAATGAAGTATAGCAGTGATAGTCAACTAGTTGAACGGCCTTCCATACAGGAGTGTCTGAGTTCGATCCCCGCCCGCACGTCAGACTTTTCGGATTTATGTGCGGATCAGAATTTGATATAACACTTGCGTCAAACGGTGAAGGAAAACATCGTAAGGAAACTTCCACACCTGAGAGAGGTCCTAAGAGACACTTTTATACGTCATATTGACACAATGAAGGGCATTTCGCTATATATTATTTTACAACCTCTGGTAAGAAATTCCGAAAGAAATAGGCTTGGTAATTTTTGCTTACTTTTCGATTATTTTCTATAATTAGTTAGTTAAAAAAACATAAATTTTTTCGATTTTCTTATTTTAATAAATAGGAATAATACCAGGAATATGATTAGATTACTATTAGAATATGGTAGAGAAAAAAAAACACTCATAGTTTTGTGCATTTAATATCACTTTATTAATAGCCGCAAAAAATAAAGACATACTGACCCCGATGATTATTGTTTAAAATCGTTAAGGAGCTATAAATCGATTAGCATTGGTGGAGCATGTGATTCAACTGGTGGTCACAATCGATTGTTATCCGTGATGGATGCGGCTCATTACTTGTGCGCCTTGGGTGGCAGGCTGTCGTCCAACATCGCGCTGCCGTCGCCTAACGACGCTCGACTCCTCGCATTGTCAAAACCGACCACAGATCTCATCGATATGACACTACCATTCAAAACACACCTGAATACCATTTATTTATGACCAGTGCTTAACTTGCAAACAACTTTAATACTCACAGCCTCCCAGTTTTATCGACTCCTACTTACGACTCGTAGAAAGACAGGTTTGACACCGGACCCGTGTTTTATGACTGCTATTAATTCATTCTTTTACTCCTGAATTTTATTGCTCACATTCCACGAATTCCTATCGGCAATAATAAGAGATCGTTACCAATATTTAATACTCACAGGCGCAACCGTAGGACACCGATGGCGGTGGGACCCGATGTTACATCGCATTATGGGTGATGGACAAATTGTTATTTGACGGTTACGTAATCTGACAGCCCCTGACCACTTGCTTAGGCATCGAAACTACAAAAGTTCCGTTTAAATTTTATAAAAAATATAATATGAAAGCCTACATCGTAAATAAACGATGTTGAGATGTTATCAGCGCCTGGCCGGCAGGAAGCGCTTCGGCCCATTTAGGGGTGCATTAAAATCGAATACATCATATTTGTTTGATTTCCTAGTTCGCGTTTCACCCTGTAATTATACAAGTCACCGTCCGTGGCCGGATCTCTGGTGGTTTTTTTTAAGATGCATTAATCATCTTTTTTTATTGCGAGCATGTGTTTTGGTCTCGTAAAACACTTTCGGGGATTATAAGCTTTTTTGTATTCGTAATGTCTAATTTAGTTTTCGGTCGGTTCTTATGAGGTCATTAGCGCCGTGAGGTCCGTTCGTTAGTGAATTCGAAAATGTATAGTTTAAAGTTGTTTTAACGTCATTATAATTTGTCGCGATATGAATTAAACTTCAGAAATATTTTCATATTTATGGCTTGCATTATATTTAATTGACGTAAGTTATTATTTGTTATAAATGTTGGCGCTTAAATATATGTGAATTTTTTGTCTTGTTCAGACGCATGTTTCCGACGGTGCGCGTGTCGTTCGCGGGCTGCCGCGCGGACGCACGCTACGCCGTGCTGCTGGACGTGGTGCCGGTGGACGGCAAGCGCTACCGCTACGCCTACCACCGCTCCTCGTGGCTGGTGGCCGGCAAGGCGGACCCGCCCGCGCCTGCGCGCCTCTACCCGCACCCCGACTCGCCCTACTCCGGTGACCAACTGCGCAAGCAGGTCGTCTCCTTCGAGAAGGTCAAGCTCACGAACAACGAGATGGATAAGAACGGACAGGTGAGCGTCACCGAAATACAGATGTCACGAAATAATTACTACGTCAAACCTTTTCGTCTATCATTACGATACGCAAACAGAGACGCGGCTCTATCAGAAATGAGTGATTAATGATGTGTTTGACCTGCTGTACCTACTACTGATTATAATCATCATTTGATTCAATAGGTTGTTATAGTCGTAATGTAT
The DNA here is from genome assembly GCA_947459985.1 of Diloba caeruleocephala. NCBI lineage: Eukaryota > Metazoa > Arthropoda > Insecta > Lepidoptera > Noctuidae > Diloba > Diloba caeruleocephala. The sequence continues at coordinate 21,341,596 of OX381606.1, read as the reverse complement.
AAATAACAAAGTGTAACGTATCGGTTTCAAGGGAGAGTAGCGTGGAGTTTGTTGCAGCGCTAAGAACAAGGTGATAAAACGGCCGGGCCTGAATGAGCTATAAAGTGCTGACGTAAAACGGTTGATTTACGTGCGCCCCAGGTGTCGCCGCTGGCTAACGAGCACATGCGACTAGTATGTATACCATCTAAATATTTCCAAAGTAATATAAATTCATGTAAGTGATTCTAATTTCACAAATCGTGTATTCGACACCACAATTTTAACTGTACACTTTGAGTCGACTCAGTTCTGCTCCAGAAAGTACTTAATGGCTGTTAGTGTTATAACTTGGCGGCTACGGGTTAACTGAGTGCGTGCGCCGCTGCAAATCGAGGTTTATAAATTATCCTTCAACATTTAATTATACGCTGGGCCACCTTTGCAGTTCAATGTAAAGATGGCTTTTACGATATGATCGTTCAAATTGTATGCGTACATTTAGGCAAGATTTTATAGATTTACGGGCGGATACTGAAACGCCACTTAATATTGGATTTGAGACACCTGCTTATCTACCGAAAACGGGCATCTCAAATAGACGTAGGACTTGAATGTTAAGTGATGTTTCAGTATTAGGCCGTGAGAATAACTCAAGTAAAATCATCTCCAAAATCGGAAGTTGTCATTTAGGTACAAAACGAAGTTAACAAAACTGGAATAACAAAACATTCAATAACCTGTAAAGGCTTCCTGCACTTCACACGTCCTTCGAGATGTCTTCGTGTCGCATGGACCACTTCCTTATGCGTGTGGCAATGGCAATTTATAGAATTACGGGCAAAATTGTTGTGTCGGCGACACCTCGGGCGTCGACGGGGAGACTGTAATGAGTGCGTTGCGGGCAACAAATTAGTCGCACATGTCGTGGCGCGTCAGCCGGCACCTCCCGGCTACTTACCTCCACGGCGCAGGTGCACCCTGGCGTAGGCAAATGTCACGTCTACACACCACCAAAGAACAGAGACCTCCACACAAATCTATTTAGCATGAACCGAGATATCTAGTCCACTGGAAATACAGTTTATTTAACATAGGTTGGTTAGGATTATGACAGTTATGACGAGTACGATGGTATCGCGATTGTAAATTGATTTTCAACTGATGAGAGTGAACTTTAAATTGGTTGTTTGTTATTGTCATAGTGTCAACGTTTTATGTAAATTGTATTACGAATAAGTTAATAACTTATTACGTAGAGCTGCTTTAGCATTTGTATCTTGTAAATGTATAAACAAGCAGGTGTATGCTAACTTTATTTAAAGACAAATTACCTACATCTCGACATAGGTTCCTTCTAAGGGCCGTATTACACTATCATATCTTCGTGTGGTGTCCGGATTATATGGTATTACTATATGGTATTATTATATGTCTTACATCATAATACAGGTTGCTGTATTATGGAGTGGTGACTCCATCTCCTCCCGCGGATGTCGTAAAAGACGACTAAGGGATCCTATTTTCTATCATATAATTATGATAGGAAATAGGATGCTATAATTATGATAGTGTTATCATCATCATATCAGCCATACGACGTCCATCTTCATCATCTTCATATCAGCCATTTATAAATCATCATGAAAAAAAAGTATGGCTGTTGTTCCACAGAAGGGACGCTGCTGGCCATCCCTCTGGTGTATTCCCTTAGTCACCTTTTACGACATCCACGGGAGGAGAAGGAGTGGTGCTATATTCTTAATCCGAACACTACACAGATTCACTAACTGGTCTCACTGTCACTGTTGGTAGGTCTCTTATTGCAAGAGGCCGGCTAGGCAGGTACCACTGCAGTGCCAGATATTCGCTGCTGAGCAGTATTGTTTAATAACCTTTAGATATTCCTGTGCTGCGGTTAGAAGCGCCTGTAGCTAGTGAAATTACTGCGCATAAGAGACTAAAAACTTTACGTCTCGAGGTGACAGCACTCGAGTGACGCAGTGTGATGCCACGTAGAAACTAGTCCTGGGTAGTATTACCATTGTTATGAGCAGGCATGTCGCTTACCACTTGACTCGCTCGTCTAATCACTAAGTTGTAACCAAAAATAAAAAAGCATTTTAGATTGTGTTGGCAACATGCTTATTCAGTTTATAACCGTAGAACAGCTGACACAGTAGGCACCATATCTTTCATGCACAGATTAGCATAAAACGCTATATTTTTAAATAGTTGTTTGTAATTGAACAATGCTAGGTTACGCACTCAAGGTTTGTTGAAGGAGCGACGGAACGGAACCGGTGGGCGTGGCGATATGATGGATGGACCCGACTCTCACCAAAACACACGTAATTGGCTTTCCCATAGCAAGACCCGATGGATATCGTGCTCGTATCGTAGACTTATTTAATTAAATAAGTTATATAAACATATACCTATGCTCAGGCAAAGTCATGAGTTCAAGGTTTGTATAATGTGTGAAGGCAGTATGATCAAGGATGATGTTTTGAATGAAGTCATTAATTTATTTGTCTTGTCTGCGAGTATTTAGTGTTATAATTTAGATGTGTATTTTGTGTAGTCTGTAACTCATTAAACGAGAAAATTTGAGTGTAAAAATAATTTACCGAAGCGGAAGACTGAATTAAATAATATTTACTGTGTACTTATAAATACGAAATATGATACGTATAAATATTAATAGACTCAAGCTACCGGCATTACACGAAACATTTTTTACCTCAATAAATCTAAGTTTATATTATTATTACGCTTCAAGAAACGGCTAAATACACGATATTTTTATAAATAAAACTTCTAATTAGCAATTTATTATCAGAAACGGAACTGGGATTGGTGAGTCGTTAACATCGGTAACAATGTATAGGCCACGCAACTCGACACGGCCGTTCGTGTCCACTAGTTTAATTGTGGAACAAAAACTCCATGAAACCGACGAATAAATCATCAGCGCACCACTTAACTGCCTGTAGTCGAAATAATAAAATAAATGCTGCATTCACGACACTTGTAATTTCATAACCCTGAAATACTCGTGTGTGTAGTCGGGTGCGTTACGCAAAACTTTTTGTTGTTTTCCTTATGGACTACTAACATAAAACATGTGTGTACTTTTACACGTTTTTGTAGGCAATAATAATGCATGTGGCAAGTTAATAGCTTAGGCTTCCGCGATTATTGTAACATAGATTTACGCTCATCACTGGCTTACTTGACTGATTGTAAGAAAAAAATTATGTATATTTATATAAAATTAAAGTGTAACACGTTGGTACAACGGGCACCTTAGGTTTATTTTAATTTTTAACTACATAATCAACCCATTACTGTCCCACTGCTGGGCACGGGCCTTTTCTCACAATGAGAAGGGTTCGAATGTGTGTACATTCGTTCACACGTAGTTCAGTATAATAAGACATTTTTTTTAATGGATTAAATACGTATGTTAGTAGTATGTAGAATTATGTTTTTCAATATGTTACCAATAGTTGCAGGATTACAGTATCCTCATTTTCTTATTATAATGCCACAATACTATCTCACCAACTAACTTTTCCAAGTATTATCTAACCTAAAGCAAGAGAACAATAATTGTATACAAAACTATCAACACACCATAGATTAAGGATTTACCTACAAGACTGTGCACTAACAATAAAAAGCATTAACAATTCGAGTAAATATTGCAGTGAACAGCGAAATACTTAATTTTGCAATGCAAAGAACATCCACGCACTCGCTGCGCCGCACCTACTGACTGTGGCGGTCAGGGGTAGGGTACGGCAGACGAGGCAGGTATGTTTAACGATAAGTGATGATGTGTTTCTGATAAATCGTAGCTGGCCGTATTGGCCCACTAGACCATAATACCCGAAACTACTCTACATAACATCGAATGTATATACAACACAAAGAAAATGTAGTGTTTTTTATCCTACGAGGGCGGCACTGAAAATTTCGGGAATCAAGGAAGTGACACAACATTACTATTTAAAAATGTATTTATTGCTTTTCGAAGTATTCTCCGCGAAATTTGACACATTTTTCCATACGATGGAACCAATCATTGAAGCAACCATTCCATTCGGAAGTTGGGGTCTCCAAAATGGCCGTTTTGTAGGCGTCCACAGCTTCTTTAGGTGATGAAAATCTCTGTCCACGCAATTTATTCTTTATTTTAGGGAAAGTATAGAAATCATTAGGGCTTAGGTCGGGGCTGTACGGCGGATGGTCTAATAATTCTATGTTTTCTTGCTCTAAAAACTCTTTTGTTCTGTGCGCGGTGTGAGAACTCGCATTGTCGTGATGGAGGATGATGCGGCGGTTGCAGTTCTCTCTACGGAGTTCAGAAACGACCTGTGGCAAACAAATGCTAGCATACCATTCTGCATTAACCGTTCTTTGTCCCTCAAGAGGAATAGTCGTAACATGGCCGGTTTTGGAGACAAACGTGGCCACCATTTTTTTTGCAACACTCCGTGAACGAACAATTTTTGTTGGCTTTAACTCATTTTCGAACACCCAAACTCGTGACTGGTTTTTTGTTTCGGGTTCGTACGCATATATCCAGGATTCGTCACCTGATACGATGTTGTATACAGCATTTGAGGATACTGCGTGGAATCTTTCGAGAGTTCTGACGCACCAAGTAACGCGAGCCGCTTTTTGCTCTTCACATAGCAAATGCGGTATCCATCGGGAAAACAACTTTTTTACACCTAATTGTTCATGCAAGATTATTTGTATTTGACTCATGCCAATGTCTAAAGTTGCCTGAATTTCGCGGTATGTCACATGTCGATCTTCCTCAATCAGCTTACGCACAGCATCAACATTTTCTTGGGTGACTGCAGTTTTTGGACGACCTTGACGAGGATCATCACTGAGCTTGACACGTCCATGTTGAAATTCAACAAACCAGCGATAAATTGTGGTTTTGGATGGGGCTTCATCACCAAATGCAGAAATCATCCGGTCAACACACTGTTTTTGTGTTAAACCACTTCGAAAGTCATAATAAATCATCGCTCTTGAATTTTCTCGAGTCAATTCCATTTTCTCAACGACTAAACAAGTTTGACAAAACCTTGTGACAAGACCGTGAATCTTTTTTTAAATAAATAAATGGTATTCGATTTGTAAAACCAAGGAGTTTTCAATTAAAAAGATTTTAATATGACAGGAACAGTGGAAATATTCCATTCCCGATACTTTTAGTGCAGCCTATGTATAAAGCACAGCTCCCCTGGTGCAAACCATGTTTTAATTATATGGAATTGGCGCAGTTATTAACTATAACCAATGATATTATATAGTACATTGACTATAACTAAAAGTACCGATATTACCTCTATCTTACGCACAACTTGCAAGCTAATTTCTCAAGTGAATGTTTGAAGGGTTAATTTAAAAGCTTTGTATAATCGTGTGTTGGAATGAGGTCAGATTATTAGAATTCATGAGAACGGTCACACGAAATCGTGGCGATGACGGATCGCGATTGTACGAGCGGTAAGGCGCGCTCCGGCCTCCGAGCCGATATGCCTCCGGTCACAAAGACCTCCCAACGACAGTAGCGTGTTAAATCCGTAAATCTTGATGGAATATATTTTACTTTCTCATAGTTATATTTTGTATATATTTAACTTAAAGTATGAATGAGTCAAGGTTTATTTATGTTTTAGGGTATTTTTATGTTTATCTAACAACAAGCCTAAGTCAAATTTAGTGGTACTTATATTTAATAAGCAGTTGATAGTAATAGAATTGCGTATCTAAATATAAAAAAATGCATATAGGCAACAAAAAAATATAACTTGGTAGCTATAAGTATTAAACTTAAAGCTTAGTAGATAATAATTAAACAATCAATTTATTATGACATTACTTAATAGTAAAAAATTATGAGTAAAACGCGATTATATGTAAATACAAAACCCGACTGCGTAAAAAATAACATTCGCCATATTTAAATATGTCACTCCCACAATTAAGACGAGTCTATCATGACTCATGAGTCAAGAGTCACGACACCTCATAAGTCAAAATCCATCAAGCCGTTTAGGCTACAGAACGTGCCAAAAAATAGACATACATGCATACACTCGAAAAACACTTCTGGGGCAGTCGGGTAAAACAAGCGGTGTTGCGTTTTATTATTAACTAGCTGTGCCCGGCGGTTTCACCTGCTGTTTAATTTAAAAGAAATCGGATATTTGATTATTTTAGCATATAGGTAGGTATATTGGATTTCATGCTTTTTATTTTCCTAATATAAAAGTAGCCTAAGGTATTCCTTATAATATCAGCCATCTGCCAGTGAAAGTCCCGTCAAAGTCGGTCCAGCCGTTTCGGAGATTACCCGGAACAAACAGACAGACAGACAGACAAAAAAAATGTTTTTTGTTATATGTACCGTATATACTGTCATATGAATTTAGTAAAAAGCTGTTATTTTGACATTACAAACACTTCAATTTTATTTATTTGTATAGATAATTAACAAGGTGTAGTTACTGCCTTTGTGTTATAAAGAAAAATACAACAACGGGAGATGTATTAGTAAGGCTTGAAGCTATAAAATATAGCAAGTGTCGAGTTCGAATATTTATTACGAGTACTTAGAGATAATAAGAACCCGTTTCCCTTGCCTAGTTGTATGATATTAATTTGCGCGGGAAAGTAAATAGCTGATCCATCTTTTTTATTTTATCGCAAATCGAGATGAGAGCTGAGAATATTTTTTAAATATGGTTTGTGTACCTACGATAACGATTAAATAATTCAAGGCTAATAGTAGGAAACAAAACGTGTAATTAATGAAAATATGTAAATTTCCAGTTTTATTCGTGGTCACTACTAAATACGAGTTGCGATGATTAATGAATAGCTTTTCGGTCGTTTACTTGAATAATGAGATTACAACTTTATGCTTAAAAATTGTAGCTGTAGGAAATGACGTAGACGAAGGTATGGCAGTTACTAATTAAATACAGCATTTTTAAAATTGTATACTTACCTATCGAAAATAAACATGAAAATAAATATTTTTTGCTTAGCTTTAAAGTTAATTGCTTGTCAAGAGAGCTATAGAGAGACGTTTTTATTGGTCTCCCAATGGAAATTCGTCATGAACATCTTCCGTCACGGAGGAGGGTGAAGGGATATGCCGGACTCCTACCAGCTAAAACCACTGTACCGGTCATCTTCGGCACCGAATAGGGATTTCATGTCCTCGTACGATCACACTAGAGATGCAGAGAGCTATGCTTGGTATCTTCCTCAACCTCCTAACTACAATTCTTTGATTATGGCTTCTCCAACATTTCGGCAACGTTGTTTGGTTATCCGAATAATCAATATTTAAATTTTCTAAAAATCTATTAAACATTTCGTCAACGGTTCGTTTTTAGTATACGTTACGTCTCGTCTTCTGTTTTCAATTGTTTTTCGCTTGGTATCTCTCTAACGGCCGAAATTAATAATCAATCTAATCCAAAAACCTTAGATAAAAGATTTTTAAATGTACCTGTTTTTGTGATAAGACAACATTTAACACAAAATACAGACAAATCTTCAATCTCACATCCAAAGATTTCGGTTCGGAGATCGAGGCAGATATGAGGAAAAAAGAACTAGAGTTGCCGACATAGCTAAGGATTAGTAAGTTAAAGTGGCTGTGGTTGGGACAAAAGGCTTCTCGAGTGGAGACCACGCATTGGAAAACGCAGCATGGGACGACCTCCAACGAGATGGACAGACGACCTGGTGAAGGTCGCTAGGAGTAGTTGGATGCGGGCGGCATGTAATCGGCTATTGTGAAAATCTATGAGGGAGGCTTTTCTTCATCAGTGGACGTCCTTCGGCTGATATGATGATGATTGTGAAGTCGTATAAGTATACGAAAATAGCAATACACTTCGAATATACTTCGTCACATTCAAATTGATCAATTGATATACGAATCTTTTATTCGTATAGATAAATAACAACTTCATTACTTGCCTAACATTATCGCACTAATAAATTAAAAGTCAGCTTTAATAAGTTCATGCAAAATTCTCGCCGCGATAAAGATATTTATTACGCAGGCGGCGTTCGAGTATAACGGCGTTGTTCACGTCGTTAAACTATAAACATTTTATGAAATTGTTGATTGCATAAACTGATCTCTGATAAAATTACATAGTTTATTTATGCGGTAGTGTAACATGAAATGTCAAAGATAACTGGTAAGAGTATTTTATGACAAGCTAATGCTGTATTAGTTGTCATTGTGCGCGCCTGCGGCGTTGGCCTGCGCAGTGGCAGGCTGGTGAGGGGCGGGCGCACCAATAGACTCACGCTGCCTAGCCGCCAGCCCCAGGCTTGGGCCCCTACTCACATAATCACTACAATTTATTCCATTTATAAAGTACCTACACTCGAAATTATGTCGTTATGCTGTATTTATTATATGCAGCATTCAGCTCAAGTAGGTCACGCAATTATAATTGCACACAACATGTGTGCATAAAGGCGTTTATCTCGTTTATTATCCGCTTTTCACTTAAAACGAGGTGATTACGTCGCTGATGGCGATCGACGGCGGGGTGTGCTTTATTTCACTTTCAGCTAGAGACAGTGAGACGATAATAGCGGTCATTAGCCAAAAAGCCGACGTCATTAACAGGGTTGTAGCTGTACTTTATGTTGCCAGGGCTGGACACCGGCACATACGGACACACCGACACGCAGTGGACGCGTAGCGCGCCGATATCCGCAACACTTTTATTAATAATCCCCGTTTAATTTATAGCGGCGTCCGAATCGTTGTATGAATATACAAGCCAATAAAATTTAATAAAACGTTCACCACGCCGTCCGACCGCTCGTCTTAATGAACAACGACAAACATCAATTCTCGACGATCATTTGCGTTTTTTAATTACTGTTGATATTTTCACATCGTTAACGTATTTTGAAATAAGGCGATTATAAAACAAACAAGCTAGACAGGTGACTCGAGTGAATATGAGTTTAGGTGTAATATAAATTAATAAGTTATTCGGCGTCAGCGGGACTCCTGCTGCGCGTGCGCCCGCACTGCCAGTACCTCACTCCGGTAATTATTATACACCTTGGGCCCACTAACCGTCTCCGCACTCGCACTCACTCGTTAAACAGTGCGACTAATTTTACTATAACTATTATTAATATTTTAATCATCTTTCATCTACATAGAAGTGGTATTTCCTTATGTTCATAATTAAACACGTCATAATGATGCATAAGCTGTATAGCCTACATCTACGTGCGTAGTGTAATCATATAGCTATATTTATTTCGTATTAAAATTGGAATACCAGCGCCCTTTCAATGTAATAAATATATCAACGCGCTTATCATCCTATGACATCTAACGGCACGGATGGGCAATACAATCGTGTCTACTCATAAAACATTCATATGTAAGTGACACTGACATAACTCTCAATTTTATAGATAAGTGTTATAAATCTGCTTCTTTCTAAAATATGAATTATTATCAACGGTTAATATTTGGTATCCATAGCATAAGGAAATAGGAATAGATTAGAATACAATCGTTTTACCCATGCGGTGTCCGGATTAAGAATATAGAAGATATAGTGGCAATCTCCTCTCATGGATGTCGTAAAAGCCGATTAAGGGACTCTAAACCAAAGAGATGGGCAGCAACGTCCCTTCTGTGGAACAGAACGGCGTTCTGCGCTCACCAACCCGCCTGCCAAGTGTGGTGAGTACTGGCTAATCCCCCCAAAATTTCGACACGATTGTGATGTTGATGAATGAATGAATGATGAGAATCGTTTGTCTTTCGTTGGGCTTCTTGCATACACTTCTGGGAAGTGTGGTTGCTTAACCGGTCGTTTCTGTCGAAGCCAAAAGAAGCCTCCAATCAAGCTTAAAATTTATATTAAAATCTAAGCAACTTGCACTAAGGGCGCCTCCTGCGGAACGCGGACCTCGGCTTACAGCGTTGCTGGGGATACCAAGCTATTTTTTTGGCGACAGCTGGATCGGTATTATTTAATATCATTTCGGCCGAATGAAGTCCACTGCTGGACACAGGCCTCCCCAAAGATCACCACAGCCACCGATATGGATGTGTTGCGGGCTCATTGGGGGGTTTTGCCATAATCGCCACGCTTGGCAAGCGGGTTGGCGATCGCAGTTGAGTTGTTAATGTACTCGAAGGACGCCGCTGCCCATCCTCCGGCTAATCCCTTAGTCGACTTTTACGACACCCATGGGAGGAGATGGGGTGGTGGCATTCTGAGCCGGCACCACATGGCAATTTTTAATATGTATCATCATTATTTAAAATTACTGGTTTGGCCGGCCCGTGCGCGAGCAAGAGACGGGGGAGAGGTAGTAACTTGAACGAGAAGATGAAGCGGGGATAGGCCTCCACGACGTCGACGTGGCGGCGGCGACGGCGGTAAAACGGTCGGGTGTTAAGTGAATGAAACAACGCGAGTCTCTTTATGTGATCTAATGTAATTTTAGTCGACCAGGACATGCCTCGGGTGGCGTACTCTACTAATATGGCAGCATTAGTAATCGGCGGCTGATACCACAAGGGGATTTGGGTGGAACAGGGGAGAATCAAAATAGCGTTTCGACGCTCGTTTCATAAATTGCCTAATGGTCGGCAAATTAAGATCGAACTGGAGTTGATTATTGCGCATGTACCAAGTCGCTTCGGTGGCCTTGCGCAAGAAAAACGGTTTTGGAGTGTTTGGAATCTACGGAGCGGGGTGGAGTCTGCGTTTGCGAACGCTGCTAGGTCATGATGGGTCTAATGCATGTGATGTAAATTCTCCCCTTATTTCTAAGAGCGTTTAGTAGGTAGTGAAAGCGACTGAGCACAAGGTCGGCGCGGCTACGCACCGTCTTTGTGTGGGGTATAAAGGACAGTTTTTCCCCTGAAGCGTGGGTAGTCGTCACATAATTTTTAAAGTAGGACGGACGGTTTTGCTTTTGATGGGGTTAACTTCAATCCGCCATTTCCTAAACCATTTCCCGTAGGTCTTGGCTGTGGCTTAGAGGATCTTAGTTATACTATACGAAACGTAACCGGGACTCCGGTTCTATTGTGTTGAGGGCACGAGAGAGTGCCCATATTCGATATTTCATCATTCATTCATTCATTTTGGCCGAATGAAATCCACTGCTGGACACAGGCCTCCCCCAAAGATCACCACAACGATCGATATGGTGTGTTGTGTGCTCATTGGAGGGTCTTGCCATAATCGCCACGCTTGGCAGACGGGTTGGCGATCGCAGTTGAGTTGTTAATGTACTCGAAGGACGCTGCTGCCCATCGTCCGGTTAATCCCTTAGTCGACTTTTACGACACCCACGAGATGAAATGGGGTGGTGGCATTCTGAGCCGGCACCACACGGCACTATTCGATATCGGATACTGCTATTTGACAAGAAGTCTCGTATGATGAGAACCAGACGGTCGGGCACTCCGAGTTGATTAAACTGATGTAATACCACCACCCCATCTCCTCCCATGGGTGTCGTAAAAGTCGACTAAGGGATAAGCCGGAGGATGGGCAGCAGCGTCCTTCGATTTCATTAACAACTCAACTGCGATCGCCCACCCGTCTGCCAAGCGTGGCGATTATGGCAAAACCCCCCCAATGATCCCACAACACACCCATATCGGTCGTTGTCGTGATCTTTGGGGGAGGCTTGTGTCCAGCAGTGGACTTCATTCGGCCGAAAATGAATTAGCCGTTGCGCCAGACTGTCAAACGCTTTCGCAACATCGAAATAGAGTACTCCCGTCATCAGACAATCGTTTATCCAGTAATTAGGTTCTAATATACACTTTTACTCATCAATCGTAATATTTAAACGACGGAGGGCTTTTCATTACATGACAACCTCTGCGAAGAAATGCCGATAGGAAATTCAGGGTTAGGTCGATTTAAATTTGCGATATGCTTTACCCTTATTGTTTGAATATTTTGTTTTAAAGATATAGCACTATCCCAAGCAGGGGTAACTACAATTACAATGTGGTGCCAGCTAAGGACTACCCATTTCTTCCCGTGGCTGTTTTAAAAGGCGCCTATGGGGCTACCCGGAGAATGGGCAGCAGCGAGTAAATTTACAACTCAACTGCGATCGCCAACCTACCCGACAAGCGTGACGATTATCCCAAACCCCCCTAATGAGCATATAGCATAAAGTCAGTTGTGGCGATCTTTGGGGAACTTTGAACAGTGGGCTGTAGTGGCATGAGACAAAGACTTGATTCAGTAGATGCGTGGAAGGTAAATGGTACGCTGATAACATCATATTGCCTAAACGTCAGGAAAAACAAAAATCTAAAATATACGCGATAGAATCCGTTTAAAGTGTTTTATTATAATATTGCCTAAGTGTGATTCCCATAAGGTTTCGTGTCAAATCCCAATTTTACTACAACATGTGATAGAACAAGTTTTATCATTGTCATTCATTATCAGTAAATGACTCATTCTTGAATAGTTTTAGCATTCCAAAACTAGTTAGTCGCCCCGGGATGGAGAAGAATGTTTAGTTATACTTAGCACAATACTACTCCTTTAGAGAATAAAATTATGACATACCTACGTACTGTTACAAAGAAATACGTAAAGTGAGATTAAAAATCACGTTTCTCTTAATTTATTGCTAAATTCAAAAGGTACCCCGCAGTGCAGTGCAATTTGTTGGCAGTCGTTCCTCGTGGTTTTTGTGTACATTTATAATTATTTTAAAACTAAAACTAAGTTATGCTTACCTACATGTGTGAAACGATATACCTATAGCATTAAGGACACTTTTTATTACAGCTAATCAGTATCATGCCGACTGTCAGATACAATATAAAGTGATAAAGACCACTAAAATGTTATTACAAGACGATAAAAAGATCACAGGCCCTCTGACTAAAACTAAGACGAAACTGAGGGTTAATATCAAGAGGATGGACAGTAGCATCTCCCTGGGTGCTAATTACAACATACCTACTTACATCAATTACTAATTTCGCCTGCCAAGCGTGGTGATTATGACAATATTCCACTTTTACCGTTCATTGAAATGATCCTTGGTAGGCCTTGTTTAGCAGTGAACGTTAACGGACTGCCATGTGTAGGTACGTGTGATAAAAGAACTTAAGAAATAATATGAAACATTTTGAAACAAGCCTCCATATAAAAGCTTATTATAAACATGTAAGTTATGAATTACAAAATACTTCTAAGTATATAATTATCGCTTTCCACCATTGTGGAAGCGAACAGGATACCGCTCAGCACACGCTTGAGGAGTGCCCTGCGTGGGCTGCCGAGCGGCGGATCCTGGTCGATCGGATCGGGCAAGATCTCTCTCTGCCGGCAGTAGTGTTGGCTATGTTGGCAGAGCATGAAAATTGGAGCACAGTGGTCAGCTTCTGCGAGAGCGTCATGCTCCAGAAGGAGACTGCAGAGCGGGATCGGGAGAGGGCCGATCCTGCAAGGAGAAGAACAAGATGGGGCCGGGGTAACAACGGTCTCGGCACCCAGGTCCAACACGCCTGAGCCCCCTACCATCACTACATGGTGGGGAGCCTCAGGGGTCACGGGCGTGCAGATTGAGGAGTCTGCGTGCTCACACCGAGTGACCCCCAGGACGACGGCGGCGCGCACGTAGTCACGTGCCACCGTGCGCGCAGCACAGCGCACGGCGAGGCTTGGGGGATCCTTTACAATCCTCTCCGAGAAGTGCCTGGGGGGGTGACCTTTTTACAGTCGCCTTCCTTCCGCTAGAGGGGGTGACAGCTTTACAGTCATCCCCTCCGTGATGTGCCTAAAGGCGTGGCACCAATGGGCGGCTTTAGTATGATCTTACAAGGATCTGGAGCACCCCTTAGGTGCCGAAGATGACCGCTCCAGTGGTATTAGCCGCCCTTACCCGGAGCGAAGGAAGTTCATGTATAATTTCTACTGGACACCAATAAAAAGAAAGAAAAAAGGAATAAAATTATCGCTTATGAAAATACTAGGAACTAACTTTATAGCTTCCAATTACCGCTAAAGCCGGAGCTTTCATTATTTCTGCACTCAGCAATTAGTAAGAGGAATCGGCCAAGGAAGAGGTTTGATCGCTACGATCCGTTTAGTATGTGCACTAATATTATGTATGTGAAAGTTAGTGAAGATATTTCGATGTTTCGATATTTGTGACTCAATCACGCTGAAACGGCTGAACGTATTTGGATGAAATTTGGCACATAGATAGGACATAACCCGGATGAAAACATAGGCCAGGCTTTTTGTCCCGGGAAAATAAAAAGTTCGTGAGGAAAACACGATAAATCGGCTTCGGCCTCCAGCTGTTCTAATTAGATATTATACTATAAATAAATCTCTGCCATTTACTTCAGACTAAACAGTCCCCGCGGCTTCACCCGCATATAATTCGGCCTATTACAGAAAGGTTGATCGCGTATCTTTCGTGAACTATTTATTTTCTTGGAATAAGAAGTAGCTTATATTTTAATCAGGGTTACGGTCTATATTTATGTCAAATTTCACCCAAATCCGTTAAGTCGTTTCTGCTTGAATGAGTAGCAAAGATACAAACATCCCAATATTTTCCCAAACTTTCACATTTAAGATTTTAGTACGATAAAATTATGATTACACACTTAAAACTGCAGAAAAATACTTATCTTGCTCGTTTCACATACTAAACGGATCAGGGCGATCCAACCTCAAGCATGGCTAGATGAAAGACAATGAAAGAGTCTGCTTCACCGGTAATTGAAAGCTATAAAGTTAGTTCGTTGTATTTTCATAAGCGATAATTGTATACTTAGAGGTATTATGTAGTTCATAACATAAGCTTTTATATGGAGTCTTGTTACAAAATATTGTATACTCTTACGTTTTTTTTAAATCACATGTGTTCACGTCGTTTCTAAAACGTCCACTGCTTATTACGGCCCTCCCAGTGATCACTACAATGTGCGGTAAAAGGGAATATTGCCATACTCACCACGCTTTGCAGGCGGATTGGTGGTTGCAGTATGTTGTGACCAGCACCCGGGGGGTTTCTATTGCGCATCCTCTTGATATTAAGCGTTCGTCGCCTTTAACGACACCCATGGGTGGAGCGAGGTGGTGCCGGAAAACACGCGGATCATTTCTATCGTCTTGTAACTATATTTCAGCACTCTTTACCACTTTATATTGTACTGATTAGCTGTAATATTATGTTACCTTAATACTATATGGTTTCACACATGTAGGTAATCTAAACTGAATTTTAGTTTTAAAATAATTATAAATGTAAACAAAAACCACGAGGAACGACTGACACAAGCTGCAATGCACTGCGGGGTATCTTTTGAATTTAGTAATAAGTTAATGGAAACGCTATTTGTAATTACACTTTATGTATTCATTTTTTGTAGTAAGTATGTACGTAATCATTTATACTAGTGGTCACCTAGTGCTCAAAATTCGACTGACTAGAATTATACTTAGTATGACTAAACATTCTTCTCCATCCCGGTGCGATCAACTAGTTTTGGAATACTAAAACTAGTAAGTAAAGAACAAGTAGTTTGTCGATAAATGGCAAGGATAAAACATGTTTTATCACACATTATAGTAAAGCGATTTTGTGGTCCTATACGTAATCTTATAGGAATCAAACTTTGGCAATATGATTTTATCAGCGTACCATGTAGCTTCCATGCATGTAGGTACTGAATGAAAACTTGGTCTCTTGTCGCTGCATCTAAAGTTTTGGGATAGTCATCACAAAAAACGCCTACTTGGAATAGTTTGCCAGTAGTCACCACGCTTGACAGGCGGGTTGGTGAGCGCAAAACGGCTGCTGTTCCATAGACGTGACGCTACTGCCCATTAATATGCCATTTACGATATCCACGGGAAGAGATGGAGCGGTAATATATTCTTATTTCTTATTATTTTTTATCTTATTATTTTTGTACGAGATATTGTATTTTAACACTTTACGTGTAAGAGACTATGATACTGTTTGGTTCTTTCTTTCAAAAATACTGCAATGATCAATCCGTGAGCATATTCTTTCACTACCGTTTACGGTAGCGGTCTATGAAACGCTCGTTTATCAGTAGACATTTGAGGGCGTATATCAAGATTTATATGCCCCTCTAAAAGCTCAAACAGCAGTAGCTTCACGTGGCTGTCCTTGAATATCTCTATTCTTAGGTAGAGTACCTTTCTCCTTACCTACTTATCATAAACTTTTACTTTTCGAGTTGCCCGTAAAATCACAATGTTAAACTCAAATATGGTTAACGGTTGTTTAAATATCCTTTGTGATGTTAACAGAGACGATCGTGAATTACTTTTTTGTCGTAATAAGGGCAATTGAAATAAAGAGTGGGTGAAGGCGAGACGTCGGAAGTGGTCGCCATTGCCGCTGCGTTTGAACTGCCCACTACATATTTGCACTCAGTTTATTTCTGCCGAACGACCGAAATATAAGTTATAAAATCGTTTCGTGCAACACAATCGGTTATGTTCACTCATACCTTTACGTAAACGCAAGCCTTATTGTGACATTAAAATAAGTAATAAAATATGTACTTAAAGATTTACAACTAGTTTATTTTACGTTTATTATTAATCTATAAGTATTTTTCTCAGTTTTACAGTGACATTTTTATGTTGAAATGCGTTGCGTCAATTTTTAAGCTTATTAAGTGCTTAATCGTACTTTTATGTTAGAACGTTAAAAGCTTTAGATGTTAGAATTACTTATAGCTGTTAAGCACAATAGTTTTATAGAATCACCTTTAGAACATAGTTTACGATAGAGTTTAGAAAACAAGAGGTTTTAAATGAAGGAAAATTGTAGGTTAGCTTAACAATATCGCTGACTGCTTAGTGAGGTTAAACATGAGTCGTGAATGTGGCATTGTGTGAAGGTTCATAGACGAGGTGTGTGTGGCTAACATTGTATTGTCACGAAGCTCTGTGTGACTTGCTAAATTCATGCAGACGTATAGAAGCGAGCTGTAACTAAACTGAATATGTAATGGAGTTTAAAAACCCAGCTAATAAATTATTAGTGTAATTGTTGCGGCCGTCGGCAAAAGATGGGTTAACAGTAAAAACCCATTCTTGGTTTGGAATTCGAAACTTATTAAGAGTCAGATCATACCAGTGAAATTTAGTTAACTCTAATTACATTTCAAAGACATTTAGAAAGAGAAATCTCGTCACTACTCTTCTTCCTAGTTATTTTGATCTAAGGATAGTTTTACAGTGACGGACTCATATATGGTTAGCGTATGATTTATACCGTGTTTGTTTGTTTTGATGTGCGCTTGCGCATGTTTACGATCCAGTCTGTTATCACCTTCCTTGTCTGCCTGCGTTGCGTCCACTAAACATCAGACTTTATGTGCGCTAGGGAAAACGTTTGTCTCGATATTTAGCTACTAAAGGCCGATAAATGAATCACTCCGTCCGTATTAGCAATAAAATTTGTCTTTAAGTAAACACTTGCTTTGAAAACTACCTGTATTTTTTATTTGTGCCCAGTGGAAATTCTTCATGAATTTCCTTCGCACCGGGGCAGGGCGAAGGGGTATGCTGGACTCCTACCGGCAAAAACCACTGGAGCGGTCGTCTTCGGCACCTAAGGGAGGCTCCGGGGTCTCGTATGACCACACTAGAGCCGCCCACTGATGCCACGCTTATAGACACATCTCAGAGAGGGTGACGCGCTCGGTGTGGGCACGCATTTTCCCCAATCTACGCAACCCCGAACCCAGAGATCCTCCCCGCTTTATAGCAACGGCACGGGGTTCGAAAACTTACCTACCTTTATATTTTAATGAATCATTATGCCCGTGTAGAGGAAGTTTAAGTTTTTAGTATTGAATGTTGCTCGATGATTGTGCATTGTTTCTTCAGCATAATTATCCGTTTCCATTATTGTCTTTTCAGCAGAAATTGTAGATTCTCTCTGGCCATGTTTTGGTGCGAGTCATGTGATGGAATGTTGTCCGAAGCGTGGGGCAGGTTGTCCCACGTATTGTATGCAAATATAGTCAGCGCCACCGTGAGGAGCTGGGCTCATTTAGCAGAGTTATGATCATCACATGCTCGTGTGGCATCACGTCATTGATACGACTGGGCATATTAATCACAAGTTGTAACGATTGCTTTAGGAAGCCGAGACCATAACGCGATTCGAGCGACCACGCGGGGGGTGCGCACAGCGACATAACATTTCTCACTTCAATTTGTAGTCTTATTTGTTTTTCTGTGTCCATCGTCTCACTTCATTTCAATCGGGGGTCGTTTTTTAATATAACTTTTATTTATTTTTCATTCCAAGGTGACGTTTATCGTGACTCCCCGGGCGACGGCGACGCGTCGCGCCTCTCTAGTTAAATGACGATTTACCAGTTTTTCATTGGACTCCCGATGTCAGTCTCTTTACGAGCAAGCGTTTTATTTGGAGATATTTTACTGCCACCGATGTTATGATGAACGTTTACGTACATCTGAGTTATTTTAATGTGCCATATGAATTGGTGAACTTGAGACGCTACGGCCAATAAAAGATGAAATTGATTAAGGTATAAAGTTTAAACATTACTGTATGTATTTGTTTGGTTTTGTATTTTTATATTCTGGTTATGCTTGATTATGTTATAAAAAGTGAGCTTGCTTTATTTAAATTGGATAATTTTAACATAGGCCTCATTAAAATTATTATTAATAGCATAGGTACCTAGATAAGATGATCAATTATCATCATGTCAGCCAAAGAAATGTCATTGCTGAGCAAAGCCTCCCCCATAAATTTCCATAGTTGTTTCATAAATGTGGGGGGAATTTGCCAGTACCTACCTACTCACCATGCTTGGCAGGCGGGTTGGTGAGCGCAGTATGACTACTGTTTCTCAGAAAGGATGCTACTGCCCATCCTTCTTAAGGTTAAGAGTCCCTTAATCACCTTTTACGAAATCCACGGGAGGAGATGGAATGGTGCTATATTCTTAATCCGGATACCAAACGGAAGACAAGATAAAATAAAAATACTTTTATTCATGTAAAACCATTTACAGGCTCTTATTAATAGTCAAGTGTTCCAAGATGTAGATTTTCTTTGGAGAAGAACGGGCAAGAAACTCCATGGTTACTCTTTTTAAAGAATAATTTATGATTCAATATGTGGCTATATTGTTCTTGAAATGAAGGTCATGTGAGGACAATGTAGGAGAAAAGAGTCTAGATGACCTACATAAAGCTAGTGTCTACTAAACAAGTCAGATTTTAATATTTATTAAAGGTTATGATTACATTGCCATGGCAGTATTAAGCTGACCAGTCCCAACAGAGCACTTGTTCACGAGAATCACGCATGTAGGTATATATCTCACTGCTATTATAAGTATGAAAGTTTCTATGATATGATGTTCTATCATGTTCAAACGGCTAAAGGATTGTTCTAATGAAATTAGGCATAGAGGTTGATTATCGTGGAATGGAATGCGTGTGATGCCGGCTAAGAACACCATCACCCCATCTCATCCCGTGGATGTCGTAAAAGGCGACTATGAGTATAGCTGGAGGATGGGCAGCAGCGTCCTTCGAGTACATTTATAGCTCAACTACGATCGTCGACCCGTCTGTCCGTATCCGTCCAATGAGCACACAACACAAACCCATAGCGGTCTTTGTGCAATCTTTGCAGGAGGCAAAGCTGTTTTTCGGCAGAAATTATGATAAATGTAATAGAAAAAAAACAATTGGTTAACTAGGTATATATTGTTTCGTTAAACTATGGACGAACACAATAGGTATCTTACGACTTGTATCCGTTTCTTTATAAACTCATACATTATCACCTATCATTTGTCATAGACGCAAGTAAAGTCGCTTGGTGGCGCAACCTCATCCTTATTCATTTTGTATCTTATACATATTTATGTTTACGAAAAGTTGTACTGTACAGTCGAACACATATTACCTAACAAAACCAAAGACGTGTCAAGAAAAAGTGTCAATAGTGTCAAAAAAAGGAAATGTGCGAATCGGTAAGCAAATAATATTTGTGTATTTATGAGTGTGCTTTTGATACTAAAACGGGTTCGATTCCGCGGCGAACGCTTACTAATGCAAATGCAAAGAAATCCGCTACTTTAGAGTATTGTAACTCATCGCTTACCGCTGCTGTTGCCTCACATCGACGACACACGCGGACAGTCGCGTGCTAAGCCCGTAGTTATAACTAAAGTGCGGCCGCCGAGAGAATGCGTTCCTGACATCTGTTAATTGGTCTAGTCTCTTTTATATTAAATATTAAATTTCATCTATACAAATGAATAAAATTTAAGTGTCTGTTTGTGATGTCAAAATAATAGCTTTTTACTAATTGCGTAGGAAAGTATACACGGTACCTACAACATAAAAATCTATACAAATAATTAAAATTGAAGTGTCTGTTTGTAATCTATCCATCTAGGTATACAAATAAATAAAATTGAAGTGACTTTTTGTAATGTCAAAATAACAGCTTTTTACTATTTGCATATGAAAGTATACACAGTACCTACAACATAAAAACTATTTTTTTTGTCTGTCTGTCTGTTTGTCTGTTTGTTCCCGCTAATCTCCGAAATGGCTGGACCGATTTCTACGCGATTTTCACTGGCAGATAGCTGATGTTATACGGGAAAACTTAGGCAACTTTTATTGAAGAAAAAAAATTGGGTCCCGCACAAAAAAAAAAACTCAAGAAATTCAAGATATATACATACCTACTCTATGTCGTGTCTATGCCGAAGTACTCTAAATTATATATAAATAATCGCATTTCTTTTAAATTAAGCGCCGGGTAAAACTGCGGGTCCCAGCTAGTATGTAATATGATTTTAATGTAATATCGTCAAAACACAATAATTTCCGCACGGATTCTTAAGCGCTCAGTGAAGATGATCATGCCGTGTGGTACCAGTTACGAATAGCACCAACTTATTTCATCCCGTGGGTGTCGTAAAAGGCGATTATGGGTTTAGCCAGAGGATGGGCAGCAACATCTTTCAAGTACATTAACAACTCGACTGCGATCGCCAACCCTCCTGCCAAGCGTGACGATCCGTGTGATGTCTGTATGATGATGGATTAAGAATATAGCACCACTCCATCTCCTCCCGTGGATGTCGTAAAAGGCGACCAAGGGAATCTAAACCAGAGGTATGGGCAGCAGCGTCCCTTCTGTGAAACGGTAGCCATACTGCACTCGCCTAGCGTGGTGAGTATTGGCAAATACCTCCCAAAATGATGACGAAGTTGTGTAAATTTATGGGAGCCGATATAATAATACCTTTTTAAATAATAAACCGAATTTTAATCACAAAACGGATTAAGTCACTAGCATGTTTTTTAAAAGCCCGTATTATTTTATTTATATACCTATTATAGCACTGTTTTTCATACATCATTTGAAAGGTTATATTGTATTGATATTATTAAGTACTTACTAGTATTTCTATATCATGTCTGTTGTTTTGGGAATTTAGTAAAATGTAGATGGCATCTTAATTGCGAAACTTAGAACGCGATTTCCCACCAATCGTGATTTTTGAATTATTGAAGTTTATAATTAAGGGTGCGATATACCTATATCTTTGGTTCTCGATATCAAGGTAGACTAATTGGGTATGAGAATATGAGTAAAGAGTACCTACCCCATGCTATTTATTTACATTAGAACAATAATTTTGGCTTTTCAGTTCATGTTTTATTACCAATAAGAATTAGATATTTTATATATATTTATTAGAAATTAGATAGGTAAGAAAGAAAGAAAAATGTATTTATTGGCACAAACAATTATATAGCAAACAAAAACATAATATTAAAACAAAGTGCCAAAAGGGCCTACAGCTCAGCATGATGTCAGGTGGTAATACCAAGTACCACTACCTAACGCTGATTTTCAGCTGCAACCCACGAGTGCCATACGCTCGAAACTAGTAGAATAAATTTTAATAATTCTGTATGTATATAATGTAGGTAAAAGTATGTGATATAAAAAAGGTAACCTACCTATTTTTTTACGGGTCCTATCTTGTGAACCGCTTTCAATTGTAGTTTCAAGATGTTTTTGTAAATGATATTCTAAGTCTGTTTACAAATGCTACCTATGGTAATTTATACCTCTCGTCGCCCATATATTTCTTAAATTGACTAAAACCCATAAAAACCAAGTTAAGAGTTGAGTGCGCGAGTGTGCCCGCCCACGGCCGCAGCTCGATTCAATCTGTTGACATCTCATATTTAATGGACACGTGCTGTTTGTTTAAAATAAATTCATTATTTAAACGTTGCTACAGACGGGGGCAATTTAAACAGTACTTTATGTTCTAATACATGGTAATGAGTGCGTTTTATGGATCAATAGACATACGACTTATTGTCTACGACGGTTTTAATAACTGTATCTGTCCACATTTGCTTATTAATAAGCTAATTATAAATAACTCAAAGATGCGTAAAAAGTTTTGATTATTTTAGTTCATCATACATTAGGTATGTTTCAACAATTAATTGTTTAGGTGTTATTGAATCATATTTGATACAGATGTTCACTTCGAATCGATTTAATTGCACATCGCTACTTTTGCGCTGCTGTAGTGTCGCGGTCGCGTCTCATGTTACCTTATATCGCCAAGAAATTAATTAAAACAAAATATTTTGCATTTCCGTGTCATACATGAGTACCTACCTACTATCTGTATTTTATGTTTAAAACAGTAGCGGATGATGTTGGATTTATTTAGACATAGCGTGTCGTTAAAGGCTGTATCACGAGTGTTCGGTGTGAGGTACAAATGGGCCAATTTGTCGGCGTTCCGGTGCGGAGGCGAAAATCCGCTATAATCCGTGGGCTCGCTCGCTAATCGAAATATCGACGAAACCGCTTATTGACGAGTGGACCCGCTCGACCCGACATCGTCACCCGAGTCCCCGACGCACTAACATAAACCCTGATTTAAATTTAAATTAATTCGTACGTGTTATGTTGATTGGAAACATTGAGTTACGGTTTTTAGAAGCTTAATTCATTTTATGGAAATATTTTAATTAATAGCAAAGACTTGAATAAGTAAAGAATTGAAACTTTAAAAACATAATTAATATGCTTTTTAATTCATTCAATATTAAATTGACGTTAGACTGTCTAATTAAATATTCAAATTCCGCGTATAGGAATCGTTTCATCATCTATAGATATAGATAGATACTTCGCTCTAGCCGTGTGGCGAGACCTATCTATTTAAAATTTTATTTGTATTTGTGTAGTAACGACCGCGCAGAGGCACATCCAACACGGCCGACGGTCCGCAGCCATCTGTCCCCCACCGTCGGCCATGTTCCGCTCCTCCCCACGACCCTCCCAACGCCTCCCACCGCAATTACAACCATCCGCTACTTTCATCGCCACCGCAAACTTAATCTTATTTCCTTTTTGTTTAAGATTAATATCGTATGGTAGGTAATTTCAGGGGAGCTCGGGTGGGTTGTGCCGCATCCCTTCAGAGCGATCCGTGTCGTCGCCTGCGTAGAACGTGATACCATCGGTGTTGTATAATTATTGTAATGTCTTCGTATCGGCAGCTCTCATGGCGTTTTATTGAATGCGCGATTGTTAGGTACCTATTTATATCTGGAGATTGAGATGGTAGCTATCCGAAAGTAGGGATCTCTTACAGGTGGTAATGTATTAAATAATAATTTTATGAAGTGTATTGTTTTGCATATTCATATCCTTGTTAGTTCCTCGTTAATACATTATGCATTGTAATGTCTTAGGTTTTCGCGATTATTACTCATAGTAAATTGCATTGTTTCTTTTTTGTTTCCATTTCAGTAAAAGTTAGATTTTTATTAATGGTATTTATCCGGTATCTTAAAATTAACAGCCAGAAATTTGAGGGCTCTCATATAAGCGTTTCATGACTTTAAATAAGTAGGTACTTGAGTACTGGACCCGAAAATAGAGTAATTTTATTGGGATAGGGCCCAGTAAGTACCTACCCAATGGTACAGAATTTTTGAAATCTAGATATCGTAGGTATACCTTGATAATGTTATTTTTATATATGAGATAGGTATATAAGCAGGTTTTTAAGTAGGTAAGTCGGTACTGTAATATGGATGAAACTCTTTGGTGTGAGACCTAGCCATTTAGAAGAGAATAGATTTTTATTTGAATTTCTAATTGAGAGTAAGTACCTAATATTGGCAGAGTAGGTAGGATTCGGCTGTTGGCAGTAGGTGAGCAGGCTTGTCGGGTCGAGGATAGTAAGATTAGATTGAATTGAACCGTACGAAATTACCGTTTCTTTTTTTGTGAAATAGTTTATGGATATGTAAAGATTAATTAATCTAAACACCGTACAACTTTCCCTTATAGGTACTTGATATTGGCGAAATTGTGGATGATACTCTACAGAAGCCATAATCTTAGAGAAGAAGAAGTAGATTAGATCACAAAGTACATTTGTATAAAGGATGATTAGATCTTAAGCAGTGAACAAGAAAACAGAATAAACGTATTTATTCCGCACCCAAATCTCACCATCTAGCACGCTACCCTTTTCTTTATAGTTCCTACCTATTATTATTTTACTTATAAGTAGGTTTACTAATTAGGTATTTCGTAAAAATTCAGCCGGACCTTAGAGCTTATTAAAATTAAAATTAAAATTACCTATGACCCAACAGTGCTCATATGACTACGCTTCGAGACACGTCTCTACATTCTTGAAGAGGTGAATTTTCACAATTTAAGGCACAGTGGATATGCAATGTTGCTTATCATGAAAGAGTAGGCCGGTAGCTATGCTAGAAGGAACAAGTATGTCTCGTACAGCCTGACGCAGGTGTTCACCGGACGCGGTTGTTTCGGTGCGTACTTGCACAGAATAGGACGCGAGGCCACGGCACAATGCCACCATTGTGATAGCGACCAGGATACCGCACAGCAAACGCTCGAGTGGGCGGCCGAGCAGCGGATCCTGGTCGATTGGATCTGGCAAGATCTCTCTCTGCTAGCAGTAGTGTCGGCTATGTTGGCAGAGCATGTAAACTAGACTGCAGTGGTCTCCTTCCGTGAGAGCTTCATGCTCCAGAAAGAGACTGCACAGCGGGATCGGGAGAGGTCCGATCCTGCTAGAAGAAGAAGGAGACGGCGCCGGGGTAACAACCACCCTGGCGCCTAATTCCTAAACACTTGAAACACCCTGCCGTCGCATTTTCTATCCATAACAGGTGTATTGCGTCCCAGGACTAGTCCTCGAGACATTAGTTGTTTAGTCTCTTATGCCTAGTAATTTGACTAGCTGCAGTGCCCCTCTAATTGGAACACAGTCATGTTTAAACACTACCTATCTTTGCTTGACGACGTACATCTGGAATAATTAATAGATAATAATATAATACCTACATACAGTACGCGTGGTTTTCCGTGTGGTGCCGGCTCAGAATACCACCACCCTATCTCTTCCCGTGGGTGTCGTAAAAGTCGACTAAGGGATTAGCCGGAGGATGGGCAGCAGCGTCCTTCGAGTACATTACCAACTCAACTGCGATCGCCAACCCGTCTGCCAAGCGTGGCGATTATGGCAAATGCCCCCAATGAGCCCAAAACACACCCATATCGGTCATTGTGGTGATCTTTGGAGGAGGCCTGTGTCCAACAGTGGACTTCATTCGGCCGAAATAATCTCACGCATATCTCCCAAAGAATATATATCTACCTTAGTTTGAGAGTTAACAGTTAAAATACTAGTCTTAGTTTATTATCGTCATCCAGCATCCAGCATCCGGCAGCCTAGTGTTATATACCAGACGTATATAACACTAGGCTATATTTTATGGTAAAATATTGATATTGATCCATAAAGGTACCATTTTACTATACTTTTTGCCCGCCTTGTAGTAAGCGGTTACCGTAACCTATGAATGCTTGCAACACCAGACACTCGCGCGTTGTCGAGCCCCTAAACATCCATCATTTTGAAGCTGCTGCAGTTTCTAATTGCTGATTGCACAACCTGCGCGGGAGGAAGTTACTCTGAAACCGTAAGGTACGAGACGGCTCTAGGGTATACGACTGAACTTCTCGCCGATGCATGATAGCAACAGGTGCTAGCTAGTAGCCGTTGGCATCACATTCAACAATCCCTTAGATCCGTTGTACAAGCGGTAGAACACACACAGGGATGAAAAGTCTCTCCTTAGACTTCTCTGGGTTCTAAACGGCAAATGTTGTAAAATATTCCACTGAGGTAATAGTAAATAAAATAAGTTATACTGTAAAAATATCTGGTAAGTATTCGATCGAGAGGTCGTGAGATCGAACCACACTCATTATACTATTTCGTAATCCTACTCCTAGCACAGGCATATTCGTCTTAGTTGGAGAGTTAACTATTAAGAATAATAATTTTATGTAGCTGGTAAAGACTATTTTCACGGTCAATTCATCAGTTAATTCCAAGTGTTAATTAAGTGTTAAGATCATCGTAGTGCGTAGATCCCGGTAATTAAAAGTTATTATAAGTGAATATTAGTCCGGTGATCCGGGGCGGGGCGATCGTTCATTAGGTGCAGGTGAGGAAATTAGAGGTTTCCTAATGATCTGCACCACGCCCATGGCCATCACACCTTCAATGGCTTTTGTAGCACAACATAAAATATTGTTGATAAGTAGTTTTTGATTATGACAATAAGTCGAGCCATCAACGTATATTATAGGGCGCGATTTACTGCCACTTTTACATAAAATTTATTATAATAAATATAATTTATTGACTAGCAAGTAATTATGCAATGAATACTTTTACGAATACGAATAGGAAGGAATACTGATATCACTATTTGGCGAAATCAAATAGGTACGGATACCTACCCTGGACATTATTAGTCAAAGGATAGAAGAGGTATGATGACTAATCACTCATTATCATAAAACGTCCACAAGTGGACAGAAGCCTCCCACAAAACTTACCACAACGACTGGTATGGGTTTGTGTTGTGTACTTATTGGGAGGTTTTGCCATAATCGCCACGCTTGGCAGACGGGTTGGCATGCTAGTCAATTGTTAGGCACCTAACTAAAATTTACTCAAAGTAGTTTATATTCATTTATTTAGGAAAACCAACAGCTAGAACTTAGAGTAGGTAGGTAGGTAGTACAGTACCCAAGTGTTATAAAACAAATTACAGATTTCCACGAATAACATCAAAAGTCTTAAGGAACACTAAAGCAATACAATTACGAATAATATTATACTATGAAATATATACAACGTTAAGAAAAACTTAAGGACCTTCTTGTCGTGTTACTATTAGTAACAAATGGCTCAAGTGAGAACTTTGCTTATCTTAATAAGATTAGTGCTTGCCCGCAGATTAAAGGAGTTTTGCCTGTAATTTGAAGAACAGGAAGGAATAGAAATAGGGGGCTTATACCTGATGTATCCATACGGAACATCAAAATGGAACTTTAATTATTTAATAAGAACGAACAGTCGGCTAATCGACGACGATTTGAAAGTGGCAGAATATGTTTTTTTTACAGATATTTGGATTATTTTCAGAGCAATTAGGAATTTTGCAATCGATAGTATAAAAACATAATAAAATGTCTCTGTATTTTTACTATACGGTTTGGATTCAAGATTTGTGAACTATTTCCAGGGGGCTTCTAACATATGCGCAGAATAGTATTTTTAGTATAAAAATCATAACATTTTGCAATTTTTTGGCGGTAGGCGATATATTTTCATTGTTTGTTTATTGCCAGCAGTTAAAAATAGTCTCTCCACACATGAATCACTTTACTATTTATTGCGTTTAATTTTACTTGAATACTTTTCCGAATGTCATAATGAATACGAATAATCGTAATCGTATCTTACTCGTGGGTTGCAACGATATACGAACTATCAAGTAAAGGTATAGTAGGAGATAAGCCTTCGCTGGCGAGGATGGCTGTGCCAAGGCCGATAGCCTTTTTTTTATTTTATTGATCCGGTGGAAATACCTCATGTACTTCCTTCGCCCCGGGAAAAGGCGAAGGGGCATGCCGGACTCCTACCGGCTAAAACCACCGGAGTGATCATCGTCGGCACCGAAGGGAGGCTCCAGGAACTCGAAAGATATCCATCTAGAGCCACCCATTGGTGCCACGCCTTTAGGCACGTCTCGGAGGGGATGACTGTAAAGTGGTCATCCCCTCTAGTGGAGGGAAGGCGACTGTAAAGAGGCCACCCCCCCAGGCATCTCTCGAGGGAATTGTAAAAGATTCCCCCGAGGCCTCACTATGCGCTGAGCTGCGCACACAGCAGTACGTGACCACATGCGCACCGCTGTCTTCCCGGGGGTCGCTCGGTATGAGCACGCATATTTCCCAATAAGCGCGCTCGCGACCCCCAAGGCCCCCCGCCATATAAAGTCGACAGGGGGCTTAGGCGTGTTGGACACGGGCGCCGCGGTTGTTACCCCGGCCCCGTGTCCTCCTCCTCTGAGCGGGATTGGCCCTCTCCCGATCCCGCTCTGCGACCTCCTTCTGGAGCATTACGCTCTCACAGAAGGAGACCACAGCACTCCAATTTTCATGCTCTGCCAGCATAGCCGACACTACTGCTGGCAAAGAGAGATCTTGCCCGATCCGATCGACTAGGATCCGCCGCTCGGCAGTCCACGCAGGGCACTCTCCGAGCGTGTGCTGTGCGGTATCCTGTTCGTCTCCACAGTGGTGGCACTGTGCCGTGAGCTCGCGTCCTATCCTGTGCAAGTACGCACCGAAACAACCGTGTCCGGTGAATACCTGCGTCAGGCGGAATGTGACGCGCTCGCTCCTTTGGAGCCAGGCTCCGAAGAGCGGCAAGACAGCCTCGACGACGCGCTTTTGCGCGTACTGTGGCAGCATAAGCCGCTCGCGCCATAGCTCGAGGGCACGCCGCCGAGCCTGCTGCCTCAAACGTTCGAGCGCCTCTGAAGGCACGCCTTCCCCGCTCTGGCGGAGGGAGCGTGTTTGGTGATACACCCACGCATCCATCTCCGCCAAGATATCAAAAGGCGGAAAGCGCGCCATCAGAGTTGCCGCCTCAAAGGACACCGTTCGGTATCCTCGTGCGATCCGTATAGCCGCAAGGCCGATAGCCTGGCGAGCCGATTGCGGGAGGTGCTCATCCCCATCTATGACGTGCGTATTATGCGTCCAAAAAAGATGGCGGAGTTGAGGGTAATGGACCTGGACGACGCCGTCACAAAAGTCGAGATTGAAGAGGCCATCATGGCCGCGACGGCGTGTTTGCCCGAGAATATAAGAGTGGGCGACATTTGCCGCTCACCTAGGTCCTTGGGCACGGTCTGGGTCCGGATCCCACTGGAGGGGCCAAGAAGCTGGCATCCACCTCCCGCATTTGCGTGGGTTGGACGTCGGCCCGGGTCGAGGTATTGGCGGCACGGCCACTACAGTGCTTCCGATGCCTTGAGCTCGGGCATGTGCGCCTCCGGTGCACCATTCACGGGGGGGTTGACCGGAGTAACCGGTGCTTCAGATGTGGCGGCCAGGGCCACAAAATTAGGGAATGCCAGGCACAGACAAAAAACTGTCCTCTGTGTGCGGACTTTGGCCTCCCGGCCGAGCACAGATTGGGCTGCAAATCTTGTGCAGCCCAGAAGAGCAGGAGGGGAAAACCGTACGACGTATTTTACAGCAAGCATAACTATTTTAACGTAACGCGCGTCGTAGTCAAGAATCGGCTTGTTAGAGGTAGGTAAAAGTGATCATACGAGGACCTGGAGCCTCCCTTAAGTAAGTTCATAAGGAATTTCCACTGGGCACCAATAAAAATATAAAATAAAAAAAGGGGCCGAAGATGACCGGCCCAGTGGTTTAAGCCGGTAGGAGTCCGACGTACCACTTCGTCCTTCCCCGGGGTGGAGGAAGTTCATGACGATTTTCCACTGGGACCAATAAAAAAAAGGCACAGTGAAGAAAGGCATGAACTTTACTATGAAAGCACTTGAATGTGTTCATACATACACATTTAGATAATACAGTAATTATACAAACTATAAAGCAAGAACAGTCACGTTAATAACGTAACATCCAAAATGAATCGGCGCCTTTGCGCCCACAATTAACACGATACCGCAATAAAAATAACTAGGCAGTGAAATTAATTAATTTACAGACTTTAATTATCTCATCATGGCAGTAAAACCATGGGCAGTTTGCGTCGGGCCGGCTTATCGCCTCGTCACATCGGGCCGAGACATCGCCCAATTAATTACGAGCCGCGTTGCGTTATGAGAAATCACCGACATTGTTATTAGTGAATAGATAACGTGCTGTTTGCTAATTAACGTCTAAGTGGGTAGATATCGTGTACAACTCATGTAGGTCTGTGTGACTTGTTCTAACTGAAGCACAATCTTTCTTTTCTTTTCGTGTGGTTAGCGGCGAACATTGTCAGAGTAGTTTAACCCGCCCAAAGGCCTCCGATATTGCTTAATCACCGCCATCTAATATCAACAACTGGGGCTGACGATTTTACGTACCCTCCGAAGCACGGAAATGTTAAATTCGAATACCACTATGCGGTCACCCTTCCATAGACTGACCGCGCCGAGCGTTGCTTAACGTTAACTCACTCACTCACTGATCGGTAAACGACCTGATTTCGATGGTATGGAAGGCAACATCCGTCAATCATCTTTTTTTTACTGGACCCCGTGGAAATTTTCCATGAACTTCTTCCGCCCCTGGGAAGGATGAAGGGGCATGCCGGGCTCCTACCTACCTACTAAAACCACAGGGGTAGTCATCTTCGGCACCTATGGGGGGCTCCAGGTCCTCGTATGATCACACTAGAGCCGCTACCGATGCCACGCCTATAGGCACATCTCGGAGAGGATGAATGTATGGCGGTCACCCCCCGGGGATTTGTCAATCACCTAGCCATCATATTTCATCATCTTTATAGAAAAAGACGGAACGGGATTTTTATATTTATTCCTATCTAGATGATATTTATGTTTATTTCATGCATAGAACAGGATTAATTCAATCCTAATTAAATTTCCATCAACATGCGCAAGATTGCGATTTCGAATCTACGTCTAAATTTATTCCAAAACTTGTTATACCTAAGTATTATAATTCAATTTCCCACCTGAGTGGTACTAATTATTTTAACGCCTAGTTTAGGTTAGGGGAGGTCTATCTAAATAATCATATAACGATTTGCTTTAGGTATATCCTAGTGGAATCTTTCACAATGGGTTTATTCAGAGCCACTGGTGGTATATCACTTATTGCAAGAAGCCGGTTATGGCTCTAGTGTAATTATGCGAGGACCTGGAGCCCCCCTTAGGTGCCGAAGATGACCACCTCAGTGTTTTTAGCGGATAGGAGTACGGTGGCATACCCTTTCGCCTTTCCCGGGGGCGGAGGAAGTTCATGATGAATTTCCACTGGACACCAATAAAAAACAGGCCGGTGCTGCTGGTAGGTGGACAGGGGTCGTCTTTTTTATGCCTGGATGGACTCCTACCGGCTAAAACCACTGGAGCGGTCATCTTCGGCGCCGAAGAGGGGCTCCAGGTGTCCTCGTAAATCACACTAGAGCCCCCAAGTGATGCCACGCCTTTAGGCACCTCTCGGAGGGGATGGCTGTAAAGCGGTCACCCTCTCTAGTGGAACGAAGGCGACTGTAAAAAGGTCACCCCCCCTAGTCACATCTCGGAGAGGATTGTAGAGGGTTCCCCCCAAGCCTCGCTGTGCGCTGTGCTGCACACATTTATGGCAACATCCCTATAACCGCTCGTTGAAGTAGTCATTGGGAGGCCTATTATTATTAGTTTTTTTTTTTTTTTTTTTAAAACGTGGCCCCACACTAGGATTTCTCCTGTGTCGTGGGTGCGTTTACAGACATGAATTCCACATACAATACACCCAGACCCGGAACAACTACCTACAGATCATACAAATATTTGTTCCGTGCGGGAATCGAACCCACGACCCGGAGCGCAGCAGCCGACTGTATCAGCCACTGCACCAACCGTGCCGTCAAACGTGATCGTTAACGGGCTGATGTGTGTGTATGTGTGATGTGTGTGACTCTTACACCCTTGCGCTACGCATGACCTCTGGCGTCGATGAGCCCTGTAGCTTTACAGGGAGACCTAATACCTACCGAAATAACCTGAACCTTGGTACCTGCAACTAAAACGTGACGAAGTTGGATTGGAGCTTTGAAGAAGTTCTACAAGATACGGTTCAGACCAGTGTACCCTAACCTAATACCTACCTATAAGAAATCGAGACTTGGCGCGGCCATAGAATATAAGGCAAATATGACAGTTAAACTAATAATATTGTTTTATAACCCTTAGTTTTCGAACCCTCATACTACCTGTAGGCTAGCTCCCTAAGGGCAACTGTCGCAGTGTGAGGTGATGCGACAGATTTTTATCTCCATACGGATGACTCGGAATCGGCGTGGCACTTGAGCATCTCTGAATAACCCTGAATAATGTCAAGTTAGCTCTCTGCTGAGATCTTATTCAACACACGTTTGTTCTCTCATTTTCATATATCCTCTGCGTTATGGGCGTCAGTAGGTAGTAGAATAATTTCCAGCATCTGTCTTTAACGAATTACATATTTTACATAATTCGTATAAGTTTAAAACTTGCGGCGTGTTTGACTGATGACTTGAAGAGTTTCGTACGTGAATTGTAAAATATTGAGCGCGTCTTGTTGTTGTGGATAAAGTTAGGCAATAAAGGCTTCAAAAGTGAAATAATGCCTACACTCTTTAAGAATATTTCCGTGTGTATTTTTCGTCGTGAAAATAATTATGTATTTTACCAAAAACTAACTGGTACCTGCAGCTTCGCTTCGTCACTATCATCATATCAGTCAAAAACGTCCACTGTACAAAATCCTCCCCCTTATGATGACTGGCTACATGCTGTGTGTCGTCATTTCAGGGGAAATTGCCAGTACTCACCACGCTTGGCAAGCGGGTTGGTGAGCGCAGAAAGGTTACTGTCCACAGAAGAGACGCTGCTGCGTATCCCTCTGGATTAGATTCCCTTACGGCCGAAATTAATAATCGATCTAATCCAAAATCTTTGGATTTGTGATTATAGATATGTCTGTTTTTTGTGTTAAATGTGATCGTAACACAACAACGGATGAATTTCAAAATCTTAAGTCTGAAGATTTTGGTTCGGCCGTTTTTTACGCCATCGACGGGAGGAGATAGGGCTTTGTTCTTAATCCGGACACCATATGCTTCGCTTGCTTGACGATAATTTTTGATCAAGATTTGAAAGATAAAAATAGTTACTGTGTGTTATCCATGTTCTTTCTGGAGCTTTTTTACTACCCTTATCTTTTCTAGAACCCTCCATTATTTTCTTGCTACTTTAACTATCGACACAGCGCACGCCGTGGAAGCTCTCAATAAGCACGACTTTTTCTGACTGTTGACGAATATCATCATAACTTTAGCTAATTTCCACATAATATATAGCCTATATCCAGGCGGAATAAGTAATGTATCTTTTTAAATAGGCACAGTGATTACTTTCCACATACACAAAAACCGCACTCTCTTTATAAAGGGCGAGGCTCCTTAATTTCTCAACAAAATAGAGATATTAAGAAGCCTCGTTGTTATCCGAATAATCGTACTCTACTATTTCATTACGTAGTATCTCAGACATTGTTAACTGAACAAATGTATTATTTCAATAAAGTGTATATAGTATGGAACTAAAATTACCTACATACCCAACTCTATTCTTTCGTTTGCTATCTATTTGTTCTATGCATCTGTCAACTCCAACAATTTAGCTTCTTGTCTGGGTCCGCAACTTTAAAATTAAATAAGTACGTGTTAAATTAAAAATAAATTGAAATGTCAATTTTTTCCCCCAGATCGTTCTAAACTCCATGCACCGGTACCAGCCCCGCATCCACTTGGTAAAAGTACGCGAAGGAGGCGGACCTATAACCGATCTGACGCGGGAGCAGCACCGCACCTTTGTCTTCCCAGAGACGGTGTTCACTGCCGTCACTGCCTATCAGAACCAGCTCATCACCAAACTCAAGATAGACTCCAATCCTTTCGCCAAAGGATTCAGGGACTCTTCACGACTGACGGACTTTGATAGGTGAGTTGGCACATCTTTTTATCTAATAGTAGAGAGAGAAGAGAGATAAATTGACTACCGTGTGGTTCCCTACTAGACTACCCCTCTCCACCTCTATATTAGTGTCGTATAATGCGACTAAAGTTGACTAAAGACTAAGGTTTGATATCAAGAGGATGGACAGCAGCATCCTCTCGTGTACTAAAAACAACATACCGCGATCACCGATCCACCTGCAAACGTGGTGATTATGGCAATATCGGGTACAACTACTTATCGTAGTAATCATTCGGAGGCCCATGATCAACAGTGAATTTTCACAGGCTGATTTGTTTGTGGGAGAGAGAAACTAATATAGTACAATTGTGTCTGCCTGTGGTTGACGAGGCGATCATCTTTGTGCGTTGATGACAACATTAGAAGTCTATTAAGATGGCCACATTCAGCTTTGGAAATTTACGGCTGATCTTAGTCGGAAGTGATTTTATGATGATTTTAAGGTTTGCCCGGGCTTCGCCCGCGTACAATTCGTTTTATCACAGAAAGACTTTTCGCATGTCCCTCGGTAACTGTTTAAGTATATTCGCGGGATAAAAAAGGCTAAATTTCAAGCCAAATCCGTTCTTCCGTTTCAGCGTGTGTGAGTATGTACCTAATAAACATCTTCATAAACTTTCACATTTATATTAATATATTAGTAGGATAATATTTTCTATATTTTTTCATGTTTTTGAAAATACTGAACGGCAACATTCTGGATAAAATATTTAGTGTTTCCGGTCCTTTGTACTCAAACACTCTAAAATACCGACCTAACACGAAAACATTAATTCTTGACATTAAATTTTAACAGCCCATCAATACGAATTCGAGGTTTAAAAAACCGGTGACGAGCGGATATCGAGCACGTTTAGTTTATTTGCGCTAAAGTGGTCCAAAACGACGTATGGCGAGCGAGTTATAAATTGACAGGTTATTAGCAACAGTTGAAAGGCATTAGGTCCGCCGCCCTGCAATTTGCCGAACGGGTTTACGTGAATAAAAGATAAAAAATGCGCGTCTCCGCTGATTGCGGCCGATATCGGCTGAATGTTAAGCGGTGCCCAGATTTAGGGAGGGCCTGTTGTTATCCGCGTTATCGGCTTAATCGACTTTTCGTATGAGATTATGGGCGTGCAAATAATCTGAAAGGGTGGACGTAGCCTCGAGTGTTACGATAGCAACGTACCTGAGAATATTAAAAGGGAAAAATGATAATAAATCCATTGGAAGAGTTTTGCTTTAATGCCTACAGCCTATGAGATGAGCACTGAGAATCTAGACAACCCACGTCACATAAAATTGTATTTACAAGGCTGCGCCTAGATAAGAATCCAGACTCGGTAGAACTACACAGTGTGACTGAAAGTATCATCACAATGGAAGAACAAAATGCAACAACTTTCAAAGATACCTTTCACTGTGTTTATAATACTTCTTTATTGTAAGTACACAAATTACAATATTATAATGGTATTGATAAATGAACTGAGTGCTGGTTTCGTCACCTTCGACAATGAAAGCGAAAGAGCACCGAAAAAAAAACATCCTATGGTGATGTACAAGATCGCTTTTAGCGATATGACCGCCCAGTGTGCCACGCTAACTATTGTAAATAATCCTTCCTATTATTATGACGTGCATATCATCATATCAGCCAAAGGATGTCCACTGCTGAACAAAAGCCTCCCCCATATGTTTCCACAATTGTGTCGTCATTTGGGGAATTCACGACTACTCAATGCGCTTGCCAGGCGGATTGGTGAGCGCAGAATGACTGCTGTTTCACAGAAGGGTCGCTCCTGCCTATCCCTCTGGTTTAGAGCCCTTGGTCGCCTTTCACGACATTCGCGGGAGGAAATGGAGTGGTGCTATATTCTAAATCCAGACACCGCACGGAATGTACAGTAAAGTTATATTCTATGCTGTTCTATTCAAACTCACACCTATTACCAATAAAAAACCATGCGATGTTATGTTATATCCAACCAAAACACTTGCAGCTTACAATATATGCTATGTAGGTACCGGTCTCATACAATAACCGAGCGCGAGGCGGAAGTTTTGGAAATGTTTGGTACTTACCAACCGATCAGTTGACGAATTTGTTTTGTTGAGACGATGGTTCAAAGCTATGCTAGGATCCGATAGGTAGCACCAGCGACGGGAAAGGGCAGAACAACTTCTGTCGAGACCGCCCCTAATATTGTACAATATGATTAAATAGGTATTTGATTGACTGAAAACATCAGTTGACATCCATGCATTACGTGCATGCAGTTACCTACATTTACTTTAAATAACATAAAATTAATCTGGGTTATGAATATGTTAAGTGGTGCTTCATGCTTTGTATTTAATAGGTAGAGAACGGACGTGCTAAAACTGTGATGTCATGGTGCCGATCAGTTTTATAGTGAACTGGGTACCGTATAAAACTTTATGCGACGATTATTAACAAAAACCATTAAATAAGCCGTTCGTGGCACATGCTAGATGTTTTATGTCATATACATATATATAGTCTGCGACGAAAATACGTACGATAAACATGACTCGTATATGTAAAGCGGAATTAAAAAGTGAATACTTTTAAGTAGTGGTGGAAGGTTTATAATTTTTCAAAATCATTATTACACGAGAATTGTAAAAAAGTAGACCGTATTTTTTTAAGAAAGGGTGTAGTTTAAAATCTTTGTGTATCCTTTTTTAGGTTTTAGTCAACAGTGAAAATTCACTTTGAAATTTCGTTATGTGCATAGCGTGGTGATTAAGGTCTTACGTAAGACCTATCTGCTGTCGGGGTGAATAATGCTGTAACTGCAATATTAAAGGCATTGCAAATACAGTGTTTGCCGGATGGCAAAATGCAGTTATTGCAATGCTTACAAATACATCACTTTCGAACTTCGTTATATGCTTCATTTCATTTAAAAAAGCTTAGCGTGGCGATGACTATCGTTTATTGCAGCGGTCTAACTATCGTCAGACCAATCTGCAGTCGCGCGTTGGATGGAAAAACGGTGTTATTGCAAAGCTAAAGGCATTGCAAATACAACGTTTGTCGGACGTACATTTACTTATTTATTACATACATAGGCTGCACTAAAAGTATCGGGAATGGAATATTTCCACTGTTCCTGTCATATTAAAATCTTTTTAATTGAAAACTCCTTGGTTTTACAAATCGAATACCATTTATTTATTTAAAAAAAGATTCACGGTCTTGTCACAAGGTTTTGTCAAACTTGTTTAGTCGTTGAGAAAATGGAATTGACTCGAGAAAATTCAAGAGCGATGATTTATTATGACTTTCGAAGTGGTTTAACACAAAAACAGTGTGTTGACCGGATGATTTCTGCATTTGGTGATGAAGCTGGAACCACAATTTATCGCTGGTTTGCTGAATTTCAACGTGGACGTGTCAAGCTCAGTGATGATCCTCGTCAAGGTCGTCCAAAAACTGCAGTCACCCAAGAAAACGTTGATGCTGTGCGTAAGCTGATTGAGGAAGATCGACATGTGACATACCGCGAAATTCAGGCAACTTTAGACATTGGCATGAGTCAAATACAAATAATCTTGCATGAACAATTAGGTGTAAAAAAGTTGTTTTCCCGATGGATACCGCATTTGCTATGTGAAGAGCAAAAAGCGGCTCGCGTTACTTGGTGCGTCAGAACTCTCGAAAGATTCCACGCAGGATCCTCAAATGCTGTATACAACATCGTATCAGGTGACGAATCCTGGATATATGCGTACGAACCCGAAAAAAAAAACCAGTCACGAGTTTGGGTGTTCGAAAATGAGTTAAAGCCAACAAAAACTGTTCGTTCACGGAGTGTTACAAAAAAAATGGTGGCCACGTTTGTCTCTAAAATCGGCCATGTTACGACTATACCTCTTTAGGGGCAAAGAACGGTTAATGCAGAATGGTATGCTAGCATTTGTTTACCACAGGTCGTTTCTGAACTCCGTAGAGAGAACTGCAACCGCCGCATCATCCTCCATCACGACAATGTCTAAACAATCCTCCACAACGAGTTCTCACACCGTGCACAGAACAAAAGAGTTTTTAGAGCAAGAAAACATAGAATTATTAGACCATCCGCCGTACAGCCCCGACCTAAGCCCTAATGATTTCTATACTTTCCCTAAAATAAAGAATAAATAGCGTGGACAGAGATTTTCATCACCTAAAGAAGCTGTGGACGCCTACAAAACGGCCATTTTGGAGACCCCAACTTCCGAATGGAATGGTTGCTTCAATGATTGGTTCCATCGTATGGAAAAATGTGTCAAATTTCGCGGAGAATACTTCGAAAAGCAATAAATACATTTTTAAATAGTAATGTTGTGTCACTTCCTTGATTCCCGAAATTTTCAGTGCCGCCCTCGTATACATCATTTTTTAATTTCTTTATGTGCATAGCGTGGTGATTACGATCCTTTGCTGCAGTGGTCTAGTATAAGATCTATCTAACTGCAATGCAAGGCATTGCACATACAGCGTTTGTCTGATGGCAAAACGCAGTATTTGCAGTTGTTACGGCTTTATAAATACATCACCTGTGATTTTCGTAATGTGCAAAGCTTTTTGATTTTTATTCTGTTTGTTGTAGCGGTCTTGTGTAAGATCTAATATGTTCCGCAGTGAACGCTAACTGGCTCATGAAGAAGATTGTGTTACAGTGCATCTCTTTTTAACATATCAAAAGAATAATAGAGACCATCGCTATTGAGGTTATTTGTAGCTACTGGACATTCTAGTACCATTATTGTATTCACTTTTATCTCGGTCATACAATACTTACGTTAATATCTTACTATTGTCGATAGGTGTCGAAGTATCAGCACAATCGACTATTTTTCGCTATCGTGGAAAATTAATTACTAATATCTTCCACACAGTCCTCTAGTCTGGACTGTAAAGAAACATACTTACGTGCCTTTATGGGTGCAATAAACATTAAAGTTACACTTAATTAATTATAAAATTTTAATATTTAAATTCACACGAGTTACCTAAAATCCATGTCGGGTAAGACAGACTATGTTTGAGCTGGTTACAATTTCGTAACTTTTGAAAGTTAACTAAAAGTCATATGCGGTAGGTAGCTATTGCCGACTAGCACTAGGCCATCTTTTAACTTCTTTTTAATACAACTTAGTGATTAGACGAGCAAGTCAAGTGGTAAGCGATAGGCATGTCGCTTACCAATTGACTTGCTCATCATAATGGTAATACTACCCAGGACTAGTTTCTGCTTGGCATCACACTGCACTCGTCACCTCGAGACGTAAAGTTACTTAGTCTCTTATGCCCAGTAATTTCACAAGCTCTTCTAACCGGAGCCGGAGTAATACCTAACGTTTAAACACTTCTGCTTAGCGGTTCGCGTCCTTTGGCTGATATGATGATGATTTCAATTATTAATAAGTATATACATGTTAGTATTATGTCGTAATTGTCCGTGGGATCAACACATAGGCCCAGACATAGTATCAGAAAACCGCCTGCCGCATATGCTTAGAAATGACCTTTTTTTGCCTCGTACAGTCAACAATTCTGTATTCTGTAATAAATTCTTTTTTAATCAGTTTTACATAGATTTATCCCTTATTTCTTGGGTGCAGTTAACAGACATAGATCTCACATGCACAAACACTCAGATCCGAATCAAGTATCGATCATACAAATATTTGTTCCGTGCGAAAATTGAACCCTCGACACGTAGCGCAGAATGGCAGCTTAGCTACTGCGCTAACTGTGTCATTAAGTTCTGGAGTAGGTCCACGTATAGAAGGTCTATGGTAAAGACAGACATAGCTAAATGTATTCGAACTGTCAAATGTTTTCTCATAGTCGATAAAAGCTATTCACAATTGCCAGTTTTATTCTTCACTCTTTCCGCTTTTTATTGTGAATATGATTTATAGTGGATATAACCACTCTAGAAACCAAACTACTAAATAGTTTACTTTTCCCCTTTTGCGGCCCCGTAACACTGTTGGGTGCACTTATTTATTTAATTGTAATAATTTAAATATATTCATTCGTTCGTGCGTGAGAGAAGCGTCGAAGGTAGAATCCGCCTTTTATCAGGAATCATCTATTGATAATATCTTTAGACCTCGTAAATGCCATCTATTATGGCAGGATTATGTTTATGATAATGAGAATTAATATAGTAATAACATATTCATAGCATATATACTCAACGTCAAAGATTTAGATAAGAATCCGATCCATATATTGTAGGCAAAAATTAATATCTTGCAAAATTGCGTGTTTCGCTCATTAAGTCGAGGTGTTGGTTGAATGCGGTGTGAGGCCAGAATGTGCCGCAAGGAACGGCCGGGCGTTCCCATGAGTCGACCACTACTTTCAACTCACGATCATCGGACTTCGGACAGCGCTTAGGGTGCCTTCACGTAGTCAATGTATATTTGACTCACCAAGGTTTTTGGGATAGCCAAAATAGCTTTACCGAGTTAGAGCATACTAACACTAAACCTGAATAGAAAAATATCTACATTAGTAATGTCTTAGGTTTTAAATTTTCATGATTATTACACATTACAATTAAATACTTTTAAACGGATTATCTAAAATTGTATTTTAGATCCTCGGTTAACCAAATATGCCACGGCTGGGTCACATATTTTTACCAATTTACGCGTGATGAAGGCTAAAGTTATGATCAGTCATCATATAAACATTATCCCAACCTATGCCAATTAGGTTTGGCTTAAGTACAAAACCTTTTTTTTATTGGAGCCAATGGAAATTCTTCAGGAACTTCCTCCGCCCTGGCGAAGGGCGAAGAGGCATGCCAGACTCCTGCTGGCTAAAACCACTGGAGCGGTCATCTTTGGCACCTAAGGGAGCCTCCAGGTCCTCGTATGATTACACTAGAGCCGGCCACTGTTATTTTTAAGTATAAAACCCAAGTACTAGGTATGTACTTACTTGCTGAGCAAATAACTTTATTAACCATGTGCAGGGTGTCAGTAAGAAGGTGTCTTTAGTTTCGTGTTAACACGTCCGAGGTTGCGTGGTTGCGAGCAGAGGGCGGGTTGCGGCGTGTGGAAACAGCTCACGTCAACGGCGGCCGGGGCCGGCGGCGGCGCGGCGGCGCGTAATCACAGGGCTCGCTCCTCATTATGCCCTAAACGACAAATTAAAGCGCATTTCTATTATCTGGCCATCGGTGTGATGCCCATACGGCCGCACCGGACCGGTTCTCCGAGGGCGGTGTGGACTGACGCGTTCGCGCTCACGTGTTTATACTTTAGCAACAACCTGCTGAATTGACTATGCATAAACAATTACCGATTCACCTTTAAAGATTATAATATATTGACAGCAATTTGACGTTCACTCGATGGATTTATAAAACAAGGTTGGGTGGCTACCACAACCGTCGCTTTCATGTTTTAGTATTTCATTCGTCCGTGTGCTGTTTGGACTAGAACATAGCACCACTCCATCTCCTCCCGTGAATATCGTAAAAGGCGACTAAGGGACTCTAAACCAAAGGGATGGGACGCCCCTTCTGTGGAAAAACAGCCATTCTACGCTTACCAACCCTGGGTGGGACTGGCAAATTCCCCCTAAAATGACGACACAATTGTGGGCAAATCTGTACACACCCTCCCTGTCCTTTGTTCAGTAGTGGACGTCCTGTGGCTGATATGATGATGATGATGATGAAAATTGTATATACCTACTTTGTGTGATTTTTTCAAACAATAAGAAACTTTTAATCCTATAAGCATACGAAAAACCAGTTGTCGATGGTTGACTTAGAGTGTGGGCGAAGTAGTTGTCAGAACCGGTAGCGACCACAAAGGGAAAGGCTTGGAGGAAGAGCGGCAAAGTGGTGTTCGGACTAAAGCACCACATTGCCGCTATAGCACTACTCCATCTCCTCCCGTGGATGTCGTAAAAGGCGAGTAATCAAACTAGAGGGATGGGCATCGTTCCTACTGTGTAACAACAGCCATTTTACGCTCACCAACCCGCCTGCCAAGCGTGGCGAGTACTGGTAAATCCCCCAAAATGGCATGTAACCTGTCGTTTATGGGGGAGACCTTTGTTCAGTACTGGACGACTTTGATGTGATGATTTCATTCGATGATGTTTATAAGCACGTCAAGGGACAAAATAATTCACATTTTTGTCTTAATACATCCCTTGTAATGTATCATGTACTTAAGATAATGTTTACTTTAAAATGCGTACTTAACAAAAACGAATAAGCTTTTAAGTGTTTTCTCTCGAACAGTAGTAGCATGACGGGCGGAATTATCGGACCTATTAATAATGTAATCGACGGAGGCGTCAGTGCGTAGCTACCGATTTGTATTAATTGATACAGCATCGGTTCGATGATAGTTGTTGGGCAGTGATTGACGGATAATTTGAGATGTTATCGGCGCAATTACCTTGCTACCTCCAAGCCTTTGTGGTCGCTACCGACTCTGATCACTACCGCGTATTCGCCTACACTCTAAGTCAATCATCGACAGTAGGTTTTTCGTATACTTATTGGATTTAAAAGGTTCTTATTGTTTAAAAAAGCTTCAGCAAAGAATATACAATTATCATCATCATCACCATATCACACACAGGACGTCCCCTGCTGAACCAAGAAAGCCTCCCTCATAGATTTGCCCACAATTGTGTCATCAAAAGGGTTTGGTGAGCGCAGTATGACTGCTGTTCCACAGAAGGGGTACTGCTGCCAATCTCTCTGGTTTGGAGTCCCTTAGTCACCTTTTATAACATCCACGGGAGAAGATGGAGTGGTGCTATATTCTTGATTAGAAAAACCCAATAATAATATGGTCAAAAATATTATTGTTAAATATACGCAAGGTACTAAGGGTGAGATTCAGAAACTTGTCTAAGCGTGAACTTACACTTCCATCTGTCAAAATGCACTACTTACGCTCATAATGTTGACAGATGGAAGCGTAAGTTCACGCTTAGACTCGTTTCTGAATCTCACCCTAAGCTCTCTCGATTTTATGCTCTACAAACGATGTACTATTATTACCTACTTACAAAAAGACCTCAAACGTAATGTGTTAAAATGAAATAGTATTTGACATTTCCTGTCGCTCTCACTTGACTGTAAATTCGAATGTAACGGAATGAAAGGCTTAATAATTAGAGGTTTCGCATATCGCGTGCTCCGTTGATTGGTGTCAGGACCGCGCCAGCGCCGCGCGTCGCTACTGTGCGCCCGCGCATTCATAGCTGAGCGGTTAATTCAGTTCAACGCATAACTGTATCGATAATATCTCGACGCGAATTGCCACTTCACTGTCTGTCACTCGTAACACTTGATTTGACGAGTGTAGGTTAAGATTAAAAGCCGTCTAAGTACTTCCGTTT
This sequence comes from Diloba caeruleocephala, assembly GCA_947459985.1. Lineage (NCBI taxonomy): Eukaryota > Metazoa > Arthropoda > Insecta > Lepidoptera > Noctuidae > Diloba > Diloba caeruleocephala. The sequence goes on along the minus strand of OX381606.1, from coordinate 21,297,892 downwards.
GTATTGTTCAATGCGACTGGTCAACTATTAAAATACTTTCTATTCTGATTGCCGAATTCACACCGTCATAAATATAAATATTTAAAACAACGCCTAACGGCGCTCAGCCTTAATGACTTCCTTCGTTGACGTCTGAAATCGTCAGACAATAAGTATGATGAATTGCCATTGTGTGAGAATCGGGCTGTGGAATTATTTGGTGTGGTGGTCGAGGCGGCTTTTCTTCCATTAATTAATAAGATCCGCCCCTCGCTCAATCAGAGCCGATATTTAGCGGCGAGGAGTTATATTTATGCTCGGACGCACCTCTTCGTTAATTGCATGCGATTCACTTACGAGCTAGAAATAACTTTAACGACAACTGCGTGCCGCCTGCGGCCATCTGCGTGTTTCACAGTAACGTTACATTAAGTATTTTTTAAATATCAACCATCTATCACATTTAGTTACACGATCATAGAAAAACAACATTTGGGCTAAGACCTAAGTACCTAATGCTAATTTAATATCTAATGAGTCAGTATCATGAGTGGTTTACTGCGCAGGCAACCCACGGACTATCGTCAAATAGAACGATATTGTCAATCTTTAAATAATTTTATGAGCTCCATAAATAATCTCTCATATCTAATAATCTCAGCGAGCTATGGAGAGAGCTATGCTTGGTATTTCTCTACGAGATCGAATCAGAAATGAGGAGATCCGTAGAAGAACTAAAGTTGTCGACATAGCTGAAAGGATTAGTAAACTGAAGTGGCAATGGGCAGGGCACATTGCTCGTAGAACTGATGGCCGTTGGGGCACAAAGGTTCTCGAATGGAGACCGCGCACCGGAAAACGCAGCGTGGGACGACCTCCAACGAGGTGGACAGACGATCTGGTGAAGGTCGCTGGGAGTCGTTGGATGAGAGCGGCATGTGACCGCTCGTTGTGGAAATCTAAGGGGGAGGCCTTTGTTCAGCAGTGGACGTCCTGTGGCTGATATGATGATGAAATAATCTTTAGTCGTGAACATTATGAATAAAATTAAATAAAAAAATGACTTTTGAGGTTGAAGGAAGTTACTATAAATCTGTGCACTAATAATTTACATTAAGCAAAATATTACGAGTAAAGGAAATAATAAATTACGTTTTTTATCAGATAGAAACATTATGCATTTACAAGCAAATATCGATAAGCGGTCGGCGCAAGATATCGATAAGAGGTCCGGCGAGCATGGCCGGGCCTATCAGCGGGCTCTGTGCCGCCGCCCTGTAATTTGCCGGCGGAGAGTGTTGGCTATTACTGCTGATACCGAGATCATAATAAATACGCCATTAACGCCCCCGCAGCACCCGAAACGACATAACCACCCAATGTAGCTGGCCCTCACCAAGCGCTCGCACCGCAACACTTACTACCTTTTGGAACACGATATAAGTGTAAATTTTAAGATATTAGTGTTGTGGAATGTTAGTTCTCCATTTAACATTTAGATTTGATTGGCTACAATTATACTCGAAGCATAAAATGTTTTAATTTTCGGTTTTTATTCCTATCGGTTTGATATTCGAGAAACATTTACAGGATCAGCATCGATTGTTGCTTATGGTATAATTATATAATTCCACTAACCTTATTTGTAGTGTAATGTCTCTACGTGTTCGCTACGAAATATTTCATACCACTGCAGAGCGAGCGTTATTTTCTTGTCTCGACTTTAAGTCGAGAAAATAACGCGTGATAAAATTGTGTGAAATCGCTGTGATTAATTCGAAGTTATATTATAACAATAATACCGGCTATTATTCATTTTTATAGAAATTAGGGAGTTCAATAAAAAAAATCTATAATACGTGTGTTAGCGTGTGTGGGCACTACCTGTGTTAAATCCTGGGGAGAGCGCGCCGGCGCCCGGGGCAACCGCGCCGCGCCGGTGATAGATTAAATTCGACACGGCATCTCGTGATGTCATGCCAATTTTGAGGCTTAGCTCGAGCACGCCGTGTCGTCACGCTCATTTGCCGCTCTCTGACTAACGCTCGTATCTCAAGACGAAGTCCATTATTAATAAACATCGCCTCAGATTTACGCATACCATACAGCGAACCAGCCCCTGTAGAAAACGGGAACGAGCACTAACAAGATTTCTATTGAGCAGGCGTGAAAGACGCAGTATTGCACACTTATAAGTGTCGATAGTTTCGTAGAGATGCGAAAATAGCGAGTTAACGGGAAGCGTGATCGGTGGCGGTCGCGACAACCTCCGGGAACCGATAAAGGGCATCACGCACTCGCGCAGTAAAGGGACGCACGAGCTCGCTGCGCGCCTCGTTAACTGCGACACTACTCGTAAAGACGCTTCGGCGAAACAATCGACAGCGATACACTCCTTGTTTAATACTTTTCAATATGGGCACGGCGTATTAAAAATGCCTACCACACAATAAGTGGTGGAGGTAGGTGTTTTATTTAAAGATTCTGCTTATTGCAAATGTTGGAGTTATACTGGCATTGTAAATCAAAGCTAAACGTACGAGTCGTAAACAAAGCTGACCACGTCGTATTTCATCGAGGCTGAATTTTACATAACAGCTTCTAGTGTGACGTTCGTAACGTTTTATGAGATTTGAAATCGCCACGTGGCCGCCGGTGGCCGGTGTCGTTCCCCGAACTCAGTTTTATAGACTACGGACCGATGAAACCCAACGAACAGTCCGACTCGCACTACGCTCAGGTTCGCGGAACTCGACGCGATCGTGCGCTCCACTCGGCAACTTTACCAAAATAGGACTTATTACTATCAGAAAACTTACTTCGTCTCAATATGAATGTTATTTCGAAAATAAGTACTCTTCTTACAAGCGCTTCCGTTTGTTCAAGAGATACTGGAAATCCACAGTAGCTGCACAACCACATCCGTATTATTTTTATACTTCAAAATTTAACTCAATTATAAAGCCATTTTATTTGTATTAGCGTAAAATGTAAGTTATTTAGAGGTATCATAAACATTAAACAGTAAACAGGTAATTGGCCGCGGTCAGAAAGTAATTTAGATATGGTGGCAATGTTTTAGTTAGAACCGCGATCGGAAATAAATTAGAAACCCTTTATAGTGACCTTTTCGGTCTGAGTTTTACGCAGTGCAGTGCACGACTGCCCGAGCGTAACATATCAATACTATTACCTAAGACAATTATTAAGGGTTGTCTTGTTCGTTTTCCGCAGAGACCCGATGGAGCTGATGTTGATGGAGCAGCAGCTGCTGCGGTCGCCGCTACGGTTGTACGCGGGTGGCGTGGACGAAGAGGCGGAGAAGCGCGCGGCCTGGGCGCGCTCGCCGGCCGCGCTGCAGCTGCTGGCACTCGGTGGCCGCGCGTGGCCGACCGCTTGGCCGCAACCGCTGGCACTGCCGCACGAGCTGTGGCTGCAGAAGCCGGCCGCGCCACTACGCTACTGCCCCTACCCAGCCCCCTCGCACCAAGCTACCTCTGCGCCGCGCCCGCAACACTCGCCCTCGCCGAGACATCCGTTGTGAACACGATCCTTCTTGGACTATTCTTCTTTAACAGGACTGGGGCTTGCCATGAACTTTTAGTAAAAATTAAGGCGCTTATAATGAACTGCCCTGCCAATTCGTATTGCGAAATCATGTTTTAACAAGACAAACAGTTCAGTTCAAGAGAAAGCAGAATTGTATTGAACCTGGATTAAAAAGTTGTCGCCCCAGGCTTTAACGAAATCGTGCTGTGACGACTGCTCCAACATTTTCGAGTGTTTAAGGTACTCCACTAGCCGAGACCACGCCTTTGAATGATGGCCGGCTTTTAAAAGACTATTTGTTTGATTAAAAGTGAGTTTCAAATTAGTACCTTAATAGAAGAATGTATGTAACTGAATAGTTTAAGAGGTTGTCGATAGGTATATTATATACTTTAAAAACATAATTTCAAGGTTCCTACCCGAAAGTATAATAATGAAAAAAATAATTATGTAGGTGAATATAATGAAATAATAATTAACAATAGTTACCTGCACATTTTAGTTAATTCTTGTGTTTTATCTTGAGTAATTTCGTTTCCATATCTTTGAGAATCTATTTATTATATAAATTACATCAATAAGATTGTATACCTATTATAAACCAAAGAAAAAATAAGATTGCATAAAAATATAGAATACCTGAAATAAAGATTCGGCTACTTTAGTAACATTCCATACTAAATGTTTCCAGTAAAGAGAGTATACATAAGAATATTTAATTTCACCATCGTTCTTCCCTAGTGATATCAGATTAAACCATAAAAAAATAACAACTCCTGAAAGCTCAAATACGTTTAGGTCGTTGAGCAGATTCAATTGGTGACGTCACTATTCGTCGATATTTATCAGTTAAATGTGGTGAAGACGGCAAAAAAGTAGAGGTTCACTATTTCATGTCAGAATTCATTTAGACTGCGACACAAATATGGGCCAGTATTATTTTTATATACACGTATATTTAATTACTATAAAAGTATTTATATTATATTTATAGCAATTAGATATACTTACACATACATACATAGGTATTCATTGAGGCACACGAATTATGCAATGGATACACTGATGTATGGTGTCGTAATCTAAACTCCACTTTAGGAATGAATCACGCTTGCCAGGATCAACTTTTAGCTATTTGAGGCGCCCGGTTTCCTACCGAAAACGGGTTCCTCGAATAGTTGTAGCGGGACTTAATATTAAGTGGCGTTTCAGTATTCGGCCGTAAGTCGCGAATTGATGCTGACAGATGTATTTAGTCCTACAAAAACTAAACTTACTGAGGTTATTAATACGTTGCCTGTGACGAATTCCAACACCAAGTGATATATTACGTTCAATATACGTTCAGCAACATAAGTATGTATACACGCTAAATTTAAAAATACATTTTGTGACAAAAGCAACTAATAACCTAAAACATTGTACAATGTTACATTGTAGTACACACTATATTCTAGATCACCGAACACCTTTACAAATGTTATTTAAATATTATAATTATAAGAATACAATACAGAAATATTTTGAATTTCGTTATATGTATACATACTTATATAGTTTCGCTGCTGATAGTAGGTACCTATAGGTATATATTTGTGTGTACATTCTTTAACTTAAGACTATTTATATTCTTATAGACGTAAGGTATATGAAAATGTATGTACTGTATAGTGGTTGAATAAATTATTTTTGTAGGATAAGCACTGTACATAGATGGTCACTTAGGTGTTTATTTAAATAAGAGGTTTTGAAGAAGTATTGTCTTAGTAGAGAAATATGTCGCGTTATGCTCTCATTGTCGTACTAATTTATTTAGATACCTCTTAAAAATATTTGTAACAACGTGAATTATAATAAAAATGGAACTGATCTAAACTATTATTGCGCAATGTTCGTTTGATATAAATTTGTGCTTAAATTTTAAACGACATCGGAAGCAATATAAATTGTGTATCGAAAACATCCCCTATTGCATTGGATTATTATTGCAGATGCTTGGGGAGAGGGTCGATGCAATAATGTTGATGGAATTTAAAATTATTTATAACCGTTTGTGGTTACAGTCGTTGCTAAAAAATATTTTCTTACAATACATTATTAGTTTATGTTGTATGCTACACAAACTTAAAACAACCACGTACATTTTAAATTCCGGACTACGGATCTCCATTAATAAATTAACGCATGTAATGCGCTGTTATATGTTTTTTTTTCAATTACATAGTATGGCACACTTCAGCCCTTAAACGTCCACTGTTGAACATCGATCTCCCAATGATCATAACAATCAATCAGTGGGAATATTGCCATAAACACAACGCTTGGCAGGCGGATTGGTTATTGCAGTATGTCGTTATTAGCACATGGGAGGAAGCTGCTGCCCATCCTCGTGATATCAACTTTTAGTCGCCTTTTATTCGTTTCCGGGAACCACATGTTACTATAGCAGCTCAATGAATGTAAGGGCCAATAGTAGCCGTATGGTGCCCGCTAGGAATAGAACCCATCTCATCCATTGGGTGTCGTAGAAGGTGACTATGGGATTTACATGATGGGCAGCAGCATTCTTCGAGTACAGTAACAACTTAACTGCGATCGCCAACCTGCCAGCTAAGCGTGGCGATTATGGCGAAGCCGGAATGAGCAAACAATACACCCAGACAGATCGTTGTGGCGATCTTTGGGGGAGGCCTGTGTCCATCAGTAGACTTGACTCGGCTGATATGAAAAATAAATTAGTAGCTCAAATTCAAAGATATATAAGCTACCAGATATAAAAGTACTCAACTCAGAACTCTTTCCTAAGTCTGATCAGAAATTCCAGATGTATGTAACTGATTTCAGAGAGCTCTAGTTAAAATATTACTATATATTATTTTTTCCCCATCGAACTAACGCTTTAAGGTTGCCTGGACGAAATCGCCGCGTGCGATAAGGCCGCCCATTGCACTCTATACTAGGCCCTTCTGTTTTTTGTATCTTTTACTAAGTGGTACACAATAAAGAGTATAATAAAGAAATAATGCTTACATACTTTAAGCGTTATCTATAACACATCTCATCGAGAAATATGAAACGGAAACAAATCAATTAACAGTCAAATAAATCTAAGGCAATCAAGTATTAATAAAACAAATGATTTATAAAGCACTATATCTAAAGGATATTGTAATATTATATATTAGATCATTTCCTTCATCGTTTCACATACCAGAAAACTTATGTTTTTCATTTGTCTGTATGAGAGACTGCTGGGCGTAATTAATTTCATAATGAGTTGATGATTTCTCTAACGAGAAAACGTCTGTTTATCTTGATTCCTAAACCGGGACAAATACACGAATTCACTGTTTTAATGCTAGGTACTACTAATACTAATTTTATAATAAACAATATTTCTTGTTGACTTCACTTGTTGGTTTTTGAATTCTACAAGCTGATCAGTAATCGTATGGAAAAATGATTTTTTACCTAGTTGTCCTAGCCACTAAAATAAATGGCTGATATTTGTTTTGGGTTCGGATTAAATGCATGAAACTTTCAGGTCTCTATTTTCCTATGTAATGTGACATAAAGAATCCTACTGCGGGCTTATAAGTTTGACTCGCTTAATAATTGTATGTATTATCTATTTATAATAAGATTTTTCTGTTGTTGTCAACTGATGTAATATATTTGTACGAAATGCGAGCGACGCGTGAAAGTAGCGACACATATCAGGGTGCAGCCCTAAGTGTTAATAAACCGAAATGAAACTTAAGTGTTGTTTTATTTTATTTTGAAAAGATAATGAGCTTTCGATAGTGATTGGTACATTAAAAATAAGAACATATACATTTAACATCAAGTTTTGTAAATATACATGCTAACAGATACGAGCACTTGGTTCATACAATATTTAAAAATTACTGTTACTGTTAGCATATGCCATCCCACTGCCGCGCAAAGGCCTCTCCCCATGATTTCAAACGGTTCGGTCCAGAGCCAGTGCGGACCATTTATAATTTAATTTAATCAGCTCGTCCTGCCATGTCATTCGGGTCTGCCATGACGCCATCTTACTCACAGAACAGCTTTAGTTTTATGTTCTGTGGCGTCACTTAAACAGGCTCCAGTTTGTGGTTACTTTTATTAATAATTACAAAAAAGAAAATCAATTGAATTTAGCTACTTGTTTGGGTGCACTCCATCTTTTCCGTTAGTCGCCTTTTACGACATAAAGGACGCTACACCAGAGGGCCATACTGCGCTCACCAACACGGTTTCCAAGTTTGGTGAGTACTGGCCGATTCACCCAAAATGAAGACACAATTGTGGAAATCCATGAGGGAGGCCTTTGTTCAGCTGTGGACTACTTTTGGCCGATATGATGATGATGATATTTGTGCCTAACAGGTATATCTATGTGATATTATAAAAATAATACAGAGACTTGCCCTCAATATAAAATACTACTACTAAATACTACTTTTTTTTGTCCCAAACCATGTTTGATTTGATAGTTTTCTAATGTAACTGAAAGCAAGACCAATCTCTCTATTTATTTTGGTTTAAAGGGACCTCTGTCGTTTCAATATGACCTGTAAAAGTGTCTGTTAGAAATTACTTAATAAACGATTCTAATCGAAATTCTGTCAATTATAAATGTAGCACTTCATATCATATCATATCGGCCATTTATACGTCCACTGCTGAACAAAGGCCTCCCCCATAGATTTTCACAACTGTGTCATCACTTTGGGGGATATTTGCCAATACTCACCACGCTTGGCAGGCGAGTTGGTGAGCGCAGTATGGCTACCGTTTCACAGAAGGGACGCTGCTGCCCATCCCTCTGGTTTAGATTCCCTTAGTCGCCTTTTACGACATCCACGGGAGGAGATGGAGTGGTGCTATATTCTTAATCCGGACACCACACGAACTACATTCCGTACTTACTTCAAAGTATTATTTAACAATCCTAACTATAGATAATGCTACTTGCTGTTGATCGAGAAAGTTCGACGACCCGAAGATAGTTGGTTAAAAACTATCAATCTTTATAGCCTTCAGGCGGGGACTAATACTTGTGTCAGATGCGAGAGAGGGTTAGCTCTACAGTCCGCAGCCTGATTGCCCAGCGTGGGGACTATCACTATTTGTTTTTTCCCATTCAGTAGCACCTACACCCGAAACAGCTATCTGTAGATCATACAAATATTATTTTCGTGCGGGGATCGAATGCGCGGTACGTAACACAGACAGCCATTAGCTTAGCCACTGCGCCAACCATGACGCCAAGATTACCGAAATAAAAGGCAGTCCAACTTAAGCCTCTGATCGCCAATGCATCAAGAATCAGCAAGTTGCTGAAGTCTATGAATGTGGTTGCTGCTTACCATTATGAAGCACGTCGCTAGTTTGGCAATAATAACTTTAAAATAAACCTGTTTTTGGCTGAGGTCTTTATTCTTCAACAATGGGATGTTTAAGATAAACAGCGACAGACTTAGAATACTTTGAATTAGAATAGAGTTCTTTTTAGGGATATCCCTGGCTTCGCATAAATAACTGAAGTTCTAATATTGAATACTTAGAATCAAATGTTTAGCATAAAGTTTTTTTTCTATATATATATATATTCGTAATAGTTTATAGTCATATTGTTTAAATATCGCAGTTAAAATGTATGACACATTTTAACTGCGATATTTTTGTTTGGCATATATTATTAAAACGTCTTATAGTAAAAGTAGTCTAAAAACACTGTTAGTGTTTAGATATATTTGTACTAGTAGTCGTCCAGGGGTCTAAATGGAACCGTGTATTTTTTTGTTTTTTATTTAGATTACTTTATTTGTAACACATATTGTACATACATTTAAACCTTTTTTTTATTTCAATATAACCTTGCCCCACACTAGGATTTCTCCTGTGTCGTGGGTGCGTTTACAGACATGAATTCCACATACAATACACCCAGATCCGGAACAAGTACCTGCAGATCATACAATTATTAGTTCCGTGCGGGAATCGAACCCACGACCCGGAGCGCAGCAGAGCCGACTGTATCAGCCACTGCACCAACCGTGCCGTCAACTTTCTGCACTCCTCCTCCATATCAACTTCAATTATGCCTAATCTCACACTCCTCCGTGTGATGTGTTTAAAAAGGGGTAAAAAGTATTTTCTTCACGTATTAATATATATATATATATATATATATATATTTACGATGGGATGGATATATGAAAACAGCAATTATGGAGGAAAAGATATGACTGATAGTTATTCGGTATAAACGTTATGAGAATGATAAGTATGACAAATTCGGTATGCAATAATAGAATAAGACTTTGAGTGTGATGCAGTCTAATAGAGAACCCTATTTCGGCGCTGACTATATGTTATAAAAGACCAATTTGAATTCCAGAAAGTTATAAATATGCCTTCACTGCATACCTAGTCAAGGACAAAGCAAACTATAGCATAGAAGTCTTTGTACGTTTTACAGTTTATAATCACTCTACTAATCTTAAAACGTGCTTGCAATTTTATTTTATGTACCTCCAAAACAAAATGTTAATGTATCTGTTATAAGATTTTCAAGTACTCCGTAGTACACCAAAAGGAACGTCTGAAACTAACATGGACAATCGCGCTCGTTTGTCACGCTTGATTAACTCAAAAACTATTGTCTTTTGTTTAGGAAAGAGCTATATTGCTGTCTGTAAGTAGTTCCTAATTGTCCCCAAACTGGATTTTATTGTACAGAATAATATAGTAACGATACCAATAATTCCGAGTTTAAATAAGTCTCTCGATCCTTGCAGCAAACACACGCAACGTTGCGCTATGCTAAAATAGGGGCTATCAATAATTTGATTGTATAAATATGTGTAATGAATACCTAACTCACTCGTTTATCAAGCTAGCTACTATTTATTTTTATGCCTATACACACACTTTATCCACAGGTCTCATAACTATCAAGGACGCTATATATCATAACCACAGCTATGAACCGTTACTATTTATGAAACGGCTAATAAATAATAGTCACACTTGTATTTTCTGTCTTTATTAAGTGTCATTAGGCATTATTAAGCGCGTATATCGATGATGATCGGCCTTCCGTCCGCCCGGTAATTGCCGGCGATGTAAGCGGCCTACAAATTGAAAGCGGCCGCAGCCCGAGGCGTGTATTGATGGATCTGCTGCCATCGAGAAATTATAGCTGGCCCTTGCGACAGCTTCGCAAATTGTGCGTATAATGCTAGTAAATAATACAGTGTTCGCTATAAATTCATATGAGGCTAGGATATAAGTATAGGTCAGACGTATCGTGCGAGGAGGACACACGTATGAACGTGATAGTTATGACTCTACTTTTTCATATTCTGTACCTTGCATTGACATATTATCAGTGAGCCCCACGTGCACTTACAACAATTTGAGTGTACGCTGACGTGGCCTGGTCGCCCTTTGTGTCTGCCTGAGAGACATTAAAGAAGCAGAGAATGGCCGCGCGCCGCCCTGCCAGCGATGCATAAATTAGCACGGGCGTATTTCGCAGACATCGACTGATTGACTCCTTTCATTACAGTCTCGCATTGTTCGCCGCCTGAGAAAAATTGCATATCCTTTTGGAATCACAACACATTTCATAATTATGGACTATTGTGGCGTTGTCGGAGCTAATTCCTGGGGGACGAGCGCTCTCCTCGCCCGGGGAGCGCAGATATATCGGCGTACGTAAAGACGGAGCCTGATCCCATAATGGCTGGCGTTGATTAGTTTTCAAGGGAAACACTAGTTCGAAGAAAGCTCTCGAGGATTTAATGTCCTGTCAGAGAAGTGTTCGAATGAGCATTGTTAACCGAACGACGTTTGTGCTATTCTCCCGCGAAATAACTGCTCAAAGGGCCAATTCTCGTAATAAAAAATTACCAAAAGATAGTTCCGATCTAGTCTCAGTGTTGTAAATGTCATAAATGATATCTCCTAAACTTATAGACAACGTCAAACGTGAACTTATATTGTGATGAGTTCGAAAGTTGATCGAAGCCAAAACGGTATTCTGCTAACATTTTGAACTGATACAGGTACTAAAAATTTCTTTAAATAAACGTCAAAATTGACATTTAAATGAGACTGAATTAAGATCATACCGAAATCAGACTGAACTTTAAGAAGAGCAGAATACCTATTTTTAGTCAATTCGTAATTTGATCTCAGTTCAGTCATTGTGTAAATTTATTACGAGAATTGGCCCTCTGATTAGTAACTAATTTTAGATTCTAACATTGATTAAAAGGTAAAGAAAGCAGATGTACCTAAGCGAATTATGAATGATCTGTAGGTATTGTTTGGGACGAGTTTAGATCGGCGAGACGTTTGAAATTATTGGCATTAATTACGCTCGTTTGTCGGGCGGTATGGTGGCATTGTTCCCGTGGTATGGCAGATTTATCAGTGATTAAGTACGATAGACGTTCTGGAGGCCCACGTGCGAGCCCTGTGCCCGGTCGTGGCCTATACACGATCGCGATCAGTTCGTATTGCGCCTGTGGGAACATTTAAGTTTAAAATTCAGCTAAAGTACAAGCTAATGCGATGCTTATGGTTAGAGACGAGGAGCGTGACCTGTTTAATCTAATTCGATCAAATGGGCATAGAAAGACAAGTTAACATCAGGTGAGACAATTTACGGACTATTACTGAAGTACCGCACCCATCAATCGGGGAACGGTCCAAATGTTTGTGTCGCTGTCCGGGCCAGCACAACGGTTGTCCGTGGCAAACGTTTTTCTAAGTCAATGTTGTAACGGTATGTCTGTCAGCCGCGTCCGGCGTCCGGCGTCAGCTGCCAGCTCTAGCGATCGGATAGACAAGTAAATAGAGGTGGGCTAATCGTCGCAACCAACAAGGGAAACGACGAATTACTCCGTCACGGTGTTCCCAACAATTGCTTTGTGTGTCGATAGATATCCAGTTTTTACCAGTGATTGATTCGGCGTGGCACCTGTGCGAATCGAAAAATCAAGACAGATTGTACGCGAAAAGAATACAGGCGCAATTATTTCTATCGGTTTAGTTAGATGCACGGTACAGTTAGAGTAGTGATTGACGGGGTAGTTGGTGCAAAGTAGCATGATTATCGTGCGGCCAGTGACTGACGGCTGTGGCACGGCGCGGAGAGGAGACGTCGTTAAGTACGAATGATCGACAGATAGACAGACTAACAACCGCGATGGTACCTGTTACTTCTGATACCTACGTGCAAAATTTGATAAACATTTTGTTTATTATTGGTTATAGCTATATATATATACAGAGCACAGTTTACTTTCCGTGAGTTAACGGTCCACTTCGCTGGTCGTAAATATTATTATCTACATGTTTCTCTTTTCACGGGTTTATATCCCCTGTAAGGGGGAACCCGGTCTTTTGACAGGCTTACGCGGGGACATGGGTCCAACACGCAGAGGCCCTTTAGAGAATTTTAATCTAAAATGTAATGGGACACCAACCGGGGACTCTCCATAGCTGCACTATAAAATGAAGTCATGAATTGTCGCCGGTGGTGTAAGGCTATTGTATGAGATGGAAACTATAACGATAAGGTCTATTGCAAAGGGTGCTAAATGGATTATATACTTCTAAAACCTGAAAAAACGGCGTCCGCCTTTCACAATTATTATTATATTATTATTATAATTCAAATAAAATATATCCTTAATAATATGTAATAATGTCTTAGATATTCACAATAATTACTCAATATAATAAAACTAATTTTAATGGATTACATGGCGTCTATAATAATGAAGTCCCAATCTTCAAGTGCCGTGTGGTGCCGGCTTAGAATGCCACCACCCCATCTCCTCCCATGGGTGTCGTAAAAGTCGACTAAGGGATTAGCCGGAGGATGGGCAGCAGCGTCCTTCGAGTACATTAACAACTCAACTGCGATCGCCAACCCGCCTGCCAAGCGTGGCGATTATGGCAAAACCCCCGAAATGAGCCCACAACACATCCATATCGGTGGTTGTGGTGATCTTTGAGGGAGGCCTGTGTCCAGCAGTGGACTTCATTCGGCCGAAATGATGAATCTTCAAGCTCCATACCGCACTGAATAACACTGCGAGTGATAACTGCGTACATCGAAACGATGTTCGTTCAGAATTTTGCGGCAGATAAAAAATACTTTTAAATCTGTAACGACGCCTGGCACTTTGGTCATCCTACGACCACAAATCTGCAAAATCTTCGCAACGTTAGGAATACAAGAATCGGACATGGGAAAATAGGTACCTACATGGGAAGAACCTTATATAATCCTATTTCACCACATTCAAACTTCTAAACTTTCACACTTATAATAGTGGATTATTCAAGTACATGTCATATTATAGTTTTTCTGTTTTACAATTTAATTAGCTGTTTTCGTTTTGGACACACTTTTTCTCACCATGTCCCGTCCCTAAGAGATTTTATTCTTCTTCTTTTATTAGCCTTGTCCCATCATCAGGAGTTCGCTTTCCTTGTTTATCTTCTTCATTCAATCCTATTCCGAGCAATTGTGGCGTCTCTTTCGCTCACCTTCAATTCCTTCTGGATTATAATAAGCCTGGTGGCGGAGGGTCTTTCGTGGCGTTGCGTCATCGTCGCTAATTCTAAAGCTACTCGCACGATGTGGTTTTCTAAAGGGCTGAGCACATGTCCATTGCATCGAATGCGTCGCTCTTTGACCTTCTCAGCAATGGGGTAACCTTGTAGCTTCCTCGGATGTGGTTTATCCAGCAGTGCGACAGCAGCTGACCACCTTAACGAGTGCATTTATATCGCGTGTAGTTCTGACAAGTGTTGTTTAGTAGATACCCAGCTTCATATTCCAGTTTCATTGCAGTTTTTGTACAGTTTGCCTTTATGCTTTAAGCTTGATGGCAGCTTCTTATCGCACATTGCGCCTGTGAGTTGTCTCCACTTCATCTATCTCGTGGTTTTTCTATGTATAATGTCTCGCTCTATATTGATATTAGTTGCTGATGATTGACCCTAAGTATTTAGCTTAGACTTTTTACTATTATGACTAATGGTATACTTATAACATGGTTTCCAACGTGCACAAAAAACTATGGAATCTGTCCCGAAAACATTTAATGCCTAGTTTTTGATAAACAAAGGCGGTTAAATACATGTGACCAAAAGAAATCTTTACTCTTGTTACCCGTTTAAAGGTAAGCTTCATGTGAAGTAAATATGGCAATATTTATTGAGTTGGTATTGGCAGTTAAACTACAATGGTTTTTAATTTTCAATCTGAATTATGTACATATTTATCACAATGTTTACTTATAATATAAATTTTCGATGTACAAAATTAGCTTCTGACCAAAAAACCAATTAAATATTTTCATTTAAATAAAAAAATGCTGCAGTTTTTTTGATTATATGCGTTTGCTTACTTTCTATTATTACTTCATAATTATGTGTTTAAAAAACTACTACGCTCGCATAAAATATTTCGTATGTTACTTACTTGTATTTCCTCACAGTTCACTTATTCATTTCGTTTCACTTCACTGCGAACAAACTGCAAAGTAAATTCTAACACATTTACATAAACGCGAATAGAAACAGCTCAAGGCGATCGCAAGATTCAGACAGACAGACAGAGTTGTGCCCGGTCGATAATAACGATAATGGCGGCAACGTGCCCATCACGGCCCATTTCGCTGCACTGGACGGTTGAGCACTGGCGTTCTGAGGGTTAATACCCAACCAACTTATACTATAGTTGAAAGCTTGGTATTATTTGTCTGTCAATGTGACTTAATAAGTACTAAAAGTTCAAAGTACACTTTTACAAAGTAGAATTGTTTTAGGGAAAAAACTTTGCAATAAAGGATTTACTAACAATCTTCATTGCTAACCTTTTGTGACCAACGCACCACACAATATGACGGTGTTGTATTTGTCCGTATCTATTGTTCGTTATCGTTTAAATTCTTAATTATACTTCTATAATTTTTTTCTCTTAGTGGCCAATTATATCCGAGTTATTCAATCCGACTGTCGTCTACTGACAACAACCGGGACCAACGATGTTACGTGCCCGCCGTCGCACAGAGATGCTCAGTTAAAATACCACAATGCGATCACCCATCCAAAGCCTGACCGCGTCAAGCGTAGCTGAACCTCGCTGATCGGTTATCGATTAGTGAGTGCAACTGGCTATAAGCGCCAGCTTAATTATATCAAGGTACTCAACGTGCCATCATCTGGTCCTACTCAGACAGTGATGCCAAATAAAGTTTTTATTTATAAGACAGTCACTGGCTGTTTTTAAGTTACAAAGTACAACTATTTAGAAGAAAATAAAACAAAATGTATAAGACACTCACTGGCTGTTTTTAAGTTACAAAGTTCATCCATTTAGAAAAAAATAAACAAAACATCTAAATTCAAATTTCTCTCCACATCATAGAGCAGAATATTGTCTCACTGATAAATGCCAACGAATTGCGCAGGAATGTGTTTGCGCGATAAATTTTATATTATATTAAATGTCGCCTAAAGCCGGAGTTGTCCTTTAACAACTATGAAAATCCTTTCACGGCAACCGTGTACACACTGGTATGACGAATTTCAACGCAGTTGACTAACTTTGGGTTGACGAAAAAGAAGTGACCGGAAACAGGCTGACAGAAAACGGAACTTAAACGAATCGTGTATGCAGATTCAGCATGTTATGTACTGCAAATTGGATCGGGAAGTATGCATGAGCTTCTACACGGTGCATCTTCGCGTAAGAAGGATAGTTTTGGGCTGGGTACTGCACAGCCGCATTTATTCCAAAGCAGGCTCGTGCGAAATGTTGCCGTGATAGAATGGATAAATATTATTTTATCCCGTAGATATCGTAAAAGGCGACTAGGAACTCTAAACCACCAAGCGTCCATCCTCTGGAACAGCAAGCAGCCTTTCAGCGTTCATCGACCCACATGCCGAGCCTGGTAAGTAGGTACTGGAAATTTCACCCCACCTAACTATTTCACAGAAGGGGGGCCTAAACCCTCTGGGCTTAAGGCCCCCAAAAAAGGCAAAAGGCTTTGAGTCTCTTAGTCGCCTTTTACGACATCCAGGGAAGGAGATGGAGTGGTGTTATATTGAAAATCCACACACACACTGGTAAAACTTGTTGGTTAACCTCCTTGCGGGCGATTTGGCACAGCTCGATTTGTTATTACTAGTAATAAGAGTAAGAATAAGAATAATTTTATTTCCAAGAAGTTGTACAATAACCACTAAAAAATTACTGCATTAATATATTAAACATACAATATGACGTAAGAAAGTAGTATATGTTGAACTCTGGTACCCAAGGTAAGATTCAACTCGTGTTACGATATACGTACGTATACGTTATACTCACGTATAAAGAGCAGAAAATTACATTGCATCTGGATGCAACGTCGTTTCAGGTTAATTTAATCATTATTTATCATTAATTGAAATCAACATGCAGGTAAGAAAAACAACAGCATGTATGTATGTGTATGAGTGTATGTATAAAAGTGTAAATGTTTGTCGTGTCTGTATTAGTTATGTTATAGAATAGAAAATTAAATTAAATTATCTGTCTCATCATAGCTTAGTGTCTGTAGCCAGTTATGAA
This sequence comes from Diloba caeruleocephala, assembly GCA_947459985.1. Classification (NCBI taxonomy): domain Eukaryota; kingdom Metazoa; phylum Arthropoda; class Insecta; order Lepidoptera; family Noctuidae; genus Diloba; species Diloba caeruleocephala. The sequence continues at coordinate 21,280,701 of OX381606.1, read as the reverse complement.
TTTTAATTTTACATAAACGTCTAGTGAGAGGGAATATATTACAGAGTTTATAAATTTTATTGAATAGGTAATTTCCAAGAATATAAAATTGTCGCTGAGCGATAACTGTATTAGATATGTGAGTGGGACAAACTTTATATGACCGACGATTTTCAGAAGCTTATGCATCCAATCGTATCATGCTATGTTTCCGAAGGATGGTTTGGAAAGCAAAAAGCTGTCTCACAGTCAGAACCCTGCAATCATTGTATAACATAGTAACACAATATCTAAAACGCCTGAAGGTCATGACCTTGAGAACAGCTCTCTGTGCTCGTTCCAGATTTAAAAGATGCGTCTTTGGTGCCCCACCCTTTAACGTAATACAAAATGGAAGCACTGACTGGCATAAAGCATAGTAAACAGTTTTAAGCGTGCAGGGGTCAGTAGAGTATCTTAGTTTTTGAAGGTGTAAATGAGCTTACGCATCCGTGAAGTTAGATTTTCAAGATGTAGCTTCCAATTTAAGGCCTTGTCAATATGAAGCCAAAGATATTTAACAGCAGTAGTTCTTGTTAGTTGCGGACAGGAACATCGTGAGGTTGTGAGTTCAGAAAACATCCATTAGTGTGGGTTTTAAGAGCCAGGGTATCAGCTCGGTCATTTGGGGTTGTAGATTTTAGAGAAAGAAGAAAAGAAAGAGAATCGCATGTTTTACATAAATTTACTGATAAAATATTAACAGAAAGCCAGTTCATCACTGTATTAAAGGCATTTTGCGCGTGCATGTATGTTTCCGTCTAATCATTGCCGTGCAAAAGTAGTGCCGTGTCATCCGCATAAATAAAGATCGAGCAGTTTGTCGGCAAAAGCTTGCAAAGCCTGTCGATGTAAATCAAAAATAGTGTTGGGCCCAAAATTGATCCCTCGGGAACACCAACACTTAATGGTATGAAGTCGCTCATTAAATCATTAATCTACTGAAGTGATCCTTAAAAAAACATGTGATACCCCGAATATCAATAATTTCAAATTTGGAAAGACGGTGTGAAACATATACAGTGTCGGAAGCCTTGGAAATGTCGAGAAAGTTACCCAAGCACTTCTTCTCTCCATCCAGCTTAGCTACAGCGTGGTCTAATAGTGCAGCAACAGCATCTTTAGTAGATTTACCAGATCTGAAACCATACTGGTTGGGCGCTAAAATATTATGCGATTCTAGGTTATGTAATAAACGTTTATTAATCATTTTTTCCAAAATTTTAAAAATGGCTGGTAAGATGGATTTTGGCCTGTTGGATTGGATGAACGACAGCATTTTTAAAAACTTTTGGAAAGCAGCCCGTGGATATGGAATAATCACATATGTGCGTTATGATAGGTACTACTCGTAGTACTGGAAGGCAACATTTTAAAAGCTTCGCTGATATTCCGTCCCAACCTGCCGCTCCATCCATCCGAAGCCCTAAAATTTGTTTTCAACCTCGGCTTCATCAGTGAGAAGTAGCATAAAGGAGTTAGAAGGACCGAAATCAAAAAGTTGCTCAGAACATGATGAGGTAGGACTAACGTTTTCCGCCTTTCGACATCCTGGTGGAGATGGATGCGTGGGTATTCGATCAGACACGCTCCCTCCGCCAAAGCGGCAAAGGCGCGCCTCCAGGAGCGTTGGGGAGGCGCGCTTGGACAGGCTGAGGCGGCTAGCTCGGCGGCGTGCACTTGGAAAGTGGCGTCATCGCCTGCGGATACAATATGCGACCAAGCGCGTCGTGGAGGCCGTCCTGCCACTCTTTGGAGCCATGCTCAGAAGGAGCAAGCGCGTCACCTACCGCCTGACGCAGGTGCTCACTGGGCACAGTTGTTTCGGTGCGTACCTGCACAGGACAGGACTTGAGGCCACGGCACAATGCCACCATTGTGATAGCGACCAGGACGAGGCGCTCGAGGCGTGCCTTGCGTGGGCCGCCGAGTGGCGAATCCTGGTCGATCGGATCGGGCAAGATCTCTCACTGCCAGCAGTAGTGTCGGCTATGTTAGCAGAGCACGAATACTGAAATGCAGTGGTCTCCTTCTGTGAGAGCGTCATGCTCCAGAAGGAGACCGCAGAGCGGGATCGGGAGAGGGCAGAATTGTACAAATTATACATTTAATTTTTAATAAAATCAACTATTTCATATTGTATTGGATTATTTAATTGACGGCACGATTGGTGCAGTGGCTGATAGTAGTTGTTCCGGGTCTGGGTGTATTGTATGTGGAATTCATGTCTGTAAACGCACCCACGATACAGGAGAAATACTAGTATAGGGCAATGTTTAAAAAAAAAAAAAACTCGCATTCGTAGTGAAAAGTAGAGTGTAATACACGGCACTAAAAACCCATTAAAACTCGGTTTCTATTTACTTCCTCGCTAAAGCTCGGGAGTAAAACTACCTCGTATGAAATGGGTCATTTTAGCTCCTTGTATAACAATCTACTATTAACTTTGCCAAATCTCACACTCCTCCGTGCGCGCAATTATGCATAAAAAGGGGCACAAAGTTTTCTCTTCACGTATTTTACACCTTTTTTACTGCCTATTTTAGTGCAGTTAATGCAGTCTCTGACTACGAAAACTGTCCCCAATGAGTTTTTTTTTAATCTATGAGAATCTATATTAATATATAGGTCTGTCTGGCTCGGACTGGAAGAACAGTTTTGACACTTTTTGGCTGATAACATGATGACGATAACTATATACTAGGAGGGATCAAAAGTAGTGAGAAAGACATACTCCTTGGTAAGAAAAAAAAAATACTGGCAGGTATAGCTCAGATACATATTTGTAATATTAATAAAGAAAAAATCTTCGATTCTCTTATGTTTTTTTCTGAATGTAGTCATTTGTTTGCTTCGTGTCGGAACGTGTTCTAGATAAAGGAGAAAAAAGAAGTGCAAGCCGTTATTAAATACCTGTTTAAAAACGTTAACGACGCAAGAGATTCATTGCGATTTGGAGGCAACATTAGGGGAGTCTGCTCCGCCGTATTCCACTGTCGCAAGGTGGGCTTCTCAATTACGAGTAGGGAGAACGAGCACGGAAGACGAACATCGTTGCGGTCGTCCATCGACGTCAGTCACACAAGAAAATGTTGCGAAAGTCGAGAAAATTGTATTGAGCGATCGAAGAGTTACCATCCGATACTTAATTCAAGAAACGGGCATTTCATATGGAAGTATTCAATCCATATTGAACACTCTTTGAATATGAGAAAAGTCCCCGCAAGATGGGTGCCGAGAATATTAACCGACAGTCAGAAACAAAATCGACTTGACATTTCGAAGATACATAGGCTGCACTAAAAGTATCGGGAATGGAATATTTCCACTGTTCCTGTCATATTAAAATCTTTTTAATTGAAAACTCCTTGGTTTTACAAATCGAATACCATTTATTTATTTAAAAAAAGATTCACGGTCTTGTCACAAGGTTTCGTCAAACTTGTTTAGTCGTTGAGAAAATGGAATTGACTCGAGAAAATTCAAGAGCGATGATTTATTATGACTTTCGAAGTGGTTTAACACAAAAACAGTGTGTTGACCGGATGATTTCTGCATTTGGTGATGAAGCCCCATCCAAAACCACAATTTATCGCTGGTTTGCTGAATTTCAACGTGGACGTGTCAAGCTCAGTGATGATCCTCGTCAAGGTCGTCCAAAAACTGCAGTCACCCAAGAAAACGTTGATGCTGTGCGTAAGCTGATTGAGGAAGATCGACAAGTGACATACCGCGAAATTCAGGCAACTTTAGATATTGGCATGAGTCAAATACAAATAATCTTGCATGAACAATTAGGTGTAAAAAAGTTGTTTTCCCGATGGATACCGCATTTGCTATGTGAAGAGCAAAAAGCGGCTCGCGTTACTTGGTGCGTCAGAACTCTCGAAAGATTCCACGCAGGATCCTCAAATGCTGTATACAACATCGTATCAGGTGACGAATCCTGGATATATGCGTACGAACCCGAAACAAAAAACCAGTCACGAGTTTGGGTGTTCGAAAATGAGTTAAAGCCAACAAAAATTGTTCGTTCACGGAGTGTTGCAAAAAAAATGGTGGCCACGTTTGTCTCCAAAACCAGCCATGTTACGACTATTCCTCTTGAGGGACAAAGAACGGTTAATGCAGAATGGTATGCTAGCATTTGTTTGCCACAGGTCGTTTCTGAAATCCGTAGAGAGAACTGCAACCGCCGCATCATCCTCCATCACGACAATGCGAGTTCTCATACCGCGCACAGATCAAAAGAGTTTTTAGAGCAAGAAAACATAGAATTATTAGACCATCCGCCGTACAGCCCCGACCTAAGCCCTAATGATTTCTATACTTTCCCTAAAGTAAAGAATAAATTGCGTGGACAGAGATTTTCATCACCTAAAGAAGCTGTGGACGCCTACAAAACGGCCATTTTGGAGACCCCAACTTCCGAATGGAATGGTTGCTTCAATGATTGGTTCCATCGTATGGAAAAATGTGTCAAATTTCGCGGAGAATACTTCGAAAAGCAATAAATACATTTTTAAATAGTAATGTTGTGTCACTTCCTTGATTCCCGAAATTTTCAGTGCCGCCCTCGTATTGTTGGACAAGGTTCAAGAAGATTCTGAAAACTTTTTGTCTCGTTTCGTAACAATGGATAAAACATGGGTACATCATTTTGATCCCGAGACAAAACAGCAATCTTCGCAATGGAAACGGCCATCATCACCGACCCCGAAGAAGTTTCGTGTCGTGGTATCGGCTGGCAAGGTTATGGCCTCAATATTTTGGGACTCAGAAGGGATATTGTTGATTGATTACCTAGAGCATGGAACCACTATTACAGCTGCATAATATTGGCCATATTATGCAGCTTTAATTCCCAAGTTGAGGATTGCCATCAAAGAGAAAACAAGAGGGAACTTCGAAGGGGCGTGCTGTTTCATCACGACAACGCACTCGCGCACTGGTCGGCAGTTGCGATGGCTGCCATTCGGCAAGCTGGCTTCGAATTGGTTGACCACCCTCCTTATTCACCAGATCTGGCGGGGCGACCTTTTTACAGTCGCCTTCCCTCTGCTAGAGTGGGTGCCCGCTTTACAGTCATCCCACCAATGGGCGGTTCTAGTGTGATCTTACGAGGACCTGGAGCCCCCCTTCAGTGCCGCAGATGACCGCTCCAGTGGTTTTAGCCAGTAGGAGTAGAATATACCCCTTCGCCCTTCCCCGGGCGAAGGAAGTTCATGTAGAGTTTCCACTGGTACCCAATAAAAAAAAGGTAGGTACCACCTCAATGCCAGTTTTATATAAAAAAAAACCATTGATGACCATTGTCATCCGACCACTGCAGAGTTTAATATTTTTTTACAGGTTGAGAGGGGCTCATACCACAGCTCGAGAAAGTGTCGCACGCTGTTACATATATACTTCGATGAGTTCAGGCGTGTTGATATGATGTTATACATACGTACATTACAGTACAGTACATTATTATATATATATACTTCTATTAGCTGCTATTAGCCGGAGAATGGGCAGCAGCGTTCTTTGAGTACATTAACAACTCAACTACGATCACCAACCCGCTTGCCAAACGTAGTGATTATGGCAAAACTCTCCAATGAGCACACAACACACCCTGACCGAGCGTTGTGGCGATCTTTGGGGGAGGCCTGTATCCAGCAGTGGACTTTATTTGGCTGAAATGATGATGGTGATATTAACGTCCAATTTCTATAGTACTTCCACGCTTAGACCAAGCCAATAGTCTATAACAATAAATCGACAAATACAGAATCTCCCAAGAGTATTCATTCATATCGATAAAATTGAACTACCTACTTAATATCACGTATGTATCAATTATAGGGGAATTAAAATGTGAAAATTAAGATTAAAAATGATCTGGTGTCGTGTCGACTGCACGGAGCGTGAGAGTTTTTGCGATCACAGTAATGGCAGGGTAGCGGTAACGTGTGTTGTTATTTGCGCCATTTTATGGCCTATTAATTGCACTGAAAAGTGGAGTGATGGTCTGATGAGCTTATCTTAGACACACGAATCTTAGTCCCACTTCTCTTTGTTTTAGTTGGCAATTTAGCTTATGCTTTACAATTATTTCATGTGTCCAAAAAACGTTGTACTTTAACACGCTAGTTAGGATGTTGTGGATACGAGCTTCCCATCGCGAAAGTTGCATAAAATATAAAAGTGAAGTACCGGATTTCAAGTTAAATAAAAGGTTGTCCAACTTCATATTTGAGGAAAGATACTGTCACTTTCAATTCCCACCAAATTTTGATGCCTATGCATTTTCAGAAAATACAGTTATAATGCATAAATCTCATACTTATTACCAATTAATAAATAACTCGAAGAATAAATTTTATCAAATCTGTATTGAACGTGTGGTTGCGCAGGCGCAGGTCGCTAAGACGCTGGTATCGCGCGGCGCGAGGTGATCCCTCAGGTGCGCCCCCCGACTCCACCCCCTTGTTTATTGCTTATTAGCGGGCATCGCGGCGGCACGTTTGAACTGCCGCTCTTTGTTCTCGCCGACAACACTCCCCCCTCGCCCCTCGCCCTTCGCCTGTGGCGGCTCGCCCGCGGTCGGTCACGATGCCCGCGCAGCTCGAGTATGCTACGCGAATCATAAATTGTTGCTATTTGACGTAGCCGCTATTGGTGATATCGATCTTTGTTCAAAGATATCGCTACGTAGGAAGGAAGTGCCATAACATTGTAAATTATATCAGTTTACTTACATTAGCTATGTGCATACAAGTAATGTATGACTTATGTTTGCATAATAGATGTGGATTGTTGACATTATTATAAATTTGCTTTTTCTAATACTAGCAAATATATGGTGTATTAATATTCAAATGAGCACGTCTTAAAAGTGCATAAGCTAGTGTTTCAGATAATTAAGTTTAACGAGGTAATATTTCGATTCGTCGTTTTCAAACCACATTGATTCACTTTTCGATCTCCGGTCAGTTCAGCTGAGGCCCTAACTGATATTCCTTTCCAATTCGCAAAATGCATAAAACCGTTGAAAATATATCTGTTAGACATTAACAATCGAAATGTTAGAAATATCCAGTATATTTCTCGATACAAAATTAACAAAATTTCCGCGGCACGCCAAGAGTACGCCAAATACCGCACCCGAAACTTACTTACTTAACTTAACTTACTACCAATAATACCATTACGACATAATATTGTAATATCGAATGCCATGGTAGAGAATACATCTTTTGTTATTCTGATTAGATGTAAATACTTAAAGAAACAAAAATCCGCTAAAAGCTTTAAACACCTGTAGAATTTGTTGAAAGTCGAACTTTGAAGACCATCTCGCGTTAACCACTGAATATTCAGCGCTCGAACTAAATAAATACGAAATGCATAACTCTGAACAAGAATGATAGCAAGCCTGTTTGAAATGAAATTGAAACATTTCTTATGATTTAGGGACTCGTGTTATAAATATTAATCAAAAACATGCTGTCGGGCAGTAAACTATTGCTTTGTAGGTACTCGTTTACCATGTTCATGCATGCATGTTTTGATTTACATTATATTACAATTTCAATGAAACCGCGATAAAATATCGTTAATTGCTAATAATTTTCTTGCGGTTTCCACAGTACATTATAAAGTAATTAAAAATACTACCTTAGTGCATGTTAAGTAGGCGATGAGTGCTATCGAGTAGCAGATGTTTCGGACCATGATCAGCCGACAATTATCACGCTTGCTCGCCTTCATGTAACAACTGCTTTATGCTGCATTATGAAAATATCTAGCAACACTGTATATTTTTATATATTAAAAGTTTTCTTTTGCACTTTAACCAATTTCAAAGGTGTCTTACTTTTGCAATGTAGAAAAAGATAAGATGTTTGTGAGTTATTCATGGTAATTTCTTTAAAACATTTAACCATTTCTTTACAAGCGACCCTTTTTAGAGTTCCCCAAAAATGGCAAAACGGATCTCTTACAGTTTCACCGCAGTGTTTAAGTTTCAATTGCTACAACCATTGACTTCGCAGACTGTGTGACCTATTTAAATAAAAATTATACCTACTCTTAGTTATTAGGAGTATACAAATAAATTGCATACTAAATACAAAATGTTGAAATTTTGCTAAAATGAATAGCTTTAGTTAAAAGGCAATAGAGCTTCCGAAATATTTGGTTAACAAAAATATCATCGAATGATTACATCATAACTGATTACTGACAAGCTCTTTAATCCATTATTTATGACATAAATTTTTCTTGCGGCAACACCGTCGAAATTCTACGAATAAGATCGATATCAGACTGTATTCAATAATAAACGCATTAGGCACCATCCAGTCTGTGTGCGTGGGTGAGACATTCCCGAAATACCTCTGTCCAACTTAATGACGTTTGACGAAGGCCTTCCAGACCTATCATCGTCAAAACGGCCGAATCACGCAAATTACGAATGTGATAGGCATCGATGCTAACGAAAATCTAACGCGGAAAAAAATCACATCGAACATATTACAAAATAGAAAAAGACGACTTGTTTGCCGGAGACTTAGTAAGATGCCTTATGATGTTTATATTAGTGTTGGAATATGAACCTACAAATTATGCGATTAGAGTTAAATTTGGTGTTTTGTGAGTGTGAATTATGATGTTTGATTGTAGTGCATATTGCGGCGATGAGGCAGATAGTGGCTGGGTGCGGCGGCCGCTAATGGGTGTGATAACATCTCGCGACCACGCCTCGACGCGACTTGTGAGAGATTGCACCGATGTTACAACAAATGCATGCTGCTCATAAACATAAATATCTGTTGGCATCAGATATTTTATATAACAATGTCTAAGGATTTTTGTTTTAACTTGATATATAGCTAAGTAGAAACTGATTATTTGTAGTCAGCAACACACGTTATTACATGTAGTATTTGGATATCTAACATTGTGACTAACGCAGAACATTTACAGACAATGATTGGCATAGGTGCAGCTTCTGCGAATAAATTTTAGTACTTATTGAAGCTTTATTTTTTTTAAAGCCGCTGTGTGGTGCCGGATCAGAATACCACCCCATCTCCTCTCGTGGGTGTCGTAAAAGTCGACTAAGGGATTAGCCGGAGGATGGGCAGCAGCGTCCTTCTAGTATATTAACAACTCAACTGCGATCGCCAACCCGCCTGCCAAGCGTGGCGATTATGGCACAACCCCCCAATTTACTTACCCACAACACACCCATATTGGTCGTTGTGATGATATTTGGACTTCATTCGGCCGAAATGATGAAAATGAATGATGAAGCTTTAGAACATTCTACTCAAAGAAATATAATTTCCACGATTCAATTTCATGAAAATAATAATGCTTTATTTTTCAGCTCTATCGAGGTATATTTTGAAACTAAGTTATCTGTTAGTTATGACGTTAAACTGTTGCATACAAACACGTTAATGGCAATTATAATCACGTTTCACTAAGGCTGATATGTTTTTGTCATAAATAGGGAATATTAACGACTTTTTAGCGGTAGGTGAACACGGAAACCTGCCCATTGTTTCTAATTATGGAGGTCTACAATTAATATTTTTTGTAACACAAACATATTTTTTATAGTTTAACAAAGAATTAATAAACAACATTTGTACTAACATTGTATTAAACAAATGTTGTTTATTAATTCTTTGTTCAGACCAGAGGGCTAATTTTCGTAATTAATTTACACTGTGACAAAAGTTGAGCGAACCTAGATTAAATTATGAATTGACTAAAAATAGGTACACCTATTCTGCTCCGCTTAAAGTTCATTCTCATTTCATTGTGATCTTAATTCATTCTCATTTCAACGTAAATTTTGACGTTTATTTAATAAATATTTTAGCACCTGTGTCGGTTCAAAATGTAACAGAATACTATTTTGGCTTCGATCAACTTCCGATCCACTTTCGATCACATCACAATATAAGTTCATGTTTGACGTTTTTTGTAAGTTTAGGAGAATACAATTTGTGACATTTACGACACTGAAACTAGATCGGAATTATATTTCGAACATTTTTAATTATGATTATTGGCCCTCAGACAGTTATTTTATTCCTAGCTATGATTTCAATCATAGTATAAATTCCAAATAGAACTGCGAGACAACCGTTCATGACTTGTAAAGTGATTAAAATTCTTAGACATTGTCCGCAAGGAAAAAAATACTGTTAAGGTGACTTAAATATGCAATAAAACTTCCCATGTCCTATTCTATGACTTAATCTACCTCTCTGCTAAATTTCACTAGAACCTGATCAGTTGTTAGACCGTGACCTAGCTGCAAATATTCAAATACACAAACTTTGAAATTTATATTAATAGTAAGACTAGCTATTACCCGCGATATTGTCCGGGTCCTTCGTAACAGAACTTGATATCCTTTCCACGACATAATACACCTCTGTGCCAAATTTAGAATCCGTTCAGCCATTTCAAGTGTGATGGAGCCTCAGACATTCTAACATAGACATTTTCACATTTATAATAGTAGTAAGATGATGCTTACTGGGTTCATCGGAACCCTTGTGCTGTTTGCAGTTCAGAAGAGAAGTAGAGAGCGTTGATAATATATATTTGTCTGTGTGGTGTCCGGATTAACCACCACATAAAACTACTCTATCTTCTCCTGTAGATGTCGTAAAAGACGACTAAAGGAGTCTAAGTCAGAAGGATGGGCAGTAGCTTCCTTACTGTGGAACAGCAGCCATTCTTCGCTTACCAACCCACCTGCCAAACGTTGTAAGTACTGACAAATTTCCCCCTAAATGAAACACAGCTTGTAACCGATCGTTTATGATGGCCTTCGTTCAGCAATCGGCGTCTTGTGACTGATATGATGACAATGATGATATTGTATTTAACGTTTTGTTTACCTACAGTCAATGGCCTGGCCGAACCCTTTCAAGTATCAAATCGGACTATTATCAAATTTGTAATAATTTTCTTTCTAGTGATGTCCCTATTTCAGTTTTATGCGGAACATCCGTCAAACAGTATATACGATAGTACGGCACGGTTAGTGCAGTGGCTGATACAGTTGGCTGCTGCGCTCCGGGTCGTGAGTTCGATTCCCGCATGGAACAAATATTTGTATGATCTGCAGGTAGTTGTTTCGGGTTTGGGTGTATTGTATGTGGAATTCATGTCTGTAAACGCACCCACGACACAGGAGAAATCCTAGTGAGGGGCAACGTTTAAAAAAAAACAGTGAAGCTGTATGCTGAAGTAAATAGTCGGTATTTTTATTTTATATACAACAAAGGTAAAGGGAAGAGCAAGTCATTCGCCTAAACGTAAGCGTCACGCCTGCCAGTAACAATGGTAATGCTACCCAGGACTAGTCCTGCGTAGCATTACAATGATTTATTATTGCTTATTTAGTCTATTAAGCCTTAATTTTACTTGTAGTTAACAAGTCTTGTGTATTGTTAAATCAACAGATTGCTGTTGAGTTTTACTTCACGCTTGGGCCGAAGCTTGGCAGGTATTTATCATTAAAATAGAACAGATATATCCGTCACGTAACAAATTCCTGTGCGTCGAATATAATTATTCAACTATTACAACAACCGTCGTTTACAAGCATACGATCGACGCAACTCGCCGACATTGTTGTTAATTGTCTCGCGATTTACGAACCGTGCAGGAAAATATTACACCGAGTGTTCTGATTATTATTGTGTAGATAATTTTATGCTTGGAAATTCCGTACTTCCAAGTATGCGGCCATAATCAGACGTTTTATATCTGTTTTTGAAGATTGGCATTAAATTTCTTACAAGATATAGTTTTTACTAGCTGGGAGCCGCGGTTTCACCCGCCGTTTAATTTAAAAGAAATTGGATTATATAAATAAAATTTAGAGTACTATACAAGGTCTTAATTTAATAGTCCACGATATTTTGCATGGCGCTATGGTGAATGATGAAGATAATGTAGGTATAAAAAAAAACTTGTAAATTTGCTGTTTAAAAATTTATTTGATTAAATCATTTATTTCATTACATCCTAGTTCTCTTAGTTGTGATAATATTCACATGCATCTAGTAAGATAATGGCGGGCGGGGCTGGTTGACTGATATAGATAGTCTATAACGTTAAACAAAACAGACGGCGCACGGTAGCGACATCACACAAAAGAAAGAAATGGATTTTTACCGTGAGATTTTTTTGTGTTCGGTACATCATCTTAAGCATTTACTGAGGCACCATGCAAAATATCGTGGATTATTAAAATAAGACCTTATATACATATATAGACACTTCACATACTGTATGTATATATAGATTACATGGGTTTTAATTTTTTTGCGCGGAGCCTAAATATTTTTTCTATATGTAATGTAAGTAGTTCCTTATAACAGCAGTTATCTGCCAGTGAAAGTCCTGTAGAAATCAGTCCAGCCGTTTCGGAGATTAGCGGGAATAAACAGACAGACAGATGGACGGACAGACAGATAGAGAAAAAAATTAAAAATCTTTTTTTGTTGTAGGTACCGTACATACATTCATATACATTTAGTAAAAAGCTGTTAATTTGACATTAGAAACAGATACTTCAAGTTTGTTTATTTGTATAATAATATATTATATTAATATAATATATATATACTTAATAAGACGACCGGTTACATGCCGTGTGTCGTCATTTTTACAGGGAATGAGCCAGGACTCGCCACGCTTGGTAGGTGGGTTTGTGAGCGCAGAAAGGCTACTGTTCCACCGAAGAGATGCTGCTGCCCATCCCTTCTATCTATATATGCAATTTATATCAATATTATCTTATCTTGCAATATATATCTATCCATCTATGTATGCAAAACGTGGACGGCCGGATATTGTGCACATCGCCGGAGTGAAGTATGGCCGATTGCGATAATCTTAATTGATTTATTGATTGCAATTATTTGTTCGTTTTTAACGTTAGATGGAGCTCAAATATTTCCTTTTTCTAGACTTCTGTAAAAGAACCCTCCATCTCCTCCTGTGGAGTTCATAAAAGGCGAGTAAAATACTCTAAGCCACTTATATGTGCAGTAGCAGCATCTTTTCTGTGCAACAGTAGCCATTCTGCGCTCACTAACCCGTCTGCCAAGCATAGTGAATACTGGCACATTTTCAAAAAAATGTACATTAATCGATGACCTGGAGGCCTTTCCTAAACATAATCGCTTTCCAACGTTTCGGTCGGAATTAAAGTTCCTTATAGCCGAGACCACACGGGTTTTTATCGGTATGAAAATAAAATTATCTTACCTTTAATCTTTATTACCATCGGAACCTTAAAGAGGAGGTGTTCTGTGATGTCAACAAAGTAGATGTTATAGATTTCATTTGCGTCAATTGACCGTTAAACTCGCGATCGTGGAAGTGAACTTTAAGAAACAGTTGCGTCAGCAATATACTTAACAATGTTTTCGTTTTTCCTTTCCCAGATTAGGATTTCTCCTGTATCGTGCACATACAACCTTTTTTTTTATTGATCCGGTGGAAATACATTATGTACTTCCTCTACCCCGGGAAAGAGGGAGCGGACTCCTTTTTTATTTTTATTGGTGCCCAGTGGAAATTCTTCATGAACTTCTTTCGTCCCGGGGATGGGCGAAGGGCTATGCCGGACTCCTACCGGCTAAACCGGAGTTGTTATCTTCGGCATCAAACGGAGGCTCCAGGAACTCAAATAATCTCTATCTAGAACCACCCATTGGTGCCACGCCTTTAAGCACATATCGGAGGGAATGACTGTAAAGCGGTCACCCCTTCTAGCGAGGGAAGGCGACTGTAAAAAGGCCATCTCCCCAGGCACCTCTCAGGGGGATTGTAAAGGGATTCCCCCAAAGCCTCGTTATGCGCTGTGCTGCGCACACGGCGGCACGTGTCCGTATGCAAGTATGCAATCCACCGTCTTCCCGGGGGTCGCTCGGTATGAGTACGCAGGTTTCCCAATAGGCGCACTCGCGGTGCACATGCATCCAGACCTGAAACAATTATCTGTAGATCATATAAATATTTGTTTCGTGCGCGATACCGCGACACAGCTATTGCTTAACCACTGCACCAAGTGTCATAGAGTGTATCATTCTACGTTCGTATCGTTTTACGACATGCAATGAGATAATATTAAACGTGTCGCTATTTTTAGAGTATTTGTACCGATTTAGGATGGCTTATATCGTTATATGGCGAAATGTCGTACTGGCGTAGATCCCGCCATCTGTGCAAAGGGAAGCGGGTATAATACCCGCTTTGGGACATTGTTAATTAGTCTATTAGTTCTGGCAGAAAACTATGGAGTTTAACTATGGACATTTAAAATAATTGAGATTACAACGTTGATTGGTATTCCATGGATTTATTCATTGTCTGGGAGTTATTACCTCTGAGATGTGTGATCGTGAACGTGAACGTGTTGGATTTCGTGGACCCTGAATGATACCTTCTAGAGTTCATCGTCGCTTTTATATGTTCTGACGAAAGCTTTGTTCGTCACATGCAAGCCATGTTATATATCATCTGTTTGTGTCAATTTGGTATTGTGTTAATTGTTAAGAAATCTAAGAGATTAAGTGTAGGCGATAGATGGTCCTCCCGTGTAATAACAAATAATCACATACTGCGATCACCAATCCGCACGCCAATCTGTCATCTTTTTTTTTTTAATCGTGGTGATTATGGCGATAGTCATATATGAGGTCTATAATACCGCTTGTTGCTGCAGTCATTAGGAGGCTCATGTTTACCAGGAGAGTTATACGTTTAATATTGCGTCAATAACTGAGGCCCTACTTCAAAGGAGACAGATGATATACAATACCTACGTTTACGTTTTTATTATTTCACCCGGTGGGAATACATTATGTACCTCCTCCCCAGGGAAGGGTGGAGAGGCATGCTGGACTTCTACCAGCTGAACCCACCGGAGCGGCTATCTTTGGCGTCGAAGGGCCATGACTATGACTGTAAAGCGGTCACTCTTCTAACTGTGGGGAGGCGACTGTTAATAGGCCGCCACCCAGGGACATTTCGGGGGATTGTAAAGGATCCCTCCCAAATCTCGCTGTGCGCTGTGCTGCATACACGGTGACATGTGATCACATGCGCGTCACCGCATCGCTTATCCCTAGAGTCAATCGTTATGAGCACGCAGATTTCCCAACCTGCGCGCTTGCGGCCCCCGAGGCCTCCTGCCTTATAACGACGACGGGGAAGCTTGAACGTGCAACACCGTGATCGGTGCCACTCGCAATCCTTCTCTGCGGTCTCCATCTGAGGCTCTCGTGCTCTTGCCAACACAGCGTACACTACTGCTGGCAGAGACAGATCTTGTCCGATCCAATCGACCAGGATCATAACAGCTACCTCAAAGGAGGATCAAGATATAATTATTTATCCAAATGATTAAAGAAGAAAGTTTAATTTGCTGTAAAAAGCGCGCATGAGGATGACTCGCGGCGTATACTGAATATATTGTAAGTTTTACGATCATATAATTGAGGTGCGACGAGGGGGACGCTCTGTAATAAAGTAATGAATGATGTGATAGTTTAATTGGCGCATCCGGTGCTGCGCCTGCGCCGCGCGGCCACTTTCATTACTAACGTTTGATGTGGCGCGCTGTTACCGCACACCTTGGGTTTTAGGACATTCGACAACGTACTTTTATAAGTCCGTGTGTAATGTACCTAAACTAATGAGACATTTAGTTCGATATTAATTATAACTTAACATGTTGTAGTGTTTAATGTGCGCATCATTCTCTTGTTACAACAACAACAGATTTTGTGATGGTCGATTGAGTATAGTAATTACTTTAGTCAAATTTATTCATAAATAAGACACATAATAATGCAATTATATTATAAAATGTAATAACAATAAACCCTAGTATTTTTCACAATAGGTCGGAAGCTCAGGCCGATCCAATACTTGGATATCGGATACTGAAGATGACGTCTGATCGCTGACCAGTTTACCAATCTATATATATAAATGAATGCTTTTTTATCCTCTGTGTGCTCCTATACCATTCATCCGATTGAGTTGCCACTTTACAGTTGTTGTTAGTTAGAAAAAAAACCAGACATTCCAGCGCATTAACTAATTATACGAGTATATATAAGATATATCTAATTTCAGATTCGAGTCACTAATAGGGCTACCCCATCATAATCTTGTGGTATTGATAAACATATTGCGCCCCTCCTAAGTATCAGAAAGAAGATCGTGCTTTGGTACACCCGTGTAGAGACGATAAGTTGCTTTGTAGACTCATAACAAGCTATACTCGTAGAAAATCTGAACAGTGACCAGTGACCTATGCGAGCCTAGTACGATTTGATCTTTGGTAACGTGAAAGAAAGTGGAATAACATCTCACTATAATAAATGAAAACCTGAAATCCAGGGAAGCGGATTGAGGGAATATTGTCACAAATCTTGGCTAGCTAATTGGTTATAGTTATTTGTTACGTGGCATTAGAGGCCTATGTCTAGCAGTGGACAGCTGTGGGTTGATGATGATTAATGATGGTGCTATTCCATCGGAGAATTCTTTAGTGACAAGTCTGCAGAATTATATAACTTAAATATGGTGAAATATAGGTAATTTAACAGGATAACTACTTAATAATTGACCTGTAAGTATATCCCCATATTTAGCCAAACAAATAATTTTTAATTTTTAATTAGAATTTTTATTTTGAAGAGTTTGTTATTATAGCACAGGACTCAAGAGGTTGCTGCTACCTATTTCCTTGATAATCCTTTAGTTGCCTTTTAGTCACCCACGAGAACGAAGCGTCTTTAAAAGGAACCATATGACGCGGCTGTGTATTTATATAGAATAATAATATAAGCCTGTAACCTGTGTCCTAGGGTAAAGAGAAGGAGAGAGTTAAGACCTTTCCTCGTACAAATAAGGAACATGGATCAACACGCTTCTTGCTGGTAAGCGATTTCAAACCAATAACATATTAGTTCATGATCTTTTCCTTCACCTTTAAAGTCAACGCTGTCTTAGATTAACTGAGAAAGCGCATATGATATTAAAAACGACACATTGTTAAATGCCAAGTTTTGAACTTTGCCTTGCATTTTGCCTTGTGCTTAAAAAAATTATCCATGAACCTCCGGGCCACCACGACATTTTTATTATGTAATAGAACAGATAACATGTGCACATTACGTCTCTTATTAAGAAAATCATATCACCAGCTGTGGGCTAAGTAGGAAGTAAAGTACTAGTTTTTTTTAAAGTCTCCTCTGTCACAAATCCTTATCCTAAAGTGAAGAAAGCTCTAGGATTTCTCCTGTGTCGTGGGTGTGTTTACAAATACAAAGGTAAAAACGTCTAGTGATTCAAAGGTAATTTCGTGATAATTCCTGTTTCGTATTTACATACATAGATAGTACAACACTCGTTGGTTTACTAAACAGTTTACTTATTCTTCAATAAACATCATTATCTTTCGCTTAAGAAAATATCTACGCCGTAGCTACATGACGTAGCACATTGTTCGTAACTTTTATGCCCCATAGGTAAGCTCTTAAAATATTTGTCATTGAACCCACAAGTTCCAAAAACCGTCATCATATTATCCATACTGACTTGTCACATTGTGTGTGTGTGCGATACGATCTTCGTTTGGTGACGCCGCGCTTTTGCCGAAAGCTATCCGCCAACCATCTCGTAACACCGCACCATTGTGGTGACTCCCACGGCGTCCATCCATCACGCCGCCACTAAACCCTCAAGACGAAGCCGCGCCGAAGAAAACGTTCAAAGCTGGAGCACACAATCGCCACAAATTTATCAAGTATTACGAAAGATTTTCGATCTGACACGGAATCTCAAACAGTTTTTTCTGAGTGATTTAAAGTGGTGATAGTTATCCTGATTGCTTTTTCTTTTGCTAACACAGTTTTTATATTTATAAAGATTCGCTCTGAGAATAAAAGATTTGATATTATATCAAATTCATTTTTTACGAGTAACGTGATTTGCGCTAGGTTTGCATAACAGTAAACGATTAGTGAGGTTAAGCAACACTCGGCGCGATCAGTCTAGCGAGGGGTGACCACGTAATGGCAATTGAACTGAACGTTTCCGTACTTTGGAGGGTATGTGACATTGTTGGTCCCGGTTGTGGTCATTAGACGGCAGTCGGAAGCCTAAGCCTGAGGACTACCCATACCCCACCCATGGGCTCGGTTGCTACTTATTAATAGGTAGGCAGTGATAGCCTAGTGGTTAAAAGCATGCCTTCCATACAAGAGGATCTGAGTTCGATACCGAACCGCACCTCAGAGTTTTCAAATTCATGTGCGGCTTAGAGTTTGATTACCACGTACGTTAACGGTGAAGGAAAAACAACGTGAGGAAACCTGCACATCTGAGAAGGCTCAAAATTTTCTCAATAGTGGGTTTTGTCTGCCAACCCGCACTAGGCCAGCGTGGTGACTAAGGCCTAAGTTCTCTCATCGTGAGAAAAGGTGCCCATCAGTGGGACAGTAATGGGCTGATTAGGTAATAGGCATTAACAAAGAAGAAAATACATAATTTCAACTCTCTCTTTCTCTTTGCTGGATACAAGCACGCTTTAAATTCGTTCAGCTCAATATCTTGAGACACGGAAAGCGCTTTCGTTAGTGTTTATCAGCGCCTCTGCAGTTTTCAGGGCACGCACGACAAGAATACCAAGTAAGAACATCAACACACTCTTTCATAATTCCACCACAATAGTAAAATATAATATCCGCCTGTAATTGTAGTACTGCAAGACAAAAGCGCTAGCTCACTGGGTCTAGGCGATTATCTTGGAAATCCAAGTTTCCTCACGATGTTTTCCTTCACCATTAATAGGTACATGGTTTAATAATTAACGGCATACTGGCACATGCGAGGTTTTCATCGCGTGAAGTGTTGTGGTGTCCTTATGTGAGCGCGTCAAGCTCTAGAAAGAGACCGCATAGCGGGGGGAGAAGTGGTCATCAGGGTAACAAATGCCGCCGCGCCCATGTCCAACACGCTTGAGCCATCGTTCGTCGTTAATATGGTGAGGGGCTCCGTGGTCGTGAGCGCACATATTGGGGAGTCTGCGTGCTCATACCAAGTGAACCCAGTGAAGATGGCGGTGAATATGTGGTTACGTGTCGCCGTGTGCACAGCACAGCGCAAAATGGGGCTTCGAGAGGATCTTTTACAATACACCTAGAAATGTACCTGTGCCTAAAGACGTGGCACCAGTTGGTGGCTCTAGATGTAGATTTTTCGAGTTCCTGGAGCCCCTTCGGTACCGAAGATGACCACTCCAGTGGTTTTAGCCGTTAGGAGTCCGGATGGCTGTGCGTCTTTTCCCGAGGCGGAGGAAGTGTATATGATTAATAAAGTTTTTATCGTGCAACCTGGTGCTTAAGAAGCGATGACGTGAATCTTCGGGTCATATAACCTACCATACCTTACACAAAAGGCTAAAAGTATGGAAATTCCTAATATAGTCGTAGGTGAGGCGTTCATGTCCAGTTACACTCACTGATTAGTAAACAATCGGTGAGGTGCAGCAACGTTCGACGCGTTCGGTCTACGGATTAGCGATCGCATGGTGATATTTGAACTGGGCGTCTCGACTGCTTCAGAGGTCACGTAAAATCGTCGGTTCCGATTGTTGTCATTAGTCGGCAGTCGTTAAGCCAAGACGAAGGTCTTTGGGTGTCTTGAACAACTCTGACACAAGGTTGACCACAAACCGAGCGATAAAAATTATTGAAGAATGCAGGTAGTTTTTATGCAATGGTTAAACAGTTATTCGCATTGAGGTGTTTAACTCTCTACAGTGAGATATTCAATTGTTTGGAATATAGCAATCACCTGTTATTGTTTACGAAAGTTAATAAAAGCAGCATTTTTTGTGGCTAGCCGTGCGTATTTTATCTGCCGTTAATACCCATTTAAGATAACTGTAGTTTAATGTGCATTTAAAGTTTTGTTGGTTATTACAAACACTACATTCATAAACGCCATTTACAATACGTTAATCGAAAGTTATAATGAAACGGTTGCGAGTACACGTAATATATTACTTAATTTCAGTTGCAGAGGAACCGGAAATTCATTATTTGCATTAAATTTATCAACACGCTAGCACCTACTTTTTCATCGCCCGCTCCCAATTAACAGTGACATTCATTTAATTGTAAATGTAATTACTTCTTTTGTGAACTTCGTTGGACAAACTACAATATGTCAAATTTGAGCCACACCTTATGTATAAACAAAAATGATGTGGTATTTTTTGTAATTGTGGCTATTTATTTAGTATGGAATTTAATGAATAAATAAAAATAATAACCACATAATAAACGTTAAAGGACCTTTCAAATGCCGTTATTTTTATCCTTTCTTGGCTAACACGAAACATGGCAAAATTAATGACTGCCGTTAAAGTAATTTAGGTTTTTTACTATCTGTGTTTAACCAAACACAGTGATAGCCTAGTGGTTGAACGCTGCCTTTCGTACACGACGGTTTGAGTTCAATCCCGGCCTGCACCTTTGCCTTTTCAGATTTGACTGCGGCTCAGAATTTGATTATCACTTGCGTTAACGTTGAAGGATAACATCGTGAGGAAAATTGCACAACTGTGAGGGCTCAAAAATGTTTTTTGTTAATGGTGTATGTAGTCCGCCGACCAGCAAAAGGCCAACATGGTGGACTAAGGCCTAACCTTTCTCATCGTGAGAAAAGGCCCCCACCCAGCAGTGAGACAGTGTAATGAGCTGATTATGTATGTATGTATCTTTTGTTACCACAATAAAAAATGATACGTACAAGTATCCGGCCCCAACTTACTAAGTAGCTCGCAACTTTATACTTATTACGTGTACTGCAAATGTTATTTATTTGTCACATACTTCGTAGTGTTGTTGGCTATCGATATTATTATGAAATATCTATCAGCATGTAGGCGGTCACAACCTTAAGAATGGTACATTTTTTATACCCTTACGTACGTAAGAGGAATACTGTATTACATATTTATTCGTCTATGAGGGAGACCTTTGTTCAGCAGAGCATGTCTTTTGGTTGATATCATGATGATAATGACGTATAAATAAGAATTTTATTATCTTAATTAAGTTTTTATGTGATGACTACATAATATATGTGTACGAAAACGGGTTCTATGAATGTAATGTATAATAATAAGGCTGAAGTACATTTATTCAACATTCATGTATTTGTTTATTGTCTGTTATTATATTATGATAGTAGACAACGATGAAAATGCCAAACATGTCATCATATCAGCCAAAGGACACCCACTATTGAACAAAGGCCTTCCTCATAGGTTTCCACAAATGTGTCATAATTTCAGGGGGAATTTGCCAATACGCACCATACTTGGCAGGCGGGTTGGTGAGCGCAGTATGGCTACTGTTTCACAGAAGGGACGCTGCTGCCCATCCCTCTGGTTTAGAGTTCCTTAGTCGCCTTTCACGACATCCACGGAAGGACATCTCCTGTCTTGACTGTCCTGTGAAGTTGTCCTAAGTGTCTTCTGAATGCGGACGCGACACGGATACAAACCATTACTAAATGTCCAACTGATAGAAATTCTAGATGCAGAAAATAAGTACATAAAAAATACCTAAGGACAGATATAGTAAAGGGTAAACACTCGTCTGCTGCTGAGAATGTGCCTCCAGGTGGCCTCATGAAAATATGTCCAAGTGTCCATGGAGACTGCCAGAACGTGGTCATGAGGAAATATCCATAATTATCACGTTTGGCAAATGGATTGGTAATCGCAGTTTTGTTATGAATTACGATTTCAAACATAAAATAATAGAATTTACTCGTTTGAATTGGCACGGCGTCAACGGCAATGTCGTGGCCAAATTCGATGCTCTGGGTCTGCAGATAGCGCCTCATAAAATCGAGGCACTATGGTTCCACAAACTGCCGTGGAGCAGACAACCACCAAGTTCTTGGATACGTGACGCTCAAATCAGGGTGGCTCAGTACATGAAGCACCTGGGGCTCACCCTGGACATTCGTTGGGGCTTCGAAGAGAACTTCGCGCGCCTCTTCCCCCGATTCGAGAAGGTATTGGGTGCATTACACCGGGTGCCGCCCAATCTCGAAGTTCGTCGTCTCAACGGGGATATCGTGCGGTCCATGGCCTTCTATTATGGGGCGCCTGTATGGTCATCTCAGCTGTAAGGCATTCAGCGCTGCAGAAACAAATGTTGCGGTCTGCAGCGCAGAGTAGCTGTACGGATCCCATTGGGATACAGGACAGTGTCCTACGAGGCGATAACTCTCCTAGCGTACTTTTTGCCTTTCGACATCCAGGCGGAGACGGATGCGTGTGTCTATAATTAGACATGCTCCCTCCGCCAAAGCGGCGAAAGCGCGCCTTCCGGGGCGGTCGATAGACTGAGGCGGCTGGCTTGACGGCGCGCACTCGAGATGTGGTGAAATCACCTACGGTTGCAGTTCGCGACCAAGCGCGTTGTCGAGGCCATCCTGCCGCTCTTCGGAGTCTGGCTCAGACCATCTGACGCAGGTTTTCACTGGTCACGGTTGTTTCGGTGCGTACCTGCATAGAATAGGACGCAAGATTATGGCACAGTGCCATTGCAGAAACGCCCAGGATACCGCACAGCACACGTTCGAAGAGTGCCCCGCGTGGGCTGCCGAGCGGTGGATCCTGGTCGATCAGATCAGGCAAGATCTCTCT
Source organism: Diloba caeruleocephala (assembly GCA_947459985.1). Taxonomy (NCBI): domain Eukaryota; kingdom Metazoa; phylum Arthropoda; class Insecta; order Lepidoptera; family Noctuidae; genus Diloba; species Diloba caeruleocephala. The sequence continues at coordinate 21,257,900 of OX381606.1, read as the reverse complement.
TTGCTGGCAGTGGTGTCAGCTATGTAGGCAGAGCATCAAAATTGGAGTGCAGTAGAGACTACTGCGTGAGCATCATGCTCCAGAAGGATTATGCTCCACGTGCCACCATGTGCGCAGCATAGCGCACAGCGAAGCTTGGGTCTCGCCCGACTTCATAAAGTTTTTTTTTCAGTGATTTTAATATTTTTATATCGTGTAGGGTTTTTGAAGTCGGTATTTCGTAAAAGTTTTTTAAGTAGATTAATAATATTTATATTAATTTAATTCATTGCATGGTACATCTCCTATCTTCAGGGTCGCTCGCAGTCGGTTCGTTCCGAGGAGGCCTCCTCGGCGTGGTGTAACCCCATTGCGGGTGTTCCTCAGTGTGACGAGATCGTCGACGAATCTTCTTCACTGTTATTATTAACGCTATCACTAATTAGTATAGTTGTGTATTTTGTGATGATCAGCACCCCCAAAATCGGTTGTGATCATTTTACTTAACTGTTTTCTTCCTGATGGTATACTTGATACTGTCCTCTTTTGTTTCTATTGTTTTATCATTCAAAGGTTTGGTGGAAGAAAACTCAATGTTGAGTTAAGCTCGCCTTCGTATGTCTAGTTTTATTTTATATAACAATCTATGTTTTCTTTTAGTTCTAGTAATTTTATTATAGTTTAACTTTTCGAATAATTTAAAAACTACATTAAGATAAAAAATAACAACCCATTTGGGGGGTTATTTTTATTGGCATATAGTTTTTATAGATCTCAAACTTAGTTATATCAAACATTCAGCAAGCTTGCTCAAATTCCGATTTAAAGGCATCTTTGACTGTACCTATACACCGTATCAGGTGGATCATAGTGCGGTATTACTCCAAACTGATTTGCCATCAATTGAGGGTCGATTGAGCATCGATCGAGCATCGAGTGGCGTCGGCACAACGACTGATGTGTTAATCAACCTCGATTATAAACGGTTTTACGTCGCCTTGTTATTTTGCATTAATGGATGAAAATATTAGGCTTTGATCGACAGACTCGGACGAAATTGATCTATTGTCGTTCGAAATATTTTACAAGCCACCGTACCTCAATAGATGGCGTTGGCGTCGAATTAGATGGCGATATGGTTTCGTTACATGACTTACACTAGTGAGACGAAGTTTCTGGACCAGCTAGTGTTAATAACACAGATCATTCTGCGATCACTAATCCGTATTTTTGCGAGGTCATCAGGTACTCAAGTACTTGACTCGATCTGTTAGTAGAGATTAGACATGGGTAACTCAACAAATCAGCATGAGCTGCAGGTCAGATCACGGTTCAAGCACTTGAACCGTAGCTGCGAGCCGGCTCGCAGGTCAGCTCAAGTAGGTACATTGCTATACTGTGAACTGTGACTCGGCGCGCACTCTATTGGTTAACCGCCACTTTTCACTTTTCATCTCTTCCATAATATAGGTTTAAAACATAATATGCGATTTTTCTTTGTATACTATTTATTTAAAAAAAAAAATATAATAAAAATATGTTAAGCTTCGCGTTTTATTTATGCACCTTTAATCATTCAGTTACTAATACGTCAGCTCACAGAATGAATCAGATGAACCATAGATCAACAGCTCAAAGTGACTACTTGAGCGAATATAGACTCAAAAACTATTAGCAAAGCTTTCATTATACCCTGTGAGCTGTCAATGAGCCGTGAGCTGTCTATGTTGCATTTGAACCGCAGCTCAGCAGCTCAAGTATCTGTGATCTGAATAATTGAACCGGCTCAGATCTGAGTTACACATGCCTAGTAGAGATACTTAAAGTATAACAGTTAGAAGAAAACAGTGAAATACATCTTTAGTATCTAAAGATATATATCACTCTTTTATTTCTATGTGAGTTAAATTCGAATCAATCAATCGTTCTATCGTTCAGAGGCGAATTAAGCGACGTAATGAATTAAAAAAAGATTGTATGTGCACCGCGCCACAGTATACAGTATGCACAACTAATTCACGATTATATTTTAATAGGGCGGCTACCGGCTAAATAATAACATCAGTAGGACACATTTTATGTAAAAATAAAATTTCCACCCAATTGCTTTTTCCAATAATTTGCCCAGACAGATACGGATTTTCGGAGATTCAGAGATATAATTGAAATGAAAGTGAGCGCGTGAGTGGGGAGAGATGTTCCATCTCCACCTGTTTGGCTGTTTTATGTTTAAACACTTTAGATTTAGTAAGTGAGGGTCGAGGGATTGTCGACGGCAAAATACTCAATAGGTTAATAGTACCAGTTCTTAAATATAAATAAACTAGACATGCGCAAAACATTTCCTTTCAAAGTGATGTGATGTACATTCTAGAGTCAGGTGATATTGCACAGACTACTTAGAGATATTATGAATATCACATAAGTACACGTTAGACATCGGGATGATAATATTTTTTTGCATAATTTGAGCACGGCAATATGTAGTACCTACTTAGTTTGAATAAAATTATGAAGTATCATAGTAGAGTGATCATAGTATTACTATAGTTATATACAGGGTGTCCAGTAAATAGCATAACATACTGCAGGCGGTGAGAGCTTGGGTCAATACCTACCAAAAAAACACAATATATATTCAGCAAAATCTTACGGATTATTTTTTTCACCACTGTAGGTTAAAGTTAAGCGATAAGAAAATTGTACTGTAAAATTTTAAATAAAAATTGTATTTCTTGAAAACATTTTAGTTTTTAATGGAATAAAGACTTATCGATGAGTAAAGTAACTATTCACAAATAATTTGAGGTAAAAAAAGAACTAGAAAAGAAGTTTTCATTACGAGATGCTTAAAAATCTGTGTCAAGATAGAGATTTTTCGATATTTCAGAAAATTTTGTACTACTGTAAATCCGTAAGATTTTGCTGTACATATATTGTGTTTTTTGGTAGGTATTGACCCAAGCTCTCACCCCCTGCAGTATGTCGTGCTATTTATTGGACACCCTGTATAGTATACGAATGAACTGGTTTTTTTCTTTTATTTAAGATTAATTAATAAATGTTATCATGTAATGCATAAATAATGTAATTTATAAATAATGTAATGCATAAATAATGTAAAGTAATTAATGAATGTTCTGTGTGGTGTCCTGATTAGAATGTAGCACCACTCCATCTCCCCGTGGATGTCGTAAAAGGCGAATAAGGGAGCTAAACCAGAGGGATGGGCAGCAGCGTCTTTTCTGTGGATGAGTAGCCATATATCGCTCACCAACCCACGTGCCAAAAGGTGAGTAGTGCCAAATACCCCCCAAAATCGGGGAGGCCATTTTTCAGCAGTGGACGTCCTATAGTTGACATGATGATGATGATGCTGAAACAGTATATTTGATATGATGATGATGATGCTGAAACAGTATATCCGACATTAAAGTTTATTTACGTTATAAGAAATATAATAAAAGATATATCTGTATAATTTTATTACGTCAGTATTGTACATGAGGAATTCGGTACATTCAATAGTAAAAAAGTCTATCCGACGATGAAATTCAAGTTTATTTATGTAGGTATTCTTCAAAATATTTGCTGCCTGAAATTATTATTGATTATAATAAAAAATCCGGAAGTAAAGCTTCACCTGCGAGCAAACAAACGTAAGTCGTAACTGGTAACGCAAGTACAGTCACAGTGGTAGAGGTCTCTCATAGTTTAGGAAGAAGTCGCGGCCTATGGATATCTTAGTATTTATCGAGGAGCAAATATAAGTTACAGCTACATCAGTCACATATATTTGTGATACCTTGTCATAGCGACAGACTGTGACGATAATAGGACTTAATTCTAGAGGAAACGTTCTTCTACATTTGATATTTTTATGATAATTATTTAAACGAAGACCGTTTATTTGAGTTACACATTGATTTCCATTATAGTATGTTGTTTTTAGTACACACGACGCTATATCTAGTAAACATTATCAGAAGATTATAATTTAACTTATCAGCTCAAAGTAAGCTACGCTTTAACCTGATAATTTTGTTGATTTCATAAACGTGGTTAAACTTGACTCTAGAATTTAAAACTTCCTACTCTTGTTAGCTCATATTTTGTAACGTAAGCTTATACCAGATTTTATGTTGCAAAACCTGTGAACTGGCGACATAGTAGGCTATAAAATAAAAGGTGTTATTATTCAAACACGCTTCGCTCTGGACTCTGCTTACATTCCGGCGGCGTCGGATTTTACGACCCCTGCGCTGCATCGTCGATCACGATGGTTAGCTGAGCGCAGACTGTGCGGTTCTGCTCTATATTTTTTGCTCTGCTTTACCATGATTTTTAGATGGAAATTATGATTGATCTGAGAATTGTGAGGTATGATTTCTTCATCTTCTATCCGAATTTAAGTTGTTCAGGTAAGCATTATAGGATCTATAATCTTCCGTCTTCTAAATATATATAACATAATCAGCCCATTACTGTCCCACTGCCGGGTTCGGGCCTTTTCTCATGGTGAGAGAGGTTAGCCCTTAGTTCACCACGCTGGCCTAGTACTGGTTGGTGGACTACACACACCTTTGATTACATTTTGGAGCCCTCTCAGGTGTGCAGGTTTTCATATTATGATCCACATATGAATCCGAAAAGTCAGGGGTGTGGACCGGAGTCGAACTCAGACTCTCCTGCATGGAATACAAGCGTTCAACCACTAGGCTATTAAATATATATGTTTAGACATTATACTATTATTGTGAAACTTTTACCTTTTTTTATTGGTGGAATTTCATCATAAACTTCCTCCACCCTAGGGAAGGGCGAAGGGACATGCCAGACTCCTACCGGCTAAAACCACTGGAGTGGTTATCTACGGCACCAAAGGGGGCTCCAGGTCCTCGGAATATCACACTAGAGCCGCTCATTGGTGCCACGCCTTTAGGCACATCTTGGAGGGGATGACTGTATGCGGTCACTAGAGGAGGGAAGGCAATAAATATAATCTGAAAAGGCCGCCCCCCCCCAGGCACATCTCAGGGCGGATTATAAGAGTTCCTTCCGAAGCTTTGCTGTACGCAGTACTACGCCCACAGTGACACTTGACCGCTCGGTATGAGCACGCATATTCCCCAATCTGTGCGCCCACGACCCCCGAGGATCGCCCGCCATGTAACGTGAACCTAGCACGCATTTTAGTAATTCGTTCATATAATTGTATATTAATAACAATATTTGATCATCATCTTAATCGGTGTAAGCAATACATTTTAGTTCATAAAGCTTTTCATAGGCTATGCTGCGTGGTCCACAATAGGGTGAGCTTCAAGTGAAGCAACTGCTGTTTAATCAGCATTGAGTAATCAGATTTTCGCAGTAGCTATAATGTTATGGCATAAGCAAAAATAGATGCTGCAGGGTATCCAGACGTACCTACTAAATTAACAGGCAATTCATTTTATTTAAGAAAATAAAGAACAGGTGTGTAAACCCACAATTTGATAACTTTGTCTTTTACAAGTGCGATCGGCGAAACACAAGGAAATATGATATGTATAGGCTATAAAGATGCGAGGCTAACAAAAGTGTTCGAGTAAAGGGCACTTCGTCTTAGCTTTTATAGCGACAGTTTATTTTATCAACGTTATTCAACTTTAGCGTTCGCGAAACTTAACAACATTGACTATTCATGGAAATATCTCGAGGTTCAGTTATTATTGTTGCGAAACTAAGGAAACAACGCGGCAGTAATATTAAGTACTATCATCATCATATCAGCCAAAGGACGTCCACAGCTGAACAAAGGCCGACCCTCATATATTACCACAATTGTGTCGTCATTTTGGGGAGAGTTTGCCAGTACTCACCACGCTTGGCGGTCGGGTTGGTGAGTGCAATATGGTTACTGTTCCAAAGTGGGACGCTGCTGCCCTTCCCTCTAATTTGGAGTCCTTTAGTCGCATTTTAAGATATCCACGGGAGGAGATTAAGTGGTCCTATATTCATAATAACTAAACAAGTGGTAATTAAAGAGAAAATATAGATAGCTAATGCTATTTTATATGTAGTTGGTGTAAAGTATGTAAAATATGAATATATAAATATGGATTGGGCTTAAAAGCGATCTTCAAGTGAAATGTATTTATAAGACATATTGCTTTATTGTTCCATATAGTTCGCGGCAAAGACTAGTAGACCACTCCTCTCCAACCATGGGTTTCGTAAAAGTCGACTAAGGATTGATATTAAGAGTATAGACAGCAACATGCTTCCGAGTGTTAATACCAGCATACTGTGATCACCAATTCCATATCGGTAATATCCTCTTATGATCGTTCATCGTTCATTAATTATCCGTGTGATGTCCGGATCTAGAATATAGCACCACTCTATTTCCTCCCGTGGATGTCGTAAAAGGTGACTAAGGGACTTTAAACCAGAGGGCTGGGCAGCAGCGTCCCTTCTGTGGAGCAGTAGCCATACTGCGCTCACCAACCCACCTGCCAAGCGTAGTGAGTGTTGGCAAATACCTCACAAAATGACACCATTGAGAAAATCTGTGGGGGAGGCCTTTGTTCAGCAGTGGACGTAAACATAAATTGCTGTTATGATGATGATGATGAAGATCGTTTATTGGGAGGCCCATGTTCAGCAGTAGACATTTACGGGCATATATACGAGTGTATTTCTTTTGCTTTTGATTAGCCGGATGATGAGCAGCAGTGTCCTTCGAGTACATTTATAACAGTATTGCGATCGCCAACCAGTCTGCCGAGCGTGGCGATTATGGCACAACCCCCCAATGAGCACACAACACAAACCCATACCGGCTGTGGTTGTGGCTATTTTTGGGTTATGATTCTGTCCAGCAGTGGACTTTTTCAGCTGAAATAATGATGATGATGATCTGAAATATACTGCTTAATCATTATTTAGTATCGCAAAGATGAAAAGCTATGCTTCAATTGAAAAATGTTAGCCTCATGCAACGCCAAGTTTCGTTAGCAAATTAGTTACGCGGTCGTAGTTGGCTAAATGTGGAGGGTTTTCAACTTGCTATTATAGCTGAGCTAAGCTATAATAATCTGCGAGCGTAGCTGCAATACTTGCATGTGTGCTGCACAACATGCATTCGTAGCTACACCGTAGGCAATTATGTACATTTCAGTCTTCCATTTTTTTTTAAATACTAGTATTTCTCCTGTGTCGTCGGTATAGATTACAGAAATACATTTCACATGTACTAACACCCAGACCCGGAACAACTTTCTCTAGATCATACAAATATATGTTCTGTGCGGGGATCAAACCCGTGACACGCTGCACAGAAAGCTAATCGCTTAGCCGCTGCGCCAACCGTACCGTCAAAACAAATTACTGTGAAGGGCACTGTAGCTAGAAAATTACTGAGCATAAGAGAATAACTAATGGTGTGAAACCTGAGGTGAAAAGCACAGTTTGGAGCCATGCAGGTCTAGTCCTGGGTAGTATAACAATTGTCATGGGTACTATGAAGCGAGCAAGTTATTCGCGTGGTGGTAAGCGACAGTGGTTAGTCTCGTTAACAGATTGTATAAAATACATGACTCCGCCATTTATTAAGCTGTAGTTATCATTTTGGTATACGTACTCGTATAAGCCCATAAATGTGTTGAAAATGGGCCCTTTAATAGACTATTAGCAGAAAGAAACATTTATTTATAGCAGCCGCCAGTAAGAAATTGTAAAAAAAAAACAGCACACAAAATAGTATTTTACGAGGCCAGAATAGGCATAATAAAATGACTGGCACATAGCGTTCATATCCATACAAAAGACTAGACGTAGGTTTCTAAAAACAAACGGAGAGAGCCAGAAGGGGGGGGCTCTCTCTCCGTGGCAGTAGAAAAGGCCCTACTTTTGCACAATGCCTTTCAAGTCGTGGATTATTTTTCTTTGGCGAGCGTTGGTTGCTTACTACCCATACTTTAATGCTATCTATCAAATCAGCCTTGTTGGTGCTTATCTACAGGAAGTCATAAGATTTGTGCACTGTAAATGGCTTGCGCTTAGCAATTTTACATTCGAATTAATAGCTTATTATGGTTTAACCGCTTTTAATAACTAATTCAAGTCCCACAATATTTAATATAATACCATTGAAAATCGTGTAGCTTAATCCTTATGTTATCCATAGTTAGCTATAAATTGTAAGAAATACGTATGTAGAGTCAGTTATAATATGATGGGAATTTATCCACCGTTATATTATATTTATAACCCAAGCAATACCTATACAATTTGATTGGTGGTAGGGCTCTTATTTCAAGAGTCCGGTTAGGTAGGTACCAACGCAGTGCCAATAATGCTACTGTCTTACTGTGTTCCAGTTTGGAGACTAGCTAGTGAAATTACTGGTCATAAGAAACTAAATAAATAATGTCTCGAGGGCACGAACGCCATATGGTGGAACGCTGGACTAGTCCCGGGAAGTCTTGCTATTTTTTATGGGCAGCCATGGTGTTTAGCACCAGGCCAATGACGTGGTGGCCTCGTCGCTAATTAGTATGAAAACTTTATTTTATTTTAGCCTGGAGGTTGATAGTGGAACAAAGCATTTTTGTCGTGTAGTTTTTTAAACTATTACAAATTATTATACGTTAAAGTGGTATAAGTATTATACATTCGCTCGCTTAGATGATACAGTGGTTTTGCTTATTTAACTTAAAAGTAAAAATGGTCTTCTCAGGTGACTGCAGCTTGAATGTGGTTCAATCTCTACACAGCGACCACCTGCCACCAGCCATAGGTAACTGGAAGGAACACCGTGGAGTTTTAGCTGGTAAAATGTTCCTCTAGCCTTTCCAAGGTGGAAAAAGTCCATGAGCATGTCCCCACAAAAAAGATGAATGCAGCAATTTCAGGGTATTTCAAAAGTGGAGTGAAAGGAATTTTACGGATGTGGCAACGCGCGAGTCATACCCCTGGTTTTGCAAGGCTCCATAAGTAACAGTAACTGCTCATCATAAGGCAGGTCATATACTTATTTCGGCGGTAGACTGCAGTGGACTATGCTTCCGCTGCGGTAAGCCCGGCCATAAGGCAGCCTCCTGCGAGGCTACGCCGCACTGCGTCACCTGTGCGGCGACGGGCAAGCCAGCGGAGCACCGGGTGGGCGCAAAAGCTTGCTTTTTTAAACTTTAACAGAACTCTAACAATGTGTTATAATTATTGAAAAGTAATGTACATAACTACATTTTAAAAGTCTATACTTAAAATACTTATAACCATTTTAGTCAACATAGAAATCGAATCTAGATTTGCAATAGTGTGAACAAAGCCCCACATTGGTTCATTACCACTAGACTAGCATAACTAGACAAAATTTCCATAAAAATGGCAAGATAGACTCTGACAAAATATCTAATCAAATAAATAAAATTGAAGTGTCTGTTTGTAATGTCGAAATAACAGCTTTTTACTAAATGTATATGAAAATATATATGGTACCTACAACAAATACTTTTTTTGTCTCTCTGTTTGTTCCCACTAATCTCCGAAATAGCTGGACCGATTTCTACTGGACTTTCACTGGCAGATAGCTGATGTTATAAGGAATAGGGTACTTTTATTATAGAAAACTAATTAGAGTTCCCTACAAAATAATTAAAACCCATGAAATTCAATATATGAACTCAATTTCAAGTGTCTATATTATTTATAATAACACAATTTCTTTTAAATTAAACGGCGGGTGAAACCGCCGGTCCCAACTTGTCTCTATATTAAAACTTATTGCTGTATTCAATAAAATAATTGGATATGGTTCAAAATATGGAGTATTTTTTACTTGATTCTACTTAATGAAACAACAACAGATGAAAAAGTATCATTTACCCAACCGGTAACATCTCGGCGGAAACATTTCGCAATATAAAGGTTCCCTCAGACCGTCGCCGACAAGTTAATTTTACGCCTCTACACTCACTCATTTCATAATAATAAAATTGCTGTACAGCAGAATCCGTTGCTTTATTTGTGAAAACTCTTCCTTTGAGGGCAACTCTAGCGACAACGTGTCCTATTCATAGGGAATCAAAGTATAATTTCGGTTGTAGAAATCGGGATATCATTCTCTCAAATCAGAGGGTCCCCTGATTGGGGTATCATAAGCTTGTGAGTGTAGTTTGAAACAGACAGCGACACTGATACTCTTATTACCGAAACGTCAGGGGTCAGGCGAGCGTGTGTGCGTATGTGGTGCGTCGGTGTGTGCGGGTGGGCAAATCACCACGAAACAACTTTACAAGTGTAATTGTCGCGGCGGGTGTTGGTAATTGATTTATTCCACGCTTGTAATGCGGCCCTGCACTATTCTCATTGCGTTCCATGATTGCTTGCAACAGGGGAATTCGGCAATTGCGTATCCATCGTTATATCTCGATGATTTTTATTGTTTCGTGTTACTGTAATTATTATAGTGTTCGCTAATGTATCGGCTAATTAAAATTTGTATATAGATAATCACCTTTTTCATCAATATCTATACTAATATTATCAGGTGATACTATGAGTTGTTTTCTGGACCGATTTAGAAAAATATCGCACCGTTAGGAAGCTATACATTCCAGATAGACCACATCCATAGTCTATGTTTACTATGCCAGGCAGGTTGCTAGTGATACATATAATGTAGATACCTGAGAATAATCTAGAATTTGCAGCCTCTAATCTTTTTTCTTCATGTTTATTAACTATTTTTCAAATGTTTATCGAAACTTCTCTACTACGGGCAGCAATTAAGGAAAAAGAAAATATCTACGCATACCTATGCTTCTTTTACAGCTCTTCCATAACCTTATATACTACATTTTTTAACGTTACAACCCAAGTATCAATTTTTACTCAGCAGTTATGAGCTATAAAAGCACTCCCACAGCACATTACTATAAACATTACATTTTGCCGATACAAGTAATATTCAGAGCTCAATATAAGGTTCATAAATATTTAATAGATATTTTCCCACAATGGGGTGGCCATTCACACCCGTTAACCCTCGAGTGTACCGTAAAAACAGGACTGATCGGAGTAACATAAATTCCATTTTGCCGACCGGGGCCGCGCGGCCCTCAGAGAGCTTACTAAGCAAAATTGTTTGCTTGTCTCAATTATTGTTCGCCTTTCAATCGCTGTTAGATGATTTATGGAATTAGTGGCTACCGTTCGATATTTTTTATTGCTAAAACGACTGTGTCAAATTGTCGATGTAGTGAATATGTGATTAATTATGATGGGTTGTAATAAATTTTGATTGATGTGATTTCTTATATTAGATTATACATGTACTTGTAAGCATTCATTTATATTTATTCGTTTATCATAGAATTAATAATGTGCATCTAGAATTACAATTACATTTAAAATGGTATTATAAACACTAGATGCTTTCTAAATTTAAAATTAAAAAAATACATTGCAACTTTATACAATCGCCTTACCTACGCTAAAGACGGTGACTGATTTACAGTCATCTCCTCCGAGATGTGCCTAAAGACATGGACCAGGAGCCCCCCTTCGGTGCCGAAGATGACCGCTCCAGTGGTTTTAGCTGGTAGGAGTCCGGCATGCCCCTTCACCCTTCCCCGGGGCGGAGGAAGTTCATGTAGAATTTCCAATTGAGACCAATAAAAAAACGTGCTTTCTAAGTTGAAAGCGTGTGATTGCAGGCTTTAGTTCTTGTTTTGCCTAGTCACTCTGACTCATGACTCAACTGACATTCTCACTTAGGGCCGATATTAACAATCAATCTATTCAAAAATCTTTAGACATTTAAGATTTAGACCTTGATGTGTTTTGGTATTAAGATCACACTAAACATAAAAACCCAATCCGAAACCCAAAGATTTTGGATTAGATTGATTATTAATTTCTGCCGTTATACATTCATTCATGCACCTAATAGCAAGCGACATGGTCAATCACTTGCTTCGTATTCCAGTTTTGGGTGTCATCAAGTAAAGACGTGTTGTATTAAAGAAGGCAGGGATAGCGTAGTGGTTGAACACTTGCTTCCCATACAGAGGGGTCTGATTTCGATCCCGGCCCGCACCTCTGACTTTTCGGATTCATACGCGGATCAGAATTAGATTATCACTTGCGCTAACGGTAAAGGCAAACATCTTTTGGAAACCTGCACATCTGAGAGGGCTCCAAATGTTCTCAATGGTGTCTTTAGTCCACCAACCCACACTAAGCCAACGTGGTGAACTAAGGCCTAACCTTTCTCATCGTGAGAAAAGGTACTTTAAAGGCCTTTTAGGAGCTTTGGCACGGGCCTAGTATAGGGACAATAATGGGATGATTATGTATGTATTTTATTATAGTATAGATTAAAGAAGTGCTCCTAAAACTAATAATTTTGTAGAACAATTGCATTCTCATTTTATGGCCTCATAAGGGTCTTAAATATTTGTCCAAATTATTGTTTATCTCTTATAAAAGATTATTACCGGAGAAAGTTGTCGTATCCAATAATTAACTACCTACCTCCAAGTAGGTACTAATGCTGCTTGATTCTCGACACACTTTAGGTACACAGAACTGTCAAAAATTATGCAAATACTTGTTACTACGAATGTGTAACATGCAATACACGAGTACATATGATAGCCTTGTCGATAATTACCGTTGTAAAATCGTACATGGCAACTTGTCTTAGTCGTAACGCCTATCACTTGTTAATTACCGCCTACACTTTACTCGAGCTCGCCACTGTCTCGTCAAGAGATGTTAAACTACTACGCATGCCTCGGACATGTTTCATTGCTACCATTTTGGTTAAATTATCGACTATCGATGTCGAAAACGCCCACAGACGCATTAGATCTGTGACATGTATGAAGTTCAGGTTTGATAGTGGCGAGTATTATCAAACGGTGGTACCTCCCATAGTTTATAATCCCGAAAAATACACGGTTAATATATAAATCATTGTTTACATATTATGTTACTTCGATAAAAAACTACCGAAAAGCATAAATATCACCCTTTTTGCTAAATATCACTTATTTAATGTGAACGCATCGATATTGCTGCAACGCGCTCTTATTAGGTACTGATTCCCACATTAGCGTTTATGTAATAGCAATACTCCGAATTCTATTGGTTATTTGGCATGATTATGAAATAAAATTCTAAGACAAGGTATGTTTTGGCAATTTTACTATATTTTGTTTAATATTTACAGTAATGAAGTGCTACGGTGTAACTCTTAATAGTGTGTTTTTAATGCTAAATTAAAGTTCACGTAGACTTTTGGAAAGTTGTGCACATTTGTGCAACATTGGTTTTACTCAAAAATAAATAACTAATAATATATTTTCTACAACTGTTATATTTGTCTGCCTTTATTGCCTAACTGTGATTTAGAGAGATACTACGTTGTCTAAGCACTAGCAGGTCTACGAAACAATTACTAATTGAATTCTGTTCTTTTTAGTTACTTTGACGAAATATATTTTCTCAAGAATGCATTTCTTTTCAGTTTAGGATACTGTACGTGGTAGTGTATGCAAAAATATCAATATGTATAATGTATATACTACCTATTATTAATGACAAGCTAGATATAAGCCCATTAGAAAAACGTGTATTTGCATTGTGTAAACTCATGAGGCGCTCATAGCCAGTTGCGCTTCCTGACCGGTAAATGACTGGCGAGGTTCAGCAACGTTCGGTGCGGTCAGCCTATAAATGGGTGCCCGCTTAGTGGTATTTGAACTGAGCGTCTCCGTGATTCGGAGGGCACGTTAAAATTATCGGTTACGGTTGTTGTCATTAGACGGCAGTCTTTAAGGCAAGTCGGAGGCCTTCGGGCGGCTTGAACAACTCTGGCACAAGGCTGGTTACTAACCACACGAAAAGAAATAAAGATTGTGTGAACGTCTGGACGATTTATGGAAGAGTGTACACAGAACCACAGCGTTTTTAAATAAGCATGTGGATTGGTTTAATATTATTGAACGTGTAGTGTTAAAAATAAGTAGCGAGCAATGTAAGTGATACTACCTACTGAATACTCCGGGGGTCAACCAAGCACATCTAGTAAGGATCGCGTGTGCACGCGGCCAGAAAAAGATTTCTCTAAACTTCGATACATAGGCAGACCACTAATGCCTGGATATGTGTTGATGGCAATTTGGGTACCTATGTATACCACCTGGTATAGGCCATGTTAGTATATGCGCGATTTTTTCAGAATCTATGTAACGATTTGCTATGATTGGATTGGGGTTATTTGTATACTTACCTATAGGAAAGTTTTAAAGTAACATTCTTAGTACCTAGACCTGTTTATTTGAAGTCTCTTTATTTCAAGAACTTTACCGCTTAGCGATGACATCACAACGTGTCCTCGTGAATATTTGAAGTGGGTTTTACTTTTTCTTAAAAAGCTATTTCTAAGTAGTACCCGCGACTTCAACCGTCTTTTTTTTAAAGAAGCTTGATATCCTATGTCCTATTCCATATCATAATCTACCTCAGTGCTAGATTTCATATGAATCCGTTCAGCTGTTTAACTGTGATGGGGCCTCAAACATACAAAAGCTCACATTTGTAATATTAGTTAAATTTTATGCTGTTCGTATGGTATCCGTTGTCCGGATTACGAATATATGACCACTCCATCACCTCATGTGGATATCGTGCAAGGCAACGAAGGGACTCTAAGCTAGAAGGATGGGTAGCAGCGTCCATTCTGTAGAACACCACCCATTCTGCGCTCACCAGCCCACCTGCCAAGCGTTGTAAGTACTGGCAAATTCTCCCCAATATGGCAACACAATTAGTTCTGGAATTCTATCGGGTATACTGTCGAAGCTGAAAAAGCCAGGCATAAAATATACTTACAAACGAAGCAACTGCAGCTAAGGGCGCCCCCTATTGGACTCAAACCTTAGCTTAGGGCGTAGCTGGGGGATAACTAGTTTGATACCCCAGCCACGCTCCGCAGCAGGGACAGCTGGATCGGTAAGTATTATTAAATACCTATCGATCCAGTGGATACATTTTAGGGAATATTTAAAGCTTGCACCGCACGACTCGCGCCGAATAAGGGTCGGGAGGCCCTGAAATCCTTTCATAATATGTCTCTTTATGGTTTGCTTGAGTATCGAGTCAACTAGGAATCTTATGTGTCATTGGGCAGTATCGATTAATCTCTAAACTAATACACCATACAGTTCCCATGTTGGATTTATAATTCAGTGGCCTGGTGACACAGTGGCTGATACAGCTGACTGCTGGGAAATATTTGTATGATCTGCCTCTAGTGTGATCTTACGAGGACCTAGAGCACTCTTCGGTGCCGAAGATGACCGCTCCAGTGGTTTTAGCCGGTAGGAGTCCGGCATACCCCTTCGGCCTTCCCTGGGGTGAAGGAAGTTTCATGTAGAATCTCCACTGGACATCAATAAAAAAAAGGCACCTAGTTGTTCCGGGTAAGTGTGTGTGGAATTTGTGCCCGTAAACGCATCCACGACACAGGAAAAATCGTAGTGGCAAAGTTTTAAAGAAAGCGAAGATAATAGTAATAATTGTTTATTTGCGTAGAAAGTAGGTACACAAAATAAAGGTGTTAACAAACGTTTCTGATCCTTGTACAGAGTGTACAAGGATCAGAAACGTTAGTTACGAATGCAAATATTAGGATAAATTAAATAAAATCGAATTATGAACAATAACAAGAATTAATAAAAAGATAACATTATTAATAGGAAATAAGTAAACGTCAAATACAAAAATAATGTCAAAATCTAGAATCTATCATTTAAAAAATCATTAATTGTATAATAGCACTTTTCAAGGTAAAGTGCTGGCATTTTCTTTTTAAAGATTCGGATTGTGTCGTTTTTTATGATGTCCGGTATTTTGTTGTATATAATAGGGACCATGCTCTTAAACTAGAATTACCCCAAAATATAACCCCAAATCGCAAAATCGATGCCACTAAGCCATGGCAATCTACTAATGTTGTGGATGTATTCACTTTTTGGATAAGTTGAATAATATAAGACATTTGGTTACGGTTCACACGTTCGGTTCTCGCATGGAACAATTATTTGAATGGCATACATGTACTAGGACCAGGTGTAGGGGTTGATGCATGTGATATTTATGTCTGTGAACCATACCCACGATACAAGAAAAATCTCATTGTACCTCACACACAGGTGCGCGCACGCAAATCATCATCATTTCGTCCGAATGAAATCCACTGCTGGACACAGGCCTCCCCCAAAGATCACCACAAGGACCGATATGGGTGTGTTGTGGGCTCATTGGGGGGTTTTGCCATAATCGCCACATTTGGCAGACGGGTTGGGGATCGCAGTTGAGCTGTTAATGTACTCGAAGGACGCTGCTGCCCATCCTCCGGCTAATCCCTTAGTCGACTTTTACTACACCCACGGGAGGAGATGGGGTGGTGGTATTCTGAGCCGGCACCACACGGCAATATTGAATTTACTACCCTTGAGGGAGTACATCACGCAAAAGGCACTGCGGTTTTCATAAAAAAAAAAAAAAATTTCATGGACGAAAACAAGTTTATAGTTTTCGATACCGAGTTAGTGTCGCCTTGTTTACCTATAGGTATATCTAGATCATTCTATAAAACAATAGATACTGGTTGTTTAAACATGTCAACAAACATTGAATCAAATTATTCGAAACCAATCATTACGAATGGTAAGCCGACTACCAGTACTACCAATACGCATATACCGAGGCAGCACGTGTAGCTTCACCATTAGACAACACTATTCACGCCTCCGACGACTATCAATACGTATGTACCCGCTACTAAAAAGGTATTAGACATTACCTAAACTAATGAATTTTCAACTTTAACAACTTCGTATAGAATGAAAGTTCCTTTGTAAGTGCGATTCTTTTCAATTTTCCTCCAATCGAATTTGGCTGTAACATCAATCGAGTTCCCACATTTTCCGGACGCACTTACACAATATCAATCAGGTTTTATTGGTGTTGTCGGAGCGGGTGCGGGAGTGAGGGGCGGGATGGCAGGGTGGCAGAAGGGTGCGGAGGGGCGGGGAAGTCTATTTGTATCAATAACCTGTCAATGGTCTCGCGGCCCGCGGGGACCTCTGCCCCGTAAACTTGATACTTGCGTTTGTCTGTAACCGCATGGATTTGATTAGGAATGCATTACGATAGGCGTGCGAATTTTTCGATCCAAATGATTTGCAATGCACCAATATAAATTATTTTGCCTCAAAGTAAACGTGAAAGTCAATAAGATCAAATTTGGATGAACCAAATTGCTTCTGATAAATTTTTAACTATGCAAATAACAAACAAACACCTTTACTCTAGAGGTGCAGATAATTTGAAAAAATATTTTGCGCGCTTACTCCCAAGTCGGAATATTACCATAACATTCGTGGAATAAAACATTACAAAAAGGTTCCATTTACAAAGTTCCCTCGTAACACTACATTATCTGCTATCAGTGGCGGTCGACAAAGTAAAATTGGGGACACCTTATTTCCTCGGCTGGTTTGCAAAACACGTTCACGCTTCCCACCTATCCCCACATCTCAACGCTTATAGATAGTATCTGTTACACCTATTAGGGATGCTAGAGAATCAGCAGGTAGCACAAAATGATGGTTACAATGCGAAGTTTCTTGGTCGTTTCCTGTTTGAGGTGGGTTCGTAGCCAGCAATGTGTTACTCGAAATTTGCTACAGCCGAAATTGAACTTGTCGACGGCGGTATTGCAGTACAGGTTCAGGTGGGCGCCTTCTTCACGCCGCTGCCGCCGATAACACGCTAATGCCCTCAACTTTGCACCGCAAGGGGAGGCTTGGGGAGGCGTCAGTGTGAGGAAAGCGGGGGTAGGGAGTAGCCATTCGTAGAGTAAAAACGGGAAAAGTCAGATCATTCGCGTTATTGAACGCGAATAACTTTATCGAGTTGCAATATGCGCTGCGATCACTGTGAACTGCATTACACTTAAGTATGTACTCACATGTGAGTAGGGTAATCTTAATATTGGAAGCTTTTTAAATGTATTAATTTATTTATGAATATTCAACATCCTTTTCCGACTAGATTGTTGATTTCAGTTTAAATAGTCTGCAAAATAGTCTAATTCCATAGTTGTCGTTTACGACATCCATTGGATGAGATGGGGTGGTGGTATTCTGAGCCGGCACCACGCGGCTACTAATATATATGATAGGTATATTGTACTTAAAACGTCGTATGCCTAACATGCTTGCCCATAGACTGGCTTCAACGATGTTCTCCACACTTGGAACACTTGAAATGCTAATTGAAGTTGGTACAGCTTGTAGAGCAGGTGTTATCCTGACACAATGCCTCTTAGTTTTATATTCCCACAAAAATAAAGGCCGTGCCCTTTTTTTCCTGTTCTTTGCTGGTCATGAAAGGTTAGATACATGAAAATGCAGCTGTCTTATTAAGTAAGTACTCGCACTAGTCACACTGTAAGAAATTAGCATTAAAATGAGCAAAATGGCGACGTACCCACTCGTCAATATTAGTCACAGGGAGAAGTTTTCTAAATAATGCTTTTGATGAGTTTTATGAGTTATGCCGCGATACACATAAAAGTCACGTACCAATGAATACATGTGGCGATAAAAAAAAAACGCTCAATTCTATTAGCGCACCATTCTGATAATGTGCCACCTTAGCGATGAGGTCTGTTCACTTATATGCATTGTTTCAGCAAACTCGCGCGTTTACGTTAATATTTCATATCGCACGTTTCACGTATACCGCATAAACGGCAGACCCACGATTTGTTCCGGTAGCGACTGCCAAGGTAAGAGTACATATATTTGTGGTAATAAACGTGAATTTATTACCCCGTTACGTTTGCAGTTTTACTGAAATGTGGAGATGTATGGCACGCCGCACGGGGCGACATTAGCGCCGGCTGCCGGCTGCTCCG
The DNA here is from genome assembly GCA_947459985.1 of Diloba caeruleocephala. NCBI lineage: Eukaryota > Metazoa > Arthropoda > Insecta > Lepidoptera > Noctuidae > Diloba > Diloba caeruleocephala. Next base: position 21,238,936 of record OX381606.1, on the reverse strand, counting down.
CCCCTGTCTCCCGGCCCTTTGTACCTATGTATTAAATCAAGGTTTATGTAAATGATATAGAACAATGTTCTTTACAACTGAAATGTTGGCAACAGAAGGTATGTCTGTCGTATCTACGTAACATCGTAAAATTCTGTTCCGGTTTGATTGCGAGAGAATATGTCAGTTCTATCTACCTCGCGCACGTAGACTTGAGAAACAAAACCATTTATTCAGGACATTGTACGAATTTTTAAAGTGCATTAGCTGATCACTTTTCAATTTTTTTTCTTGCATTTCTTATTTCTCTTTCTATACTATTACAACGTCTCGCGTAGCAGCGCCGTTTTTCTGATCTTGAACATCATGTTCTCTACGAGATCGAATCAGAAATGAGGAGATCCGTAGAAGAACTAAAGTCGGCAACTTTAGTTCTTCTACGGATTTACGGATTACATAGCTGAAAGGATTAATTAACTGGAAATGGGTGGGGTATATTGCTCGTAGAAATGATAGTCGTTGGGGAAAAAGGTTCTCGGGTGGAGACCGCGCATCGGAAAACGCGACCTGATGCAGGTCGCTGGGAGTCGTTTAGAAAATCTATGGGAGAGGCCTTTGTTCAGCAGTGGATATGCTTTGGATGATATGCTCCACCAGCCTGCCGATAATCCACACTGAATAAGGCTTTGTATCTACTTGCCTACGTTTACTTATGTTTTAATTCACGATCGGATGAAATGATCCTGGTTCCGCAGTTTTTTTAATGATGATGATGAACATCATGTTATACGTATATCCATGGCTATACAAAAAAGTCTAGTCTCAGCATTAACCAACATGTTAAGGTTAACAAGCATTAAAAATAAATAGATTTAAAGAAATTATCATTAGAACGAAGAAAGTATACCAAACCAATATGTCAAACGTAAATATTTATAAGAAGTTTCAAGTAGTAATGTCGCGGCGTGACGCCTCCTCCCAACAAAACACGTAACTTGGTGTCGTCGACATCAGAGCTAAGGAGTGCGAATGTTCACGAGCAGAAGAAACTGGACATAAACATTCGGGGCACGTCGGCGCGGCTCGGGATCCGCAGTTAAAAGGGGATTATGAGTAGAGTGGCCAATAACGCCGCATTACATTGCCTCGGCTCCACCAGCCTGCCGATAATCCACACTGAATAAGGCTTTGTATCTACTTGCCTACGTCTACTTATGTTTTAATTCACGGTCGGATGCAATGATCCTGGTTCCGCAGATTTTATTTTATTAAACGAGCCTTTATTGTTTCTTGTCCAAATGACCAAAGAATTCTGTGAATACAAGCTCAAATGAAAGGATAATTTTGTATCATAAATATTTTACTTTATATCACCAAAATGTTTCTAGTTAGTAGATTTCTCGCAATCACTAACTATACCCCAATAAAAGTTACCCTTATCTGTATATTTAATTAACGCAAGAACATTACCAGCGACACTAAAATCAAATAAAATATTCAGTCAAACGTTAAATTCAATCAGAGCTTATCAAAGTAGGAGCGTCATCCTAACAATATCTACGATTGGAAACACTTTTACAAGCAATAAATTCTTGGTGGCCGCGTCACTGGCTACAACATTTATTAGCTACAATCCAGATTAGATTAGCGTTGCATCCCCGACCCTACGGGCCGCGACCGGTGCCCCAGGGACGTGAAATTTGTCCCAGTAATGTAGCCACGCGCGCAACTAATTCGATGTAGTCGACCCTTCCTCTATGTGACTCGAATGCCTCGCCTCGACACTGCTTCATTTTAATTGAATAGTTGGCTTGGGGTGACGTCGTTGTTTTCCTAAAGATAACTTTATAGCCGCTTTGCATAATTGCCCGCCGGCGCTCTAATTTGTTACAATTTCGCAATCTGTCACACTTTCGTAGAAAAGAGACAAAATAGTGATAATTGGAACAAAAATACTTAGTTCTGTAAGTTATTACATTATTACGTAAGTACTGTAACGTTTCAAGTAAGCTCTGTTAGTAATTTGATAAAACATGGTAAAATATAAATATATTTCCTCGAAGAAGTTTTTTATTTGTATAGGTACTCTATTTTGGACTTTGGATTTGGACAAAAATAAGAATTTTCTTCCTCGAGGAAATTGAGTAAATAATATAACAAATAAAAAGTTAATAAAACTAAGACTCGGTGCGTGTTGGTTTGTTTACAAAAATCAAGCTACTCGATAAAGTTACTTCCGTAATGTTACGTGCACTGCCATCTAACGGCCATCTTGAAAATTACAAACCAATTGCAAATTCCATCCCTGCCCTCGCCATAGACTTATTCTTATTCTTTATTGTACAAGTTGAAACAGAAAACATAGATTGTTAAATAAAAGACATGCTTTACCGTATAAATTTTATACAGGCAGGTTTCGGAAGATGATTGGCTGTACTAGAGAAAATTATATCGCAGTTAGTCTCAAGGACGACTTGCCTAAATGTCTTTTCACCTTTATTACTGATTGCGAATTACCTTCTCATACACTTCACAAGAAGATAATTGCAAATGACCTCAAATATACTTTCACACATAAAAACCGACCGTAAGAATTTTTAATCATATCCCACGAAACCTAAGAGAATTACCTTTACAGAACTTTAAATTTAAACTTTGTAAGAGGCTGGTAGATGAGTGTATTTATAAAGTAAAAGAGGTTTTTAATTACAAACACAGCATTTAGAATAACTTTTATAGTGTCGTATGTAAATTATACCAACACAATTGAAATTTGTAATATTCACTAGATTTTAAATTAATTTAAATTTGCATGCATATGATGATATGACTGTACAAATTGAAAACATTGTACTAACATCTTACACGCTTTTGTATACACATGTTTTATGCAACATATCTATCTATCTTCAGTTAGCCTCGGTGTCAATATACCTTGAACTATTGGAATTTTTAGATTGGCATTCTTCTTCTTTTTGATGTTGTCTCGTACCTCTCCTCCCCTAGTACTAGGAAATATCTGTGGATCTCTCCTCCTTTTTTCGCCCACTAATGGCCCACCTGTACTGTTTGTTGATTGGCTGACGTGGCCATTACACTACGTTATCAATCGAAGATTCGACGGCACGGTAAGCGCAGTGGCTAAGCGATTGGCTTTCTGCGCCACTTATCGCGGGTTCGATCCCCGCACAGAACAAATATTTGTATGATCTACAGATAGTTGTTTCGGGTCTGGGTGTTTGTGCATGTCAGGTTTATGTCTGTAAACAGTGCAACCCACTACACACGAGAAATGCCAAAATGGGACATACAATAAAAACAGGTTCACACATATTTTGATCAAAAAGTATTCTACTTACTCATATGTAGGTATCTAGTGTACCTACTTGTTCCCAAGTAATGGAGCCCTTTTGACCAAAGAATAGGCCATATCTACCTGTTGCGTGTTTTTATCGAGGATTAAGGATGGACTAACAACATATTGCAATCACCAATCCGTTACCCAAGCGAGGTGATTTAAACAATCTTTCCTCGCGACTGTTTTTTGTAGTGATAGACGAAGAGATACACATCCAACAGTCTTCTTTTACCGTCTGAGTTGATATCCAGCCTCTACCCTTATCTCTTTTAAAAATGAGAGGAAAATACCTTCCTGAGTACGATTAAATTATATGTCTTTTAGAGGCCAAATTAAAAACATCAACATTGCTTTTTATAATTTTGTACATGCGCCCAGGGCCTTCACTCGATTACATTTTTTGTATTCAGATATTGGGTCTCTTCCATGATGGTCAATTCCATGTCACTGGTAGAGTGCGGTCCAGCTAGATGGGTACCTACCACCGCAGTGCCCGATAGCGAATATCTAGAGTAGCGCCAAGTAGTGTTCTGGTTAGAAGGGCACTGTAGCTAGTGAATTACTGAGTATAAGAAACTAAATAATTAATGTCTTGAGGGGCGAGCGCAGTGTGGTGCCAAGCAGGACAAGTCCTGGGTAGCATTACAAATGTTATGGGCAGCCGTGACTCTTACCACCAAGCGAATAACTTATTCGTCAGCACGTTGCATAAAATGTGAACCTTTATAGACCAGAGGCCCAAGCACGAACAACTTGCGAAAAAGTATCCGTATCATAACGTTAATGTGAGACAATTTGGAATCAAAAATACAACTATAAATTCAAATGTATTATCAATTCAAAGTTCACTCACATTAGTGATACGTTTACGTTACTATACGTAAAAATATTCGTGCTAGGCCCTCAGTTTATCGACGATTCGTTGTGATATAAGTACTAGAACTGAAGGGGATGTGACTTTAAGTTGAAGACAGATATGTTCGTTCATATATAACAAATAAAACAAGTCAGGTATATGTTAACAAACATTTAATTTTTTTATTCTCTAGCAATATATTATTTATAATAACTATAATTTAACTACAAATTAACCATATAGGTACATCTATGCATCCTTTTGTACTCGGATGTAGGAATTAATCGTAAACGTAGACAGCAATATATTTTCTACCATTCATTTTTCAATACATCTATCTTAATAAGCTTTTAAGTTTCACTAAAATTTATTTTCTGTTATATTGCACATTTTACCTAAACGAGATGAATCAGCCAGAAACAGTGTGAATGTCGCTACTATCGAGCTATCAGTTTTACGACACCTAATGTTTTCATAATATCCACAACCATCCAATATTTATTATCATTAGCCTGAAAGATATGAAACAAATGTACACAGCAATAAAATGCTTCCACTCTATGCCATTAACTCTATTCGTAATAACATCGAATTTAGCAGAAACCTTTACTACGAGACAAAACTATTAGGAACATATTATGTATAACAATAATTACAGGTTAAAAGTAGGTACAGTTAAATTATACTTTACAATATGGTACAACTTTTTCACAGTCTAAGACACGACAGAGCTATTGAGGCGCAGCGTTCGGACGTTCCACAATTCAAGACGTATTTCTAAACGTTCTTTCACACACTCGCACTCAGTTTATTCACTTCTCGACGCATAAAATTATCGAAGTCCACGACGCTATCTCGTTTCCAAGCAAAACACCGACGCACTTCAAAAATTCCTTTTGTGTTCTCTCAGAAAACATTCCATATAAAGACTCTCATACAATATCGCATATTATTACGGGGAGATCTCGGGGAGGTTTTTATTCGACGTTTTATCACTAAGTGGGGCTGTGGGGCGGGTGCGGCGCGTGCGGGGTGTGCGGCGGGTGCAGCGGCGCGGGGTGCGGGCTAGCGTCGCGCAAAGAGTCCGGTGATGACCCGGGGGACGCGCGCCGCGCTGGGTACGGCGAAAACCGGTGCTGTGTCAGCGGCTGCGGCACGGCGCCGCCAACACTCGCACCTAGTGCGCCAGGGTACACGGGCCGCGGCAGCTGCAGCCCAGAGCCTGACGCCGCTAGGTGTTGCTGTGCCAGCAGCTGTGGCGCAAGGCATGCCCACTGGCCCCACAGCGCCGCCGCCGGCACGCCGTACAGCGGGTATGCGGCGCGCAGAAATAGTTGTGACCGCGCTGCCAGGATCGCCTTCTCCTCCAGCGTCAGGTTGTTGTTATGCTGGTCCAGGTCGAAGGGCCGGAGTGGTGAACGCAGAAAGTGCTGCTCCGCCAGCATCGACTCCATCGTTTCCCTGAAACGGTATAGAGTCGCACTTTAGCTTGGCGAGTTCAATTGCGAGTAAGTTAAAGCAGGAATGTAATATGATTGTATGATCGTATCTACCTATGACTGGCGGCGCTGTAGCGCGCGTCATCGGGGAAGACTGATGTTCTTTCGTGCTCCCCCGTGATATAGTATCTCAACAGACAAACAAAAAAAATAAAACACCCAATAATCAAGAGAACATAGAGCAATACGGCATTAGAAATGCGAAAGCTAGCAATGAGTGAAATTTGCGAAGCGAATGTGGTGAGAGAAAATTGTTAGATTATGAATTACACGGGTGGAAATTTTATGTTGGCTGACCCGCAATTAAATACATTGGATTGGCTAAGAAGCAATAAATACAGCGACATAATTGATCACGTGGAGATATCAATCAGCGTCAGACAGTTATGTTGTTTCTGAGAGCGTATCCAATGCATGTACGATTAGAAAAGCCGAATTGTGTCGCACGACCACTGAGACTTAATAAATACTCATCAATAATAAATGGCTGTCAGTTTAATCTATCCAATTACCCATCATCATTATAAGATAACAGATTCTTTCGCATCAATAACACATTTGCTAATAACAAAATATCAATAAACTGAAAATATATCTTTCTTTATCAACAAAGGATATCTCTTCTTTATTATGATAGTTACCTTTCGAACTCAGTGAGACGTGAAGAGTCACGAAATCCCTTTGCGAATGGATTACTGTCGATCTTCAGCTTCGTGATCTGAAACAAAAGAGACACTATGATTTCCTGAAGAAGCTATCATCAAATATTTATATAGCTCAGTGTTCATACAAATAATATAATCAACTAAGAGTGGTTAACATAAGTATGTAATAGGAACGGTTTCAATTAAGGGTATAGGGAGAAGGGTCGACGATTATCATAAGAAGCTGTCCAGACTGAGCGAGCTACTTTCATTATGCAGCCGTTTATATAGTAATGGGTCAGTAAAGGTTCCTCATATCTCAGTGTGAACGGGCCCGTAGCGGGTACCACCCGCGGTGTTCAGCACACACCAACTAATAAGGTTAACTTATTGACGACATTCCACATCGGTTTATCACTTTAGTTGACTACCACGATATCATAGTACTATACACATTTGAAATGTTAGTTTGATAGTACATTTATACAAGCATTGTTCGTTCGGCGGCACGAAATGTCTTCGTGGTTCTGTACCTATCTGCATATTTGGAAATACTAAGGAAATTGAATTCGCCACAACTACGAATATTATTCGTAAACTTAAAGAAATATTTGTAACTGTTTGAGTATTTAAAGCGGGTTATTTTACTAATTGAAAGAAATAATATTGAACAATGTTAAAGTAACCGTAAAGCAAATGTTTGATTTAAGCTCGGGGCAAGGTGTTAAAAAATGTGTTTGGCAGAGCTGAGGCAGGCTCGATGAAAAATCGCCCCCTTGCTGAGTGGCGGCACTCCCGCTGTGGCTCCACACAATTTGTGAATAATATTTACGATAAAACGTTCCACAGAAACCTGTTACCATTAAATAGCGCCTGCTCGCCTAATATCTGAGCGGATTCAACCAATATTGATACTAATTTTAACATATGCTTGGCAGTTTTATGACGTTGAGGTGAGAAAAAACATATTATTTTTTAATGGTGAGAAATAAACAAGTCATCGAGAGGAGTCACGCTGGTGTCAATCTTTCACCGTGTCCAGTTGGCGACGGTAATTACCTGGCGATTGAGTCGCTCGGGCCATCCACCGCCGAATACCTGCTGCTCTGCCGACACGCCCACGCGATGCCTAATTGTACATTGTTATCACATGTTCACACTGAGACTACATGGATATTAGCACGATGAACTCGAGGAAATGAAGAATTTTCTAGCAATTAGCCACGTGTTAAAATGACGAAAAAGCTGTGAAATTAAAAACTAGTGTATCGTTTTGGGATCAACTCAAACGAATCTGTAATAATTACTGTATGGGTGTATTTCTGTGTGACATTTTATGAATCTTTATGAGACTCCGATAAATTAATTTGTTCCTTTGAATACAATAACTTCAAAACAAAAATATGTTACAAACGCCAATAGATAAGGCCAAAGTGTAATTTCATGATTAGTGTGAGACATTACAAAGCATTTACTTTATTACCGCCGGAAATTCCGCTGTAGCAACAATTAACTTCTTAATTTTTGTTAAAGATATTTATGCTTCTGTTTGAAGTAGTTCATCAGAGGTGCGTTAATCTATGAAACGCCTTGACAAACGTCTCCGTCTCATTGTTCCGGATCAAACGAAAATCATAAACAGGACAAATTATTGACCGCTCCGCGTCAAGTCTTCGGTTGTGCGGTGAGTAATTTCACGAGCAACGTGTCACTCAGAGACTAATGATTTCGAAAATAGTTACAGGGAAACTAGACAAAGAACATTTGTTACCACTCGTGGCCCATTTAACATTATCTCTTCTAAAAATATGTGCGTTAGTATTCTTCTATTTAGCGTTTTACCGCCTCTATCTGATTTAATTAATGAAGTTGTTGACCGCAGATTTTTTAATAATCCGTTTTTTCTATGGTAACAATCTTTTAATTAAGAGAGTTATCAAAGCCCTAGAAATAATTGCACATAAAAGGAAGTGCCCGTTCTCATGACTCCAGAATGCCTTAGGCTTGATGCAATTTACTAATACAATCCCGACTCAAAACAAATAATTACGTAAATGTCAAAAATTTATCGTGCCAATATGGAAATCGAATCCCCTGTTCAGAAGGTGGACGTTCCACGTCTTTGTGTCATTTATTCGGGAAGTGTCAATGGGTATTTTTCCAAGCACGTTGCATGAATTAGATTATAAGGGAAAACTAGATCCTTGTTACTCATCATTGATGAACAAGTGCGTCTTCGAAGAGGACACAATATGAGCCTTGGTTTCTCTCGTCGATGTATTTGTGTGCATCTGAAGGGCGCGCCCGGTTTGAGGGTCACCAACATGTCGCAGCACCTACTTACGCTTGCACACCCACCTGGCAGCGCCATTGACTACAATGGCGACACTCTTGACTCGCCTGCGCCTCACGGAATGACTCGTCTACAATGCGAGTGGTAGCTGACAATATTGACGGATTATACATTATGTATGCGACGCTGTCCCACCGCTCGTAATTGTTTTCATGCCTTATATTTGTTTTAGAATTCCGTTAACGTAAACGACACCCGGGCTACTCCTACTGGCAGCCACGCATTTCATCCACGATACCACAATATTCGATTATACAAAACTATTTAAAATATATTATCGGTGAGACAACAGCGGAATAATGAATGAGACGCTTTCTCGCTACTGACGTTTATTAGATTTAGTACAAACATAAGAACGAGGCGTGTCAAAACAACCTAATTTAAGTATCAACAAACGTTCGCCCTGGGCGGTGGCGGCGAAGCGGCGGCGCGCTCCCGTTCATTGACAACATTAAAGGCGCCATAATGACATTATTCCCGGGCGGGAAACAAAAAATCTCACAAAAAGGCGTCAAGGAGAGAAAGACGAGCGTCGCGCCGCCTGCGCCGGTCCCAGCGACCGCCGCGCGCGCATCGCTGCAAACGATGCTCTAATTATTGGGGTGGTGATGTATTGTATATGGAAGTACCAACATTGTACTCGGCGATTTAAACGTAAAAACTTGCCCACAGATGTCTTGCATGTGCGCTTATAAATGAAACTGCAGAGTTGAGTAGAATTTATGTCTTATTTAAGCACTGACATATGAAGACATATTTGCATGAAACATAATTTTTGATGTTATTGTTCCTTCCAATGTCTTGAAATCAGTTTAAATATAATATTCCCATAAAAGCTTACAAAATTAAAGCTAATGAATATGTAATGTTAGCTTAGAATGTATAGTGACAGTTCATAACAAGACAAAAGCCGTGTAGTGTAAAGGAACACGTGAGCGACGATCGGGACACGACAGGAACATTGTGAAGAATAAATAAATGTCACGTTAGCGTGCGGGCGCGCTCCTTCTGCCTACATATCTTATTGATTGATGCAGTGCTGCGACGAACGACGACTCAGCGATCTGCTACTGATGTATTAGTGGACGAAGCAAACGTATATTTAGCTGAACCTACCTTAGGCAAGCTACAAGTACAAGTAAGAATCGATAAATTTAAGAGATTCAACAAACTATAAATAGTTTTATAGTTTGTTGAATCTCTTAAATTTTCAGTTTTCAAATAATATGCAGAAGATATGAGGAAGACGGTTATCAAAGTGTATGGTTATTTTCTATTGTTTAAGTCAAATTACTTTAACTATAATTGAATAGAAAACGTACCATAATTGTTTAGAAACTTATTAAAAAGCATTACAATTTTTAGTATTCAGCCGTAAGTGTAGTATAACAGCTGTTCCTTTTAATTTTACTCTACCGTTAATTCGTGACTATGAACCTCTGAATACTATGGCTGTTTAATGAATGTAGTTCTATAAAGCTGTTTAATGAGAGTTCTACAAAGTGTTCTGCTACCAAAAGTCGCTGTGAATCCCGTACGACCTACAGCTGCGTATTATACGCTTTCTAGAAACACGATGCTTTATTGACAGTAATTCGTAAATGCACCAAAATGATGAACGCTGCATGTGGCAACGACGTATAACCGAACCAATATGTAATAATATTCCAAGAAAGTGTTCAGGACAGTCCGAATTAATTGCAGTTCCATAACTTGTATAATACATGATTGTAAAGAACTTTTGTTATTAACGTGCTACCATCGGTTTTCTGATAACAAGTTACGTAATTTTAAAAAGCCGTAGAGTATTTAATACTCTCCTCCAGATGTGAATCTATATATATAAAAAGAGAAACTGACATGCACAGCCTAAACCATCGGGGCTAGAAACCTGAAATTTTGACAGTAGGTTGCTTTTATAACGAAAGTCTCCACTAAGGAAGGATTTTTAGAAATTCCACCCATAAATAGGTAAAATAGGGGTTGAAAGTTTGTATGAAACTCCGTCATTATTGAAGTTAGATATATGAAAATTGGTATTTGGCTTTCTGGTAAAAAATAAAGAAATACGTGTTTCAGTGTTTTTATAAGTTCTACCCGTAAGGGATAAATCCGAGGGTAAATTTATTAAAGGTAGTAGAAGTTAGGTATTAAAATCCGTCAGTTTTGAAGTTAGCTCTATGAAAAATTATATTTTGATTTTTGGTTGAAAATAAAGAAATACGTATTTTTGTAAGTTCATCCACTAAAGGAGTAAAACAGCGGGTGAAAGTTTGTATGCCACATAGGTCAGTGTTGAAGTTTGATCAATAAAAAAAAGGGCGCCCCCCCTCGAGTTTAGTCAAAATATTGTTATGATTCATCTGTGCGCGAAAAGTCCCGAAATCATAGTCCAATAAAAGAAACATTTATTTATATATATCAAGATTTAAATCAAGATACCTCGTTAACTCTACTAGTTATCGAAGATAAAGAATGTAAATATACTACAATAGTAAGCTTTGCAATGGAATGTTTTGTTACTGTACAAAAAACTTGTTATTAGTACCAGTGCCCTATAGAAAGTGGCTGAGGACCACTAGCAGCAGCGTTTAAAAAATAGGTATATAGATACAAGGCAATTATATGTTTGTAAATGTAGGCACGATTTATTATCAAACCAATAAATAAATTTCTAGATTCATACGCCTTCGTCCTCGTCCAGTACGTCAATCAGTTGCAGACTCTCTCTTACTGATCCCACCGACACTATGAAAGATATCGTGTGTAAATTGTAAAAATCGTCTGCAATCTCTGTCACTATTTTTATTATCATTCTGCACATCCACATTTCAACTGACTTCTGTTTTTGTTGTATTTGATTTGAGACATGCCTGTATCAGTTGCATTATGACGATAAGTGCAGTAGCGAATTAATTTGGTATTCGATCAGCTGCCTCTCTGTTTAGACGAGTCATAAGATCCTTCAGAGGACCCACGGTTAGGATAAGGTCTACTTTACACTCGTGTCCGTAGTTACGGCTGTAAACTCGAAATATCAGCGAGTAGGCAATCTGCCACATCTCAGAGATCAATGAATTAATTTAAAGCATCAATTAGTTTTGAAAATATTTACTGGAGTGAGTTTGACGCACGTCAAACTGAAAAACAGATTTACATCAAATGTCACAATGAGACCATAAAGGAAAATAAATGAAATGAGTATGGAAATTTGTTTGGAAATAATCAAGTAGGTGTTTTGAGACAATCTAAATCTACAATCTTTGCTTGGTTTTAGATTCTTACCAAGTTAATTTCTTAAGGAATATCGTTGTGTAAAAGTTTTAATCGTCTGAATTCAAAAACATATTGGAAATGTATATTTCTTAAACCTATGACAGGCAATGTTAATTTTTATACAGTCTTTACACGTCGAATTTTAATACCTATGAAAACGATACTGTGTTATTTGTAAATTTAATTAAAGACGTAGTATACAAACAAATGTTTAGTTTTTCTGTGGTGGCTTGGTGCGCAGACGCAATAAATTGAGTCGGGCCGCACACGACGGCTCTGCGTGACGTCACACCTCCAGTGATCGATGGTAGGAGCGACTGAGAGGTCCGTTAGCTCATCTTATAACATGCCCCAAGTAGGAAAGAGATAGAAACCCAATAAATAATTTCATCTTAAATTATTTTAAATCCACTCTTAAGCAAGTACGTTGACTTCTTGTATTTTTGACTTATCTGCGTTTCGTGTTATCGAGTCGTATTATTTATTGAATTATTAAATAATGGACTGATACAAAGACATTGATGTTTTTCTGGTAACTATTTCAATATTTCAATTTTCTTTTTTACGGTGATTAATAATGTAGCTACTGCCTACGTTATAACAGCCTGTATTTTTTTTCGCATTTCCCCTGTTTAATGTGATGAGTTTTATGTTCCATATGTATAATTATTTGTGTGTTATTTATTTAAAGTATAGTAGATTTACATACTGAGTATTACTATGTAAAATGTACTAATTTTTACAAAACCTAAAACAATACGTTTTTTCAGCTACAAGTGCACGATGAACAATTTATTGAAAATATAACTAATTAAAGCGTTTGCTCCATACTTCAGGCAATATTGCAGTTTGTGGTTAACTTGACATAAAGAACATAACTATTGATACAGGAAATTAATGAGAGAATAATAATATTTTAACAAAACAATGTTGTACAAACAAGCAATAACTTACAAAACATAAAAGGATCGCATTGAAAAGCATGAATCGATTATTGGTGAAGAAAAAGAACGTGAGGTAGCGGGGAGTGCGGGAGGGACACCTTGTGACACCTGACCGCAGCCATTTTGGCCCGTGAAATATGTTTATTTGTCATGGTTGCCCTTTGTTATTGAAATTGTGTTTGCCTTTACTCCTTCATTATATTGTTCGATTATACTCACGTAGAACTCGTTTGTGGATGCTCAATATGAGAATAGCTTGGGAGATTTTAGAAAATTGATTGTTGATACTGAGAAATGAGATATAAATTTCAATTAAGCGCCTATTGAGTGTGTTTGCATCTACATGAGAGTGAGCGTAAGCAGTTACTTTCGTGATTATCTCCTCAAGCCGCGTAATAGTGTGATGTAGCATGACCAACACAACCAGTGACACGATTTCTCTAATCGTTTCATTTTGTTATACGTTTTATATTTGTCAAAAGTTGTTTTGTGTTTGTTAGAATAGTTGTAGACTTGTTTGTAACAAACCACACCAGTCTTCAAACAGGACATTTGATGTGAATATGTAGGTATGTACATACTTATGATTAACATGACTTTTCAGACTGCTTGAACCCATCTTTGCTTGATTATCTTAAAATGGCTTCAGAAAAATGTAAATCTTTGTATATTTTTATCATACTTATGATTCAAGAAATAATAAATTTGACATCGAGTGGTAACGTTCGATTGAAGAAGAAAGAAAAAGAATTAAAACAGTTTACAAACTGGATCTAAACTGTAATTTTTCAATATAAATAACATACTAGATCACCCAAAGTGAATAAGAGCCTGGTTCAGAAACAGCATTAAGAAGTTTCTTTGGTAAACAAATATTTTATAGTATGGAAATCTATATATCAATACGTGAAAACTTTGTACCCAATTTAAGCATAATTACGCGCACGGAGGTGTATGAGATTTGTCATAGTTAAAGTTTATATGGAGAATATAATAATAAATATGGAGGTCACAAAGTTAAAAAAGTTTTTTTTTTAAATTACGGTCGAATTTCGCCCTCTCTGCGACCACTAGTTACAATAAATATGTCCAGAACCATTCAATGCCACGATATCTATCCGTATCGTCACAGGTTGCTATCCGCAACTTTTTACTTCAGGGATATCCTCTAGAGGCAATCGATCATAACAAATTCACAAGTCATCAGCTAATAAAAAAACGCATTGTGTGCATTGAGGATGCGTAAACTCTAACAAACATTGTCACCTCGATGCGAGTCCAATCGCAGACAAAGGATTTTAGAGAAAACGAGCATGAGGACAATAGTATGGTGGGTGTAAAAATGTTAAATATTGAAGCAGGTTGGGCTCACGGCGCTTTCCCGGGAAACCTCCCCGCGGCGCGCACGCAGGCGACGTTCCGTCTCACACCGCGAAACACACAAAAAACACACCTCACATTTTTTGTTCAAAGTTTTATCTGATCTTATATCAACGTTCCAGTATGATAAAGCACCAATAATGATGTTTCATTCCCGTCGATTTAACAAACGTCTCGTGCGCATTAAATTTTAGTGACACTTTTTTCAGAAAATTTGTTTATATAGTTAAAATATTTATATTTTCTTATCTTATATTAGAGGTGTAGCAATACATCGTCTTTTTTATGAAGTGTTAAGCCGGCCACTTTTTATGCGGCCACTATCGATCTTGGTTGGCACGCAGCCGCAGGTGCAAACATGCTAAGTGTGTTCTTATTGTTATAAGGGATTGAGTTATCAATGACACTATCTCCACTGTTCGACAAATGTTTTAGCTGTCAGAGTTGTGACGTCAGCCAAATCGAGGTGCGCGCGCGCCGCTTGGACACTAGCGATCGAAGCGCTGATACCGAGCTTTTTACTTCGTCAAGTTTATCTATCTACGATATTTTAAAACTTAAATTTAACAGGGTTGAAAAGTAATTTTAAGTCATATATTTAATATATACTTTTTACATGTTTTTTTACCTGAGCCTTTGTAAAAAATAAGCGTGTAGTGTCTATTATTTTTCTATTCAAATAGTTTGTACGCAGTGAGTTTATTTAACTACATCGCTTTTGTAATTGATAGCACTGTCACTATGCACTGGCAGTAAATCTAGAAACGCGTTAGAATCAATGAAAATCAATAATCGCGACCCTGGGGAGTCGTTGGAAGCCGACTGCGAAGGCAGCGCCTCCACACGGCGAACACTGACTGTACTTGATGATTAACCCTGATACGAGTATGTACCTGCTTTTGTTTCTATTTCCATAATCTAAGTGTCCTGAAAAAGCTTACTTTTACGTTTTGGTTTTGAAATACATTTATCACCACAAAAACATAAATAAAATATAAAAATAGCAAAGATATACAATAGTCTTACAAGGCAATGAATTTATTTGTTTAAGAAACTAAATATGAACAAATGGTAATACTAAACCCCAGCTCGTAACAGATAATTAACGAACGAATGAAGATTTATGTACTGCGTTGTCGATATAAAGTAACGTTTCCTTTATGAACCTCAAAACGTCCTAATTATTTTACTACGCGGGATGATACAAAACGAGGAACTTGAAGACGCCCAAACGCTCTTGTGACAGAGAATTAATTGCGCGTGGCGACACATGCGCTGCCAGCTGTGGGCGCGACTACCGCGGGCGCACGAGCGGAGCGAACAGCGTGTCGCTTAATCAAATGTTGCTTTGTCGAATTGTTTAATTTACAGAATATGTCACTATCACCGAAGTATTCCGTGTGGTGTCCGGATTAAGAACATACTAGCACCACTCCATCTTCTGCCGTGGAAGTTCCAAACGGCAACTAAGAGGCCCTAAACCAGAAGGATGGGCAGCAGCGCCCTATCTGTGGAACAGTACCCATACTGCACTCACAAACTCGCCTCCCAAGCGTGGGGAGTACTGGCAAATTCCTACCGAAATGACGACACAGTCGTGGAAATCAATGGAGGAGGCCTTTGTTCAGCAGTGGACGTTCTTTGGCTGATATGACAACAACTGGAGTATTCGTACTCAGACCCAACATCTTGTTAGACGCTACGCAAGCCGAATAATTACGAAGCATAACGCGAGAAAGTTTTGAGAAGCTTATTTTCACAACAGCCGAATGACTCACGAGTGTTTTACCGTTGGTGATCGAAATTGGCACGTGAGTTTCAGAGAACGTTTAACTTGAAAGTTGACATAATTTATCGGGCCGTGTTCTAAGAAATATTCGGTGAGGAAATTACACATGGAAAAAGCTTTGGCAATAATAGCTAAGACGTCGCTGGACATGATTGACTCGGGCTTCGACTGGGGCTTTATATTTAGCTCGGGTGAAAACTTTAATCGTCGCCGTGGTGCACGCGTCAAGCGCGCTGTCCGTCCGTCGTCGGCATCGCCCGCGTGTGGCCGCTGATACACAAAAAACTATGTGTCACCTCCCTTTGTTCAGACTGGACATACCTTTCAGCGAGATGCAATTAGTGCGACTTAAATAACATTCGTCGATACGCTGACGACCGGCGCTATGCGATTTCAAACGCTTGTCTCTGTGATCTATTTTAGAAATCAAATGATAGAATTAAGAACAGGGCTCCCGATGCCAAGTCAACCGCGTACGTGGCAAATGGACATCAATAGTAAACAAGTTGTGCCAAATCTGTCGCGGTACTTACGAGTTGGTTCTGATACGCGGTGACGGCTGTGAAGACACACTCTGGGAATATGAACGTCTTGTATTCTTCTTGCTCTAAGTCAGTGATGGGCGCGTTAATGGCACCTTCTCGTCGCAGCACCAGATGAATGCGTGGTTGATATTTGTGCATAGAGTTCAGGACCAGCTGTGATGCAAAACGAGAATTTACAATTTCATCTCCTGCTACTTTTGCTAAGTTAATAACTTGAAAAAATTGTCAATTGATAACAAAATATAATTGTGAATATGTGAATTTTACCTGTCCGTTCTTGTCCATCTCGTTGTTGGTGAGCTTAACTTTCTCGAAGGAGACGACCTGCTTGCGCAGCTGGTCCCCGGAGAAGGGCGAGTCGGGGTGCGGGTAGAGGCGCGCAGGCGCGGGCGGGTCCGCCTTGCCGGCCACCAGCCACGAGGAGCGGTGGTAGGCGTAGCGGTAGCGCTTGCCGTCCACCGGCACCACGTCCAGCAGCACGGCGTAGCGTGCGTCCGCGCGGCAGCCCGCGAACGACACGCGCACCGTCGGAAACATGCGTCTGAACAAGACAAAAACTCATATAAACAAAAAAATGAATGAAGAGATTTTGTGAATTTACTTCGTGACTACGAAATG
Source organism: Diloba caeruleocephala (assembly GCA_947459985.1). Taxonomy (NCBI): domain Eukaryota; kingdom Metazoa; phylum Arthropoda; class Insecta; order Lepidoptera; family Noctuidae; genus Diloba; species Diloba caeruleocephala. The sequence continues at coordinate 21,221,695 of OX381606.1, read as the reverse complement.
CATACGGTAGATAATGTTTTATTGGTTAATAAATGTGTGCAAGTTTATTCAAGTGTATGTAAATGCGTAATTTGATAAGATCTACATATGCTCCTTGTCATTACTATCATATCAGCCCGTGTATGTCCACTGCTGAAGTTGAGCCTCCTAATAACCGGTACAGTATTTTAAATATTGATTGTGTTACCTGCTTCAAATTATATTTCTCTATTGTAATAGTTCAAAACATTAAAGTACTGAACGAATGAGTTAATTATTGGGCTTACTTGCATAAATTGCCAAGCAACAAAGAAGCCGCGGGAAGAAAATTTTACGTCAGAGTGCATGTTTGTGCAAAACATAGAATTGTAACAATATACATTTATATATTATCGACTTCCTCGTTCCATTGTTATATTAAACCGTATATTTTCACATTAACGCAATTATTCGACAATTAGTCGGTTGAAATGAAATTAGCGCTCGCTGAGACCGTCACAAATATATACTTTTACTCATTAAGAGCTGGTGTTATCGCATCGCAAATTATCGCGTATAATTAGTATGTACTTGAACTCGATATTGCACGAATATAGCAAACATAATTTAATTTTTACTGGTGGTAGATCCCTTATTGCAAGAGTCCGGCAAGTTAGGAATCACCTCAGTGCCAGTACTCGCTAAGCAGTAGTGTTTAAACTTTAGACATCACTGTTTTCCAGTTTGAAGGGCCCTGTTGCTAGTGGAGTTACTGGATTTAAGGCAATAAATAACTAATGTCTTGAGGTGATGAACGCAGTTTGGTGCCATGCAGCACTAGATCTGGGTAGCATAAGAATTGTTATGGGCAGGCGTGGCGCCTACCACCAAGCGAATGACTTGATACTTGACGGTCTCGAACAGGGATGGATAAAAAACAAACACAAATAGTTTTTATATTACTATACAACTGCATAAATCTAGCAGTAACACGATGGCTGCACTCATAAAGGCATTAGGTTTATTAGAAAAGGGTATCACAGTACAATCCAGTTCCATACTTCACAAATGGCGCATTAGTGTAGCGTGTCCCTCAATAAATGTAGTCCCTATAGTTAAGAGGGTCGCCCGCCTATATTTAGTTAGGTACTCGCTCCACCGCAGATACATTGTAAATATTTACAATAAAAAGCTTAAAAAATTCTAACGCTAGACAACGATAGAGCTCAAAATCGAATACTCCTTTGTGGTGCTGTAAGGAAAAATAAAGGGACAGCGTGAATCGTTTCATACGATTTTGATACTAGGCTGTCGTCCCCTTCCCCTTCTTAACGGAGACATTCTTTAATGTCTACTTTGGAGAAAGATGAATGGGTAGACATTTTTGTAAAGGTATATGTTTTGTTCACCGAGTGAAATTGCCTGCGGTTGGCCGACGTAATAGCTCAAATTGCATTCTCTTATGTCACTGCGGTTTCCTGTTGTCATTCCTAATTTGTAGAGCCCCACTTTATATAATATTTAACACGCACTCAAAAGAAACTAAAAGTAGAACAACGAAACGTTGAAGTAGAAATCACAAAAAAAATCAACTGACAGCAACTGATCAACGATAATAAACTCGTTGTAAGCAGAAAGGAGTGTCACAAAAACTGGCGTCGGTAGCGGGCGCGTGAAACACTATCTCGTAATCGACATAAAATGGTAGTCATTGAGGCGACGAGAACGGAAACAACAAATCTTTAGTTGTAAGCTGAGATGTGGCTTCGTCTATCGACCTCTCACTTTTTGTCGACAATGCCAGAGGCGCAGCGGTGCGCGAGAACGCTTGACAATTCGCCATCGGGCTTGCGCAAACGGTATGCGACTTTTGACCCGCGAACTACAAGAACATTCATAACTGATGACTGTCGACCACCCAAGCCGTTCGTCATGATTGTGTAGATAATTTTGATTGGGACTTCCCAACCTTGCTAGGAAATATTATGTCTCCATATAAAGTTGGGGTATTTTGACATAGACGACCACAACCGCGACAATACTTGCTACGCGTTCTAATGATTTTACAAGATCGAGAGTGAGGACGAAAATAAGAATAGCATTAATAAGATTTATGCACATTTAGCTGTGGTCGCGCGCGTCGATTTGTGAGACGCTCCTTATAGCAGTCGCAATGGTGCATGCGCATGCAGGCATCCGAGCACGGGCAATTGCGCGCATGCGTTAATGGCGACACTCGGCGCACTCGCAATATATTACCGCAATGATATATGACCACCGACATCGTCCATCATCCTACCACCCAAAAGTTAGCGGAAAACCGAGAGAGAGCAAAAGAACGCCGAGACGCACATGACTCGCTTTAATGAGCATGTACCGAAGACAGAAATAAGAGGCGCCCGTTTACAGCTCGCTTTTATCGTTATGACATTGTTAAAATACATCTCTATGATTGAAATTTACACGTGTGTCATAAATTAAAGTCTGATATAGATTAGTATTGTTCGGATGAAAGTTATCTATTGCTATAAATGGCCGGAGAAAGGTAATTTATTATATGCGAGTCAGAAAAGTGTTGCTTATCTGTCATTCTGATTGCAATTTATTTTATGGTGGTTTTGAAGTTCATGTTAAAGATATTTAGTAGATTCTTAGTGTTAATAAGACAATTAAACGCGTGGCAAAGATACAGGGCGAAATGAGTGTGTTGCGAGTTAAACGAGCGCGAAGAGTTGCAGCAGTGCGCGCACGCATGTCGTCTTAATTAGAAAGGCACGAGCCGAGGTGCGAACTCGTCAATCATTGTTTCCTTCGGCGTCTGATTTGATGAATCTATTCTACGGACAACTGGATTTTCTTCATCCATGAATCCTTTAATGATGTTACTTAAAATAACATAACTATTTGAAAATAGAAATTGTTCGTCTTGAGGATTTGATACCCAATTAACACATTTTAGTAGCGAGATGATATTTTTATCATATTTTGCCTAATTGAGAATGTACGAAATATTTACGAGAAAGCTATTGGTCTAATTCACGCAATCATAAAATATAATAAATATATTTATGCCGACTCACCGACTGACGCTGTAAAAAAAATTAAATAATATCGTGTATAAGTATATGAAATTAAAGAGTTTGTTAAAATTTCAACGGGCGCACAAAAAATTAGTAATAGATAAAAATATAAAAAATGTCTACTTTAATATGAATTGTAACATACACACAGTAAAGGCGAATCAAGTATGTCGACAGTCGATGGCGCAGGTCATGATTATGCAATAGAAAGCTATGCACGCCATTCGCGCAATGTTATCACGTCGTGATTAGGGCCCGCCGAGCAGCCAATCCGCGCGCAGCCGTCTAATTATACAGGAAAGCGCTTTATTAATAGCAATTACACCCCGCCGCCATATTGCCAAGCGTTTTAATTAACTCGATTCGTTGATTAGAGACAGATGGCGCGAGATTGCGAATGCTGAGCGCTCATTATCGCAGTTTTGACGCTAGCCACTCGATAACTGAGGCGTGATATTATTAATGCTGATAGTTGTTAATTCGTTGGTAAAACTGTGAAAATTTACTTTTGTAAATCTGTTTCTTAATTGTTTAAAGTTAAGATTGATTTTTATTTACTGAATCAGATATCTAGTGGTGATACGTAGATAGGAGTTGTGATTTTGCATGAAATCACTTGTTGCAGAGTTCGGGAATATTACTTTAAATTAGGTACTGCAATTCTAATTGAAAACTATCGGCATCATCCTAACGATTAGTCGAATATTTATCTACGGATTGTAGTAGCATATTTTTATCTGACTATGGCGAAGCATTTTACCGTACGTAACGTATGTATAAATCTCATTGTTGTTTTATTTGCACCTCTTGCGATGCATTTCTTTTTAACGCCAAAGATAGTCCTGGCAGAGAATGCCTCATAGCATTAAGTCCGCCTTGTGTACCATTATTGTGCATAAAAGTATAAATAAATATTGAAACACTAACTAGTAGACCAATGCATTAAAAAACCGGCCAAGTGCGAGTTGAAGTCGCGTGGAGAGAGTTCCGTACGATGAATTTGTTATCTTTAGGTACGAGAAGTGACGGAGCCCTGGCCTAGTTAAGGCGAACGAGTAGTACCAATAATTTATCCGAGGAACAAACTTAACATCGTAGTTGAAAAACATGTTCTCCCATACATTCCAATTGCAACGTAAGTTTGTACGCACAATATTGAAAGATTTACCATGTTATTTTAAGACTATAGAGTTCTTATAGGTTTTCCTGTAATTTATAAGTAGAGAACAATTAATTTAAATTTTTACAAATTATAGCATCAATAGTTTCGGAGATAGGGGGGAAGTAAATTTTCGCCTATTTTCTTAAATAACCTTAAAAACGTTTTATTTTAAAATTATTTAATAAATATATTTGAAACCTTCACAAGCCCTTCCATTTAATATGTTACATGTTACAGTATGCAAAACATTATTCTTAAATTTTCTATAGTACCCACCAAAAGTGATCCTCGTATTCAAAATTCTTATTTACGTTATACGTGCGTCATTGGATTGCAGGAATACATGAGTGTACCTAGTTTCAACTTAATCGGTCCAGCAGATTCAGAGCAAAATGGCTGTGACAGACGGACAGACAGACAAGATCCATCATTCATCAGACTGATCTTATAAGGGTACCGCCGTTTTTTCCTTCGGACTTTCGGAACCCTAAAATATCAAGATCACTCGGTCATCAAACAGATCAATCGGTATCGGTATCGTTTACCCAGACCGACCCTATTTTTGTCCGTAGAAAACATTCATCCTAAGAGTTGCGATACGTGTTAAAAACCCACATTATCGTCGCCATCATCAACATTAGCTTCACTTGTGTAGTGTCCTGTCGTACACGGCAAACTCGCTGGGGCTGCCATTACCGCGAATTATCGCTAACAGTTCTCTATAGAGCGCCCTAAGTGATTTTTGCCGCATAATACCAGTGACAACAATCTGTGTCGGTGGCCAATGAATATTTCATGTCGGATAATAGCCTTACTTACCGTCGATTGTGGTGCAGTTAACCGATGATAAACAACGAGTGACTGCGATTGAGTAAGTTTGGATAATCTCGTCAGACGTAGATTGTTATCAGTCATGGACAGAGGCTACCTCGTCAATGGCAAGTCGAGCTCGGTTTAAATTGTATTAATTTGAAATTGGAAATAAATTCATTCGGCTCTATGATCATTAGATGGAGATTTATAGTCAGATACCCAGCTCCTTTGACACTTTACTCAAATATTTTAAAACTTTCTAGTGTATTGCTCACTCATTTAACATTATTCAATTAGCGAAAAGCATTCAACTGAAAACAGCTTTCGTTAAAAGTGATACTAAGTAGAAATGCCAACTTCCCGTTTCGAAGTAATGACATTTGATTTGCAAATGTTAGTTGCAGAACTTCAGTTCACGGTCTATAAACTGTGTAACAGCCAAGTGTAGTGTTCGTCATGGTCGTCACGTCGTGACGGATGGATGGGAGGTGTCGTGTGCACGCCGACTGACTGACGAGCCTGACATGGTCACGACTCGTCGCCTACTCGCATCCGACATGCGTTTGAAACTTTATACTCTAGCTCCTATAACATCTGTAGTTTGTGAGGAGAAGCAACAATAACGCCAACGGCTAATTGGATTGGCAAGCGAAAAGTAGGGAGTTCTAACTCTCGTTGCAATATTGTAGCAGAAACATAGTTGGTTTAGTTAGAAAGGTTACCAGGATTGCTCATAAAGAACAACCGACGTTGTCATCTTAAATACACAGAAATACCAGAACATTCGTGTCATACAGAACCACTCCATCTCCTCCCGTGGATGTCGTAGAACGCGACTAAGGGGACTCTAAGCCAGAGCGAAGGGCAACAGCATCCTTTTTGTGAAACTGCAGTCAATCTGCGCTCACCAGCCTGCTAAGCGTGGCGAATACTGGCATATTCCCCCCAAAATAACGACGAACGGCATAACTGGTCTATAGGCCTTGTTCAGCAGTGGACGTATTTTGACTAATATAATGATGAGTAGAATATTGGATAAATGAATGAATGAACACGAACGAATGAAAATGAACATCGATGGCTGCGGTCAGCATGTAACCGCGTAACCGAGTTGTAGAAATCTATGGAAGAGGCCTCTTTTCAGCACTGGCCGTGCTTCGGCTGATATGGTGATAATTGGAACATATTCTTCTATTTCCCATAATGTGCAGTTCAGATAATGAGAATCAATTAAACTATTTTTTGTACGTAGGAAAATCCCCACCGACTTCCTCCCTCCTGGGACATGCACTGAGCCGGAGTCTTAAAAACCCCACGGTGTACCCTCGACCTATCACTGTAGGAGTAACCAGGCTATCTGTTAGATCAGTTACCGTTCACATCACGTAGTGAACCTATCAAATAAAGTCCGTGACATTTTATTTTAACCTTCTCTTAGGGCTTGAGTACAGTCAGTCCCACTTAACTGTTGAATGGTGATATGTATCTACGTAAATTGGCATTGTTTGAAACTTATTTCAGCACAAAACTAATTTAGATGCCTTAAACAGATTGAAACAACAATTTATCGGCTCCTATTACGTCGTCATCTAGAATAGAATAGAATCATTTATCCAGTAAATAGGTCCTACCAGATACTTTTACACGTCATATTGAAACAACGGAGGGCATTTCGCTACATGACAGCCTCAGCACCTCACAAGCAGAAGAAATGCTGAAAGAAATTCTTTAGTCCGTAGAAAACATTCATCCTAAGAGTTGCGATACATATTTAAAAACCCACATTATCGTCACTCATTTTCATTCGTTCGTGTTCATTCATTCAGGGTTAGGTATTTTTTGTCATTTTTCATGTCTTTCACAAATCTGTTCATTACAAAGTGATCTAGATAGAAGATAAATATGGCAGCTATACAATGCAAATATCACTTTAGATATATTTGGTTTCCAGGGAAGCCACATGTGCAGAAAAGGACTAACACCATATGTCCCTATCGTCAACATAGTTCTATCAACATCCTATAATATGATTTTTTTATAAGAATTCATTTGGCGTGCGATTTAAACTTCCAAACTGTCAAATCAGTCATTTCTTTTGGTATCTTATTATTAAACCAAACGCAGTTACCTAAGAAAGATTTGTTGGTTTTGGACAATCTAAATTAAGGTACTACTATTTTATGTCTATTTCGGGTCTTTTATACAATGAATGTCGCTTTTTACTTTTAACATTAGCGATCTCATTTCACTGTTTCCACCATAGCTCAAATGTGACCTCATAACAGTAATCCCAAACGTTTTTGTCACGACTTCCTGTCTGCATTACAGTGACATTCATTCCTTTAGAATTTACTTTACTTATTAAGCTTTTTCATACAATCTCAATTTGCGATTACGACGGAAAAGGGCGTATCAGCGGCGCTGACGTGTGAGTGACGCGATGACAAATGGCTGCGCATCACTCGGGATCATTATTACGAACAGGGACGTACCATAACGTACCATCCACATCTCATTACGTTACACTAGTTTTTTCACGAGTGCTAATTAATTATGATGTCCATCAGTCTGTCCGCTTATATCAACAACATTAGAATAGGTTACATGTGAGCTATCATCAAAACCGTATTAAGATGCCGCTAGGCAGCATGTGTGGTATCGACCTCACTGTTCTGTGAGCATTGAAATACACATGTAGTCGTGTTAAGGCGTTACTGAAAGAAAAAAAACTTGTCGTTCCAACTGAATTTTTCACGTAGAGAGAGTATGAGATTGATGCACATTAGAGGTAGTTAATGAGCAGTAGGGCGTGGTTGGGCGGCGGCTGTGGCGCACATCGTGAAATATAGTTCTTCCTGTGAGGTCTGGGCAAGAAACCGCGTCAAATTTTCGACACTCGCACGATTTTGTCAATCTCGTTGATTAATATCTATGTCGGATAGACGTGGAGATCTCAGATTGTGCGAGCCGCTCGGTGTGGAGCCGCTACACGACACTTGCGACTTGCTAATGTTAATGTCGGTAAAAATATTTGTTATGGTTCATTTATTAAAAGTTTCGATCGCCTTCAAAATTTGTACGCAATAAATCATTTAACTTGACCTCTTTTGGATTTTACCTTGCTGGTTCTTCTTTAGATAAGGAAAACTGATGAATGACTTAGAATTAAAGTTTTATACAAACCTGAGCCGAGTAAGCATACCAATGTACATTATTATTTATATTAAAACTTTTACAGGTATAGGTAATACACGGTAACGAAAGCTCAAAACAAATTCTAACTATACTTACTCGCGCTCTACCTTCATAACTTCGTTGTACATTTACCTATATTCCCCTAAATATTCAAGTAAAAACCATGTTCACAGAAACAGAAAATTATAAGGTTCGATATACTCGTACATATCTGCGGACGGGCGGCGCGCGTACCAAATAAAACATTTCTACAATACACTACGTTGGCCATTACTGCACAGCAGATGTTGCGTGTAAGTATTTATTAGCGGCAACATAATTAGTGAATTTAAACAAATATTATTTATGCGTACAATTTTAATTGCGGCGCGCCGAGGTAATGACACACCGCGTATTAACTTCCTTTATTGTAACGCGCGTGTTTCTCGTTGCACCGGAAACATTGCCTTGTGTCCTTCATAACTTTCAAAAAACTCGAAGCAAACGCATTCAGCTATCACTAAATATTAATTAGACGTTGAACACGGTTTTGACAAAACTAATTTGAAAGTCATTAACATTCCTTGAGACTTTAAGATCGTTGGTTTGCAATGAAATGCCCGGACTGTGTGGGGGCGGATCGTACGGTACCTCAGAGTGTGTAGAATTTACAGTGTGGAATGTGTCACTCGCTCTAGACGCATGGTGCACCTACGCTGAATATACATCACGCAGTCAAGAAGTGTACGACAAGTAGCTAACGTCGTCGGTCATTTTTTATTCACATAAATGATGTCGGGGACTTGCGAAGTACACGTAGATTTATAAATGGTTTCATAGGCGAGTCCGTTATCTAGATGAACTCAATGAGACAATCATAGCAGTGGTAAACGGACAAGGAAAATAGATCAATAATTAATCGTCATTAAAATAGTTGGCTTACAATCTGCTAACGATTATCATATTGAATTTTTTTACCGGGATGCCGAACTAAAATGTTTTTGTTGAACAGACACACGAATATTCAAGTTGATAGCCTGAATTGTGGATCATATCAGCCAACGGAAGTCTATTGCTGAACCGATAGCTGTAGGGGCAGAAAGGAGTCAGGAGTCTCTAGTGGCGATCGCGCACTGGAAACCGCAGCGTGGGACGGCCTCCAACGAGATGGCCAGACAGCGTGGTAAAGGTAGATAAGAGTCATTGGATTCGGGTGGCAAGTTTTTTATACAACTTTATGACGAGATGGGCAAGTCATTCGCCTGATGGTAAGCGTATAACAATTAGACGTGCCTGCCCATAACAATTAGAATGCTAGCCAGGACTAGTCCTGCGCGGCATCGCACTGCGCTCGTCACCTCGAGACGTAAAGATATTTAGTCTCTTATGCCCAGTAATGTCACTAGCTACAGTGTCCTTCTAACCGGAGCACAATAATGTATAAAGTTTAAATACTGCTTAGCGGCGTATATGTGACTGTGAGGTGGTACCTACCTAGCCGGCCTCTTGCTATAAGCGACTTACCAGCAGTAACCGCTCGCTGTGGAAATTAATGTAGATATCAGGTTTTATATAAAAGCCGTGTGTAGGTAATTCAGCATAGGACGAGTGGAGGCGGAGACAGCGCGTTCGGAATCCGCGCCGCCGTCGCGCGAAATTCCGACACCTCGTTTTGTTTCTATTGTTTGAGCGGTTTGTTACGCTAATGGTGTCACATTGCACGCCGAACGATGTCAAAACACGCTCGCACTTCTCTTGTTGCCCGCTTATTTCGGTCGTTAGTGAATTTTTAGAGAATGAATAATAATGTCGCCTCTTCGGTGGGAGGAGCTGTTTACTGTCATGTATGTTATGTTTGTGCTAGTACTATGAACTTGCAATAAAATACATATAAAACGAGAATGCTCCGCCGTAGTTAAAGAGCTACAGTAACAGTACAAAAACTGCCTCTAGCATCGACTTCGAGAAACACAGAGCAGTTTTCGTCGATGCATGAATCCGGTAAACTAAAACGCTGTACGCAGATAAACGTAGAGGAACCATACGAATTATTCCTTGCAAATCCGGCGCTAATTCCCGCAAAGCCCACAATTTGGAGTCATGGTTATAGATGGTGGTACGCTACATATGTGTAATTAGTTAGCAGGTAGCTACTCACACGTTTAAGTTCACAAAATGCGGCGTGGAGTTTCGCAAGTCGACACCGAAACTGGAAGTTTGGCGACAATATTGCTAAAACTGTCGCCTGCACCTCCCCACGTCCTCTACCTCCCTGGTTGCTTATTATAGCGGTGTTTAGTAAAACCTGTGCATGCTTACATTTCAAATAGTGATTAAAGTGTTCCTGTACCGCTGCTATTGATGAATTCCAGCCATCGCGTATGTGTTTTTGAAAAGCGCTACGGTGAAATTAGTCTTGTTTCTTAAATACCGGGATTGTACCTATTCATCATTTCAGCCCAAGACATCCACTGCTGGAACGAAGCCTCCCCCAAAGATTGCCACAACCTATTGTGGCAATCTTTGGTATGGCTTTGTGTCTTGGGCGGTTTTTCCATAATTGCCACGCTTGGCAGACGGGTTGGCGATTGCAGTTGACTTGGAAATGTACGAGTACTCGAAGGACACTGCTGCCCACCCTCCAGCTAATCCCATAGTCACCTTTTATGACACCCGCGGGATGAGGTAGTGTGGTGGAATTCTTAACCGGCACCACACGGCATGTTTTCGGCATGGATTGTATTCGATTAGAGCATAAGATCCAGTTTTGGGCAAAAATTATATCAGCATAAAAGATGTCCACTGCTGAACCATGGATTTTCACAATTGTGTCGTTATTTCGGGGGGATTTTTTCAATACTCACCGCACTTGGCAGGCGAAATGGTAAGCGCAGAAATATGGCTGCTATTCCTCTGAAGGGGACGCTGCTGTCCATCTCTATGGTTTAGAGTTTCGTAGTCACCTATTACGACATCCACAGAAGGAGATGGAGTGGTGCTATATTCTAAATCCTGACAAAGACTAATCAGCGGCTGGGGATTTTGTGGTGCCGTTTCTTCTTCCCAACTTAAACACTAGAAAGCGTTCAATAGTTGGGCTGATATGGATGCTGTCTTATGTTGATGTTCAAAGCGATTTTTTTTGCCTATTATGTATAAACACTTCTATTATGTATAAAACGGAAATTATTAAGTTGAGAGATTTTTATTTATCACTTGAGTAGTTACGGCAATATTGTTAATTGCATGGAAAAATACAGTATGATTAATAAAACACGAGGTATAGAATATAAACGAAGGCACAGTGCCTAAGCGATCGGCTATCTGGGCTACGGGTTGCGGGTTAGATTCAGGCAGAGAACTAATATCTATTTTTGTGGCATACGGTAGTTGTTCCGGATGTGAGTGATTATTCCTGTAGAAGCAATGTGAGTAAACGCACGTCATAGGAGAAATATAATTGTCGTCTTTTAAATTCAAAATAAGAATTTAGATAAAAAGAAAAAGTAAAACGATATTTTGTTAATTCGTTGGTTTATTCCGTTCTATTAATATAGAAAAAAAAAAAGAATTATTTCCTCAAATAATAATTTGCCACAGCTACTTCTTAGCTAAGACTTAGAAAAAAGCATCTCTATGGTTATGTACGGTAAGCGAGTTACAAACACTGCGGTAGAGAGGGCTATAGTTAGGTTGTTTTCATTTCCATAAAGAGGGAGCTATTGCGACGGGCGCGTGAACTCACTAGTTCGTAGCCAGCAGTTAGTTATGTCATCTAACACATGTACACACCACTATAGCCTTTAAATTAAAAGTACTATTGTAGATAATCGTATACATGATGTTCAATAATGTGGTTTTTACATATGATGTCATACAATAGTGGTTTGTACAACGGCTACCTATGTATTTCATGTTTACCAATCATATGTTACGAATCAATTCGAAAAAAGAAGTGGAAATTTACTGCACTTTGCTTTTATTTGTGGTCGTGACACTGATGGATAGGGCTTATAGAAGTGTGTAAATAATAAACAAGTGTCAAACACCCCGACCTGAAGCAACTATCTGTAGATTACACAAATATTTGTTTCGTGGGGTGTTCAAAACTTAAAACCCGCGACACGTAGCTCAGAAAGCCAATTGTTTAGCCACTGTGCCAACCGTACCGTTGCACACGCATCAGCCCATATACGTCCACTGCTGAACATGCGTATCATGTGTACATCGCTATATGAGCGGTTACATTTGTAATTGTTTATGTGAGATTCGGTGTGTATCCGAACATCGTAGCAAATGTTAGATGAATGTGTGAACGTATCCAAACTGATTGAATGACAAGGAAGGGATATGAGAGAGAGAGAGAGAGAGAAGGAAGACAAATGGCTGTTACTACATACAGTCGAAAGTTGTTCCTAAAAATAATTGTAATCTGTCTCAGAAATACATTATAATTTTTGTATTTCAACTGCATCCCGAGCCATACTTATAAGTATATAGACGTTGCCAGAATCACCACGCTTGGCAGGTAGATTGGTGATCACAGCATGTTAGTATTAACACATGGGACGACGCTGCTGCCAATTTTTTTTATGATATAGGAGTATGCTGCTCGTTTGAACGATCACCGCCATAATCACCAATGTTGCCGACCTTTATATGACCTTTATGACATTCATGTATGGAGAAGGGTGTTCTATTATTTGTTGGTAACCACACGGAAAACAAATTAAAGCTCTGTCCTAAACTCAAGTAAACATTGAATTTAACGGTTATAATAAGACTTGCATACTCTGTCTTCGAAAAATAGAGCATAAAATCAATATATTAATCGATATTTCGTGTGAGGCCCGGATTAATAATATAGCACCACTACATCTCCCGTGGATATCGGAAAAAGCGACTTACGGCCGAAATTAATAATCAATCTAATCCAAAATCTTTGGATTTGGGATTAAGGATTTGTCTTGTTTTTGTGTTAGGTGTGATCTTAACATAAAAATAGATCATGTACAGAATCTTAACCCTAAAGATTTTGTATTAGATCGGGTATTAATTTCGGTCGTAAGGAAGTCAACCATGAGCAGCAACGTCCCTTCTGTGAAACAGTAGCTATAATGTTCTCACCAACCCATGTCACCCACCAAGCCAAGCTATATAATAGTAAGTACTGGTAAATTCCTGCCAAAATAATAACACAGTTGTGGAAATCTACGGGGGAGGCCTTTGTTTAGTAGTGGATATCCTTTGGCTGATACAATGACCGCTCCGTCCCTCCCGTGGATGTGGTCAAAGGCGACTAAGGAACTCTAAACTAGAGGGATGGGCAGCAGTGTCCCTTATATGGAACAGCAGCCATTCTGCGCTCACCAAGTCAAGCGTGGTGAGTACTGGCAAATTCCCGCAAAATGACGAGACAATTGCCGAAACTTATGGGGGAGGCTTTTGTTTAGCAGTGGACATCCTTTGGCATACTTTCTTTCGGATACGATGACATTATATCATTTAAAATTATTTAATGAATTCATAATAGTTTCAATGACAATGTCCAGCTAGAGCAGGCAATATTAAGCTGTCATGTGCAAATTAAAACTCAAACGCCTATAAAAGTTCTAACTTGCAGTAAGTAACTTCTATTTCTCCAAAAATGTTACGTAAAGCTGAAAGCAAATTTAACTTTAGCTACCTATGTCAACGTCTGGCCGGGACGTGCCCTATGTCTGCGGCTGCTAATGTCGTCAGTTCCAGGGGCTGCAGGGAGGCGTGAGTCTGGGGTGGGGGAGGGGAGGCAGACGCACGTACTGACTGTTAAAACGCTACATGTCAACGGGGAGCGGGCGGAGTTTCGTCTCAGCCTGTAATCGGAACGATGGAGACACTACGATAATGTCGTGACCTATATGATAGCTTGCGAACACTTGCGAGCTACCAAATAGTTGTGACGACTTTCAGTATATTAGCAAGTCCGTCCAATTAACGGCAGATTTGTTTTAATGTTGCTTGAGAATAAAGTGGTATAAGTTGTATAAAGTAACTTCCAAACTTTTCGGGCTTTAATTGCGAGTCAGAGGAAACATATGTATTGAGGTTAAAATATTAAATACATACCCTATACCCGTCCTTAAGATAAATTAATGAATATTCTTTGTCGTTTGACGGCATGGCTGTTGAAGCGGTAAGCGATCAGCTTTCTGCGTTACGTATTGCAGGTTCGATCCGCGCATGGATTAAATATTTGTATGATCTAAGATATTCGAGGCGGTGACCGCAAAAATGACCTATGATTTACAAATACTTTGATTTTAACTGTGTCTGGAAAATATAGGCCATTCCTGCGCTCACCGCCTCAGTTGTGTTTGGGTACCTATATGAGATTTATGTCGGTTAACAGTACCCACGACACACCAAAAATCAAAGTGCGGGACAATGTCTTATTATAAAAAGAATTAAAAAATAAAGAATTCGTGTATTATCGTTTAAAAAAAGTATTTTTGTTACAAATATAATTTAAAATATCCGCTCGCCCCCCTAACAGGTCTTAACAATAGGATTAAAGAATGCAACTGAACATTTTTGATTTAATTTTATTTAACAGTAACTTGTGTTTTATGTAAATATATATAATATTAAAATGTCTCAAAATGTTGTTATCCTGCTATCAAATTGAATTGATGTACTATTTTATGTAGCCGTTCAAAATTTCTTATGATTTTTATGATACTTCCACTGGGGTACTGGATACTACATATATAGCTATGCTTATGGGAAGGTTCTAGTATATAAAATGTTAACGTACCATTACCTAAAGCGTTAAACAATTTTTTTTTATTCAGCCATCTCGAGGCCATTATTTTAATAACAAACAAGTTACAGACTATGTTATTAGACTACATACAAATGAATAAACACAATCTATGTATCTATTGTCGACTCATCAATACGCACATCTTACGTGCAAATTAATGAATGGACAGCTCAGTCCGACCTATTTGCTATCATCTTAAGGATTCCGTTACCAGTCCCCCGAACACCCTCCGATACAGAATCTGTCTTCTTAGGCATAATTGAATAAAAATCTTCAACATCTGCCTCCGCAATATGCCTGAAATACTACAGCAACAGGGAAAGTCGCAACAGAGCTCTGAAAATGTTATTATATTGAAATCTGAACTCGTAACAATGTGTATAACAAAAAACGCACAACAGGTATTTTGCCTTGTAAACAAATACCTAACGACTAATGACATTTTTTTTACAATTAATTATGTATGGTAATACGAACGCTACTGAAGACTAGGAAATAAGGCTTTACTTTCTTGCTATCTCACTCGAAAATGTTAAATAAAGTGTATATAAAACTTTTAAATCTTATTTATAGCAATGTAATAAAATGTAAGTTTCTCTCTGTGATTAAAAAATAACCTTAAATTTAAGTTAAAGCTACTATTTATACAATGCCTTCTCATAAATTAACGTTTTTAGAATTTGCATCTGTCTGAAAGTTTGTCTCGAATAGGCTCCGAAACGGCTCAATAGATTTATATAAACATTTTAGGGATTAAAATAGGAATCTTTTTTTATTTTTAAAAAACGTTGCCCCGCTCTAGTATTTCTCCTGTATCGTGGGTGCGTTTACAAACACAAATTCCACACACAATACATCCAGACCCGGAACAGCTACCTGCAGATCGTACAAATATTTGTTCCGTGCGGGAATCGTCGAACCCACGACCCGGTGCGCAGCAGCGCACTGTATCAGACACTGCACCAACCGTGCCGTCAAAATACAAATAAATGTATACAAATAAATAAAATTGAATTGTCTGTTTTTAATTTCAAAATAACAGCTTTTTATGCATTTTATGCATACAAAAAAGCTAATTTTAATGTTTTGTCTGTCTGTCTATTTTCCGCTAATCTCTGAAACAACAGGACCGATTTCTACGGGACTTTCACTGGCAGATAGCTGATGTTATAAGGAATAACATAGGCTACTTTTAATTTTAGAAAATTAATTAGGATTCCGCGCAAATCATTTAAATCCATGAAATCCAGTATATATACGAGTATTATAATTTACACCTAGCGAAGCGAGCGGATAACGGCTAGTACTAAATTAATTTTATAGACACAGACCATCATACCAGCCATTTATACTTCAACTGCTGAACAAAGGCCTGCCCCATAGAATTCCACAGTTGTGTCGTCATTTTGGGGGTTGTTTGTCAATACTCACCTCGCTTGGCAGGCTGGTTGGTGAGCGCAGTATGGATACTGTTTCACACAAGGGTCGCTGCTGCCCATCCCTCCGGCTTAGAGTCCCTTAGTCGCCTTTTAAGACATCCACGGGAGTAGATGGAGTTGTGCTATATTGTTAGTCACCACACGGAAAGATATAGATACAGAAATCGGAAACATATGGAACATATAGGGACAGATTTTAAACAGAATTAAACAAAATATAGGTTTCTGATTCTGATTATCATCACAAAGAGTCATTAGCGAGACACACAGCGCCGTGAGTAATGTCTACATGAAACACATCTGTCATCATCTCATTCCTGAACGTTGCAGCATCAAAGGGCACAGCTATGCGCACGCGGTGGTCTTTGCAATTTGTTTTGTGTTGAGACAACGCCTTGCGTTTATGATCTCTGAGAAGTCCATATGTAAGAGTATTCACTGCATTTTATACTTACTCTATTTATTTTTCTGATACATGTTTGATGGCACGGGTGGCGTAGTGGCTGAGCGATTGGTTTTCTGCGCTACGTGTGGTGAGTTCAATTCCTGTACGGAACAAATTTTGCATGGTCCACAGATAGTAATTCAGGATCTGAGTATTTGTGTATGTGAGATTTGTGTTGGTAAACTGTTCCCGCGATAAAGGAGAAATTCTAATACGTGGCCACGTATTGTAAAATAATAAAAATGTACATACCAAATGGTTCTTATGATTGGTACTTAAGTAGTTTATTAGTAGCAAGTTCCTCATTGCAAGAGTCTGACTAGGAAGGTACCACCGCAGTTCCAGATATTCGCCGCCAAGCCGTACCTAGTCTTTAAGCTTTTTGACATTACTGTGTTCCGGTTTGAAGGACACTGCATAAAAAGCTCTTACAATTGAGCTCCTACTGTATTATAAACAACGTTTGCTGCTTAGTAGCAGCAAATAGCGAAGGCACCGGATGTCAACAGCGCAGGGCGGGAGGGCCGAAGTACGTACATAAACATTTTCCGCGTACTTACTTCCATAAATTAGATCCCGCGAAGGCGCGGTATAAATACCCACGAAACGCCGCAACACTCGCTCATTACCTACTAATAGTTTTACTTATCGACTTCCTGTACACTTCACAACAAGTCAGCCTGTTGACGACTAGCCTCATGAATCATTATTGTAGCCACCACGTACATCCCTTCACAAAAGCGATCGATAAATCGATACCCGTCCCCAAACTATCAATACAACAACTCTACAGTAGACAAAACAGTCATCAAAATAATAAGTACCTTCCCCATTGTCAGACAACAAGCGACACGTCTCGGCGAAAATTCTAAATTACACCTCACAAAGTTTCCCAGCCGTTTATCCGTATTAAAAAAAAGTTGTTCGACAATCACCTATCATTACGGGAGGCGTCGGCCTAACGCGCACACAAAGGGCGCTGCCACGGAGTGCCACCGCAAGAAAACGACAAAAATTAAAAGTTTCCTCCAAACAAAACAACAGCTGTCATATTAAACCGTCAAAGTAAAGATTACGAATGAAATATTCACGGTGAAAGCGAGGCTCAGGCCGTGGTTATGTAAATAAGTGGCTACGAAAATGTACATAATTAGTTTACACGTTTTCTCCGGCACCCCTCCACCCCCTCGCGGCATATTGCCGGCAAGGGGCGGGAAGCGCGGAGGTGGATTAGCCCGCGATGTACTAGCTAAGGGTACATTTACATGAATCACACATCTATTACACGCGTATTCAAATAGGTTGCATGTGTTCACTTCACATAACCTAGATAACAACAGATAGGGTTGAGGGTCTGAATTATTAATGCTTGAAAATTAATATTTTTTATTTAATTTCTTTACAATCATAAACAAATTAGAGCTTTGAGTTTTTAGGTGCTTTAAATATACATAACATCGTTTCCATGACACTTTTCAATACAGTTCCGTAAACTAATAGTTATCTGACCATTAAAGAGTTTTTGTAATTTATAAATTGTTTTCAAATGAAAGGGTTTGATCGCGCTGAAATGACAGCTAATATCTTAATAAGACACAGTAAAGTGAATTCGCGATGTGACAGGGGTGGCGCATGGCAGCGCGGGCGGTTACGACAAAGGCCACCCCTCGTGCGGCCGCCGCATCCTCCTTAATTCTTTTGTCGTTTTCAGCTCCGTCAAATATCGCGTTTCCCGTTTGCATACATTTTCACTGCTCCCTACGGCCGCGCGTATCGCCGTCGCTCAGCTGCCGTCTTTTACGAATAAAATTAGTGTCGGCAGCGTGACACCAACTGAATTTAAGCTTAATAAGTTATTTATAAAGAAATTTCCGATTCAGCGGCAAAGTTCAAAATTTGACTCTGACTCCGCAAAGAGTTTGGTGGCGTTTTCAATTTAAACTTGGAACAAGTTAAATAATGTGCGAGCTCCGACCAACTCAATTCATTTAAGGTTTTAGTGAAATTAGCTTTTGAATTCGAATGACACTGAAATATCCACGGCATCAGTTGGTAAAGTTTAAGCTGTATTAAGGTTTCATTAATTAATCCCGCATTTCAATAAAATTTTAAATGCTAAAAGATTTCGTTTTGATATTAAATAACTGCCAAGGTATTTTCCTACGTACAGACAAATAAAATAAATATGTAGATTAAATATGCAGTTCTGTAACAAAATGGATCTGAGATCTTTTTGTACCTACGATTTATGTGATTATAGTTAAGTGACAGCGGCAGAAGTGTCGTCGTCGGAAAGACACGTGAGTCCAGTGTACCATGTAAATAGCATGACGTAGTATTGTATAGAAGAAGGAGCGTCGCGGTGCGGCGAGTGAGTGGCAAGTGAGAGGCAATGGTCCTCGCGACGCGTGTGCATTTCGCGCGTCGTGCCCACCTCGCGTCTAATGTTGCCCATAAATCAGAGGTAACGCGCCACCCCGCGCCCCCACCTCGCTACCGATAAAATTCCAAATTGTTTTCTCGCCCCCGGTGGGCGCCGCCCTCGGTTCGCTCTTAAACGCCGTTTCAAGTTGCACTTGTGAATCGCACTTTTTACTGTTCTTGAAATTGGCGTTGCGAATTGCTTTTCGACTCTGCTCGAGCCACGCTTTTATAGGAATCGGTTATGTTTACGATTGTAACAAAAAATGAGTGTTTTTTTGTAAGCGAACTATCGATGCGAATGGGCAGAGGCGACACGTTGGCATTGGCAAATGCGAGCCAATTAGAAGATTAAGCGTTGACAATTACGGTGTCGGATCGCGATCGTATATCAACAATTATCGCGCGAGTGCGACAAATGGCGAGCTGGCCTCGTGCACGTGTAAGCGCGGTGTGCACCTAGCGTTATCTGAACAGCGAAAATATTTTAAACCTTTGGACACGTCGTTATGTTTCGTGTGGTTCCCGGCAAAGAATAGACCACTCGTCTCCATACATGCGTGTCGTTATAGACGACTAAAGGTTGGTATCAAGAGGATGGGCTGCAGCATTCTCCGGTATGCACATTGCGATCACCAATCCGCGTTACCTAAAAAACGTTAGCTTCTATGGGAAATAATTCCATCATCATCATATCATTTCAGCCGAATAAAGTCTACTGCTGGACTTATTTATTTATGCCTTTCCCAAATATCGCCACAATAACCGGTCTGGGTGGGTTGCGTGCTAATTGGGGGGTTTTGTCTTAATCGCCACGCTTGACAGGCGTGCTGGCAATCGCAGTTGAGTTGTAAAAGTTCATACGGAGGAAGAGTGCAGAACGTTAAAATATATGTATTAAAAAATCTGTCGCATTTCGACCATTAGGCTACCACTATTTATATTGTAGTATGTCTTTACAGATTAACCGAAATAAATCTTATTATAACCGGCTAACCACCACATGTCGTAAAAGGTGACTAAGGGATCAGCCGGAGGATGGGTTGCAGCATTCTTTGAGTATACATTTATAAATTAACTACGATCGCCAAACCGTCTGCCAAACGTGGCGATTATGGCAAAACCCCCCAATTAGCACATAACACAAACCCATACCGGTCGTTGTGGTAATCTTTGGGGTGGCCTCTATCCAGCAGTGGACGATGTTCAGCTGAAATGATGATGATGATGATGATGATATCTTTTACCATAATTTATATCAGTCAATATCGTAATGCAACGCAATGGTGCAGTATACAGTAATTATTATGTTATTTAATTTGCGGGTATCTGCTGTATATAGTAACAGAGTAGAAGAATATACTTGTAATAGCACTTTTGTATTGACCTACACACCTAAGACAATGCTATATACGTACATAACACGTCAAGTGCTAGAGAATGATAAAAGTCCGGAACGAAAATAGCGCATCCATAAGTATACGTCCGCGTCGTCAGGTTCACTTTTAACATACACGACTGATACGCGGGGCCCGGCACAATATTGTTCGATAAATTGCCGCGGACCGAGTGGTGGGAATATATCGCGCGATGTGCCATTACATGTGAAAATATACGGTGCCGCCGTGAATTGCACTATGTTAACTGATCCCGTGTGGTTCCCAGCAAAGGACAGACCTCTTTCCATCCTTGGGTGTCGTAAACGACAAATCAGAACATCAAGAGGATGGGCAGTAGCATCTTATAATCAGTCCATTACTGTCCCACTGCTGGGCACGGGCCTTTTCTCACGATAAGAAAGGAGCCTTAGTCCACCACGTTGGCCTAGTGTGGGTTGACTACACACACCACTAAAAACATTTTGGAGGCCCCAGCTTTTCAGGTTCCCGCACGATGTTTTCCTTCACCGTTAACGCAAGTGATAATCAAATTCTGATCAGCACATGAATCCGAAAAGTCAAAGGCGCGGGCCGGCATCGTACTCAAACCATCCTGTATGGAAGGCAAGTGTACTACTGAGCTATCACTGCTGCAGCATCTTCTCGTGTGCCAATAAAACTTTACTGTTAACACCGATCCACCTGCCGAGCATGGTGATTATGACAATATTCCCTATGATTGTTCATTGTAATAATCGTTGCGAGGCCCTTATTCAGCAGTGGACGTTTTTGGGTTGATTAATGGTTTTTTTATACAACTTGGTAACGGGATGAGCAAGTCTTCCGTCTGGTGATAAGCGACATGCCTGCCCATAACAATTAGAATGCTACCCAGGACAAGTCTTGCGCGGCATCACACTGCGCTCGTCACCTCGAGACGTAAAGTTATTTAGTCTGTTATGCCCAGTAATGTCACTAGACTACAGTGCCCTTCTAAATGGAGCACAGTTATGTCATAAGTTTACACTACTGCTTAACGGCGAATATCAGGCACAGGGGTGGTACCTTTTTAATTTAATTGGTCCCCAGTGGAAATTCATCATGAACTTTCTTCGCCCCGGGGAAGGGCGAAGGGGCATGCGGGACTCCTACTGGCCTAAAGAACTGGAGCGGTAGTTTTCGGCACCGAAGGGAGCCCACCGAAGGGACCAGGTCCTCGTAATATCACACTAGAGCCACCCATGATACCTAGGCACATCTCGGAGGGGATAATTGTAAAGCGACCAACCCCTCTAACATAGGGAAGGCGACTGTAAAAAGGTCCTCCCTCCAGACACTTCTCGGGGAGAAGGATTGTGAAGGATCCCCCAAGCCTCGCTACACGCTGTGCGCTGTGCTGCGCACACGGTGGCACATGACCACGCGCGCACCGCCGTATTCCCGGGGGTTGCTTGGTATGCGCACGCAGAGCCCGGCTAGGTAGGTACCAATAGGTACTCAGAGGTAGGCAATAAGAGACCTACCACCAGTAGACGAGACGTTTTTTCATTTTTAACAGTAAACATTCATTGTGAACTCCCTCCGCCCCAGTAGAAAAGACCTACCACCAGTACTAAAGTTACCAATACTAAATATTATCAATGCCAATATATTTTATTTTCTATCGACATTTCAGTGTGTATTGAAATTATTGATTTTCCAAACTAATTACTTTCTTGTGTTAGTTTATTTTGACGACCGGGGTCGTAGCTCGTAGCGATAATATTATCTCCCAGGTAACAGCGCGCCCGATATCCCTATTTCCAGCGGCATGAAGAGGTGGTAATCCGTGTGGTGCCCGGATTAAGAATATAGCACCACTCCATCTCCTCCCGTGGATGTCGTAAAAGGCGACTAAGGGAATAATCACTAATCACAGGGATGGGCAGCAGCGTCCCTTCTGTGAAGCGATAGCCATACTGCGCTCACCAACCCGCCTGCCAAGCGTGGTGAGTATTGGCAAATACCCCCCAAAAAGATGACACAGTTGTTGAATCTATGGGGGAGGCCTTTGTTCAGCAGTGGACGTATAAATGGCCGATATGATGAAGAGGTGGTTGCATCAACGTATAGGATCAGCTCCTCGTAGTATCTTTCCCACAGCGTTTCCAGTATGACAGGTTAACAGTCTTGTTTCGACCCCGATTTCATTGCATGCCCAGACGTTGATCCTACGCATCGTTCAGGCTTTATACCTCGAAAATATCTCAAAGACGTTAATATGTCTCAGATCAGTCGCTTAAACACTATAATATTTATGATCCGAAATCTATTACTCATAGAAATATGACAGTGTAATGGCAGCATATGATTCATATGTTCATTATATGTTGCTATTACATTGTCATATTTAGCACCACCTAACCAAATGAAAATGAAAATTTGGCCACCAATCTGCCAATGCAATCCTATCTTTGCCTTTCTTGATGTGTTTTCTATTCGTATTGTGAAAAATGCGCCATGAGCTGGTTCTTAGAACTGTTCATGAATAGGCAGGTGGTCACTTAGGGGCCTCTTACCATACGTGAACGAAGGCTATTTTCAGCAGAATGGTGGCACCTTTTTCATAATGTTTTATTCGTCTGCAGTGGAAATTCTACATGAACTTCCTTCGCCCCGGGGTAAGGAGTTCGCAAAGGGGCATGCCGGACTCCTACCAGCTAAAACCACTGGAGCGGTCATCTTCGGCACTGAAGGGGGCTCCAGGTCCTCGTAAGATCACACCGTAAAACCGCCCATTGGTAGCACGCCTTATGAACGATGTAGCGATGGTTAGTAAAATTGATATAACCTAAGTTAATACTCAAGCCTTCTTTACAGTACGTGCGGTCCAACCGCATGATTTAGAAAGAAAGAAAGATTTCTTTTTATTTTGGTTATAATGACAATGAAAACTCAATATTAACAAAATCAAATAAATGTATATGACTACAGTAGAGCTGGACGAGGCCAAAAAAGTTCCCTATCTCAGCATATGCTGTAGCAATTTATGCTGCAGTGATAGTTTTCTGGTAGAGCTTATATGTTGATTGACCATAGACATTGAAGATTATTACAAACAAAATGTAGCTCTGTCATGTGTCGTTGAATTATGCTTTCAAAACTTTTTGCGTACAATGTGTACGAGTTTGAGAGGCACTTTTAAAAAATGTTAAGGTACGCTTGTCTTTACTGTATTGCTACTTAATGTCTACACTGTCGAACGATATACTTAAATCCACTAAACCGGCGGAGTCCACGAGAGATAGGTGGAACTCAAAACACTTCCGCGTAGTATCCAGATGAAGAATATAGCACCACTCTATCTCGTCGCGTGGATGTCGGAAAAGTAGTGACTAAGGACTCTATGCCAGAGGGATAGCAATTTCTCTTTTATGAAACAGCAGTCATTCTACACTCCCCAACCCAGCTTCCAAGCGTGGTGAGTATTGGCAAATTCCTCCCTAAATGACACAATTACTGTGGAAATCTGTGGAGGAGACTTTTGTTAAACAGTAGATAAAAATATATCCAGACTGAAACTAACAACAACATGTGTAATTCTTGTGTATGAAATCGTTGACCTTTAATAAAAAGACATTTGAAGCGAGGTATATGTAACGTTAACTATAAAGATAAATATATACCACAGAACACAACGTGACCACAAAGACTGGACGAGTAATTTATAAATCCATCTTAATTTAGATGTTATATGATGTTAAGTTAAAACGCCTCTGAATACATACATATAAGATAAAAGTGTTTAGTTTATATATATCATAATATGTGGAAGATTTACGATTGTTAGATGCTGGTGAGAAGTAAATCAAAGAGCGTGTTGGCTGCCAACTATATGCTCCAACGATTAAAGTGTTGGCAACGAGAACCGGTGAAAACATCTTGAGCCACGTTCTATTGACGAAATATCGCATTGTGTATTAGTAAAGCATGTTAATTTAAATATTTTATCACTATTCCCACGTACTACATGTATATTTATAGGCCATTTTGCATATTTATGCGAGAACACGTTTTCTTTCGAATTTAGAACTCTGAAGTACCCTAGCCTACTTGGAGATTCCAGTATTTTTTTAAGCTCACGATGCATTTTTTGTTTCTCCGATGTTATTGGTAATTTGTATTTGTGGCTAGTTTAAATTTTACTGATAATTGAATATTATATTGAATTTTACTAGCAACCTATCCGCTATAGTATATTTAATCAATAACATTATTTCAATGTTAGTTGGGAAACCCACACGCTTCTCATCAGAGAAAAAAACAACGAACCACATAATTTATGATAACAATTAGTTTTATTGATAGAAGTTCTCATTTCCGATATTATCAGCGTATAAATAATACATTCCTAATTTGTTGAACAGCATCAGATGGGCTCACCGTTTATGAAAGCTTTTGCACACAAAGCCGCGTAATCGACAAACATCAAAATATTTGCCGAACGGATGAAAAATGAGTCCCCGTTGAATAAACTAAAAGAGTGGTGAACAAAGCGGCAGGTTTTAAAATGGAGCTTACAGAAAACGCGATTAGCATGCCAACTAGCGACGGACAGCCCGACATATTTACATTATTCTATTACGCGTGCCGCGATTATCTTTTAGGGGTGAGATAATTTGTGGGGATTTTGTTTTGTTGCAGTCTTTCATATTTTATGGGGCATGCAATATTAGATCAGTAATAGCGATTTGATTGAGACAGTTTAGAACTTATTACAGTTATTACTATTACATTGGAAATATTAAGTAATGTAGATTTAATGTTCATTACCTACAGTTTTGTTGTTACAAATTTTTTTAACTTAGCTTTTATTTGTGAAATATGTATTGATTAGTAAAGATTTGTGCACCCAATTTTCTGTATCACCTACTCGACATATTGTGCGACAATTCGGCCAATCTCTGCGGGGCAATTCAATTACAGTGAAAGATCCCTCATAAGCGAATCGTTTTTCCAAGTCATTAATTTTTTCGAACGACACGGGGCTCCGCGTGATATGGCGGGGTGGGTCCAGGCGCGCGGCTATCTCGCGAGATAATGCTGATTTATGCGGGCGGCCGACGGTCGCGATTCGTCGCGCATCGTCGCCGCGACATGCGAATGTCGCGCGATCGCATCGTCGCTTGCGTCAGTTTGTTTAGCTGTTACCCGCGTTCCGCGCCCGTCGTTCATTTGTGACGGTTAGTTGGCGAGATTTATGCTAATCGACGAGGCCGACTCGGATAAGCTCGCGTGACGGTGTGTGGCAAATTGTCTCCCATTGCGACTTCCCAAAGCCCTTTGTAACGCGTGCTATCTCGCTCAAACGTTTATTACCGATGCTAGCCGTATCTAAAGTATCGATAATGTGGAAAAAAAGATAACGTGAGGTAATTATGGAGATCTATCGCATCTAAACATCCTCATAAAAACGAAACATGGCTACCATTTTTTTCCGAACGGTTATTATAGCAAATCAACACTGTTATTATTATGTTCTGTGTTGCTAAATTCGGAAATGAATTTGACTGGTATACGTTTCCAGATGTCGCATTTTATGGTGCGTGGTAGAAAAACTGGACGCCCGAAGCGTCGTTAACTCGAGAACATTATAAGGAATAAATAAGTGAGGTATTAATACAGCTTTATAGTCCGTGAAAGAGCCTTCATTGTTTTGTACATTATACCCGGCCTTTGTTCACATTTATTTGTATGGAGACGACGTATTTAGCATTAAATAAATTTCAAAGCGTAGCTGTGAAATGAGTTAGATTCCCTAATTAGGTTCAAGTATCGAGCAGCTTGGAACTTATTTGACAATTTCATGATGTTGATGAAGTCTCAGTGACCGACGTGACCCGATAGTGAATACTGTGGAGCATTTACAAGTGGCGGGTATCGTGCGGTATGTCTGAGTAAGCTACAATGTTATCAAAAGATTAGGTTTGCGAATTTGTCACGATTGGTGGGCTGTCGCGTGTTGATTTACGCTGGTGTCGATAAGCGCCGTCGCTGTGCGACGCTCCGCCGCGCCGCTGACTACCGTCACAGTGTTTCCTCGATAACACTTACAAACAAATCATTTTCACCTGCACGGATGTCAAATATAGCAGGTTTTTACATTTAGTCTTGGTATTAAATCATTATTTTTATGTGACATCAGTCCTCAGACTTGGTTCCGGTCTTAGAAATAGCAATAGTAATACCTAGCAGAATAGCTGGGCCCGCGCAACGCGTAACTATTTATACGGTGACTGGTATGGCTCCATTCGCTGGGCGTCTCGTTATTAATCTGATTTCCATCTGAACGATACTCCCGAAGAATAATTAATTATGACAATTTGTGATATGACGAAAATGACTAATATATAGGTGGCATACCCATTCACCCTTCCCCGGGGCGAAGAATTCATGTAGAATTTCCACTGGAGACCAATAAAAAAAGAAATAAACAAGGTACATATATATGTTATCTAATTTAATCTATACTCTTGTGTGTAAAACAGTAAAAGTAAACACACGCTGCTTGCGTTCACATGAACAGCGTTTTGGTTACACGTTTGTAACGGAATTCCTCAAGAGATTATACCTCGAGGACTTACATATACCAAGGTTTCGCTTAAAATCCACGAAGGTTTCAAGTAAGAAAAATTTAATACTAAATTTAAGCCTGGCTGGAGGCCTCTTTTGGCTTAGCCAGAAAATGACCGGTTAAGCAACCACATTTCCCAGAAATGTATGCGAGAAGCCAAACAAAAAAAAAGTAAGAAAAAAACACGTTTTTGATAACGGCTACTGGTCTTACCAGGAGCAGCCCCGCTTGCCGTCTAACCTCCGGACCCCATCTAACAAGAGATTATAAGAGATATTTTAAAATTGGGCCAGAACTCAGTTTTCTAATTTTGATAGTCCTAGTCGATAATAGTTGAACATGTAGAGCTACCGTGATAGAGTTCACACGATTCGATTTTAACTTTCTTTAATTCTCACGTGTGGTTCCCGGCAAATAGACCATTGCTCTACACCTATAGGTGTGGTCAAGCCGATTAAGATATCAAGAGGATGGGCAGCAGCATCCCCCCGTATGCTGGTGGTAACATGCCACGTTCACCAATCCACTTGCCAAGCCTAGTGATTAAGTATGGTAAAACTATGTGACCATTAATTGTGGTGAATATTCGTCGATTACTTGTTCAATATTTTCAGTCTAGAATAAATTTTATAAAGTCAGTAGATATTTTTTGAATTTGGGATGGAGACCATTTTTTTGACCATATTTCTAATTCTAATAAAATTCTGAAAATTCTGTGATAAAAGGTGACTACTACGGCTCGGTCTTCTGTTGCAATACCCAGTCATGTGTCCGTCGAGGTGAAAGAAGAGCGCGTATGATATATTGGTGAAATCAGTTCCTTCACGTTCAGACGCACTATTCCAAGATCGAATAGTATATGTTCTTTTCAAATTTGAATTAAACGTAAATTCTATCTTGAGTTGCTGTTTATTTCGACAGCAATTATATCACGTTCGGCTGATGTGATCGTTACGTTTTTGATTGTGGCATTCATTGTTTAACGTGCGAGTACCGCACGGGCGGCTCCTCGCGGCGGGCGCGCGGCGCGGCGCTCGATTGCCCATTGTTCGGCAGCGCGCCGCGACCGACACGCCTCGCGCCGTCGCCTTCACTGTGCCACCTACCTTATCGCCTCTGAAACGCGCTGTCGATATTGCCTTGATCTCGTTAACCAACAATCGCGATTCGATTACCTACCTACCACAGAGTTTTTAATTTCTCGTCAAGTTCAACACGAGAAGCCTAAAAGCAATTCGTTTCGTCATCTAAGTGGTCAATAACGCGTGCTTTACGTCAGTACTACTTGTTATGAATCCGCCTCCTGTTCAAATTATAGAAATAGTAATTGCAATAAAAACGACTGCACTTTTGAACCTTCACCTATTCAACTTAGTTACCTATGTAGGTGATCAAAATAATTAAGTTCAAACATTTGTTATAGTTGTCAATTACTAGCTAATATGCCGTCTAACCTACAAAATTATTCATCTATAAAAACTATGAGACAATCGTAATTTATTTAATAAATACATACAAATGTGACGTAGGCGCACATAATTTTAAATATTGGATAGACACATACATTTATGATACATAATTAAGTTGATACTATAAAACAATAGAGACTTACCTTCCAGTCTTAGTGATAATCATTTCGGTTCCTAATTCGTTAAACTTGTCCCAGAGCTCCTTGGTTTCGAGGTGGCACTGTATATGTCGCATTTCCTCACTGGACCACCGCTCCGCGAGCTGTGGGTTCCTGGGAGGCGGTGTGATAGGCCGCGAGCCGCTTGGGGCCCCGCTAGCGGAACCCGCCTCGGATGTCGACGACACATCTACCGGAGAATCGCGCTCGTACTCCACCAATGGTGGCGATGGAGATCCTGAGGCTGATACCGTCGCGTCAACGAACTTTTCTGAAAGAATAAATTCAATGCGTCGATAATTTGCCCGATCGTTTCCAAGCGTGTTGGGGTCGATGATGACGAACATTAAAAAAGTTACAGAAATAAAAATCCTAACATATGACATTGTTTTGTTAGTTCGTTAAGGAATCTCGAGAAAAATAGGTGCGTCATTAAAGATATATATTTAGTTAAGTAGATACTAAAACATTTTTCCGCTTTGTCGAGAAAAAACCAGTCATCATAATGAAGTCATTATGAGGTTACATCTTTTGAAGCGTCGGCATGAAAACTATTTGAAACATCTCTAATTTCTTTATCACATACTTTTAAACATATATTTTAATAAATTATAACTTCGTCCTTAATCTCACACTCTATAAAATGACAGATGGACCACCTACAAACAGCGCTGGGTGTTAAAATAATAATGGTAGCCCTGGATTTTCTTTTCAGCATTCAGTTTTGTTTGAAGAACCTATGCCTAATTTATCATGGCACAATTAGTTATAGAATATTGTAGGATTTTTGGGTGGAAAGTTTAACAAAGGATGTTAGTCTTTTTCTATAATAAATCCTGCCTGGCGTTTATCTAAGATATTAGTTATACTATGATTGTTTGATAAAACAAACAAGATCCGTAGAGTCGTTTCTGAAAACAAAAGATTTCCTTATTACACGAATAAGGTACAATTGCATCTGCATTTTTATTTATGTTGAGCTGTCCATGATAGTTTTATATTAAAGCTGTAGTGGATGCTGTAGAAGTATAGAACATATTGTGACCGACCCAAACGGGAGTTGAGGTTATGAAAGGTATATTTTTCCTCTGCCAAGTTGTTAAATGGAATCAAATGAAAAGATGTATAAAATACATTTGAGGCACTCATATACCCAATAATACAAAAATATATTACTGTTCCCCGTTGTACACTGCTAGACCGATTTTGATGTTTTATTTGTTAATATTTTTATTACCCGCTGCTGTTATCAATATTATTATTTTTAAATTTCAGGTACTGGTAAGATGTTCACGTACTGATACTGCAGATATATAAAAAATTGCTCAAACTAATTATAAAATGGAAATTACGTGATATAATATGAGTACGGTCAACAAAAAACACAAGTGCGAGAAAGCCGCGGAGCGCTGGTCTTTAAGTTAATTAATGAATATTATATTATTATTAGTCAGTTATATAAAATGTGTTTATTAAAAAAATAGTGTACAATATTTTTTTGAGCTCTATTGATCCCAATAACTACGAGAAAATAATGATTTCATTTAATAATGAAATTATGAGGAGAATAAAATAAAGTATAATGTTCTGTAATGAAAATTTTAAATGCTTCTCAAAATTAAAATGTCAATATATTTATAGTAAATAAGGTATCTTATACTAACAAACTCTTATCTCTGTTTATTTCAATTTTGTACCTGATTGTTGTGTAACGTTATGGACCGTGAAGGACTGAATTAAATGATTATTGACATTATTATTTTAAAAAATGATATTATTTTTTCTTTTTAATCTGTTATCAAGGGTTATGTTTAATACCTAATATTACTAGTTCAGTGTTAGTAGAGAGTTCATTCGTATAAATATGTTAAATGTAAATGTACAGATGCGCATTGATGTGGCAATCAATGATTTTTCTATAATAAAAAGAACAGTTTTATTACTACCTACGCTAAAGACTACCAGAAACTATTTTAAGCGGTCAAAAGTTGATAAAACAGAACTTTGCATTGTATATAACATACGAAAGTTACGGAGGAGACAATGTGCGGGGCAAAGACTACCAGAAACTATTTTAAGCGGTCAAAAGTTGATAAAACAGAACTTTGCATTGTATATAACATACGAAAGCTACGGAGGAGACAATGTGTGGGGCAAAGACTACCAGAAACTATTTTAAGCGGTCAAAAGTTGATAAAACAGAACT
This sequence comes from Diloba caeruleocephala, assembly GCA_947459985.1. Lineage (NCBI taxonomy): Eukaryota > Metazoa > Arthropoda > Insecta > Lepidoptera > Noctuidae > Diloba > Diloba caeruleocephala. The sequence continues at coordinate 21,190,573 of OX381606.1, read as the reverse complement.
TTGCATTGTATATAACATACGAAAGTTACGGAGGAGACAATGTGTGGGGCAAGGACTACCAGAAACTATTATAAGCGGTCAAAAGCTGATAAAACAGAACTTTGCATTGTATATAACATACGAAAGTTACGGAGGAGACAATGTGTGGGGCAAAGATTACCAGAAACTATTTTAAGCGGTCAAAATTTGATAAAACTGAACTTTGCATTGTACTCGTATATTTTTTTTATTAGAATTAGAATTTGTTTATTTGTAAACATAGGTACAAGGGTTGGTATAATAATTATAAAAGTATTCGTCCATCTATGTTTTGCCATGAAGCGTACAAATACATATTATAGATGTGTTATAATTGTAGCATCATTCATTTACAATAGATATTATTAGAAACTATCACACTAAAAAATTAATTAATAAAAATAGGTAACAAACAGAATGTCAGGAATGTTATATTGTTTATTTTAATTTTAATAAATCGGACGTTATAGGTACTACGTTATAGATAGGTACTGTAACATTATTGGTACTATAACACTATTCATTAAGATATTCATTAACTGTGTAGTATGATTTATTAAGAAGAAAGTCATGCAATATATTTTTGAAAAGGCCAAATTTGTTTAGTGTAATTATATTTGTCGGTAATTTGTTATATATTTTAGGTGCCATGCCTAAGAAATTGATATTAAATACTGCTTTACGGTGTGGTTTTATACGTATTTTATATTTATGTCGCACATTTGTAAGTGTATCAAATAAATGAAAATTACTTTTCACAAAGATGGCTACCTCATATATATAAAGAGAGGGTAGAGTTAACAGCTGAAGATTTTAAAAGTATGGCTTACAACTGTCGGTGCTTTGAAGACCACATATTGCCCGTACGTACTTTTTTTGGGCTTTGAACGCAAGTTCCCTGTTTGGAGAGTTGCCCCAATATATGAGTCCGTATCGCAAATTGGACGAAACATATGCATGGTATGCTGTTACTAATGCTGATTGATTGGCGATTTTAGATAGGTTATAGAGAGCATAGGAATATTTACTTAGTTTTTTGCATACTTTATCAATGTGCGTTTTCCAGTTCATACTTTTATCCAACCAAATACCTAAGAACTTTGTATTGTCTGTTGTATGTCTGTAACATACGAAAGCTACGGAGGAGACAATATGTGGGGCAAAGACTACCAGAAACTATTTTAAGCGGTCAAAAGTTGATAAAACAGAACTTTGCATTGTATATAACATACGAAAGCTACGGAGGAGACAATGTGTGGGGCAAAGACTACCAGAAACTATTTTAAGCGGTCAAAAGTTGATAAAACAGAACTTTGCATTGTATATAACATACGAAAGTTACGGAGGAGACAATGTGTGGGGCAAGGACTACCAGAAGCTATTTTAAGCGCTCAAAAGTTGACGAAACAGAACTTTGACCTACTGGCAAAAAATGATATTACTTTTGCTGTGCCTTCTAATAGGAGTTGTATATCTATTTAAAAGTTTACTTTCCTGTATTCTACAAACTACCATTTGTGTGGTGGCGTGGTCATTACGGCAGTATCCCCTGTCACTGTGATCACTGGGAAGGCCGTGTGCAGCAGTGGATGATTACGGGTTGAAGTAATGTGATGATGATGACAAACTACATTCACTCTCACTATCCCAAAAAACAATATTTATAAAAATAAATAAAATTGAAGTGTCTGTATATTATGTCAAAATAACAGCTTTTTACTAAATGTATATGAAAGTATATACGGTACCTATACCAAAAACTCATTTTTAATTTTTTTGTCTGTCTGTCTGTTTGTTCCGGGTAATCTCCGAAAAGGCTGGACCGATTTTGACGGGACTTTCACTGGCAGATATCTGATGTTATAAAGAATAACTTAGGCTACTTTTATTTTAGAATAATAATTAGGGTTCCGCGAAAAAAATAACCCTTGAAACACAATATATATATGTTCTATGTCATGTCTATGTAAGTATGTATGTAAGTACTCTAAATTTCTTTTAAATTAAACGTGGGTGAAACGGCGGGTCCCAGCTAGTTTAGTTATGAAATCGAAAACAATAAATTTAACAGATTCCTGGTATAAAACAATGAGATCTATTTGTTTTTCAGACGATACTTTTAATACCTATCGTCGAATCAGTTACAGGGATATGTTGCAACATTTTAACGTTCATTGTTTAGCAAATGAGGTTTAATGACTATATTGTACACTGATAACGCATTGTATTTAACACGCAAGTTACGGAGGAGACTGTACTAGTGTGGGACATTTTCATATATATGTTTAAAATAATTATATTAATTTTTAAAGTTATGAACATACAGAAAGTTAGATACAAAAATGAAAAAGGAGAGTTAAGTAAAAAATTACTGCTTATTTCTAAAGAAATCTCTTCCAACATACCTGCGAGAGGAAAGGTTGAAGAAAACTAAATGTAGACACAGTGCCTAAAGGAATAAATAAATTGAATACAAAAATATGAACATACATACATGTGTACCTATATAATCATCATTACCAATTATCATCATTTCAGCCGAATAAAGTGCACCGCTGGACACAGACTACACCCAAAGATCGCCATAATGACACGTCTGGGTGTGTTGTGAGCTCATTTGGGGGTTTTGCTATAATCGCCACGTTTGGCAGGCGGGTTTGCGATCACAATTGAATTGTTAATGTACTCGAAGGACGCTGCAGCCCACTAACCGCACACGTTGGCCACTAACCGCACGAAAAAGAAGAAACATTGAAATTTGTTAATGTGTTGCCGACCTTTAAGGCGGACATACAATTTTTCCTTGAATGTCGTATATCTGCTATATTATTGAAAATTGGGCTTCCGGTATTCATCACTGACCTTAAGAAACGCATCAACACTGTTGTTACCAATAATATTGCTCCTTCATTATTCCGTATTCTATGACGGCGTGGTACCTTTTTTTTATTGGTATTTTTTTGTGGAAATTTTTCATGAACTTCCTTCGCTCCGGGGAAGGGCGAAGGGGCATGCCGGGCTCCTACCGGCTAAAACCCTAAAACCACTAGAGCGGTCATCCTCGGCACCTAAGGGAGGCTCCAGGGCCTCGCATGATCACACTAGAGCCGCCCACTGATGCCATCTCGGAGAGGGTGACTGTAAAGCGGTCACCCCCCCGGGGGGATTGTAAAGGATCCCCCAAAGCGTCCCACGGCAGCGCGTAGTGACCACATGCGTGCTATTGTCTTCTCTTGGGTCACTTGGTTGGTGTGGGTACGCAGATTCCCCAATCTACGCACCCGCGAACCCAGAGGTCCCCCACTTTATAGCAACGGCAGGGGGTTTCAGGCGTATGGGAGTTAGGCGCCAGGGCAGTTGTTACCCCGGCGCCGTCTCCTCCATCTTCGAGCGGGATCGGCTCTCTCCAGATCTTGCTCTGCGGTCTCCTTCTGGAGCATGACGCTCTCATAGAAGGAGACCACTGCATTCCAGTTTTCGTGCTCTACCAACATAGCCAAAACTACTGCTGGCAGAGAGAGATCTTGCCGATCCGATCGACCAGGATCCGCCGTTCGGCGGCCTACGCAGGGCACGCCTCGAGCGTGTGCTGTGCGATGTCCTGGTCGCTATCACAATAGACGGCGTAGTACCTACTTCCCCTGACGAACTAGCCCATTTATAAGCTCTAGTCAACGAATGCTAAAAACTATTGCTAGGCTCTCCCACGCCATGACACGGAACAACTATCTATGAGCGATATATTTGTTTCGTGCGAGATCTAACCTACGACCCGTAGAGCAAAAAGCCAATTGACTAGCCTATGCCAAACGTGGCGCAAGTTCCCTTAAGGATTTAAATGAGTTCACTCGTGAACGATGTGTGCGTGGCAATTATGGCAAAACCTCCAAATGAGCACACAACACACTCAAATCGGTCGTTGTGGTGAACTTTGGGAGAGGCCTGTCTCCAGGAGTGGACTTCATTCGGCCGAAATGATGAACAATGTCGTAGGAAATAGCTATTATACACATACATATACTAACGAGTATGTCTACTTGGGACAAACTGTCCAGTTAGGTAGAACCAACTTCGAGAAAGAGGTCAATCCGACTTGGCTGGGCAGTGTTCGGGAAACTTCCCAACATCTTTTCGTCAACAATACTGCAATGCCTTAAGATGAAAGTATTTAACCAGTGTGTGTTACCAGTGATGACATATGGAATAGAGACGTGGGTACTCACAATGGGCCTCATAAGAAAGCTCAAGGTCACTCAGCGAGTTATGGAGAGGGCTATGCTTGGTATTTCTCTACGAGATCAAATCAGAAATGAGGAGATACGTAGAACTAAATTTGTCGACATAGCTGACAGGATTAGTAAACTGAAATGGCAATGGGTGGGGCACATTGTTCGTAGAACTGATGTCCGTTGGGGCGAAAAGGTTCTCGAATGGAGACCGTGCACCGGAAAACGCAGCGTGGGACGACCTCCAACAAGGTAGAAAGACGATCTGGTGTAGGTCCCTGGGAGTCGTTGGATGAGAGCGGCATGTGACCGCTCGTTGTGGAAATCTAGGGGGGAGGCCTTTATTCAGCAGTGGACGTCCTGTGGCTGATAGGAAACAGCTAGTAGGAAATATATTATCTATTTACTTTAAATTAAGTTTAAGCTTTAGTGTGTGAACATGCTCTGGACAAACCTAGCCATTTTCTTCTGTTTGATAGTACTCAAGTCCTTGCAAAAGAGAACCGATATGTACCAAGAATATTTCGTGAGGCTATTGAAATTTAAAAACACCTTAATTTCAATAGAGTAGGTGGTTCGCAGGTACTACCAATTTGGAATCCTATAATTGAAAATAATAAAGTCCTAAACTTCATAGCACATTGATAAACATTAAGACACTGTGAGTGATTGCGTCATCATCATATTAGCCATAAGACATCCACTGCCTTTCCAGTAGAATTCCATAATTGTGTCGTAATTTTGGGTGGTATTTGCCAGTACTCACTATGCTTGGCAGGCGGGTAGGTAAGCGCAATATCTATTTCAAAGTAAGGAAGTTGCTGCCAATCCGTCTGATTCAGTATCCCGTAGTCGCCGGGAGGAGATGGAGCGGTGCTATATTCTTAATGCGGACACCACACGGACATTACATACGGGATTATGCAGTAATCGCATCAGCATCGATTTTTTTTAAATCATCATTCTACGGGAGATAAAAAATCTTTTAAAATCTGTAACGACAGCTGTCATCATAGTCATCCTGCGACCATGAATTCGAGTTTTTATGAATTGTTAAAGTCTTCGAAACGTTAAGAAAATAAACATTCTATAATATACGCGTTTAAAAGTGTTTTATTATAATGAAGGCGATAAGTTTTCTTTACGGCTAAGAATAGCACCTATATAGGGCATCCCATGGGTGTCATAAAAGCGACTATGTAATTAGCCGGAGGATGGGCAGCAGCGTCCTTCGAGTACACCAATTACAACCCCACTGAGATCGCTAACCCACTTGGCAAGCATGGCGATACTTACAAATCCCCTGAATAGGCACAGAAAATCCGTAATGTCCAGATTAAGAATATCACCACTCCGTCTTCTTCCGTGGATGTCGTAAAAGGCGACTGGAGGTGTAGAGACTCCAGAGGGATGGGCAGCAGCGTTCCTTCTGTGGAACAGTACCCATTCTGCACTCACCGACCCGCCTGCCAAGCGTGGTGAGTAGGTACTGGTTAATTCCCCCCAAAATGACGACATACAGCATGTAACCGGTCGTCTTATGGGGAGGCTTTTGTTCAGCAGTGGACGTTGTTTTGGCTGATGATGATGATAATGATGATGATGATGACCAACACAGACTGGTCGTTGACGTTTTCCGCATGGAATTATGAGTTTTACATTTCTCACACGCTTGTACGTTCATGGTGCACGGTGTCGTGAAGGCAACTAAGTGTTTATGTCCACAGCCTGAGAGTAGCTCCTTCCTTTGAACTTCCCTAATCAGTAACAGCTTATCTATACCATAGCGTCCACTGCTGTAAATGGGCCTCGTAAACACTACAATGAGTGGTCAATTTCCACCATTACCACAATCACCATGCTTAGAAAGAGGATCGCAGTATGTTGGTATTAATTATCACACGCAACGATTCGCTTGATACCAACTTTAAGTCGCCTTCTACCGCAGGATTTTCCTAGCGTAGACACTAACTGCTAAATAAACATATACCGTTATATTATTTCTCAGCAAATGAAATCAAGTGTATATATATAGTCAAAAATACAAAATATAAACATCTTATTATATTATGGGTGAGGAGAGGTGATACATTAAATGCCGAGAACTGCACGAAAGGAATTGTACATATAGGTATATATATAATAATAATACTAGCTTTTACCCGCGGCTTCGCTCGCGTTATTTTATCTTTCGTAAAAATTTGTTCCTATGTCCTGTTGTATCCTATGTTACTTCTAATACCTCCAAGAATATGTGTACAAAGTTTCATGATGATCGGATATGTAGTTTTCGCGTGAAAGCGCAACAAACAAACTTACATTCACATTTATAATATTAGTATGATATGATTATGAATAGGTATGTCGTGTACCACCACCCCATCTCATCTCGTGGGTGTCGTAAAAGGTGATTTTGGGATTAGTCGGAAAATGGGCAGCAGCATCCTTCGAGTACATTTATAACACAACTGCGTTCGCCAGCCCTTCTGCCAAGCGTGGCGACTATAACAAAACCCCGCAATAAACACACAATACATACTCATACCGGTCGTAGTGGTAATTTTTGGGAGGCTTCTGTATTTCGGCTGAAATGGTCATATAGGTATAAATCATTTGCATTTTTTTCTTTTAATAACACAGTTGCACCAAGTCATCCCTGCATCATCCTCAGGTTGACTAGTAGAGCATGCCTAAGTCATTAAGTCCACCTATGTACGCCCAATATCAAGGTATACAATTCCAGCATAGGCTAATCTCGCACTGCTTAAGCTTTCCGTACAAATTAGAGGTCAGTTTTTACTGGAAAAGATAATTTGATATGTGGCCTGTTGAACTTAAACTTATAGCCAAGCCAAGCTCAGTGCTCGCAACGTATTCTTACAGCAATTATATGAGGAAGCCCTGCACTTTTAGCGGTGGGGCGTTTGCAAACTGAAACGATTACAATTATTTATACACAATTTACGCTACTATGCCTGTTAACGTCTATTGTAGCAACAAGGTTGCATACACAAACCACGAAGTGGTTTTTCTTTTTTATTATCAGTAATTTTAGTTCGAATAAATCACATCATTATAAATGATATTAAAAAATATCTTCTTTCTTTTCTTTTAATGCGGGTAGTATCAGGCTTGGACAAGCCACCCAATGGCCTCCAACTTGGCTCACCGACTGCCGTGTAATGACAAGAACCAGGACCGGCGATTTTACGTGCCCTTCAAAGCACGGGGAAGCTCAGTTTAAATACCACTATGCGGCCACCCATTATTACGCTGATGGCGCCAAATGTTGCTTAACCTCGCCGATCGTTTACCGAGCAGTGAGAACAATTGGCTGTGAGCGTATTAATATACATACATTATGTACCCAAACTCAGATACGCTAAATCAAATAAATAAATCCTAGGGAATTGTGTACATAACAAGCTACTCAAATCTGTTACAGATTTTACCGAGAGAAAGTAATAAACCTATATTAAATGCATCCTTATTAAAAAGGTTATTAAAATGCTAAATAAAGATTAAGTTGACGACAGGAATCTCTGGCACCGATTCTGTCTTCACGTGTAGGCTTCCTGAAACCCTATTGTCAATATATCATCTGAATTGCAATAAAAGTAGAAATAATTCGTATTAGAATTTATTTAACTCTACATTTATACATAGCCAAATCTCGAATCTATATTACCAAATCGAATATTTGGTGGCTTATTTATACAATTTAGTATCTTCGACATTATATAAAAATGAAAGACCTTCATTGATTCTGATTTTGTATTATAGAAGTAATCCTCTGTTTAACTATTGTATGTATTTATTTCATGTATAGGCTACTTTATTTTCACATACAACTTGTTAAAATGTCATCATCATCATCATTTCGGCCGAATGAAGTCCACTGCTGGACACAAGCCTCCCCCAAAGATCACCACAATGAACGATATGGGTGTGTTGTAGGCTCATTGGGGGGTTTTGCCATAATCGCCACGCTTGGCAGACGGGTTGGCGATCGCAGTTGAGTTGTTAATGTACTCGAGGACGCTGCTGCCCATCCTCCGGCCAATCCCTTAGTCGACTTTTACGACACCCACGGGAGGAGATGGGGTGGTGGCATTCTGAGCCGGCACCACACGGCAAAGCTGGCACCACACGGCAAAAAAAATGTAATAATCAGAAATGTCCAACTCTTACTCGACTCTCTTTCAAAAAAGTGTTATTGCAACACTTTTTTTTAAATAGAGCCCTTGGTATTCTTGCCGGCTCTTCTACATACGCCCGACTTTTCCGAGTCGTGCACCTTACTTGTATTAGGAGCCTGTCAAACTCTTTAAGAAATAAAAACTTTATATTGAACATGTCCTTTTGCTATAATGGTGTAAGAAAAAATGTATAGACTTCGTGTATTTGCACTATGAACTTCGTGTAATCTAAATTTAAGTACATATGTATAAAGAGCGACCCTGAGGGGCCACGTTTAAAGCTTGATTGCTACTAGCAGTACCATTCACCACGCTCGGATTGCTGGTGCAATTTGTTAATGTATATCTTCATATGTACCATATATTAACCCTTAGCCACTTCTTTCAGTGTCTACGGGAAGTGGTGATGGTTGATTGTGGCTGGGTCACATCAACGTATTCCAAAAAGGTAACTTACAAGGAATAATATAATAGGGATTTGAACAGAGACATGAAAAATGGTTTCACGTGCGTATCACGTATAAAGTAGGATTCCAGGTAATCGAACGTTCGATAACATTAATTAAACCAAGATATATACCTAGCATAAAGATTTCGATTTTTCATAGTTTATTTGTGCAGTTGTTGCAACTGATAGCTTTTCACACTAAATCCATATGACTTATTGAAGAAGTTTGTCTAACCATTTTAATAGATTTTTGCTCAAATATAGTACTGTAGTAGTGTAGTAGTAGTACTGTAGTAATAGTACCTGTAATATTTCGACCTTTTAAAAACATAGATACCATTGGCTAGATAAGATGTAATTTTATTATGATATAATTGTTTTACCACAGATACCATTTTTTCACTTATTCATCTTTTTTGTTTTTAAAGTGTTCAGAAATTTATATTATTTTCATATCAATTTTATATATGGCAGATTTGGTTTGCATAGTAATAGTAACGTCCGTTTTTTTGTGTACCTACTTAGGAATACTTTGTTTTCACATACCTAACTTGTCACGATTAAACATTGTAATATGAGTAAGGACCGGATTATATTCATGAGAATATTTGCATATGCTTAATTTGTAATGTGAATATTTGATTTTATCTATAATTTTACCCGTAAATCTAACTAGAAAAAGAAACTATATATAGTCAACCTTTATACATAATGCAGTACGTAGGCAAGTACATTTTCTTATTTTTGTAGTAGTAAAATCATATATAGAATCTAACTACTGAAAATTTGAAACATTACTTGATTAACGTTGACTTAAAATTATGGTTAATATCTCGATGAAAATGAAGTAGGTAAATAAAGTTAATATTTTCATTTAAAACGTTTTAAATAGCATTATTATTTAGTTTATGTAGTATTTATTTAAATTTGGTGTTGCATATTTCGAGGATATATGCTGCTTTTTTGCATGCATATCTCGACCATTTTAAGTTGCATATAATGCGGTCCCTAATTATAATTAGGTATTTTGACTGGCTAACTTGTTGCTGGGGATTTTTTTGCGCTGTTACTTCTCCGCAACACTAGGAAGTGGTGAAGCGCGGAATCAGATGGTTAAACAATTTTTTATTTAATTAATTTTGAATGTTCGACATTTTATTTTATTTCATTCATTTAGGCGATATCTTTTTTTGTCAAAACAGTATTATTGGAATTTCTTGTCGGCTCTTCTCCATAGGACCCTCTGTTCCGAACCAGAGCACACATCTTAATTCTTGACTTTTTTAGGATACTTTTATTCGTATGTTTTGGTTAAGTTATTAACGAAAAATATTTTGGTAGAATATTCAGTAGCTAGGTTATGTATAAATTCTAAGAGTATATTTATCCATACTGTTTTCAGATAGATATTGTATACAAAAACATTTTTATGTTCTCCTAGTTATGGTTATAGCTTTCAATTATTATTAAAATAAATGTATTTAATAATAAAAGGTACTTAATAAAAAAACGTTTTTACTTTATTTGCGATGACTGCGACGAGAGTATTTTTATTAAGACATATGTTACATTTTAAAAAAAGAAGCTTTTGTTATATGGTCCAACACAGAGGACTTGAATAGGATATAGGATATTTCTGATGAGAATAATTTGAAAAAATATGTTGTTGAAACGTTAATCCACAAAACTAAGTTAGATTTGCAAGAACAGTACTGCATATTTATGTTTAGCTAACAATGGACTCCTTACTCAGCTACATGCTGTAATACTACAAAAGCAATACTCTAATTACACTAGCATACATATATAAGACGTACCTACTTGTAGCATATGAATATTATTATAGGTATAGGTCTCCTTAATGTCTTAAACCATCTACATCTTTTCAAAATCATGTTGTCATATCTGTAGTTCTAGAATATCTAATTAACAAAACAACATCAGATAAGTAGATTATTTGAAAAAAGTAACAGAATTTTACTTTAAAATGTTTACGAAGTATTGTAAACTAAATTTAGATTAATATTATTTAATATTGCTACAGTTGTCAGCATAATAAGATTAGGTCGTCGCGTCGTAGAATTGTCAGTGCTTTACTTTTGCTGCATTTGCAATTGTCAAAATATGCGGCATATTTACAAAACCTAATTATGAAATTCATTTCGGTTACAGTTTTTCAACTCATGTATCATACTGTTAATGCTTAGATATGCACAGTATATCAAGTGGGTTTGAAATATTACCAATTTCGTGTAAAAAGATTTAGAGGTCGTGTCGTAAAATTGTCAGAGCTTTATACGCAACGCACTTTCGCTGCATTTGCAATTGTCAAAATACGCGGCATGTTTACAAACGCTTATAGTTATATTCGTAACGATTACGGTTTTACAACTCAGACATCATACTGTTCATACTTAGATAAACGTAGTATATCAAGTGGAATTGAAATATTATCAATTTCGTTAAAAGGATAGAGAGAAGAAATGTTTACTTATTCATTTTTGGTATAAGAAAGCATATTTCGTCGTTTTAGCTTCATATTAAGTACAATATTCAATAAGGCATCTCGCCGCGTTAACATTTTAGTTTTAGACTATTAACAGAGACTAGATTTAGATTGATAAAACATTATTTAAACAAAAATGTGACTTATTTTAGTCTTATTTACTTATTCAAGTATGCTAAAAGACTAAGATTTTAGAAATGCAAAAAGTATTATAATTAATGTAACAGAAGTACGGAATAAATCTAATGGATTAAAAATACTTGAATGTTAGTTTCAGTCATTTTCCATTAAAGTATATGACAGATTGTTAAAAGGTTCTAATATACCTAATTTAATGTACCTACCACAATGTGTACCTCTTACTATAAAGTTTAATATTCTAAAGGCCGAACCTTATTTCTATAAAAATACTTTTAGGTACCTGATAAATAATCATCAAAATATATGACGCAGATACAATTCAAAATGTTTTCTTGCTACAGATATAAAACTTAGTTTCCATTTTAATTTTATGACACTATCAAAGTTAGTGTAACTAAAAGGCTGTATCATAAATTACCTTCGCGTTTATAAAAAGATCGAGTATTTTATTGCCGACCATTGTTAAAAATGCATGTTTGTCTAAACAGCATCAAGAAAAAGGAAATCTTGAAAACATCATTTAATTTATGTAAAGTACTTGATTTCGTTTCTTTTTTTTCAGTAGGTTTCTTCATAACATATACCGGGTCAGGCACATATTAAATACCAACATTTTGTACTATATTCTTTGCTCATAGGTAACATAAAATAAATATTCTCGATAAGAACGTAAGCAATCCTGAATTAGGTATTTCATTTTCCAGGAAAACATTACATTTTTTAAATGACAACCGTTGCAGATCCATGTGATTTATAATCAATTAGGGTTATATGCTTTTAATATTGCCATATTTATGATAGTAGTTTTATAAAAAATAATATTAGTAAGTATTAGGCCTAAATTCATAAAGTTTGCTCTTGACGTATATTAGATAAATACAACGAAGAATATGTAAGCAGATCAAAATAGTAAACGTCGGTATATTTTAGTATAGGAATAATATATGAATGAATATATCGGCTGGAGTAATGAGGGAGAGGCACACACGGCCTTAACCTTGGTACAGGGAGGGAGCTTGTCAATAGTTCTACACAATACTTAAGTTTTTATTCAATTGATGTTGTTATCAATGAAGATAATCTTATTGGACTTTCAGTTTAGTAGATAATAGTAGTATCAATGTTTTGGAGAACTTACTTTATAAGTTGAAATTGTTGAAAGTGAAAATACTTTATAAGTTATCTAATACATTTTTGATCTAATGTGCTATAAATATTCGCGTTATTGTTTGATTTTGTTTTGTTTGGTCTAGATAGATTTATACTCGATCCATTATTAGACTACATGATAAAAGAGTTTTAACAAGAGAAACTTACCTAAGGGCATTAACGTGTCCTCCCTAGGGTCTCGGTGCCTTCGCCTCTCCCGCCTCTCCTGCCGGTCTCTTGCCATGATGGCGGCGATGGAGAAGTCAGTGGCGCAGGGGCGCGCGGAGCAGTCGTCCTCCATGGCGGGCCCCTGCCGCTCGCGACCCTCGCCTTGCAGCAGCATCAAGTTGACCGCCTGCGAGCCCAGCCTGCCTCCAGCTGACCACTCGCTGTCACCGTCCGAACATCCCATGGATGTTCCAGTACATAATCTTTGCAACTTTGAATTAATTAATTTTTGCTGTTTTACACTTGACTACGGGTGCTGTCCGAAGCGGTTTCTAGACAAAAAATGGACGTTATAATATTCAAACTCAGTTGATTTATTTAAGCAAAATAGTTATTATCAAGATTTTCAAAAATAGCAAAAAATCACAGCTTTTTTGAATAAAATGAAAAACACAAACTTTTCAGGAAGTCTTTTGCAGAATAACGTTAGAAATAGTGATCGGAACGTAGTTCTGTGTCGTAATCACTGTAAGCAAGTTTCGTACAATGTGTTGAAACTTTTTACGCGCGCTCTGGACGCGGGTAGAGCGGACCGGTGCGACTCGGCGCGTTGTCGACTCGACTGAGGCGGCAGCAGGCGGCAGGCGGCGCACCACAGGGAGGGGCCTGCATCGCCGCCCTATGCCACCACACTCCGACCACGCACACAACCGCTTTTTTATTATTTCTTTCTTATTAAGTCCGTCCCGCTCGCGCTGGCCTCGCCGCTCGCGCCCGTCCCTCTCGGCGAGTGAGTTTTTCTCCGCGTGATAACTATTGAAATTCGCTAAACGGCTCACCGCGGCGCGGAAAAGGCTCTCTCGTTAAACGGTGAGCCGATCGTATCGAGGTATTTATTCGAATTACTCGTTGCGCTGACGCTTCGCATCACTATTTATGCACTGTGAGAGTTCGCCGCCATCGATGGGGCTGTGCTCGTGCGCCGATTACTTCGCGGTCATATTGCAAATAAGCCTATAGTTTTTTACATGTCAGCAAAAATAGCAAATAAGTAGCTATAAGCAGAGGAGCCCCTGTTTGCACATTTACACAGGTTTTAATAAGATGTCGTTGATTCCTACAAGTACTAATACATTATGCACGCCGGAAAGTAAATCATGCATAACACTTAAGATAGCTTGATAGTTAACTTGCGCAATTTTCTAAAATGAATTAATTTTCTAACGAACTTAATTTCCACTTTTAACTAAATTACCTAATGAACAGAGATTGAAATAGAATTCACTTGAACTACGCCCACCGTAAGCTTATCTGCCAGCTCTACTTTACTGTACCTACCTACGACAAGGCTGACAAAAAACATCTGAACGAAAAACAGGGACAAATCGAAAACCTCTAATTGAAAATTTAATTTAAATCAAGCCCCTTGTTTTATTTTATCTTTGTTAAACATGAGATTTATACCTATATATATATAGGTATAAATCTCTCAAATTTGTGGATTTATACACTAATTAGAATTTTTGTCCTTGATAATACATTATTGAAAAATTCAAACAATGCACAACCGCTCAGTATAAATTTTCCAGCCCCTTTAATTCTATCGCTTAGCCAGTGTTATTGTAACCTTACCTCGCTGAAAATCAACAGTAACCGCTCAATTAGAACGAATGTATAAACTTCATTACGTCGACGCAGCGGAGGCAGAATAAACATTGGTAATGCGTAATCAACGCTGTGTCGAACGCGCGAGATTGCGCCTGCCTTTATAGCGTTAGATCAAATTTGCGGAAAATTAAACTCACAGACTTTCTCCTAGTTTTGTATTTATAATAATTTATTACGTGCGAGGAGCTCAAACTAACCATGTCCTTAGGCAATAAAGCTTATCGAAGTTGTGCCGGTAATAGCGGCACAAATGGCCGGCGATACGCGAATTGTGACGAATTGCATTAATTATTTTGTTGATTTCCATGCAGGGTAACGATAATAACTGTTATTATTCGTTAATTTTGAATAGCCTTCGGTATTTTGAATACAATTGATTACTTACACATTTTAAAGCAATGATGAATGCAATGGCAAGAGTAATTATCTAACAATATGTCATAGGTACTAGGTAGGAATATTTACTGTTCGTTCAAGAATTTGATATGTTAAATTGTATAAAAAAATATTATTCATAGATTATGTATACACATCGCTAATTAAGGATGCTATAGGTATATAGAGAAACTTGAGTACGTACAAAGGTAGGTACTGCTTATTTTGTAGACAGCAGTGTAGAAGGTAGAAATTACAAAATATTAAGGTATATATACTTAGTTAATAAACAAAGCTGGCATATACAAAATGACATTGAGTTTGACAATTATTGTAGATAATAACAATGAGGCAATTTCTATCCAAAAAATTGCCTTGCTAATTCTTTGGTCCCTACCACTAGCCTAGAATACGGTCAAAACACTAGACATCCACTTATTATAAACAGAAAACTTGATGTATTTGATAAGATATCGCCAAGGAAGTTTACCGGATGTACATATGAGTAGCAGTGTCTGATAGTATTACAACTCTTTCAGACAAAAAACAGGGTTACAGTGATCGAAGGGACAAAAAGTTAAAGTCAAGGCAGTTGACGCAAAACTTTCCAACCAATGAATGTCCAATGAATTGTATAGAAAAGTAACATTTTATTTCACAATTAATAGGTACAGGTTTTACAATTAACAGGTGTGAGTGGTGGCTTCGCACACATGAATGCCTCAGAGAGGCGGTCAGCATCTTGTCTCTGGCTTGTATTTATCGGTTGGTTAGAGTGCCCATGAGTGACCGCAAGCCTCTCAACGCAAAGCCGGCTTACTAAAATTTAAAAGGTTTTTATTGAAGTTTTCAGTACATATAATACCAATTGCAATAAACCTTTTCGATGAATCTTCCATCTCAAACAGTCCTCGGGGACAATCCGTGACCGTGTTTCTATAGTGCAGCTACGAAGAGTCCCCGGCAGTGTCCCATTACATTTTATATTAAAATTCTCTAAACTCTCTAAAAATCTCCCCGCGTATGTGTATCAAAAGTTCACGTTCATCCTTGTAGAAAAAATAAGCCACAAAAGACCACAATATAGATGATAAAAATAAATAGTATTATTTATTTTTATCATCATATCCACCGCTGAACAAAGGCCTCCCTATAGATTTCCACAACGACCGGTTGCATCAATGTATTGGTTTATTGGTGGACCAAGCACCAATGTATGGTCTAACGTATTATTCCATTTTAGAAACAGTAAAAAACTATAATTAAAATCTTCCACATTTCATGGTAGAGATAAAAAATAATCTTGGTTTATTTTTATTATGTAAGTACTGTTATTATTTAATACTAGCTAATGCGTTACAATGCCTTTTTTTCAATATCAAAAACCTTTTACAGGCCTGCCAACAAAAACTGCAAAGTTTCAACTTAATCGGATAAATGGTATAAGAACGCTTAGGGGACAAACAAACAAAGAAACATTAATTTATATTTGTATAGGTAGATTTATTTCGAAGCTATAATACTCCAAGATACCAAATGGGCTCCGATATTGGACCCAGGCCTCCCCCAAAGATCGCCACTACGACCGGTCAGGGTGTGTTGTGTGCTCATAGAGGGTTTTATGCCATAGTCGCCATGATTGGCAAGCGGGTTGGCGATCGCAGAAGAGTTGTTAATGTACTCGAACGACGATGATGCCCATCATCAGGCTAATCGCATAGTCATAGTGGGTTGGTGTTATTCGTAGCCACGTTCCACACGGAAACTTTGTTGTTTTTTCAATATTGTTTTCTACTTTTTCTACATGTATGTGGCAAAAATAATATTTAAACGTAAACCTTAACTTTAAATGACCTAATGTCATTAAAAGTTAAGAATACCTGTATAATGAAACTTTCATTTTTGCTTCTCAAATTATTATTTTTTTGTTAAAACCTATGTTTTAACAATTGATCACTTTAGAATTCACCTTTAGTTCTTTTAGTCTTTAGTTTTTAAAAAACGTTGCCCCACACTAGGATTTCTCCTGTGTCGTGGGTGCGTTTACATACATGAATTCCACATACAATACACCCAGACCCGGAACAACTACCTGCAGATCATACAAATATTTGTTCCGTGCGGGAATCAATCGAACCCACGACCCGGAGCGCAGCAGCTGACTGTATCAGCCACTGCACAAACCAGCTATGTTGGGGATATAGTGTACAGAGATAAATTCCACATGCACGAACAGTAGACACGGGTAAATTAATTTTAAAAGACTTGGAGATGTATAGTTTTTCTGTATTTTATGCTGGACTCTTTATCACTCATTTTATCGAGTCGAGATAGACTCATACGCTTTTTTAAAATACAACCTGTTGACGACACGAGCTAGTCATTCACCTGGTAGTATGCGTCACGCCTGCCCATAACGATTGTGATGCTACCCACAACTAGTCCTGCGAGACATCATCTACGCTCGTCAGCTCAAGACACTAATGTCTAATAACTAATTATTTAGTCTATTATGCCCGGTAATTTCACAAGTTACGCCTTCAAACTGGAACAAACTTAAAATATATTAAATGTCTAAACTGTAAGTACTGAAAGTTTAAACTGTATACTGTTTAGCAGCAGAATATCTGTCACTGCGTGACACACCACCTAGTCGAACTCTTTCAACAAGGACCGGTGACCATCGGTATACATTTTGTATAGGTTCACCTACATAAAGCGTTAATAATAAAGTCATTCTTTCGCAACCGTTTAAGCGTAAGATGATGTCAATATGATTAACTTCAAAGAGAAAATAAAATAACTTTTTAAAATCTGTAATGACGCCTGTCACCTCAGTCATCCTTTTTTTTTTTAACCTGAGGAAATCCTCTTGGACTTCCTCCGCCTTGGGAAGGGCGGAGGGGCATGCCGGGATCAAACCGGCTAAAACCCCACGGTGTCCTTCTTCTTACCTCTAGCCGGGGGTAGGTTGTACGCTTTTCTGCATTAGACCGCTCCCCCGGCAGGTATCGTCCCGTCAATGATTGACGGGCCCCTTCTGTGTGCGGCCTTGATGGCCGCATTTATCCTTCGGAGAGGCGCGCACGGAACACGCGCGCCGCCATCTCGGGCCTGTATCTGTTCGGGCGACGGACCGCCCCTGGTCCGTCGCCCGCAGGCCGCTCCTCATGGTGGCCGGAGATCGTCCAGCGCCCTACCCCGGCGCCCACGCCTGGTGTGTCTTCTGCGGAGGGGATCAGAGATCTCCCTCCGTCCCCGCTCTGCCGCCTCCTTTGCTTGCATCACTTCCTCGCAAAAGGAGGCGACGGCATGCCACGCGCTCTCGCTCCGGCTGATGGACTGAACCACGGCCGCAAGCGAAAGGTCACCCCCTTCGACCGCCACGACGAGGTCACGGCGCTGCGCCGCCCAAGCTTGGCACTCCTCCAACGTGTGCTGCGCCGTGTCCTCCGGGCAGTCTCCGCAGTGATGACAACCAGGCGCCTCTTCTCGGCCTATTCGACACAGGTACTTCCCGAAACACCCATGGTTCGAGAGTACCTGCGTCATTCGGTAGGTGTGGGCGCCATGCCACCTCTCCAGCCATTCCTCCATTACCGGTCTTACCGCCGCTATATCGGCGTGCCCTGCAATGGGCCGCTCCAGTCGCCCTCTCCACTCTGCCACTAGGATTCGCCGGAGCTCGAACCTCGATCTCACGAGGTACTGGCGGTACGCCCCGACTTAGCGCCTCCCCGCGCCACTGATACAGCGACGCGAGGGCTCTCGCTTCTAGATCCCAGGGCGGCAAGGAGGCTCCCCGCCTCATAGGAGACCGTGCGGTATCCCCTTATTACCCTGAGGACCATCGTTCGCTGCGGCCTTCGCAGCACGGCGACGTTGGATTTTGCCCACACTGGGGCCCCGTAAAGGGCCATGGACCGCACGACCCCCACTTCAGTCATCCTGCGACCACGAACGTGTTCGAAACGTCAGGAAAAACAAAAATCTGTTATATACGCGATGTAATCCGTTTAAAAGTGTTTTATTATTATGAGTAATAACCGCGAAAACCTAAGACATTACTATGATTTTCCAAGTTCCAAGACAAATGTTCAATAAAAAAACGTTGTCTTCGTTCAAAATCTATTTAATCGCTGGCTCAGAAGATTTACAACCAATACTTGAAATATGGGAAGATACAGAGGGATTGGGTGGCGTACTCTGTATATTGCAATATTCATTTTTAACTTTAAATTATTGTTTTCTGATATTCATATATACAACCATCTCACTCTCGGAATAATAATTGATTCTTTTCCAGATATTACCTAGTGTTTGACGAACGTCAAGTCGAGCCGTTTTCAAAAGTACATCTTACTTTAAAATATTGGTCAATAATCTTCATAAAGGAGATTCTCGTCCTTATAGTACCGATTTCTCAGGCTTTCACTCTCCCAAAAGTAAAACCAGTTGGAGTCATATTAGTCGTGTTTTGTCTCGTACTCAAAGGGAACGAAAAAGTGACGTTATTAATCATGATAAGAATATAAGGCCACTTTTGGTATTGCGCCCGTAACGTTTTATTTCTTTTTTAAGTGAAATACATTAGTTTTTCAAACATAGTTCGATTACTCATTCGTTTTATAGATTTCAGTTTCACACGAAGAAACCATTTCACGGCTGAAATAGTTAACATCGATTGCCAATTATACCTCCTCAAGTTCACACTAATAAAAAATACAAATCTTATGCAAATACTACTTATTCTTTCTGTTGGTTTGTTTAGAATCAGTTTTAATATGTATAATATGTATAAGTAATTGTGATAAAGACTTATTCTTAAATTTGTTCAAATTATAAATATTTGTGCTCATCACTGACTCATTGACTGACTCTGTCACGCTGTAAGATGATTCATTCTTTTACTTCTTCTACGGGCTTGCGGCTTACAACTGTCTCATCATCACATGAGCCAATGGATGTCCTGTCCAACAAAGGCCTCCCCATAGATTTCCGCATATATGTGATCATTTTAGAGAGAATTTTACAGTATTCACCACGCTTAGTATGGCTGCTGTTCCACAGAAGGGACGCTGCTGCTCATTCCCCTGCCGTAATGCCGTAGTCCGCTTTTACAACATACAAAGGAGGAGATAGAAGGATGGAGATGGTGATGCTATAATGTTTATCCGGACACCACACGGAATGCAAACGGAAACAACTGTCTAATTTTATACAATAACTAAGTAGCTGCCCGCCCCAGATTCGCACAGGCAAGTACATGCAAACCCGATTGTAGCGCCACCTACCGGGTCCAATCAACCATACAGGGACCCACTTAGACATACACAAAAAAACATCAATCGGTCCAGCCCTTTTGGAGGAGTTCAGTGACATACACACCTTTTTTTTTTTTTTTTTTTTTTTTTTATTGGTGCCCAGTGGAAATTCATCATGAACTTCCTTCGCCCCGGGGAAGGACGAAGGGGTATGCCGGACTCCTACCGGCTAAAACCACTGGAGCGGTCATCTTCGGCACCTAAGGGAGGCTCCAGGTCCTCGTATGATCACACTAGAGCCACCCACTGGTGCCACGCCTATTGGCACGTCTCGGAGAGGGTGACTGTAAAGCGGTCACCCCCCCCCAGGGGGATTGTAAAGGATCCCCCAAAGCGTCCCACGGCAGCGCGTGACCACATGCGTGCTACCGTCTTCTCTTGGGTCGCTTGGTGTGGGCACGCAGATTCCCCAATCTACGCACCCGCGAACCCAGAGGTCCCCCACCTTATAGCAACGGCAGGGGTTTTCAGGCGTATCGGAATTAGGCGCCAGGGCGGTTGTTACCCCGGCGCCGTCTCCTTCTTCTTCGAGCGGGATCGGCCCTCTCCCGATCCCGCTCTGCGGTCTCCTTCTGGAGCATGACGCTCTCACAGAAGGAGACCACTGCATTCCAATTTTCGTGCTCTGCCAACATAGCCGACACTACTGCTGGCAGAGAGAGATCTTGCCCGATCCGATCGACCATGATCCGCCGCTCGGCGGCCCACGCAGGGCACGCCTCGAGCGTGTGCTGTGCGGTGTCCTGGTCGCTATCACAATGGTGGCATTGTGCCGTGGCCTCGCGTCCTATCCTGTGCAGGTACGCGCCGAAACAACCGTGCCCGGTGAGCACCTGCGTCAGGCGGTAGGTGACGCGCTCGCTCCTTTGGAGCCAGGCTCCGAAGAGCGGCAGGACGGCCTCGACGACGCGCTTGGTTGCAAACTGCATCCGCAAGCGATGACGCCACTTTACAAGTGCGCGCCGCCGAGCTAGCCGCCGCAGCTTGTCCAACGCCCCTGGAGGCGCGCCTTCGCCGCTCTGGCGGAGGGAGCGTGTCTGATCGTAGACCCACGCATCCATCTCCGCCAGGATGTCAAAAGGCGGAAAACGCGCCAGGAGAGTTGCCGCCTCGTAGGACACCGTTCGGTATCCTCGAGCGATCCGGATAGCCACTCTGCGCTGCAGACCGTGAATTTTGGTTCTGCAGCGCTGGGGACATACACACCTACGGAAGAATTATATATAAGATAAATTTTATTAACAACAATAAAAGGACATCTGTTATTGGAACTAGCTGAACTAGGCCAAGTTAAAAGCCTGTTAGTCGGGGATCAGTCAAATTTCCGACTAAATTATACAAAAATTAAGTTTAACTGAACTTGTGTCAGTGTGTGTGCGTATAGACGGACGACCTGAAGAAGGTCGCTGGGTCCGGCTGGAATAGAAATGCTAATGAAATAAGAGGCCTATCTCCAGCAGTGTACCGATATAGGCTGACAATGGAGATGATGTGTGCGTTTGAGAGAGAGAGTTGGGTTTGTATGTATACCTATATGTGTAAATATGTCCCCAAGTAGAGTACTTAGTACAAAGCTATAAGAAAATGGAACATGGTTTTTTACTAATATCACTAATATCATTGTTTAAAATGATGTGTCAAAAATAGGTACCGACTTATCAAAGTAAATACATGTTAAAATAAAAATTATTTTTAACGGATTAGGTATTTCGCGTAAGTATATGTTATGGTAGATGTTTGTTTTTCTTAACGCTTCGAACACTTTGCAGGGTTTGTGGTCATCCTGCGACTGTTAAAAATGGCTTTGTTATTATGAGTAGGGAATCATGGCGAAACCCTAAGAAAATACTACAGAATCTCCTGGCTAGTTTGATTCATTCAAGTATAAAATATAGTTCTGGCAATATAGCGAACTTTGATTCAAAACCTATGTTATTATATACATTCTTATTCGTCAAAATATATCTACAGAAATATTACATATTCCCCGCCATTATTACGAAGTCCCCACAACGAATCATCAAATAAACCTATGAATCATAACGATATCAAAAATTCATTTATCACAACCTAGCTATGGGTTTGATCACTGCATTACATACAAATGACACTGCAAACATTTCAGTTGTCACAGGGACGCGTCCATTTCACTTTTTGTCCAAATCAACGTGCAAGTTGTGATTAAAATTTAAAAGTAGCAACTCGTGTGAACGCACTCGCGGACAACGACGAAAGAGGGGGAACAGACGCCCCTTGTAGGCGGGACGGCCACTCCACACGGAATATTCAACTCTATCTGTGGAGTATAGAGTAGTTTTTAGTGTTTTGAGTTCAAGGTGTGCATCCTGTGCAAGTCCGTGTGGGAGTGAGGTAATTCTTCGCTAAGTATCGTCCGAGTAAGCGACATACTTCGTTTTTCGATGGAAAGTCTTATAGTCGTTTCAAAAGACGTTCTCAGAAAAGTCTATTTTGTTTCAAAAACAGAAATTAAAATCGATACGTAGGTTTTAGAAAAAATGCTTGTTTTTTTTAAATATACTATAAGGATTGACCGCTATACTATATTAAAGTCTAAATATCGATAGTCTGGTTATAATTATTAGACAATCATGTTCTAATATCTAGGTACTTTGATAGAAAATTTAAAAAAGGGTTCCCAAACTTAACCGTTCTATGAACTTAGCGTTCGTTAAAGAAAAAGAGTTTGATCTACTTGTTTGTGTTCTCAACATGGACCTTAATAAGATACCTAGATAATTGCTTAAGTGTCTAGTTTAACCGACCGCTCTACGCTATTTATATACCTAATTGTAGGACATTTATTAACTACCTTAGGATATGGAGTCAACTGCAATTTAAATCTCCTGAGTTTCATTACATTTAGTACTACAGCTATTAGGTAAATGTTATTTAAAAAATCGGCAAGAAAAAGAGCCTTTTAGGGTAGAAATAGAACGCTTTTTGGTAACAATAGAGTCGTTTAGATTTTAACTGTGACCACGAAAGAACCTCAAATAGTACCTGAAATCTTTGCTGCCTGTGGACTTTGTGCAGAGGCTCTCAGCAAAGTCGATACTCCGGAGTCCGGACTCGACTTTGAACACTAAAGCGGGCTTTGACTGTAACATATCCAACGTTCAGAGACAAGTAACTGACAGCTGCGTGCCGCAAATATCATCTAAGCTAACGAAATTTGCTGTACGACTTCTGGAAAGAATAGAAAGGAATTATAATAACGCACTTTTAAACGGATTACATGGCGTACCTATATTATACATTTTTGTTTATCCTGACGTTTCGAATAAGTACTTTGCAGCATTTGTGGTCGCAGGATGACTAAGGTGGCAGGCGTCGTTAATCCATAATCCATTTAAAATTGTTTTATGATAATGTATAAAAATCGCGAAATCTTAAGACATTACTAATAGAAAGGAAAATGTCTCCATTGCAAAAGTTATTCTAGGAATCCTGAAAATAATCGACGGCACGGTTGGTGCAGTGGCTGATACAGTTGGCTGCTGCGCTCCGGGTCGTCGGTTCGATTCCCGCATGGAATAAATATTTGTATAATCTGCAGGTGGTTGTTCCGGGTCTGGGTGTATTGTATGTGGAATTCATGTCTGTAAACGCACCCATGACACGAGAAATCCTAGAGTGAGGCAAAGTTTAAAAATATATATATTAGGCTTTCTAATTGATTCGATTCTCCACGAATATTCAAAATTAGTACAATTTTTTTTATCAATTATGGCCAGTTTTTTATATACATTTAAAAAGAAAACAAGTACCTACGCTAATTAAATAAGGTTTTGAAGTCGGATACTTATTCGGCACTAATAACGTTCGTAAAATTTATACTTAACCTGTCACTACTTCTACACTACAAATGTATTATTTTAAATACATCCTTTATTTTGGCGTACTTAACAAAACAAAAAAAAACAATCTTTACTAAACAAAAATTCCACTAGCTAAAAGTTCAATGTCCACTTAACATCTTGTCAAACCAAGATGGTATTATGTTTATTAGTCATGTCATTGATAACGTAGCGATGGAAAAATATAGTTAGAATTCAAAAACGCTGTTTGAAGCACACTGCAAATATTTCAGTGGGTACAGGAAGCCTCCATTTTAATTTATGAGTCTGTAAAATTCCGCTCCTGAACTTGTACCACCCTGATAGAATACTACAATGCACGGCGGGAATATTGCCACTCCATTATTATTTCCGTGTAGAGTCTGGATTAAAAAAATTGTATGACTTCGTCTCCTCCCGTGAATGTCGTAAAAGGTGACTAAAGGACTCTAAGCTTTCAGAGAGATGGGCAGTAGCGTCCCTTCTGCGGAACAGTAGCCCTACTGCGCTCACCAACCCGCCAAGCTTTGCCGCCAAACGTAGTGAGTACTGGCAAATTTCCCCCAAAATGACGACACACGGCATCTAAGCGGTATTTTAAGGGGAAGCCTTTTTGTTTAGGACGTCTTTTGGCTGATATGATGATGATGAACTTTTGGTAAATGGATTCGCCGTCGTAGCTTATTTTCACATGTACATGTAGGTACTTATCCATGTGGTGTCCAGATTAAGAATATAGTACCACTCCATCTCGTCCCGTGGATGTCGTAAAAACAGTTGGCACTTCTGTGAAACAGCAGCCATTCTGCGCTCACCAACCCGCCTGCCAATCGTGGTGAGTGATTTATGCCAATGCATATTCCCCCATAATTACGACACAATTGTGGAAATCTGTGGGGGAGGCCATTCTTTAGCAGTGGACGTCTATAGGCCGATATGATGATGATGATGATGATGTCGGTACTAGCTTAAAGCCCGCTGGTTATTTTTTGGAAAAACCTTATTCCTTAAACTTCGAACTCAATATGCAAAATAAATGTGACTTAATATTTGTGTCATGTGTAATATTTAACACTATCTAAAGCTCACAAAAATCAACCATAAGTTATAGTTCTAATTTTACTTGGGCTGAGATATAGATGTAAGCTGACAAATAAAACATATTGCCATAAGTTTCCACTATAAGTAAGTAGTGGAAGTATGCACACTATTGCACCCGTTCACCCAATGGATGGCTACGCAGCTGCCCCGCTTACTGGAACGATAAAATTTTAGCACCGTTGCCTTATTGAAACAGTTAAATCATACAGTGCAATATCCAACATAATGCATATAACATACCCACTAGTAGACCTGTTTCGCTATTATATTTGCCCCTCTGAGAAGTGAGCAGAATTACAAACGCTAGGGATACGAGGAAAGGGTTACACAAAAGTTCGTCTCGGATTTCAGGTACGTAGTTCGTAACTTGCCGTAAGTGCCACGACATACAATTAATTCTGGTTCCTATATCTCATTGATTATAACTGATTGAAACTGCGAGTCCTGGAAGTCTAACTCTGAGCTCTAATTTCCAGTCAAATTTAGCCGTCATAAGCTGTCATCTTCCATACTAAATGGCTTTCAGATCTATTCTCATTTTGATTTGCGTGGTGGTTACTCAGGACGATACAATCAATTGATGTTTGAATTACACAAATATATCTTCGAGTACTAAGGATCTATCATTCAAATCTATGATTCCATGGGGTCCGATTCCTTATACTGCAGCTATACTAAAGTATATTATTACTAGCTTGCCCAGAAGACGTCGTTCTGTCCTATCCGGTAGGACCTATCAGGTCCTAGTATTGAAACAGTGTTTCTAAAAAACAAATAATATAGTATGTGTATCGATCAATCGCTGAAATCCTTCAGAAGTGGCGCAATACTAACAGAATTGGGAACTTTATTTTAAAGGGTCAATCTGTAGGTATAGCGTGGATTTGAAAGGAAGTAGTAATTTACTGTTTTTATTAATGAAATTATATTGAATAACAAATTAAATTTGCTGCTCTTTGAGCAAACATTTTTTTTTTCAATGTTTTATTACGAGCAAAGAACGTGTGCCGCTGTGATAAAGTTGTTAAAAATATAGATTTTTACTAATAATGATAATTTATGTGTATTAATTTTAAAATTAGCTTAGCTTAGCTTGCGATAACAGAAAAAAACCAAACTGCTTATGAAATGTATTTTTTTTTGTTGTGATTCAATCACTTTTTTATATAAGCCTAGAAAATGGCGCTTTCTGAATAAAATATGTCACAGTAGCGAAGGTCAAACGCATGGCATAAGGGACTACATATAACTTAGGTATCAGCTATGATCATATATATATATATGAGCATAGGGAAAGGAAAGTTGTTCTTCAGGTCCGTTCCATCTCTATTCGAAGTCAAAAACAAAAATCAAATGTCTTTATTCGACATGAACACAGGATATAGGTATATACAGGTCCAATTATGATAATGTTAGCGCTCTATGTTTTACTCCGCCGAGCGTACAAATATTTTATAATCGCTAGGCACTAGATTTACTATAAGGAAGGAAGGAGGAAGGTAAGAAAGAGTACTGATGAAAATATTGAATTAAACTAAGATTTTTGGAAACTTCTACATGAAAAGTAAACATAACATGACCTTTTCGAAGTGCCAAAGTCGTTACCGACGTAACTCCATATAAACTGAGGCATAATTAAAAAAAAATATCTTTTCTACATATTGTGTTTCTTACCACTTATCTAACCCTTTTAATTTCGTGTATTTACCGTTACCTAATTATCTGCAGGCAGTTGACGTAAATAACGCTGATATTACATGTTATTATGGTAATTACATAGGCTTGTATAGAAAATTAAAACGCTGAACGGTAGCATTTAATATTTGAACAAGCTATAGTTTATAAAGTGGAAAACTTATTAAACCCTTTCATTATTCTTCTCTTAAGGTGTATTACAGTCGCTATAAGGCAGAGACCCTCGGGGGTAACAGGCATGCATACTGCGTAATCTATGCACTCATAGCGAGCATCACTGCGACTGACCCCCGAGAAGATGGTGGTGGGCACGTGGTCATATATGCGCAGCACAGTGCCCGGAGAAACTTACAGTTGCTTTACAGTCGCCTATTTTTTATCGTGGGGCAATTCTCTTGGATTTCTTCCGCCTTGGGAAGGGCGGAGGGGTATGCCGGACTCTTACCGGCTAAAACTCCACGGTGTGGCAAAAGGAGGCGACGGCATCCCACGCGCTCTCTCTCTCCGGTCGATGGATTGATCCACGGTCGGAAGCGAGAGGTCACCCCCTTGGACCGTCGCGATCACAGCGCTGCGCTGCCCAAGCTGGGCACTCGTCCAGCGTGTGCTGCGCCGTGTCCTTCGAGCAGTCTCCGCCGTGATGGCAACCGGGCGTTCTTTCTCGGCCTATTCGACGCAGTTACTTTTCGAAACACCCATGGTTCGGGATCACTTGCGTCATCCGGAAGGTGAGGGCGCCATGCCGCCTCTCCAGCCTGCTTTCTTCCTGACAAAGAGCGCTTTACTTACCACCACTCCGAAATGTGCCTAAAGGCGGTCAATGGGCGTCTACAGTGAGTTCGTTCTAAAGAACTTGCGTGGATCCCGAAGATGATCGCCTAGGTGGTTTTAGACGGTAAGATCACACAGCCCTCCGTCCTTTTTTGAGGTGGAAAAAGGCCATGAATATTAGATCTACAGGTAACGGTGACAAAGAAAACGTTGCGCGTTCAAAATTAGGCATTCACCGATGTCATTCTTTCAATCGTCAGTGAATTTATCTAAGACACCGCTGACTTCAGCTGAAAGAAAACATTAATTAATTCTTTATTGTACACGATATTTACAGATTATAGAATAAACAAATGTAAAAATGTATTTACACAGAGCAGCTTAACTCAATAGAGTTCTCTTACAGCAAATATTGCGTGATTGACTTACGAGATATATGAGGACTGAATGAAGTGTAGGTACAAAAATACTGAAGTATGGCTACAAGAATGAAGCATGAAAATATCGTGAAGAAACTTGTATCGAATGGTTTGAAATCACCAACACACTGTAAGTAAGTGTTTGTAAGGAATGAGGAGCTAGTTTTGCTAATTAAACGCAGATACTCCTACTATATAGTAAAAAATAGGCTTTATAGAACCAATCCTAGAATGTGTATTAAAAGTCTTTAAAAGTGACACAAAGTCCTCAATATAACCTGTTCGATCGAGCCAGTTCGAACCGGAAAAATGTCAAAATATATTTTAAAAGGAATTACGATTGTATTGTCATTATGCTTAAATCCGTACAAAATATGCGCTCTCGATCTCTCGAATTAATTTGAAAAATAAAATACTGGTCTTTAATTTTGGCTCCTCTATGACGCCTACGACGCGCTTATTTGATTCATTTTTTTTTATTTATTGGGCCCAGTGGAAATTGGGAATGAAAAATGAAAATGGGGGGCTTTAGTGTCCAGATTAAGAATATAGCACCACTCCATCTCATATCGTAAAAGGTGACTGAGGGACTGACTGACTCTCCAGATCCAGATCCAGAGGGATGGCCAGCAGCATCTCTTCTATGAACTAACAGCCAATCCGAGCTCACCAACCGGCCTGCCCAGTGTGGTGAGTACTGGCAAATTCCCCCAACATAATGTGACACACCGCTTGGGCTGTGTGTGCGGCTGTAGGGTTCCATAAATAAGTCAAACTCACATCAGCCTGATAACGTTCACTGTTGGATATGGACCTCCCAATTATCACTACAATGAGCAGTCATCCATCGCAGTATGTTGTTATTACATGTAGTGTGGTGCCGGCTAAGAACCGAAGAAAGATAGAACCCCATCTCATCCCGTGGGTGTCGTAAAAGGCGACTCTAGGATTAGCCGGAGGATGTGCGGCAGCAACCTTCAAGTTCGTTTGTAACACAATGGCCATCGCCGACCCTTTGTCTAGCGTGGCGGTTATAGCAAAATCCCCCAACTAACACACAAACACAAACCGGTCGTTGTGCCAAACTTTGGGGGAGGCTTCTGTCCAGCAGTGGACGTTTGTCGGCTGAAATGATGATGATGATGATGTTGTTATTAGCACAAGTGAGGATACTACTGCCCATCCTCTTGATATCAACCCATAGTCGCCTTTTACGACACCCATAAGTGGAAAGTTTATTATTTACCTCCTTTCGGTATTTACACGAAGCATACATAAATCATCATATCAGCCAAAAGACGTCCACTACTGAACAAAGGCCTCCCCACCAGGTCGTCTGTCCACCTTGTATGAGGTCTTCCCACGCTGTTTTCTGTTGCGTGATCTCCACTCGAGAATCTTTTTACCCCAACGGACATCAGTTCTACGAACAATGTGCCCCGCCCATTGCCACTTCAGTTTACTAATTCCTTTCAGCTATGTCGACAACTTTAGTCCTTCTACGTATCTACTCATTTCTGATTCGATTTCGTAGAGAAATACAAAGCACAGCTCTCTCCATAGCTCGCTGAGTGACCTTGAGCATTCTTACGAGGCCCATGGTGAGTGACCACGTCTCTGTCCCATATGTTATCACTGGTTAAAGACTTTCGTCTTGAGGCATTGCGGTATTGTTGATGAAAAGACATTGCGAAGTTTCCCGAACGCTGCCCAGCCGAGTCGGATTCGACAATTGACCTCTTTCTGGAAGTTGGAACTACCTAACTGGACGGTTTGTCCTAGGTAGACATACTTGTCAACATCTTCAAGAACAGAGCTTTTAGCGGATTTTGGGATGGGCACGACGATGGGTATTTGAAATGACTTTCGTCTTGCCCATGTTCATTTTAAGGTACTGTTGTAAACACAGTACAAACTGTTGTGTGTACTATTGGGAAACTCTGTTGAGATCATGGAGTATTGTGCTTAGCTCTTGCAGCGATTCTGCCATGACTACGATGTCGTCGGCAAATCGAAGGTGAGTGATATACTCGCCATTGATACAAATGCCGAATCATTTCCACTCCAGTAGCTTGAAGACATCCTCCATTGCAGCGGTGAACAGTTTCGGGGAAATGACGTCCCCCTGTCTCATACCTCTCTGCAATGGAATTGCCCCCGGGTTCTATTCATGTACTCGGACCAATATAGTGGCGTTTCTGTAAACACTTCGATGTACCAACCGTAAATGTGGCATCGCTGCAGAGATTGCAGCACTGTCCAGGTTTCGATCGAATCGAAGGTATCACATAGTCCACAAACGCTAAGCATAGTTCTTGCTCCTTGGTCTTCTGTATAACCTGCCGCAGCGTCTGGATGTGGTCTATGGTACTAAAACCTTTTCGGAAACCAGCTTGTTCGGGAGGCTGGAAGTATTCAAACCTGCGGTCGAGACGATTGGTGATGACCGTTTAAAACAGCGTATAAACGTGTCTCAGAAGCGAGATGGGTCTGTAATTCTTCAATAGGGTATTATGATCCTTTTTGAAGAAGAGCACCACCTCGCTTCTGTTCCACGCTTCCGGCGTTGTGCCCTCGAGTAAGACGGAATTGAATAGCTTATAAAGAACTTTAAGTACCGGTGTTCCACCCGCTTTCAGAAGCTTTGTCGTAATTCCGTCACCACCCGCTGGCCTTGTTATATTTAATCTGTTTCAAGGCCAGCCTAATCTCGTACAGGCTGATGTCCGGGATATCTTCGGTATAGTATCGGGTTAATTTGGCTCGCGGCTCTTTGTCAGAGACAATGGTAAGTATTGTTACTAAGGTGTATAGCTGTCGGTAGAAGTTCTCAATCTCACTCAAAACCTCTGGTTTAGTCGACGCTACATTGATGTCCTCGGTCTTCAGCTTCATAATACGACTTTTCCCAATAGACATGTCACTTGGCAACAATTTGTTTGGACAGTTTCTAGAAAACTTTAATTTGTATTTTATTGTGCCCAGTGAAATTTCTTCATGAACTTCCTTCGCCCGGGCAAGGGCGAGGGGGCATGCCGGGACTCCTACCGGCTAAAACCACTGGGGCGGTCATCTTCGGCACCTAAGCAAGGCTCCAGGTCCTCGTATGATCACACTAGAGCCGCCCACTGGTGCCACGCCTATAGGCACATCTCGGAGTTAGTCACCCACTGTAAAGCGGTCACCCCCGGGGAGATGTTAAGGATCCCCCAAAGTGTCCCACGGCAGCTTGGGTCGCTCGGTGTGGGCACGCAGATTCCCCAATCTTTCACATCGGACATCATTAAATATTCGTATTGGTCATGAAGAAGTCAATCTCATTCTTTGTCGCACCATCGGGACTCATCCAAGGCCATTTCCTTTGAAGCGGCTTTTGAAAAAAAACGTTCATCACGAAGAGCCTCTGTCCACTGGGGTTCCGTTGCCCATACCCAAATTGTCCCACTCTCAACTCACCATCGCATCGTGTGCCCAGCTTAGCGTTGAAGTCCCCCAAAGTGAAGTGTATCTCTGAGGTATGTATGGCCCTACTTACGTCCTTAAACATACTCTCTACTTCAACATCTGGGTGTGTCGAAGTCGGTGCGTAGACCTTCAACGAATACCTCTTTGATATTCTGAGTATAAGGTACGCTACCCTGCATAACACACTTTCGATGTTTTTAAAGAGGGACCTGCGGACGAGAAAGTACGAGTCCGGTAGTACGAGTAGAATAAGTTATCGGATTTCAGGGTTATCGTTTCCTCGCCCTCTCTTCGGGCTTCTGATAAACCCATAATATCCCAATGCAACTTATCTATTTCTTCTTCCAGCTTAACGATGTTTTCGTCTGCCCTCAGTGTGCGTGCGTTTTATGTTACCAGGGCCAGTTTTCGTTTGGGATGTAGCTGGATCCCATCCGGAGATTCTTAGCACCAGCCCCGCCGTTACCATGGCCGCTACCATGACCAAGAATAGTGGAGCTGCCGGGAACTGGGGGCCGGTGCTTGAATTGTGTTACTTTCATTTTGGGGGAATTTGCCGATACTCACCACGCTTGCCAGGCGGGTTGGCGAGCGCAAAATTGCTACCGTTCAACAGAAGGGACGCTGCTGCCCATGCCTCAGGTCAAAAGTCCCTTAGTCGGCTTTTATGACCTCCACGGTAGGAGATGGAGTGGTTCAATATTCTTAGACCGGTCACGGTCAGTATGCAGACTTTTATTTGAGTTAGATTGAGGATCCAAAATCAAAGAATTGTAGTTTTTGTTAAATAATATCATTTAAAAAATAATACTTTAAAAGGCCCAAATATTGTGTACAGATTATACAAAACGACTACAAATTTATTGATTTTTTTATATATTTATCGACTAGTTTTCCAGTTCTAAGTGGCTTATCGATTCAAACGTTTATATTGAACAGTCACATTTAACATAATTAAACTTTTAAAGACTATACACACATTTTTGAAGATTGGTTCTGTCAATTATAGTTCCAGAATATATGAATAAAATGTCAAATACTGTGTGTTTTGTTTTAATTTTTTATAAATATGCTGCTTTGCATTAAACTAAAACGTCATCACCAAAAACAAAAGTGATATTTTATTTTTTGTAAATATGCTGTTTTGCGTTAAACAAAAACGTCAACACTAAAAACAAAAGTAATAGCTAAACGGTTACTTCGAAACTTCTTAGTTATATACAACTCTCTAGTTTAGCTAATATAGCAATACTTAAGTTACTACACATAAAATAGCGTAGTTACTTATAACAAAACTGTTTAGTAGTCACTGCATTAGCTAAATATTTAGTTACGAGTAATAATTAATGTAATAATAACTAACCATATTTTTCAAATTATTTTATTTGCAGTTTATTTGCGCACCAGTAAAATTGGCATGTTAAGCTTCTATTCGTTGAGGGTGGAAAAAAAAAACACCAGGTCCCTATACAGAATGTACTTTATGAAAATAGTTTCCGAATTTAAAACCTTTGCTTTATAAATGTACTAAGTTATGCTTCAGGACTCTACTCTCTCAGGAGAATAGCTTAAAAAGGCAAAGTACAATGTAACATGTGACCGCTCGGTTGGCGGTGAAGTACACACGATCCGTCTTCTTTGCACGACTCTTTGTGTAGTGGCATCGGCTTTAGTACTGATACTGGAAAGAACCAAGAAACTGAATTGGAAGATATTTTTGTAACTGTCGATTTGATCAATTAGTCTTCAGGCACAAGACTAAAAAGAAGGTTATATAGCTTATATTTGAACTTGTTTTTTATTTATTTATCTCGCTACCTATGTTTTCTTACACATGCCTGTAAATTATTGTTATAGGTATACGATACCCCATAATAGGCCGCCTCAGTGCAGTATCCCGGTTTTTACCTAGGCATTTTTTTAATACCAATTAAAACTTATATATTATATTTCACAAGGACTTTTTAAAGGCTTTCGCAGATTACAGATACATCATCATCATTTTTACCCAAACAGGGCAAAGAAAAAAAGTTTTGTAATTAATGAATTTAACTTATTACCTGTTTTGGTAATATGTTAGTAGGACTAATCAAATTCGAAAAATGTAGAATTGCCATTTCCGAGTAAATGCCATAGCGCTCACTGGCAAATTTGTATGAAACAATAGTACCTAATGATTTGCTTGTCTGATGAGGTAGGCATTATTATATTAAAGAAAAAAAAATTGATAAGTCTCGAACAATCACTACTCAATCAGAAACAATAAAGTCTACTTCACAATATAATTACAAATATGTATACGTGTGGTGTCCGGATTAAGGATATAGCACCAACCCATCTCATCCCGTGGGTGTCGTAAATTAGCCGGAGGATGGGCAGCAGCGTCCTTCGAATACATTAACAAGTCAACTGCGATCGCCAACCCGCCTGCCAAGCGTGGCAATTATGACAAAACCCCCCAATGAGCACACTACTGCCGGACACAGGCCTCTGCCCTAGATTTTCATAATTGTGTCATCGATTTGGGGGGAATTTGCTAGTACTCACCACGCTTGGCAGGCGGGTTTGTGAATGCAGTATGGCTATTGTTCCACAGAAGGGCGGCTGCTGCCCATCCCTCTGGATTAGAGTCTTATAATGTAGTAGTTTTATAATAGTTGTGCTCCACCAAAACATTTTTTTTGATAATAAGACCTCCACCACAACACTTTTAGTCTTTTAGTTAGTTGGCCCATTGCCATTTCAGTTTCGCCGTGTGTACAGTCCAATAAAATGGATAAGAGAAATTCCTCTAAACAATATCAGTACTTCGTAGTAGCAGCATACCCAGTTCTGCAGTGTCCGGTGTGTTGTCGCGCGACCACGGCTCGACGTGGGAACCTGCTAGCATTGCGACGCGACAGCGACATAACGTCGTGCCACGCCGCTCCTTGTCACCTGAATAAATTACGAAGGTCCGATCTTAATTAATGTGCGACACATTCTACTACTACTTTTATCGTGATTAAGAGCCTCCCATGTGCGTAGATAAGTGGGTTCCGGTCGCAAATAGGCTGTTTATGGTGAGCAAGATTACTTGAGCATGTGTAAAAAGAAATCTTTATAAACAGCAACAAATAGTCAGAAGATATGCCTAAGAAATTAATGAACTCTAATCTAATATAAATAAGCTTTTGTAGTCGATTTCTTCTGCCGTCTGTAGTCGGGTCTATGTAGTTACTTTATTTCAAACTGGCTGTTATCCGCCTGCTTCGCTGAGGATAAATTAAAATTAAGTGTTAGGTATATTTTTATAATTCCATTTTACAGTATCCAAATCCAATTCCACGTCATAATTTGCATATATGCTATGCAAAATTTCATAAGAATCCGTAATGATGGAGCCGCAAACAAACAATCTTTCACATTTACAATAGTGTCAAATTATGTATATTACACTGAAGTTTTTGAACAGTTATTTGATTTCATTTCATCTTTCATATATACGAGAAACACAAACAGCATGCGCTTGAAATGGTTAAGTTATCATATTGTATAATTTTCAGTCTCGCTACTAGCGATAATTTATGAATAAAATAAGAAAACAGTTGTACCTACTATTTGTTTTTCAGATCATTTGTCAATATGTAAGCTAAATCTGTCAATCAGATATATGGTTCTACTAAACCACAACAGTATATAACAGATTCACAAGGTAATATATTACAGGAAACGATTACCCCGCATCAATTTCTTTAAACATCCACTTACAAACGTAAAGCTAAACGCTCGGTGTAACGTGGTACGTATCTTCAGCGTGACAATATGGCCCAGTCGGACACGCGGGCTCTCCGGGGACGCTAAATCGTATTGGTTTCTCTCCACTTTTGTTTATTTGCTCTCGTTTCGTTTGTAAGCTCCGAACTCTGCTTTGATAGCGCACTTGGATCAGCCATATGGTCGGGTCTGACTTGTATTTTAGGTAAATAGGTTACGAATTCAGCTTAGGCTGTTATGCAATTAGGTTAATATTGTAGTTAATGGCCTCTAGAATACCTAGTTACATTTACAGTGGTATGTTACATGATAAAGCTACAAACCATGCTTTTCAGTAATTATTACTTTACTAATAACATTTGCCCGTTTAAATTATGCCCATGGCCTGTTTTAGAGCTACCGACGCGACAGTAAACGGTGAGAACATGTGCAGTAAAATTAGCAGCAATAATTCTGCATTCATATTCTTTCATCTCTTAAAGTACTTTGAGAATTAAATATCGTGATACATTTAATCTTTTCCAAGCATAGTGAATCTAGCATATAGATTAAAACCTAAAATGTCGTAGTGATTTTCATGCTTGACCCGCAGTGTTTGGTACTCGGTAGTATAACATTGAAATGATAAATAAGGGTTATATAACATACCCTCGGCTAGTCATAATGTGCAAACGCCAAGCTCTCCGCGTTTGGCTGACACTGTTCCGGGCATAGAAGTCTGGGTGTGGTACCAAAGCGAGCGATGAATCTTAGACCTAAAATAAACTTAAGACCTAAAAATCCTTACTAATTTTATGATATTCATGCAAGTGTTCCGCTTTCAGGTCATCACAAGGACTCACAGGTTCTATAGATGATGAAACATATGCATCACGATTAATAGACGACAGACACCCTTTAACATGCCTTCGGGGATAATCAGGAAAAACAAAAGTAAAATAAACAGTCAATGTTCAGCATAATTATTAATTTATTTAAACGAGCCGTGAAATAATTTACCAAAATAATTCATATGAAGTATATTATATGAATATAGGATCCATTGCGGCCTTAAGCTTGCAATTATTTTTCCTCGATATTATGGGATGATTGAAATCTCAGAATAATCGGAGTTACTATAACAACTATAAAAAATATAAAGCGCAGCATTAGTTTCTACAGATAAACTTCCTGCGTATATAAAAACGCAAATACTCTTATTTCAAAAACATTTCCGCTCTTAATGTAGTGGCACCCGAAAGCAGCGAGGCAGAGCGAGGCGCGAGCTTGCTTTATCTGCGCTGGCTGTGCGCGAAACAATATATTTATTGGACAGTGGCGCGGCGCGACCCGATCCAGAGGATGATCTATTCGCTATACCTTTACGTTGCCACCGCGCGCAGGCGACAGAAGCGTGTAGAGACGGAAAATGATGAATATAGTCAATGGACATTAAATTTTACATTTGTTAGTAGCTTGTGATTTTCAATTACATAATAATTATGAGAACACGCACTTTACATCTCCATGATTGCTCTTCCTAAATTAATTAGGGAAAGAAATGGTCACAGACCGCTCTATGGGATACATTTTTTAATTGGTCTCTAGTAGATATTCTACATAAACTTCCTTCGCCCCAGGGAAGGGCGAAGGGGTATACCGGCTAAAACCACTGGAGCGGTAATCTTCGGCACCGAAGGGGGGCTCCAGGTCCTTGTCCTCGGTCAAAATCACACAAGAGCCGCCCCCACGCCTTTAGGCACATGTCGGAGGGGATGACTGTAAAGCGGTCACCTCTAGGTCTACGGGACACCTACCACTTCTAGGTTATGCGTATGCAACTTTTCATTTTGATTAAATATCTTCGAATGAATAGTTATGAGTACTACACAGACTAGGTCTCCAAGGGATTAGATACATAATAGTTCTCTCTCTTATTAAATAGGCAGACATGGTAGCCACAGACCCATCTATGGGGC
This sequence comes from Diloba caeruleocephala, assembly GCA_947459985.1. NCBI lineage: Eukaryota > Metazoa > Arthropoda > Insecta > Lepidoptera > Noctuidae > Diloba > Diloba caeruleocephala. Next base: position 21,153,329 of record OX381606.1, on the reverse strand, counting down.
ACCTACCACTTCTAGTTATGACTATGCAAATACCCATTTTGACTAAACTCTTCCTTTCACACGATCTCAAGTGCTTTATAATTTAGATATGGCAGTCTTTATTTTAACTAGTAGGTTTTAAATAAGTAAAATCGTATCTACAGGATGGGCTTATGTTGAAAGATAAAAAGTAGAAAAGCTGCTTTAAATATTCAGTGTAGGGCGTTAGTCTGTGTCGTGGCGCGCGGCAGCCGCCGTTGCTCATTCGGTAAGGTTATGTAGCGCGGGCGCTGTCGCACTGCTCCTGTTTTACGATACACCACCAGTTTTGTTTCCAAGATATAGCGAAACTAAACTGCTGGCATCCACTACTCACTGACCTCACGCTTATTTATTACTCTCACACAGCGAAATCGAGACTTATTTTTCGGTACGACGGCCAAGAAAAACATCTGCAACCGTCGTACAAATAAACCGCCGGGATGTCTCAATCACGGTACTATTTATTCAGGAACTGGTCTCCGGAGAGACGAACAAGATGGATCGCGGTGTCAACACGAATTTGCATCCCTTGTTTGTCTCAGCGGAGCGTCGGCGGAAAAAACACCGCAATCTCATTGTGTTCGGTGCAGCGGGCGCGGGATCGGCGGCTCGCATCAGTTATTCGCCGGTGCGGCCGGCTAACACGATTATCTGTCGTTCCAAACGAGACGCTCTTTTTCCGTTCCCTTGTTTTCCAACTTCACGTCTGCCCCATGTTTTTTCTGAATAAATCCAAATGGGATACGTCAGACGAAAAATTGACAAAAATATGGCCGACTCCGATGGAAAATAGTGGGTTTTGTGATAGGATCTGTCGGATTCCGCTTTCGTTGTATAGAAAATTTTATATGCAAGATGGTTTTCTTGTTTGTCATGTTTATTTTTTACGCTGATTGTATTTTTCGTAGGAAGGCCATGGCGGTTTCACCCTAAATGTAGTGATATATTTGTTTTTATAAGATGACAATTTGGTACAGAATAAGATAAGAAACAATTTACCTATTAAACTTATTCTCCAATGTTGTGAGCAGGTAACCACAGAAGCATGACATACCTACGCCATGGACGATTTCTGTGCTTCTAAACTGTGGCGTTTGACAATTAGGTAGGCGTGGGTGGCCCTGAGTTCACGACTGTCTCATTGTACAATGTACGCAACCAGTTGCCATGCGCAATTTAAATATAACTACTATTTATTGTAGCCTTCAATAACACTGCAAAGTATTACTAATTACATGACAGATTTCATTTATTTACTTAGTAAAGCGAAGTAGTTAGTAATTAACAGATTTTAAACTAGTGAGGGTTCTGCTAACTTTCATCAGTCTCATCTCATTAGCGCGAACGGTAGCGGTCTCGTACAAAAACCAACATTCACAAAAACTAACCCGTGAGATGACAGAAACGATTCTAAATATTTCGGCAATGCACTATTTCTGTGAAACAACATGCACGGCCGTGATTTATGATCATAGTAAGGCGTTACAAATTGTTTTCCGAAACTTATGTTTGCCTTATTTATTACTTCTGGTTAATGACATAGCTAGGGTTCCGGATAAGGCTGATAATACACCCATGCGCCACTAGATGTCCCTCTAATAACAAAAAAATGAATAATCATGATTCAATAGTGTTACAAACCGATGTTTAGTCACAAATTGCTGGGACAAGATGTGATTGCTGCATGAATTACACACTCAACCACACGCAATTGATCATAAAGATCGCTCTAATGTCTTCATACGGCACTCACAAATGCCTCAACACGAACTAGCGCCGGAATAGATTCACCAAACTAATAATTTCCCCGTGTTGAGGTGAGGCCGCAGAGTAGCTCACACGCTCTAGCCAAACCACTGATTACGACTTGATTACACCCTACAAAAACTTTCATAACCCGGAACTTCCATTGCCATTAGTGGCTAAAAAAACAATTATTGACGCCTCATGATAGCAATTAACACCCATCTGTTATTACGTCCAAATCTTTACTTTCGGTAGACCTACTATCATGTATAATGAGTTGCTTTGTACACCAGGGATCTTCAAAAGGTAACAATGTATTTTTTTGGTATTGCGGGAAATTGTGTCTTGTGACTTCAGCCGTAGGACTGCTTGAGTTTCGAGCGTTTCGTGCACTAGAAACGTGTCGAGTAGACGTGTGAAGCTGACGCCTCCCGCAGGCGGCGCGCGCGCAGACCACCCGCGCTCGACCACCGGCCGCCGAAGGGCGTGTGCGCTCACACGTGGATACACACAAATAGTTACGATCATTTCGTACTATTTTTTAAGTCCGGATGACATATTTGCAAAAATATATAAATTACGTTACGACATTTCGTAGCAGCAACTCGAATGCGTCGGATCTGTCATGCTCATGAGGCAAGTGGAGCCTCACATTTCTTAACTGGAGATAACAATCATTCTGACCATTTACATACGTCAACAAGGTTGACCCAGAACCGAACATTGCATTCTGTGATGCGATGCTAGTTGCTCTGGTGTGGTCCGTGGTCGGGCCGGCTGTCGGCGCGCGCGGCTGGCACGCGCGCTATGCGGCCCGGCCTGTGCGCCTCATGCTCGTAACCGCTTAATAAATGACCAGCGCACAGTATTAGGCGGATCGCATATATCATTTATGTAAATTGTGACGAAGACATATCTAGCTCGGTCGGGCGCTGCCTTCACTCTACACGGCGCGCATTCCATCTTATTTTATTATGCTTTTGTTAGTAAATAAATCCACAATAAATATCTGGGCTCATTAGAAAGTGTCACGAAATTACCTACACTGAGTAATCCTCTCCTTAATATAATCCCTCACGGCTGTTTATACATATATCTGCATAAATCAAAGCACCGTCACCGGCGTTGCCGGATGTAGCTCTGCATAAGAAACATACGAGTTAACAACCTCCAGTAAATTGAGACCGCTTGCTTGCTCATGGGCTACAAACATTAAATTGGCCGTTCCCGTCGGAAAGTTCTTTGCGGGTCGATACACGGCTAAATAATCTCCGTTTTAAAAGAAACAAACATCGAGTATACACAAACAAATGGCACTTCAAACGCCGAAAATATTATTCTAAGCTAAATACGGCGAAGACTTTATTTTGCCAACACCGCACAGCGTGCGCCAGGTGTCAGCCTTAAAGCTCGAAATGTTGAAATGACTATTATTATATACTGCAGGTTGTTGTTCTCATTCTTACTAGTGACAATGCTCATTCACTAGACGTTGCCCCCCTCGAACAAGAGGCAACAATAATTGTCTGAAGCTTTGAAGTGTTGCGACTTGTGATCAATAATATCAGTCTCTGATTCTCTCACTGCTGGGCAAATGCCTTCTCTTATACAGGGAAGGAACGAGCATTGCATTTTTACTGGTGGTAGGTCTCTTAGTGCACCTAGTGTGAATGTATCGAGGACCTGGAGCCCCCTTCGGTGCCGAAGATGACTGCTCCGGTGGTGCTAGCCGTTAGGAGTCCGGCATGCCCCTCCACCCTCCCACGGGGTGGAGGAAGTACGTGAAGTATCGCCACGGAGTTAAGCAACAAAATATTTTTGATCATTAGAGTCGCATACCAGTAAGCCTACGTTCGGTACCGAATTAGGGTCACTCTCACTGATCACACTTTTATTCGTCAGTCCTTCAAATGTATTGCCTTCAAATTCATTCTATGCCCACGGCAAAATAGGCACATTAAATTGTTTGTAATCCTTAGTTTTAGGTGAAAGTATTTAAGAAATCAATCAATCATTCATTTTTTTCCACAGTAAAAAATACATTATTATAAATTAAATACCTAAAACCTAGAATGTTTCGTGAGGCTATTGAAATTAAAGAACATCCTAATTTTAATAGAGAAGATGGTTGGCAGGTACCACCTGGTTGGAATCCGTCATTAAAATAATAAAGGCCCAAACAAGATACCACACTAAGAAACATCAAGACACTGTGAGTGATTACTGCGTGCATCGAAACTAATTTTTTTATTAAAATTGTACGGTAGATAAACTAAAATACATATATACTTTTTAAAATCTGTAACGACGCCTGTCACCTTAGTCATCCTGCGACCACGAATGCTGCAAAGTATTCGAAACGTCAGGAAAAATCTAAAATCTAAAATATACACGATAGAATCCGTTTAAAAGTGTTTTATTATAATGTGTAATAATCGCGAAAATCTAAGACATTACTAAGTGCTTTCTTATTAGTACACAATTATATTGTAAGAGACTGGTGCCTAAACTAGGCAGAGACCTGTATTTCAGATCACCAGGTATATATACTTATATAATGTTTAGAATATGTGTATTGTACTCTGTGTGGTGTCCGGATTAAGAATATAGCACCACTCCACCTCTTCCCATGGATGTCTTAAAAGGCGACAGAGGGACTCTAAGCCAGAGGGATAGGAAGCAGCGTCCTGTGGAATAGTAGCCATACTGCGCTCACCAACCCGCCTGCCAAGCGGTGTGAGAACTGGCAAATTCCCCCCAAAATGACGACACAATTGTGGAAATCCTTGCAAGAGGCCTTTTTTAAGTTTAAGTTTTATTTAAACGTTGCGCTTGGATTTCTCCTGTATCCTGGGTGCATTTACAGACATAAATTCTAAACACAATACACACAGACCTGGAACAACTACCTGCAGATCATACAAATATTTGCTCTATGCGGGAATCGAACCCGCGACTCCAGATCGCAGCAGCAGACTGTGTCAACCACTGCACCAACCGTGCCGTGCGTCGTGTCGTGTCGTTTTATTTTCTGTGGTATTATTTTAATAATCTAATATCTTTTTAATGACGTGTGCTACATTTGTTTACTTCAAGAGTCATTATATCCAAACTACCCTTTGTGATGATAAATCGCGATTACTAACCACATTATTTATAATTTCTTTATCTCAAAGTTACGCATTACAATAGGCGCCCAAATACAAACACATAAAATACCCTAACCACAAGTATTGGTAGACATCTGCCGGCATCATACAAGTCTCGTTAGCTCCTACTGCGCCATTCATCACGGAAACTCACTCGCGACTCACTCAAGGAGCTATTAAGACGTTTTCAGTGGCCCCCTATTGTACTGGTGAATTATTGTGGGCGTCTCCTAGTACAAACTGAATGTCGGTTACCCGCAAGAGTCATATTTGCGGTCGTTCGCGGTGTGGCCCCGTACAATGACTTGAAAGATTGCTTTTTACCGTATATTACCGTAGAGTTCAAGGACTCATTGTTGTAGCTGAATGATTTAGCGATATTTTTTGTACGTGTTGAGAGTTACGCGGTATGTATATAATCGATCTTAGAAATCGAAATAATGATTCGCATAAAAATATTGTATGAGAGATACGAATACCCGGAGGTTAAAGAAATTCCATAAATTGCCACTAACTGAGATAGTTTTTAAACTGACATGGTCATTGACACTATTATTGGAACTATGAGTTTATCCGTGAACATGGCGCTTGCAACAGCGCTGAAATATCGGGAACTCAAAAGTAATAAAAAACATAGTAAATATCCCGTTTTTAGTTCCAATAATAACTGAGATAGTGTTTTCGATTGGAATTAGATGTACAATTAATGTAGTGAAATCACGAGAGCAGTGATAGCCCAATGGTGTATGCTTGCCCTCCACAGAGGAGGGTCTGAGTAAAATTGGCCCGCACCACAAACTTTTCGGATTTATGTGGGGATCAGAATTTGGTTACTAGTTTCGTTAACGGTGAAAAAAACGTCATGAAGAAACGTGTACACCTGAGAGAGTTCCAAAAATGTTCTCAATTGTGTGTGTTGTCCGCTAACCCGCACTAGGCCAGCGTGGTGGACCAAGGCCTAAACTGTTTCATCGTGGGAAAAAGGCCAGTGCCCAGTAGTGGGACAGTAATGGGCTGATTTACGAAATTACACTGCAACATTAAAAAATATTAGCTTCACAATTTAATTGCCATAATGGAGATACCAGATAATAGAACTAGTGGAATTTCTTCCCTGATATCACAAAGAGGCAATCGCATCGATTAAAATTACGATTCAATTCCCGGCTACCTAAAAACCCATAAATAATCTTCCAGACCACCTTAACACAATGAAAAGTCGACCACCTTATTGTTTATTAAAATAGACACAATTCTTGAACCTAACTACAATATACTCGCAAGTTCATTAAAAACAAAGACGACCATATGGTCACCTATGGTGGTCCGTATTTGGACAACTCGACCAGCTAACTTGGCACCCCGTGGTTTCGCAAAACCATATTTTTTTCACGCCCTCTATCTTGGTTTGTCAACTGGGACATTAGCCAAGGTGTTTTCATCATGGTGGTCATTTTTTGCGCCCCCACACCCTGTTAATTGGTGACAATTGTGATCTTCGACCATTTGGGGTGAAGAAAGATGTTTTCCTACAACAGATGTTAATAATGTCATGATTGCAAACAAAGTTGTGGTGTGCTCTTGAGTTGTAAATCGATTATTTGACCGAAAACGCAACCCCCAAAAAATATGGCAGACATACGACATGGGGCCTCCAAGGAAAAAGTGCGTGTCTAACCAGGTCTACACTAAAGGTTGGCAGCCCGTCAGCAACTATTCTGGCGATGCAGATCCGTGTGGTGCCGGCTCAGAATACCACCACCCCATTTCCTCCCGTGGGTGTCGTAAAAGTCGACTAAGGGATTAGCCGGAGGAAGGGCAGCAGTGTCCTACGAGTTCATTAACAACTTAACTGCGATCGCCAACCCGCTTGCCAAGCGTGGCGATTATGGTAAAACCCCCCAATGAGCATACAACACACCGATATCGGTCGTTGTGGTGATCTTTGGCGGAGACCTGTGTCCAGCAGTGGTCTTTATTCGGCTGAAATTATGTATGATGGACATGGAACCTACTAACAGTGCAACAAAAATATAACTTTCTAATTATATTGGCAAATAGAGAATTATATTTAAACTACAAATATGGCAAAAGATAGGTACTCCTCGATCTGTACCGTTAATATCCTACTTTGTGTGCTGCTATCATATCAAGGTAAATCCTTTATTAAAATGCAAGTGGCTCACATAAAGCCCTATTAGGTCGATAGCAAGAAGTACAGTTGCGCACACCGATGCAGATGACTAGGACAGCATTTTTTCTACCAGTCTATTTACGTGCAGTTCAAGTGATGGATTCGGCGGCTCTCTAAGAGATTAACCACATATACACTGCCGACTTTTGAGAGTCCTGGCGCCACGCATTTGATACTGCTTTAGTGCCCTTAAGAGCTCTTTGAAGAGATGTTAAAGAAATATAAATGGTGAATGATCTTTGAAAGATTTTTTTGTTTGTGCCTATTTTAGTTAATGTTTGACTAGGTAACAAGGAATCAACCTGGGATCTTTTACGTTATTTAATGTGTTCTTATTTCAAAAATATATTGAAGTAATCAAACTCAGGTATATTACGTTATTCACTGTGTTCTCATTTCAAAAATAAATTGAAATAATCAAACTGGGATCTTTTAAGTTATTCACAGTTCTAATAAAAAATAGGTATATAAGATCCTACAACAATAGTGAACTTACTTTTGGAGAGGTCAAACAGTGGCTTATTAGGGATTACGTTTATTAACAAGAGAATTATAATTTCATTGTATTGCAATAATTAAAAAATAATGTTGTTATTTATGAAAATGCGCACAAATCAAAAACACGCACCGCTGTATTAAAATTATGAAAGTCGATATTTGTACCCGATTAGCTATTTTATTTATTCATCATCTTAACAGCCAAAGGATGTCCACTACTGAACACGTAAATCTCCATTATAAGGGCAATTTTCCAGTACCTATTCACCACGATTGGTTGGTGAGTGCAGTACGGCTACTGTCCCACAGAAAGTTCGCTGCTGCCCAACGCTCTGGTTTACAGTCCCTCACTCACCTTTTACGACATCCACGGAAGGAGATGGAGTGGTGCATATTCTTTAATACGGACACCACATGGATAAATGTATTTAATAGTTCTTGCTAATGCTAATGTATGGAAACTACAACTTGTCTTATAATAAATGTGATCCTTATAACCTACTGACTGCCGTTGAAATAAAGTTCACTGCTTTCTTAGGACGTAATACAGTGTGTAACTGACAATATACCTACCGGAAACTGTGGGAAGAGATTACACATATGACTATAATAAAAAAGCTATTTATCCCGGAAATAGTAGAACATAGTTTCTGTAATTTTTAAGCACGCAATGTATCGTACACAACGCGATCAAAACGCTATGTGATTATTGTACTATGTTAAGATATTATTATACTACTGCGAGCGATGACGTCTTCATTTGTGAACTGTACCGAAACAACAGCCGTTTAGTATTTCTTTATAGTGCAGTTTTATGCGAAAACAAATAGTTTACTGCGTTTTTATTCAAAACAGCGTTAGGATCGACGAAAACAATTATTTTATACTGAAATCAGTTAAATAAACTGGGAAAAAATACTTAACATTCTAGAAAAGACCGACGCAAATTCCTAACGCTGAGAGTTCCAGAATCGTGTACTGATTCCATGGTGTCAGTTTTCTTTACGATGTAGGTACATACACCTGTTATACTTTACACTTACCGTCAGTAGGCTAGCCAACACACTAGTGACCTTACCAAAATCCACTATCCTATCGACTCTATACCGATGTAACTGTCTACGCTATTATTCAATATACCATTAAATTGGATAAGCATACAAGTTTATACATAAGGCATTTACATTATCATGTGCGGAAGGTATTATTTATGCGAGGTAGCAGCGGGAAGCTACTCGTCTCGATCATGTATGATCGCAATTTAAGCACCCTGTAAGCTTTGGCTGGCTGGCTCTTTGTGCCGACCCGCTCTCACTCGTAGCGTCAGCAAACACAGTGCATTATCATACTAACATAATATCATAACAACAGGCATGTATTTCCCAAAGGGATTAGTTGGAAAGTTTATCAATGGGTGTATTTAGTACTAGGTAATAGGGAGCCCTCTGGTGTTTAGATTAAGAATATAGCACCACTCCATCTCCTCCAGTGGCAGTCGTAAAATGTGACTAATTGCCTTTAAACCACAGTAATGGGCAGCAGAGTCCTTTCTGAGGATCAGTAGGCATAGTTACTGCGTGCACCAATCCGCCTGCCAAGCATGGTGAGTATATAGAAGTCGCTAAAATTACGACACAATTGTGGAAATCTATGGGGGAGCCTTTGTTCAGCAGTGGACGTTCTTAAGCTGATATAATGATGACGATGATATATAGCGATAATTTTCACGATAATTTCAGCCGGAAAACGTCCACTACTGGACAGAAGGCCCCCTAAAGATTGCAATAACGACCGGTATGGGTTTGTGTTGTGTTCATTGGAAGGGGGGTTTTGCCATAATTGCCGCGTTCGACAGACGGGTTGGCGATCGATTGATCTATAAATGTATTCGAAAGACGCTGCTACCCATCCTCCGGCTAATCCCACAGTCACTTTATATGACACCCACTGTATGAAATGGGGTGGTGGCCATTCTTAGCCGGCTCCACACGATATCCGGCACCACACGGCATAGAGAGCGATGCGATTGCCTTTTACTAGACACTAGTCTAAACACCGGAGTACTGTTCTTATTTTATCCACTTAATTTGTTCTACGTGACAACCCTATCATAATTAATTCAATGAGACAGTTATTATTATATATCACACTAGTGGCCCGTCCCGGCTTCGCACGGGTGGACATTTATTTTTTAAGCATTTTGGGATAAACGTAGAGTAAATGTAAACATGGTCTAATTTTGGTAGGCATTTCTATCAACTTTTAAAATGTATAAAACAAGCTATAGTTACGTAACTACAATAGTTGGACATATGACATCCAGAAGTTTTATGTAGATATTGATATGTTCTTTAATATTGTAGAGCATTTTCTGTTCTATCATCAATAGTTACCGCAGCGCATGCGATGAAAGACATTTTATACCTAATTTTTTTACACCTTGGGTTACATTATTGAAGTTTTAGTAGGGATCCCTAATTTTTTTAGTTATAAATATAGCCTATATTACTCAAAGATACTGTACCATTTTAATTGTGAAAATATTTTTGAAATCGGTCCAGTAGTTTTTGAGTTTATTCATGACAAACATACAAAAATACAAATCTTTCCTCTTGATAATATTAGTGTAGATTGAGATTGAAGTATCAGGAAGTTGAATTAAGACTGCAATAACAAACTCGTCGTTTTTTTCCAAGTTTTTCCAGCAAGCCAACAAATTATCTTTTTGTTTTCGTGGGGAAATCCTCATGGACTTCCTCTGCCTTGAGAGGGGTGAAGGGGCATGTGGGACTCTTACCGGCTAAAACCCCACGGTGTTCCTTCCATTTACCTATGGCTGGGGGTGCGGTGTTTGCCAGGTAGGCATGGTAGATCCCTGGCTTTCAAAGTGAGTCGTAGCTAAATAATAGGACATCATTTCTTTTTCCTTCGTAATTAGCAGATACGCAACAGCATCCACCTGAACATGGGTTAGTGACATCATAGTGTGGCCATCAGCTGGTTCATTCAGTCCTACACTTTCTGCCTCGATTCACATCACATCCGTAGTGCAGTGGCAATTGCAGAAGCAGTAAAATTTAAACTTCAGACATTACGTTAGAAGGTCAGTGGAATTACAGGAAATAACTAATGTCTCGAGGTGACGAGCGCAGTGTGGTGCCACACGCAGGACTATTTATGGGTAGCATTACAGTTTTAATGGACAGACGCTCACCACCAGGTTATGACTTGCTCGTCTCGTCAAAAGGTTGTATAAAAATTAAAAATAAACTATGCGGAATAACTCCTCACAGCGATATTTAGATGATACCAATGTTAACCATAACTATGACGTTAACAAACTGTTATGAAGACTCTACCTTCTGCAAGTAGGTACACAACGGTTTACTGTTGAGACGTGATTTTTTGCAAATTTGGTCGCTCGCTCGCCCAGCGTCGCCTATTACTGGGGCCCTTGTGCTGTAACGATATCGTTTTATTGCTTGAATGGTGGTGACCGGAACGGAACCAGCCATGGATACTACATAATACGTTAAAGAAGTTTCTGCATGGCGATGGATATAAAAAAAAACATTCTATTTATTCAACTATCTATGTAAAGATATTTACATAAAATTTAAAAACTGATGCGTGTAAAATAAACGGCTTTACGGTAACTGGTAATGATGCTCACACTTATTGATCGTATAATTAGTAGGTAGGTAGGTACCGAAATATACCTTTTTTTATTGGTCTCCGATAGAAATAATACATGAACTCCTTCGCCCCGGGGAAGTGCGAAGGGGTATGCCGGACTCCTACCAGCTAAAACCACTGGAGCGGTCATCTTCGGAACCGCCGAACCCATCATCGGGGAGCTCCAGGTTCTCTTAACATCACAATAGAGACCGAAATATACCTAACTTATTATTATGTCTAAATATATCTACGTTAGAGCTAAACTACTTATAACAGATATATTACCAGATGGTAATGGGCCCTGAAGATTTGCAGCGTTGAATAGCAATGCTAATTCTTAGTTCAAATAACAGGCCACCTAAAATAGATTAAAATAAAGAAATTAAAATAAAACGTCTTCCGGAGAATTTTCCGTTTAACAACGTATCAAAACTTCATTTATGTTGCATGAAGCCGTTTTGTTGGCAATCGAAGCTAATTACCGTCCCGTTCTTCGTTGGTGTTGATGAAACAGTTTTTGTGCGCCAGATTCGCGGTAGTACCCTTACATCACATAAACGTTACTATATATATACTTTACTTCATGATATTAAATATATTGCCCGCGAGAAAAGCTCACCGTTCGGTAGCTCCGCTTATATCGATTAATTGTTTAAAATTATAACGTATTGCAAGCGCTAACATGACGAAATCAGCTGTCGACTAAGACTAGGCTGTTCTAAAGGCGTTTAATTTGTTTTTCTAACTAGACCGTAAATGATTAATGAGTTAATGTAATTGTAACTGTAGTAATGGAAAAGACTTAGTAGGTACAGCTATTTTTAAGATAGTATAGTATAAAGTCGATGATATACTAGTACGGGTATTCGTGCACAAATTTATATCAAAACAGCATTCCGACAAACGTCGATGGTTTGACCAAGTGCGGGAGATAACTCCCACCTATCTCGACGCTGACGGCTGTCACCCCCAGTGATCTGCTTGTGACCACGGTCAATGCAAATTGATCAAAATGTCGAGATTAGTGAAAACACAATTTTGATATTAATCTGTCTGCGAACAGACCTGATATTGTCTTAAAATAATGTATTCAATACACGAAAATTTAAGAAGTGACAAAAACTTAATAATTCTATAAAGAGTCCGTTAGAGGTATAAAATAAGGCCAAATGGAACTTACGGTATGGAAAAAGACAAATAAAATAATCATTAAGTAGCTATAACGTTTACAATATATTTTTAGATATTCCAAGACAGTACCGACTCTTCTGAACGTGTTATAAATTACCATGGAGAAGGAAGACTAGGGATATTAAACGACAATGTTATTTGTATTATATTTATAACATTTGATTGAATAGGTATTTAAATTCCGCAATTACTTGTTTTAAACCTCTTCTCACCACGCCACTCTAAATGGTCCTGTGCCTGTATCAAAATCTTTCCAGCAACGTCACCTGACCAATGGGCTGCTGGTTTAACCTAGAGAGGCGAAACAGAGGTAAAGGAGGGAGGCACACTTAACAGTAGCTGAATTTGGGTTTAAATGATAATAACATGAACTTCTTCCATGACACTGACTAGCAAAGCAAACTTCAGTAGAATGTAGAGATTGAATTTCCCCAAGCTCAGTCTATCTCTGGACAACCAGACAAAAATTGTGCCACCATGATATGATGGATATTCCAGAAATTGCATATGGATGAAGGATTTAGCTTCCACGTTTCTCGTGCGTGAGTAACTCCTTGCTAGAGTGTATGTTTCTGTCATAGGTTTACCACCTTTTAATCTTCGGGTGAACAGGTTTCTTCCAAGCAAGTGTGTACCATCGTCCACCACATCACCACATAGTATCAGGTGAGAAGGTCGACAAACAAACGCCAATTCAATATATAAAAAAGCAGATTCTGCATATTCTTTACTATATACAGTACTTATACATTTTTTTAAACGCTTACCTAAAGATACACAATCAGCTATTATCTACTGCTTCAAGCCTCCCCGCAGCAATTGTACATAATTATTATAAGTTCTGTAACAAGTTCCCATTACCTCACTAGATGGTAACAACATGCGCAGCGAGATAAGTAGCTGATTGCGTAGTAATTTACTTTCATTTGCAAGACAGAAACATTTATCACACAAGTTTGTTTTGTTAATAAGAAAATTAGCACCATAACTAGTTTATTTGTTTGACTCCTATAAATGAATTAGGTATAAAGTACCTACATGGAAATCAAACGTACTGAAAGCACGCTTTCGAAATTTGGCCGTTGCAACATAGCCACCGCGTAAGTTGGCTAATAGCCATTCGCGCTTATTGATTGAAGCAGGCAGTTGGTAATAAAACGCGTCGGTGCTCGTAAACTGGCACTCGATCCTGTCGCTACTGGCGCCCGCGCACCGATCAAAGAACGACGCCGACAAAGACGCCGCCGCCGCCCTCGTCCCGCCCTGTCAACGCGGTCACGGACCATACTTAATGCTCGCCCCCGGCTGAAATTACGAGCGATGACTGCTATCGACAATTGAATATTAATATCAAGAATTTACATAAAATTCTCGTGAAAACAGATAAAACACAATCACGCGAAGCGCGGATGAGGCAACGCATAAAACACAGAGTAAGTTCGTCGAAGCAATCCTAATGCGGCTGGAACGAGCCCAAAAACTGTGGGCGTCTCAAGACGGGAGTCACCATTTTAATTGGTCGTATTAGAGCTGAGCCCCTTATTAATAGGTTGATTACTTGCGGACCGGCGCGGGCGGCGTGTTGCGCCGCCACCGGCCGCCGAACTGCATCCGCCTCACAGATCTCGACTTATGCAACAAAGCTAAGAAAAGCTTTGCGACTGTAAAGTGGTCTCAATTGCATGCAATCCCAACAAAGCCATGATAAAGAAAATGCGTCGCGCTAGCCTGCAGTGTGTAGCGGTAATCTGAACGGAATATTTTGGATTAAAAAATGTACGGTTATTCCAATGTGTTCGTAATATGAAATCGATATTCGTATCCATTGAGATGAATTGATTTCACTTCGCGAAGTACTTTAGCGCGTCGGGAGCTAATAGCCGTACTGCGAATTGAAAATATCAATATAGTCCGGAAATAGCCATCATATCAGCGCTCGGCCATAAATCTGCGAGGTGTCGGTCGCTATCGCCCGCTCACTCTCCGCCTGATGGTTTGTATCATTTGCAAAGCAGCTTAGGAAGTATTTTGAGTACGTCTTACACATGTAGAAATGGAAAGAAAACAGTGCCGATCACAAATTGAAATGTTTCAAGGAGTTTGATTCATTAGCATGTATGCTTTTTAAGACAATTAATTGCTCCTATTAGTAATGAATATTCGAAACTTGTTCAAAAATAGGAATAAAATCTTTTAAAGGTACGATGTTGTTTAACAGGTCTAAGAACGCTTCTACGCTCTGTTAACATCCGGGATTAGCAGATCATAAGTTAAAAAATATAGTCGCTCAGACCGCAGGTCTAAAGTCGCGGAGATAATGGTGTGCTTTATATAGTTTAGTTAATCTTAATTGATTAGATACGGAGGTACCTTCATCATCATCTTTTCAGCCGAAGTTTGTCCACTGCTAGGCATACTGACGAAGCTTCCTCCAAATATTGCCACAACGACTAGTCTGGGTTCGTGTTGTGTGCTTATTGGGGAGTTTTGCTACAAAATCGCCACGCTTGGCAGGTGATTGCCGACCGCAGTTTAGTTTTACATATACTCGGAGGACGCTGCTACCTATCTTCTGGTTAATCGTCGTTAGTAAAAAATTGTCTTTTACCCACGGGATGAGACTGGTGGTATTCTTAGCCGGAACCACAAGGTACGTTTTTACACTTAATTACAATTATTGTCACAAGAACAATCTCGCAACTAGACGAAGTCACATAGCCGCCACGGCAGTTTTTGCGGTCACCCGTCACCGCGTGCGCCGTGCAGCGCCAGCATAATAACGTTCAACATAACACTGCTGTCCAGTTAACACAGCCTTGTAAAAACATAAATATTTGTTTAATATCGCAAGATGCACACGGTAGGTACCTGAACGAGGTGATCGTTTGAAGAAATTCTTTTATGTCTTATGAAATGTGATTTAGCTCATATCAGTAGCACATAAAGCAACGTTTAAAACGTTATCAGTGCTGCAGCCGTGCCGTACATCAAACATGAATCTTTTCAGACAGTATCGAATTATTATCGACGGTCCGGGGGCAAGGCGCAGCGATGCTGTAGCACGTGCTGTTTGACTCAGCGAAGTAAGTGCTGCCCGCAATTAAGATTGCGCCGATGAAGACACACGCTGAAGTGTTTTCTAATTATGTACACCATCAATCACGACTCAGCCAGACCAGGCCAGAACACCGCCAATCAAGTAATTGCATCGCGTGCATCAGCTTTTCGGCCCTCGATAATAATAGGCATTTTATTGCCCGTAATGGAGTCTCTAGGGCCGGCCGGTTAATGCTCGGCATTTGGTACCCGTCGCTGCTTTTAATTTGGATTAATATGCAGGAACCAAAAAGTAAACGGACGTAGCCGTCCGAGCGCCACCAATAACATTGTTTTTGTAATCAATTAAGAAGACGATTGTTAGTCTATTGATATTGCACGGTAATGGAAGTTTGATATCGTTGAGTGCTAGCTACAACGTTGATTGCTTTTGAATCACGCAACAGCTATAAAGTTGGGGAATGCGGAGCGTTTTTCGGTATTAGTCATCATCTAATCCAGCGGCATTTCTCCGCGTCAGCTAGGTCCTTTGACACGGCATAACGAAACAGATTTCAATTCGTGGCGCGCGGCGTGCCGTGATGCCGTCACTGAGTGACCCGTATAAAGGAGGTGATGCTAATCGGACAGGTGGGTTGACGTGGGGCTCCGTATGCCCCGAGCCCGACCCAGCTCCGCCAGCTACGCGCTAAACAAAGCCTGTGTTGTGATCGATCGATACTGTAATTCTTCACTTTTGTTACATTTTTTGAATATTTCACAGGTGAATCCGATGATCGATATGTTTTTTACTGGAGATTTTTTAATGCTGAGGTAATACTAAAAACGAACTCGTACTTGTGGTGTTCGGATAGATATAGCACCATTCCATCTCCTCCAGTGAATGTTGTAAAAGGCGACTAAGGGACTTTAAACCAGAGGGATGGGCAGCAGTGACCGCTCTATGGAACAGCAACCATTCTGCACTCACCAACCCGCCTGCCAAGCGTGGTGAATACTGGCGAATTCCCTCCAATGACGATACACGGCATGTAACCGGTCATTTATGGGGGAGGCCTTTGTTCAGCAGTGGATGTCTTTGGCTGTTATGATGACTAAAAACTTACTCGGCTATATTAAAGTTGTAGCTTACTCGGCTATATTAAAGTTGTAGCTTACTCGGCTATGTATACTTATGTATACTTACTATGTTCTTTTACAGATAAAATGCTAAGCAAATCATGTACGCAACCGCAGTTCGACATCATTGATAACGTCAACCTAGTTACCAAATATGAAAAAGTGAACAAAGGCTTGTGTAAACCGAACTCATAAATCACTATTCATTAGAGTGTTAGTAAGCTACGTGACCTATTGCGAAATTGACTTGTTTCGCGATATGCGAATTAACTGTAAGCGCGATACGCTTTTAGAGAACATCTATTGTACTGATTTGTTAACTAGTATCGGTGCGTACGATTTGATGCTGTTCAATGACTAAGTACAATAAACAGAAATGGATAGAGTGCGCGCGCAAGTTCAACAAACGAGAATCAATTGTTATAGAGCTGATCACCTATCACCGTTCAGCGTGTCCGTAAATCATGATCAGTCGATGATCGAACGTGATGCGACGTCAGATTAGGACGCTCCTAGCTTTTTGTTTGTAATTTGGGATGGCCGCCGAGATGCCTGGATGACTTGCGCGTGCGCATCGGCGCGGGCGGCAGCTACGCGGTGAAAGAAATCACTAACATTCACTTTAGTTAGTTAACTCCGATAGTAATTTATCAGTGTGATTGTTTTTATATCATTGATCCCTTGACCGTGAAAAATGTGCAAGTAGGCATTTAGACGGGCACGGCTACTTGCTCGATTATTAGACAAAAAATAACTGGTGTTTATCTATTAATATTTGTTCGCTTACTTACGT
Source organism: Diloba caeruleocephala (assembly GCA_947459985.1). NCBI lineage: Eukaryota > Metazoa > Arthropoda > Insecta > Lepidoptera > Noctuidae > Diloba > Diloba caeruleocephala. The sequence continues at coordinate 21,135,883 of OX381606.1, read as the reverse complement.
TAGTTGCTATTTGCCGTTTTTTGGATCCGATACAATTGGAACCTGTTGGGATCGCTCTGTTGTCTATCTACCCAGCGAGAGTATTTTTCTCAGCGAACTCTACCCTTTTTTTTTTATTGGTGTCCAGTGGAAATTGTACATGGAACTTCCATCACCCCGGGAAAGGGCGAAGGGGTATGCCGGCCTCCTATCGGCTAAAACCACTGGAGTGGTCATCTTCGGCACCAAAGGGGGACTCCAGGTCCTCGTAAGATCACACTAGAGCCAGCTAACTCTACCTACTGATATGAACCTGTAAATATAAAGTAAAATAGTGTGATATTTGAACACATTGCCCTAGAAGTCAGATGGTGACGGCAAAATTTAAAAGAGAAAAGACCTACAGATCGGAGCTCAAAGCGTTGGACGGATTAGATGATTACTGGTGGCGACACTCTTATGTTGGCCAGCGGGGATTTCCTCGAGGAACGCACCCGGATTGCCGCTTAGTGCATCACAAAACGGAGGCGCTATGGTTCCACACACTGCCGCGGAACAGTGAACTGGCCTGTTTGTGAACAAAACCAGTTGGCCATTGTTTCGAAAGTGTTCTGTATGGTTGAGTGAGTGGGCATCACTAACGAACATCCCCAGGGATAAGTTGGGGCTTGCTGGGATATCGTCGAAGCCGCAATTACCGGCGGCTTTGCGTCGTAGCCACCGGCTTCCTACCCGGCTACTAATCGCAAGGGTCATTGCAGTACACCCTTAATCTGCGCTTAAATGATACGTGACTCTGTTTAATTATGTGCACTAGGTAAAGACGTTGCTACGTCGGTACATTGATAAAAAATGTCGGCAAGTTACCTACGTCACATCATCACATCTGCCACAGTAAGTCCCTTGCTGAACACAGACTTCCCCATAGATTTGCACGATTGTGTCAGCATATTGAGGGGAATTTGCCAATTCTCACCACACTTGACAGGCGGGTTGGTGAGTGCAGAAGGTCTACTGTTCCACAGGAAAGACGGTGCTGCCTATCCCTCTGTTATAGATTCCTTTAGTCGCCTTTTACGACATCCACGGGAGGATGGAGTTGTGCTATATTCTTATTCCGGACACCACACGGACTACGTACGTGCCAACATTAAATCGTCTCGGGTTCTCTCGTTTCATATCTATGTAAGCTTTAGATATCTACAATATTGATTCACGACTTCAGTAACAATAGGTTTGATACGACCTATTAACGAGACTAGCCGATCATTCGCCTAGTTGTAAGCGTTACGCCCGCTGTAAGGACTAATCTTTGTAGAACCAAATTGCACTTGTCAGCTCGAGACATTAGTTATATAGGTACTCTCTTGTGTCCATAGCCACTTCATTAGCTACAGTGCCCTTCAAACTGGAACACAGTAATGTTTCGTTTAAACTACTACTTGGCAGAAGCCGTGTGGTGCAGACTCAGAATACCACCACCCCATCTCCTCCCATGGGTGTCGTAAGAGTCGACTAAGAGATTAGCGGGAGGATTCGCCAACCCATCTGCCAAGCGTGGCAAATATGGCAAAACCCCCCAATGAGCCCACAACACACACTCCATTTCGGTCGTTGCGGTAATCTTTGGGGGAGGCCTATGTCCAGCAGTGGACTTCATTCAGCCGAAATGATGATGACTTGGCACAAAAATATCTGGCACTGAAGTGGTACCTAGATAGCCGGACTGTTACAAGAGACCTATTACCAGTAGAGAGCTATCCTCGGGATTAAATATCTAACTTTGACAGTAGTAGTAGCAAATGCAAAAAGAATATCGTCGGACTTTACACAGAGTAACTTTCGAGCTATTCCGTGCTTCGAAACTTGTCAAAACATAATAGTATTAGTTATATTATACACTTGCAAATTTACCGTAGTCATTACAAAATTCTTGATCCCTCTTATGTCACTCGCAAGACTAATCTTAGGCAAATTAATTACAGCATTTGACTAGCACAATATCATTAAACAAGAACAAAGTCAACACTTTGCGTTCAAGGCCTCCAAATAAGTAAGCATTTTTATTGGAAGACAAAAACCTCAACGATTCCACTTATTTCCCTGTACATTGTGTCCCAGTCCAATATTCCCAGCTCAACGGTCTGCCATAGCCAAAGGTAATGGATACAAAGCTGTATGTATCAATAAGCGGCTAAAGAGCCGTCACAAAGCGATGTGACGCATCACGCGGGCTCACATGCACAATGGGACGTTACCAGAATACGAACGCTGTGAACAGTACATCTCCTTCAGGTTTACGGTGACCGCTTACATTTTAAGTCTTTCTAATCAAAGTTGATTTTTCGTTTACAGGAAATTCTCTAATTATGTTCTCTCTGAATTTCAATTTACAATATTACAGAAGTACATAGTAACTATAGTGACAAATATACGATAACCTGTTTCCTTTCATTGATAGTTAGATTTAACGGGTGAGCACGTCTCAGTGTGTTACTTTCATTGCGTTTTAATCTCGAAAGCAATTTCGAAGTATTAGCTCTGAACAAACTATTAACAAATCTTGTATCTACAACTTAACATAGACAAATTAGCAACACAATAGGTTGAACAGTAGAAGCTTGTTGCGATTATCTAAAAGTTAGGAAACTAAAACAAGTTTGACACGAGAGCGGCGGCAACTCTTGCGCAAGCAATACACACCAGCTGTCAATCCAATTTATCGAGCGTCGATCAAGTCTCTCACCTGCCGCCACTGGCTGTCGAACGCGTTATAAAAAATTATGAAACGACAATTCACCAACAGTTATGGATTTTTCACGGCAATTATTTTATATCATGTCTGTAGGCACCATTAATAATACACTAGGATAATTACTTTTTTCACGCGCAAATCGTCGTCTGTTTGGACTTGATTTAAAAGTGATTGTCCTTCTGCTGGGTAACAAGCTTCTTGAATCATTTCACAAATTACAAAAATATGTCACGCATGTTATACGGTGATACTACACCTGTAACTTAGACGATTAAGATTAAAAGTGTCTTCCGGCTTACTACCGTATCCTGCGAGTATAAAAAGGCGTAAAGATGAAAAAGATTAACATCGTTTTTGTGGCAGCAACACGAGCTTGTCTTACATGAATGGACACTGTCTGGATGAGTTGCTGGCACGGGACTGTAGGTAGCGTTCAAAAAGCAATCGTTCAAATTGTCTGACAGGTCGAGCTGTGTGGCCCGAGTGACAGTGTGGCGAGCTAAACGCTCCTCGTTCGCATCTCGATTGTATCTAACTTCGAAGAACAGTTTATTTTTGTTCCCAATAATGTCGTATCGTAAGAAAACTTATTCGACAAACCAACGCAACATTTCTGATAAATGTTAATCCAACATATTTCAGTATCGCATATAGTCCGTAGTTAGGGTCTTATTTGATACTATCCTTTTTGGGAGATGGTCTATGATTAGTAATGTATGTACTGTATATGTAGTAGGTAGCAGGCTCAAGGGTGGTGTGGCATTCATACAATTTATTTGTTTGAGATTTGATCAAATTTCTTCAATGACTGCGTTATGCCACTCATTCAATATCTCTGTCCAAGATGCGATACGAGTATATTGGGCAAGTGCCATATTTAATTCTAAACGCAGTAACTTATTTTTACAATCTCGGTGCGTTGTATTAAAAAGGCATCGGTTGCTTTCAGACTCATTAAATATTAAATTAAACCCATTTAGATTGATCGAAAATGTCGAAAAGTCAAAATAGTTGATCATATAAAAACAAAAATAGAAATTTGATGATATCATCCAATTTCTTTGATCAGAAAATATTTATTCGGACGCTCGTAGTGAGTTGGCTACCACGCAGATTTTTCCATTTTGCGAAGTTAAGCCACGGTACCGCCATCATACCTCAAGTCTCAGTCAAAGTTTTTTATTTCAAATAAACCAAATATTGGCACTTATGAAACGTCAGAATTTATGTTGCACGGTTTCAAATAGTTGATCTCATGGAGAAGAGCCGGCAAGAAACTCCATGGATACTCTTTTAAAAAAAAGTGGGGGATTACAATGTTGATTGTATACGTACACATGATTGTAAAACATATACAGAGAAAAATGTAGGTTAATGTGTAAAGATGAAACATACCACAATAATATTATACCACAATAATAATATTATAATAATGAATTTGCCGTGGCAGTTAAAGGCTGACCAGTCCCAACAGACGGCACTCGTTCACGAGCATGACGCATGCATCAGCGTCGCTTAGCTCAACCATATTGTAGGGAACCGAATGACCCGATACACAAGTGGGGAGATCCCTACGTTCCTAGGGAAAAAAAATTCATTCAGGTCCCAGTTTTCATATGAATACCTTTGACAGCCGATGCGGGCAGTCAGACGTTACGCCCAAAATTCTAACAACCGGTCTACGCTAAAGATATCCAACGTTTTTCGGTATCGCGTATAGTCTGTGGTGTCTTTGGTGCTTTCCTTTTTGGGAGATCGTCTATGTTTAGTAATGTAGGTACTGAATATATACTATGCTTAAGGGTGGTGTGACAGTGTGTAATTCCACAGTAATTAGATTGTGAAGGTCAAACAGCATTCGCTCTGTGTAATGATAGGTATTCAGCACCATGAGGTTGTACTACAACGCCGACATAGTCAGGAAAAGGCTAAGATGGTAATCAGAATACAGGTGAAAGAAAATGACTATGTTATTTTATTAATGTTTACGAAAACATCTCAAGATGCTTCCATCAGCTTGTTCTAAAGCCATGTAACATTTACATTTACATAATTAATAGTTGTCCTAAGTTTACATTGTTGTATTGTTAACTGTTTGATGGCTACGCTACGGCTGTGAAAATAAAAGCCGGTGTTGTTATATTATCTCGGTTTACGTCACTTGTCGGTTACGCATAATTGTTCATCGAAAGCAACTGTCAGTCAACTGTCAAAATAATACTGTGGGACGCGTAAGTTTGTCGGCTAATTTCCCATAACATCGGGAATTTCGGTGCGGTCACAACACACGTGGCGAATGAATAGACAACATTTGACAGGATAAACGCTATTGTGAGATATTTCTGATGTAAGTATATAAGTACATACATTTTACTGACAATGGTTTATTATAGTTTTTATTCAATGGCACTTTCCAGTAGGAAGCTTTTTGTTATTCCAGTCATTTTATGTCTCACGAAATAGCAGACACTAAAGCTGTGATTGCGCTAACACTTCAAATTGCTTAAATTAAAACTATCAGTGGATTACAATTGTCTACCGAAAATTATAGTGTAGATATATTAGAAAGCTACTGTCTAAATAAAATAACAAAGGAATAGAAACCAATTTCGCTGCTACGTTTCGGGTGTGCGCGGTTCCGTACGTGCGGCGGACGCGCGGCATCCGACAAATTATAGACAAATGTCTGGGAGGTATTATTTTTTCAACGCGCCCGGGTGAGAAATGCGTGATTGAGGGCCGGCTCGAGATTACAGGCTACAGGAGACACGCCACCGCCGAGCTCTCTCACTCACTTATAATCATTATTTAGTCGTAATAAAGTGTTAGAATAAGTAATTATTGCCACCCAGGATACTGCGGCTCGAAAGCATTTGTAATCTCTGCGGTCACTGTAACGTTATCTGTTCCATGACAGTAATTCTAGCAAAAAGTTTTCATTGTGAGGGACACTCAGCAGACATTATAAAGCATACGTGCGCGGCATTATAAAAAGCGATTCTAATACCGTTCACATTAACTTTTTTAGCTTCTGCTCAACTGAATGTTTAAGCCAAATTACTGGCTCGAACCCAATTTAAGACGATCTCGGTGATAATATAGTCCATCGTAAAATTGGAATAGGTAGACGCCAATTTTGACACGTTGAATATTGCGTTAACTGTCATTAACAATTTTATGCAAATCCTAATTTGGATCACAGGTTTAAAATGGGAAAATTAGGGAGGAAATTATAGGGCTGGCGCGCCGATGGCACGTTTACGATGCGTTGCCACGGGCCGCGCTGTCGGTCCGCCGCCGCGCCGATACCAACTATGTTAAATTGTAACATCCAAGTGTAAAATTATGCTGAATGTATTTCATGATGCAACTAAATCGTATAATGATCAATGTTATCGATTCTTTTGTGCAGAAATTCCGAATAATAAGATTACATCATATCAGCCACAGGATGTCCACTGCTGAACAAAAGGGGGGAGGTCCTGGTGAAGGTCGCTGGGAGTCGTTGGATAAGATTACAAGCTAGAAAAAATATCAGACTGCACCACAACCTGCCTTGGTAAAATTTGTAAGAACCAAATTCACTGTTCTCTCTGTTGAAGTAATAACAGTTTCATGGTATGCCACTACTTGACAATTCGAGGAACAGACCAAGAAATCGCTAACAAATTAATAATATGTGTTCCGATTGCTGTGTTGGCGCGGTCGGGGCCGGTGCGGCTCTGATTACAAGGCGGACGGTAATAGGCCCGTCGCGTCGCACCCTATACTCAACTTAATGCTCTCGCAATTTCACTCAAAATAATGAACACAGTAAAAAATAAGTTTTCGGCGGATCCTTAAATGAGAGCTGGCGACGTGAGCCGCGACTCCCTGCTACACCGTACACCGAGCCTCTTGTATTGATCCCTCGTCAAGATGAGCTTCATTCGTGTTTTGATCTGACGAAATTGTTCTACGAACTTCCAAATTGCTTTTTGCGATACTGAATGGGGTTTATAATATTGACTTCAGCGGATCATTTTAAGTAATATGGTATAACGCATTAAATTTGCGGCGGCTATACAGGTACCTACATCTTTCTGTCATTATTTGCAGTTATTTATAGATGATCAGGTTTTAATGTTAGAGACACTTTTATTAACTAACAAGCTGCTAAGATGGAGTAATATTACGAACTTAAAATAAACATATAAGTATAAAACTATATAGCAGGGTTCTCTTTTTAAACTACGGACTTCATCAATTAACAAATATACAAGCATGACCACAAACACTCACACTGTATTAAAATTTCTCCGGCATAACGTTAGATACAATTTGAAAATATAAAGATATCGTAGTTGCAGAGAGCAGTTGTTTCCCGGGATGCGGTTAGGCGAGGAGATAGCGCGTCCCCGGAGAGCCGATCTGATAGCGCTGGAATATGACGACAGTTCGCGAGCTCCTGACTCCTGAACCACGCTATACACGTAAATGATAAAGATAAACACCGACTGCCCTACTGTGCGTTATTAGTAGAGATGTGCGGCTTTTTAGGAGTTTGCAGCTTATCTGCGGGTGCTCGTTATAAATTATTGTCGTATGTCTACCTACCGATGTAGGTCTTTCGTAAAATTAATGACATAGCCTTTTTACTGAGATTGCTGTTGTATAAAATAAATATATTTGCTTCAATATCTTTATGTCAATATGACTGACACTGTACCGTTGTAGGAAAGAAAACATCAAAAAAAGTATATCAAAATTGCAAATTAAAGTATGTTTTAATTTCCACGGGTACCTTATAACTAACCAGTTTGATAATATTTACTAAAAACATAACTCATTTATTACTAACCAGTTCCTCATTACAGTAGTTATTGCTGCTATCATCATTTCGACCGAATGAAGTCCACTGCTGGACATAGGCTTCCCCCAAAGGTCACCACAACCACCGATATGGGTGTGTTGTGGGCACATTAGGGGGTTTTGCCATAATCGCCACGCTTGGCAGGCGGGTTGGCGATCGCAGTTGAGTTGTCAATGTACTCGAAGGATGCTGCTATCCATCCTGCTGCTATATCTGACTGATTTTACACTATCAAATGATTTAGCCATCTTTATCTTATGTATTTCTCAAATGTTTGCGACTAAATACCTAAATATGATGCAAAAAATAGAATTTTCCAAAAATAAAACTGTTGTGAAAATATACTGTACATAGATCAGATTTCGCAGCATAGAGTCACCCAGCAATGTACTACCGTGTATCGATATTGAATGCAGGATAACACGACGACATTTGTAGACTTCCAATGCAGCGTACGGAGATACTATACTGTATATACTGTACTGTTTTCTAAATAAATAATATTATGGAAATGGGTGTGTAAGGAAAGGCAATGTAATAATATTATTGAAAATAATCAGAGCTTATAAAAACGCAATAATTCTTATATAAATACAATTATTATAAGAGTAGATTGTGTAGAATTTATTTTAAGCAAATTACCCGCTAATGTCAAAAGTCAAAACTCCATTCAGAGGGACTTCCAGAAATTACATCAAGCGACAACATCAAACAATAATTTAGGAAAAGCAATTATCATTATCCAGATAGGAGGGTCGGAGGCGATCGCATTAACATCATAAAAGGGGCGAAGTTTGTATACGCGCCCCCGGGACTCCCGTCGGCGACGAGACAGTTACATATTACGCAATAAAGAGCTGTTCTCGCGAAAGGAAGTGTGAAAATGAACAACATCAAGGGGTTATCTTGAATTACTCACTAAAAACTTATTGTCAGGGAGTAGAGGGTGTGTGGAGGGGTAGGCGGGGGTGGATTTGCCGCGAACAGATAAGGGCACGCTATTGGGATCCGCCGTTCTCATCCAATTACACGGTCGAGCGCTCGCGCGGTGCCGAGGAGCGCCGAGATAAAAACGTGGCACTGCCTCGACTGTCTCCGCGGGGATTGTCACTCGCCTAACGTTTTCACCTACGACCGTCCTCTGTAGCTACCAACTCAATTTGTGTCCTGACACGGGGACAGCTACCACCCCTCTATAAACCAACAAGAGAGATGTCTATTCACAATAAGGTCAATATTATGAATAAATAAAATCAGAAAGTGTTATCTGATTTCTTTGAGTTCAGGCCATACTGTGATTGCTTTTGCTAACATTTATTTTTCACGTAACAAAAATTTTACACAAATTACCTTTTTTGTGGTGGGGAAATCCTCATGGACTTCCTCCACCTGGGGAAGGGCGGAGAGGCATGTCAGACTCTTACCGGCGAAAACTCCACGGTGTCCTTCCACTTACCTCTGGCTGGGGGTGCGGTGTTCGCCTTTCAGCATTAGACTGGGCCCCAGGCAGGTTCAGCTTATCACTCTTTGACGGACCCCATCACTGTGCAACCTGGCCGGCCGTTAATACCTTCTGAGAGGCGCGCGCAGAACACACGCGCCGCAGTTTTGGGCCTGTTTCTGTTCGGGTGACGGGCTGCCCTTAGTTCGTCGCCCGTAGGCCGCTGCTCACGGAGACAACACAAATTACCCTAAAAACAAATCGACTAAGGGGCGAGGGCAAATAACCAAATCTTATCCATTATAGTTCCTGTAAACAGCTGTTATGAGCGATCCTAGAATAATGTTAGTAGTATCACCGAGCCCGGCTAGTACGTACCTATATTATGTTTCAAGTCGTATAGTAAAGTGTGTCGGGTGAGCTTCGAGATTGCGGGATCGATTCTTAGGATGGGCAATGTATTGGGATTTTCTATCCAGAAATTCTGTGGCTCCCCTTCTAATGAAACGTCACAATGGCTGGTCGTATGGGATACATTGTCATAATCTTCAAAGTTGGCAAACGTAACTCTCGTTTGGTTAGTGGCCAATGTTGTGTCAGAGTTGATCGAGCTACTCAAAGTCCTTCGACTTGGCTTACGATTTTGCGTGCCCTCCGAAGCACGGATACGCTCAGTTCAAATACCACTATGCGGTCACCCATCCATAGACTGACTGCACCGAGCATTGCTTGATCTCACAGATAGATTACCACTCCGTCATCTTGCTCCGTATTCATCATCATCATATCGGCCATTTATACGTCTACTGTTGAACAAAGGCCTCCTTCATAGATTCAACAACTAACATCATTATGGAGGGTATTTGCCAATACTCACCACGCTTGGCAGGCGGGTTGGTTGACTGAGCGCAGTATGGCTACCGCTTCATAGAAGGGACGCTGCTGCCCATTCCTCTGGTTAGATTCCCTTAGTCGCCTTTTACGACATCCACGGGAGGAGATGGAGTGGTGCTATGTTTTTAATCCGGTCACCACACGGAATTGCCCCGTATTACTTGGATAAAATGTGATTGAATAGCAGTACTTACACAGGCTTATACCGTGATAGATCATTCTTATTGGACCTTCAGATACAAAATTAGTGATAGGGGGTGACCTGGACGAAGCAGGATAAGTTTATTTTTTACTAGCGATTACCAACGATTTCGTCCGCGAGGGAACTTGAATTCTCAAGGGAACTAAAAATAACGCAATAAAGTTTCCTATGTCCTTTTCAATGACATAATGTACATCTTTGCTAAATTTCAATTGGATCACCTTCAGACATTTGAGCATGATTGAGAGACATACGAACTTTAATATTAGTAAGAATTAAGTGTATTTTCAGGCTAACGCTTCAAAAACGCACCTAATTAAGAAAATGCGACGATATGACTTAGGTTAAGGTTTAGACGTTATAGGGAAGCGAAGAGAAAGGATGCCGTATGGTGCCGGCTACGAATAGCACCAACCTATCTCATCCCGTGGGTTTCGTAAAAGGCGGCTATATAGAATGTGCAGCAGCGTCCTTCGAGTACATTAACAACTCAACTGCGATCGCCAACCCACCTGCCAAGCATGGCGATTATGGCAAAAGCCCCCAATGAGCACACAAAACACCCAGAACGGTCGTTTTGGCGATCTTTGGGGAAGGCTTGTTTCCATCAGTGGACTTTATTTGGCTAAAACGACGATGGGATGGGAAACATTGCCACATATATTTTAAGTAATGGCTGCATTGTTTACTTCCAAGGAAGTTCGTAATTATGTTTGAAATGTTTTGTGAAGGTAAGAATTCAGAATTTGCATATAAATAAATTAAAAACCTTCGAATTTCGTACACAGGCGATACTAGTACTAATAAATGTTTCACACTGTAATAATTCAACTTTCCTATGTTTCCTATTCAGATTATATTTGCATATGAGAATTGCTTCATGTTGCTTACATCCCCTTGTTCGTGCATATATATATATGTTCATAGTAACCTGCTTACAAGTGGAAGTAATCTAAGTCGACGTGCTAAGGGAATTGACGTCAGGGCGCGAGACCGCGGGCTTGTGATTCAATTAGAGCGATCGCCGCGGGACTCTACCACTGCGAAGACGCTACACACCAAGACGTCCAGAAGTCCCTCCACAAACTTAACCTTGTTAAAGTCAGATGTGACGTGAACTGATTTATTAACAGGTTTTTTTATATCTCTAATAAAACTTTGCCTCACACTAGGATTTCTCGTGTCGCACGCACCCAGCGTTTACAGACACAAATTCCACACTCTATACACCCAGACCCGGAACAACTACCTGCAGATCGTATAAATATATTTTCTAGGCGGGAATCGAACCCGCGACCCCGCAGAGCAGCAGCTAATTGTACCAGCCACTGCTGTGGCATGTTAAATCTTCTTTCAACCCTAAAAGTGTTACCGATATCAAAGTAGCACAGCTATAAATGGAATTTTTCGCGAAGCTTTGGCACTACCGAATGGTTTCGTAGCTATCCCCAAACCATAATTCCCGTCTTAGGCTTAATAGTACCGTAACCTAATAAATAACAGTGACATTTGTTTTCGGTACTAAGCCCCACCCTCTGTCACAAGCAGAACCCAATCCGACAGCGCGGCCGCCGCCGTATGTAAATAGTTTACCGAAAGTCGCCGCTCGTCCATCACGCGTTGTCACATAAATTATGCCGCGGCGAATCCGCGGTCGAATCATTGTTTGACTTTTATCTTATTACGTACATCTCCCGATTTTGTTCGCGTCATATTTCTTCTGACTTATCGGCTTTTATCTATCGTTTTGTGGCGAGTCGCGCTATCGATCACCCGATCCCTGCCGCGATCCGACAAATGTCTCCGAATGTTTTGAGTGGATTAGGCGAACTGTCGGTGTCGGTCACCGAGATAACTAATGCGCTCCCAAGCTTATTTGGAACGCGTATCGAGTTATTGTCGCTTATCTGATGATGAGCGCGCGCGCACCTCGCCTACCCAATGGTGGTCGGTGGTCGGCGCCTTACGCTCTCCTTGCTGTATCATCCACCACTCATAATGACTAATGACTGATCTTCTGTAATGTTTAAGAATTATTTTACATTGATCGCGGCAATAAATTAAGTCGCGCACTCGACTCCTAAGGAATGTGTGATTTAATATGTAAATAACCGTAACACGACTTGACCATGAGTTGCACTTCTTCATATCAAAGATAGATCGGTACTTATCAAGGCTGCGCGATAGACTTGGGGTGAGATTCAGAAACGAGTCTAAGCGTGAACTTACGCTTCCATCTGTCAAACTTAGGGGCGTAAGTACTTAGTGCATTTTGACAGATGGAAGCGTAAGTTCACGCTTAGACTCGTTTCTGAATCTCACCCTTGGACCTTTGATCTAAAGGCAATATTTGTGTCAATGACGTCAGAGAAACCTGAGCGAAGAGACAAATGTTGTACAAGGGTGAACGGTAGTCCCAGCACGAGCCTCGCTATCAGAGGATCTGGTTTAAGTGTCACCGGACACCCGACACCTCGGTGGCATCACCGGATCCCAGTTAAATTAATGAAAACATCCATCCATAAAGACCCAAACGCCTCTGCGTTCTTATGAATGAAATTCCAACCTGCACGGGTTTGAATCCTTTTTTATGGTGATCATAAATTAAACGACCAATTTCCAGCGAGTGTCACAGCGTGGATAAAGGAATCATTTTTATAATATCCTCAGCGCTTAACAAGGGTACAAATAATGCCCACGCATATTCACGCGGCTATAAGTCGGGATCGAGAGAGCTGGCCACTGGCTGCTAAACTGTTAATATAAATAATGAACTGTGTTATGGGCTGGTGTGGTAGGTAGCACTCTGTTGACTAACGACCTTTTTGTCCTGACAGTCATAACTTGGAGTGGAGGGTCGAGTTCTGCACGCTCGCTTGTTTGTTATTGTTCGCAAGTTTTGGAATCAAACCCTGACTCACTCTCATTGATATTGATGCACTTGGAAGATATATTTATTTGGTCTCAGCTTGAATACAATTAAACTTATTTTCAAACAGGTTACATAGTTTACGTATGTTTATATTTTATTGATGATTTTATTATTATTTTGTTCAATGGAATTATCTTAATGTAGACAAATGTTTTTTTGTGTGTAGCACCAATACATCTCCTCCCGTGGATGTCCTAATAAGCGACTTTCTTTGGTGAGTGGTGGTGGTGATTACTGAAAAATCCCTCCCAAATAACGACACAATTGTATAAATCTATCTCTTTCGAAGGCCTTTCAGAAACAACGTGAAAAAAAAATTAAATGATCAAAATCCTTGAATCGTTGATGCCAGAATCGTTGATGCCAGAAACTATTTCAGATAAATTAATAAAATAGACTGCCTAGTGCATAGTGGCAAGAGCAAAGTGAAGTTCTGGGTTCGATTCTCGGTATGGACGTTGTTAGGTTTTTCTATAAGAAAGTTCAAATTAGCAGCAGTCAGGAATGATTATATCTTCTATTAAGGAACTCTCTACAGCCCTACCTGACCCTTCGGTGTATACTGGTGCAATGTTATATAATTTTAAAGAGGATTATGTTAATTAAACTTCGTCATCCTCATCGTATCATCCAAAGGACGTCCACTGCTTAACAAATGCCTCCCCCACAGATGTCCACAACGAGCAGTTACGTGCCGCATTCAACGACTCTCAGCGACCCTCACCAGGCATATTATACTTGCTGGCAATTTATTTGTTAACTATTTACTCAATATTTAATCATTATTTTTTCCCATGTTTCGGTATGTACCAGGGCATACCTCAAGCTAGGATATGAAGTATAATTCTATTTCATTTCCTTGCCCAAATGATATAATGCAAAAACAACTCGCAATTATAAAACTTTCCATCAACACGATTGTCGTTCAATAAATAACCTATAACAGTAAAATGATACAAAACCTGATGTAGTAGGTAAATATTAATAGTCTGCGAAACTGTAACACGATACCGCGTAAGCAGTGTGCAAGCTACCGTTCGCCCACGCGTGGCTGTCATCCTCCATGACCAGCCACAGCTTATTTATTGTCCACCTCACTCGCTTGACTTATGACATCTGCGCTCCTGCCCTTTTGTGTACTCACTGATGGCCGAAGAACACTAGTTGGCGTGTTGTTTTTATTTGATTATGTCGTGAGACTATCAATCGCTACAACCTAATGTTGGCACGTTTGGCGCAGTGGCTAAGCGGTTGGCTTTTTGCGCTAAGGGTCGTGGGTACTATCTGTAGGCCATAACAGTATTTGTTTCTGCATGGAAATTTTGTTCTGGGTCTGGGTGTTTGTGCATGTGGGATTTTTGCCTGTAAATCGTATCCACGATACAGAAGAAATAGAAGGGTGGGCCAAAAAAAAGTGTTGCCTTTAGCAGCATACGTAGACGTAGTCAGCACAACAACCTAAGCGGGGGAACAATATTTTTTATTCTATTTTATTTCAGGATGAAATACAGTAGTACAATATTCATTCTAAACTCGGATATATTATGCTTACTTATTATACTTCTAACATTATTAGCCAACAGCGCTATCCTATATCCCAATTTGTCGGTCTTAGCGCTTCTCCTCAACCGTCATTATACTTACAGTCAAAGAGAGAACCTCATGGCCAGCGTCTGTTTACTCTACTCCCTGTAACCCGTTACCGTTAGCCTTTATATGAAGAGTAAATTAGCATCTTCTGAGTGCGCTCGTTCCATAGTAAACCTCATACATTGGTTTCAATAGGAGAAGATCGAAGTCAAGATCGGACACAGTAATGAATAAAAGAAAAGCTGGTACTATTTCATTAGAGTGAAGATATGAATAGAATTTTAGTTTTAAAAACTAATAAAACTACGCCCTAAATGAAATATTAATTTTTATTGTAAAATGAAAGCGCAGGGTACTCGATATTAAAGTAGATTAACTATGGGAATGTAAGTGAGTGCCACTATCTTCCTCCTGGCTCCGTCATCAGATCCTCATCAGCAAGTGTAATGTATAGGGCTCGTTAAAACAAACCAGAGGAGCTCAAACTCGAGTGTTTTCTGGTAGCTGTTGAAGAGTTTCACTATCCACCTCTCGGCTCCATCGTCTTTTGATCCTCGTTACAAAGTTGTTAATATAATAATAATTAATGTAAGTAGTCGGGCGCTGCTGCTTATCCACCGGCTAATCCCATAGTCGCCTTTTACGACACCCACTGGAGGAGATGGAGTGGTGCTATATTCTTAATCCGGATACCACACGGATATAATTCAGCCACAATACGGATATGTGGTGTACCACTCTGGACGATGATGATGATGAAGTCACTGAAGAAACATTGTAAGACTGTGGTATTGGTAGTGGTACTGCTAAGTACTTTAACCAGTCATACATGGTGAAAATATCCAGAGGGTTGTCTGATGCGGTGAAACTAGAAAAGGTCAAGAAAGTGATTTTGTAGAGTCAAGCGTCAAATCATGAAAGTGATACTGTTTGTGTATGTAGATACCAACCATAAATCATATTTAACGATTTATTTTAATCTATAACGTATTATAATATTGATATACTCATTAAAACTAATTATATATACACTATTTATGATTAAACTAAATTTATAATAAAACAATTTTAAACGGATTAAATCGCGTGTATTATTGATTTTTGTTTTTCCAGACAAATTTTACAAAAAAAGAACACATAATTAGGCGTCAAAGTATTCCTCCTCAGTGCTGTCAGCTGATAGTCCCTAGAAGACTGGCAGCATTGCCACGTTGAATGGCAACGCTTATTCTTTGATCAAAGAAAATTAAATCATATATTTAAACGTATCTGCAAGATGTAAACATTTCACAAACTAACGTGCGTATCGTAAATACATAATTCAAGTGATTCCATTTAAAGCCATTATTGTCCCCAACTTTTTATTTATTTGCTTGACATAAATATGGTAGGAACATTATATTCAAATGAGTAGTCACAACACTCACAACATACAACAGAGTACATCGTTAGTGGACAGGCTTCTCTCCAGACGTCAGTGAAGTGTGTTTGAGATCGAGATCCTCAGCAACCCGTGCAGGCCTGTAGGGACTATAAAGTGTCCGTATAAATGATTAAGTGTTAAGTTACGATGGTGGCAGGCGCACGCGCAGCGTGGCACCATCCTCCATTCACCGGCCAACCGATAATATTACCTTACCGCCGAAAATATCAAATCGACAGGAAGATGTTATCGCTACAAAATGTTATAAAATTGAATATTTTCATATATTAGGATGGTCTGTCTACCCCCGCGGTGCGGCTCTTCCGGCTCGCTCGACGTCCGTCCTATCCAAACTAAACAATTTTATGACACATTTTATTGTGAATAGAGATGTTATTTAATATCGCTGTTAACGTCTCCACAAAATTTGAAAAATGATTTTTAATACGTTTCCTTCTCGATGCTGTGCACAGTTGTCATTCGAGTTTATTACATGCTATAAAGAATCAATAAATAACAAACAGATAAATAAATACGGGTATTGCAGTGGACGTCACGTTTTTATCATGAAATGAAATACAACGCATTGAAAACGCAAGCCTCAATAATATTTGTCGATAATTTAGTCAACAAATTAATCTTACATTCAAATAAAGTCGACAACAATATCATAAGGTTATAGTTAGTTTTTCTATGTATATACAAAGTATGGTTACACTACTGAGTACTATGGTGGGTGTGACTATCGAAATGAAACGCTGCAAGACAATACAAAACACACGCAACACTTTAATCCGACTCAATTGTTTTTATAAATAAACAGCCCACATTGAGTTTTGGAAACATAAGACATAAACACAAAGACATATTGGACATAACGCCCAGCATGACAACCACGCTCCTGCACCACTCCACTTGACCATTATATAGAAACAAATCTATAAAATACCGACTTTAAATAAATACACTATTAAAAAGATATAAAGTACAACGCTAGTCGTACAAATCGTTCGTTTTATGTAAACCGTGAGTTTCGCGTTCATAGAGCATTTATCGTTAAGCGGTGGTTATTAACAAACCGGTTATCTTCACGCGTGATGTGTGCATCGAGAGGTGGGCGCTTGAGACTTATAAGACTCATTATCTCGCCGGGGGACTGGGCCATTAGCATGCTAAATTGATTTCGCCGCCTACGCCCGATCGAACACCGTTTTAGCCAAAGCCGATAGTTTCGGTTGATTTAAAAGAAAAAACAAACACCTATAAAAACACAGTTTATTTTAATGTCTTATTTAAAAACTACTAATTGTACCGGTAGTGGAACTATCAGAAACGTATTTACTAATAGGTATGAATAAAATCTTGTTTTAATAAAGAGTGGCTACTCTTTACGTTGTGCCGTTTGCCGTGTAGTGCCGGCTTAGAATACCACCACCCCATCTCATCCCATAGGTGTCGTAAAAGGCGACTATGGGATTACCCGGAGGATGGGCAGCAGCGTCCTTCGAGTACATTTATAACTCAACTGCGATCGCCAACCCGTCTGCCGAGCGTGGCGATTATGGCAAAACCTCGGGGGTTATATGTCCACAATACAAAATCATACCGGTCGCTGTGGCAATCTTTGGGGGAAGGCTTCTGTCCAGCAGTGGACGTCTTTCGGCTGAAATGATGACTCTTTAACATACGAGTCTTTAACATATATAGCATAGCACCATTTTTTGTTTTATTTTGCCTTAGGAGGGGTGGAGGGGAATGCCGGACTCTTACCGGCTAAAACCCCACGGTGTTCCTTCCGGTAGGGAAGGAACATCGTGGGGTTTTAGCTTTTTATGGCTGGGAGAGTGGTGTTCGCCTGGTAGGCATTGGGCCACACCTGGCATGTATCGGCCCGTCACTTGGTCTGCCGGGCCCCGTCTCTGTGAGCCAATTGTAGTTTCATCTTGATCCTCGGTTATCATATCAGCCATGAAACGTCTACTGCTGAACAAGGCCTCCCCCATAGATTTTCACAATAGTGTCGTCATTTTTGGGGGAATTTGCCAGTACTCACCACGCTTGGCGGGCGTGTTGGTGAGCGTAGTATAGCTGCTGTTCCAAGGAAGGGACGCTGCTGTCCCTCTGGTTAAAAGCCCCTTAGTCGCCTTTAGGTGGAGCTATATTCCTAATTCGGACACCACACGCATTAAGCAAAAGCTAATCACAACAAGTGTACGATTCAATAGGAGTCGCTCTCAATATAACAAAAGTATAAAACTTTGTTCAGCTTTTGTGGACGATTTTGGCTGATGATGCTTCATATTAAACATTTTGAGAACGGTGCACGCAATAAGAATCGACCCAAATTTGTTTTCTAGAAATGTTTGTAAATATATATAAAAATGTGTGGAGTGTGTCGTGGCGGATATCAATTAATAGTCGTTGGTGCGCGCGGAGCTGCAAAAGTGTAAAGTGCAGTGAGGCGGGGGCGCTGCGTAAATCAAGTGCGGATACGCGTGAATTGCCAACGTGGAAATATGTCCATCCAAGACTCGGATGCCTGGCGACTCTTTCGCGCTCCGTGCTATCTTAAATTCTGTTTGACATCTAACTCTACGTTTCTATTTCATTAATGAAAGGGATTAATCTTCCCCGAAACGCAGGAATCATTTTACATTGTACACTGCACTTAGTTTATAACATAGAGGACATAGGCCTGTATTCGATTCTCATCTGTACGAGATTATACAATATTCTCCTCCAGTTTCAGTAGAGCGGTTATTAAAACTAAAAATCATGTGTTAGAAGTACAATAGATGATACTTACCTTAGAAATCGTACCTTGTTTTCTTTCTTTCTCAAATCAATAATAGCATCTTAAGAGGTGTACGGCTTCCATCCAGCCAGAAGTTGCCATTGTTTACGAAACAACCCAATTGGCAATACACTAAAGAGATACACTGGGTCGGATATCTAAAACTACAGGTGAAGGGAGTAAATCTATTCGCTGAAAAAAGCAGCTACGAGTACATTTGGCAGCGGCCGCAGCGAAGTGGGTAGAGGTAGGCACACGCGCACTATACAACACATGGCACGTGAAAGTTATTGCCGCTCGGATTTTTCGAAAGCATTAATGCAAATTTATCGAGCCGCGCAGCGCTAATTGCGAGCGACGCTGCCTCGCTGATTGTTTTCTCGTCCGATTTATGGCAACACCTATTGCCGATTTAAAGCTTTAATTGTAAACGATTCACGTGTTTTATTGGATAGTCGGGGTGCATTTATTCCAGTGCTCTCAGTGCGGTTTTGATTATTGATTTTCCGTCGGCTACGTTTTTACCGTAACAATGGTTTTGAGTTTAACTTATCCGTTAACTATAGACTCGACGTTTGCAGCGGACATCTACATAAACAAGAACCTCTTTTTAATAATAAATTAAATTTGCACTTTATTTCAGAATAAAGCTAGTATTTATATAAATTATACATTAAGATCAAGACAATGGAAGCTTAATAAAATATTCTAATTACGTTATTAACCTTTTGGCCGCTGCGCTATAAATTAAATTACTTAAACATCATATAAGTTTCAATCTTATTACTGCTGTATCTTAATTAACTATAATAAATGTAAACATGTTTAGGAACTTCATTTAATAAATGTATAAAAATCAGTGTTGTCGAAATTTGAATATTTATTTAAACAACAAATTGTTGATTTAGCGACGCGGCGGCGTCATCTTGCGTCATTACCTCATTGAAAGGTTGTAAAAAAGTTAAAACGGTAATATAACTATACTGTTGATTTGATAAATCCTTGATTTGATGAAGTTGATTAGGTAATGTCCTATATACGAGTATATTAGTATACCATTTATTAGTGGGTTAAGAACACCGACGTTGCTACTACAGAAGTGCGTGTGTCAATATAATAGCAAGTATTATCTAATTATGTACATTTTACAAACATTAACGTCAACAAAAACTATTCGCCTACGGCGGCTCTACGAAATTGTAGCACGTTGAGTGAGAAGTGGAAAAGTGTCGTAAAACCAAGAATTACCTCTCGGCGGAGGTAGGATGTGTTAATAAAGTAAGTGACGTCACATCCGAGCGGTTAACAAAGTTAGCGGCGACGGCCGGGGGCGTTTCCCGCCTTTTTCGCTTAAGTTTTCCGCGCCGCCGGCACCGGAAGTTCGGCCATTATTATTTTACGCGGGCAACAAGCGGCGCGATAATATCCCGCGCTTCAGCCGGCCCGCTGCTTGAGACTGCCTTAATGGCGGAACGTGTCTTCTTACTTTGCGTTTAATAGGTGTAATAACTTAAACAGAAAACCGGGATTTATTAAAGTTCAGCCTGATCTGACCAATCGATGGTATTTTCGTAAGTGGCTTAAATTATGCCTTAAATGAGTTTATCTCTTTCTTCATAAACATTCTTTTCTTTTTGTTTGCGTTTAGGAAATATAAAACCATACTTATAATTAGAGATGTTATTACACGCCACGATATTTTTTCCGCACTTGGTAAATTAACCTAAACCATGTTATTATTTATCGAATATAGGTCGCGCTTGATTGCTTAGGGAAAGACTAGACAATCAAAGGCGGTTTATTATGTTTATAATTTTAAATTAACTAACCTACCATTGTTTATATTATATTAGGTAGTTATTTATACTGAACTATCCTTGCCGACTTCGCGTTTGTTCGTCACTTGGTATTAACACTGAAAACCAGCGCTTCGTTGTGGTTAACGTTGCAATACAGCATCATACTGAGTGTGAACCTCGTTGCCACATCTACGGCGTGCACTGTCGATGCTTAATAAATTAGTGTAGGTACCTATACTATCACATAGAATAAAACTTTCTTTTGTATCCTGCTTTTGTTTTAGTGCATTACAATCGTTTAGGTACTTACATTTTAATGTTTTATGTTTAGTATATTGAATGCACGTTTATTTTCTGTGGCAATATATACAATTTTCCATATTTCTTTCTTTCTTAAATCTAAATTTAGAACTAAAGCACTTTTTAATATTATGTTTAAAATCTTCAAGAGCATTAGAAATCAACCCTTGCTTTAGACGAGCTGTTCTCAATTCGGCACACGTCACAGCGATTGGTGGCGTGTGTTTTGCGTAATCCCGGAATAAAGCTTAGTTAGGAGTAAGCCGGGGTCGGGTCGGAGTGAGTCACTTGGTCCCGTAAATCAATCCGGGTCCGTCTCAGGCGACGCGGCAAAAATAAGAGGTCGCCCGGGTTTACACCGAGCGCCAAACGACAAACAAATCCGCTTCGGAAGGTTTTACAAATACGTTGTACCTTGGGGAAGTGCTGTCTGTAAAAGTGGTCAGGGTAGTAAAGATTTATTTTCTATTATTGTTTTAAGACGCGTTGATAATACTATTATTTATTTACTATTTTATTATCAAGTTCAAGGAAAATATATCCGTGCTGTATGTGTAAAATTATAGTAAAGTTTTAAGCATGCTGTTATTTTAATGTTCACGTATTTATTACGTATCTCTCATTACAAATCACAAATCATATTGGTGTGTAATGGATGTTGGACTTGGGCTCAAGATGCTATTGAGCAAGAAAATTACAAACGCTTTCAACCAGATCCGAGTCAAGAAGGGCCTGACAAGTTTATATGATGAGTCACCATATAGAAGCAACAACAAATAAGCAAATGTAATGTTATTTATAATAAAAAAATTAAGTTAATCAAAAACCTTGAAGTATTTTTTTAACACGTTGCCCCACCACCACCAGTGGCACCAGTAGGTGGCTCTAGTGTGGCCATACGAGGACCTGGAGCCCCATTAGGTGCCGAAGATGACCGCCCCAGTGGTTTTAGCCGGTAGGAGTCCGGCATGTCCCTCCGTACTTCCCCGCGGCGAAGGAAGTTCATCTAGAATTTCCATTGAGCCCAATAAAATAAATTTGCTCATGGTGGTTAGATTTAACGAGGATAAGGCAAAGATTCAGCATACGTGCTTTTAGTTATTGTTAAATGTTGGGAGACGTTAGATGCGCGCGGCGTGTAACCGATTTTTGTAGAAATCTATGACCTTTGTTCAACTGTGACGTCCTTTGTCTGATATGATGATACGTTATTACCTTTCCTTGGGACACAGATTTAATAGAGATATTTTGTAATTCTGGGATATGCTTGTAGATAAAAATACAAAATACCGATACAATTTTTTTATAAACCAATACTAAAAAATATATTCCATACATATAGACGTGATAGCCTAGTGGTTGAACGCTTGCTTTCCGTACAGGTGAATCTGAGTCCGACCCTGGCCCGCACCTCTGACATGTCGGATTCATGTGCGGATCGGAATATGATAAACTTCCGTTAACGGTGAAGGAATACATCGTACGGAAACCTGCGCGCCTGAAAAAATGTTCTCAGTGGTGGGTGTAGTCCGCCAACGCGCAGTAGGTTAGCGTGGTGACCCCGGGGGGGTGACCGCTTTACAGTCACCCTCTCAGAGATGTGCCTATAGGCGTGGCACCAGTGGGCGGCTCTAGTGTGATCATACGAGGACCTGGAGCCTCCTTAAGGTGCCGAAGATGACCGCTCCAGTGGTTTTAGCCGGTAGGAGTCCCTTTTCCTACTTTTCTAGGTAGGAACTTTTCTAGACTTTCTTTCCTATTCCTTCGCCCTTCCCCGGGGCGAAGGAAGTTCGTAAAAAATGTCCACTGGGCACCAATAAAAAAAAAACGGTTAGCGTGGTGAACTAACGCCTACCTTTCTCATCGTGAGGAAAGGCCCGTGCCCAGCAGTGAAACAATAATGGGCTGATTAACAGACTGCGCGTGGCTTCGTGTCACAGTGTAGCGTGGTGTGCAACTTAGATTCTGACGTTTCATAAGTGCCAATATTTGGTTTATTTGAAATAAAATACTTTGACTTTGACTTTGTCCCGTAGTCTTCCACGAAACTTCCTTTACCTTACCATCAGGATAATTATGGACGCATGTGTGTCAGAACAGCTTTACTGTACCTTTTCTGTTTTCGTATCTTTTTCTAACAGTAAAGCGGCCTGTGCAAATAAAACGAATATCATCGATGCACAACTTCAAATGTAATTGCTTTTAAACCAGTACGATATTGAGTTCACCCTTCTAAAATTGCCTGTACCATAAAATGGCGATTATTTCGCTAGTAATTACGCTTTCACAAAGCTTACGCAAACATATTTAAGCGTTATTACGAACCAAATGCCACTTTCTCGTGACGGTGAACACGACAATACCGAAATAATAGAATAAAAGAGTTGACAGTCCATTGTCTGCTAAACTATTCACGAAATCTATTCGTCGCTCTAGATGTTGGGCGAGATAGTCGTGATACGTAGAATTACATGCGTTTCCATATTTCATGGCGGGTGACGCCTGATGACAGTCGTGACAGCCCTGTATCGACTTTTTGTTCCACTTACCTGTAGTTAATGATATAGGCTTTGTTAAAAATATATAGATGCTACTGTAATATTTGTTTAAATAATATCTCTTGGTATACAATTTTAAAGCATTACGAGATGTGCCTATAGGTGTGGCACCAGTGGGCGGCTTTCGTGTGATCATACGAGGACCTGGAGCCTCCCTTAGGTGCTGAAGATGACCGCTCCAGTGGTTTTAGCCGGTAGGAGTCCGACATACTCCTTCGTCCTTCCCCGGGGTGAAGGAAGTTCATGAAGAATTTCCACAGAGCTCCAACAAAGAAAAAATGTATAATAATTTAAGTTGGAAACATTTCCATGACTAGATTTTGTAACTAAAACTTCATAATATTCATCATTCGGCCAAAGGATGTCCATTGCTGAATAAAAGCTATGGATTTCCACAATTGTGTCGTCAATTTGAAGGGAATTTGACAGTACTCACCACGCTGCGCCCACCCGCCTGGGGTTGGTGAGCGCAGAATGGCTGTTGTTGCATGGAAGGAACGCTGGCCCACCGCTCTGGTTTGTGTCCTTTAGTCGCCTTTTGCGACATCCAAGGGAGGAGAGTGGAGAGAGGTGGTGCTATATTTTTAATTCGGAAATCTCACGGAAAGGTAACATTAAATGTAATACTTTCAAAGAGAATTCAGAAACGGAAAATGCAAAAATAAAACGGTTACATACCTACGTACATAACCTTTTCACATAAACAACCTATAATAAGAAAATATTTATGTTTAGCAGTAAAAATACAATTACCTGTCAAATATTAAAATTTAAATACTTAAGCCATATATAAATTATCATTAAAATGTTAATATACAAAAAAAGCGTGTCAAAAATAAAAACATGTGGTTCCCGGTAAAGAATAGACGACCACTCTCTACCCATGGTGTCATCAAAAGCGATTAAGGGTTGATATCAACAGGGAGGGCACCAGCATCCTCCCGTAGTCCAATAACGACATACTGCGATCACCAATCCGCCTTCCAAGCGTCGTGATAATATGACCCCTCTGAACGTTCATTGTAGTGATCACTGAAAAGACCGCCCACCACTTTCTTCATTTAATTCGTACGATGTTCCTCTCTAGGGTTTCTTCTGTGTCATGGGTAATGTTGCCGAAATACAACTCACATGCTCTACCGTTCAGCAGTGAACAATTACAGAATAAAATGTGTGTGTGTGTGAATTGTGATTTCACTCTTTAAAGAGATTCAACTATATTAATAATTATTGTATCAATAAATCTAGATGTTTTAAAAATTATATGATACAGTAGACTTAATATTCAATGCTAATTACATGCTATAGGATACACAGTTGCAAATAAATATCAATCACGCAGTAACTTATTAAAGTATCAGATATACTGCAATTTGTGTTTATAAAGAATGTGTATCGAGCTTAAACGTAGCCCGGGGGTAGAGACAATTAAAAATTAATCTTATGCGGCCATTGATAGTTGGTTAATACGGCGGCATCCGGCAGCCGCGCCCGCGCCCCGTCATTATCCGCCCGACGATTCAATTCGACACATCTTCAGGGTTTCACCTCGCTCAATAATTACACAGTGCTATCATTAAGCCGCGTGCACAACAAAACGTAATAACCTTGCAATTAGACGGTGCCTGTCATTAGATTGTAATAGAGTTTCGTACAACAATTTGTGAGTAAAATCGTCAAGCGTGTCACATTACCAGAGTCCATTAGGGCGTTTACACAACACGGAATTGAAATGAGCAGTCCACAGATTATCGTGATAGACAAACAGACCGCATTGTCTCATAATAACGCCTTATACGGCGTGTCCATTTTATCGACTTCTTGTTAGATTGACAACCTATGTTAACCAATAAATTAAAGTAGATTTTCGTTTTTAGCGATAAATTTTTTTATAGCGATTTTAAATAGGCGCTGCGGCTATGGACTTAATAAGTCGTAATTACGATTTTCATTGAAGATCGCCGGGAGTCGTTGGATGCGGGCGGCATGTAATCGCTCGTTCTGGAAATCTAAGGGGGAGGCCTTTGTCCATTAGTGGACGTCCTGTAGCTGATATGATGATGATGATACCGCACTTTCATTATTATTAATAAAAGAGTACACACCTTATACTTACCAAACTTTCTGAAAAATTAAGTCTCTTATTTTCTGAATGTATCATCATTTCTTCTTCTTTTGCTTACAGACTTTATGAAATCCTCGGTTTACTGGTTAAGGTAAGTGCAATTTAACACATAAAGAAACAAATTACTATGTGCTTTCTACAAAACTCGAAAATCTTCGCAGTGTACCTGTAACATGTATTTTTTATAATAATAGTTAACGAGATTGGTCGCAAAATAACCACCTGCAGCAAAAGGAATTGACTCTAAATGACAAACATTTTCGCAATTAGCTGTAACAAGAATACTTACGTGAGCCTTGCGAAAAAGCTTTTGCACGCACACATTAATGAGAGTATTAAGAACTTACTTACCATCATGTGTCAATGTTTAATACCATAAAATTTAAATAAAAGGTGCAGGGCCAATTTTTATCCGGTGCACATTGGAGGGGTCCAACTAAAGCTTTCCCTCAATAATCCTTAGCAACCATAATGAAAATAATTTCGCAAGTGGCTATTGCAATCAGGATGTAAGGAGAAACCGCACAATATTCAGCTTCTGCAAACGTCTTGGTTCCACTATGAATTCTCATTGCAAGTCAGTTGCTAGCCGCAAACTTTTTTTAATAATATAGAAGAGCAAGTGGTTAACCTTCGGCGGCTTAGAACAGCACCACTCCATCTCATCCCGTGGGTGTCGTAAAGGGCCTCTATGGGATTAGCAGGAGGATGGACAGCAGCGTCCTTCGAGTACACTAATTATAACTGAAGTACGATAGCCAACCCTCCTGCAAACGTAGCGATTATGGAAAAACCATCCAATGAGCACACAACAGACACCCAGACCGGTTGTTGTGGCGATTGTTGAGCGGGCAGGAGCGGATGTTTTTTGGTTGAAATGATGATGATTGATGATAGGAGATCAAAGGAAGCATGTGGGTCTCCTAAGCGATCACCGCAGAAACATCCGCAACACCAGAATAGTTGCTGATAGGCTGCCAACCTTTAGTGTAGGCCTGGTTAGACACGCACTTTTTCCTTGGAGGGCCCCATGCCGTATGTCTGCCATATTTTTTGGGGGTTGGGCTTTCGGTACTCACAGTACCTACTGACCGTACGAAACGCAGCAATGTTGCTCTTCTCGCCGGTATTCTATGACGGTGTGGTACTTTCCCGGCCGAGCCAGCCCATTTACGAGCTCTAGTTGATCGATGACTAAAGCTAGGCTCTCCCACGTCCTCTACTTCCACCGCCTCGGGGAAGGGTGGAGGGACATGCCGGATTCCTACCGGCTATAACCACTGGAGTATTCATCTTCGGCAACGAAAAGGGGCTCCAAGTTTCGATAAAATCCCAATAGAGCCGCCAAAGGACCACGCTTTTGGGCACATCTCGGAGGGGATGACTGTAAAGTCACCCCCTCTAGCGGCGGGAAGGCGACTGTAAAAATCCTGTCGCTGTTGAAACCTGCGACCTTACATTATTTGGAAATTTGAGAGGTAAACGTTAGTTGGTGATTGGTTTACCAATAAAAAAAAAACTGCTCTGTATCACATTTGTTCATAATAAATACCTGAAACATCATACGTGGAAATACATAATGAAGCCCGCCTTCATATTGTGGAACATAAACGCATATAAAATAAATATATTAAATAAAATCATCATCATCATTTCGGCCGAATTTAGTCCACTGCTGAACACAGGCCTCCCCCAAAGATCACCACAATGACCGATATGGATGTGTTGTGGGCTCATTGGGGGGTTTTGCCATAATCGCCACGCTTGGCAGACGGGTTGGCGATCGCAGTTGAGTTGTTAATGTACTCGAAGGACGCTGCTGCCCATCCTCCGGCTAATCCCTTAGTCGACTTTTACGACACCCACGGGAGGAGATGGCGTGGTGGTATTCTGAGCCGGCACCACACAGCAATAAATAAAATACTCCTGCTATAAATTATTGTTTCATTTTATAATTCATATATTTGTGCATTAATTCCTGGGATGCAGGGGCTATCCTGTTCTGGAAACAGTACTCCTGTGTATTGTGATATATTTGGTTGCTCATAAACGTTTTTATTTTATTTATTAATAATATAATAATTGTATGTGCTAGGATTTCACGTTGCACGCATGGATGCTGCACGAATATACCTAATATAGAATGAACGAAATAAACGCGATGTAAGCTATTTCGATTCAATGGATCCTATTCGCGTAAATTTCAGAAAATACAAGGTTGTCATACAAAGCTCTATGTCTATAATTCAATTTATAATAAGGCGAGAAAATAAAATGCAGACATTAAAGTAGACGCCATACAATCTTAAAATAGTTTCAGTGATTGCATAATTTTAAAAACAAATGTTACAAGCTACAGCCTGTATAAAAATTGGTATCAGCGGCCATGTGTCGAATATCCCTGAATATCCGGCCGATTTCGTCAGGTAGCACGATAATATCCACACATCAGGTATTAGGATCACAACGATAAGATCTTATCAGCTCAACGTTAAATAACACGTTTCCTGCAATGGTTGTAATAATTTTAATATTATAATTACGATATTCGTATGGCGGCTTTTCAGCCCTATAATAATACCCAACACCAAACAATGTGTTTAAACTACATCACACCGACCTCTTATTATGTTTTCATACATTGTACATTAATCGTGTAATTTGGAGGCATTTAGAATGAACTGAAATATAGATAGATAGTCATTATCTTTCTAATGATTTTAGCCAGTAACTGTTGTGAGTAAAATATGAATACACTCACACATAAGCTTGTAAACGTCGACTGCTGAACATGAGCCTCGCAATAATCACTAAAATGAGTGGTGACAGGACATATAATCACGCTTGACAAGCGGATCTGTGTATCGGTACGCTGTTTTTTTTTAAACAACAACGGTGACGAGACGGGCAAGTCATTCATCCGGGAGTCATGCCTGCCCATAATAACTGTAATGCTATCTAGGATTAATCCTGCGTAGCATCACACTGGGCTCGTCATCGCGAGACATAAGTTTTTAGTCTCTTATCTCCAGTCATTTCACTAGCTACGGTGCCTTTCAAACCGGAACGCAGTAATGTCTAAAGTTTAAACACTACTGCTTGCACAATATCTAGCACTGCGGTGTTTGCAGGCCTCCTCTCTAATCCTACCACCAGTAATTTATTTATTATTAACACTTGGAAGATGCTGCTGCCCATACTCTTGCTATCAACCCTTAGTCGTCTTTCACGACACCCAGGGCCGGTTTATTCTTTGCCGAGAACCAAAAGAAGCATCATATATTTATATTAATCACGTAGCAGAATGCCGAGAACAGATATAATTTTCCGTAGATGTTTTAAGAAATGTTATACTCTAATACTTACATGTAGCAAGGACCAACTTCCTGAATAAATAAATAGAATTGCAATCACTATAATTATGTTTGAAATTCAATATTCTAACATTAATCAATTCAAATTGTATTATTTATCTTCATATTTCAATTTTGTAAACTAAATAAAAAATATTTCATTATTATCACACGTTAGAAGATAGTTACAGCTAGGCAGGTAAAACGGAAACTCATAAATTATCCCATCATTTGCACCCTCCTACCATATATTTTATAACATCGTTTTTCTTCTGCAGCAATTTGCTTAATTGATAAAATTAATACTGAATTTAATTTCCTACTCGCATCTATCTCTCGTGCAATTAGTTCCGGACATACTTCACAACTGGCTTGAAAGCTAGGATTAGATGCTTTATGTTTTAATTTTTAAATAACAACGTTTTTTACCATCTCATTTACGTACATTCTAAGATTTGCTTGATAGTAATCATTTTTGGTATAACCGTGTGGTGTCCGGGTCAAGAATATAGCACCACTTCATCTCCTCCCTTGGATATCGTGAAAGGCGACTAACGGCCGAATACTGAAACGTCAGTTAATATTAACTCCCACTTTAACTATTTGAGCCGCCCGGTTTTGTACCGACATCAGGTTTCTTGAACAGTTTAAGCGGGATTTAATATTAACTAGCGTTTCAGTATTCGGCCGTAAGGGACTCTAAACCAGAGGGATTTTCATCAGCGTCTCAGTACAGTACAGTAGCCATTCAATGCTCGCCAACCCACCTGCGAAGCGAGTGAGTATCTACTGTTCTCCCAAAACAATGACGACACACGGCATGTAATCGGTCGTCTAATGGGGGAAGCTTTTGGTCAGCAGTGGACATTTTGTGGCAGACATGATGAATAATTTTTATTTGAATTCAATCATTTATTCAGTAATCAGGTCCTAACAACCGGCCGAAAGAAACTCCGGGTTAGATGGTTATTGTTAATTTTATTTATTTTAATACATTGTTTTACAGATATATGTTTATAAATTATTTAAGATGCCCGTTTATATATTGAAAAACATAAGCAGCTATACAATACAAACAATACACATAAAAAGTGTGTCCAAGAAAGCGGCATGTGCAGAAAAGAGTTACGCCACACTTCCCGTCAACATATTGTTTGAGTCTATAGCCGGTTTTTTTATTAAAATTGTTTTAAACTTCCCATCAGTAACATCTGTAATTTGCCTTGGCAACTTATTATGAATCGGAAATAATTTCCTAAGAAAGAATTATTTGTCATGGTTATCTTTATAAAAGTACCACTATGTTATGTATATTACTAGTATATTTGTCATGTTGAGGTTTTATGCACGTACATTATATTTACGAAGATTGAAGTGACGGCAGGGCTGAGCTGAGAAAAATTTCCTATTGATAATCCTCGTGTTTATCAATTAGGAGTATAAGGACGTTTTTTTAAATTAATATTTCTTTATGCATTGCATTGGCTTCCATCCATACAGCTAAAGCAGCTTGCTAGGAGGGTCTGAGTTTGATCCCGGCCCGCACCCCTGACTTTTCGGATTCATGTGTGAATTTAATGTCACTCGCGTTAACGGTGAAGAAAAGCATCGTGAGGCAATAGGCACACATGCTCCGCTCAAGATGGAGATTATTCGAGTTCCTGGAGCCTCCCTTCGGCGCCGACGATGATCACTCCGGTGGTTTTAGCCGGTAGGAGTCCGGTATGCCCCTTCGCCCTTTCCCGGGGCGAAGGAAGTACATAAGGCATTTCCACGGGATCAATTAACAAAAGGCACACGTGCTCCAAAAAATAAACTGCTACATAAGTCACTGAACGTTCTCAGTTTTTCAAATCGCTTGCATTCACTTGTCTTGCATCAAATCCATTATTTTTCTTGATCAAAACCATTTTTAAATATGTCGCTGTTATCTAGTTTTGACAATAGTTGACACAATGTTTCTAAAATATTAGTGAAAAACCAATTTCAAAAATTGAAAGTGTTCAGCGTCTTACAACTTACTTTGTCGCTGACTGTACAAAACTCAATAGTGTAAATATATTCATGTTATTAAAACCTTATTCAAACCTTGCTGGGACGCGCGGTTTCACCCGCCGTTTAATTTAAAAGAAAATGGATTATTTTATAAATAATTTAGTGAGACATAGAGTATATATATATATAGTGAATTTCATGGGATTTAAATTTTTGCGCAGTACGCGAATCATTTTTCTAATATAAAAGTAGCCTAAGTTATTCCTAATAACATCAGCTATCTGCCAGTGAAAGTCCCGTAGAAATGAATCCAGCCGCTTTGGAGATTAGCGGGAACAAACAGACAGACCGACAGACAGACAGTTTTGTTGTTGTTTACTGTATATACTTTCATATGCATTTAGTAAAAAACTGTTATTTTGACATTACAAACGGACACCTCAATTTTATTTATTTGTGTGTATAGATACATACGAGTAATACAGAGCTAATTGTAATATAGCTATTAGGTAATAGCTGCGCAATTGTCATTAAAATTAAGATTTTTGGTTCAACAATTTTTGGTAATTACATACAAGAAAATTCATCTCCGCATATTAAAAGTTACCCACCATTTTGCATCCAATTTTGTATAGGAAGATTTTTATTGTTTTCGGCTATTTGCGAACGATGTAAAACAAACTTTTAGTGTACTTGCATCGAGTACCTACATAATAAGTACAAAACTTTTGTACTTTTCGCATAAGCCATACCTTAACATTTTATTTTTGGGTGTTTGTATACCTACCTAATGTTATCAAAAGATGATCTAATTCTTGTTATTATAAAACTTAATAGCTAACTACATAAGTGCAAGTCTCCGGATATAATAAATACGAAATTAAATGTGAAGGGAATAAATGTCGTCGCATTAGGGAGGTGCTGCAACCCGCACCGGACAGTCCTGCAACTAATGACGGTGTAAGGTTATTGTTTTAGATCATCACCGCCTCTAATTCACTGCATTGCCTGTAATTAAGCCTGCCGAACTCGAAAAAACAAATTCACCCCTTCGTGATAACTGCATATTTAAAAATATACAACCGAAATAACGGTCCAGATGAATTTGTTCAGATTTTCGTAGAATTTTTTACATTATACTTAGTGAATATAAGAGTGAATTATATTTTTTCTAATGTCCCTTTTCACCCCTACTTCAATTGCGTAAAAGTTTAAGACAAAAAAGTTGTAACGGCCATCCAATTAGTTTAAGAATCCGCACAGAAGCGCTTCGCCGACCCTAAATTTTTCCCAATTAAATGCAAAACTCGCCCCGGCACCGGCGGCTATATAAAATTTAAAGTCCATACAATTCGCGCAACACAAATTTTTATTACCTTCGCCCGGTAAGTAAACAAAAAGAACAAATTAGCCAGCCTCAGTACAAGACGTCGCCGTCGTCCGCGCGCTATATCCCACTCGGGACACAAGGGTGTAAAAAGTAAAACAATAAGGATTCTGTGCGGCTGCAAGGGGATATTTATTGTTAATGAAAATGGCGGGATTTGAACTAACGTCTTGTAACTAAATACCCCCTCACGGTTAAAGCGGGCACTAATTTGGTTTTTATAGCGCGTCCTTAATTTGATTTGGCGGCATCGCGGCCTCGCCACTATTGCCTGTAGGAGCAATTAATTTGGTCGGATTATATTTTTTCTGTGGGCAGCCTGTGCGTCGCGCATCTCGCCCCGTGGCCCACGAAGCTTACTTACGCGCCCACAACACGATCGAATCGACGAGGAAAAAATAAAATAAAACTTAAGCCCCGTTTAATTTGAAGGGTGGTTCTGGGCTATTAAAGTAACACGCTTATGTATTGCAAATTATATTGAAATTTGTCTTCCATTACTGAGCGTCTTCCTCACACAAATGTTGCCCGCATTACGAGCGGGAGATTTTTATTCCTCGCTACGCCCACCCTTGTCTCCCGGTTTTTTTACGTCGGAAGTTCTGTGGTGCTTTTTTCTCGCTAATTAAAACTCTTCCGCGCTGTTTCCTCTGAGAAACGAGATTCGATCAATTAATTTTTGGGCGGCGTAAGCCGTCTCGAAATTTACTGGGCCCAATAAAAAAACAATTTTCTACCAAAAAAAGGGTATCAAAAAGTAATTGATCAAATAAAGGTTTATATTTAACAAACTTTTCTAAATTGCCTCAAGATTTTAAAATTTTGTACAATTTTCTGGGTAGCTGGAAAATACATAGGCAATCAAGGTGTAGGTCATCTAATAGAATAGCATTGTTTATAGAAAATTCTATGCAATCAACGGCGTCGGCGGCGTAGTGGCGATAGTGCGGACGATGCGAGATGGAGTCACGCGCGCTATTGTCTCGAACACCGTGGACAGACTGTTTCATCTAATACAATCACTTATACACAATATACAATTACTACTTACTACCGGAATAACTGCTACCTTAATAATTTGCTATTGTTTGTGACATGATGCCCATCAATTATGTATGTCGATAACTACATATTAAGGCTATGGAAATGCAAATAAATCGGCATGTCCGTTAATATGTGCACCGTATAAGACTAGGCTTCCACATAGAAGACATATGCTGCCTTTTTGCGATAGCCTTCAAAGTCCTAATCAAAGCAGTATTCTACCACCAAAACTATTTCTTCATCCTAATTTCTATCAATCAAACTCCATGACAACTAAAACCCAGATCTGTACAAGATAAGAACAATAAAGCGTTCAACGAAACATGAAATCCAAACCACCTTTCAATCAGTGGAAATGAAGGCAGCACAGGTCCAGCAGCAATTTGTCGTTGATGGCAGCGGCTCCGGTAGGCAGGCCAGTGGGAGCACGCGCCGAATTAAATGGAAATCAATAGCTATCGCCGCACGTGACCGACGACCCTTACATCTCGCCGACAATGGGTATCACTCACACAGGCCAAGAATATGGCAGTTCGTGACAGATCAAGATTTTAATAGAAAATGCTCGACCATCTATCTCCGCAGAGCGCACGCTAAATAGTTTGTTCTGTTGAGCACAATCACCAAACGGATATAAGAAAAAGGTATCAATTTGGAAAAGAAATTTCCAGTATAGACATTCATGTAAGTATTGGGAAGAAAAAGTATATTAGACGCATTAAAATAATTTCACTGCGTCGGAAATCCTCATGGACTTCCTTCACCCCGGGGAAGGGCGTAGGGGCATACGAGACTCTTAGGGTCAATTTCCAACAAACGGCAAAATCCTCGATCATGCTCGAGCATACTCTTGGCCGCTCATTCACACCAGGGGTGCAATTCCTTAAGCTCAAACATCCATACATCCTTAAAAACAGAATCGAAATAACGGTGTAAAACCTATTTCGGAATTCGCTAAGACATGATTGAAGCTATTCAAGGACACATTGCAGAAGGTAAGGGTTGAGGACCAGTCTTAGTGAATACTAAATCGGGTTATTACCATTATTTCAATTCTGCATTCAAGGATGTATGGATGTTTGAGCTTAGAGAATTGCACCCCAGGAACAAAAGTGCGCATCTATCGTGCGATGCGCTGCGAACGCTCAACTAAATGCTCGAAGCTGCGTGAGGATTCTCGAGACTATGCTCTGAAACCCGCTGAGGTTGCCCGTTACTGGTAGCTGTGGGTGGGGTGCACTCACGCAGGTTCGAGCAGCTACGGGTGTACTTGCGTGGTCTCGAAGACGCTCGAGCGGACTCATTGATTTACACGGGAGGGCGCTCGTCAAGGAAAATACCTTTGTGTCTACTTTGAATTTTATACTTAAAGTCAATACTAATACAGTTACTTAATCTTAAGGACTAACACTCCGAAGCGGGCTAAATAAACCTCAAGCTAACCTTGTTGTTTTACGTAAGAATAAACCACCGATGTGTCTGTATTACAAGGGTACATATCAGCATACACCTGCACATTATAATTGAAGATCAATCTATCTCCTAGGCGGACGAGTATTTCTTATGAATTGTGCATGCTCGCGTTGTCATTAGCGAGCCATTTCTAAGCGTAGAAACTTCGAATATATTTGTAGCAAGATATGATATAGCACGTAGAACTTATGGCCGTTGGGGCAAAGAGGTTCTCGAATGTAGATCACATATCGGAAAACGCAGCGTGGGACAGCCTCTAACGAGATGGACAGACGACCTGGTAAACATAGCTGGGAGTCATTAGATGTGGGTGGCATGTAACCGGTCGTTGTGGAAATCTATGGGGGAGGCCTTCAGCAGTGGACGTCCTTCAGCTAATATGATGATGAAGATACAGCTTTAAAATAACTAAAGTATAATTTTTCATAGGAACAGGAGTCCAATAGAATAATTCCTGCTAAAATCAAAGCTCTCCGCCACAATGGCGAATCGACGTGGCCTGTGGCGAACTAACATAGATTAGAAGTTTCAGAGTTTATTTATGCGATTAGGCAGAATAGTATAATACCTTAGTCCTCATTTTGATATACCTAAAATTAAACGAAAAGGATCCAACCCATACTCAGGGCAAAAATAGTTCGCCTAAATAGTCCTTAGTCCCGGTTTATACGTTTATATGACTTTTATATTATGAAAACGATTCCAGAAAAAGTAACTTTATGTAATTTCTCTCATTAGTTCCAACCCCAAATGTTTACCGGGCAACAGCTTTTACTTTTAAGAACAATCCAAGCTTTTGAATCATTATGGTTAAATTCAAAATAAATCGAACAATCGTTAGTATGAACGTATTTATTTATTATAATAATAAAATATATAATAACAAATCCCCTCTGGGGTAGTCATTATCTCACCATGGAATGACACAATCCCGGAGGGCAGATTAAAACAGCTTCCTAACACTTTTCCGGCATCGGAAGCTTCATCCCCATCTTTGGCTCAGGCACAACTCAACATCTATTGTAGCTTTGGCAACTCAACAAAAAGTTTAGCAGCAAACAAGTGGAACTGGGACAATATTGGTAGACCAATCAGCGTCACCCGGAAAGTGGTAACAATGCGAGCACCAAACAAGTGCAAGCAGAAAAAGGCGGAAACGACAACCAAATGCGAAAATCCGCCGTCAACCGTACAACTACCTGCCAGTCTGACCCTATAAGCTTAAAAGATGAAACCTCTGCGATCCCATGCCAACAAATGCAAGATACCAGACAGTGGACGGCAGTAAAAATCAGGAGACGCTTATAGCTAGCTTCACTATGTGGTACTGCAGGCCCAGCCATAACGACCTTTAAAGCCGTAGAGCCGCGGAAGTATGCATGTATGGAACATGGAGTCCACTGTTAAGGAAGTTATTGACTATCTACGACTGCTTTGTACTACAGGAACATGCACATTTCAAGAGCAGAACCCAAGAGGAGACTATAAATCTTTTAATATAGGACTACCCGACTGCTGCCTATGGTGTGTGCTTCTCAACTAAGGTCTGGCCGATCAATGCCAGAATTAAGGCTTGGGTACCAAATCCAAGACTAGCTGACACGGCAAATTCTGTGGCGTTTGGAATACTACAACAGCACCACTTGCAACAACCTACACTTTTAGCCTAAATGCATTCTACCGGAACGTACGCGGCTTAAAATTCAAACTCCATATGTAACGTATCACCCTGGCAGTGGCAAAACACGGCTAATTGGCTATAACGTAAACTGTCCTTAATAGTTCTTTAGAAGACTCTGAACTTGAATGTGGTGAGTGGAGAATCTTACGACGTGATAGACATACCATGCGGAGGCGTCGCGCTATGCCGCGCGAGTGCCTATAGTTCTGCGCTGGCGTCGTGAGTTAAGACTTAAAACGTAAATGACGAGGGTCTTTGGGCGTCCTTCTAATGGCACGGTCATCCGTTTTATGTATGCGTTACTTATATTATGCCAACTAACTGTGACTAACTATAAATATGCATAATTACTTTGTCTTGTTGTAGGTTGTCTGAAATTGATGAAGTAGAAAATTTGCATGGAGGAATGTTAAATGTCGTTTAGGTCCAGAAAAGGTGTTGGATGCGTGAGGTTCGGATTCATACCTTTTTTTTATTTTTTTTATTTTTTTTATTGGTGCCCAGTGGAAATTCATCATGAACTTCCTTCGCCCCGGGGAAGGACGAAGGGGTATGCCGGACTCCTACCGGCTAAAACCACTGGAGCGGTCATCTTCGGCACCTAAGGGAGGCTCCAGGTCCTCGTATGATCACACTAGAGCCACCCACTGGTGCCACGCCTATTGGCACATCTCGGAGAGGGTGACTGTAAAGCGGTCACCCCCCCAGGGGGATTGTAAAGGATCCCCCAGTGCGTCCCACAGCAGCGCGTGACCACATGCGTGCTACCGTCTTCTCTTGGGTCGCTTGGTGTGGGCACGCAGATTCCCCAATCTACGCACCCGCGAACCCAGAGGTCCCCCACCTTATAGCAACGGCAGGGGTTTTCAGGCGTATCGGAATTAGGCGCCAGGGCGGTTGTTACCCCGGCGCCGTCTCCTTCTTCTTCGAGCGGGATCGGCCCTCTCCCGATCCCGCTCTGCGGTCTCCTTCTGGAGCATGACGCTCTCACAGAAGGAGACCACTGCATTCCAATTTTCGTGCTCTGCCAACATAGCCGACACTACTGCTGGCAGAGAGAGATCTTGCCCGATCCGATCGACCAGGATCCGCCGCTCAGCGGCCCACGCAGGGCACGCCTCGAGCGTGTGCTGTGCGGTGTCCTGGTCGCTATCACAATGGTGGCATTGCGCCGTGGCCTCGCGTCCTATCCTGTGCAGGTACGCGCCGAAACAACCGTGCCCGGTGAGCACCTGCGTCAGGCGGTAGGTGACGCGCTCGCTCCTTTTGAGCCAGGCTCCAAAGAGCGGCAGGACGGCCTCGACGACGCGCTTGGTTGCAAACTGCATCCGCAGGCGATGACGCCACTTTACAAGTGCGCGCCGCCGAGCTAGCCGCCGCAGCTTGTCCAACGCCCCTGGAGGCGCGCCTTCGCCGCTCTGGCGGAGGGAGCGTGTCTGATCGTAGACCCACGCATCCATCTCCGCCAGGATGTCAAAAGGCGGAAAACGCGCCAGGAGAGTTGCCGCCTCGTAAGACACCGTTCGGTATCCTCGTGCGATCCGGATAGCCACTCTGCGCTGCAGACCATGAATTTTGGTTCTGCAGCGCTGGGCGCCTGATAGTCGAGCTGACCATACAGGCGCCCCGTATAGGACCACGGACCGCACGACTCCTCCGTAGAGACGGCGAACTTCCTCACATGGTCCCCCGAGATTGGGCAGCAGCCGGTGTAGAGCACCCACTACCCTCTCGACTCGGGGGACGAGGCGCTGGAAGTGCTCTTCGAAGCCCCAACGACTATCCAGACCTACTGACGGAATAGTTCCACCTGACGCCTACCATTCACCGTTGGACGTTGAGTTAAAGGTCGATACGGCTTATAATTCTGATTTTCTGGAGCCAGGTAACATAAGTCCCTCTAGAGACTAGAACTTCAATAGGTGCGATTATGAGCAATTAGGCTTGATGTTTTCCGAATGTTCTTGGAGTACGTACGGTGTTACAAGCTAATGACGTAAACAATGCTAGAGACAATTTTTATAATATTGTTTATGGTTTCTTTGATGAGTGTATGTCCAAAAAGCGGCGTAAGATAAGCAAGTCGACGCTATTCAGTTTTATTTATTTATTCATTGCACTCGTAATGCACTCAATGGGCGTAATTTGAAGAATATTTACAGGTTTAGTTACTATTGCAGCTTACGTCCTATTTGCTTATTCAGAATTAATTACAGGGATGTCTGGCAAAAATACACTAGCAAAAATACTTGCAAATGCTTTAGCCGCATCCAACCCAGAAAAGAAACCCTTATATGTAACATTGAGTTCAAATTCTCCCTTGATACGTAAGCTCGAAATATTTTAACTTTTTATGCAATCCATATACGAGGAATGGAGGTCACTCTACGAAACTTGAGGTTTGCCCTAAGGTCAGGTTTTTCCTTCCATTTTATTTTAATCAAAGTAATCACCCATGCAATCGATACATCTTTGCCAACGCAATGGCAGTCTGTAGGCGTCTGGAGGTCTGGTGAGTACGGCGGATGACGGAGAGCTTCCAACCTGGGGTCACGTGTTATCGTGCAGGAGTAGCGGGGACGAGCGATTAATCAAAGCTGGTTGCAGATGTGTGAGCTTCTCCATCATAGTGTTCAATTCTTCACAATGCACATCTGCAGTAATGCTCACCCCGTTTGGTAATAAGATGTAATGAATCACATCGGCACTAGACCACCAAAAAGTGACTCTCTTTTCTAGGGGTCATTTTTTGTCAGCTTCCACAATTGCCTCTAATTCGTCATTGTCGACCAAAGTTTTCGGACGACGACGGGGTTCATTTTTCAGTTCGAAATTTCCAGATCGGAAGAGGTTGCCCTCTTCCGATCTGGAAATTCATTCTGTTACAAAAATATGTGATGCCAGATATGTTATCAGCGTCCACTGCACAGTCGCTTCTAAGGTTCATTATTACGTCTTCAAGTTCTGAATCGTCTCATCCTAACAAGACGAAGGTGGTTCGTGCAGACCAACGAGAAGTTTCTATTTTAGTTATTAGTTTTTATTCTACACCTGGCCCCGCCCGACTTCATAAATTCTAAATATTATTTTTTTCCTTTTCAGTGGTTTTAATATTTTTATATCGTGTAGGGTTTTTGAAGTCGGTATTATTTTTGTTAAAAAGTTTTATTTATTTTTATGATGAACTCATTGTGCAAATAGCAATAGAGCACAAAATAGCAGTAGACCTTATAGGCATAATGATAAAGTTTCAAAAGGTTCTCGGAACTTGATAATCGAGATTAACGGCATGAATGATTACGCAAGGCCCTTTATGTTAGGATTATGATAAGCTCTACACAACTTTTTGAAAACTTACTTCAGTAGGTACTATAATTTATCCAAATAACGGATAAGTAGTTCCTACTCCCGTATGTTTACTACTACGGACCTTTAATTAATATATCAGTTGTATTGAATTATGGCCGAAATTAAATAATCTTTGATTTTGGGATTTAGGATTTGTCTGTTTTAAGTGTGATGTTAACACGGAGATTAAGTTTTTAATCATAAATCTAGATTAATAAGATTGATAATTAATTTCGGCCGTTAGTCATAACAAGAAGACACATTTTGGAGTGTGCCAAGATTTAAGGTAAAAGAGAGGCACTACACTGCTAGGAATAACCAATATGACGTAGGTGTAGCTCGAACTATTCTGTCATTAGCAACTTCTGATGCAACTGAGATTATATAGCCACAGAGGTCCCGCATTGATCCTCTCTTTTTAGAATAATAATATCTATTGATTGCCACAATGGGGTTGACATAACCAATTAAGAATAAAAAATTAAAACCACTAATTAACAAAAAGAATACAAGTTATCTCATTTATCATATTGATACAAAACACCTATATAACCTTACGAATAGGCATTAAAACAATACACCTCCATGTCTAGTCTACACGGCAATTCGGGTGGCACGTCCGCGTACAATGCGGCCTGCAGACAAAGCAGCACTTCCTTCGATTGTCGTCCGATGATTGATCAATCAATGCATTAGAAAGGCCAGTTTAATTGCAGCTATTTCGTCCGACTGTTT
Organism: Diloba caeruleocephala; assembly: GCA_947459985.1. Lineage (NCBI taxonomy): Eukaryota > Metazoa > Arthropoda > Insecta > Lepidoptera > Noctuidae > Diloba > Diloba caeruleocephala. The sequence goes on along the minus strand of OX381606.1, from coordinate 21,095,223 downwards.
GTACTGACGACCGCCAGGAAATTACGTTAATGCATGCTATATATGGCCACAGAAACTATGTACTACTGAGGAAAGTTATTTTTTATTCTTTACCTTAACTCGTATTTGTATCATACTGCACTGTAATAGGATTTCGTATAAACAAAACTGTTTCCAAGACCATATCGTTTGCGTGATACTGATATTACCGCAGTATTCATGAATCCATCAACAACATTTGGTTAATCGCTGTCTCCACTCTAGACCTTTGATGATGACCTGATCTATTTCAAAGACAGCGATTCTTAATTCTTTATTGTACACATATTTCCAATATAAAACAAAAAACGAAAAAAAATATGTACATAGCTTAACTCAATATTGAGTTCTCTTACAGCAAACTTTTGAGCGATAGAGTTATATGAGGAGAGAATCGTGTGTACAAAATGAATAAAGCGTGATTTGTTATAAATAAATATAAAAGGATAAACTTAACATAAATTAGCTATATAAATAAATCATCCGTGTGGTGTTCGGATTAAGAATATAGCACCACTCCATTTCCTCCTGTGGATGTCGTATAAGGCGACTAAGGGACTCTAAACCAGAGGGATGGGCAGCAGCGTCTCTTCTGTGGAACAGTAGATTTTCTGCGTTCGCCAACCCGCCTGCCAAGCGTGGTGAGTACTGGCAAATTCCCCCCAATATGATGGCACACTTGTGGAAATCTATGGGGGAGGCCTTTGTTCAGCAGTGGACTATGTATGGCCGATGTGAAATAAAACATGCTTATAAATATAAAATACAAGATATTACGAATGTGATAGAATAAATATATACAAAAATAATAATACATAATATATACACATACCTACTACTAAGTTAAACTGAGAGGAAATTATTCTTATTCTTCTCTTGAAAGCTTCTAAGGAAGGGCTAACCTGCAACGAATGTTAAAAAAGCGAATTCCAAAGTCGCACTGCACGTATAGTGAATAATATATCATAATAACTTGAAGTATGACGAGAAGTACGGAGGAGAAGAGAAGAGCCGTGCGGCAAGGTTTCCCCCTGGTAGTAAGGAACTCGAAGCGCTCGCAAAGATATGCATGAGAATTAGGATTATGAAGAACCGAAAAGAGAAAAGATAGAATGTGAGTATCTCGACGCTTCCGAATAGATCCACTTCAATCGCACCCGAAATTCCGACACATGATCGTATTATCGAAGACTGAAAATAAAGCGTATACACAAATTCTGCAGACGTTCGAGTTTATTCCTTCGTAGCATCAAGAAAGCAGACATCAGCGTAGTCTAAAAGTGGGAGATGAAGAGATTGAGCAAGAGTAATTTTTGCTTGAAATAGCAAGAACTTCTACAGGCGTTTGAGTGACTGAAACGAGCAATACACACTCCAGCTAACCTCAGCAATGTGAACATGCCAAGACGTGTCTTACTTTCATTTGATGTTCAATTTCAAGATTAAGGTCATCTAACTACCTGTTCATCTGTTAATTTTACTGAAAATCCTTTTTTTATAATATATTTAATTAAGAAAATTATAATATAATGATTTTCCACCGACCAACTTACTTATAGTCAGTATTTCGGTACGGGATTAGGATATTCTAAGTATATAATTATAATAAAATGTTTGAATTTCCGTAAAAAAATCTTTTATGAAGTAGATACCTATATTATTTGACATTTTCTACATAAGGCAGTACTTACTGAATACTTAGTTTTGAATGATAAATGGGCTTTGATTTAGTCATTTAAGCTAATCCTTGGTTTCCGGTAACCTCTATAAAGTGGTCTAATTAACTAAAACAAGTCAGTTGCAAATGGTAGCAATTTGCCTTAAATTACTGTGAAATCATTTTAAATGTTAACTGAATTGGTTTGCTCACGTAACAAACAAGCACCAACAACAGTGGACGTCTTTAATTTTTCAGGCCTATTTTCCGCAAATATCACTAGGAGCAGACCCACGTCCTAAGCTTACATAGTAAAGCAATATCTACAAAAGGACAAAATATCGCTGCAAATAAACGTTTAACTTTATGGACTCGAAAGATATTACCGATTCGTGATCTCCTTTTTGTTTAGTTTCGCGTTTCGCCCAGTCGGCCATCTTGGCGACATGTGGCGGGAGATTTAGGCGGGAAACGTGCCCTGCTATATTAGATTATGTCGAAATGAATTGAGCGCTACTATTGGATATGTTATTGACGTAGATTTGCGATCGGAGGAACGAACTGATATTTCGTATTGTTATTAAAGGCGCAGCGCTCCCCGTGGACGTGAGCGGAGTCCCGAACGCCGCGCCGGCGCTCCGGCCCGCCCGATACGACGCCCTTATGGACCTATCGTTTAGGCCTCTTTATATTTTTCTTATGTAAATACGGTTTCATATCCGATGAGCTTTATTTATGTGGGAATCGTTTTAGCGAGATAAGTCTCTCCACTGTACCACTGTTCACCTCTCGCGATGCATGTAAATTTTGTTTTGGAATACTGATTTATCGTATCCAGTGATACGCCTGTCTTTTATTTAAGATACTTTACATATTGGACTTATAAAAAACGGTATTTACTGTCTCTTGTAAATTAGTACTTATCTACGTAATACAAATTATCAAAGGATGAATGTGTTTTGAAGAGCAGAGAATATTTGAAGTGTCGCTAAACATCAAAGAGTGTATGTGCCAGACCGAGAGCGATGTTAAAACGTCTTCAAGGGTTTCAGTGCGGTAAACAGTAGCACACACGCTGGCGTAAGTTATCAGACACGACGGGGATGCCTCTGCGTTAAAGAATATAAGAAATTACAATGTCGCATCTAGTATCCGTGTGGTATCCGGACTAAGAATATAGCACCACTTTATCTTCTCCCGTAGATGTTGTAAAAGGCTACAAAGGGACTAGAAACCAAAGGGATGGACAGCAGCTATACTGCGCTCCCGCCTGCCAAGCGTAGTGAGTACTAGAAATTTCTCCCCATAATTACGAGAAAGTCGTAGGAATCTATTGGAGAGGCTTTGGTTCAGTAGTGGACGTCCTTTGGCTGATATAATAATGGTGATGATTTAGTACCACACATCAGTCTAGGACTGTATTATCTAAACGAGAAATAACTACATATACAAATAAACTTGTTACTAATAAAGAACATTTTAAGCCTGGGAAATCATTTTGGTATCTTCTTTTCTTGACTTCATTCTTGGGTGTGCTTCTCGTAACTTTCACTTGTAATGGTACCATAATAAAATGTTGAAGAGGACAATCAAACGCAAGTAATAAAGCAATCTCAATCATTTTTGTGTTTATCTCAGTTGTTTTCTTTTTCATTTAAAAATGAAACTTGCCAACTTCCCAACACTTCGATTTTCCATCGCTTGCACCGGTTAGCGGAGGCGGTGCACGCGATCCCGGCTCGCTTTGATGTCGCAAGGGTAGTTATGGAAATTAATAAAGTGAACAACTTGTAATTGCTTCCGATAAGCCGGCTCGCTTGCGCAGGAGCAACGTTTTTTTACCCTTTTAACGAGCTGCGCGCTATACAAACACCACGTCTTAAACGATTTCTGCTTTTAACTTTTTCATCGAATTTATTTACGATGAGTTTAGATGTAGATCATTTTTATCCACTGTTCAAAATGTCACCTTTGTTGTGTAGGATTTGAATTATATGGATTATGTAAAATAATGATGTTGGGCTCATATTTTTTCTGTTAATTGTGAAAGAAAGAACGAAGAAAGAAAATTGATTTATAGCCACAGAGAACAAGCGTGTATAGAATACGATAACCAATCAAATGTAAGTACTTATACCCTACCGTTTCACTGATCTTTTTCTGTTCAAACGGAAAGGATACAAAAACAGTATTATTCTATGTTACACGTTTGAGCTCACAACTGGTCAAAGATTTAAATCTAAACAGCCTGGGAAGACACAACAATGTCAACCTAATCTGGGTACCTGAACACGAAGGTGTCGAGGGAAATGAAAAGGCTGATGAATTAGCAAGGGCTGGCTCACAAACGCAGTTAGTTGGCCCTGAACCCATTATAGGTATTCGTTACGGAACCTATCATCATACATTATATACACGCTAGAAAAAAGCAAGCAAAAGAACGGAGGGAGGCAGTGGGTCTAAACCACTCCACCTAATTCCCATACGCCTGAAACCCCCTGCCGTAGCTACAAGGCGGGGGACCTCTGGGTTCGCGGGTGCGTAGATTGGGGAATCTGCGTGCTCACACCAAGCAACCCAAGAGAAGACGGTAGCACGCATGTGGTCGCACTGCCGTGGGACGCTTTGGGGGATCCTTTACAATCCCCCCGGGGGGGGTGACCGCTTTACAGTCACCCTCTCCGAGATGTGCCCCTTCGCCCTTCCCCGGGGCGAAGGAAGTTCATGAGGAATTTCCACTAGGCAACAATAAAAAAAAAAAAAAAAAAAAAAAGGCCGAATCACCTGGGAATAGCTTATCCTGTACCAGATAATTACGCAAAGTTCCATTCTAGCACAATCACGAGAACTCTTCGATGTGGCAGCAACGGAATAGGCGAGTTAGGGTCAGCACAAAAGATCTACAAGGGTCGAGGTGCGTTCGGCGACTGCTGAGCCAAACAAATAGCCGACAATAGATTACATTAGATATTATACTACCTAAATAATACCTTTTTTTACTGAACCTTTTTTTTTTTATTGATGTCCAGTGGAAATTCTACATGGAACTTCCTCTCCAGGGCTCTAAGTCCTCGTATGATCACACTAGAGCGCACAAGGATCCCCCGAAGCGTCCCTGTGTGCTGTGCTATGCTGCGCACATAGTGTCGCGTGACCACAAGCGCACCACCGTCATCTCGTGGGTCACTCGGTGTTGGCACAAAGATTCCCCAATCTACGCACCCGCTCGTTAAAATATATATATATATGTATCTTTTTCCCCCTGCAGAATCTGCATCTATCCATCGTGCTCCGTTTCATTCTGTGGAGGTGCTCATTGGTACTGAAGTTCCCGGTGAGCGCACCTAAAAGGTGTCTCAGTTGTGATCTGTTTAAGCTTAATAATTTCGGACCACAGTTTTTTAGGTCTTGGAGTGGTTTAGACCTTTTTTTTATTAATGTCCAGTGAAAATTCTACATGGAACTTTCTTCGCCCCGGGGAAGTTCGAAGGGGTATGCCTATATATGGACTCCTACCGGCTAAAACCACTGGAGCGGTCATCTTTGGCACCGAAGGGGGGCTCCAGGTCCTCGTAAGATCACACTAGAGCCGTCCATTGGTGCCACGCCTTTAGGCACATCGCGGAGGGAATGACTGTAAAGCGGTCACCCCCTCTAGCGGAGGGAAGGCGACTGTAAAAAGGTCGCCCCTCCAGGTACTTCTCGGGGAGGATTGTAAAGCCTTGCTTTGCACTGTACAGCGCACACGGCATCACGTGACCACGTGCGCACTGCCGTCTTCCCGGGGGCGCTCGGTGTGAGCACGCAGACTCCCCAATAGGCGCGCCCTCGACCCCCGAGGCCCCCCACTATGAAGTGACGGCAGGGGACTTATACGAATACCTAGGCAACGCCATAGTTGTGGCAACGACGTTTCCACTAAGCATGATGCTGTGTTGCAACGTGAGCTACAGTAAAGCATTGGTTTTCAGTGCTAACCCTAATTTAAAAGAACACAAATTTAGAACTAATTACAACTCACTGTACTAACGTCTTTTGTTTACTCAAATAACGTCGGCACAGTAATTCATGTTCCACCTCTTCCAGTCATTATATTATAAAACCCGGTTAGGCAGACCACTTTAATAGAGTCATTGGTAGTTCTCAAAATACATAAGTAGATCGGCACCTGTCGGTCTGGCATGATAGTGTAGTACAGTGGCCGCAGACGCCGACGGCGACGTTAAAAGCTCTACCCACACATTTACCGACCTCTTACTTTGTTAAAATGTTAACTATCTATACAGTAGCACTCTGTTTAACCCCTGGCGCCTGAGCACACACTTCAGTTTTACAAAAAATATTTATTTTTAGGATCACTTTCAAATCATAAGTGTGGCGCGTATTCTGCGTTTACGTCAATGTAATTGATCATCATTTCATAATCCCTCAACATGCCAATACAAACCAAATCATTGCCGAATGAAAAAAAGCAACTATTCAAACATATCGTAGACGTCGGTCGCAAGGAATAAATAATAATGAATAATGTTAAAAGAAACCTATCAATAAAAGTGAACTTAACGTATAACGAAATAAAACACTTTGTTATTAAGTTGACAAGCAACCGTAAAAATGCTCCTTTAAAATGTAAAATAAACAGATCAATCATGTTAAAGCGATCCCACCGGGCTCGCACCGATCCCCGAAAAGAAGCCTACGTAAGCGTCTATTATAAAGCACAGATGTTACCACAAGACCGATTTCATACGTTATCTCTTTCAAGCCCCCGACTATCTAACTAGACAGAGTAGGACACAAAATAAAAGTGATACTCATTTTTTATTCTTTTTCGAAATAAGAATTGTTCTACATTCGGGAGAGTGATTGACATGCGGTCGCCGGCGGCGCCCCCCGACGCGCGGTATTAAAGCGTTTCACAAGATGGCCCTCGTATTATTATCATTTTATAATTTATTACGCTAATTATGAAAGGGTCGTATTTAAAAATAAAACAAAGGTATTACGGATGCCATATTTGTGTAGTTAAAGCTTTGCGGACGTGTAGCGTGTTACTTTTTGGGCGTATAAATCTAGGAAGGCACATCAATCAAGTTGTCGGATGGACGGGAAGTCCCGCTCCACATTATTATGTAGATCCGTGATTAAAACGTTAAAAAAATATGTAGACACAGTATGTAGACGTGCCGCAACAACCCTTTAATTTAACGTGTTATAATATCATACGTAAAAGGTGGGTCGAGCGGCGAGCCATCTATGACCTACGCCATTACGTTATTTTATATTTGTCATATAAAGAGGTATTATCATTTATTTATAACGTTTGTTTCATACGTACAGGTTTACAACGATATTGACTCATATCAAAGTTATGTTACATATTCATGGGAGGCTATAATAAACCAATATTGTCATTTGTGCGGGCGAGCCGGGCGGGTCGCTCTAATTGAAACCCCGGCTCGGCCACGACGTGAGAAGACTAACCATCGGCTAATCCTTGGAGGCTGGACCTTGTCCACCCGGCGCCCGCTGCCCATACACATCTATGTAATTGGAGATTTCACGAGATAACACTATGACCCCTAATTATGAATTGGGGTGCACACGTTCCGGAGGTAAGCTGAGACGTTACGACTTCCTGTTATCTAGTGTAATGTAACTTTATACGCTTTGGTAATGTCTTAGGTTTTAGCAAATATTACTCATTATAATAAATGATGGCACGGTTGGTGCAGTGGCTGATACCGTCGACTGCTGCGCTCCGGGTTATGGGTTCGATTCCCGCACGGAACAAATATTTGTATGATCTGCAGGTAGTTGTTCCGGGTCCGGGTGTATTGTATATGGAATTCATGTCTGTAAACGCACCCACGACACAGGAGAAAAACTAGTGTGGAGCAACGATTTAAAAAAAAAGGTTTAGATTACATCGCGTATATTATAGATTTTTGTTTTCTTAACGTTTCGCACACTTTGCAGACTTCGTGATCATAAGATGTGATTGATTCTAGATATTCCTTTTAAACTGTTTTTAACAGACTTTAAGGGTGAGATTCAGAAACGAGTCTAAGCTAAGTTCTCGCTTCCATCTGACAAAATTAGGGGCGTACGTAGCGCATTTTGACATATGGAAGCGTAAGTTCACGCTTAGACTCGTTTCTGAATCTCACCCTTGGAAAGGAAGGTTCTCTGATTCCCCTGTGTTGTTGTATGTGCGCGATTTTTTCAGAAGCTAACGACCTATATTTATTCTTTCACTGGGGTAGTCTATATATACAATTCGATGGTTCTAGTAAGTATATAAAATACAAAGGTCATTCTGAAGTAGGTACAGACGTATAATAATTGTGTTTATTTGAACTCGGTAAGTATAACCTTTTCTTAATTTATTTTATATTAGGTAAAATTGATACACTTTGCTCCTCCTCTCCTCCTTATCGTTTCCAGTGAATGATATATTTTGATATTCACAAATTCAAAAGCATTTAATGTGAAATGTTGTAAAGGTAGAGTGTGTTTAGTTGAATAAATACAACCTTAGATTAAGCATTTAAATTACCTAGTACAAAACTACTCAGCGTAAGTGAGGCAATGATCACTCTAACTCTAAGCTATCAAAGGGATTATCATCGCAAACCTAATCCCTTTCGCCAAACTCTGACTATTCAAATTTATCGAGCGTGTACTTAACAGATGCGCAGGGCAGAAACAATCGACGAGTGCCCCTTTGATGAAAGTTAATTGAACCATCCAACTACAAGATATTGGCACAACCAAACCATCGTACATAGGTTCTATTTTGATTAGAATGAAGCATTGTGGTTGGTAAACCGAAATAGGCAGTAAAGACAGTGAAAACGGGATAACTGAAACGAAGGTTTGACGCGCGTATCTACGCGTCCCGACGTCGTCGCCCGTTGGGGTGAGCCCTTAAGCCGCAGGCGCACTTACGATTGAAACATAGCCGCCGAGCCTAAAACAGCCGAGGCTTAGCGCTTCTCGTTCCAAACTTGATACCCGTCTTCTAACTTGTGATTTGGGACTTAGGCGCCGAAGTTACGCAAATTCGCGACTCGCAGCAGTCAAAGACGAAAAGACTGTAAATTAAAGCGATACAATTTATTCTATAGCTGTTGGATTTCTGAAGTAAGTGGCTGGAGTAAGTAACAAACGATGCGGACGGCAAAGACGTTTGACATGAGTCTTGTGCGGCGCCAGGAGCCGTCACAGAGGGTGTTCTGCGTCCACTCCACAAGACTGCGTGGTCACGAACGTAATCCTTATTTATGGCAAGACGCCCTGCGATGCCTCCGTTGGACCAACTATTTGTCAGGCACTAGCGGCAGACCAGTATCAATCTCGACTGCTGGCTTAACGCGACCTCGATCCTTGACGACTCACATACGTATCCCATTTATCATCCCGCCGCTTTGAGTCGCACAATAATCAAGCGGTCAGCTATTATTAACAGTGACAACCTTATCTACTGTCAATGTAGGTAATAAATACGAAACGGACATAAAGTGACCAACAAAAGTGAAACTGAATCACCCCCGACCACTTAATACAACAAGAGAGGCGCGCACCGGACAAACAGTTACAAAACGGCCCCCAGCGCTCGTTACCGGATCGCACTAAATTAAACGCAACTTACGCGGGCCATCTTTCATTATTACGACTCTATTTTGGCAAGTCACAACAGGACGGGCGTGGCGGCCGGACCCGATGACCATTATCCCTCTATTACCCTGCTGCAAGTTTTTTCGCCGGCCACACTGACCGCTGCCCCTATGCGGGGTGCCTGCCGAGATAAAATCGTAAATTACAACCCAATTCCATGGCTGTTGAGACTTGACAGATGAAAAGGCTTAATGTGAGATTGTTGGTGCTATATCGTTAACATATCAAATGAAATGATGGCATTGTACCATAGAGACATTTTTGTATGATTAACGTCCTTTTTCTTTGTTTAGGGGCAGTTTAATGTTATTTAAATATTTTTATTGAATAAATATTGTAATGATGGTGCATAAAAACTATGGTGTAACTATTTTCAGTACAAAAAAGTTGTTTTCGTCTATCCCAACGCTGTCAATAAACTATTAATTTTGCAGATAAAACTGCAATGTAAATGAAAAATTAAACGGCAATCATTTCACTACAATTCATGAATTAATTAATTGCTCGCAGACTAATATCATAGTACAATAATTACGAAGCGTTTTGCTCACATCTGTTTACGATACATTGCGTGCTCAAAAATGACAAAAACTGTAACCTATTATTTCCGAGATAATATCGTATAACAGATTTTATTTTCAGTTATTTCATCGCTTTACACTTTCTTTACTTGATTGATGGAAAATATGTACGTGTTCTAGTTCGAAGATCCTTAATCATTTTCTTGTTATGATTATCGAGCGATCTGTTACTTATGTACCTAGGTATCGATGGATGTCGCGCCAGCGGGGAGCGCCGCCGTGTGGGAGGACATTACGGTAATGTTACTGAAAGACGTAATGTTGGCTGCCCGGCGCCAGCGCCAGCCGCTCTAACAATACCCCATTACGCTAAACTATTCACAGAGTAAACTGACAACCGAACTGTTACAAACTGCCGGCTATAACAGAGAGTGCGTCAAGTTATCTACTAAGGTTTTCGTTTAAATCGTAAATTTAAATTGTCTAGATAGAAATTAAGTTTATCTATGATCTATTATTGTTCAATTTATTATGGCCAATCATGTCGTAAAACTCGACTAAGGGACTCTTAGGGAGGAAAGCAAAAGGAGAAGGTAGATCAATGTGTCTGACAAGAATAACTTAAAGACTACGGAAGTCTGTGATAAGGTGATAACACTGATAACTGATAAATGTCAATTTTGTATTTTGGGACATTCCAATAATTTTATGTTCTACGTACTAGCCGCGCTACGTACCTATGTATTATATTCCTTGTGGTGACTGGATTACAAATATACCACCACTTCACCTTCCATGTGGATGTCGTAAAAGCCGACTAAGGGACTAAACCAGCAGCAGCGTCCTTTCTGTGGAACAGAACTCATACTGCGCTCACCAATCCGCTGCCAAGCGCAGTTCCAGTGCAAATCGCTCCCAAAATGACCACGCGTGGCTTGTAACCGGTCGTTTATGGGGAAAGACTTTCTTCAGCAGTGGACATCCTTTGGCTGATATGATAACCAGCCGTTAAGCACCCGTTTGGCTAGGCGTAAATAAAAAATGTGATACCTAATTATTCATAAAATAAATAAATATCATTAGTGATAATTAAGAAGAGCGAAGCGAGTATGCGAACCAGGAAGAAATGATTTACATTTTGTTGTACACTTCACAAAACCTACTAAACCTCTATACTTGAAATAATATTGAACATAATATTAAGATCATCTAGATCTTAATATTATGTTCAATATCTGTGTTCAATATCTGTGTTATCTATCAATTATATTTTATCCAATAAAAAATCTTCTGCTTCTCTTAGAATAAGGCTTGTGTAGAGTATCTTTCACAATTTTGCTAATGACAAGTACAAGGCAACGTTGTATGGTATTCAGATTTAATCAATTTCTCAAAAATGAAAAAAAGCTATAAAAATATGTCGGCGACGTCGTACGGTTTTCAATTCTTTCCCCAAAATATGTTAGATAATGAGTTAAAACTGTTTTTTTATAAATGCTATCGGCTATGAAATGTCAATAACTTCTGTGATTTTACCAATTTTAAACTTCCGTTGATTGATGAAATAGCTGGGACGCGCGGTTTCACCCGCTGTTTAATTTAAAAGAAATTGGATTATTTATAAATAATTTAGAGTACTTCGGCATAGACACTTGAATTTCATGGGTTTTAATTTTTTGCGTGGATCCCTAATAATTTTTCTAGAATAAAAGTAGCCTAAGTTATTCCTTATAACATCAGCTATCTGCCAGTGAAAGTCCCGTAGAAATCAGACAGACGTACAGACAGACAAAAAAATCGAAAATAGTTTTTTGTTGTAGGTACCGTACAACAAAAAACTTATTTTGACATTACAAACAGACACTTCAATTTTATTTATTTGTAGGTATATAGATAAAAAAAATGTTTTTAGGTATATATTACATATTATAATTATCCGAAGTAAACAGTTTCTTCTAAAAGCAGATTTTTGCACATAGTAGGAAGTGACACTACGTCGTCGACATGTATATTTATAAATATAAGAAGTACACAAGACCGCCATCTGTTGATTTTTTTCACGTACTGACACAAAATCCCCACCACAGAAATAGGAAATCAATAACTTTGGTCCCCACAGATGTATATTTTTCATGACATAACCACTTGACATAGAATATATATATATTGTTTTTCAAAGGTTTTTCTGCTCTGAACCCAAAATATTTTTCTAAAATAAAAGTAGCCTAAGTTATTTCTTATAACATCAGCTATCTGCTAGTGAAAGTCCCGTAAAAATCGCTCCAGCCATTGCGGAGCTTACGCGGAACAAACAGACAGTCAGACAGACAAAAAAACTTAAAATAGATTTTTTTGTAGGTACCGTATATACTTTCATATGCATTTAGTAAAAAGCTGTTATTTTGACATTACAAACAGACACTTCAATTTTATTTATTTGTATAGATGTATAGATATAATCTCATAATATCATGATTTTGACTTTCACTAAAACTAAGTTCATGATTTTGAAAATAGGTATAGTAGTGCAGATGCGTCATCAGATCATTACGTTTAGCCTCTGCATCTAGCGTGCTCTATGGTCAAAGATAAGCAATCAACCAGCTACATTATGTGTCTGTCGCACGATCGTTAGTGAGTTTCGATGTCCAGTTGACTCGTGTTTGTGTCTCATACGCGATTATTGAATTAAAGCAAGGGATGGCGCTGAATACAGGACCCCTGCGGAGGTACCACTCGGGCGCCCACAAAACGCTCCACTACACAGATTTTAAACGAGGATATGAATGCCCTCGATATTTTGTGTTTAGACAGGAATGATCGAGTGGCATTACATACACATCGATATGTAACAGATCGTATTCACGTTAAATAACATTCTAGTGATTTTTGACAATACTGTCGTATTGACAACGGAACGGTTGGCAGTATAAAGATAAAAAAAACATTTTTACTCATGTAAGCATGTATTTGCAGGCACTTATAAATAGTTAGACTTTAGTTGCCGCGTTTCATGGCTGATTTCCAATGGAGAAGAGCGGGCAAAATACTTTATGGTGTACATAATATTTTACACTAATAATGATTACATTGTTGATTAGTTATTATATATTACATGGTTTTACACAAGGCATTACAAGGTTGTGCGAGAACAATGTAGGAAAATTGAGTTAAATCTAAATTATTAATTTACGTATTTAAAAAAACGATGTCTGCACATTAGAATTTCTCCTTTGTGAAGAGTACAGACGGCTACACATCAAGCTATACTAATCCAGTATAAGCTGATCTCGCATTGTATAGGCTTTCTGTATGATGAGAGACAAGGTAAACTGTAGCCTAAAGGTAAAATTATGTATTTGCAGTGCCGTTAGGGTTGCATTTACTACATTTTGCCATCCGACGGAAATACAGTTTATAAACATAAATCTCACGTAAAACACCCAGACCCGAATCAACTATCTGTAGATCATACAAAAGTTTTTTTAGTGCGGGGTCGATCCGCCACACGTAGCTCAGAAAGCTTATTGCCGTCGAAATCAACCTTGGGATATTCAATGAGAAATAAATATGATATGACATGACAGTGAACTTACTGGGCATAAGATACTCAATAACTAATATCTCGAGGTGACAAGTGCAGTGTGGTGCCACGCAGGACTCGTTCTGGGTAGCATTACAATGGTTATGCAGGCGTTAAGCTTACCACAAGGCAAATTACGCCACTGGGTTGTAAATAAAAAAATATCGAACTGCCATCAAGTCTACGATGTTACGTGATAGTGTCCGTTTTTTGTCCTCTTCTGTTCCATATAACTGTAACGGATGAAACATAATACCAAGATGTAAACCAGACACTGTTATCGTGTCTACACATCTGGAAAAAAGTATTTTATTATAATAGGAATTGTACATTTTGGTAAATTGTGTTTCCGTAAAGTTTTTCCTGAACACATAAGACATGGGGATCTTGAGAAGAGTGTACGTCTCCCAAAGAGGTCAGCATCGCATCAGGCATTCCTCTGGTGTTGCGGATGTTCATGGGCGGCGGTGGTTGCTTACTTTTATTCGTCAGCACACGAAGTAAAACAGATGGGATAAATTAAATATTTATTTCCGAGGCTAAATGACAAGATTAGCGACTATGGCGTTAGTTATTTTCTGCACATGTGGCATCCCTGGAAACTAAATACATCTGAAATACTATTTGCATTGTATAGCTGCCATATTTATCTTCTATGATTGTACAGATATTAGTTTTAAATACATACTTTGTAAAGAATAAATTTGTAAAAAGCATTAATAATCTACGATGACCAACAAATACCTAACTCTGAGTTTCTTTTCAAAGTTTGTCATGTAACGAAATGCCCTCCGTTGTTTCAATTTGACGTATAAGTGTCTGATAGGACCCATTTACTGATTAAATGATTCTATTCTATTTTAAGGATATCGGTATTTCCCCGCAATTGGGTTGCGATGGTCAGATGGCAGTCGTTCTGCGTCAAATACTGATATTCAGCCGTATCCGGTTAGACTGGAAGCCAATTCCAACACGGTTGGGAAAAGACAAAAAAAATAAGAAGTGCCTTTTTTATTGGTCCCAGTGGAAATACGTTCGTTTCGTTCTGAAGAAGTTCAGGACGGTCATTCCGGTCCCCTACGCTATAAAACCACTGGGGTGGTCTTCGGCACCTAAGAGCGACTCCAGGTCCTCGTATGATCACGAGCTGCTAGTGCCACGCCTATAGGACATGGGGGGGATTGTAAAGAATCCCCCGAAGCGTCCCTGTGCACAATGCGATGCGGCGCACACGGGGCGCGTGACCACATGCACGCCACCGTCTTCTTGTAGGTTGCTTGGTGTGAGCACGCAGATTCTCCAATCTACGCCCCCGCGGACCCAGAGGCCACCGCCTTACAGTAAGAAGAGAAGTAAGCACATATACGTCATCATCGTTATATCAGCCAAAGGACATCCACTGCTGAACAAACGCATCCCCTATAGATTTCCACAACAGCCTTTTACATACCGCCCGCAGTCAATGTTTCCCAGCGACCTTCACCAGGTCGTCGTTTCATGTCGTTACAGGCTGCTTTATCCGTTTCCCGGTGTGGTGTCCACATCAAAGGGGGAATTTGCTTGTACTCACCACGCTTGGCTGGTAGATTGGTCAACGCAGAATGGCGACTGTTCCACAAACAAAAAGGACGCTGCTGCTCGTCTTTCGGTTTAATGTCCCTGACTCGCCTTTTACGACAGCCACGGCAGGAGATTGAGTGATTATTCTTAATCTGCATACCACATTACGTTTTTAGGGTTCCGAACGTCCGAAGGAAAAAACGGTGGAACCCTTATAGGTTCACTCGTGTGTCCGTGTGTATGTCCGTCTGTCACAGCTAATTTGCTCCGAATTCTCTGGACCGATTAAGTTGAAATTTGGTACCCATATGGATTTCTGCGACCTTTTTGGGTTTTGGCAAAATAAAAAAATTAAAGAATTAAGTTTTGCGGACTGTACCATGTAACATATGAAATGGAAGGGCTTGTTGTGAGAGTCTCAAATATATATATATTTTATAATTTCAAAATATATGGTTTTAAAGTAATTTAAGAAAATATATGAAAATTGACCTTCCCCGCCGTATCTACAAAACTACTGAGCCTAAAATTCTGAAAAATATAAGTAATAGCTCTTTACCCATAGATTACAGGAAAACCTACAAGAAGGCTATGGTCTCCTTTTTTTTTAAACGTTGCCCCACACTTGGATGCCTTGTCGTGGGTGCTGCGTTTACAGACATGAATTCCACATACAATACACCCAGACCCGGAACAACTACGTGCAGATCATACAAATATTTGTTTCGTGCGGGAATCGAACCCACGACCGGAGCACAGCAGTCGACTATATCAGCCACTGCACCAACTGCGCCGCCAAAAAACATGGTAAATCTTACAATATTGTGCGTACAAACTTACGTTTGCGGTTGGAATGTATTGGCAAACATGTTTGTCAACTACGACGTTAAGTTTGTTCTTGGGATAAGTTATTGGTACAAGACCGAATCCAACAATAGACAATATATTCAGCAATTTTGGAACTCTCTTCAAAACCACTGGAGCGGTCATCATCGGCACCGAAGGATGGTTCACACTAGACTTCACACCGCGCATTGGTGCCACGCCTTTTGGCACATCTCGGAGGGCATGAGTGTAAAGCGGTCACCCCCTCTAGCGGAGGGAAGGCGACTGTACAAAGTTCGCCCCCTCCGGCACTTCTCGGGGAGGATTGTAAAGGATCCCCCCAAGCCTCGCTTTGCGCTGTGCAGCGCACACGGCGGCACGTGACCACGTGCGCACCACCGTCTTCCCGGGGGTCGCTCGGTGTGAGCACGCAGACTACGGTCACCACCCCTAGCGGATGGAGGCGACTGAAAAAAGGCCAGCTCCCTAGGCACTTCTTGATAGGATTGCAAAGGATCCCCCAAAAGCCTCGCTGTGCGCAGTACTGCGCACCGCCGCGCTCTGTCTTCCCATGGGTCGCTTGAGCAAGCAGACTCCCCAATCTGCGCACCCGCGACGTTTACCTACATGTGTTCAATTCCACGTGTAAAGTACACATGACTATTGTTGTTCGAGAAATAAAAACATACGAGTATATGCGGGACAGATGTATAGAGAAACCTTTACTTTGATTAATTACATATCATTAATGAGTCCTTTCGTAGAAACATGAAACGATGTCGTGTTGTGGGTTTAAGTATAGGGTGTGCCACGCGTAGGTACCTTATGAGGATAATAAATACCAACTAAGTTTATTGATAGATAGGTAAGTTTCACAGCTGGAAAACGTATCTAATGGTTACATGCATCATCATCATTTCGGCCGAATGAAGTCCACTGCTGGACACAGGCCTTCCCCAAAGATCACAACAACGACCGATATGGGTGTGTTGTGGGCTCATTGGGGGGTTTTCCCATAATCGCCACGCTTGGCAGACGGGTTGGCGATCGCGGTTGAGTTGTTAATGTAATCGAAGGACACTGCTGCCCATCCTCCGGCTTATCCCTTAGTCAACTTTAACGACACCCATGGGAGGAGATGGGGTGGTGGTATTCTGAGCTGGCACCTGTTCTCCGGAATAGCTTGATATGATGGCAAAGGCAAAATTCTACCTTCGCACCTCTCGTCATCGACGGGGAATTCATCAAATATTATTTCAAAAGAGTATGTCCATGGAGTTTCTTGCCGGTTCTTCTCCATAGGATCAACGACTTGGAACCGTGCAACTATTTAAATTCTGACTATTCATAAATGCCAGCAAATGGTTTACATGAATAAAAACAATTTGACTTTGACTTTGACATCCCCTTACCTTATAGCCTAAATGATGTCATACTGTGCAGTTTCAGAAGAGTTTCCTCCTGCGTCCTCTCAGTTGTGTAATTAGGACCATCAAACGGGCAGTATACTTGTTTACCAACATAGTGGTATATACTTAGGTCATAGGTAAGGTATATACGTGCACCTTTACTGTTGATTTTTCTTACGTGCCTATTAGGGCTTATATGAAATAAAAACTTTGAGTTTGAATCACTCTGTCGTTCCACTGTTAATTGTTAGAATAGAACAGAACATAACTTTGTTGTACACCAACATAAAGGAAGGATTATGTATAATAGTTAGGATGACACTTGGCAGTCTTATCGCTAAAAGCGATCATTGACAGACAACCTTTGTTATTGTTTCTCAATGTAATTTCCATCACTGTTTACCCACTTTTTCTTTCGCCCGTACTAATTTTATTAAACTAGTCCTTTCTCTTCTAGGATGAGTGCGCAACAACAACTCATGGCTTGGCAGGCCCTGGCATGGTTCTTCTTCTAGCTTGAAACTACCACTTTCAGTTTGTACCATAGCTCTATCCTTCTCAAGAAGTTTCAATATTGCCTAATCATGATTTCGGCCGAAAGGTGTCCACTGCTGGACACAGGTCACCCCAAAGATTGCCACAAAAACTCCGGTCTGGGTTAGTGTTGTGTGCTCAATGCACCAAATCCCCCTCTCCCCCCACCCCGGTTTTCCATAATAGGCATGCTTAGCAGGTGGGTTGACAATCACAGTTGAGTTGTAAATGTACTCGAAGAAGACTGCTACCCATTCTATATAGTCGCCTTTTACGACACACACAGGATGAAAACACGAATTTCCCTTGTGTTTTTTTGCAGAACATTAAGACTTACTAAGTCACCTACGTATTAACACAAACTTTTTAAATTTGTATGGAGTCTGTATTAAGTGAATAATTAGTTTGAATCCTGTACCAATTTCGATTAATTTTTAAACCTCACCAGTCTTGGTAGATGATGTTATTACTCATTAGCCTTTCATTTTTAGTATCTTTTTTACTTAAGAACCAGTCGTATGCGTCTTACTAGCGTGAAGATATCCTTCATCAATGATATCCTGAAGTGAAGTCATGAAGTGTCTCGTTTCACACGGAGCTCCTTCATCACATCACAGCATGTCAGGCGGTAACTTACAGGGATTTATCATCGTCATTTCGGCCGTATAAAGTCCACTGCTGGACACAGGCCTCCCCCAAAGATCACCAGAACGACCGATATGGCTGTGCTGTGAACTCAATGGGGGGTGTTGCCATAATCGCCACGCTTGGCAGACGGGTTGGCGATCGCAGTTGACTTGTTAATGTATTCGAAGGACGCTGCTGCCCATCCTCCAGCTAATCCCTTAGTTGACTTTTACGACACCCACGGGAGGAGATGGGGTGGTGGTATTCTGAGCCGGCACCACACGGCAAGGGGCAGGGATTTAAGCAACTAAAATTTTGTTTTTTTTTGTCCCAGTGGAAATTCATCATGAACTTCCTCTGTCCCCGTAAAGGACGAAGGGGCATAACTCAGGGCGCTCCTACTGAGTAAAACCATTGGGGTGGTCATCTTCGGCACCCAAAGGGGGCTAATGGGTTGCCTAAGAGTACTCTATTCTTTGCCAGGAACCACAAGATTATATATAATATGCATATCTGTTACAAATCTGTTATAAGTAAAGAAATAAACTGTTTTTTTTTTAAATATAATTTGTTATAATTATGCAGCCATTTCAACATTATGTAGTAAGCTTTGTGTTCTATACATCTTTCGAAGTGCTTTTATAACCCAAAGGTTGGTCAGATAGAGAATGCTTCATAACTTTAAGTCCGCCTTGTGTATCAATGTACATAGAAGTTTAAATAAATAAGCAAATACCTATCCATAAAATTCCAGATTTCCACCTCACGTATCTCAAGGACCATTACCTATAGGCATATATAATAAACAAACGCTGCATTTACGAGCTATGAGAAGTCTGAATTACAATCATAACCTTTGTCCGACGCATTCACGACGCATTCGGGCCAATAAAATAACTCATGTCCAATTTATGTTAATACAATAAATAGTGACATAAATAATGCCGAGAGAAGGCACAGAAGACAATTTAAATTTATGTAGATAGAGTCTACTGTCTTTAAAGGAGCTACTAGGTATTCAAATTGAATGATTTGTGCATCTGAATGTTATGGAAGTTATTATATTTTATATCTATATAAGTACTTTAGAAAGTAATGATATGCATTTTGACTAATGCTTGCAATCATTATAAATAGTGATGTTTTTCAAGTATTAAAGATAATGCTTATTTTATTTGAACTTCTTTTTTTCTTTAACTCAAAATTAGACCTAATAATCTCGAATATATTGGCAACATTTTGGGGAAATAAATTTACTATTAAATTATTATAAAATTATTATTTCCCTTATCTTCTATCTTATTAATTATCTTATGTAATCGTTATATACACACTGTGCATGTGTGTATATAAGCCCGTAAACGTCTACTGCTGAACAACGGCCGTCCAATGACCAAACAATGAGTGGTCGTAAAGCAAATTGCCGTAATCGCCACGCTATGGTGCCGCGGTGGGTTGGTGATAGCAGTATGTTGTTATTAACACAAGGATTTTGTGTACACTTGCTCTACACCAGACCAGACTCATTCACTCGTTTGAGTGACGACATATATGGAGCTCTGTAATGTATGGTCTGGTGTAGAGCAAGTGTACACAAAACAAAGGAAATATGCGAAGCAAATTCAAAAACGAATGATTGTCTCACCGTGTGGTGCCTTAGAATACCACCACCCCATCTCCTCCCGTGGGTGTCGTTAAAGTCAACCAAGGGATTAGCCGGAGGATGGGCAGCAGCGTCCTTAGAGTACATTAACAACTCAACTGCGATCGCCAACCCGTTTGCCAAGCGTGGCGATTATGGCAAAACCCCCCAATGAGCCCACAACACACCCATATCGGTCGTCGTGGTGATCTTTGGGGAGGCCTGTGTCCAGCAGTGGACTTCATTCGGCCGAAATTATGAACACAAGGATATTTTGTTGGTTGTCTAGTTGGTCTAGTTTCTTTTATATTAAAGATCATATATAATATGATTTTAATGTAGTAACGGCAATTCACAACGCAAACTCGGATGCAGTTTTTAATGTGAATACGGATGCGGATTATCTGAGGCGAACACCACCAAATTCCACCCAAAATTACGACACAATTGTGGAAATCTATAAGGGAGGCCTTTGTTCAGCAGTGGACGTCCTGGCTGATATGAATAAAAAATCAGTAGCACTCAAATTAGTAGTAGTAGTAGAGTACATTGAGAAAGCTTAGAAAATAATACAAAACGAGTATTAAAAAGTGTATGTTCTTTGGTTTTCTAGTAGCAAAATGCTGTCGGGAGATCCAACTCCCGAATGCGTTACGAATAAGCAAATTTGAACACAGGTAAAACCGCGGAGCGCAGCTAGTATATTTATAAGGAAGTAAGCAAGCTTTCGATTTATGACTTTCGCAGACCGAGGCCTGCCTTTTCTATGGTACGTACACATTACGTTCCGTGGAAAATCTTTATAAACTAAATGGAATGTTAATCCTAGTCAGTTAACCCAATCACAAACTTAAAAAAATACAAAATCCTCCCCTATCCTCTTGAACTCAGGTGTTTAAATATATACATTTCTTATAAAGGATAAAATAATAACAATAAGATACAATAATACGTGACACAAATGTCGTAAGTATAATTTAAATAATATCACAATTGTTTCTTGCGTTTTTTAAATTACACAAAGTGTCCACATGAATGTAGTGAACCGCAATAATAACAAGATTGCAATAATCGTATCAAGAAAACGGTTATTTGTAGGGAAAGAGCGACAAAGCGACAGATGCTCGCGGCCATCTTGCGGCTGCGACAAAAGTATCGCATGACGCGTTCGTAACTTTGTGGTCACAATGTCGCCGTTTAAAATCAAATTTCGGTAATATAATGTCGCCGAAATTGTTCGTAACGACTGAAAGCTGTCGGTGTCATGTAAATTATGTGATGACGATGTAACCTTTAATCTAATTATGTACCGTTTTAGTCAACAATTTTCTAATTATAAACCGGTGCAGTTTTGCGACATTGTTTAGCGATACATACCTAGTTAATTCAGACAAATAATTTAATTCGCAAACTGTTGCCTTGTATGTGTAGATAACAAATACTTTTTCAGAGTTATAAAAACAATATGGGATACAAGGCAAGAAGTTGTGAACCGTGAAATTGCCATCTGCGTCGCGAACACTGTTAAGTGGGTAGCTACGTAGTGTTACCTATTTGCGACATTTTGTAATCTCTTTCAAGTATTATTATTAAAAGCAGTATTTGTAACATGTTTTATTAATTTTACCCAATTTCGGCAGATCGGTCATAAAAATCTGTACCGTAACAAGCCACAGCTAAACAGAGTTTATTAATCAAGTGGAGCGACATCTTAGGGCTCAGTGGCATTTTTCTCGAAGGATGTCGGGTTCATTTTTTCTCGGGAAGACGCGCGGTGTGATGAGAAATTAATCCGGGGGTGGGCAGGTGGCCGCCGCAGGTGCGGTGCGCGGCCAATTTGCCGCAACGATAAGCCGGTCGCGCTGCGCCATCGTCTTCATGAGTGCGCGCCGAATCCGTGCGTCTACGTCTCCACGCATACGCTACGTAAACTTAACCACTTTAGGTCTTCAGTTGTCCCACTTGAGGGCTCTTGAACAGCGCGCGGCAGCTTTGTAATTGTTTTTATTTTCAGGCGTCGTACGGAAGGCTGAAGCGTTTTACACTTTAAGCGTAAGTACGAGCTCGTTTTTTTTGATAAGTTACTAAGTTTATGCCTCTAAATAGCTAAATACAGAAGATATTTTTTGTAAATGGGCTCCAGCTGCAAAACACTGAAGAAAAGTAGTAGATATGAAGGAAAGCGCACGGAGTTGCGGCGCGCCGTAATCCAAACATATCTCGGTACATTGCTCAGCGCGACACAGCGGGACTTAGCGAAAAGCCTCGCCGCGCAGATGCTTATCTCAATAACAGTTTTATTTATTTTTGCGAGCGGCTGATCCTCTCCCGGCGGATCCGGCTAATGAAAATAGAGGAAGGCGCATTCATGCCCGCTAACGCCGCGGCACTGACGAGACGCGTCTGAGACAAATGTGTCTCCGAGCGCGGATTGTAGCACTAGCACCAAACGTAACTACATATTTCTTGCATGTTAATATCAACAAATGTAAAACTACCGACTTTACGTTTCTCGTTTCGCTTCTAACCTATTCGTCATAATTGTCTCTTCCTTTCCCATTGAAGGGTTGTGCGTCATCAAGAACTTTCGTTAATTTCGTCTTAAGCTAGCTGTTACAAAATTGCGACGGAGTTACCAGAAGACATCGCACGTTTAAGTATTTAGTCGCGATTAACGACCACAACTGTCGTAAAGCTGGATACCGTATGTCGTAAACCAAAACATATTGCGACTTGTAGAAACAAACGACCAAGTTAAGTATTTAATATTTTTACACAATTTCTTCATCATTTCTCCTTCTTCATCGTATCAGCCATACGACGTCCACTGCTGAAAAAAGACGTCGACTGCTGAACCAAGGCTTCCCCGTAGATTTCCACAATTGTGACGTCATTTTGGGGTGAATTCGTCAGCACTCGCCAGTACACGTACCACGTTACCGCGTTATAGCCTGACCAATACCGCTGTACCGCGCCTTAAGTAAACAAAATGACAAAACCGAACGAAGGGGTATGCCGGACTCCTACCGGCTAAAACCACTGGGGCGGTCATCTTCTGCCACACCTATAGGCACATCTCGGAGAGGGTGACCCGGGGGGATTGTAAAGGATCCCCCAAAGCGTTCCACGGCAGCGCGTGACCACGTGCGTGCTACCGTCTTCTCTTGGGTCGCTTGGTGCGAGCACGCAGATTCCCCAACCTACCAGAAGTAAAACTTTTTTGTTCAGGACGCCAACTATATCATAAGAAACAATTGTTAATGCCCGCGCATGCGCTAAACGTTAAAAATTAAACGTTGCACTCAAATTTGACCTAGAAATTTTACTCTCATCGCGCCAAAGAAGTTTCACTTCAAAAGGACCAAGCCGCCACTTTAGCCGGCAAAAAGGACACTGTGTTTGACACAAATTTTGATTCGTTTTTAAAGATGTTAACTAAAAACGAACAAGATTTCGTATGTTTGGGGCTGGAACATAGTTTTGTTTAAAAGATAATCCTTAATCTGCGGATCTAAAATATACCAAGTACCTTTATGTATTAAAAATACAGTATATTATAGTAGATCAATAGATCAAATAGCTAGCTGTATTTATACCTCCGCCTATGTCTAATTTAAAATGAAAATATAAGACAAAATACAAAAATTCTTCTTCCATGTCCATACTAGTTACATAAAAGCGAAACGGGAATGGGTACTTCTATAGTGCTCCTTAGCGTTACTACGAGAATCCTTCCTTATACTGTGCTCAAACTGCGACTGTATATAATGTTCACGCAACCACCATCACAAGAAATGTTGTAGAGATACCTACTGGTATTAAAATTAGTGTACTTCTGTCGTAAATGTGGTGCCGCAGTTCAAGTGAACCCAACTGAGACTGTAAAGGAATTAGATTTGGGACTTATTTCAATTAAGGTAAATCGAGGATACAATGCATTGCTACATAATCATTAATCATTAAATATCATCTTTGTAATCATCATTTCAGCCGAATAAAGTCCACTGCTGGACACAGGCCTCCCTCAAAGACCGCGACAACGACCGGTTAACAACCCCATTTCATTCGGGTGTCGTAAGGCGACTATGGGATAAGCCGCAGGATGGGCAGCAGCCACCTTCGAGTACATTTACAACTTATCAACTGCGATCGCCAATCCGCCTGCCCAGAGCGGCGATTGTGGCAAAACCCCAATGAGCATGCATTATAAATATACTGTGAATTATGAATACTGATAATAACTACACAATTCCAACCTCTACAATACCACGATACCCACGCATAGCTTAATTTAATCGTATTCACAGAAAACAATATAATTTGACACATATTAAAAGCTAATTCTCCCGGAGACCGCAAACAACGGGAGGTGAAAAATCTTGCGGTGGCGAGACGGAGCTGGCGCACCGGCAGGGTCTAATTAGGTCATTTGCCATAATTGCTAGCTCCAGATTGGTTTTTTCGCGTCGGCAGCGTCCCGCGAGAGCCTCAGGACGTTGCCTTACTTTAATGAACACTTCTAGCACTGAGACAGTTGAATAAAAATCTTATTTTCACAGCGTTCATCGCTGTTTACTTTTAAGTTGACTGTAACGGGTTTCCAATTACTCCGTGCAGAAGTAAATTAGTTGCAGGTAGGATCGTAAGTACCTACCTATTTTGGTCAAGTTTTTGACATTTAAGTGCTAGATCTTTGACATGGGCCTCCCAATGATCACTTCAATTACCGGTCATATCGCCATAATCACCACGCTTGGCAGCAGATTGGTGATCGTATCAATAAACCGGATCAATAAAATAAAAAAAAGGACTCTCGGCAACCATATAAATTTAAGCCGAACTAGGCTAAACCCGACTCTCATAGGCAAACCATGATTTGCAATATAAAGGCTAAATAGGCTAGAGCTTGGGACGCGTAGTTCTTTTTTGTTTATACGACCTTTATTTTATTTATTTTTAATTGGTGTCCATTGGAATTTCTACATGGAACTTCCTTCACACCGGGGAAGGGCGAAGGGGTATGCCGGACTCCTACCAGCTAAAACCACTGGAGTGGTCATCTTTGGCAACGAAGGGGGCTACAGGTCCTCGTAAGAACACACTAGAGCCGACCATTGGTGCCACGCCTTTTGGCACATCTCGGAGGGGATGACTGTTAAGCGGTCACCCCCTCTAGTGGAGGGCAGCAGCGTAAAAAGGCCGCCCCCCAGGCACTTCTCGGGAGCAAAGGATCCTCCCAAGTCTTGTTGTGCCCTGTGCTGCACACACGGCGGCACGTGACCACGTGCGCGCCACCGTCTTTCCGGAGGTCCCTTGGTGTGAGCACGCAGACTCTCCAATCTGCGCGCCTGCTACCCCCGAGGCCCCCCACCATGTAATGACGGCAGGGGGCTCACCCAGTCTCTTGGGCTCAGTAATTTCACTGGCTACAGTGCCCTTCAAACCGGAGCACTGTACTTAATGTCTAAAGTTTAAACACTACTGCTACTGCGGCGAATATCTGGCACTGCGCTAGTTCTTACCTAGCCGAACCCTTGTACTAAGAGACCTACATTAGTGATATTGAAGGAGCACGAGATTCGTCAGAAACTATTAAATTGTATCAGGTTAGAAGACGTGCCAGTTCGCTCCAGCGACGAACTACAGCATTGATAAGTACGCCTAATCCAAATCTTGAAATCGTGTAATTAGACTTCTATGTACTATTTTAATGCTTCTTTTCCGGTAATAACTGGGGTAGGTGTTTTCGTGGCAACCCAGTTATATCACGCGCCATATATATAGGGACACACGGAATTGTCACACATTGTCTATAGTGTCCCTGTAGAATGTGCCTGGTACTTACCATGTTCATCATAGCGGCCATAGAATGTCCACTTCTGAACAAAGGCCTCCCCCACAGATTTCCACAATATTGTGTCATCCTTTTGGAGGACATTTGCCAATATTCACCACGCTTGGCAGGCAGGTCGGTGAATGCAGAATGGCTACTGTTCCACAGAAGGAACGCTGCTACCCATCCCTCTGATTTGAGTCCCTTAGTCGACTTTTACGACCTCCACGGGAGGAGATGGAATGGTGCTACATTCTTAATCCGGACACCACACGGATACTTACCATATTGCGTAGCAATAATCCCAGCATAACAATTGCAATCTACATTTCGTTTTTTTTTTCATTTCGATATGAGGGTCCCAGAACGGACATTATCATCATAATATCAACCGAAAAATGCAATCGTATGGACACAGGCCTCCCTCAAAGATCGCTGTTGTGTGCTCAATTCTTTCCCAAAATCGCCACGCGTGGCAAGTGGGTTGGCGATCGCAGTTGAATTCTAAACGTACTGGAATGCCATCCTCCAGCTAACCCAATAGTCGTTTTCTACGACACCCAAGAGACGGGTTCGCGTATGCTAACCGAAGCCGGTACCATACCTTATTAATTTCCTAATTATCCGGAACTACACGCAAAAAAACTGTGAATTATTGCCATACTGTTATAAGCTTTCCTCTCGATAACTCAACACAATTATAATTATTGAAGTCTATATGACTGCGAGAATTCCACATAATTTGTGGCCAAAAATGGGTGAACATCGCCACGCAGTAGACGCCAAACCGTGCCACTTCAAAAGCAGACTGTGCAAAACGAGCAATGCGGAGAACGCATCTGGAAAGGAGAAATCCGGAGAAAGCAATGGAAAGAGAGGTGTGGAAAAATATGGGAGAAACCTTTTAAAAACGTAGGGTTAAAAACGCCTAAGAATTTAAACCACTTAGTTAACGCCAGTTAATTCTATTCCAGAAAAGAACTGACCACCCTTCGCTACCCAAAGGTGTAGTAAAAGGCGACTCAGGGTAAATCTCAAGAGGATAAACAGCAGGGGGGCTTGATCTCGCGCGTTGCAAGATCAAGTCGAAAAGAGATTTGCAAAGAAACTCGAGTAGGCACTCGAGATAGATATGTCGCATTTTAAGTTGGCTTTTGGAGCAATTTCACTAATTTTACTCGGGGCTTGTTTGTTACATAAACATTTTTCATTTATACAAAATTGTTTATAAATTAATAGCTTTTACCCGCGGCTTCGCTCGCATTGAAGCCATTAAATAAGTATCAAAGATCATTACAATAGAAATGAATCAAACTCGACTGTAAAAAAGAACTAGTAAAAAATTCTAATACCTCCAAGAATATGTGTACTAAGTTTCATGATGATCGGTAAAGTAGTTTTCGCGTGAAAGCGTTACAAACAAACTTACATTCACATTTATAATATTAAGTATAAGTATAGATTGCTTGTTATTATTAGAATGTTTCGTTTCATGCTACGAAATTACAAAGATCACTCGGTGTCGAGACGAAATATTTAAATGTCATATTACTTCACGGAACTATGAAAAGTTATTAAAAAATAAATACGGGTTGCACTCCGGGAGTGCCGACAGAAGTGAAAACTTATTTTTTTTTATTTATCTAGACGCGTTCGCGGTCTGCTTGCTATGTGTACATGCATATATGCACACACTATAGCTGCATCTCGTAACGGTGTCGCGAGTCCAGAGATTTTATCTCACCTAAAAATGTGCGTACCGCGCTAAAAGAAGTTTTCACTTCAAAAATTAAGAACATCATTTAACTGAATGAATATATTGAAGGTATTAAAAATTAACATTTTATGTAAATCTAAATATCGCGATGATGTTTTAATGTAGTCGAGAAAAACGGAACGTGGGTTAGTGCAGATTCCATAATTTTACGACAGTTAATCTCTATTATTTGCGACAATACGATCTTAATAAATAATCTTCATATTCGTGACTTTTCCTTCGACTGAGCGGGTTAGAGTAAAACTAAATAATAATAAAACTAAAATAGAGATATCACCCCCCAGCATCCTCCCGTCCCGTTTGCTAATAACAGCATACTGCAATCACCAATCGGCCTGCCAAGCGCGGTGACTACGGCAATGTCTCCTGGGACTATAGCGATCATTGAGCGACCCATGTTCAGCGGTGGAGCTTTACGGGCTGATGTTTGTGTGTTAACACCAGGAATACCAAAAAACAAATTGAAAAAAATTATTAGTTTTAAGTAATTTATTAATAACAGCCAGTTGAACATGAATTTCATTTACACAAGCAGTTTTATTATCAAAAACTTTCATTGATAGTAAATTGTTTAAGTAGTTGTAATTTATTTTTATTTTTTATAATGGTTTTGTACGACTACAAGTTGCAGATCACGTTAGAATATTATAATTATAAACTATAAAATCACACGTTGTCCAATAATTGATACTTCCACAAGTCTAAAACGATCGCTGAGACCGTGTTTGTCATTTCTAAAACAATATACTTTTACATACTGGAGCTAGGTTCGATGGCAGGTGGGAACTGTTTCGGGACCTTCACTCGATTGCGTAGCTCGTCGCGCAACAGCACGAGGTTCTCATAGTGCTCGGCAGAGGCATCTAGCAGATCCACACAGACCTTCACCGCAGCCGCCTGCCGGTCGCGTTCCACTTCCATGGTGTCGTCGGTGGCTTGGCTCACTGTCAACACCTTTTCTACCATGTCATCTAACCTACGTTGCGAAAAGGGGGAAAAAATATTATCTCATTACTGATAGTAGAGAATCGGCTCTGCTATTACCAACTTACCACTAGTATCTACGGAGCATTTCAGTGTGAAGTTCCAAATAAATAAATAGCACGCCAGCAACGGCAAAGAGATTACGTCACACGTTATCATCATTAGCCCTCAAACGTCCACTGTTGAACATGAGCCTCCCAAAGCGCGGTCATAGGGAATGTTGCCGTAATCACCACACTTGGCATGCAGATCGGTGGAAACAGTATGTTGTTATTAGCATACGCGAGGATACTGCGGCCCATTCTCCTGATTATTAGGTGATTATGTTGACGGCACGGTTGATGCAGTGGCTGATAGTCGGCTGCTGCGCTCCGGGTCGTGGGTTCGATTCCCGCACGGAACAAATGTTTGTATGATCTACAGGTAGTTGCTCCGGGTCTGGGTGTATTGTATGTGGGATTCATATCTATAAACGCACCCACGACACAGCAGAAATGCTAGAGTGGGGCAACGTTTTCTTAAACAAAAAAAAAATATAGTCACCTTTAGATACATAGTTATAGTTACCTAAAATACTGTAGGGTATCGAACTCGCGACCCGTAACGAATAAAACCAGTTGCTTAGCCACTGCGCTAACCATGCTAATTTAATATGTAACTAGTGCCGTAAAAATTGTCGACATCTTCATATCGCTTTTCCATAACAACAAAATCATGCTTCAAATAGCAAAACCTAATTTCATGTACTCCTATTTAGACCATTTTTCAGTCAAATCATGATGGGACCGAAAATTAATATACCTCTTAATGAAACACTATGGTTCGCACTACAGATTTGTCACTTTGTAGAACCTTCGTAGGACACTCTTCGGCTCATAATATAAAGGTTTATATCATGAGCCGAAGAGAATCCTACGGAGGTTCTCCAAAGTGAAAAAAAAGGGACAGGTGTATATGGATTCATAACTGATTATTGTCATAACTGATGGTAGGTCTCTTATTGCGGGGTGCTAGGTCAGGAAACCTCCACGTGCGCTCGGTGGCTGCTGGTCCCTCTTGATACGTCCGGGGGGAAGAGCAGTTGTCGGGCCGGTGCACCCTGGGCACCGGACAATAACTTCTCCACTTTTTGGAGGAACTTATTGTCCGGTGGCTAATATTCTGACAGGGACGGGCCCAATTTTTGGGCTGTAGGTAGGCCGTAGGGTGTTCCTCCGTTTTCGGAGGAGCATGGGCGGGCTAGCGGCGGGCTCGGTGTGCACTCACCCTGCCCCGAGCAGGTAGTGGGAGGACTCCCCTTCCCTGCCACCGTCGATATCGTAACCTCGGTTGGAGTGTCGTGGTCACGTCTCGCGGCTCCGACCGGGACCGAGGATCTTGGCTTAACCGCCCGGATCGCGAGGAAGAAGGCCTCTATAAAAATTCCCCGAACCCAAGCTAGCGTGCGGCGAGGGGTGCATGGCTGATGGGAAGTTCAGTCGCGAGCACGCCAACCCCAGGACCGGCGGCACCTGAATATGGGATACGCTTGCCCGGGCACAGGGGGCACTGCCCGGGTCGACCACTTATTTCCCCCATACTCGTGGGATCAGAAATGGTAAAAAAGTCAACAAAAACTAAGAAAGTGGAAGGAGAGAAGAATGGTTCGCAGTCGGAATCTGACAGCATCCAGATGGACGTGGGGTCGGATGTCGGCTCCGTGTCCAGTTCGGGTGCCAGGACGCGTAGTGCGCGTGGCTTGCGCGCCAATGCGCGTGCGCAGCGTGCGGTCGCGTCGTTGTCGCGTCCGGGCACGCCTCTGCCGTTGGGTGGGGTAAGCGACTCCGAGGATTCCTTGGACCCTCGGAGTTCGCAAGCATCGCTTAATACGGTGTTGGGTGGTGAGGGTCGCAAGCGCACCCTCCCGAAGGCGTCTGTAGGGTCATCCCCTGACGCGAAGAGAACGGCCCGAAAAGAGTCGGACGTTGAGAGGCTGGAGAGGGAGAATGCGGAGCTGCGCTCCCAGCTTGCCAGCCTCTTGGTGCAGATGGAGAAACTGACGACGGAGGTGGGTCTCCTTCGTCGTCAGAGGGACGCAACTACAGGCCCCAGTAGAGCTGTCGCTCCGGCGTTCTTGCCGTCAGATGCAGAGGCTGAGTTTCGGCGATCCATTGTCCTCGAAGTCGGGAGGATGATGGACGCCAAGCTGGCGGCCTTGGCGGAGCGGCTTCCACCGGAGCAGCGCCTGCGCCCGCCACTAGCAGCGGATGCGAGACGGCTGCAGTCTACGACCACATATGCAGCCGCTGCCAAGGCGACGCAGAACGCGGCAACGGCTGCAGCCTCCGCCAAGGCGCAAACTCTCGCGACAGCGGCTCAGCCCCAATCTAAGGGGAAGAGCGGAGGTCGCGGTGCTGTGAAGGGGACCGGGAAGGCTGACCGGCAGGCGACAACGGCCAGGGTTGCAGTGTCCACCGCATCCACGGCGGCCCAGCCGGCATCAACAGAGCCAGAGTCCTTGCAGTCTGCAATGGAGACCACTGAGGGGTGGTCCATTGCAGGCAAAAAGAAGCGGCAGCCACGGTCTCCTAAGACTCAAGAGCCCACCGCTACGCAGCCTGCGCAGTCCTCTCTGCAGGACGAGGGGAGGCGACAAAAACGGAGCGGAAAGAGAAGAAGGAAGGGGAAGGTCAACCTCCCCAAGGTTCCCGTATCGGCCGCCATAACGGTCACGGTGCCCGAAGGCTCAGCCAACACAACGTTGGGTGAAGTCATGGCCGCGGCTCGGCGAAATATAAAGCTCGCCGACCATGGCATAGGTCCGGACACCGTGACCATTAAGAGGTCAGTCAGCGGCGGAATGGTGCTTTCCGTCGCTGGCGAGGATGGTGGCGCCAAAGCTGACAGCCTGGCGCGCCGAATGCGGGAGGTGCTCACCCCCATCTATGACGTGCGTATTGCGCGTCCGATCAAGATGGCGGAGTTGAGGGTAATGGACCTGGATGACGCCGTCACAAAAGCAGAGATCGAAGAGGCCATCAAAGCTGCGACGGCGTGTTCGCCCGAGGATATAAGGGTGGGCGATATTCGCCGCTCACCGATGTCCTTGGGCACAGTCTGGGTCCGGATCCCACTGGAGGCAGCCAAGAAGCTGGCGTCTACTTGCCGCATTTGCGTCAGTTGGACGTCGGCTAGGGTCGAGGTGTTGGCGTCACGGCCATTACAGTGCTTCCGATGCCTCGAACTCGGACATGTGCGCCTCCGGTGCACCATACACGGGGGGGTTGACCGTAGCGATCGGTGCTTCGGATGTGGCGGCCAGGGCCACAAAATTCGTGAATGCCAGGTGCAGACAAAAAACTGCCCTCTGTGTGCCGACTTCGGCCTTCCGGCCGAGCACAGATTGGGCTGCAAATCTTGTGCAGCCCAGAAGAGCAAGAGGAGAAAACCAGCTCCCCCTGCCTCGGCCGAGGGGCTGACGACGTCTGCGCCGGCTGCACCGGTCGCACGCTCCGGCTCACCGGAGGCGATGGAGGCCAACTAAGGGTCCTCCAGGGCAACCTAAACCACTGCCGCAACGCGCAGAATCTGTTGCTGCAGACTGTTGCGGAGTGGTCGGTTGCCTTGGCGGTTGTGGCGGAGCCCTACGGCGTCCAGGAACACCCTCGCTGGTTCGGGGGCGCCGGGGACTCCGTCGCTATCTATTGGTCTGGAGCCGAAGGTGAGCCGCCCTGCTCCCTATTGGACAGGGGTCAGGGCTTTGTCGTAGTAGAGTGGGGACCTCTGGCAGTAGTGGGCTGCTATGTCTCCCCCAACGTGTCTCTCGCCGACTTCGAGAGATACCTGGACGGGGTGGCGCACAGCATTCGCTGCAAGTGCTCGCCCCGTCCAGTGCTCGTCCTGGGGGACTTCAACGCTCACTCTAGAGCTTGGGGCAACCGTCGGGACGGGCCGAGGGGGAGAATAATGCAAGACTGGGCGGCGTCACTTGACCTCCGATTGCTGAATCGGGGGTCCGTTAGCACCTGCGTTCGGTGGCAGGGGGAGTCGGTCGTGGACCTGACATGGGCGGCTCCTTCTGTGGCCCGCATGGTGTCGGGTTGGCGAGTAGCGGAGGAGGTGGTCACACTTTCGGACCACCGCCACATTATGTTCGACGTGGCCCTCCGCACGCCTTGCCCGAGCCGTTCTAGTCCCAGCCCGCGGTCGCGGCGTTGGGCCCTCACACAGCTGGATCGCGAGTTGCTCGTCGCAGCTGCCAATGTCGCGGCCTGGCCAGAGGTCGATCAAGGGATCTTGCCCGATCCGGAGGAGGAAGCGTCCTGGTTCCGGGAGACGATGACGTCAATATGCGACGCATCCATGCCCCGGGCTAGGCGCTCCCGGCGTACGGCAGTGTACTGGTGGTCGGATGAGATCGCGCAGTTGCGTGCGGTCTGCCTGGCATCCCGCCGCCGGTACCAACGAAGCCGACGCCGACACAGTGCTACAGCCGGAGAGACTGACGAGGCCTATAGGGCCTACCGGGCGGCCACACTGACGTTTCAGACTGCCATCAGTGAGGCGAAGGTTCGGTCCTGGAACGAGCTCCTAGAGGGACTAGACAGGGATCCGTGGGGGAGACCCTACCGTATGGTAGTGGGCAAGTTGCGCCCGTATGTCCCCCCGGTGACCGAAACCATGGCCCCGGATTTGCTGGAGAGAGTACTTTCAACGCTCTTTCCGGCGGTTCGGGACCATCCTGGTCCCTCTCCACCCCCAAATGCCTCGGACTGGGCCGAGGATTTGGGGGTTTCGGATGGGGAGCTGGGCCGAGCCATTGGCCGCCTGAAGAGTCGCAACACCGCACCGGGTCCGGACGGCATTCCGGGCCGTGCGTGGGTGTATGCGCTACAGTCTCTTGGGGACCGCTTGAGGCGGCTGTTCACCAGTTGCCTCCGTAGTGGCGTGTTCCCGTCCGGCTGGAAGGAAGCCGGATTGGTTCTCTTGAAGAAGGAAGGAAGGGCTGCAGAGTCTCCCTCTGCATACCGTCCCATTTGCCTGCTCGACGAGGCTTCGAAGCTATTCGAAAGAATAATTACCCGAAGACTCGTTGAGCACCTGTCGCGAGTTGGCCCCGACCTGGCCGAAAGTCAGTATGGCTTCCGGCAGCGGCGGTCCACCATCGACGCGATTCTTCGCGTCCGCTCGCTGTCGGAACAGGCAGTGTCCCGGCGGGGTGGGGTGGCGTTGGCGGTCAGTCTAGACATCGTCAACGCCTTCAACTCCATCCCGTGGGGCGCTATTAGGGCGGCACTAGTCTATCATCGGTGTCCGCCCTACCTGCAGGGCATCATTGGGGCCTATCTGCGTGATAGGCACATTCGCTACGTGGGCAGGGACGGTAGCGTGAAGCGGAGGGAGATTACGTGCGGGGTTCCGCAGGGGTCAGTTCTCGGCCCTCTCTTATGGAACCTCGCCTACGATGCGGTCCTGCGTGTCGTTCTCCCTGCTGGCGTCAGCTTAGTCTGTTACGCTGATGACACTCTGGTGTTGGCCAGCGGGGAGTCCTTCGAGGGAACCATCCGGCTTGCGGAGCAAGCGGTGGCAATTGTCGTGGCCAAAATCCACGCACTGGGTCTGCGGATAGCGCCTCAGAAAACCGAGGCGCTATGGTTCCACAAACTGCCGAGAAGCAGAGAACCACCCAGTTCGTGGATACGCGTTGGTGACGCGCAAATCGGGGTGGGCCGGTACATGAAATACCTGGGGCTCACCCTGGATAGTCGTTGGGGCTTCGAAGAGCACTTCCAGCGCCTCGTCCCCCGAGTCGAGAGGGTAGTGGGTGCTCTACACCGGCTGCTGCCCAATCTCGGGGGACCATGTGAGGAAGTTCGCTGTCTCTACGGAGGGGTCGTGCGGTCCGTGGTCCTATACGGGGCGCCTGTATGGTCAGCTCGACTATCAGGCGCCCAGCGCTGCAGAACCAAAATTCACGGTCTGCAGCGCAGAGTAGCTATCCGGATCGCACGAGGATACCGAACGGTGTCCTACGAGGCGGCAACTCTCCTGGCGCGTTTTCCGCCTTTTGACATCCTAGCGGAGATGGATGCGTGGGTCTACGATCAGACACGCTCCCTCCGCCAGAGCGGCGAAGGCGCGCCTCCAGGGGCGTTGGACAAGCTGCGGCGGCTAGCTCGGCGGCGCGCACTTGTAAAGTGGCGTCATCGCCTGCGGATGCAGTTTGCAACCAAGCGCGTCGTCGAGGCCGTCCTGCCGCTCTTTGGAGCCTGGCTCCAAAGGAGCGAGCGCGTCACCTACCGCCTGACGCAGGTGCTCACCGGGCACGGTTGTTTCGGCGCGTACCTGCACAGGATAGGACGCGAGGCCACGGCACAATGCCACCATTGTGATAGCGACCAGGACACCGCACAGCACACGCTCGAGGCGTGCCCTGCGTGGGCCGCCGAGCGGCGGATCCTGGTCGATCGGATCGGGCAAGATCTCTCTCTGCCAGCAGTAGTGTCGGCTATGTTGGCAGAGCACGAAAATTGGAATGCAGTGGTCTCCTTCTGTGAGAGCGTCATGCTCCAGAAGGAGACCGCAGAGCGGGATCGGGAGAGGGCCGATCCCGCTCGAAGAAGAAGGAGACGGCGCCGGGGTAACAACCGCCCTGGCGTCTAATTCCGATACGCCTGAAAACCCCTGCCGTTGCTATAAGGTGGGGGACCTCTGGGTTCGCGGGTGCGTAGATTGGGGAATCTGCGTGCCCACACCAAGCGACCCAAGAGAAGACGGTAGCACGCATGTGGTCACGCGCTGCCGTGGGACGCTTTGGGGGATCCTTTACAATCCCCCTGGGGGGGTGACCGCTTTACAGTCACCCTCTCCGAGATGTGCCAATAGGCGTGGCACCAGTGGGTGGCTCTAGTGTGATCATACGAGGACCTGGAGCCTCCCTTAGGTGCCGAAGATGACCGCTCCAGTGGTTTTAGCCGGTAGGAGTCCGGCATACCCCTTCGTCCTTCCCCGGGGCGAAGGAAGTTCATGATGAATTTCCACTGGGCACCAATAAAAAAAAAAAAAAAAAAAAAAAAAAAAAAAAAAAAAAAGGTCTCTTATTGCAGCGGGTGCGTAGATTGGGGAATCTACGTGCCCACACCCAGCGACCCAAGAGAAGACGGTAGCACGCACTGCCGTGGGACGCTTTGGGGGATCCTTTACAATCCCCGGGGGGTGACCGCCTTACAGTCACCCTCTCCGAGATGAGCCTATAGGCGTGGTACCAGTGGTCGGCTCTAGTGTGATTATACGAGGACCTGTAGCCTTCCTTAGGTGCCGAAGATGACCGCTCCAGTGGTTTTAGCCGGTAGGAGTCCGGCATACCCCTTCGCCCTTCCCCGGGGTGAAGGAAATTCATGAAGAATTTCCACTGGCACCAATAAAAAAAAGGTCTCTTATTGCAAGAGTTCAGCACGGTAGTTACCACCGCAGTGCCAGATATTCTCCGCCAAGCAGTAGTTATTTTATTTATTTTTTCTTTAAAAACACGTTGCCCCACACTGGGGTTTCTTTTGTGTCGTGGGTATGTTTAGAGACATGAATTCCACATAGAATACAAGCAGACCCGGAACAACTACCTGCAGATCATACAAATATTTGTTCCGTGCGGAAATCGAAACCACGACCCGGAGCGCAGCAGCCGACTATATCAGCCACTGCACCAACCGTGCCGTCAAAAGTAGTGTTTAAACTTTGAATATTACGCTCCGGTTAGACGGGCACTGTAGTAGTGGATATTACTGAGCATAAGAGGCTAAATAATTTTACGTCTCGAGATGGCGAGTGCAGTGTGGTGCCTCGCAGGACAAGTCCTGGGTAGCATTACAATTGTTATGGACAGGCGTGAAGCTTAACACTAGGCGAATGCTTGCCTTGACTTGCTCGTATAGTCACCAAGATGTACTTAAAAAACGCCTAATAAACAGCGTGAGCTAGCGTAGATACCTTTTTTTTGTTGGTCGCCCGGTGGAAATACATCATGTACTTCTTCCACCCCGGATAAGAGCGGAAAAACCACTGGAGCGGTCATCTTCCGTACCAAAGGGGAACTCCAGGTCCTCGTACGATCACACTAGAGCCACCCATTGGTGCCAAGCCCTTAAGGACATCTCGGAGGGGATGACTGTAAGGCGGTCGCCCCTTCTAGCGGAGAGGAGGCGACTGTAAAAAGGCCGCCTCCTCCCCTAGGCACTTCTCGGGGGACTGTAAAGAATCCCTCGAAGCCTTGCTATGCTCTTAGCGGAGGTACTTAAGTAGTAAGTTGATAGGTAAATCTATAGTACGAACCATGAAAGTGGTAATGTAGGTACATTACAGCTTTAATGATTCGTACTATAATTTACCACATCGGTATTCGGATATCCTGCGATCGCACTATCGTAGGCACAGAAACAGGAAATAAGGAGAAGTGGTACGGGGGCGTAACCGCGCCACCGCGACATGACCAAGTTGATCCACCCGGAAAAAAATGGCCGTTTTATAACATCAGTTGAGATTCGATCGCGTAATTAAAACTTTGTAAATTGTCGTGTTGTTCGGGAATAACATGCAAAAACCGAAGCGAAAACTTCATCAAGGAAGGAATCCTATGCAATATGCAATTGAGGGAATTTTCATGTATTTGGCTATAAAAAGAATAAATGAAAAATGATTGTTTTAACATGAATACATTTAGATTGATGGAGCAGAACAACATTATTATTGTTGTGCAAAATACAATGCTGCTTCTCATCTACCACTTTTAACTATCAATCGGTAAATAACAAACGCAGTGAATGAAATAGCGAATGGTACTCCCTATAAACATACGCGTTGCGTGGTACGGCTATCGTTTGCGGTCTGTACGCTCGGTATGATTGGCTACCTACAAAGTCGTGGGTGTGTTTTGGTATGAGAAGCCAATTATAATGTTGTGTTTATTCAGTTCATTAGATGAGAACTTGTAACTTTGCATTAGTGTGCTTTTATGAAGATTGGTAGTAGGAAAATGGATTTCTAGGCTCACATACATATTGATCTACATGGCATATCTCCATTCTTCCAATATCTTTGGTACGTACATTACAGCTTCCAAGGTTCGTACCTACTATAGATTTACCACATCGACATTCGGATATCCGTATACAGTTGGTATTTAAAAATATTACTTTCTGTAGATATTTAAGATTTAGGTAATATTTCGAAATAATGAGGTATCACCATTTTCATCATTCAAGCTCAACATAAAAATAACGCTACCACTGAATATTGACATGCTACATCTATTTTGATATGCTACGTCTATTTTGATAAGCTTGAGTTCTTACTTCCGCTTCCGAATTTCAAGGTATAAGCAGAAAAACAGCACCAACAGCGTTACCACGGCAACATTGAGCTGCGACCAGGAGAGCTCGTGGCTGAAAACGTGCATCCGCGTGACGCGCACCTTGGGCACGACATTCCATATCGAGAATCCCGGCAACAGCAACGTTAGCGGCAGCGCGAATACCACCACTGCTCCCAATACCACGGTGATGTCCCACTCATTCTTATCAGACATCACTGTTTAAATATATTGCAAGGCTATTTAACAACATTTTATTTGGAATGACAAATTAGTTGAAGTAAGCTCAGACAAAGAAGGGATCAAAAAGTATAGAACCAAAGAGTA
Organism: Diloba caeruleocephala; assembly: GCA_947459985.1. Classification (NCBI taxonomy): domain Eukaryota; kingdom Metazoa; phylum Arthropoda; class Insecta; order Lepidoptera; family Noctuidae; genus Diloba; species Diloba caeruleocephala. Next base: position 21,056,903 of record OX381606.1, on the reverse strand, counting down.
TAGAACCACTAGGGATATTTTGACATATTCCACAGAGTATACAAATCATAGTAGAAACAACCGTTAATCAAGAAGAATTCATCACTTTCAGTACAGTACACCATACGGCCTTAGCCTTTATGGAGCCTTTTATGATTTTTACATCCACTTTATCACCGTCGAGGCGTCGCCTAAACAATAAATTCATAATAAATGGAGAACCGTATTTCCGCAATATTTAACTTACATTATTGACACAGCCCATCTTATCATGTTACGATAAAACATCAAAGAAGCGATGCCCATTTGTAAGGTTTAGTGTCCAAAATTCGCGAGGCAGCAAATGGTCCCTTGCGGAACCTGTGTCCGTCATATGGAGCGAGCCGTCGACACGCCGCTCGCGCGGCATATCAATTTCGAGTAGGTACACACAATAAAATTGGACGGTCTCCGGAGAGGGCTTAAACGATTCGCCGTTTTGTCTCGGGGCCCAGCTGCGTAATGACCGGAGCAGGAAAAAATTGTCAGCAAGAAAACGCGAGGGTAGTCGGGTTTATGTGCACGCGGCAGCTGGCGACACCGGGCGGCGACGCGCTCCTAACGGCCACTGCTTACCTCGCAAAACCCGCGCCAATTTTATTTATCGAAAATATAAACCGATTTGCGGAGGGCCCTCGTAAATTCTGAACGGTTGATTTATGGCGGTTACCAGGCGCGCTTAAAACAAAGTTGCTTCTTAAAGGACTCCCTTACCTATCTATTGCTTCCTTATAAGACCTGTAATGAAAAACCAGCGACATTTGCGGCTCTTATGTGCGAAATACATGAAACCGCATAAGTAATTGAATAGGACTAGCTAAGTAATGACTAGATACATTGGATATATAAGTACCAACTTCACTTCTTATACGATACTAGGCTATTCCGAAAGCTTGGAAAACAAGCACCAGCTACTGTTTACCTTACCTTTTTTATATCTTTTCTCCGCATTATAATTTCTCCTGTATCATTGGTACGGCAAATTACTGAAGCACCCCGACCCGGATAAACTAGATACCAGTGGGCTACATACACTAATATTAGTTCCATGCGAGAATCGAAGTTGTGACCCATAGCGCAGAAAAGTCTCTTAATTTCCTTATTGCACACAATATTTACAGATTAAAACAATACAAAAGAAAAAGTTGATGTACATAGGCGAGCTTAACTCAATATTGAGTTCTCTTACATCAAAACTTTGGCTGATAGAGTAATGTTATACGAGGATCTAATTAGGCGTACAACAAGAATAAGCGCATGACCTGATACTTATAAATATAAAAGTAACATTAAAAGACATAATATATATTATTAGGTATATAAATAAAGACATACTTAGAAAATCTCTATCTCTTACTATTATGAATTCTCTCAACTTCAGACTTGAAATAGCCGTCATAGTTCATGGAGAACCTTACCTAGTTCTATTCAGGAGAAGAAAAAGAACATATTTTCTAGCCAAAGTCTTCCATAAATTTTATTGTGTAATATAATTAGTGAAAAATAGTGTTTGTAAAATAGTATTTTTGAATATAAATAACTTGATAAATAATAAAGGCTATATATACAGGGTGTCCAGTAAATAGCACGACATACTGCAGGGGGTGAGAGCTTGGGTCAATATCTACCAAACAAACACAATATATGTTCAGCAAAATCTTACGGATTTACAGTAGTACAAAATTTTCCGAAATATCGAAAAGTCTCTACCTTGACACAGATTTTTAAGCATCTCGTAGTGGAAAATTCCTTTTCTAGTTTCTTTATTACCTAAAATTATTTGTGAATAGTTACTTTACTCATTGATAAGTCTTTACTCTATTAAAAACTAAAATGTTTTCAAGAAATACAATTTTTATTTAAATTTTCACAGTACAATTTTCTTATCGAAAATGTTGTACTACTGTAAATCCGTAAGATTTTGCTGAACATATATTGAGTTTTTTGGTAGGTATTGACCCAAGCTCTCACCCCCTGCAGTATGTCGTGCTATTTACTGGACACCCTGTATACGGTTTACTTTCAACGGCTAGCTTACTGAGGTTTTAATCAGCTTAAAAAAGATTACTGTCGCCTATTATAGTGAGTTGAGAGTTAACACTTGTACTTGTGGTCACCGTGTGGTGCCGGCTAAGAATAACCCCATCTCAATCTCATCCCGCGGTGTCGTAAAAGGCGATTGCAGGATCAGCCGGTAGTACATTATATAACTCAACTGCGATCGCCAACCCATCTGCCAAGCTTGAAGATTATGGCTTAGCAATATTAGTAATGAAGAGGCAAATAATAAGTCAGTTTTTCTTTTTAAATGGCAACTGTTTGTTTACATGTTTACGGTATTGGGGCACCATAACCTACTGTGACTAACCTACAGTTATAGTTCATGTAACCTACAGTTTATGGATATTATTTACGAGCCAACCAATTTTATATTTAGCTGACCAAGTGATAATTTTGTGTCACGACAATATATTTTACAAGCTGACTAAAGATGTGTTTTGCTGATAGGTAATATCTAGTTTATTTGCTAAGCAACTATTGCGAAAGATTTTTTTTACTGTTCCACAGAAGCGACGCTGCTGCCCATCCCTCTGGTTTAGAGTTCCTTAGTCGGCTTTTACGACAACCACGGGAGGAGAAAGAGTGGTGCTACATTCTTGATCCGGACACCACACGGATTATCTTTTTTTGTCTTTTAATTACACCTGAATAATTAATATCTCGTTAATGTCAATTAATATATGGACTTATTAATTGGCATTAAGCAACAAGTAGATACCTTTTTTTATTGATGTGGTGGTAATACATCATGCACTTCCTCCGCCCCAGGAAAGGGTGGAGGGGTATGCCGGACTCCTACCGGCTAAAACCACCGGAGTGGTCATCTTCGGCACCGTAGAGAGGCTCCAGGAACTCAAATAATCTCCATCTAGAGCCACCCGTTGGTGCCACGCCTTTAGACACATCTTGCAGGGGATACCTATCTACTTTCTGTTTATCTAGTGAATACAATAGAGTAGTCATCAGTCGTGGTCAGCGATACAAGTTCTATCTCATACAATATACCTGTATAGGTTTTACCAAGACTCTGGACGCTTGGACTTGGATGAATAACTAACCTGGTACTAAATAATTAGTCTATTATTGCAAGAGTCCAGCTAGGTAAGTACCACCGCAGTGCCAGAACTACTGCTGACAAACAGGCGAGTCTGAACTTTAAAAATTATTGTGTTCTGGTTGTAAGGCACTGTAGCTGGTGAAATTACTAGGCATAAGAGAGTAAATAACTAAAGTATCGAGGTTTCGAGCGCAGTGTGGTGCCACGCAGAACTAGTCCTGGATAGCATAACAATTGTTATAGCCAGGCTTACCACCAGACGAATCACTTGCTCTCCCCACCGTATAATAAAGTATTACAAAAAAACTAATGTAAAAAGAACAAAAAAAAGACAACAAACGTGTTAATGTTCCATTCGTTTAAACAAGGTAATCACGTATTGTGATTAAAAGCTTAAATAAAAGAAAACTCAAAAGGCTAGACACCGGCTTATCGGGTTACATTTTAGGTATACCTTGATACTGCGCGATACAAAAGTCGAAAAGGACACTAGAGGAACAAGTCCTCAACAGATTGACTGAAAGTAATTAACATTGCTAAATCTTAATACCGCTCACATTTCATTCTTTTTTAAACTAGCTACACACAATATACATATATTCTAAAATAATAATAATATTGATGTATTGAAATTAAATATATAAAGGAACAAATAATAATATATCTGGGTTTTGGAATATATTACCAGTCCGGAAAGAATATAGCACCACCCCATCTCTCGTGGATGTCGCAAAAGGCGAATAACGGCCGAATACTCAAACGCCATTTAACGTTAAGTCCCCGCTTTAACTATTCGAGAAAACTGTTTTTGGTAAAAACTCTCAAATTGTGTAAGCGGGGACTTAACGTTAAATGGCGTTTGAGTATTCGGCCGTAATAGACTCTAAACCCGAAGCATAAGCAGCAGCGTTCCAGCCTTTGGACAGCAGCCATACTGCACTCACCAACCCGCCTGCCTTTTTTTTATTTATTTTTTATTGATGTCCAGTGGAAATTCTACATGGAACTTCCTTCACCCCGGGGAAGGGCGAAGGGGTATGCCGGACTCCTACCGGCTAAAACCACTGGAGCGGTCATCTTCGGCACCGAAGGGAGGCTCCAGGTCCTCGTAAGATCACACTAGAGCCGCCCATTGGTGCCACGCCTTTAGGCACATCACGGAAGGGATGACTGTAAAGCGGTCACCCCCTCTAGCGGAGGGAAGGCGACTGTAAAAAGGTCGCCCCCTCCGGCACTCCTCGGGGAGGATTGTAAAGGATCCCCCCAAGCCTCGCTTTGCGCTGTGCAGCGCACACGGCGGCACGTGACCACGTGCGCACCACCGTCTTCCCGGGGGTCGCTCGGTGTGAGCACGCAGACTCCCCAATCTGCGCACCCGCGACCCCCGTGGCCCCCCACCATGAATTGACGGCAGGGGGCTCAGGCGTGTTGGACTTGGGAGCCGGGACTGTTGTTGCCCCGGCGCCGTCTCGTCCTTCTCCGTGTGGGATCGGCCCTCTCCCGATCCCGCTCTGCAGTCTCCTTCTGCAACATGACGCTCTCGCAGAAGGAGACCACTGCACTCCAATTTTCATGCTCTGCCAACATAGCCGACACTACTGCTGGCAGAGAGAGAGATCTTGCCCGATCCGGTCGACCAGGATCCGCCGCTCGGCCGCCCACGCAGGGCACTCCTCGAGCGTGTGCTGTGCGGTGTCCTGGTCGCTTCCACAATGGTGGCACTGTGCCGTAACCTCGCGCCCTATTCTGTGCAGGTATGCACCGAAACAACCGTGACCGGTGAACACCTGCGTCAGACGGTAGGTGACGCGCTCGCTCCTTTGGAGCCAGGCTCCAAAGAGCGGCAGGATGGCCTCAACGACGCGCTTGGTCGCGAACTGCAACCGTAGGCGATGACGCCACATCTCGAGTGCGCGCCGTCGAGCCAGCCGCCTCAGTCTGTCGAACGCCCCTGAAGGCACGCCTTCCCCACTTTGGCGGAGAGAGCGTGTCTGGTCGTAGACCCACGCATCCATCTCCGCCTGGATGTCGAAAGGCACCAACCCACCTGCCTAGCGTAGTAAATACATTAGCATATTTTCCACAATGTGACGGTACAATTGGGGAGGCCTTTGTCCAGGAGTGGACGTCCTTTGGCTGACATGACAATATAATAACATACTAAATAATAATTCTAGAATATATCAAGACAAAACTCGATTTATAATTAATTATTCTCAGTTGCGCCGTCTTACTACTGACTATAACGTCTATAACACATATGTTCATAAACTTGACGGATTTGCACTGTCTGCAGGAAAATTAAAAAATATTTAATAATGTTTAGCCTTCAAGGCACTTAACTCTATGGATATATGTTTTTAGTTTAGTTTTGTTCCAAGCATTAAACTAGAATAGGCTTGGTTATAGTTATCGTTCAAGAATTAAAATGCTGTAATAATTTGTTTACATGTTAAATATTTATTATATGTGACGGTAGAATTGGGGAAGCATTTGTCCAGCAGTGAACGTCCCTTGGCTGACATGACAATATAATAACATACTGAATAATAATTCTAGAATATATTGAGACAATACTCGATTTGAAATGGCATAGGTATATAAAATGACAATAATTACGAATTGTGAATTTGTAAAAAAACACGTAGGTAACGAATTTTTTTTAAAAAAAACTTTGCCCCACACTAGGATTTCTCCTGTGTCGTGGGTGCGTTTACAGAGACAAATTTCACACACAATACACCCAGACCCGGAACAACTACCTGCAGATCGTACAAATATTTGTTCCGTGCGGGAATCGAACCCATGACCCGGTGCGCAGCAGCCGACTGTATCAGCCACTGCACCAACCGTTTCTTATAAAATGGCCTAAATTTAATCAGCTTGATTGAAGTTTGAACACGAGGGCGCAGCGATGCGCCGCGCGGCTTACGCGCGACTTTCGTGTGATGTCGGTGTGGCCGTGGTAAGTTACAAAAAGCCCATTTTATTTAGCTAATACTTCTTTATGGTTTTTATTTTAGAATAGTATTACATAAACATATATCGAATATCACCACGGATAGGACATATTGTGCAACTAAATTGATACATCTGGATGCCCTGTCGCGTGCCACTATTAACTTCCTCAAGGAATTAACAAGCTTGGGGCTGACGGGATCGCAAACAACTCCCCACGGGCAGGCATGAGTGCTCCGTGCTCGCCGTGTCTAAGGAGACGGACCACGCGAATCAATTAGGTGATTTGAGTCATTTGAGGGTTGCGGCCTCGCGTGACGGAACCTCGCTTGAGTCAACACTGATGCTATACCTACGATATTACATGCGTTATAAGAACAATTCAGTGTAGTGATCGCTTGGGAACAGTACAGTCAAATACATACCTAAAGCGTTAAGAACTACCTTTATTTAGATTTAGAACCACATTACAATGTCAAGTCGTGTATATTGTTGGTACTACCTATCATGATTTTATAAAACAACCTTTATAACTTTCATAGCAAAGATACATTATACTTCCATTAGGTATATCCAGTCTGGGGTGCTAGGTCAGGAAACCTCCACGTGCGCTCGGTAGCTGCTCGTCCCCCTTGATACGTCCGGAGGGAAGAGCAGTCGTCGGGCCGGTGCACCCTGGGCACCGGGCAATAACTACTCCACTTTTTGGAGGACCTTGTTGCCCGGTGGCTAATATTCTGACAGGGACGGGCCCAGTTCTTGGGCTGTAGGTAGGCCAAGAACTGGGCTGGGCTATAGGCGTGGCACCAGTGGGCGGCTCTAGTGTGATCATACGAGGACCTGGAGCCTCCCTTAGGTGCCGAAGATGACCGCTCCAGTGGTTTTAGCCGGTAGGAGTCCGGCATACCCCTTCGCCCTTCCCCGGGGTGAAGGAAGTTCATGAAGAATATCCACTGGGCATCAATAAAAAATAAAAAAAAAGTTATATCCAGTCTGATTCTTATTTATTTCTGATTGGTGTCCATGTGTGCTATATAGGCTAGAGCCTGGGGGCGTATTGAAGAAGTAACTTAAAGGTAAGGAAGGTAAGGAGAAGTGCCAATTTTGTCCTTGGACGAGCTACGTTGATAAGTTCGCCAAGTCCCAAATCTTAAATGGTGTAATAAATAAAAAAATGTGTTATTAGACTATTTACAATTTTGACGCCTTTTCCATTTGAGGTTCTTTTTCGGGGATGATGACGAAACGCGTTTCCTGACGCCCGGTTATATCAGCCTAGGGGCGACTGAAACCCAAAATCAGGCCCCGATTATATGGAATTATAGTAAGGCCGTAGATTGGCTAGTGTATATCTTGCTAAGAAAGAAAGATAAACAATTACTTTTAGCCCCAACAACAACTAAAATTAACTATATCTATATAAATAAAAGCTCAATGATCCGTGTTGTGTCTGGATTAAGAATATACTACCGCTCCATCTCCCCCAGTGGATGTCGTAAAGGGTGACCAAGGGACTGTAAACCAGAGGGAAAAGCAGCAGCGTCACTTTTGTGGAACAGCACCATTCAGCTCCTACCAAGCGTGGTAAGTACTGACAAATTCCCACAAAAATCGGCGTCGTCAACGCCCATAATGTAACTGTAACGTGTAACTTATGGGGGAGGCCTTTGTTCAGCAGTGGACGTTTGTTGGCTGATATGATGATGGTGATGATATTTAAAGAAAAAAACAACCTTAACAATGCCCATAACAACGCAATTTGGTTCATATATTCGTATGACCTACATATATATTTGTGTGAACTATACAGATATTTGTTACTTGTCTGGGTGTTTATGCATATGACATTTATGCCTGTAAACTGTACCCACGCCACAGAAGATAACACTAAAATAGTGTACGGACGATTAAAAAGAAACAACAAACCTCCCTGTCTTTCTTCTTTTTCGTCTGATTAGTGTCCTGGCCAACCTTGTGTCAGAGTTGTTCAAGCAGGCCAAAGGCCTCTGACTAGGCTTAACGAATGCCTTCTAATGGTAACAACCGACTGACGATTTTACGAGCTCCGAAGCACGGAGACGCTCCGTTCAAATATCACTGTGCGGTCACCCATCTATATTCTGACCGCGCCAAGCGTTGCTTAATCTCGTAAATCGTTTAGGTACCGATCAGCGAGAGCAGTAGGATATGAGCGCCTACTCTTTAAATTAAAAATATTAACAGAGATTGTGCATCGTATTCGTGCTACAGCTACAAATGTTCAAGTAGGTATACTTATTACCAACGCTGCAAAGCCAAACCTCACGATCTGCAGCGCAGAGTGGCTATACAGATCGCACGATACCGTGTCCTACGAGGCAGGATCTCTCCCGGCGCGCTTTCTGCTTTTCGATTTCCTGGGGAGACGAATGAGTGGTTCTATGACCAGACGTGCTCCCTCCGCCAGAGCGTCGAAAACGCGCCTGGCAGGCTGACGCATATAGTTCAACGTCGCGTACTTGAGAAGTGGCGTCACCACGGATATAGTTCACGACTAGGCGCGTCGTCGAGGCCGTTCTGACGCTCTTCTTAGCCTGGTTCAGAAGGATCGAGCGCGTCACCTACTGCCTAACGCAGGTATTCACCGGGAATGGTTATTACGGCTCGTACCTGCACAGGACAGGACGCGAGGACACGACACGCTGCCACCTCTGTGATACCGACGGATCAGGCAAGATCTCTCTCTGCCGGAAGGAGTATTGGCTATGCGTGAAAACTGGAACATAATGGTCTCCTTCTGTGAGAGCGCCATGCTCCCAGAAAGAGACCGCAGAGCGTATTGGAAGAGGGCCGATCTATCTTTCTTCGTATATCGTATCTCCGAACAACTGCCCTGTTACCTATTTCCTATGAGCCTGAACCCCTTCGCGGGTGTGCAGATAGGGGAAATGCGTGCTCACACCGAGCCGCCCCCGAGAAGACGGCGGTGCGCAGCACCGCGCACAGTGAGGCTTTCGGGAGATAATTTCCAATCCGGGGGGTACAGTCACCCCCTCCGAGAGAGATGCAATGGGGCGGTGGGCTGCTGATCCTACGATCCTACCCTTTGGTACCTAAGATGACCGCTCTAGTGGTTTTAGCTGGTAGCAGTCCCTCTTCGACCTGCCATTGAAGTTCAGGGTGAATTTATACTGGCCATCAATAAAAATAAATAAAACAGATTTACTTATCAGATATTTAAATCAATAGTACGGTAGTGCATACTGATAAGTTGTACTAATTCTTTCCGCGACGGCTCTCATTCAAAAGCCAAATATCGCTCAGTCATGTCGAAGTCGAAAACTAAGTAGGTATGTGAGTGACCTTTTGGAAATATTTATGAAACAATAACAGAATAATTTGCGAATGGAATCAGAACATTAGCTAAGTGTTGGATTGAAAATTTGGATTAGAGCAGTACACGTAAGTATCTAAATACCAGTAGGTAATGAAGAAACCACTCAACCGCAGTAAGGGCACTCGCATCAAATAATTGAACCGAATTAATTTACCTTTATGAAGGGCAAATTGTTTTGGTGAATCCCCAATCAATTTACTAAATTGATCACGGTTTTATGACAGAGCGGGTAAAGTATAGGTATCAAAAAAATTGTAAGCGTATGAATGTATTTTTTATTTATAGGGGAAGTACGGACAACATGACATACTGTTTTTATTTTTAATTAAAGCAGTTACAAATTATCTCTGTTATCAATAATCATCCTGGTTCACTGGCTTAATTGGCTATAAGTTACATAATTTTATAATCATAGTAGAATAAATATTATAATTAACCCAAATCTCTTACTGCCAAGTTTGGACCATTATCATCGTTTCGAACTATAAATAATTTTACTCAGGCAGCAGTTTAATCAGTGATTAATTATTATTCTTCTTCCTTGGTCCTTCAATTCTGAGTATCGCGGCCACAACTTCATCTCCATTTAGCTCTGTCTGAGGTAGAGTTTACGGCTTACATCACTCCATCATTCAAGCACCCGACTTCTCGCTCTTCTGCCGTCCCAGTATGAGATTTCTTTCTAACCAGTGATTTGGGACTAGCATGATGGGCCCAAAAAATCTCAGAACTTTTTTTTTGGCAGTTCACAAATAATTCCTCGTTCTTGAATTTTTTGCTTGAGATTAGACATGGCGGTTCTGCAGCGGATTTTTTTCAAACAAATGCCTTCACTATTTATCATTAATCCAAGATGTACGAACTGACATACTTTCTCATATCTCTCGAGAACATCAGATGACGGGAGAAGATGGGCAACGTCCACCGCCATAATTAGTGTTCAAGAATGGTAGATTTGTAAACAGAGTTTCGCACTTTCTGCTTTATATGAATTAGTGTTACCATTTCATGTTCTGTTGAAGCCACTATGATTCTAATGTCTTGCCACCGACCACTTTGAAAGCGCTTTTCTCATATACGTTGAAAAGTTTAGGTAATATAATGCATCTCTGTCTTACACCACGTTCTGTACGACATGGTTCTGAACTATTATTTTTCCAGGTTTATAAAACTATTGCCATCTAGGTACGGTTCTGGACAATGATTACAGATGATGATGACAATGAGACAAAAGTAAACTATATCAATGTAACTACTTACATCTTAATTCACAACGAAAAAATAAACTAGAATAAAATACAAAACTAACTAGTCGTCGACACTCGAGGTCTCAATATACCTACTCCTCCGCATCGCTGTCAACGGTAACGTGGCCAAATGACTAGCAATATTTCCAGGTTGGACGGCATGCTAATTCCTTGCCCGAAGGATTGACCAGACCTTGGGTCACGAGAAGTACCATATTTTAATTACCATAGCTTGGTATAATCAATAGCATTTTCGAAGGTCTCTGATATTGTAGTGGTTTCAGATTTTCATTAAAATGCTTTAAATAATTGGTTTTTAGCTTAGTACAACTTACAGCAAAAATGTACTGTCAATCGAACTATTATATATATATTATGTTATACTACGTTATTTTATTGACAGTTTATGATATAAGTCATGGACTAGCAGTACACTCAGGCAAGTCATTATAAATCGACTCACGCTTGAATTACGCTACCAAATTATTCAAATTTAGTTTAAATTCATATATCGATTCGCGCAACTTAGTGATTTTTATTACCCATATAATCGTCCTTCTGAGCGAGCCATCTGTCGAACTATGATAGATTTTGATTGAAAGTATAGAGGACATTGATTCGGACGAGATTTGATTTCATCAGGAAGGCGCTATATGCTATACGCTTACGGCAACCATCGACTTTGAGAAATCACAAAAGTATACGTTAATATCACCTATCAATTGGCCTTCAAGATTATTTAAACCTGCAACAACTGACGCCTTGGAAACCAATATTGTTCGTGTTAATAGGCCTTTACCTATCATCCTGGTGAAGATGGATGCATGGGTCTATGATCAGACACGCTCCCTCCGCCAGAGCAGCGAAGGCGCGCCTCCAGGGGCGTTAGACAGGCTGAGGCGGCTAGCTCGGCGGCGCGTACTTGGAAAGTGGCGTCACCGCCTGCGGACGCAGTTTGCAACCAAGCGCGTCATGGAAGTCGACCTGCCGCTCTTTGGAGCCTGGCTCGGAAGGAGCGAGTGCGTCACCTACGGCCTGACGCAGGTGCTCACCGGGCACGGTTGTTTCGGTGCGTACCTGATCAGGATAGGAAGTGAAGCCACGGCACAATGCCACCATTCTGATAGCGACCAGGACACTACACTGCACCCGCTCGAGGCGTGCCCTGCGTGGGCCGCTGAGCGACGGATCTTGGTCGATCGGATCGGGCTGATCGGAAGATCTCTCTCTGCCAGCAGTAGTGTCAGCTATGTTAGCAGAGCACGAAAACTGGAATGTAGAGGTCTCCTTCTGTGAGAGCGTGATGCTCCAGAAGGAGACCGCAGAGCGTGATCGGGAGAGGGCCGATCCCGCTCGAAGAAGGGGGAGACAGCCCCGGGGTAACAACCGCCCTGGCACCTAATTCCTGTACGCCTGAAACCCCCTGCCGTTGCTGTAAGGTGGGGGACCTCGTGCGTAGATTGGGGAATCTGCGTGCCCACACTGAGCGAACCAAGAGAAGACGGTAGCACGCATGTGCTCACGCTCATCGATCATCGGCGCAACGTGCGCGTCGAGGCCTGCCTTGCACTTCTCAACAGCCACAGAAACAAAGGAATTTTGACCCGCATTGTTACCTGCTACGAAAAATAGATTCTGTTTGACAATGGCAAGCGCTCAGCAAGTTGGTTAGATCCTGGTTCAGCACCTAATCAATGCTCTAAACGAAAAATGACCCCTAGAAAAGTGATGGTTACTATTTGGTTTTGTTTGGTGGTCTAGTGCCGGTGTAATCATGACCATGCCATACGGGTTGGGTATTACTGCAGATGTGTAGGTACTGTGGAGCCTTGAACACTATGATGGAAAAGCTCGCATATCTGCAATCAGCTTTGATCAATCGCACGTCCCCGCTGCTCCTGCACTATAACGCGCGACCCCATCCTGCACAACAGAGGGTCTCCAAGCTACTAGAGCTGGGGCTGGAAGTTTACCGTCATCCGTCGTACTCACCAGACCTTGCGCCTACAGACTTCAACTTTTTCCAGAATTTGGAGAACAGTTTGGCGGGAATAAAAAAAACAATACCCGAGAGCCGAGGCAGTAAGTAGAAAATGCCGTTGAAGAGTTCGTCGCCCTCTATCTATCTGGTTTATTCACGAAGGGCATCGATAAACTGCCACTGCGTTGGCAAAGATGCAACGACTGGACATGCGGGTGATAACTTAAAAATAAACTACACTATATTTCGTACACAACGGCAGTTTCATAGGTAAAGACCTAATATTTAAGATCCGCTAAACTATTTGAAACACCCGTTTTCGGTAGAGTAGCGGGCGCCTCAAATAATTGAACTGGATTTAAATATGGAGTGGCGTTTCACTATTCGGCCGTCAGTATATCTAATATTGACGTGAACCGAGTCCTAGTACAAGCTTATTCAGACATTTTTAATGCCAGATCGACGCTCGATACGTTGACGTTCTTAAGGAGCTTTATGTTGCAGCAACAATGCAGGTCAGAATGCATGAACTAATTGACCCTTTATCTACCTTTCTAAAAGAGGGTGCGTCAGCGAGATACCATTTACCCCAAACTCTTCACCGCTGTTTTGGAAGACGTTGTGAAAACACTAGAAGAGGACAAAAGTGGGATCACCCCCAATTGTGTCTATCCATATTTAGATTTGCAGATGATTTCCGACGCTTCCTTGGATGTTGGTTAGAAGACAGATACGGTCAGTAATGACAAACATCTCTGGTAGCTCCATTTCCACAGTTATACTTGGAATTTTATCTCACCTCATCTTATATTACCTGTATAATTTTATCTTTAGACAAGGAATGTCAAATCAAGTAGATCTCTATGAGGATACAGCTCGCATGGACTGCATTTGGAAAGCTAGAAAATGTTTTTTGCACGAACAAGATCCCTCAGTGGCTGGACACCCGTCTCTAAAACCAGTACGTCAATGTCCGCTATCACGTACGGTACCGTGACATGAACGCTCACTTAGGAAATACTGTACACTAAATACAAGTCCCATAAAGGGCCATGGAACGAGCCATGCTTTTTAATTAATTAATTAACCTTCACCGCAATACCGAAATCGGTCATCATCTCAAGATCATTCACCAAGTAGACTTCTTGAGCAGGACTTCTGGCTAGATGCAGTGATGTCGATGGAGCAAATCTTTGACCGAGTGGTGGCCGTGATCAGGTCAAAGAAATCCGGGATGTCTAAAGGCACGCAGGGTTGACGACATCGTCAAAGTCTCGGGAACCTCCTGGATGAGAGACCTACGGGCCATAAGCAGCGTGGCCTCTCACCTGTCATGCCCAGAATCACCCACTACTGGGTATACCCATAGGCCAATACCTAGTTATTCTTCTCTTAGGAATAGCGTCCCTCTGTGGAAGAGTAGCCATACTGCGCTCACCAACCTACCTGCCAAGCGTGGTGAAAACACAGTTGTGGAGGTGCTTTGTTCAGCAGTGGATGTTCTTTTCTTTGGCTGATAGGATGATGAATGATAATAACAATGAAAGCCGCATTGGTATTGTTTTAAACCAAAAACCGTACGTAAATCTCCGGGTCACCACGAAATTATTTTACGAATTTACAGTTATTGGTATATATATTACATTACTATTTTAAAAATGATGTAACAATGCTTTGCTAAATTGAATGGCGTCGGCAATTTTTCTTTTTGTACGTCTTAGGGTGAGATTCAGGGGTGCAATTCCTTTAGGTCAAACATCCATACATCCTTCAATACAGAATTAAAATGACAGTGAAAAATCAATTTGGTGTACTCTAAGACATGATTGAAGCTAATCAAGGACCGGTAGCAGACGGTGAGCCATGGGGACAAGTCGTAGGGAATACCAAATTGATTTTACACCGTTATTTCGATTCTGTATTGAAGGATGTATGAATATTTGACCTAAAGGAATTGCACCCTAGAAACGAGTCTAACTGTGAACTTACGCTTCCATCTGTCAAAATGCACTACTTACGCTCATAATGTTGACAGATGGAAGCGTAAGTTCACGCTTAGACTAGTTTCTGAATCTCACCCTAAAAGAGTTACTTAGCTTAGATTTTGGCATGATAGATGCAATACACATTAAGCCAAACAAAAACAGTAATTAATTCGATAGCATCGCGACCTCTGATGATGAACGTACTAATTGCATTGGAATCTCACTACACTGACCAATTCTTTAAATACCGAACTACTCATAATCGTCACGCCTGTGACACCCAATGGGCAGCAGTACTTACAACAAAAATGCAGAACCGCGATTTGACGACGACGTTTTGATGGCAAGCCTAGTCATTTTATAAAACGGACTAATAACGGACCGATATTTAAACAGAAATAGCCAAGTAAACTTTGGCCGAACTGGGTATCAAACCCAGAGCACAACGTAGGTTGAAGGAACACCGTGGTGGTTTTAGCCGGTAAGAGTCCGGCACCGGCTGGGTGCGTCTGCGCACGGCGGAGGATGACCGTGAAGATTTACTCAAAAAGAAAAAGGTATCATCAAACTCAAAGCCGGCTAAGAATACCACCACCCCATTTCATACCATGGGTGTCGTAAAAGGTGACTATGGGATTAGCCGGAGGATGGATAGCAGCGTTTCGAAGATTAAAGCAAAATTCCGCAATGAGCGAGCACACAACACACGTGGCGCGTGCTATGTGCTCGTTCATTGCGGAATTCACACGCCCGATCGTCGTGGCCATCTTTGGGGGAGGCCAGTATCCAGCAGGGGACTTTATTCGGCTGAAATGATGATGATCAAACCTAGGACCTCACCAGCAAGAGGAAAGAAGCTACAATTGGATAACTATAAGGTTACTTGACGTATTCGTTATGTTTATATAATACTAGCTGCGCGACTTGGTTTCATCTGTTATGCCACAGCCACAGCAACTACAATTTTTCGAGACAAAAAGCGTGTCGCTCTCCGTACCATAACTATCTCTATGAAAAAAATCGCATTTACAATTTTAGTAGTTTTTATTTTTACTTTCCCTACCGAGTTGTCCTTGGGAGCGACGGTCTTTTTACATTCACCTCCCCTCTGCTGGAGGGTGACCGGTATACATTCACCCCCTCCGAGATGTGCCTAAATTGTGATTGTATATATATAGGACCCGGAGCCTCCTTCGTTGCCGAATCTGACCATTTCTTTGGTTTTAGCCGGTAGGAGTCCTGCATACCCCTCCGTCTTCCCCGGGGCGAAGAAGTTCATGAAGAATTTCCACTGGGCACCAATAAAAAAGGAGTCCTGCATGTCGCTCAGTCATCCCCGGGCGAAGGAAGTACATGTATATGTACATGTACAAGTATTTCCATATGGTAAAAAAATAATAAGGATCTTTATTTAATAAATAAAAGTCTAAATATGAAATAAGTATGTATATGGATTTTTATTATTTCCTAAAATGGCTACAAATGTATAAAATATCAGTCATCTTACCTTCAGTAAATTTATAAACAATATCATAAAAAAACGTCGAAACGCTCATTACCAAACTGAGGGCTTAGACAAGATGCAATTAACAATCAACATCGCCCGTAAAATTGACGCAATCTATGGGCTCGATATAAAACTTCGAAAAGATTGAAGAATTATGTATTGTAGATTGCAAGTTGGCTCCCTGATTAGCAGGGGTCGTAATAGATAATTTTTAAGTTGATACGTAGATCAGTACATGGATATGCCTATCAAAAATACTAGGATTTCATTTCATATGAAAAAAGTTACCGCTTGTCTAATTTTACATTAGATAATACTGCAAAAGTACCTATTCGAAATCACATACTTATCCATATGTAAGGTCTGGTGGGCAACTATTGGGAGAAGGCAAGGAATTGGGTGTACGCTACTAAGAGTTGTGTTCAACGTAGGTAAGAGAAGTAAGAGAGTAAGAAGTAATAGGTAAGAGAAGACCTTTTCATCAATCCCGGAACTCCTGGTATTAAAAGGCATATCCATAATTATTAAGATTTCATATTGAATTCCGACGTCATTTGGTACATAAAAATCTATACCTATTCCTACCCCTGCTGATTAGTCAACGTAAAGTAGACAATTATATAATTACACGTTAGTAGTACATACAGTTTCTATAAGTACATCTAATTGTTAACTTGAATATTATGCTTTATTTATTGATTGCACTATTAAACTGAAGCCGAATTGTTAATCACATATATTTGGTTAAATTACCAAGCCAAGCATAATATTTTGGTGATTAAAAATTCTAAGGCATTGCTACTACAGTTACATTATATTGTTTTATACAATGACATAGTACCGTTCTAAAGCTATTTCATAGATGTTGCTTTCATAAAAATTACATACGATTTAGCTTTCATAAAAATTATATATTTTTTTGTAATTAGACTAGACAAGTATCATTTGACACACTCGCGATGTAATAATATCGAGCTTTTGTTTACATTTGGATCATAAAATGAGCTAGGGGTACGTTTCAAACGATTATAAGCTCCTCGAGATTTATCTACTCTCACATAATGAAGTTAACAAATTGACCAGTCGTTGGTTAACACAAATGAACAACAACAATTTATTATAAGCACATAATTACCATGCGGTTCCGACTTTACAGGATGGTGCGGCTTAGAATAGCAACACCCCATCTCATCCCGTGGGTGTCGTAAAAAGCGACAGTGGGTTTAGCCGGAGGATGGGCAGCAGCCTTCTTCAAGTATATTTACAACTCAACTGCGATCGTCAACCCGCCTGTCAAGCGTGGCGATTATGGAAAAAACTCCCAATGAGTACATAACAAGAACTCAGGCCGGTGCTTGTGGCGATCTGTTGGACGACTTTCGGCTGAGATAATAATGACTTAAAAGTCGATAAAATGCATATGTAGCCGATAAAAAGTTGCATCAAACCTAGCACATATAAACAAGACATTTTCTCACGCGGGACTCTGCAAAATTATAGGCACATAGGTTGCAATCTTTTTGGTGTTTATGAATTATAAAACGTTATTAGACTCGGTCAACTCCAATAAATTAGTTAAAATATACAATGGACATTAAAAAACCCGATTCGTGAAGGTGAAATTCAGTATCGCCAAGTGATGATATTTATGTAACCAAGAAATAAATATGTTTTCGCTTTCGCTGCCTGATGTAAATAGTATAACTTTAACCGGGTTTAAGATACATATAGTATATCACATAACTTGAAATGAAATTCGTGACAAATGTTTCGTTATGATAGTGAGCACCAGGCCTGCTAACTCCCGGGAAGACGGTGGCGCGCACGTGGTCAAGTGCCGCCGTGTGGGTGATACTTTACAATCCTCCCCGAGAAGTGCCTGGGGGCGGCTTTTTTACAGTCGCCGTCCCTCCACTAGAGAGGGTGACTGTTTTACAGTCATCCCCTCCGGGACGTACCTAAAGGCGTGGCACCAATGGACGGCTCTAGTGTGATCTTACGAGGACCCTGGAGCCCCCCTTCGGTGCCGAAGATGACCGCTCCAGTAGTTTTAGCCGGTAGGAGACCGGTATACCCTTCGCTCTTCCCCGGGGCGAAGGAAATTCCATGTAGATTTTCCACTGGACACCGATAAAAAGGCCTGCTAACTGCTGATCTATAAAAAGACATTGGATAATAAAAAATCCTAATATTAATTGGTAAATTTATTCTTCTTGTGCCTAAGTTATCAGTGGAAGATAATCTTATTACGAAAATAAACAATCCACTTGTGTGGAGGCACAATTTAATTGCTTCTATCCTAAAATAATAATTTTTACATTCTATGTACCTCAAAGAAGTAATAATTTATTCGAATTATTTTTCATTTCATGATTAACACTTAAATATATTCAAAATATAAATAAACCGATAATATAATACATATCAAATAACTTTACTTACGAACTAATGAGATACAATCCAATAATCGCGTACGCAATTAATGTACGAAAATAATATATAAATCACTACAAATATATGTCGAAGACGGGTCGTAGAATCCCCATGATGTGCCCTGGCATTTCATAAACAGCGACGGCTCTCTATGTTACCCATGAAAGGTAGTAAAAATGCAAACAACTATATATTAAACCGAATACTTTCAAGCGACTTTGTTGATGTTTCCCTAGCTTAACTGATACGAACTTGAAAGTGGGAATATTTACGGGACCTGACATCAGGAAACTGATTAGGGATACAGAATTTGAAAAAGTGATGACAGCCTTAAACGGAATGTCTGGCTTTAAAAATGTCATATCTAAGTTTCTAGGCAACACAAAAGATCCTGAGTATAAAAATATTGTTCAGGAAATGTTAAACGTCTATAAAAATTTTGTCTGTAATATGAGTCTGAAAATTCAAATTTTGAAGTCTCACATTGATTGTTTCCCAAAAAATCTTGGCGACTACGGTGAAGAACAAGGTGAACGTTTTCATCAGGACATAAAAGAGATGGAAAGAAGATATCAAGGCCGTTGGGACGTTAATATGATGGTGGACTATTGCTGGATGATATAGAGATTAAATAAAAAATCATAAACAAAAACCAACAAAACGCAGCTTTTTTTCAAAAAGAACACCTATTATTATTTGTTTTCTTCACGTATACCTTAATGTTGTATTTTAATAGCTATACACTCAATAAAACTTTATAAAATAATCTCAAATGCTTCTCATTCATTTTATAAAAAAATTGTTTTGTTCTTTTTCGTATTCAAAAAAATTGGCAGACCTGTGTTATCAGTGGTAAAATGATCAAGCAGTTCCCCGCCTAATCTGAGCTGACCCTTAGCCGATTGGCATGCTCGTTTGCCCTCCTAATGAATAATTAAAAAACGACTATCCTCCTACTCATAAAAAGATAAACCTCTTTTAGTCCAAATATGTTTCGTCCTTATCTTTCAACCAAACGTCGAATATAAGGATAAGAACAACAGATATTTCAATTAAAATACGTTAATAGAACGTTTAATATTTTTATGAAGAAGACAAGTAAGCACATGCCTTAGACTTAATCATGATTTTCCTGATTCTACGATCCGGCTTCGACATATAGATGAGAGAAAACAATGTACATAGTGAACAGATCGTAACAAATAATATATTATATAATACCTAGAGTTTTTGTAAATGGCGTCATCCATTGCGTTTAATGTGAACTACAAACAAGACGTAGATCCAACTGAGTGTAAAGCATTCAACATGATTGTTTCGATTATAATATCTTGGGTAGTATTTAAGCGAGCGACTGCAAATTCAAATTGCAAGGTGTGTAAAATACTGAAAACGGGTAACAAAAATATTAAGTGAGCGACTAAAAATTTATTGTTTTTGACATGTTTGCGGCATTGGGGTCGCAGCAGCATCATAACCTACTGTGACAGTATTTGTTTTTTAATATTAAAATAACCTTTTATTATTATAAAGTAGTATTTAAGCGAGGGACTATAAATATTCGCCCACTCGTTATTTCTAGTCGCCCACTTAGTATTTTCACTTTCCATATTATTATTTTCGTGATACCTTTAAGCGGCTCAAGAATGTATGAGAACCGGAACCGGAATGTAAAGTCTCGGACTAGAAAGGCGAAATATTAACTCCGATATGAAAGTATGAGAACCGGAACCAAACCTGCCATTGTATGGTACGAGCTTTAGAGTTATCCTACAAAGTTAAAGTTATGATAAACATATGTTATTCTTGGTCCAAATAACGTTTAAAATACACTTTTGAATTGTACAGTCAAGTATATAGGGAGTCTAAATTATGCAGATTTTGCTAATCTAGTTATACGTCAGTGGTTAGACTGTCCACGGCTTCCATGAGACTCGGTACTGAGTCTACCTTCATACCGCGTTTGCGCAGATCGTTCAGCTCTTCGACCAACTTGGACTTATCTCTGCCTAACGCCTCCCTGAAATTAGTAATAGAATCTACTTTATTGTACACCATATTAATACATAAAAAAACTCCCCCATCTTCCAGCCCTGGTCTCAAGTAACTTGAGGTCGCGCAATATGTAATTTTTGCAATTATTAATCATTAAAGTTTCTACTGAAACACAAAAAAATAATATTTAGTTTCATTTTAGGACAGCGGCGCGCGTTTTTTATTTGTATATAAATGAAAATTTGTTTATGCTTGTACAGTAACTTTAATTACTTAAATCAGGCTTTAATGAGGCGCTCGTAGTTGCACTCACTGATCGGTAAACGAGCGGCGAGTTAAAGCAGCGCTTGGCGCGGTCAGTCTATGGAAGGATAACTGCATACTGGTATTTGAACTGAGCGTCTACGTGCTTCGGAGGGCACGTAAAATTGTCGGTCCCGATTGTTGTCATTAGACAGCAGTCGTTAAGCCAAGTTGAACACAAGGTTGACCACTCACCACACGAAGGAAGAAGAATAATTACTTAATCAACTAGTGATTCGAATCGAACATGAAATACTTTTAATAATCTTTCCGTCTAATGTGTGCTTAATTATGTATTGCACGTATGATGTTTCAGGTATTTATTATGAACAAATGTGAGTATATAGAGAAGAACATAAAATAAAGTAACTGGGCAATATTGTATTCTGTTGCAACATTTTATCATTGTGGTGATAAAATAAATTACTTACTAATTTATTTTATAATTCATATATTTGTGCATTAATAATGTATCTAATAATTGTATGTGCTAGGGTTGCACGTTGCACATAGGGGGATTTTGGCATGAAAATTTTGTTGTACCGTCCATAAAGCTTTATTACTTACTACATAACCGGACATAAGTATTGTATAAACTTATTAACAGTTACCAAAACAATATATTAACATTATAGTAACGTGTAATTATGTTAGTACCTACTTTAATAGTTTCAATATCAAAATAATATATTCATTTATGATATATATTTTGTCAAATTTTATATAAGTAGTGTAATTTAAAAAAAAAACACACGAGTCGAAGATTGTTGATTAATATAATTAAATAAAATGTTGTAAATATTATCTTATATCCGGTCAGCAAAATTTTACTTAACTGTTGAGGGTTACAAATTTTGCCTCGAGTTTATCCGAGTGGAATTTGTATACTCGTGAAGAAGCTATTGAGAAGCATAAAGTTTATCTACAATAAAATATATAAACCACTGTTTCGACTTCAGAACGAAGTAGAGAGCATTTTTCCGATGGCGGAATTCAAACGCAAAATCATACAAGCGCAGTAGTATAATGGGATCGCCAGGCTGTTGCTGGTAAAGTCAGTGGTGCCTTTCCTGTCGTTATAAATCTGCCACTTAATCCCGTTTAGGTATAGCGCAATGATTTTTATAAGATGTTTATTTGTCGCTAATTTCTGAAATCGGAAGAAACACACATTACGATTAGTGCAGTGGCTGATACAGTCGGCTGCAGCGCTCCGGGTCGTGGGTTCGATTCCCGCACGGAACAAATATTTGTATGATCTGCAGGTAGTTGTTCCGGGTCTGGGTGTATTATATGTGGAATTCATGTCTGTAAACGCACCCACGACACAGGTGAAATCCTAGTATGGGGCAACGTTTTAAAAAAACAAAGACAATAAACCATTACAGAAAATAATAATTAACTGCGAATCTCTTATAAGGATACCGTGTGTAAGCGACGCAAATATGAACGAACCTTTTTATTGTTAATATATTAGTTTATGGTACATAGATTTTTAAGTGAGTCGTCCTGTCACCGCCGCTGCGATCGGCACGTTTTTCTCTTCTCATAATTTTTTTTTTTATTTATATTTATTTATTTTATTGTAACATTCTCAACTTGCATTAAATCCTACAAATAGTCTTGATACCTGGTTCTTATTTATCACAAGAAGTCCTGACCCATACACCGTGAGAATATTATTATTTATAAGCTTGGGCCTTATGTAACAATAAGGTGAAGATATAATCAAAATCCATCCGCAGACAAATATCGTTTCCAAAAATGTACATAATAATGTTTGTGCTTCTGCATCGGCGAAACATGGCAAGCCAATAATAAAAGAAAAACAATGTAGAAAATAATTTTAATAATAAGTTTAAACCTATTATAGTTTAAATGTGTTTTGTCCTACCATGGAAAACCAAATGTCGCAATAAAAAATTGAAGGCACGGTTGGCGTAATGGCTAAGCGATTAACTGGCTGCGCTACGTTTGCGTTTCGCGGGTTCATTCCTCGCACGGATCAAATATTTATATGATCTAGTAGTAGTTGTTTAGGGTCTGGGTGTTTGTGCATGTGAGAGTTGTGTCGGTAACTGTACCCGCGACACAGGAATAATACTTGCGTCAATGCTTTTCGCTTACTTGCTTTTTTTAATCTATGGGTTTCGACAATATTTTACTATTTTTATATAAGGGAGAGAGTCTTGTTATAGTATAAATAAATATATGTACTAACCATATCGAAATGCACGTATGTAGGAGCGGTACATATATGAGCAGAAGATCGGAGTCACTGACAGCTTCGTATCGTTTCAGTGCGAGCTGTGCCCAGCGTTCAACTGGGCCTGCGAGAGAGCCGTCGCTTGCGCCTGCGCACGCTACGATCCGACATAGCGCACCAAGTACCACGCGTGATCTGTCCGTGTACACCTGGAAAATGTTTACACTGTAACACACTTGCAATCGATTGCAATTTGACAGTGGAATAATGTTCATTGCATGATGTATTTTAAACTATCCTCTCGTCGGTGGTCATAACAACGTCACATTGTACAGAACAGCACAAATACTTTTATACAAAGCTGCAATATCATATACCTAATAACAAATTTTCATAAAATCAACAAATCACCTTGTTCAGTAACTTGAAACTCGTCTCCAAAACCGACAGTGCTTGGTCAAACTTCCCTTCGTCGATAAGTCGTCTTGCATCATTTAGCTCGTTTTCCTGGAAGAACATGATAGCAACTGGGGAGTCCCGCAGCCGTGACTCACTCGCTATCAGACACAGTAGTGACTCAAATGCAGCACATCGTGTAGATATTAGATTTGGATCAAAATTACCCACCACAATCTGAAATGCCGAGTTGTATGTTTTATTTATCAAAAACAATTTATTAGACTTTACTATTTTTAATGTAGGAACATTGTCTTTATATAACCTGAATTTTCGAGAACATTGTACACATAAATATTGTAACATGATTTTAAAAGAGTAACCTAGGAGTTTCTTGCCCGTTCTTCTCCATAGGAAATCTACATCTTGGAACGTGGCAACTAAAGTCATGACGATTCATAAGTGCTATTAATGGTTTAAATGAATAAAAATCTTTTTATCTTATCTTTTATCTATTATGAATAGGCATTGCCCCCGGGGATTTCCGGTATGGAGACTTTTTATCTATTGTTTTTAAATATTTGCGGCATTTTAGCTTTCGATAGAACCGAGGTCGAACAAACATAAGCGATTATGCGCCCATGGCGCCAATCTAGCATTCGGCAATCGGCTGTGCAAGTACAAGTGACTTGCACTCACCATCACATCGCTCGGCGGCGCGGTTTACTTATTTACTCAATTCGTCGTACAAATAGCGAGTATGCCGCTAATAATGAAACTCATGATGGTCTGTGCTCCAGTCAACCAGCACTTTTTGGAGCATATGAGTGTCAGGACAATAAATTGACTAAGTGAGCTTAAATTTGTAAATAAACAGTCGTTAGCTGGACCATCGTCTTTATCTTTCAACAGTTATGCGGGTTTAAAATGGCGCTATGGAGGAATGAAGGTGAACGAGGTCGTTCTTTGTCTCTGGTCTATAAACACCTGTCTACTATTCCTCCCACCAGTATGGAACCAGATAGGGTATTCTCACCTGCTAGTTACATCTGTAACCATTTAAGAATTAGATTAAGTGTCTAGTCTTGATTCCATCAGCTTTTTAAGCACACATTACCAACAAATGACATCTCATAAACACTCTAATGATATTAATATTTTGTTCTGCTTTTTAAGTCCCAAGCTTTAGCGAGATTGCTGCCTGCAGTCTAGACAGATAGCGATCACTTTACGAGGAAAGTCGGTCGCTAAGTCCTAACGATCCTGTTATAACAATGATTGGTAGTCATAGACTATACACTAATAGTTGGTAGTCTCTACGGTCTAAGTTATCGAATGTTATCGGTAACTTAACGAATTTTATCGCTACTTTTCCTTATTTACCTTGCGTTATTTAATTGCGGACTCGTTAGCATACCGAGCTCAACTTCGGGAGCCGATTGCGTTCGGAGAAGGAGAGGGCGCATCGGAATGTCAAGATAATTATCGATTTTGCTCGGTATCTCGGCTGTAGAGACCTTCATTTATCGTAAACACTGTTACGGCAACCAAATTTTATTATTATTTTAAATCCTACTACCATCCGAAATTAACGATAATCGGTAGACTCTACTGTCATAGCTATAGGTGTTATCGGTATCTTATCGAACTTTCTCGCTAACTTTACGATTTCTCGCTATGTTAGCAAATAACTTTGCGAACATTTTTGACAGCCCGCAAAGCATTCGATAGGATCGTTAAGTATTGATATTTTGAGAGATTAGACAATAATCATCAAAAAATTATGGGGAAAACATATTTAGCGTGGACACAGATTGGTTTGAGTTTGTGTGGAGTCCAAAGGTAATGTTATTGTTTAACACTACTAACAGCACAATTTTGTCGACGGAAATTGTTCACTTTGTAATTTGAAAGTTTGCACTCGTTAACTTACTTTTGTTTTATCACTTGACACTATTTTATGGGTCTGTAATTGATAAATGTTTGTTTTTATGAAAGTTAGATGCTACTTAAAGTTATGGGTACTTTAAAGTATATATAATAATTCATTTATTTCCAAGAAAATTGTACATAGAGATCTTATAGTACATTTAAATCGTCACACATATTCTACCGCCGATCGGTGTGGAAATATTTATTTATAGCTACTACTAATTTTAAACAAATTACAGATGAGTAGCCAAATGTATCATCAAAATCACAATATAATTATGTGTGATTAATTATTAATTCAATCAACTTATTTTTTTTATGTCAGTCTGATTGGTTATGTAGTCAGAATTTAAAATTTACGATTTTTTTCCACGAATATAAACATTTGTCCAACAGCCATTTAAAGAGTTCACGTCTGAAAAGTACAAATAACGTTATGGGCTTATTTGATATTAGTTAATGAGTATGGTCCAATTATAGCCAAAATTGGAAGTAGAGAGGCAGTGATGAGAAGTAAAGTCATTTGCTGCAGATGAAGTAGAGAATTCAATTGTAATCCTGTTGCGGCCCACTAGTTTGATTCCCCCTCTGACAATATACTGTACATTGTGTTTCATAAGAATTTGACCAACTTTCATAGGGCGTAGGGACAGACCCGCTGCGGGAGCATTCTCAGCGAGGGACACATGGACAATAAATGGGCCATGATCCTTGTCACTATAAGACCATGGGATCTCTAAACTCGGGTGTGAAAATGTAGTTTGGATTGACGCTGATGGCGTGCCTAAGTCGGTTATATTTCTTTTAGCTGGAGAGAGAATATCTTGGTTTTCGCTAGCTGGACTCTTTAAACTACGATCGGAGATAATGGATTCTTGAGTAAATAATACCGGGGATGGGGATGAACATATATCAGGAGGTCTACCGGGGGACTCGTCCCCCATGTTGACTAGGGCCTATTAAGGCCTTTAAATCTTTAAGAATACACTTACCCACTACACTACACTTACTCACACAAACCCTCACCACACACAAAGAAAAATCTCAATAAAAACTAATAAAACCACTAAGATAACGCAATTTTTCCACAATACTATCACTAACGCGTGTGTTTACCAACTTCGCTTATGACAGAATCGGTGATTTATTTAATAATTATTGTTTAATACTATTTCATATTTGACATTGACCTGACATAATGATCTGTAATTAAGCATAATATTAATGTTTCATTTATTTGTTAAAGGATCTTGTAATTTTATATTAATATTTATTGTAAGTTCTGATAATATCAATCTCCAACTTCAAGGTGACAACTTAGAACTTGATTAAATACAACTGTTGTTGTTGCTGCTTTCATAGCCAGTGCTTACACAAGAAAAATAATGGAAGATGTGAGTTTCACAATTTCCCAAATTTATCAGGAGCATCCAGCAACAACAACTTGCTTGTTTACTGCCAACATTTAGAGGAAAGTCCACAGCAATTTCATAGAATATATGAAAATACCATACAATCCGAAATCAGACTATACTGGCAATTTATTGCTTGATATGTAGCCATGTGTACATAATATAATCAAAACAAATCAGTTGTGGTCTTCAATTGACTCATAATAAGTGCTCATGGATTACCATTTCAGCCATTTGACCAATCAGAGGATTACCTCCTGATGTACTTTTGCAACAATTGTAAGGAAAAATTGCTTTTAATAGAATAGTATGTCACCAAAGAACCACTCATCATCCATTTTTCACATGGTGGTGCATTGGCTAACTGTCAGAAAAGCTTGTACTTATAAATGTGTTACTAAGATCTATTTGCAGAATAAAAATGGTTGATTATAATCGTCGTAAATATCTCCTAACAAATATAAGCTAAATTTAAGTTGCAATGTTACTCACTGATTTGACACAACACAATATTGTCTTTTGCTATGCAATGTCTAAATTATTTATGGTATGCCTACTTATGCATCATCTTAGCAGACCTCTGGTACCGAACTTTGTTGTAATACAGTCCTTAGGTTAGACTATATAATATAATGACTGTCATATGCATGTGTATGACAATCGTTACCGAGGCTTTACGTGTTCTCCGAGGCCGAGGGTTCTGATATGGAAATAATGGTCACCATCTAAGGCGTGACTACAGCAGGCGCAGCTTAACCTTACGGATCGATCGTGCGATGTCACTAATTAGCCGCAAGCCCCTCAATACGCCTACTTATTCGACTTGTGTTATTTGCAAGGATGCATGCAAATAAGAAATGACTCACAAAATAAAAAATTAACTGTTTTCCTACCTTTCTAGGAAATGACACACTGCTTAACAAAGCCGGAAATTCTTTTTTTAAACCGTTGTAAAGATCTAGGAAGTGGGTGTATCGTCTCTCAACATTCGCTGGATCTGGATCAAACACCCGGGATTCTGCAGAATCTTGTCTTGCTTGCAACATGTATGCCACAAACTTTTTCTCTTTTTCAAAACCTTCTACTGTACGTGATGACACTATTTCAAATTTCAACATGATTACTCTTATTGGTCTTAATGTATATATTAACGTAATAACAATAGCTACTTCTGTTATGATGACTACTTGCTAGTGAAGTTTTAATCAGTGTTGCCAACCCCTACAGAATTTTTCCCCCAAAATCATTTCAAAATCCCCCTAAAAACCCCTAAGTATTTTTTTTGTACCTTTATCTAGTATAGTCTGTTTAGGTTTACAAATACTTTTTATTGATGTAAGTAGTAAGTATATAAGTAACTATTTTTATATGCAACATTATTTCATCATCATCATGTCAGCCCAAAAAACGACCACTGCTGAACAAAAGCCTCCTGCATAAGATGACCAGTTACATGCCGTGTCGTCATTTTGGGGGGAATTTGCCAGTACTCACCACGCTTGGCAAGCGGGTTGGTGAGCGCAGAATGGCTAGAGTTCAACAGAGGGGACGCTGCTGTCCAACCCTCTGGTTTCCCTTTAGTCCCTTAGCCGGCGTTTTACGACTTCCATGGGAGGAAATGTGGCTGGGGTCATATTCTTAATTCTAAATCTAATTATTAATAAAAAAACATTTTTCCTTAAGACCCTATATATCTAAAACGGCATCATCATTGTCGGCAGTGACCTCAGAGGTGCATTTTTTTGAAAATGATTTAACCTGTATCTGATTGCTTTTCACATATTTTCTGAATATTTGAAGTTTATGCAAGGACCAAAACTGAAAGAACAATCTTAATTCTTAACTCATAAACTTTTGAGACTAACAAATTAAATTACACCCAACTTATTTCTTTTAACTAAAGGATAGAAGGAACCTCAACAAAAAAAATGAGACGATTGAATTGAATTCAAGCTAACGAAAAAAGCGAAACAATAAATAAATATGAATGAATGAGTAGCGTAGAGTTTGTATTCTATTTGGAATCAGGGGCGCGGAATTAACTCGACAGGCGTACCGTTCGTTCGTTCTAGGCTGCATTCAAAAATATATAAACAAGTGTAAATTGGCAGCGTTCAAAATTATAAGAACTTTTAGTTTATTATTTATTATAAATTTATTATTAATCCTTCCCCCCTAAAAAAAACCCCCAAAGTAATCCTGCCCCTAAAACCACCCCTTTCAATACTTATAGCCCCTAAATTTAGGGGGAAACCCCCAAGTTGGCATCACTAGTTTTAATTGACAACAGACAAAGGAAAATTAGAGCAGTTCCATTGACGTTTAAAGGCTTGTTAAATATATCACTATATCGATATTTTTTCATTAAATAATCTATATTAATCATCGATATTTTTAATACGATTTATCGATAATCGTTTTTTATAATAATCAAATTCGATGTTTTTGAACGCACATCATGATCCATCTTCATGCGTTGCATTTATTGGATGGACTTAAGTACTATGTCTATCCAATAAATGCTACAAGCTCTGAACGCGTCGTAAAAATGTGAATTTGTCTATGCTCTGTTTTTTTGTGTAGGTATCCTCTAATATCCTCTTAGCCGATGATATTAAATATTTAAAAGAAGTGGATAAGTTACATGTGCGCCAAAAGCAAGAACCATCATCATTTCGGCCGAATGAAGTCCACTGCTGGACACAGGCCTCCCCCAAAGATCATAACAACGACCGATATGGGTGTGTTGTGGGCTCATTGGGGGGTTTTGCCATAATCGCCTCGCTTGGCAGACGGGTTGGCGATCGCAGTTGAGTTGTTAATGTACTTGAAGGACGCTGCTGCCCATCCTCCAGCTAATCCCTTAGTCGACTTTTACGACACCCATGGGAGGAGATGGGGTGGTGGTATTCTGAGCCGGCACCACACGGCAAGCAAGAACCAAAACTCCCCCAATTGTAGCACCTCGCAATCAGTTCGCCGAAGGCAGGACAACGAGTACACCCTGTCACAATATGTATTGTTTTTATTAAGTAATAAGAGAATGCACAAACTATCAATCAAAAATAAATAAAGAACGAGGGATCTCAAACCACACGTCAGTAACAAACTACATAAAATATTTTAATAAATTAATAAAAATACTATTCAAATTATCTGTAGAATAATATTCTCGAACAAAACTCGGGCCAAGCAAGA
Source organism: Diloba caeruleocephala (assembly GCA_947459985.1). Lineage (NCBI taxonomy): Eukaryota > Metazoa > Arthropoda > Insecta > Lepidoptera > Noctuidae > Diloba > Diloba caeruleocephala. Next base: position 21,026,838 of record OX381606.1, on the reverse strand, counting down.
AAAAGAGACAACACGTATTCTATCACAGGTGCGACAAAGACATCGAGTACCTACGCGTCTTGTGATCGATCGATTAGATCTCTTTTGCTCACGTAGTTTTTGTATCTTCTTTCTTACAGCATAGGTGTGCAGTTTTATAGCTTTATATCTACATACAGCGAGACTCTTGTATGTGAGTTTGGTCGCCATTTAATTTGGACGTAACATATTAATGGTAGAATATCATTGCTCTTACCTGTTTATTGCCGGCAGCCGCGTGATACAATAGATTTTTAATTATGACTGGCTTTGTAACAATTATTGAGGTATGTGTAATAGCGGGGGAGTTTCTCTGAGGCTAGGCTAGGTAAAAATTTATCGATATATAGAAAGACCAATATTTTTTCATAAAATAATTGATATCTATACTTGATATTTTGTATCTGTCTAAAGGTGTATCCGCCGATTGTGTGTCATCATGATTCAGCATATCGTGTTTCGGACAGTTACGTTACCCAAGATCAACCGCGGGCACATCTAAAAATCACCCGCCGCGGCGGTAAATTTTACATAAACATTAAGAGGATATAAATACAATTTAGTACTACAATGATTTATCTGTCACATATTCTTTATCAGAGTAGTAACTTTTTTCAATAAGTTTTTACATTCTTCTTAAACCAATGATATTATATATTAAAAGAAGTAGATATGTTACATGCGCGCCAAAAGTAAGAACCAAAACTCCCCCAATTGTAGCACCTCGCAATCAGTTCGTCCAAGACAGGAGAACGAGCACACACTGTCACAATCTCTATTGTTTTATTAATTAAGTAATAACAATACCGTCTTGGGTATATAAAATGCACAAACTATCAAGCAAAAATCAATAAAGTACAAGGGATGTCAAAAATATTTCATATTGTTTGTTATTCACGTGTGGTACGTGAATAACAAACAATATAAAATATTTTAATAAAAATACTATTCAAATTATCTATAGAATAATATTCTCGAACAAAACAGGCCAAGCAAAGAAAAGAGACAACACACATATTCTATCATAGGTGTGACAAAGACATCAAGTAAACGTGTTGTCATTTTAGATAGCTATCTCTTTTACTCTAGCAGTTTTTGCATCTTCTTTCTTACTGCACAGGTGTGTAGTTTTATAGCTTTATACCTACATACAGCGAGACTGAGTTTTGTGCGCCATTTAATATGGACGTAACATATCTATGGTATAATATCATTGTCTTAAACATATAAAAAATTGACATTTCGAGTATTCTATTTGGTAAATGGAAATAGACTCGTGGGGCCATGCAAAACACACTGTTATTCAGTAATGAAGTTTTTTTTTTTCTTTTTAACTTTGCCCCACACTAGGATTTACTTGTATATCTGTATAATCTATGACTAGGATTTCTCCTGTGCCGTGCGTGCGTTTACTAGTACTGGGCCGTTTAAGATTTTTCGGAAAATGAAACGAAACAGTTTTATTTTCTCAAAAAAGAGTTTCCAAAAACAGATTTTAAAGAAACTGTTTTTTCATGACCGTCACCTATGTATCATCATATCAGCCACAGTACATCCACTGCTGAACAAAGGCCTCCCCCTCCCATTCCCCCCTATCTATAATATACCTATATTATTCTTCCGTGCTTCCGCGTAATTAGACTACGAAAATATTCTACTGAAAAATGAATTCATCAAATAATGGATATTGGGTGGTTTCGAAAGTGACTTAGGTCGTAATTAAGTTAAATTGGGCCCGCAGAGCATTGTGAACTCTTTGGGTATAGTTGACCCACAGGCCTCCCGTATGCAGCGACGTACAATAAACTTTAAATAATATAACTTTAACTGCATCTGTACATCGAGAAAATCTGGGTGCCAGCATGTTCGCCCGAACTGACAATGCTCTGCGTTCTCGTTCCATGTCTACATCGTCTTTAGGTCGTCAGTTACCCAGTGTTCAAGGTATTTGAACTGGTGAACCCTATTTAGGGACACACCATTGAGGTAAACTGGAAGTATGGAAGGACATATGGGACCCGATTTAAAGACCACGTACTCGGTCTTTTGAACATTATACATCAGACCGTGTGAAGCAACGTATGATTCGCATACTGCGAGTAGCTTTTGGAGAGCTCCGATTGAGGGGGCCAGCAGCACCATGTCATCCGTGTAGCTGAGGTTGTTGCAACAAACACCATCAACATAGCAGCCAACATGCATGCTGCTGAGCCTGTGTGTTAACGTACAGGTTAAAGAGCAAGGGTGAGCTCAACCCCCCCTGCCGAACCCCGCACTCCAACCTGATGGCATCCGACAGTTCACCCGCCCACCTCACACGATTCTCTTGGTTGCGATACCAGTACCTCAGAAGAATTATCAACTCCGATGGTATACCTGTCTCTGGTAATTTCTGCCACAGAATGTCGTAAGAGACCAAATCGAAGGCCTTACTCAGGTCCAGGAAACACACGGTAGTGTAGCGTCGACTAAGTCAGAGGAGTTTTGAGAGAGATTGAGAACTTCTACCGGCAGTTATAAACCTCGGTTACTATACCTACCATTGGCTCTGACAAAGACCTGCGAGCCAAACTAACCCGAAACTATACCGAGGATATCCCGGACATCAGCCTGTACGAGATTAGGATGGCGTTGAAACAGCTTAAAAATAACAAGGCGCCGGGTGGGGACGGAATTACGACAGAGCTTCTGAAGCGGGTGGCATACCGGTACTTAAAGTTCTTCAGAAGTTATTCAATTCCGTCTTACTCGAAGGCACAACGCCGGAAGCGTGGAACAGAGGTGAGGTGGTGCTCTTCTTCAAAAAGGGTGAGAACACTCTATTGAAGAATTATAGACCTATCTCACTTCTGAGCCATGTTTATAAGCTGTTTTCAAGGGTCATCACGAATCGTCTCGAGCGCAGGTTTGATGACTTCCAGCCTCCCGAACAAGCCAGTTTCCGAAAAGGTTTCAGTACCATAGACCACATCCATACGCTGCGTCAGGTGTATATAGTGTAAAGAAGAAAGTATAAAGTGTCCGATCAAAGAATATAGCACCACTCCAGCTCTGCCAGCTGACGTGGAAGGCCAGCAGCGTCTCTTTTGTGGAACAGCAGTCATTCTGCACTTACCAAACTGCACTGCCACCTCAACCTTTCGAATGCCCCTAAAGGCACGTTTTCACTGCTCTAGCAGTGGGAGCGTGCCTGATCATTGATCCTCGCATCCATCTCTGCCAGGATGTCAAAAGGTGGAAAGCGCGCCAGGAGAGTTGCTGCCTCGTAAGACACTATCCTGTATCCCCGTGCGATCCGTAGTCATTCTGTGCTGCAGACCGTGTAGTTTGGCCCTGCACGCTGAACGCCTGACACTTGAGCTGACTATATAGGCTTCCCATAGAAGCCTACGAACCGCACGACCCCACCGCATAGGTGGTTAACTTTCTCACTCGTTCCCCCAGGACTGGGCAGCAGCAGGTGTAATGCACCCACTCGACTCGGGGGAATAGGTGAACGATATTCTCTTCGTAGCCCAAATGACTGTCCAGGGTGAGCCCCAGGTATTTCATGTACCGGCCCACCCCGATTTGCGCGTCACCAACGCGTATCCACGAACTGGGTGGTGCTCTGCTCCTCGGCAGTTTGTGGAACCATAGCGCCTCGGTTTTGTGAGGCGCTAGTTGCAAACTCAGAACGGGGATTTCGGCTTCGACAATTACCACCGGCCGCTTAACACGGCAAGCCGGATGGTTCCCTCGAGGGACTCCCCACTGGCTAACACGGGTGTGTCGTTAGTGTAACAGACTAAACTGACGCCAGCGGGGAGAACGACATGCAAGACCTCGTCGTAGGCGAGGATCCATAAAAGGGGGCCAAGAACCAGCCACTGCGGAACTCCGCACGTTATCTCCCTCCACTTTACGCTACCGTCCCTGCCCACATAGCGAACGTTCCTATCGCGCAGATAGCAGGCGCTTGCACTGATGGTGGACTAGCGTCCCCTCAATTACGCCCCAAGGGACGGAGTTGAAGGCGTTGACTATGTCTAGACTGATGGCCAACGCCACTCCGCCCCGCCGGAACCTATTGGCAAATTCCCACCAAAATGACGGATCGTCTATGAGGAGGGCTTTGTTCAGAAGTAGACATGTTTTGACTGATATGATGATAATCATTCGGTGGTGGCTATAGCAGTATACACGGAAGATACTCATAAGATAAGAAATAAGTAAAAGAACAATAGTCGATACTTGGGAGAAGAATTTGGTCATTATTGTAGTAATCATTGTATTTATTATTGGAGCGCATAGAGCACATTTTTTTATAAATATTTAACAAATATATTATTAGTGACGGTAACGAATCAAAATATCAACGATCGATATCTCCAAAGACAATGTCTATTGACGCTATAAGCATAGTGATATCAGCAAGCATTAAACGCGGCCCTATAATAGATAATCCTAATAAATGCGTCAACGAACACGGACGTAGATGAACGCGATACGGAATTGACGTACCATCAGCTACGATGTACACACCCAATTCACCCTTTGGAGCTTCGGTCGCGGTATATGTAACTCCAGGTGGCACAGGATAACCTTCACTGCACAACTTAAAATGATGAATTAGAGATTCCATCGAGGTTTTCATTTCCTTTCTTGAAGGCAGACTGATTTTAGAATCGTCGACCTTATATTCGCCTTCAGGCATCGTGTCAAGCACTTGATTGATAATTCGTAAGGATTGCCGCATTTCTTCAAAACGGAGAAGATATCGGTCGTAAGTATCGCCGAATGTACCAACAACGCCATCAAAATCGTATAAATCGTAACCATCATACGGTTGACAAATCCTAATATCCCACTTTACGCCACAGGCGCGCAACATAGGTCCCGTAAACCCTAGGCTCATAGCCTCGTGGGCACTTATGATACCAATACCTGCACACCTAGCATAAAACAATCGGTTTGTCGTTGCAATATCTTCGGTTTCATCGAACCGATCGCCTAACTTGTGCACTAATTCATAAACATCATCGAGATAACCAATCGGAATATCCTGAGACACTCCACCGGGACGAATATAGCAGCAGTGTACCCTAGCACCACAAATTCTCTCAAACATCTCATATAGTTTCTCCCGTTCCTCACACATCCAAAAGAATGGAGTTATCCCACCGGCATCAAGTAAAGTACCTGATACGTTAAGCATATGATTTGCTATACGACACAGTTCACTACACAAAACACGGATAGCCTTGGCTCGTGGTGGGACTTCTATATTAAGAAGTTTTTCAACAGCTACACAAAAACCTTGTTCGTTTGCTAAAGTAGATACGTAATCAAGACGGTCCATGTACGGCAAACTCTGATTGTAATGTTTGTGCTCCATTAGTTTTTCGGTAGCTCTGTGTAAGAAACCAATGTGAGGGTCTGCTCTTACTACAGTCTCGCCATCCAGTTCCAATATTAAACGAAGAACGCCATGAGCAGCTGGGTGTTGCGGTCCAAAATTGAGCATCATATTTTGAAGTTTGCGTTCAACCGGCCTTACTTTAGAATGAGTAATTATTCTGTAGTACTTGTTTGCCTCTGGGGTGGGGTACATCAATACACCGCTAAATTGTTTCACATATTCCGCATCCGGGTACCACCTAAGACCGCATAGCGGGGCGTATTTTGTGAATTGCCGTGCTTGTCTAGTCACATTTACCAAAGATATACATTTTTTAAGCAGCATCTTTTCACTCGTTGTCATTAGATGTTCTATCAAGAGTATGAACTCTTGTTCTATAATATTTTGACATTGAACGTTGTCATTATAAATGTTTATTAAATGCCAGTATTTGAAACTAATAAATTTGAAGTCCGTATTTTTAAATACTATTCTTAGAATGCAGACTCTTTTAACCGACTTCAAAAAAGGAGGAGGAATTCTACAATCGCCAGCACTCGCCACTTGCACGCAAATGTAACGTACATGTGCGTATATACGAGTGACAAGCGTTACGGGGAGATGAAAGTGAAGAAGATTAAAAAGATGCAAGGAATAATTTTATTCTTTTATTCTAGCGGAAATAGTTTGAGTTGCGGTGCAACTACGGATAGACCGTTTTTTAATTTTTTTTTATTGATGTCCAGTGGAAATTCTACATGGAACTTCCTTCACCCCGAGGAAGGGCCAAGGGGTATGCTGGACTCCTTTTTTTATTTTTTATTGGTGCCCAGTGGAAATTCTTCATGAACTTCCTTCGCCCCGGGAAAGGGCGAAGGGGTATGCCGAACTCCTAACGGCTAAAACCACTGGAGCGGTCATCTTCGGCACCTAAGGGAGGCTCCAGGTCCTCGTATGATCACACCAGAGCCGCCCACTGGTGCCACGCCTATAGGCACATCTCGGAGAGGGTGACTGTAAAGTGGTCACCCCCCCGGGGGGATTGTAAAGGATCCCCCAAAGCGTCCCACGGCAGCGCGTGACCACATGCGTGCTACCGTCTTCTCTTGGGTCGCTTGGTGTGGGCACGCAGATTCCCCAATCTACGTACCCGTGAACCCAGAGGTCCCCTGCCTCACAGCAACGGCAGGGGGTTTCAGGCGTGTAGGAATTAAGCGCCAGGGCGGTTGTTACCCCGGCGCCGTCTCCTCCTTCTTCGAGCGGGATCGGCCCTCTCCCGATCCCGCTCTGCGGTCTCCTTCTGGAGCATGACTCTCTCACAGAAGGAGACCACTGCATTCCAGTTTTCGTGCTCTGCCAACATAGCCGACACTACTGCTGGCAGAGAGAGATCTTGCCCGATCTGATCGACCAGGATCCGCCGCTCGGCGGCCCACACAGGGCACGCCTCGAGCGTGTGATGCGCGGTGTCCTGGTCGCTATCACAATGGTGGCATTGTGCCGTGGCCTCACGTCCTATCCTGTGCAGGTACGCACCGAAACCACCGTGCCCGGTGAGCACCTGCGTCAGGCGGTGACGCGCTCGCTCCTTCTGAGCCAGGCTCCAAAGAGCGGCATAGGATCCGGATAGCCACTCTGCGCTGCAGACCGTGAATTTTGGTTCTGCAGCGCTGGGCACCTGATAGTCGAGCTGACCACACAGGCGCCCCATAGAGGGCCAAGGACCGCACAACCCCTCCGTAGAGATGGCGAACTTCCTCACATGGTCCCCCGAGATTGGGCAGCAGCCGGTGTAGAGCACCCACTACCCTCTCGACTCGGGGTACGAGGCGCTGGAAGTGCTCTTCGAAGCCCCAACGACTATCCAGGGTGAGCCCCAGGTATTTCATGTACCGGCCCACCCCGATTTGCGCGTCACCAACGCGTATCCACGAACTGGGTGGTTTTCTGCTCCTCGGCAGTTTGTGGAACCATAGCGCCTCGGCTTTTTGAGGCGCTATCCGCAGACCCAGGGCGTGGATTTTGGCCACGACAATTGCCACCGCTTGCTCCGCAAGCTGGATGGTTCCCTCGAAGGACTCCCCGCTGGCCAACACCAGGGTGTCGTCAGCGTAACAGACTAAGCTGAGGCCAGCAGGGAGAATGACACGCAGGACTGCGTCGTAGGCAAGGTTCCATTAAAGGGGACCAAGTACTGATCCCTGCGGAACCCCGCACGTAATCTCCCTCCGCTTTACGCTACCGTCCCTGCCCACGTAGCGAATGTGCCTATCGCGCAGATAGGCCCCTATGATGCCCTACAGGTAGGGCGGACACCGATGATGGACTAGTGCCGTCCTAATAGCGCCCCACGGGATGGAGTTGAAGGCGTTGATGATGTCTAGACTGACCGCCAACGCCACCCCACCCCGCCGGAACACTGCCTGTTCCGCCAGCGAGCGGACGCGAAGAATCGCGTCAAGGGGGACCGCCGCTGCCGGAAGCCATACTGACTTTCGGCCAGGTCGGGGCCAACTCGCGACAGGTGCTCAACGAGTCTTCGGGTAATTATTCTTTCGAATAGCTTCGAAGCCTCATCGAGCAGGCAAATGGGACGGTATGCAGAGGGCGACTCTGCAGCCCTTTCTTCCTTCTTTAAGAAAACCAATCCGGCTTCCTTCCAGCCGGACGGGAACACGCTACTACGGAGGCAACTGGTGAACAGCCGCCTCAAGCGGTCCCCAAGAGACTGCAGTGCATACACCCACGCACGGCCCGGAATGCCGTCCGGACCCAGTGTGGTGTTGCGACTCTTCAGGCGGCCAATGGCTCGGTTCAGCTCCCCTTCTGAAACCCCCAACTCCTCGGCCCAGCTCGAGGTAATCGGGGGTGGAGAGGGACCAGGATGATCCCGGACCGCTGGAAAGAGCGTTGAAAGTACTCTTTCCAGCAAATCCGGGGCCATGGTTTCGGTCACCGGGGGGACATATGGGCGCAACTTGCCCACTACCATACGGTAGGGTGTCCCCTACGGATCCCTATCAAGTCCCTCCAGAAGCTCGTTCCAGGACCGAGCCTTTGCCTCGCTGATGGTGGTCTGAAACGCCTGCGTGGCCGCCCGGTAGGCCCTATAGGCCTCGTCAGTCTCTCCGGCTGTATCGCTGTGCTGGCGTCGGCTTCGTTGGTACCGGCGACGGGATGCCAGGCAGACCGCGCGCAACTGCGCGATCTCATCCGACCACCAGTACACTGCCGTACACCGGGAGCGCCTGGCCCGGGGCATGGATGCGTCGCATATTGACGTAATCGTCTCCCGGAACCAGGACGCTTCTCCCTCCGGATCGGGCAAGATCCCTTGATTGACCTCTGGCCAGGCCGCGACGTTGGCAGCTGCGACGAGCAACTCGCGGTCCGGCTGTGTGAGGGCCCAACGCCACGATCGCGGGCTGGGACTAGAGCGGCTCGGGCAAGGCGTGCGGAGGGCCACGTCGAACATAATGTGGCGGAGGTCCGAAAGTGTGACGAACTCCTCCGATGACCACTCCTACCGGCTAAAACCACTAGAGCGGTCATCTTCGGCACCGAAGGGGGGCTCCAGGTCCTCGTAAGATCACACTAGAGCCGCCCATTGGTGCCACGCCTTTAGGCACACATTGGAAGGGATGACTGTAAAGCGGTCACCCCCTCTAGCGGAGGGAAGGCGACTGTAAAAAGGTCACCCCCCCAGGCACTTCTCGGGGAGGATTGTAAAGGATCCCCCCAAGCAACTACGGATAGACCTACCGAGCAGAAACCTGAGGTGGGATGAGTTCTTTTAACTAACTTCAACTTTTTACAAACCTTATATTTCCGAGTACGTTGCACCACGCGAATTTTCTTTATAAAGAGCTTAGGATTTATGACAGGAATAGGAACTTTTGTTCCATATTGTTACTATGATCAAGTATTTTTAAAGACCATACAAGAAAGATATTTAGTTCAATTCCCCAAGACGCGCCCTATTTTTTTTCCATGACGGTTAACCAGCAGTGTGGAAAATTCGACTGGCGGGCTGATTCCGTTTGTCGCAGACGGTTTGCGTCAGGCGTAAATCGCGCAAACTCCAGTGTCAAGCGTCATTTTTGTATTGCGTATTTGCCGATAGCGATTAAATAGACGAAGCTCTAACGCACACTCTGTCGGACGATCAATGAACTAAAAATTCTCGCCTCTCAATTTCAGGCGATTTGCAACCGGTGGATCCTTGGCAACTCGATAGCTACTGTCGCGTCTGCTGTCGATGTTTTTGGTTAATCAGGGTGCCAAACTTCAGTCTCGACTCGCTCGAGTCGATTACGGCTCGGTGTACACGACTAGCAGACTAGTGAACTAGTCACCGAGTAGATATAGAAAAGAGAGACAGCTCGCTAGAGAAGTGGATCGCCACTTTACTCGTCGACCATCTACTCACTATTACGCTCGGACGCCTTTGGAAAAGTTACCACACTTGCGTTTGATCACTGGCAACAGTGATCGGCGTAGGTGTAAAAACACTACCACCGTGAGTGCTAGTTTGTGTCGCGTAAGTAACGCCCTCTCCGCATCTCGGCACTATGCCGAACCTAAAGGCCCTTTTCAGGGCCAACCTCGCCAACCGCAAGATTCTCGCCAACCACAACGGAAAAGCTTGCCCCCCTGTTCCCCTGCCGAACCTCACCGTGGGATCGATATCCGCCGGACAGGTCGTTCATCTCCCGCGGCAGGAGCCACACAGGCGGGAAGTGCCGCCGCTCCAATCTTGATTTCCACTCGCGATCCGCAAATTATGCGTGCTCAGGCTGTGCCCAAGCTACTCGATGCTGCGATTACCGTGCCGTCTACCGCCAACCACCCCGAGTGCTCAAATAGCCTCTGAATCCACGCCGGAAAAGCTGACGAACAAGCCCGCTTTGCGCCCTCGCACGCCCGCTATTCAGCCCGTCGAAACGGTGATTTTTCGTTCCGCATCAACATCGTGGACACCCACACCGACGCCACCAACCCCACAGGTCGAATGCCAGCAGTCGGGTTGTTCTTTTTAGGAATTGGATGGATTATAGCCATTTTCCAGAGGTCAGGGAAGGTTGATGTTGAAATAGAGCTATTAATAATAGTAGTAAGGGTATCCAACATTTTAAGAAGAGTAAGAAGAAAGATATTTATTGTAATGTGATCGAAACCCTCAGCATTTTAGATAAAATATTAACAATATCAGATTGGTCAACAGTTTTTAAAGAAAATACACTACCGCCAAATCTATGTCTATCGTCTATATATACCCTATATTAGTAAAATATTGCCGTGTGGTGCCGGCTCAGAATGCCACCACCCCATCTCCTCCCGTGGGTGTCGTAAAAGTCGACTAAGGGATTGGCCGGAAGATGGGCAGCAGCGTCCTTCGAGTACGTTAACAACTCAACTGCGATCGCCAACCCGTCTGCCAAGCGTGGCGATTATGGCAAAACCCCCCAACGAGCCCACAACACACCCATATCGGTCGTTGTGGTGATCTTTGGGGGAGGCCTGTGTCCATCAGTGGACTTAATTCGGCCGAAATGATGAAAATGATGATTAGTAAAATTATCTAGCCAGCATTCTGAGAGCACTATTTTACCTACATCAAGTTTAGTTTTGGCAATAAATACAAAAAAACCATCAAGGTTACAATTACAACAGACACTGCGTATATTTACTGTTATAATAGACAATTAATCCACCGCTGTGTAGTTTAGGGTATGCGCACATACCATTGGATCATTCAGGGCAGTACAGCTTACGTGGGATTTTTTTGTGTTATAGGACCATTGCCAAGGCATGGACTTAAAATTTGTTAATAGTAGTGTTTTGATAGAAAGTTTAAATCTGTTGTATTGTGTCGGTAAGAGAGTGTGAATTTGAATAGTTGTAGTATTATAAAGTATTGTTGTTGTGTGTAATTAGCTTGTCTAATTATACTTCATATCTAACAATAGTTTATAATACCACAACTATTCAAATTGCGTACAAACAGTGAGTTGAGTATTGTATTGTGTTTAAGCAATTTCAGCAGCTATACAGATAATTACCAGTACAATCCCTAGTAATTTTTTGTGCTTTAAGTTCAGATAAATCATTTTCTGACTCAATTCGAACCGGTGATGCCCCATCCACTTTCTTAAGAACTACCTTTCCGTGATCCGTCCAGCAATATTTATAACTATCCTAAGTTGCAAAATTTCTCGCCACGTAAAAGACGCGTTTTGTCTTTGAAGTGGGAGTTTCGGATATGAATATTAGAATTTGCGAATGTTGTTATGGTTTTGCTTATTGTATATTTTCACTGAATTGAGCATATGCTCCTTAGTTGGTAGCGTTGTGAAATCAACAATTATAGGATTGGTAGCAGCTTTCGCGTTTAGAAATACATCTTTTATGTCTTCGTTTTGTATCGGGACTTTTTTGCAACAATTTGCAAATAGTGATCACTGTTTCAATTAAATTTTGTTTGATATTAACATCATGACGCTCTATGGCAGCTCAAACTCGTCATGGTTAGTCCCTAATGAACCAGCGTTAAGAAGTCCAATCTTAAGGTGCTTTGTAGCCATTAGACCGGTGTGTTGATTATAGAAATTACCATAGTCAGTGATATTATACCTTGGATATGTTACGTCCATATTAAATGGCGCGCAAAATACAGTCTCGCCTGCATACCAATGTGGTAAGAAAGAAGATACAAAAACTACAAGAGTAAAAGAGATAGCTATCTAGGCGAAATGATTGCAAGGTGCTATAATTGGGGGAGTTTTGGTTCTTACTTCTGGCGTGCATGTAACATATCTTCTTCTTTTCAATATATAATATCACTGACCATAGTGTAATGTATAATACACGCGTACAGGATCGAGTTAATTGAGAAATGTGAAAAATTTGACGAGCATAATAATTATAATAAAACACTTTTAAACGGATTCTAGCGCGTATATTTTAGATTTTTGTTTTTCTAACATGCCTTAGGCAAACCTAACCATTTTCTTCGTTTTAATCAACCTCAAGTCGTCGCGAAAGAAAACCGATATGTACCTAGAATTTTTCGTGAGGCTATTGAAATTAAAAAACATCCTAATTTTAATAGAGAAGATGGTTGGCAGGTACCACGTGTTTGGAATCCAGTTATTAAAATAATGAAGTCCCAAACAACGTACCATCAAGACACTGTGAGTGATTACTGCGTGCATCGAAACTAATTCCTGATTAAAATTGTACGGTAAATAAAATAAAATAACTTTTTAAAATCTTTAATGACGCCTGTCACCTTAGTCATCCTGTAACCACGAATGCTGCAAAGTATTCAAAACGTCAGTAAAGACATGGGAATAACAAAAATATACGCGATAGAATTTAGAATTAGATAGACATTACGACCATAATAATATAGCATCATAAAAGTTATAGGTACATCGCTATCGCACTATAGGTATATCGGAAAACTGTGTGTAGTAAATAAATAACGGGAAATTGGTAGTAACTGGAACTAGGTTTGTAATGAAAGGAAATATGTATCATCGAACTTATGTCACCGCAAAGAACAGCCTTCGAAATTAAGGTTTCTGTAAATAGGGTATACTATGACCAAGCTACGTAAACAATAAGTAATTTTCTTTGCATAAATACGCCCATCTTTGGTCCATACGTATTTATACTTGAGGCGTTGCCCAGCCTCACGAGCGTTGTGGAATAGTTTCCTGTTAGTAGGAATCAGAAGTTAAGTTTATACAAATAAAACTTCTGCGGCGGCCCGCGCAGCTCAAGATCTGCCGTGTCGCCGCTCACAGCAGTTGGTCGCGATGGCGAACAACGCGGCGCGACAGTCCCACGGCGATAGCTCGCGGCTGTGGTGGCGCGGCCGCATCAACACTACCAGTAACAGCAAAGTTACAGCGCACCATGCCGACACGCTCGGCATTTACAATTTCTCGCGCGTCGATAGCGACTCCTAACTTTACGGATATAAGATTAAGGAGATGAACCGGGTTTTCCTCTTCAGGTCCGGAATGCCAGTAACGATGACGTCATTTAAAAGCAGTTCCTGATCGCGTTCATTTAGCTGTAATTTTAGCTATGAGATGGTCTCCGCAAAACGTTCGGAAGACGAGGGTCTCCTCAAGACGATGGGAAGACGATGGTTCCATCTCTTTAAAGCGTTTTTCGACACCTGGTTTTCCACTATGTCCATTCGCTTAGTGCACGTGCTCACATCAGCCTTCAGTTCAGTCATTTCTTGGTGAAACTCTCGTAGCTTCCTCATGGCACTCAATTCCTCACGAAAACAGTGAATCTCGTATGCAACTTCAAGAGAGATAGATAGTAGGCTCGTTTTCTAGTGGGCTATTTGTTGTAGACTTACTAGCGCTAGTGTCCGTACAACCACCATATGGTCCTTTGACAGGGGTAGCGGAGTTAACCGCCCTAGGTATCTTGGCTTTACAGCCCGGACACAACCAATTTGGGGACACTTTTGTTATTGACGTAAAGCCAACACAGGTGTGATGGTATGCCCCCGGGCACTTGATGCACCGAATACACTTAACTGTTGTTGACATAAATTTGCCGCAGCCTCCACACTTGTCCAGGATTGTGCGAGTCGATGTTATACGCACCAATATAGCCACCTAATACCACTAGCTAGCACTTGGTGATGACCGTACCGTTATCAGTAGCAGAATAATCTTGAGAACCACACAGATGGCGCTGTTCGCAAGTCCATAAAATAATTGTTTGTACTATGTGCTGTAGTTATCAGCAGGCGCGACTATTCGCCAATCAAATTGTATCTACGCTAAGAAGCACCGTACATAAAAACTTACGTACTCGTTATCAGTAGCAGAATAAACTTGAAGTACCACCAGGGCAACACAGATGGCGTTGTTTGCAAGTCCATGAAATAATTGTTTATGCTGTAGTTTTCAGCAGGCGCGACTATTCTGCTAATCAAACTGTCACTACGCTAAGAAGCACTGCGTACTAAAACAAGCAAAAATGCTATGAATTTAACAATTTTTAAGCACGCGTTATTTGTAACAAGTATCGGATAGAATCAAGTACTTACTTAAGTGTTTCATTTTAAGCTTGTTTCATTATTTCAAAACACTGTCCACCACAAACCATCGTCTGTAACTCGTGTCATCAGTGGGAGCAGTATGCGTGAAACAAGGAATCGAACTCATAACGTATTCAAAATTTGGTAATTTCATCCAGGTGCGAACGAATGGTTGTCAAACTGAAGCTACCGTCCGTAGCACAGTCAACGCAGGTAAACGCAGTCTTTAAATAAAAATCTAAATAAATAGTTATGCTTTTAATTTATTTATTTTTTGTAGTCACGTAAACATTAATCTCTAAATATGCGATAATATATAATATTACACTTGTAATTTTAAATAGGTACACCAAAATTATCATTACCTACCCTTTTTAATATTTGTATTATATATAAGACACTGACCGTCACGTTTTATGTCTACCCTTGTATAGAATGTATATACGTATATATGTTTATATTTCGTTACAATATTTTCGAGTACAAATTGTATAAAATTACAATGTAACTACAAAAAGTCCGAATACATATCTCAAAACATTTGTAAAAAAAACGTAGCAAAACTAACAAATATAGCTCTAACTTTAGGTATAATAAAAACAGTGCTTTGTAGGAATGTCCGTACTTTATCAGCATTACAATATAAATAGGCTCTTATATCTAAATGTATAAATAACATAGACATTCAGAGAGCTATCACGATATACCGATATAAATTATGTATGAAGAGGTAACATCGCTTATATTTATCATTATTTATATTCACAAAGCGTTTATATACTTAGTTCCTATTTTGATGAAAAATGTTGCCTATATGACAATAAAATGTATCATAAAATTAAAATTATTAACCTACTACAATGCACCGTCTGTGCCGAAATTTACAGCAACGAAATAAATTAAATGACCTATCAGCCGATCATAGGAAGAGCCAGAACTTTATATGCCATTTATGATACAGATTATCCGGAAAGGGACTACCAAGCCGCGGCTGAGGCTGACTGATGACTTTGAAAATATCAGTAAAATCATTTTCAGTGCTAGGCCTATATCTATACATATTTAAATTAATGTTTCTTTGTTCCCGTATCTATTCGTTCGATTGAGTTGAAACTTTCTACAGAGGGCCGAGTGCGAGTTTCTTTTCACTTACAAAACGCGGGCCGAGTCTGGGCTTCTTTTCGTAATCGAAACATAACGCGTGCGTCGCGTATACCGCGCTCGGCGGGGCGATTCGCCCGCTCCAGGATCTTTAGCCAATTGGAGCACGGAACGCGGTAAACAAGCCGCACGTTTCGATTACGAAAAGAAGCTCAGACTCGGCCCTCGGTTGTTGGCAAATGCGGAAAGCTTCTGACATATTAAAACAAAACTGTATAGGTAACTGAAAGAGGCAACCCAACGCCGGGCATTAGCTAATTGGGAATAATGAAAGAACTTGAAATTTATTCATTAACATGCGCATTATAATAGATATGTCTTATGTCTGATTTGTCTTAGTAACCTCTTTTCAATGAATCTTGTATATTGCTATATTTTAACATTGGAAATCTTTGGGGAAAAACAAGAAACTTCGCAGTTCTATAACACGATTTCTGTTCTTTTTCCAGGAATTCGCATCCGGCGCTTACAAGTAAAAGCGCCTGTTTGTGAGACTACACTGTTTATGTTGAGTTTTTTTTTTTTTTTTGGGAATTGTGATACATTTTGCCAGTGTCAAGTTAAGTTATGTTGAGTTGTTTTATGTTTAACACTAATTGTATGACGTCATGTATGTACTCATTGCTAATTGCATGATCGACCAATAGAGCACTGATGTGATATATTGGGAACCTAACTTTGCAATACAAATCAAGTTTATTGTTACTAACCAAAATAAACTGCAACCGTAGCGTTTATTAAAAATATACTGTGCCAGTACGCACCCATATGTAAAAAGGCTACTTTCACGTGCTTTCAACATCAAAAACAATATATTAGATATGTCTTGAAAATATACTCGATTTATGCGTAATACCCGAGTATCGTTCCTGCCGCATTGGGTAATAAAGACGTTCGAAAACTATACTAGCCTAGTACCATTGTGTGCAGATATTAGTGTATTCTGGCACTCGCGCACCGGTAGCGCGCTCGCTCGGCTCGTGCTTTATAATAATATCCTAATCGAATTTTATACGTTATGCTATAAGCTTAAGTCTTAGAATAATTCTCTGCATGAGAAGAGGGTTTTGTCCAGAAGTGGGATCTTTATAGGCTGATTCATTGAAATATGACTATAAAGCATTAGTTAAAATAGGTTATATAAGGTTAGAACCAAACAGAAATTTATGACATATCTACTCGGCTATTCCGCACTGGTACTAACGCAGTGCATTTTCCAGATATTATTTTTGTTGGATAATGGATGCGTGCAATGCAATTATGATTGGAAAATATACTCGACTATTACGCAGCTTTGCGTACTGGCACAGTATACATTCAATAACCGCGCAATGCTATTCATTTATAATTATTTTCTTAAATTAATGACGAAGCTATTATCTTTTTATATGTAACCATTGGATGTAGCAGATAGTCTATGAATACTGACTTGGCATCAAGCAATTTCTTGTCAATTTTATAAAAAATATGACATCACTGTTCCAAAAGGAAATGCTGCTTTCAATTGAAGCATTTGGCGCGACGTTTACAATAATCTAGTCATAATCTTATCGAAAACGAATAATACATTGTATATTTATGTAGTTATATTGGACCATCACTACGATACGTCATCGAAATACATTATTTGTCTTAATTGCACATCGTATATGTACGACATAGCAATATGAACGGTCCCAAAACAGTACGCTGTTGTCTTCGGTACCTACATTTACAAGATATTTTTAAATACCTGCATACTTTTGTCAATTTATACTTCAACTCACTTCGACAATAACGAAATTGCGTTCCATATTCATTTCAATTTGGTTCAATTCGACATTTTTTCAGAGGAATCCAGGTAAATGCAAGAGCAGAGTTTCTGTAGGAACCTAAGGATACAGCTAGAGAAAGAATGGTACATTTCTGGCTTGCTATTCCATTTCACGCAGAGGTAGTATACTGGGATGCCCGATAGGAGTATGGCTACGCCTATGGCGGTATCTTTCGGTCGAGTGATGGCAGGAATGATGACTAAACAGCCGATAGCGATGAGGAACAGGTACGGTATGATGATATTGACCTTAATAGGTCGCGGGATGTCTGGCTTAGCGTGTCGCAGCCACAGCATGCCCACGACGGACGCTCCCACAGACAGCCACAACGTTTGAGAGAAGTAGTTGATGAGATCAAACACATTGCTCGTTGTCAACATCAGAAGAGAGAAAAGACACTGAAATTAAATAATAATAATAATATTAATAACGCAGATAAGTAATAAGTGTATCAAGACATATGATTTTATTAAAGACTAGCTGCCCACCCCAGCTTCGCACAGGCATGTACATGCAAACCCAATTGAACATACTCAAACATACCCAAAAGAATCATCAAAATCGGTCGAGGCGTTTAACAGGAGTTCAGTGACATACACACGTACAGAAGAATCTTTACAAATAAATAAAATTCAAGTGTCTGTTTGTAATGTCAAAATAACTGCTTTTTACTAAATGAAAATATATACGATACATATAACAAAAAAACAATGTTTAAATTTTTTGTCTGTCGGTTTGTCCCGGGTAATCTCCGAAACGGCTGGACCGATTTTGATGGGACTTTCACTGGCAGATAGCTGATGTTATAAGGAATAACGTACGCTTTTATTTTAGAAAAAGAATAAGGTGTCCGCGCAAAAAAAAACCTTGAAATACTCCAATATATATATTCTCTGTCAAGTGTCTATGTCGAAGTCCTCCTAATTTCTTTTAAATTAAACGCGGGTGATACCGCAGGTCCCAGCTAATCTATACAAATAAATAAAATTGAAGTGTCTGTTTGTAATGTCAAAATAACAGCTTTTTACTAAATGCATATGAAAGTATGTACGTTACATATAACTGTTTTTTTTTTTTTTTAATTTTTGCCTGTCTGTCCGTCTGTCTGTCTGTCTGTCTGTTTGTTGCGGGTAATCTCCGAAACGGCTGGACCGATTTGGACGGGACCTTCACTGGCAGATAGCTGATGTTATAAGGAATAACTTAGGCTACTTTTATTTTAGAAAAATAAATAGGGTTCCGCGTAAAAAAAAACCCTTGATATCCAATATATATATTCTATGTCAAGTACTCTAAATTTCTTTGAAATTAAACGCGGGTCCCAGCTAGTTATATATATAAGCCTAGCCGTTGCCCGCCCGCTTCGCTAGCTGTAAATTATATTTATAATCATATCTTCTGAACCCTGCAAATAATCGATATGGAACATAAAAAAATCGAAATATTAGTAAAAAAAACCTGCTTCAATCCCTAATTTTCATTTAAATCCATTGAGCCGTTTTGCAGCTTATTTCGGACAAACTTCAGACAGACAATAATTCTTAAAAGGGGTCAATAAGGTTGTGGTTAAGGCATCGTATAAATAGCAGTTTTCACTTAAATTTTGGCATTTATTTAAAACTCAGAGACACTTTTTTTTTGTATTGGTACATGTATGTACAGCTAATTTTGCCACTACTCGGCGATTCCAGCCGACTATTTGCAGACTTGTCTCTGGCGCAGTGACTCAGTGATCTGGTTCCTGCGTTACGTGCCGCGTTTTCGATTCCCGCACGGAACAAAATATTTGTATGATCTACGGACATTGGTTTCGGGTCCGAGTGTTTATGTAGATGTACGAATATGTTTGTAAGCGGTACCACTAGGAGTTGTCCTGTATTTTACAGGACAACTCCTAGTGTGAGGCATCGGTTTTAAAGATATAAAGAAAAATTACCATTTAAGGAAATACTAGTAACGGGATTTTAGTTAACACAAACTAAAATTGATGAATTACAATTTCTTAACTGGAATTATACTTGACATATCAGTTGAAATCTCACACGTACCTCGTCCAATATCTTCATTCATTCTTTTGATACTGTTCATCGGATTGTAAACTTATAAGACCAAAAAGTAAATTATGTTGCTGAAGTATTAGAGTAAATATTGGATCTGTTGACTACGAAGACACCTTGGACTGCATCAAAACTAGAGGAGTTCTAGCTGCTCTGCAACAATGTCGAATTGACTAGTGACATCGGAGTGTCGATATGACGTTGCTACGATGAACGACCAAATCCAGGTCTAAACAGAGCGTTGTATGCTCAAGGTTTCTTTGAAGGATACGGTCTGTAATAGAACTGTACCGACAATGGTTGCAGAATCAGCAATAAGAAGTGGTAGTGAGCTGGGACACATCCGTCGATGAGTCCGGACCCGACGTGAGGAGGCAAACTTAGCGTGGGATACCTCTAAACCAGATTTATCAATGACCTGAAGGAAGGTAGTTGGGATATAGCGGACGCTGAAGGCGTAGTACCGGTTATTGAAGCGTAACTTGGGAGAGAGCTCGATAGCCTGAATTTATTTCTACAAATACCTCCTAGTGAAAATTAGTGCGCTTTTTATTAATGAACGAGGGTGCCGATTATGCCCCACTAGTTGACCATTTAGAAGTCGAATAGTCTGGTAGACGGCCAAATCCTAGTCGGTACTTTCAAATTTACATTATTTTAATTTAAGATATAAGGAAGAATTTATCGCATCTTAATCATAATGGAAATAGAACATATTATACATTTTAGGCACTGTTGGCGCAGTAGATAAGCTTATTGACTTTCTGCGCTGCGTGTCACGGATTCGATCCCCTCACGGAGCAAATATTTGTATGATCTATAGACAGTTGTTTCTAATCTAGGTGTTTGTGCATGTGATATCTATGTCTGTAAACTGTACCCACGACACAGGAATAATACTAGTGTACCTATTTGTTTCTTTTTTCATAATTTTATCTATCTTTGCTTTATCCTTTTGGCTTGGGAAATTGTGTTCGTAGATAGGTAAACACACAGCTAAGATATAAACACTTTCAGGTAGTTTAATCTCTTAGTAATGTATAAGAACTGCAAAGGTACATACGGTGAACATAAGAGAGGGTATGGGCGTCTGCTTCTTTATGTGGAAGAGCGAGAAGAAAGCGGGCATGTGTCCCTCTTGCGCGCCGGTGGCAAATAGTCGCGCTGAAGTGAACAGTACGCCGTTGACGCCACCGAACGTTGACAGCGCCACGAAGACCGGGATCATCCAGCTCCATCCACCGAACAAACGGTCACCGAACACCTGAAGAAGGAAAATAACATCATGAATATTAACCCAATACAGCAAATTGATCAACTGAAGGACGTTAACCGCCGAAAACGGCACACCATATACTATTCAAATGTTTTAATTAGCCAGTTGTTTCTTGTATTCGTAGTTTCTCGGCATTTAATTTTTCGTGAGAGATGGTTGGGCCCGATTTTGAATTTTTTGTATTTCGTTTCTTTTCGCACGAATTTAATTTGTAAGTATAAGACGTGACTTCGTTTTCGAAGAAACATTTAAAATCTCATCGATCTAAATGTTCATTATTTTTTATGTTATTTACTCATATTGACATTTGAGTTATCAGTTTAATATTTTGGCATTGATTGACTATTAGTTGTTGTTAATATTGTTCTTGTGACATTCACTTATAATATGCATACAAAACTAAATGTGTGAGCATCATGTAGCCATTAATGTTGTATGTTTGGTACTTATTTTGATTGTGTCTTTTGCCTGGCTGTATTGGTCTAAAAATGTCTTGCTGGCGGTGGTGTTGTGTATCGGGTCATGCGGTTCCCTACAATATGGTTGAGCTAAGTGATGTTGATGCATGCGTCATGCTCGTGAACATGTGCCGTCTGTTGGGACTGGTCAGCCGTTAACTACCACGGCAAATGCATTGTTATTATTATGATATGTTCCATCTTTACACAACCTACATTTTTCTCGGTGTATGTTTTACAATCATATGTATCAATCAAAATTCTATTTGGTACATGTTCCTGTAAAAATAATCATAACAATATGCCGTGATCTGTGTTTTGATTTGTATTACGTAAAAAGTCTTTTTGCGGTATCATTCCGCTTTCTACAATTGAAAAAGTAACAATTTACCGTTTTCAAAGTTCGCATTAAGCACGTCACCTACTATGCGTCTGTCGCTAGCCGGCAAAGGCGATTCAGTGTCGATATGTATTGAATATCATCGGGTTGCGGGGGTCAAATGGCAGTCACTCACTCCGTATGAAATACATTTATTCAGATGTAGATACTACCTGCTTATCCCGGCATAAATCACGAATGCAAGCTATCTTACAATATTTGCAGGAAAATTATTGCGTTATAAGAGAAAGCGTTATATTCTGTAATAGGATTACCAAAAAAATATCATATTACCCACCTAGCGCTAGCGCCGATTGAGTTGATGATTTACTAACTTGATAATATAGTTGAGGAGTCCTCTAACTGATAACGAAAGTAAAATTTTAACTTTATATTTGAACCATTACTTTTATGTAGTGCTACTTTACAAGTTATTATTCGAATAACAGAGATATTGAAGCAAAATACTAGATTTTATTTATTTGCTAGAGAAGATTTTTTTTTGTGATTTTGATCATTGTAGTTTAGTTGAATGATAGAGGAATAAATATTCCAGATTTCCAAAGGATCCAGTTGTGAAAGAGACACATGGATAGACGCCACTGGAATACAAAAATATTTTATTATAAAAACAAATAAATTAAAACACCAGTTTGGCAAAACAGCTTGAGCAATGCACTGTGTTCCTCATTTTTTATTAAAATTCCAAATGTTGATCGCAAACATTTGATGTGTATTTGGGTACATACCCAAATATGTATATATATATATCATTAAATTTAAATTTATTAGTTCGAGGCATGGAACTGACTACAGAATAGGTGAAAGACAATATTTACACTCGACATATTTCTGGAGATATGACAACCCACTGTACAACTGTCTATAGCAGGAATACCCCTCCTCTAACTGATAATGTCATTATGAAAACTTTTGACACCGACTTAATCGTTTTATAAACTGTGTGATTTCCTTTAAAGATAAGAATAGAATATAATCTTTAATTCCATAATTAGCTCCCAACAGACACTTTTGTGACTGAATGCATTTCAATATATCAGCCAACAAACGTTCACTACTGAACAAAGGCCTCCCCACCATTAATTCCACAACTATGGAAGTGTGGAGTTCATTTTTCAGATCTTGCGATTCGTTTTCGTTCCAAAACGGAAGCGGGCAAACCAATAATGGCTTGTGCGTCCGTTTGTAGTGTTCGCTCCGTAAACGTCGTTGTTGTTGCATGCCACTTGTGCCGCGTTGCTGCCACGGCGGTACTCACATTCCATAATTACTCGAATTTTCAACGTATCGACGAGAAAGATTCAAATGTGATAAAAACGTAACACTAATCAATACACATAAGACTAATTTTAAACAATAAAAACCATGTTTTAAAAATTTTGGAATTAGAATTCATAGCCAAACAAAAAATGTTTTTATTTGAAATGGCCAATACTGCGGAAAGGCAATTTCATAGGCAAAAGACCTATTATCATATCCCCATATCAGCCATTTATACGTCCACAGCAGAACAAAGGCCTTCCTATAGATTTCCATCTTTGTGTCATCTTTTTGGGGGGTATTTGCCAATACTCACCACGCTTGGCAGGCGGGTTGGTCAGAGTAGTATGGCGACTTTTCCACAGAAGTTACCCTACTGCCCATACCTCTGGTTTAGAGTCCTTTAGTCGCCTGTTACGACATCCATGGGAGGACATGGAGTGGTGCTATATTCTTAATCCGGACACCATACGGACATCAACGTCGATCACAAACCGTTTTTCTAGTGATTATGGGAAAGTTTATGAACAACAATTTGTGTTACTTAAAACGGTCTAATAATGAGCCTATGTAAGCAGTTGACATATATGAGTTGATGAGTGATACTCTGAGGAATAATCTCTATTGATATTTTCTTTTCTTCAACGCGTTAAATATGATCATGCGGTGTTTAACGCCCCTTGGGGAGAGTGGCGAAGGGTGTGGCTAAACTCTTACTAGCTAAAACCACTGGGTATATTTGGCACCGAAGGGACCCTCGACCGGGGCATCGAGAATGAATGCTCCGCGGAATGTGTACAAACACAAAATCTCAGAAGCAAAAACACTTAAACCACCCACTGATCTTCTATCTTAGATAGATATACTATAGTAAAACGCAAAGAGCGACAGATTTCTGCTTCAGGTTACTATAGTATCAATATAGAAATCAATGTTATTATTTCGAATTTTTGTCTTTCTGTCTGTCCGGGCATTACGTGAAACCCGTGAGTGGATGTTAGTGAAACTTTCACTGATGTATAGTGTAGAAACCCATGCTTAAACTGATATATATATCATCACGCCATCACTCAAAGGAGCCGGGCCGTGGAACATCATTTCTACATATAGCCAAGTAAAAGCTTAATAAATCAGGTAGGTATTATCGCGCTACATACAAAATGCCAAATACCAAAAAAAGTCCGTTTGGTGTCCGGTTTAAGAATATAGTACCACTCCATCTATGTTTTAATTTTTAATGGGTCCAGTGAAAATTCTTCATGTAGGTCCGCCCCGGGGAAAGACGAAGGGGGCGGTCTCCCACCGGCTAAAACTACTGGAACATCTTCGGCACCCAAGGGGGGCTACCCCCTTATCTCCGAAGCGTCCCTGTGCGCTGTGCTGTGCTCCCAATATGATGACACAATTGTAGAAATCCATGGGGGAGGCCTTGTTCAGTAGTGTATTGTATGGCTGATATGAAAAAGAAAAAGCATAAAAATATTTTCAAAATGATTGTTCAAAAAATAATTTATGCAATCTTTATTACATGCAAAGTCTATCGCCGACTGCTGAACCAAAACGATACACGCAATGCTATATTTTAATTCGATAATTGAAATTAGATGGCGTTATAGCTATTTCTGAATCGCGGTATGGGTTCTATTTTTATGATTTAGTGCTACTTACGACCTTATTGGCACACATATTATTTAGCGTTATATTATGTTTGACAGGTATTTTTAAACGACTTTGCTGTATTATATAGGACTTTCGATTCTGATTGACTGAAACTAGACATGGGCGTTTTCAGATTTTTACGCAAACGGATCTAAATCTGAATTTAGATTTTGAAATCGGTTTCCAAATCCGTTTTTAGAAATCGGTTTCGGGTACTGAAAACGGCATTACTTTACGGACTATCGATTCCGTTTGAGTTTGAACTACTGTGAATTTACCATTACTTTATGGACCACTGATTACACTTAGTGGGCTGGTTATCGGCTAACTCGCTGATTTTGAACAAAGCGCTCATTGCGCAATATTGTATACCTATACAATATTGCGAAATATGAGGTGGCGATCGCAGTGTGATGCTATACCTATACAATATTGCAAAATGAGCGCTTTGTTCAAAATCAGCGAGTTAGCCGATAACCAGCCCACTAAGTCTTTTTATTTTATTTCGCAGGTATTAATTTTTGAAATGCCTAATCGATAAAAACAAACCTTTCTCATATGTCAAGAGGAAGCACGCAGGTTTTTATACTACTTTGTGACGAAATCCTGGAGAATCTGATGGTAAGCGTCCTGCCTGCCATAAAAAATGTCATGCTGCCTAGGACTAGTCCTGCGTGGCATCACACTGCGATCGCCACCTCGAGACGTAACGTTATTTAGTCTTTTATGCCCTGTGATTTCACTAGCTACAATGCCTGTCTAACGGAGCACACTAATGACTAAGTTTAAACACTACTACTTAGCGGCGAATATCTGGCACTGCGGTGGTACCTACCTATGTGGCGTCTTACAGTAAGAGACCCACCACCAGTGTCTACTTTTTCATCTTATCTGCTGGATATAAAATTGCACATCTAATAATTCTAAAAATTACAGTATTCCCGTACAATCAACGACACGGTTGTCGCACTGGCTAAGCGATAGGCGTTCTGCGGTACGTGTCGCGGGTTCGATTCCCCACGGAACTAATATTGTATGATCTACAGATTGTTGTTTTGTATCTGGGTGCATTATCATTTGAGCCCCTCGTCTGTAACCTGTACCCACCTTAGATTAAGTTTTCTCTGAGGTAGCCACGAACAGGCGAAAACTCAGTGTGGTACACCGTTGCAAATAACAAAATATACGTATACATACAACGTATATCGATGGGTCATCATTAGTTGGTATGATATAACATGTCTTTGAGGGTCGAGTGGTTCTTTCTTAAACTCAAAGACAGCGATTCGTCGACCAATGAGAAGCCGCACAGATCATGTATCTATGTAATATTGACCACTGCCATATAGGCACCTACTTCGGTGTTAACTGTGTTAAATCGATACGATATTCCAGTAGTCAATTATTTATATTTTTCCTCTCCTACGAGGAAAATGTGTATACATATCCAGAAACGCGTTAAAGCTTAACAAGACAAGATAATACAACGGCGGCCATTAAGCCATGATGAACGCCATCGGAATTGCTCGATTGTCACTTGTTTTTTGTATTACATACCTCCGATTTAACAACTGTCTTACATCATTCCGTGCCTGCTGGCAGGTTTACTGCAATTTTCCTTATCTATGGTTATTCATTGACATGAAATTGCTCTTGCTAACGCTTATAGGTTCAATACATTGTTATAGCGGTGTAGAAATAGGTTATAAATGATGTAGATATACCTGAGCCAAATTATATACGATATGGCCAGAGGAAGTTCCCTAAAAAACCGGCCCTGGTAACCTACAACGCACGCACACCGAAGGTCTGCCCCTAATAGCTGTTGATGTCATCGGCGAAATGTCGGAATGGAACGTTAACCGAAGGGTTGCTACTTACACAAAATAATAAAACATATTTTATGAGAAATAAAATCACAAATGTGCAACTGACAAATACTTGCGACATTTTGATTTACTTGATTTAAGCCTCATCATCATCATATCAGCCACAGGACGTCCACTGCTGAACAAAGGCCTCTCACTTAGATTTCCAAAACGAGCGGTCACATGCCGCTCTCATCCAACGACTCCCAGCGACATTCCCCAGGTCGTCAGTCCTCGTTGGAGGTCATCCCACGCTGCGTTTTTCGGTGCGCGGTCTCCATTCGAGAACCTTTGTGCCCCAACGGCCATCAGTTCTACGAGCAATGTGCCTGCCCATTACCACTTCAGTTTACTAATCCTTGCAGCAATGTCGACAACTTTAGTTCTTTTACGGATCTCCTCATTTCTGATTCGATCTCGTAGAGAAATACCAAGCATAGCTCTCTCCATAGCTCGCTGAGTTTTCTTATGAGGCCCATTGTGAGTGACCACGTCTCCGATCCATATGTCATAACCAGTAACACATACTGGTTAAAGATTATAGAAAGATATATTGTTGACGAAAAGACGTTGCGAAGTTTCCCAAACGCTGCCCAGCCGAGTCGGATTCGACGATTGACCTCTTTCTCGAAGTTGGACCAACCTAACTGGACAGTTTGTCCCAGGTATACTCATGAACAACTTCGAGAACACAGCTCCCAACGGATATTGGGATGGGTACGACCCATGTTGTACCTATCCCAATATTTTGACATTTGACATGACTTTTGTCTCGCCCATGTTCATTTTAAGGCCGACCTGTTGGGAACCTCTGTTCAGATCATCGAGCATTGTGCTGAGCTCTTGCAGCGATTCTGCCATGACTACGATGTCATCGACAAATCGAAGGTGAGTGATATACTCGCCATTGATGTAAATGCCGAATCCTTTCCACTCCAGTAGCTTAAAGGCATCCTCCATTGCAGCGGTGAACAGTTTCGGGGAAATTAAGTCCCCCTGTCTCACACCTCTCTGCAATGGAATTGTCCCCGTGCTCTGTTCATGTACTCGGACCGACATGGTGGCGTCTCTGTATAAGCTCTTCAACACCTCACTGTACCGATAGTCAATCTAGCACTACTGCAGAGATTGCAGCACTGCCCAAATTTCGATCGAATCGAAGGATAAGATAAGATAAGATAAAAAGATTTTTATTTCTTTTAAACCATTAATAGCACTTATGAATCGAATCGGCTAGAAAAATGTTTCAATTCCAATTATTAGTTATCTGTGGCAGCACCCGCTTCAGCGCATGTGCGGTGATGTACTGGGTTTTGGCGCCATTCATTTATTTTGTTGTAATGAATTTCGATCTTTTATTAATGTTGTTTTGTAGCCTAATTGGCGACGCGGCATAGCGGCCGGACTTGTCACGGCTGTGTGTAATGTTGCTTATTTACCAAAGTGAGATGTCAGATGTTACACATCATATGCGACTACTGTAAGGCTCGCTCATTTTTTTCCCTGGTGATTTCAAACTGGTAGTGTAAATATGTTCGCGGCACAAGGGCCATTCCAGCCGTGCCTTCCTTAACCTACTGTAACAGTGGTTTTGACCCAAATTCTTCAGGATAATACAAGACCCTCGTGAGATCGAGGTACGCCGGTCCGATCTTGGTCTCTGATCTGATCTCGGTGGGAGCAGCCCACTGCAGGGCACGCCGGCGGCAGTAAGACCGGTCATGGACAAATGGCTGGAGAAGCGGCATAGCGCCCTCACCTTCCGGATGACACAGGTACTCTCGAACCATGGGTGTTTCGGGAAGTATCTGCATCGAATAGGCCGAGAAAGGACGCTCTGTTGTCATCACTGAAGAGACTGCTCGGAGGACACGGCGCAGCACACGCTGGAGGAGTGTCCAGCTTGTGCAACGCAGGGTCGTGGTCTCATCGCGGCGGTCGAAGGGGATGATCACTCAGTTCCGGCCGTGGTTCAGTCCAACATCCAGAGCGAGAGCACGTGGGAAGCCGTCGCCTCCTTTTATGTGGACGTGTTGTTGCAAGCAAAAGCGGCGGCAGAACGGGAACGGGAGAAGACCACTTCTGATCCCCACCGCAGAAAACACACCGGGCGCTGAACTATCTCCAGCCACCGTGAGAAACGGCCTGCGGGCGACGAACCAAAGGCAGTCCGTCGCCCGAACAGAATCAGGCCTGGGACGGCGGCGCGTGTTATCTGCGCACACCTCCCTGAAGATAGGTGCGGGCAGCCAGGCCGTGCAACAACGGGGCCCGTCAAACAGTGACGGGCCGATACCTGCCGGGGGCGCGGCTACAGGTAAGAGGAAGGACACCGTGGGGTTTTAGCCGACATGCCCCTCCGCCGTCCCAAGGCAGAGTAAGTCCAAGAGGGTTTCCCCACGACATAAAAAAGGATGATAATAAAAGATACTTATTCATTTGGTCATGAAATACACATTAAAACTAAATATACACTGTTTAGGATTAAACAAGAACACAAAAATTAAACATTAGTGATAATAGGACCATTTACTTCGCTTGAAACTAAATGACCCTATAATTACCTTGGCTCCACTTACCTCGTTATTTCTAATAGATTAATTTCTACAATGACATTCAGTCAATACGGACGTGGAGTGATCGCTAAGACAGCATTAGTATCAATGAGAATAAACCATAATTGATTAGTATACAACGAGTAGTTTACCTATATATGTGGGCTCCTCTAGAATGTTAATAAGGAATTGGAAATGAGCGCAAAGTCGTATAATGATTCAATCCAATATCAAAACACGAAATAATTGTAAAAAGTAGGTAGGTAGTGATTTTAAACTTTTCTATTTATCAATTTGTGTAGTGTTGCAGTTTTAATAATAAAAAAGTTATGTTTTGTTGACATAAAATTATATACTATAGCGTTTTATTAATTTACACATAAAAAGAGATTGTAATTATCAATGTATTCACATTAATTTTTATCATAAATAATTTTATTTCGGCAACTTTTGATTGATTTCTTAGATACTACTGCCATCTAGTCATATAATGAATGAAACTAATATGAAATATGCCGACCGTCGGCAGAAGATAGCTCTAGTTTCTATGCAACTTTTCGTAGCCATCATTTGTATGAGGCTTTCACCCCCTGCAGGTAACTGATGTTATATGACGTATTTTAGCAAAATAAATAGCTTTCCGCGATATAAAGTTAATGCCCATAAAATCAAATATATATAAGTCATAAGTATATGTATATATTAACTATATAGTAATTATTTATAAATAATTCGATTTCTTTTAAATTAAACGGCGGGTGAAGCCGCGGGGCACAGCTATTGTTTGATATAAAATAAACCAGTCAATCTAAAAGTATCAGGAGCGAATTCTCGCAGCGGACGCACTTTAATCGGCAGTCCGACGCCTTAGCCATTCAGCTAATTAATGTTTATGCATATCACACATTTAGCGCGGATACGTTCACTGCAGAACAAACTAACAAAGTTATAATCAATACAATGAGTGGTCATAGGTGATGATGGCATAATCACCACGCTTCGCAGGCGGATTGGTGATCGTTAGTAGTATGTTGTTATTAGCACACGGGAGGATGCTGCTACGCATCCTTTTGATATTAACCCTTAGTCGTCGTTTACGATAGTGGAGAGGCGTAGTCTATCCTTTGACGGTAACCACACGGTTCATCAAAACCACGATATTAAATGTTTGTAGGATCATAAAAAGCAAATATAAGTAAAAGAAGCTTACCGCAGCCACCGCAGGATTTGACATCATTTCAAGCTTGGTGACGACAGCAAAGTAGGCCAAGTTTGCCATCACGTAGATAATAGTGACCATGGGCATCGCTATCCATATAGCGCGCGGCAAATTCCTGAAATACCATGGAATGTATATGAAGAACATAAAAACATATTACTCTCTGCGCGGAATTGCAAGAATGTCGTATAATGTGAACGCAACACGGTATAATAATTATGTAGTTTAATAGGTACGCACTATGATGTTATTTTGGGGCTGCGACGATTAATCAAGTGTCTTTAATAAATATAATAATTAATATAGGCATGGTAGTCATTAGGTTGCAGTATAGGCTAGATTGCAAGGTTTAAAATAATATCTATCGTAAGTTTTGTATATTATCTATGGTTTTTATTGGTGTGTAAGCCCAGTAAAGCTAAACATCTTAATATCTTTGATTTTGTCAATTTACCGCAGTTTACTGTAATATGAATATCAAATGAGGCTTTTATTTTTAATTAGCACCGAATTAATTTTAATACATTATAATGCATGTCCAGCCAAATTGGTTAGAGAATCTTACAAACACAAAACAGAATATAGATATGTATACGTACATACTTGCTTACAGCTTGAGAAAAATGTACGTATACATAACATATACTTAACGAAATTATGTCTCTATATTTTTTTTAATATATTTAAAATAAGTACTTTTTATGTTTAAAGAAATTCCTTTTGATCTATACACGGATCAAATCTGCTACCAATAGCTCCGAAAGCCATTCGCTTAGTCACTGCGCCAACCGCGCCGCTAACGGCCAATGAACATAATATGTTAAACATTATCAACATCATCATCATCATTTCGGCCGAATAAAATTCACTGCTGGACACAGGCCTCCCCCAAAGATCACCACGACCGATATGGGTGTTTTGTGGGCTCATTGGGGGGTTTTGCCATAATCGCCACGCTTGGTAGACGGGTTGACGATCGCAGTTGGGTTGTTAATGCACTCGAAGGACGCTGCTGCCCATCCTCCGGCTAATCCCTTAGTCGAATTTTACGACACGGGTGGTGGTGGTGTATTCTGAGCCGGCATCACATGGCTTGTGC
Organism: Diloba caeruleocephala; assembly: GCA_947459985.1. Classification (NCBI taxonomy): domain Eukaryota; kingdom Metazoa; phylum Arthropoda; class Insecta; order Lepidoptera; family Noctuidae; genus Diloba; species Diloba caeruleocephala. The sequence goes on along the minus strand of OX381606.1, from coordinate 20,995,538 downwards.
CGGCACCACACGTTGTGCTGACACAATATTATTGTGTAAGCATATATTTTTATATAAAATGTTAATGTCTTCAAAAGCAGGCCCGGAATCGACACGACTTCAGATAAGAAGATAAAATTAAAGCACCGCAAAGAAAATGAGGACTATTGGCGTTAAGCCAACTATAGTAAAACTATAATTGAAAATCGCGAATAATCTGATTCCCTCATGTGATCGCGTGTTAAAAATGTGCTCAGCACTAACGGATCCCGGTTTGTACTAGAGATGTTCTGTAACCTTGGCTCCGTGATGTGCGTGGCACCAATGGGCGGCTCTAGTGTGATCTTACGAGGAACTGGTGCCGAAGATGACCGCTCCAGTGGTTTTAGCTGGTAGGAGTCCGGCCGGCTACCCCTTCGCCCTTCCCCAGCGCGAACCGCAGCGGTACCTTTTTTTCCAGACAGGAAAAACAAAGGTACCGCTGCGCATTATTTTCGAGTAGGTATATATTTCCGACTGTTGAACTACGTTCCAGTAAATATACTGAAATGTCTGTTAGCTACTAACACCACTCACTACAATCGGGCGCGAAATAAATGCCTCAATGAATAATACATGCAATAGGAGGAGTGAAAATACTTGGACATCTACTGAATAAAACAGTATACTTTGCCAACATTTCTTCGGCATTTGTAATCTCTATCTAAACGGACTCCTGTGAAGAAATGCTACATTTAACAGCTTATCTTAAGAGCACACTATGCCACCCCAATCGCGACATCAAACATTAGGGTTGTTTGAGAAACTCTCAAGGGGAGCACTTTTGTAGGTTATTGAGTCTATCTAGAGAGGAACTCTAGCCTATACCAATACCAAATCATCGATCGTGACACCGATACTTTTATTTGCTCCACTTTAAATGACGCAATCGGCTCGTGTATTACATAATCTCGGCAAGAATAAATATAAAAGTTGTTAGTAGCCATGCTCTTGGAAAGTGCACGCTCAGTGGTATGTCGCACGTGCGTTCTCTACAATCACGCTAGTTACGAACTCCAATCGAACGAAAATTTATCTTTTGCCTCGTTAACGATGTTAAACTTATTGTTATGCTTTGCCCACAATTAGTTTTTCCTCTTTAGTATTACCTTCAGTGAGCAGATCTTGATGTAGACTATATATAAGCCACATAAGATTATGTACGGAGGCGAGAAAGACGTTGTATAATTACAGTGTGACACAATTTTTCTAACATCAATACTATTGCGTGTATTCAATTATTTATTCAATTATAAACTAAATTGCCTGATGATATGAGTATCTAACACGTCACATTTCTTAGTTACTACATTGTATTATTTTCACGTACCTTCATGTGTTTTTCATTAATAATACGATAGAAAGATTAACACACAAAATTATTTAACTGCAAGTATTAAGTTTAAATTAAAATTTTGATTTTAAACAACTATGGATAAACTGAGCGTCGTAAATGCATAAACCACCCAGATAAATTTTGACAATAAAAACCATTATAAAGGCCGAATTCCAACTTTAATTTAATGGCTCCATCGACGAGTCGATGATTTTGCCAATGCCAAACATGTAACAAAATAACAATAATATTGTAGATTAATTGTTGATCGTTGAGTAACCCAAAAGGTAAAAGTAAGTCATTTAAACAAAAAAAAACTCTGTTCTTGTAATCGTAGTAGTAGTCGCAGAGTACCTTTTTATAACCTGAGTAGTAGTAGTGTAGAAGTTTGTAATCAGTACTTGGAGAAGGTAAATGTTTCTCCCGATCTATAAAGAAAATAAGTAATAAAGATAAAAAAAACAAGTACATTTAAGCTTAATATTGTTCTTTTGAATAAATTAAACTAATAATTTAAGTGAGGATGATTCACCAAGGGTGAGAAGGAATGGACATTATAAAGTTAAAGATTGGCCAAAAAGAACTGATTTTGTTTGCGGTAAATCAAATAAGAACCTCTGATTCCACAAGAAAATGTGATTCTTCCGCCCTTACACATAAAACTTGGTTTAATGAAAAACTTCGTTAAAGCTATGGACAATAATATTAAGGGTGTTTTATATTTGAAAAGTGTTTTTACCAAATTAAAAGAAAGCATTTTCGATGGCCCACAAATAAGTAAACTAATGAAAAACAATGAATTCGATAAAAATCTTACCAAGAAATAACTAGCGGCTTTGTTTTTTTGGAGAAGGTAGTATTACCTTCTCCAAAAAAACAAAGCCAAAGGATTTTTAGGCAATCATAAAGCTTTTTTTTTTCTTTGACTTCCTCCGCCTTGGGAACGGCGGAGGGGCATGCCGGGATCAAACCGGCTAAAACCCCACGGTGTCCTTCTTCTTACCTCTAGCCGGGGGTGAGTTGTACGCTTTTCTGCACTTGACCGCTCCTCCGGCAGGTATTGGCCCGTCAATGATTGACGGGCCCCTTCTGTGTGCGGCCTCTTTGGCCGCACCTATCCTTCGGAGAGGCGCCGCCATCTCGGGCCTGTTTCTGTTCGCCCGCAGGCCGCTCCTCATGGTGGCCGGAGATCGTCCAGCGCCCTACCCCGGCGCCCACGCCCGGTGTGTCTTCTGCGGAGGGGATCGGAGATCTCCCTCCGTCCCCGCTCTGCCGCCTCCTTTGCTTGCATCACTTCCTCGCAAAAGGAGGCGACGGCATCCCACGCGCTCTCGCTCCGGACGATGGAGTGAACCACGGCCGGAAGCGAGAGGTCACCCCCTTCGACCACCACGACGAGGTCACGGCGCTGCGCTGCCCAAGCAAGGGCACTCCTCTAAAGTGTGCTGCGCCGTGTCTGCCGGGCAGTCTCCACAGTGATGACAACCAGGCGTCTCTTCTCGGCCTATTCGACACAGGTACTTCCCGAAACACCCATGGTTCGAGAGTACCTGCGTCATCCGGTAGGTGAGGGCGCCATGCCGCCTCTCCAGCCATTCCTCCATTACCGGTCTTAACACCGCTATCACGGCGTGCCCTGCAGTGGGCCGCTCCAGTCGCCCTTTCCACTCCGCCACCAGGATCCGCCGGAGCTCGAACCATCGCGCCTCGATCTCACGAGGTACTGGCGGTTCGCCCCGACTTAGCAACTCCCCGCGCCACTGATACAGCGACGCGAGGGCTCTCGCTTCTAGATCCCAGGGCGGTGATCCGGCAAGGAGGCTTCCCGCCTCGTAGGAGACCGTACGGTATCCCCTTATTACCCTGAGGACCATCGTTCGCTGCGGCCTTCGCAGCACGGCGACGTTGGCTACTCTCAGGGGTTTTGCCCACATTCTACATCATTTTTTTTAACAAGTCTTTAACTAAAAACAGTTAAAGACTTGTTCAAAAAAAATGAAATGATGGGGTGTAGAATGTCTTTAAAAATACATATTTTACATTCCCAGTTCGACTTTTCGCCCCCTAATCTTGGAACAGTAAGATAAGATAAGATAAAAAATATTTTTATTCATGTAAACCATATACAGGCACTTATGAATCGTCGAGACTTTAATTGCCGCGTTCCAAGATGTAGATTTCCTATGGAGAAGAACGGGCAAGAAACTCCATGGTTACTCTTTTTAAATCATAGTAAGTGACGAACAAGGCGTACGTACGGTTTCACCAGAATATTACTCAGTTAGAAGAGTGTTACCAAGGCAGATGGAATGCCAACATGTTAGCAGATTACCTACTGTTGCTTTGTTATTCAAGAAGATTTCACAGTTCACAAAAGGAAAAGTTAATTTATTGGTATTTTCTTTCATAATATGTAGTTTATTGAAGTGAAAACTTCTTTTAGCGCGGTACGCATATTTTTAGATGAGATAAAATCTCTGGACTCGCGTCACCGTTACGAGACGCAGCTATAGTGTGTGCATGTACATATAGCAGACCGCGAACGCGTCTAGATAAATAAAAAACAATAAGTTTTCACTTCTGTCGGCACTCACGGAATGCAATCCGTATTTTTTTTAATATTGAGTACTTTAATCTGCAATATTTTAATTCACTATTTACGCACAAGTATATTATATCACTATTATTGTGTTGAAATTCAAAATACAGATAAATAAACATGTTTATAATTGATTTAAAACTGTCACACTGTTTTTATATAATTACGAAATTAAAATTTATCATTACTCTAAAATGGTACGTTTTACACAAAGTTAATGTATATATGTATTCCTATTTAGCAGACCGGAATGACAATAAATCAGATATTTGAATCAATGTAATTGAAAAATGTAAATTGTTTTGTCACATTGTCTTACAAGATGTTTTTTTTAACTCCCTTTTTCTCCCCTTTTTATAAAAGAATACGTTGTCCCACACTAGTATTTCTTCTGTGTCGTGGATGCAGTAAACTGTTACAGGCACAAATCTCACAATCACAAATACCCAGACACGAAACAACTAGATAGTTGTTTTGACAAATATTTTTGTTAAGTCAACGTAACAACTTTTGTTCCGTGCGGGGATCGAACCCGCGATACGTAGCTAGAAACCCTATCGCTTAGCAAACTGCGCCTACCGTGCCGTCGTTCACACGGAACACAATGAAAGTTTTTCTTCTGTAATACCCGTGGACGGCAAGGATTTTGTAGGTGCTGATACAGTCGGCTGCTGCGCTCCGGGTCACAGGTTCGATTCCCGCACGGAACAAATATTTGTATGATCTGCAGGTTGTTCCGGGTCTGAGTGTATTGTATGTGGAATTTGTGTCTGTAAACGCAACCACGGCACAAGAGAGAAAGCCATGCGCGGGAAAACGATTAAAAAAAAAAAAACACGTACTTGGATAGAAGAGAAATTCGGGCGCCCAGTATTATAAGTTTTTTATAAGAATCAGACTGCAAGAAGACTCACTTGTATGGATCCTGTAGTTCTTCAGTAACGAAGTTGAGGTAGTTCCATCCTCCAAACGCGAAGAGACCAGAGTAGAATGCTAGAGCGATGTTTCCCGCACTGTACTCCCCCTCAAACGCATTTTGAAAGTTTTCGGTGTGACCTGTTGACGAGGTTCAAATGTATAGAGAACATTCCTAGTATGTAAAAGCAAAGAAGAAACGTTGAACACAAAAATCTTAAACAAATAAACACTAAGCAAAAATATATGAGTTATATTTTTCTATTATCTACATGTCTCTCTCTTCATAGGTTTATGAGGGAACTCGGTATTTTGATAGGCTTACGCGGGACATGAGTCAAACAAGCAGAGGCTCTTTACATAATTTTAATTTAAAATGTAATGGGACACTAACAGGAGACTCTCTCTCTATGGTTGCACTATAACACGGCACGGTTGGTGCAGTGGCTGATACAGTCGACTGCTGCGCTGAGGGTCGTGGGTTCGATTCCCACACGGAACAAATATTTGTATGATCTGCAGGTAGTTGTTCCGGGTCTGGGTGCATTGTATGTGGAATTCATGTATGTAAACCCACCCACGACACAGGAGAAATCCAAGTGTGGCAACGTTTTAAAAAAAAAAAAAAAGATAACAATGCGGTCTTGGAATGTTCCCGGAGGTGTAAAACGTGTACCATATGAAAACTACAATTATAAGATCTATTGCAATTAGTGCTAAATGGAATGAAATGTTTTAAAAAAAATCAGGTATAACGGCGTCTGCCTTTCAACCTTAGTAAAATTGTGTGGCAGACGGTGACTCGCCACTCATAAGATGGGCCCCCTTAATAGCCACCAATACAGGTGACAGTGAGCAACACCGGTGTGTCGTTGTAGCTCGGGGTGTCGAGAGGTACGGCAGCGGTTTCAACATCGCGCGTTTTTTATTATCATTAATAATGAAAGCATCATAAAAATCGTATCAGCTTAAGTAAAATTAGATAAGACATCAGTACCGCATAGTCAGACACATTACTTAAGTGATAAGCGCTATCTTTGCGTTTTCAAAAATCAGGGGTTTATCCCGCTCGTTCATATCATAATTAATTTGTAAAGAGACATATAAAAAAAACATTAGTAATTAATAGTGAGCAAATTTACCAAAATTGCTCACTACTGATTACTTGTCATTAAATATGTAGGTTTTACTACCGGTAGCAAACTGTTTTGGTGTTCGCTAAGACAGGTCCTCATGGGCACCATCTGCAATATGTCCTTGAATAGCTTCAGTTATGTCTTAGCGAATGCCAAATTGGTTTTTCACCGTAATTTCAATTATGTACTCAAGGATGTCAGAGCTTAGGGAATTGGACCCCTGTATTCAAGGATGTATTGATGTTGGAGCTTAGGGAATTGCACTGTAGGACTGAGCAATTTCGGTACCTTTAGCGTAGAGTAGATACACTCTGAGGCGTTAATAATAAACATTTATCAAGAAAATATTATACTTATGACTAACATAAATATGAAATACGGACCTCCAGAGTATCTGCTATCAATGCCAGAGGCTAGCATACATCATACATTTATTACGTGCATACATAATAATCGTAAGAGCCCAGCTTATTCGATACATAAATCTTAGTAATGGGAGAATGCCTTTATTGATAGCTCTGTTGACAATAAATTTGCCGATGACAGCATGGATAAGTGACTTCGAGCTTTTTCTACATAACGTCGCACATGCATAACGTGTCGCTCAGTATTAAAATATATTTAAACATCATGGTAATGAAACAAAAATATTAGTCCATAAGTATCCTCTAAACCAGGGATTCCCAAAGAGGTCGGATATCGGTTTCCTAGGGGTCGACGTGAACGAAAACTGGTTTTGAGGGTCGACGAGGTTTAAAATCGACCCTTATTAATTAACACAAGTTCTTATTTGAAACTTTCAAGATACTGTATAAGTTGTGTTACGTGTACCAACTTGTTATAAAAATGACTAATATTTTAGTAGGAACAGGAGGATTAGGAATTGAAATTATTTTGTATCAATAGGCAAAAAACTATAAATGGGATTTTCAAAATAATTTGGCCATGAGGGTCTGACGTATCAGTACATTTGGAAAAGGGGTCTCTTGCCCAAAACAGTTTGGGTATACCTGCTATAAATGAATGGCCGGTTTTATGCCGTCACTCACTGACACCTGGATGGCTCTTCCCCAGCACGTTCTGCAGGAACTATCCCCTGTATCTGTACATGACTATAGTCACATGAATGTCATGAATGATTTTTTTTTTATCCGTGAACATGGCGCTTGCAACAGCGCCGAAATATCGGGAACTCAAAAGTAATAAAAAACATGGTAAATATCCCGTTTTTAGTTCCAATAATAGTGTCATGAATGAATGTGGTCTGAATCAATTTGTTCGCCACCTGTGATACTGGAGGGTCTGCCTCAGGCTGGAAATCAGTGTAATAGTGCTGCAATGACAGGATTTAACTCTCAGCCCGTAATAACTGATTTGGTAGATATGACCAATCATACAAGTAAAACAATGAGTTAACGGATTGTCATGTGTTCTGATAACACTGGCAAAGGTCTTGGGCTTAACAAAGGAACAGCCTGGGTCATTCCGCACATAATAACTGTATGCCTGGGTCAGCCTATAAACAAATAATAGCATCACTTGTGACAGATAAGTTCAACCCCTATACTAACATAACTTTACTTGTAGATAATAGTTTAAACGTTAGGAAAAAAGACATCTCAGACAGTGTGGCTTTAATGTTAAATTTGAACTGCGGTAGGATAATATTGTGTGCATTTCCCTACCTAGATCACTTGTCAGAGGAACAAAACAACTATATTCATATGCTAAATATACATATGCACTTGTTAGTAAGTCACTATAGTGACAATTTAATAGTTTCTGACACCAATTGTTTTGTTGGTAAATTAAAATTGACTGGCGATACCGTGTATCTGCCTTTTAGATGTAAGCGTCACCTTACTACACTGGTAGCTTATAATATTAACTCAGTCATAAGCAGTATGACGAAGTCTTCTTTTAACTCCACTGTGGTTAGTAGTAGTACTAATAATCAGGTGGTTAATCAAATTTTAAATTTAAACTTAAGCAACTGACAACTGAGAAGGACAGTCATTATTTTACATTTACACATCAAAATATTAATCGCCTCTCTGGCAACATTTTAGATGTCAAATTATTTACAGAAAAATATAATGTTGATATTATATGCCTATCAGAAACTTGGTTGAAGGCAGACGAATGATGTTTAGTGTAATAATTAATATTTAAGTTGCCAGTTCGTTCCATAGAGTGACAGCAGAAGGTGATTATGATTAAACAACACCTAACATTTAAAGAAACTCGTTCAACAGAGAGGTCGCAAATATCTAGTTGCGACCTCGCTGTTGAACGAGACGCAAACCGTAGCACAGAAAGCCAATTGCTTAGCCCCTGTACCTACCAATTCGATTGTCGATTTATATAAAATGTATGTCAGCCAAAGTACGTCCACTGCTGAACTAAGCCCTGCCTTGTAAGTTGATAAGTAACTCGTACTAAGGGTACAGTTGGAAAGTGTAACTGTAAATTCTCAACGTAATACTTCTATCGGTTAGATAGGTACATACGGCCCTTTCTATTTTCGGTTATAACAAAGTAATCAAATAAAACATGGTTACGTGTTTAACTTTCTATGTTGAACCCACGGACTAGAAAAAAAAGATGGACTCCGCGCCACTCATATCGAAAGTGAAGCACGGTATCGACCATGTGTGCGTGATTTGAGGGATACCAGATGGAATGAAATTTTCCCAAGTTTTTTTAATAATAACGGTAATATTACATATAGTAGTAATACTTTCATCAAAGATAAGATAAAAACGGAAATATTATTTCTGTAGATTGAATTTTGCTTTCTCTATGTGAAAAGAGGCCTTTGGTTAGTATTGGGACAGTGACAGGCTGATATGATATTTTGTATTTATAAAGAACTAGTGTCCGACGGAAACACGATTTTCAGCTGAGAGAACCAGACTGAACTAGACTGAACTCGACTTAACTAGACTGAACTCGACTTAACTCGACTGAACTAGACTGAACAAGACTGAACTCGACTGAACTCGACTGAACTCGACTGAACTCGACTTAACTCGACTGAACTACACTGAACTCGACTGAACTCGACTGAACTCGACTGAACTCGACTGAACTCGACTTAACTCGACTGAACTACACTGAACTCGACTTAACTAGACTGAACTAGACTGAACAAGACTGAATTCGATTGAACTCGACTGAACTAGACATAACTCGATTGAACTCGACTAAACTCGACTGAACTAGACTGAACTCGACTGAACTACTCTGTTTCATCATTTTAGTCGTAGAAACGTCCACTGCTGGACAGAAGCCTCCCGAAAAGATAATATATAGAATATAGAATAAAATAAAAGAATCGCCACGCTTGGCAGATGGGTTGGCGATCGTAGTTGAACCATAAATATACTCGAAGGACGCTGCTGCCCACCCTCCGGCTAATCCCATAGTCACTTTTTACGACACCCACGTATGACCGCCTGACACGAGTGCCATCGCTAATAATAAATAATAATCTTCCTGAAGCTTTTAATAACTCAAGCAAAAGAACCGAGCAAATATACCTATAATTATCAAATCATTCCAAACAACCAGTATATGTCCACAGCTGAGCCTAAGACTCATAACATAACAGACAACAAGAAAGATTGTTCGTGACGGAGTATTTCGCTGATCAATACGCTCAACTGTAACTATAATATAAATTGTAACACATATATCACTTAGAACTTTAAACACTAAGAATGAGATTCAGAAACGTCCCTAATGGTTATTAGTGAAGCAATCTTGGTTTCTAGGCCTCAATACGCAATTTTAATTCTTCTACTCTTTTTGGATTGTAGGTGCTTACTTCTTTATTGATCTGTGTTCTCCTTTCGGACCGGATTTGACAAAATTTTAACTATTTTGCCTTTTAACTTTTATTCAACTATCATGCATGTATTTCATAAGTTAATTTTACAGTCAACTACGTCGTGGTAGCCTTTACGATGCAGCTTCTTAAGCACTAGATTGTGCATTCATAACCTGGCATGTGCCAATGTGACTTTTTCAATGCCATAAATGTACTTTATTATATAATCTAAGACACTGATGACTTTAGTAGAATAAAGTAAACAGAACAGATAAACATTTTATTGATAATTGTTTAAAATCACACGTCACAAAGTCTATGAAACATTTAATTCTATAAAACAAATTTAATAACAAAAAAATGAAGTGAAAATTAAATTGATAAAAATTCTTTAATTCTCTGTATGAGAAGAGGCCTTTACCCTGCAGTGGTAGTTACAGTAGGGTTTTATTTTTATTTACTTTTTTGATTCTATTATTTTTGAAGTCTGTAGCCATTGATGTATATATGTTACTATCGTAACTCCGTAACCGACAATCAAAACGGCAACTCTGTAATTTCATACTTACCATGTCTACCTATCAAAAAAAAAACACGCAGCCTACATTTAACATAACTGTGCAAGTAAATACTTTAAACTATTTTGTTGTAAAACGTCTACCTGCCGTTGTCGCTGTGTGAGATGACTTCTGAGAAAAAGGGCTTTGCCATCGCAACTAACACACAACCACTATAAATAACTAGCGAAATATTTATTGCCTAGTTTCCGACTACAGAAAATGTTCCACGGCTACGAGTTCCAGATTAATAAAACCAATTAAAATGAGACATACCTACATAATTCAAGTACACATTTCTACCTATAAATAACTAGCTGTTCCATGCTAAATACTAACCCATCTCATTCCGTGGGCGACTATGTAATTAGCCGAAGGATGGGCATCAGCGTCCTTCGAGTACATTAATTACAACTCAACTGCGATCGCCAGCCTGCCAAGCGTGGCGATTATGGAAAGAGAGCATACAACATAAACCCAGACCGGTCGTCGTAGTGACTTTTGAGAAAGGCCGTCCAACAGTGGAAGTTTTTGACTGAAATGATAAAGTAGCTGTTACCCGCGACATCGTCCGCGAAGAAAGTGTTTTTTTCTTCATAGAACTTGATAACGCAATCAAACGTATATATTTTAGACCATAACTTGCGGCCGAATACTGAAACGCCATTTAATAACTATTAAATCCCGATTGAACTATTCGAGAAACCTGTTTTCGGTACAAAACCGGACGGCTGAAATAGTTAAAGCGGAACTTAATCAACTGGCGTATTAGTATTCGGCCGATAATCTACCTGGACACTTGAATCCGATCAGCAGTTTGAACGTTATTTAGGGGAAACATCCAAACAAACAATCACTCTGCTAACATAACATTTATAATATTAGTGAGATCCATCATCGTATCAGCTCCTAGAGACAATATTATTACCGTATTCGCCGCGCTTGGCAAACGTGATAACGTGGCAATTGCAGATAGCAGACCTCATTTTGTTATTAGCGCACAGGATTAGAATAGGATCGTTTATTCAGCAATTAGGTCCAACAGATACTTTTCCATGTCTTTTACACACCGTCATATAGAAATGCCGAAAGAAAATCAGTGTTTAATTTTTGAATGTCCTGAATATCTGAGTAATATGAAAATGCCTGGCCAATTTCGGGATATAATCCCATGGTTACTTAATGATTACCATATCAACCATCATTATGACATACGGTGCCGAGACGTGGACACTGACAGTTGCTGCAGAGTGCAGACCACAAATTCAAAGTCGCTCGGCAAGCAACTTAGTGCACCAAGCGTGAAATTTCTTTAAAGGCAAATAGATATGTTACGTCCATATTAAATGGCGCGCAAAATACACAACCATGTTGTGAGAAAGAAGATACAAAACCAAAAAGAGTAAAAGAGATAGCTATCTAGGCGAACCGATTGCGAGGTGCTACAATTGGGGGAGTTTTGGTTCTTACTTTTGGCGCGAATGTAACATATCTACTTCTTTTTAATATATAATATCATTGTTTAAAGGGGTATGATTCTGAACGCAAGTATCCGGAAAACAACTCAACAACTCACCGACAGCTTGCAGAATTAGCACGTAAAAGTGGCAATCATTTCTTTCGAAGGACTGATGGGTATTATCAAAAAGCTCTTAATTAGAGACCGCTAATCGGCTAACGTAGTGTAGAACGCCCCCAGCCTGATGGACAATCTGAAGAAGGCTGCTGGGACAGATTAGATGAGAAAGGCGGTGGACCGGGTGATGGATGTGGCGTGGCTTGGGAGAAGCCTTTGCGCAGCAGTGGGGTGCGATAGGTAAAGTAGAAAATATCAACCATTAACAGGGGCCATCAACTGGCCTGATCATTGAAGACTATGGCATTACCAGAACCAAGGACATCTCATAATGTAATATATTTATTTATTATGTTATGTTCAATATATATTGAACATAACATAATATGGTCGGTTTGTTCACACATACTATTCATAGCTATGCTAATTCAAAGAGACGTGAATCTGCTTATTACTTGCTACATTAATTATGCCAAGAGGCTTATATCAGAATACATCAATCATTCTATTATTTGACCCACCAAACGGTTATCTTTGAAGGTTGCTACGTACACGCCTAATCTAAGAACTCGTCAACAACAATGTTAACTTATATCGATATAAACAAGTGCTTCCGACATCTTTTTATCCATGAAACTAGGCTTATTGTGGTTTATGATTAAAATAGACCACAAATACTTCAGTCCAGGCACAAATAAAAAATAGTACGTAAGGTTCTACCTATGAATATTTAAAAAAGAAAGGCGAACCGTTCATTTTTTTTAATTTAGTAGGTACTATAACTATTAAGTACAATTCCGAACCAAAATAATCAGTTAAATTGAATTATACAGATAATATTATTCCGTCTCTAAACCGCGTCCCATCGGTTCACTTGGATGGACTTACCGATACAAATGTAGTAAACACCGGAGATGATAATGACGACCAACGCCAGTAGCTTGGACGAAGTGAAAACATCTTGTATACGCATCGTCCATCGCACGCTGAGGCAGTTGATCGCTGTTAGGATACCTGTGAAATAAACAAGCTCTTTATCTTCCGAAACTCTGATAGCATACAGGGAAAAACGCAAAAGTTTTAATAACGAATTACGTGTACATGTATATTTATTATCTAACGGTATAGTCTTAAGCCTGAACCCAGGAGTGTTGATGGATCGTTATAAAACGTCAGTTTCACAAAATAGTATTTTACAGCAACGTCACTCATAATCTTATTAATATTATCCAGTAGACAAAGAGAAATAAGACAAAACATATCGAGTAATCTTTAAAATATTCCACACTTCGTAAAAAGCTCTGAGTAGCTCAGTCGCTCGACTCTATAATAGCTGAGATAACATTTCTGCTTACTAAAACATGTCCAACTTGTTCTTTATCTGTAGAAGTAAAAGAAGTTGATATGTTATCAGATCAAAAAATGCCACCCAGTTGTGCAATAGTTAAAAATGATTTTTAAGTATACCATTAAAATATACAAGTAAACTGGTTATCCATGAGCTGTACTGGTTATTTATTCTATGCATAGTAAGCATGTCAAGAGATGTCAAACATAAATTCAGGTTTGTTCCTATAACTCAAAAGCGTTCTTACATAGTGCAAAGGTGCTGATGTAACATAATATATTCGCCATGTCTGTCTGGTTTACTCATTTCTCTAACAAGTAAAGGAATCGATAACAGCAGGAACAGGAACCAGGTTCTGCACAGTTAAAATCAAGTAGAGTCTTGAGTCTTGACAGTGATTGTAACTTTCCTAAAGCCTTTGAAGATCGTATGTGTAACTATCCGTAAAACCATTCTAATTAAATCAAAACCCACCGTATCACAGTTAAATCACGCGTAATCTATGTAAAAATCTGTTTTGTATCGCTGGACAAATTATAAATTATAATGCAGTGACTACAAACGCCAGTGTCTTGGTGAAGGATATGCCTGTACGTAAAACAGTAGCATATTTTACCCTTCTATTAGATTCTCGCAAACATTTATTGACGCATTTATAAAATAACGCATTGTTTGTACTTTTATTAATATATTTCATAAGTTTTGTTCTTGAATTCATTTTGCAAATGCATATTTAATTATACTTAATTGACCGTTCTCAAAACCTGAGACAAATACGTAATTATACGTGTAAATATTCGTTGCAAGTAGATTGTTCTCTAAATGATCCACTTTCAGCAAGTGATAACGTTTATTTAAACACGTCATTCTGCTGGACAAACATTTTACGATTATATTTCGTCGCGCCTAGAGACGAGACGAGAGATGTTAGTATGAACGATAATATTTCGTCTCAAGTTTTTCGCCTACGTTGATAATTACTCTCACACCCATAATGAGGGCACGGAGCTGTTACCAGTAAGATGTAAACTGCATACAATATTTTGATGTTTTATCTTTCCATATTCGATACCTTAACCAACTGTGACAGTTTTTGGCCCTAACGTTACTCAGACAGTGTTGGGTAGTTGTATACGGATGAACGCCGAACTGGGTTTTATTTTTAAGATTGTTCGGACTTTACCGAAGTGGTATGGATAATTGTAAGTTAACCTGGATAAACCTAGGTTTACTTGCTCTTCTAGCATTACCAACATGCATATGATACAAGATTTTTTAAACACAGAAAATATATACGATTTACAATAGAAAGCGCATATACAATAACAATTCGAAAAATTAATACTACTGAAAAATAGAGAAAAACATGCTGCATTTTCCAAATTCAAAAGCCCGTAGCACCTCAAAAATAGTTTCTAGACTACTTAACCCACATTTATTTTGATTCGATCGTTATGAAACGAGGTGTTGAGTTAAGACCTAGTTTCAATAAACCTGTCGCCTTAGGGGTTTCTTATCAAATATTCGGGACACGTATCTCCTTCAATAAAATACTTATATGTTTTGGATAAGTCAGACCCTTATTATAAAGTAAAAGAAATAGTTCATAACTTAAACCTACATTACCAATCGCTAATGAAAGGTTCATTCAGTAACAAGCATCTAATTCCGAACTGATTTTACAAATCATTCATCATCATCATCATTTCATTCATACAGCAAGATGGGCCCGATATGAGCTAAAGATGGAATAGGATAACAAATAACAAGATCCTAAATTAGCTGAGAGATAATAACAAACCGACGGAATATTTGTGTAACATAAATAACACACCTATTCATTTCATACGTCTTGGATAAATATTACAATTTATGTAATGGTCGATGTCTGAACCAGAGTCACAATTTCAAGTTTCGAGTTACTTAACCACAACTTGAACATGTCATTAGATCAAGTTTCGTGAATTTAACATGTTCTTGAAACGGGGCTACGTAGAGAAAACTATCATAAGTACAAAGTAGATCGTGATTAAAAGACACACCAAGGAACCATCGATTTGTAGGTAGTTGTTTCGGGTCTGGGTGTATTGTGTGTGGAATTTGTGTTTGTAAACGCACCCACGACACAGGAGAAATCCTAAAGAGGGGCAAAGTTTAAAATAAAAAGAAAATCAACTGGATCATCAGAATTGCCGTTGAAATAAGTGAAGTAAAAAAAAAAACTATAATGGTAGAGATAATCAAATTAAATAACGACTTCTTATAAACTAATTAGTGACGAGACCGTGACGTGACCGGCGAGCTGAACACCTAAGTCGCAGAAGCTTTGCAATAGGCGTAAGTTGCTCCAACGCCGGTGTCAAACGTCAATTTGGTATTACCCGCAGATGGAGTATTGTATTACCTATTTGCTTATTGCGACTAAACAGGCGAAGATCTCTGACGGCGCTAGTAACTATGCATCATCCACAAGTAGCGTAATACCAATTTTTTTGACGCTTTGCCACCGGTGGATCCTTGGCTGCGCGATAGCTGCTATCGCGTCTGCTGTTGCTGTTTTTAGCTAATCAGCCCGCAGGTGGTCTTGGCAAACAACAGACGACCCCTCTTCATTAATAGGTGACGTCAAAGGCGAGTAAGGGTTAATGTCGAGAGAATGGGCAGCAGCACAATGGAGGATCCATTGTGCTAATAACAACATGCTGCACCAACCTACCTACCAAGCGTGCTGATTTGGGCAATACATATCCATATATAATCACTCATTGCAGCGGTCATTACCTGCCTATAAAAAGTAATGCTACCCAGGATCATTCCTGAGTGGCAATGTAGTGCACTCACGCTCATCACTTCGAAACATTAGTTATTTAGTATTACAGAACGAGAATGAAAACTTAAGTCAAGATTGCATGAATATGGAACCATTGCGTAGAGTTCATAATATATTTGATTAAAGCAATATAGACTTAAGTTCTATTTAAGTTTTGATTCTCGTTCTGTAATATGACCTGGGCCTTAGTATCTTAAGCCCAGCTCAAACAGATTTTTGACATGTGTTTTATATTAGAATTTTTACGTTTTATTTATATTTAATTTACATAAATTTTTGACATACAAGTACATTTTAGTACTGTTGTAATTTTTTATTTTTTGTGTACATGTATGTATAAATATTATATATGACAGACTAACGTGTTGCTGGGGAGTTTGTTGCGCCGTTTCTTCTCCCCAGCTTAAACACTAGGAAGCGGTGAAGGGTGGGCTTAATGGGTGCTGTCTAATGTTGACGTTCAAAAGAACTAATAATTTAGTCTATATTAGAATAAATGATTATTTCATTTCAGTAATTTCACTTGCTACAGTGCCCTACAAACCGGAATACAGTAATGTTTATACTGTTGACTAAACTGTATCTATATACTGCTTGGCAGCAGAATATCTGGCACTGCGGTGGTATGTACCATTTATTTTTTATTGGTGCCCAGTGGATATTCTTCATGAACTTCCTTCGCCCCGGGGAAGGGCGAAGGTGTATGCCGGACTCCTACCGGCTAAAACCATTGGAGCTGTCATCTTCGGCACCTAAGGGAGGCTCCAGATCCTCGTATGATCACACTAGAGCTGCTCACTGGTGCCACGCCTATAGGCACATCCCTGACTACGGCCTACCTACAGCCCAAGAACTGGGCCCGTCCCTGTCAGAATATTAGCCACCGGGCAACAAGGTCCTCCAAAAAGTGGAGTAGTTATTGCCCGGTGCCCAGGGTGCACCGGCCCGACGACTGCTCTTTCCTCCGGACGTATCAAGGGGGACGAGCAGCTACCGAGCGCACGTGGAGGTTTCCTGACCTAGCACCCCAGACTGGATATACCTAATGGAAGTATAATGTATCTTTGCTATGAAAGTTATAAAGGTTGTTTTATAAAATCATGATAGGTAGCACCAACAATATACACGACTTGACATTGTAATGTGGTTCTAAATCTAATCCCCCTGGTGGGATTGTAAAGGATCCCCCAAAGCGTCCCACGGCAGCGCGTGACCACATGCGTGCTACCGTCTTTTCATGGGTCACTTGGTGTGGACAAGCAGATTCCCCAATCTACGCACCCGTGAACCCAGAGGTCTCCCGCCTTATAGCAGCGGAAGAGGGTTTCAGGCGTATGGAAATTAGGCGCCAGGGCGGTTGTTACCCCGGCGCCGTCTCCTCCTTCTTCGAGCAGGATCAGCCTTCTCCCGATCCCGCTCTGCGGTCTCTTTGCGGAACCCCCGCGCGTAATCTCCCTCCGCATTACGCTACCGTCCCTGCCCACGTAGCGAATGTGCCTATCGCGCAGATAGGCCCCTATGATGCCCTGCAGGTAGGACGGACTAGAGCCGCCCTAATAGCGCCCCACGGGATGGAGTTGAAGGCGTTGACGATGTCTAGACTGACCGCCAACGCCACCCCTCTCCGCCGGGACACTGCCTGTTCCGACAGCGAGCGGACGCGAAGAATCACGTCTATGGTGGACCACCGCTGCTGGAAGCCATATTGACTTTCAGCTAGGTCGAGGCCAACTCGCGACAGGTGCTTGAGCGAGTCTTCGGGTAATTATTCTTTCGAATAGCCTCGTCAAGCAAGCAAATGGGCCGTCCCATTTGCTTGCTTGACTGTGCAGAGGGAGACTCTACATCCCTTTCTTACTTCTTCAAGAGAACCAATCCAGCTTCCTTCCAGCCGGACGGGAACACGCTACTACGTAGACAACTGATGAACAGCCACCGTAAGCGGTCCGCAAGAGACTGCAGTGGATACACCCACGCACGGCCCGGAATGCCGTCCGGACCCGGTGCGGTGTTGCGACTCTTCAGGCGGCCAATGGCTCGACCCAGCTCTCCTTGCGAAACCCCCAACTCCTCGGCCCAAGAAGCAATCGGGGATGGAGAGGAACCAGGATAATCTCGGACCGCCGGAAAGAGCGTTGAAAGTACTCCCTCCAGCAAATCCGAGGCCATGGTTTCGGTCACCGGGGAGACATATGGGCGCAGCGCCACCCACTACCATATGGTAGGGTCTCCCCCACGGATCCCTATCCAGCCGCTCCAGGGCTCGTTCCAGGACCGAGCCTTCGCCTCGCTGATGGCGGTCTGAAACGCCAGCGTAGCCACCCGGCGGTGGTATGTACCTACCTGGAATAAGTGACCTACCACCAGTCTACCTTTTATGTTAACTGCTATGGGCATTCCTTAATATTGTGGTATTATCAGAACAAAATGATCAAGGAGTTACATTGAAACTGCCACTTGGGTTATTTATAATCGTCGAAGTAAACCAATTTGCGTCGTCATTGGATGACAAGACGAGGGTTCATTTTCAGAGCCGATCCTCTATCAGAAGTAATTGGGTTAAGTGAAGTTTCCGCCGCAGATCCGCTCTGAGACGCAATGCAATCAAAGAATTAAAGGTATCCTATAGCTTTTCATTTATGTATTTGGTTCAGATCCAGAGTAACATTTCTTAAGTTAAATAAAATTCTCGCGGCCTTTAGATGAATTCTGATAAAACATATCTACTTACTAACAGCACGAGAGTGTCAACGAATTTACACGACGCCCCAGTAGCGTACGTAGATAGATATACATATCTTGGGCAGAGCATTTGTTTTACCAACCTAGCGGAAAATGAAGTAGACCGCAGGATAAAAAACGCGAAATAAAAATTTGTTCACGCGATTGCTATATGCCAAGAGCCTTGCCATTTAAAAAGTGGTGATAAACAAGGTTCAAGCTTTTCAACGAGCTATGGAGAAAAGTATGCTAGAATTCAAGCTTAGCTTTTTTTTTTAAAAGACGATTAAAATTCATTTGTTGACTCTAACCCTGGCACTTCATGTTAGAGTCGACCGGTTTAAACAGTGCAGTGAAACGAGTGAAACAAACGACTACTCAGTTCATTTAGTAAATCATAAGAATTTTATGATATGAGTATTTGTAGCTTATGGATTTAAATAACAAAAAGTAAATGATTTACAGATAACTCTCAAATGACTTTGCACACTCTTCGCAAACGAGTCAATGAGTTGTAATTCTACTTCAACGAGGATTAAGGAAAAAGAGCTAACTTTACACTGATTTCCTGCCTCCTCCATAACGAAACAGGCTACAGAAAAATAAATACTATTCAATACTAAGGCTATTCCGAAGCCCATCTAGGAGGACAGTACTTTACCCGCATAGTGTCGTATATTTAACTATTCATTCGCTTAATTAATTATAATATTGTGCTACATCACCTTTTTTTGTAATTATTATAATATTTATAAATAAACTGATAAATATATTTGCGCTCTATTTTAATAGGCAACTCCGCCACAAAGGTCCGTATTAAAGAACGAGAATCAACATTTAAGGAGAGCTTGAATAGAGATTGCATCCTCCCCAGCAACGCCCTAAGCCGAGGTCCGTGTCCCGCAGGACGCGCCCTTAGCGAAAGTTGCTTAGTTTTTAATATTAATTTTAAGCCTGGCTGGAGGCCTCCTTTAGCTTCGCCAGAAATGACCGGTTAAGCAACCACATTTCCCAGAAATGTATGCAAGAAGACCAACAAAAAAATATAGATTGCATCAGTTGAATAAAAATGCTGGACCTATTACGTAGGGTTCATATTTAATCATTCATATTCATTTATTATTGCAAGAATGTAGTACACAGAGATGTTAACAAAAAAATTCATCATGCACTCTACCGTAACAAACTAACAATGCATGGTGTGCAATCCATTAGCGAAGTCATAAATAAATTAAAAATCAAACATGTCAAAGGTATTTATAGTATTTTCAATGTTAATTTCATAATATTAATTAATGTTAGAACCCATGAATAATATAGAAAGAATGTCAATGTCAATCGTCTCTAATGGGATATTTTTAAAATATGTAACTTTATTTGCCATAGCAAGCATAATTTTTATTATTAAATAAAAAATATTAATTGATGTTTAAATTAAATTAATGGATTTAAACATAATTTAAACAAATAGTTGTGTTAGTGTTCCTTACAGGTCATGTGACTCATATGTCCATTTTGTAAGACATAAAATCTTTTTTCTAGAAGTCATTCTGTCAGTTGTTCTAAATATCTTAAAAGGTAGTTCTATAAATATATTAGGTAGTTTATTGTAAACCTTGATCCAATATCTTGGAAAAACTATCAGGGTAACTGGTTAGTAATTTTTCATATCAGTACCGTCTTTTTTTTAAATAAGAGCTTAACAATATATTTTTAGTAATCCTTGGTAAAGTGCCGTCAGTAACTAATAGATTATAAAAGATCAGTTCTGGGCTCTTTTTTTGTTCCTTGATATATAAATGATGTGCCATACATGTTTTTTTTGGACTTCTCGCATACACTTATGCTTAATCGGTCGTTTCTGGCGAAGCGAAAAAAGGCCTACAGCCAGGCTTAAAATTAATATTAAAATCTAAGAAACTTGCGCTATGGGCGCCTCAAGCGGGACATGGACCTCGGCTTAGAGCGTTGCTGGGGATAACAAGCTATTGTTTTGGGGACAGCTGGATCGGTATTAGGCCATGCATGATGACTGAATTATCTAATATAATTGCAGATGACACAACCCTTATTTTTAAAATCAATAGAAAAGATGGAGGACTTTTACATGAAAATGATAGCTTATGATGATGATGGGCAGCAGCATTCTTTGCGTATATTTATAACTGAACTACGATCGTCAACCCGTCTGCCAAGCGTGGTGATTATGGCAAAGCCCCCCAATGAGCACACAACACAAGCCCATGCCGCTCGTTGTGGTAATCTTTGGGTGGCCTCTGTCCAGCAGTGGACGATTTTCTGCTGAAATGAGAAGTCATCCGATTTCTTTTTAATTAAACGGCAAGATAAACCGCGAAGCACAGCTAGTTACAAAATACAAAATATTTATCTATTTGCCTATTATTATTCATGGTACACACGGCTACACATCAAGCTATGAAAATCCAGTTTACGCTGACCTCTCATCATACTGAAAACCTATACAATGCGTGTTCAGCTTATACTGGTTTTGTATAGCTTGATGTGTAGCCGTGTGTACCAGTGTTTCTGTTTATAAGTTGCCATATGACTTTTGTTCCTATTAATATCAATTTATTACTTATTTTATAACTGTGTTTGTGTATGTTTTTGGGACCTTTTCCCCAAGCAGGACTTCGTTATTCTTTAGTTAACCAAGAATTTATGCTTTGATAGTCATCATTTCGGCCTAATGAAGTCCACTGTTGGACACAGGCCTCCCCCAAAGATCATCACAACCACCGATATGGATGTGTTTTGAGCTCATTGGGGGGTTTTTGCCATAATCGCCACGCTTGGCAGGCGGGTTGGCGATCGCAGTTGAGTTGTTAATGTACTCGAAGGACGCTGCTGCCCATCCTCCGACTAATCCCTTAGTCGACTTTTACGACACCCATGGGAGGAGATGGGGTGGTGGCATTCTGAGCCGGCACCACACGGCCACTTTGATAGTATTTTTTATTATTATTCTGGTAAGCATACATTATAGATCAATACCTACAGATAATTGATGAAACTCCTGATTTAAATTATAAAGAGCTAATATTCAACTACAGAATTTATGAATACTATCTTCACTGGTATCTCGCGTATATTCATACCAATAAGTTACTTCAAGTATAAAAATATTAGTTTTTAGTGTTAATGTGTCTCCAGTGTTGTGATCTAAGTATAGTTAGTTAGTAGTTAGTATAATTAAGTGAAATAAAATTAAATAGTGGTTTGGCATAATGAGTTTGCTTAATGTTACTACCAATTAACAAACTGGTCAATGCCTGCTAGTTGTCTACGTAGTTGGTTGTTTTATATGAAATTCCATTTTTTTATTTTTACTACTTTTGCTAGGGATCAATGTGTCAAAATATTCCAATCTACACATATTAATAAATGAGCCTCCTGTTTTTTAACCGACTTCAAAATGGAGGAGGTTCTCAATTCCATGAGTTTTTTTTATATATATACACCGATTACTCCGAGATGTGTACACAATTTGAACAATTTTATATAACTGATGCTAACACTTTCGTGTTGGTCCCGTATAAATTTCATTACTTTTGATTGAGTAGTTTTGAACCAGCTTCAATAAACAGGTTAATTTGACCGCACTTATCTAGATGATGTCTTTATAGTTTCGATTCCTCTCAGATCAGAGAACCGATTTGAGTAATTCTTAATTTTAGTGTTAAAATGGAAAATAAATAGAAAAAAGTTCTTATATTTACACTAAAAAGAAACAAATACATGATATAAAAATATTAAAACCACTGAAAAGTAAAAAAAAACCTTGTTTATGAAGTCGGGCGGGGCCCGGTATGCCCCAACCATGGTTCATGCAGACCAACGAAAAGTTATATTTTATACCTCACCCCGCCCGACTTCATAAATAAAGTTTACTTTTCAGTGGTTTTAATATTTTTATATCGTGTAGGGTTTTTGAAGTCGGTATGTTTTTTTGTTAACAATGTTTTATCTTTAATGTAATCTAATGAGTTCAGAGTTCTAATTAAGTTTTGATTTTCGTTCTTGTAATAAAATTGTTTTCTTACAAGAACACAATTTCTCCGCCCCTACCCCGCTGAATTTAAGCACACAGACCGGAGTCTCAGTCAGAAATGGCTTTGTAAATATAGAGTTATCGTGGTTAACAGGGACAAGTTCGGGTTAAAAGGGTAAGCAATTAATTTCGCATTAGCAAATGACTGTGAGTGTATCGGTTAATAAGATATATACTCGATAAATAGATGTTGCCAAGCTCAGAATCTTAGGCTCTTAGTTATTTATACATGAACTATATTTATATATGAACTAAGTTTCCATATAAAATCTATTTTAGGGTCGAGTTTATGTTTTCTGCTCTGAACCACCGGTTACAATGAGAAATATGCTGTTACGTTTGGTGCAGTGCCTAATCACTTAGCTTCCTGCGTTGCATGTCGCTGGTTCGATCCCCGCACTGAACAAATATTTGTATGAATTATAGATAAGTAATTGTTTCGGGTCTGAGTGTTTATGTATGTGAAACATATATATCTGTAAAGTAATAAACACGAAACAGTAGAAATATCAATGTGGGCACGGTATAAAAAAGACGTTTAGAATATAAATTAGCATTTGATTAAAGGTGTCTGCGACAGCATTTGTTAGCATAAGACAATATCATTTATTGTAATAGTGCGAGTGATATTTATTATTTTACGCTAGGACTTATTAACCATACGATTTGAATGCAGACGACAGTACTGAGATTTTTAACAATAAGTTCAAATATAACATAGAATCAAACATAAACCCACTAAACACTATATATCACACACGAGACATAATAATTCAATTTAAAATTAAAATACGATACGGTTAAAATACGATAATCTATATCAATAAAAAGAAATTTAAGCGTCTGTGATTTCAAAATAAATGCCATATTCTATTCACACCATGCCTAATCATAAATTATCGTTTTTAGAATGTTTGTGTCTGTCTGACTGTTTGTCTCAAATAAGCTCCGATATGGCTCAACGGATTTCAATGAAAATTTGAGGGATCGAACAGGAATTTTAACTAGAATTTTCGTGGATATTCCATTTCGATATCTTGCAGGGTTCAGAAGATACTAATATAAATATAATTTACGCCTAGCGAAGTAACTAGCTGCTTTAAGATCAACTATACAATTAACTATAGGAATAATAATCTAATAGATATGGATGATAACACCAATGGACAAAAACATTAGTAGGGAAAGCAAACTGAAAATTCAGTCGCCGTATTTTCCTTCAAAAAGACTTTCAGTAGTATACCTTATCAGCCCGTAAACGTGGGCCTGACTGAACCCATGTTCCTGCACCTTCCAATGATGCGGCTATGGCGACTATGAGTTTGTGCCTCTTGATAGGCACAAACTCATAGTCGCCTTTTACGACACCCTTGGATAGAGAAGGGTGCTCTATTATTTTCCAGGAGCTACACGGAGCGCCTCCTATTCTTGGTGATAACATCAATAGCCGCTTATTGTTGCGATAATCGGGAGGCCCACATTCAGTAGTGGACGTTTCTAAGCTGACATAACTTCTGCTCTTCCTCTAGTTACCCTTACAATAAAGGATAGTCATCTAGAAGTGGAGTGATGTCACGAATGGACTGCGATAGACATATACCTGCTCACTTATAGATATACTGCTCTGTAGAACATAATACCTCGTTTTGACTCTTAAAAATTGTAAGAATAAACGCGATACAGTGTCGGTTGCGTGCGTGAGTGTTATCACTGTTATCCCGTAGTTACTAGTTACACAGTGGATAGTAGTGTTAATTGAACATAATAAATAGTAATCGTAAAACCTTTATTTTTGTGCTCAAAGGTCACATAACATAACCATATTGTCAAGAGTACCTCCAAAAATGTCTTGCAACAAACCATTTTTTTGTTTTTTCAGTGTGTCTTTTCATTAACTTATTTATTGATTTATGTCGTAACCACCCGTGGTATCACAACTGTATTGGTCCTGACTGAAAAACAGCACTGTGGCATTTTAAAAATTTAAATGTCGCAGCAATATGCTGAGATAAGGGCCCTTTTTTGGGCTCGTCCAGATTGCCTCAATGTTGTTATATATATTTTTACTTTATGTTATTAGTTATTTCCTGTGCGGGCCCAAAATAAAACGTTTTCTTTCTTTGTTTCTAAAAGGATAGCCGGTACACGCAATCCGTAAACATTTGAACGGTGCGAATTTGAAACCATTCGCGGTGCTCTCGTAAAATAATAAATTATAACGATTTGTGAAGTGACGAAAATGGCTAATTATAACTACATTAACTATGCGCTTGTGTGACAAGCAAAAGTATTCATTTGCTGCTTACGCACACATGAATAGTGTTTACGCGTTTGTGCCAGCGCAGCGGTCCACAATAACCTATCCTTTTAGATGTTATCCGTGTATTATGAAGTAGGTACCCAAAGATAGTATCCAATTTAGAGAAAACAAAATCACAATGTTGTCTACAATACACAACAATACTGCTGATTTTGTAATCAACAGTATCGTTTTGCCTAGGCCGGCTTGGTGATTTATTACTTGCCAGAATGTGTGTCAACGTAAGTTTCCGGCGAAGCACCGATTAAATGGAGCTGGTACATTATTTATAAGAAGTTAGAACGGACTCTACCCACATAAAATATTTATAATTAGAATGATCCTACTTTTTCTAGATTATTAGTCAAACTAAATTGTCTATTTATCAAGTCTGTATTTGCTTAAATAATAATAAAGACATGCCATTAATTTTTAAATTTTACGTTTACTTAACTTTTGAGCTATTAGGTATATCAATTCACAGCTCAAAAGTTAAGTTAACGCGTAAAATAAAAAAAAAATACGCGTTTACTTAACTTGAGCTGTTAGGTATATCAATTCACAGGACAGTGTCCTACAAGGCGGCAACTCTCCTGGCGCGCTTTCTACCTTTCGACATCCAGGCGGAGACGGATCCCTGGGTCTATGATCAAACATGTTCCCTCCGCCAAAGCGGCGAAAGTGTGCCTTCAGGGGCGTACGACAGACTGAGGCAGCTGGCTCGACGATGCGCACTCAAGATGTGGCGAATAGCGACATCACCTACGGTTGCAGTTCGCGACTAGCGTCTTCGAGGCCATCCTGCCGCTCTTCGGAGCCTGGCTCAGAAGGAGCGAGCGCGTCACCTACCCTCTGACGCAGGTGTTTACCGGTCTCGGTTGTTTCGGTGCATATATGCACAGAATAGGACGTGAGGTTACGGCACAGTACCACCATTGTGGAAGCTACCCGGCTACCGCACAGCACATCCTGGTCGATCAGATCGGGCAATATCTCTCTCTGCCGATAGTAGACACTACTGTGTCTATGTTGGCAGAAAATGAAAATTGGAGTGCAGTGGTCTCCTTCTGCAAGAGCATCATGCTCCAGAAGGAGACTGCAGAACGGGATCGGGAGAGGGCCGATCCCGCACGGAGAAGGACGAGACGGCGCCGGGGTAACCACCGCCCCGGCACCCAGGTCCAACACGCCTGAGCCCCCTGCCGTCGTTACATGGTGGAGGGCCTCGGGGATCGCGGGCGCGCAGATTCTGCGTGTTCACACCGAGCAACCCCTGGGAAGACGGCGATGCGCACGTGCGTGCGTGCGTTGCGAGGCTTGGGAGATCCTTTACAATTTTCCACGAAAAGTGCCTGGGGGGCGACCTTTTTACAGTGGCACGAATGGGCGGCTTTAGTGTAATCTTACGAGGACCTGGAGCCCACGTCGGTGCCGACGATGACCGTTCCAGTGGTTTTAGCCGATAGGAGCCGGCATACCCCTTCGCCCTTCCCCGGCACCAATAAAAAAAAAAGGTCTAAATAATTAAAATAGTTGACAAAATTCGTTTTCTATAGCTTACAAGATACCTACTTAGTGCATAATAAAACGTATCTATCGTTTACAATTCTCTGCTGTTTAGTCACTACCTTACCATACTATCAAATATAAAAAGAGATTAAGGGATTAAAAAAAGAGATAAAGAAATAATCTCTTATTTTATTCGATATATTATTAATTACTTAGTTTGGTTATTTGCTTGACTTATCTGCTTGTAATCCTTCTTAACTCTAAAGCGTGCGTGCGCTTCTGTTCGTCGCTCAATCGCGCGCCAAACTGCAAAGTGGTCATGCATATCACGCGTATAACCAAAGTTTAACTGGAATAGTACTCTAGCGGAATCTTATCTCATCAAATCAGCCCATAAACGTCCACTGCTGAACATGGGCTTCCAATAACCAGCACTCCACCACCGTTGACGGTCATAGGAAACAAGTGGTGATTATGGCCACACATCAGGCGGATTGGTGATCGCAGTTAGTTGTTGCTAGCCCGCGGGAGGATACTGCTGCACAATCTCTGGGTATCAAACTTTAGTCGTCTTTTACGACTCACATCGGTGGAGAGGGGTGGTCCATTCTATGCCGGGAGCAACTAACTGTCTTACTACTTAAATCTACACACAAAAAAAGATATAGTATGTAATAATAATCAAAATAAAGAAATTAATGATTTTGTCCGTCTTTCGAATTTTTAATCCATTTAGAACACATTGCAAAAGTCCTTATAATTGTAGTTTCCATCTCATATAAACCTCTGATATAAATGATATAAACATCTGATATGAACCCGTGAATAGAGAGAAATTAATGAAAGGCAGACGCCATTGTTTCCATTTTCCTTCAAGTTTTAATTCCATATAGCACCTATTGCAACAGAAGGTCTATTTCAATGGGATCGTTATAGTTTCCATGCCATACAATAGTCCTACACCACCGGGGACAATCCGTGACTTCATTTTATAGTGCAGTTATGGAGAATCGTCGATTAGTGTCCCATTACATTTCAGATTAAAATTATCTAAAGTCTCTGCGTGTTGGACCCATATCGCGTAGGTCTATCAAAAGGCCGGGTGCCTCTTTGCAGAGGCTATTTACCGGTGAATTTAGTTCATACATGTAAGTATGTGCCGTGTGGTGCCGGCTAAGAATACCACCACCCCATCTAACCCCGTGGGTGTCGTAAAAGTCGACTAAGGGATTAGCCGGAAGATGGGCAGCAGCGTCTTTCGAGTACATTAACAACTCAACTGCGATCGCCAACCCGTCTGCCAAGCGTGGCGATTATGGCAAAACCCCCCAATGAGCCCACAACACATCCATATCGATCGTTGTGGAGATCTTTGGGGGAGGCCTGTGTCCAGCAGTGGACTTCATTCGGCCGAAATGACGTAAGTATACATGAATTACAGTGCAACTTTGCATTGTGTAGTGAAAACAATTGAGTTGTGCCTGACATGGCAAGCGATCCTATCTCAAGTCGCACAAAAGTGTAACTGGTTTGGATTGAAATTGTTCCTCATAAATAACGACAGACTGGTCCCCTATAACAATATCGGTACCTGATTCCGTCATTGACCAACTGTGCTGCTCGGTAGTACCCCTCTTCTTATTTATATTTATAGACTGGACCCTGCTCAAAACAATGATCTATAAGTGAACAATATGGACCTCTTTTGCTCCGTCGTAAGAGATGGATATGTTGTAGCTATATTATCGAAATAAATGTATTATAATGTCTAGTGATGTTATAAAAACATTTTCTTTTACAATCGATTCCATTTCTTGCAGTATTGCAAGTAAATTTCTGAGTATATTGTACTTTAGCTAGACACTCTTAGAGAAATTATGCAGCGTTATGTATTTGACAATTCTACTACTTTAATTATACAAAAGTACTGAACCTGCATTATGCAAATAAAAAGGAAACAGATATCTCACAACACAATCTGTCAGCGCTTTGATTAGCAAATTTACACGTGTCCTTGCTATCAGCCAACCTTTTTTTATATATTTATCCCAATGGAAATTTATCTTCCTCCGCCCCGGGAAAGGTCGAACGGGCACGCCAGACTCCTACCGGCTAACTGGGGCGGTCATCTTCGGTACCTACGGGGGGCTCCAGGTCCTCGTATGATCATACTAGCGCGACCCGCTGGTGCCACGCCTATAGGCACATCTCTAAGAGAGTGACGGAGATTGTAAAGGATCCCCTCGAAGCCTCACTGTGCGTTTTGCTATGCTGCGCACTGCGCACACGACGGGAGGGCGCGTAACCACTAAGACTGACCACATGCGCGCCACCGTCTTCTCATGGATCGCTCGGGCTAGGCACGCAGATTCCCCAATATGCGCAAGGGCCCTCCGATTTAATATCGACGGCAGGTCGTTTCAGGCGTATCGGAATTAGGCGCCAGGGCGGTTGTTACCCCGGCGCATTCTTCCTTCTTGGAGTAGGATCGGTCCCCTCCCGATCCCGCTCTGCGGTTTCCTGCTGGAGCATAACGCTCTCACAGAAGGAGACCACTGCATTCCAGTTACCGTGCTCTGCCAACATAGCTCAAAGAGAGATCTGGCCCGATCCGATCAATCACGATCGGCCACCGCCATCAGCCAACCTAGTGTATAATTAAGTTGAAGCTGTCTATAAATGACGTAGGTACACTAACGAATATTTCGGATAAAGTCGCGTTTGGAATTATAATACTTACTTAATAAAAGTATACCAACATGAGTACAAGTCATAAATTCATAATACGTGGCACCAGTAGTACAGTGGTTACTACCTATAAATGTCACCATACATAATCGTGTGAAAACAAAATTGCTGTAGTTATTCCTAACTTTATTTAGCATTATCGCGTAGACCAAAACGATTAAACATATTTATTTTAATATTCATTCGTGCGTGTCATGTTATTAAATGCTTAGACCATATAACCAATGGTTAAATGGTCTAAGTATTAAATGCCATTAGGTCTAATTATTATTATCAATACCTCATTATTATTATCGACCATCTAACTATTACTATCTACCATTGTACAAGCAAATAGTATAGAATATATCAGTGTCATGTTTGTAAGAAGAACAACATCGGACGTTTGATAACAAATAACCACACTTGCACGATAACCTCTCAAAGGTCTTCTAGAAAATTCCCACTGACACACAAATACCTTGTAACTGGAAAATTTGAGGGTACTGCTGTACCTTTACAAAAAAACTACGAATCGATTGACTTTCACTAGGGGAAGACATTGATTGTTGTCCAAACAACACTGTCACTCGAGCCGTGAACGGAGATCGAAAGCGTTCCCAACAGATTGTAAACAAGTTTATAAGAAACATGCGTTTTACTGATTCCATTCCAAAAGTCGAAGGTAGACATCCTTCGGATTTAGTCGTTATATTTTTGAAACTATGCATAACGAAAAGAAAAGTAGTCCGTGAAGAACCTAATGTATTTTTGAAACAATGTTTAGCTTCCATATATATAGAAATATCTATAGAAAGTGAGCTTTTCTAAAGATACATTTATTAATTTCATGTCGAATTAGGCCCCCATGAAGGCATGGAGGCTGACGTCTCATGTCGGCATTGTCGTCTATATCACATCATTTGTATTCATACACGATTTTCCCCGCACTCTATAGAGATAAATGTGTAGATTACATGCATTCAGTGTCAGTAGGTACTCGTAACGTAATCATATATACATAAGTATTCTAATACTAAGGTCCGTATTACAGAACGAAACTCAAGCATTGATCTCAGTTTAAAACTAGTTTTGAGTTCAGCATTAATTTTAAAACGTCCCTCAAGCATAAATTTATTGAACGTAGTTCAACTGAGTCATGGCTTTATTCTAAATCGTCACTCAGTTATAGGTCTGTACTTGAGCAGAGATTTGAACTGTGATCACGTGTGTGGTCCGGATAGCGCTTGAGCACAGTTTTTAATGTATGTTGTTTCTTGCGCATTGATTTTTGGTTATTTGGTTTTGATTGAATACAAGCTAAGATGTTTTAAAAAGTGTCTCTGCAATTATGTTATATATTAATGTATCTGTAAAATCATTGAATGGAAGTATACATTTATCACAAAATGGATATTTTTGGAGAAGTTGACTATTCATCAATTCGGCTGAATGAAGTCCACTGCTGGACACAGGCCTCCCCAAAGACCACCACAACGACCGATATGGGTGTGTTGTGGGCTCGTTGGGGGGTTTTGCCATAATCGCCATGCTTGGCAGACGGGTTGGCGATCGCAGTTGAGTTGTTAATGTACTCGAAGGACGCTGCTGCCCATCCTCCGGCCAATCCCTTAGTCAACTTTTACGACACCCACGGGAGGAGATGGGGTGGTGGCATTCTGAGCCGGCACCACACGGCATAGTTGCCTATTACAATGATTTATTTAACGATCATTCTAAAAGTAGTTTGGTCTTTAGTGTTCCTCTCAGATGTATATGAGATGTACAGGTCTCATATAATTGTATTGTTTTTTAAATTAGGTAGTTTCATGTTTCCCCAATATGTGGTGAAAAACGTCATACTTTCTTTTCTTTAACTTTCTGGAGGAGCCAACACGATTTCGCTTTTGGTTATTATTTTAATATGTACTTACATCAAATTAAACTATATTTATTTATCAAAATAACATCTGTTCAAGTGTTCAATGACAATAGGCGCCAACGCCAACACACGTTCCTTTATAGTTTATACTTCAACAACACATTCATCTCGTTAAAGTATATAAAAATATTTTACGCAGGTACCTAGTATGTAAAATAACTCTTTTAAAAATGAACCTTGTATGTAAAGAGGAACTACTTTGTGAATGTTTATATTTCTTAACTAATAGGTCTGTTGAGGTACATTTAAATTTTTCTTATTCTGAGTAGATCGGAACAAAGTTGGTAATGAAAATAAATCGTAATCGAAAACAGGCTGATGCATAGAGAATGAGTAATATGTGCTTGAGCCGTGATTTGAATCTCGTCTCCGCTGAGTTTAGATTGATTACCGTTCTGGAATATGACCGATACTCAAGTACAGATTCTATACTTAAACAGTGATCAGGTGATTAAAGATCAAACTGGACTTGAGTAACGTTCTGTAGTACGGACCTAAGTTTCTCACTAATGTATATCACTCATCCAATATCTTGGTCCAATGTACGTTTGATCAAAGAAATTTTATGATATCATTAATTGACCTAGCTACACTATTTATTTGATCAAAGATTTTGACTTTTCAATATTTTCAATCAACACACAACTAAATGGGTATGAAAGCAATATTTAATTAGTAGGAAAGCAACCAATGTCTTTATATCATAAGGCACCTAGATTATTAACATAAAATAATGCGTTTAGAATTAATATGGCACTTGTCAGACATCACCTTGTGACGAAGTCATCCTTCATCTTCATTTCAATCAACCCCTTTCATGACTTCATACCTTTTATTTCCATCACTGTCCACCTCACGAATCATTCTTTATTCAAATCAAAATTCGAATTTATGTGACGTAGAGTCGCTCTTCATATTTTGATCATTATCATTACACATTGGATTCTGAACGCTAGTGGTTCAACACACAGCTGTCGCTCTGACAAATAGTCTCCTGCAATATAACAATTACTTATTTTTAACTAGCTTAATATTGTGATAATAAGCTATATTTGAAATATATAAACATCACCATGAAGATGAAGTGTTGAAGTTGTGAATATCAATATACCATTATAACAATATATATGTTACGTTTCATTGAATAACTATAACTGAACTCCGTTACTTGCTGCCGTGGAGAGAGCCTCCCAGTTGAGCTAACCGGGAAGGAAACACGGAGGGAGGCACTCCGCGACAACCTCTTGGACAAATATATTGGATGCGTGGCATGATGCACACGTCAAATAAATTTGATCAAATTGGGTTAAAGATATTGAACGACTGGCATGCCACTACGTACCATTTGGAAACACTAAGTATTTCCTAGACAATTAGGCATCAACTCATCGTTTAGTGCAAACGGGCATAAGACTACTCGTAATGATTTCAATAATTATATCATACGAGTAATAGCCTATTTTATTAATCAATTGTGACTCATTGATAAATGGATGGTGAACTTTTAACAAAAGGTCGATCAACTATTTCAATTTAAATTGTCTCTATCTAATCCGTGTGGCGCCCGGATTAAGAATATAGCACCCCTGCTCTTTTTGTGGACGTCGTAAAAGGCGACTAAGGGACTCTAAACCAAAGGGATGGACAGTAGCGTCAATTCTGTGGAACAGTAACCATACTGCGCTTACCAACTCGCCTGCCCAGCGTGGTGAGTACTGGCAAATTTCCCCCGAAACAACATACAAATGTGGAAATCTATGGGGGGGGGGGCTTTGTTCAGCAGTGGAAGTATTTTGGCTGATATTATGATTCATAAGTAAGTATCTAAATTCATAAGTAAACTGCAATTTATACAATATAAAATGAATTAAAATATTCACTTTGGTGCTACTCTCCTAAAGTCGATTATACATTACAGGGCCACTCTACTTTTTAAACCAATGAAAACCAAAAAACTAACAAACTATTGGACAAAGATACTTTTATTTTTCCGACTACGGGTGCGGCGTAGTCAACATAGCAGCCTACAACTACATTGTAATATAAATGAATACCTTTCATATAAATACCTAGGTTTTTTTTTTACGAAAGACATATCAACCACATTCATTTGCTTTACAATTTAGTGCGATGTTTTAAATATTAAATCAGACGGAGTTTTATAAAATGCTGCTTATTTAACTTAGCTCACAAAAAATCCATGTCATTCATCGTTCGTTAATTCCATTCAATTCATGTTGACAATTTAATCGTGGTTTGTCATCACTTTCATAAAGCAATAGAGGGATTCCAGTTGTTACGAAGTTCATTTAGAATGACCTTGTATGTTTTGGCATAATCACAGAGATCGAATTACTGCCTAGTACTGAAACGCGAGTAAACGTGTTAGACCCTCTCAACAATTTGAGACGCTTACCAAAATTATAGGACAACAGGTGGTCAAATCTAAATTTTCGTCAGTTTCTTAACCTAGTGTACTGTATACTATGTAGGTATGATAAACGAAATAAAATATACATTTATTAACGATTAGTTTGCACAGTCTAATTATCATAAATGAGTCATAATATATAAACTAATACTGCGCTCACCAACCCGCCTGCCTAGCGTGGTGAGTATTGGAAATTTCCCCCCAAAATGATGATACAGTTGTGGAAATCTATGGGGGGAGGCCTTTGTTCAGCAGTGGACGTATGCATGGCCGATATGATAGCTTTATATTGGAAATAGAAAAAGAAAAACTATCTAAGCAGAAAAGAATATAGTATGGTATTGACTTACATAAACAGACAGCAGCCAAAAGCTTGACTGCTTCTTCTGGTGGGTCACATTCTGGGAAGAAAGGTTTCACGACGTAGTGGCCGAAGGTTAGCGCCACTATGGCCTGTGTGGTGGGTCGGATGATGAGTAACGCAATCCATATTCGGAGAAAGGCTGGTAGCGGTCCAAAGGCCGTGTAGATGTAGGCGTAGTCACCGCCAGACCTCGTGATGGAAGTGCCCAGCTCCGCATAGCATAGAGCACCCAACGTTGACAGGAGACCGCTCGCAAGCCATATTATTAGAGACGCGGCAACTGACCTACGGCAAAAATGTACTTGATAAAGTCACGGCAAATACCAAGCTTAATTTATTTAAAATTAAATAAAAGAACAGCAAAATACAATTAGGTAACTTTAAAAGGTTTTAAGTTTTTCTTTTCCCCTTTAAACAGGTCTAAAGTGCATATTTCAGACTGGACAGAGCAAGTTTAGTTATTATATGCATAAATAACATAGAATTAATATATGTATAAATAACATAGAATTAATATATGTATAAATAACATAAAAAGAAGAATTTGTCATAAATAATGGTCGGAATAGACAATGGTGTTTCGCGCGATGTCGTGGCGTTATCTTTTTCACATTTATAGTAGTAAGATGGGGGAGGGATTAATTTGGATCAGTGTTTTTCAACCTGTAAGTCGCTCGGGGGGGTCATGGTTGCAAACCAGTTAAACGTAAAAAGTATACACAATGCACTTGATTTCTCGACCATTATTTACAGTCTCGATAGAAAGAAAATTAAATATTACGTATTTCAAATCATTGACATCGTTTTATTACGGTTGTGAGGGGTCGCCAGATTTCTTTACTTGTAAAGTGTTCGAGTTTTGCAAAAGGTTGACAATTACTGATTTGGATAAACAAATAGTGTGATATATTCACAAACGAGAATAATTTTTATGGCCAAGACAATTTAGCAGGAACTACGTATTCTTAAGTAGATTTTATCACATCAAGTTGAGGCAAACCATTATGAATATGGTTGTGGTGAAGTTGGTAGGATATTTCCGATAATAGTACCTATTTATCTCTTATCGCCCCAATAGAAACAATAACCAATTACTTTTCTTATTTGTATAATAAGCAGTGTTAGGTATAAACAAAGAACATAAGGAAAATCTGTACCTACATTATAGGTACGGTACGGTACGTACATTACTTTTTATTGCAAATTAACTTATTTACTGGGACATCAGAAAGTACTTTTACTTTAAATTTTGCTGCTGGTTAAAAACAATTAGACTTAGTACTAATTTAATACATAATGTAACTGAATCTGATGTTTGCTCTGTTCGAGTTATATCAATCATAGTAGCCAATAGCCACGTTCTCTACTAAAGACAGGAGACGTGTAAATAACACTGACAAATATGAGAATATTTCAGTTCGTAATACAGGCAATGAGGTAAAACTAAAACCTAATATTCTGTAGTTAGGAGTACTATATGTTTCAGGCCTAGGGCATACTAGTTTTCAACTTATGAATGAAACTAGTTAGCATGTCATTCGTTCCTCGGTATAGTACCGTGAGAAAATCCCGATCGTGACTCTATTATTATTTTCATTGAACTGCAATTTATACTCATACTGTAACTGTACATAGGCTGCACTAAAAGTATCGGGAATGGAATATTTCCACTGTTCCTGTCATATTAAAATCTTTTTAATTGAAAACTCCTTGGTTTTACAAATCGAATACCATTTATTTATTTTAAAAAAAATTCACGGTCTTGTCACAAGGTTTTGTCAAACTTGTTTAGTCGTTGAGAAAATGGAATTGACTCGAGAAAATTCAAGAGCGATGATTTATTATGACTTTCGAAGTGGTTTAACACAAAAACAGTGTGTTGACCGGATGATTTCTGCATTTGGTGATGAAGCCCCATCCAAAACCACAATTTATCGCTGGTTTGCTGAATTTCAACGTGGACGTGTCAAGCTCAGTGATGATCCTCGTCAAGGTCGTCCAAAAACTGCAGTCACCCAAGAAAACGTTGATGCTGTGCGTAAGCTGATTGAGGAAGATCGACATGTGACATACCGCGAAATTCAGGCAACTTTAGACATTGGCATGAGTCAAATACGAATAATCTTGCATGAACAATTAGATGTAAAAAAGTTGTTTTCCCGATGGATACCGCATTTGCTATGTGAAGAGCAAAAAGCGGCTCGCGTTACTTGGTGCGTCAGAACTCTCGAAAGATTCCACGCAGGATCCTCAAATGCTGTATACAACATCGTATCAGGTGACGAATCCTGGATATATGCGTACGAACCCGAAACAAAAAACCAGTCACGAGTTTGGGTGTTCGAAAATGAGTTAAAGCCAACAAAAATTGTTCGTTCACGGAATGTTGCAAAAAAAATGGTGGCCACGTTGTCTCCAAAACCGGCCATGTTACGATTATTCCTCTTGAGGGACAAAGAACGGTTAATGCAGAATGGTATGCTAGCATTTGTTTGCCACAGGTCGTTTCTGAACTCCGTAGAGAGAACTGCAACCGCCGCATCATCCTCCATCACGACAATGCGAGTTCTCACACCGCGCACAGAACAAAAGAGTGTTTAGAGCAAGAAAACATAGAATTATTAGACCATCCGCCGTACAGCCCCGACCTAAGCCCTAATGATTTCTATACTTTCCCTAAAATTTCATCATCAGCAATTCTCGCAGACTATGTAAAAACCAAAACTATATTTGATATTAGTTCCATGCCGATATTGCCTCCCGACTCATTCTCATTTTCCCCTGTGACTGACCTCGAGATCCGCAAGACTTTTACCTCCTTAAAGTCTAAAGCTATCGGCTGTGGCGGAGTTAGCAGGACTATGATATCGGCCGTTCTTGACAGTGTTATTCCCGTTTTTACACACATAATCAATTTTTCT
Organism: Diloba caeruleocephala; assembly: GCA_947459985.1. NCBI lineage: Eukaryota > Metazoa > Arthropoda > Insecta > Lepidoptera > Noctuidae > Diloba > Diloba caeruleocephala. The sequence goes on along the minus strand of OX381606.1, from coordinate 20,958,405 downwards.
CTGCAGACTGGGTTATATCCTTCAATCTGGCGCAAGGCTTTCATCATCCCTTTTCCAAAAAATTCTAACCCCAGTTTAGCTAATCATTTCAGGCCGATATCCATTCTCCCATTCCAATCTAAGGTTTTGGAAGCAGCTGTTCATAAACAAATATCCTTCTACATCTTCAAGAATAAGTTGCTATCCCAATACCAATCCGGATTTCGAACTGGCCACAGTACATCCACTGCTCTACTTAAAGTCACAGAAGATATTAGGTGCGGTATGGAGAATTCGAAGCTAACGGTCTTAATTTTAATAGACTTTTCCAACGCCTTTAATACCGTTGACCACGATATTCTCCTCGCCATTCTGTCACAAATCGGGTTCTCGTCGTCATCTCAGGGTTGGTTCTCATCATATCTTCGTGGTCGCCAGCAAGCAGTGCGTGCTGATCAGGAATTATCCGATTGGTGCAACCTGGCAACTGGGGTACCACAAGGCGGTATACTCTCTCCAATTTTGTTTTCGTTGTTTATTAATTCCATTACTAACATCCTCAAATGCACTTACTTACTTACTTGCAACTATACGCTCAAGCAGACATAGTGAATCTGAATAATTGTATCTCTAGCCTTAACGCTGACCTAAATACCATCGAAGACTGGTCTCGTAAGTTCGGAATTACGGTTAATGTCGATAAATGTCAAGCTGTCCTTACGGGCAGCTCGTTCCACGTAAAAAATCTAAATTACGATCACCTGACTCCGATTATGTTCAACAATACCGTTATTCCTTTTTCACCCGACGTAAAGGATTTGGGTTTACATATTGACTATAGGCTAAGTTGGGATAAACAAGTCTGTCAGGTTAGCCGAAATGTCACAGCCATACTGCGATCTCTCTACAGATTTAAACATTTCCTCCCGTCTAGCACTAAAACCCTTCTGGTCCAGTCCCTTGTGCTTCCTGTGATTGATTATGCAGATGTTTGTTACTCGGATTTATCTCAAAACCTTCTCAACAAATTGGATCGCCTTCTAAACAACTGCATTCGCTTCATTTTTGGACTCCGTAAATACGACCACATCTCTATTTACCGTGCTCAGCTCAAATGGCTGCCTATCCGTCAGAGAAGATCCCTCAGATCTCTGTCTCCTCTTCTCTATTATTAATGATCCTTGTACTCCTGAGTATCTAAAAAAATATTTCCTAGTTTTGGGTAGCTCTCATAGCCGTAACTTGCGTGCGGCTGATAATTTGATTCTTCAGATTCCTTCTCACCGTACAGGTTATATTTCCAATTCCTTCTCGGTCTCAACAATCAAACTATGGAATGTGCTTCCCCTTGATTTCAAAAAAGCTTCTAGTAAATTTGCATTCAAGCGAAAAGTTCAGGAATACTATTTGAAATCGCTGCACTCCTGCAATTGACAATTTCGTGCATCGTTATTATGATTAATAAGATATAATACGTACTGTATGTAGTATCTTTTATTTGATGTATTTAGCTTTTGTATATATTTTACCGTATTTATAGTATGTACATTTGTATGTATGTATTGTTATTATTGAAATGTTAGTTTTTTGTACCTCTTTCAATGTATTTCTTTTTTAACCCAAAGGTTGACTGGCAGAGAATGCCACATGGCATTAAGTCCGCCTTGTGTACCACCATTGTACATGAAAGTGTAAATAAATAAATAAATAAAAAATTAAAAAAAAAGAATAAATTGCGTGGACAGAGATTTTCATCACCTAAAGAAGCTGTGGACGCCTACAAAACGGCCATTTTGGAGACCCCAACTTCCGAATGGAATGGTTGCTTCAATGATTGGTTCCATCGTATGGAAAAATATGTCAAATTTCGCGGAAAATACTTCGAAAAGCAATAAATACATTTTTAAATAGTAATGTTGTGTCACTTCCTTGATTCCCGAAATTTTCAGTGCCGCCCTCGTACTGTACAATTGGTGTTTTTTATGAGTATGTTTGATTTTTGAATTAGTATTAGTACTGCATAAGAGTTGGGTTTGAGGAAAGATCTATATGATATCTACCTACTATCTACATTCTCATGATGCCTACTCTTTTTCTCCCTTTCTCTCATCTACTAGATTCTAACTATAACAATGTCCACTTTAATTATTGTAGCATTATTATTTGTTATGATGAATTTACCTATAAAAACTTCTAACACTAAGTTCAGGCAATTGTGTAGAATTTCTGTAGGTATTTTTGTGGTAACAATACTTACTGTTTGCTTGCTGAGCCAAATACAGGGTGGCCCATAAGTCCTTTGATATGAAAAAATTTTATTAAAATAAAGCTAATTACATTATGAATTATATTTTTATTTACAAAAAAAGCTTAAAAAACGGGAATTATTTTTTGAAAATAACATCTTCTAAATGTAATCCGTTGCGATCACGGCACTCTTGCAAACGACGTCTAAAATTGTCGATGACTGCGCGGCACGTCACTGCTGAAATGCTTGTCATTTCTCTGCGGATGTTTTCTTTTAGGGCCTCAATTGACCGCGGGTTTGTGTCGTATACTTTAGCCTTAAGGTAGCCCCACAAAAAAAATCCATCGGGGTCAGATCCGGACTACGTGGAGGCCAGGAAATGTCTCCTCTCTTAGAGATCACTTTGCCAGGAAAAAGTTGACGGATAACGGGCATAGCAGTGTTAGAGGTGTGAGAAGTGGCCCCATCCTGTTGAAACCACGTCCTGGCATTAAAGCCTGAAAAGTTTTGCAATTCTGGTATGAAAAACTCTTCGATCATAGCCACATATCGCTCCGACGTAACAGTAACTGCGCGCCCTCTGCCATCCTCAAAGAAGTAAGGCCCTAGGATACCATGGGCTGATATAGCGGCCCAAACAGTCACTTTCGGACTATGTAAGGGCTTCTGATGCTTAAGTTTTGGATTGATGGGGCTCCAATAGCGGCAATTTTGTTTACTAACATGCCCGTTAAGATGGAAATGAGCCTCGTCAGAGAACATTATGTTATTGAAGGAAGTAAACCGATTCAACATTTCATTCGCATAATTTTGTCTTTGAATACCGTCAGTTTCCTTTAATTCTTGAACCAACTGAATTTTGTAAGGGTGCATATGTAAATCTTTCTTCAAAATCCGTTGTAACGATGTCCTGGATACGTTTAATGCTCTGGCGCGCTTACGAGTTGACTGTGTCGGATTTTCGCGAATAGACTGTGTCACTGTGTCTATGTTTTGTTCCGTACGTGACGTCCTTGGGCGACCCAACCGCGGTTTATCTAACGTCGAACCGGTCTCCTCGAACTTAGCAACCCAGTTCTTAATCGTTTGAAGAGTTGGAGTGTCGTCAAAGTTGTGTAAACCTTTGTGTTCTCGAAATTTACGCCGCGCAACGGTTGCCGAATTGTCGTTTTTATAAAACTCGCGCACACAAAACGCACGGTCCGCTCCGGTAAAACGCTCCATCGCGACTAAATTCCCAGAAACCGAAGTTACTCCCCCCGCTTCCCCTGCACCGCTCACGCGCGCTCTGTTCGTTTTATTCAAATTTTACTTTTCAAAGGACTTATGGGCCACCCTGTACATAAACATTCCACTCGTATCTTACAGAAGTAGGACGTCTCTCTTACATGAACAAAGACGCCTACGCGATACTATAACTCTTTTTAAGTATGTCATAATAATTATCAACATGTGGTTTTTCGGTACGTCGAAAGGGAATCGAATTTCCGTTAATCCCCTCTAATAAATATTTAAAAACCTACAGTTGTTCAAGAAAGTAGGTGAACGTAAAGAGCCAAAGCCATTATCCAAATTCCGTTTTTGTAGATCACATTAATTTACTAGTCAATTAGTAAGTTCCGTTCTTAAAATCTTATGCAATTGTAAATAAGTTCGATTATATTAATGATGTAGGTACATTATAAATAAATCTTGTCCAAATTAATCTATCTAGGTAAATAAAATATAACATTTAATTAAAAATACATACCTATTCAAATTGAGTTTAGTATGAATATGTAAGACTAGCTGTTGCCCGCGGTTTCACCCGCGCGTTTATTTTTATCAATATAAATACAAATATAGCCTACATTGCTCAGGGATAGTGTAGCTTTCTATTGGTGAAATAAATTTTAGAATTGTTTCAATAGTTCAAGAGATTATTATATTAAGAAACGGGAATTAACGCGAAATTACCTTTGAATTTGTGATCAGTCTGTTTGTGACCACGATCGGTGCAACCCGGTCGAAACGTCAAGCTATTCAAAGGTAATATATTTAATTATTTATTCTCGTTTCTTAATATATTAATCATGCAACGCGAAAGTTTAAAAGTTAGGAGTTTAAGAGATTTTCCCATACATACAAACAAAAACCTCTTTAAACTTTTGCAAATCCAACGATGTAGCACAACTGCTCAACGTGAGATATGGGGTTCAATTTACTGGTTGGGCAGCCACAACAGCCCGGAATTTGGAAGTGTCCATTAAATTAGTATATAATACATGAGACGGACTACGGCATCAGCGAAAAACATGTGGGGTTCCTAATACTAAGATAGTTAAATGGGACTCAACGTATATACATTTATATTAATAAATTGTGAAGTTATGATGTTTACATTTCATTGTATTTGTACCACATTTTTCAGGTGGCACTAAAATAATCAAATGACGGAGAGAGCTAACACGTGACCACGCTGCAAAAAACTGACCATGAGAGAAACTCTATGAAATTTCTATGGGAGAAACATTGATGTCTCAAATCAACTCCCGCGAACTTGAATGTTTGACCTTATAACTTATTACATCGCGTAACTCACTTTCATAGGGAATTCCAGTCTCTTAAATTCAAAAGGGAGGTCATTGGGAATACGCAGCACAAAGACCTGAGCTGGTCCATCTAAAATCGTGGCCTCTATCACATGGCGATGCACATGCGCAATGATCATCTACATATCGATTTGAAATTGCCGACCACTATGCAATTCATGAAAAAAGCATCGAAACGCTTCTTTGACTCTGTTCTGATCCACTCGCATGGGTCGTGGTATCGGCCGCCGAATACCGACCCCCCCTATCAGTAACGTAATCCGCCCGAGGCACGTACTGGTCGACCTGGATGATAAAATTACCGTAGATCACACGGAGAGGCTCGCGCCGTCTCGTTCACTTTACAGACCGTTATACCGCCCTCGCCACCGAACCTTACCGACTCCGCGGAGGCATGTCGCCGCGACACCATCCCGTTCAATTAACTTCTCCCCCGTCCCTTCAAGCTCGTAGTCTTAAATGTTACCTAAAATATTTAAATCTTACCGATCGAGTTGTCCCTACATAGCTTGTATCCCCCAGCAATGCCCTAAGCCGAGGTTAGGTACAGTCCCGTAGGGGGCGCCCTTAGAAGCGGTTGATTAGTTTATAAAATCAATTGTAAGCTTGGCTGGGGGCCTCTTTTGGTTTCGCCAGTAATTTTCCAGTTAAGCAGCCATATTTCCAGGAAATATTGGCGAGAACCATTCTTAAAATTAAAAATATGGCGATGCAAACCTTTGACTTGGAGCCTAGTGCCATTACACAATTTGGACGGCTTCAAATTCCTCCTCTTAATATCTCTTTCTCAGTAGTATAGAAGTACCCATCTACAGTACAGTACTATGGCGCAGGAGATCCGGTGGATTTGAAGTGTTTAAAAATCCCATTGGATAATGAACAGATTTATCTTTATTTACCACTGAGTCTCTGAATTGGTACACCATTTATTCTCCCTTATTTCTTATTTATTTATTTAACTATTGCAGCAACATGTCAAGATTTTTATACCATCATTTCAGCCATCCACTGCTGGACATAAGCCTCCCCCAAAGAACGATCACCGGATGCTCTGGGTTTGTGATGAGTGCTCGTTGGGCGTTGCCATCACCACGCTTGGCAGGCGGGTTTGCAAACGTAGTTCAGTTCTAAATGTACTCGAGGGATGCCCATCTTTCGGTTAATTCCATAGCCACCTTTTAATACACCCACGGGATGAGACGGGTTGGTGCTATTTTTAGCCCGTACCACACGGCTAGTTTTTAGATATATAAGTACTAAATACATTTGTTTTAGAATAATTTAATTAAAAACCCATGTTTTTAAAACACCCCTATTATACCCCCTTGATTTCCTAAAACACTGAAATTTATTTCATTACGAGTATTTATATTCAAAAAGCCTAACATTAGTTTTCATATATCTAACATCAAACCCGACGGATTGTAATAAAAACTTTCGTCCTTACTATGTTACCCTCTTATATGTAGATTATTCTAAAACGGCTGAAATAAGTCTTTCCATATTTTAACTGAGAAGGCGAATACAATTTATTTTTATAGATCTAACTTCAACACTGACCTATTGGACGGATTTTAATACAAACGTTCACTCTTGGTTTTACCCTCGTTAAAAGATGAATGAAGTTTAATGGTAAGTATATATATTTTATAAAACATATATTTTGTAAATGTTTTTAATTACAAAATAAAAAACTTTAAATGTATGTATGAAACGCTTATGCAAACCATGTATGTCTGCATAGTGTTCCGTTTTTGCACAATGCTCGTACCTTACCGTCCTCTCGTAACTCTACATATTGAAATCGATGGTAACGATACCTACTAGAAACTAGATTGGCTAATTAACACCCGACAGCTACTTTGGCCGTGTTGCTAATACTGAAATGGTAAATTATATTTGATCTGTCAAAAAATCACTATATGTTAATGTTTGCTCTGAAGAATATCTCGCAAAAAATCGGCTATTGTATCTCGCATTCTTGGACGTGGAAAAGGCATTTGATAGGGTCCCAAGAGGCACGATCTGGTGGACCCTTCGTAAGAAAAATGTCCCCGAACAATATATTGACATCGTTGCTGACATGTATAAGGGTCCGAGATCAATAGATCGGACGGTGGTGAGTGATACAAAACCAATACCGGTCACAGAAGGCGTATATCAAGGTTCTGCACTGAGTCCCTTCCTGTTTTGCCTCATTTTAGATTCACTCACTGAGTTGGCGCAGAATTCAGCAGCGTGGAATTTTATATATACGCTGACGATGTAGCCATCTGCACAGAGAGCCGTGCTGAGTTACATGAGGCAATTTTATCGTGAAAATACCGGTTACGGGCCGGTAGCCTAATACTGAGTGTAGCAAAGACCTAATTCATGAGCTTTAACGAACCAGGTCCAAGCGACAACAGTTCCACTCCCATCGATGGACAACTGGCCACCTTGTGCGATCAAAATCTGGGGAGTATTATGCACAATGCCGGGAACGTAGAACGTCAGCACCGAATAGCTGCAGGGTGGCTAAAATGGTGAGAAGTAACTGGTGTTACATGTGATAGAAGAATGCCTGTTAAATAATTAGCATGGTATATAAGACCATCATAAGAACAGTCCTTATGTATGGCAGCGAAACGTTGACCATAACCCAAAAGACCGTGCATACCATTCAAGTTGCTGAAATGAAAATGTTGAGGTGGATGTCGGATGTCGTTACCAGGCTTGATAAAATCCGTAACGAATACGTGCGAGGAAGCTTGGGCGTGCGCGATATCGCCGACAAGATGTAAGAGAGTAGGCTCCGATGGTATAGTCACGTGAAAAGGAGGCCGCCTGAATACGTAGGGTACATGGCGCTACAACTTTCCAATCCCAGTCCAAGACCCAAAACAAGGCGGAAAGCTGTAGTGCTCAAGGACATGAAAGAGTGTCTGGTATCTGAAGATGATGTCGAGGATAGAGCGAAGTGGAAGAGAAAGACCAGGAAAGCTGACCGCACCACCATGAGATACATAGCCAGGAAGATAGAGAGAGAGATACTGGCAGCATGGGGTATACTGGTGAATCATGCAAATCTAACATAAGTAACAGCACAATAAACCTAATACTTAACATTTCAAAATATGGCTGCCTCTCCTTATGTTTGGGTACGGTGGTCAATTTAATATCTAGGTAATATATAAAATAATAAATAGGTAATAATAAAATTACAATTTATTTTAGCTCTTATTAGTCAGTGTTTAATTTTCATATATTGTATGCCATTCAAATAAATATCTCATTGACATAAAAATCTGCTTGATTTATACCTGAAATATCACAAGTAGACAAAAATTTATAGATATTCGGCCGATTAGTGGAAAAGTGGCCTAATAAGCCGAGTACCGAAAAGGTATTTGTAGGATACACTTCAATTCTACTTTACAGTATAGGTATATAGTAGCAACAGGTTTGTCGATACATTTTTAAAATAGGCTGTCTCTAAGTAAAGTATTGAACCTGCGAAATAATTATTACTACGGCGGATCGCTGCAAAGCGGTATTATGGATACGTTTCACAAAAAAAATACTTTTTGTTTTTTATTACGCAATATAAGAAATACACTTAAATAAGAAGCTTTTGCAATAAACAAACTCAAAATGCATTTTGTAAGTTTGGTAATTACTTTACCAAGTCGAAATATAAGTTTGCAACTGGTATGCCCACTGACCACTACTGTATGTGTATAGCTGTATAGGTATATTTATAAAAATGGACTCATTTGTGATGTTACTAAACCCACTTATTACTTTGTAAACTGCTTAATTCTTAAGCTTTGTAGCCTGTAACTACCTATCTCCGAACCATGCATTTATTAACGTTGTACTAAACGCCGTGTTTATTTTTAAAGATTATTGTAGATAGCAAATATATTGGTATTGTCTAGTACCTATCTAAGAAAAATATTGTAACTAAGCAACCGTATACATCGAATATATGTAGGCACTAAGTAGGTACTTAACATTGAAATTGTGGAACCAGTGGGTACGTAGGTAGATACTTAGTTAATTATTGAGTCGTGTAATAACGGTAGGTACTTATAAAAGGTCATAATATAAGATAAAGCATATTGATAATCCAAAATTGAGATAAGTAAGCAATCTACATATAGTTCTAGGAACATTCTTAAAACGATACCTAGATTTTAATATAAAGAGAGTTCGAGTATTTTTTCGACAAACAAATCTTGCGTTTAAATTCGGCGATAAGTGCGAAGCGATAAAACTGTAAAGAATTTTCATTAGTACATGCGAATAAGTAACTAAAAACATTAGTAGTTCAAAGGCGGGAAATTTGATCAGTGTGCTTACCCAGTGTATAAGAAAACTCCAGTCGGAGATATGAAGATTCCGGAACCAATTATAGTTCCAATAATTATGCCAACTCCATTGAATAAAGTTATTTTACGTTTTAAAACCACTTTGCCATCGCTGGCATTAGATTCTTCGCCCATTCCGCAAAAAATCAATCGGGCACACCGGTAAACGCAACGCACGTGGGCCGAATACACACGCTATCCACGCCGCTCTACCGCGGTATTACACGAGCATGCACTGAACACGCCGCCACAAAATATATCACACGACTGAATCACTTTCTGTTACCATTTTTATGGCCTCCGAAACTGGAATATACGACGCGGTGCTGACGTTAGTCACAGTGTAGTAAGGACGCGTCTCAACCGACCACTCCGAGCAGCCGCCACAGCGCATGTGTGGATTGTGTGGAGCACTGGAATACTGGAGCTCCATCATCCATCGCGCTGGGACCGCGACGAACCTGACAGGGACACCATGACGTCCCTTACGCACAATAGACAAAGATAGCGAAACCAAGTGCCGTAGTCGAACTTGTTGCTTGTTGCAGCCGGCAATTTTTAGAGACCCTATTCAGCAATCTGTAAACTTTGACAATATTTCGAGTTAAATGACTGTAACCCTGACGGCAAGATATTTGCATCAGAATTTCGCCATTAGGGAATTTTCCTGTGTTGCGCGGCTTGTTTATATTCCGTACCGTAATGACGATATATTACAAAGAACTTGCATCATGTTCCTGGGCTGAGTTTGTTCTAAACTTCGACCAAATATACCTACTATTTGATAAGGTTCTAAACGTTACAATCAACATGGAAAATAACACGTCATCGCAACTACCTGAATATTATTGAAACAGTTTGTTAGTTAGGGACTCCTGTGTTAAATTAAAAGCTAGGTTAGGTTAGGTTAGAAGATCATGGGACAGTTAACAAATTTTCTGCATTTAAACAACTATTGTCAATATACATAATCCATGCAATAAGTAGTTCAAAAAAACGATAGTAGTACATAACATCAGTATAATCAAATTCCCTCTGAAACATCTATATTTATATGGTATTAGTTTACATAGTTACATAATTTCTATAATTTTAAATTTGTATTGACGTCAATTCTTGTTGACTCTCCTTTTGCTTATTCATTATTCCTCTACTTTCTTATAATAAGGTAGGTCTTTTGTTATAATTATCCTTATCACCGATTCCGTGTGGTCTCTTCATTCCGTGTGATGTCCGAATTAAGAATATACCATTTCCCCCCGTAGATGGCGTAATAAGAGATTCTAAGCCAGAGGGATAGGCAGCAGTGTTTTTCTGTGGAACAGTAGCTATACTACACAAGACTTACCAACCCGCCTGCCAGGCGTAGTAAATACTAGTAAAATCAACCCAAAAAGATGATACAATAATTATAGAAATGTATGGGGGAGGCCTTTTTCAGCAGTGGACGACATTGGGCTAATGTGATGATGATGATATTATTGTTCCTATGTAATCATCAAACTATGGACGAATAAAATAATACTTTTTCCAAAAATGTAGAGCCACAACCGATAGTCTCTCGTGTTACACACTAATGATATCCAATCGCATCTAATAAAAATGATCATACTCGTATGTCGGAGTGCCGACTCCGACATACGAGTATGATTAAGAGGCAGCACTCGGCATTAATTTATTACAGTGCAGTTAATAATAAAAATTGCACAATTAACTTCAAAAGTGCATTACTTATAAAAGTTTATTGTGTATCTACGAAGTATACGTAAATCATAACATTTTAATCAGTAGATACTTCTCCCTACTTATAATAACACACTTTTTAATAGTACACATCGCGTATAAGATTTAGTTTTTCCTGACGTTTCTAACACTTATTAGCAACATTCGTAGTCGCAGGATGATTAAGGTGACAGGCGTCGTTACAAATTTAAAAACTTATTTTATCTTTATCTTTCTTTTCTTTTTAATACTTATTTTATCTACTGTATAATTGTAATAATAATTATTTCGATGCACGCAGTAATCACCCACGGTGTCTTGATGTTTTCAGTGTGGTATGAAGTTTGGGCCTTTATTATTTATATTAACAGGACTCCGAACTGGTGGTATCTGTTAACCGTCTTCTCTATTAAAATAAGGAAGTTTTTTTTAAATTTCAATAGCCTCACGGTATTTATACAAGATATTTAGCCTTGTTGCATTATATGGTCGGTACATATCAGTTCTTGTCACTCTCGCGAGGACTTGAACCGATCAAAGCGAAGAAAATCGTTAGGTTTATCTAAGCCAAGTTCATACATTGCAGACCTTGTGGAACGTCTACTCTTATTTATTTATTTACACTTTCATGTACAATGGTGGTACACAAGGCGGACTTAATGCCATGTGGCATTCTCTACCAGTCAACCTTTGTCAGCTGTGAGGTCTTTTATTCTGGTAGGTATATTACGCTTTATTTATCCTAATCACTATCAATCTTATATATAGAAGGTGCCTTGTAAAGGAATGTGATGATTGAGAGGTTTCAGAAGTTAGCTGATTATGCGGCTTAACTCGCAACGCAACTTACCGAAAAAAGAAATGCTTATATTCATTTAATATTATTTCTGTTAAAACATACTTGATCTAAATACAAAATGTATCCAAAACGTTACAGCCGTGTCAGAGAAACAAATTCCATACCTACTAATATATGCTAATAATATAATGCTCAGTAATACTCGTAAGTTAAAGTTATACTTTAGGTCAGTAATACTTTAACTACATAATAAATAAATAACTTGCTTTTGCAGGATTTAATATTTTTACTGGATATAGGATTTACACAATCTTATCACCTTTGAACATCTTAAAACTAGGTTTAGCCATATTTTGTTGATATACCATCTATAGATTATATTACAGGTATTTTCTGTAACATTATGAACATATTATTATATTGAATGTTGAATATTTGTTGTACAAATGTAATTAGTGTTGCTCTACATTATAAAAAAATACATCTTAAATGATAATGATCTGATTCAAAAGCACAGATTTATGTACTTACCGCTTGCAATATAAATATAATATATATTGTTCTTTGTAATCATGTTTTTGAAGACATCGCGGGAGACATCCTGAAATAACACGTATTTGCAGCGGTGATGCGCCCGCGCCGCGGCGCTGTCGTCGCGCGCTTATCCGACGCCATTTTCACACAATCTCCGAGCTTTCCCTCACACAGGTACGTACTACAATTTTCGCATTGTGATATTAACTTGGTAGTAAAATAACATATACTGTACATAAATCAATTCAATGTATCAGTGCGTTCGTTCTAACTGAGGAAATTATCTAATTAACACAACATTTTATTCGGCCATTCAAAAACAAGAACATTGACCCTCGAGCACACGTAATAGTTAACATGTTTTTTGTTCATTGTGGTAATTACTGAATACGAAAACGTGAAAATAATATGTCCAATTAAAGTAAAGTTTACATATTCAAATAAATTGGTGTAAAATTTCTGATGTGCATATCGGGAGGGTATCCCGGGTAAATAACATCTTAAATTGAACTAAGGAATGTGACCATCATGTTTCGGTAATACTGATGCAGCTACTATAGCATACTGCTACCTATCTAACTGTTCCACGTAATTGAACAGTATACTCTTCGAAACTCAATCTATTTATGCCATCATGTCCTTATTTTTTAATAGATCACTAAGCATCCCCCGCAGCGGCAGTGTTGCGAGACACGAGTCGTGTCGCAAGCGGTGGTGCCCTTGCACGTGCTATCAACTCGTTACGTATTGCTCTAAAACTACACACTAATTTGGACAATAATTTAAGGATAAATTTAATATAACAAGATCAAATGACACTCATCCAAAAAGTTGATGGAGGAAAAGAAGACACCATGAATGATACAAAGAGAAGAGAAGATCTCGGAAAATCCTCGAGGCCTGTCAGAAACAGGAGATATACTCGGTTAGTGGCTAGAAACATTGAACTTCATGAATCATTATTTCAGTATTCAGCATAATTTTCTTTGTGCGTCACGGACATTACGGAGACTTATTGCCCTTTATTCAAAATTTGTTACTAATTTACCACCAATGTTTTTATTTCCTCCCAGTAGAATAATATTTTACGCTTACAGAAGAAGCCTAGTTGCGGGCCAGCGTCCGCAAAAGAGGCTATTCACACCAGAAATAAAGCGATATCTTAAAGACTGGCTAGTACGACGAAGAGATAATCCGTACCCAAACAGAGAAGAAAAAAAGTATCTGTCTCACGAAACGGGCCTCACTTACATTCAAGTAAGTTTGGAAGCAATTATTATTATATTTTAAAGTTCATTGTTTTCTGATTTTGAAACATAGGTATCATGTTTGTGCCTAACAGCAACCTAATTGGATCGATGCCAGAAATTGCTATTTGTACATAAATAGGCACTATTTTTGTCCCTGCTTTGTTGATTACCGTTCAGCGTTTAACGTTAAGTGAAAAACTAGATTGACTATTGTTCTCTTTTTAATTAACTTACTATCGCTGATCGTATTAGTGTCATAGTTAAGTAACAGTAGATAATAATATAAGCAACGGGTCAGCAAGTAGGTATTTCACAAGTGCACAAGTAGGTACCTACAGTGACCGCTTTACAGTCATCCCCTCCGAAATCTGCCTACAGGCGTGGCACCAATGGGTGGCTCAAGATGGAGATTATTTGAGTTCCTGGAGACCGTGGTTTTAGCCGGTAGGAGTATGAGGGTATGCCGGAGCATACCCTATACCCTACCCCGGGGCGGAGGAAGTACGTACATGATGTATTTCCACCGGAACAATAAAAAAAAGAGTAACAACATTCTGTAGCTACAATTTTAAAAGTATGTTTTATCAATTTACAGATTTGTAACTGGTTTGCCAATTGGCGAAGAAAATTGAAAAATGTTAATGTAGATCGAAATCAACAAACATGGGGACATCTGATACGCACGTACAATGATCGCGCACAAGGCAACGTGGAGCAGTTTAGCATCTGTTCCGATGACAGCATATGGAGCGAATCCGATCCTACCTGCCGAGATCACAATCTAGACAATGACGGTGAACTAGCTGACAGTCCAGAAACGATAACTGAATACCATCACGACGACTCCAGTGCATCTTCAGTTATGAAAGAAAAGTGTGTTAACTTTAACAATAATTCCTATAAATCTGATGTAAATGAGAATGGACGCGAGGAAACAAAAGCAATTACAAGTCCAATGTTACTCAGTAAGTGGCTGGAAAGTGCAGCTCGATTTCAGCCAAGTGAGTGCAACTACTCGTGGTGGGCAGATGGCAAACGACGAAAGCCAGAGACGAAAATCCAACGGATTACAATAAATACTTTGTCGCGCCATGACCGAGACGAGGTGGAAGCAGCAGTAGCGCTCACTGCTCTTGCTTCTGCCACTAATCGCATAGCAACGCCGTGATTTATTGTTTTAGTTTAGCAGATGAATAAGTGTCAGTTAATACTTTTGAACGGATAATACTCTTTGCAGTAGGGTAACTGCCAATACTAATATTGTTTGTATTTTCACTTTTAAGTTACGTACCAGCTACGTAAATAAAATTAACTATACGTAACGCCCATGAATCAGTGTTGCTCAAGTATTATTAAAAGTAAGTTTGTCAAGGAATGGAAGTAATCCTGCTTGTATAGTCATTAACTTTGATCTCTATTGGACTAAGTAGTTATAAGTTGTAACTCCAACCAAAGATCGTGATTGAAGATTGAAATTAAATTAATGTTAAGTACCTATGTATTAAAATTGTTTTATTTTATCATACAAATATCCTAAATTTTCAGTCTTTTATGACATTTTGGTTAGTAAGTATCCATTCAATAATTTTATATACACATATAACAACGATACCATAATAATTATTATCATTGCATTCACGTCTTCGCATCTTACAAAGCTCCTTCGGATTCGTATCACATACGTAGTATTTCTAAGTAGTCTGCCTGTATGTATCACTGCTTCCCTATTATATCTAAGTACCTAGTACAATTTGGAACTGTCTTATTTATTAAAATTATAGGAATGCCAATTATACCAAATTATTATTAATGTTTGTTTCGTTTCGATGACCTCTAAGCACTTGCTAAGCGTTGTCTGCGACATGGGTCGCGAGGGTTCGATCCCCGCACGATACATGTTTTTATGACATACAGATATATGTTGTAAGTCTGGGTATTTACAAACGCAAAATAACAACGAGGCTTCGTTTTCAAAAAAAATAACTAACAAGTGGGCCTACATTATTTATTACTACAGTAAATTATGTGTGTATACCACGTGCATCCTCTAATCTAATCTAATCCGCGAAGCCATTTTCTTTTATTTCTTCCAAGTTTACCGCAACAGCCAACAAGGCAGAGAAGTTTCAAGGACATAATTTATAGAATTTGGTGCAACTTGAAAGAGGCCTGTGTCTGGCAGAAGACGCACAGGCAAAGTCGATTCATGGATATAGGTTGGTATATGAAGAAACCATACCACTGGTTGTTTGGCGGTACTTCGACATATTTTCCTTCGGGGAATTGATCGCCGACAGAATGATTAATTTATGACTGTTTCGTCGACATAATCTTTCAAGTTAGAACGATTCACCGTAACAAACGTTCGTCTACAGAGTTCCGTTGATAGAATCACAGAGTACATTTGTAGTTGTAGTTACATGTTCTATAACACTTACTGGCATGAATCGAATATCTCAGATGTTAAATAAAAAACAACACAATCTTCTAAGCCTTATACTATCAATTAATCAATGATTTTATTAACACAATTACCCTGAACTCTCAGGGTTTGTCTTGATACTGTCTTGAGTATCATTACTAGTGGTTTTTTGTAGTTCTGCATGCTTATCTAGATAGCCCACAAGAGTCTGCTGGCTTTGATTCAGTTGTCTCACAATACAAGACCCTGCACTTTCGAGTACTGCACACAATTGACTCCTGGCTGTGTCAATATTTGACATTTGACTGAACTCTAGTAACTCATTCTTTGACATCAATCTATCTTGTATAATTCCAGCTGAAAATATAAGAGAAAAAATAATTGTATTTATTTATTTTATTACGATGATATGAATAAAATAATGATAATAATTGGGAGAAAAGAGGAAATAAAAGCGGTAGCAGTTAAGTTTCATTAAATGTTTATATATTGCTTCGAAGGATATAGTAAAATAATAAATCACTAACATCAAATAATAGTTTTGTTTGTTATTTAGTAACATAGTTTTTATTTCATTTATGGTAAAGATTTAAATAGTTATGAACAAAATCCATGGCAGGTTATTGAGATGCATGCGTAGATTACTCATACAAGTCTATCTTAAAACTATATTCAATAGTATAATCATGCATGCAAGATACTATGTTGATGTCATGTGTAATAAATTAATTACGCACTGTGTTGATAATTAGAAAATATGTAGTGGATGGATTTGGATAATCAATGGATTATCATTGTATTCTCAACGAAGAATGAAACTATATTTATCACTGTCCTCATAAGTATTTCCAATAATTCATTCACTAATTCTATTCTATTCTAAATAATTAAATTACAGTATTACTTGTAGTAATTAAATTTCAAATTACTGTTTTCCACCATGGCATACTTTATATTATTTTCTTATTATTGTAAGATAACAATCTCAGACAGGTACTTGATCATGTCTGAATTATCATATACATATATTATATATTAGCTGGGACACGCGGTTTCACCTGCGTTTAATTTAAAAGAAATTTTGAGTACTTCGACATAGACACTTAGCATAGAATATATATATTGGATTTCAAGGGTTTTATTTTACGCGGAACCCTAATTATTTTTCTAAAATAAAAGTAGCCTAAGTTATTCCTTATAACATCAGCTATCTGCCAGTGAAAGTCCCGTCAAAATCAGTCAAGCCGTTTCGGAGATTACCCGGAACAAACAGACAGACAGACAAAAAATTTTAAAATGCAATTTTTGTTATATGTTCCGTATATACTTTCATATGCATTTAGTGAAAAGCTGTTATTTTGACATTACAAACAGACACTTCAATTTTATTTATTTGTATAGATATATAAAAATTCACTTGTTCACTCTTTTGAGTGATGACCTATTTGGAGCATTGCAATGCAATTTAAGAGCCTATCTTACAATTGAAATATTGGAGTTATGGACAAACTAATTATCTTTAATTATTACCAACCCATTATAACCAGTTGAGGAGCTTTCTTCATAATTTGGAACATTTTAGCAGCATTTTCAGGTTGCCCAAATAAGATGTTCTGATGTGATGTGAACAAGTGATTTACAGCTTCATAGCGTGTTCCAGTCGTTGCCATGCTGACAATTTTTTTACCATAACATCTCAAATGCATGTTGTTTTTGGCTAGTGCAGCAAAAATTGGTGTTTTATCTTCCATACTTATAGAGTTTACATGTAAAAATATGACCATCTTAGATGTGTTGAACCAGTTAAGGCATTCATTCGCCAATATTCTTTCAAAAGGATTATCAATTTGCTTTACATTCAGTTTTTCTCCTCTATCGCAGAGTGCAGCATCAGGTAATGTGTACTTGGGAGGGCCATATTTAGGTTTAGCTAGGTCGATCAACAGTTGTCTCTCAAAGTGTGGTTTCCTAGGTCTTTGGATATTAATCTTCCCGCGATATCGTTTAGCTATCAAAAAGGGTGTCTGCGTGGGTAATAAAACTGTAAATTAGAAAAATAATGAACATAGTTATAAATACATCAGAATTTAAGCAAAGCCAAAGTATTATAGTAAGTAGTAGTGTGTGATCTTTTAATACCTTTGTTAATTGTAGCCATTTTATATGAGTTATTCAACCTTGCCAATCAATCCTTATTAGTCAGCGTTACTTTTCGTTACGCAGATCTGGATTACTTAAGAGTAATCACAAATCACCAATAACTCCGTTTAAATAAATAACCTAAAAATATCTTCATGTCAATGTCAAATCAAGTGTCACGATAACCGTCAGTCACTATGGCACTACTGATGTTTTAACCACTACATTTATATATACTGAAAATTTTAACAGAAAAACAATTGAACCGTACGACGCTGCCGACTTAATTTTCAGATTATTTTCATTATTGTGAAATATTTGATTGAATATGTAAAAATGTAAAAATTAATTCATCTAAACACCGTACAACGATGCCTTATAGTTGACATTGTGGAAGATACTCTACAGAAGCCATCTTAAATGAGAAGAAGAAGATGTTTTAACAGAGTGAGAGTCAGTGCTGCCACCTGATAATAAGATAATAAAAAATAAAGTCACCAGATTGAGAGCTAAATTCGGAAGCAAAAGTCACTAGAAATTCCAAAAACAATATTTCAGTAGAAACATAATTGTAATGCCATCTATCGAGGTATCAATCATACTGGACAGCTACACAGGCGGCAAAATACCATAGGTGTCGTAGACTCGTAGTTGGCGACTAAGGGAGTTTGGAACCCATTACCGTATCATTATCATTAACGATACTTGAACATTGATTTGTCTTCTTCCTTCCATGGTACCAAGTTTCTTGGGGTTGGCGAAATGTGTTAGTCATATTACAAAAGGGTTATACGGTCGACCGCCTGCCTGACACCAACCCTCCTTGGGTATGGTAGTAGTAGTCGGTAGTTTATCCTCCACCTGCGGGTAACCCAAAGTGCTTAAGTAATAACATTAAACGCTGACTGAACCGCTCCTACAGACCAGTTATTTCTGTAAAAGTACCAGACTGTAGACTGTAGTCACTGTAGTGACAAACGTTAAAATGTATATTTAACCCATCACAATGTCAAAAACCTCCTTTTTTATTACGTCGACAAATTCTTAGTATGGAAAAACAACCGTAATTGTAATAAAGATTACATAGTTTTGTTGTAAAAATTATATTGTATCTTCAAAACAAGAATGTAAGTAGTAGGTAATTAATATTCTATGGAAACTTTTTTAGGATAGATGAAGAAGACTTAAATATCAGTAGAAATCGCTGAAAATCAAAAATTTGCTAAACGTCAGAAAAAAATCGCCAAAAGGGGTACAAAGTCACCTGTAGGGACAAAATCGGTAACACTGGTGAAAATGTTACTTTAGTTGTTTTGGTGCGAACAAAAACTTTTAAAGTTTTTAGCGTTTTTTGAACGCATTAAATCACTCGAATATTTCTTATTATCGATTACGTAATCGATCACGCAAAGTATATACGTTTAAGGTGGATATTTATTGTGATATTCAATTAATCACAAATTAGATATTTGCAAAGATAAATATATGGTGTCCGGTGTCTGTGTGGTGCCCGGATTAAGAATATAACGCCCCTTCATCTCCTCCTGTTGATGTCGTAAAAAAACGACTGAGGGATTCTAAACCAGAGGGATAGGCAGCAGCGCTTTTTTCTGCGCTCACCAACCCACCTGCCAAGCGTGGTGAGTACTGGAAAATTCCCCTATTAAGTGTTAAAACACAGCTGTGGAAATCTATGGGGGAGGCCTTTGTTCAGCAGTTTGATGATATATCGAATCGATATTTAAAAACAGTATAAATATATCTAAAAATAATATCGTCATCGTATTCATCGATATTTTTGCCCATACCTATTAATTTTCTAAATGTAGTACCAAAATATACAAAAATATTTAATGTCTTAGGTTTTCGCGATTATTACACATTATAATAAAACAATTTTAAACGGATTAGATCGCATATATTATAGATTTTTGTTTTTCCTGACGTTTCGAATGCTTTGCAGCATTCGTGGTCCTGCGACCTAGTCTTGCGTATATGCTCGTAACCTCGGAGAAACGTCGCCGCTATTATACAAACCTACAGCAAAAAATACAGAGAATAGACAAATTCACATTTATAGACGCGTTCAGAGCTCCAGCTTCAGCAGCAGCAGCTTTTATATGTTCATCTAATAAATGCAACGCATGAAGCTGCCAAGCTAGATCTTCGATAATACCATAGACGTAGTTCACGTAGTATCCAATTATAAAGTACTCTGTGGTAGTATCATCTGGGAACGCTGAGCTGCATGGATGTAGTTAATCTTTTAAAACGACGGATGTGTCAAGTATGGGGTTTACATTCTTATGAGTGCACACACATATCAATGTTAAAGGTACTTGGTACAATTTGGCTTTGGATGTCCAGTTAAATTCCACACTGGTTTCTCAGGTTTAAAACTTATAGAAACAAATAGTTTTATTCTACTATATGTCGTTAGCGCTTTGGTCACTGTCGATTGAATTATCACCTCCATCGCCTCAAAATGGTCAACTCTCCCTATTGTGATTATTGTTAAGCGCAAAAGGTTCCATCACTAAATCATATCTTCTTCGAGTGTTCATCTTTCAACATTCAGGGCCTTGTGTTGTCGGATGAGCTTCTAAAATGAATGTTGAACCTGAACGGTCCCGCAATGCATACAGGAATTACTTATGAATGCCTCAACTATTAACTTTTTGTAAAATTTTGTTATAAATACTGTGAATGAAATTTACATACTTTCTACGGTTTCTGATAACATTAGTAGTCTGTGGCGGATAGGAGTAATTTTGCTGTGTCCCTTACCTTGTTATTAATCAGATGTAAATATCCAGTAAACTATTGTAGTTTTTGGTTGTAAGTAGATATAGATAGGTTGAAGTCCAATAGGGTGACGTTAGCACTTCTATTATTTTCAAGATAAATGGAATATTAATAATACTTTGTTTGAATGAGACATTACAGGTTTTAACAACGATGTCCAAAGATTTAAATCTTTGACGAAGATCGATAAACTTGAACATACTAATAAGGTTAATAATTATACTTATGTGAATGATATTAATTATAATAATGTGAAGAATATTAATATGGATATACTAATATGACGATGACAAATATGGATATGACTAATATAACATTGGATTTTACATACAATTCTACGAAAGACATTAAATAGACTCACAAAAGGGAAGAAATAATTAACGACAGACCAGGCAGTGTGGTCAAGACTCTAGCCTGCCCAAACGGGCGAATGAACGTAAAAAAAAGCTGAGCTGTGTACGCATCAGCGTTGCCAGAAGGGTACGAATTGTGTACTATTTCAGTCGTATGTGTACTTGCGTACTCTAGGCCAGTTTTGCGTACTCAAAGTAGTTAACCAGTTTTTTTTATAGTTGTTATAAACGCAGCCTACATAGACTGTCATCATTATAGCAGCCAATATACGTCCACTGCTGAACAACGGCCTCCTCCATAGATTTGCACAATTGCGTCATCGTTTTGGGGGGAATCTGCCAGTTCTCACCACGCTTGGCAGGCGGGTTGGTGAGCGTATTATATCTACTGTTTCATAGAAAGGACGCTGCTGCCCATCCCTCTGGTTTGGAGTCTCTTAGTCGCATTTTACGACATCCACGGGAGGGGATGGAGATACACAAACAGAATTTAAACACAGTATAACACAAAAGAGTGTAAGTAACACATACATACCGGTACACTGCTCACATTAATCGAAATCATTATTCTTGGGAAGACATAACGTACGTTTTTTGTTGAGTTTTATCGCGGTTTTCTCATGTTCTGAAGCTCATTTTTCTGAATACCTACTTACGTACCTATGAAGTCTGTGTTTATGTACCTTCTGTACTAAATTGTGAAGAGAAATACTTTTGTGGACCCTGCTATAGTTTTGTGTACTATTTCGGAAACTCGTACGTACCATAGACGTATTATTATCTGGCAACGCTGTTACGCATAGAGTAACGTAATACTGGCTGTATGTCAAATCGTGACCGTACTAAAAAACCCGTAGAAATCCCAATCGCTTCTCGGCCTTTTGAGAAGTATCTCTATCTAATTAGTCTGTGGCCTTTTGGCTAAGATCAAAGTGTAGTGAACCGTAAATTCCTTAATCTAGAAATTAGAAATTACTTAAAATACGTGTCGGTACGGCCAACTTAGGTTAGCCTAGGTATATTTTTTAACATTAAAGCAAATCTTTTTATTTATAAAGTTTGAGCCTTGTTTGAGTATTTGTTTTCCCATTGTAAACTCATGAAAGAGGTTAGTTATGTTTTTGCATTGCTTGCTTGCTTCTTATATTATACTGTCGAATATTCTGTTAGTTATTAATTTAACAGTGTATCATTGACGCTTTTAGATAATGCGGGGTAATCAGCAAGATACGCCACCTTCGTCTGTAAACGGTGACGAAATTACAGGCATGGACGACGAAGGCATGTTCTATTATGATGAAGTGGAAGAAATTCAATTAGATGATGACTATATGGAAGAGGTAATAGATTTAGAGGAAGAGGAGATGGAAATGGAGCCTCCGGAGGATCATGCGGCTTTTGTATTTACTAAACATGTTGGCTCAGTGTTTTGTTGTGATTTACATCCCGAGGGCAAGTTAGCAGTAACCGGCGGAGAAGATGACAGAGCGTATGTTTGGACTGTTGACAATGGTCAGTTAGTGATGGACTGTGTTGGACATAAAGATTCTGTCATATTTGTTGGCTTCAGTTTTGACGGGTCCTACTTAGCCACAGCCGATATGTGTGGACAAATCAAAGTTTGGAAATGTAACACAGAGGAGAACCAGCAACAACCATGGACAATAGCTTTTGAGTATGAGGCTGATGACTTAACATGGGGCTTGTGGCACTTTGGTGCTAAAGTACTTGTATTTGGAGCAGTGAGTGGGGATATTTATGTATTCAAAGTACCCTCAGGAGAAACGAAGGTCTTGCAAGGACATAATGTAAAAGTTGAGTGTGGAAAGGTTAGTATAATATATTTTAAAATATATTAATACTCACCATCTCTTAAGCTTAACATTTTTTTATACAAGGATATATTAAATTTAGTTTTGATGATCATTCAATGGCTGCAACAATAATACTTAACTTTATAAATCAATACTAATGAATCTGCAGCCATTATGCTGGGAGGCTCATGTGCTTTAAGGCTCATGTGCTTTAATATATGATGACTATAGATATTAACAATAATAGGTAAAATTTTGTTGGTTTAAATAAAATACAAAAGGAAATTAAACATTGAACTGTTAATTACACAAATCTTATGTAAACTCAAATAGAAGCCCCATTTCAAATTTAACATTGCATTGTGTCTTTCAGCTGGTGGATATTGACATGTGAGAGGATAAATATCTAAGCAATATATAATTCGAGCTTTACAGGCGTATAGTGTAGTGGAGTGGTGATTTTGTAGCACATATTACTATATAACTATGAAATATAAATATAATCAGGATGCAGTAAAACTTCGTAGCTTTTGTTATTTTTTGACACACTCTAATTTTGACAGCATATTTTTTTGAAAGCAATATTCTTTTTAATTTCTAGAGGTTTTATTCTAACACTTTCCCTAATTAAAAAGAACCAGCAGTTGTCTGATGCAGTCCAATCTTATTATACAATTGAACTAGGCGAGGTCTTGGAACTGGCTTAGTTAGATAATCAGCCAACTGTTCTGTTGAGCTTGTCTTCAAAACTGTGAGGTTTTCATTTTGTACCATTTCTCGCACAAAGAAATGCCTGACTCGAATATGCTTTGTTCTTTTGTGGAACTCAGGATTGTGCGCTATTTTGATGGCAGCTTCATTATTCACATGCAAAGATGGCACATATTCCATGTCCATTAACTTTTGAATCATTCTTTGAAGCCATACCAATTCTCTTGCTGCCTCACTTGCGGCAACAATGTCAGCTTCTGTTGTGGATATCGCAACTGTAGCCTGACATTGACTTAACCATGAAACAGCTGCTCCAGCATAAAGACACACTACCCCAGTTGTGGAGTGGCCAGTAGTATGAGTCTCATCCATGGTCAGCATCGCTATAGCCTAAAAATTTCTTAGGTCCACTGCTATATCTGAGTCCATATGCAGATGTACCTTTCAGGGATCGAAAAATCCTTTTTACTTTATTCCAATCATCTCTCGTAGGGTTTTCTAACTTGCGAGAAACTACTCCTACAGCATATGAAATATCTGTTTGTGAGCCGACCATTAAATATGCAAGAGTACCTACTGCTTCTCTATAAGGAAACTTATTGTTCTTAGAGGTGACAACTTTCCCTGTCTGAACACCTTCTTTTTCTATAGGTGTTGATACAGGATTAAAATCGGCCATATCAAAGCGTTCAAGAATCTTTCTGGTATAGGATTCTTGTCTAATCACAATTGACCCGTCTTTTTCCTTTTTGATTTCTAGGCCTAAGTAATTAGTGGCTGGTTTCGTCGTGATTTTGAGTTTCTTTCTCATGTCATCAAGAAAACTAAGCCAGATCTGCATCCGTAGCAGCTATCAAGCCGTCATCTACATAAAGCGTAATCAGAATTTTCTTTTTACCAACTTTTTTTGTAAATAAACAAAAATCAGCATCGCTTTGTTCAAAACCCATGTCAACCAATATCTCTTCGAAACACGTATTCCAACATCGTGGCGCTCGTTTAAGGCCGTAGAGGCTTCGATTTAGTCTGCATACTTTTGAAGTTCCATCGCCGAAACCATCAGGTTGCCTCATATAAATTTCTTTGAGCTTCCCATTAAGAAAGGCGGTCGACACATCAAACTGAGCCAGATAAAGGCCCTCTTGGGCACTTAATAGAGCTCTTATTGTTGCAAGTCTCGCAACAGGGCTGAACGTTTCATCGTAGTCAATACCTTTCCTTTGCCGGAAACCTTTAGCTACTAAACGAGCCTTGTATTTATCTATACTACTATCTGGGTTTCTCTTTATTCGTAGAACCCATTTACACGGCAGTGCCTTTCGGTTCTAAGGTAGCTCACAGAATGATCACACATTGAGCTCTTTCAAAGATTGAATTTCGCTTCTCATAGCTTCTATCCATTCATTGCGATCTTCACAATTCATAGCATATGAAAAATTTGTAGGGCACGATTCTACACTGCATACATAGTCATTTAGCTTTTGAGGTCGTCCAATCTGACTCCGATCTCGCAGCTGGTACGCTGGTGATTCGGCATCATGGAATTCTTCCTGATCCTCATCCTCAAGAACATCTCTAATCAGTGGAATTTGTTCCTGACATTCTGCATGATCGAGGTCATGAGACTCTTCATTCTCATCCTCATGAACATAGGCTCTAATTTCCGGAACTTGTTCCTCATATTCTCCCTCGAGACTATGTTCAGGTACATTGTCTTTATGATCTCCCTCAGATTCGACTGTTGACGGATTTTGATGTGTATGAGGAGCCGGTTTTTCATTGCCAATTGTTTTATTTAACGGCAGTTGTAGTGTATATTCTCCCGGGTTTGTGTCGCTTTCTACACAATGTGGGGCAACATCACTTAAATGAAGGGGCTATTCATCGAAAATGACATCACGCGATCGAACAAGCATAGTTCTTTTTCCATCAGAGATCCAGACACGATAGCAATCTTCGTCATATCGAACAAGTCGACCCTTAACTGCTTTCTTGTCAAGTTTCTTCCTCTTATGCTTTGGTATATGGACGTAAGCGTTGCTGCCTATTACACGAAGATGTTTTATAATAGGTTTTTTTCCAAACCAGAGTTCATAAGGTGACTTGTTTTTATTTGTAGGACCAGTTCTGTTTAGGACATATGCAGCAGTATTGATGAGTTCTGCCCAGAGCTGTTGTGGCAGTGGTTCGTGCGCATACATCATTGAACGTGCAGTTTCAACCAGAGTCCTGTTCTCTCCCTCACTTGAGCCATTTTATGGGGTATAAGGAGTTACTACTACTAGTCTCTGTTTTATACCATGCGCATTCAAGATTTGTCGTACTGACTCACTGTCGAATTCTCCGCCATTGTCGCTGAGTAGACATTTTACATTATATCCTGTTGTTTTTGTCTGAGCTATCATCAAGGCGAGCTTATCCTTGACTTCTGACTTGTGTTTCAGGAAGTATACCATACGATAACCTGTAAAATCGTCTTTAAACAAAACATAATATTGCAACTTAGAGCAACTATGTTGAAAAGATCCACAAACGTCTGTATGTATGAGTTCTCCTGGTTCCGTTGCTCGAGTTTTCGTACCGAATCTAAGTTTATGAGCTTTTCCATAAATACAGCCATCGCAGGTTTCTTTATTAAGAGGCAAATCTATCCCCAGTTCGCGTTTAACTGTGGCCTTTACGTGTCTCTTATTTTGATGTGCAAGCCTTTCATGATAAAGCTGCATGGTCGCAGATGTCACATTAACTTCGGGGAGGTTAACCGGTGGTATATTTAAAATATCTAGTTTGTATTAACCACCATTCTTATCTCTTTTTCCAGTCAGACAAGCTTGTCCGTTGACAAAGACTCTGCATTCATTTGTCGTGGACGTAAAAAAGCTTTTTGGGTGTCTGTCATGTAAAGCTAAGACTGAAAATAGATTCCTGTTTATGGCTTGAACGTACCAAGCGTCTTTAAGGGTAATATTAATAGACTTCCCTTTAACACTTGCTTTGATGATTACTGATCCTTTGCCTTTAGTGCTGCCATTGCATTGCCATTGGCTGTTGTAACAGTACGGATCTCGTTAAAATGTTCAAAGTTGTGGAACATATCAGCCCGATTGGTTACATGACTCGTGGCGCCATTATCCACGTACCAGATTTCAGTGTCACATTCGCTTGAAAAAATCTCTGTGTTTGCTACTGATAGCAAGATCATGTTCGCAGATTTTGAAGTTGATGGCGTTGCCTGTGTGCCTTTTGGAGGTTTTCCATCATTGATCCACTTCTGGCAATTCCTCACACGATGACCAATTTTTTTACAGTAATTGCATTTAAACTTCTTATCTTTCTTTGTCTCACCAGCAGACGGGGTTCCACTGGTTCTTGTGACAAGCGCTTCTTGCGTATCCTTTTTGCCCACTGTTGCTCTCTCAAATGCACAAAGATGGCTGGTAAGAGTCTCAACACTTCGATCGGATTTGGGTAGCAATAGCCAACTGCTTCGGACACGTAGGAATCATCTAGCGTGTCCAGGATTTTGCATATTAATAATAATTCTGATAGCTGCCTGTTGTTATCTTTCTTTAGCTCCTGGTTGAGCTGTGTTCAAATGTTCTTGAGCTTGGACATGTGCGTTGCAATATCGTCACCAAATTCTTTCTTAAAACTGAAGAAGCTCATACAGAGATTATAAGCTTTGTCTTCATCTGTACCATCGAACAGCCTATGTAGTTCAAGCCATATATCTCGACTCTTAGTAAACCGCATGACCTTTCTGAGGGTCTCCTGCATATTTGTCGTAATTAGAAGGACGGCGGTAGCATCTGCTTTGGTGAAGCGCTCCACTGCTCTGTGATGAGCACTTAAATCCGCATCTCCAGCTCCTGTAGGTGGGGCTGAGGGTTCCTGAATTGAGCCCTCCACCACTTCTAAAGCTTGCGGCACCATACATAGTAGGGATCTGACCTTAAACCTCCAGGTATCCCAATTGCATTTTCCTTCTAACAGACCGATATGGAGCTTTCCAGTTATATTTTCCATAGTATTATATTATCATAATATTGTTATTACCTATAGAATATGGATTCTGGGCCCATAACCTGTAGCGGAGTGGTGATTTTGTAGCACATATTACTATATAACTATGAAATATAAATATAATCAGGATGCGTCACTTCGCATCTTCACTTCGTATCTTTTGTTATTTTTTGACACACACTCTAATTTTGACAACATATTGTTTTGAAAGCAATATTCTTTTTAATTTTTAAATAGGTTTTATTCTAACATATAGTTCATTACAATCATCACATTACAGCTATTTCATGATGGAGTTCGTTTAGCAGCAGGCTATGAGGATGGTGCTGTTAAGATATGGGACCTAAAGACATGTGCTCTCCTACATCAAGTGCCTGCAGGAGTTCACCAAATAAGAGTGACAGCTATTGATACACATCCAGACAACAATCTTATTGCATCTGTTTCCACTGATGGTGAGATTATTAATATATTCATGTAAACATAAACACTGAATCTCTCCTCAGCTCAGTTCTGTGTGAATAAAAGCTGTAATTGATGTATAGAATTGTTTAGTAAATATACATATGAATGTCTGTATGAGAATGTCAAAAACTCTTGACTGAGGTTGCTACCAGAGGCTTATTCTTAACCAAGGTATTGGTATGTTTATTAATATCATCTTCTTGAGGTTTTGGCAAAATGCAAAGACGGTTGATTGTGACTCTGAGCTAAGCTAAGATGCTTAGTTAGTACACTAGTGTTTCATATTCAGATATTTTTAAATAATAATTTTCTAGGTTCATATGAAATATTATTCTTCCTCAAATAAAAATGCACCAGGGCTTATTATGTTTTCCCGTGGCGATTATGGGCAAAACCAATGAATAGCAAGAACGACTCACGGCCCCTAGTTCCCGACCGCTATCAGGAATAGCAGATCAAGGCAGCGGCCATGGTTATGGCAGGGTAGGGAGTGCGAAGAATCCCGAGTTACGGATAGCCGCCGAAAACAGCTGACCTTGGCGACGTCGGTGACGACGGCGAGGACACCGGCACCCTGGAATCGGGCCACCTTATATATTTCCGAGAGGGTGACCAACTATCCCAAAGTGGCATAGGGTTCTTGATAAACAAAGCTCTCTCTGACAACATTGTGGAAATTTCCAGTGTGTCGAGCAGGGAGAGTAGCGTACCTAGTAATTAAGCTAACCAAGAAGTTTTGCCTCAAGGTTGTGCAGGTACCAACATCGACACAATCGGATGACGTAATCGAGGATATAGTTGAGGACATATCAAAAGCCTTACACTCCACCACTAAGGCCCACTACAATGTTGTTATGGGGGATTTAAATTCTAAAGTGGGAGTACAGAATTGCAATGAATCGGCAGTAAGGTTTTGGCATTAGAAATCATGGGGGACAAATGCTTATAAACTTTCTAAAGAGAGAGAGGCTTTTCTTAATGAGTTCCTTCTAAAAGAAATGGCCCTAAAGGAAGTGAAAATGGCAAAGCACTGATAATATGAAAAAAATATGTGATCAACTTCATCATAGCGGACAAAAAGCACATATTCAGAGACGTCTCAGTGGTATCAGGTTAAACAATGGAAGCAATCACTGACTTTTCAGAGGCTCTCTGAATGTTGACTCTAGGCTAGAACGCGTTTGCTTGATGAAGTCTAGGCTCCGACCTAGATTGCTCCAAACCGTGGTAGGATCTGAAACATTCTAGTCAAATCTAGAGAACCGATTTGTAGCCATGGTTACCACAAACGACGTTGACCAAGCCCTTGACCAAGCCCTTGGGAGTGTGGTTAGAATCCTCAGGGAGTAAGGTAGTAGATTATTTGAAACGCACACAGCCTTTTACAGTGTACAGGCAGGAAGTCTAAGCTTTCGAAAGAGACTCTAAAGCTTATGAAGGAACGACGTGACAACCCACCAATTTCTTCGTCAGAAAATCTGACACTCAATAAAATCATTAACAAACATGTTACGACACGTTTGTTAATGATTTTATTGAGTGAGTGAGTGAGTTACATAGACTCTGTTCCAATATACGCTGTGTAGAAATAGCAGTTGAGTAGAATCGGGGGTCGAAAGTGTTCGTCTAGTCCCTGGGAGAAGCCACCTGACAAAGCTGACCACAGCCAGTGGAGAAGTCGTCATTTCAAAGCTGAAGATTCTTTCGGAAGTTGAAAACTTCTATGGAAAGCTATACGCATCACATGCATCACGACCTGATCCTGAAAATGAGGATTCCAGAGCCGCATTGACACGCCACTTTATTGAAGACCTGCCAGAAATTTGAGTCTTGACGAAATTGAGATGGATCTGCACCAACTTAAAAATGGAAAAGCCCCGAAATTAGGGAGGTATACCTGTGCTGAAGAAACTCCAGAAAACCTTTAACTCTGTCCTCTTTGATGGGAAAACTCCCAACTTCCGCGTGGAAAAAGAACATCGTCCTCTTCCTTAAGAAGGGTAACGAGACCCTTTTGGAGATTTATCGACCCTTTTGGAGAATTATCGACCCTTTTGGAGAATTATCGACCCATTTCGCTTCTAAACCACGTCTACAAGTTGTTTTCAACGGTCATCACAAATCGTCTTGTGCGGAGATTCGACGAATTTCAACCTCCGGAGCAGGCCAGGGATCAAGGAGGATACTGCACCATGTGTGGTCTACACATTGCAGCAGATTATACAGAAAACCGAAGAGTACAATCGGCCCCTGTGCTTAGCATTTGTGGACTATCAGAAGGCCTTTGACTCAATCGAGACGTGGTCACTTCTGGAATCCGTGCAGCGATGACAAGGGGATGTTACCTCCCCCAAATTACAAATGCAATGGAGGATGTGTTCAAGACGGAAACCCGTCCAGCTGGAAAAGACGTGTACTAAATATAAACGGTGAGCACATCTCACACGTACGATTTGCAGAAGACATCGTCATCATAGCCGAAACGCTGCAGGATATACAGCAGATGCTGAACGGCCTAGCTAATTCTTCCCAACGCGTCGATCATCCGGATGAACTATGATAAAACCAAGATCATGTTTAACCAACATGTCATACCGGAACCGGTTGCAGCACATGGCGGGCGGGGCATTTACCTCGGGCAAACTCTGCATTTGGGTAAGAACATTTTCGAGAAATAGATAAATAGAAGAATTCAGCTGGGCTGGGCGGCATTTGGGAAATTGCGCCGAGTGTTCTGTCCTCAACACCACAGACAAAACTTTAATCAGTGCGTCCTACCTGTTTTGATATACGGTACCTAAGCCTGGATACTAACGGTTCGGCTAGTCCACAAACTTAAAGTTGCTCAGCGAGCTATGGAGAGTGCTATGCTTGGCGTTACTCTGAAGGATAGAATCCGAAACGAGGTGATCCGACAGAAAACCAAAGTCACCGACATAGCCAATCGGTTTATCAAGCTGAAGAGGCTGCCATAAGGGGGCTGGCCATGTTAAACGTAGAAATGATGGCTGTTGGGGCAAACGTGTTTTTGAGTGGAGACTGCAGCTCGATCTTCGCAAGGTGGCTGGCATGAACTGGATGAGACAAGCCGAGGATCGTACTCAGTGCTCAGCACCAGTGGACTGCTATGGGCTGTTTTTGATGATGATGATTGATCTTTTGTATCATCAGTCTTCTCAGATCTCATCGAGATTTTAATGTATAAACATTATGCATACATAAAGGTACTGTGGAATGGTAGTACTGTGCAAAATGGTGTGTGATAGTAACATACTGTACTGTAGAATGTTAGTACTGTGCAAAATGGTGTGTGATAGTAACATACTGAGTCTTTATACAACTTAGTCATGTTTTATTTTTAAATCAAATAATTTACAAATATGTATCACTAGCTGTTGCCTGCAACTTTGGCCGCGAGGGTACTGATCAAAACTCTTAGTTGATAATATAATAAACGGTATCCAATAACCCTACTTCCTATTCCACGACATAATCTATCTCTATGCTAAATTTCATTACAATCTGTTCAGCTATTTCATCATGATGGAGCCTCGAAAGATTTAATCAAGTTTATAGTAGTATATTCCAATATGTCTTTTATCTTTGCAGGTAAGGTAATATTGACAACACCAAGCAATGGCAAGGTCGTGGGTCAGTTGGAAACGGAGAATGACTTAGAAACAGTAGCCTTCGCGCAAGACCCACAGATGGGATTTCTTGCCACAGGTGAAGCATGCAATTAAACAATTTTAAGATTTAAAATAGAACAGATAAAACATTGGTGTACTAGTGGGGCCTAGCAAAGAATACGCTATCCCCTCTCTCCTCGTGGATTTCGTAAGTGGCGTCTTAAGGTATTATTAAGAGGATGTGCGGAAGCGCCTTCTGTATACTTACAATGCATCTGTTAAGCGTGGTATTTATGGCAAGGCGGGTGTGATCAAGAATGGCATTGGTCATTGTGAGGGTCTAGGTGCAGTAACGTAATACGCGACGCAGTGTGCGCAACATAGCGCACATGAGGTAAGAGACCCGCATTGTACTTGCATGCCGTTCGCCCTGGAGCGGCGAAGGGGAATAACAGTATCGAAATCTGTAAAAAAGGATCAATCTCATTCTCCTGTCCCCGACACATGCTAAGTTGAAGGAAGAGTGTGGTGGTTTTGTGGAGGTAAGAGTCGTAAGGACATACGTGTATGTATTCATGAGGGAAGAGGATGGATTCCCGCTAAAAAGAGTTCAGCAATGTTCGATGATGAAAGTTATTGTAATGTTGGCAACATCACAATAATTTTACTGCCAATACTGTACAAAATACTCTTGCGCTTAACAACAGGGCACTAAAATTTAAGAAATTTATGTTACATATACTTGTATGTTAAGTTTTAACTTGATATTTTTATGTTGCTCGAATATAAAAATAATAGGTATGACAAAGTTCTCTCTCTGCCAGCATTAGTGTCGCTATGTTCGCAGAGCACGAACACTGGAATGCAGTGGTCTCCTTCTGTGAGACCGTCATGCTCCAGAAGTAGACCGCAGAACGGTATCGGGAGAGGGCCAATCCCGCTCGAAGGAGAAGACGGTGCCGGGGTAACAACTGCCCTGGCGCCTTATTCCCATACGCCTGAAACCCCCTACCGTTGTTATAAGTCGCGGGTGCGTAGATTGGGGAATCTGCGTGCCTACACCAAGCGACCCAAGAGAAGACAGTATCATGCATGTGGTCACGCGCTGCCGTGGGACGCTTTGGGGGATCCTTTACCATCCTCGGGGGGTGACCGCTTTACAGTCACCTTCCGAGATGTGCCTATAGGCGTGGCACCAGTGGGCGGCTGATCATACGAGGACCTGGAGCCTCCCTTAGGTGCCGAAGATGACTGCTCCAGAGGTTTTAGCCGGTAGAAGTCCGGCATACCCCTTCGCCCTTCCCCAGGGCGAATGAAGTTCATGAAGATTTTTCCACAAGGTATTATAAAGTTAATTAGATGTTATGATTTGAAATATTTATAAAAAATAAGTTATATTTCAGGAACGTTAACTGGAGCAGTAGGAATATGGGATGTTGCCAGACAAATGATACGTCATCAATGTGCCAAATCAGATGATGCTGTGGGAGGTGTCACTAAGATGATATGGGTGAACAACCACCTTGTTACAGGCTGCCTAGATGGTTCCATTCGGGTGTATGAAGGCAGGACCGGAGGAAAAAGCCAAATGCTCACGGGACACAGGTCCGAAGTTTTAGATCTATGTTACAATCCTAAAGAAAACCTAATATTAACCACTTCGGATGATGGCACAGCAAGAATATTTAAATATGAAGTAAACAAAGACAAAGATTAATATTTTTTTATTATACATATTATATACAATATGTATTCCTTAATTGTAGCCCTGTTTGTTTTCTTTATTTATTGTTATCAGTATGTTTGGTTTATACTTTACAAAATACAAGCAAATCATTCTAATATGTTTGTAATTAGAATTACACAAAATCCACACATCCCTCTTTGCCTACAGTACGTCTGCAGGTGTTTTGATACTGAAGGTGACCCACTTTTGCAGGCACAATAAAACTTATTACTGAACACTTATTTTAATTAAAGCGTATATTGTTAAAAAAAATTATAGTATTTAGGTATATATTGTTTTTCTTTTTGAAGTTAAACTTCTTTTGTGACGGTGTGAATGGGATTTTATTAAACGAAAATGTGTAACGAAAGAGATAATGTAAATACATTAGTTGGGTTAGACTGTGAGAGAATGAGATAAAACCGTATCTATATAGTTTCCCTATTCCCCCTATTATCGATCTCCCTCTCCCTGTCTTTTTACCACCTCCATAGTGTGTTCATCTCATTGTCTTACAAATTAACCAAAATACAAAGATTCACTTCTGCCGCGTGTGAACTCACAGAATGTTTTTCTTTCTTAATCTATACAAATAAATAAAATTGAAGTGTCTGTTTGTAATGTCAAAATAACAGCTTTTTACTAAATGCATATGAAAGTATATACGGTACCTATAGCAAAAAAACAATTTTTAAATTTTTTGTCTGTCTGTCTGTCTGTTTGTTCCGGGTAATCTCCGAAACGGCTGGACCGGGACTTTCACTGGCAGATAGCTGACGTTATAAGGAATAACTTAGGCTACTTTGATTTTAGAAAAATATTTAGGGTTCCGCGCGAAAACAATAAAACCCTTGAAATCCAACATATATATTCTATGTCAAGTGTCTATGTCGAAGTACTCTAAATTTCTTTTAAATTTAACGCGGGTGAAACCGCGGGTCCCAGCTAGTAATATTCTACAACAGGCATGGCACGCGTGCAATGGCGCACGATTGGAAATTCTGGACACGACAATGATTTACCGCGATACGTAATATACCCACATCATATTCGATGTTGTCGACAATTTTTTTAATATATATTTATTGTTTACCTTTTAAAAAAAATACAGTAAAACAGATGATTGATATAGCATTCGTAAACCACAAAGGTTTATAATTAATGCTACAAGTAGTCTACATCGATAGTTTTAATCAATAAATAAAACAGTGTACTAAAGTAAACTGAAAGTTGGTGCGTGCATTTCCAAGCAATTAGAATTTCATGTGCTCCAAGAAGTAAGACTTAAGTTTAAATTTAATATTACTTGGCGTGAAGTCACTACACAAATTAGAAGATAAGTTATTAATTAACCGAGGAACAAGATATAACGATGTGCGTTCGCCGTAGGTATTGTTATTATCAACGTCACACGTTAATTTATTGATATTTACGCGAATAATAAATGAGAACTGAAATAAACTTACGGATATTTTCGCGTTATTAATTGTCCGTGTGGTGTCAGGATTAAGAATATAGCACCACTCCATCTCCCGTGGATGTCGTTAAAGGCGACTAAGGCTTGTAAAAATAACTAACATTAACATCCTATATAAATGGCGACATTCTAAGTCGCTAAGGTACCCGGAGAAGAATAGACCAGCCCTTCTCACCCATGGGTATCGCGATATCAAGATTGGGTGGTGCTACCCATCCTGCTGCTGCTCATCATGATGCTGTTGCATCTTCCCGTGTGCTAATAACAACATACTGCGGGGTTACCGATTGATACCGGGATGAGACCGCTCATTGGGAGGCCCATTTTAAGATGTCGATGTGGTGTATTACATTGATAGATGTATGTCTGTGATGATAATAACCTATGTATTACATAAAACCAAGTGCTTGAATGGATTTCCTGCACGTATGTTTAAATTAGGTAAGTGCATAATTCATCATATCAGCCATTTATACGTCCACTGCTGAACAAAGGTCTCCCCCTTAGATTGGGTATTGGGCCCTTCAGTTGGACAGGAGCCGCGTTAATACCTACAGCCACGGCGCCTGTTATTCCAAGGGCCATCCGACGGAAATGCGGCACAAACTTTCCGGCTGAGTGTATGTACTATCCCTAAAACGGACGCCTATACACTTTAAAGTTGCATTTTGTACATCACGATGCATTGAAGAAACTCCGCTCCCCCGGTACTTTATTTTCGTCCACCAATAGAATTACCCAAAGACTGACCAAACCCGTGAAAGTCTCATAAAGTAATAAAAACTAATGGCTTTTACAAAAATGTCCCTTTTTTAAAGACCCTAATTGGTGGACGAAATAAATGGCAGGCCAAGTTACGATCGTTGCTTGCAAATGAAATAGATTTAAAATTGGTAAGGTTTAAACTTGTCGATTGTACATCTAAACCATACCAATGAATGGACTGCCCAATCTGAGCGAATCTTTGCTCTTATTCGCTCGTTTATATAAATTTCAGGCATGTGTCTTGGTTTTGTTATACTGGCACGACCTGTATGCACACAAATATGGTAGGTAGGTATTTCAGCGTTGGACTTCTAAAATGGCCCTCGCAAAACAGATTTGCCCACGCCTAGCTTAGTCCACGCTACGCTACTGCATGTGCACTGAACAGGCGTACACACACTCCAACCACCTATATTATATTATTATATACATTTTGTATGATGTACCTTGCCTAGTTGTTTCGGGTCTGGGTCACAGATTAGATAATAGTTTATTTATTTATTTATTCCTCAAACTTACTACTATCATTACAGGTTTAAAAAATATACCTAATGCGATAGTGTAGCATTCAATATTTCATCTACTAATAATATATATAATACTTGTTAATTAATCTTGTAACAAATTTACTTTACTTCTTAATTAATCTTGTAACAAATAATAAACAGTGCTACCTTTGTGAAATCACTCAGAGTACAATGGAATACGTCAGTCTCACTAGCTATGAGGTTGAGAGTGCGGAGTGCTCGCGTCAGCGGCGCCTCACTTAAGAGGTTGGTTCGGCCACGCGGCTCCACCAGCAGCCGTGGCTGTCGTCGTCGCCACACGTACCCGTCCGGAACACACAAACCTATCTGCCCCAGGATGTCGGCATTATACACCTTCCCTCTAAATATTTTGAACATGTACAAAATGAGTGCGAGATCCCTCCTGACCCTCAGTTCGTTATATCCAACCATGCCCAAAATAAATAAAGTTGGGTATAATAATGGATACAAAGGATAAACACCATACAGCCGCGAGTATACGTATCTAACAAACTTATTCTGTACTCTCTCCAACATGAGCCTATATTTAGATTCGTGCGGAGCCCAAATGACTGCGTTACATTCTAAATGGCTTCTAACCAAAGCATTGTATAAGGCTATAACGGCTTTAATATTGGTAAAATCACGCACCATACGAAGCATAAATCCTAAATTACGATAAGCCTGTCTACAGCAACTAGTAATGTGATCACGAAACGTTAGCCCTGTGTTGAAGCTCACCCCTAAGTCCCTGACTTCTGTTACCCTAACCATTGGCACCCCATCTATCTTGTAATTATATAGTATAGGAGAACGTGCGCGAGAAAAAGTAATTGTTACACACTTTGAGAAATTGAACAGTAGGAGGTTGTCCTTGCTCCAGGTAACCACTCTGTCTATGTCTCTTTGTAGCCTGGCACAGTCTTCTACGTTACTTATCGCGAGGGACAGCTTGAGGTCATCAGCAAACAGCAAACATTTGGCATCTTTAACAACTTCCGATAGGTCATTAATCATAAGAATGAATTGCAAAGGCCCAAGATTACTGCCCTGACTTACTCCAGACCTGGTAAAATATGGTTCTGACTTGTATCCCGCATATTCTACGCATTGCCGTCTATCGCTCAAGTAACTTGCAAAAAATCTTAATAGATGTGGGGTGAAACCAACTGCTGCTAACTTTTTAAGCAGGACATCGTTATTTACTAGATCGAACGCTTTTTTAAAATCAAAGTAAGCAGCATCAGCTTGTCCCCCACTGTCCACTGTTGGCACAAGGTGAGCCATGTAGCTGAGAAGATTGCTAGTGGTGCTTCTTGCTGGTCTAAATCCATGCTGAGCTTCTGAGAGCTGGTCGCTGACCTGTTGGAATATGCTTCTATGAATAGCAGCCTCGAAAATTTTTGCTGGAGTCGATAGCACTGCGACCGGCTTATAACCCTCCACCGTCGTCCCTAAGCCTCCCTTTGGCACCGGAACGACGCGGGTAATCTTCCACTTCTCTGGAAATACTGCAGCCTTCAAGCATTTATTATAAATGTATTGAAGCGGTTTTGCTAGCACCGACCGACAATCCTTAAATATGTATGGCGGAATGCCGTCCGGTCCAGCAGACTTTTTCGGCTTAAGCTGTTGAAGCGCAAAATTTACGTCTAACAAATATAGGTGATCGATATGTACCCGTGCCGCTCCGTTTCCACTGCCCGCTTCTGTATCCGCTGCACTCACACTCAACTCGGCCTGTTCCGTACTATAGACCGAATAGAAATACTCAGCAAATTCCGTAACACACTGCTCACTAGTCAATGGCTCGCCATTCTTAAAAATCTTACGCGGACTTCTACTACCTCTTTTTGATTTTATATAATTCCAAAACGACTTCGGATCTTTCAGCATTTGGTTTTGAACGCGGTGCCTATACTGTTTCTGAGTGCCTAATATCATATTTTTTACTTTGGTTCTACACAGGGCAAACGCTTCGTAATCGGTCCTTAACCCACTTGTTTTGTAACGTTTATGTAGCACAGCCTTTAATTTGATGTCGCGAATTATTTCACTAGTGTACCACTCAGGGTAAATATACCTTGAGTTTACACTACTTCGCTTTTTTTTCGGAACGCAGTCATTGATAATAGAATTAATAATATTATAAAAATAATTTAAACTCAACTCTAAGTCTAACTCATACAACGGAGTCCAATCTACAGCCGCCATTAATGCGTATAATGATAAAAGGTCTGCTTTATTAAAGTTCCAACCTATTGGTGCATGTGTGTTCACGTCAGGTGCACATGAGCCCGCTGAGCCAAGGTGGTGTCGTAGACGCGTGGGTGTACTTACCGAGATCACGAGCGGTGGGTGGTATGCATCAACAAGCACGAGCGGCGCCTCTGCCGCTCGCACACTCACACCCCGTCCCTCCGGCAGTGTACTTAACACTAGATCCAACTGACGATCCTTGCAATTACCTATTCCGTTACTCTTGAGTGAATCCACAAAAATTCTGAAAGTATTCATAATAATGACTTACGGCTGAAGTTGAAGTTCTACGTAATTGGGTGTTTGTTCATGTGAGATTTGTAGGTATGTAAACTGTACCCAAGACAAGAATTTGTGTAGGACATCGTTTAAAAAAAGACCTACCTGGGAGGTCGGAAAGATTGAGGGCTTCGCCGGGGCAAAAAAGATTGGACAGTATAATTATAAGAATAAAAAGAAACAGTCGAGAAAGGTCTTTAAAAATAGATGTGATCGATGTTTTTACCCTTATGGTCCTATACTTATTTTAACGTTTGACATAAACGATTAGGTAGTGATACTTTTAAAGCAAACTGCTTTCTTACTGTGTATGGCTATTATCCACGCTGCGAGCATTACCTCTCTGTTGAAACAAACAAGTACCTAATAAAAAAAACAACCATTTCAAATTGCAAATCATCAAATAAGTTCGTGTCTAGACAGACAAGTACGTATTTCAGTAAATAAATTGCACTAAAATATCTAATTACATTATTAGGATTAAAATTCGGGAGCTTGTGAGCGTTTATTCGGTTGTATTATCGGCCGTGCTTTCTCCTGGACCGAAACCTTAACCGAAAAAGATATGCTACATGATATGAGTAAAATAAAAAAGAATTATTTCAGTGATTAAGTCCTAATAGACTAGATAACTAATCAAAAGCAATATAATTTGATTACAGGACAATATAAGACAATATAAATTGAAGCTTTCACCATACAGATTGATATCTCGTATCACCGCACTGTCATTGACCGCTTTGCAGCGAACATGCTATAAATGAATTGCTCATATCCTGCTTACGTGAAGAACGTAATCCTGATATAGACGGTCAATGTTCCCATCATCAAAGGTGGTGGCACTTTATCGTTGTCGCTAGTTTTAGATTAGAAGTAAAGGTTAAAAAAAACTGTGCCAAAAGCACACGTGGTGATGCACATAGGTAAGACGGTGAGAACGAGATAGCTGAAAAACGAGTTGTCCGAACTTGGCCGTGAATTCTCACAAACTATACTAATTTAAAAGTATGCTCAATCAGTTGATCGCTAGAGTCGATTTTAACTTGGTATGGTGTTTAACCTATGTCATTTTGCGTTTGAGTCACCCATGCGGACGCAGACGGCTGTGCTCGTGGTTAAACTTGCAAAGTAGCTGAGTGAATAGTAAAGCAAGCACACGTTAGGTCGGAC
The DNA here is from genome assembly GCA_947459985.1 of Diloba caeruleocephala. Classification (NCBI taxonomy): domain Eukaryota; kingdom Metazoa; phylum Arthropoda; class Insecta; order Lepidoptera; family Noctuidae; genus Diloba; species Diloba caeruleocephala. The sequence goes on along the minus strand of OX381606.1, from coordinate 20,918,366 downwards.
GTCTCTTCCTCGTAGCATACGGAATCGATCGCGATCGAGGAAAGTCCGGACTTAAAAAAATATCTTAAATAAAACAGATAAAATTGTATAAAAGAAAGTCCTTATGGCGACAACAGCTGTCTTAATATGTTGCATATATTAACCTAAACGTAACAATGTGAGGCTGTTTCGCGCTAACATTTATTATTGTTTTTTGTCGTGTTATCAGCTACTGTCGGTTAGTAAACCGCAGGAGTATATTTTATCAGTCCACGGTAGTTCAATGGTGTTCGTCGCCGCACGTGGTGTTTCCCGCGGCAGCTCAGTCCGCGGTGTGATGCAATGTTTGCATGACGGTGCCTCATAGTTTCGGCTGTGCTAGATCTCGCTGTTTGACAATGTGTGAAAGTGTTTAATTTAGTGTTAGTTATATATACATGTAACTTTCTACATAGAACTTGTAATTATAAAACATTGAACATGGCAAAAGTGAGCGATATTGATGTACTGCCACCTAAGGCGATGGATATGGGTGTAGAAGATAATGAAACCGGCGATAAAGAATCGAGCGGAGGCGTTCGCTTGAAGAAAGAGTTGGGTTTGATTAATGGTGTAGCAATAATTGTCGGTGTGATAGTTGGATCAGGGATTTTCGTGTCTCCAAGCCTGGCCCTCAAGTATGCTGGGTCTAAAGGCATGGCGCTGATCGTGTGGGTACTCTCCGGCTTCCTCTCGATGATCGGAGCCCTCTGCTATGCAGAGTTAGGTGAGTGTAATTTAGTTATCAGATTCTGATCTACTATCGTCATCGCATGTTAATTTTATCAAGGTATTACACCTTAGAACCAGTTAGTTGCACACCTACTTCCAATTTCACATTTTCTGGTATGCCTATTTTTATACTTGTACATTGTAATAAAGGCATATGATATGCATAAGTTAGGTATTCTGCTCAAAGACACAGTGAAATGATAATAAAAGTTATATGTACTCACAAGACAACCCATGGATTACTTATGTAGGTACACTATTAGTTATTTTACCATTCACCATCGCTGTAGACAACTAATATAATAGATTCCTTCCTTACGTAGTAATTACTTACGTAGAACTCTCCTTGTTAAAACAATATAGATTAAAGCATAGCTAATGTTTTCTCTTCGGTTAAAATGCCCTTTTTTATTGGTGCTCAGTGGAAATTCTTCATGAACTTCCTTCGCCCCGGGGAAGGGCAAATGGGTATGCCGGACTCCTACCGGCTAAAACCACTGCAGCGGTCATCTTCGGCACCTAAGGGTGGATCCAGGTCCTCGTATGACCACACTAGAGCCAAAGGTTAAAATCCCCTACTTTCGGGAGTAACGCCAACAAGAGTACCTAGATAGAATTATATTGTTGGTCAAAGGTGTTATTTTTCTGAGAACTACAAAATTCGTGTATTAGAACAACGTCAGTAAAGTTACAAAGATAGTAATCTTATAATATTTTGTTAATGTACAAAACAATGTAATGTACAATCTTATAAATTATTGCATCTAAATCCTTCTGTTATTTCTTGTATGTCAAGTAATTTTATAATCATAATTCACAACACGAATAAATATTACAGCTTAACCATACTATTAGAAAAATTTCAATAATTTCAAGTGCATCTCGTATTTATAATAATATGAGGAGTACCAGCACTCCTTAGGCCTTAGTAGGTGCTATTATATTTTATTCGAAGGCCTTATGCCGTAGGTAGATATAACGCGGTATTTTTATTCTATCTAGGCTTGCATTTGAACTCTTATCTACTCCTATGTTAAGTCAAGTGACGGTGCGGTTGAGTGTATAGATTAGCTAGCACCGGCTCCTCCCATTGCATTTCTCTAATCTAAAATCTGCCGTTCCTCTGATCATTGTTCGATTATCATTCCTTTTTTATTTGTTTGAGATACCTACCTCTTGTAAATCTTATTCCGAAATGCATAAGTCTACATTTGCCACTATTATAAATTAAAATACATTCGACTATAATTTGATCGGATTTATAAAATACTTCTATCAACCTGTAAACGTCCATAGATGATTAAAGGCCTCATAATTAGTTTCCACGGTAAACGATGGGTATAATCCCCACGTTTGGTGAACTGCTTTATGACCGCAGTACAATGATATTATACCATAAGTATATAATATCATGGCCGCAGTATGTTAATGTTAAAAGCACGATGTGGTGCTACTCCCTACCAACAATTTTACTGCGTTATAAATCATCGATGTAGAGCGATAGCCTGAACTCCATATTACTTTTTCAGGGCACAAATATGCTCAGTTACAAATATTGCAACCATAAATTTCTGATATGATATGAGCATAGTTTTATTGCCCGTGCCAAGGTAATAACAAATACTTACCTACCGATATGCAATTTGACCTATGTCATTCATTCACAACATTTATGAATTCAAACGTGGAATTAAGTTAGTAGTTAATTAGGTATTTCAATTCTAAAAACAACTGAAGAAGAACTCCTAGAAAGCAGCAGTGATAAGACTTTCTTATTGACAAGGCAAGATAAAGAAGTAGCTAAGGTTTTTCAATGGAGACCTCCCAATACAGTTAATTGTCCGTGACATTTTACAGCAAATGTAAGGAGTGATTTAGATGGTAAATCCGTAAAACCAATATTTCCATATGTGAGTCTATTAGAATCAAATACCGCAATGTCCATTTTCGTGTTCTGGCCATAATTCATATTTTTTATATACATACACCAATGGATAATGCTATATTTGTAGCATACTTTAATTTTTAATGCCAGTTTTCTACATGACATTGCAGCTTTGGTTGCATTTTGAATATTCAAATAGATTCCTTTTAATCTGTAGATTCATACGGCATAGAAAACGCATGGACATTGCGGTATTTGATTCTAATAGACTCATGTATGAAATGTATCCAATATGCAAATTGAAATCATAAGTCCTAATGCTGATTCATAAATAAAATTTGTCTAGAAACTTGGTTCGGTAAATTTAATAAAGTATTTGGCAAACACTTATAAATATTAAACTAGTTACATTTCAAATTACCGGTTTTGGACCATTGAAACCGAAAACTAGGTAGAAATGTAATTTTAAAATCATGTACGTTACTTTTGTAGCCGGAAATTGTCAGTGTTAAACGACAGGATTCTTTGGAAATCGGTTAATGATCCATTTTAAATACTGGAATGAATGAATGAATGAAAAAGGTAAGTCTGGAATACAATAGCCTGACCTTAACTTGGGAATAGGGTCACTAGGATGGTTCAACAATAATGTTTCAAATGTTTGTGTAACTATATTTTCTACATCATTAGGTAGGTATGTTTAAAATTATTAGTTATGAGGAAATTCATATACATATTTGTGAGATTGTAATGGGCTAACCCATAAAGATATCGCTGACACGAAATAGTTCAATATTCAGCATAAAATTCCTAACGCAACGTGTTAATTGCCGGCAGTCGTGTAGACAATAGATTTTTAATTGTGACTCGTTTTACGACACGCAATGAGTTATCGAGACAGTTATTAAATCAGTCGGTACCAATAAAATGGCATATAGGTACTTGGTATTATATGTAAGATACTTTTTAACGGATTACTTCTGGTATATTATAGATTATCCCCATGTTTCGTACAATTTGCAGCGTTCGTAGTCAATCCCACGACTACGAACGAGTCATGCTGCGACCAAGAACGCTGCAATTTTATTATGAGTAATAATCGCGAAATACAAAGACAAATAAATAAACAAGAATTATAAATGTGTAAACTAAAAACAAGATGTTTTTGCCATTATTAATGTCAGGTCACAATCCTTTAGAAATTAGAAGCCACTACGCTAAGCTAAGCTACTTGTACAGTCAGTTGACTGTAGCTTAGAATAATTATTTTTGATATAGTTATTTTTGACTAACTAGTCAAAAATAAATATAGACTGAGCGAAATTAATGAACGATTTTAAGAGGGAGGAGGAGTTACAAACCATGAAATATTGGAGGTATAAGCATGTTGTAGGTATAAGCAATGTCATAGAAATACTTGGCTTTTGAACTTTTAAGATCTCGAACACTGCTTCTCATGTCCACTGTTTCGAATAAATATAGACTGAGCGAAATTAGTGAACGATTTTAGCTCGAAATTATTCATTGACATCAGCTCAAGATTCTTTTGAAATTAAATGATCATTAATCCAAAATTGCCAAAAAGTAGTTCTTTTTGAACGTCATCATAAAACAGCATCCATAGAAACCCACCCTTCACCGCTTTCTAGTGTTTAATTAAGCTGAGGAGAAGAAACAGCACAACAAAGTCGCCAACAACACGTTAGTCGTATACAATTTTTTATTTATACTATTAAGTGGTATCTAAATATAAATACATTTTGTTGAAGTAAAAACGAAAGGTCACAAAGTATGTCAGGATGGGGTAGCACCGTCTAATGCGCCAATAACAATATACTGTTCACCAAGGCTCTGTGTCGTGGTGTTAATGGTTATATTGACGAAGTGTGTTATAAAGGCCTGCGAGGAGGCCGGAGGATGTTTACGAAATGATGTGATGAATGTAGTGACGAGTTAACCATCCCATCCGCAAATCTGCAATTATACCTAGTTGCCACAATGATACGTTTTGTGTCACGATGGTTGATTGCGGGATTTTCGTTTGCTTTTAACCCTAGATTAGTTCGAAAGCATTATTATGATAGCTTAACGATTAACCAAAAATCACTTTAATATTCCTTTATTTTACGTAATCTTTAATAGAGTTACCATTTCAGGTACCATGATACCGAAGTCAGGAGGCGACTACGCGTATATAGGAGAAGCTTTCGGACCTCTACCCGCTTTCCTGTACCTGTGGGTAGCGTTGTTCATCCTAGTGCCCACCGGTAACGCCATCACTGCTTTGACCTTCGCACAGAACATCCTCAAACCTTTGTGGCCAGCCTGCACACCTCCAGATAGCGCAGTGAGCCTCATAGCTGCTGTTATTACATGTTAGTACTGTTTTATTTTCTACCAGTGACTGATAAACCGACGAAGGGTTCGTTTCCAAGACGTAGTCTTGATGTTTGTGTTCATGATTGTATCTAACACTCCCATACTGTCACTGTTGTAAAGCTGAGTTTCAAAATATACTGTCTATATATTTTCGGGTCCATCGTGCGTTTTTTTGTTCGTTTTGGGTTTATAAATGCTAATACCGTACATCGTATTTTACACGAGGACATAGATATGTACTTAATCGAAAATTTTAAGGCAAATTCTGATACATATTAGTTACGTGACTATATAAAAAAAGCAGCATTATCAATCGTGAAAAGACGTTTCAATAGTAAAATTTACTTTGCGTGGGATGGAGTCGGCAGTAAAACATAAATAAAAAATAACGTCTACAATAGACAGATGGTATTGTCGCTCCAAACATGCGGGTCACACGTGTCTTGCATGCGTACATTTTAAATGAAAATCATGTAGTATGGAATTTATAAATTATTTCTATGATAATCTTTAAGACAAAACATACATAGACTACTCGAGAACGCAGCCGGTTAATAACCCCATGAGTAAGAATCGTCGGACTTTTTTGCTCCTTTCATGCCGTTTGAGTCGATTATGAAAATGATGGCGCTAGACGAGTTTGGTCGTTACAGGTTACTAGGTCGAGTAAGGTCAATTATTGCAAAGATTTTATAAACCTTGTTTAACGTAGCTTCGTCAAACGGCGCCTACATAATTTAAAGGTAGCGTTCATTGATTACTTGAATCTTAATATAACATTATATAGGTATGTCTAAGATTGTTTAATGTTTTGGTGAATGTTTGAATATTCGCCTTTTAATCATGCTAAAACGACTAATCGGTATGAAGTAAAATTTGGCGGAGAAATAGATTATGCCATGGAATAGGAACACAGAATAGAGTTAATTGCGTTACCAAGTTTCCTCAAAGGTTTCAATTAATCGCGGACGAAGTTGCGTTTAGTAGTAATATGAAAGCAGTTTAGTTTGTGGAATTCTCAGACCATAGGTTTAAATGTTTAATAATATTAATTTACTGGCATCCGATTGTTACATTAGATCCTTTGTTTACAAATCCCAAAAGAAAGAAGACCTTACTCTTATTTGAATCGCATCCAAATCATACGCAGCAATCTTAATATGAAACCAGTGTCGATATTTGGCTTCCAAGAAATAATATTCGATGATTTCAAAGTTCTGTCACGGAATTTACACTCGTATGCAATGCAGTCATGTTTAGCTAACAATAAAAAATGACTCTTATTTTCGGCTCACAGAAGACGCATTATCATCCCCATGCTGCGAACCGGTTTACTTCTCCGAAACATCGTCCAAAGACTTTTTTACGCTTTTTTTAGTTTGGTAGTTAGGAATAGGCTTTTGTTGTAAAATCGGGTTAACAATTGTCAATCGTAAGTCTATTGAAAGTCATCGGTGCAGCTAGGAAGCCATTATCTCTCACATTCAAATGATTTTTCTGATCAATGACTTAAATAAATAGCTACACTTAGCTCTCGTTGTTGCTGCGTTTATCCCAATTTTATTGGTAATAATGCCTTTATTTACTATGTAACTTCCCACACAAATAAACGAATAACCTGCTAAACTTCCGTGTGGTGTCCAGGTTAGAATATAGCACCACTCCACCTCCTCACGTGGATGTCGTAAAAGGCGACCGAGATACTCCAAACCAGAGGGATGGGCAGCCGCGTCCCTTCAGTAGTCATACTGCGCTCACCAACCCGCCTACCAAACGTAGTGAGTATTGTAAATTCCTCCCAAAATGACGACACCACTATGGAAATCTATGGCTGGGATAATCTATTTGTTCAGCAGTGGACGTCCATTGGCTGATATGATGATGATGAACCAGCTAAAATTGCGTATATAGAACCTAATGTAAAGACGAAACCAAATGTCATAAGAATCTATTTTAGTTCGCTTCGTTACCTTTATGCGCCATCGCCTGGCTAAAGACCACATAACTAAACGCGCGGTACGACTATTATCGTGAAGTGATATGAGCTATTGTACTTGAAGCCCGGCCTGACTCTACGTTAGGGCAACTGTGTCCGCGTCTTTATCTCCCGGTAGGTATATAGGTGTATCTACAGTGGCGCGGTCGCCGTGCTGATTGCGCCTGACAGGATAATGAGAGCTTCCTCCCGCATGGTACTGACACACGCTCTGGTGCAGAATTATCACGCTCATCGTATAGAACGTAAGGGCACTTAATAACTGGACATGATTTTACTATTGGAATGTAAACGACGACTTCCGTAGTTTCGTACTACTTTTATTAATAAGTCCGCACGCAATCTCCATGGGATGATATGATACTATTAGCCACGACTGTGTTTTAGATTTAGATCAAAGATAAGTCCAAAATTATAATTATTAATTATAATATCCGATTCAAGAAGGTTCATTCGTTTCGTCAAACAACTCTTTTTGCATCGTGGACCCTAGAACATTGTGTATGCTGCCTTTCCAGGCTTACTAAAGTACTCAGCTAAACAAACATATTGCGTGCAGTCATAATTAATAATCATCATCATCATTTTAGCCAAAGGACGGCCATTGCTGAACTAAAGTCTCCCCATAATCGCAAGGCGCGGCGCGGTTACATGCCGTGTGTCGTCATTTTGGGGGGAATTTGCCAGTACTCACTACGCTTGGCAGGCAGGTTGATGAGCGCAGTATGACTACAATTAAGTATACCGTTTCACAGAAGGGACGCTGCTAACCATCCCTCTGGTTTAAAGTCCGTAATTACCTTACGACATCCATTGGAGGAAATGGAGTGGTGCTATATTCTAATCCGAACACCAGACGGAACAATTAATAATCATATTTGTGCAATTGTTTTATTCCAGGTTTCCTGACAGTTATCAACTGCTACAACGTGAAGTGGGTGACGCGGGTACAAGATTCATTCACAGCTGCGAAAATATTCGCTTTGCTTCTTACATTCTTCGCTAGCTTGTGGTACTTATTCTCCGGGCACACAGAGAACTTGGAGAACATAATGCAGGGCACAATCACAAAGCCCGGTGAACTTGCTATCGCGTTCTACACTGGACTCTTCTCTTACTCCGGATGGAACTACTTAAACTTCGTCACCGAAGAATTGAAGGAGCCCTACAAGTGAGTCGTTCTATAATTAATACTTTATTACTGCGATGCAATATGGACCGTTTTTGTAAGAATAAGTGTATATTGCTTCTCAATATTCTATATATGTGAATTTGTCCTGAATATTTTATCCTTGTGATTATTGTGTAGGAAATGTGCGGATAACATTCTTTGGTTTTCACATAACATTTATATTTATACATATGTGTTACCACAAAGTTAAGTTCAATGGTCAGATTTAAGGCTCATTGTCATTACCGATAACGTTATTACAATGTGTTATTAGTTTATATAGTAGTGTTTCTAATTACCGTTAACTATGCGTCTTTGTTGCTCCGTAGTGTAAGCACATTATTAATTTGAAAGCAATAAAATATAAACTACATAAAATATAAATGGATAGGAATTCTCCATAATTACAATAGTTATGAAATAGGCGATAATAAAATAGGGTGTTTCGAGTAGACATTGTCAAATTTTCATTATAACTCCGCGGTTTAGAAAGATGTTGCAATTTATCAATAATTAAATTAGTTTATGTCTCAGATATTTTATTTTGCCCACTTCAATGGCATTTTGTATATTAATTAGGTCTTGACCAATGAAGTTACCGTTTTTGTACGAAATAAAGTATAGTATTTATTTTTCTATCTTTTTAAATATCAAAATAATCACCCATGCAATCGATGCATCTTTGCCAACGCAGTGACAGTAAATCGATGCCCTTCTTGAACAAAAAAGATGAACGGGAGGCTACAAACTCTTCAAAGGCATTTGGTACTGGCTCTCGGGTATTGAATTTTTTTCCGCCAAATAGTTATCCAAGTTCTTGAAAAAGTAGAAGTCTGTAGGCGCAAGGTATGGTTAGTACGGCGGATGACGGAAAGCTTCCAACCCTAGCTCTTGTAGCTTGGAGACAGTCTGTTGGGAAGTATGGGGTCGCGCGTTGTCGTGCAGCGGGGACGAGCGATTGATCAAAGCTGGTTGCAGATGTGCGTGTTTCTCCATCATAGTGTTCAATTCTTCACAGTACACATCTGCTGTAATGTTTATCTCGTTTGGTAAGAAGTTCTGATTAATCACACCGGCACTAGATCACCAAACAGTGACCATTACTTAACGTTTAGGGCATTGATTAGGTGCTGAACCAGGATCTAACCAACTTGCTGAGCGCTTGCGATTGTCAAACAGAATCCATTCTTCGTCGCAGGTAACAATGCGGTTCAAAACTCCTTCGTTTCTGTTCCCGTTGAAGCGCAAGGCAGGATTCGCGCTTGTTGCGCCGATGAACGTTAAGTTCGTAGGGCACCCATTTGTCGAGAATATATCTTTGAGAAGATATACTCCCTTTTATGTCATTGATATGTCTTCACAGCCAACAGCACTGAATGCTGGCGAGTATCTCTTTTTAGAAATAAATCTTCAACATATGAAGGTAGGTACTACGTGGTGTTGGCTGTTGTCAATCACGCATCTACTTTTTCTTCTTTTGAAAATATCCTCAAACGGCTATCTCCTTCTTATAGTCACACAATCATAATGGGGACTTCAATACCTCAAATACCTTACCCTGAAGACTGAGATCATGAAACGGCTCTCAGGCTACCAAGAAAATAAGATCCATGCAAGGGCAAATGCAAGAGATGGAAGACATCTCATGCAAGAGAAGTCATCTCGGGATGGTTTCTTCGTCACCTTTGGGCTTGGTGGGACCTACGGGTCCTGAGGACTTCATGCGCACCTTGTGGTCATGTCGTCGACCGCTTGCACAATCTTGTAATATGTCTTTTCTTCCTGAAAGAGCGACAAACCATTTACCAAACTCCACTCCGTCATTTTTGTTTTTTCGGCTCAACACGCTAAGCGTGGTAAATGTTCAGCTGGCGGCCTTATCGTAATCGGCAATTTCTTCCAAGCAACCTATATTATATATACTATCTTAAATATATAAAAAATATGTTTATAGATTATACAAAAATAATATAGATATAGAAATACGTAATCATGTATATATACATACATCTATACAAATAAATAAAATTGAAGTGTCTGTTTGTAATGTCAAAATAACAGCTTTTTACTGAATGCATATGAAAGTATGTACGTTACATATAACAAAAACACTATTTTTAAATTTTTTGTCTGTCTGTCTGTCTGTCCGTCTGTCTGTCTGTTTGTTCCGGGTAATCTCCGAAACGGCTGGACCGATTTTGACGGGACCTTCACTGGCAGATAGCTGATGTTATAAGGAATAACTTAGGCTACTTTTATTTTAGAAAAATAATTAGGGTTCCGTGTAAAAAAAATAAAACCCTTGAAATCTAATTTATTTATTCTATGTCAAGTGTCTATGTCGAAGTACTCTAAATTTCATTTAAATTAAACGCGTGTGAAACCGCGGGTCCCAGCTAGTATATAAATAAATATATAATTAGTCTGACAAGATATAGAACAACTTTTAATTCCGTAAAGTTTATACAATAATAATTATGATTACAGTGACAAGTAATGTTTAGCAATATTCTACTAACTGCCACCAAAAAAACTGCTCTTGCCCCTTCCTATCTTCTACCAAATCTTGAAAATGCTGATGTCAACTTTCTTGATCTGTCTGAGGCACAACTAGATATCTTAGGCAGCTTCAAAATATTTGCATTTGATCCATATTTGGTTTTTTGTATATTTGATTGGCACAAATATGATAAGTGGCTTCCAATACGCCTTCGCCGGATTACTCATATTCTATCATTGCTTTATAACATTTTATTTAAACCCACAACCTTTTCTTACCTTAAAGAACGTTGTAAGTTCCTTCATGAAACACACACAAGGTAGTTAAGATCATTAGATAACCTGATGCTTGAGATGCCAATGCATTTCGATAAATCTTTCGCCGTTCAGGCTACACAGTTATGAAATGCATTGCCCATAACAGTATGACGTGCACAGTCATTAAAAAACATTAAAAAGTAGTTAAAGAACATTATGTTAATTTAATAATAATGTTTTGTCTTTGTCTTTTAATATTCACTCCGACAGAAATTTAAAGAGACTTTTAATGACCGTTCCATCTCAGTACATTTATGAAAATGTACATAAAAATATGAACCTCTTTACAAAAAACAGTGATATCCATATTGTTAATACCAGGAACAAACACAAATTGGTTTTTCGTGCTACCGGGCTCCAGAAGATAAGCAAATAATTTAATTGTCAATGTGTACGTGTTTACAATAAAATCCCAAGCTATATTCAGAAATTAAGTCTTAAAAAATTCAAGTCCATTATAAAGCAGAAGTTGTGTAGAAAGGGTTTCTATAAAGTTACAGATGGACGACAAAAATGTTATAGATGGACGACAAAAATGTTACAGATGGACGACAAAAATGCTTGGGATTGAGCTGCTCTAATGTTCAGAAGCTCATATTGACATTGTTGGGTTTGAGGGCACGGTTGGTGCAGTGGTTGATACAGTCGGCTGCTGCGGTCCGGGTCGTGGGTGGAATTCATGTATGTAAACGCACCCACGACACAGGAGAAATCCTAGTGAGGGGCAAAGTTTAAAAAACAAGTGTCCTGCTGATGGTGACGTCATCTATCGGGTCGCTTAGTTGCCCTACAATATGGTTGAGCTGAGTGACGCTAATGCATGCGTCATGCTCGTGAACGAGTGCTGTCTGTTGGGATTGGTCAGCTTAATGCTGCTATGAAAATGTAATCATATTTTTTTCTAAATATCAGGCTTGTTTATTGTGACTTTTTTAAGAGGTTCGCATTATTTATTTTGAGAACAATGTAATCAAAAATACTGTAACAATTATTATGATTTAAAAAGAGTAACCATGGAGTTTCTTGCCCGTTCTTCTCCATAGGAAATCAACATCTTGGAACGCGGCAACTAAAGTCTTGATTATTTCATAAGTGCCTGCATAAGGTTTTACATGAATAAATTTTTTATTTATCTTTTTATCTTATCTTTTGCTATTTAATTATCTGTCACACGGAATTTTATTACTTTTAAGTATTTATAATTATATATTAATATATATGTATGTATTTGTAGGTGTAAATATGTATTATTTATAATTATATTTGTATATATTGTTGTGACATTTATTTGTGTAATTATTAATAGGGTATTTGTTTATTAATTATACTATAATCATGATTATAGTATTTATCAATTAGCTTAGAACATCACCACCCCGTCTCCTCCCATGAGTGTCGTAAAAGTCGACTAAGGGATAAGCCAGAGGATGGGCAGCAGCGTCCTTCGATTACATTAACAACTCAACTGCGATCGCCAACCCGTGTGCCAAGCGTGGCGATTATGGTAAAACCCCCCAATGAGCTCACAACACACCCATATCGGTCGTTGTCGTAACCTTTGGGGGAGGCCTGTGTCCAGCAGTGGACTTCATTCGGCCGAAATGATGATGACACCACGGAATACCCCATTATTTATTTCGACTGAACGTCTTGTCCCTCCTAAGTTTGTCTAAGGTTTTCTATAGGCGATAAGACCGTGGATTATACATTATATTTATACATAAGTTCATACTCGTATATTATGTTTCCAAATGGTGTAAAAATAGGTTCGTGGTAACTAACATCGAGACAATGAAGCGTCGTTTTAAGCATGTTTCGGTGAACAGTCATTGAGGTAACCAGTTTCGAGGTAACGGGTTTCGAATTTACGTGGGTATTCCCTGATTAAGTATAAGCAGCTAAAGCCAAGCAACTGCTAGTCTGGCTATCAAGAGGTCGAGAGTTCGAACCTCCCTAGTTGAACAGAACAAGCAGCTTTTGATTATTTGTAATTTAAATAAAAAACTGGGAAAACCTAACCTAATTGCATGTCATCAAACGAAAAGTTATATTTCATTTCTTTACAGTGCTTTTTTTCCTTTCCAGAAACCTGCCGCGTGCTATATGTATTTCCATGCCAGTGGTAACCCTGGTTTACGCGCTGACCAACGTGGCGTATTTCGCAGTACTCACCAACGAAGAGATCCATGTGTCCCAAGCTGTTGCCGTCACCTTCAGCGTCAAGATCCTCGGCGTGATGTCCTGGATCATGCCGCTGTTTGTCGCACTGTGCACCTTTGGATCCCTAAACGGTGCTATCTACGCCTCGTCTAGGCTGTTCTTCGTGGGGGCCAGGAATGGACATCTACCGCTAGCTATATCCCTGATTGACGCTAAGAGATTGACTCCAGTACCTTCTTTATTATTCCTTGTAAGTATTTTATAGTGATCAAATTATGTTCATAGACTATGTAAGAACGAGTTAGAGGTTTTTTATATAGAAGTCCTGAGAAACTTATAAAGAGAGCTAGAGTCGCATTGATATGTATAATTTCAAACGAATGTGAACTAATTATAATACAAAAATAATAGGTGCACAGTGTTTGAATCCATTTTTATGTGTCCACCAAATTAAATCATGTATTAAACTGCATATACCAGAATAATTTAAATAAAATATATAAAAAGAAGTACCGACACCCTATCATAAATCTCAGAAAAATCTATAACGAATGATCCAAATATCCATTAGATCTTGACCAAATTGAAAGGGGACCAAGCATTAGGATATGCAATACCAATGAAAAAGAATAATCATCAAAATAGGATCATAAAAGCCAGCAGAAATATATAGAAGGGGAAAAAACAAAAAAATACTTACATATGAATTCATGACATGAAGCAAGAAACTCCTCCTTGATATGCTTATAGTCAAACATAAAAACAATTTACTACGCTTATCAAAAAAATTTATTAAGTTTTAAATTGGTTTTGTTATAATGTAGATAAGCGACTAACGCAGATTGGGGAGTCTGCGTGCCCACACCGAGCGACCCCCGGGAAGACGGTGGCGCGCACGTGGTCACGTGCCGCCGTGTGCGCAGCACAGCGCATAGCGAGGCTTAGGGGGATTCTTTACAATCCTCTCCGAGAAGTGCCTGGGAGGGCGACCTTTTTACAGTCGCCTTCCCTCCGCTAGAGGGGGTGACCGATTTACAGTCATCCCTTCCGAGATGTGCCTAAAGGCGTGGCACCAATGGGCGGCTCTAGTGTGATCTTACGAGGACCTGGAGTCCCCCTTCGGTGCCGAAGATGACCGCTCCAGTGGTTTTAGCCGGTAGGAATCCGGCATACCCCTTCGCCATTCCCCGGGGTGAAGGAAGTTCCATGTAGAATTTCCACTAGAAATCAATAAAAAAAAAAAGATAAGCGACTATGTTTATATGGATACTGAATACCGAAAGAGAGAAATGCAGTTTGCTATATCTCTATTTATTGAACAGCAAAATTATATACCTATATAAATTAATCAGGTAAGAATGTGTAGTTGATGGATAAATAAAAAGTGAACTCAAACAATGAGCACTTATTCTTGAATTACCATTTGTTCACTTAAAGTTGTTTACAACTTTACATAATTATTTAGCGAGCAATGATATGTAAACGTAAACTTAGCAACGTTTACGTATGCGACCGTGCCTACCAGTATTATAAACACTGCTATATGATGAATTAAGAAATTGGAATGAAGACCTCTAGTTCGTTGATAGGTGAAATCTTTCTCTTACCTTGGTATACTAATAAAATCCATAAACGGGTTCCATGTTTTACGATACACGAAGGCGGGTCAAAAACTTCCCGGAATGAATGGGTTAGAGCGGGGAGGGCTTTTTTTGACCTCTCACTACTTGTTCAATCAATACATTAATAAATAACAAGTTTCAGCCTGATCGGTTCATCGCAGGATAAACAAGTCAGTCGAGAAGTTAACACTATGAAAAAAGGAGAGTATCGTGCCGTTTGCGCGCGAGTTTTTGGGCCTATTGTGAGAACAGGGATGAATTTATTAACCAAATTGAGACTTGGGGATGAAACTTCAGTCGGAAACATGATTCTGTCTCAAGCAGGATTCTATTGAGTGGCACAAAAAAGGTCCAACACCGCCTGTGAAGTTCAAACTGCCACAATCGGCCGGAAAGATTATAACTACAGTTTTTTAGGATTCAGAGGGGATTTTAGTGATCGATTGTAAAGATAAGGGTGTCATTACCACGGGACATAATTACGCTACGCTACTAGTAGTAAAAAAACTGCGATTAAACAAATAGGAATGGGAAAGTGGTTTTGAGGTGTGTTTCCTTTTGCACGGCAATGCGATGATCGAAAATTTAAGCCACCCTCCCTATAGTCCAAATTTGGCCCCTTATTATTTGTTGCCAAACATGAAAGAAGGGCTTAGGGGAAATAAATTTGCTGATGACGAAGAAGTGAAGTTGGCTATTTATGCCTAATCTGAAGGTCCTGACAAAACATTTATTTATCGAAGGCTTACATAAGTTATTTGGGAGGTCTGAGTAGTGTATTAGGCTTAGTAGAGGTACATAATACGGAATATACAGAATACATTAAACGGAAATATAATTTCATGTTAAATTTTACCCTCTTTGACTTTAATTCCGCGAACTTTTTGATCTCCCCTCGCAGATGTTTACCTACTTTAGGTTTCCAATAACCGATAAAGGCACTAAAACGACATCCCTAGGCACTAGCCTCTTTAATAAGCTTGAAGACCGACATAACTGTAAAGCTACACGAATGGGTTACCGATACAAAAGAGGGTCAGTGTGCGCGCACCCTTCTCCCTGAGAAGTGCCTTGGGGTGACGTTTTTACAATCGCCTTCCCTCCGCTAGAGGGAGTGACCGCTTTACAGGCATTCCCGCGGTGATGTGCCTAAAGGCGTAGCACCAATGGGTGGTTCTAGTGTGATCTTACGCCCCCCTTCGGTGCCGAAGATGACCGCTCCAGTGATTTTAGCCGGTAGGAGTCCGGCATACCCACCCCTTCGCCCTTCCCCGGGGCGAAGCAAGTTCGAAGTTCGAAGTTCGTGTAGAATTCCACTGGAAACCAATAAAGAAAAGGTACGCATCCATAAAGAGATTATGTGCGAAGTTGCGCATGGGTCGGTTTTATGTTTCTTATGGAACCTTGCCTACGACGCGGTCTTGCGTGTCGTTCTCCCAGTTTTCTCAGAGAAAAATAAAAACGCATCCTTTCAGTTTAGAAAATAAACCAAGTTAACAAATGAGATTGCGATACAAAAAAGAATAATTTTTTTCATATGGTATTTAATTTTCTTTCTTTTAATTTTCTAATATAATGGACTAGGTTTTATAGTTACCTTTAATTACTTTGAGATAACATTGATACATCACACATCTGATTATGATATTGATACGATTTCTGTGATACGGCCATAGGAGAAAGTTAATTACAGTGAAACTAATACGTTTCTAGAATGTGAATCAATTAACGTCTGTCGATAACAGATAATGTTAGTTATCGAAGCGACTAATGTCACTGAAACTGTACATACATTCAGTTAAAAAAGTATCTAGTATTTGTTTATAATTCCAAATTCAAATTTTAGTTTTTATTGTTGTTGTTAGATTGGCACAACTGTTTTCCATTTTGGCGCGGAGTTTGAGTTGCATCTGTTATTTATATATTTATATTATATTTCTGTTATATATATTATATATATATATATATATATATATATATATATAAATACAGTGCTGTTTTTAGTTATATAATATCTAGTGTGTAAAGCGAATTTCACTATGGACAAAAACACCGAACAAAGAGTTTGTCTTAAATTTTGCATCGCCAATGGAATTTCGTGTTCGGAGTAACTGAAAATGTTACCAAAGGTTTATGGTGAATCGACTTTATCAAAAACATGTGCTTATGAGTGGTACAAAGCGTTCAAAAGTGGTCCAGATGTGATGGAAGATTTGCCTCGCTCTGGTAGGCCATCAACGTCTACAACGGAAGTTAACATCGCAAAAGTAAAGGAAATCTGTAGTGACTGAAAATCCTTATTCAACTTTGAGAGAGATAGCCGCCGAACTTTCTATATCTCACGAGTGGACCCGTACCATTTTAACTAATCATTTGGGTATGAAACATGTTACCGCTCGGCTAGTCTCAAAAGACCTAAATTTTCTTCAAAAACTCAATCGCATGAGAGTCGCTGAGGACATGCTAGAACGAGTCAATTCCGACCCAACATTCACGAAACGCATTGTTACTGGTGACGAGACGTGGGTTTACGAGTTTGACATGCAAACTAGTCAACAAGCTTCGGAGTGGGGCCTTCCAACTGAACCGAAACCGAAAAAACTACGCCAAAGTAGATCAAAAGTCAAAGTCATGTTGACTGTTTTCTTTGACTATCACGGTATTGTGCACTCGGAATTCTTGCCGGAAGGTCAAACGGTAAATAAAGAATATTATTTGAGCGTTATGCGGCATTTAAGAGAGCAAATTCGAAGAAAAAGGCCAGATTTGTGGAAAGAAAATTCTTGGATTTTGCACCACGATAATGCGCCTTCACACACGGCCATCATTGTGAACGAATTTTTGACCGAACACTCAACAAATTCACCAGATATGGCTCAGGCCGACTTCTATCTTTTTCCTAAACTCAAATTACCACTTCGTGGCACCCGTTTTCAATCGGTAGAAGACAAAGGAGAATTCAAGGCGAGAACTAAACTCAATTCCGGAAACAGCGTTTAAAAATGCTTTGATGATTGGATTATTCGTTTGCGTAAGCGTATCGTTTCTGAAGGAGCATACTTTGAAGGTGATAAAATAAATTTGGATGAATAACAAACATTTTGTGTATTATTGATCTTTTCCCGTTACTTTCTTGACAGAGTAGTATATATTGGATTACAAGGGTTTTTTTTTTTATAACATCAGCTATCTGCCAGTGAAAGTCTCGTCAAAATCAGTCCAGCCGTTCGGAGATTACCCCGAACAAACAGACAGACAAAAATAAAATTTATTTTTATTTTTATGTTCCGTTTACACTTTCATATGCATTTAGTAAAAAGCTGTTATTTTGACATTACAAACAGACACTTTAATTTTATTTATTTGTATAGTGTTTATGCACAATGGTGGTACATAAGGCGGACTTAATGCCATATAGATGCTCTACCAGTCAACCTTTGGGTTACACATATATAATCAGATAAACATACATACAATTGACATAATAGGGACGCTAAAATTGGGAAAAGGGAAGTTAAAGTATACTACATACAGTACGTAAATACTCTACCCCATTACATACATATTACATTCATGAAAACGATGCCCATTGTCGATTAGAGTGATTTCAAGTAGTATTCCCGAACTTTGCGTTTGAATGAAAATTTGCTTGTAGATTTTTTATATCAAGGGGCAGCATGTTCCAGAATTTAATTGCTGAGACAGCAAACTAATTACAAATAAAACCTGTAAGGGTGAGAGAGAATCTGTGGAATTAAATTTTCGGCAACACGCAGGTTACGGCTGTATGAAGTACCCAAAACACGGAAATAACTTTTGAGAACTTTAAATCAGAAGCACAAGGATCGTTAATAACGGAGAAGAGGACACAAAGGGGGGTAAAGACTACAGCGTCCAACACCTCATCATGATATTTAGCAGTAGTTAAATTGCCGTGTGGTGCCGGTTCAGAATACCACCACCCCATCTCATCCTATGGGTGTCGTAAAAGTCGACTAAGGGATTAGCCGAAGGATAGGCAGCAACGTCCTTCGAGTACATTAACAACTCAACTGCGATCGCCAACCCGTCTGCCAAGCGTGGCGATTATGGCAAAACCCCCCAATGAACACACAACACACCCATATCGGTTGTTGTGGTGATCTTTGGGGAGGCCTGTGTTCAGCAGTGGACTTCATGCGGCCGAAATGATGAACAACCTTGTAAAAAAATAGTTCCAGAACAAGTAAAGTCTTGAAGACACAGAGAAAAATGTTTATCGTAATAAAGTTAATTCAGTTTCTCCTGATTCGTGAGTAAAGTTTACATATATGAATCTTACATGCACAAACACCTATACCCGGAACAACTATCTGTAGATTACATAAATATTTTCTCCGTGCAGGGATCCAACTCTTGACACTTGGAACAGCAAACCAAGCGATTAGCCACTGCCGCTAAATCTACTGTCAAATCAAACCTTGTAACGACGGTTTGATACGCTGTATGTACTTAGTTTTAGAATATGAAATGTTCTGCCCATCCCCTTGATCATACGACCCTACCTACGGTCATATCCCTTTGTCCCTATTTACGACATCAAAAAAGGGTCGTTTTTTCTTTGCCAGGAACTACACAGTAGCGCCCCGTATGGTTCCATATTGCATTGTATATAACGCCATCTCTTGAGTTGTTGTGTTAACTAATTCCAAATACAAATTGTCGTTTAGAATTGAAATTAATTTTTGTTTTCAGTGCATAGCGACGCTAATGCTGCTGTTGTCGAACAACGTGGAGTCCCTCATAGTGTACGTGACCGCGGTGGAGGCGCTGTTCACGCTGGCGTCGGTCGCCGGCTTGCTGTGGATGCGCTTTACTCGCCCCAACCTACAGCGACCCATTCGCGTCAGCATCTTTCTCCCGGTCGCCTTCCTCATCATCTGCACATTCGTCGTAGTGTGCTCCTGCTTCACACACCCCATGGAGGTTGGCATAGGTGTTGCGTTCATCGCCATTGGTGTCCCAGTGTACTTCATCTTCATCGTATGGAAGAATAAGCCCCAATGGTTGCTGTCAGTGTGCAATTCATTCAACTTAACGTGCTCCAAAATATTCCTATGCCTACCTGAAGATTCCAAGGATTTATGATCTTTACAATGTTACTTTATGTATTTAGTGTGATCTGATTAATTATGTTTGCTATTTTTAATTTACTTTTTTATGTTGATTTAAGTACTTCAAATGTTGGCATAATATTAAGTACAAATCTGATATAACTCAGATAAGTTGATGATTCCTATGTAGTTATAGATTAAGTATCCTATATGTGAATAGACGTTAAGTATATGACAAATTTCTTATCTATATCTATATTATTTACTATAATAAAATCGTAGAGAGACAAAAACTGTACAATGAATATTTTTTGAAAAAAATCACAGCCCCGTGCTCCAGGAACGAGACTGATGCCAAAACTGCAATTTTTCGAATTTCTGTCTGTTTGTCTGTTTATCTGTTTGTCTGTTTATCTGTTTGTCTGTTTCTTTGTTGGATGTTACCGCTAAAACTACCCTATAGAATTAGTTGGAATTTGGCAAAAATGTCCGTTACTGTCCAAAGATGGCTCTAGAACACAAATCATCACGCTTTTGTACATGGGAGGTGCGTTGTATAACAATATGTCCACAAAATGTTTTTTTACAGCGAATATTATGAAACAATCACACAAGTGAACCCATTCGTTATCAGTACGTTTTAAGAATTATCAAAAAAACATTACCATCACGCTACATCTAAAGGGAGCTAAGCGACAGATTTTAGGAATGAGAAAGCTGATTTCTAAACACGCGGGTTGAGAACCCGCGTGTTAGTTTAGCATTATTCTCGGGATCAAACCTACCTCTTAAATATTACTTTTTTGATTTTGTTTTGCATTCATTTTATTCTCTTGAAAAGCGATTTTTATATTAAATATTCTGTCTGGTCTGTAGTTGATATTTTATTATATGTTATTGTGAGACGGGTGCAAACAAGAAGTCACGGGTTCAAGGCAGGCAGGCATAATTTTTCATTTATATTTCGCATAAATTGTCATCATGAAATGGACTTAGTTGAATAAAGTATCCGTTTGTATATTTATTAGAGAAAAAAACGATTGACTTTGGTTTTGCTGTGTGGTGCCGGCTACGAATAGCACCAACCCATCGTATCCCGTGGGTATCGTAAAAGGTGACTATGGGATTAACCGGAGGATGGGCAGCAGCGTCCTTCGAGTACATTAACAACTCAACTGCGATCGCCAACGCACCTGCCAAGCGTTGCGATTATGGCAAAACCCCCCAATGAGCACACAACATACCCATATCGGTCGTTGTGGTGATCTTTTGGGGAGGCCTGTGTCCTGCGGTGGACTTCATTCGGCCGAAATGATGTAAAAAAAAAATTGACTTTGGTGCCAAAAGTTCTTTTGAACGACTCATTGTGTATTTTCGTAACTGCTGTGTCCCCTAAGCCAAAAAGCGAGATAAAATATGTTGGTATCCTTAAATAAAGGATAATATTTTCTATTTATTACGACGTTTCTGGGTTACTTAGTTTTATAATGATTAAATTATTAAAGTTGAAATACTTATTTATTTCCTCCAACTAGATGGCGTTACTGTCGAATTACATCACGGCATCATATTCGTTGGCAAAAGGTGAAGTTAAGAGTCAGCTCAGATTAAACGTCGTATTTTTCCAAATCTGCGCCAAAGGGTACCGCTACCACTGTAGATTTTCGCGATATCCACGCAAAGCGTTACCTACATATGTTGACTTATATATATTATTATATTCTTTTTAATAACGATGCCCTGCAGTAGGGTTTCTCTTGTGTCATGGGTGCGTTTACAGACACACATTCACACACAATACACCCAGACCCGGAACAACTATCTGCAGATCATACAAATATTTGTTCCGTGCGGGAATCGAACCCGCAACCCAAAGCGCAGCAGCCGACTGTATCAGCCACTGCACCAACCGTGCCGTCAGTATCCGTGACTTTGTTGTTATTAAACTTTTATAAAGTAGTAGAGATCGAGCTAGCCTTTGCATCTTAAAAGCCCATGAGCTTTGCAAGGTATTCCTCTTTAACTGCAGAAAGCAGCACGCAGCACCAGTCGCGGTTACCAATGAGTTGTCATTGGTGCCTCTCGATTACAAGATTGTAATGAAGGACATGAAGCACGTCTCGCAAGCAATCGGAAGCGCCATGCTGGATCATGAGCCTCAGAGACTTACACCCAGTGTGAATGGCAATCGAGTTCGCAGAGTATCTACACTGCAACGTTTCTATATATGATCGACATCCAACAGCCACGCATGTGACCGTCCACTTAGAAAATGGCTAGCGAATTTATTTCAATTTTGAAAATGTCATAGAGCGCTTGGAAAATCCGCGTCAGACTACGGTTCTCGTATTTTTTAAATGCGAAGAGGATCCTCTTCGTTTGCCAAATCGCAAACGAATGGCAAGATGCCGTGATATTATACGTACGAGAAGCAAAGAGTTGTGTTTGATCGACGTCAACGTGGGCGTACAGAATATGGTTTCTCGGGAGTTATGAAAGACGCTGCATTGGGTAAGGTCTACACTGTGCATCCAAATAATGGCAAGCAATGCAAATTTTTGCGCATTTTACTACACGGTGCTTTTGATGTTAAACGTTAAATTTCCCAAATATCACCCAGACTACAGAGCGCTCCATCTACTTGACTGTGATAAATACTGGGACGATACTCTTGAGGAGGTCCGCGACAGTCCCAGTCGTCTGCAACATTTATTCGCCATCATGTTGGTCTTCTAAGCACCGAAAGTCAGGGTTCGACTTATTGCTGTTCACTCAGCGCACATTATAGCGAGTGATCTCAAACGCGTGTCTGTATAATGGGCGGCAGTGGTAGTGTCGGCGAGCAGATCGCTCGCAATCGGCACGGTATATGCTCGCTTGAAGCGCGCGATCAGCTCACTCGGTTAATACGCTGTATGTGGGATGGAAGCATTTGCAAAAGCTAGTTGATAATACAATACAATCATTGTTAGTACTTACGTGTGTTTATTCAGATGTTATCGACTGTGTCATCTCCAGGTTCATGTGAATATTGCGTGCATGTTCTAAAACAGCTCGGCGAAGCAGCTACGGTTGACTATACAATAAGTAAATCATGGCTGCTATACAAAGCCACAGACGGTTGACAAGCGGTTCTTTGAAATGCTTTTTCAACAAAGCAATAATTGCCTAAGTCTTTCTACCTACATACAACGAACCACAGAACGCAAAACCTATCGTCGTTTTAATAAAAATAGCTTCTCGGATGCCAAATATAGGAACGCCATCATGCCTATCCTTGACGTTCCAAAAAGTTGGTTGTAAAAAGAATCGACAACTATAAACTTGGGCCACGATTGGCGAAATACATACTTACAACATCCCGCCTGTGCTCTCCTGTGTCTCCGTGTGATTCATGATTACAGATGCACGTTAATGTTGCCGACTTTATCACGTCCTCTATCAAGTACATCAATAGTCGGTTCACAATCACCATTCATGATCTGCGGAATTCATCATCATCATCATATCAGCCACAGGATGTCCACTGCTGAACAAAGGCCTCCCCCTTAGATTTCCACAACGAGCTGTCACATGCCGCTCTCATCCAACTACTCCCTGCGACCTTCACCAGGTCGTCTGTCCACCTCGTTGAAGGTCGTCCCACGCTACGCTTTCCGGAGCGCGGTCTCCATTCGAGAACCTTTTTGCCTGCCCCCACGGTCATCAGTTCTACGAGTAATGTGCCCTGCCTAGTACTAATTACTAATCCTTTCAGCTATGTCGACAACTTTAGTTCTTCTACGGATCTAGTAATTTCTGATTCGATCTCGTAGAGAAATACCAAGCATAGCTCTCTCCATAGCTCACTGAGTGACCTTGAGCTTTCTTATGAGGCCTATTGTGAGTGACCATGTCTCTGTTCCATATGTCATCACTGGTAACACACACTGGTTAAAGACTTTCGTCTTGAAGCATTGTGGTATTGTTGACAAAAAGACGTTGCGAAGTTTCCCGAACGCTGCCCAGCCGAGTCGGATTCGATGATTGACCTCTTTCTCGAAGTTGGACCTACCTAACTGGACAGTATGTCCCAGGTAGACATACTCGTCAACAACTTCAAGAACAGAGCTCCCAACGGATATTGGGATGGGCACGACATGGGCATTTGACATGACTTTCGTCTTGCCCGTGTTAATTTTAAGGCCCACCTGTTGGGGAAACTCTGTTGAGATCATCGAGGATTGTGCTAAGCTTTTGCTTGCAACGATTTTGCCATGACTACGTTGTCGTCGGCAAATCGAAGCTGAGCTGAGTATTCGCCATTGATGTTAATCTGAATCCTTTCCACTCCAGTAGCTTGAAGGCATCCTCCATTGCAGCGGGGAAATGACGTCCTCCTGTCTCACACCTCTGCAATGGAATTGCCCCATTAACAACACATTGCGGAATTAACAACTGATGATTATCATTAGCACTATCAGGTCTTTTAGCAGCTTTTTTTTATATACTTTGCCTCCACTTGTATTTCTCCCGTGCCGTGGGTGTGTTTGCAAACACTAATTCCCACACATAATGCACCCAGACACGGAACAATTTCCTGCAGATCATACAAATATTTGTTCCGTGCGGTAATCGAACCCGAAAACATCGGAGCACGGCAGCCGACTGTATCAGCTACTGCACCAAAAGCGCCGTCAAGATCGTCTTATGGGCTTTGTGTCTCCTGATAATATTATTGTCACAGTCAACACGATTGGCAAACGGATTGTGATTGCAGTTTATTAGTACTAACCTACAACCGACCAGCCTCGACCTTAGTTGCCTTTGAAGAGAGGAACTGTCCATTGTCAGTAGTTAGGCGGACTTGCTGGAAAACAATAACTGGAAACTGGAAAGTAATTAATCCATATTTTCCATTACTCTAAAATTATTATAGCAATTGTTGTGTAACACGAAGAATCGGATATGTACAGTAAGCGTTCAAAAGTGCAGTAGCATGCTAAGGATTGTATTACTGTGAACACACTGTAATCCTACGTCTGTCCGTGTAAGTGCTGTTACAATACAGTACTCACACAACAGAGTTCGCACACTGTCACGCTGTCAGACACGCATCATACGCATATTCGTGGCCGGTTTATACTATAGCTAAAATTGGCAGTAAACTAATATGTCCCGCTAGCGGTAAGCGTCTGGCGTGGAATTGCGAGGCACCTGGGTCAGGTTCCCAGCTCGTGAAATAATTTTGCAACAATAATAACCTAGGAGGTAATTTTGAAATCTTTTTATATTGCTATTGCAATCTTTATTTTCTCAACCCTTTGGTTTAGAATAAAAAATAATTGATAACAAAACAAAAAAAAGTTCGTTTTACACTACATAAACGTTCTACATAAAGTTAACAAATAGCAACATTATAAAACATAACTTCCGAGGTCTGCTCTGCATGAACCATGGTTGGGGCATACAAATAAAGTTATTATTTTCTTTTTAGTGGTTTTAATGTTTTTATATCATGTAGGGTTTTTAAAGTCGGTGTTTTTTTATTTAAAAAAAACATTTGTTTCTTTTTAGTGTTAATAAATGTAAGAACTTTTTACAATTTGGTATCAGTATTTAACACTAAATAAGAATCACTCAAATCTTTTCTCTAATCTCGGAAAATCGAAACTATTAAGACATCATCTTGTTTATATGGGACCAATACGAAAGCATTCTGCACCTATTAAAAAAAATTGCTCAAATCGGCCAACAAATCTCGTAAGTAATCGGTGTACATACCTAAATATATATATATATATACCCATCGAATTGAGAACCTCCTCCTTTTTTAAAGTCGGTTAAAAAGTAATTATTAAATCTTAAAACGACCTGTCACCGCACGTGAGATTCGAACCCACCCACCGATCGTTATCGAATCTACCTTGTAGAATACGTTTTATCCGCTATGCTAGAATGCCATATATTAATTGGTTGAAATAATAAACTACAATCAGTTGCAGACAATAGTGAATGTGTGGGTGACTAAAGTATAGAAACTACTTAGTAAAAGAAGGCCGTAAGTCAAACCAAAGCGTCGATCTATTCCTTTGTGAGATTACTACTGGACTTATGAACGCGACCGTATTTAGGTATATTAGCTATCATAGAATGACAATAGAATACAGTAGAATTGTTGGATCTTCAATCTAACACAATAACTAGTTCTAAGTTGAACTCTATAATATCTATAATGGCATTATAATAAAACGATTTTAAACGGATTAAATCGCGTGTATTATTGATTTTTGTTTTTCCTGACGTTTCGAACACTTTGCAGGGTTCGTGGTCGCAGGATGACTAAGGTGACAAGCGCCGTTACAGATTTAAAAAGTTATTTTATCTACCGTACAAAACTAATCAAAAATTGTTTCGATGCACGCAGTAATCACTCACATTGTCTTGATGTTTTTTAGTGTGGTGTGTTGTTTGGGATTTTATCTTATCTCTTTAAATGAGCAATTCTTGTAATTAGAATCTCGGAATCGGCTCCAACGATTTTCATAAAATTTAGTATATAGGGGGTTTCGGGGGCGATAAATCGATCTAGCTAGGAATCATTTTTAGAAAATGTCATTTTATAGGCGTTTGAGTAGTCTCAACTGAAAAATATGACTCTTCCTGACATCTATTGGCGAATAATAATACTATATATATATACTTACGTAATTGATTGATAAACTGTAAAAAATTAAGTATTTGTTTCTAATATAAGATTAAACTAATTGCACTCATGATTTTTTCTTTAAATAACCAGTTCATATTTTTTATTATTCTATCGGTAAGATCGAAAAATATTATTCATATTTCATTATTTTATTAGTAATTCGTACTTAAATATAATTTCCAGAAAACACAATTTAAAAATAAAAAAATACCGAGCAAAGCTCGGTCAAACATCTAGTTAATTTAATAACCGGATTCCAAACAGGTGGTACCTGCCAACCATCTTCTCTATTAAGATTAGGATGTTTTTTAATTTCAATAGCCTCTCGAAACATTCTTGGTACATAACGGTTCTCTTTCGCGAGGACTTGAGGATGATCAAATCGAAGAAAATGGTTGGGTTTGCCTAAGGCATGTTCACACACTGCGGACTTTGTGGTGCGTCTATGCTTGACGTCAGCTATGTGTTCTTTAATTCTGGTGGCTATAATACGCTTTGTTTGCCCTATGTATGACAACCCACAATCACAGTCAATCTTGTAGACCCCTGCATCTTGTAGAGGAATGTGACACTTCACGGGTTTGAGAAGTTGGCTTATCTTTTTATGTGGCTTGAAGTAGGTTTTAATAGAAGCACGCTTCAAGATATGACCAATTCTATCCGTGATTCCCTTGATGAATGGTAAGACTGCAGGTCTCCGATCAACCGTGGTGGGTTTCGGGCGGATTCTGCGACGGGGATGTGGCGCTCTTAAATTGTTATTTTGAAGAACCAACGGCCATCATCATTCTACGAGCAATGTGCCCTGCCCATTGCACTTCATTTTACTAATCCTTTCAGCTATGTCGACAACTTTAGTTCTTCTACGGATCTCCTCATTTCTGATTCGATTTCGTAGAGAACTACCAAGCATAGCTCTCTCCATAGCTCGCTGAGTGACCTTGAGCTTTCTCATGAGGCCATTGTGAGTGACCACGTCTCTGTTCCATATGTCATCACTGGTAACACACACTGGTTAAAGACTTGCGTCTTGAGGCATTGCGGTATTGTTGACAAAAAGACGTTGCGAAGTTTCCCGAACGCTGCCCAGCCGAGTCGGATTCGACGATTGACCACTTTCTCGAAGTTGGACCTACCTAACTGGACAGTTTGTCCCAGGTAGACATACCTACATACATATATAAACCGGTTGATCGTTGAGCTCAGCAACACTTATCAGGGTTGTCACATAGACGGAGTATGCTGCAATAATATTAGTTATGCTGATGATATGGTGTTGCTGAGCCCATCGATTAGCGCAATGATGTGTCTGCTTACTATATGTGAAATGTGCGCGGGCCCATGGGCTCAAATATAACGTTAAGAAAAGTGAGATACTTGTCTTTGAGGCTGGCACTAAATTCTACCCGAATGTGCCGCAGTTGAAACTTTGTGGAATTCCATTAAAACAGGTCACTAATTCTAAGTATTTGGGTCTCCGAAGACCTTAGAGATATCCTAAACATCGAACGTGAGCGTAGGGAGTTGGCTGTCCGTTGCAATATAATAATAATAATAAAAAAAACTGGGCAAACGTTATCTCACCATGGGATAAGGTAATCCTGGAGGGCAGATTAAAGTAGCTGCTTGATTTCTTCCTACCTTCTGATAAAAAAAAAGTATAGAGTCACCGTCTGCCACAGAATTTCACGATCAAAGTTGAAAGGCAGACGCCGTTGTTCCCGTATTTATTAGTCTTTTTATTCCATGTAACACCCATTGCAATAGGCCTTATCGTTATAGTTTCCATCTCATACAATAGCCTTACACCACCGGGGACAATCCATGACTTCATTTTATAGTGCAGCTATGGAGAGTCCCCGGTTGGTGTCCCATTACATTTTAGATTAAAAATCTCTAAAGAGCCTCTGCGTGTTGGACCTATGTCCCCGCGTAAGCCTGTCAAAAGACCGGGTTCCCCCTTACAGGGGATATAAACCCGTGAAAAGAGAGACATGTAGATAATAATTAATTTATTTCGATCAACAAAGGATCATACATGGAAAAATAAATCAAAAGACAATAAAATTAAAATGCTATATATCCTACCTACAGTTTTTTATTACTCAGTGCATGAATCATATAGCAATGGTTCAAGTACTGGAAGTCAAACCTCTCAGCGAATAACCTAAGGATGCTGTTGATGCTGGCCCGAACCCTGCACACCAGGGCTACACATCGTTTCCGCACAGTTGTATAAAAACAATCTACTCGTGATTCAGCGAACATACCAGATGCGCTGCAAAATCGGGGCAACCCCATCAGCACCCTGAACGCATTATTATATTGCACACGCAGGGCGTTGTATTGTTTGCGCGAGTATGAGACCCACAAGCTGCTCGTGTAAAAGGATGTACAATAAGCTCTGAACAATGTCATTTTAACTTCTGTGGTGCAACGAGCGAACCTGCGGGCCAACATATTCGCTCTCATAGATAACGCCCTGCGCTCGCGCTCTATGTCTGCATCATCCTTCAGGTCGGAGGATAGCACATGTCCAAGATATTTAAAATGTTCAACCCTTTGAAGTGGTGTTCCATTTAATTTAATGGCAGGTATAGTTGAAGGAAGTTTTCCTCTAGCCTGAAAGACCATGCATTCACGTTTCTTGACATTATATATTAAGCCATGGCTGTAAGCATACTTTTCACAGATGCCCAACAGCCTCAAAAGACCACAAACAGATGCACTCAGCAGCACCATATCATCCGCATAGCTGATATTGCTGAGGCAGATACCGTCAATATGTTGGCTCGGAGATTTGCAAAATGCACGGTTCAAGTAAAGGCGATCCCTTTTACAGGGTACTGTCAATCACTTTACACATGCAGTCTGTGGATTAACTACACGCAAAGGGCATACCGTACCGTGTGGTGCCGGCTAAGAATGGCACCAACCCATCTCATCCCGTGGGTGTCGTAGAAGGCGACTATGGAATTAACCAGAGGATGGGCAGCAGCGTCCTTCTAATACATTCACAAATCTACTGCGATCACCAACCCACCTGCCAAGCGTGGCGATTATGGCAAAACCCCCCAACGAGCACACAACATACCCAGACGGTCGTTGTGGCGATCTTTGGGGGAGGCCTATGTCCAGCTGTGGACTTTTTTAGGCCGAAATGATGAATGGGCATACAGCGCTTTACGAGTACAATACAGTAATGCATTTAAGGTGCTGATGGGATTGCCGTGCCACTGCAGTGCATCAGTGCATGTTTGCTGAAGCTCGAATAGATGACTTTCACGCTATCATGCGGAAGCGATGCGCCTCCAGCGCAGGGTGCGCGCCAGTCCCAACAGCATCCTAAGAACTATAGCAGACAGGTGGGACAGCCCCATAATGGGAAATTTGGATACGCCTACATGCCACTGTGGCGTAGTTTTATAAAATAATACTCTGCTTGGTAGATGTAAGTACTAACATTCGTTTTGTAAAAATTTTGTATACTAACCAAATGGACTGAAAGCCCTAAAATAAAAGATTATTATTGTAATTTTCTCGAGTAAGTAGCGCACTGTCTGAGATGGGCCCTGCGGATCCGTAATCCAAGTTCGCTACGCGCTGTGAAGATACGTGATATCATCACAATCACCACGCTTGGTGGGGAACTTGTGACGATACATGTTGTAACGTGCTCTTGACAAATTCTTTAGTTGTCTTTCACTTCAAGTGTCCGGCAAAAAGACCAATATTAGAACTCAAGCTGTTGAGTACACGGTATCTACAGGTACACTTGTTAATGTCACGAGCTTATCACATTGTAATCAATCAATGAATAGCGCGTCCATTACGTCCCTGGGAAGCATCAATTCTTACCTTGGCCATTTCCTACTATTGTTAATTTATGCATGGTGTATCAGTAGTTTCTAAGTAACCTCGCATTAAAAATTCACCATTTAACATTACCGATACGGTGGTCACACTTGAATGTTTTTGGAATTGGCCGGTAGGAAAAGTGGCCGATGAAAAATATATGTAAATTTCGAATAAAGAACTCTTCGGCAAGCTGTGACATTTAATTAAAGTCATTTGTTTTGACAAATTGGCGGCAATTCAAAAAGTGCGTGTCGTGAGTCGAAATGAATTCGACTAGAGAAAATATTCGCTCCAATATGATTTATTACGACTTTCGTTGCGGTCTTAATCAACAACTACGTTATGATAGACTTCTATTGGCATTTTATGATTACATCCCATTTCGTGCCACTATAACTGGTTTAATGAGTTTAATGTGGTCGTAACAATATCACTGATGATTTGTGCGAAGGATGTCCTTCTATGGGGTAATTCCAAAGATGTCATTAAGGCGTTTATAACACAGAAAAAGTGCATACGAGTTATAAGCGGTGTGGGACCGTTCGGAACATGTAGACCCTTATTTCCAAATCTGCGAGTGTTGACTTTGGCATCTCTTTATACGATATATTTGAAATTGGCATGTTTGTTAGAAGTCACCCAGACTTTTTTTCTAAAGTGAGTGACGGCAGCAGATTTCTGCAAAGAGATCCTACAAAACTAAAAATAGAACACTGTACATTCCATTTTTTTTGCCGTGTGGTGCCGGCTCAGAATGCCACCACCCCATCTCCTCCCATGGGTGTCGTAAAAGTCGACTAAGGGATTAGTCGGAGGATGGGCAGCAGCGTCCTTCGAGTACATTAACAACTCAACTGCGATCGCCAACCCGCCTGCCAAGCGTGGCGATTATGGCAAAACCCCCCAATGAGCTCAAAACACATCCATATCGGTGGTTGTGATGATCTTTGGGGGAGGCCTGTGTCCAACAGTGGACTTCATTAGGCCGAAATGAAGTACATTCCATTATAAAAATAGCTCAGTTATGACTATAAAAGTGCATAATTATCTTTTTTTTCATCATTTCTTCCGAACAAAGTCCACTGCTGGACACAGGCCTCCCCGAAAGATCACGTCAACGACCGATATGGGTATGTTGTCGGCTCATTGGGGGGAGTTGCCGTCAGGGGGGTAAAAGTCTCATACAAATGGTGAGTACGAAAAGTTGCATCGAAACTAGCGCCATCTCCTGCCTACAGTCGCACATTTCATTTTTTTTTTGTGAATACGTTCTTAAATTACATCTCTTTTATGTGATATTAAATAAATACGTTTTGCGTTTATTTAATGTCTACAAACAATAATATGTTTATTATTAAACACATCGTCACTTCACAAATTGTCAAAGAGAAAAGACACCTATTGCAAGTTTGTAATCTTTATTTAGCTGGTGTTTACGTGTTTGCTATTGGATTAGATTATTTTACGAGATTTTACGCTGAATTTATTGTCATTTTTGAATAATCTCGCATTGAATTTTATAATCCACGGTGTAAAGAGGTGAACAGAACTTTGATTGTAAAATTTTCTTAATCACAATCACAATCAATCACAATCACAATTTATTCATTTCTCACCACAATAAAAGTTATAGTATTATTCAAATTTATTGTGTGAGACTGGTGCCTAAACTAGGCTGAAGCCTGTATTTCAGGTCACCAGGCCCTCAACCCCAGAAGTCCAATTTTTCTCTTTCATAAACTGTACCAAACGCAATTTATCCATTTGCTTGTTCTTCGTGTATCTGATTCCATCAAGTTGTTTCCTCTTGTTAAAGTCCTCTAGATGAATACTCTCCAATAGGTTGATATAACTTTATCAGGCCCCAATACTGTTGATTTTGTCCTTTATATAATAAGAAATATAAAATAATATATGATAAGAATGACCTAGTTTTGGTAAGCTTATGATTATTGTACGAAAATAATAATAAAAACATTGAAACGTTTCCCTTGTTTCTTTTTTGTAGAACTATTCTAGTTTCGGGAAATTATTCGGTCGGTTTAAATCGCAAACGTTTTTTCAATATATCATATATGGTCTACGGCGCAATTTAATCGATCTAGTGATTTGTTCATACAATGAACTAATTTTATTAAAAATACGTCTGGAGAGGCACGCCACCTGCAGGATTGTTTCGGTACTAAATGAAAACGTAGCGCCATCTAGCAGTCAAGGTCAAAGTTAAATGTATAGTCTATGGTTGCCGTTGCGTCAGTTTAAACTTAGACTTAAGTATTGGTTGCATAAGAAGTTACTATACCATAAATGATTTTTTTCGTTCTTATTATCGAAGGTTGTACTGACATTTATTTTTTATTTGGTGTGTATTATTATTATTGACATTGATAATTACTTTATATAAATACTTGAGACATTTTTTTCATTATAACAATTGATATATCGATATAGTATACCTCCACTATTTATATGATCAAACTTTTTAACAAAAAAAATACCGACTTCAAAAACCCTACAGAATATAAACATATTAAAACCACTGAAAAGGAAAACAAAACTTTATTTATGAAGTCGGGCGCACATACCATGTTTTTTTTATTTTTTGGTTTTTCGAAGTCGGTATTTTTTTTTTTTTGTTAATATGTTTAATTTGTTTCATTTTAGTGTAAATGGTGTTGTTCATTGTAGTGTAAGAACTTTTACCTATTATGTATCAGTATATTAGGTATTTAACACTAAAAATAAGAATGACTCAAATTGGTTCTCTGATCTGAGAGGAATCGAAACTATTAAGATATCATCTAGATAAGCGCAGTCAAATTAACCTGTTTAATGAAGCTGGTTACAAAAGTACTCAACCAAATATAATAAAATTTATATGGGACCAACTCGAAAGCATTTTGAACCAGTTAAAAAAAATGCTCAAATCGGTCTACAAATATCGGAGTAAACGGTCTACATACATGAAAAAAATACGCGTCGCGTACGCTAAAGGCGAGATGTTATGCATTATTACTATTTATGAACATAATATGTACCATATCGTTAGCGAATAAAAGATTTGCTTTACGGCTTTTTACGGCGACCACCGAAGATAACGTAAGTGCTGTGCGACTAATGATGGAAGCTGACAAACGAGTGAGATATCAACAGATTTGGGCAAGCTTATGGTATGAGTCAAATGAAAAATTTCTTACGCATCTCAATAATGATCTAGGTAATATCAGCCCGTGGGCCAAATCTTTTGGTCTATTAGTAAATCCAATCAAATCCGAAGCTTTCATCATTGGTGGCAGATACATGTCTAATTCATAATTAGACATGTATCTGCCACCTCTTGAATCACAGGTCTCTTCCTCCAGTGATGTATGATTGTGTCCCTATAGCCTTTTCCAGGAGTGTTAAGATTCTAGGGGTTTTCCTGGATTGTAACCTCTCTTGGAATTTCCACATTGCAGAAGTAAGCAGGAGGGTATATTGTTCATTTCAGTCTCTTAAAAGTGGGCAAGAGCCTTTTCACACACAAATAACTCTTGCCAAGTCCTTACTTTTACCGCTTATAATTATGCTGATATCTGCTTCCTTGATGCAACTGAGGAACTTCTTAGTGAACTCGAACGTATGCAGAATATTTTTTCAGAATTATTTAAGTACATATTATGTCCATGCTGTATAGTTAGGTATTTTATGATTTACAGTACCCCCAAAATCACTTGTTATCAATATTCTTAACTGTTCTTTTTTGTTTTGTTGATTTTCTTCTTGATTGTACACTTGATACTGTCCTCTTATGTTGCTATTTATTTTATCATTCAAAGGTTTACTGGAAGAAAATACAATGTTGAGTTAAGCTCGCCTTTGTACATCATGTTTTATTTTATTTAACAATCTCAGTCTCAATCTTCAGTTTTAAGTTGTACAGTAAAGAATAAGAATAACGTTCTACAAAAATTGCGAACTTTTGTTCAAGGGGACAGTGGGTAGATTATATCCTTATGTTTAAAGTTGTAATTTCCATTTTTTTGCCGTGCTTAATTAATTTATTATAAACAATATTAGCAGTTATTTTCAGCACATTTTTTTAAATTTAGTATGAGAGCGGCGGGTTTTCTTTTATTTGTCGCCACAAATAAAGAACAAAATTAAGATAATATATAATTATTGTGCTCGAATAGCGTTCATTAATTATTACAAAAATAATGTGGAAATTGCAACTTATTTATGAATTAACGCGGTCCCTATAACCTACAGTTAGTCCCCCTGAAATAAAGTTCACTATTTGTAGGACACTTATACATAGTGTCCCAGAAATCAACTTCAAGCAGACATACGAGTGATCCTATATGGGTGCTGTCGTTTTTTCATTCGGACGTACGGAACCTTTAAAAGCAATAAATAATAAATTTAACAATTTTATAGATATTGGAGGAAAAAAGTAGAACAGAGTGGGAAAAAGAATACGGTGGGTTAATTATAATTATAGACCATCTGTGTTTAGTTGTCAAGTACTTATAGTGCGTGTCTCACAGATACAGCACAAAAGTGTTCAGCTGAGCATATGCCAAGTGGTAACACCAGGGGCTGATATGCTGCTGGATCTATATTACAAGCTATTATTTAACTTGCCTTGTTAGTATGGATAACATTTTGCAACTGAATTTTAAAACATTGCATACACGTTTAGTTTGGATGACAATGCATGGTTAGCTAAGTGAGGTAATTTTTTCCTGTTGTATCCATACACTTAAAAACGTTTAAAAACTATCATTTTGTTAACAGTCCCAATATGTTTTAGAAAACATAAATCGATTAATATCATTTTCAATTAACAATATTCTAGATAAAAAAATAGTCATCAATGGTAGTCATTTTTTAGAGTAGAGATTTGTTTTTACAAATCCCAACAATAACAGATAAGATCAGAGCCTCTTCTATGGCTCTTGTATTGTTCATTAATTATTTCCCCAAGTGATAGTTTCTCTAGAACTAGGCTGTAGAGACCATGTAGCGCGACCTAGTATTTATTTAAATAAATGACTTAATAACTTATCCGCGTTGACACGGACGTATTTTTTACCAAAACTGTGGCCGGCGAAGCGTAGAAAATGACGTGCTTGGCTCTTAAATCACGTACCTGCCTACATCCACTGTTATGCACTAGTCGCGGCGTCGCCATTGTATGGTTAGGTACCGTGGAAATTGACCAAATTAAAGTTTCGTAACCGTTACGGAAGCCTACAAAACATCCGATAATTCAATACACAGGTTTGTGCACACAATAACCACAGATTCAGGATATTACTGCTCTTAATAAGTTTTTAATACAGGATATTTTCGATACTTAGCCTTGCGTTTGGTTTCCGGCATAGAATAAGGCTGCCGTATCGATACCTGAATCGATACGAGGGCGGCACTGAAAATTTCGGGAATCAAGGAAGTGACACAACATTACTATTTAAAAATGTATTTATTGCTTTTCGAAGTATTCTCCGCGAAATTTGACACATTTTTCCATACGATGGAACCAATCATTGAAGCAACCATTCCATTCGGAAGTTGGGGTCTCCAAAATGGCCGTTTTGTAGGCGTCCACAGCTTCTTTAGGTGATGAAAATCTCTGTCCACGCAATTTATTCTTCATTTTAGGGAAAGTATAGAAATCATTAGGGCTTAGGTCGGGGCTGTACGGCGGATGGTCTAATAATTCTATGTTTTCTTGCTCTAAAAACTCTTTTGTTCTGTGCGCGGTGTGAGAACTCGCATTGTCGTGATGGAGGATGATGCGGCGGTTGCAGTTCTCTCTATGGAGTTCAGAAACGACCTGTGGCAAACAAATGCTAGCATACCATTCTGCATTAACCGTTCTTTGTCCCTCAAGAGGAATAGTCGTAACATGGCCGGTTTTGGAGACAAACGTGGTTATGATGTTTTTCCATAATTTAGCACTGAGACACAAGACAAGAAGTCTTGTTTGAAAACTAGTATGTACGCACAATTATAGGTAAATTAACGCCATCGGGATTGTTTTCATAAACTCCGGGATGGTACTGAGAATTTTAACAGGAAAACCCAATAACACTTTGCCCAACCTCGGAATCGAACCTAGGAAAGGTGAGTCCCTTTGCACCCCCAGATATTACTAAGTAATAGTAAATTACCGCGTACGTTTACATTCTGCAGTATCCGCAAAAACACGGATAGGTTTTGTTGAGCTCAGTCTCAAATGGTCACTATGACCACTGTTTTATTTTTCAAGTTTTGGGTAACTGACTCATAACGGGATTCTTAAGGTTCCGTAAAATATTTGAACTGAGAATCAAGTTGATCTAAAATAATATTAAGTTATTTAACCGCAAAATTAAAAAGAATTGTATCCTAAAGAAATTATTATGATTTTTGTTTGTCTACCAGATCTTATTATATTTGCTGACAAAACGTCACTAATTTAAAAAATAAATGGAAAGAATGGAATATGGGTCGAAAAACCAGACTTACGGTTTTTTCCAAATGGTATGCAGTTACAAAATTCTTATTGCTTAATACTTGGTGTATTGGGGTACTTGGGGGCAGGATTACAATTACAAGAAACTCAAATTAATTGTGGAAGACAACCAACTTAAACCTGTTGATGAAACCGTAATTTAGAAAAAGGCCTATTGTCATTTGGGTACACGCGAGTCTCTTGCGATGTTTAGAAGTATGCAGATATTTTCACTGCTCTCTACTCTACTACTATATTTTATACTAGCTGGACCCCCGGTTTCACTGGCGTTTAATTTAATAGAAATTTAGAGAACTTCGACATAAACACTTGACATAGAATATATATATTGGATTTCAAGGTTGCGTGATACCCTAATTATTTTTCTAAAATAAAAGCAGCCTAAGTTATTCCTTATAACATCACCTATCTGCCAGTGAAAGTCCCGTCAAAATCGGTCTAGCCGTTTCGGAGATGACCCGGAACAGACAGATGTACCGTATATGCTTTCATATGCGTTTAGTAAAAAGCTGTTATTTTGACATTACAAACAGACACTTCAATTTAATTTATTTCTATAGATGTTTGCGAAAATATGGGCCAGTTTTATATAACATGTGATTTTCATAACATATATCGATAGAAACATAAAATTGTTGTACCCAAAGGGGAATGCCCACTTGGGCACCGGCACGAAAGTCTCTAATGACCGAATACTGAAACGCCTCTTAATATTAAGTCCCGCTTTAACTATTCGAGAAACCCGTTTTCACTAGAAAACCGGGTGGCTCAAATAGTTAAAGCACGACTTAATATTAAGTGGCGTTTCCTGATTCGGCCGATAGTCATAATTATAATCACTTATTATTGCAAGAATGTAGTGCACAGAGATGTTAACAAAATAATAGATCATACATTCTACCAAGTCAGTGGTGTGCAATACTATAGTAAAACCTTTAATAAATTAAGAATTTAACATGCCAAAAGTATTTAAAGGAATTCCAATGTCAAAATAATAATAATGTAATAATAAGCCCATGAATGTCACAGAAAGAATATCAATTGTCAGTAATGAGAATAATTTTATAAAAATAATTAAATTGTCAAAATATGCATTATTATGAATGATGAAAATATTTAAATTTAATTAATGGATTATAACATTTGTCGCTAACATTTCATAAACTCACTCACACATTATTAGATTAATGTTCTATATAGATCATATATTCATTTAAGTCAAAAAACACTTATCTAGAAGCCATTCTGTCAGTTTTCTTTTAAATATCTTCAAAGGTAACTCTTTAAACATGTTAGGTAGTTTATTGTAGATCCTGGTAGCGTTTACATATACATTTCTTTTATATATGACTAATTTGCAAAGAGGCATGTACAACTGAGATTTATTCCTCGGTATTACGCTCCTACTGACTACTTGTGAATGCACGCTGAAGCAATTAGGGTTCTGTTTGACAAAAACACATAGTTCTCTAATGTACAGGCAAACCAAGGGCAGGATGTGAAATCTCATGAAGAGAGGTTTGCAACTATCCATAAACCACGCGCCACAGATCGCTCTTACGCACTTTTTTTGTGTATGAAAAGGTTATACGATTTCTACCGAGTTTCCCCACAGCAATAAACCGAATGAGAGCACCGACGAGACATATCCATGGTATGCGCTAAGTGCTGCCTCAGTAGATACTGTTTTTCTCAACTTCCTAATCACAAATACAAACCTATCAAGCTTATTACACACATCATCGACATGCGTCTTCCAATTACAGTTTTTATCAAGCATTATTCTAAAACTTTGTTGAATTTACTTTTATTTTATTATTTTTGTACATAACATTTAAATTATTTAGTGGTTTCCTGTAGTTTTGAAATCGAGCCATTGTAGTTTTGCTTGTATTGATTTTTTAATTATTATTACTAAGCCAATTACCAATTCTGTCAGGAGCGATTGTTATTTCATTTTCGTACGTATTTTTATTATTACATTTTACAATGACTGGTTTTGATGGTATCATCAGCAAATAAAATAGTTTTTTTTTTTTTTTATAAAACGTTGCCCCACTCTAGGATTTCTCCTGTGTCGTGGGTGCGTTTACAGACATGAATTCCACACACAATACACCCAGACCCGGAACAACTACCTGCAGGTCGTACAAATATTTGTTCCGTGTGGGAATTGAACTCACGACCCGGTGCGCAGCAGCCGACTGTTTCAGCCACTGCACCAACCGCGCCGTTTTGTGCTTAGTTACATTTGGTAGATCGTTAATATATGTAAGGAATAGGAATGAGCCCAATACGCTTCCTTGCAGTACTCCAAATTCATTCATCTTAAACTTAGATCAACTAATAACTTTTTTACCGTTTCCTATTTTTGCTATTTCTACCTATTTGTGTTCTATTTGCAAGGTAGATTTTTAACCAGTCATTTGCTTTTCTTCTGATTCCGTATTTTTCCAATTTAAAAAGAAGTAATTTATGATCTACGAAATCAAAAGCTTTGCTCATATCCAGAAATATAGCAGTCACTGGAGTATTACTGTTTAATGATTCTGTTATATACTTAAGAAGATCAAAGCAAGTCAGGGATGTGGTGCTATTTTTACAAAATCCAAATTGTTCACGTTGTAAGTTTACGTTTATTCGCAACAAAATCGTGTAATCTGTGCAGCATAACCTTTTCAAATATCTTGGAAAATATCGGTATTAAGGTAACTTGGCGGTAATTGTTTATATCAGTTTCGTTTCCATCTTTAAATAAGGGCTCAACAATAGATTTTTTTAAAATCTCTGGAAAAGTACCTTCTTTAAGTGATAGATTTACTAGGTGACTTAAAGTTTCACAAACGAACATTACGCATGCTTTTATTATTTATGTACTAACTGCATCAATTCCTACAGACTTAGTATTGCGAAGACTATTAATAATATTTATTACTTCTATTCAATTTGTAGGCTTTAAAAATACTGTATTTAAATTATAACTATCCATATTATTGTTTATGTGGTTAATTTTAAATTTATTTTCATTTGTCAATTTTATATAAAAGTCGTTAAAAGCTTTTGTAATTTCATTTGGATCAGTATACAATTCATTATTAATTAATATTTTATCTATTTATCTGTTATTATTAATATTACCAATGTTTCTATTTATTACTTGCCATACGGCTTTACTTTTATTCTTATGAATATAAATGTATTTCTTATTTTGTAACTGTTGTGATTTATGTATGCATTTTTTTAAATATTGTACTATAAGTTTTGTATCTTTTATTATTGATACTTTTTTAACACTTCTCAGTTTGTGTTTTAGGTAGAAGTACCTTTTCCGTAGGCAGGATTTCCTTATTACTTTTGTTAGCCATGAACTTATGCTTTTATTAGTTTTCCTGACGGCAAATACCGGAAAGTATAAATGATAGATTAATACAAATAATTGGTGAAACTCCTGAAAAGCCTCATTTAAATTATATTTAGCATACATGTCCGAAAATGTAAGAGCGGATATACAACTACAGAATTTATCTTTATTTTGTTTACTGTAATTTCGTGCATAATCCTTCCAATAAGTAAATTCAGGTTTTTTATTAGTTTTCAACGTCAATGTTTGTCCAGTTTCGTGGTCTGTAAGACCTAGATAGTGGACTTCAGCTTGAGTATTATTAGTAGTAATGTTACTAGCAAACTGGTCAAAGCATGCTAGTTGTCTCGTTGGTTGTTTTATATGAAACTCCTATTAATTTTTTTTTGCAATTTTTTAACTTTTTCACAACTTATAATAAAACACTTTTAAACGGATTCTATCGCGTATATTTTTGATTTTTGATTTTCCTGACGCTTCGAATACTTTGCAGCATTCGTGGTCGCAGGATGACATCCGATAGAATCCGTTTAAAAGTGTTTTATTATACCGTGTAATAATCGCGAAAATCCAAGACATTACTATTTTCACAACTTTTGGTAGGTCTCAATGTGTCAAAATTTCAATCTCCACATAAAATTACTTTTTTCGATTGGTACTTTTATTAAAACTTGCTCAAGTTTTTCAGTAAAAATATTAGGATTACTATTGGGGGTTCTATAGATACATATTATAATAATTTTGTGTCCTGTCAATTCAATACTACAACATTCAAAAGCGAAAATACAACTTAAGTCACTTTAGAATCGTAATACTGTAGAATACATGTTATTTTTGACAAATATAGGTACACGAACCTCCTCTTTTTGAGTTACAACAATATGATGCAACGAGTTTATATCCTATTATCTTTAGTAAGTGTTCTGTGCCTTTTTTTATAAATGTTTCGGTCAGACACACTACGTCAATTTTCTTGTTATTTTTAGAAAGTTCTGATAGTGTAAAACATATTTCCTCATTTTTATTTGAAGCCCCTGCTATATTCTGATGGAAGATAGTCAATCCAAATTCATTTTGAGAAACGAAAAAGTGGTAGGTATAGCTGTTGAACATTTTAATTCACTCCACAGTAACTGTCTCAAATTTTGAAAAATGTTTCTAATGCCATTATTGTTAATTTTACTATAGTGCTCATGAAACAGTATAATCGCACGTTAAATCTAGGTTATAGGAATCAAATAATTTTGCATATCCATGCGTGTTTATATCTA
Organism: Diloba caeruleocephala; assembly: GCA_947459985.1. Taxonomy (NCBI): domain Eukaryota; kingdom Metazoa; phylum Arthropoda; class Insecta; order Lepidoptera; family Noctuidae; genus Diloba; species Diloba caeruleocephala. The sequence goes on along the minus strand of OX381606.1, from coordinate 20,876,813 downwards.
GATACAACATATTATTAAAAGTTTCTATCCTCCAGTTGAACATCATAGAGTAGTAACTATATTTATATATACACATAATATAATATTTGAAAACTGTAAATTCGACAATGATTTTCATTTTGATATTAATAATTAGGTCACAATAGTTTTTTGTTTTACCGAAGTCCTCTTCGCCGATTAATATAATACAGTAGTCGTCCTTTGTATAATTAGATACTTTAGGGCTTATGTTACTAATCAGGGTCTTAATTCCACAATTTGGGTACAAATAATGACATATTTGGAATCCCTGAAGAGTTTGTTCGGCTATCGATAATATTGTATTCCTGTCATTGCTGCTTACGATGCATATTCTATTTTTTTCCTGCGTTACATTGACCCTCCGTAGAGACAGCGAACTTCCTCACATGGTCCCCCGAGATTGGGCAGCAGCCGGTAGTGCACCCACTTCCCTCTCGACTCGGGGGACGACGCGCTGGAAGTGCTCTTCGAAGCCCCGGACCTTACCTACCTGCCATACCGTCACAGGTTCACTCGTAAATAAGAAGGGTAAATCATGTGTCATACTCGTGTGACAGTGCTGTTGTTGTCAGTAAGCAGGTTTCTTTAGGTTTAAAAGTAGACATCGCCCAAAACAACTTCTCGTCCAAACATTTTGTGCCAGAATCCAAGCATGACTAACGGGTGTTACGTTATAACTGGTGTACCACAAGGCGGTGTACTCTCTCCTCTCTTGTTTTCCTTATTTATCAACTCAATCATCTTCAAATGCTCTTACCATCTGTATGCTGATGACTTACAACTGTACACTCAATCTGATTGGAAAAGCTTAAATACAAGTATTTCTTGTCTAAATGATGATCTACTAGCAATAGCAGACTGGTCTTCTAAATATGGAGTTGCTGTCAACACAAGTAAATGTCAGGCTATTATTACAGGTAGTCCGTTCTACCTTAGAAATATTAAAACCGAACACCTTACCCCAATCGTTTTTAATCATTCTGTTATTCCCCTGTCACCTCGTGTAAAGGATTTGGGTCTTCATATTGATGACAGGCTTAGTTGGGTCAAGCAAGTTAGCCAGACAAGCCAGAACGTAACGGCCACACTGCGAACTCTCTATAGATTCAAAAAATTCCTTCCGTCCATCACGAAAACACTTCTGGTCCAGTCCCTTGTGCTTCCTGTAATTGATTATGCGGATGTTTGTTACTCTGATCTATTCTAAGAACTTCTTAACAAATTGGATCGACTTCTCAACAACGGTATTCGTTACATATTCGGATTGCGTAAGTACGACAACATTTCTTCCTACCGATCTAAGCTTAAATGAAAGAAAGAAAGAAAGAAAAATTATTTTATTGGCACAGACAATATACAAAATAAAAATAAACTTAAATATTAAAATCATAAAACTAACTAAAAGGCAACACATATCGTGCACAGTAACAAAATTATAGTGCCAAAGGGCCAACAGCTCAGCATAATGTTAGGTGGCAGTGGTACTGACCACCTAACGCTGGTTTTCAGCTGTAACCCACCGGTGCCATACGCTCGAATCTAAAACTAATGCATTTGAATGCACTTAAATAAAAACAATCTTTTTCTTAAAATTTGTACACACACATTGCACATCACAACATTATTTAAGAGTGTGTGTGTGTAATGAAACAAAATAAACAACATAAAATGTATAAACGGTAATTTCGACAAACTTACAATACCATATTATATAATAGTTACCTACTCAAATTACATAAAATCTACCCCAATAACAAAAACAAAAGTCAACAAATAATATCAACAAAATTATAATCATTCATTCATTCATCCCCACCAGTGCCAATTACTGTAAAACATTAATAATGCGATCTCAAAATATACCCAAATACATCCTTAAAAAATCAATGACAAAATATATGTTACCTACATTCCATTGAGAAGAAACTAGTTTATTATCGTGAGTGACATATATATGTATATAGTATAAATATATATACAGCATGCAGGCATAGACAGCAATGTTCGTAATCTCGACTAATTAAACATCTCCATCCCACTCTCAGTGGCCGCGCGTCACGCTCGCCGACTCGCTCGGTCGCAACATGCAAGCTGGCAACCTCTCAGTTATGCTGCAGTCAGTATCAGTTGCGAACGGCGCTTATGACTTCCCGTTAAAAATCTTGTTAGGTGTTGATATGTGTTTTAAATAGATATATAGATAAATTTACTTAGTTTGTCTATCGGACCGTCATTCAATATCTAATTTTGTGAAAGGCTACCTGTCCGTCAGAGGAGAACCGTTAGATCACTCTGTTTGCTTTTCACTATTATAAACGATCCTTGTGTTCCTAATTACCTTAAAATTTTCATTCAACTTTTAGGTGGCTCCCACAGTCATGACCAGTCATGGCTTCTGAAAATTTAATTGTGAACATTCTATCCCACCATACAGGGTTTATGTCCAAATCCTTCGCTGTTTCAACAATAAAACTCTGGAATGCGCTTCCTCTTGATATAAAGAAAGCTCCAAATAAATTCGCATTTAAACGTAAAGTGCGTCAATACTTCCTGAAATTATTACAATCCTAATCAGTTTTGTCTTCGTCATTAGAGTAAATATTTATATCAGATATTTTTATGTATTCTACTTAACTATTTATAATTATGTAATATAATATAGTATCTATTTTTATATTAGTATATGTATGTATGTATTCCTATTTTTAATTCAGCCTTTTTTAACATTATCTATAGCTTTGCTATACCTCTTTCGAAGTGCTTTGTTTAACCCAAAGGTTGACTGGTAGAGAATGCCTCATGGCATTAAGTCCGCCTTATGTATACTCAATGTACATAAAAGTTTAAATAAATAAATCAATATTTTTAATTGGTATTGATAAATCGATTAGGGCACCATGTTGACACTGACTATCTCTCCCGGTGGATGGGAATGTGTGCTTTGGGCGTAGTTAGTAAATACACTCACAAACAGCAGTAAGTATCAGAAGTTCACACATCGACTGCTCGAGTAAACAAGTAAACAGATATCAGAGTAGTTTTGAAAAGTAAATACTACGGCAAGTGATTGTATCATTGATGATTAAAGTGAAGTAAATATATCGAAGTGAAGTTTATCATTGCGCATGTACCAAGGCACTCCGGTGGTGTTTGATACGCATGTAAAGGTTTTGGAAGGTTTGGAATCTACGGAGTGGGGTGGATTCAGCGTGTGTGAACGGTGTGCTGATAGGTCATGATGGGTCGAATGCAAGTGGTATAAATTCTCATCTTATTTCTAAGGGATAATTTACTACGAGCGTTAGTAAGTAGGTAGTGAAGACGACCGAGCACAAAGGCAGCGCGGCAACGCACCGTCTTTGTGTGGTATAGAAGGACAGTTTTTTGTCTAGGGTGATTCCAAGATACTTGGCGTGCGGTTCCCAAGGAACCGATTGGCCTAGCATCGAGATCTCCCTGGAGAGTGGGTGGTCGTCGCCTAGTTTGCGAAATAGAACGGCTTTGCTTTTGATGGGGTTCAAAGTCAAAGTCAATTATTTTTATTTCAAATAAACCAAATATTATAATAAAACACTTTTAAACGGATTCTATCGCGTATATTTTAGATTTTTGTTTTTCCTGACGTTTCGAACACTTTGCAGGGTTCGTCGTCGCAGGATGACACCTTGACAGGCGTCGTTACAGATTTTCGGTAATTTTTCCAAAATTTTATGCACTGTAGGTAATTTCGGAAATGATCGGGGGAATGGTCATTTTTATTTATTTTCTTAAATAACAATTAAACTTATTATTTTAAAATTATTAAATAAATTGAGACTCACAGCATAGTCCTTCCATTTGATATATTTCACGGTAACTTTTTATTTTTATTTTCTATTTCGCTCCTCAAATGTTACTCCCATGTTCAAAATTCATTTGTGTATCAAATTTCAACATAATCGGTCCAGTAGATTGAGAGCAAATTGGCTGTGACAGACAGACACACGAGTGGTCAGGATTGCGGAACCTTAAAAATGGTCAAAAAGGCGTGAGGGACATACAAATTTTATTTTTGAAGTTGGAGTCATACTTTCTCCGTATCTTAAGCCGTACTGGATAATTAGATTCTATCGAGTATTAGGGGACAAAAAGTGAGACATACATTTCTTAACAACGACAACTTTATAACTTAAATACAAAAGTAATAAAATATTTATTTGTTTAATAAAATAGTTTTCTATACTCCTGAATTATTCAATTTGATCTTGGGAATAGGATGTAAGTAATCTTGCTTTTTCCTGACGGGGCTTTGTTATGAGCACACTCCAAACTTGCTTTCACGGCTTCACAGTAACTTCTTCTCTAGCTTATTATTAAAAACTCGCAGCGATTATGCATGTCGCACAGAAAGCGGTAGGTACTTAACGCATTCCACAGTCCTACAGTTAGAACGGTGAAAGATTTGTCAACAAAATTAGTTGAATATATAGAAATTATAATTTTCAAATCTCTGATGCTCTCAAGGTTTTACAAGTTGTGTCACCCAGGAACTGAAAACATTCTTTAACCCTAGATAGATAACCTTCATACGTACTCCTTTACAGCTGACCGCCGTCGGATCAACGGGTACATTCGTGCATACGAGTACGGGTACATTATCCTGCGTGTTATTCTCCCTGCTAGTGTCAGCTTAGTTTGATACACTGACGACACTCTGGTGTTGGCCAGCGGGGAGTCCTTCGAGAGAACCATCCGGCTTGCTGAGCAAGCGGTGCCAATTATCGTGGCCAAAATCCACGCCCTGGGTCTGCGGATAGCGCCTTAAAAACCAGGGCGCTATGGTTCCACAAACTGCTAAGGAGCAGAGGACCACCCAGTTCGTGGATACGCGTTGGCGACGCGCGAAGTAGTGTAGTAGTGGGTGCACTACACCGGCTACTGTCCAATCTCGGGGGACCAGGTGAGGAAGTTCGCCGTTTCTACGGGGCCTCGTACGGTGCGTGGCCCTGTACGGGACACCTGTATGGTCTGCTCGACTGTAAGTTGCCCAGTGCTGCAGAACCAAACTTCACAGTCTGCAGCACAGTGGCTATTCGGATCGCACTAGGATACCGAACAGTGTCCTACGAGCCGGCAACTCTCCTGGCGCGTTTTCCACCTTTTTTTCTAAAACATTGCCCCACACTGGGATTTCTCCTGTGTCGTGGGTGCGTTTACAGACATGAATTCCACATACAATACACCCAGACCGATAGAATATTTGTTCGGTGCGGGAATCGAGCCCCCGACCCGGGGCGCAGCAGCCGACTGTTTTAGCCACTGCAACCGTGCCATCAACCTATCGACATCTTGGCGGAGATGGATGCGTGGGTCTATGATCAGACACGTTCCCTCCGCCAACCCCACACTGGGATTTCTCCTGTGTCGTGGGTGCGTTTACAGACATGAATTCCACATACAATACACCCAGACCGATAGAATATTTGTTCGGTGCGGGAATCGAGTCCACGACCCGGAGCGCAGCAGCCGACCGTATCAGCCACTGCAACCGTGCCGTCAGCCTTTCGACATCTTGGCGGAGATGGATGCGTGGGTCTATGATCAGACACGTTCCCTCCGCCAAAGCGGCGAAGGCGCGCCTCCAGGGGCGTTGGACAGGTTGAGGCGGATAGCTCGGCGGCGCGCACTTGGAAAGCCCCTGCCATCGATATAAGGCGGGGGGCCTCTGGGTTTGCGGGTGCGTAGAATCCCACACCAAGCGACCCACGAGAAGACGGTGGCGCGCAGGTGGTCACGCGCCGCCGTGTGCGCAGCACAGCAAAGCGCGCAGGGACGCTTCGGGGGATCCTTTACAATCCCCTTGGAGGGGTGACCGCTATACAGTCACCCTCTCCTAGATGTGCCTATGGGCGTGGCACCAGTGGGCGGCTCTAGTGTGGTCATACGAGGACCTGGAGCCCCCCTTAGGTGCCGAAGATGATGCCGCAGTGGTTTTAGCCGGTAGTAGTCCAGCATGCCCCTTCATCCTTCCCCAGGGCGTAGGAAGTTCATGAAGAATTTCCACAAGGCCCAATAAAAAAAAAACTAGTTACATTTCTGACAACTTTCACGGATTTTATTTATTTATTGACTCCGTCAATACCAAAATAGCAGGGCAATTTTTTTTCTTTACGTGGGAAAATCCTCTTGGACTTCCTCCGCCTTGAGAAGGGCGGAGGGGCATGCCGGACTCAAACCGGCTAAAACCACACGGTGTCCTTCTTCTTACCTTGCTGGGGATGAGGTGTACGCTTTGTCTGCATTAGACGCGCCCCCAACGCGTGGACCGCCAAACATTACCATTTTTTTTTTATGTTATCTGGCCCGTTATTACTTGTATTTTATGGCCACTTGTACTGCTGATCCATTAAGTTTTGCTTCCGGGACCGTCTCTGGACCCTTCCCAGCTCTAAATGTTTAGTAAGTAATTTATTTATTTCTCACCACAATAATGAAAAAGTTGCAACAAAATTGCCTAGTTATATTATTATTCAAATTTATTGTAGAAGACTGGTGCCTAAGCTAGGCTGAAGCCTGTGTTTCAGGTCACCATGCCTCCGCCTGCTATTCTATTCCAAATATTCTCTGGAACAAATTGTACTAAGGTGTATCAAGTCAACTAGACTAACTTTACTAGATCGAAGGGCCGACTCAGGAATTTCCTGGAACGCCTGAATTACATCTGATGGTCTTTCCGTGCACAAACTTGAGTGAGAGTGAATTAAATAGCAATAATTTACCGCTTTCAATTTCGATGTCGTAGAGTTACTGGCACATATTTGCGTTAGATTCAATTCCTCAATTACGTTGACATTATTTTGGTCACATTTTAAAAACTCGTTAACAATTATCGATTCGGCTATAGTACTTACTCACGCAAAGCTTACGTGCGTTGTTCGCGAGGGCATGCGCAAAAATGACACGCTGGACACCAATTCCAGGGTGCTATGTACCGGGTGCACAAACACCCACAACTAATACTGACCATCTAGTACCGGCCGGTGCTTTCCGGTCTGGCGAGTCCCTGCGGCCCTTCACCACATCGGGGGCTGAGCCATGAGAGTACCTACCTACGTACGTAGTGCGGTAGTGCGTCTACCTACCTTAGGAAGTGAAAAATTATAAGTGACGAGCATACGACCACACCCTTAACTGTATTTTTTTAAATTTATTTGTATATCGGATTGCCTAAGATTGTTGAATTTTATTTATTTAACACCCATTTCAACGTAACATTGCCAGAATGCCACCACCCCATTTCATCACGTGGGTGTCGTAAAAGTCGACTAAGGGATTGGCTGGAGGATGGGCAGCAGCGTCTTTCGAGCACATAAACAACTCAACTGCGATCGCCAACCCGTCTGCCAAGCGTGGCGATTATGGTGAAACTCCCCAATGATCCCACAATACACCCATATCGGTAATTGTGGTGATCTTTAGGGGAGGCCTGTGTCCAGCAGTGGACTCCGTTCGACTGAAATGATGATTGGCGCCCAACGTGGATTTTTTGGAAACTATTAAATTTTGTCATTCTCTTTCTAAGATGGGTTTTATTTGATAAAACATCAATGTGCTTCCAATTTTTGTGAAATTTATGTTGGCAGCAACTACGGTGTGCGTTTTTCACTTAGTAAAAAAATATGTTTGAGTGTTTTTAAATATAATTAGTATAGTCAGTGAGAAAATTTACTACCTACATTTTTTCTCTTTGGAAATTTCTTTTTAACATTTTAGTTCTTTCTCAACCACTTTTTTTTCTTGCTCTGTACTTTTATTGCATTTATTTATTTTTATAGTATTTAGTGTAAAAAATCGATTGTTTTCTTATCCGACCGACTCTATTGTCTTTGACAAGCGATGGACGCTGCCACAGAGTAATTTAAAGACGCTGCAGAAGCTAGTCGCTGGGTATACATATAAAGAAAATAATATAAACAAAGATAAACTACTCAATCGGAATCTCCTAATTAACCCCCTTAGGGCAATTAATGATATTGTTGCGTTAATATTGTTTGATATAATTTGCTATGCTATGAAGGCAAAGCACGCATGTTGACCTCCACTGCCGAGAGGCGAACGCCAAATGCGGCGCGTGGCGAGTAGTATCGCGAGTAGAGAACACTTACCCACAATTGTTACAAAAAAAGGAGTAGTAGTGGCTTTTGTAAATTTTCAACATGTCTTTTTTCGTGAAATAACTTAATTTTAGTTTTTTTTTGTTTGTAGTTACAACGATGGCTTGAACCTAGTTCAAGTTCAGGTAGTGCTGGGCAGAGCCGTCGGCCGCCTAAAGGATCGCAACACCGCATCAGATCCAGACGGCATTCCGAGCTGCGCATGGGTGTATGCACTGCAGTCGTCATTGCGACCTAATTGTTGCGGCCCTTCTTCTTCTTCATCTGAATCACAGGGGAAGTGTTCGGCGCCTTTGCCGCTGCGCCGGATGTCGCCTCGGTTGTGGGCGCACCCGTCGATGCACCAGGTGGCGTTTTGGCAGTGGCCGCATATGTTCTTTTGTTCTTTGTCCTTATTTTAAAGCCGGCAGCAGGAGCCGCCCCTCTAAGGTAGCCAGCCTGGCATCCACTACGCCCCCACCTCGAGGGTGACCGAGCGCCGAAGCTCGGCCACTGCGCATGGTGGCAGGAATGCATAACGATTTGGAGTGCAGAGATAGAATGCATGCTGGATTAGTACATATAGATTCTTTATCTCGGGAAACTAAAAACTATTAAATGCAGGCAGAACTGCCCATCTGCAGTCATCTTTATCACCATATCAGGCAAAATACATCCCTGCTGAACAAAGGCCTCCCCCATAAACGACCGGTTACATGCCGTATGTTGTCATTTTGAGGGGAACTAGCCATACTCACACGCCTAACAGGGCGCTGGCGGCGTTGCTGCCCATCCCTTTTATTTAGGGTCCCTTAGTCGCCTTTTATGACATCCACGGGAGGAGATGGGCTGGTGCTATATTCATAATCCAGACACCGCATGGAGAACCATCAGTAGTAGCAATGTATAATAGCAAGAACTGTTAGTTGAGTGCAATCCAAATCTACTTAATTAAAAAAACTTACACTCAAAAATTACATAATTTTATTGTGCAATGTATTCGACATTGCACAATAAAATTATGTAATTTTTGAAATGCGTATTCTGATTTGTTCTGTGTTGTTGTTATTCTAATACCTGACTGAGTATCACACGTCCTTAATTTTATCATCGATATCAAATAAACGGGATTAGTTAGATATTATGATATAGTCGTAAACATATCCTTGTAACAAGTAAATGAGGCAATGTCAATGTTAAAAGTAAATCAATGAAGGTTGATTATTGTGAGTTGTGACATCGTTTACGTAATACCTTCTCGAATAATATTAATTTTGGTAACAATAATGCATTAATGAACTGTTTTATCAGATAAATATAAAATATAGTAATGTCTTAGGTTTTCGCGATTATTGCTCATTATAATAAAACATTTTTAAGCGGATTACAATTGATTTCTTACAGTAGTATTTTACAAGACACTGTGCTTCCTCAATTTCAGGAGACCACAGAATGCGTATTAAAAATAATCTAAACATAGATCTAAGTTCAGGTTAGGTACAAACAGTTTCAAGTCAAGTATTTTAATTTTTACTTTCTTTTAAATTTTATTAACATTCGACGTCATCGCCTCCCGGAACCAGGCCGCTTCCTCTTCTGGATCGGGCAAGATCCCTTGATCGACCTCTGACCAGGCCGCGACGTTGGCAGCTGCAACAAGCATCTCTCGATCGAGCTGTGTGAGGGCCCAACGCCGCGACTGCGGGCTAGGACTTGGACGGCTTGGGCCAAGCGGACGGCGGTCCACGTCAAAATATATGTGGCGGTGGTCGGACAGCGTAACCACCTCCTCCGCCACCCGCCAGCCCGACACCATGCTGGCCACAGAAGGAGCCGCCCATGTAAGGTCCACGACCGACTCCCCTTGCCACCGAACGCAGGTGCTGACGGACCCCCGATTCATCAATCGGAGGTCAAGCGATGCCGCCCAGTCTTGTATTATCCTCCCCCTTGGCCCGTCCCGACGGTTGCCCCAAGCTCTAGAATGAGCGTTGAAGTCACCCAGGACGAGCACTGGACGGGGTGAGCATTTACAGCGAATGCTGCGTGCCACCCCATCCAAGTATCCCTCGAAGTCGGCGAGAGATACGTTGGGGGAGACGTAGCAGCCCACTACAGCCAGAGGTCCCCACTCAACCGCGACAAAGCCCTGCCCCCTGTCTAACAGGGAGCAAGGCGGCCCACCTTCTACCGCAGCCCAGTAGATGGCGACGGAGTCCCCAGCACCCACGAACCAGCGAGGATGTTCGTGGATTGCGTAGGGCTCCGCCACCACTGCCAAGGCAACCGACCACTCCGCAACAGTCTGCAGCAGTAGATTCTGCGCGTTGCGGCAGTGGTTCAGGTTGCCCTGAAGGACTTTTAGGGCTGGGAATGTGCGATATCCATCGCCTCCAGTGAGCCTGCGACCAGTGGTGCCGGCGCAGTCGTCTCCTGCCTATTGGCAGAGGCAGAGGGAGCTCGCTTCCCCCTCTTACCTTTCTGGGCAGCGCATGACTTGCTGCCCAGCCTATGCCCTGCAGGCAGTCCAAAGTCCGCGCACAGCGGACAATTCTGCGACTGCGCCGTACACTGCCTCGCCTTGTGGCCCTGGCTGCCTCAAGCGAAGCAGAGGTCGCTTCGGTCAACCCCACCATGGGTGGCGCAGCGGAGGCGCACGTGCCCGAGTTCAAGGCATCGGTAACATTGTAACGGTCGTGCCGCCAATGCCTCGACCCTGGCCGACGTCCACCCCACACAGACACGTGAGGCGGACGCCACCTTTCTTGCTACCTCCAGTGGGCAGCGTACCCAGACTGTACCCAAGGACTCGAATGAGCGGCGAATGTCACCCACCCTTATTTCCTCGGGCTGACAGCCGCCCGCCGCCGCGATGGCATCAGCCACCTCCTTAGGCGTGACGGCGTCGTCCAGGTCGCGTACCCTCATCTCCGCCGTCTTTATTGGCCGCGCGATCCGCACAGCAAGGACGGGGGAGAGCACCTCCCGCATACGGCACGCCAGGCTGTCAGCCTTAGCGCTGCACTCCTCACCAGCGACGGACAGCACCATTCCGCCGCTGGCTGCCCTCTTGATGGTCACCGTGTCGGGACCGATGCTAAGGTCAGCGAGCTTTATGCTCTTTCTGGCCTCGGCCATAACCTCACCCAACCGACTGTCGGGTGAGCCCTCTGGCACGGTGACCGTTATGGCGGCCGTTGTGGGAACCTTGGGGAGGTTGACTTTTCCCCTTCCTTTTTTCCCCTTTTCTCTCCCGTCCCTTTTACCCCTGCCTTCCTTGGTAGGGGATGCGGATTGCGCAGCGGCGGGCTTCTGGGCTTTAAGTGTTTGGGGCCTTTTCCCCTTCCTTCCGGCCACAGTGGACCACAACTCTATGGTATCCACTGTGGCCTGCGCCTCAGCCGTCGTGGTTGCTGCAGGCGGCGCAGTTGAAGCAGGCACCGCTGGCAGGTCGGCCACTCCAGTTCCCTTGCCGCCTTGCTGCTCTTCTTCTTCTTCTTCTTCCCCTGTATCTGATTCACAGGGGAAGAGTTCTGCGTGGCCGCATTCGTTGGCGTGCTCGTCACTGCCGCAGCTGCCGCATATGTGGCCGATTGGGTAGCCTGCGTTTCAGTTGGCCTTTTATCGCCTGCGAGTGGCGGGCGCAAGCGCTTCTCCGGTGGGAGCCGCCCCTCCAAGGCGGCCAGCTTAGCGTCCAACATGCCCCCCACTTCGAGGGCGATTGAGCGCCGAAGCTCGGCCACCACGTCTGGCGGCATAAATGCCGGAGCATTGCCATCCCTTGGGCTCGCCAGGGCATTCCCCTGACGGAGGAGTAGACCCACCTCCACCGTGAGTTTCTCTATCTGCGCCGAGAGGCTGGCGAGCTGGGAGCGCAACTCTGCGTTCTCCCTCTCCAGCCTCTCAACGTTCGACTCCTTTTTGGCCAACCTTTTGGCTTCAGGGGACGACCCCACAGACGCCTTCGGGAGGGTCCGCTTGCGGCACTCAATACCCAACAACATGTTGAGTGAGGCGTGCGAACTCCGAGGGTCCAACGATTCCTCGGAGTCACTCACCCCACCCGATGGCAATAGCATATCCGGACGAGATAGCGATGCGACCGCTCGCTGTGCACGTGCATTGGCGCGTAAATCACGCGCACTACGCGTCCGGGCGCCCAAACTGGACACGGGGCATCCGACCCCACATCCATCTGGACGTTGTCGGACTCCGACAGCGCGTCTGAATTGTCGCCCCCCACTTTCTCATCCTCCACCTTCTCAGTCTCCACCTTCTCAGTCTCCACCTTCTTCTTCTGTTTTAATTTGTGTATTTGTTTTAACTTTTCCATGTTTAGACCCACGAGTAATAAATAATAGTAGGAAATAATAGGTCGACCCGGGCAGTGCCCCCTGTACCCGGGCAAGCGTATCCCTTGCTCAGGTGCCGCCAGTCCTGGGGACGGCGTGCTCGCGACTGAACTTCCCATCAGCCAAGCACCCCTCGCCGCACGCTAGCTTGGGTTCGGGGAATTTTTATAGAGGCTTTCTTCCTCGCGATCCGGGCGGTTAAGCCAAGATCCTCGGTCCCAGTCGGAGCCGCGAGACGTGACCACAACACTCCAACCGAGGTTACGATATCGACTGTGGCAGGGAAGGGGAGTCCTCCCACTACCTGCTCGGGGCAGGGTGAGTGCACACCGAGCCCGCCGCTAGCCCGCCCACGGGTGCTCGGAGAACGGAGAAACACCCTGCAGCCTACAGCTACAGCCCAAAAACTGGGCCCGTCCCTGTCAGAATATTAGCCACCGGGCAACAAGGTCCTCCAAAAAGTGGAGTAGTCATTGCCCGGTGCCCAGGGTGCACCGGCCCGACGACTGCTCTTCCCCCCGGACGTATCAAGAGGGACCAGCAGTCACCGAGCGCTCGTGGAGGTTTCCTGACCTAGCACCCCTGCGTTAAGTACCTACCGCTTTCTGTGTGACATGCTTAATCACTGAGAGTTTTTAATAATAAGCTAGAGAAGAAATATTACCTACCTGTCACGTTAATTTGCTATTCTTTACTCATGTCACTTCATTATTCTTATTAATTAGAGTAATTATAATATTACGTATGAACAGTATTGTACATGTACACCTAGACTGCGCGTTATCTCTTTCCTACCTCATACCACCAGCCAAAGGTTGTCTGGAAGAGATCGCTGTGAGCAATAAGATCACCCATTGTGCATTAACTATTGTGACCTATTCATTGCTTGTTTTTGTTACCTGGTATATAATAAAGTGTAAAGACATATAAATAAAAACAAGCGATATTTCTATTACTTATTTACTATTATTGAAATCTTATAAATAAAATCGCTATTTACTGAATACCACCTATGTAGGTGGTATGTAACAATAAAATAAACATCACCTATTTAGAAATCAAATAACTACCATTAGTAAATAATACTCGCCTTGAAATATTTTTAAACTTACAAGGTAGATAATATTCACTAAAATTAGACAGGGACCGAGTATCGAACCCAGAGGAACCCCCTTTAGATTTAGATGATTTCAATTTACCAGAAAACTGTGTTGGTACTGCATATTGTTTTTCCGAATAACGAGTCTCCAGCCCTTAGAGCTTAGAGCGCGTGGACAACACGTTGCTTCAATTGAATGCGGAACCCAGCACATGATGAATAAATTTTATCCAATTAGTGCTCATAAATGATTTATTATGTCCTTTAACGAAATAGGTACGAGCTCTATCCGTTTTTTAAACATGTTAAACAACAGATTCGTGTTACGAATTGAAACCGATTAGCGCATTGCTTACGTATAATGCATGTGTACATTTGAATAAAAATAAGGTTTACACATTTGCTTATTTTTCTCCTTTCTTTCTTTCTATTTAGAATGCAACAGCTCTGCGAGTTTTATTAACTAGTATTTGTAAGATATAAAAATGTTCATATTCATTGATCTGTGACTCACTTTCTAATCACCTGTGTCAACAGAACCTCAAGGTTCGTACTTATATGTCAATTAACTTATTGTTGTTTATTTTGTTTTACTCTTACTGTTCATGGAAACCACTTTACTTTACCTTGGATAATTCATCGTGACCAATAGCTACTTCTGTACCATAGAGTGCATGACGTGCAATATTATGTAACAGATGGCTTCCTTATTTTTATTAAATAAAATTTACATAATACTCAATGTTCTAACGTAGTAGTTCTTTGTGAGACGCGTCTGCCTTTGTAGGCATCTAGGAACACCTGCGCCTAGACGTGAATAGTAATTAATACGTAACTCTTGGTACGTATGTGGACTTACAAACACTTGATGAAACCAAAAAATATTTTGCTGCAAAATCAAAAGACTTCGTTTCACACTAACATAAGGAAGTTCTAACAAACGGGTTAACTGTTTATTTACTAAAAAAAATACAACAAATCGCATACATCAAAATATAACATCGGACATAGCAAAATATTCCCTAAGCGTTCAACTTGTGAATGAATACTACTTCTATTTACGTTGATTTGTTGACTTCTTCGATAGTACTTACGATTTAAAATATCATGTTAGATATGATTAGTAAATAGCTCGACGTATAAAATAGGAAATCGAATACATTTTTCAGTAGTATCAGGCACTAGCCACACTCGATAATACGGTTCACGGAGCTTAAGGCGAGCTATCTACATTGTACCTGTCGCCAATAAAATAGACACCTAAGTTAGGTTGTCTCAATGCCAGTTACTCCGTAAATACGACTTATTATCAGTAACGGTGTTACGACCGGCCTCGAAGCCTCCAGAGAGCGTCGGGTGAAAGTCACTGCACAGAGTCGCAGACGCACACCTCACCTCAAGTGACAGACACGCTCCCATATTGTGTCTAACATTTGTTGTATTCGTAATTTCATAATTTATATTTTCGAACAAATAAACAAAGGAGCGGTCGCCTGATACGCGAGCGTCACACGACGCGTCACATTATCACATTCAACGGAGCGCTGTAGAGGCTGATCGGCTGATAGTGTAGTGCGAAGGCGCGGGACAGCCGCCGGCGCACGCAGCGTGCCACCGTGCGAGCCGCGAGCCGCGAACGCGGACATCAGTCGCGACCATGTTAACAACGTGCACCGTCGTAGTCCTGGCGCTGGCGCTTTCTGCCGCCGACACCGGCACCGACAGTGACACAGCCATGCTTCGCGCCATCGCAGTAGCGGATTCCCAGCTCAACAACACACTGCCCGCTGAGCAATACTTCATTGACAAGATATTCGATAAATATGGCGATAAAGGCGTCATCACATTTGAGGTGGGTGCAATTGCTTTTTATTGAAGTAACTAGCTACGGCACTATAAGTATGTTAATTTCAGTAAGTACTTAGATTTCATTTAAGCGGTATTACGATGTCAGCCCAGTGTCATTGTACAAATTGCACATTTTGCAACTTAATAAATATTATAATTAACCGTTTAGGAATCTGTTGAGGGATGACACTACACTACCCGTTAAATTGTAAATCTACTCATCAATATGTATACAAGTATGATTACAGCAGACATCGGATAGGGAGAGTATATTTGCCTAAACGTCAAGAACTAATACACACACAGTGGTATTAATACCTTTACCTTCTCGTTTCAATGAATCTTAATACGGTTTTAGGATTCCGTACTAAAACCGTGTCAAATTAAACTAGGTAGTATAGGTATAGGAAAATAAAACTTTATTTGGCTGGCTTGTGTTTATTGGCATAGTTATACGAGTATAGCAGTCGTACATAATTGAAAAGAGCTAGATACTTATTTTAAAAATCTTTTATTTTTAAAATAAGTACCTAAGAGACTAACCCAAAGAAACAAAACCAATAAATAATTCGTAATTTCTTAAATCTTGTAATGAAAAGGTCGGGTATTTCATTCTGGGACTTAAGATTAATGTATTCCACTCTATGTGTATTATTTCCTTGAACTTAGGATAAATATGCTCTTCGTACTCCGATCTCTAATTACTAGATACTATAATTAGTATTACTATCTTGTATAAGAAATCTGTTTGGATAAATCGCTACAGACTACAACTCATTGTATTGAATATAATTCTGAAGATTTCAAATGATCCGAAACACCTTTCATTATTTCTAAAGTAGAAGTTCATCGAACTTATATGTAACTTTACTGTTTGTATTAAATGTTACGACAGTTTCCTTATCATGTAGGTACTTATCAATATAGTTAAATCCGACGATCTATTGATAACTGCCAATTTTAAGTAAATTTGAAAATGCCTTAGCCTCTTGAGACATATTTTGTATCGAGGTTCTCAGCGCTACAAATCCTACCTCTCAAAACATCACTCATCTTATTGTTATTTTATTGAATAGTTTGTAATGCATTCTATGTATCAGATGTACGTTCCGCCGTTTAATATTATTTATAATGACAATTATTAAACGAATATAATACATAGACTTGGTATTGCTTGCGTACTTGAGTTAACGTATGATAATCTAGATAGGTACATCATTTTCGACTGGGATAATTGCGAAAAAGGAAGTTCGTGATTGGCTACGGGGACAAGACAGCTAGCTAGGCTAGCTAACAAGATGAGTGTGCGAATGAGGAACATTTGTGATAATAAGAACTACTTATCTATAGTATTTTTTACTATTCTCTCCATGTACTTATTAAGTTTAACACGTATAAAATAAATACCTATTTGTACATACAAAATGTATTCAATTAGGTATTTATGATCACATGTAATTGTAATAATTCGCCACGGCTTCTTTTGTTCGCTTATTACATACATTTGGGATAGAGCTTATTCTGGAAAATAGGTAATTTAATTTCTCAACGCTAATAATATGCTTACATGACGTTTCGTAAACCACAAACTGCACCTATTCACTTACTCGTACAAGTTAGTATGTTAAAATCTCGACGTATCGTAATTCGTAATGCTTGGCGAAAATAAATGGATAAGCACATGTACATTGCATACTGAACACATTCATAACATCGGCGTACTTGACTTTTATTTCTTAATTAGCGTCAAGTCCATTAAACTGCGAAAAATTATGCCTCAGGGGTATTGTTCTCTCACAGAAAAGATAAACACATAGCACGAGTGGTACCAGATGTTTTGAAATGCACCTAAACGCAGCTTGTATTTGAGGTGGATCACTATCAAATATTAGAGAAAAGTCATCATAACGGCCATTTATACATCCACTGCTGAACAAAGGCCTCCCCCATAGATTTTCACAACTGTGTCATCATTTTGGGGGGTATTTGCCAATACTCACCACGCTTGGCAGGCGGGTTGGTGAGCGCAGTATGGCTACCGTTTCACAGTAGGGACGCTGCTGCCCATCCCTCTGGTTTAGATTCCCTTAGTCGCCTTTTACGACATCCACGGACGGAGACGTAGTGGTGCTATATTCTTAATCCGGACACCACACGGAATATTTTATAATTTTCCAAGTACCTGCAGGTTAACGGAACACTCGGGGTTCGCGGGCGCGCAGATTGGGGAGTCTGCGTGCTCACACCGAGCGACCCCCGGGAAGACGGTGGCGCGCACGTGGTCACGTGCCGCCGTGTGCGCAGCACAGCGCAAAGCGAGGCTTGGGGGGATCCTTTACAATCCTCCCCGAGAGGTGCCTGGGAGGGCGACCTTTTTACAGTCGCCTTCCCTCCGCTAGAGGGGGTGACCGCTTGACAGTCATCCCTTCCGAGATGTGCCTAAAGGCGTGGCACCAATGGGCGGCTCTAGTGACCTGGAGCCCCCCTTCGGTGCCGAAGATGACCGCTCCAGTGGTTTTAGCCGGTAGGAGTCCGGTATACCCCTTCGCCCTTCCCCGGAGTGAAGGAAGTTCCATGTAGAATTTCCACTGGACATGAATAAAAAAAAGGTAAACGGAACAGTACTATATGTAATTACCATAAAATGAAAATGAAAATGTAATTGAAATTTAGTTACTAGGAAAAGATACAAGATAATATTACTGTTTTTTTTTATTGTCATTGACAACCTTGTCGTGAGAAAGAAGATACAAAAACAACAAGAGTAAAAGAGATAGCTATCTAGGCGAACCGATTGTGAGGTGCTACAATTGGGGGAGTTTTGGTTCTGACTTTTGGCGCGCATGTAACATATTTACTTCTTTTTAATATCTAAAAAATATCATTGGTCCTATCTAACAATGATTATTATTGGGAAACTCTTTAGGGATGAATTGAGGTTTCTGAAAAAAAAATCACCGGTCAAGTGCGATTTGAACACGCGTGGAGAGGGTCCCGAAATTACTGAATATATTGTCTATTGTTGAATTATTTGTGCCAATAATTTATCCTAAGAACAAACTTAACATGGTAGTTGAAAAACATGTTTTCCCAGACATTTCAACTGCAAATGTAAGTTTGTACGAACAATATTGATAGATTTCCCATGTTATTTTAAGACCATAGACTTCTTATAGGTAATATTTAAGTAAAGAATTATACCTTATTTTTTTCAACATTTTAGGCTCAGTAGTTTCGAAGATAAGACGGGGAATGATATTTTTTTATCAATTTACTGCTAAGAATAATACTACTGCGCAGAATAATAAACATTGAAATGTACCTCAAAAACCCTATTAATTAAGAAATATAGATATTCACATACAAGGTCATTTTTATTAGAGTTTTATACATACTAGGTACCTACGTAAAATATTTTTATATATTTTAACGAGATGAATGTTGTTGAAGTATAAACTATAAAGGAACGTGTGCTGGCGCCTATTGTCATTGAACACTTGAACAGATGTTATGTTGATATATAAATATCGTTTAATTAATTTGATGTACATATTAAGATAATAACCTGTAGCGAAATTATGTTGGCTCCTCCAGAAAGTTAAAGAAAAGAAAGTATGACGTCTTTCACTACATATTGGGGAAAAAAGGAACCACCTCATTAAAAAAAATATAATTATGTATAGGACATCTCATATACATCTGAGAGGAACACTAAAGACCAAACTTCTTTTCGAATGATCGTTAAATAACTCATTGTAATAGTCAACTTCTCCAAAAATATCCATTTTGTGATAAATATATACTTCCATTCAATGACATTTTACAGATACATTAATCTGATACAGTCGGCTGCTGCGCTCCGGGTCGTGGGTTCGATTCCCACACGGAACAAATACTTGTATGACCTGCAGGTAGTTGTTCCGGGTCTGGGTGTATTGTATGTGGAATTCATGTCTGTAAACGCACCCACGACACAGGAGAAATCCTAATGTGGGGCAAGGGTTTAAAAAAAAAAAATTATAATAATAATAAATAATTGCAGAGAGACTTATAAAAACATCTTAGCTTGTACTCAAGAACAATATAACCAAAAATCAATGCGCAAGAAACAACATGCATTAAAAACTGTGCTCAAGCGCTATCCGGACCACACTCACGTGATTACAGTTCAAATCTCTGCTCAAGTACAGACCTATAACTGAGTGACGATTTAGAATAAAGCCACAACTCAGTTGAACTACGTTCAATATATCTATGCTTGATGGACCTTTTAAAATTAATGCTCAACTCAAAACTAGTTTAAAACTGAGATCAATGCTTGAGTTTCGTTCTGTAATACGGACCTAAAAGTAGCTGATACGATGGCAACGTGTGTTCGGAATTGGAACGACGGCATTCGTACGTTTCTTTGATATGCGTTTGTGTTCGGTGACGTAGGTATACTTGTTGGAATCTAGCGCTCTTGTTGTCGGTGACGATACATGCAGCAGACCTTTAACAATGAGTATCATTATGTGATAAGCGAACATAATAGTAGGATAATATTTGTATCATTAATCTTTTAATTATTATTACTTATGTAATGAGGAAATTACATTTCCAATGCGTAGGTAATACATCATGCTGTTGCTGTTACATTACGTTTATTCTGATAGAATAGAGATAAGAGAAACATAGTTTGAAAAAACTGGCCTAAAAATAATTCATTTCGGTCTTCTATTTTTATCACCCTGAAAAGGGTTTTGTTTAAGATATTCTTCAACACCGCAAATATGGTAATTTTTCAGTAAATAGCAAGCGTATAGCTAAAAAAACAGTCGAGGAGTATAATCTGCCACTATGCTTGGCGTTTGTGGACTATGAGAAAGCCTTCGATTCGATCGAAACCTGGGCAGTGCTGCAATCTCTGCAGCGGTGCCACATTGACTATCGGTACATTGAAGTGTTGAAGTGCTTATACAGAAACGCCACCATGTCGGTCCGAGTACATGAACAGAGCACGGGGGCAATTCCATTGCAGAGAGGTGTGAGACAGGGGGACGTGATTTCCCCGAAACTGTTCACCGCTGCAATGGAGGATGCCTTCAAGCTGCTGGAGTGGAAAGGATTCGGCATTAACATCAATGGCGAGTATATGTATTATTTATCACTCACCTTCGATTTGCCGACGATATCGTAGTCATGGCAGAATCGCTGCAAGAGCTCAGCACAATGCTCGATGATCTCAACAGAGTTTCCCAACAGGTGGGCCTTAAAATGAACATGGGCAAGACGAAAGTCATGTCAAATGCCCATGTCGTGCCCATCCCAATATCCGTTGGGAGCTCTGTTCTCGAAGTTGTTGACGAGTATGTCTACCTGGGACAAACTGTCCAGTTAGGTAGGTCCAACTTCGAGAAAGAGGTCAATCGTCGAATCCGACTCGGCTGGGCAGCGTTCGGGAAACTTCGCAACATCTTTTCGTCAACAATACCGCAATGCCTAAAGACGAAAGTCTTTAACCAGTGTGTGTTACCAGTGATGACACATGGAACAGAGACGTGGTCACTCACAATGGGCCTCATTAGAAAGCTCAAGGTCACTCAGCGAGCTATGGAGAGAGCTATGCTTGGTATTTCTCTACGAGATCGAATCAGAAATGAGGAGATCCGTAGAAGAACTAAAGTTATCGACATAGCTGCAAGGAAAAAAAAAAATAGGTTCTCGAATGGAGACCGCGCACCGGAAAACGCAGCGTGGGACGACCTCCAACGAGGTGGACAGACGACCTGGTGAAGGTCACTGGGAGTCGTTGGATGAGAGCGGCATGTGACCGCTCGTTGTGGAGATCTAAGGGGGAGGCCTTTGTTCAGCAGTGGACGACCTGTGGCTGATATGATGATAGCTAAAAAAACAGTAAAGGTTTTTTATTCAAGACCCTCATAGTTGCCCCTAGCATTTATATTATTAAATATTTTGTATTTTATGCCAATAAGTCTCGTACTGTTGAAAAACATAGAATAGAATACATTGTTTACGGTTAGTTAAAAATACCTGTCATACCTACTCTTGGCAGCCTTTTTTTATGTTGGGCAAATCCTCATGGACTTCCTCCGCCTTAGGAAGGGCGGAGGGGCGTGCCGGACTCAAACCAGCTAAAACCCCACGGTGTCCTTCCTCTTACCTCTAACCGGGGGTGAGGTGTACGCTTTGTCTGCATTAGACCACGCCCCCTGCAGGTATCGGCCCGTCACTGTTTGACGGGCCCCTTCTCTTGTACGACCTTGCTGGCAGCACCTATCCTACAGAGAGGAGCGCGCGGAACACACGCGCCTCCATCTCGGGCCTGTTTCAGTTCGGGTGACGGACCACCCCTAGTCCGTCACCCGCAGGCCGCTCCTCATGTAGGCCGGAGATCGTCCAGCGCCCTCCTCCAGTGGCCGCGCCCGGTGCGTTTTCTGCGGCGAAATCCGAGGTGCCTGCTCGCAAAAGGAGGGTACGGCAACCCACACGTTCTCGCTCCGGACGATGGACTGAACCACGGCCGGGAGCGAGAGGTCACCCTCTTCGGCCACCGCGACGAGATCACGACGATGCGTTGCCCAGCCTGGGCACCTCTCCAACGTGTGCTGCGCCGTCCGGGTAGTCTCCGCAGTGATGACAACCGGGCGTCCTTTCTCGGCCTATTCGACGCAGATACTTCCCGAAACACCCATGGTTCGACAGTATCTGCGTCATCCGGAAGGTGAGGGCACCGTGCCGCCTCTTCAGCCATTCCTCCATGACGGGTCTTACTGCCGCTATCGTGGGGT
The DNA here is from genome assembly GCA_947459985.1 of Diloba caeruleocephala. Lineage (NCBI taxonomy): Eukaryota > Metazoa > Arthropoda > Insecta > Lepidoptera > Noctuidae > Diloba > Diloba caeruleocephala. The sequence goes on along the minus strand of OX381606.1, from coordinate 20,854,570 downwards.
ACCCTGTACTCTTAGCATTCTACTACAAAGACTGTAATTTTGTAATAGGCACAGTACATTTAAGTACCGAAATACTTGTCAGAAGAAAACTTGATTTCTACCGTTACCACTTTTAACGTAAGTGGGTACAAAATCAGCACCGCCTAAGCCATACGCGCGTCTGCATTGCCAAGGCTAAGATTATAATGACTATCCGGAAGAAATAAATTAGTACCATACAACACAAGTAATAGTATCTAAGTGTTAAGTCACTCACTATCATAATGCAAAGTGTCATCATCAGCATCATGAATAGACCATTTTACCATTTAGTTTCACGTTTTCCATTTACGGATACCGACTACGTAATAATTATTTTCGGAGTTCATCAATGCCACGCTACTTCATTGTTTTAGCGTTAAAACAATTGAAGATATATAATAAAATAATCAAATGAATTTGATATCGGTTTCTAATCCTACCTATAGCCTGCTTACTATAGTGCTTACTAAATATCTACATCATATGGCATTATCTAATATTCATGCTACGGTTTGATTAAGGCATCTTTACTTATATTGTTACTTTGCAAAGTTTTGTATCTGAAATCTAACAATCAATCTTAGCAAATTACAAACTGATATTGGACATCATCAATCATCTCAACTCATCTTGCTAAACAATCTGTAAACGTCCCGTGGTGAAGATGGGCCTCCCAATGACCGCTAACAGGCACGGTGATTGCCATAACCACCACACTTCTTCATTATATTTATCACGATATTTATTTGCTCGAAATATGGTACATGCATTAGATGATTAGTTGATTACAGAGGTGGGAATAGGTAGACTATTACCTAAACTTAAGTAAGTAGAATGAAGTAACATAGATAATACCTCCATCCGAAATCCCTGAATAATAATCATGACGTCTTCATCCCCGGATTTAAGAATCACGAATGATTTATTGGACTTTGAATACATTGGTACTTAACAAATTATTATTTCGAGAAATCTTAATACGATTTTAGGATTCCGTACTGAAACTGTTAAAATAAAGTGCTTTGTGTGCATAAAATCTTGAAAAGTTGGCTGGATACAATGTAACTTGATTATTATAATAATACAATTTTAAATGGATTAAATCGCGTGTATTATTGATTTTTGTTTTTCCTGACGTTTCGAACACTTTGCAGGGTTCGTGGTCGCAGGATGACTAAAGTGACAAACGTCGTTAAAGATTTAAAAAGTTTATTTATCTACCGTACAAAACTAATTAAAAATTGTTTTATTATTATAATGTGTAATAAAACCTAAGACATTACTATGTAACTTGATTATTTGGATTATTAGATACTAGCTGGGACCCGCGTTTAATTTAAAAGAAATTTAGAGTGCTTCGACATGACACTTGACATAGAATAAATATATTGGATTTCAAGGGTTTTTTTTTTTTGGCGGAACCCTAATTATTTTTCTAAGATAAAAGTAGCCTAAGTTATTCCTTATAACATCAGCTATCTGCCAGTGAAAGTCCCGTCAAAATCGGTCCAGCCGTTTCGGAGATTACCCGGAACAAACAGACAGACAGACAAAAAATTTAAAAATTGTGTTTTTGTTGTAGGTATCGTATATACTTTCATATGCATTTAGTAAAAAGCTGTTATTTTGACATTACAAACAGACACTTCAATTTGATTTATTTGTATAGATATGTTAGTTTGTTTCGGTCAAATCTTCCAAGCCAAATTTGAACCTGTTCCTCTAAAACTTAGGCCTTTTAAATGCACTAAAATAACAGAAATAACTTGATACTGCAGCCAGGATTGTCTCCTCACGAGGACACTCCTCAACGGTTAGTAGCACGGATATTAAATTTTGCATATACGTTTAAATTTGATAGCTAAACATAATTTCGTCAATAAACTGATGCTGCAGCGAGGATTGTCTCCTTCATGGAGACACTCCTCAACGGTTAGTAGTATGGACATGAAACTTTGCAAGTTTGTTCAGTTCTGATGACAATACACTAAAATGACAGAAATAACTTGATACTGCAGCCAGGATTGTCTCCTCATGAGGACACTCCTCAACAGTTAGTAGCACGGATATTAAATTTTGCAACTTCGTTCGGTTCTGATGAAAATTCTTGGCAAGCGGTATATAAAGACAATGAAATTTAACAAGTGTTTTTTGCGTTAGAAGTACACTAGGGTTTCTGCCGTGTCGTGGGTGTATTTACAGATATGAATTCCAGACACAATACACCTAGACTCGGAACAACTACCTGCAGATCAGATAAATATTTGTTCCATGCGGGAATCAAACCTACGACCCGGAGCCTTCTTTTATAAATATTATGCGTGACTAGCTTTTTGAAATCAAATAATTCAACATAAAATATTAGTTTGATTTATTACAAAGTTTATTTTCTTCTTTTCAGAGCATATAAATAAATATGTATGTATGTAATGTATTTTACTATTTATTTATTAGTTATTTCTACAATTTTAGTGTATTGTCATCAGAACTGCACAAACTTGCAATGTATCATATTCATGCCACTAACCGTTGAGGAGCATCCTCATGAAGAAACAATCTTGGCTGCCGCATCAGTTTATGGCAGAGAGCATGTTTAACTATCAAAATTAAACGTATATGCAAAGTATCGTTTCCGTACTACTAACCGTTGAGGAGTGCCCTCAAGAGGAGACAATCCTGGCTGCAGCATCAGTTTATGGCGGAGAGCATGTTAAATTATCTCAGTTAAACGTATATGCAAAAGTTGATGTCAATGCCACTAACCATTGAGGAGTGCCCTCACAAGGAGACAGTCCTGGCTGCAGCATCAGTTTATGGCGGAGAGCATCTTTAGTTATCTAAATTAAACGTATATGCAAAAGTTGATGTCCATGCTACTAACCGTTGAGGAGTGCCGTCATCAATTCATGGTAAAGATTATGTTTAGCTAACAAAATGAAACGGTAGAAATACTTTACCTATATCTGTCTCCGGTAAATTGTAAATTATAAATTGTTGAAAGACATGTTTTACCATAAAATATAGGCAGGCAAATAATAACTATATAGGATTTTAAAAGGTTTTCCCTTTTTACATCATTTAAAAAACTGAGCAGTAGGACTGGTGTTCGCAGTATGTTATTATTAGCGCAATAAGGATGCTACTGCCATCCTCTTGATATCAACACTCAGTTATCTTTTACGATACCCATTATTGGAGAGGATGGTCTGCTACTATTTTCCGGAGTGGTTTCCGGAACAATCATCAACATATATCCATAACTGAGTCACTTACCAAAGCTTTCGCACAATAAGTGAACAGGCCATCCTCTGTGGGTTCAGATTTATTATTTCGAACAACAACAATCCCACGCGCCTCTGTGGTTCTCATTCTCACAACACAAACAATCAAAGCACCAAGACTTGACTACTTGTAACGTATGACTCATTAGATATCAAAATTAGGTAAGGTCAATGTGGGCAAATTCGTCATATTATTTTGAAAGTTGAATTTGGTTTAATATATCTGGTATACTTAACTACTTTAATATAAATTTGATAGTTGTAAGCGATAAAGAAATTTGTTGTCTTTTATACCGACCAATCGAAACAACAGAACAGCCCTCCATATGTGAATAAAAATGTTTTTTTTTTTTTTTTTTTATCGGTCGTTAGACGGAATTTCCCAAGGATTAGGACAAATCCGTCTAGTAGCAAATTTTCATAGAATTACGCCGCTATATTAAAGTATTCAATTTGTAATCAAGTAAATGCAGATGTTGAAGAAAAATGTTTAGTAACATCATAAATATAAGGTAGAATTAACGTTTTAGTACCTACAATCTTTTTTGGGGGCTAATCCTATTTCTATAACCAGGGATTTTGAACCTTTCCAAAAAGTTTAAAATGATTTAAATTGATATTTCTACTTACAATCATCAATCATCAGTTTACTTTTTCAGATGCACTGACACATGCCTTTCTTATTATGAGGTTGGTATATTTGGTATTGACTTAAATAAACAAGGTTATTTTTAACGAATTCGGTTAGGTATAAGAGCTTTCGCCTTTCGACATCTAGGCGGAGATGGATGCGTGGGTCTATGACCAGACACGCTCCCTCCGCCAAAGTGGGGAAAGCGTGCCTTCAGGGGCGTTTAACAGAATTAGGCGGCTGGCTCGGCGGCGCGCACTCGAGATATGGCGACAACGCCTTAGGGTGCAGTTCGCGACCAAGCGCGCCGTCGAGGCCATCCTGCCGCTCTTCGGAACCTGGCTCAGAAGGAGCGAGCGCGTCACCTACCGTCTGACGCAGGTATTCACCGGTCACGGTTGTTTCGGTGCGTACCTGCACAGAATAGGACGCGAGGTTACGGTGCCACCATTGTGGAAGCGACCAGGATACCGCACAGCACACGCTCGAGGAGTGCCCTGCGTGGGCGGCCGAGCGGCGGATCCTGGTCGATCGGATCGGGCAAGATCTCTCTCTGCCGGCAGTAGTGTCGGCTATGTTGGCAGCGCATGAAAATTGGAGTGCAGTGGTCTCCTTCTGCGAGAGCGTCATGCTCCAGAAGGAGACTGCAGAGCGGGACCGGGAGAGGGCTGATCCCGCACGGAGAAGGACGAGACGGCGCCGGGGCAACAACCGTCCCGGCTCTCAAGTCCAACACGCCTGAGCCGTCACTACATGGTGGGGGGCCTCGGGGGTCACGGGTGCGCAGACTGGGGAGTCTGCGTGCTCACACCGAGTGACCCCCGGGAAGACGGTGGCGCGCACGTGGTCACGGGCCGCCGTGTGCGCAGCACAGCGCAAAGCGAGGCTTGGGGGGATCCTTTACAATCCTCCCCGAGAAGTGCCTGGGAGGCGACCTTTTTACAGTCGCCTTCCCTCCGCTAGAGGGGGTGACCGCTTTACAGTCATCCCTCCCTTCCGAGATGTGCCTAAAGGCGTGGCACCAATGGGCGGCTCTAGTGTGATCTTACGAGGACCTGGAGCTCCCCTTCGGTGTCGAAGATGACCGCTCCAGTGGTTTTAGCCGGTAGGAGTCCGGCACACCCCTTCGCCCTTCCCCGGGGTGAAGGAAGTTCCATGTAGAATTTCCACTGGACATCAATAAAAGAAAAAAAAAAAAAAAAAAGGTATAAGAGCTTTACAATTTTAAATTACGCTGCACTTCACACGTTGAAGAAAAAATGGAATTAAGTGACTCTCTCATTTCGGCCGAATGAAGTCCACTGCTGGACACAGGCCTCCCCCAAAGATGTCCACAACGACCGATATGGATGTGTTGTGGGCTTATTGGGGGATTTTGCCATAATCGCCACGCTTGGCAGACGGGTTGGCGATCGCAGTTGAGTTGTTAATGTACTCGAAGGACGCTGCTGCCCATCCTCCGGCTAATCCCTTAGTCGACTTTTACGACACCCATGGGAGGAGATGGGGTGGTGGCATTCTGAGCCGGCACCACATGGCACAACACAAGTGACTACTTAAATAAAATCATTTTCCGAAAATAAAAGGTTTTATTCTTAATGACCATGTTAATAGTTTTTAAAAATGGAACATACTCAACAAAGCATACTCATATTTGTAGGGTTTTTGATTTTTGTCCTTATATACTACGTAACACACTTAGATCTTAAATTTTCAAAATATAAAATTAGAAATTAAATATATGGTTTTCTCCCTAGTGTGCTTGAACAAGTTTTTTTGTGGACATGGTCCATGATGGTCATCCTTGGAATTTGGTAAAGTTGCGCTGCCTTATATCCAGTTAATGTACCCTTTCGGACTGGCAAGTACAGCTGCATGAAGCTTGTCCTTGTTATAGGAACCCTTTGCTGTTTTTCTTTTATAATTTCTCACCATGATTTATCTTTTTTAGTAATTTTGAGAAAACTGAAAACAAACAAAATAATAATTTTAATAAACATTTTATCTGACCATAGGCCAAATCTAGTCGCTTCATATAATTATAATTCCAAGCAAATAATATTTTTGTAACCGTTATTAATATATTTTAGTTATACACTAGTTTTAATTTAGTAACTAATAAAACCTTTATATAAGGTTTAACCATTAATATTACTGCGACTATCTGTATTCTTTTTGTAATAAGATTTAAATATATATATGTTTTATTATTATTTAGCACTAAAGCAGGAACGGATAATTATCATATTTATATTTATTCTAAGTCTTAGACATTTTGGCACTATGTTGTACTTGTAAGCGCCATGTTCACGGGTAAACGGGTAGCAGCGATAGTTTTAGTGTTAGTTATCATTTATCAATTGACTTTCAAAACTCACTCGTATCTGCGCTTGATTATCAGACATTTGTGTGAGTGTGACAGCACGAATGCGTATGGGTCGATAGCGTTCCAATAATTTACACTAAAACTAAAACAGTATACATGTATTTCACAAATCACACATTTTATTCAGTTTATACAGCTGTTGTGCTTGTGCCAGTTTAAGAAATTTTATTATTTTAAGGATATTTTATGGTTTAATGTAATCCCGGACGACATCAACACGACATACAAGGATGTCGCAGGATATCAGCGCAGTGGTTTTGTGGCGCCACTGAATCATGCTGCGAGATATAACCGATTTCTGTTTGTGCTGACGGGACGCACACTTCTGCATTTTCATTGATTTTGTTTTATATAACTTTTATTGTTCGACTATGCGTCATGTCCGTGTCAGACGAGAAATAAATATTTTTTCTCACTACCATTCTTCATAAAAGCACAATAATGCACACAGTTACAAGGTCTCATCTAATAACTGAATAAACACAACATTATAATTGGCTTCTCATACTAAAACACACCCACGACTTTGTAGGTAGCCAATCATACCGAGCGTACAGACCGCAAACGACAGCCGTACCGCGCAACGCGTAAGTTTATTGGGAGTACCATTCGCTGTTCTATTCACTGTGTTTGTTATTCACCGATTGCTAGTTAAAAGTGGTAGTTAAGAAGCATTGTATTTTGAACAAAAATAATAATATCGTGCTGCTCCATCAATCCAAATGTAACACAATAAAAAAAAATACGAGTTGCACTCCGGGAGTGCCGACAGAAGTGGAAACTTATTTTTTTTATTTATCTAGACGCGTTCGCGGTCTGTTATATGTACATGCATATATGCACACACTATAGCTGCGTCTCGTAACGTTGCGCGAGTCCAGATATTTTATCTCATCTAAAAATATGCGTACCGCGCTAAAAGAAGTTTTCACTTCAAGAAACAATAATTTTTAATTTATTATTTTTATAGACAAATACAAGAAAATTCCTTCACTTGCATATTGTATATGATTCCTTCCTTGATAAAGTTATTATTTTCGCTTCGGTTTTTGCATGTTATCCCCGAACAACACGACAATTTAACAAAGTTTCACTTACGCGGTCGAATCTCAACTGATGTTATAAAACGGCCATTTTTTCCGGATGGCCCAAATTAATCCAGTCGCGGTGGCGCGGTTACGCCCCCGTACCACTTACTTCCTAATACACACGTACACTTAACTCCTTATTTCCTATTTCGGTGGTGCCTGCTCATTCTTTATCTTTACAATATAATCCTTTAACCACTATCAAATACAGAGACCATTTGCTAATTATGTCGGATAAGTATATACTGTCTAAACAGATTAGGTGTTGCAAATATCAACGGTTATCAGTGGCACATGTTACAGACCAATCGACCTTCAACTTGACTTTGAGTATTTCCTGACATAACATGAATATCTCGGTCATGATTTTATGGCAAAAACAGTACTTTTTACTTTTCCCCACGTACAGTTTACTATGTTCATATATACCCAATTGTATTAATCACTTGGCTGGCAAGTACGGTTGAAAAATGTTGTTATTAACACGCGATAGCGGCCCTACGTTGCTCCACTTGCGTAGTAAACATAGCCATCTGGAATAGTAATGCTTGATAAAGGTGAAAGAATTTCCTAAGTCAGCCCTTACAGTTCATGAATACAATATACAGACTTTCTCTTTATTATACCAGTATTTGATTGAATTTATTATTAGTACTGATCTCTTATACGGCATTTATTTTCCACGCTAGGCAGACTATGTATTTGAATGAATGCAATTATTGTTTTTGTCAGTAGTTACTTACCGGGAAATCTGCTGGTTGGATTATATTTTTCTAGATACGTAATCTGACCAGGTTGTACGTGTATAATTCAGCACAATAGATTACGCACCGAGAAGTCATAATATTGACTTCATAGTTAGTCGAATAATGCACAGCAAACTGCGAATAAGGAACTAAAGGGGGAGTGGTTTAATATACGTTGTTAGCAGTTACCTTGCTTCAAATAAATAGGTAATACAAATTCAAATTAATAAAATAAGGTTAATTGTACAAACACATATAGGCAAAACCCATACTTTTGAAACGAAGTTATTTTACGCGGCTCACAGTAGAGTGAACTGGCAGAAATCGTCACGTAAGGAAAAATCGTTATGCCCCTATCCAGGCGACCTTTCCCTCTCTTTTTCTCTGTCTCTTTCTATTATATACGGTTGTATGTGGATGTGTGCGTGCCGTGCAATTATCGACATTCGATCAGCAAGCATTGTGCGCGGACAACTGTATAACCTCAATTCTAAACTCGTGTAAATATTATTTAAACTTATTTTTTGTTATTGTTTTAATTCACACGGAATTTGTATTGTGTCATACAGTTCTTTACATGCAATAAATAAAGAACTTTTGTATTAGGATATACTTACCTGATATTATTCTGGACTATGAGGGCAGGTCCAAAAGTCCACGGAATCTCAGCAGTATGAAAATTCTCCGAACGCTCTATTTTCTTCAATTCCATTGGTATTTTTTTGTTTTCCTAAACGAGGGAGGGTTCCCTCGTTTAGGAATAATCAGCTGCAAATAAGTAATTCTGGAAGAAAATTGCAACTCTGAAATTCCTGACCAAGCAAGGAAAATCTGCTCAAACTAAATTGAGTAAAATTGAAGCCGTTGATGAAGATCAATGCCCTAGTAAAATAATTATTTACAAGTGGCATGGTATTTAAACATGGCCGAGAATCAATTAAAGAAAACCTTCGCCCCGGTCGGTTAGGTGAGGCCACCATATCAGACACTGAAAAAAATAATGTTATCTTTATTAGTTTGAGTCAGATACAATTTTCTTTTGTATTTTAAATGATCATCTTGTCATGACATTAATACAAGATGAGAACTACGAATGCTCCCGCCGGGAGCCGCCGCTTCAAACGAAACAACGAATCGACGCTTCACACACTTTTTAGAGCTACGTGGTGACGTACACACGGCTGCATATCAAGCTATATATTTCCAGGATAAGCTGATCGCGCATTGTATAGGCTTTCCGTACAGTGAGAGGTCAGCCTACACTGGAAAGTATAGCTTGATATATAGCCGTGTATACCTTCCCCGTTTTTTGAGCGCATTGTGACTGAAGACGAGACATGGATTCATTACTTCTATCATGAGGGGCCCAACTAAGGAAGTACCTTCACTGTTGTGTTCCCAATGGAGAATAAGGTATCCAGTGCTCCTTGAGGAAGCGTTGTGTTAGCAGTATGGGGGACCGGCGATGCTGCATTACCGTCATTGTGACGCGTGGCCGTGGCATGTTGACACGGCGGTCAAGGAGACCCAATGAAACGGTTGTCCGCTGGCCTCCCGTAGGTTGAACGGATTCTTGAACCTAGGGATCACCTAATCTCCACCCTGGTAAGCTGAGCCACCAGTCTGTAAACTGGACTGGGGGGCCCTTCCACCACTACTAAGGCGTGTTTGTGTACCGTATTCTATTTCTTTGTTCAGTATACCTCATGTGACAAAGAAAAAGTGAAAGAGATATAAATGTCACCTACCGTATATAATAGAAAGAGACAGATAAAAAGAGAGGGAAAGGACGCCTGGAGAGCTATATAATATTATTTAAGGGGTTTAAAAGCAATATGGCAAAAATTGTTTTTTTGAAATAAAATTATTGCCAGGACTAAATTCGATTTCGTCTGCAGAATTGGTAAGCAGCTTGCGGACTATCCTCTCAGGAGATGCGCTGTTTGGTCGCTCGCCAACGCTACATTTTTTTTACTCATATTGCGGCCATTGGAAATTCTACATGAACTTTCTCCGCCGCAGGGAAGGACGGAGGGGCATGCCGGTCTCCTACCGGCTAAAACCACTAGGGCGGTCATCTTCGGCACTTAAGGGGGCTCCAGGTCCTCGTATGATCACACTAGAGCCTTGCTCCGATAGCATGGACATTAATACTGGCGTCCTACAAGGCAAGGAACAATTTACAGCATGTCAAATCAATGACATGCTGTCTATTGATGGTAGGTATTCATTGTTATGCGTACGACAGTACTGGGGACGGACCGCGCTGACATCGCTCGTTCCATAGTGTAGGAAAGCTGTAGACAACTTGTGTCTGAAATCGAGAGTACTCTAAATAGAGTCTGCGATTGGGGACTATTAAACTTAGTAAATTTTGACCCTACTGCGCCAAAAGCCTGCACGTTCACCGTTAAGAAAAAACCCCATGTGTTGTAGCTCCACATTTTCAGAACACGTCCCTTTAATAAATGGCAACAGCATTGGGATCCTTGGTGTCGACAGTCCCGGTAGCGTCCAGTTTCCCAGGCACTTAAAGAATAAGGTCAAGGTGGCGTCCAAAAAATCCATTGTTGAGTACAATGGATTTTCAAGGCAAGGCAGTACTTCTCATCGGGGCAAACACTGCTACTAAGTCGCCAATTCAGTCACATATGGAATACTGCTGTTAGTTAAGAGCGGGAGCACCAGGATGAAGCTTGGGCTTTTTGACTCGAATCAGAAACGAGAAGTTGTCAACGATCCCAAGCTCTCAAGCAGTCTTTAAGTCTGAGGTGAGTTTGCCTCCCTATGTGTGTTCTACCGTTTGTACAACGGACAGTGTTTTAAGAAATTGTTCCTTATGATTCCAACAGCTATTTTCTACCATCGCACATCTCACCATCAGCGGGGCGTCCATCCACATATCTTAGAGCCAAAATGGTCTCGTACTCTACGGTTTCAAAGGAAATTCCTACCACGCACGCCCAGGTTGTGGAATCAGCTCCCCAGCAGGGAGGAAGTCCCCAGGGAGTGAAAAAAATGTTACAGGGTCGGCAACGCACGAGTAAATACCTCTGGTGTTGCAAGCATTCATAGGTTACAGTAACCGTGAGCCCCGGAAGACGGCGGTGCGCATGTGGTCACGTTTATGTGATACGTAGTACTTATTCTTTAATCACAAATCAAATATAAATGTAAACGTACGTAACTTCGTCTTATAATAACATAACAAATTCAGTTTTCGCACTTTTGGCATCTTAATTGCTTAAAGTAATATAAGTAATAATCAAAACCATTTTTGCTAGTAAGAATCCAGCACACCTCTCCACCTTTCTCACGATTTCCACCGCGGTAAAAAAGGTAACATAGTAGTGATAGCCTAGTGGTTGAACTATTGCCTTCCATATGGGGTCTGAGTTCGATCCCGGCGCACTTTCTAACTTTTCGGATTCAGGTGCGGATCAGATATTGATTATCGTTTGCTTTTACGGAGAAGAAAACATCGTGATGTAACCAACACACCTGAGAGGGCTCCATAATGTTCTAAATTGTGAGTAGTCCGCCAACCCGCACTAGGGTAGCGTGGTGGTTGACTAAGGCGTAACCTTTCTCATCGTGAGAAGAGGCCCGTGCCCAGCAGTGGCATAGCAATGGGCTGATTATGATGATGATGATGAAAAAAAACATTCTTACTGTATAATAAATAAAAGCTATTCATGAATTTTTATTAAACCTAGGCAATGTTTATCACTAAACTAAGTAATTTTTTACAGTATGCACTACATCCAAAACATAATAGTATCAACAACATTATTTAAACAATGCACGCCACTAAAATGAGTACGATGTCACTACTTATCGACTAAAAGCAACATTGTTCGAAGACTTCGATTTGCTTTCACTTATTGTAAGGATTCCAAAAACAAGTATTAGATAACCTGGTTTGAATTAATAAGAAAGTCTTTTAGTTCACAGCACGTCCTAATCGTATTGGTGGTTTGAATATATACTCAAATTGCTCTAACTTCCCTTCTCCAAACATGACCAAGCTGTTAAAATGTTCATTAGAGATAACTGAAGGTCATCCACTTAAAATTTGGGAGCGGATATTCAATCAAAACGCATGCTGAATTCATAATCAGGTGTTCGTGTATAATTCGCAACTTTATACTGAGTAGCCATATACAGTAATCCACAATACGCTTTAAATTTCCACTCTTATCATCAGTCAAGTTTTTAATCATGGCCTGGGTCAGGCTGACTTTGAGGATCTCATCATGACCCCCTTCTGAAACGATCAGAAATTCTTCGTGTGAATGCTCGATTCAACTATTATCACATTATGGAAAAGAAAATTCAACATACAGTACAATTCACGCCTAAACAACGCAACTATGGCGCCCGCTTAAGTATATGACTGACTTATAATGACTGGATTACTCTAGAATGTCGGAAATATGAAGAAACAGCTCCATAAACTGTCAATTTAATCTTAATAGGTACATATTATGTGTTGTTATTTTCGAGAAACTCATATTCCTTATCGGCCGACATTGATAATCTACCTAATCCAAAATCTTTAGATTTAAGATTTTGAAATTCATCCGTTTTTGTGTTAGAATCACATTTAACACAAAAACAGACAAATCCTTGTCCCAAATCCAAAGATTTTGAATTAGATTCATAATAATTCATTTCAACCGTTATAGAATGTTCAGGCTGGCCGACTTACAAGTGCTTACTCATAATCTTACTTATGTCACTATTTTGTTTTCGCAGTCATCTGTAGTTCATTCATTAGTCTCGAAGAGGAAATTTGTTATGGATGTGATGCATCCTCGTTGAATGACAAAGTTGCTGATGTAATAATGACTGCTACCAATAGATTAACAGTGCTTTGTTACATGAAATTAATTAGTTGGGTCTGGAAAACATAAGGTGCTGGTGGTAACAAGATGGTGCTGCATTACTTGCACTGCCAGCTATCCCGATTATCCCGGAACATCTCGATTTTCAGTGATCCGTGGTCACGTCCTGATTTTCAGTGGTATGTGGACACGTCCCAATTTACCTTTGATCCTTAATTCTTGTATTCTCTACAAAACGATACTTTATCGTATGCGACGATATGAATTTCTTAAATGTTACTTTGGTTCAAAATAAACTTTAACTAATAATAGTCTATATTTAAGATAGCTGGGAGTCTGTGGATGCGGGTGGCATGTATCTAGTCGTTGTGGGAATCTATGGGGAGGCATTTATATGATGATGATGATGATGATGATGACGAAATATGTACATGTTGTTTGCTGTCCAATAAATTATTATAATATTTTCTTGTCTTTTAGACTGCCTTTTTTTATTGGTGTCCAGTGGAAATTCTACATGAACTTGCTTCGCCACTGGAAGGGCGAAGGGGTATGCCGGATTCCTACCGGCTAAAACCGGGAAGGGAGGCTCCAAGTCCTCGTAAGATCACACTAGAGCCACCCATTGGTGCCACCACGCCTTTAGGCACATCTCGGAGGGGATGACTGTAAAGCGGTCACACCCTCTAGCGGAGGGCAGGCGGCTGTAAAAAGGCCGCCCCCCAGGCACCCAAGGCAGGATTGTAAAGAAAGAAAGAAGATTGAATGAAACATTTATTCTAGTCTTTTTATTATTAATTAATTATGAAAATAGTAAAATACAAACAAAACAGCACATATATAAATAAGGAAACAGGATACGAGACCAGAATAGGCTCCTATCTCAGCATTGTATTGCAACACCTAAATGCTGCAGCGCTGGTTTTCTTATAGGACCTGATTATAGTGAAAGCACGGACAGTTACGACTAGAATAGTGAAATTTTTTACTATAGTATAATTAATTATTGCGGCATGAGACCACGTGCGCGCCACCGTCTTTCAGGAGGTCGCTCTGTATAAGAGCGCAAACTCCCCAATATGCGCGCCCGCGACCCCCGAGGCCCCCCACCATGAACTGAGGGCACAGGGCTCAGGCGTGTTGAAACTTGGACGCCTGCTGGGCGGCTGTTACCTCGGTGCCGTCTTGTGAAATAAGCCCCCTCCCGACTTTTCTACTGCCTAGTTGCTTATAATATTATTAAAATTAATACCACTAATAATAATTCTAACTTTATTTCACGACTTCGGACAACCACATTACTACTGTCGCATGACTACTGTAATTAATAGCTTCTGAGATAGGCATAGTTTACGCATGGCGATACGCTAACGGTTTAAAAAATGCTCAACTTCTAAATTCCACAACATATAATATGTCAGTTATTCGAATGATATTTGATTTTAATTAAACATTTTTTTAAAATATTACATTGCACTGAGCAATAAAATGATACTATTTTCCATACAGTTTAATTCCGTGAAATTATGGGGTTTACATGGCTCAAATCGCAAAAATAGCGTAGGTTTAAAGAATTTTGGTGAAAAAATAAAGGCGATGCGAAAAATAACTCGATAAGTGAAGTATTTCGCTCGTTATCGTGACCACAAGATACGGGGTCCGCACATACACACGGACGTCCAAGACAGAATTTTTTTAAACAATTTTTTAATAAGTTCAAATAATAAAAAGAGATTTAAAAATATCATGAGTGTTAAAAATAGTGTTTTTTCTCAACATTTGTCTATTTATATTCACAATAAAGAATTAAAAAACTGACATTTTAAGTTGGAGAATCACTCGGTGTGCGTAAACTGCTGTCAGTTTACGCACACCGAGTGATTCTCAGCAGTTTACGCACACCGAGTGATTCTCCAACTTAAAATGTCAGTTTTTTAGTTTTTTAAATTATTTAATTAATACCCACCTAAAAAATTTAAGTGTCTGTTTGTAATGTCAAAATAACAGCTTTTTACTAAATGCATATGTGTAAGTATATACAGTACCTATAACAAAAAATCAATTTTTATTTTTTTGTCTGTCTGTCTGGCTGTTGTTTCCGGGTAATCTCCGAAACTCCTGGACCGACTTTGACGGGACTTTCAGTGGCAGATAGCTGATGTTATAAGGAATAACTTAGGCTACTTTTATTTTAGAAAAATAATTACGGTGTCGCGCAAAAAAAAAACCCTGAAATCATTAGATTTCAAGGGTTTTTTTTGCCGACACACGACATATATGTATACATATTCTATGTCAAGTACTCTAAATTTCTTTTAAATTAAACGCGGGTGAAACCGCGGGTCCCAGCTAGTAATGAATAAATTTGCCCAAATGCTGGAAAAAAAAACGATAATTTATATCGCTATAAACTAAATAGGTAGTTACAAAAATCCATCTTTGCAGGGGTTCGAGCACCTGTTGGACAGTCTTGGGCTCGGTGGCCGCGTGTTCACGTCACCGCACGACCTCGCAATGCATCGAATCAACGGCACTTTCCAACAGCTACACGACATACAACATAGGCACCGTAGATCACCAGTTACCAGTAAGTACCTCTACTTAATGTTTTAAACCTTTTTTTCCCCGTCATTTTCAATTCCCAGCCTAACGACCTTCGACTATCAGGCGCCCAGCGCTGCAGAACCAGAATTCACAGTCTGCAGCGCAGAGTGGCTATCCGGATCGCATGAGAATACCGAACAGTGTCCTACGAGGTGGCAACTCTACTGGCGCTTTTTCCGCCTTTCGACATCCTGGTGGAGATGGATCCGTGGGTCTACGATCAGACACGCTCCCTCCACCAGAGCGGCGAAGACGCGCCTCCAGGGGCGTTGGACAGGCTGAGGCGGCTAGCTCGGCGACGCCCACCTGGAAATGAGATGCAATTTGCGACCAAGCGTGTCGTCGAGGCCGTCCTGCCGCTCTTTATTGCCTGGCTCAGAAGGAGCGAGCGCGTCACCTACCGCCTGACGCAGGTGCTCACCGGGCACGGTTGTTTCGGTGCGTACCTGCACAGGATAGAACGCGAGGCCACGGCACAATACCACCATTGTGATAGCGACCAGGACACCACACAACACACGCTCGAGGCGTGCCCTGCGTGGGCCGCTGAGCTGCGTATACTGGTCGGTCGGATCGGACAAGATCTCTCTCTGCCAGCAGTAGTGTCGGCTATGCACGAAAACTGGAATGCAATGGTCTCCTTCTGTGAGAGCGTCATGCTCCAGAAAGAGACCACAGATCAGAGAGGAGATGGCCCTGGGGCCTAATTCCCATACGCCCGAAACCCCCTGCCATTGCTATAAGTTGGGGGACCACTGGGTTCAGCGGTGCGTAGATTGGGGAATCTGCGTGCCCACACCAAGCGACCCAAGAGAAGACGGTAGCACTATATTGTCATGCGCTGCCGGACGCTTCGGGGATCCTTTACAATCCCCCCCACAATCCCCCCCCGTGTGACCGCTTTACAGTCACCCTCTCCGATATATGCCTATAGGCGTGGCACCAGTGGGCGGCTCTAGTGTGATCATTCGAGGAACTGAAGCCTCCCTTAGGTGCCGAAGATGATCGCTCCAGTGGTTTTAGCCGGTAGGAGTCCGGCATACCCCTTCGCCCTTTCCCGGGGCGAAGGAAGTTCGTGAAGAATTTCCACTCGGTACCAATAAAATTAAAAATGGTTGCATCTTATATAACACATATGGAAGATGGGGTGGCTAACATATTCTTGATCATGCAGTATACCTATATAAGCTGTTATATTTACAATGCGTAAAACTCTGTCAAATCCAAAAGGGCTATATACAGGCTGTCCAGTAAATAGCACGACATACTGCAGGGGGTGAGAGCTTGGGTCAATACCTACCAATAAAACACAATATATGTTCAGCAAAATCTTACGGATTTACAGTAGTACAAAATTTTCCGAAATATCGAAAAATCTCTACCTTGACACAGATTTTTGAGCATCTCGTAATAAAAATTTCTAGATTTTTTTTTTACCTCAGATTATTTGTGAATAGTTACTTACCTCATTGATAAGTCTTTATTCTATTAAAAACTAAAATGTTTTCAAGAAATACAATTTTTATTTAAATTTTCACAGTACTATTTTCTTATCGCAAAATTTTGTACTACTGTAAATCCGTAAGATTTTGCTGAACATAAATTGTGTTTTTTTGGTCGGTATTGACCCAAGCTCTCACCCCCTGCAGTATGTCGTGCTAGTTACTGGACATTCTGTATATATAATATACGTCGATAAAGAAGTCGTAAAAGGAAAATTACTCATGATAAGAACAAGTTTACTGTATTTTATGGGTAATGTTATTCTCATTGTAAATACGAGACAATTATCTTGTAGCATAATAGATCTTGGCTTTTAATTGATATGAATAAATATATAGATTTCTACACAGTATAACAATGTGTTGTTTACAATACTGACGAAGTGGATTCATGAGAATTAGATAAATACAAGTCAGCATTTATTTGTCTGCTTAAAATAAATAAGTCACAGATTAGATAGCAATCGCATGGAATAATTTAAGCTGCGTATCGAGCAAAAACTACGTGCAAAGCAATCATTGCATAAATTATACCAATTCGTATATATTTTCTTATTTCATCACAACTGTTAATTTAACAGTAACCTGCGTGAAAGGTTCCCAGCAAAGAATAGACCACCCATCTTCACCAATAGGTGTCGTAAAAGGCGACTAAGGGTTTATTATAAGAGGATAACCAGCAACCCAGTCTTTCCCGTGAGCTATTGACAAACTACGGCGATGACTAATTCGCCTGCCATGCGTTGTGATTATGGCAATAATCCTATGACTGCTCATTGTTGTGATCAATGGGAGGCCCATATTCAGCTGTGGACGTTTACGGGTCGATGTGGAGAATGTTCGTCAGTAGCTTTAAAAAATACACCTTCCTCTCCTAATAAATAAATAAACCATGTCCCCTTATTAGACTTGTGAGAGATGACGAGCAGCAAAATAATATTGTTCTCCATTCCTCGCAAGTCAGTGTCTACCTACTGGCAATCGAATGCAAAAACTATGCAACACAGAAATGGCGAGTTTAGTCACCGAAACCTTGAAGGCTAAGAACATAAGCACCTGAAAGGAAAGGAGGAAATACGGTCTAATCAATGTTGATTGAAATAACGTGTTTAAGTTTACTTAATCCTTGGGTGGAATGTGAGTTCTGTTAGTTATAAGAAACATGGAAACTATACGTTAATTAGGCAGACCTTTCTTTTTCTTTTTTATTGTGCCCAGTGTAAATTCTACATGTACTTCCTCCGCCCCGGAGTAGGATGAAGGAGAATGCTGGACTCAGAGCTCCAGAGCTCTGCCAGCAGAGAGAGATCTTGCCCGATCCGATCGACTAGGATCTGCCGCTCGGCAGCCCACGCAGGGCACGCCTCGAGCGTATGCTGTGCGGTGTCCTGGTCGCCATCACAATGGTGGCATTGTGCCGTGGCCTCGCGTTCTATGCTACAAAATTGAGTTTTCTACCAGCAAACCTTTGACTGAGAGAGAGATATGGCAAAAAGCTTATAGGTTAAGTAGAGTGTACACTATTTATAGAAGCAGAAATACAATGAACATTAAATGTATAACTTATACAAATATAACCAAATTGCAATTTATTAAAATACATATTAATATATATGTAGGTATATACATATACAATATCCAACCATATGTTATTTAGAAAGAAGATGCTTCTTAATTCTGCTCTTGAAAACGTCCAGAGAAGGGCTATCGCGAAGAGGATGTGGAAGAGAATTCCAAAGGCGCACTGCGCGAATTGTAAAGGATCCGTCATAACGGCTTGAGGAGTGACGCGGAGTTCGAAGGAGAAGAGAAGAAGCCGTTCGCCCCTAGGGACTAGATAGTCGAAGCGTTCATGAAGATATGCGGGAGAATTAGGATTATGAAGAATAGAATAAAGAGAAGACAGAATGTGTGAATCTCGACGCTGCCGAATCGGCAACCACTCCAACATTAAAAGTTTATATTTTTTTAATGATAATGTAAATATATTTGATACCTTCACAATAAGCCCTTCGAGTTCATACCTTTTTTCTTTAATTTTCTATTTTGGCCCCCTAAAGTGACCTATTCAAAATTAATTAATTTACGTTACACATTCTTGTTTGGGTCGCAGAAATCCATATGTGTAACTTCAACTTAATCGGGCCAGTAGATTCGGAGCCAATTGGCTGTGACAGACAGCCAGAAAGACAGAGACACGATCCTATAAGGGTTCCGCTGTTTTTTCCTTCGGACGTTCGGAACCCTAAAAAAGCTGGAAACACTTTCTCATTGCACAATTCTAGGATAAATAGGCTAGGATTTTTTTACTGATACTGATAACATGGGGGATATTAACATTTGTGCTTGATATTTGTCATAATAACATCAATGATCTTTATAATATTTTCTACTGACATTGATGACTCACAAATAATTTAATTACGTTCTAAGTTTAATATGATTTATCCATTCATCAATTACTGCGGGACCCGTGCATTCAAACAAATAAATATCCGAATTCAAACAGAGCGGTAGAAGTTAATCTGTTCGTTCTGAACTTGAAATATAAACCTATTTACCGATCCGCAACGAGTTTTGTCATGCATTATCACAAAGTCGATAGAAAATTAGACACGACATGTGAAAATTTGATATGCTTTAGAAAACTGTATGAAATTTATGAAAGAAATACAGTAAAGATTGTGTACGTGTATTATGCGCGTTTAGCGTGATGTCACTAAGTTACAATGCGGTGCAGTCTGGAGGGATTGAACTGAGTGCAAGGAAAGTATGAAAGATTCAGGTTGATTGATTTCCCTACACAATTTATTAAGTGGGCCGATCGTTATTGTTATGGGATGAGTCTTAGGGATGTTATTGATAAATTGTATTGTAATACAGTGTGCGCCCTAAGCACTGCAAGTTGCTCAAGGGCAGTTAAAATCACGCAATTTAATTGTACATCTATTTACTCTAATAAATAATAATAAACCGTGTGGTGCCGGCTCAGAATGCTACCACCCCATTTTATCCCGTGGGTATCGTAAAAGTCGACTAAGGGATTAGCCGGAGGATGGGCAGCAGGGTCCTTCGAGTACATTAATAACTCAACTGCGATCGCCAACCCGCCTGCCAAGCGTGGCGATTATGGCAAACACAACACACCCATATCGGTCGTTGTGGTAATCTTTGGGGGAGGTCTATGTCCAGCAGTGGACTACATTCGGCCGAAATGATTTACTCTCACTGAGCGATGATAGAGCCACGGTAGCGCCATGTTTGCAGGTGTGCGCGTCCACTGCTTCTATACGCGAGCATGCCCAAACGATGCGCATCTCTGGTTCGCAGAGTAAGCGGTATTACCAACAGCGTTTGGGCAATAACAGCGGGCAGGGTGGACTCTACATACTACACGCCGCAGCTTGTATGATGCGGGTGGTCATGTGTAGTCCATTTCTTATATATCTACACTAGTCTTAAGCTTCACTAATTTCTATAACCTAGCCGTTTGATTTAAATAAATTATTATTATTATCACCTACCATATAGGCAAATAGTTTCAAGTGATACGCATGTTTTTCTTTTGAATGCAAATGCAATTTTAAAATAGCTTTTGTTTTAACACTACGCTGCCGTGGGACTATCATTCGAATTTCAATATTTGTTTCCAGGTTTTTTATAGAGGGATACTATATTATATTATATATCCATCTTGTCTAATTTGGTAGAGCTTGCACACTTAGGTACTTAATAATTCATTGAAATCACAGTAAGTATATATAAGGCACATAATACACACATCAACACAGTCTAGGGATGTTTTAGTTATTCATATTTATTTATTTATTATATTCTTTATTGTACACCAATCGTTAAAGGTAATAAAATAAACAAACAGTAGTGCTTATAAGTATAGTTTAGAGTACAATCGCCCGGCCGTATCGCGCTCGGCGATTTCTTCCAGGCTACCTTAGGATGGAGAAATACTTATCTGGATAATGTATGCGGCAGTTGATGGTGCACACAGATACATAATGAAATAACTAAATTACGTATACTATACTAAATATACAAATAATGGAAGATTATACACAATATAGATATATAAATACATAAACATTTATATATACACATATACGAGGGCGGTTTGATAAGTGCATGACTTTGGAAAGAAGAAACACTCTTTTTACATATACATTTTTTTATTTTTCTACATAATCTCCTTTCAACTCTACGCACTTAGTCCAGCGATGTTCCAACCTCTTCAACCCACCAAAAAATATTTTTGTAAAACCCTGAAAAATAGGCCTCAGTTTCGGCTACCACCTCTTCGTTTGACGAAAATCTTTGCCCGCCAAGCCATTTCTTCATGTTTGGGAAGAGGAAAAGTCACAGGGGGCTAAATCTGGCGAATACGGAGGGTGTGGCATCTATCTAACAATGCAGCATAGTAAGCTCCGGTTATTGTCTTGCCTTTATCCAAAAAATCGATGTAAATAACCCCTTGGCTGTCCCAAAAGACTGTGGCCATCACTTTACCAGCCGAGCAAACAGTTTTTGCCTTCTTTGGGGCACGTTCCCCGGTAGAAGACCATTACTTCGACTGTTGCTTAGTCTCTGGTGTATAATGATGGACCCACGTTTTGTCAACTGTTATGTACCGACGCATAAACTCACTCGGATTGCGATTATACATGGCTAGGCAGTCCTCAGAAGCTGTTACACAATTTCGTTTCTGGTCGACTGTTAGTAACCACAGCTGTAGCCGTAGCCACTCTGCGCTGCAAACCGTGAAGACTGCAAAGTTGGAAGCCTGACAGTCAAAATGTAATCACCATGCCGACGGAAAAGGTTTATATCCTCCGAAGGTTTACCCACCTGGGATCTCAGACTCACGAGTTGAGAACGCTGGCCCCCATTCTCTCTCTAGCCTCTGCATATTCATCCCAGTAGCGGTGCGCTAGACCACTTCAACCACCGTAGCCAGCACCGTTCGCGTGGCCATTCGGAGGCTGTGGGCAAATGCCCCCTTGAGGTTGCGGGTCTTCTCCAGGGCCTCCAGCTGTTGCTTGACAGACACTGAGATCGGCTGTTGACCTTGCTTGCATTTCGTTCGCAAGGTACTCCGGCTGGGGCAACTCCTGCGCAGCCCGAGATCTGGTCTGGTCTGGTCTTGTCTTACGATAATATCCTGACTATTCTCAGTGTGCTGCTCAGCAACCTCACCAGTGGCCCGGAAGCGACACCTCAATCTTGTAACGACGCTTTGACTGGAGCCAATGGTAGCAGCAACATTGCACTGGATCGCGTCGACTTCCAGTACGCCTATTGCTCTAAACATCTTGTCTTTAGTTAAATGTCGGTGTTGCATGGTATAGAAAATACCAGCAGTGCCCCGTTTCAATTAACGCCAATTTCCGTTTAACGCCTCCTTTGTTTTTATTTTGAATTTAGAATACAGAAGATAAATGTGCCCGAAACGGTTTGATGTTAAAATCTTTTTTATACGGCCAGTATTTTTTCTTTTACATCATCAAGCATATCAGACAACGGTAACCAAAAGACATCAACTGCTGAACAAAGGCCTTAGACGACGGGTTACATGCCGTGTGGTTTTCTCATTTTAGGTGAATTTTCCAGTACTCACCACGCTTAACAGACGGGTTGGTGAGCACAGAATGGCTGATGTTGCACAGAATTGACGCTGCTGCCCATTCCTCCGGTTTGGAGTCCCTTAGTCGCCTTGTACGCCATCCACGGGATGAGATGGAGTGGTGCTATAGTCTTAATCCGGACACCACACGGGTACAATTTGTACAATAGTATTTTACATATAAACGTTAAATATGCCTAGGCAGTGTTTAGGTGGCATTTATCTCTGTAATCGATGTGATCAAGCAACGGAATTTGAAATATAAACTATGTTATAAGTAGTTAACATTTTTATGCATAAATATTTATTCTCTAGGCATCAATAAAAACACTACAATGATAAAATAGAACATGTTTTTTTTATTTTTTTTATTGGTGCCCAGTGGAAATTCTTCATGAACTTCCTTCACGCCGGGAAAGGGCGAAGGGCTATGCCGGACTCTTACCGGCTAAAACCACTGGAGCGGTCATCTTCGGCACCTAAGGGAGGCTCCATGTCCTCGTATGATCACACTAGAGCCGCCCACTGGTGCCACGCCTATAGGCACATCTCGTAAAATAGAACATCCAGTAAATAATTTTCTGGTACAATACCACATCCTACTTTATAACATAAGCAAAAACGTATTACTGCTATTGGTGTAAACATTCTATTTCCTGGCTAAGCGACTGTCACGATTTTTTACGATTCACATGTAGGCAAAGTACGTTTAGTTCGATTTATTTTCTGAGCTGTGTGACGAATCTGGATAAATTACCTTCTTTAATTCTATCATTTTCACAAACTCTATTGATATTCTTTTCCAAATTGTAATCCAGGCTGACAACGAATATTATTAGATATAGGCAACTTTCAAGTGTCTTTAACATTTCTAAAGGACTCTTTAATGGCTCAATCAGGTTTAATTAACATTTTCATTATTAAAATTTCTTAAGCAAAAGCCAAAGCTTGACATAATAGCACATCAGAAGAATGTGTTAACAATAAAATTAAAGTCATGGATATTATGGAAAATTTTTAGATTAATTAGAACAACAAAGTTTTCAAATCCGGTGTGACTTGTGTGTTTGGTAGAAAGCGATGTGTATGTAGTTCCGCTGCTTTCTCGTTTATTGCGACAGCATTAACAATGTCGGTCGTAGCCCTTATGTGAACGAAGTGAATTTGTTTTTTATATATTTAAGTATGGAATTCAATATCTGAATCATTTCTTATTCATAGGATACTTAATCATCTCAAATCACATACGATCAACATAATTCTAAATAAAACTTCCTTGTTTCTAGAAACATTGTATGTTCCTTTGTTATATACTCCTTTAAACTCTGGCCTTATGTTATGACTCTCTGCATGCTAAAATGTGAAGCTCACGACGCCAATGGACGGAGAATCGTCCTTTATGATCGCGATTATTCTATTACTGAGTGGACCGGCTCTTGCGTTGTTGTCTGACCCCAACCAAGGATGCTGTAACATAACTCCACGAATGAATCGCATCATTGTAATCATTGTCAATGGCTTTTTTCCTTTTCTTTTTATATTAAAAATTAGCTCAGTTACATATGCGTTCTTAATTTAATAAAATAAAAATCTGCTGTTATCTAGTACTATAACAAACTGTATGTGAAGCAATATTCACTTATTGAAATATTTAATATGAGAAAACATGCTTTTTTATTTAAAATTTTTACTATTTTCTTCTTTTTTCAAGTTGACCGTTATTGATTATACCTACCTACTTCTGGTATGTGCGAAGTTAAATACGCCGTTTTTGCCCACATAAATGGCGGCATACGTTTGGTAGGCGATTTACTTGGAAATTTAAATAAATATACCTTACTACTTAAGTATCTTATTATGAACTTAAATAAAATTCACGGTTTCGTTTTCAAAATCAAATACCTAAGGAGTAAGTTATTTCGGTAAATCGTTTACTTATTAGGGAGACGATTATTTTCTTATTTACAGAAATGTACCCAATCGTGAGATTAATAAATCTATTGTTACAATTTCAGCTGCACCCATCTTCAAAAAGTCATGTCTATCTCCGAGGGAAATTTTAGAAGTCTATGGAATGGAAAATGATTCCCCTGGGGTCATAACAATCAAGCCCAAAACATTCTTGGAAATGTGTCCAGCCCTTGTCTACCAGCTAGACCAACGATCCTGTTACAAAACAGAAGCACCCACACCGAAACTAGACAAGTTTTGGAGTAAGTAACTGAAGAATTCCAAGAAAATATATTATTAAGTGATATTGCCTACCATAATCTGTGTGGTGCCGGCTACGAATAGCATCAACCCATTTCATCCCGTGGGTGTAGTAAAAGGCGACTAAGGGATTAGCCGGAGGATGGGCAGCCGCGTCCTTCGAGTAAACAACTCAACTGCGATCGCCAACCCGCCTGCCAAGCGTGGCGATTATGGCAAAACATACAATTACATACAATTGATACAATTCGCATGGTAGGCAATCGTCGTCATCGTTTCGGCCGAATAAAGTCCACTGCTGGACACAGGCCTCCCCCAAAGATCACTACAAGGACCGATTTGGGTGTGTTGTGTGCTCATTGGGGGGTTTTGCCATAATCGCCACGCTTGGCACGTGAATTGGCGCGAATTGTATACAGTTTAAATTTTGTAAATTAAAATTGCACTACCGCAACGAGACGTGCAGTTCCATGCACATGCATGGAACTACACGTTCGATTCAGAATCTTCTAAGAAATATATATACCTAGTCTTACTACTGGTAATATTCGGAAATATCTCCCTAAGTACTGTGTACTAAAAAATCATCGAAATGCAGGAATGATTTGGTATAATTTAATTAACATTTGAATGCTTGTTTGTTCCAGCTTGGATATATGCAACTTTGAGTATATTAGTGATCAGCGCCACAGGACTGATCGGAGTAGCTATTGTTCCGTTGCTCAAGTCGGTCATATTCAGCTACGTATTGCATTTCCTGGTGGCAGTTGCCGTTGGCACGTTGTGCGGTGACGCGCTTCTACATCTCCTGCCACACGCCCTCAAATCCCACGGTCCTCCTTCCGCGCCACAAGAAGAAACCGAAGTCGTTTTAAAATGTAGCGTCACTTTCCTCACAATTTTGCTTTTCTATAGTGTCGAAGCTATTATGCAAACAATAAATGGTGGTCATTCTCACTCCCACGACTCAGTGACAGAAATGAAATCAGATTCTGGCAAACAAATAGAGCCCATAGAACTTGGTGCAATGATGCCGGGCTCACCTCCGCCGCCAGTTGACCGACCGATGACGTCAACTGCGCTCATGGTGATTGTAGGAGACGGACTACATAATTTAACAGATGGGCTGGCAATTGGAGCGGCCTTTAGTGGAGATCCGGTAACTGGTTTCGCAACGGCACTGGCCGTGTTTTGTCATGAGCTCCCTCATGAGCTGGGTGATTTCGCTGTGCTGCTGCGCTCCGGTATGAGCATCCGACGCGCTCTTTATTATAATCTACTTTCATCGGTGCTCAGTTTTATGGGCATGGCAGGAGGAATTTGGCTTGCCGAAGATCACGAATCCGCTTCCCAGTGGATTTATGCAGCAACAGCTGGGACTTTTTTTTATATAGCACTTGCCGATTTGGTGCCTGAAATTAATGAAAACAACCATGGTAAAAGTATTAATTTACTACTCGCGATATTGGGAATACTCTCAGGTGGTATAATTATGTTAATGATTGCTCTTCACGAGGACTCGATTCAATATCTTTTTAGAAATGCTGAACAATAGTATAATTATGTTAGTTAAATTAAAAACAATGCTCGGTTGTAAATAATTATATGACGTATGTGCTTGCGAGGCTTAACGATGCGTTTGTAAGATAATTCAGATTGTGTGATTGTGTATAAAGTGTGGACAACATGTTGAGAAAGGAAGCCTAGGTATTTATATTACCTACTTACCCACAAGACACTGAAGTGATATAGGCCATGTGAGGACTCCAGTCCTCATACCAGCCTATACTACAACAATCACCAAGTGACTTATGTGCAAAAAAATGTTACAGTACATGTTATGTGATAGTAATCGTATCTACTCATGGTTGTTAAAATTATATGTAGTATAGTGTTTAGAACATAGTTTTTCCAAAAAGAATCCTTATATTATAGAAATTAAGTTATTTTTTTATTACCTAGTTGTAACATAACGTGCAGTATACATGGGGTATGGATTTAATTACCTTATATAATCAAGTGCGACTCAGTTCATTAATAATAATAAAATGCTTAAGAACATGCACTGATGTAATTTACTATCATACAGGATGGAAGTGACAACGTACCGAAAACTTTGGGAAGAAGTTACACTTAGGTCTTTAATAAAAACAGGAAAGCCTAAATGGAAATAATAGGTTACAGTCTTTGTAATTTTTTAGCACGCAATTTATCGTAAACAACGCGATCAAAAGGCTACGTCATTATTGTACTATTCTATGATATTATTATGCTACTGCGAGCAATGAAGATGTAAAAGCGTGAATTGCAGCGAAACTACAGTCGTTTAGTATGTATTTACATTGCAGTTTTATGTTTGAAATAAATAGTTTATTGTGTTTTTATTCAAAACTAGATGTGCAACACGGTTACACCCGCCGATCAAATTAAAAGAAATTGAATTATTTATAAATAATTTAGAGTACTTTTGCATTGACACTTGACATGAGTAGGTATATGCGAGTATATATTGGATTTAATGGGTATTCATTTTTTTCGCGGAACCCTAACTATTTTTCTAAAATAAAAGTATGTAAGTTATTCCTTATAACATCCGCTATCTGCCAGCGAAAGTTCCGTTGAAATCGGTCCAGCCATTTCAGAGATTAGCGGGAACAAACAAAAAGACAGACAGACAGACTAAAAAATTAAGAATAGATTTTTTGTTGTAGGTACCGTATACAATTTCCTATGCATTTAGTAAAAAGCTGTTAATTAGACATTACAAACAGACACTTAAATTTTATTTATTTGTATAGATAGCGGTAGGATAGACGAAACCAATCATTTTATACTAAAATCAGTTGAATTAACTGAAATAAAAAATAGAAAATTCATGAATAGATCGACGCATTTTTTTTAAGTTGAAGGTTCCAGCATCGTATACTGAATCCATGGTATCAGTTTTCGTTACGATGTCACTTCACCCGTATATGTGTCCGAAATAACGGACGAGTTTCCGTGACCTGTTTCTAGGCCGGCAAAAGGAATTATGCCTCACGGACGAACATAATTAATATCGGCGCGTGATGCTGCCGCCCATTAAGCTTCGGTTGGATAGATACTAAGTACTTTGTAAAAATAGGATATACTGACAAAATTGTAAGCACAAACAGCACCTCACATATTGCACATAATTACATACTGTATAATATACTTAGTATTTATATAATAACCTAAAAATCAGATCACACTAACTGCTTTTTATAATGAGCGCACAGTACCTAGGTATAAAAATGACCCGAAAAACTGTCATCCTCTTTTTATTTCTAAACGATTTCAAATCCAGTAGTAACTCCCGAACGTCAGATGTAGTAAAAACCAGCCTTTTTCAATTTATATATTTTGGTAAAAAGTATATTTTATTTTGGTATGTTTTAAGCATTTATTATCAAGTTGTGTTTATTAAAGTAAGATATTTAGCATTATTGTAATTTTCGTTTTTATTTTGTAATGTTTGTTCTTACCATATTATTTAGATTTTATTTGCGACGGCATATTTAAGTACCTATTCTAATACACTACATTGACTGAAAAAATATAAAAATCTAAATGTAACGGGATCTCGAAGTAGGTAATATGCCACTTAAGTTTTTGTGATGTTCAGTACCCTTAGTACGAGTTACTATTACGTTTCGATTGTGAAAAGCAACTCGTACTAGGGGTACAGGTTGCAAGTGTCGCATGACAAAAAAAACGAATGAACCTAATTCCGTCCGATAAACCGGCTGTAGTAATATAGGTCCCCACTTTCCAAGTATTATCTCAAACCGATTTTCTGTCTAATTTTTTATGATATTAGTGACGCGTTTCCATATTGTTTGCATTTTTTACCTGCATGGATTTTCTTATAAGATTGATTCTTTTTTATAGAATTGGCCCCAGACAGACTACGAAAAATAAAAATAAAGGTTTTGGATAGTGTTTTAGAAATAGATGAAAACAATCAACAACGACAACAACGTTGCCATATCTGGAAGTCTATACAGTAATAAATGAAATTAGTAATGATCCCAAATATGGCACCGCATGCAGAAGTTATCCAAAAGATGTCCCAATTAACAGCACGGTGGGCGCAGTGCCTAAGCAACTGGCTTTCTGCGCTGCGTGTCGCGGGTTCGATCCCCGCAACGAACAAATATTTGTTTGATCTACAGATGATTGTTTCGGGCCTGGGTGTTAGTGCATGTGAGATTTGAGTCTGTAACTATACCCACGACATAGGGCAGATACTGGTGTGGGGTGTAAAAAAAAGGATTAAAATAAAGGATGGCCGTTTTAGGTAATTTTTTGTACTGTGGAGCGTAAAAATAAACGCGAATATAAACTACAAATTTGATATAATTCTGTTAGTGATATCTAGAAATAACTTTAGTAGGTACCTAAAATTATGTTGGCGTTCAAAAACTGCAACATTTTTGTAACTTTGTCTACTTCAGATATCGACGGTTAACCATCAAGACCTCCTAACTCAATATATCAAAAGTTTGTAGTAGCCACAAAACATCTTCTACATTTGATGCGAGTGCAAATAAAATAAAAATAAAAATGTAGTTGGTTTTAAATACAACTATGTACAATATTCATCATATCGGCCATTTATACGTCCACTGCTGAACAAAGGCCTCCCCTATCATCTATGATTTACAAAACTGTGTCATCATTTTGGGGGGTATTTGCCAATACTCACCACGCTTTGCAGGCGGGTTGGCGAGCGCAGGCTTGTGGCTACTGTTCCATGGAAGGGACGCTGCCCCATCCCTCTGGATTAGAGTCCCAAAATCGCTTTTTACGACATCCACGGGAGGAAATGGAGTGGTGGTATGTTCTTAATCCGGACACCATTCTTTCCTATAGTATGGCTAGTATAATTAGTATATTACCTAGTCATAAATTGAGATCCTATTTTTTTATTTTGTTATATCAACTTTAGAGCTTAATACGAATGGCTGACAATCTTCCGGCAGTAAAGATTTCAATTCTTGAAGATATTTAAGTTTAGCATCAGGAATACGTATCTGCTTTGTATGTAAGGATACATAGTGTTCTATGACAGGATGTCTTCTTGGTCTCTGAGGAAGATCAATGTTAATTCCATTCAGAGTTATAATCTAGTTTTTTTTTTTTCTCTTTTTCTTATCCATCCAAAGGTTGTCTGTAAGAAATCGCTAATAGCGATAAGACCGCCCATTGTACAATTACTGTTCATTAAATTATTCCTAGTAGTTGTTTTTAAAATGGTGTACAATAAAGAATATTATATTCTATTCTATTCAAGTTATACTCGTATCAATCCATCTGGTGGGTAAACAATTTTACCTCGGTAATTTTAGGGTCGCTAGCTTTTGTACCGGGTCTTATCCAAGAGTATCGCTTAGGTAGAGGATCGGCATTATTGCCAAAAAAAATGAAGCTTAACTGCCTCATAGGGAAAAGGTTTAATTCTTGGCTCTTTGGTAGCTGTGGCATACTGGTTTGGTAAATTTTGTCCTATTTTTAAGCCCTCCCAATACAACTATGGCCCGAATCTCCTTCCATTTGGGTATGGCCTACTTCCAAGAACTTTTAGTAGACACCTACGTTATGGCGTGTAGAAAAATTACGTAAAGCTTTAGATATAACATTGTTTCGATTTTGTGTGGCACAACCATGAGAGTATATTATAATAGGAATATTTTCTGAAAGGCAATGTTTTTCTAAATAATTTATAAGCATGGTCGCGAATGTAGAAGCTTACATATCGGTTTCAGTTTCAGCAAACCAATAGCATGTACCGTGGTGAGTTGCCACATCATATACAGAATAATTTTGCAGAGCCAATTAGGTTTTATAATAAATTGCATTGGCAGTCAAAAACGGACAAACTTTTACAGCTTGCAGGTCATCATTTAAAACTATACATATTCATTCAGATGCATCCTTCTTGTCCTTTTATTTTCTTACCTAGCGTTATTTTTGGTCGAATTAAGCTGCTGCTAATCATCTTCATTTAAATTTCCCTTCTGATACGTCAAACAGGTATTACATATATCTTCTTTTAATTAGTGTATTGAAATGTTTTTTTTATTGGAGAAAACTACGTCAACCTTTTTTCAGTAAAATTTACTACAATTCTTATCAAAACAAAACTTCTTATAAATTACTTCTGTATCTTCTCTATTTACGAATTATAAGTTACGGCTACTTTGCATATCTGGTAATGTATTTTTTACGTCACTCAGGAAACTGTTAGAAGACGAACTATCAGATTCTTTAGCCAAATATTCACTATCTTCCTTGGCCGACATATCAAGATTGTCGTCGGCTCTTTGCAGCAATGTTGACTGTAAAAACTCATTATTAAAACTTAACTCTGAAGGCTGAATCAGTATCGGATTAGTTGCTGAGGACACTTCTATAGAAGGTTCTGAACTACCCGACTTTCTTTTTGTCTTAGGCGAGATAAGCATTCGATATTTTTGTAAATTCGGCAGCATTATGCTCTAACGTAAATTCTACAATTTCTTGAAAGCCTGCATGTATTTGTGAAGAATCAATTAAAGAAATACTGTTGATGGCTGAATTACAACGCTAGAGATTTGTAGTGAATCAGAAGTAATATTGCGTTGGTCTAAAAACTATATCTGCATAGAAATCGGAGGGTCAGTGGGTGGTGGTGCGATGCAATCTTGTACAGGTAATCTTGTGGCTCTAATTTTGTTCTGTGTCAGCATTTTGTTTTTAGGCTTCAAACAGAGCTGGACCAGGTTTCTTGATCTAAGAGAGCACATTCTGAAATTAATAAAGCACCTACTCTATATAGAGTATAATAACTCCTAAGTGCTATCACACTGTGTTAGTATAGTAAGCAATCGCGAAAAAAAATGTAACAACTGAAAACTTCTTTTTACAGATTTCTTGTTTATGGCAAATTAATTAATAATAAACAATCACCATTACACTAAAAACGTTAGAATTATACTAACACATATTTCTAACAACAATATGTTGGTAAAATGTAAGAAAAAAATCGATAAAACTTACTTTTTAAGCGGAGAGAGCGCGAAAGATACACAGCGCACAGCACACGCTGAAGTTAGTAGTAATTGCTGCCAAATTTTGTGCTCGCATATTTAGTTGATATTGCTACGATTGTAAAAATACCAGAAATACTGCGAATTCTATATAGGAGATTTTTCTATTGTGTAAGTTACAATATTTATGTGGAGAATTTGTAAAAAAAGCAATTTGTCAAAAATGTCAGTTAGGAGGTCTTGGTAGTTAACCGTCGATATTCGATTAGTTTTTTTTTAATGATATTTAATGCATCAATATCTATATTTTACTTATGTATAATAAGCGTATGTATAACACCAAATACAGCACCGTAGGCAATGATATAATATCATTGACCGTAGGTATTTTTATTGTCAATGGCGTTACATAATGGGTGAATGCACAGTTGGTTTGATGTGCCCGTTTTCAGTAGGTAAGCCATAATCTAGTAATGTAAACAATAATGGGTAATGTACTAAAAACAAAAATAAAAAGCCATTTGTATTATAGACCCAATGGATTATATTATGTAATTAATGTATGTATATTAATTTTATGGGTACACCTAATTTGGTTAAAAAAGTAGAAAATTGTTACCTAAACAAAGGCAGGATCAAGATTCTATGTAGGTACGTTACGTACATATGTGTAAACATTATATTTAACTTTACGTCCATTCCTTTACGAGCTTCCTATTATTGAAAAAAAAAACAATACCTTTTACCAAACGTTTAGTACTATAACATAATAACTACATACCATTACTTTGAAAGTTCCTCACATCAGTTAGTTTTAAGATAAGTAGGTATTTGTATTTTTTTTTGTATTTCCTGTAACGCCGGAGCAAGACATAATTATGTGCATTTGCTATTGCTTATTACAAATATTTATTTGTATTTTTTTAATGATTATTAAATGTAATAGATACAGACATTACGTAGGGATTAGCCATGCTCCGAACTCGAACACGTACCTATAGGACTAGATTTCAGTAAAAACATAATTTTTACATGCACACTAATTGCTCAACTGATGAAAAATATTGTGACATTAGTTTATTATAAATGATATAATTTAAAACTTTAACGTAGTGTTGTAATGAGCTGTTATTTTGGTTTCCTGTAAATATTTTAGATGTTAAATTTGATGACGATACCTTAATAACAACAATCGGCTACGTATTTTTCCCATTGTTTTATTTCAAATTACCTCGTTACACAATAACTTTTCATGATTTCATCATCATCAAATCAGCCGTCTGCTGCTGAACAAAGGCCTACCCCATACATTTCTACAAGTACCTACCTATCAATAATAAATTTTATTTGCACAAAGGAAAATGTTACATCGATGTAAGCCACAGAATTAGGAAATAAGGAGAAGTGAAGTACGGGGGCGTAACCGCGCCACCGCGACTGGATCAATTTGGGCCTTCCGGAAAAAATTGTCGTTTTATAACATCAGTTATTCGATCGCGTAAGTGAAACTTTGTTAAATTGTCGTGTTGTTCGGGGATAATATGCAAAAACCGAAGCGAAAATAATAACTTCATCAAGTAAGGAATCATATACAATATGCAAGTGAGGGAATTTTCTTGTATTTGTCTATAAAAATAATTAATTAAACATTATTGTTTTCTTTATTATGTTACATTTGGATTGATGGAGCAGAACGACATTATTATTTTTGTACAAAATACAATGCTTCTTACCTACCACTTTAACTAGCAATCGGTGAATAATAAACGCAGTGAATAGAACAGCGAATGGTACTCCCAATAAACATACGCGTTGCGTGGTACGGCAGTCGTTTGCGGTCTGTACGCTCGGTATGATTGGCTACCTACAAAGTCGTGGGTGTGTTTTAGTATGAGAAGCCAATTATAATGATGTGTTTTTTCAGTTCATTGGATGAACTACTCTTTCGATGTTATTAAATGGTCTAACGCAGAATTACATGGTTTAGAAATAAAAACAAGAACCATCCTTACACAACATAGATACCACCATCCCAAATCGGCAATAAAAAGAGTGATTATTCCCAGAAAAGAAGATGGAAGAGGTTTAATGGAAATAACACACCTGCCTAAAACACAAATAATACACTTAAAACATTTTTTTACACAGAAGAAGAGGAGTAGCCAATTACACAAAACCATAATGGAAATAGATGATAAATATACACCACTAAACATAAGCGAAGATAATAACTTTGAAACAATAGATAAAGTAAAACATATAGAAGAGATACACAGAAAATGGAAGCAAAAAGAACTACATGGAAGACATCCTAATGATTTACACCAAGCACATATAGATAAAGAAGCATCCATCAAATGGCTTGAGCTGAGTGGCCTATTTCCCGAAACGGAAGGATTTATTTTAGCCATTCAAGATCAAGTCATTAACACGAAAAAATACATACTGAAAGATAGAACACTTAGAAATGATTTATGTAGGAAATGTCACGCTAAAACTGAAACAATACAACACATCACGGGAGCATGCACCACATTATCTCAAAACGACTACACTCATAGACACAATCAACTAGCTAACATCATACATCAGAAACTCGCAAAAAAACACAATCTCATGCAAGATCCATACACATCATACTACAATTACTCACCTAGGGCCGTATTAGAAAATCAATTCTACAAATTATATTATGACCGGACTATAATAACTGACCACACCATATATAACAATAGACCTGATATAACACTTTTGACAAATTAAATAACCATACATGCATAATAGATATAGCAGTACCAAACACTCATAATAAACAGAATACTATAACAGAAAAAATACAGAACTACAAGAAGAAATTACTAGAGTATGGAAAATGAATAGAGTAACAATAGTTTCGATAGTAATTTCAACGACCGGTGTTATCCCTCAACAATTATCCAATAGTTTAAATACACTCAACCTTTCTAAGTATACATATCTTACACTCCAAAAAGCAGCTATACTTAACACATGCCGGATAGTTAGGAAATTTTTAAAGTTAGATTTGGGCAATAGTATCACGCCAATGCAGGCAAATCAGGCATATTAAACTTAGGGTCGCACTGTGGTTTACACCCGTGTGATCTTAAAATGTCCAGGTATTAAAACCTAAGAAAATTAAATTCTAAAAACAAAATAATAATAAACTTTTTTATTTTTTTATTTAGGGGGCCCATCTTGTGAGTGGCAAGTCACCGTCTGCCACAGAATTTCACTTTAAAGGTTGAAAGGCAGACGCCGTTTTTCTTAGTATTAAATCCATTTAGCACCCAATGCAATAGACCTTATACTTGTAGTTTCTATTTCATACAATAGATTTATACCTCCGGGGACAATCCGAGGCTGCATTTTATAGTCCAGCCATGGAGAGTCCCCGGTTAGTGTCCCACTACATTTTAGATTAAAATTCTCTAAATGGCCTCTGCGTGTTGGACCCATGTCTCCGCGTAAGCCTATCAAAAGACCCGGTTCTCCCTTACAGGGGATATAAACCCGTCTAATAGAGAAACATGTAGATAATAATAACTTCATTGTTCAGTCCAATTTTACCTAGTAATGTAGCCCTGGCTTCTAAACTAGGGTGACCTGTATGTCCGAAGCCAGTTCCTTCCCTGTATACAATGTGTGAGTCTAATGAACGAATGTTAAACAATAAACACAAAAATATTATAACATTATAGAAAAGATGAAAAGAAAAACAAAAAGAAAGAAATGCAGTGTTAGATAAGTGTGGTGCGTGTGTATTTATGCGTGGGTGTGTGTGTGTTTGTGTTTGTGTGTGTGAGTGTGAGTGGATGTGGGTACCCCCACGACAGAAAGAGTATGCGTGGGTGCATCTGTGAGAGTATACGTAAAAAGCGTATGTGCGAGAGTATGTGGGAGAGCTTTTTTACGAAATATGAGGCATGTCAACGAATCGTTGTAATAATATGTTCGGTGGTTTCATAATCCATTTGATCATGCCAACTTCTAATCTTAGTTTTAACCTGGTGGTTGCTGAAGTGTCTGATTATAACTTGACTGTTTATTTTATTATACAATACAGGCGCTAGGTAGTTGTAGTGCAGCCTAGCAACCACAGAGTTTGAACGTGGTACAGGGAGGTTGTTAATTATTTTTTCTAAGTACGGGTATTTTAGGGACTGTCATTCGATGATAGCGCTGTATGCATTTATAAACAAATAGTTTTCTTACGCCAAGTATCTTGGCTTTTTCATAAAACAGTGTTGTTGGGTGTCTAAAAGGCAGGAATAATATCACTTTTAGTACCGCACGTTGCGCTCGTTCCAGATCAATAAGGTGTGTCTTACTGGCACCTCCCCAAGAGCAGACACAATAATTGAGTATTGATTGGCCCAGGGCAGTGTATATTTGTATTAACAGCTAACTTACTAACGGTACTACTAAGGTTACTAACATGCCGCAGAGTTTTGAACACAAATATAAGTTTCCGCACCCTTTTTGAAAGGACCATGATATGCTGACCCCACCGGAGTTTATCATCTATTAGGACACCTAGATATGTAACACACTCCACTCTTTTTAATTTTGGACAGTCACAACTACCTGTTATGTTCAACCTCAAATTACATAGATATGTGTGCATTGCTATTTTGTACGAGTCAGTGGGATTACTGACAGATGTCTTATTAAAATATAGTAGATTCGTTTTCAAGGGATTAACCGATAGTAGACTATCCTGTAACCATCTGGTAACAGTACTCAGTCCCAGTTCTACCGTATTTTTCAGGGCTTCCCAATCTTTCCCATGAAACAGTAGAACTGTGTCGTCCGCGAACATAGTTACCTCAGCCATGTTTATTTTAAGGGTACTGAGTGGATTTATATACACTAAGAATAGTGTCGGACCTAACGTGCTGCCCTGCGGCACGCCGTACGTGCATTTGGCTTCATGACTAATGTAATCATCCACTCGGACGACCTACAAATACCACAAATAGGTTTGAAACCAAGACAGTGCTTAACCTCTAGTTCCTAAATTTTCTGACCATCTCAGGAGAATTGGAACTGACACGGTATCGAATGCTTTCTGGAGATCTAGGAACACACCCATACATTTGTAACCGTTATTAAGGTAATTAGTTATCCCTGTGGTTAGCTTAAGGACAGCATCTTCAGTACTTTTTCCTTTTCTGAAACCTTTCTATCTGAGATGAGTTTATTCGATTCTAAATATTTTAATAGTATTTTATTAAAAAGTTTTTCAATTACTTTAGATATAGTACACAAAAGGGATATTGGCCGATAATTGGATGGTGTGGCTGTATTACCTGCCTTATGTATAGGGTCACTATGGCTTTCTTCATTGCTTTAGGAAAAATGCCAGTACTAAAACTAAGATTAAACATATGTGATAAAGGCGGTGATAGTTCCTTCCAGTGAGTTTGAAGTAACTCGGTTGTTATATTATCCCATCCCAGCGCACTACCTTTTTTTAAGGTCGATATTGTTTGAACTACTTCATTAGGATCTGTCGGAGTTAGCAACATCGAGTCCATTAATTAACCCTACAGGCAGCCTTTAGCCTTTAGCCAGTAGCCCTTTTGGCTAAGTCGTGTTCATTTTCATTTAATTTATTCATTATGTTGCTTGCCAGTTGCGATCCGATGTAATATATTCGTTGACATGATTGAGTGAGTTTACCGGTGTGTCTTTAGTTTTAAGTATGTTTAGAGGTTTATTTTTTGTTTATTTAGATTAAAATCTTTAATTGTCTTCCAGATTTCTTTGATATTACCATTACAATTTTGAAGTTTGTCTCGATAATAGCCACGTTTTAAATGTTTAATTATCCTATTACATGTATTTCTATAATTTACGTACTCATCTTTTCTCTCCATATCACCCATTTTGCGCAGATTTTTCAGCATTTTGTCTCTTTTTCTTATTGACTTGACTACTCCTATAGTGATCCAGGGATTTAATGGCCTTTTCCTATTTGCAATTGGGTTTTTTACTGTGCTACATGATAAACACTTATGTAGTTCTGTAATTAAGAAGTCAACTGCTGTATCTACATCTATCCTGTAGTATTCGTCCCAATTTATATTTTTTATTATATCTACTACCTTTTTAATGTCTATTTTATAATTGTTGCGTAGTTCCTTAGCTTTTTGCACGAGGCAAGGATTTTGCAGAGGAAACATTATCGGACTGTGGTCAGTTATTGCTTCAAAAACAATCGTGCGGACTAACTTGGTTGTTTTAACCATGAAATGGTCAAGACAACTAGTTAACCTAGTAGGTTTTGTTATACCTTGCCGCAGTCCGTGGGACGCTAGGAGATTAATATGATGCGCAGCATGGCCAGCTATACATCCTGGCAGTATATCGAGATTAATATCACCCGTAAGTATAATATCACTGGTATTATTGTTTAATAACAATTCATTAAGTGATTCAATGAAACCGAGTAGATTTTTGAAGCTTGGTGGCCTATACAGGATGTCCAGTAAATAGCACGACATACTTCAGGGGGTGAGAGCTTGGGTCAATACCTACCAAAAAAACACAATATATGTTCAGTAAAATCTTACGGATTTACAGTAGTACAAAATTTTCCGAAATATCGAAAAATCTCTACCTTGACACAGATTTTTAAGCATCTCGTAATGAAAAATTCCTTTTCTAGTTTGTTTTACCTCAAATTATTTGTGAATAGTTTTTACTACTTTACTCATTGATAAGTCTTTATTCTATTAAAATGTGAAATGTTTTCAAGAAATATAATTTTTATTTAAATTTTCACAGTACAATTTTCTCATCGCTTAACTTTAACCTACAAAAAATCCGTAAGATTTTGCTGAACATACATTGTGTTTTTTGGTAGGTATTGACCCAAGCTCTCACATCATGCAGTATGTCGTGCTATTTACAGGACAATCTGTATATATAAATAATCGTGTAATTACTGTCAAGCTTAACCAATAGACATTTGCTTCCTGTGAGTTCTGATTCATAGATATGTGTGTTTGCAAAATCGTCTCGGATATAAGCAACAACATCGTCTTTCTGATTATAGGAGCGTGTAATCCTGCGCATAATGTAGTTGTTTAAGAGAGGAATATTAGAATGGTTATTAGTCCAACATTCAGTCAGAACGATAACATCTATACTTGTGTTTAATTGGGAAATAAATACTAGAAGTGTGTTTATGTTTTTGTTAATACTACATATGTTTGTCGTCAAGACATTAAGATGTTAAGTACTACTATTTATTTTTAGCATATTTGTACATGTACTAGGATCATCGAAAATCATACATTGAATATCTCCGGAACAGTCTATTTCATCTATGATGGCATATTGCACAAAAGTATCTTGTATGTGTCATAGTAGTGGGCGCCCGAAGTGCTTCACGGCACCGGGGTGATCAGACCCTACAGGGTGAGACCCCCGGTCACCCGGAGGAGGCCCCGCAGATGTCCACCCAGCGACCGAGTGTCGACTTCAGGTGGTACTGAACTAATATGTCCCACTACTCACGGTTTTGTTCAGAGCTAGCCAAACGCACCGCAAGTAGTGGGACGTGGGTTGTGTATGTTGGACTTGGAGCGACTTGGCCTGTGAGTAACGTCGCCCCTTATTTACGTTTCACAGGTGCGTCTTGCGATGCAACCTTGATCCATGAGAGAGTCTAAGTGATGAATGTGTGTCTGTATTTGTTGCGCACATATAAAGCAGGGGGTAGATTCCGGATTATTTTCTTGCCCCGCCTCGATCGCTTGGGTTACGTGAGAGGCGTGGGCGATTCTTGAGGTAAGCTGGTGACATCTTGAGGGGGGCCTCAGGCACCGTTGATGGCGCGAGCGGTACATCCTCCTTCGACCGAAACCTCACTTTTCATGGTCATAGGATGACGTTGGCAATGGAATCGTATAAACGACTGGGTTTTGTTCTCAGGAATGCAAGAGACTTCCAAAATGAAAAGGATCACGCTTAATTTATAGTGCCATTGTAAGATCTAAACTCAAAACCAGCGCATGTGTCTGGAACCCATACGAGTGCAAAAACGCACTTTTGTTGGAAAAGGTGCAAAAGGCCTTTATACCCTACCAGGTTTCTTCTAGGTTCTATGGGATACAACTCATCGGAAGATCAGGCGAGCCTATGACCAAATTACGACGGCATGTAAAATTATTCGTGGGAAAATAGATGCTCCAGGGCTTAGTGATGGGTTGTGTCGATTTATTGTACCAAACAACTTCCTTCGGAATCGTAAACATAGGTTCTTCGCAGTGCCACTGACCCGCAGCGTGGCACGTGCTAACTCGCCTGTACCCCGTGTTCTCGCCGAGCTCAACGCTCTCCTGGACGCTTATCCTGCATGCGATTTGTTTGCAGATACATGTACTGAATTTTTTTTCAATATGCTTGCTGTATTGTGCGAAACACATGATTATATACTTTTTATTTACCTATTTACTGTCGTCATTGTTTAATTATTGTAATTGGTGTAGCCGTGTTAATTAATTTAAATAAATAAATAATAGTACTTAGTAGTCTGTGAAACAGACTGCGCTCTCGCGTGAATATGTGGCCGGTTACTCGTGTTCATACTGCCGGCCCCTTGAATCGCGCACATAAAACCGACAAAAAAGGGAGCGGTGGGCATGTCGAGTAGCGTGACGATCAGCATGACGAGTAACGTAGCCACACTACTTCTCTGCCTCCTTTCCACACCACTCGTCGAGTGTGTAGCTGTGATATAATAATATCGTAGATGAAATATTATACTCTGTCTACGGATATTATCAATGTAATCCAATGACTTTGGGTAGGTAACACTTTATCTTTGGGTATAACCGGTTCAACCGTAAACAGAGTATTCTAAAGAAAAACTGACAATGACAAGTTTCACTATCAATTGTCAGGAAGTTGCGCAAATTCACGAAAAGCTCTTGCTTTTTCTTTTTTCATTTTGTGAATATAATTTCGAAAAACAAGTCATCAGGGTCGATTTTTTAGATTTAGCGGAAATTTATCCCCTTATTAATATAAAAAGAATTGACTCATGAAAAAGATGATCAAGGCCCTGGTGAGTAGGTACTTATTACATTTATTTGTTAAATAACAGAAACATTATAAGGTATTGTAAAATAAATAATGACGACACTAATAATTACGAAAAGAACTTATGAACTGAAATGTAAAGAACTGTAATTACGTGTTCCAGAAGATTTGTTTATTTAAATTGCTTTTTTATTGTTTATTACGCCCTATTATAAGCTGTTTAAAAACCCATTTATTCATTTTTACGACACAACATGAACCGATAGTTTAATCCAAATGCTAAGTAATCACTTCTTTGCATAGATAATCATAAATAGAGACAAATAAATCAATCACAGCTGAACTGCCGCCTACGTATTAAATACTTTTACAAACATTATACTAAGATTTCAAGTTAAATACTACTTGTCATAATGATTTATTTGTCTTTTATACAATACTTTTTATTGTAATATGAGATGGATAGTTAAACAAATAAAAAATAAATGGGTTGTTAAGTGTAACAATGATTACAGTTCATTAGTATATAGTGTGTAACATAATCAAATAAATGTGATATTCTATGATAAACATGGTATGCATATAAAAATATGTAAAATTATAATACACAGATACATTTTAAATAAATCTAAACAAAGATGTAAAAATAAATTACATTGATAGATAGTGTTCCTGGACTATCCTTTTGAACTATTAAATTTATTTTTATAATAACAGCCAAAAACTATCTTCTAAATTAAACTACCTATAAACCTTGGAATCCAGTACATTCCCATATAGAAATAAACTACGACCATGGGTTGTATATTCTCACTTACAAAACTAGTGTAAGGGCCAAAAGTATCCCAATACTAATCATATTGCTCATAGACATTGTAATTGTATACTGTTTATTTGCAGCATTGTTGTTGATGATTAGCAATAAAAAGCACATTTTAATAATGTTTGTCATTTGAAATTGAACTCACATGCAATGCTTTTTGATGACAACTTAATTTAGGCAGTGGGTAATTTTACAATATAATACTTTTATTTTATTAAAAACTATAATTATGGTGATATGGTAATCAAAACAAAGAGCTTGGGACTGTTATCCCTAGTCTTTTTCTAGAAAATATGGTAAAATTAGAGGGATGCTATAATATATTATGCTGCAGCTCAGAATTATATGTTATGGAAGCTGAATATGGGAGAAGGCTTTATCCATAATATAGCCATAGTAATGAATAATGATACTATGATATGATAGGATTCTAATTAATTCATATTATTACAGAGCTGGCATTGTGATGGAAGAATCCTATTAACAAAACATTTTTTATAAGGTATAAAACCTAAGACTACATGCATAGAATAAAACAAATTAAAAATATTTAAAATTAGAATCTAACTGACAAATGATAGATATGGTTATTTATAAAATTGCTATTGCTAACTTAATTTAAATAATAACAGGCAAAAAACATATTATCTAAATGAGATGAATCCATTACCATTGCAAATAGGAGTAAATTACAACAAGCATGGGTTGTGTCTTTTCTCTTTTCAAAACTAGTGTAAGTGAACACACCTGGACAAAAAGTACATCTAATATATTTGTAAGTACAAACTGTACAGAACTGTATTTGTGTCTAAATTCTTTTTTAGGTAATATTTGGTGCTGGTATGTACACAGGAGTATATGTGGCTCAAAATTATAAGGTAATTCATGCTATATTGAATAGTTTTTGTAGTCAAATTCCTCAGATTGTTTTATTATTTTCATAGAATATAGACACACCTTGCAAAGGAGGCCTACATAATTCAATGGTCATCCTAATTCCTACATTGTTTACTTAGTGATAAGCACAAAACTAACAACTCTTCCACTATCATTAGAACTTACACTAACACTATCGTTAGATCATTTAAAAGTGCTATTCGCGACTAAACAGTTTATCTGTGAGCATGATGCTTGTAGTAGTGCTGAAAAATCTGAAAGAAAATAAATAAGAGACATGGGTAAATATCCCATTTTAAGTTCTAATGATTGTGTTAGTGACCATGTCAGTTTAAAACTTAAACCTTTCCTTTTCCATTTCCACAATAATTTACAGTGAAAGCATTGTTCAAATAATTCCTGGTTCAATAAAATGTATTTTTTCATTGTAGGTATACTGTATGGCCTCTTTTGTTCTGTCACATTTCTATCTACGGTTGCCAGGGTTGACAGGTGCCTAGTATAGTATTATTGTAGACTGGGGTGACATTCAGCTTTTTCTCTGGTCATAAAAGGACAATACAGGATTTTATTTCATTACTTTTTTTTTATCTGCCATATATTTGATTTAAAGTGTTCTAATTCAAGCTCCATATACATATTTAAATGAAATAAAAAGCACTGGAAATAGCTCAACTGTTTTTAATAATATAAGGTGCATTTTTAGAACTCCTTACCTCGTAATGGTCTATATAGTGTCCATCACTGTAACACTGTCCCTTTTTAAAGACGTACACTTGAGGGATCCCGACAATACGTAAGACGTGTAATGGTGACAAGACCCTCTCAGAGCGCCAGTCCTCACACTTAACGGTCTTATATGAGACACATTATTTGGTTTTTCTTGCTACTGATAGAAACCGATATGCTGGCATTCAGTCTGCCCTCAAGGGCATCATATATT
Organism: Diloba caeruleocephala; assembly: GCA_947459985.1. Lineage (NCBI taxonomy): Eukaryota > Metazoa > Arthropoda > Insecta > Lepidoptera > Noctuidae > Diloba > Diloba caeruleocephala. The sequence goes on along the minus strand of OX381606.1, from coordinate 20,810,831 downwards.
TTCAGAACCTTGGTTATTTTATATCACAAGTCGTGGCGGCCGCACTTTATGGACTCGGCTTCTTAGTAGGTACCTACTAATACTAATTTTTCATCTAATTACAGTATAATTCATGTACTTTCTTAATTACTTACTCGAATGCCAATTTGCACTAACCGATAAGTTGATGCTTAACTGTCTAGGAAACTTACGGCCAAATACTGAAACGCCACTTAATATTAGTAAGTCTCGCTTTAACTATTCGAGAAACCCGTTTTCTACTACTTCTTCTGGTAGTTTCCTCATCAGAAAGTGAAGAAAGCGATAATGACATTTCAATGTCTATTTATAACTTTTTACTGTACTTAAAAATATTTAAGATAGCTCTCGACCACTCTTAAATTCGACAGGTACTCAAATTATTTAATACCTCGATTTGACAGCTGTCACGGCTTAAGTAACGTTTCAGTATACGATTTTTACATTGAGTGGCATTTTAAGCGCAAGTTTAATAGGATCCCAAATTTATTTAAATAATGCTCTTAATAGACGTTTGAGTATACGAAAAACTAAGATAACGTCGTGCCAAACAGTAGAGCAGTGCTTAACGAATTGAATGTCGTTTCAGTATTCGGCCGTTAATGCCTTAGGCATTCTCTACCAGTCAACCATAGGGTGATAGAGATAACATGGCAGGTGCAATATGTTATGTTTAGGTGACTTATTTTATTATATGAGCTTATTATTTCAGTCCACATCCCCAAATTTATTCTTATTCAAGTCTGCGTCAGTATTTTTATTTCTAGTATGGTGGATGTGGAGTAATTAATAATTTTAGGAATTATTTTTCAAACACTGAAAAAGAGGAGCTTTGAGTAGTCATTTTCACTCGTAAATTTTTCATATATTTCTGCGTTTTATAAAGATTTTACAACATAATTATATAGGTTTACGTGTCAGATATTTTGTGTCGCCCACTTCCAATGGTATTTTGTATATATTGCTATCCTTTTTTATTTTTGCCTTACGGCCTGAGTTTTGTAAAAACCGTATCTCATCGATAAACAAAATGCACTACTTCCACCCATAATTTTGACGGATGGAAGCGTAAGTTCACGCTTAGACTCGTTTCTGAATCTCACCCTTAGAGCGTTCTTCGCCCGTCATACGTTCACATCTCTGAATCTTACCCTTAGGCAGCTCCTAAGGGTAAGATTCAGAAGAACATTCTAACTTTAGTAGAGACAACTGACTTCTGGTCAAGGAAATCATTTTGATGAAACCTAGATCGCATGGTTTGTAATCAGCATCACAGTCAGCAAGTGTGGCGATCAATAGGTACGCACGGCTACCTACATCATCATATCAGCCACAGGCGATATCCACTGCCGAACAAAGGTCTTAGATTTCCACAACGAGCGGTTACAAGCCGCCGTCACCCAACGACTCCCAGCGCCCTTCACCTGGTCGTCTGTCCACCTCGTTTGAAGTCGTCCCACGCTGCGCGGTCTCCACTCGAGAACCGTTTTTCCCCAACGGCCATCAAATCTACGAGCTATGTGCCCAGCCAATTGCCACTTCAGTTTGCTAATCCTACCTACTACATATCAAGCTATACATATTATGTCATCATATGTATTTCCTTACGATGAGAGATCAGCATAAACTAGATTTGTAAAGCTTGATGTGTAGGCGTGTGTACTCATTCCGTCTCCGTATGAGCTCTGTATACCCTACAATCAAACAGTTACAGGCTGATATTGGAAAATGTAAGCGTATGGCATTTTATTTTTAAGTTTCATACATTTAATTATTATACCAACTAACTTTTTGGATTCATAAGTATTGTTGATCTGATTGCTCTCATATCGAGCCTTTTCGGGAAGGACATCTATTATAATATATACAGAGGTGCTATATCCTGTTAATAAATTAGGTACTTTTTCGGAAGTAAATAACTAATTCTGGTCGGATTAATGTCCTCTAGGCTCGAGTATAATACGTTTATTTTAAACCAATTGTTTTTTGTTAATAATCTTTGCTGAGCTCATAAAAGGAATCCCGGTTGTTTTTTTATCATTGAAGCCTATTCTATACATGGAAATATCACTTACAAGATCGTTATCTATACAAATAAATAAAATTGGAGTGTCTGTTTGTAATGACAAAATAATTGTTTTTTATGAAAGTATATACGGTACCTACAACAAAAAAAAACGATATTTAATTATTTTGTCTGTCTGTTCCCACTAATCTCCGAAACGGCTCGACCGATTTCTACGGGACTTTCACTGGCAGATAGCTGATGTTATAAGGAATAATTTAGGCAACTTTTATTTAAGAATAATAATTATGGTCCCGCGCAAAAAAAATGAAAGCCCAGGATATTCAACATATATATACTCTGTCATGTGTCTATGCCGAAGTACTCTAAATTATGTATAAACAATGCGTTTTCTTTTAAATTAAACGGCGGGTGAAACCGCGATTCCCACCTAGTGTAAAATAAAAATAAAATTATATACCTTGACTAATGTATATATGGAGCATGAATTTTAGACCATTGTGCCCGTTATGTATTATTATCGAGCCATTCTGGCAACCCTGACAGTAGCCAATAAGCACGCCGTCGTTAGAATGTAAACTTTTTTTCTGTTTTTACTTGATGCAGGATACCATGTCTGGATTTTGTAAGCCAACAATTGAGGAATGTGAAAAGACAAGAAAGTGAGGGTTAGCTTTTTTCTTTTTATTTTGTATGGTAAATCTTTGTTTATGTGGTATGATAAAAATGGTATAATGTGGTAAATGGAAACATTGTTATCCCTATTTATTTTTACTCAAAAGTCCACTTAATTCACAATTAATTCCAGTTACCGATTTCGTAAGTAGCCAAGATTATTAGATAAAATGGACAAGCAATGTCTCACCCATAAAGAATCTGCTAGTTGTAATCCTTCAAATAGCTACTTACCTATATTTATGTCGCAGCTATGTATCCAAAATCGTTTTATAATAAACAAACTTGTTATACTGTGATCGTGGTGACGACCAGAAACTTTACGGACTCGCTTCTTAAGCACTAACTAGGTAGGTAAATAACTGAGGTAGTCCAGCGCTGCAGAACTAAGATCCACGGTCTGCAGCGCAGAGCGGCTATACGGATCGCAGGAGACAGGAGGAGGACACGGTTGTTTAGATGCGTACTTGCACAGGATAGAACGCGAGGTCACGGCACAGTGCCAACACTGTGGAGACGATCAGGATACCACACAGCACACGATCCTGATCGATCGGATCGGGCAAGATCTCTCTTTGCCAGCAGTAGTGTCGGCAACGCTGGCAGAGCATGAAAATTGGAGTGCTGTAGTCTCCTTCTGTGAGAGCGTAATGCTCCGGAAGGAGGTCGCTCGGAGGAGTAACACCCCGGGTCCGTGTCCTCCGCCGCGGTGCCCGTGTCTAACATGCCTGAGCCCCCTGTCGTCTTTATATGGCTTGGGGGTCGCGAGCGCGCTTATTGGGAAATCTGCGTGCTCATACCGAGCGACTCCCGGGAAGACAGCGGTGTGCATGTGGTCACATAGCGCTGTGAGCGCAGCACAGCGCATAGTGAGGCTCCGGGGGAATCTTACAATCCCCTCGAGAGATGCCTGGGGCGGTGGCCCTTTTTACAGTCGCCTTCCCTCCGATAGAGGGGATGACCGCTTTACAGTCATCCCCTCCGAGATGTGCCTAAAGGCGTGGCACGAATGGGTGGCTCTAGATGGAGATCTTTCGAGTTCCTGGAGCCTCCCTTAGGTGCAGACTATGATCACTCCGGTGGTAATGCTTTACAGTCATGTGCTAAACATGAGGTATTTCCACCGGATCAATAAAAAAAAGAAAAATCTGAAAATTATGCGTGTGATGTGATGGCAGGCACATTTTTTTTTAAAAGGCTGATTATAGAAATAAATCTCAAAGGTACAAGAAAAAAGTGCCTTGCGTGGATCGAATTATCGTTACGTAGTTTAGGAAGCTAATCGCGTCGCCACTGCGCCAGCCGTTTCGTCAGTGCATTTTTAGTTCCAAATCTAAGACACCAATCGCTGAAAAGGATTTTGCCCTATGCAGTGGGACAGTTGCAGGCTGGTATTATTATATAATATCAGCGTCATGTTTACTGACAATACTCGTGCATACAAGTAATATTGTAAAGGGAAACCAGATTACAATGTTTTTCGAGAATGTTAAAATATTCAGCTTTTGTTTCTTTGAATGTAGATTTTTTATTTTGTCAGACTTGTCCTTGCTCCAAGAATCTATCATACTCATTTATCACCAATTGACATAGACAACCAACGAGAATATTCCTTCTATTTTACTAAACTTTTTTCTTTTTTATACAGGCTAGTAAAATAACGAGCAGGTCATTCGCCTGATGCAAAGCGTCACTCTTGTCCATAACAATTGTAATGCTACACAGGACTAGGTCCTGCATGACAACACAGGGTGCTCGTCCTCTCAGCCTCATATGCCCAGTAATTTCATTAGGTACAATGCCAAAACCGAAGTTTAAAAAGTGTAAACGCTAATGGCACAAAATGTCTGGTGCACGCCATACACTGCGGTGATACCTACCTAACAGGAAATAAGACCTCGTTCATTACCTGGAAAGGGCAAGAGCCTATACATTATTTTCCAATGTTCTCTTAATATTATGTTTGCGAAATATTATATTCTCAAAATGTAAGTAGGTACATTCAAAATCAATGAAAAATAAAATTCTAAATATTTTATTCAATATGAAAGCTAAATAAACACTTTCTGGCAGGTGATTTAATGAAGCTCACATAACATAGTAATAATATAAGACATGTCCAGTTTAAGAAGCGTTACTAGTAGGTAGCAGTAGTAGTTAGTACCATACTTATCCTCTTATACTCAGAGTTGGTTAGGTTAGAACTGTGGCCACATAGGCCAGTAGAATTAGCCAACCAGCATTTAAGTTTCCATAACCAACGCCACTTTTATTTATTGATCCTGTGGATACACATCATGTACCTGCCCCTCCACCCTGGGGAAGGGTTGATGGGTATACCGGACTCCTACTGGCAGAAACCACCGGAGTGGTTATCCGGCACCAAAGTGAGGCTTCAGGAACTCAAATAATCTCTATCTAGAGCCACCCAGCAAGAGCACAATTAGTGACATGCTTTTAGGCCATATCTCAGAGGGGTCAAAAATGTTGCAGCTGCAGCATAATTTTTTAAATTGGTTTATCCCATATACTTTCATGTTGTTTTTCAATAATGTACACAAGCCTTTTTTTCTCTTAGTTTGAGTCAGATAATTCCCGAATTGTGAGGTTGTAAGATTGTTAATGTGTGCTGCCTATGTCAATTAGTTAACATTATTTTTATTGCTTGAACCAGGAATGTAATAGGATTCATAATTCCATGTAAATAATGTCTTAAAATTGTCATTATATATTGATGGCAACAATGTTTTGCTTTTTTTACAGATAGACAAAGTCGAAGATCCTATGGTATTATTTGAGAAGGCACAGACTTATGTGAAAAGTAAACTAGCAGAATTCAACGATAATAGCAAGAAGGGAGACAAATAATGATGACAATCTTTAACATAAGAATTGTTAAAATAAACAGAGTCCTTCTAATAACTTTATTGTAAATATTTTAAGTAGATCTATACAATGATAATCTAAATAAAGTTAGCAATAAATACAGTTTTTGTTTGAAATATATCTATATATCTATCAATTATATAAGTGACAGACCACCCCCAATATGCTCAACTCTAGTTTGTGGCTCTTCAAAAGCTAACCAGTCACTTGAATGTGTAGGCAATAGACCCATACTTTGACATTTATACAGAGCAAGCAAAATATTAACAATATTTCCAATAAAATATACAAACTTCTGTCCTATTGCTGGAGTGCCTTCAACCAACTTGAATGTACTCTGGGTAGCAAACAAAGCTTTTACAGGACGAACAATCAGCATGCCTACCATCATAATTGGGAAAATCGATATGGAATTTCCAGCCATGTACATTATAAATAAGTTCATTGGCACTTGTTTAAGTGGGCCCAGCGCAACATCCCACAGCTTTTTAATTAAAAGTAAATTTGAATCAGTGTCTTTTGACGACTCTGTGTAGCTTGCATTAGTGGACTGGCTGTAACCTGGAGGAGATGGTAACTCGGCCACCTGCATACGGGTCCTAAAAATAAATATTTTTGATTATAACCAACGTTATTCATCTCATGTATAGTGTTGAGTAGGACATACAAGAGGCAGTACATTTGTCCCGTACATGACACAATATTGTAAGAGCGGCTCAACATTATAACATGTACCACTTCAAATTTTATGTCGCGTTACTCTTCTCTTTGCTTGTGAACTTTAGGGTGAGAGAGAGAGAGAATGAGGCACATGCTTCAAAAGCACGTCGTTTTATTCAACGGACATTATCGTGACTGCAAGAGACAACATAATGTTTTTATTCACTCTATTACAAATGTACTAGTACAAAGTACGAGACGCGACAGTTTTAGAAAAATAAGATTTCATGAATGTATGTTATATACCTATTTGTTTTGCTTGTTTTGCTGTTTATGCCTGTGTGTTAGGTATATTTTGAATCAAAATCGTGTTTTACAAATAAGTCGCCTGCACAATAATATTACAGTGGTAAGTAAAAACGTCGATACAATCGTCATTCGTCTATAGTCAATCGCTTCTTATTACTTTGCTTTAAGTATTACGTCAATCACACTTTGTAAGACAGGGCAGTACAAATACAGCAACAGTACATGAAATACTCGTTCTTTCAAATGTGTGCCAAGCTTCATGACGCCTCGCCTCATTGGAAGTGGGACATTGTACTGGTTCGGTACAAAAAAGAAGCTACTCTTACAAACTCATTTTTAAATCGTGTCCTACTCAACACTACTCATGTATAATCAGGTCCGAATAAGACCGTGGTCGATACCTACTTACTTTTGGTTGAAATCCAAAGCCCATTTAAACTTTTTGTTGGATTTCACTTGAGACATATTAATAACAGCACCACTTAATTTAGCGTTACTTACTGTTTTTGGATACTAAAGTTACTTAGTACTTAACTTCTATCAAATACAATAATTAGGTATAATTCTTTCGAACTGCCTATCTAAAGCGATCTGACTGCAGACTGACATTGACAATTAACAAGCTAGGGATGCCCGATATCGATTATCTATTTCTGAAATTCTTGATACAAATCGATTAAACTAAAAATAATAATAAATCAATAGTATCGATTATTATAGGTCAGTTAATCAATTTCAAAACTTAGAAGTATTTATGTTATATATAACTATAGTTCAGTAGCCCCCGCCTGTTTTTTTCAGTGATTAATAACAGGTCGAACATTCGTGACGCCCAAGTTTTCCTCTGAAAATTCACGATAGAGGGATCAAATAAAGTATGCAGGTGTAAAACATGTCAATTTGGCGGGGTGTCGAAATTGTCTGTCTAACAGTAAGTTTTTTATTGAAATGATAAGATAATTAGATAATAAACTCGGAAAAACAATGATCTCACAAAATGTATGTTTCGACTGAAGCGGCCTTCGTTCCGAATATGTCCAAATAACGAGGACATAAAAAATATTAATAATCAGCAGATTTTTTGAAAACAGTTTCGTAAATATTTTTATAATGGAATGACTGCATAGTCCTACAAATTTAGTGGTACTTTTGCTCAGTCCTACGCTTGGAAGTTGTCTATTCCAGGAGAAAGGGCGGGAACTGTGAATACGACAAGGCGCGCTTTTTACATCTAACAAAAACTTTTCATTTAAACATTGTATAATAACTTGTAAATAATTCTAATAATAGTAATTTATACATAGCTTAGTGAATATTTATGTAAATAATAAGCATGGCAAAAAAAAGACGGCGAAAAGAGGAACCTCCGCCCTCTCCGGATCCGCAGCATACCTCGAACATTGAGTCGTCAGACTCTGAATCTGCGGAGTCAGATGTAGTACCCTCATCAGCAGCTAAACATGGAATTTACAAGGTTTCGGGGTACTGTCGTAAATACCCTGAGGACTCGAAAAAAAATGAGAACATCGTTTTCCTTACTCATTCTTTAGACAATTGTGTATTCAGTGATAGGGATCGTATGGCGCTGTCTAAAGGGCTGCGTGAACATGGGGTCTCAGGTGTCATGCACCTGAAAACTATCAACAAATATAAGGTCGGTATTACTTTTGACTTACCAAAAAGTGCCAACGTGTTTTAAAAAAATAAAAAACTGCTTGACCAATTATCATTAAAGGCGACAATTCCGGCCGGTGACACAGGTTACTGGGGTACTCACCTCAGTTCCAATAGAGATGAGTATTAAGCAGATCTTTTCATTGATTGGCAGCTCTAAAAATGTAATACAGGTTAGGCGCTTTATGAGAAAAGTTAGGAGGAGAGGATGGCGCTATCTTTGTGCCCACACAGGCAGTTGCTGTGACGTTTGCATCACCAAACTTGCCTGAGAGACATAATCTCTTTGGACTCATGGCGACATGAGGTAAAACCATATATTCCACCGATGAAGCAATGCTTAAAGTGTTTGCGATATGGACATATTGCCAAGTTTTGTCGCAATGCAGAGGTTTGCTCAATTTGCACACTAAATCATAATTTTAGACATTGTACAATAGATCCAAAACAAGGTAAATGTGCAAATTGTAATGGAAATCATATAGCCATTGCTTCAGCTTGCCCAATGAAAAAACAAAAAATTTAAGAAAATAAGATTAAATCCCGAAATGTTTCTTATTCAAATTTATTTGATGAAAAATCTCTTGCAGCACGAACTATTGATGTACAAATAAAGAACCTTTTGAAATCTGATATCTTTATAAGTCTTATTGTTGAATCAATTACAAAAAATATTAGTAATACGGATGTTCCTGTTAATTCAGCATCCATTCGAGAGGTATTTAAAAAGACTGTCAGTAACAAATTCCATTCACCTTCGTAATGAATACCTTAAACATTATTCAGTGGAATGCACAAAGTCTTAACAGTAACAAGAACATTTTTATACATTATCTCTATACACACAATATCCATATAGCAATAATATCTGAAACTTGGTTTAAATCACGTCAACATTTTAAAATAAGACGAATCACAATGGAGTAGCTATTATAATTCATAAAAGTATTACATACACTAAAATCAACACATATTTTGATAATTCTTTACAAAACATTTGCATCAGAGCTACAATAAATAATAAAGATTTAAGTATTCTCAGTTTACACAGTCCTTTAAATTGCAATCCATCTTTCAATAAAGGCAAATTTGATGCATTAGTGAAGTCTATTCCTGGGCCCTTAATAATAGCAGGAGATTTTAATGCTCTTTACACCTCCTGTGGTTGTAGTTCAGACTCTCCTCGGGGCAGGAAGGTTTTGGAAGTTATTGACGACAACAATTTGATTTTACTCAATAATGGTCAAGCAACAACTGTTGGCTCCTTAACATGGCGTCCAAATGCGCTAGATTTGACCTTGGTTTCACCCTCTTTAGCACTGCAGTGTGAATGGTCAATTAATGATAGTCCACTTGGTACTAGTTATCACCTTCCTGTAATGATTAAGGTTTCGTTTAGCAACAACATTGGTTGAAACATAAATTGTGATAACAATAAGCATATGCCAATCTGTCCAAACTACAAACTGGTGGATTGGTATATGTTTAGCAATCATGTTGACGTAATGCTGGATAATTTTAAAATATATGTCACAAAACCAGTAGACACATATTTGCTTTTCTGTAAAATGTTACGCACAGCAGCAAATTCTATCCCTCGTCCTAAAAGCTCAGTTTGTTTTGCAAGTACTAGTCGCTTGTGTCTAGAAAGTCGTTTCCAAAAACCTAGCCTACCGTGGTGGAACCGTAACTGTTCAGAGGATGTCCTTAAGTTTATAGAAGCATATTTAAATTTTAAACACAACCCAACAGAAGAGGCTTATTTTAATTTTAAAAGACTCAGAGCAGTTAAAAAACTGACACTAAAAATTTAAAGGCAGAAAAGCTGGATGTCTCTTTGTGAAAATTTTAATAGATGTACACCACTATCAATTGTATGGAAATTTATGAGGAAGTTCAACAAAACATATACTTTCAATAGTGATGAAAATGACAGTTGGATTCTAGACTTTCTCAGGAAATACACTCCAGACTGTGTTCCAAATGATATGATTTTTGATAATTGTGGCGTAAATTCTATCAATAGTTTCCTCATCAACTCTTTCGTAATTAGTGAGTTAAGGGCTGCCATTTCTTCTCGAAGGGATACTGCTTTTGGTCTTGATGGATTACCATATAAACTTCTTAAAAATCTCAGCGATAATAATTTAAAAATATTCCTTCAAGTTCTAAATTTGTTGTGGGAAAATAATATCATACCTCAAGATTGGAAAATTGATTGTCTTATACCAATTCTAAAACCCAATAAACCTAAACTATCTCCAGATTCTTATCGACCAATAGCGCTTTCTTCATGCTTTGGAAAGATATTTGAACAATTGCTGAAACGTCTAGAGTTTTATATAGAACAAAATAATATATTACCTTCGAATCAATTTGGCTTCCGTAAAAATCATTCAGCGAGGGAAAGTATTTGTCAATTGCAACTTGATATAAACAAATCTTTAGTAGCAAATTGTCATTTAGTTGGTGTCTTTTTTGATGTTGCAGGTGCTTTTAATAGTGTCAATATAGATGTTCTTTGTCATGAATTGCTATTAATAGGTATCCCTGAAAAGATTTTAAATTGGGTTAAAAACTTCCTGAGTAGTAGAGAAGAGTACATAAAATTTAATAGGCATCTGTATGGTCCCAGACTTTCATCTAAAGGTGTTTGTCAAGGTAGGATCTTATCACCCCTCATTTTTATATTATATATTCGTCGTTTAAATTTAATATTAGGTTCAGATGTTAAAAATCTTCAGTTTGCTGACGATTTAGTTGTGTATGCATCTGGAAATAATCTATCTCAAATAGTTAAAATTCTTAACAATGCCTTAGGCAAGCTTTATGAATATTTCTCTTACCTTGATCTTGACGTTAATCCATCCAAATCGAAGGTTGTGGTTTTTGGAAAACGGTATTTTAATACCTCTTGTAGTTTACAATAGTTGCCCAGTAACCCTTTCACATGAAGTAAAATTTTTGGGTGTTATTTTCTCCCATAGTCTTACCTGGAAGAATTACATAAAACATATAATAAATAAAGCAAATAACGCTTCTAACATACTGAAATCCTTGGCCGGATCATACTGGGGGGCAGACCCAAAAATATTGTTAATATTGTACAAATCATACGAACTAATGATTACTATAATGGTCACTTTGAATATGGTTTTTATTGTTTTGCTGCAGATGCTAAGAATGTAAATAGATTAGATATAATCCAAAATAATGTTTGCGTTTGATAACTGGGGCATTCAGAAGTACTCCAATTAATGCTATGCAAATTGAGTGCAATCTTCCACCAATAGGCATTCGATTTAACTACCTTAAAGAAAGGTTTTTACTAAAACTTTACAGTGTTTCGGGCAATAGCCTTTTAATTAATTTGTTAAACACACAAAATTTGTCAGCAATAAAACAATTTTATTTATTACAGGATTTTCAATGTTTCATTAGTTTTCTTCAAAAATTAAACATCTGTCAATCAAATTGCATTTTGCCTTGTTTTGAGGGATCTTTTATCAGTAAATATCCATCAATAAATATAGTAATAAGAGATAAAAAGAAGTTGTCCTCTAAAGAAGAAGTATATGCTATGTTATCAGAATTACCTGAACATAAATTGATTTATACAGATGGATCCAAGACTGACAAAGCTGTATCTTTTGCTATATATGAGCCTTTTTCAAATATAGGTGTTGGACATAAAATTGATAAACATGCTAGTACTTTTACAGCTGAAGCTGTAGCTATCTTGAGTGCAATGAAACACATTAAAAGTAATAATCTAGGTAATACTAAATGGGTTGTGGTTAGTGATAGCATGAGCGTTTTGAAAAACTTAGCTAATAATAATATACATGCTAGTACTAATTATTTAATTTATCATATAAAACAGCTTTGGGCTATATTATCAGACTCTAATATACAAGTTACTTTTGTATGGGTGCCTTCACATATAGGTGTTGTAGGAAATGAGAAAGCTGATTATTTGGCCAGCACTATAACTAAGTTCGCAGATGTTATTCCTGATCCTAGGGGCAATGCACATATTTTATTACCTTTTACAGATGTAGTTAATCTTTTAAAACAACGGATGTGTCAAGTACGGGGCTTACATTCTTATGAGTGCACACATATAATGGTAAAGGTACTTGGTATAATGCTTTGGATGTCCAGTTAAATTCTACACCTTGGTTTTACAGGTTTAAAACTTATAGAAACAAAAAGTTTTATTCTACTATATGTCGTATGCGCTTTGGTCACTGTCGATTGAACTATCACCTCCATCGCCTCAAAATGGTCAATTCTCCCTATTGTGATTATTGCCAATCGCAAAATCAAAATAATTTATTTGTAAAACATAGGTAAAAAGTTACAAACTTGGTGGAAAATTAAATTGTTTATGTCACACTATGTTTCACCTTGAAAGGCATACAAATATTATTGATAATTTACATAGAACATAACATAGCATTTATATTATTAATTATCTTATTAAATTATTCATCTTTTTGGATACCCAAATCATGTAATAATTATTTAAAAAATGACGTGTTTAGTACGCAATACTTAATAACATAGACAATACATAACAAACAAATGGGACTTCAAATAAAATTGCAATATTATTACATTTCAAATCATTCGCATTGTATCATCAAAGTATTCTTTTATAGAGTAGTATGCTTTTATATGTAAAAATTCTGAGAGCAGTTTCTTAAATTTCTCTATATTATCTGTCTCCTTGATGATTTTGGGTAATTTATTAAAAAATTTAGGAGCCATACCTAGGAAACTCTTTGAATATAGAGCTGTTTTATGGGGTCTAATATGAAGTGTGTTCCTATGACGTTTGTTGTTGATGGTTTCAAATATGTCAAAATGTTTCCTAACGAACATAGCTACTTCGAATATATATAAAGATGGTAGGGTCAGTATCTTAAGAGCAATGAAATACGATCTGCAACTGTCGGTAACCTGCAACTGGCACACCGCTCGTAGACATTTCTTTTGCGCTTTAAAGACTAATTCTCGATCTGGGGAGTTTCCCCAAAATATTATGCCATAGCGTAACGTTGAAGAGACGTATGCATGGTAGGCGGTTAAGACTGTTTCACGATTTGCAACTTTCTTAAGATTATGTAGTGCATAGTGGTATTGATTTATCTTTTTTATTGTGTTTTCAATATGTTTACGCCATGTCATTTTATCGTCTAACCAAACTCCCAGAAATTTTGTGTGTTCTTTTTCGTCAATAATTTTATTTTTGTAATGAATATTCAATTTTTGCCGTGTTATCCTCTGTTTGAATGACATAATATGAGTTTTGTCTAAATTAATTATAAGATTGTTATCACTAAGCCAGCTTATTATCTTGCATACATTTTGAGTTATCTCCGTTTCATATGATACCTTGCTATGTCCAGTGAATAAAACTGTGCTGTCGTCAGCAAATAAGGTCATAGGGTGTTGGGTAACCTGGGGCATATCATTGATATAAACTAGGAATAGCAGTGGGCCGAGTACGCTGCCTTGTGGCACACCGTAGTTTGTTTGCTTTTGTTGCGAAAGGTATGTTAGTTCAATATTAGTTTTCGGACAGATCTTTTTTATTTTAGTAATTTGTTTCCTATTATTCAAGTATGAGTTAATAAGGTTCAACACATTACCTCTGATTCCATATTTCTCCAGTTTAAGCGCTAGAATCTTTAAATCAACATAATCAAACGCCTTGGTCATGTCCATGAACAAGGCAGTTGTCGGTATATGATTGTCAATACCTGTGATTACCTTTTCTATGAACCCGTAAATGGCCATATTTATATTTTTACATTTTCTAAAACCATATTGCTCGTTCGCAAAAATGTTATTACTTTCCAAATAAGAGTATAAATGATTAAATATTACTTTTTCTATAATTTTCGAGAATATAGGAAGCAAAGCAATAGGCCTGTAGTTATTAGGGTTATGTCTGTCCTCCTTTTTATATACAGGACTTATAACGGATACTTTTAGGGCACTAGGAAAAGCACCATTTTCTGTGCATAGATTCACTACGTAACTCAAAACTGGAGAAATTTCATTGGCCACATACCTTTTTGTGATTATGTCATCATTACCAGCACTGTTAGAATTTTTTAACTTATTAATTATTTTATGTATATCTTGAGGAATAGATGCAGGCATAAACATTGAGTTCAGTGTACTATTTATAGATGAAAATTTATGGTGATTATTGTTAAGCCGATTTATAGTATGAACTTGATTTATATAATAATTATTGAATTCTTCAGCAATTTTTTCAGGAGCATATATATATTTATTATTAAAATTCATTTTTGTGATATTGTCTCTAGGGGAATTATACTTATTAGTATTTATGACTTTCCATGTTGCTTTTGTTTTATTCTCGGCATTATTAATGTAATAACTATTTCGTGATTTCTGTGTTAAATGAATTATTCTTTTTAATCGTTTACTATATACTTTAAACTTCCTTTTGTTTTCATTAGTAGGTGTTAGTCTAGAAAGCCATAACATTTCTCGCTTACGTCTGCAGCATAATTTAATACCATTTGAGACCCAAGTAAGCTTTTTAACTATCGGAACTTTTATTTTTACCATCGGAAAGCAGAGATTGTAAAAAAGTTTAAACAATCCATTGAATTCATTAAAGGCTTCATCAGGATCTAGGCATACATAAACACTATTGAAGGTGAGACTACGAATGGCATTTTTAAATTTGTTTAGGTTTTCTATGCAGTAATCTCGTTGTAATATAAACCAATGGGATATAGTGTATGTTTTCTTAACAGGACATTTCAACACTTGAGCGGTATGATCTGATATCCCAAGCTCTATAACTTCACCTTTACTGCCTCTTACGTTATGAATTATATTATCAATACACGTGCCACTCTTTAGTCGAGTAGGCTCGCGAATACTCAGGCGTAAGTTAAAACTTAACAATTTATTTTCGAAATCTGTAGAGAAACGAGTATTTTTTAATATATCTACGTTAAAGTCCCCACATATCAGAATTTTTTTCTTACTGTAACTACAAATCTTTTGTAACATACTTTCAAAGTTATATAAAAAGCTAATTCTGGCATCCAGGCTTTCTTTCGGCGCCCTATATAAACAAACAACAATCATCCCGTGATCTATTAATTCAATACCACAACACTCCGTAATCTTAGGGCAGGAATATTGATTTAACTTAATTGTTTTGTATTTAAGTTTATTGTTTATTAAAATACATGACCCCCCTCTTCTGTTATTTCTGTTGGCATATGTTGCTAGTCTAAAATTAGGCAACTTTAAATGTATATCATCACCATCCTTCATGTTATGCTCTGTAATACAACATCTATAGTTTTACCATCTTGTGACAGCTCATGTAAGTGGTACGCCAGTAAGTCCGATTTAGTTATCAGGCCATCAATATTTTGGTGTAAGATCAATAAATAATTATACGAGAAAAAAATTTGAACTATTCTGAATATTAGAGTTGGAGTTATTTTTTGAATTATCATTTATATCCCCATTATCATCATCACATAACTTATTTGTATTATTAAGTACCATATCAGTTTGAGTACACTTATTTATTAAGTTGTTTTTAAATTTATAATCACTATTTATTACATTTATTTGGGGATATTTATTTAGTGGATTTATTGTTAGGGATTTGTGAGCAATACTTTTATCGTACAATTCAAAATTAAGTTTATAACCTAAATGTAATACTTCTTTTAACAGTGTTTTACAGATATTTAAGGTAAAAGGCTTCTTATAGGGTAAATAACTACTATAGCCCATATCAATAAATGAAACATTCGTGTATCTATTGCAAATATGTCTCACTAAATAATTCAATTTATCTTCATTCAAACTCTTGTTATAGGGTACTTCCAGCACTATAATATTTGGTTTTGTTATTGTCTGTAGACAGTTCCCAAGAGCAACTTCAAGCTGATGTGGGTCAGTATCATTTGTACCAACCATTATTACAGCAAAGTCATAGATAGTCAGTTCTGATAAAGACGAATTCGATTGAAGAACATTGTTCATTTTAGCTCCGGGCTTAAAATAAGAGGTAACTTTAAATGTAGGCCCTAAAAGTCTTTGCAAAATTTGACCAACATACCGTCCTTGCTGATCAGCAAATATAACTACATTTCTTATATTACTCTGTTTCTCAGGGTTGGACCCAGAGTCTCCAGATATATTTACCGTACTTTCACTTTGGGTTTTGTTCAAGCAGGCATTTCGTTCTAAGTATACGCCGCTGTTACATGACGGCAACGGCGATTCGCTTCCTCTGTTCTGTGTTTTATATTCTGGTTCTTGGCAAGTAGATAAGTTTTTGTTCTTTGGAGATGATGCAATGGACGGAGGCAATTGTTGGATACTATTTACTGGAGTACCATCAGTATTATAGATTTTGCTAATCTTCAGTTTTCGTACAGATGAAGGTTTAATATTAATTTCGGTCGCTATTTTTTTATACATGTTTATTACATCGTAGCATTTTTGTAGATCGTCTTTTAACTCTTTCATTTCACAGTGCAAGTTATCAATTTCGTTATTTGCCGATAATAGTTTGGTATTCATTTCGCTTAATAGTTCGCGCACTTCTTCGCAGCAACTATTATCGCCACCTAGCGACGTATTGGCCAAACTGAAAGTCGTTGTGTCCAATACTGTCTTGGAGATATCCTGCATTGACGTAGATCGTCGTTTTTTCCGAAATGTTATGTTATCCATTTCCATAATTGTATACTAATTTTATTAGTTACAAAAAGTCAATGTAGTCAACTTGGACTCGAAGATGATACCTCTGGTGGATACCACACAGCTTATACCTCTACGCCACGGAATAGTTACGAAATGACTTGAAATTATGAACTACTTATTGACAATAATAATTTATATTTGTGGGTCCTATAATTTTAGTTTAAAAATAATATATGAAGCGGCTTTGTATATTTTGAAATGATACTAAACAATATTGCTAGTTGATGTTTTTACACTTTTTTTACGTTGTGTGTGATTAACACTGCATTATTGTTTGTGCACTTTGGGTTTTAATTGTTTATTTAACTTCTAAGAACTTCTCTATAGACTATTTCACTCACTTGACACAATATGTTTTATTGTTTATTTATCACTAATTTTGCATATTTATCGTTCAAAACGTGTTCAGTCCGTTATTGATATCATACCACTGTTTTTATCACACTTTAATGATATAATGCGCGTTTAAACTATTTTTTAAGTTAAATAAATTATGGAGCTATGTTGACTGTCAAACTGCCTAACTGTCTCCCTACACCTATATCGCAAAAGGATCAATCACTAAATCATATCTTCTTCGAGTGTTCATCTTTCAACATTCAGCGCCATGTATTATGTGTTGTCGGATGAGCTTCTAAAAATGTATGTTGAACCTGAACAGATACAGGAATTACTTATGAATGCGTCAGCTTTTAAATGTTTGTACAATTTTATATTAAATACTGGGAATGAAATTTAAATACTTTCTAAGGTATCTGATAAGATATTAGAAGTCTGTGGCGGATACAGGCGGATAGGACTCTAGGAGTAATTTTGCTGTGTCCCTTGCCTCGATAATACTCAGTTGTAAATAGTATAGATAGGTTGAAGTCTATTAGGGTTACGTTACCACTTCTATTAATTTTAAGATAAATAGAATAACAATAATACTTTGTTTTAATGTTTGAATGAGACATTACAGGTTTTAACAACGAAGATTTAAATCTTTAATTCTTTTTTTCTAAAAACAGCAACAGCAGACGCGATAGCAGCTATCGCGCAGCGAAGGAACCACCGGTGACAAAACGACAAAAAAAATTGTATTACGTAAGCCATGTTCCCTTGTCGCTACTTGTGGAAGATGCATACTTACTAGCGCCAGTAGCCACCAGTGGAACTAAAAAGAATGAACGTTTTTAGTTCATTGATTGTCCGACAGAGTGACGTTTGACAGCAGCGCTGGAGCAATTTACGCCTGTTGCAAAGCGTCTGTGAGTTAGGTAATCAGCCCGCGGGGCAGGACGCGAGTCGTTTTAATACGAGGATGTTTATCGGTGAGATACGGTTTTTACAAAACTGTGTAGTCAGGCATAAATAAAAATAAAAAAGGATAGCAATATAAACACAATGCCATTAGAGTATGCGAAACAAACTATCTGACACATAAACCTATATAATATGTTGTAACATCTTTCTAAACCGCAGGAATATAAGAACATTTTACGAGTGAAAATGACTACTCGAAATGCCTTTTTTCAGCGTTTGAAAAAGAATTCCTATAATTATTAATTATTCCATTATCCACAATACTAGAAATAAAAATACTGACGGAACTTGAATAAAAATAAATTTGGGGATGTGGACTGAAATAACAAGGTCATTTAATAATCAGATAAGTTTATTATTCTATACATAATAATTCTTACATGCTGTATTACTGCGAGTAAGGACGATATTTTGTTAAATAGTTGAACATATTGGACTAATGTAGCCTCCATAGTACAAAGCTAATTAGGATTATGACAATCAAAGTAAACAACTTTCTGATAATATCATATTTAATAATTCCTGTTGCAAGCACACCTTTGCCGGCTTATGGAATGGAAGCGCAAGTTCACGCTTAGACTCGTTTCTGAATCTCACCCTTAGTATTTATTTATCTTGACATCTAACCTTACTCAAAATTACTGACTATTTGGTATGGTTGCATTGTTTTTGTTTAATGTAATTTATTAGTTTACCTAATTAATCCAAACTTAATAAATTTTGACATTATTATAAATATATATGCAAGTCTAACATTTCATCCCTTTTTACTTAATTTACTACATTTTATATTAGCCTGCTTTTGATTAATTGTGTCTTTGATTATTATTGTTCCTGATCTGGCATATATTTAAAGTTATCTTGATATTCCTGAGTATGTATGAGTGTAAATTTCCTGAATAAAGATGATTTTATCATATTATTGATCCATCTGGAAGAAATATAATAATTGTCAGATCCAGGCCCGGTCCCTTTATCATGTGGAAAAGTAAAATAATTAAGTAAAAATAATTCTTTTTTGTCAGTATTTTATTGTATTTTTTTTGGTCTTTATTCAAATATTTAAATCGCCTTTATACCTTACCGCGTCAGTCTATTTTAACCGACGTCAAAAAGGAGGAGGTTCTCAATTCGATGCGTACTTTCAAATTGGTCCCATATAAATTTCATTAGATTTGATTGAGTAGTTTTTAAACCAGCTTCAATAAACAGGTTAATTTGACTACGCTTATCTAGATGATGTCTTAATAGTTTCGACTCCTCTCAGATCAGAGAACCGATTTGAGTCATTCTTATAATTGTATATAAATTGGAAAAAGTTCTCACATTTATTTACACGAAAAAGAAACCAAAAACCCTAAAAAGATACAAAATATAACTTCTCCGAACCGAGTGCAAAATATGAGTAAACGAGAGTGTAGATGTTTCTGAAGCAACCACGAGCTTTCATTTCAAGTAGTAGCATTGGCCACCACGCGTTGTCGAAGGCACCAGAAATATCAAGGAAGATGCCTATCACGTACTTATGTTCAGATGAATTTACTATTTTCCTGACAGAGATTGCCGCGTCAATAGTAGATTTTCCTATTGTGAAGCCGAATTGGTTTATTATGAAATTTCGGTCCATCTGGCAGCAAACGCGGAACTAACTATAAGGCGCTCGAGAAGTTTACCTAAAGATGGTAGTAAAGTTATAGGCTGGTATGATTTAGGATCATTAGGGGCTGTCACCACTGTTTGCACCCTATACGAGGGAAAATTCCTTCAGCAATGCAGCGATTAAAAACGATCAGCATAGAGTCACCCGATATTTGACAAGCTTCTTTAATCATTCTATTCAATATTCTATCTTCTACATCTTTATTAAGTGGCAGTTTATTGACAACATTTATTATATAATTCGTCAGTGGATGGAAGGTCAGACGCTGGGGATACCAGCGGTTCAGCATGCACATGATCTGATCTGTTGATGATACTCGTTATCATTTCCAGGTAGATCATCAGGTATAAGAGTATTGAGAAGAGCCTCGTGGTCCTTAATACCAGTGGCATGCATGTGATTAATTTTAATATTTTGGATATAAGCAAGATCGACTGATCTTATTGGCTTTAAACTCGTGGTACAGAGGAGACCACGAACCCTCCCTATCTAGTGTTTGCACTACCTTGTATAACAGATTTCCCTTCGATTTTGCCACCGCGGCTCTTTAACTAGATCTGGCAATTCTGAATTTATTTAATGCATCAAATAAGATGTCTCCTGTGATTTGCTGTTTTTTAAGCTTATTTCGTTTTTTGCGCGCTCTGCTATTTAACTGACGAACGTAAACGTCGTCAGTTAAATAGCTATTCCACCAATCACATCTACGAGTGTTGGTTATTGATCCGCGACCTACGGCAACATCAGCACAGTATGTAAATGTTTCTGACATGATTTTAGGAGAAGTATTCCCGGATTTAGGAAGTGTCCATTAGATTAGTATGCTACATCAGACGGATTACGGCATCAACGAAAAACATCTGGGGTTCCCAATACTAAGATAGTTAAATGGGGCTCGATACATCAGTATTACCAAATTGTGAAGTTATGATGATGTATATATTTCTTTGTATAAGTACCACATTTTTTAGGTGACAGAATGATCAAATATCGGAGTGAGCTAACACGTAACCACGCCACAAAAAACTCACCATGGGAGAAACTCTAATATCTATGGGAGAAACAGTCATATCTCAAGTCAACTTAAATTTTTGACCTTGTAACTTAATATAAGTCATCGCGAAACACACTTTCATAGGGAATTGCAGTCTCTTAGATTCAAACGGGAGGTCATCGGAAATACGTGGCATAAAGACTGTGTCCCCCTGGGCTGGAAAATCGTGGCTTTTATCACATGGCGATGCACAGGCGCAATGATCAACTACATATCGATTTGAACTTGCCGACCATCTTCATCATCTTGCCAGCATTTCATGAAAAAAGCGTCTAAAAGAATCCCCTCGTAGTATCAACCAACGAATACCGACCCTCCCGTATCACCGGCGGACGCCACTCGAGGCACGTACTGATCGACCTGGATGATAATTACCGTACATCACATAAAGAGACTCGCGCAGTCTCGGTCACTTAACAGACCGCTATACCGCCCTCGCCACCAAGCCTCACCAACGCCGTGGAGGCATGTCGCCGCAACACCATCTCGTTCAATTAACTTCTCCCTCCGTCCCTTGCCCGCGGCAGCCCGCGCCGAGCTCGTAGTCTTAAATAAAAATATTTTAAATATTTGAATTATACCAATCCAGCTGTGCCTACATAGCTTGTATCCCCCAGTAATGCCCATAAAATATATATTTATAATTTTAAGCTTGCCTAGAAGCCATTTTTGGCTTTGCCAGAAATTGTACAGTAAAGCAGCTACATTTCCAGGAAAACACTGTTGAGAAGCCATTCTAAAAAAAACATGGCGCTGAAAACCTTTTACTTGGAGACTAGTGCGTTACACAATTTTGGCGGCTTCAAATTCCTCAGTAATGTATATATATATAGTTCTGAGGAGTACAGGCGTAAGTACCACCATCCACAGTACAATCCTATGGCGCGGTAGGCCCGGTGGATTTGAAGTGTTTAAAAATCCCACTGGAACAGCTTCATCTTTATTTATCACTCTCTGTCTCTGAATTTGTACACCATTTCTTCTCACTTAAATTATTGCAGCAACTTGTCAAGCTTTTTATATCATCATTGCAGCCGTCCACTGCTGGACATAAGCCACCCCAAAAGAAAGCTCTGGGTGTGTGTTTTGTGCTCGTTGGAGGGTTTTGCCATAATCGCCACGCTTGGCAGGCGGGTTAGCAATAGCAGTTGAGTTGTAAATATACTCGAAGGATGCTGTTGCCCATCTTTCGGTTAATCCCACATTTTTTGCGGTTGGAATGTATGAAGAAACATGTTTTTCAACTACGATTTTAAGTTTGTTCTTGGGGTTAGTTATTGGTACAAGACAGACTTCAATGTCGACGTTATAAAAGCTACCGACTGTCAGAATTTCAAGTTTCTAGCCCCAGTGGTTAATTAGGCTGTGCTTTGGAATGACAGTCAGTCAGTTAGTTTGTCTTTTTATATATATTACAAATTTTAATCATAATTTATTTTTTAGATTTACCTGTACACGGTGCGGAAGTGCCGTCGTCGTCGTTTCAGCCGAATAAAGTCCACTGCTGGACGCAAACCTCCCCCAAAGATTGTCACAATGACCGGTCTGGTGTGTTGGGTGCTCATTGGGAGTTTTTGCCAAAATCGCCACGCTTGGCATCGCAGTTGTATTGTTAATGTAATCGAAGGACGCTGCTGCCCATCCTCCGTTTAATCCAAAGTCGCCTTTTACGACATCCACGGGATGAGATCGGTTGGTGCTATTCGTAGCCGGCACCACACCAGAAGTGTATTTTATATCTTTGATTAAATAGTTTTTTATTTAAATAATAGTTTCTGCACGAAAGACTACAACACAAATAGTGCTCGCAGTCTTCTCGCAGCATACTACAACTATGGACTAATATTGTAGGGTAATTTCTGCAGACGTGTGTAGCGCCTTCCTAGCATAAAAAGTGAGTTAGGGCAATTGCTGGTATACCTCCATGGAACATGTTACAAAAAAACCTCTATATACCTTGCCCTCTATGAGTACATTTGCGAAGCAGCCAATTTTATCACATAAAATTCACCTATTTAAAACGTAAGTACTCCGTACTCCGTGTGGTGCCCGGACTAAGAATATAGCACCACTCCATCTCCTCCCGTAGATGTCGTAAAAGGTGATTAAGGGACCAGAACATGATCGTAACCAGAGGGATGGGCAGCAGTATCCACCACCAAATACACAAGTTATCCACAATTACCATTACTATACTAGTTAGCTGCTAATGGAAAGGAAGGAAATCGATTTAGATTTACTGGTACACGGTGCGGAAAATATTATTTAAATAAAAAACTATTTAATCAAAGATATAAAATACACTTCTGGTGTGGTGCCGGCTACGAATAGCACCAACCGATCTCATCCCGTGGATGTCGTAAAAGGCGACTTTGGATTAAACGGAGGATGGGCAGCAGCGTCCTTCGATTACATTAACAATACAACTGCGATGCCAAGCGTGGCGATTATGGCAAAACCCCCCAATGAGCTCACAACACATCCATATCGGTCGTTGTGGACATCTTTGGGGGAGGCCTGTGTCCAGCAGTGGACTTCATAAGGCCGAAATGATGATACTAGAATTAAATTTTTTTAACATTTAGCATAGCATTTTTAACATTTATTTAATATTTTTTACATATTCTGCTCAAATTGTTGGCCTCTACATAGGCTGCACTAAAAGTATCGGGAATGGAATATTTCCACTGTTCCTGTCATATTAAAATCTTTTTAATTGAAAACTCCTTGGTTTTACAAATCGAATACCATTTATTTATTTAAAAAAAGATTCAAGGTCTTGTCACAAGGTTTTGTCAAACTTGTTTAGTCGTTGAGAAAATGGAATTGACTCGAGAAAATTCAAGAGCGATGATTTATTATGACTTTCGAAGTGGTTTAACACAAAAACAGTGTGTTGACCGGATGATTTCTGCATTTGGTGATAAAGCCCCATCCAAAACCACAATTTATCGCTGGTTTGCTGAATTTCAACGTGGACGTGTCAAGCTCAGTGATGATCCTCGTCAAGGTCGTCCAAAAACTGCAGTAACCCAAGAAAACGTTGATGCTGTGCGTAAGCTGATTGAGGAAGATCGACATGTGACATACCGCGAAATTCAGGCAACTTTAGACATTGGCATGAGTCAAATACAAATAATCTTGCATGAACAATTAGGTGTAAAAAAGTTGTTTTCCCCATGGATACCGCATTTGCTATGTGAAGAGCAAAAAGCGGCTCGCGTTACTTGGTGCGTCAGAACTCTCGAAAGATTCCACGCAGGATCCTCAAATGCTGTATACAACATCGTATCAGGTGACGAATCCTGGATATATGCGTATGAACCCGAAACAAAAAACCAGTCACGAGTTTGGGTGTTCGAAAATGAGTTAAAGCCAACAAAAATTATTCGTTCACGGAGTGTTGCAAAAAAAATGGTGGCCATTTTTGTCTCCAAAACCGGCCATGTTACGACTATTCCTCTTGAGGGACAAAGAACGGTTAATGCAGAATGGTATGCTAGCATTTGTTTGCCACAGGTCGTTTCTGAACTCCGTAGAGAGAACTGCAACCGCCGCATCATCCTCCATCACGACAATGCGAGTTCTCACACCGCGCACAGAACAAAAGAGTTTTTAGAGCAAGAAAACATAGAATTATTAGACCATCCGCCGTACAGCCCCGACCTAAGCCCTAATGATTTCTATACTTTCCCTAAAATAAAGAATAAATTGCGTGGACAGAGATTTTCATCACCTAAAGAAGCTGTGGACGCCTACAAAACGGCCATTTTGGAGACCCCAACTTCCGAATGGAATGGTTGCTTCAATGATTGGTTCCATCGTATGAAAAAATGTGTCAAATTTCGCGGAGAATACTTTGAAAAGCAATAAATACATTTTTAAATAGTAATGTTGTGTTACTTCCTTGATTCCCGAAATTTTCAGTGCCGCCCTCGTATTGCGAATGCAGGCCCGACATCTACATATTTCGTATTTCCAATGTTGTGGTACGAAGTCGCATTTCCTCATTAATTGTATTGAACGCCGTTTCAATGCGTTGTAGTAATACCTCCCTAGTCGGAACCTCCGTGGCGTATACCAGCTCTTTGGCACGTCCCCAGACATAAAAGTCTAGCGGAGTTAGGTCTGGGGAACGTGCCGGCGATGTGTTCCCACACATCGTCGAGATATTCCCTCTCAATCAAACGTCAATGCGCGGGACAGCCGTCATGCTGGAATACCTTGGGTACATTTTCATTAAATACAGGTACCTCGGACACTAATTCGGGCAGGTCATTTTGAAGGAACTCCAAATAGTTGTCGCCATTGAGGTTATGGGGCAGGTAATGCGGTCCTGCCGTGTGGTGCCGGCTCAGAATGCCACCACCCCATCTCCTCCCATGGGTGTCGTAAAAGTCGACTAAGGGATTAGCCGGAGGATGGGCAGCAGCGTCCTTCGAGTACATTAACAACTCAACTGCGATCGGCAACCCGCCTGCCAAGCGTGGCGATTATGGCAAAACCCCCCAATGAGCCCACAACACATCCATATCGGTGGTTGTGGTGATCTTTGGGGGAGGCCTGTGTCCAGCAGTGGACTTCATTCGGCCAAAATGATGAATGCGGTCCAACTACCTGATTCCCAATCACTCCTGCCCAAACGTTTACACTAAACCTCCTCTGAAAAGATTTCTGTCTTTTAACACGTGGGCTTTCCGGTTTGTTTGTCCAGTGGTGCAGATTGTGAAGATTGAGTATCCCTTCTTTGGTAAATTTGGATTCATCCGTCCACAGTATTCTTTTAAAAAAATTAGGATCATCCACATCCGTGTGTAACATAAACCGACAGAATTCCACTCGTCTGTCAAAGTCGCCACCCTCAAGACCTACAAGCAAAGAACTCTTTTAAATTCCTGTTGAGCAGTAAATAATTGCACAATAAGATTTTTATGGACTGGCAGACCACCTGTATGGGCTAACTGATTCACTACCTGGAAGTGACGTCATACCATACCCATTACCTGCTATACAAAGGCATCGTCAAACAAAGCGTGTACGGGTTTAAAGTTGTTTAAAATTACATACCTTGCACCGGAGTGTAGTGGAATAGATGCTTTTCGTTTTGCTGAAGAACTTTCCACACTTTCCATATTGAAATATCAAGATGTGCTGCCACATTTCTAATGCTTCTTGTAGGGTCTTCCTCAAAAAGTGCCAGTATTCTCTTGTCCACTTCAACATTATGTCGCACAATATGGCCCTTGGTTCATGAAAAGTGACACTGCCAGTATGCGTCGGTATGTCTCTTGGAAGACTCTACGGCCAGGTAATCGTCTACCAGGAAAGCGTTCCTGGTAAAGTCGTTGCGCAGCACGAGCGACACCATGGGCGGCTCCATAAGCCATCATGATGTCAGCATATTCTTCGTTAGAGAACGTCGCCATTGCAACAACAAAAAAGTCAACAAAGTTTGACAATAACACCAAAAGTTAAAACGTAACAAAAACCAACAAAACAAAGTAACAAAATGAAAAAATCGCGGAGTACGATGAACTAGCACACACGTCAGGCAGCAGAGGCAGTGATGTCTCGACTAAAATAATGACGGATTGACGGCGTCGTCGGCGGCAGTTCGTCGTTTTTTCACACTAGTTTACGCTATGCAAGAAAGAGATAGAAGATAGATTTACTTCGCGAGACTGAGAAAACAAATTTTACTTGTTTCTCAAGTAACAATTACGCAAAAAGACTTTTTTCTTTAGAATTTGGAATTTAGGATTTTGTGGCTCGATTTACAATTCTAGCTAATTCACAAAGTTGTAAAAAGCTTTTTATGGCATGTGATACATCACTAGCAAGAGGATAGACTAGAGAATTTTTGAGAGAGTTGGAAGATCCCGGTCGCTTTTTTTTAATAGCCATGTAAATATCTGTAACATGGACAGCCTTAATTTAAGTCCGAAACTTTGCGAGTAAATTAAAAAAAGACCTAGATGGCTTATGTCACTAATTTTAAATTTTAAAGTACTGTAATACAATACACATCTAAATAAAATTAAAATTCAGACTCTACCACTTATACTTTTTTTTTAAATTTGTATTTGAATGTAAAATTTGGATATTTTAAGGAAATACAAAACAAAAAAAAGTCGATGAAAAAAAATCCACAGGGCATGAGAAATGTTTAGGGGTCTGAAAGGATAGCAAATGACCCCCCCAGTCGACCATTTCAGTTTGGCACACGATGCACCAAACACCCTGTATAATGTCTATTATTGAAGTCTGTCTTGTAACTAACGAACCCCAAGAACAAACTTAAAATCGTAGTTGAAAAACATGTTTCCCCATACATTCCAACCGCAAACGTAAGTTTGTACGCACAGTTTTGATAGATTTACCATATTATTTTAAGACTATAGACTTCTTATATATCATATATCTCTTTTCCTATAATCTACAGGTAAAGAGCTATTAACTATATATTTTCAAAATGTTAGGCTCAGTAGATTTGGAGATACGGGGTGAAATCAGTAAATTTTCGTCAATTTTCTTAAATGATCGTTCTTTTGGGGAGGCTTATGTCCAGTGGTGGACGGCTGCAATGATGATATAAAACGCTTGACAAGTTGCTGCAATAATTTAAGTGAGAAGAAATGGTGTACAAATTCAGAGACTCGGTGATAAATAAAGATGAAGCTGTTCCAGTGGGATTTTTAACACTTCAAATTCACCGGGCCTCCCGCGCCATAGGATTGTGGATGGGTGAGCCTGTACTCCTCAGAACTATATTACTGAGGAATTTGAAGCCGCCAAAATTGTGTAACGCGCTAGGCTCCAAGTAAAAAGGTTTGCATCGCCATGTTTTTTTTTAGAAAAGCCACTCAACAATATTTCCAGGCAATGTAGCTAGGTACTTCACTGGACAATTTCTGGCAAAGCCAAAAGAGGCTTCCAGGCAAGCTTAAAATTATAAATATATATATTGTATGGGCATTACTGGGGGATACAAGCTATGTAGGGACAGCTGGATTGGTATAATTTAAATGTTATTATTAAATATTTAAAATATTTTTATTTAAGACTGCAAGCTCGGCGCCGGCCGCCGCGGGCAAGGGACGGGGGGAGAAGTTAATTGATCTCATTCAATTAACTTCTCCCCCCGTCCCTTATGCGGCGACATGCCTCCACGGCGTTGGTGAGGCTTGGTGGCGAGGGCGGTATAGCGGTCTTTTAAGTGAACGAGACTGCGCGAGTCTCTTGTGTGATGTGATGTGATGACAATGTGATGTTCGGTAATCGGCCTCGAGCGGCGTCCGCCGATGATACGGAAGGGTCGGTATTCGGCGGCTGAAGGGATTCGTTTAGACGCTTTTTTCATGAAATGCTGGCAAGATGATGAAGATGGTCGGCAAGTTCAAATCGATATGTAGTTGATCATTGCGCCTGTGCATCGCCATGTGATAAAGGCCACGATTTTCCAGCCCAGGGGGACACAGTCTTTATGCCGCGTATTTCCGATGACCTCCCGTTTCAATTTAAGAGACTGCAATTCCCTATGAAAGTGTGTTTCGCGATGACTTATATTGAGTGGGCACCGTGTATGTAGTTTAGACCAATAGGACGATATTTAAGAAACAATCGACAGTAGGTTCTATATTATTAAAGATTTTATTCGCATAAACAAAAGGGTAACTACAAATTCGTAAA
Source organism: Diloba caeruleocephala (assembly GCA_947459985.1). Classification (NCBI taxonomy): domain Eukaryota; kingdom Metazoa; phylum Arthropoda; class Insecta; order Lepidoptera; family Noctuidae; genus Diloba; species Diloba caeruleocephala. The sequence goes on along the minus strand of OX381606.1, from coordinate 20,782,088 downwards.
TGGTTATAACTAGCTAATTTGTGAATTATGCACACAGTAAATATCTATTTATTACACCAGTTTAACACAATTTGTTAAGAACTTAATATACATTGCTGAAGTTATTATATGACGAACCTAATGCATGTAAGTGTGTGACGCAGGTGGATAAGCGGAAAATATCTGGAAAATCATTCACATGATGCATAAGCAATGGTCGACATAAATTTATATTTTTAAAACATGCTATAAGTTTTATTTTTATTTAATGAGAAAGTTATTCTTCCTGTAAACATTTTAGTTTATAGTACACTTACCTAACCGCAAAAACGCAAATGTGCTATTAGATATGTATGTATTATATAGATTTGTGTGTTATAAGTAACTATGGAAGTTTACCTCCAATATAAAAAATAACAAGCATTATTCTACATGATTTTTAAGGTATTTATATGTTCAATGATGGGATAAATGAAATACCTATTTATATATAAGTATGTTTCTAAATATAAAATGTATGCTTAGATACAACACAATTGCTGCAGTTTTAGTGTCAACTATATCTGAAATATGTATTTAAAATGCTTAGGAGAGTGAATAAGTAACATTTGATTAAACTATTTAATTTCAACACATTGTTTCAATAAACATAACTTAGGTGTCTAGTCAAAACCATCTATTCAAAGAATAAATGATAACCATTTCTGTATTATAAAAAAAATTACAATTTTAAACATCATTTGCTGTACTACTGACGCAGATGACTTCATTATCACTGGATACAGTTACTATATCAGTTTCTATTTCTTTCAACGTTTCTCTCGATACAATGTGGTCTTTGCAAAAGATTATAATCCTTTTGCAAGCTTCTCGCAATATGTCTTCTGGCACAGTTAATACAATCCTCATGAAGTTAGGATATGCGAAACACTGAAAAAAGTATCTTAAATAAATATCATTGGATTATTATTCTGTTTACTATTCAAATATCCTATTCTCAGATCGAACAATTCTAACATATTGACAATGCGTTCCCGAATATCTGCTCTCTTCAAATAGCATAGGACAAATAGTCTTTTTCATCATTAAATATCTACTGCTACACATGGGCCTTGTCGATTATTGTCAATAAGGTTCCTAGGAAAATCTATATCAAAACATCACTCTAGCCATGCGGTTAAACGGGGCTTAAAAATAAGTAGATATTACTGACCTGCCCTGGTAAGCAAAACACTGACTGCTCGGCGACCATCGTCTCTACAAATTGTAATTCATTTTTGAAGCTTGGAAATAACGATGTTTTAATTTCAATCATCATATACATAGCTCCCTGTGGCATTATAGGACGCAAGCCAGGAGCACAGCGTAGTTCATCAAAAGCCAATTTTGCTTGATTCTGATAAACACAACAAATATAAGATTAGCAGATAGATTTTTGATGTAATAAAACACATTTTATATACATGTAACCGGAGTAGTTCATTTGAATTACCTTATTATAATGATAATATTGAATTCTGAATTATATTTGGTTCTTTAAAACGAATATTATTATATATAATCAAATAAAATAAAGTAAATTAAATGGAAATAAATTAACCAAATCTTCACGAACCTCTATAAATAGCAGAACTTCATCAAAAAAGCTCTGTGGCGTACAGGTTAATATTGCTGGCAAAGCCCTTTGTATTAAAGTATTTGGCCCTAAAATTCTGGTGGCTAAATTTGACAAGCCTTGACGAACTTCCTTTCCTAATATACCATGTCTATCGTGGATGATCACCCAGCCCATGCGCCAGCCCGGAACTAAAAATCTCTTTGTGAGCCCACCGCATGTTAATATTGGGACATTCTTAGAAAGAGCCGATAATGCAATGAATTCATGATTAGAGAAAACAAAGTGTTCGTATATTTCATCAGCAATCATTGGCACATGGTTTCTCGACGCTATGTCAAGTATTTCATATAAGTGCTCCTTATTGTACACTGAACCGCACGGATTCGACGGATTAATTAAAACTATTGCGGCAGTATCGTCATCTATTTGGCTCTCTAGATCCTCTAAGTCTACCTTCCATTGTTGATCTGGCTGCAACAAAACACCGTTATGGTTAAGATTTACCCCTCCATCAAATAACCTTTAAGCAAGGATTTACGCAGTTACTTATAAATAATATAAAGCATAAATGAGCAGTATGCAAATCCATCCCACAAGAAACTTGAAACTTGTTATGTCTCTAGTAACTCGTTTGACATCACCTCATATTTATATAAGTCTATCCTGCTACTGTGCTTCTAGTCGCACATTTCCTTATAATATTATGATTACTATAAACTTGTTTAAAGATTTCACTGTAGTTTGCACAATAAAGAAAAATATGGTAAATTTTATTTTGGATCGGTTAGTAAAATAGTTTAACTAAAGAACATACCAATAAATTGTAATATTTAATATTTATTCCTAATCCTTCAGCTACCGTCTTGTATATCATGAATCCTGGCCGTGGAACAACCACATTTTGTCCTGAGTCTGCAATCACGGTAATTGCAAGTTCTATAGCATGCGAGCACCCACTGCAGAGAATGACGTCTTCTGGTGAAATGACCCCCTGGTGCACACTGTACTGCGCTACGGCCTCCCTCGCTTCGATGTGTCCCTTAGCGGGACCATAACTGCGACTGCTAAGCCATTCATTACTCTCGCGAACAGCTTGCAGCACTTGCTCGGGAGGGTTAAGATTTCCAAAGGTTGTCGGGTCACCTAATGTGCAAAACAAATTAAGAAGACAAAAGTTAAAAGGTGGCGAAATCTAAATCCTGTTGACCTTGATTTATAAATACGCAGTCTGCTAACCCATATCTGCTAATTGATTTTGTCATGACATTATAGGCAACATTAATATGATTTCTATGTAGAGTTATTAGATGCATTCGTGAGGGGATCTGCAGCTAAAACTTCCTTAATGACTTTTTGTATTGTTTAAGCCTTTATGCTTTCAAAATTCACTTCATAAACATATAAATTACACAACGAAAACAGATGTATTAAGCCCATTTTAAAACCTTTATTGACATTAATTATTCACTTTATCACTTTCTGAATTTGGGATATTTTTAAGCAGATATGACGCAGAAATGATTCTTTATATTAGTCGTGTCGTCTATAACACTATCCAAATCTATTATTGCACATTTTACATAGAACACTATTTGATGCCAGCATTTAAATTTTTCTAAACTTTTCACTAACCTACTGAGAGCGCTATGAGCGGCTTGTTGGGGTTCGGCTCAACCTGAAGGTTTTCGACGATGTCCCGTATCAGATTATGGGTATTGCGAGCCAGCGTCGATGCACGCACCTCCCATATGTTGCTTCCTCGAGAACGTCGCGACATCGGCACAAAACTTGCGGAATATCGAAAGCTGCGGCGACACTTAAACTTGAATTGAGAATATTGCTCGCATTTCGATACAACTCAGTTTTGTATCAGAACAGTGGCGTCTGACAAGCACAGGCTCTCGAGTCGTGGAACTGGTTTGAAAATGTAGATGTGATGACGGCAATAGAATCAGGTTGTTTATATATTCTACAAGCCACATATTTGCCCCTACATATATACATACATCAATAAAAATGCTACTATACGGGATACGACAGAAAAATAGTTTAAGCGATATTGCTTACTTATTGTTTATTTATTTTCTCCTAAAAAAGATAAGGAAAGGCTCGCTCTGCATCAGTTATACTAAATCACGATGTAATTTATCAATACCTCCAGTAATATATTAAAATCATTCTGGCCTTTACTACAGTCGGATAAAAATAAATTACGCCGTTAATCTGATATAACCGAAGTTGATAAATTGGAATCTTCTTTTGAGCTTCAGTAAAGTTACAATAGGAAACAATTTACTCACCCACAATTTTTTCCTTGTATGTATCGGTATCATCATTTCGGCCGAATGAAGTCCACTGCTGGACACAGGCCTCCCCCAAAGATCACCACAACGACCGACATCGGTATGTTGTGTGCTCATTGGGGGGTTTTGCCATAATCGCCACGCTTGGCAGACGGGTTGGCGATCGCAGTTGAGATGTTAGTGTACTCGAAGGACGCTGCTGCCCATCCTCCGGCTAATTCCTTAGTCGACTTTTACGACACCCAGGAGGAGGAGATGGGGTGGTGGCATTCTGAGCCGGCACCACACGGCAAGGCTTAGGTGCAATAAGCTAAATATTTTACAGTACATAGATTTAATGTAAAATTATTATCATTTCATATCATCATAAATTATCATCGCACTAATAAATGAAAATTACAGGCATTCATAATTTCTTTTTTTAATAATATTACTAAGACTAGCTTTGCCTACAAGTACCACCGTGACCGTGACACTTGCCGTATATTCTTGCAACTTGCATGTGAGTAATTTTCCATATGTAGATAGTATTCCAGAACAGTATGGAAAGTTTTGTTGTATCAACATAACCAGCTTACCGTTTAAAGCGTACGATATGGTATTTGATTACCTAATCATTACCTCTCGTACATCTTTTTTTTACGGACGTACGGTTTACTCCGGTTCTAAACGAATAAGTGTATTTAGGGCAATGTATGAAATAAATATAAATTCGAGTATCCAAGGTCACGTGCGATACGAGACTGTTTTAATTGAATAGGTAATTGGTTTATAATTGGGATATTTTATCAGTAAAGAGTTTTTGAGAACTGTATATTTTAACGAATATTTCCTTGACGCCATGACCAACTTTATGTGATAACATCAAAGGATAGAATATGCAGAAACTAAGCCTGTGTATACACAATTATAATTCTGAAATCGTGAATGGTTAGAGGTGTCTAATCCCAACTAAAGGCACTCGTTCATGGGCATAACGAATGGATCAGCGTCGCTCTGCTCACCCATATTATAGGAAACTGAACGACCCGACACCATGCCATTATCAACACGAGATTTGAGTGAGCATGACAAACACAATCTACCGGACACTGTCAAGTATTATATAGATAGCTACATGGTATATTTACACTATAAAGTAGTTAATTTATTACTATGACGAAATAATTAATGAATTTCACCGAATTCTAAATTTTACTAACAGAAAAATACATATCAGCAACTTTTGCTTATAATATCATCATTTCAGCCGAACAACATCCACTGCTATGCATAGGCCTCCCCTTAAGATCGCCACGACGACCGGTCTAGGTTAGGTGTGTTGTGTGCTTCCCCGGGAAGACAGCGGTGTGTATGTGGTCACGTACCGCCGTGTGCGCGGCACAGCGCATAGCGAGGCTTCGGGGGAATCCCTTACAATTCCCCCGAGAAATGCCTGGGAGAATGGCCTCTTTACAGTCACCCTCACTCCGCTAGAGGGGATGACTGCTTTACAGTCATACCCACCGAGATGTGCCTAAAGGCGTGGCACCAATGGGTGGCTTTAGATGGAGATCTTTCGAGTTCCTAGAGCCTCCCTACAGAAGATGACCATTCCGGAGGTTTTAGCCGGTAGGAGTCCGGCATGCCTCTCCACCCTTTCCCGGGGCGGAGTAAGTACATGATGTATCTCCACCGGATCAATAAAAATGAAATTAAAAAAACCGTGTGTTGTATGCTTATTAGGGAGTTTTGCCAGAATCACTACGCAGGCAGGCGGGTTGGCAATTGCAGTTGAGTTGTAAATCCTCCGGCTAATCCCATAGTTGCTTTTTACGACACCCACGGGATAACATCGATTGGAGCCTATTCTTAGCCGGCACCACATAGCATAATATTTAATGTATATAATAAGAATAGATTATGAATTAGTTCTTTTAAAACTCATTATTTCTTGGCCCTGTGGAGAGTAAAACCAGAAATTCGCTAAGCATTTTTGTTCTCAATACTGTTGTCTTATGAGTGATATAGTTAAAGTGTGTGGTTTACATGCCTTGGAATTGTCTTTTCTATGGGAATGAAGTTTATAACAACTTATACACTCCATGAAAGTTGTTTTTACTTTTGATAATCAAAACCGTGATTAACAGAGCTTGTTTTTATGTCTAGTATTTTTTATTTGTTTATATCATTATATAGGACAGAAAAGTACAAAGGCTCTGCTTATTTCGTTATGGAATTTCTTCCAGCAGCAGGTCTGGTCAGGAAAGTTCGAATACAATAGGAAATGTAAACACGGTGTGTAGAGGGTAGGTATATGATATATATAAATATAACCACATACATAGGGAGTAATATTTATACCTACATGCTAATATTTACATAAACATAAATATGAATGCATACATAAGCAATAAAGTGGACAGAGATTGTGCACCTTAACTCATTTTTTGAAACTATAAACCAGTTTACCGTCTTTGATCTCAGGTGATAGCGAATTGGACGACCTAACCATATATACAGATAAGGAATAAGAGTAGAAATCAGTTTCGTGGGATGGGAGTTTAAGGAAGATTTAATGATGTGATCTGCAGGGCGTATCAGGCAGATGGGTGTAAGAAAAACATTCCCGCAGATAGAATGGAGACGACGGTTTATGTATGTATCGGTATATGAAAAAGGAGAAAATATATCTGAGTATTCCTGCGAAGGCAAATTGTCAATTTTACAGAAATCGGAGAGATATATCATATATTTGATTGAAAATTATTCGAATATATAAAGTCTGTAATCTTTCAAGTTTATTTAATAGCTCCTCTGTGGCATCGAAATAACAGGCGGCAGTGTAGTCTATAACGTGCTGAATAAGAGTTTGAGCGAGGAATTTTTTTTGGCTATTTGACAATCTTACAGAAATCAGAGAGATATGTCATATTTTTGATTGAAAATTATTCGAATATATAAATTCTGTAATCTTTCAAGCTTATTTAGTAACTCCTCTGTGGCATCAAAATAACAGGCGTCATCTATAATATGCTGAATAAGAGTTTGAGCGAGGTAAATTCTTATTTTCAAGAACAGGTAGTTCTATTTTGTTGTAATTATTTTCATATTTTTATTGAAGCTATTATCAAAAAAAGAACTGAAACGGTCCGTATATTGAACCTTGAGGTACTCCCACTGCCACTATTTAGTGATAATGACTGACCTTCAGCATAAACGATGTAAATTTATTGAGCTACTGGGTGATTTCATCATTTCGGCCATTTGAGGTCCACTGCTGGACACAGGCCTCCCCCAAAGATCACCACAATGACCGATATGGGAGTGTTGTGGGCTTATTGGGGGGTTTTGCCATAATCGCCACGCTTAACAGACGGGTTGGCGATCGCAGTTGAGCTGTTAATGTACTCGAAGGACGCTGCTGCCCATCCATCCTAATCCCTTAGTCGACTTTTACGACACCCACGGGAGGAGATGGGGTGGTGGTATTCTGAGCCGGCACCACACGGCATGGGCATTTAGCTGACCTTTATTTACGTTTCTTCCAAATATCTTAATAAACTGAGAATATATTTTAAGTCCGTAATGCTGAAGTTTTAAAAGCAGTGTTTTGTGATTTATGGTATCAAATTCCTCGGAGAGGTCACAAAAGATAGCAAAAGCAACGTAACGTATAAACACCAGCGTCAATTGTACCACGTGCTTAAGTAAAACCATACTGCCGATCATGAAAGATATATAGATATATATATATATATATCTGATACAGTGGAAATATGAATAACAGTGATTCGACTCCATTGATGTTGCGTGAAACGCCGACAACGTCTGAATTGAACGTGGTCTACGTTTTATTTAGACGTAGGGTTGCTACTTAACAAAATAATTAAAACATATTTTATGAGAAATGAAATGGTTTATTACAATAATATTGATGACAAATGTGCAACTGACAAATACTTGTGACATTTTGATTTACTTGAATTAGCTTTAATGGTATAAATTTAATTAAATTAAAAATTACAATTCATTTATTTCAGGTACATAACATAACCACATAACCCTCATATTAGAAAACATCTCTAAATTATTCAACAATTAATACATAAACACACAACTATAAATACAACATCAACACAGAAATTGAATGCGTCAAATTCAAATTCATATTCAATCATAATTAACTCATATTCATTACAGTAGTATTTTACGTGCGACACTATCGGCCAAATACTCAAACGCCATTTAACGTTAAGTCCCCGCTTAAACTATTCGAGAAACCGGTTTTTGGTACAAAACCGGGCGCCTCAAATTGTTAAAGTGGGGACTTAACGTTAAATTACATTTGAGTATTCAGCCATAAATGTAACTTTTCTGTCACAGCAGTATCGCACATAAGGACAGTCCAATCTATTTGCTATCACACTCAGAACGGCATTGGAGCTGCTAATATAATGAACTCTCATTCTAGTCAACAATTTAAGTAGGTAATAACAACTTAAGAGGAAAACAATCGGAAGGTTGTGCAAACTATTTTGTTTTATGTGGCAAGTAGTTTAATGCCCATTTTATCATCAGTGAAAGAAATTAAATATTAAAAGACAAAAAAAAACACGATTTGTAGGTAACCAAACTAAAAACTAGAAAATACTTTTCAATCAGTTTCAAATAAGAATAGAGTGATTAGCAAAAAAAACTATGTTTAGCTAAGTTATGGTTATGTAGGAAATAATCGTAAGAATTGCCGTGTGGTGCCGGCTCAGAATGCCACCACCCCATCTCCTCCCATGGGTGTCGTAAAAGTCGACTAAGGGATTAGCCGGAGGATGGGCAGCAGCGTCCTTCGAGTGCATTAACAACTCAACTGCGATCGCCAACCCGCCTGCCAAGCGTGGCGATTATGGCAAAACCCCCCAATGAGCCCACAACACATCCATATCGGTGGTTATGGTGATCTTTGGGGGAGGCCTGACTCCACCAGTGGACTTCATTCGGCCGAAATGATGAATCGTAAGAAAGAGGCTGCCTATCGTGGCATCAGCCAATCACAGCATTTGTTGCTTTGCCCTTACACACACAGACGTACAGTATTTGAAGAAAACAATCGCTAGCCGTTCCCAACGTTAACGTTCGAATATGAACATTATTTATATGCAGATATTCATATAAACGATATTCATATTCATATTAACGCTTGCTTTGCTTACCATAGTAGCCTAGAGTGCGGTTTGTGAATCTCACCCGAAGTCATAATTTTATTGATAAATTACATGCTAACTAATTTTTAGTTTATTTATATTGTCAATTTTCATATCTCTTAATATTGTTGAACCCCGAGGCAACACACTGAGGTTATGTTCATTTTGACAGTCTATTATAGTATACACTCATGCCTAACTAACGGCCGAATACTGAAACGCCACTTAATATTAAGTCCCGCTTTAACTATTTGAGCCGCCCAGTTTCCTACCGAAACGGGTTTTGGGACACTGCAAGGGAAGACGATCAGGGACGGGGCCCTAAGTCTACGTGTAGCAGACGCAAAGGACCTGCCCACACCGGTAAAGATGGCATGGAAAAGACGCATGTCATCCAGAAAGGCTACCCTAACACAAGAGCTCGACATGCTCCAGTCCTTCAACAAAGACCTCATGACAGCGTAGCATTATTCTGATGGATGGATAGGGCTTCGGCCGACTACATCAAGCAACAGGGCTACAATCTGCACGCGGGGATGGACTGGAGCTACTTAAAGCTCCTAGCTTTAAGCTCCTAAGACATATATACCATATACAGATACAGACTGCCAAATGGTTTTAAAATATTGATGAACCATAAAAACATGTTACATACGGCACTCTAAGAAATTCGAACATTCATTGAACTGCAATATTCTTGATAATTAATGAACAGCAGATGAAATGCAAAAAGCAGATAGCTGTGTGGTGCCGGCTACGAATAGCACCAACCCATCTCCCTTGGGTGTCGTAAAAGGCGACCAAGGGATTAGCTGGAGGATGGGCAGCAGAGTGCTTCGAGTACATTAACAACTCAATTACGATCGCCAACCCGCCTGCCAAGCGTGGCGATTATGGCAAAACCTCAATAAGCACACCCATATCGTCCGTTGTAATGATCTTTGGGGGAGACTTGTGTCCAGCAGTGGACTTTATTCTGCCGAAATGATGAAGAGATGAAATGCATTTTTTTATAATATCTGGTTTAAGACATTTATTTCTCATAAGAATATAACATTCATTTGTCTGAGAAACACAAGATTGAACTTAAAAAATGACATGAGCACAAGCGTCGGAGCGACAGTATTCAATTACAAAGTAAACTTAATTACTGTAAGTAGGTAAAATTTAAATTACATTAAATGGAGAGTTAAGTTATGTGGGTAAGTTTATAATAATTACATTAGAACATACAAGACATTGCACACTAAACTAAAGTAATAAACAGCGCTAATGCAATGGTCTAATTACGTGTTGAAAATCGAAATACATCAATTGCCATCTCGAGATTCTATCGTCTATAAGTATATTATAATTACGGAGTTATAGAATGTGTGATGATAAGAATTAAAATGTTGCGCATGCGGTTATAGATAATATTATTAAATTAGATAATATTGTATTTAAGATTATTAACTTATTAGGTACATAAGAATATAAATTATTATGTAATATCACTAATTGTTCAGAAAGAGATATATATATTGTTCAGAGAGAGATTTATATTTATATTATATTTTAAATAGGTATATATATATATGTGTGTGTGTATAATAAATAGCTTTTAGTATAAGTAAGTATATCTACATTATTATTACTATGGTTTTATTTTGTGTTTAATTATACTGTTTAAGTATGATTGATTTATTTTGTGGTAATTGCTTATAATGTATTAATTGTGAGTTATTCTTTATTGATATTTCATATATAAAAAAAAAAGAAGTATTCTATGCTGCTGGTCATTATGTTGGGTATAGGGTATGTTTTATCCTCTAATATATATTTATGTAGTTGTTTTTAAGATATGATATTTCAATTTCCTCTTGAATAGTGATAACGACTGGATTTATTTTATATCATTTGGGAGCTTTTTGTATAGTTGGGCCCCTTCATACTTTATGTTCTCACTTCCGTAATTCGTGCGCGGTGGCTGTAAGCATATATTGTTAGCACTTCTCATTAAGCGTCGTTGTATTTGTGACTTTTTTGTGAATTTTGTTTGTGTATTGATTTTTCGTATAAGAATACATGTATTGTATTTGGGTGAGATTTAATCAGGGAGTTGTATATAGTGTGATGTGTGGCTGTAGTGTGGGTGTGATTTTTCAGTCATAAAATGGTGAAAAACCGTAAAAAGTTAACAAGAGAAGAGAAATTGGCAATGGATAGGCTACGTAAACGAACAATTACGATCAGTGGCGGATCCAGGATTTTGGTTTGGGAGGGGCTTGACCCAGTTGATAGTAGGCTTTATTAAGGTAAACACAAAAAAGTAGCATATATTATGAACTTTGAGTCGTCAATGATAAGGTGCTGACGTTGTTTCTAGGTAATTTTCGTTCATTTTCGCTCGACTCTCCCTGATTTTTCAGAAAAATATACTAACGAAACCGAATGTTCTCGTATCAATGGAATTTTTTCCAAAATATAAAATAAATAGCTCGCCTTGCTAACAGTGGAAAACACTTGAATAGTTGTTTTACTAAGTTCAATTCGGCAACCATGCATCAAAAGCCCAGACAATTTGTAAATCTCAGACATTTTCAAAAATGTATTTTTATTTTATTTCCGGGAAATGTGTTTGCTGGTTAACCAGACGATTTCGATGCCGAGTGGTGCCGGCTATGGCGTGTGGTGCCGGCTCAGAATGCCACCACCCCATTTCATCCCGTGAGTGTCGTAAAAGTCGACTAAGGGATCAACCGGAGGATGGGCAGCGGCGTCCTTCGAGCACACAACAACTCAACTGCGATCGCCAACCCGTCTGCCACGCGTGGCGATTATGGCATTTCGTCTTATGAGTCGATCAGTAGGTACATGCCTCGGGCGGCGTAAGCTACTGATGCGGGAGGGTCGCTATTGGCTGGCGGATACCTTGTATTTTTTATTGGTGTCCAGTGGATATTCTACATGAACTTCCTTCGCCCCGTGGAAGGGCGAAGGGGTATGCCGGACTCCTACCGGCTAAAACCACTGGACCGGTCATCTTCGGCACCAAAGAGGAGCTCCAGGTCCTCGTAAGATCACACTAGAGCCGAGTGGCGGATACCTACCGCGAGAGGATTTGAGTGAATCAGAGCAAGCCGAAGAAGCGTTTAGATGTTTTTTCACGTCAATAAAACAAAATAAAAAAGAACCCACATGGTTATTAAATATAACAGTATCGTGTGATATAAATAATACCACCTAGCTGATTCTTTGAATTTAATGTCTGAATAGTAATAATCATTTATTTTCCGTTTTGCACTTACCGTACTTTATATTTCATTGGCCAGGATGGCTTATTGACAATCATTTTGTCGTATTTCATTACCATCCCGACTTATATCTTTACCATCCCTCACTAAATCATTACAATCCTTTCACGTTTCATCACCATCGACTTGTTAAATTTCAAGTGTCATTTTCTCAACAACTGAATAAGAAAACTAAAGTGCCTCCAAGTTTTTATCGATCTGGCAACAGTCTTTACTCGATTATTGGCAAAGAAAACCATTAAAACGAGTTTTTTATTTTATTCTGCGGAACATTGAAATCATCATCAATCAATCATTGAAGGGAATCTAAACCAGAGGGATGGGCAGCAGCGTCCCTTCAGTGAAACGGTAGCCATACTGCGCTTACCAACCCGCCTGCCAAGCGCGGTGAGTATTGGCAAATACAATAATAAGTTACATAGCAATTTGTACAGGTAGATAACGACAATTGAACACTTTTTCCAGGTAATCTAACTGGAAACTTTGGCTTAAATTCGGTAATGAAGAAATAGAAACTTCAATGGTCAATTTATCGAATGGTGCATATGACGTCGAAAGCCGAAGTTAATATAACTTCGGTTATGTGAGTGGTTATTTTAGACTTGATTTTAATCGATTCTTTAATATAAGCCTCAGCTGCTTTATCTGATAACCATTCACCTCTTTTGTCAGTTAGAAGAGTGACGGATGACCTACTTTAAGCAACGTCCTGTATATAATTATGCATCTGGTAAATTAAGGTACGTTGGTATCGGTTTAGGTATTGCTGCTATTTCATGACGTCCAACAACTTGTTTGATATAATTTCCATTTCTTTTGAATGAATAATTTAATTTAAACGATAATCTAGGAAGACGACTGACGACTGGGATATTTTAGCGACATTGCTGTCAGATCTGCATTAATACCAAGTTCAAACCTTTATAAAGCGGTTGCGTTAAAATACCCTTGCAAAATAAATGTAATTCTCTCTTAGATGAAACATAATTCCCGTTCTGGTCATTCGGCCCTACCCGGCTGACAGATATTAGCTGAAATGCGAACTCTTTGAATCATTCTACTACAACAGTCTCGTTTCGCATCACTATTTCATTAGTTCAACTGTGTATACTGTTACACAGTACTTATACTGTTTATGTTCTGGGACAGTACGTGAGTGGTAAGAGTTCTTTACATTTACACTATCATTCGTTTTGACTATAAGGGCTACCTACCTTAAAGTTTCCAGTATATTAAATCTTGTAGGTAAAGTTCACACTTACTTGTCCTCTAGAAATATCCGTTTCATAGTTTATCTGTAAAGACCCTTTCAAAACATGTATGTTAGGTTTTCATGCTAACTTTACCCTTACTGTAATTATTTTAAACTGGTTTATAATATAACCTTAACGTTTTTTAAGATAATAGTATTTTAACTCGGTTAACGAAATTACTGTAATATGCGAGCATGATAACAATACAAGTTCTCAATATTTGCAATTTTACGCCATTCTTTGTAATAAGCAACTGCGATATATTGTAAATATTATTTTCAACAGAACCATTGTATTATTTAATTCTGTAAATGGTTGACCCTACTATTGTATTTAGGATTAATCTATTCATGATCGATAGAAAACCAATTATACAACAGTTTGCAGTGTAATTTGACCATCGAGATCACTCGGGGGAGTCAGCAGGACCTATAATGGCCAGGTACAATGTACCTACATCACCGCGCGCTGTTCAGTGTCAACGTTCGGAGAGATAAAATGGGCAACATAAAAGATTACACTAGGGACTACGGTGTGGTAGACTTCAACCATACAAAATATAGTTTGTTCTTGATTATCCTTAGCTATGTCAACTGACCATATATTGTTGAACGGTGGGAAAGGTGTGTCATACAATGCATACAGTATCCTATTTTTTTCATGTATTCACTATGTCATTGTATTCCTTAATGTATTTTTCCGTTATTTTATAAGTTCGAACTAAGTTATTATGAAAGGGGCCAGTATGCAATTTAAATAAATACCTACATATTGTACTTCCATTAGTATGTGCTTAATATTACTACCTACGACATAGCTTAACCGTAAAGCGTAAACAAGTGATTATGCTTCTAGACAACTGCGTAATCAATGATGATACGACTTACGCCCATACTACGCATCATATGCTGGAACGTAAACAGAAGTTAGACATGTAAACAATAACAAGCGATGGATCATGCAGTGACTAAGTACCTTCTAGGTTTTTTTATGATTCTCTATTTTATTTGTGGCTCTCACGGGTTCAGCATCAGCCGAACGCACTTCGACCCTATCGGCTTCGCCGCTAGTAAATCAAGGAATTCCCTATAGGTACTTCGCAAACACACCTGCCAGGAGCTGCGCATAGTCATCAGGTGATGGATAACTCATTCCTAGATGATTTGATCTACGTCTTCCCAGAGCGTCGCAGCTGCACAAAAACAGCAGCATTGACTCTTTATTGTCCATACAGAATCTGCATGTATCCGTCGTACTCAGCTTCCAACCTATGGAGGTGCTTCTTGGTGCCGAAGTGGCCTATCATTGCGCCTAAACATAGGCTGCACTAAAAGTATCGGGAATGGAATATTTCCACTTTTCCTGTCATATTAAAATATTTTTAGTTGAAAACTCCTTGGTTTTACAAATCGAATACCATTTATTTATTTAAAAAAAGATTCACGGTCTTGTCACAAGGTTTTGTCAAACTTGTTTAGTCGTTGAGAAAATGGAATTGACTCGAGAAAATTCAAGAGCGATAATTTATTATGACTTTCGAAGTGGTTTAACACAAAAACAGTGTATTGACCGGATGATTTCTTGATGATTTGGTGATGAAGCCCCATCCAAAACCACAATTTATCGCTGGTTTGCTGAATTTCAACGTGGACGTGTCAAGCTCAGTGATGATCCTCGTCAAGGTCGTCCAAAAACTGCAGTCACCCAAGAAAACGTTGATGCTGTGCGTAAGCTGATTGAGGAAGGTCGACATGTGACATACCGCGAAATTCAGGCAACTTTAGACATTGGCATGAGTCAAATACAAATAATCTTGCATGAACAATTAGGTGTAAAAAAGTTGTTTTCCCGATGGATACCGCATTTGCTATGTGAAGAGCAAAAAGCGGCTCGCGTTACTTGGTGCGTCAGAACTCTCGAAAGATTCCACGCAGGATCCTCAAATGCTGTACACAACATCGTATCAGGTGACGAATCCTGGATATATGCGTACGAACCCGAAACAAAAAACCAGTCACGAGTTTGGGTGTTCGAAAATGAGTTAAAGCCAACAAAAATTGTTCGTTCACGGAGTGTTGCAAAAAAATGGTGGCCACGTTTGTCTCCAAAACCGGCCATGTTACGACTATTCCTCTTGAGGGACAAAGAACGGTTAATGCAGAATGGTATGCTAGCATTTGTTTGCCATAGGTCGTTTCTGAACTCCGTAGAGAGAACTGCAACCGCCGCATCATCCTCCATCACGACAATGCGAGTTCTCACACCGCGCACAGAACAAAAGAGTTTTTAGAGCAAGAAAACATAGAATTATTAGACCATCCGCCGTACAGCCCCGACCTAAGCCCTAATGATTTCTATACTTTCCCTAAAATAAAGAATAAATTGCGTGGACAGAGATTTTCATCACCTAAAGAAGCTGTGGACGCCTACAAAACGGCCATTTTGGAGACCCCAACTTCCGAATGGAATGGTTGCTTCAATGATTGGTTCCATCGTATGGAAAAATGTGTCAAATTTCGCGGAGAATACTTCGAAAAGCAATAAATACATTTTTAAATAGTAATGTTGTGTCACTTCCTTGATTCCCGAAATTTTCAGTGCCGCCCTCGTATAATGCCTTAATTGTTTTAATTTAGATTTAAAGGTCACTTAATACCGTCTACCCTTGTGCAGCAGAAAGTCTTGGAATGGTTTAAGCCTCTCGCTTTCTTCCATTCTCTGAGATGTTCTTTTCCAGCAAACCAAGCCTTATCTTCCAAGCGTGGTAAATACGGGCAAATTCCCCCGAAATTACGTTACACGGCATTTGTTTTTATTTTTGGTTTGGTACAAGCCCGCCACACGTTCCCAATCACTGCAACTCCTGTAAGCCAGGATCTACAACAGCGACCACCGGAAGCAACACCGTCCAATGAAGCTCGGGGTGTCCCAGAGAAATGAACCCTATCGGCCCATACAGGTAGACCATAGCATATACAACCCAAGTAAGTAGCCCCGTAAATAGCTATTATATTATAAGTACAAAATTAGAGACCCCATGTGGCTGTTGATATCCTTGTGAGGACATAAAAGTTTCTTTTAACTGTCTTGGAACCTGCAACAAAATTATTCAGAAAAGAAAAAGGAGGGGTAGAAAAGAATACACGTTCCACTTCCCTCAGTACCAAGCAGGAGACAGAGAAAATACTATAGGCCATAGGCACAATGATTGGGAGTGTACAACTAGGATAAGCCTCGTTGCCCAGCACCACGGGTACAAAAATGTTTATAAATATTTAATTACGCGTTAAGTACCGCGGCGATAGTAACCCTATCGGCCCATACAGGTGAACCATAGCATATACAACCCAAGTAAGTAGCCCCGTAAATAGTTATTAAAGTACTAAATGAAAGACCCCATGTGGCTGTGGATATCCTTGTCAGGGCATAAAAGTTTCTTTTAGCTTTTCCATCTACACCAGTCTTTCCCCACGTGGGCGATAACGCCCCCTTGTGGGCGCTGCAGGCCTAAAGGGGGGCGGTAAGAGACCTAGAAAAAAAAGGGGGCATTGTGTAGGGCTTTGGGGTCGATTTATAATTTCATCTACCTAGCTAGGAAGACTCTTAGACACCGACTGAGCTCTCGACTCTCGACTACATCTTGTGAACATCAACTAATATTAATTAAGATATAGCTCAAACTCGGTTCGATATAAAAGACCACGGGCAATCATGTTTTAACAAGTTTTTGTTAAATAATCCGAATTGTACATTCCTATACCAATCGGCTGGTTCTATAATACTTGTTCTTGCTTGTCGAGTACGATTGGGCGTCGAATGAGATAAACGAGTTTATGCACGTTTGTCTTATTCCTGTTGGTGCGTGCTGCTTATGCAATCCTATATAAACGACGTAAATTTATTTTATTTTCATTTGCGGTTTCGCGCATAATAGATAAGCAGTACTTGATTTCAACACTTACGTATTTCTTAAAACAAAACAATGTCGGAAGTAAAAAAGAAGAGACGGCAATACTCTGCGGAATATATTAAATTCGGATTTATTGAAAATCCCACAAACCCGTCGTCGCCTTTGTGTCTTCTATGTCTAAAAACATTTTCGAACGAAGCAATGAAGCCTTCAAGACTGCAAGATCATTTGAATAAAATGCATCCAGATAAGACAGAAAAGAATGTAGCAAATTTTCAAGACCTAGAGAAGAAGCATAATACTCAGCCAAGTGTATCAAAACTATTTTCGGCGGCTGCTAAGCAAGATGACGACGGACTTCGAGCTTCGTAAAATATCTCTTTGTTAATTGCTCAAAAAGGCAAACCACACAACATCGGAGAAGAGTTAATTTTGCCAGCAATAAAGGAAGTAATAACTACTGTGCTTCATAAACTGGCCGCAGATATTATCCGAAAAATTCCTTTGAGTAATAATTCTGTGCAAAGACGAATTGATGAAATGGCTGAAAACATTGAAGAATCATTGTGCAATCATCTGAGGACTAGTCAATTCTCAATTCAGCTCGACGAGTCCACTTTACCAACTAATGAAGCGTTGTTGCTATCTTACGTGAGGTTTATTAAAGATGAGAAAATACGTGAAGAACTATTGTTTGCCAGAAATTTGGAGACAGATACAAAAGGCGAAACAATATCGATCGATCAATCGAAAGGATGTGTTTATGTGTGTGAAGTTGTGCTCCGCATATTTTAAGTGTTTTTGTGCAGAAAAATGTCACAAAAAGCGTTGGAAAGTCTTGTTCGCGAGCTAATGAAGACTGTAGAACGTCTGGTGAGCAAAATAGATACACTAGAGGCTAAGATTGATAAGCAATCAGCGGAAATAGCAAAATTATCTGTAACAGACACTGAACCAACTACCCTCATCTCGACAACAATTGCGCCAGATGCGACGATGACCGCGACAGCGCTGCAGCGCCCACGTCGTAATACACGAAAGGCAGCAGCGGCCGCTAAAGCTGAATTTGACATCGCCACAACCAAGCGAAATGAACGGGTGAGAACGCCAAATGTACCACTCCAAGGTGCGAGCGAGAAGACCATTACGCGTACTATGACGTCTGAAGCTACACCGGCCGAGCAAACTCAACCACTAATGACTGAGACGACATCACAACAGGCTATGAAGCCAGCGATAATTCGGGTTGATGACGAGGACGACATCAGTGCCAGAGGAGAATGGCAGGTGGCCTCACGGCGTCGTCGCAGCACCAAACAAGACCGACCAGTCGTGATTGGTAGTTGCAAAGATAACCATGGAATTCAAGCTGTAGAAAGATTAATGTATATCCAAGCGTGGCAATTCCAAACTGACACCACCATAGCCCAACTGCATAATTTCTTAAATAATATTATAAAAGCTGAATATTTAATCGAAAAACGGCAAATAAAATCTGATAGGCATGCGTCTTTCGTAATTGGAATGCCAGAAAGCGTATATGATAAGGTAACGACGCCAGCGTTGTGGCCACAAGGAATCCGCTTTGCGAACTGGTTTTTTCGCACTCGCTCGCACCCGGAACAAACGGAGAAGTGAGACCAAGCGCAAACGTTTCGGTGCAAGCGCAAGTCACATCAACGCGCCGTGCTCCCCAGTACACATCCGACGGCGGTAGGAGCGTGACTGCGGTAGCCTCGAGTAAAAATAATGAGAATGGATACGTCAAACTGTGCCATCAGAATATTGCGTCTTTAAAAAACAAAACTAGACAAATTGAAGTGTTATTGCAAGGCATTCTAAAATGTGACATATTATGTTTGACTGAGCACTGGCTCCGAGAGCATGAGCTAAAGTGTATACACATAAATAATTACGTATTAGCATCGTGTTATTGTCGATCAGCTGTGGCGCATGGTGGCTCGTGTATTTACGTCAATAACACTATCAAGTACAAAAAGCTTGATTGTTACAACCGACTATCGGTTGAACAAGTGTGCGAAATATCCGCTGTAGAACTATTAGACAACAGACTGATAGTCGTATGCATTTATAGATCTAATTTGACAAGTACGTTACAATATTTCCCTGTTTTAGAATGTCTGCTCAACAAGCTTAACGATTCCGGGACTGACTTTGTCATATTAGGCGATCTTAATATTGACTGCAACAGTACAATTAATTGTGACATAAAGAAAATGAATGACATATTATCAATTTATAATTTGTGTAATATAGTTAATTTTCCAACAAGAGTAACTGCATCAACGAGCACTTGTATTGATCACGTCTATGTCAACTACCTTTCAGTAGCGGAGGCCCGCGCCGTGGCTGTTCAAACGTATCTGAGTGACCACTGCGCGGTGCGTGCCACCGTGCCGTGCGCACAAGGCCCTGGACCCGCGCCCATGCATCTGATCAGGTCTTACGGTCATGCGAATAGGTACAACTTTATCGCGGCAGTGGAGAGCATAGACTGGAATGAAATCGAGCAAAAACACTCAAGCTTACCAAGTCGACTTGCTAATTCTATAGTAAATATATTGAAAAATAAAATTGACGTATGCTTCCCATTAAAATATTCACTGACGACAAACACACGAGTGAACTGGGTAACCGATGACATAATTAACTTAAAATCTCTATTATTTGACATGCAAGACTTAGCGTTAAAATTTCAATCCAATGTAGACTTGACATTTAAAATTAACGAACTGCAACTTATGTACGATACGTTATTGTGGCAGGAGCGAAGCAATTATTACTGCAATGTAATAAATAAATCCATAAACGTAACCAAATCGATGTGGACAGTCGTGAATTCGGAAACTGGTAAAGTCAAAAGAACAACCGATTACACTGAACATTTAACTCAGTGTAACGGGACTAAATTCCCCAGTACAGCGGATGCCGTCGATGCTGTTAATGAGTTCTTTGTATCGGCAGCTGCAACATGCGGCGCCCCGCCAGCAGACGTAGCAGCCGCGTCACGTGCTCTAACTGCAACGCACATGCCAGCGGATCGGTCACTCAGGCTCAAGGAATTCACCACGCTGGAGGTCTACCGAATAATAACAACCGGTGTAGCAAATAAGAAATCGACTGATGCCTACGACATATCGGTCTCATTGATACGTGCTGCTGCCGCACCACTAGCTCATATTCTATCTTGTTTGTACAACAGCTGCTGCAAGGCCGGCCTGTATCCATCAGCGTTGAAGTACGTCAAAGTGTCGCCCATATATAAAGGCAAAGGGAAGCAAGAAGAAATGGATAGCTACAGACCCGTGTCGATGATTCCAGCTATGGCCAAAATTTTTGAGTACGGTTTAAGTGTTCGGATTACAGAGTACTTGACGCAATGTTGCTCACTGTCGGACAGACAATATGCCTACCGTATCGGCCGATCCACAACTGCGTTAGCTAGAGAAGTAGTCCGACGTGTTCTAGAAGCTAGGGAGGGTCATCAGCAGGTCGCAGTGATATTCTGCGACCTGTCAAAAGCTTTTGACGTAGCTGATCATAGGGTCCTCGGAGTAAAGATGAGCTACTATGGCATAAAAGGCCAAGCACTGCAACTACTTACGGACTTCATGACAGACCGATGTCAGGTGGTCGTGGGAAATAGAGGCACGGTACAATCAAAGTCACTAAAAACCGTAATCGGTGTAGCCCAAGGCTCATCGCTTTCAAACATCATGTTTACCCTCCTCCTGAATGATCTGCCGGAAAATGTACGCGACGGTCACATACTTATGTATGCCGACGACGTAGCTGCAATAGTTACCGCACCAACCGTGGATCAACTAGAGTGTAGCCTAAACGCAGTCGCACACGACCTCGACTACTGGTTTGGAATAAATGGACTAATTTTGAATACAAGCAAGACCCAATTTATGCACTTTAACTTGTCCGGTCGTGCATATAGACCATTGATCGTACGAGTCGGAACCAGTATAATGGACCAAGTTAATACCATTGCCTTCCTAGGCTTTCAAATAGATAGTGGTCTAACATGGGAGGGCCACTTAGATAAGTTATGCGAGAAAATTGGCCGTGCATGCTTTGCGCTGCGGCGTGTATCGGCAATGCTGCCATACACCATGGTAAGAAATTGTTACTTTGCGTCTGTGCACTCTCTTCTTCAATACGGCATTGAAATTTGGGGGCGTGCTGCCGACTGCGAGCGCATATTTAGAATGCAGAAGAGAGCCGTAAGAGCAATAGCAGGAGTATCGCAAGAAACATCGGCGCTGCCGTTATTCCAAAGTATGGCCATACTTACTGTTCCTAGCCTGGTGTGCCTCCAAGCAGCACTGTATGCCAGAGACCATATAAATGAGTACCCGAGGCTCGGCGACAGCCACGGATACAGCACGCGAAACTCGCATAATCTTAGAACTGTGCCGCATCGACTGTCGCGAACGGCCAAACTGGTGCACGTGATGGCACCTGTAGTATACAACCGGATACCGGGGTACATTCGGGACGCATCGTCACGGGAATCCTATAAGAGCAGACTAAAAAAATGGCTCGTTGAGCAAGCATTCTATAGCTATAATGACATGACAGTTAAAAATGTGAATTAATAGTAGAAACAGTTGGCGTTAATTATGACTTTCTATTGTATTTTTCAATATTATTATTATTTTCTTGATTGTTTTTATTTTTGTTTTGTGTCATTTATTTTGAATTATTTAATTGCGTTAATTATTTGTGTTGTTTGAATTAATTGTTAGACCTGTAACTTATTAGTTGCCAATAAATTACTATGACTATGACTATGACTATTCAATACATTGGAAAAGTTTTGTGAAGAGAAAGAGATTCCTCTGAAAAATATTATATCAGTTGCTACGGATGGCGCTCCGGCTATGACAGGGCGCCATAAAGGCTTCATAGCATACTTAAAGAATAAAATTCCAGATGTCCTTGCTATACATTGCGTTATTCATAGACAACATTTGGTTGCTAGAAACTTAAGTGAACGACTATTTCAATCACTGCAATATGTCATCAAAGCAGTCAATAAAATCCGTAGCAGCTCTTTGAATGATAGATTATTTCATCAGCTTTGTGTTACTAATGACGAAGATTTCAACCGTTTGTTGCTTCATACTGAAGTTCGTTGGCTGACAGCCAACGAACTTCAGTACGAACGTACGTTCAGTAGAACGAGATACAGAACTGCGCAACAAGCTCATAACATCAAAGAATGATATAGCTTACATGACAGACCTGTATAAAATGTTCAACGACATGAACCTCCAAATGCAAGGCGATGAACTAAATTTAATTAAAACAAAAAATGTCGTTGCTGCTTTCGAAGCCAAACTGCTTCTGCACAAAAAGAATATGGTTTCACAATTTTCCGAATTTATCAGTATACTGCAGTAACGACGACTTGTTTGCCTACTGCCAACATTTGGAAAACCTCCACATTGACTTCACCGAACGATACCAGGACATTTTAAACTTGGAAATACCAGACTGGGTGTTGGATCCGTTTTCAAATGTCAACACGGCAATGTCACCTCAGCTGGAAGAAGAACTTATAGAATTGACAAACGAAGAAATAAAAATCAAGTTCAAAAATGGATATCAAGAATTTTGGCTACAAAAACCGATCCCGCAATTGTACCCTGGATTGTGGTCAATTGTTCAACGATTTTTGATAGCATTCCCATCGTCATATTTGTGTGAACGTGGATTTAGTGCTGTGGCAACGCTGCTTACTAAAAAGAGAAATCGTTTGCGTGTTACCGAACGTGGCGACTTGCGGCTGTTTTTGAGTAAATTGGAACCTGATATCAACAAACTTATTGAACAGCATCAGATTCAACCTTCACATTAGTTTTTATATAAGAATTGATTATGTTTGTTTTATTTTCAATAAAAGATACTCTGTCCGAATACTATAAATTTGCGTTTCAATAATCAGTTATAAGCACTTAGCGGTTTTTAAGTATGTTTAAAAAGGGGGGCGTTAAAAAATAATTTATTCTTAAAGTGGGCAGTAGACAAAAAAAGGTTGGGAACCCCTGATCTACACCTATCTAATGTGTACAACGAATTAAAAAATTATCTCTAATGCAAGACCAAGGTAGCACACCGACTCCTTCCTTATAACGGTAATATTATTGAATTTAATGTTTAGTAAAGCCTTATAGTAGGAGCCCAAGATGCTAAATGGGGATTTACTCGAGCGTCATAGAGACCTAATGGGTTGCAAAGCTTAGATGAAAAGAAGAAAAAAATGTTATATAATGTATACCTTTACATCGGTGGGGGGAGCGGCTCTAGATTTTCTCCAAAAAATTCTCCATACCAACCTACCTACCTTAATCTGACGCGCTCGAGAATTTCTGATGATCAATTTTTTTTTATTAATCCGATCCTTTATCTTTGACGGGCGGCCTTATATATGGGGCTAATAGTAGGTAACCTCCTATATATTAATCTGCCACGCTTTATTAAATCCCGAAATCCCCGCTTGGGCTCCCCTACTATTAAGATTGCCTTTTAAAATTAGTTGAAAGTATTTTTGTGGTGCAAACATTAAGCGTTTTCGTTCGCCCCACCTAGAAATTATACAAGTATCCGCCAATTTTTCAGGCCCACTCTTGTACTAGACTGAATAAGCAGAAATCCGTTATCTGCGTAACCGGTCAATCAACAGCCGTACAAATGGCAATGGAATTGCTAAAAAAATCATCGTAACCTATGTTCCATAGATAAGGACCGATAATGGATCCTTGAGGACATCCCATCGTGAGTTCCTTCGACACAGCATAATGACCTAGCTTAAGTTTAACAGATCCATGTACGAAATATGAGTAAATGAGAGTGTAGATATTTTTGATGTAACCACGAGCTTTCATTTGAAGTAGTAGCATAGGCCACCACGCATTATCGAAGGCACCAGAGATATCAAGGAAGATGCCTATTCCATACTTATGTTCTGATGAATTTACTATTTTCCTAACAGAGATTGCTGCATCAGTAATAAATTTTTCTACTGTGAAGCCGAATTGGTTTTATGAAATTTCGGTCCATCTGGCAGCAAACGTGGAGCTATTAGGTGCTCGAGAAGTGTACATAAAGATGGTAGTAAAGTTATAGGCTGGTACGATTTAGGATCATCCAGGGGCTTGTCACCACGTTTTGGTATTATGCGTTTAAAACTGGAACGCCATATACGAGGGAAAATGCCTTCAGCAATACAGCGCCTAAGAACGGTCAATATTAAGCTTGTAAAACATCCGGTACATCTACCGGATGTTTTGCAAGCTATTTTAATAATTCTATTAGATATTTTATCTCCCCCCGAATGCTTTAATAAGTGGCAGTATCTTGATAATGTTTATGAATCGTCAGTGGATGGAAGGTCGGACGCTGGGGATACCGGTGGCTCAGCAGCCCACGATCTGATCTGTTGACGATACATGTTATGATTTTCAGGTAGATCATCAGGCATAAGATTATTTAGAAGAGCCTCCGTGGTCTTTTCAATACCAGTGGTATGCATATTGTTAGTTTTAATGTTTCGGATATAAGCAAGATCGACTGATCCGTTGGCTTTAAACATAACGTCAAGTATATAAGTTTTGTATCAACTCTTAGGCAACAATACCTTTTAGTTCTTCAACGGATCTCCTCATTTCTGATTCAATCTTGTAGAGAAATACCAAGCATAGCTCTCTCTATAGCTCGCTGAGTGACGTTGAGTTTTCTTATAAGGCCCATAGTGAGTGACCATGTCTCTGTCCCATATATTATCACTGGTGACACGCACTGGTTAAAGACTTTCCTCTTGAGGCATTGCGGTATTGCTAACGAAAAGACGTTGCGAATTTCCCGAAAGCTGCCCAGCCGAGTAAGATTAGACGAATGACCTCTTTCTCGAACTTGGACTTACCTAACTGGACGGTTTGTCCCAGGTAGACATAGTCGTCAACAACTTCGAGAACAGAGCTGCCAATGGATATTGGGATGGGCACGACATGGGCATTTAACGTGAGTTTCATCTTGCCCATGTTCATTTTAAGGCCCACCTGTGGGGAAACTCTGTTGAGATCATCGAGCACTGTGCTGAGCCATAACTACGATGTCGTCGGCAAATCGAAAGTTAGTGTTATACTCGCTATTCATGTTAATGCCGAATCCTATCCACTCCAATAGCTTGAAGGCATCCTTCATTGTAGCGGTGAACAGTTTCGGGGAAATGACATCCCCCTGTCTCACGCCTCTGCTCTCTCTCGCTGTAATGAAGCGCCCCCATGCTCCGTTTATGTACTCGGACCGACATGGTGGCGTTTCTGTATTAGTACTTTAACGATACTCAATGTGGCACCGCTACAGAGATTGCAACAGCACCCAGGTTTAGATCAAATCGAAGACGGAGCAACACACTACGGCCTACCTACAGCCCAAGAATATTAGCCACCGGGCAACAAGGTCCTCCAAAAAGTGGAGTAGTTGTTGCCCGGTGCCCAGTGTGCACCGGCCCGACGACTGTTCTTCCCTCCGGACGTATCAAGAGGGACGAACAGCTACCGAGCGCACGTGGAGGTTTCCTGACCTAGCGCCCCGAGTCATTCCTAACCTACCGTTAGCAATATGTGGCGACTGAGGATGATAATTGACGTCTAGTTAAAATCGCCAGTGAGACAAGTAACACGAGACACTACAAGGCTCGAATTTAAGCCCATTGCTTTTTATTTTGTGTACAGCGTATTTAAATAACCTTGTGAAACACTGTAAGATGCACCCGTACGCTAATGACACCCAGCTGTACCACTCCTTTCTGCGGGGTGAGATACAAAAGCAGAGTGGATCTAAGAAATCAAGACCTCAGTATCGTACACAAATTGGTAGAAAATAATTATTTAGTGTTAAATCCGATTAAATCGAAGTACATATTACTAGGCAGTAAATACCTACATCAGCTTGTTACTGATTATCGATGGACGGGATGTGGAAAGGGTATGCACAGCGAGGAATCTCGGTCTTCTCATCCACAGCGAACTACCCTTCACTGAAAACATCAACGGTAAAATTAAATATGCATTCTGTAGGCTTAAAGAACTGTATAGGTTAAGAGACTGTCTTTCCGAAAAGGTTGGGTTCATGCTGGTGGAATCGCTAGTACTATCCCAATTTAACTCCAGCCATGCAGTATATGGCCCAAGACTACTTGCAAGTCATCCCATGCCATCCAGCGTCTTCAAAACGCATGTGCGCTTTTTTAAGCAATAAAAACATTTTAACAATGGCGGGACGTAAAGCACTTCGTTTGGGTAGTCTAGTTTATAAAGTAACAACTAAAGGTAGACCGAGATATCTCTATGATAAAATCGATTGGCCTAAAGACCAATACAACCGGTACACACGCAGTGAAAATCGATTGGCCTAAAGACCAACACAACCGGTACACACGCAGTGAACTAACGAGTTAGTCTAGGCTACCCAAGCGACGTTTATGTTAAAATTGAAAAAAGAAGTTACATAACCAACAAACGGATATTTCTTATTAAACATTACTAAAGTTATCAATTTATACTTACTTAACTACTACTACTACTTCATTAAAATTAGACTAACCATTGCATTAACCTAATTTATTTCCTGATTATAAATACGACGATTGTTTTCGATTTGATGACGTGTTGGTTACAGGGCAGGGGTTTCTGAGAAATATCTATCTATACAAATAAAAAATCAATCATCAATTTTTTTGTAGTGGCTATCTATTTGTATCTTACATAACGGGGCGAACTGAAAACCAGCGTTGGCCAGTTACGACTATGCTGCTCACTGTACAACATTTTGCTGAGACCGCTGCTTTTACCACACCATACAAACTTATTACTTTGTTATTATTTTTATTTTTGGTGTCCAATTAGTGTGGTAATAAATGCTTTCTTTCTTTCTCAAGCGGTTGGATCAAGGGCCAGGTACAGAAGGTAGTTCTCCTCGATACTGCATTGTTTAAAAAGTCTTGTCCCATAAATAAATTATATAACCAATAATTAAACCATAGTTAATTTTTTTCACTTCTACCCCATACCCGAGGTTTTAGAATTTAGACCCGGGAGGTTATATCTAAATTCCAAACTTCGGTGTTAAAAGTTCATCTTTAAAATGTACCTAAGACAACAAGGAACGTTGTGCGTAAGCAGTTTATACATTCAGTCAAAAAAATATCGGGAATGGATGATTTGTTTATGGTTCCAAATTCAAATTTTTGTTTTTATTGTTGTTGTTAGATTGGCACAACTGTTTTCCATTTTGGCGCGGAGTTTGAGTTGCATCTGTTATTTATATTAAATAAAGTGCTGTTTTTAGTTATATCATATCAAGTGTGTATAGCGAATTTCACTATGGATAAAACCACCGAACAAAGAGTTTGTCTTAAATTTTGCATCGCCAATGGAATTTCGTGTTCGGAGTCACTGAAAATGTTACAGAAGGCTTACAGTGAATCGACTTTATTAAAAACACGTGCTTATGAGTGGTACGCAGCGTTAAAAAGCGGTCGAGATGGAAGATTTGCCTCGCTCTGGTAGGCCATCAACGTCTGCAACTAAAGTTAACATCGCAAAAGTTAACATCGCAAAAGTGAAGGAAATAGTGACTGAAAATCCTTATTCAACTTTGAGAGAGATAGCCGCCGAACTTTCTGTATCTCACGAATCGATCCGTACCATTTTAACTAATCATTTGGGTATGAAACATGTTACGCTCGGCTAGTACCAAAAGACCTGAATTTTCTTCAAAAACTCAATCGCATGAGAGTCCCCGAGGACATGCTAGAAGGAGTCAATTCCGATCCAACGTTCATGAAACGCATTGTTACTAGTGACGAGACGTGGGTTTACGAGTTTGACATGCAAACTAGTCAACAAGCTTCGGAGTGGCGCCTACCAACTGAACCGAAAGCGAAAGAACCACGCCAAAGTCAATCAAAAGTCACAGTCATGTTGACTGTTTTCTTTGACTATCGCGGTGCACACATTCGGAATTCTTGCCGGAAGGTCAAACGGTAAATAAAGAATATTATTTGAGCGTTATGCGGCATTTAAGAGTACAAATTCGAAGAAAAAGGCCAGATTTGTAGAAAGAAAATTGTTGGATTTTGCACCACGATAATCCTTCACACACGGCCATCATTGTGAACGAATTTTTGACCAAACACTCAACATATACCATCGAGCAACCACCGTATTCACCAGATATGGCTCCAGCCGACTTCTTTCTTTTTCCTAAACTCAAATTACCACTTCGTGGCACCCGTTTTCAATCGGTAGAAGACATAAAGGAGAATTCGCGGCGAGAACTGAATTTAATTCCGGAAACAGCGTTTAAAAAATGTTTTGATGATTGGATTATTCGTTGGCATAGGAGCATACTGTGAAGGTGATAAAATAAATCTGGATGGTGGTAAAAAAAAACAAACATTTTGTGTATTATTATTGATCTTTTCCCGTTATTTTCTTGACAGAGTAGTATATGTATAAACTGTTTTATGCATTTATATTAAAGGAATACGTGATGTCGCGTGTGAGCGGTTTGGATGGGGATAACCACCCGGGGGTGGGGTAGTGGTGAAATA
This sequence comes from Diloba caeruleocephala, assembly GCA_947459985.1. NCBI lineage: Eukaryota > Metazoa > Arthropoda > Insecta > Lepidoptera > Noctuidae > Diloba > Diloba caeruleocephala. Next base: position 20,752,896 of record OX381606.1, on the reverse strand, counting down.
AATTACACAAAGTTTATTTATTTATTTAATTTATTTATTGATATACTCTTTATTGTACACCATAAGACTTTTTTTATATAAACGACGCTGTGGTCATTTTCAAATGGAAGTGTCTATTATTAAAAGGAAGATTCCAAGCACAATTTCTGAATAAGACAACCATGTTGTGATTATCAGCATGCTAGGCAGTTCGCGCGCAACTGTGCGATCTCATCCGACCACCAGTACATTGCCGTACCCCGGAAACACCTGGGCCGGGGCATGGATGCGTCGCACATTGACATCATCGTCTCCCGGAGCTAAGACACTTCCTGTTCTGGATCGGGCAAGATCCCTTGATCGACTTCTGACAACGCCGCGACGTTGGCAACTGTGATGAGCAGCTGTCGATCGAGCTGTGTGAGAGCCCAACGTCACGACGGTGGGCTTGGACTTGAACAGTTCAGGCCAGGCAGGCGAAGGGCCACGTCAAACATAATGTGGCGGTGGTCTGACAACGTCACCACCTCCTCCATCACCCGCCAACCCGACGCCATGCGGACCACAAAAGGAGCCGCCCGTGTAAGGTCCACGACCGACTCCCCCTGCGCTCTAACGCAGGTGCTAACGGGCCCCTGATTCAGCAATCGGAGATCAAGCGACCTCCCCTTTGGCCCATCCCAGACCCATCATCATGGTTGCCCCAAGCTCTGGAGTGAGTGTTGAAGTCCCCCAGGACGAGCACTGGACGCGGTGAGCATTTACAGCGAATGCTGTGTGCTACTGCATCCAAGTACACACATCAACAGAATCTAGGGACATCATAATCCTAAATCATTTACGACTTTATACTTTAAATTCTTTTAAGTTTCCGTAAAAAGTTTATATACAGATTGAAACCTCTTTTAATCTATATTCAAATTTTAAAATCGTAAATAAAAAAATACAAAAGAAAAACAAAATACGGCGGCAAAATTAATAGTAATTCGGTTCGTTCAAGAAAATTAATTGTTTTTAGTAATTAATTATGCTATTAATTAAAGAATAGGGATTAGATTGTTATTCTTTTTTTATTTATCGTGCCTTGTGAGCTCGAAGAGCTATGTCACGGCGTCATTTGAGTCGAGATGAAATGTTACGAGCCGTGGACATGTTAGAAAATGGTGCTATTCAACGTGTTGTTGCTGAGGCACTACACACCAGCCAAAATGTGATATCAAGGTTGTGGTCACGTTATCACAGTACCGGAGATGTGGCTGAACGTCACACAGGTAGAAATCGTATTACTACGCAAAGACAAGATCGATTTCTTCAAAGAACCGCCAGAAGACAACCTAATAGTACTGCGATGCAATTAGTCCGAAGTCTCCAGGAGGACCACCAGCTGCTGGTAAGCGATCAAACCGTGCGAAGAAGGTTGCATGAAGTGGGTCTTCATGCTCGAAGACCGCTACGTGTTCCAGCATTGCGACGTGGCAATCGCGGACGGGGTCTTTCGGCTCGGGAGCATTTACAATGGAGTGACGGACAATGGTCTTTGCTGCTGTTGCTGCCGATGAGAATGGTTTGGGTTTCATCCGGATTCACGAAGAACACGTGTTTGGAGAACTTCAGGCAGATTTAGCCGTCTACGGAACCCTCAGGAGGTCCACCCATGCCAAGGCGGGACAATCATGGTGTGGGTAGGAATTAGACTTGGCGGACGAACCCAGCTCATTTGGATCCTTGGCAGCATGACTGCACAAAAGTACCTCGAGGAGGTAGTGGAGTCTGTTATTGTCCCACACTGAATCCAAATGGGCCAGGAATTTCTTCTCATGCACGATAATGCTCCTTCCCATACAGCGCGGCTGGTGTTGGCCGCTCTCCGAGACCACGATAATCGGGGTTTGCCGGGCCTGCACAGTCTCCCGACTTAAATCCCATCGAGCATGCCTGAGACATGTTACAAAGAAGAGCTTGGAGAAATTTCCCACCGAATTTGACAACGGAACAACAACTGTACGATCATTTGCAAAGAACATGGGACCTCATGCCGCAGCAAGACATTGACAACTTAATTTTAAGTATGAACAATCGACGCCGATGTGTAATTAATGTGAGAGGTGGCAACACTAATTATTAATAAAGATTTTTTCAATTTTAATTATAACTGATAGTTTTATAAAAGGAAACGTAGTTTTTTTTATTACGCTAATTTTCTACTGTGAGCAAAAAATATTTTTTTTATTTAAAATACAACAAGTGTCACAAAAAAGTTTATTTATTATTAAAGACCTTAAAATTATCTATCATTCTTCCATTTACAATATCAGTAAATTCTTCATATAATTTTAGTTATTTGATAAAGTTAAAATATCCCTAGACTCTGTTGATGTGTGTATCCCTCGAAGTCAGCGACAGACACGTTTGGGGTGACATAGCAGCCCACTACTGCCAGAGGTCCCCTCTCTACGACGACGAAGCCCTCGCCCTGTCCAACAAGGAGCAGAGCGAGCCACCCTCAGCTCCAGCCCAATAAATAGTGACGGAGTCCCCGGCGCCCCCAAACCAGTGAGGGTATTCCTGGACTCCTGGCTCCGCCACAACCGCCAAGGTAACCGACCACTCAGCAACAGTCTGCAGCAGCAGATTCTGCGCGTTGCAGCAGTGGTTTAGGTTGCCCTGGACTTTTTATTGGCCTCCATCGCCTCCGGTAAGCCGGAGCATGCGACCGGTGCCTTTGGCGATGTCAATACAATACAATACAATACTTTATTAATAACTCCATAGCTACACGTCATACAGTATTCTGTCAAAATGTCATTCATAGATTAATTAATAATTCACATAAATATATATTTTGCAAGTATAAAATCCACAACTATAATGTTATATATGGCATTGGCAACGAACACACTACAGCATAGGTAATTTATAAAACTCATCTAAACTATAGAATAGTTTCTCCAGCAGCCACTTTTTTAGTTTGGTTTTGAAGATCTGGACAGATGATGCATCTCTAATCCCCTCTGGCAATCTATTGTAAACTGACGGACCCATGATATAGACAGACCTTTCCGATTTGCTCAATTTGTGCGGTGGTGTGACAAGGCGATGATGGTACCTGTCGCTACGGAGGGCGCGGGTGGCATTTACACCTTTACGCTGAAAGACATCACTATTCGCGAATGTGAACACGGCTACCTGGTAAATGAGCTCACATGGAAGCGGTAGAATACCTAGATCCCTAAAGTGATTTCGGCAAGAGACGTCATCTGGTACACCCACAATAGCGCGTACCGCTCGCTTCTGCATAACAAACGCCCGTTGGGTGTCGGCTGCGCGCGCCCATAGCTCCGCACCGTATGTGAGGGTACTGTGGACGGTTGCAAAGTAACATGAGCGTACTACACTGCGTGACGCGGTGCTCGCCAATCTGCGCAGAGCAAAGCACGCTCGTCCAAGCCTTACGCATAACTCCTCTATATGTACGTCCCACACCAGAGAGCTATCTACGTGAAAACCGAGTAATTTTGTTACTTGTTCTTGCCTCAGTGTTGTGTCCGCGGTGGTGACTTTGTAAGGATATTGAGTTTTACCGTTTAGATTAAAAGATAGGTAACATGTTTTGTCACAGTTAAGCACTAGGCCGTTCGTTCGAAACCACCACTCAAGTCGCTGAACTACTTTATTTAAGTTTATTTCGAGTTGGTGATCTGTGGGTGCCGTGATTACGGCAGCTACGTCGTCCGCATACATATATATTTCGGCATTTTCAACGGCACTGGGCAGATCGTTCAACAACAAGCTAAAGAGAGTATTCGAGAGACATGACCCTTGTGGTACTCCCATCATGCTTTCCCTCTGAGATGACGTCACACGACCCCCATCACCTACCACCACTTGTGTCCGTTTGGACATGAAGGATGTGAGGAGCTTTAGCCCCGGGCCACGAATTCCATAGAACTGGAGTTTCTGGGCAATGAGGGAAATATCAGCGGTGTCAAACGCGCGCGAGAGATCGCAGCACAATAACGCAACGCGCTGTCCAACCTCGCGCGCGCTTAGCACGCGCCACACTACCTCGCGCACTAGATCCGTGGTGGCGCGCCCCGGCCTGTACGCGAACTGCCTGTCAGTCATTACTCCACGGCTTATTATAAATGATAAGAGTCTATTATTGAGCCCGACTTCGAATATTTTACTTATTGCCGGCACAAGCGATATTGGGCGGTACGATTTTGTGTCGGTTTTCTTGCCCTTACCCTTGTATAAGGGGCTTATTTTAACTTTTTTGAGGGCCATCGGGTACGTACCCTGCCTAATACAACTATTAAATAAATGGCTGGTTACATACGCTAAAGGTATGGCGACCGCTTTCAGTATACTCGCAGACAGGCCGTAGATATCAGTGCTTGTCTTGGGGGCAATGTAAGAACTAGCGATTGTTTTAATCTCGGAAGATGTAAAATATTTAAGCCTAAGCGAAATGTCACTAGTAATTAAGTCTGCAGCGAGCGCCGAGATGGCGCGAACTGCGTTGGCAGGCGGCGCTCCGCACTTACTCACGGGCATTTACAAATTCAATATTAAGTGTATCGACTAGATCTTTCTTTGTAGGGAACGGTTGCCCGTCGATCGTCCTAATGTGATCGGTATAGTCGACACGCTCGCGATTACCCCGACCAAGTTCCATATTAATCATTCTCCACATACGCTTGGACTTGTTGGGATCTTGACGGATCTGATCGGAGTAGAAGCGAGTGCGTTTGGCTTTCAATTGTGAGTTATATTTTGATGTTAGTTCTTCAGTGAAATTTATGATTTTTTCGTTCGATGGAAATATGGATTTCAGGTATAGTGTGTCGAACAGAAAATATTTCAAACTTAGTGTCTCAGTATCCACCCAATGCTTGTGATTTGTAACTGGTTGTTTTTTTACAGGAAAACAGATGTTGAATTTGTTAACCAGTTTCGCTATAAGGATCTCTGCCAGTGAGTCGCAGTCATGCTTGTATAGTTGGATGACCTCGCCCCAGTTTACGGATTTGATTGCTGCCACAAAGAGCATTTGGTTTGACGTGGTGAGACTACGTCTTAAAACAAATTTTGGTGGGTGAGCAGCTCCACGCAAGATGGTAAGGCGCTGAGCACTGTGATCACTGAGGTGTGTCTCGACGCGAGTGATGCTTGCTACACGCTCCAAGGGGATGTTAGTATACGCGTGGTCGATCAAGGTGCTGCTGCTGCCCACCACACGAGTGGGAAAATCGACTAGTTGCGTAAAATTATATAAGGATAGGAGGTCTGTCAATTGCTTCCTTGCCGACGAGTACTCTAATAGGTTTATATTTATGTCTCCCATTATTATGGCATTAATACCTTCGTTAATACCCTCCTGGTTTTCTGTAGGCGCATGACTTGCAGCCCAGCCTGTGTTCGGCCGGAAGGCCGAAGTCCGCACACAATGAACAGTTTTTTGACTGCGCCGTGCATTCTCTTACTTTGTGGCCCTGGTGCCGGTGCTTTTCTTGTGATAGCACAAGCGATGCACTGGTCGCTTCGGTCAATCCCCCATGTATGTATATATGTACTGGAGGCGCACATACCCAAGCTCGAGGTATCGGTAGCATTGCAGCGGCCGTGCTGCCAACTTCGACTCTAACCGATGTCCATACCATGCAAATGCGGCAGGTGGACTCCGGCTTTTTAGCTGCCTCCAGCGGTAATCGGACCCAGACCGTGCCCAGGGACACCTGTGAGTGGTGAATTTCACCCACCCTTATGTCCCCGGGCAAAAAAAGCTTCTTTGACCTTTGCCTTAGTGACGGCGTCATCCAGGTCCTTAATCCTCAGCTCCGCCATCTTTAGAGGACGCGCAATATGCACGCCGAAGATGGGGGCGAGCACCTCTCGCATTTGGTGCGCCAGGCTATCCGCCTTGGCACCACTGTCCTCGCCAGCGACGGAAAGCACTATTCCGCCACCGGCTGATCTTCTTCCTGATGGTCACGGTGTCCGGACCGATGCCGAGGTCGGCGAGCCTGATGCTTCGCCGTGCCTCGTACATGATGTTCTCCTAAACTCCACCTAACTTAGTGTGGGGTGAGCCCTCGGGCACCGTCGCCGTAACAGCGGCCGTTGCGGGTACCTTAGGGAGGTTGACGTTCCCCTGTCCCCTCTTCCTCATCTCCCTCCACGCCTCTTCCCCTTCTTGGGAGATGACTGTGCATTTTGCGCAGTGGCAGCCTCCGTCTGCACTTTTGGAGGCCTGGGCTCTCGCTTCTTCTCGCCCACAATGGACTACCCGTCTGCGGTCTCCATTGCGGACTGCGAAGCTTGATTCTCCTGGGGCTCGGTTGATTGTGGTGGCGTCGCCATTGACGCGGCGGGCGATGTAGCTCCGGTGGTCGACGCTTGCCGGTCAGCCTTCCCAGCCCCCTTCGCTGCATCGCAGCCCCTCGACTTCCCCTTTGATTGCGCAGCTGGTGAGCGAGATTGCGCCTTGGTGGTGGCCGTAGCCGTCGACGCGCTCGTAGTCGCCTTGGCGGCGGCCGCATACGTTTTGGCCTGGCCTGTTGAGTCAGGCGTGTGAACTCCGAGGGTCCAAAGATTCCTCGGAGTCACTCACCCCACCTAACGGCGTGCCCGGATGCGACAGCGACGCGACCGCACACTGCGCACGCGCATTGGCGCCGGCAAGCCGGCATCCGAACCCACTTTCATCTGGACGCTGTCAGACTTCGACAGTGAACCATTCTTCTCTCCCCTCACCTTCTTAACGCCTGGTTTTATTCTGATTTTGGAATTATTCAGCGTTGAGGGTGCCAATCAGCCGGGCGGTAGGTATCGCTGACATATTTGTTGAACATTAACACATTAGTTAGGAGCAGTTTGGAAACTAGTGCTATCATATGGAATCCGCATGAATCTAAGTATTCTCTCATGGTTGAGAAAATGCAGAATAAATTTACCCGATACCTATATTTAAAGCAGTATGGAGTCTATCCCTTTTATCCACTTATGTATCCAACCCTTTTTGTAATAGGAATGGTTGGTTACTATAAGTTGGAGGTTAGACGAAACTTTGCTTTAGTAAAATATATATTTCTTGTGTTCCGTGGCAAACTAAATAACCCACAAATATTAGAATCGTTGGGGCTGCTCATTCCTAACACCAAGCTGCGGCAGGGGCCGAGGAGGAAGCTGTTTGAAGTACCGGTAGCCCGCACAAACATTTTAAAATTTGCACCCATTGTTCGAGCAGCACGAATACTGAACACCATCTCGCCACGGCTTGATATTTCTACTTGCTCATTGGCAGAATTCGAGAAGGTGACGATTAATTATCTGTCTTTTGTGTAACTACGTTGTTGAATTGGGTTGAAACCTGTAATGACAATTGTAATTTGTGAAATAAATAAATAAACATTTTAAAGTGGAGTCACCGTTGGGATCTCCGCGGCGGGTGGTTGATGACGGGCGTTGCCATGTTTTACTCGCTCTGTATGTGTCACTACCTCACAATCTAATGCGAACTATTGTCGTTCCCATTATTAAAAATAAAACCGGTATTGTAGCTGACAAGTGTAATTATCGACCCATCTCTTTAGCTACCATGACGGCGAAAGTACTTGATAGCCTTCTGGATGCTCAGTTGGATAGGTTATTGAATCTTCACGATGCACAGTTTGCAAAAATAGACCAGCAAAACATCAAAAGCATAACAAATTTTTAATACAACAGATGTCATGCTTGTTGAGCTTTTATAGGCAATTATCGCCTTTACATTTCCATTTTGTAACTTTGGCAGTCCACATACCTAACCTACGTAACCAAACAAAATGGAGGGAACTTTCATGATTACCAATTAAAATTTGCGTGTAGTTCTACAACAGAACAATGAATGCTGCAAGTAAAAAAATTATCATTTTTACGATCTTTTATTATCGTTTACAATAATAGTATAAAGAAAAACATAAAAGTACCAACAGTGATGATTCAAAAGTAGATAGTAACGCTTTGCAAGTTAGTATACTAATATTTTGATAGTGGTAGGTCTGTCAACCTATCAAAATGGTAGAATCGATGAATAATATTTCCAGGAAAATAAGGTGACTAAATGTTGTAATTTGTGTTTTACAAAAGTTTACGAAATACGGTTACTAACTGGAGTTTCCACTAAATCCGAAACCGTAGGGCACAATTCAAATAGTAAAAAATAATAATTTTGTATTAAGCCTATAATTTATGTGTTACAAATATAAAAGCTATTATTATACATTTAAACATATAACCTTTTTTTACCTACACGCTTAATATTATACGTAATCAAGAAACTGACTTAAAGTGTGCCACGTCCCTGTGGGACACCTTAAAACGGTGCTAAAGCTATTTTCAACTTATTTTAATAATTATTACAAAAATAATTAACTGTTATTTACTGAGTTTCCATGTTATACTATATTTTAAACGGTAAATAATAATAATAGACCGTCGTTCTTCATTTTTATATTTAAAGACGTGGGACAGCACAAAATCACCGCGGGCAATGTTTTACGAAAATGCTCACTTAGTCTATTGTCTTTATGTCTCATCATCATCATCATATCAGCCACAGGTCGTCCACTGCTGAACAAAGGCCTCCCCCTTAGATCTCCACAACGAGCGGTCACATGCCGCTCTCATCCAACGACTCCCAGCGACCTTCACCAGGTCGTCTGTCCACCTCGTTGGAGGTCGTCCCACGCTGCGTTTTCCGGTGCGCGGTCTCCATTCGAGAACCTTTTTGCCCCAACGGCCATCAGTTCTACGAGCAATGTGCCCTGCCCATTGCCACTTCAGTTTACTAATCCTTGCAGCTATGTCGATAACTTTAGTTCTTCTACGGATCTCCTCATTTCTGATTCGATCTCGTAGAGAAATACCAAGCATAGCTCTCTCCATAGCTCGCTGAGTGACCTTGAGCTTTCTTATGAGGCCCATTGTGAGTGACCACGTCTCTGTTCCATATGTCATCACTGGTAACACACACTGGTTAAAGACTTTCGTCTTTAGGCATTGCGGTATTGTTGACGAAAAGACGTTGCGAAGTTTCCCGAACGCTGCCCAGCCGAGTCGGATTCGACGATTGACCTCTTTCTCGAAGTTGGACCTACCTAACTGGACAGTTTGTCCCAGGTAGACATACTCGTCAACAACTTCGAGAACAGAGCTCCCAACGGATATTGGGATGGGCACGACATGGGCATTTGACATGACTTTCGTCTTGCCCATGTTCATTTTAAGGCCCACCTGTTGGGAAACCCTGTTGAGATCATCGAGCATTGTGCTGAGCTCTTGCAGCGATTCTGCCATGACTACGATATCGTCGGCAAATCGAAGGTGAGTGATATACTCGCCATTGATGTTAATGCCGAATCCTTTCCACTCCAGCAACTTGAAGGCATCCTCCATTGCAGCGGTGAACAGTTTCGGGGAAATTACGTCCCCCTGTCTCACACCTCTCTGCAATGGAATTGCCCCCGTGCTCTGTTCATGTACTCGGACCGACATGGTGGCGTTTCTGTATAAGCACTTCAACACTTCAATGTACCGATAGTCAATGTGGCACCGCTGCAGAGATTGCAGCACTGCCCAGGTTTCGATCGAATCGAAGGCTTTCTCATAGTCCACAAACGCCAAGCATAGTGGCAGATTATACTCCTCGGTCTTCTGTATAACCTGCCGCAGCGTATGGATGTGGTCTATGGTACTGAAACCTTTTCGGAAACCGGCTTGTTCGGGAGGCTGGAAGTCATCAAACCTGCGCTCGAGACGATTCGTGATGACCCTTGAAAACAGCTTATAAACATGGCTCAGAAGTGAGATGGGTCTGTAATTCTTCAATAGGGTGTTATCACCCTTTTTGAAGAAGAGCACCACCTCACCTCTGTTCCACGCTTCCGGCGTTGTGCCCTCGAGTAAGACGGAATTGAATAGCTTCTGAAGGACTTTAAGTACCGGTGTGCCACCCGCTTTCAGAAGCTCTGTCGTAATTCCGTCCCCACCCGGCGCCTTGTTATTTTTAAGCTGTTTCAAGGCCATCCTAATCTCGTACAGGCTGATGTCCGGGATATCCTCGGTATAGTGTCGGGTTAGTTTGGCTCGCGGGTCTTTGTCAGAGCCAATGGTAGGTATAGTTACCGAGGTGTATAACTGCCGGTAGAACTTCTCAATCTCTCTCAAAACCTCTGGCTTAGTCGACGCTACACTGCCGTCCTCGGTCTTCAGCTTCATAATACGACTTTGCCCAATAGACTTGTCTCTTGCGAACACTTTGGAGCCTTGGTTCCGCTCAATCGCCTCTTTAACACCGTTGGTGTTAAAGGTGCGGATATCGTGACGCAAGGACTTCCATATCCGTCTATTGAGCAGTCGGTATGCTTCAGCATCACCGGAGGACTGCAGCGTCATGGCGCGTCTTTCTGCCATGAGGTCGAGAGTGTGATCGGAGAACTTTTTTGGTCTACCTTTACGGTGGGACTTAAAGAACTTAGACCCAACCGTTTGGACAGTTTCTACAAACCTACCATTTAAATCGTCCACAGATACGCAATGTTCTAGGCACTCGAAGCGGTTTTGGAGTTCGAGTTGAAAGCTCTCGGGGTTTTGGATATAAGCACTAGAGGGCCGGAGCGTAGACCTCATCAGACGAGACCTCTCAACTTTGAGATTAATATTCAATGTGCCTCTTACCATTCGGTGATCACTACCGGTTTTCACCCTGTGGATCACAGAGACATCATTGAATATTTGCCTCCTATTGGTCATGATGAAGTCAATCTCATTCCTCGTGGAACCATCGGGACTCATCCAGGTCCATTTCCTGTGAGGCGGCTTTTGGAAAAAGGAGTTCATCACGAAGAGTCCCTCCTTTTCCAAAAAGTCGGCCAGCCTCTGTCCCCTGGGGTTCCGTTGCCCATATCCAAATTGCCCCACTCTCAACTCACCATCGCATCGAGTGCCCAGCTTCGCGTTGAAGTCCCCCATCACAACAGTGAAGTGTGTCTTCGAGGTATGTATGGCCCTACTTACGTCCTCATACATACTCTCTACTTCATCATCTGGGTGTGTCGAGGTCGGTGCGTAGACCTGTATGACCTTCAACTTCTCTTGGATATTCTGAGTATAAGGTACGCTACCCTGCTCGACACACTTTCGATGGTTACTATGCTGTTAATGAGGGACCTGCGGACGAGAAACCCGACACCACCTTGAGACAGATGTTCGCCTTCCCGGTAGTAGAATAAGTTGCCAGATTTCAGGGTTATCGTGTCCTCACCCTCTCTTCGGACTTCTGATAGACCCATGATATCCCAGTGCAACTTATCTATTTCTTCTTCCAGCTCAACAATCTTTTCGTCTGCCCTCAGTGTGCGTGTGTTATACGTTACCAGGGCCAGTTTTCGTTTGGGGTGGTAGCCGGATCCCGTCCGGTGATTCTTAGCACCCCCTGCCCCGCCGTTACCGTGGCCGCTACCATGACCAGGAATAGCGGGGCTGCCGGGAACTGGGGGCCGGTGCATTAGTCGTGTCGTCATTTTTGGGGGGAATTTGCCGATACTCACCACGCTTGGCAGGCGTGTTGGTGAGCGCAGTAATGCTTCTGTTCAGCAAAGGGACGCTGCTGCCCATCCCTTTGGTTAAGAGTCCCTTAGTCGACTTTTACGACCTCCACGGGAGGAGACGGAGTGGTGCTATATTCTTAATCCGGACACCACACGGAGTGAGTGAGTGAGTCTTTATGTCTACGATGTAGGAATACAATTAAGCAATATTTTTGAATAAATTGTGTTTAGACAATGCATGCGTTGGCTTTTCGTGTACGATTGATACAACATCGTGCTCGATTTTCATCGATTGCTCCTTAAGTATGTGGTCTTCGCAGAAGTTTGTAATTCTAAGACAGGCTTCTCGCAAAATATCTTCAGGCACTGTTAGTACGATTCTCATGAAATTTGGATAGTTGAAACACTGAAAAACATTATAATAAATAATAAGATATATCACATACATAATTGAAGAAATTATCTACTATTCCATAGTTAAGGTGGCCATAGACCTTAACATAATTGCATAAACTTATTACTGTATGAAATTTTAAGATTATCCTACGATGAAACATAAATAAATAGGTATAACTGAATAGCAACCGGTACACCCTATGTTTTATAAATCAGCATGCAACCACATAATAAAAACGTAAACAATAAGAAACATTAATAAAAATACGCACCTCCCCTGGAATGCAAAGGACAGATTGCTCATTACACAATTGAGTAATGAAATGAAGCCCATCATCAAATTTTGAGAATTGTGACGTTTTAATTTCAACCATCATATACATGGATCCCTGTGGCATGATAGGACGCAGACCGGGAGCTTTTTGTAATTCGTGGCATGCTAGCTTTGCTTGACTCTGGAAAATAAAATTCACATTATTGTAAGAAAGAAAGAAAGAAAGAAACTATTTATTTCCGCGACACATCGACGCACAATACACATTATAAATATAAAATCGACAAAAGCTTAGAAACTACACAATCTACTAAAACTATGAATATAATAACTAACCCTTTACATTTCAATGCACGTGCTGGCAACACTGATTATAATATAATGTTATAAAATAATAATTCCTAGATGTAATAGTGCGTCACACGTTTCATTGTATGAATTATGACAACATTTAGGCTGTATGACTCTGACCTTTGCCTGCTTTTTTAGCGAAACTATTATAATACATGAACGTTATAAATTAAGAATGGAAAAATAGAAATTGTGCGTCGTATCTGCGCAAAAACTTGGTCGCTACTCAGCGTAATGCTGTAGCATCGGAACGAGCCAACAGCGCTGATTTTCAGCAACAACCCTATGTTATTATGTTATGTTCATTAGTCATCCTGCGTCCACAAACACTGTTTTTATTTTATTTTTTTATTTTATAAAAAAAACGTTGCCCCACACTAGGATTTCTCCCGTGTCGTGAGTGCGTTTACAGATATGAATTCCACACACAATACAACCAGACCCGGAACAACTACCTGCAGATCATACAAATATTTATTCCGTGCGGGAATCGAACCCACGACCCGGAGCGCAGCAGCCGACTGTATCAGCCACTGCACCAACCGTGCCGTTGAAAGTCTGTAAAGTGTTCGAACCGTCCGGAAAAACAAAAATCTATAATGTAAGCGATGTAATCCGTTTAAAATTGTTTTAGTATAATGAGTAATAATCGCGAAAATTATATTTTTCATATTTTTGGTTACACTTATATTATATTTAGTCTTCATTTACACACTCGTTGCTGAGGACAAAGATGACATTATTGTTGAATATGAATTAGGTAGATTAGATTTGAGTAACTATTACTTGCGTGAATAGCCTCTTTTCGTTATTGAGGATATAATTTAGAACGGTTTCGTCAGCCATTGCATCCTTTTTAATTCAGTTTTGACCATTATTTTCAACATTCTACGAGAAAGTCTTGACCTGCTTATTCATTCAACTCGAATGTCTATGTCTTAGGCGGCGTGTCTACGGCTCGGGTGCAATGAAGTACAATAATTGTACATTTGTATAATTGTCGAGTAAAAAATTGTATACAATAATTGTTTACAATTTTTTATTTGATAGCTAACATCACAAGCTTACCTCAATAAACCGTATCGTTTCGTCGAAGAAACTTTGCGGAGTTTCTTCAAGTATTCTAGGCAGGGCCTTCTGTATTAGTGTGTTTGGGCCCAGGATTCTCGTTGACATGCTGAGCAACCCCGGACGAACTTCTTTGCTTAAAATATTCTGGCGATCGTGTATGATTACCCATCCCAATCGCCAGCCCGGGATCAAAAACCTTTTCGTGACTCCACTACAAGTCAAAACGGGGACATCTTTAGAAACGGACGATAATGCGGTAAATTTATAATCGGAGAATACCATTTGTTCATAAATTTCATCTGCAATAATCGGCACACGATTTCTTGATGCCACGTCGATAATGTCTTTCAGGTGTTGTTCAGTATATACTGAGCCACATGGATTAGAAGGATTATTTACAATTATTGCTGCTGTATTTTCGTCTATTTGATCCTCAAGACTCTGGAGATCAATTTGCCAATTCTTGTCGGGCTGTAAGGACAAAGAACGTTGAGCAATTCCTGTAGTTTTATTACATATTCTAGTTATATTTATTAAGTTTTAATTACATGCCTCTAAGTACATAGATGGATGTTTACTAAACGCAAGTAAAAAAAGCAAATTGGCACGTAAAGACATCCACGAAAGGAGAGTGGCGAATTGTATCATGGCTATGCAATGATATACAATACTAACCATACACCCATGGAGAAGTAACAACTCGTAAAATTATACACGTAAAAAATAGGTTAAGTATAAGACAAAAAATTATAAACTCCTTTCGAGCTATCGCACTATTTTCACAGTATCTTGAGGAAGTAACAAATCTGGCTTTACCTATTAACATATATTTAAAGTAAACATATATTTAAAGTATATTACAAAACAAAAGTTGCAATGGTTTTTTTTTCTCTACAAAAAACAATGTAAATCACCCTTGTTTTTTTTTTATTGATGTCCAGTGGAAATTCTACATGGAACTTCCTTCACCTCGGGAAAGGGCGAAGGGGTCCTCCTCAGGACTCCTACCGGCTAAAACCACTGGAGCGGTCATCTTCGGCACTGTAGGGAGGCTCCAGGTCCTCGTAAGATCACACTAGAGCCGCTCATTAGTGCCACGCCTTTAGGCACATCTCGGAAGGGATGACTTTAAAGCGGTCACCCCCTCTAGCGGAGTGAAGGCGACTGTAAAAAGGTCGCCCTGCCAGGCACTTCTCGGGGAGGATTGTAAAGGATCCCCCCCAGCCTCGCTTTGCGCTGTGCTGCGCACACGGCGGCACGTGACCGCGTGCGCACCACCGTCTTCCCGGGGGTCGCTCGGTGTGAGCACGCAGACTCCCCAATCTGCGCACCCGCGACCCCCGAGGTCCCCCACCGTGAATTGACGACAGGGGGCTCAGGCGTGTTGGACTTGGGAGCCGGGATGGTTGTTGCCCCGGTGCCGTCTCGTCCTTCTCCGTGCGGGATCGGCCCTCTCCGGATCCCGCTCTGCAGTCTCCTTCTGCAGCATGACGCTCTCGCAGAAGGAGACCACTCCACTCCAATTTTCATGCTCTGCCAACATAGCCGACACTACTGCCGGCAGAGAGAGATCTTGTCCGATCTAGTCGACCACGATCCGCCGCTCGGCCGCCCACGCAGGGCACTCCTCGAGCGTGTGCTGCGCGGTATCCTGGTCGCTTCCACAATGGTGGCACTGTGCCGTAACCTCGCGTCCTATTCTGTGCAGGTATGTACCGAAACAACCGTGACAGGTGAATACCTGCGTCAGACGGTAGGTGACGCGCTCGCTCCTTTTGAGCCAGGCTTCGAAGAGCAGCAGGATGGTCTCGACGACGCGCTCAGTCTGTCGAACGCCCCAGAAGGCACGCCTTCCCCACTTTGGCGGATGGAGCGTGTCTGGTCGTAGACCCACGCATCCGTCTCCGCCTGGATATCGAAAGGCGGAAAGCGTGCCAGGAGAGTTGCCGCCTCGTAGGACACTGTCCTGTATCCCCGTGCGATTCGTACAACCACTCTGCGCTGCAGACTGTGAAGTTTGTTTCTGCAGCGCTGGACGCCTTACAGCCGGGATGACCATACAGGCGCCCCGTAGAGGGCCACGGACCGCACGACGCCTCCGTAGAGACGGCGAACTTCCGCGCTCGGTCCCCCGAGATTGTGCAGCACCCGGTGTAATGCACCCACTACCCTACGAGGGGCGCGAAGTGCTCTTCGAAGCCCCAACGACTGTTCAGGGTGAGCCCCAGGTACTTCATGTACTGGCCCACCCTGATTTGCGCGTCACCAACGCGTATCCACGAACTGGGTGATTCTCTACTCCGCGGCAGTTTGTGGAACCATAGCGCCTTGGTTTTGTGAGGCGCTATCTGCAGACCCAGAGCGTGGATTTTGGCCACGACAATTGCCACCGCTTGCTCGGCAAGCCGGATGGTTCCCTCGAAGGACTCCCCACTGGCCAACACAAGAGTGTCGTCAGCGTAACAGACCAAGCTGACGCCAGCGGGGAGAACGACACGCAGGACCGCGTTGTAGGCGAGGTTCCATAAAAAGGGGCCGAAAACCGACCCCTGCGGAACCCCGCACGTAATCTCCCTCCGCTTTACGCTACCGTCCCTGCCTACGTAGCGAATGTGCCTATCACGCAGATAGGCCCCTATGATGCCCTGCAGGTAGGGGGGCATTGATGATGGACTAGCGCCCCCCTAATCGCGCCCCACGGGATGGAGTTGAAGGCGTTGACGATGTCTAGACTGACAGCCAACGCCACCCCACCCCGCTGGGACACTGCTTGTTCCGACAGCGAGCGGACGCGAAGAATCGCGTCGATTGTGGACCGCCGCTGCCGGAAGCCATAATGACTTTCGGCCAGGTCGGGACCCACTCAGGTGCTCAACGAGTCTTCGGGTAATTATTCTCTCGAATAGCTTCGAAGCCTCGTCGAGCAGGCAAATGGGACGATATGCAGAAGGAGACTCCGCAGGCCTTCCTTCTTTCCTCAAAAGAACCTATCCGGCTTCCTTCCAGCTGGACGGGAACACGCTTCGCATGCGGTTCTTAAGAGACTGCAGTGCATATACCCACGCACGGCCTGGAATGCCGTCCGGACCCGGTGCGGTGTTGCGACCCTTTAGGCAGCCAATGGCTCGGCCCAGCTCCCCGTCCGAAACCCCCAATTCCTCATCCCAGTCCGAGACAATCGGGGGTGGAGAGGGACCCGGATGGTCCCGGACTGCTGGAATGAGCATTGAAAGTACTCTCTCCAGCAAATCCGGGGCCATGGTTTCGGTCACCGGGGGGACATATGGACGCAACTTGCCCACTTCCATTCGGTAGGGTCTCCCCCACGGATTCCTGTCCAGTCCCTCCAGGGGGTCGCTCCAGGACCGAGCCTTCGCCTCGCGAATTGCATTATGTAGCGACTTCATGGCCGCCTGGTAGACCAGATAGGCCTCTGCAGTCTCTCCAGCTGTAGCAGTACGCCGGCGTCTGCTTCGTTGGTACCGGCGGCGGGATGCCAGGCAGACCGCGCGCAACTGCGCGACCTCCTCCGACCACCAGTACACTGCCGTACGCTGAGAGCGGCTGCTCCGGGGCATTGATGCATCGCATATCGACGTCATCGCCTACCGGAACCAGGCCGCTTTCTCCTCTGGATCGGGCAAGATCCCTTGATCGACCTCTGACCACGCCGTGACGTTGGCAGCTGCGACGAGCATCTCTCGATCGAGCTGTGTGAGGGCCCAAAGCCGCGACTGTGGACTGGGACGTGGGCGGCTCGGGCCAGATGGATGGAGGGCCACGTCAAAAACTATGTGGCGGTGGTCGGATAGCTTGACCACCTCCTCCGCCACCCGCCAGCCCGTCACCATGCTGGCCAAAGAAGGAGCCGCCCATGTAAGGTCCACGACCGACTCCCCCTGCCACCGAACGCAGGTGCTAACGGACCCCCGATTCATCAATCGGAAGTCTAGCGATGCCGCCCAGTCTTGTATTATCCTCCCCCTTGGCCCATCGCAACGGCATCGCAACGCAACGCACGGCCCAGGACGAGCACTGGACGGGGCGAGCATTTACAGTGAATGGTGCGCCCCGCTGTGTCCAGGTATCCCTCGAAGTCGGCGAGAGACACATTGGGGGAGACGTAGCAGCCCACTACTGCCAGAGGTTCCCACTCTACTACGACAAAGCCCTGCCCCCTGTCCAACAGCGAGCAGGGTGGCCCACCTTCAATCCCAGGCTGTACATACAGGTTGTCCACTCAATAGCACGACATACTGCAGGGGGTGAGAGCTTGGGTCAATACCTACAATAAAGTTAAATCCTAGTCCTAAATAAAGTTTTTTGTAGAGACCTAATTCCCCTTCAACTCATTAGGATATGAGCTTTAAATAAAATTGTATGCTAATATCGTTGGTTTAGTCAGTATATTTGATTACTAAATTAAGCAGTCGGATTTGTTACTAATTTCTCAAGATATTGTGAAAAGAGTGCAGGAGCTGAATTTTTGGACTATTTAAAAACCAGTTGGATAAAACTGAAACTGTACCACATAGTGGGTTGATACAGTCGACTGCTGCGCTCCGGGTCGCGGGTTCGATTCCCGCACGGAACAAATATTTGTACGATCTGCAGGTAGTTGTTCCGGGTCTGGGTGTATTGTGTGTGGAATTTCTGTCTGTAAACGCACCCACGACGACACAGGAGAGATCTTAGTGTGGGGCAATGTTTAAAGGAAAAAAAAAGTACGATGGAATAAAATCAAATAGAAGATAGCTGTATAATACTATCGCATTTGGTTAGATTACGCTGTTAATAATTATCAATCATATTTACCAATAATTCGTAGTACTTTACAACGATTCCGAGGCCTTCGCCAAGAGTTTTGTGAATTAAGTATCCCGGTCGGGGGATGAGAACATTCTGTCCTGCGTCTGCGATGACGCTGAGCGTAATGTCGATGGCATGCGAACAACCACTGCAGAGGATCACATCATCAGCTGTCACGGGGCCCTGATGAGCACTATACTCTGCCACCGCCTGCCTTGCGTCCAGGTGACCAATAGTAGGACCATAGTTCCGACTTTCATTTTTCTTTACCGCGTCACATATAGCTTCAATTATATTTTCAGATGGTTGTAAATTCCCGAATGCTGTAGGATCACCTGAAATTTAAATTATATTCATAGGGGTTTACTAATGTACATCAACATTTCGCCGATAGCGATATTAAGTCGTATTCGACCTCTTTTGTTTACTTATTTTTATTTAACCTGGTGGAAATACATAATTTACTTCCTCCACCCCGGAGAAGGGTGGAGGTGCATGCCGACTCCTACTAGCTAAAACGTCATCGAACCGTCGGCACCAAAGGGGGGCTACAGGAACTCAAAAATATCTAGAGCCCATTGGTTTCGCGCCTTTCAGCACATCTCTGAGGGTAAAGTGGTCACCTCCTGTAGCGGAGGGGAACCGACTGTAAAGAGGCCACCCCCAGATACACCTCGGGAGATTGTAAAGGATCCCCCAGAAGCCTCGCTGCGCGCTGTGCTGCGTACATGGCGGCATTTGACTACATGCGCACCACCGCGGTCGCCTTCCTGGGGCTTGCATGGTTTAGCACGCAGATTCCCCAATCTGTGAGCCCCGGTTCTACCCAGACTCGTTCTGGTTCACCCCAGAATCATATTGAATCGCTTATTAAAAATAACCTAATGTTGGTCTGCGGTACTGGTATAAATCTGGCCTCTTTTATAAATCTGCGACGCCTTTGAATGTACCCATTCTGAAATGCACTAAGTAATGATAAACAAAAGATGGTAAATGGTCATGAAACCAATTATTGCCGGCAACCTGTATTTGGAACTTCCAATTTGTAATTGCCGAAATCATTGCGCAGCGCATTTAACCTATGTTTATAATTGATTGGGAGCTTGTGGATCACATACACTTCAACTCTGCCTAAGGATATATATTTACGTTTATTTGCATAACTTAAAATATACTGGATATATTATAAAAGATTTTAACGTCAAATTATTTCTGGCACATTTCTCTGGTACTTGTTTGCGATGACTACACGAACATTCAACATTCATTCTGCGCATAGACCACTTTAGATTCCAGCTCTACGACGAGGTACAATAATAACAATAGGACGAAGATAATAATGGGCAAACGAACATATGACTGGGAACAATCGCTAATGCCTAGGATGTTTTACTCTGATGAATACCGGTTCGACTTCTATCCAGATTCACGAAGAATACGTTTTTTGCGAACATCTGGATGTGAGAGCTGCCTGCTAAATCCGGGAAATCCCCAGGGAGTCTATCCATATTAAGGTGGAACCATCATGGTATGGGCGGCAATCCACCTAGGCGGAAGAACTGACCTAGTATACACGGTAATTAAATTGCTGCTTAATATTGTAACATTGGTAACCTCTTTGGTGTGAAAAGCTAAACTATATAAAAAAATATAAAACTTGAAATTACAGACTAGATTTGAAAATGCTTTGACGGTTTAGCAAGAATACCGGTAAAACGATGCATTAATATTTTATCGCTACAAAAGTTCAGACGATAGTAAAAGTAATATAAAAATAAGTCTTAAAGTTGAATATACGGTGCCGAAACGTGGACACTAACGGTTTGGCTAGTTCACAAATTTAAAGTTGCTCACCTAGCTATGGAGAGAGCTATGCTTGGCGTTTCTCTGAAGGATCGAATCCGAAACGAGGTGATCCGACAGAGAACCAAAGTCACCAACATAGCCTATCGCATTAGCAAGCTGAAGTGGCAATGGGCTGGCAAACGGAGTGTAGGACGCCCTCAGTGAGTGACGATCTTCGCAAGGTGGCTGGCATGAACTAGATGAGAAAAGCCGAGGATCATGCGCAGTGGCATGACTTTGAAGAGGCCTATGTCCAGCAATGGACTGCTATGGGCATATACCCCCAGATAATAAAATCGGTTACAATATCGTGATGAGATGTTGGTGTACTGCGTCCTACCACACAAACTGCAAATGGATCAAGTTATGATGCTTATGCATGATAGCACCCGCCCACATACGTACGGCTCGAGTGGTAACGCAGTGGTTGCAACAATATAATGTTGTGACTTGTTACCCTTGACTGGCTCGCGCTCTCACTGGATTTAAATCCGATTCAGCACGCGTGGGACTAGCATGGGATATACTTCATCAAAAGACTTTACGAAATTTTTCTAAATATCTGATAGTAGAAAGTGAGTTTTTAATGCATCTTCGTCGAACCCGGGACCTTATTCCACAAGGCGATACTTATTAATAACCTAATCATTTTCAGTAAGATGCGACTTTTACTTTTGCATAAGGTTTCTGTTGGTGACACGCAAGTCCAGGGTGGACCGAACTATGTCCCCCGACCTCACTTCAGACAGTCACTGCGACTATGTAGAACACATATCGTCTTGTTCTTCAAGATAGAGGGCAGTGGCCGCATTGTACAGGTCTGGTTGAGGAGAGATAATCTGCTCTTAATTTAGCTGTTCACCGGGCATGGTGGCTTCAATGAATCTGAATATGATTGGATGCGAACACAAGGGGAAATGCTAGCACACGCTTAAAGACGATCACGAGGTCCACATGTTAGGTATGATACGTATGATAAGGTGTCCCATAATATCCTATTTCAAAAACTATATGGCCTCGGCATACGCGACAAGGCCTACCAGTGGCTAAAGACGTATCTAGAAGATAGAAAACAAGTTGTGCAAATTGAATACTACGATAAAAAAAAACAAACGAGCTATACGATATTAAATCACACATTAAAACCCCCATACCACAAGGCAGTGTATTAGGATGTATTTTATTTCTTATATATATTAATGACTTACTCAAAACAATACAAACGCCTTGCGTGCTATTCGCTGATGACTTATCTATAGTATTCCAATGTGACGGTGATATCGAAAGTAATCTCCACATAGAGAGTAGTTTTAAAGACATAATGATTTGGCTCCGCCAACATAATTTAGAAATCAATTTAAATAAAACGAAAATGTTACAGTTCCGGACCTTTCAAAGAACAAAACCTTTAAATATTGACAAAATACTAAAACAGCTAACTATCGCACAGGTGAATGATTTTACCCTGTTAGGCATTACTTTAGATTGCAACTTAAATTGGAAAAAAACCTGCCGAAAAACTTAAAATAAAATGTCCCAATTTATCTATGCATTTAGTAAATTGAAAACAACCACAAACCTAGAAACCGCATTAACAATGTACTACGCATATGCTTATACCTGGTTCAATTACGGGATCATACTGTGGGGCGAATCTACGACTTTAATTACTTGTTTATACTACAAAAAAAGTGTCTACGAATCCTTTGTAATATAAGACAACGCGAAAGCTGTTACCCTCATTTCATACACAAAATGATAACACTTCCATCTCTTTACATTCTACAATGTTCGATGTTCGTCAGAAATCACAGACACTTTTTTCAGTCAAACGATAAAATAAATATAAAGTATATCGATCGATATCGATATAAAAACAAATTAATTACACTAATCATACATTTAGAAATAATGAAGAATAGTCCCGACTACAGAATGATTACTATATACAACAAGTTGCCTGAACACATTAAGAATGAGGAACAAAATACGGTATTCTATAACAATTTGAAAACACTATTAATTAAATAAGCCTACTATAGTGTTCAGCAATTTAAATCAGACAACTTTTCTAGACCTTACATTTTAATCACCAACATTTAAATTGAAATACAACCCGAGTAATAAAATACTACTTCTAACCTGACACTATTGACAAGTAGATAAGCATTAGAAGATAGGTCACTGACAAGTTCCAAATGAACCGCGCGAGTAACAAAGCAAATAAATAGGCATATGTAACTTTTTATTAATCTTGAACCCCTGCCTTTACGGGTCAACGTGAGCACTGGCCCAGCGTAGTCCACACCGCAACGTAAAAATGGGAAACTTGGTGTTATTCTCTCCCGCGGTAAGTCACCCATAATAGGAGATAACGGTTTACCTCTCAATCGTGTACAAATAACGCATTCATGTACAGTGCGCTTGGCGAGATTTCTTCCGCCTATCGGCCAGTTCGACTCGCGTTTGTTATACAACAGCGCTTGTGGCGCAGCGTGCTGAAGCCGCTTGTGCTCGTAACGTAATAATAGTACCGAAAACCAATGTTTGGATGATATTAAATTCGGATGTTTCTTATCAAAATTGAAGTACCTATACGGAATTTTTTATTCTTCCGCCAACTAGTAATATTTTATTACCATCAACAAATAAATTTAATTTACTCAGATAATGTTTATTTTTCAAATTATGATTTACAGATAATATTTCATATTCTTCTTTAAAAGACTCTTGCTGAGACAACCTCACAAGGGTCATATTTGCATCTCTCAGCTCAACGACAGTAAGAGGTCCATGATGAATATTATTCCTATTGCGTGTGTTAGAAATAAAATGTAATACATTGCACAAGCGCGCTTCATACGATTATACTGAGAAAATCTTTCGAAAGAAAATAATGAAGTTTCTGTCGCGCAGAGAAATGAATGAAGAGCTTTTAGCGGTTTTATTTCAGGTAAACTAGACTGCGCTATGTACCTAAGCCTTAACTGAAATTGCCTGGTTACAGTCAAATTCAGGATCGTGAAGGAATAGCGGCCCGTCCCACCATAAAGTCGAACATTTAAGATCTTCTAGCCTGACTCCACGAGATACTAAGTCGGCTGGGTTGCCGGTACCACTTACATGGCACAAGGGAAGTTCCTTGGTGAGATCATGAATCTCAACTACTCTGTTTTGCACAAATGATTTTAATAAATTAGGGGCCATGCGCAGCCATCCCAGCACAATAGTGGAGTCACACCAGAAAATTATTTTATCAAATTGACAATGAAGTGATTCGCGTACTTTATTGTATAACCTAGCACCCAGTAAGGCCCCACAAAAGTAGTTCTAGCCTTGGGATACTTACAGGATGCAGGGGGGCGACCTTGCCCTTCGAACAATACAACTTAACATTAACTGACTGATAGACACGACTAGTTGCGCGCACATAAATACATGTTCCGTATGCGGACTCCGAGGCGTCTGTAAAAATGTGTAGTTCTATGCGCGCAGGGTCTTTGCTCATGAAGTGTCGAGGCACGCGTATGCGTTTAGGATAGGCAGAGAACTTGCGAAGCGTTCCCAAATTTGTACGACGTCAGTAGGTAATTCATCATCCCAACCTACTTTCAATAACTATAAGCTTTGCAATAAAATTTTGGCTATAATAATCATAGGACTCAATAATCCTAAAGGATCAAATATTTGCGAAACTTTTGACATGATATAAGGCTTAGTAATCATTTTACTATCTTTCTTAAATTGCGTATTAAAATGAAACTCATCGCTTAAATTATACCAGTTTAACCCTAAGGTTTTTGAATGAACATTCTCGTCTAGTGTTAATTCTTTAGATAAATTGGACGTATAGTTTCCTAATCTAAATTAAAATTAAACATCCATTTGCGGAGTGGAAAACAACCAGAATGTAAAACGTTTGTAACATTTTGGCAAATTCGTAATAGATGTTCTTTGCTATTCTTTACTCAGATGCTAATTGCTTTAGGCATCTACAACTCAAACATTTTCCATCGGATTATCACGCCACAAGATCAATTGTAGGTCACGCTGATTCTCATGAAGAGAGCATTGACAGTAAGAAAAATCTACATCAGCGCAAGCCGTATACTTATGCTGCCTAAATCGCAGTAAGATAGCTAAAAGATCACCTTGTATTGGAGGGCCTAAAATTTGTAGTTCGTTTAGCGAGATGGTATTGCTTGATGCAGCACTTGTATCAAACACCACCCGCAACTTGGTAGTGGTACTGTGCTCGCGAAATACACCGTGGTGCGGTAAATGTAATGAGGCGTCCCGTACTGATCAACGCGTCTCATGTGACCTAAGTGGATGTACTGATGAATGAAGTCACTATAAAGCTTTTTATAATCAGGATTGCGGAGCAACCGTTCTTCAATAACTAAAAACTGACGTTCTGCTTGCGAGTATGTTTCACCTAATGTATCAGGAGATGTTTTAAACGGTATGCGTACACTGAACCTTCCGTCACTATTGCGCGTAGTAGTATTGACAAAATGTTGTTCACAAGCACGTTCCTCATCAGTCCGTGTGTCCCGAGTGGCCATCTCTTCGACCTCCCAGAACCGTCTTAATTGTACATCAATTAATTGAGAGAGATTACACTGAATGTGTGAATCCACATAACGTTGTTCACAAGCACGTTCCTCATCAGTCCGTGTGTCCCGAGTGGCCACCTCTTCGAGCTCCCAGAACCGTCTTAATTGTACATCAATTGATTGAGA
The DNA here is from genome assembly GCA_947459985.1 of Diloba caeruleocephala. Lineage (NCBI taxonomy): Eukaryota > Metazoa > Arthropoda > Insecta > Lepidoptera > Noctuidae > Diloba > Diloba caeruleocephala. The sequence continues at coordinate 20,727,835 of OX381606.1, read as the reverse complement.
GAGATTACACTGAATGTGTGAATCCACATAACGCGGTATAGAACAAATAGGTCCGGAAATAATCCACCCCAATTTTGTATCTAATAAGAAAGGCCCATTAGGTAATCTAATTTTACGTGTATTTATTAAATCCCAAAATTTATCCGCGCCTATTAAAATATCTATATTCTGAGATTTATAAAATTGCGGGTCTGCCAATTGAATATTAGAGAGGATTAGAGAAGCATTGAATTGCACGTACAGTCTTTAAAACTGTGTCTATTAACTTTCTAATTAGAACTGGTGACTCTTTGCTAACATTTTGCATATTAAACAATGACTTGACGTGATTGTGCACTAACAATCTGCTGGTATTGTAACGACTGAGAAGTAATTCCCATGCAACACAATAATTATCACTAGAAAACTCAACTGAATCTATTACCAGTTCCGCGCTTCCTTTGAGCGACGATTTTAGATAATGATACTTCTCTATACTACTAAGCTCACTAGAATTATGCACTAACGATAGAAAAGTATCCCTAAACTCCAACCATTGCTCATATGTACCGTCGAACGTGGGCATAGAAATAGTAGGCAATTTAACCGACTTTTTGTGATGACTACATTGATGAGAATTATCAGTAACCTGATTTTCCGTTAAAATATATTCAGCTTGCGACATTATACTGTAACCGCTGTTTTCAAACAATTCCCTTTGTGTTAACTGCTCATCTACATCAGAGACTGATTCCTCGAGCTTAATCTGAATGCAGTTAAACTAACTGAACAAATTAATAGCTCCCTGAATGCGCAATTTTAGGTCAATACGTTTTTGGCTAGACAGAATGTCACCTTTTAGATTAGATAGGTGATTTGCAAATTTAGTTAATCTGCTTTTAGCTATGCCACGTTTTTTAATTAGCTCTCTAATTAAGCTACTATTTTCACTAGTAGTAGACTTACAAGGAGACTTATCACGAGATTTAGCAACAGCCTCATCTTCGCTCTTTTGGTGGAAAGTAATGAACTGGGTACTCACGGATACGACAATGTGCTTCTCAGAGTAGTAGCACGCAAAGAAGTTCGTACTTCTCATCTAATTCTCACTGAAACTAATTTACATACAAATAGACAGGATGGCTGGCCGAACCTATTATGCGCGTTTTCAGGTCCAAAACTGGCTACTCCCAGAGTTCTGCGTAGGCCTCCAACGGTCGTGGCTGGTCGTAGAGTTTGAGCTTGCGTCCGGCTCGATGGACCAAATGTTGGAGGTTTGTTGTAAAATGATGGTAAACAGTTGAATACGAATTTAATTTTAATGTTTAGATAGAACATACAAAGAAATAAAAGAGGTGTGCGTATTGAGTACAATTTTGTGCGTCGATTGCCATTTTTTTCCGCAACGTATGCAGTTTCGTAGCCTCGAAGAGGTCCTCCCATTGGCCGCCGAAGTAGCATCGCGTCATCTTCTACCAATGATTATAAGTGAGAAACCGTGCATATTATGAATAAACGTTGTATCATGAATAATAAGGTTTTATAAAAATATTGTTTAAGTAGATAAGATTATTTATTTGTATAAACATGGTGCACATACAATGCAAGACAACAAATAGGTATTATAAAAGTTCTGTCATGCATGATAGCCTCAATATTTGGTCCTCTGACATAATTAGAAGCTATCATCATCATTTCGGCCTAATGAAGTCCACTGTTGGACACAGGCCTCTCCCAAAGATCATCACAACCACCGATATGGGTGTGTTTTGAGCTCATTGGGGGGTTTTGCCATAATCGCCACGCTTGGCAGGCGGGTTGGCGATCGCAGTTGAGTTGTTAATGTACTCGAAGGACGCTGCTGCCCATCCTCCGACCAATCCCTTAGTCGACTTTTACGACACCCATGGGAGGAGACGGGGTGGTGGCATTCTGAGCCGGCACCACACGGCAAGCTATCATAATAAATATAAAAAATATCATGTCAATGTTAGTTTACAAACTAATAATAAATGTAGGTGTGTACTTTTTTGTGAAATAACTAAAAATCATTGTGTACTGATTAATTATAATTTTTGTGAATTTTTCAAAAGTAATAACCAATAACATTAAGATCTTTCCACCATGCAAAACATACCTTTTACCCAATAGCGGAGTTTTAGCTTTATAAAGGCAGTGTTTACCGTTATCACATTTATTTTTAGGAAAAGCATCTGAAGGGTTTAAAAACAAATTTAAGATTCGACTTTACAAACATAGCTGTTTCTATATACAGTGAGAGTAGCGGTAAATATTTTGTATTCCTGAAAATGGGATCGGCAACTGTTGTTACCAAGTCACATGGACCGGATGCGGCTTTTTTGGACTTTAAACATTATTTAATTATCTGTAGGTACTCAGCCCCCAAAATACAACTCTATATCGCGGTACCGATTCGGCTAGTCCATAGTATCCTAAGCAGGGCAGGGGAAAATAATTCAGAGTACATCCTTTTAGACATACAGAAACACCCGATTCGGAAACCAATTCCATACATACAAATTGTCACCAACTTAAATTTTCTAATGTCATGAGTTACATACGTTAGATTAAAATTATTGCATATCACTGCTACCGGTATTATTGACGCGAACATGGCCCTGTTTGCTGTTTATATCACATACTTTCTTTATAAAAATGTCATTTTTTCCTATAGTTTTGACACTTGTAATTTTTGTAACCATATCTTTATCGTGATTTTTAAACCGCACACTGAACGACGGAAGTCTGCGTAACGGTGCCACGGTCGTTATTCGACGTTGATGCGCACCTATCTTGCGAGCTAACCCAACCAGAGCTGCCACCGGCATCAACAGATCGTTTACCGCTCACATCGCTCGACCGCTTGGAACCACCATGTATGGTATCTCGTTTACTACTGCCTCTTTGATCACAGTCGTATCAGTGGATATTACATTATTGACTTCTCTAGCGCCTTCTGCTCGTTCTGCTATTGCTAGTGCTCTGGACAAACTCAGCGTGGAAGCATTGTGCTCAAATAGTTTGTCACGGTCGGGCCCGCTCCCAGGCCAAGAACGAGCCGATCCGTAAGGTTCGTGTCTAAGGCAGCTTCAAACTCGCAGTAGCTTGCCAACCTTCGCAGTCGTGCAGCCCGATCGACCAATGACTCACCTGTATTTCTTTCTCTTCACCCCGTAAAATTTTGCCTTGTCAGCAAATGATCATTCCTGCCGCTTGAAATAAGTGTCAAGCAATTCCACCAGCTTCTTATAGTCCAGCGACTCCAACTCAACTGGATCTAATATCATTGACATCGTTTATTTTAAATAAATCACAAATATTATGCCAGCCAATACTTTTACAAACATTCACAAAAATATTTACAACAATTGACATTTAGCACACTAGCTTTTTCTTATTTTAAAATTACAAAAATTTATTTTTATATTTTAGTTCGGTTATCTGCAAAATTCCTGGAGGCGCGCCTTCGCCGCTCTGACGGAGGGAGCGTGTCTGATCGTTGACCCACGCATCTATCTCCGCCAGGATGTCGAAATGCGGAAAACGCGCCAGGAGAGTTGCTGCTGTTGCTGTTCGGTATCCTCTGCAATCCGGATAGCCACTCTGCGCTGCAGGCCGTGAATTTTGGTTCTGCAGCGCTGGGCGCCTGACAGTCGAGCTGACCATACAGACGCTCCGTAGAGAGCCACGGATCGCACGACCCCCCCGTAGAGACGGCGAACTTCTTCACATGGTCCCCCGAGATTGGGCAGCAGCCGGTGTAGTGCACCCACTACTCTCTCAACTCAGGGGATGAATGGCTGGAAGTGCTCTTCGAAGCCCCAACGTTCATGTTCAGGGTGAGCCCCAGGTATTTCATGTACCGGCCCACCCCGATTTGCGCGTCACCAACGCGTATCCACGAACTGGGTGGTTCTCTGCTCCTCGGCAGTTTGTGGAACCATAGCGCCTCGGTTTTTTGAGGCGCTATCCGCAGACCCAGGGCGTGGATTTTGGCCACGACAATTGCCACCGCTTGCTCCGCAAGCCGGATGGTTCCCCCGAAGGACTCCCCGCTGGCAAACACGAGAGTGTCGTCAGCGTAACAGATCAAAACAAATTTGTAGATAAATAGTACTATTTGGTTGTTAATACTTAACCATTTTTTTAAGTTGATTCAGCTTACGGTCTGCCTTTTGGAAGTCATAAATACAATTATCTAACTAACGGCCGAATGCTGAAACGCCACTTAATATTAAGTCCTGCTTAAAAAATCGAGACATCTGTTTTCGGTAGGAAACGCGGGGACTCAAATAGTTAATGCAGGACTTAATATTAAGTGGGGCTTCAGTATTCGCCCGTTAGTAAGGCACCCGTTATAACAAACATTTTTAGTCAATACAACCATATAAAAAAAAATCTTACGGCCTGTCAGTGAGTCGGCGATGAGCGTAAATATATTTTACTAGTTAGTTGGAAGGCACCTTATTTTTCTTTTATTTATTGGTCCCCACTGAAAATTCTACATGAACATCCTTCGCCCTACCGGCTAAAACCACTGGAGCGGTCTACTTCGGCACCGATGGGGGCTCCAGGTCTTCGTAAGATCACACTAGAGCCACACATTGGTGCCATGCGTTACGCAAATCACGGAGGGGATGACTGTAAAGCGGTTACCCCCTCTAGTGGAGGGAAGGCGACTGTAAAAAGGTCGCCCCCAGGCCCTTCTCGCAGAGGATTGTAAAGGATCCCCCCAAGCCTCGCTGTGCGCTTTGCCAGGCCCACAGCGGCACGTGACCACGTGCGCGCCGCCGTCTTCCCGGGAGTCGCTTGGTGTGAGCACGCAGACTCCCCAATCGGTGCGCCCGCGACCTCTGAGGCCCCCTACCATGTAACGACGGCAGGGGGCGCAGGCGTGATGGACCCAGGAGCCGGGGCGGTTGTTAGCCCGGCGCCGTCTCGTCCTTCTCAGTGCGGAATTGGCCCTCTCCCGATCCCGCTCTGCAGTCTCCTTCTGGAGCATGACGCTCTCACAGAAGGAGACCACTGCACTCCAATTTTCATATGACACCCTTCGCCCTTGCCCGGGGTGAAGGAATTTCATGTAGAATTTCCACTGGGCATCAATAAGAAATAAAAAAAACAAAAAGGGTACGCGGTCGCTTCTTTTGAGCCCGGCTCCGAAGAGTGGCAGGATTGCCTCGACAAGGCGCTTGGTCACGAACTGCAACCCACGCATCTGTCTTCACCAGGATTTCGAAAGGCGAAAAGTGCACCAGGGAAATTGCCGCCGCGTAGGACACTGTCCTGTATCCCCGCACGTACGGCACCGTAGACGCCACGCACCACTAGTTGTAAGGCACTTAAGGTGCCCGTTATAACAAATACTAATTTAATATACGAATTTTTTCTTACAGTGTTATAAAGTTAGTCTGTGAGTCCGTGATGAGCGTAAATATATATATTTACATTATTTACTGCACTACTAATACATAAATATTTAGTATTTAAATTTTCATATGATTTTGAAAAAAAAACGATTCACCTCACTACTACCTATATCTGGGTGGCTAGGTCAAATTGCGTGTAAAAGAGAAAGCACTCACCGACGGAAAGCGGAATGTATGTTTTGTTTGGATTTGGTTCCATTTGAAGAGATTCAATGATATCTCTTATAGGATTAAATGTTTTGCGGGCTAATTTAGACGCCGGCACGTCCCATTCTTTGCCCGGTAATCGACACGACATCGTCGTAAAGGCGCGAAACTATAATGACGTTGTTTTTCTTACATCCTGCTTATATACATCATTTAACTCGCTCAACTGGAAATGCAAATTGGCCCCTAATTACGAGGGTCACACTGAATGTTTTTAGAATTAGCCATGGAGATTGGAATTGGTAAGAAAAGTTGCCGATAAAAAATTTATTTAATTTCGAATAAAGAACTCTTTGGGAAGATGTAGATCTACGCATCTACATCTTAGTATTGTATAGATGACACATAAAATCCAGAAATCATAAGGAAAAGAGATGCTTCTATATCTACATCTACATCATGATGTTCTATCTCTTTCGGCGTATACCTTGGGGATTGTTTAGGTCCAGCAAACTGGCGCGAAACAATTTTGTGAAATATCTTGGTGAATTGTTTTTCAGCCTATTAAGTGATATTTTTTGGGAACTGCGTATTTGTGAACGTTGTGAATATTATTGAACTATTAAAGCATGGTGCACTGCGCTATTTTAGGCTGTAAAAGCGACAAGGGACGAAAATAAGAACCTTTAAATGGTAAGTTGCATATTTTGTCGTTTAAATGGACCAACTACAGTGTGCTATGGTTTTTTTACAAATGTGTTGTAATATTCTATATTAAATTAACAATTTTATTTTTTTAAGAATATTCGTTTATCACTATAACCCCTTTAAATTTAGGAGGTCACACGAATGTTTTCAGACAAACTGTAATGACGTATATTTAATTTGCCCGAGTTATAGAAATACCACCGTAGGAAGAATATTTTTCCCTAATTCATTGGTAATTTATTTTTAGTCTGGAATCGAGTATATTATTAGTAACTATTAAAATATAATGTTGTAATTTGTGAAAATGTATTAATGTGTATACATACAATTTGAATACATTTGGGCGCATGCTGCTGTACGGACAAAACACGACGAACGTTTGAAATTTTTTGGTATTTATACGTTACCCTACACTAGGATTTCTCCTGTGTCGTGGGTGCATTTACAAACACAAATTCCGCACACAATACACCCAGAATAAGTCCTTGCAGATCATACAAATATTTTTTTTCGTACGGGAATCAAACCCGCGACTCGGAGCCCAGTAGCCGACTGTATCAGTATCAGCCACCGTACCAACCGTGCCGTCAACATTGTAAAAACTTTCAAACGTCTTTCTAGCAAATTAATATTCCTTTCTTTCTTTATTTGATGAACTATATTTACGATTCTAGGCTCGGTTAGACACAAGAAATATATGACAAATTTGTTTTTTAGTAGATTTCTGGCCGAAGCCGGAGTCGATCGGTTATCGGGTTATTATTTATATATGTTATATCGGCGACCGCGCCACAAGCCGAAGGTTTAATAATCCTAAGAAATTCACTTCCAGCTTGGCTAAAAGTGATTAAAATAATGATTTTAAAATGTTTATGGTGAGTGTATGCAACTTAACGAGATGATTAAAATTACCTTGTAACTTGTCAAAAATAGTAACACTTCGAAATAATGCCAATTATTAATTATTATTATATTTAATCCACAAATTTATGCGAGCCTTACCCACATATTTATTTATTATTTATTATATTCTTTATTGTACACCAGTTATTCAAAATACAATAAAAGTATCACTAGATTATAGAGTACAATGGGCGGCCTTATCGCACACGGCAATTTCTTCCAGGCAACCTTAGGATGGAGAAACAAAATTACTACACAAGATGCGGGGTAGTCTCTGGTGCACACAAATACATATCTATATACTTGAATAATACTATATAAAATATATAAATAATGAAAATCATATATACATAACATACATAATTATATACATACATGGTAATATATATACATAATATATTAACAAAAAAAGTTAATCCGACTTAGGACAACTGATAACACAGATGTAATGTGACATATAAGCAAGGTAAATGTGAAAAATAACAAAAATATATAATTACGGTGACATGTAATGTTCCCTCACCAGTCGCTTGAACACTGGTAGCGACTGAGCCCGTCTAATTGAAATTGGCAATGCATTCCACAAACGAGCGGCCTGAACCGTGAAGGATTTGTCAATAAAATTTGTAGAATGCATGGGTATTTTAAGCCTTAGGTTTTCTGATGATCTTAGGGTACGCGAATGAGTATCACCAAGGAACTCGAAACGTTTTTTAAGATAGGAGGGAGTAGCAGGAATGAATAGTACACTGTAAAGTAGCGAAAGAATGTGTGTATTCCGACGAAGACGAATAGGTAACCACTTGAGCATAGTGCGGAATTCTGAAACGTGATCATATTTTCTTAAACCAAATATGAATCTAATACAAAAGTTTTGAAGTCGCTCAAGCTTATCAAGTTGTTCCTCTGTAAGATCAAGATAGCTGGCATCAGCATAATCGAGGATCGGAAGGAGAAGGGATTGTGCAAGCGCAATTTTAGTAGTAATAGGAAGAAAGTTGCGTAATCTTCTCAAGGAACCTGCCGAGGCAAATATCTTACGACTAACTTCTTGCAGCTGGCAAGTCCAGGATAGATTTCTATCAATGATCACCCCCAAGTTCCTAATCTTTTCACTGAAAGGAACTGAACTACCTTCAAAAGAAACCTGAGGAAGTGCGTTCCAGTCGATTCTAGAAATCATCCTAGAGCTGCCCACGACAATAATCTGAGTCTTCGTTGGATTTACCTTTAGTCCATATTTCTTACTCCAGTCACATATTCGGACCAGATCCATATTAACAGTGGCAACAGCGTCTGATAGCTTAACAAGGGGAGCTTGAGAGTAAATTTGAAGATCATCTGCATAAAGGTGATAGGAAGAAAGAAGTTGACTAGAGATAGAATTTATAAAAATTGCGAAAAGTAATGGAGATAAAACGCCACCCTGCGGTACACCGACAGTAGTATTGGACCATTTAGATGAGATGTCTTCAATGCAGGTACGTTGTCGGCGACCAGACAGGTAACTGCGAAACCAGTCAATTACTGGTGGAGATATATTAAGAGAGCATAGTATGCCAAGCAAAATATCGAAATCCACGGTATTAAACGCATTGCTAAAATCCAACAACGCTAGGACCGTTAGATTACCGATTTCCATGCCCGACCTGATATCATCCGTAATATTAATCAGGGCTGTGGTAGTGCTGTGACCAGCGCGAAAACCAGATTGAAATGAATTAAACAGGTTATTCTTGGAGAGGAAGTTGCTGAGCTGGTTGTGGATCAAACGTTCAAGTACTTTGGAGAGGAAGGGTAAAATCGAAATAGGGCGAAAGTCTGAAAATGAGGCCGGATTCGGTTTTTTGGGTAAGGGGATTATATGGGCTTCTTTCCATTCCCATGGAAAGATACCACTGGAGATGGAGTAGTTAAGGATATGGGATATCACGGGAAGGATAGCGTCTAGGATAGGGAGGATCATATTACGGCTGATACAGTCACTTCCAACTGCGTTAGAAGTACTCGATAAAATGCTCTTCTTAACATCACACGCAGAAAATTGATTAAAGATAAATGGTGAATAACTGGGAGTCGGGAGAGATGAAAGATAATTTAATGTATTTGATTTAGTTGTCTTATCAAAATTAGACGAGGCAGTAAAATGAAGATTAAGAACATCGATGTTTAAATCCTTAAGAACTGTTGACTCATGTCGAGACTTCCCGACACCCATCGATCTAAGAAATTTCCAGACTTTAGCTGGTTCTGCGTTTTGAACAGAATTGTGGACATGTTGGCGTTGAGCGTTCCTACACTCCTTATTGCAGTGATTTCGAATTAAAATATATTTTTCCTTGTTAGCATCGGTGGGCCGACACTTAAATTTAAATTTTGCCATCGCTTTCTTATGAATCAGTAGTTTGATCTTATCAGTTAGCCATGGCGATGGCAAATGTTTGATTTTGATTGCCCGAATAGGTGCGTGACGGTCGTAGAGTTGAAGAAGATTCGTTGTAAATGTATGGACCTGGTCATCGACTCTATCAGAAATATAGAGAGGTGTCCAGTTTATATTGCAAGCATCCTTACGAAGACTATCGAGGTCCATTCCACCAAAATTGCGTTGCATGAGAATATAATAATAGCCAAAGGTGTCTTGGATTCTTATTATGATTTTGATATTTGTCAATTCAATTAAAAATAATTAGTAATCAACGCTAAACAGTCTTATGTTGTATATTAAAAATAATAATTTATCAGCATTTTCACCAATCAAGTTAGAACTCCTGTTGCATATATTTGCCCCGCAGCGCTCAATAATTTTTCACTAGGAACACTAGCGGGAGGAGCAGATAAATATTGCCGTAGATAAGTATATGGACTAGAAACTTAGTTACTTAAGTTTCAGCACTAGTTAAGAACATTCGGCTTCGGACAAAACTTTGGCCCAGTTTGGCTGAAGGTTACTTTTATGGCTGAAAGTGGCCGAAGCTGAAGGTTCGGTTGGACTCTAAAAATCTTACGGATTTTTCAAGGAATTGACTGTCCGAAGTTTTTGGATCAAGGCTACGGGTCAAACTAATTGGAGCGTTACTATTGCATCCTAGTCAAAACATCAGTAATTAGAATTAGAATTTGTTTATTTGTAAACATAGGTACAAGGGTTGGTATAATGATTATAAAAGTATTCGTCTATCTATGTTTTGCCATGAAGCGTACAAATACAGATTATAGATGTGTTATAATTGTAGCATCATTCATTTACAATAGATATTATTAGAAACTACGAGGGCGGCATTGAAAATTTCGGGAATCAAGGAAGTGACACAACATTACTATTTAAAAATGTATTTATTGCTTTTCGAAGTATTCTCCGCGAAATTTGACACATTTTTCCATTCGATGGAACCAATCATTGAAGCAACCATTCCATTCGAAAGTTGGGGTCTCCAAAATGGCCGTTTTGTAGGCGTCCACAGCTTCTTTAGGTGATGAAAATCTCTGTCCACGCAATATATTCTTTATTTTAGGGAAAGTATAGAAATCATTAGGGCTTAGGTCGGGGCTGTACGGCGGATGGTCTAATAATTCTATGTTTTCTTGCTCTAAAAACTCTTTTGTTCTGTGCACGGTGTGAGAACTCGTTGTGGAGGATTGTTTAGACATTGTCGTGATGGAGGATGATGCGGCGGTTGCAGTTCTCTCTACGGAGTTCAGAAACGACCTGTGGCAAACAAATGCTAGCATACCATTCTGCATTAACCGTTCTTTGTCCCTCAAGAGGAATAGTCGTAACATGGCCGGTTTTGGAGACAAACGTGGCCACCATTTTTTTTGCAACACTCCGTGAACGAACAATTTTTGTTGGCTTTAACTCATTTTCGAACACCCAAACTCGTGACTGGTTTTTTGTTTCGGGTTCGTACGCATATATCCAGGATTCGTCACCTGATACGATGTTGTATACAGCATTTGAGGATCCTGCGTGGAATCTTTCGAGAGTTCTGACGCACCAAGTAACGCGAGCCGCTTTTTGCTCTTCACATAGCAAATGCGGTATCCTTCGGGAAAACAACTTTATTACACCTAATTGTTCATGCAAGATTATTTGTATTTGACTCATGCCAATGTCTAAAGTTGCCTGAATTTCGCGGTATGTCACATGTCGATCTTCCTCAATCAGCTTACGCACAGCATTAACGTTTTCTTGGGTGACTGCAGTTTTTGGACGACCTTGACGAGGATCATCGCTGAGCTTGACATGTCCACGTTGAAATTCAGCAAACCAGCGATAAATTGTGGTTTTCGATGGGGCTTCATCACCAAATGCAGAAATCATCCGGTCAACACACTGTTTTTGTGTTAAACCACTTCGAAAGTCATAATAAATCATCGTTCTTGAATTTTCTCGAGTCAATTCCATTTTCTCAACGACTAAACAAGTTTGACAAAACCTTGTGACAAGACCGTGAATCTTTTTTTAAATAAATAAATGGTATTCGATTTGTAAAACCAAGGAGTTTTCAATTAAAAAGATTTTAATATGACAGGAACAGTGGAAATATTTCATTCCCGATACTTTTAGTGCAGCCTATGTATCACACTAAAAAATTAATTAATAAAAATAGGTAACAAACAGAATGTCAGGAATGTTATATTGTTTATTTTGATAAATCGGACGTAATAAGTGGCCCTACTGTAACATTATTGGTACTATAACACTATTCATTAAGATATTCATTAACTGTGTAGTATGATTTATTAAGAAGAAAGTCATGCAATGTTTTTTTTGAAAAGGCCAAATTTGTTTAGTGTAATTATATTTGTCGATAATTTGTTATATATTTTAGGTGCCATGCCTAAGAAATTGATATTAAATACTCTTTTACGGTGTGGTTTTATACGTATTTTATATTTATGTCGCACATATGTAAGTGTATCAAAGAAATGAAAATTACTTTTCACAAAGATGGCTACCTCATATATACAAAGAGAGGGTAGAGTTAACAGCTGAAGATTTTTAAAGTATGGCTTACAACTGTCGGTGCTTTGAAGACCACATATTGCCCGTACGCATTTTTTTGGGCTTTGAACGCAAGTTCCCTGTTTGGACAGTTGCCCCAATATATGAGTCCGTATCGCAAATTGGACGAAACATATGCATGGTATGCTGTTACTAATGCTGATTGATTGGCGACTTTAGATAGGTTATAGAGAGCATAGGAATATTTACTTACTTTTTTGCATACTTTATCAATGTGCGTTTTCCAGTTCATACTTTTATCCAACCAAATACCTAAGAACTTTGTATTGTCTGTTTCCAGAATTATTTTTTCACCGTACCGTATATTAGGTTTTAAAATGTTAGTTCTTTGTTCGAATGATAATAATGTTGTCTTGTCCAAGTTGATTTTAAGGTTGTTATCTTTTAACCAGTCAATTAGTAACTCTAGACTATCATTTATTTCTTTTTCAAGAGATACATCGTTTTTACCATTAAATAATAATTGTACTGTCATCGGCAAATAAAATCATGGAGTATTTGATAATTTTGGGCATGTCATTAATATATAAATTAAATAATAACGGTGCGAGGACGCTCCGAGAGGAGATTGCTCGTAGAACTGATGGCCGTTGGGGCACAAAGGTTCTCGAAAGGAGACCGCGCACCGGAAAACGCAGCGTGGGACGACCTCCAACGAGGTGGACAGACGATCTGGTGAAGGTCGCTGGGAGACGTTGGATGAGAGCGGCATGTGACCGCTCGTTGTGGAAATCTAAGGGGGAGGCCTTTGTTCAGCAGTAGACGTCCTGTGGCTGATATGATGATGAGGACGCTCCCTAGAGGCACCCCAAAAAAAGTGCTCTTCTGTTTTGATACATATGTTTTTTCCGTTTTCGTGTAAGAACATATTTTAGTCATGCAAGTGACTTGCTTTCTATTGGTCAGGTAAGATTTAAGAAGTACAAGAATATTGCCCCTAATTCCGTAGCTCTAGTTTGTTTAGTAGTGTTTTATGGTGAACATAGTCAAAAGCCTTCGACATATCCATAAAAAGTGCGACTATTGGTGTTCTACTGTCTATGTTAGTAATAGCATTCTTAAAGAGGTCATAAATAGCATGATTAATATTAATGTTCTTGCTAAAACCGTATTGTTCTTTAACTAAAATATTATTGCTTTCTAGATATGAATACAAAGCTTCGTGTATAACCTTTTCGATAATTTGCTATGGGTCTGTAATTTCCAGGATCTTTTTTAGCACCTTTTTTGTGCACAGGCTTTATTAGGGATAATTTAAGTTTTTCGGGGAATATACCCTTTTCAATGCATAGATTTATGATATGGCTCAGAATTGGTGCAAAGATAAATGATACTGCTTTGATAACTTTAGTAATTATATCGTTATAACCAGAGCTGTAAGTTTTTTCAATTTAGTTATAATTCTAAGAATGTCCAAAGGAATTGTGGGCATCATGAAGAGGGAGTTATGATTTATATTGCATGTCATTTTATTATAATTATTCATGTCACTTACAGATTCGATCTGGTCAATAAAATAGTCGTTAAATGTCTGGGCAATGTCACTTGGGTTGGCTATTACTTTTTCATCTATTCTAATACTACATATTGCTTCTTTTGGGTAATTAGTTTTAAACTTATTAATTATATTCCATGTAGCTTTAGTTTTATTTTCCGCATTATTTATTAAATGGTTATTTTGAGACTTTTGCGTCAGGTGAATTATATTTTTTAATCGTTTCGAATAAATTTTAAATAATCTTTTATTTTCACTGTTAGGAGTCTTTCGATATTGCCATAGCATTTCACGTTTACGTTTACAGCATTTCTTCAGTCCTGTCGTTATCCATTTTAAATTTTTTCACCGGGAAACATAAATCATAAAAAAGTTTAAAAATTACATAAAAATCATTAAATGCATCATTAGGATTCAGACATTTATATGTATCATTAAAAGTCAAGTTTTGAAGACAATCCTTGAACTTTGTAACATTCTCATCGCAATAGTCACGTTTAAATATGAACCAGTGAGACAATGTGGTAGTCTTTTTTGCTGGACATTTTAGTAATTGTGCAGTATGGTCTGATATTGCCAGTTCAATAACTTCACACCTACTACCTCTAATATTATGAATGAAATTATCAATACAGGTCCGGCTGCATAAACGTGTTGACGTACGTAAACCTAATATTAGATTATAGCTGTGTAACACATTTTGAAAATTTATAGATAACCTGCTATTTTTCGAAACATCTATGTTAAAGTCATTTTAATTTTTTTCCTTCGTTTGAGACACATCTCCCGTAGTATATATATCATTTAAATTGTTTAAAAATACCTCTGTCGTTACTTTATCGTATTTCGGTGGTCTATAGACACATATTACGATAATGGCATGTGTTAATAATTCTATAGCACAACATTCCATTTGGTTGGAAATAGCCCATTTTTTTAAATCTACTTGTATATATTTCTGTATACTTTTAGTTAATATACATGATCCTCCATTTCTTTTGTCCCGCGCATAACACGCAGAAAGTGTGTAATTAGGAATGTGTAACTGTATATGGTCACTTTTTTTCATATTGTGCTCTGTTAAACATACTATATATATGGACTTTCCTTCTTCTGAAAGTTCATTTAGGTGTACACTTAGTCAGTCCGACTTATTTATGAGACCATTACAATTTTGGTGCATTACAAATAAATAGTTATAAACGAAAAAAATCCGTATGATCAGTGTTAGTAGTTAGTTTACAATTGTCAGAATTTGAGGTCAAATTACAATTAATTAGGTTGTCAGGACATAGTGCTGTCACTTAAGAATAGTTACACACAAACAGACCCAGTTAATACCGATCTGTATCGGTATTAACTGGGTCTGTTTGTGTGTAACTATTCTTAAATATAGTAGTCGATAATGTATTTGAATTAATCACATTTTTATACATGTCAAATTTTATTTTGTACTCTAGATGCAAAATTTCCCTCAATAGTCCTTTTTTTTAAATTTTTTTTTTTATTGGTGCCCAGTGGAAATTCATCATGAACTTCCTTCGCCCCGGGGAAGGACGAAGGGGTATGCCGGACTCCTACCAGCTAAAACCACTGGAGCGGTCATCTTCGGCACCTAAGGGAGGCTCCAGGTCCTCATATGATCACACTAGAGCCACCCAAAGGTGCCACGCCTATTGGCACATCTCGGAGAGGGTGACTGTAAAGCGGTCACCCCCCCAGGGGGATTGTAAAGGATCCCCCAAAGCGTCCCACGGCAGCGCGTGACCACATGCGTGCTACCGTCTTCTCTTGGGTCGCTTGGTGTGGGCACGCAGATTCCCCAATCTACGCACCCGCGAACCCAGAGGTCCCCCACCTTATAGCAATGGCAGGGGTTTTCAGGCGTATCGGAATTAGGCGCCAGGGCGGTTGTTATCCCGGCGCCGTCTCCTTCTTCTTCGAGCGGGATCGGCCCTCTCCCGATCCCGCTCTGCGGTCTCCTTCTGGAGCATGACGCTCTCACAGAAGGAGACCACTGCATTCCAGTTTTCGTGCTCTGCCAACATAGCCGACACTACTGCTGGCAGAGAGAGATCTTGCCCGATCCGATCGACCAGGATCCGCCGCTCGGCGGCCCACGCAGGGCACGCCTCGAGCTTGTGCTGTGCGGTGTCCTGGTCGCTATCACAATGGTGGCATTGTGCCGTGGCCTCACGTCCTATCCTGTGCAGGTACGCGCCGAAACAACCGTGCCCGGTGAGCACCTGCGTCAGGTGGTAGGTGACGCGCTCCAAAGAGCGGCAGGACGGCCTCGACGACGCGCTTGGTTGCAAACTGCATCCGCAGGCGATGACGCCACTTTACAAGTGCGCGCCGCCGAGCTAGCCGCCGCAGCTTGTCCAACGCCCCTGGAGGCGCGCCTTCGCCGCTCTGGCGGAGGGAGCGTGTCTGATCGTAGACCCACGCATCCATCTCCGCCAGGATGTCAAAAGGCGGAAAACGCGCCAGGAGAGTTGCCGCCTCGTAGGACACCGTTCGGTATCCTCGTGCGATCCGGATAGCCACTCTGCGCTGCAGACCGTGAATTTTGGTTCTGCATCCGTATAGGACCACGGACCGCACGACTCCTCCGTAGAGACGGCGAACTTCCTCACATGGTCCCCCGAGATTGGGCAGCAGCCGGTGTAGAGCACCCACTACCCTCTCGACTCGGGGGACGAGGCGCTGGAAGTGCTCTTCGAAGCCCCAACGACTATCCAGGGTGAGCCCCAGGTATTTCATGTACCGGCCCACCCCGATTTGCGCGTCACCAACGCGTATCCACGAACTGGGTGGTTCTCTGCTTCTCGGCAGTTTGTGGAACCATAGCGCCTCGGTTTTCTGAGGCGCTATCCGCAGACCCAGGGCGTGGATTTTGGCCACGACAATTGCCACCGCTTGCTCCGCAAGCCGGATGGTTCCCTCGAAGGACTCCCCGCTGGTCAACACCAGAGTGTCATCAGCGTAACAGACTAAGCTGATGCCAGCAGGGAGAACGACACGCAGGACCGCATCGTAGGCGAGGTTCCATAAGAGAGGGCCGAGAACTGACCCCTGCGGAACCCCGCACGTAATCTCCCCCCGCTTTACGCTACCGTCCCTGCCCACGTAGCGAATGTGCCTATCGCGCAGATAGGCCCCAATGATGCCCTGCAGGTAGGGCGGACACCGATGATAGACTAGTGCCGCCCTAATAGCGCCCCACGGGATGGAATTGAAGGCGTTGACGATGTCTAGACTGACCGCCAACGCCACCCCACCCCGCCGGGACACTGCCTGTTCCGACAGCGAGCGGACGCGAAGAATCGCGTCGATGGTGGACCGCCGCTGCCGGAAGCCATACTGACTTTCGGCCAGGTCGGGGCCAACTCGCGACAGGTGCTCAACGAGTCTTCGGGTAACTATTCTTTCGAATAGCTTCGAAGCCTCGTCGAGCAGGCAAATGGGACGGTATGCAGAGGGAGACTCTGCAGCCCTTCCTTCCTTCTTCAAGAGAACCAATCCGGCTTCCTTCCAGCCGGACGGGAACACGCCACTACGGAGGCAACTGGTGAACAGCCGCCTCAAGCGGTCCCCAAGAGACTGTAGCGCATACACCCACGCACGGCCCGGAATGCCATCCGGACCCGGTGCGGTGTTGCGACTCTTCAGGCGGCCAATGGCTCGGCCCAGCTCCCCATCCGAAACCCCCAAATCCTCGGCCCAGTCCGAGGCATTTGGGGGTGAAGAGGGACCAGGATGGTCCCGAACCGCCGGAAAGAGCGTTGAAAGTACTCTCTCCAGCAAATCCGGGGCCATGGTTTCGGTCACCGGGGGGACATACGGGCGCAACTTGCCCACTACCATACGGTAGGGTCTCCCCCACGGATCCCTGTCTAGTCCCTCTAGGAGCTCGCTCCAGGACCGAGCCTTCGCCTCACTGATGGCAGTCTGAAACGCCAGTGTGGCCGCCCGGTAGGCCCTATAGGCCTCGTCAGTCTCTCCGGCTGTAGCGCTGTGCCGGCGTCGGCTTCGTTGGTACCGGCGGCGGGTCCCTCAATAGTCCTAGTGACCTACACAGGTTGATTGTAAAATACCCTTTACTAGGAATAAACCTGCTGTATTCCATATCAATGTATGCTACATTGTTATGTCTAGTACATAGGTGTCGCAGTAAATAATTTAGTTTGACCTCATTAAGATTACTATTGTATGGTATTTCGGATATTAATACATTTGTATTCCCAACGGCCTTAAAACAGGTGCTGATGGTCAATTGATAGTCGTACGGATTAGTGTCATTGATGCCAGTTAATATTATAATGTAATCATTTATAGTTAACACTTATGTTAAATAAATGGTTTGAATGTACATAATTATTTTATTTACCGTTTTTGGAAATGTGTGTAAAGAATCTATAATATTAAGAACACTTAAACATTAGGGAAATGGGTTGATAGGTTGGTAAACTATCTCATAAGGTATACGCTAAGGCTCCGTCTAGTTAATACTCAGTCTACGTGTAGATGTCAACGACATGTTACAAATAGACGACCCATACACGAACATTATTGCACTACAGAATGGCGTAAATTTTACTATAGCTACTACCAGTACATATATACTATACTATACAGCTCTCAAACTGTTTGAAGGCCACGTAGAAAGGGAGACAAGATGAAAGCCATCAATCATGCGGCATACCGGTTGTTAGAAAGAGATGTTTTTTTTTTCACCTTTAGTTATGTGGCATTAGCAGTTGCATGCTCGTTGCCCTTAATACCCCAGCTACACACTCGACGAATGGTGTGGGAAGTAGCGAGGGAATGAGGCAGGGAAATAGTGTAGCTACGTTACTCGTCATGCCGCTCGTCATGCTCCTCGCCTTGCCCACCGCTCCCTATTTTGTCGGTTTTCTGTGCGCGAGTCAAAGGGCCGGCAGCATGAACACGAGTGACCGGCTACACACTCGCGCGAGAGCTCAGTCTTCATCGAGCGCTCGTACTGGGACGACATATGTTTTTAACACGCTTTTATTAGCTTCACCTGTATGTATGTATGTTTGTTTGTAACCGACTACTTTGAGCTCGATTTTGCCCTACTTTGAACGATCAGATTTGATTCAAACTTTGCACACCTGTCAAAGGTCGATGACAATGCAATAATCCGATCAAAATATCCGATTAACCTAATTAGATTCGCCAGGATTAATTAATTTCTTTCCGCATCCTTTGCATGCGAGTAAGAGAGACAGAGCTAGTGCGCGAACTACGCATGCGTGCAGTTCCACACTTGCTCTTTCGGGCACTCAGTTCAGCACAACCTAGCGTGTTTTTTTAGTTTTTTTAAACTAATTTTAGAATTATTGTAGGTTAGCAGTCATACGCCGATCGATGAACGCTCTTATGAAAAAGTATTAAAATTTATTGAGTATTAGCTGCTGAGCCAGCAATTTGGGACCCAAAAATTAAGCATCAATATTAATCTAAAAAAAATACTATTATATAGATATACTAAATTATTTATATAATTTGCTACGTTGCGTTTGGTTATTGTTATGATTTTGTTTTTATTGTAAGTAATCTAAGTGAGTGTACAGTACAACACGTACATTTACAACTCAACTGCAATCGCCAACCCGCCTGCCAAGCTTGGTGATTATTATATTTATTTATTTTACAAGCTCACGGACACGAAACTTTGCATAATTATACGTTTCATTTTGTTAGCTAAACATTATCTTTACCATGAATTGATGCTGCAGCCAGCATTGTCTCCCCATGAGGGCACTCCTCAATGGTTAGTAGCATGGACATCAACTTTTGCATATACGTTTAATTTAGATAACTAAACATGCTCTCCGCCATAAACTGATGCTGCAGCCAGGATTGTCTCCTCATGAGGGCACTCCTCAATGGTTAGTAGCATGGACATCAACTTTTGCATATACGTTTAATTTAGATAACTAAACATGCTCTCCGCCATAAACTGATGCTGCAGCCAGGATTGTCTCCTCATGAGGGCACTCCTCAATGGTTATTGGCATGGACATCAACTTTTGCATATACGTTTAATTTTGATATCTAAACATGCTCTCCGCCATAAACTGATGCTGCAACCAGGATTGTCTCCTCATGAGGGCACTCCTCAATGGTTAGTGGCATGGACATCAACTTTTGCATATACGTTTAATTGAGATATTTAGCATGCTCTCCGCCATAAACTGATGCTGCAGCCAGGATTGTCTCCTCATGAGGACACTCCTCAACGGTTAGCAGTACGGACACGATACTTTGCATATACGTTTAATTTCGATAGTTAAACATGATCTCTATCATGAACTGATGCTGCAACCAGGATTGTCTCCTCATGAGGGTACTCCTCAACAGTTAGTAGCATGGACATCAACTTTAGCATATACGTTTAATTTTGATATCTAAACATGCTCTCTGCCATAAACTGATGCTGCAGCCAAAATTGTTTCTTCGTGAGGACACTCCTCAACGGTTAGTGGCATGGATATGAAACTTTGCAAGTTTGTGCAGTTCTGATGACAATACACTAAAATTATAGAAATAACTAATAAATTAATAGTAAAATACGTTTTAAAAAAACAAGCTTTTATTTATATGCTCTGAAAAGAAGAAAATATTTTTTGTAATTAATCTAACTAATATTTTATGTTGAATGATTACATTTTAAAAAGCTTGTCACGTATAATGTCTATAAAAGAAGGCTCCGGGTCGTAGGTTTGATTCCCGCATGGAACAAATATTTATATGATCTGCAGGTAGTTGTTCCGAGTCTAAGTGTATTGTGTGTGGAATTCGTATCTTTAAATGCACCCACGACACTGCAGAAATCCTAGTGTCCTTCTAACGCAAAGAAACACTTGTTAAATTTTATTGTCTTTATATACCTACCGCTTGACAAATATTTTCATCAGATCCGAACGAACTTGTAAAATTTAATATCCGTGCTACTAACCGTTGAGGGGTATCCTCATGAGGAGACAATCCTGGCTGCAGCATCAAGTTATTTCTGTCATTTTACTGTATTGTCATCAGAACTGAACAAACTTGCAAAGTTTCATTTCCATGCTACTAACCGTTGAGGAGTGTCTCCATGAAGGAGACAATCCTCGCTGCAGCATCAGTTTATAGACCAGATCATGTTTAGCTATCAAATTTAAACGTATATGCAAAATTTAATATCCGTGCTACTAACCGTTGAGGAGTGTTCTCATGAGGAGACAATCCTGGCTGCAGTATCAAGTTATTTCTGTCATTTTAGTGTATTGTCATCAGAACTGAACAAACTTGCAAAGTTTCATACCCATGCTACTAACCGTTGAGGAGTGTCTCCATGAAGGAGACAATCCTCGCTGCAGCATCAGTTTATAGACGAGATTATGTTTAGCTATCAAATTTCAACGTATATGCAAAAGTTGATGTCCATGCAAAGGTTCAAATTTGGCTTGGAAGTTTTGACCTAAACAAACTAACATACATTGTAACTAAATTAAAAACTTGTAATGTTTTTAAAAATATTCTTACTATTAATTTATTATTATGTACTTGTTGTATATCGGAATCTCCTAATTAACCCCCTTAGGGCGCTGAATGATATTGTTTCGTTTAAATTATTTAATATAATTGCTATGCTATAAATGCAAAGTGCAATGCAAAAAGCAACATGTTGACCTCCACTGCCGAGAGGCGAACGCCAAATGCGGCGCGTGGCGAGTAGTATGGCGAGTAGAGCAGCGTGTGGCTGCCTAGGGCAACATCGCGGCATGGCGATGAGCAGAGCGAGGAGCAGTGCGAGGAGCATCGTGTAGCCGCGGCATTAAGACGTGTGACGTAGTAAGAGCAATCCTAGCGCCGGCCGCCGTTAGATCGCGTTTTAAAATATACCAATGTTTTTTACATTATTGATTTACGCATGAAATGGCACTTTTTTCTCACAGGTACAGTATAATTCGTGCATAAACGTTCTAAAAACACAGGAAGGCATTTTTTCCCGCAATATGTTGCAATAATTACGTTTAACTAAGATTGACATCTCGTTTTGTTTTTGTAGTGGCAATCTATAATCTACTTTTTTTTTGTATTTAATTTTGTTTATTGTACTTTTAGTAGGTATTATCCAAACTGTAAAAAAATATTTGTAATTTACATAACGGTAGTAAATAGGGCGGACTGAAAACCAGCGTTGGGCAGTGGTACAGCACAGCCCTTATTTTTCTCCTGTCCCCATCTTGTTAACCCCTTGTATGATATTCTTCCTTCCACTTTTCCCAGACCCATTCATATTCCATTCCTTCTCACCCTTGGCAAATCATCTTCATTTTAAAATATTAGTTAAATTTATTAGAAAGAACAATAGTGAGCTGTAATCTACTTGTTTTTATTTTACTTTTAGGTTATTTTTGCTAACTTACTTATTTTCTTTATATATCGCGAGAAACATTTACCTTCTCGAAGTAAGGCGTGGCTATTCTGTACCCCTAGTACGAGTTTCTTCGTGAAATAGTGAAAAGAAACTCGTACTAGGGGTACTGTAAGAACTCACTAGCAAACTCGCTTCTGAATCTACAAAGCAACTAATATCGTATTGTTTTTACTACTTTTCGACGCGGATTCATAAGTGAGTGTACTTCACTAGCAAACTCACTTATGAATCTGAAGTGAAATGACTTTCGTATTATTTTTACTACTTTTCACCGCGGATTCAGAAATGAGTTTGGCAAGTAGGTACATGCTTGGTAAAAATGTTTGATTTGGATATGACTGTACGAGATTATATAAGCGGCACTATCAGTCATTCTAGTGGTATTCAAACAATAGATCCAAACGGGAAATAGTGTAATTTATGCGTATATTGTTTTAGGCATTGGTTAATGTCGTGGGGCCTCAATCAATCATATTTAATTATTATTATTTTGTTTGTTCCGAAAGCCCCATTCCTAGTTGAAATCCCAGGCGGCAGTCTGCTGGTAGGAGTGCAGTTAGATCGAGAAAGTTTCTTTTAGAATTTATGATAATATCGGGTCTATTCACGCACAGATTAATATCAAAATAATATTTGAACTAACCTCAACGTTTCGATCAAGTTGCATTGACCGTGGTCACGAGTAGACTTTACTAGTATATCTGTATAATCTATGAGTAGACTGGAGTAGCGGGTGTCAGCGTCGAGATGGGCGGGAGTTGTTACCCACACTTGGTCTTGTAGTGCACCTTCACGACACACACTACTGACAGTATCGGCAGGTATACACAAAGATAAATCGCGACGCGGACGCTTCTTTATCACTGGATTCCATGACGCAGATAACCTAAATCCATCTTCTCGATTGAAATTTGGACATTTTATAATTTCAATCGCTTCTCGAACAATTCTTGGATAGTAATGCTGTAGCTAATTCAGGCGTAGGGTTGTATGGGACTTTGAATTGAAACACGAGCGGATGGCAAAACACAATCACTATATTTTCTACTTAATATATACAGGATAGCTGCGATGCAACACATAGACACAATATTTACAATACACTAAACTAACTGATTCGGGTTTTAACACAATAATAAAAACTGGATGACTGAATTTAAAACTTTAACTTTAACACAAACTGAATACTAAAGAATGCTTCTTAACAGGGCGAAGGCTTATCGAGTTCCGTACGGGTATTTCACTATATCTCGCTCACGTAGGACTAATTTAGTACTAACGACCATACATTCATGAGTTCATCTACGCGCCCCGTAAGGGGCGCGAGGGTCAGATCCTGGGGTCTTGGCCCCCCGTCTGAGGTATCAGTTGCAGTCCACCTAATAGTGTACCGGTTTTTGGGGTGCCGTAGCTAACAGCTTATGGCCTATTGCCTTATTTTAGAGTATCTGTATATGTTTCTTGGGAGAGGGCGCCCGAAGTGCTTCACGACACTCGGGCGAGCAGACCCTACGGGGTTGGTTGCCCGACCAACCGTACTAATTTGCCCGACTACTCACGGTTTTGTGCAGAGCTAGCCGAAATCGCTGCAAGTAGTGGGACATGGAGTGTGTGTGTGTTGAGGCGATTTGTCCTGTGAGTAACGTCGCCTCGTGATTACCTTTCTCAGGTGCATCTTGCGACGCGACCTGATCCACGGGAGAGTTTAAGCGAGTGAATAGTCGTGCTTGTGTGTCTGTATTTGTTGCGTCTATACTTAGGCGTTAACTTAGGCGCAACGCTAACAGTAGATGTATGTCATGAGTGTTATTGGTTGGGTAGGCCGTGTGTCGGTGTATACGGCTTACCCGAGCGTGGTATTACCTGGAGCGGGGTCGGGGGGGACCTCTGCGGTTAGTAGCGTCGCTCATTGTTGTAGTCAATGAGCGATGCCATGCCGCTGAGGATGATCCCGACCGGATCTCGATCGTCCCTGATGGCATTTAGCACATCGAGGAGTATTTGTATCACTGCCTCTATGTGGCGAAATTTCTCCTCCCGCCATTGCCGATGTGGTGGTGGCGAGGGTGGTGGCGACGGTGACGGTGCGGGTTCCGGCTCCGTCTGGTGGATATCCGGGTGGTCTGTCGGGGGCGCGTATGCCCGGGTCCTTCGTCGATTTTTGGGCGTTTCAGGGGGGGAGTAGTTTCAGTAGGGACGGAGGGAGCGTCCATGGTCGCTGGTTGCGGTTCGGACTGCATCTCCTCGCTTGTGATGGGGTCAGGTTTTTGGTTATTCCCTGTAGAAATGGCGATGGTACCCGCCCTCCTATTCCGTGCCTCCCTGCGGAATATTGGGCAGTCCACGTTGTTGGCCGGGTGATCGCCTCCGCACTGCGACTGCACTCGCCCGCGCGGTGGCCCCCGCCGCACTTCACGCAAGCCACGGGGCGGTGGCATTGTACCGATGAGTGACGGAAAGTTTGGCAGCGGTGGCATTGTACCGCTGACTGACCGTGCTGATGGCGACAGGTAGGTTGCCTTATAGGCCGCGAGCCGCAACGTCGCCGCGACGAGCGCGGATGGACATGCGGGTATGAGATTAAGCGCATCTGGCGCAGTGAAACGCGGGTCCCTAGGGACGGGCGAGATTTCGCGCGCGGCAATGCGGCGCGGTACTTTCCGGTACGGTCGGCGACCATCACCGGATGGTTCGGGTAGCGGTACGGGGGGGCGCGGGATGCGACGAGGCAGAGTCGGGCTGCCGGTGGCGACGCGCGGCGGACGGAATGTGTACTTCCCCGCTGGGCGCGGCTGGGGAAGGAACTGATGGCGTGATCAGTGGGGTGGCGAGGGCTAAGCGCGAGGGCGTCCGCGATGCGGGGAGCAGCGAGTGCTCGACCCTGCATGCATTCGTCTTCCTCGGCTTGCCGGGTTGTTGAGTGTTCATTGGCGGAGTTTTCACTTCACACACAATTTTTCACTTGAGTTCTGAGGGGGCGCAGCTCCAACGCGACCGTAAGCGACAGATGTCGCGACGTCCGGGTGTGGCAGTGTTTCCACTCGCACGCTGACTACCGTTTCCAGTAGCCAGGCACGAATGGTAACTTACCTAGGCGGTCCGAGCGTGTGGCGATAGCGACAACTGGTAGGAAGTCAACTGTAGCGGGCTGCATGGCGACTCCGGACTAACGACCATCTCGTGGGTCATCTACGCGCCCCGTAAGGGACAGAACAGAACATAGACTGTTTTGTCCTTCTCTGGGTGTACTTCGCGGCTGCCACACAGTACAGCCGGTAATTGTGGGTGCTTGGCGTTCCAAGCGAGTGGACTATGGCAATATCGCGATGGGTTATCGCGTGCGGCAAGGCATAATAACTCGCCGCACAGCGATGAGTATCTGTAATTTGTTCATAGTAGGGGCGTCCGAAGCTTTTCACGACCGAACGGGCGATCAGGCCCTACCAGGTGGAACCCGAGGTTACCCAAGGGAAGCCCAGCAGGAACCTTATGCGGATCTTCTTATGCGGCTTGAAGTAGGTTTTTATAGAAGCACGCTGGATGAATGAATGGTAAAACAGCGGGTCGTTGACCAACCGTGGTGGGTTTCGGGCGGCTTCTGCAACGGGGATGTGGAGCTTTCAAATTGTTATTTTGAAGAACTTGCTTCACATGTTTAAGTTCCCTTGCCAGATGGTTGGCATCACAGATGCCATGTGCTCTCTGTAACAAAGATTTGGCCACGGTAGCTAACTGACAAGGATGGTAGTAAGATTCACCATTAAGGTACCTGTCTGTATGGGTAGGCTTTCTATACACGGTGTGACTAACAGAATGATCAGAATTATGGATGAGAAGTATGTCAAGGAAGGCTAAGGATTTATTCTCCTCCAATTCCATAGTAAACTGAATTTTACCATGTATTGAATTTAGATGTTTTAAAAATGCAGTCACCCTATTGTGAGGCAAAACTAATTTTTTGATTACAATTGTACGGTAGATAAAATAAAATAACTTTTTAAAATCTATAACGACGCCTGTCACCTTAGTCATCCTGCGACCACGAATGCTGCAAAGCATTCGAAACGTCAGGAAAAACAAAAATCTAAAATATACGAGATAGAATCCGTTTAAAAGTGTTTTATTATAATGTGTAATACTCGCGAAAACCTAAGACATTATTAATGGAGTATTTTCTTAGTTCTTTTCCAATTTTATCCGTTACCACATAGGGCAAGAACACTGGTTAAAGTCACCTTCCTTCCGATATCTACGTCTGGGCCGCCTTCTGTTCGCTTTATGTGAACATGTGACAACTCGGCTTGTAGGTGTTCAAGGTCACAAAAGTCATGTGCTCGATTTATCAAAGATGCGCCAACGGACTGTAATTGGCGGCGGGGGTGGTAGTGAGATGAGGCGTCCAGATATCTGTCTGTCTGTTAGAGACAATGCTGATATTGAAAGGGAACGGAGGGAACTGTCTGTACGGGCGAATATGATAGTCCTCAGGTTTACTCGTTGCACTAAGGAAGTAAAAGTGACTCTCTTTAGAGTTTTGTACATAATTTTACACCTGCAGCCTGTGGGAGAAATATTCGCCGACATCATATGGAGCCCTCCGTGTCCAATACAATAACGCGTTCAGAATACTGATGGGATTGCCTTGGCGTTGCAGTGCGTCAGGGATGTTTGCAGCAGCACATGTAGACTGCTTTAATACTACAATGCGCAAACGCGCTGCATCACTGGTGAGACGAGTTAGGGCCAGCTCCAACAGGGTCCTGAACATGATAGCTGACAGAGCGGATTGTCCATACATAGTTCACTGCTGTCAGTTACATGTGTCAAAATGTATATATTACTAACACTTAGGTATAAGTAAATTGTTACTAACCCTATATGAGTCTTGTACTTGAATTAAAGATGTTATTATTATTATCTACATGTTTCTCTATTCACGGGCTTACGAGGGCAGTTTGGCAACTCAATGACTTTAAGGTTGAATAAAATCTTTTTTAATGTATTTTTTTGTCTCATATTTGGAAACTCACTACGAAGCGCATGCGGTTCTTTTTTCAAATTTGGCGCGAAAACAAGCTTTTTAGAAACAAAAAAGTTAGGCGACTTCTAAGTTTCTATTATTATCTACATGTCTCTCTTTTCACGGGTTTATATCCCCTGTAAGGGGGAACCCGGTCTTTTGACAGGCTTACGCGGGGACATAGGTCCAACACGCAGAGGCCCTTTAGAGAGTTTTAATCTAAAATGTAATGGGACACCAACCGGGGACTCTCCATAGCTGCACTATAAAATGAAGTCATGGATTGTCCCCGGTGGTGTAAGGCTATTGTATGAGATGGAAACTATAACGATAAGGTCTATTGCAATGGGTGTTACATGGAATAAAAAAACTAATAATAATTATTATTATTATTGCCACACCCTCCGTATTTGCCAGATTTAACCCCCTGTGACTTTTTCCTCTTCCCAAACATGAAGAAATGGCTTGGCGGGCAAAGATTTTCGTCAAGCCGAAACTAAGGCCTATTTTTCAGGGTTTGACAAAAAATATATTTTTGATGGGTTGAAGAGGTTGGAACATCGCTGGACTAAGTGCGTAGAGTTGAAAGGAGATTATGTGGTAAAATAAAAAAATGTATATGTAAAAAGAGTGTTTCTTCTTCCCAAAGTTATGGACTTATCAAACTGCCCTCGTATATCCCCTGTAAGGGGGAACCCGGTCTTTTGATAGGCTTACGCGGGGACATGGGTCCAACACGCAGAGGCCCTTTAGAGAATTTTAATCTATAATGTAATGAGACACTAACCAGGGACTCTCCATGGCTACACTATAAAATGCAGTCTCCGATTGTCTCCGGAGGTGTAAAACTATTGTATAAGATGGAAACTACAATTATAAGGTCTATTGTAATGGGTGTTAAATGTATTATTTACTTCTAAAAACGGAAACAACGGCGTCTGCTTTTCAACCTTTAAAGTGAAATTCTGTGGCTGACGGTGACTTGCCAGTCACAAGATGGGCCCCCTAAATGG
Organism: Diloba caeruleocephala; assembly: GCA_947459985.1. NCBI lineage: Eukaryota > Metazoa > Arthropoda > Insecta > Lepidoptera > Noctuidae > Diloba > Diloba caeruleocephala. The sequence continues at coordinate 20,699,636 of OX381606.1, read as the reverse complement.
CCACCACTACAGGCGACAAGGAGCAACACCGGTGTGAGCGGCTAGGGGTGTAGAGAGGTGCGGCTCCGGTTTCACCATCGCGCGTCTCGAAGACTCGGAGCGGGTTTCCCCGTTATTACGCCATTAGGCACTTCCACCCCCGAGCATATAGCTCTGGCGGCCCCTCTCTGATCGGCCAACTAAGGCAAGCCAGAGTTGAAAATACTACGGGCACTCATGGGGTACCACTCCAACCAACCAATAAAGGCAAGCCGGAGACGAAGCCCTGACCGACTCTCTGGAGCATTCGGGTATGCAGTGTCACCACTCACATTCAGCTCGCCACAAACTGCCCCTTTTTATTATTATTATCTGAATATTATTTTTACACAGACTTATGTAGTATAAAATGGTTGTCATTTGCCTTTTCAGTGCGCACGATGCAGCGGTGTGCCAAAAACGATCCTCCTTGGCGCGTGATACACCATATGCATTACGGATCGGACTTTCGGCAATAGTTAAAAAACTTAAGTAGTTTACAACATTTTTTTATGTTTTATTTGGTATTTATTGGTAACACCTTAAATAATGACTTGGCATAATTGTTGATAACGCAATAATATCGACTGAACACTTTACTCTGGATTATTTCTGAAAAACTCTAAACTATGAATATCTAAAATATTTCGTGTTTCGTATTGATTTATGTTCTTAAATATACTGAATAATTATATTGAATTAATCGATTAATTTTGTTTTTAACCATGATGCACACCTTGCATCATCGCCTTGTTGGGAACTTTCCATACCTATAGCAGCCAATAATTACAACACCTAAAGTCGATATTATGTGAAGTAAACTGGCTATCCTAAAGTTAATTACTTTGATGTGTATGCGGCTAACAATATTGCACAATCTTGGTCAGTGCCTTTGTCTGTGCGTTCTTCGTGAGTTTTACAGTGATATACAAAATTTTAAGGATTTGCTTTTTCCAAACCTTCTTTGAAGAGTTGAAGGGATCCAGAGACGTACAATTGTGGTTATAAAATGCAGGAATACGTACGAATGGTGACTTTTAGTAAGAAACTTTTAGTCTTATTGTTAAGATATTTCAGAAATTTATGTTTTCAATTTTATCAATATATATTTTACAGAAAGGACACCTTATCACAGTAGCAAATTCCAATATACTCCTGACGTAACAAAAAAATAATATGCATTGCGGGTCAATAAACTGTTGATTATTGCATATTATAAATCCCAGAGATTTATAGGCTCTGCAGGTAATATGGTCTAAATGCGCTTCAAACGTGAGCTTTTTATCTAGAATTATGCCCAAATTTATTACCTTTGAATCCCTGGAAATTGAATCGTTACTGATTATATAATTAGTCATCCTGCGACCACGAACTCTGCAAAGTGTTTGAAACGTCAGGAAAAACAAAAACCTATAATATAGGCGATATAATCCATTTGAAAGTGTTTTATTATAATGAGTAATAATCGCGAAAACCTAAGACTTTACTATGTGGGTAATAACTTTGTGTTTCCTCGATAAAGTAATAGTTTGGCGTTTTTTGTGCTGACGCAAATTTTATTATTAATATAGTAATCCGTTAGTCTATTTAAGTCTGACGGAAGTAACTGGCAGTCGCTTGAATTGTCTATTTTCCTAAATACTTTTTGATCATCAGCATACAAAAGATGTTTAGAATGGAGAAAGCACTGGGTTATGTCAAATAGGTATATATTGTAGAGTAGAGGGGATAGCAGCGAGCCCTGAGGCATGAGGAGGCCCGGATGTAACGTCTACAAAGTCAGACCTGTGACTGCCAATAACTACCGCCTGACGCCGGTTCCTGAGGTAAGGATCCAACCCTTCTGAGAAAATTACGTTTTATACCAGCTGCTTTTAAATTCTTAATTAAAATGAATAAATCTACGCGGTCGAAAGCTTTTTCGAATCGCTATAAATTACGTCTATTTAGGCCCTATCCTATTCATATTCTTAATCAAATAATCGGTTAGAAGGAGAAGGTTGGAATTTACCATGCGAAATTTTATGAAACCGTGCTGGGAGGTGGGTGTACAGTGTTCGGTTGCCGTGGAGACATGGCCATAAACAATCTTCTCAAGCATTTTGCCAGTTATTTAACATTGACACGCCTTTATAGTTTGTTACCTCAAATTTGGTGCCCTTTTTGTGGATAGGAACTATTTGTGCGTCTTTCCATTGACTTGAGAACAAAACCTCGTCGAGATACCTCTGGAACACAATCTTAAGAGGCGTAACTAGTCCCACTTCGCATTTCTTTATAAATATGACAGGTATTCAATCAGACCCAGCTCCTTTTTTAGTGTCAAGATTTCTAAATACTCTTTTTAGAGACTCATTATTTATGACAATGGAGTGAGTGCTGTTTAACAATGGTGTTTCAGTGTAACAGAGTGGTTTATTGCTGCTCAAAGAATTAAAAACGCTGTGAAAAAACTATTGAAAGCATCAAAAATATCCCCTCCACTTGAATAAGTAACATCCTGATAAATCATATTACAAGGATAGCCGGATGGTTTCTTTTAAGCATTTACAAAATTCCAAAAGGCTTTAGGGGATTTTGTTAATTACTTCTCACATCTCGCCGTGTATTTGGCAAAATACTTTGTTAATAGATCTTTGACCTAGATCTCAATAAAGCATACTCTGATTGGTAAAAAACGTAAGTAAACTATTTCCACGTCTTGTGGGCTAGATATTTTTCTTTCATAGCATTTATTAATATCGGAAGGGTACCCTTTAGGATATCACTAGCGATTTGGTACTGTGACCGTAGGAATGTGTGAGTCCATAAGTGATATAATACACACAACTTTCGCCTACTTTTACGGGTGTTGCCCAGTCACTCAAAAGTGGTCATAAGTAACGCGATCACAAACCGATATAGTTTTTGGGGTAAAAACCTTACTAAATTGACTATTACATTAAATAACAAAGTATACGCTTGATCTGGGTTTTTATGATGGGGCAATTAACGTAGTTTTTTCTATCAAGTTATTTTTAAATCATTCCAAGCGGTATTCATTTTTAGGTACAAAACTTAAATGCTTTCCTTGAGCTCTAGTGTTTTTAGGAAAATATTCTAACCGGCCACAAATGATCAGAGTCTTAGTTATTTAACATATAGGTACATATATTACATAGTTTGTGATAAGGTTTCATGCTTGCAAACATATTATCAATACAATTACAACAATATGCGACAGTGATGTCACGATGCAAACTATGACAACATCCGAAATTCTAACTTTGGCACAAGGATGCACATTACAGTCGAAGGACTTTACCATTTACTCGAATAATCAGTACAACTAACTAAATAATATTGTTAACATATTTCATTACCAAGCTGTGTGGTGCCGGCTACGAATAGTGACTGGTACTGGAATAGTGACTGACTACGAAGGTGACTATGGGATTAGCCGGAGGATGGGCAGCAGCGTCCTTCGAGTACATTAACAACGCAACTGCGATCGCCAATCCCAATGAGCACACAACACACCCATATCGGTCGTTGTGGTGATCTTTGGTGGAGGGCTGTGTGTGGCTTCGCCAGAAATCGTCAGGTTAATCAACCACATTTCTCGAAAATTTCTGCGTGAAGCCCTATACAAAAATAATGTTTGCGTACAGTTACAATAAATCAGAAAATGTTCTGATTTTCTGATTAAAATTGTCCGGTAGATGAAATAAAATAACTTTTTAAATCTTTAACGACGCCTATCACCTTAGTCATCCTGCGACCACGAATGCTGCAAAGTATTCGAAACGTCAGGAAAAACAAAAATCTATAATATAAGCGATCTAATCCGTTTAAAATTGTTTTATTATAATGTGTAATAATCGCGAAAACCTAAGACATTATTTTGCGTACCGTGCTAAGCTTTACATATACCTAGGCTTTTGATGCATCCACCTTGCCCCCTGTTAGACAGGGGGCAAGGCTTTGTTGCGGTTGAGGTGAGACCTCTGGCAGTAGTGGGCTGCTACATCTCCCCCAACGTGTCTCTCGCCGACTTTCAGGGATACTTGGTCGGGGTGGCACGCAGCATTCATTAAATGCTCACCCCGTCCAGTGCTCGTTCTGGGGGACTTCAACGCTCATTCTAGAGCTTGGGGCAACCGTCGAGACGGGCCAAGGGGGAGGATAATACAAGACTGGTCGGCATCACTTGACCTCCGATTGATGAATCGGGGGTCCGCTAGCACCTGCGTTCGCTGGCAGGGGGAGTCGGTCGTGGACCTTACATGGGCGGCTCCTTCTGCGGCCAGCCTGGTGTCGGGCTGGCGGGTGGCGGAGGAGGTGGTCACGCTGTCCGACCACCGCCACATAGTTTTTGACATGGCCCTCCGTCCGTCTGGCCCGAGCCGTCCAGGTCCTAGCCCACAGTCGCGGCGTCGGCCCTCACACAGCTCGATCGAGAGATGCTCATTGCAGCTGCCAACGTCGCGGCATGGTCAGGGGTCGATCAAGGGATCTTGCCCGATCCAGAAAAGGAAGCAGCCTGGTTCCGGGAGACGATGACGTCGATATGCGATGCATCAATGCCCCGGGCCAGGCGCTCCCGGCGTACGGCGGTGTACTGGTGGTCGAAGGAGATCGCGCAATTGCGAGCGGTCTGCCTGGCTTCCCGCCGCCGGTATCAATGAAGCCGACGCCGGCGTAGTGCTACAGATGGAGAGACTGCAGAGGCCTATCTGGCCTACTGGGCGGCCACGAAGTCGCTACATAGCGCAATTAGCGAAGCGAAGGCTCGGTCCTGGAGCGAACTCCTGGAGGGACTGGACAGGAATCCGTGGGGGAGACCCTACCGAATGGTAGTGGGCAAGTTGCGTCCATATGTCCCCCCGGTGACCGAAACCATGGCCCCGGAATTGCTGGAGAGAGTACTTTCAACGCTCTTTCCGGCGGTCCGGGACCGACAATCGGGATTGGAGAGGGACTAAGAGTGCCTCGGAATGGGCCGAGGAGTTGGGGGTTTCAGAAGGGGAGCTGGGTCGAGCCATTGGCCACCTGAAGAGTCGCAACACTGCACCGGGTCCGGACGGCATTCCGGGCCGCGCGTGGGTGTATGCACTGCAGTCTCTTGGGGACCGCTTGAGGCAGCTGTTCACCAGTTGCCTCCGTCGTAGTGTGTTCCCGTTCAGCTGGAAGGAAGCCGGATTGGTTCTCTTGAAGAAGGAAGGAAGGGCCGCAGAGTCTCCCTCTGCATACCGTCCCACTTGCCTGCTCGACGAGGCTTTGAAGCTATTCGAAAGAATAATTACCCGAAGACTCGTTGAGCACCTGTCGCGAGTTGGCCCTGACCTGGCCGAAAGTCAGTATGGCTTCCGGCAGCGGCAGTCCACCATCGACGCGATTCTTCGCGTCCGCTCGCTGTCGGAACAGGCGGTGTCCCGGCGGGGTGGGGTCCAGTTGGCGGTCAGTTTAGACATCGTCAACGCCTTCAACTCCATCCCGTGGGGTGCGATTAGGGGGGCACTAGTCCATCAATCGGTGACCTGCAGGGCATCATAGGGGCCTATCTGCGCGATAGGCACATTCACTACGTGGGCAGGGACGGTAGCGTGAAGCGGAGGGAGATTGCGTGCGGGGTTCCATATTCCGGTTCTTGGCCCCCTCTTATGGAACCTCGCCTACGACGCGGTCCTGCGGGTCGCTCTCCCCACCGGCGTCAGCTTGGTTTGTTACGCTGACGACACTCTTGTGTTGGCTGGCGGGGAGACCTTCGAGGGAACCATCCGGCTTGCCGAGCAAGCGGTGGCAATTGTCGTAGCCAAAATCCATTCTCTGGGACCTCACAAAACCGAGGCGCTATGGTTCCACAAACTGCCGCGGAGCAGAGAACCACCTAGTTCGTGGATACGCGTTGGTGACGCGCAAATCAGGGTGGGCCAGTACATGAAGTACCTGGGGCTCACCCTGGACAGTCGTTGGGGCTTCGAAGAGCACTTCGCGCGCCTCGTCCCCCGAGTCGAGAGGGTAGTGAGTGCATTACACCGGGTGCTGCCCAATCTCGGGGGACCGAGCGAGGAAGTTCGTCGTCTCTACGGGGGCGTCGTGCGGTCCGTGGTCCTCTACGGGGCACCTGTATGGTCATCCCGGTTTTCAGGTGACCAGCGCTGTAGAGCCAAACTTCACGGTCTGCAGCGCAGAGTGGCTATACGGATCGCACGGGGATACAGGACAGTGTCCTACGAGACGGCAACTCTCCTGGCACGCTTTCCGCCTTTCGACATCATGGCGGAGACGGATGCGTGGGTCTATGATCAAACACGCTCCCTCCGCCAGAGCGGCAAAAGCGTGCCGCCAGGGGCGTTCGACAGGCTAAGGCGGCCGGCTCAGCGGCGCACACTCGAGACGTGGTGAAATCGCCTTCGGCTGCAGTTCGCGACCAACTGCGTCGTTGAGGCCAGCCTGCCGCTCTTCGGAGCCTGGCTCAGAAGGGGCGAGCGCGTCACCTACCGTCTGACGCAGGATTCACCGGTCATGGTTGTTTCGGTGCGTACCTGCACAGAATAGGACGCGAGGTTACGGCACAGTACCACCATTGTGGAAGCGACCAGGATACCGCACAGCACACGCTCGAGGAGTGCCCTGCGTGGGCGGCCGAGTGGCGGGTCCTGGTCGATCGGATCGGGCAAGATCTCTCTCTGCCGGCAGTAGTGTCGGCTATGTTGGCAGAGCATGAAAACTGGAGTGCAGTGGTCTCCTTCTGCGAGAGCGTCATGCTCCAGAAGGAGACTGCAGAGCGGGATCGGGAGAGGGCCAGTCCCGCACGGAGAAAGACGAGACGGCGCCGAGGTAACGACCGCCCTGGTACCCAGGTCCAACACGCCTGAGCCCCCTACCGTCAGTTCATGGGGGGGGGCCTCGGGGGTCACGGGCGCGCAGATTGGGGAGTCTGTGTGCTCATACCGAGTGTCCCTCGGGAAGACGGTGGTCACGTGCCGCCATGTGCGCAGCACAGTGTACAGCGAGACTTTACAGTCCTCCCCGAGAGGTGCCTGGGGGGTGGCATTTTTACAGCCGCCTGCCCTCCGCTAGAGGGGGTGACCGCTTTACAGTCATCCCCTCCGAGATGTGCCTAAAGGCGTGGCACCAATGGGTGGCTCCAGTGTGGTCTTACGAGGACCTGGAGCCCCCCTTCGGTGCCGAAGATGACCGCTCCAGTGGTTTTAGCCGGTAGGAGTCCGGCCCTTACCCCTTGAAGTGCCATGTGGGATTTCCACTTGACACCAAGAAAAAAAAAATGGCTTTTGTTGCATGGTTTGCCGAATTGAACGCAATAGAACTACTCAAGTGTATTCCACTACGTACGAGGCGTGCTTTTTTTCATATTTAGGAAAAAAAATATCGAAAAGTAAACAAGGTTTCGTTCGTATTTTTCCTGAAATAAAATGAAAATTACTTAGAAACAACGTCAGCAACTTATTATTGCCGACTCAAAAATCATCTGGTAGATATATCCTACTTTTTAGTTTTTACCTTCATAAAGCCTACCATCAGCTGGGTCAAGGCCCTCCCAAACCAAAATCCTGGATCCGCCACAGCCAACAGCCTACATACGCAACCCGAGGGTCAACGAGCCAAGCGGCGCAGCAAGCAGAGCGGCCCCGTACCATGGCGGCAACTTTAGCATTTTAGTAGCTAGCACCTTGCTTTGTAAGCCATTACAAAGCGAAGTGTTACTCTTTCTCTTAATAGGCACGTAACTTTATTTTTATGTTCTTTTTTTGTTGCCAACATGTACAGTGCCACCGTCGTCGTACATATTTTTACGCACGAATCAACATTAAGTCATGCACTGCCAAATCCTATAAATAGATTATTAATTCATTAAATCAATTATTTTTGGTCCGGTTAAGCAACTACATTCCTCTCGGAATGTGTGCGTGAAGGCCCCACACATATTTTTGCACATAAATTAGTGGGTCAACTACGTCTAACTGGGCACTATCAAGGACAGAAACACCAACCTGATAGTTTGGTTACTACACCTATAAATTAATTTGTCACGGCTAAAATTAATAATGAATCTAATCCAAAATCTTTAGATTTTGTGTTAAAAATAATAACAGCCGCCTGCAGTGGTGGCCAGTTAGAGGGCCCATCTTGTGAGTGGCGAGTCACCCTCTGTTACATAATTTCATTTAAAGGTGAAAAGGCAAACGCCCTTTCTTCAGTTTTTTCAAAGTAAGTATTAAATCCATTTAGCACCCATTGCAATAAACCATATAATTGCAGTTTCCATTTCAAACAATACTTTTACATATCCGGGGACAATCCAAAAACTGCATTTTATAATGAAGCCACGGAGAGTCCCCGGTAACTGCCCCATTACATTTTAGATTAAAATTAGGCCCTTTGTGTTTGCGTGTTGAACCCATGTAAGCCCCCGCGTAAGCCTATCCAAACACCGGATTCCTCTTTGCAGAGGCATAACCCGTGAATAAAGATAGATAAAAGAATGAAATACGTAGATTATTATAATAAACTGGCAACACCGAAAAATGGATAAAAATACATTTCTAGAATATTTACTTCATTTAAAAGTGTAGGTACCTAAATAATCCGCAAAATTATAAATTAATCGACAAACTCTATCCAAATAAAAAATGACAACAACAAACCTTATTATACCAAAAAAATAAAATGCAATGATGACTGCTGCCATCACGTAATGTTATGCCGAAATAAAATGCAAATGATAATGCACAAGCCTTAAAATGCTGACAACACAATATTTACTAACAGCACTATCATAGTGACTTATCTAATCACTCGGCATCCAAACTCAACCTTTTTCCCCTCCATTCACACATACAAACACAACACTCCCACTTTCACAGGTTCACAACACCCACACTTCCCTACAGACTCAACATACTACACATATTTAGTATAATAAGATAGTAAACACAGATTGCTCCTCACTGTCCTACTGCAGCCTCCATTATTTTTTATTCCTTTTGTGGGAACTAAGGGCTGGCGGACCTTAACACAGGTACTATGTAACCTAGCTAGGACGTGATCTGAATGTGAATTTGTTACTCTTTGGTTTGACGATCTATCCGTAAATTGTAAAATTCTATTTCTGTAACAGACTGTACCATACTTTTTGAAATAAATATTATACATGTTTGCTCCGAAGTGCAGAGTAGTCGTCTCATTTCTCCTGTATATTTGTTAAGATCATCACTACGCCCGGGGCGACCGCGGGCTGAGGTCTGCGGGCGCGGTGACACATGGCGAGCTCGACCGGCCAGCACTCAGCAAACACCACTTTTTATAATCTAACACTGTGTCATCGTCCGCCTTCCAAAGCGCACACCACGTCACTTATTTTATATTTTGATTTGCAAATTTCATTGTTATAACCGTCCTGTGAACCATTCATTAATTACAGTCCACTATTTAAAGTTACCACTACTTTACTCCTACTACCACCCGTAGGATTATTCACTTCTTTCTAATATTGGACCGCGATACAACCGCAAGTATCTGTAGAAATTCTATCGCGGTCCGACAGTATCCGCGAGGAAGAGGATGGCGAAGTCATGGTCAAAGTTTTTTATTTCAAATAACCAGATATTGGTACTTATGAAACTTCAAAATCTAAGTTGCAAGGATCCAAATCAGTTGATAAGTTTTATATAAAATCTGTGCTTTATATTTCTGTTTTATGATGATATTATTATTTTGGCTGAATAAAGTCTAGATTTAAGTCTTGGGTGTAGAAATAAAAACATTTTCTTTCTTTCTTTTTTCTTTTCTTTCAAAGGACGGCAGGGGGTTTCAGGCGTATGGGAATTAGGCGCCAGGGTGGTTGTTACCCAGGCGCCGTCTCCTCCTTCTTCGAGCAGGATCAGAGCGATTGGCCCTCTCCAGATCCCGCTCTGCAGTCTCATACTGGAGCATGACGCAGAAGGAGACCACAGCATTCAAATTTGCGTGCTCTGCCAACATAGCTGACACTACTGCCGGCAGAAAGAGATCTTGCCCTATCCGATCAACCAGGATCCGCCGCTCGGCAGCCCACGCAGGGCACACCTCGAGCGTGTGCTGTGCGGTATCCTGGTCGCTATCACAATGGTGGCATTGTGCCGTAGCCTCACGTCCTATCCTGTGCAGGTATGCACCTGCGTCAGGCGATAAGTGATGCGCTTGCTTCATCTTAGCCAGGCTCCAAAGAGTGGCAGGACGGTCTCCACGAAGCGCTTGATCGCATACTGCATCCGCGGGCGGTGACGCCACTTTCCAAGCGCGCGCCGCCTAGCTAGCCGCCGCAGCCTTTGAAACGCCCCTGGACGCTGCTCTGAGGGAGGGAGCGTGTCTGATCGTAGACCCACGCATCCATCTTCGCCAGGATGTCGAAAGGCGGAAAATGCGCCAGGAGAGTTGCCGCCTCGTAGGACACTGTTCGGTATTCTCGTGCGATCCGGATAGCCACTCTGCGCTACAGACCGTAAAAGTTTTACAGCGCCGGGCGCCTAACAGTCAAGCTGACAATACAGGTGCCCCGTAGAGAGCCACGGACCGCACGACTCCCCGTAGAGACGGCAATCTTCCTCACATGGTGCCCAGAGATTGGGCAGCAGCAGCTCTCGACTTGGGGGATGAGGCACTGGAAGTGCTCTTCGAAGCCCCAACGACTGTTCAGGGTGAGCCCAAGGTATTCCAAGTATTGGCCCACCCCGATTCCCCGACTAAACAGGCGAAGATCTCTGACGCGCCTCTGTCGGACAATCAATGAATCGAGGTGTTTTTTAATAGGTACTTATTTCTATGATGCGCAGCCAAACCACTCCACAAACAATAGATACGGGAAATATTTAATTTACTTATGTATTAATTATTTATTTTGTAAGAGTTTTGTTTTGCTTTATTTTCGTAAGTTTCTTTGTATTTAATTTTTCTGTAGAACCCGCGGTCTTTATCTAACTAAAAACGCTCATTCTTTTAGTTCCGCTGGTGGCTACTTTATCGCTACTGGCGCTAGTAGCGACAGCCAGCGAGTGCCTCACGTAATACAATTTTTTTTTCGCTTCGCCACCTGTCGATTCTTGGCCGCGCGATAGCTGCTATCGCGTCTGCTGTTGCTGTTTTTAGCTAATCAGCCTTCCGGAACGGTATTGTGACTTTTCAGACGGCCAGTGGCACGGCCCAGCTCCCCTTACGAAACCCCCAGCTCCTCGGTCCAGTCCAAGGCAAACGGGGGTGGAGAGTGACCAGAATGGTCCCGGACCACCGGAAAGAGCGTTGAAAGTACTCCCTTTAGCAAATCCGGGGCTTTCGTTTCGTTTGGTTTCGGTCTACTACTATTCGGTAGGGTCTCCCCCAGATTCCTTTCCAGTCCCTCCAGGAGCTCGCTCCAGGACCGAGCCTTCGCCTCGCCGATGGCTATCTGAAACGCCTGCGTGCCGCCCGGTAGGCCCTTCTTGTTTTGGATAGGGCAAGATCACTTGATTGACCTCTGACCCGGCCGCGACGTTGGAAGCTGTGACGAGCAACTCTCAATCGAGCTGTGTGAGAGTCCAACATCGTGACGGTGGGCTGGGACTCGAACGGCTCGGGCCGGGCAGGCCACGTAAAACAAAATATGGTAGTGGTCTGACAACGTTACCACCTCCTCCGCCACCCGCCAACCCGTCACCATGCGGACCACAGAAGGAGCCGTCCAACCGATTCCTCCTGCCATCTAAAGAAGGTGCTAACGGACCTTCGATTCAACAATCGGAGGTCAAGCGACGCCACCCAGTCTTCTAACGACCTCCCACTTGTCCCGTCCTGGTGGTTGCCCCAAGCTCTGGAGTTAGCGTTAAATCCCCCAGAACGAGCACTGGACGGGGCGAAAATTTACAGCTGCTATCGTGTACAGGTACATAGGCTGCACTAAAAGTGTCGGGAATGGAATATTTCCACTGTTCCTGTCATATTAAAATCTTTTTAATTGAAAACTCCTTGGTTTTACAAATCGAATACCATTTATTTATTTAAAAAAGATTCACGGTCTTGTCACAAGGTTTTGTCAAACTTGTTTAGTCGTTGAGAAAATGGAAGAATTGAACAAAAAAACAATTGAACCGTACGACGTTGCCGACATATTTTCTAGAATTTTTTTCATTTTTGAGAAATATTTTATAAATATGTAAAGATTTATTCATCTAAATACCGTACGACGTTGCCTTAAACTTGACATTGGCGAAATTGTGGAAGATAACCTACAGAAGCCATAATCTAAGAGAAGAAGAAGAAGAGAAAATGGAATTGACTCGAGAAAAAATTCAAAATTGATTTATTATGACTTTCGAAGTGGTTTAACACAAAAACAGTGTGTTGACCGGATGATTTCTGCATTTGGTGATGAAGCCCCATCCAAAACCACAATTTATCGCTGGTTTGCTGAATTTCAACGTGGACGTGTCAAGCTCAGTGATGATCCTCGTCAAGGTCGTCCAAAAACTGCAGTCACCCAAGAAAACGTTGATGCTGTGCGTAAGCTGATTGAGGAAGATCGACATGTGACATACCGCGAAATTCAGGCAACTTTAGACATTGGCATGAGTCAAATACAAATAATCTTGCATGAACAATTAGGTGTAAAAAAGTTGTTTTCCCGATGGATACCGCATTTGCTATGTGAAGAGCAAAAAGCGGCTCGCGTTACTTGGTGCGTCAGAACTCTCGAAAGATTCCACGCAGGATCCTCAAATGCTGTATACAACATCGTATCAGGTGACGAATCCTGGATATATGCGTACGAACCCGAAACAAAAAACCAGTCACGAGTTTGGGTGTTCGAAAATGAGTTAAAGCCAACAAAAATTGGTCGTTCACGGAGTGTTGCAAAAAAAATGGTGGCCACGTTTGTTTCCAAAACCGGCCATGTTACGACTATTGCTCTTGAGGGACAAAGAACGGTTAATGCAGAATGGTATGCTAGCATTAGTTTGCCACAGGTCGTCTGAACTCCGTAGAGAGAACTGCAACCGCCGCATCATCCTCCATCACGACAATGCGAGTTCTCACACCGCGCACAGAACAAAAGAGTTTTTAGAGCAAGAAAACATAGAATTATTAGACCATCAGCCGTACAGCCCCGACCTAAGCCCTAATGATTTCTATACTTTCTCTAAAATAAAGAATAAATTGCGTGGACAGAGATTTTCATCACCTAAAGAAGCTGTGGACGCCTACAAAACGGCCATTTTGGAGACCCCAACTTCCGAATGGAATGGTTGCTTCAATGATTGGTTCCATCGTATGGAAAAATGTGTCAAATTTCGCGGAGAATACTTCGAAAAGCAATAAATACATTTTTAAATAGTAATGTTGTGTCACTTCCTTAATTCCCGAAATTTTCAGTGCCGCCCTCGTATTCCTCGAAGTCGGCGAGAGACGCGTTGGGGGAGACATAGCAGCCCACTACTGCCAGGGGTCCCCACTCTACGGTGATGAAGCCCTGCCCCCTGTCCAACAAGGAGCAGGGCGGCCCACCTTCAGCTCCAGTCCAATAAATAGTGACGGAGTCCCCGGGGCCCCCGAACCAGTGAGAGTATTCCTGGACGGCATAGGGCTCTGCCACAACCGCCAAGGCAAACGATCACGAACAGTCTGCAGCGGCAGATTCTGCGCGGCGAGCCTGATGCTTCGCCGTACCTCGGCCATGATGTCACCCAACTTAGTTTCGGGTGAGCCTTCGGGCACCGTCACATTAAATTATATTCATCTCATTTACTAATCTCAGGTAAGCCCGTACGACAGCAAAACAAAACGTTATATATTTACTTTGTTTTTAGTTGTCAAATTGTAAGTTTACTGTTCAAACGCACGTAACTGGCGGGTGGATAACACTTTAATATCTATTTAAATCTTTGTTTGCTTGCTTACTTAAAAGTAAAAGTAATTATATTATTTAGTTATATTTAAATAAATAGTTTAGTTTATTAATTACATATTATACATAGGATATGTCTGCTTTAGATACAAGTAGTGACACTGAAAGCTTTGTATCAGCATATAGCAGTGACAGCTTTGTCAGCATTCCCTCGTTAGCTGACATGCTTGAGTCTCAATTTTCTGATGTTCTAAAGAATCTGAATGTAGTCCATATTAACGCACAAAGTATCATCGCCGGCTCATTACCTTGACATGCTGGCGAACCTCTGCTGTAAGAACATCCACGCTATCCTTATGTCTGAGTCATGGTTGAAACCATGTCTCCCTTGCTCTTCCTATTCCCTTCCTGGTTTTCAACTAATTAGAAATGATCGCACGGGTAGCGGTGGCGGCGGTGTTGCCATATATCTTCGCTCATATATGCTGCGAAATGCTGGTGAGCATCTCTTTTTAGAAGTTAACCTAAATCATACCAAAATTCTTCTTGGAGTTTACTACAGCCCTTCGTCTCACGTAGACTACTTTTCCTCTTTCGAGACAATTCTAGAAAACCTTACACCATCTTACAGTCACAGCATCATCATGGGAGACTTCAATACTTGCTTATTGAAACAAGATTCTCGTTCTTATACCCTTCAATCTGTATTGCAATCCTCGAATGTATCTATTCTTCCTTTAGGCGCCACACAGATTTTCCTAACTGTAATCCTTCACTCTTGGACCTTATCTTTGTTTCTTCTACCCAACATATATCTAAGCATGGACAATGTTCAGCCGATATGTTCTCCTACCATGACCTTTTATTCCTGTCGTACAAAATCCGGCCTCCAAAGGCCAAACCCAAAACTCTATTGCTTCGTAATTTTGATGGTATGGACATAGATGATCTTCGCGCGGATGCCAGCGACATTGATTGGGCTCCTCTCGTCACCGCTACGTCGATTGATGTTAAAATTCGCCTCTTTACAGATAACCTGGTCAAGCTTTATGACGCTCACGCTCCTATACGTGCAGTAAAAATGAAACACCTCCCAGCACCGTGGTTGACTGATGACATTAGAAGCATCATGCATAAGAAGAAATTAGCTAAAACCAAGCATAAATTTCGACCCGGGCCGCGTAACTGTGACAATTATTTTGTTGCTCGAAATCGCTGTAATAGGGTGTGCAGAGACGCACTACGCCACTACGTTCATTATTCTATAGAAAAAGGATCAGAAAACCCAGCTAAAGTCTGGAAATTTCTCAGATCTATGGGAGTTGAAAAGCAGAGACAATCTGACACCCCTCACACCTCGATTTACTAAATCAACATTTCTCGTCTTCGTCCCAATGCACCGGGACTTTGAAAGCGTCCACAATAAGTCATCTTTCAACTCTTGCGACTCCCGATTATCCAGATTTTGTTTTCAGTCATTTCACCGATTGTGATGTTAAGAAGAGCATAGTTTCAATCTCATCCAACGCAATTGGTAGTGATTGCGTAAGCCGAAAAATGACACTCCTTATTCTTGAAGAAATACTACCAGTCCTTTCTTTTATCCTTAACTATTCCATATCCTCCGGTGACTTTCCATCTTTATGGAAAGACGCCCAAATTATTCCTCTACCCAAAAAATCAAATCCAACTGCTTTCTCAGAGTACCGTCCAATATCCATTCTTCCTTTTCTTTCCAAAATCCTTGAACGTCTTGTGCACAACCAGCTTAGTGCTTTCCTTTGTAAGAATAGTCTCCTCAATCCTCTCCAATCTGGCTTTCGTCCTGGTCATAGTACCACTACAGCCCTAGTTAACATCACGGATGACATAAGGTCAGGTATGGAAAGTGGGCACGTTACAGTTATTTGCTTACTGGATTTTAGCAATGCATTCAACACCGTCGATTTCGACATCCTACTTGCCATAATACTTAGCTCGCTTAACATATCTCCAACGGTGATTGAATGGTTTCGAAGTTACCTGTCTGGCCGCCGGCAACGTATATGCATAGAAGAGAAATCCTCTTCTTGGTGCAATACTTATGCTGGCGTATCTCAGGGTGGCGTTTTATCTCCTCTACTCTTCGCTATATTTATTCATTCCATTTCTTCTAGACTTCTTTCATCCTACCACCTCTATGCAGACGATTTGCAAATCTACAAGCAGGCTTCACCTACAGAATTACCAGATGCAATTGCCATCATCAACAGGGATTTAGCTTCAATTAGTGAATGGAGTAAAGCGTATGGACTCAAGGTTAATCCTGTCAAGACTCAGGTTACTGTTGTCGGCAGCCCCAGGTTGACTACTAAAATTAACTGGGTGCGGATTCCGGCAATAAGTTTCGACGGGACTATCATACCCATAAGTGAAAAAGTCAAGAATTTGAGGATTCTTATAGACAAAAATCTTTCCTGGGGTCCTCAGCTTCAGGAAGAGAGCCGTAAATTGTTTGCGTCAGTCGGGTCACTGAGAAGATTACGAAACTTCCTGCCTACTGCCACTAAAATTACGCCAGCCCAGTCCCTTTTATTACCCATCCTTGACTATGCCGATATCAGTTACCTTGATCTAACTGACGCTCAACTCAATAAACTAGAGAGACTTCAAAATGTCTGTATAAGGTTCATATTTGGCTTGCGTAAATATGACCATGTATCAGAATTTCGTATAAAGCTCAAGTGGCTTCCAATTCGCTTGCGCAGGAATTCTCATATATTATCCTTACTTTACAGTGTTCTGTTTAATCCCTCAACCCCCTCTTATCTTAAAGAACGTTTTCAGTTCCTTCATGACACACATAACAGATATCTAAGATCGTCGGAAAATTTGAGGCTTAAGATCCCTATGCATTCCACAGTTTTTTTGGACAAATCGTTTGAAGTACAAGCAGCACGACTTTGGAATGCCTTACCCGATACAAGTAAACAAGCTCAATCATTACGAGCATTTAAAATAATGGTAAAAGAGCATTATCTATCTCTTTAGTTCACTTAAATATCCAGTATTATATCAGCAAATATCTATGTTTATTATTATATTATATATACATATATTTGTATTTATGTATTAATATGCAAATTGGTGTAGTTATACGATTTATTTATGCAAATACCTGTATTTTCTTGTATATATATCGATATCATTATCTACATCATGGTTCAGTACACCACAGACTACCTGAATTTCTTTATTTCCCTACTGTTAAATCCATCCAAATGTTGTCTGTAAAAGATCGCTTTTAGCGATAAGACCGCCCATTGTGCCACGCTAACTATTGTAAATAATCCTTTATATTATTTTGGTGTACAATAAAGTTATATTCTATTCTATTCTATTCTAACAGTGGCTGATGTGGGTACCTTGGAGAGGTTGACCTTCCCCCTACTCCTCTCCCTCCACGCATCGTTCCCTTCTTGAGAGAGAACTGCGCATTTTGCGCAGTGGCATCCATCCATCCATCTGCACCTTTAAAGGCTTGGGCTCCCACTTCTTCTTGCCCACAATGGACCACCCCTTTGTAATCTCCTGATGTCTGATTTTCCTCGGGCTCGGTTGATGGTGGCTGAGTCACCATTGACGCGGCGGGCGATGCAGCTCCGGCAGTTGTCGCTTGCCGGTCAGCCTTCCCAGCCCCCTTCACTGCACCGCGGCCCCCCGACTTCCCCTTTGATTACGCAGCTGGTGCGTGGGATTGCGCCTTGGTGGTGGCCGCAGCCGTCACCACGCTCATCGCCGCTCATCAAAGCTGCGTAATCAAAGCCGCATACGTTGTGGTCTGGGTGGCGGTCTCCAACTGCAACCACCGCAAATCAGCTGCAAGTTGTGCATCATGGTCCAACATGCGCAACGTCATATGAAAGAAAGAGATGTCTATGGAGCGTTGGTTACAGCAAAATTATCTAATGGCAACGTTTCGTACTAAAGTAACAATCCACTTTCTGTTAAAACTGCTAGCGTGCTCGAACGGTTAGTGCTTTCTCTTTTTATCACACGTAATGCTCGCATTAGGATGACAGGTATTTATAACTGGAAATTTGTTCAACTTAGTAGGCTCTATCTATGTACGTAGGTAATACTATATCTTTGGTCTATAGTTCTTCTTTTTCTTTTTTGAATATGGCAATCGGCAGGCATCAAAATCCAGCCATTTCTGCCAATGTCAAGTGCAATTGGATCTTGCAAGTTTAATTAAATATATTTTCATGACGATTTAGTTTGGGAGGTTGAATATGGATTTAAGAGGCGAATTAAAACGGAGTAGGGCAATAAATCCATAAAAATAATTTATAAATGTATATAAGTGAGGTATAATATTAAATGGAAATATTATGGAAATAAATATATTTACATAGAGATTTGATATCTGATTTATTATTTAAGGATAGGATAGAAGGAAGGTCACAAGGAAGAGGGGCTTAAATAAAAGTTAGTTAGCAATTAGACCAATAAAATTATGACATAGGGCTCGACTACCTACTATGCTAAGTAAAGCAAGCGTTTATATGAGTATGAACATTATCAGCATATAAATAATGTTCATATTCGAACGTTCACGTTGGGATCCGAAAGGCGAGTGACTTTTCTTCAAAAACTGCGTCTGTGTACGTAAAGCAACAAATAATATGATTGGCCAATGCCACGTTGGGCAGTTCCTTTCGTGCAATTTTCTGCATCACATGTAGCATAGTTATGGTTACATAAGGTGCCTTGCTTGACTTGTAGCCGTGTGTACTAAAAAATACTTGGAGTTTTTAGGGGGATTTTAAATGATCTTAGGGGAAACACTACACTACACGGTCAACAGCTGTAATTTCTTAGGCTCTAAAGGACTAGAATCCAGGCCCGTTAAAATATTACAAAAAAATAAAACTGAAATTGCTCAACTGTCAGTGTCATCCAGTGATGCCAACTTGGGGACGTTTTGTGGGCTGACATGATGATTATGAAATAATATCGCATAATTATTGTTTTACTCCATGTGCTTAAAATAGTTACTTACATACTTACTACCTACATCAATAAAAAGTATTTGTAAACCTAAACAAACTATACTAAATATAGGTACTAAAAAAATACTTATGGGTTTTTCGGGGGATATTAAAATAATCTTGGGGGAAAAATTCTGTAGGGATTGGCAACACTGAACACAGATGTCATCCCCAAATTGACTATTCGTCTCCTATATAGTATATACTAATGTACTTTGTGGTATAGGTATTCGTGCCCAAAGTGTGGACTCGTTGAATTATAAGTTTATAACAATTTATTTGAATTGGAGCATGCAAGTTTATTTAATATTTCAATGAATAAACACAACATGTTTTTTAATATGCTGCAATCGCATCGACGAATGACAATAATAACAAGGACTCTTAAAAAAGAAGCTACTTCTAGCGAGAAATCAATCGAATATTGTGCAAACATCGTAAAGTAAATAGTATAAAACGGGATAGATTTAAAATCTTTGTATTTTGGCTATAATATTTAAGAAGTAATGACATGAATTAATTATTGTGTTTGCACTTTCTGGTACTTTATATATTTTACAGATAGACGGCATGACTACGAAAACTTTTTGGCAACTCTTCTCATGACGAGGTCTCTACGTTCTCCTGCGCTTGTATTGAGAGCTTTCAACGTGGAAATAGCCCGCATTCAGGACCAAACTACTGACTCACAAACTGCTGCATTTAGACTACAATTCTGGCAAGATGCTCTCAAAGATATGTATAGGAAAGATCAAATATTACAAAATATACCTGCCAACCCCGTAGCTCAAGAATTATTTAAGGTAAGTCGTTTAAATTGATTGTGTTTTGCGGACTTCACTATTGAGAAAAATAAATTTAAGCCATTATGGCTTGCAGATTTTATGTATTTACTGTTCAAATACATTGTTACATATAGTCACCTAAACTATTCATTACAACTTATTAATTAAAATACATAATATAAACATTTAAATAATTCATCTCTCTCAAAGAACCTTATATATACATTCTGTTTTTTTTACAATGTGTATCACATGTACAATAGAATCTAGGAAATAGTTCAATATGTTAAGTATGCCAAGTGTCCACATAGTGAACATGCTGAACTTGTGTCAGCTTAATTATGAGACCTCATTCTTTACCTAATAAATATATTTGGAAAATACAAAACACAACTGGAACACTCATTTGTTACTTAATTAAAAAGTTGTAGAAAATTTTATTTATGTTAGAAAAAGGTTTTACTAGAAAGAAAGAAAAATTATTTTACTGGCACAGACAGTACACAAAATAAAAATAAACTTAAATATTAAAATCATAAAACTAAATAAAAGGCAACACATATTGCGCACAGTGACAAAATTATAGTGCCAAAGGGCCAACAGCTCAGCATAATGCTAGGTGGCAGTGGTACTGACCACCTAACGCTGGTTTACTGTGGTGTAAATCAATTTGATTGTAAAACAAACTGAATGATAAAAGAATCACTCCATCCATTAGATAGGTATTTAGAGAGGTTTTAGTTTATATAAGTAGTTAAAATTAAAGTATAAAATATATATTTTCGTTTACATAATTTTTTTTGTAAAATAATTAAAATGACATCAGTGATTGTTATTGAAATGTCCTCTTCACGTAAGTGTTCTATTTTGCTATTTGAGTTCTATCTACAACTGTGAAGATAATTTAAGCAGAGGAAATTGGCTGGTCTTTTCTGGAGACAGAAGGGCTCAAACTCAGATGAGAAATATTTTACTTGTTACCCAAAAAATCTGTTTCTGATCCATTTTTGTATCAAACAACACTTAAATATTTTCAACATATAATTTTTGTATGAATATTTTCTTATAAAACATTTTACATCAATTGTCTTTTTCTTCCTTAATGTTTGATATGTTAAACTTACGAGGTCTGATAAACAAGCTGCAAACGGGTGGCCTATTAGATCCCTACAAATAATGGTTGTAAGTAATTTTTATATGCATTATATAAACTTTTAGGTATGTTGCTGTTATGGTCTCCAAAGAAGGTATTTAGAAAACCTCATAACATCAAGAAGTAAAATGTTAAAGTCGAAACACTTTAAAAGCTTAGAAGATATTGAGAAATATGCTGAAGATTCTGTGTCTTCAGTATATTATTTAATTTTAAGTATAGCAGGTGTTAAAGATGTGCATGCTGACCATGCTGCATCTCATTTGGGAAAAGCTCAAGGAATTGCTAATATATTAAGGTTTGGATGCATATATTATTCTCCTGATTCAAAAAGTTTGTATTCAAAATTGGTATGCATCAATTTAATTGTTTTAGGTCTGTCCAAATATCCAGTTACCATAAAATATTTTCCTTGCCCATGGACACCCTCATGAAATATGAAATAAGTCAAGAAAATGTACTGAGGTGTATGGACAGTCAAAATATGAGAAATGTGACATTTGAAATTGCTACTAGAGCAAATAATCACTTATTAAAGGTAAGTTTTATTAATAAACTATGCTAATATTGGATTATTATTAATTTTCTTGGTGCCATAATATGTTTTTATGCAAATTAACATAGGAGGAGTATGTTATAAGTAACAGTAACATACATTATCTATGAACTAGAAAAACTGAAATTTTTTATTTTTATTTTATTTCATCTTAATTTTTATTTTCGTGACATGTTTTAGTGTAATTTAACCCTTTGACTGCTAAAAACCTTTCAGGTAACTAGTATGTCCACATGAATTCAGGGCCACATACTGAAGATCATTTTCACACTCGATCCAATTGTAGGCTTTTAAAATTAACACCTATATTGCAGTCATAGTTGACTATTAGACTAAAAAACTACCAGTATAGCAATAAAGAGTACAAAGTTTATCGGTATAGTTTAAAATAAAAAAAGCATATTTTGTATCAGTCCTGGACTGTGTGGTGATACACATTATTCATATACTTATAACAAGTTGAATTTTAAGAAAAACTTAACTGAATAAAGGGTAAATTTCTGGTGTATTGTGTGCTCATATGGGAGGTTTCGCCATAATCGCCACGCATGGCAGGCGAGTTGCCGATCGAAGTTAAATGGTTAATATACTCTAAGGATGCAGCTGCCCATTCTCCTGCTAATCCCATAGTCGCCTTATATGAAACCCAAGGGATGAGATGGCTTGTTGCTATTCGTAACCGGCATCACACAGCCTAATCATTCACTCTCAGTAATCAAACTCCTAATTATTTATCTGCCACATAACATTTAATTATCAGTCCATCACAGTCTCATTTGTGAGCACGGACCTTTTTCTTACGATGAGAAAGCTAAGACCAAATTGGCCTGCGTGGCCGTCCGTGTGGTATCCAGATTAAGAATATAGCATCACTCCCATCTCCTCCAGTGGAAGTCGTAAAATCAGACTAAGGGACTCTTAACCAGAGGGTTGGGCAGCAGTGTCCCCTCTGTTGAACCTGTTCTCTCTGTTGTAGCCATTCTGCGGTCACCAACCCGCCTGCCAAGCGTGGTGAGTACTGACAAATCCCAGTTTACTCATTTTGCGAAAAATATAAAATCTTTGACGAGGCCCAAAATGGTTTTCGGAAAAGTCGGACAACTACTCTGGCTGTATATAAATATATACAGAATATTATAAATGCTAAGGAATACGCAATAGGCATACTGTTAGATATGACCAAAGCCTACGACAAAGTTAAATATAGCATATTATTAAACAAACTATACGGGATAGGTGTCAGAGGAAAAGCTCACAAATGGTTTGCATCTTATTTACAAAACAGGGAGCATCAAGTTGAAATTGAGTTCTTTTACCATAATAGCAAAGAAATTCAAAGTATCCCCTCTGACAAGGAAGTTATCAACTCTTCCATTCCACAGGGTAGTGTCATCGGATGCCTGCTTTTCCTCGTATATATAAACGACCTACCTAAAACCATACAAGGACCATGCGTTTTGTTTGCGGACGATATCTCCCTATTAATCTCAAGCCAGAATACCACAAACCTAAACCATAAACTTATAACTATACTAAGAGACATAAATACCTAGAAATTAATTATCAGAAAACTAAATTAATGACTTTCCATCCACCACAAAAATCACCACTTAGCTTAAACTTATTTTATCAAGAAACAAAAATAAAAGTAGTCAACGTATTTACCTTACTCGGCTTGAACATAGATACCCATATAAATTGGAAATCCCACATTAATAAAATTAAATCTAAATTATCAAAGTTTTCATACGCCCTCCGCGAAGTAAAAAAGTCTACCAATCTAGAAACAGCACTTGTCACGTATTATGCTTACGCTTATGCATGGCTCAGCTATGGCATAACCTTATGGGGAAACAGCACAGCCGTACCATCCCTTTTCACCCTTCAAAATAAACTCATAAGAATATTAGTAAATAAAAAAGACACAGAGAGCTGCAAACCCCACTTCAAAGACCTAAAACTACTAACGATACCAAGTCTATATATTTTAGAAATCTGTAAATTTGTAAGAAGCCATTAAGACTTCTTTACAAAACGGGAGGACAAGAACCTGAAATACAAATTATGGCATCATAACAAACAAATTTACTCAACTCTCGATTAAAAATGCATTCAACCAGCCCCCATGTTATGTCTATAAAAATATATAATAAACTACCACCAATGATAAAAAAATCGAGTATTTTTATAAAAAGATTAAAACAGCTACTATTAAATAAATGCTACTACCATATAAATGAATATTTTAACGATACATTTATATAAAATGTAATACTTAATAATAATGCATAGATGTTTAATTGAATTAATAATAATAAATAGATGTTTAATTGAATTAATAATAATGAATTAATAATAGTATATGAATTGTGATTTAAATAACAATGAAAATCCTATTTAAGTACGTACTTAATAATAATGATAACAAATAAATATTCAATATAAATAATGATAATTAATATTTTATATAATTCCTTATTTGTTGTAGGTAAATAGGTACTACTGATAATAAATGCTAATAACAATAGTGATAATTTATTTGTAATTGTTGCCTATAGTAAATATTTGATTTCAATAATAGTATTACATTTAATAACTACGATACAATATTAAGTAGGTATATCAGAATAAATATAAATAACTAAAAGAAATAAATAAATATTTAAAATGAAACTTAATATTTACTAATATTAGGTATTCCTATAGTGTATACGTATAATAGCAAATTGATATCTAAGGTACCCCTTGCTTACAGTACACAGTACAGTTGCTTAAGTATGACATTCATATCACATTAATCGAAATTATAAAAATGACTCTCCTCTCTCCTACCTTTTTGCCGTGCCCGACAGGGCCCACATGTGATTCCTATACTATACTGTAACACCAAGTAACTTGTGGAGTGCAATAAATGTATTGAGTATTGAAGTATCTAGTACGTATGAAGACGTAGGTAGGGCCATACATACCTGCAAGACGGACTTCACTGTTGTAATGGGGGACTTCAACCCAAGCCTGGGCGCTCGATGAGATGGTAAGTCGGGAGTGGGGCAATTTGGGTGTGGGCAATGGAACAACAGGGGACAGAGGCTGGCCGACTTTTTGGGAAAGGATGATCTTCTCTCTATCTTCGTGATGAAGTCCTTTTTCCATAAGCAGCGTCACTGGAAATGGACCTGGATGAGTCCCGATGTTTCCACGAGCAATGAGATTCTTCTTTACTTCATCAATCTGATCCGCACATGAATCAGAAAAGTCAGAGGTGCGGGCGGGGATCGTACTCAGACTCTCCAGTATGAAAGTGAAACTTTTAACCATTTTTTTAAGTCGATTCAGCTTACGGTCTGCCTTTTGGAAGTTATAAATACAATTATCTAACTAACGGCCGAATATTGAAACGCCACTTAATATTAAGTCCCGCTTTAACTGTTCGAGCCGCCCGATATCCAAGATCCGACCCGATATCCGAGCCCGATGGCTCTAATAATGTGCTTATTGGTCTGTGTAGTCTGCCTACGCGCAATAGGCCAGCGTGGTGGACTAAGGCGTAACCTTTCTCATCTTGAGAAAAGGCCCGTGCCCAGTAGTGGGACAGTAGAAAGTAGTATTTTTTAAATTAAAATCTAAATCCTTTACGTATATACTTTTACTCCTATAGACTTTAGCGACATTTCCTTAATAGTCATCGTTTTTGGTAATTCTATAAATTTATAATCATTCATAATAAATAATAATAGATGTATAGGCGCTCAGGCGCAGCGCAAATCAAAAACAATGTATTACGAGACTAGCTAAACTTGCTTCTATTCTGGCTCTCACGGACTCAGCATCAGCCGAACGCACTTCGACCCTATTGGATCCATTGTGCTGCCCAAAGCCCTGCACTACTCCTCCGTTGGCAAATCAAGAAGTCCCTGTAGGTGCACCGTAATCATACCTGACTGGAGCCGTGCAAAATCACCAGGCAAAGGATAAGCTATTCCTAGATGTTTTGCCCTACGTCTTCCCAGAGCGTCACAGCTGTACAAAATGTGCTGCATTACTAGATTTACTTTGTTGATACGCTCATTGTATGTTGTGTAGTGGTCTGCGCCTAAGCGCTCCATCTCTAACATGCCTGTCGGTCATCTTCTCTATTTCTTTTAAGAAAAAGGATGTCAAGCTTATCGGTCGGTATGATTTAGTATCTTCATAATCTGCTTTTCCCGGCTTGGGGATGAAGATTACCTTAACTTGTCTCCAGACTGTTGGGACATACCCAAAGGCTATGCAGGCCCTGTTCAGTCTGCAGAGGTGATGTGAGAGAATGTTTCTGCCCTCTTGGGATAGATTCCGTCCGGTCCAGGGGATTGGTATAGACGAAAACTGCCTATTGCCCAACGAATTTTATCCACGTCAACGACTTTCTTTGCAGTCCGCCAGTCGTCCTTGGAAGTTCTTGCATTCTGTTCTTCCATTGTGATGATATTTTCAGTCACATTGAGTAGTTCTACCGAGTTTGGGAAGTGTTTTTTCAGCATGATTGCTAGTGTCTCCTTCCCATCTGTTGAGTTTACCTTGGTCGTTTCTTATGGATGACAGTATGTTGACCTTCGCGGAGCTCATTGCCTTCGGAAGTCTCATTCCTTTCGGATAGCTGCTTATGTTCTGACAATGATA
This sequence comes from Diloba caeruleocephala, assembly GCA_947459985.1. Classification (NCBI taxonomy): domain Eukaryota; kingdom Metazoa; phylum Arthropoda; class Insecta; order Lepidoptera; family Noctuidae; genus Diloba; species Diloba caeruleocephala. The sequence goes on along the minus strand of OX381606.1, from coordinate 20,673,574 downwards.
CCTCCACGCCCTTCTCTTCGCTTTGCGAACTTGTTTGCTATAGTGCGTTAGCGCTTTAGCATATATCGTAAAGTCCTTTATCGACTTCGCATAGTTGAAAACTTTTCTGGTGTCCTGTCTTAGATGTTCTAGGCAGGTGTTCACCATGGTTCTCTTTGCGATTTCGCCTCTTTTTCTGGACAGTTATTTATCCAGTAGGTTTTTATTGCTTGTGATATTCTATCCGGCTCAAATTCTATATCTATAATAGAGTTTAGACTAGTTGTGGGATCCCTAAGTTCCACTTTGAGATCCTCCTTGAAGGATGCCCAGTTCGTTTTCCTGGGATTTCTTCTGAGTACCTTGCCAAAGTTTAGGGTAGTTTCGTACCTAAAGCAAATATAATTGTGGTCAGATAAGCTAATTTCACTAGACACATGCCAATTTTTTGTAGCTCCTTTAATTGCTAGCGTTATATCAATGACCTCTGCCCTACGTTTATTTACAAAAGTGAGTCTTTTTGCCTTTGTTCATTATAAACAAGGGAGAACTTACCAGATAATCCATAAGCACTTCACCTCTTTATTGTTGTCTGTACTGCCCCAGGCAACATGGTGCGCATTTGCATCGCATTCTATGATGAGATTCTCGTTTGCGCAGTTATTAACCAGGTTATGTAACAAGGCGTTAACCAGATCTGCTTCCTCATATGGAAGATAGGCGGAGGATAGGATGATGCTTTTCCTTTCCCCCCTTCCCCTTCATCAATCTGCACCGTGGTGAGATCCCTAGAACAGTAATCATAAAGAGGCATTGTTTCTATACCTCGGCTAGTATAGTTACAAGTCCTCATATTATTTGTGGGACATTTATATGATACTTGTCCACCACCAGTATTTAATCCCTTAATTAATGTCCCCCTTATATATATGGTTCCTGTATAAGGGCTACATCAAATTTCTTCCTATTCAGCTCACGACTGAGTATTGCCGTGGCTGCCTTACTGTGATGTAGGTTGATTTGTACACACCTTAAGTTGCTCATCGTGATGGCCTGTGGTTTTGATGTAGCCTAGTGCTATTGGCCTCCTTCATCCACCTCCGCCAGCAGCTCAATGTCATCTAGAATGGCCGGTGAGGAGGCAATCCCCATTTCGTCCAATCCCAACGTGAGATAGTCCGATCTCATCGAAAGTGGCGATGAGACCGGATCATCCCCCGTGGTTCAGAGTCACCTGTCTTCACCTCCTTACTATCCATTCCATCTGTATTTTGCTCTTCAGCGTTTTGGAGAGCCAAGGTAGTCGGCACGCCGTCCGCAATCCGTTCAGAGGGACTGACGGGGCGCTGTAGCCCATCGTCTAGGAGCTTAATGTAGCTCCGGTCCATCCCCGTGTGCAGATTGTAGCCCTGTTGCTTGATGTAGTCGGCCGAAGCCCTATCCATCAGGATAATGCTACGGGTGACCACACCTTCAACAATCCACCACCTTCCACTCCCCAGTCATGAGATCTTTATTGAACGACCGGAGCATGTCGAGCTCTTGTGTTAGGGTCGCTTTTCTGGATGGCGTGCGCCTTTTCCATGCCATCTATACCGGTCTGGACAGGTCCTTCGCGTCTGCTACACGTAGACTCAGGGCCCCGTCCCTGATCGTCTTCCCTTGCAGTGTCCGCAGCCACGCGACAGCTGCTTCACCATCGCACACTACTTGCAGTGCGCCTGCTGTGAGTCCATTTCCTAGGATGAAGATGGGCCTAGGTTCTGGCGTTTCCACCATCTTTTCCCACAAGAAAACTTAAGCTTTGTAAACTTGCTTACAATATATATACGTATCTATATGTACATTATGAATAGAGCACCGCATGGTGTTCTGTGCCGCGCGCTCAAACTAAACAGGTTTTGTAAAGCTTAATGTGGAGCCCAATATTCGAGTATGTAAAAAAGTGCGACGGAATGACAAAAAGTACTACACACAAGTATCGCGCACGATTCGCAGCGTTCAACTTCTAATAATTCAAAGTCCAAACAGTCTAGGTTGATGCGTAGCCTTGTGTACACAATATTTGTTGCTCATTAATGGGTGCCCCAGCATATGGGTCACGAACTCGGAAATCTCTTCGTTTCAGAAAAACTACTACCTGTTCTACGAAATTACTGAAATGTTATAGGTATAGTATTATATTATCTGTGGACAGGTATATAGAAATGGAATTACCGGGTCTATGTTTTAGTATGGGGACTATTTGAAAATGTTTCAAAGCGTCAGGCTTCATTTTGTGGCTTACGGCGGGTGTGTGTTTTCCAGATACCTAAATAGTTGGCGGTCAAAGGGTTAAGAACTGTTTTCTTTTTGGAGACAATGAGTCCATGTCTAGCTTTAAAGCCAATAAGTAAACCTCCCTGTATGAACAATCTAATGTACTTAATATTTTTAGGTAAAACCTGCCATAGCGCTATAGTGATTTCATTTGCACAATATTATGTTTACTATTTGCAGGCCAGAAGCATTAATGTCCCTAAAATTACGAAACAGATACTCTTACCAGCAACAGCTATCGAACATTATTTAACTAAACTACAAAAACGCAACTTCAACTTGTTCGACAAGTCACTACACCTTGCTAGTCCTACTTTACCATTCATGTTGTACTATAATAGGGTACTAAATAGATTTTAGTTTTTTTTTTTTTTGATAATATATGTAGCGAGTAAATAAGATTTAGTAGAATATTTGATTCTTTATAATAAAAATAAATGTTTTTAAAAACAAGCGGTCGTTTTTATTCCTACTTTTTTTAACCTCGCGCCACTATGATTTCTCCTGTGACGTGGGTGCGTTTACAGACACAAATTCCACACACAATACACTCAGACCCAGAACAACTATCTGCAGATCATACAAATGTCTGTTCAAATTTCAAAAATTGTACAAATGATAAATCAATGTTTTTTTAATATTGCAAATTTATTGTCATCACTTTCATGAACTTTCACTGAATCTAAATAAAATACAACATTAAAATTAATTTGCGTTTATTGTAATTAATAAAGTATGGCTATTATTTTCTACAGTACTGTCCCATTTTTAATAACTACACTTTTGAGTATGCCAACGTCGATATTTTTCTAGAAATGCTTTATAATCATCAAATTTTATTACGATAAAATGCAATTAAAAACAATAATACAGCATTCAATGTTGTTTTTCAATTTAATTTCTACATTAAATATCGTCCCATCGTTTTTTGATAACGGACATGTCCTGACTCGTTACCGTAATTGAAAACAATTTACAAACGTTTTCTACTAAATATACATTGTATTTTATTCAAATAATAACACCAGGGGTGAAGCTGATATTGAATGTTTTCGTTTTCGGAACTTTGCATCAAGCGGATCCTTTGTTTTCACAGGCGATTGTCCAGTAAGTTATCGAGTATTTACCATACAAGTAGTTGTATTCACATTCACCTTAACATTAATAGTATCATACTGGTTAGTTATTTCCGCACTAAGATACATTATTCAGTATACGATATCAAGAAATGATTTTAGGTTATTTAAAGAATTTGCATAAAATTATGTGGTTCCCGTTACGTCCTGTCCGATACGATACACTCGGTAACGTATGAGCCGGACTAACCGACCAACTTAAAGTTGCAGTACAGAATAGGCTTTACGATTTTATTTTATTTGTGAATTTTAATCATTCGTTGATTCGTATCAATGTTAGCTTAGAGTATTAGAATTACATGATAGCCTGGATTTTTGGGGTGGCAATTGGATTTTTTTTCACTGTAGCTCCCTTCAAGAGTCGCCATCCGGCCCGCGGATAAAATTAAAAAACATTCAACAGTCAATTTCCGCCCGCTGGACGAATGTTTTTGTCTCTGTATAAAGCCCGATACTGGCAGAAATGCTACAGATAGGTCGTATTTGATACTCTGAACATTTAAAGATGAAAAAAAAAACACATATTTAGTCTATATTCACAGCAAGAAAAAGGATAGGCTCTCGTGTCATAATTTTTAAAAGTCAGTCGTTGGTGGAATTTTTGAACAATGTATTGTGCGTTTTCATTGTGTTGTTGTTTTATTGTTATAACAACTAGAATGATAATGAATTATTGAGTTTAAGTGGAATATTGTGTAGCTTGTGGTATAGTGTTGACATTGTAAAACAGTTGAATAGTTTCAAGTGTATAGGTATATTTGGACGAGGCGTGCTCCGGATCGTGAGTATTTCCAAGACCTATTTTTTATAATTTTTATATACTTATATATAATATGAAAATTTGATAATCAGATAGGGAGTATCTTTACGATTATTTATCAGTAACCACTTCATATAGGTTCCACAGTAATTTATCTACTTAGGTCAACGGCAGTAGGTAAACAGTATGTAATACGACGCCCCGCCGCGAGTCTGATTTAAGTTATTTATGTAAAATATTAATTACTTATATGCATGTATTTTAATGATTTAATCTTGTAAATAATATAACAAATATTGTATATAATATTTTTTATTGTCTTGATGCGTTACATAATGAGATTTAACGATTTTTCTTCAAAATATAGTGAAAAGTTCCTAAAGTATGGGAAATCGCAATTTTGTATTTCAGCCGATTGATATAAAAGTTATATAATCGGATAGATAATGTCCTTGCTATCATTTTAAGGTAATCTCTTCATATATGTTCCATATTAAAATATTGTGAAATCTTAGTTCAAACGCACGGCGATAAAATGCTCGCGTGTCTGTGCGCTTGCTTTGACGCTCGACGGTTATTTCATTTTTGACATTTGACGGGTGAGGGGTAGCGCTTTATGATTTGAAACTCGATGAAACGAAAAAGAGACAAACATACATCTAAAGGATTTAGCCTGCGAGAGAACGAGAGAATATCAATGAAGGTTTCACTTCTATCGCGTGTGAACTGCATACAGGTACTGCTGTCTAACGGATAGGTCAGGTTGCGTTAGTATCCCTTTAGAAAGTTTATTGAATTCGTTGATTATTACCTATTTTTATTAATTTTAAATTTTCTTTTATTATTATTTCATTTTAAACTTACCAAGAGAATACCAGAAACAGAAATTTAGATTTTAGTAACAATTTTGGATTAAATATATTAAAAAGAAAAAAGAATGAAATATTGTGGATGACGAAAAGTAACGGTAATAACGCATTTATTGCAAAAATTATATATAAGTTATTTGTAATACAACAAAGATTGATTTATAATTGACAAACAACATAATTAATAGTCGTTGAAGTAATTAAAACGTCAAATGAAAAAAATGTTTTATTTTTATAACAATGCCGGTTAGTAACGACGAAATTCGGTGTACTATTTTAACTTTTTTTTCAAATAAAATACAATTAATTCAAATTCATAAGAAATGTCTACTTTGAATAAAAGTTTTAAAAAGTGAGAATACAAATATACCAAAATTATACTCAGAATGCCACCACCCCATCTCCTCCCATGGGTGTCGTAAAAGTCGACTAAGGGATTAGCCGGAGGATGGGCAGCAGCGTCCTTCGAGTATATAAACAACTCAACTGCGATCGCCAACCCGTCTGCCAAGCGTGGCGATTATGGCAAAACCCCCCAATGAGCCCACAACACATCCATATCGGTCGTTGTGGACATCTTTGGGGGAGGCCTGTGTCCAGCAGTGGACTTCATTCGGCCGTAATGATGATACTCTATATAAAATTTTGTTCAAATGAATCATTTTTGAAGTTTGGTACACACAGCTACACATCAAGCTATACTAAACCAGTTTAGGCTGATCTCTCATCATACCGAAAGCCTATACAATGCGAGAATGCTGAACTTGAAAAAGAGGTAATTTGTCAATTCTACTCGGCTGCGCAGCGCTCGGGTAACTTCGCAACGTATTCGTCGACAATACCGCAGTGGGCCTCAAGACGAATATATTTAACTAGTGTGATGTTCGATGTTTCGCGATCTCCACGCAAAGCCGTTACCTACATATGTTGACTTATATATTATTTTTAAAAACCATGCCCCAGAGTAGGATTTTTCCTGTGTCGTGGGTGCATTTACAGACACAAATTTTCAAACATACACACAATACACCCAGACCCGGAACAACTACCTGCAGATCATACAAATATTTGTTCCGTGCGGGTATCGAATCCGCAATCCGAAGCGAAGCAGCCGACTATACCAACCGAGCCGTCAGTGTTCCTGACTTCCGTTCTTGCTTTGTTGTTATTAAACTTTTATAAACATCTTACTAACTTTACCTACGATATTTTATTTATATCTGAATTATTTGAACAATTGCCGATTCTTACGGCCCAGTGTTGATTAATTTGGTCGTTATTGATATCGGATTTAAAAGGGAATTTTACATGCCTCTTAGAAAGAAGACGAATATCTTTCGAAGCTCCAGTGCAATGCTCTGTGTATAGAGCATTGCACTCACGGTTAGTAGCTAACTGAGCCTCACGATCAACTGCAGTTCTGAGAGCTCGAGCTAGCCTTTGCATCTTAAAAGCCTACGAGCCATGAAAGATATTCTTCTTTAACTGCAAAAATCAGCACGCAGCGCCAGTCGTGGTTAGGTACCCAACGATTTTTCACTGCTGCCTCTCGATCACAAGATAGTAATGAAGGACATGAAGCACGTCTCGCAAGCGATCGGAAGCGCCATGCTGCATCTCGCGCCTCAGAGACTTACACCCAGTGTGAATCGCAATCGAGCTCGCAGAGTATCTACACTCCGACGTCTCTATATATGATCAACATCCAACGTTCATGCATGTGGACGTCCATTTAGAGACTGGCCAGCGAATTTATTTCAATTCTGAAAAAAATGTAAAGAGGTGTGTTTGATCGACGTCAACGTGAGCGTACAGTATATGGTTTCTCGGGAGTTATGAAAGACGCCGCATTAGGCCGCCGTAAGGTCTACACTATGCATCTAAATAATGGCAAGTGCTATTTTTGCGATTTTACGACACACGGTGCTTTTGATGCCGTTAAGTTTCCCAAATATCACCCAGACTACGGAGTGCTCCATCTACTTGACGGTGATACAAGGAGGGATCAAAAAGTAGTGAGAATGAGATAGAATATAATGACTATTGATAACTTAATAATTTATTTTTCTACATAGTTTCCGAGTCTCTCTACACACCGAGTCCAGCGCTTTTCCAAGGCTTCAATCCCTTTCACAAAAAAAGTTTTGTCTTGGTCCTGCAAAAAGCTCTTCACGTTATCGTCTTCGTACCTGTTTCCCCTTAAGTATTTTTTCAATTTGGGGAACAGATAAAAAACGCTAGCCGCCAGATCTGATGAATAAGGGTCAACCAATTCGAAGCTTGCTGAATGGCAGCCATCGCAACTGCCAACCTATGCGCGGGTGCGTTGTCGTGATGAAACAGCACGCCCCTTCGAAGTTTCCCTCTCCTTTTCTCTTTTATGGCATTCCTCAACTTGGAAATTAAATCTGCATAATATTGGCCTGTATTAGTGGTTCCACGCTCCAGGTAATCAATCAACAATATCCCTTCTGAGTCCCAAAATATATGGCCTCCATATCCTAACTAAATAAACCTTGCCAGCCGATGCCACGACACGAAACTTCTTCGGGGTCGGTGATGATGGCCGTTTCCATTGCGAAGATTGCTGTTTCGTCTCGGGATCAAAATGATGGACCCATGTTTCGTCCATTGTTACGAAACGAGACAAAAAGTTTTCAGAATCTTCTTGAAACTTGTCCAACAATATCTTCGAAATGTCAAGTCGATTTTGTTTCTGACTGTCGGTTAACATTCTCGGCACCCATCTTGCGGAGACTTTTCTCATATTCAAAGTTGTTTCAATATGGATTGAATACTTCCATATGAAATGCCCGTTTCTTGAATTAAGTATCGGATGGTAATACTCTTCGATCGCTCAATACAATTTTCTCGACTTTCGCAACATTTTCTTGGGTGACTGACGTCGATGGACGGCCGCAACGATGTTCGTCTAATGGGCGGCACTGGTGGCGTCGGTAAGCAGATCGCTCGCAGTCGGCACGCTGTATGCTCGCTTGAAGCGCGCGGTCTGCTCTCTCGCTCTGTACGCTGTATGTGGGGTAGGAGGATGGCAGTTGCGAGCGCACTCGCGAAATGTATCTTGATATTATAAAACTATTGTGCAACACACGACTTAAAGCCCTAATTTAAACGACAAAATGAGCGGTGTGGCTATAATGAGTGATTGGACTGTTAATACTGGGCGGAAAAGGGCAAGCTACATCTTATGAAAGTTATTGATGACGACACCCAGTGCCTTGTGGGAAGCGTTTCCAAACAAAAGACAAAAGCACATGGTTTGGCACTCGGCTGGCAGGACTGGATGCAATATGCGGCAGGCCTATGGGTCGTGTCATTCGGAAATATATTATGATCCCTCTACACCTGTTACAAGTTCCTAATAAAAGCTCAGGTCATTTTTGCATGTTTTCAATAGCATGACATTTCTAAATACACGCGTGCGAAGCCGCGGGCAAAGCTAGTTTCAAATAAACCAATTACTGGCACTTGTGTAACGTCACAGTTTAATTTGCACGGGTCCAAGTAGTTGATCCTACTACTGCAACTTAAATTCTGACGTTTCATAAGTGGCAGTAATTGGTTTATCTTTACAAATAAATAAAATTGAAGTGTCTGTTTGTAATGTCAAAATAACTGCTTTTTACTAAATGAATATGAAAGTATATACGGTACCTACAACAAAAAATCTATTTTTAATTTTTTTATCTGTCTGTTTGTTCCTGCTAATCTCTGAAACGGCTAAACCGATTTCTACGGGACTTTCACTGGCACACAAGGTAAACGGCCCAATACTCGTCATGTTTTGATTTTAGCTGACTTTGCAGCGCTGCTATCACTAAAATAGGAAATAAGGAGAAGTCACCACCACCGCCACCGCGACATGCCCAATTTGGGCAATCCGCAAAAAATGGCCGTTTTATAACATCAGTTGAGATTCGATCGCGTAAGTGAAACTTTGTTAAATTGTCGTGTTGTTCGGGAATAACATGCAAATACCGAAGCGAAAATAATAATTTTATCAAGGAAGGAATCATATACAATATGCAAGTGAAGGAATTTTCTTGTGTTCGTCTGAAAAGAATAAATGAAAAATGATTGTTTTCTTTATTATGTTACATTTGGATTGATGGATCAGAACAACATTCTTATTTTTGTACAAAACCCAATGCTTCTTAACTACCACTTTTAACTAGCAATCGGTGAATAACAAACGCAGTGAATAGAACAGCGAATGGTACTCCCAATAAACATCGCGTTGCGTTGTTGCTTTTATGAAGAATGGTAGTGGGTAAATGGATTTCTAGGCTCGCATACATTTTGATCTACATGGCATATCTCCTTTCTTCCAATATCTTTGGCTGCTATGTTAAAAGTAGTAAACATGGAAAAAAAAATTTTTTCATGACGAGGTTAAGAATTTATCCTTGTTTCGTTATAGGAAATATATTAAATTGTAATCGGATTAACACATTAAATTAAAAAAAATATCTTATGTAAGAAGAGACAATTTGTACCAACCGTTGTCGTCAATTTGAACTCTTTGTGCTTGGACTTTAAGTTCATAACAAATACGTTTTAAATAGTATATTGTAATTGCATTGTTGTCTAAAAAAGTTTATAGGAAGTAGGAACTAACGATTCAAAGAAACTACGAAGTCGAAAAGTATTTAAAATTCAGCAAATAAATATAATGTGATCAATAAGTAGTAAAAACCAACATAATAGAATCAGCCTCTTCAAAGGGCTTTCGTATTGAGGCAATGCACGATATTGTTGACGAAAAGTAATTGCGACGCTTTCCGAACGCTACCCACCTAAATTGGATTTGACGATTGGCCATTTTCTCGAAGTTGGAACTACCTAACTGGACTGTATGTCGCAGTATTTAGCCCGTACTGCCCAGCGACAGTGGGAGGCGTGGGGTTTTGACATGATTTCCGTCTTGCCGACGTGAATGTTAAGGCCCACCTGTTGGGAGACTCTGTCGTAATCATCGAGCATTGCACTGAGCTCTTGCCATTCTGCCATGAATACGCTGTTGTCGGAAACTTGAATGTGAGTGGTATTCCCGCTATACCACTGACCAATCGTTAATACCAAATCCTTTCTAGACCAGCAGCTTGAAGGCATCCTCCATCACAGCAGTAAAAAGTGTGAGGGATACACGTCCCCCTGTGTCACACCTCTGCTTTGGAATTGCCCCGTACTGTTCCCGTAGTCGGCATGGTAGCGTTTAACACTTCGTTGTACCGATAGCTAGTCAATGTGCCAACTATCGCTGCACATATTGCAGTATCGCCCAGGTTTGGATGAAATCGAAAGCTTTTAAATAGTCCTCAAACACTCAGCATGGTGGCATTTTATACTCCTCGGTCTTCTGTATGACCTGCCGCAGGTTATGGATGTGGTCTATGATACTAAAATGGTTAAGGAAACCGACTTGTTTGGGAAACTAGAAGTCATCAAATCTGTCCTCGAGACGATCCGTGATGAAAACAGCATATAAATATGGCTCAAAAGCGAGATGGGACTATAATTCTACAACACAGTATTTTTGAAGAAGATCACCACCACAGCTTTTCTATTTCATGCTTCCGGCGTCATGCGCTTGAGAAAAACCGAATCGAAGAGAGATCTTCCCACTTGTACAGTTTCTGCAAACCTACAATTTATGTCGTATACATGTAATTTTCGACTCGAAGCGGTTCTGAAGTTTCAGTTGAAAGCCTTCGGGATTTCAGATATGACTGCTAGAGGTCCGAAGCGTAGATTTCATCAGTCAAGACAAACTTGGAGATTGGTATTCGGTGTGCTTCTTACTATCTAATGGTCACTATCGTTTTTCACCTTATGGATCATTTAACATTATATTGGCCATGTTGAAGTCAATCTCATTCTTTGAGGAACTATCGGGAGATTATTCCCGGTAAATACTGTGAATGACCCAGTGAATGGGCCTGGCTGACCAGGCCCATTCACTGGGAGATGACTTTTGGAAAAAGGAGTTCATCACCGAGAGTCCTTCCTTTTCTAACAAGTCAGCCAGCCTCAAATCGCCTCACTCCGACTCACCATCGGATTGTGAGTCCAGTTTTGCGTTGAAGTCCCCACTATCACCACAGTAGTGTGTTTTGGAGTAGGTATGTATGTTTGCTACATACGGTCTCATCTTCCCGTGTCAAGGTCGATGCCTGTATGACCTTTAGAGAATTAAAATATTCTAAGTATAAGGTAGGGACGAGGGCAACAGAAGACCTAGTGAAGGTCGCTGGGAGTCGTTAGATTCGGGCGGCATGTAACCGGTCACTGTGCAAATCAATGGAGGAGCCCTTTGTTTAGCTGGGGACATCCTTTGGCTGATATGATGATGTTGAAGGTTGGCTTGCTGGACACTCTCGATGGTCATTATGTTGATGAGGGCGCTGCGTACCGATATACTTTGAGACAGATGGTCGCCCTCACAGGCAAAAGACACAAACAATACAAGTCTCTCGGCGGTTCACTGAGCTGATTAAGCCTGCGAGTTATTCACTGAGCGAGTGAGTAAATGAGAGCTACATAGTAGTTGGAGAGATCTCTCATTCGCGAGCTAGCGAAGCCTTTAGTTTGCTCATATAAGTGTGACGCATTAAGCAATAGAAAAATGCTGTACAGTTGTTTAGAATTTAATCTTTTTAATTTTACCTTTGTACCATACAATAGCTATGTTTTAACTGTTGCTAATATTAGTACACGTCTGATCTTGAATACACGCGTTATATCTTTTCACCATTAAATGTAGACCGTGCCAGTCTCGTCTCGGCACACAAAGGCATGAGTGCGCTTGCACGTTGAAACAAACACCGGACAGATCGTTGCGTTTATCGCAGTCGTTGAGGGAAGAGTTTCTAAAATCAACAACTTTTGTTTATTTATTTAGGCACTTAACTAAATGTAAACAAACAACTACCTTCTTTTCGGATAACTAGGGAGGTATCCGTTAGGTACAATACAATAGTGATAATTAATAAGTGGGTAGTAGTTTCTTTAAATTTTATTAAATACCTTAACAAATAGAGTAGGTATAGGTATCCGTATTTTACGCGGCTGGATTCCCTCGCAATGTTAGTTAATTAATGTTTCTTACTTTTACTTCATATATTATTAGTAAGTTCGAAATTATTATCTCATTATTATTAAATACAACGGATTACGTCGCGTATGTCAGGTCATCCTGCGACCACGAACGCTGCAGTGTTCAACAAGTTAGGAAATTAAATCTATAATATACGCGATGTAATCCGTTTGAAAGTGTTTTATTATTACCTACTTAAGTAAGTTCCTGTCATAAAGAGCAGGGAAATCAATTAAACAACTTTAAATTTTATATAAATAATTGCACTGTTTACTTTCAAGCTTCTTCATGCAAATAAATATTTCGTAACATTTCGAGATTCAAGCAAACTTGTTTGGCAACATGAGTACCTTACAGTTATATATACCTAGATACCTAAATACGGCTACGGGAATATTTGAGAATTTTAGTTTGTGTATTATTATGCATATCTTATGCAATAGGTACATTTACAAGTTTCAGGAAAATCTAAAACAATTGCATTTAGGTACTTATCAATTTACAATAGATCTTATCACGTAATTCAAAAATGTAGTTCATTATCAAAAATAGAATTGCATATAAAATCATTAATGCAATTCATACACCGTTATAACTTTGGTAATCTTCCAAGATCTTTGGTTATAGACAATTCCATTACTGTGATGTGCAAATATTAATATGTATAAGACTAATGTACAATTTACGTTTGTAAGTATCCATTAGAAAAATCCATTAAGCGTCTATAATTAAACTAACAAGATTGCTAAGCTTAGTAACATAACTCCAAAAAAGAGGTTTTATAAAAATAACAATAGTAAGATAATGCTTTTCCCCATCGTCTCCAATGTTACATTAGATCATTGTATGGGTGTGAGAAATAAATTCTACAAAGGTAAGTACTAAACCTGTTGAGCACAGTCATCTGGGTAAATAAAAATGCATATAAACTTAAAAGCCACAGTAAGCATGTAAACATTATAAGCAATGATAAATAAAAATATTTCGAAAGAAGTGGTAAAATAAACACAGCCGATTACAAATATCATAATGCTAATTTGGAATGTAAAGGTTTATAAGTTAATAGTGTTTCAAAATGTTCCACACTTAAGCTTAATGTAAAAAAGCTAATTATAGGTAAGTACTACTGTTTCCATCACAATGAGCTTGCTGCACTTTCATAAGCTGCCATAGGATACAAATAGGACAATGCATAATTATTATTCAGAAGGGGTTAAATCTTTTTCAGGCTCCCCCTCAAACAGAATTTGTTGTAGTAAATCATAAATAGGTTCAAATGCTTTTCTACAAGCTGCATTAGTTGGGGTGAGGTAGTCATGCATATCATGATGACTTATAGTGCCATCGGTTTGTATAAAACCTTTGTCTATGGGAACCATTTCGACTTTATTCATGTTGGAAACCTTCTCACGTAAAAGTAGATTGATTAAGGAGTTTTTCTCCCTTAGAGTATTTGGATATTGACCTCGAGGAAGTAAACTCTAGAACGAAACACAGAAAATATTATTAGAATCAAGAATAAAATATCTGACAATCAAATAATATCGTACAATACTTACAGGCAACACTATATAAGCACTTGGGTGTTTCTCCCTGATTGTTCTAATTATTTCTAAAATACCTTCACATACTTGCTCTGGGGTGTATTCAACATTATTTGTTCCAACATGCACGACTATAACCTACAACATTTGGAGCAGAATAACACAAAAATCTTCCAAATAATGTAATGTATAAGTATAATAGATTAACCTAAAAATCAAATTAAAAAGTTTAATTAGGAATAACATTTATTAACTAGTCACTACTGTAAATAAATGTACAATTACTAAGGAAGCTCACACAGTAAACCTATGTGCAATAAGAAATAAAAGATAATTCAGAAAAAGTAGAAAGTCTACCTATGAAATTGCCGTTCTGCAGTACTGGCCATAGCCAAACAAATAATATTTTTGATTGGCTATGAATTCTAATTTCAAATTTATTTTTTATTTTTATGAACATGGTTTTCATTATTCAAATTCAGTCTTATGTGCATTGATTAGTGTTATGTTTTCATCACGTTTGAATAATTTTCGTCGTCATGGATACGTTGAAAATTCGAGTAACTATGGAATATGCGTACCGTCGTGGCAGCAACGTGGCACAAGCGGCATGGAACATCAACGACGTTTACGGAGCGAACACTACAAACGAACGCACAACCCATATTTGGTTTGTCCGCTTCCATTCTGGAAATTTCGATCTGAAAAATGAACCTCGTGGTCGACCGAAAACTTTGGTCGACAATGACGAAAAGGCGTTTGTGGAAGCTGATGATACTCAATCTAGGGCTGAATTAGCAGCAGCATTGGAAGTTAGCATCAAAACAATATTGGTCCATTTGGGTCAAATTGGCAAGGTAAAAAAAGCTTGACAAATGGGTGCCCCACGAATCTAACGGTCATCAGCGCAATGTGCGCGTCCTGACCTGCCATGCGCTTCTCAACAGGCACAGAAACGAAGGAATTTTGTAACGCATTGTTACCTGTGGCGAAAAATGGCTTCTGTTTGACAATCGCAAGCGCTCAGCAAGTTGGTTAGATCCTGGGTTCAACACCTAATCAGTGCCCTACACGAAAAATGACCCACGATAGTTACTGTTTGGTGGTCTAGTGCCGGTGTGATTCATCACAGCTTCTTACCAAACGGGATGAGCATTACTGCAGATCTGTTCTGTGAAGAATAAAATACTATTATGGGGAATCTCGCACATCTACAGCCAGCTTTGATCAATCGCTCGTCTTCGCTGCTCCTGCACGACAACGCGCGACCCTATACTGCACAACAGACGGTCTCCGAGCTACAAGAGCTGGGGTTGGAAGCTCTCCGGCATCCGCCGTACTCACCGGACTGCGCCTACAGACATTTCCTTATTTCAGAATTTGGATAACTTTTTGGCCTCCCGTGCATTCGGTTTCTTCAAGAAGGGCATTGATAAACTGCCACTGCGTTGGCAAAGATGCATCGATGGCATGGGTGATTTACTTTGATAAAAAAAATAGGAAATAAAAAATAGTTTAAAAAACTAAAAAAACACACTTTTGTAGATAACCGAACTAAAAAGTAGATAAGTTTAAAATAACAATAGAGCGGCTGACAAAAAAAAAAATTATAGTAAAAAAGCGCGTCTTGAATATTTTTGTCGATATTTGTAAAAGTAGCGTCATCATAAAAATATGTGATAAAGCACCCCACGCTTTTTTTAACAATAAATTATTTTTTGTTAAACACTCTACTGTTATTTTAAGCTTATTGAATCCGACGTTTTGAAGGGGATGAAAATAGAGTTAAAAATTCTGTTACATAGATTCATAGATCCATAGATACATAGATACTTGCCAAGCTAATAAAAGCGTGTTAAAAAGAATACCATACTTTATTTCGTACAAAACGGCAATTTGATAGGTAAAGATTCTAATGTGTTTTGCTTTTAAGCAGTTTACACTGGGCATTTTTTTTCTATTGTTGATGTATCAGGTACACCGCCCCCATAATATACTGGCCAGCACCTTTTTGTAGAGGTTGAACCCCATCACATAATTTTTTCTATCATTACTGCCCTTCGTTACGCGTCGACTTCTTTATTCTTATTCTTCCTTTAGAAAATAATCTAGCTAATCTAACAAAGTTTTACAGTCAAACTATCATTATGAGAATTGTGGAATCGAACATTGTGGAATCGAACATTGTGGAAATTTAAGGGGGACGCCCTTGTTCAGCAATGGACATCCTGTGGCTGATGTGATGATCATTATGAGTGACTAATAACTGTGAATGTCTGCTATCAACCGACATAGACGATATCATCGTGATGTTTGGTTATGTCTAAGGTAGATACTTCATCATTTCGGCCGAATAAAGTCCACTGCTGGACACAGGCCTCCCTTAAAGATCACTACAACGACCGATATCGGTGTGTTATGTGCTCATTGGGGGGGTTTTGCCATAATTGCCACGCTTGGCAGGCGGGTTGGCGATCGCAGTTGAGTTGTTAATGTATTCGAAGGACGCTGCTGCCCATCCTCCGGCTAATCCCTTAGTCGCATTTTACGACACCCACGGGATGAAATGGGTTGTTGCTATTCGTAGTCGGCACCACACGGCACTACTACACAGGTAGATACTTATGTGGCTTAAATTAATTTTGGTTTATTAGACCATTGTTACCCTATTGTTTACCCCAACCGCGCGACAGCGAAGACAGGGTTATGTTTTTACGCGTATTTTTAAGTTACATATTTTTATTTCAAATAAACCAATTACTGGCACTTATGAAACGTTAGAATTTAAGGTGCACGGTTCCAATTAGTTGATCCTATGGAGAAGCCAGGAAGAAACTCCATGGATACTCTTTTAAAATAATTGACATTACAATGCTGATTGATACAAATTATGGTATAACATATAACGAGCATGATATAGGTTAATGTATAAAAAACTTCGTATTAGAATAATATAATAATAATTTATTTGGCATGATAGTTAACGGTTGACCAGTCCCGACAGACGGTGCACGTTTACGAGCATGACGTTTGCATCTGCATCGCTTAGATCAACCATATTGTAGGGATCCTAACGACCCGATACACAACGCCGCCACCAGCAAGACATTTTAGTGAGTATGACAGACCAATACTGCCAGGTAAATGCAAAAGTCAAAGTATACGTACTAAATATATTTATTATTTATTTATTTACTCTTTATTGTACACCAATTACTATATAAAAAATAAAAACAGTAAGGCTTAGTATATAGAGTACAATGGGCGGCCTAAGCGATTTCTTCCAGGCAACCTTGACAGCTTGTTAGCTAATTCGGCATTTTAACCGCCTTTCAGAAACCGTCTGTTAGTCTCTCTCAACTCTTCAGTTTTATTTAAACATTATTATTATAGCTCCATTGAAGTACGAAGTCGATATAAATGGTAACACTATTTGCGATGTTATAGAAATTAGCTATCAACAGTATATTTAGAAATATAATCATTGCAGGTATCAAAAATAGCTTTCATATTGTTAATATTTCATCTAAAATTGCATAATTTTTTTGTACTTTTCAAAACACGTTACCCCACTCTAAGATTGCACCTGTATCATGGATGCATTTACAGACAAATTTCACACACCCCAATCCGCCAATCTACCTGCAGATCATGCAAATATAGGATCCATTCGGGAATCGAACCCGCAACCCGGAGTGAAGCCGCCGATTGTACCAGCCACTGCACCAACTGTGCTGTCAAAATGTAAAATGATAATTATATTAAAAATCAAATCATAATTATAATCAATACTTGATTGTATCAGGGTGTGGTAGTCACAGTTTATCTCGTGAAAATCCCTAAATTAGTATTAAAAACTCAGCAACTTTCGCTAAGGGCGCCCCCTGCAGGACACGGACCTCGGCTTAGGGCGTTGCTGGGGTTAACAAGCTATTGTTTTGGGGACAGCTGGATCGGTATTATTTAAAATGTATTAAGGGACATTTAAAGCTACAGGCTTAGCACGGGCCGGCGCGAGCAAGAGACGGGAGGGAGCAGTGCTAACTTGAACGGGAAGGTGACGCGGCGAAAGGCCTCCGCGACGTCGGTGAGACGGGCATCCTCGCCGGCGAGGGCGGTAAAACGGTCGGGTGTTAAGTTAATGAGACAACGCGAGTCTCTTTATGTGATCAAACGTGATTTTATAGTCTGGATCCGATCAGAACGTGCCTCGGGCGGCGTACTCTACTGATACGAGAGGGTTGGTTATCGACGGCTGATACCACAAGGGGATTAGGGTGGGACAGGGCAGAATCGAGATAGCGTTTGAACGCTTGTTTCATAAATTGCCTGATGGTCGGCAAGTAAAGATCGAAATGTAGTTGAGCATTTCGCATGTAGATAGACGCTCCGGTGGCCTTTCGCATGAAATGGGTTTGGAGGGTTTGGAATTTACGGAGCGAGCCGGATTCAGCGTGTGCAAACGCTGGGCTGGCATAGGCGTAAATTCTCACCTTATTTCTAAGGGATAATTTACTACGAGCGTTCAGGATATAGTGAAAGCGCGGGCGCGCACCGTCTTTGTGTGGGGAGTGAAGGTCAGTTTTTTATCTAGGGTGACTCCAAGATACTTGGCGTGCGGTTCCCAAGGAACCGACTGGCCCAGCATCGAGATCTCCCTAAAACGTGGGTGGTCGTTGCCTAATTTGCAAAAGAGGACGGCTTTGATTTTGGCGGGGTTAACTTCGATCCGCCATTTCCTAAACCATTCGAACTTGGGAACGACCCAGGTGTGAGTGACGTCCACCTACTAGATGATGATGCCGTGAGTACATTCTGGCGCAGCATCTGGTCGGTGCCCATCAGTCATACCGAAGGTGATTGGATAAGGTAGGTTGAACTAGTATGTGAACCAATATCAGAAATGGAATCAATTCTAATAAGTCTCCAAGACGTAGCCAGTGCAGTCCGTCCGTTGCCCAACTGGAAATCTCCAGGACCGGACGGGCTGCACAATTTTTGGCTAATATGGCTATGCAGTTCACATGCTCCTTTGGCGTCCCAATTCCAATTGTCCTTGGAGTCTGGTTCGCTACCGCAGCTTTTTACAACAGGAGTCACCCACCTGCTCCATAAATTAGGTAGTACCACGGAACCCAAAATTTATAGACCGATCACTTGTTTACCGACGGTCTATAAATTTCTTACATCCATTCTGAGAGCAAAAATTTACAGTCATATTGATAACAATGATATCATGTCTGCCTCTCAGAATGGATGTAGGAACGGGTCCCGTGGTACTAAGGAGCTGCTCCTTATTGATTAGCCAAGAGGTAAGACGTAACTATAAGGATGTGTCGACATGTTGGATAGACTATAAGAAGGCCTACGACTCTGTTTCGCATACATGGCTCATGAGGGTGCTGGAATTGTATGGGATAAATACAACCCTACGCACCTTCCTGTTTGCATGTATGCGGAAATGGAGAACGGTTCTTAACTATACAGGATGTCGCCAAATTCATGGGTACGATGAACCTATCAGGATCGAGCGTGGAATATTTTACGGCGACAGCCTGAGCCCGCTGTCTGTTAAGCCTTGAACCCTCTGAGCACACTGCTGGAGAGTTCGGAGCTAGGCTACCAGATGAGAAGAGGTGGTCAGATAATATCTCACCTCTTTTACATGGATGATTTGAAACTCTTTGCCCCCAACAATTTGCGGATAATAGAGTTACTGAAGGTTTTTTTTTTTTAAGGGTTTTTAAGGTAAGTGAAACTTTTAGTTACTCTATTAGGATGGAATCTGGTGTGGATAATAGAGTTACTGAAGGTAACTCAAACTTTTAGTAACTCTATTAAGATGGAATTTGGTGTGGATAAATGTGCAGTCATGCATGTAAAACGAGGGAAAATTATGGAATCCGAGGGATTACAACTTTCGGATTTCATACACATCAGATCCCTTTCCTCATCTGAGACCGACAAATACTTGGGTATGTCGGAGGCGTCAGGTATCAACGAAGCTGACATGAAACAATCGTTACAGGGGCGCTTCTTTGGCCGCCTGAATAAAGTACTGAAAAGTAAATTTTATCAGGCGGTAACAAGGCCTTTAACGGTTGGGTCATGCCAGTCTTAATGTCCTCTTTCGGCATACTCAAGTTGACTCAGACTGAATTAGACGCCCTGGATAGAAGAGTCCGTTCGTTGTTGACCACAAATCGGATGCATCACCCACGATTGTCGATAATGAGGCATTACATCCCACGAAAATGTGGGGGTTTTCTAAATGCTAAGACTCTCCACAATCGTGAGGTGTGCAACCTCAGGGAGTATTTTCTCCATGCCGAAGTGGGGTGCACCGAGATGTGGTTGCGATGGATAAAGGACTCACCCTGCTCTCCTTGGCTATAGAGAAGTATCTATGGCTTTTCTAAACATTATCTGTAGTATTGGCAGCGTCATCTGCAATTTTTGAAACAACTATCTATTCCTCACAGAATTACACTAATTGTCATCAAGCAAAATTTAGTGTCTTAGGGTGAGATTCAGCAACGAGTCTAAGCGTGAACTTACGCTTCCATCTGTCAAAATTAGGGGCGTAAGTAGTGCATTTTGACAGATGGAAGCGTAAGTTCACGCTTAGACTCGTTTCTGAATCTCACCCGTATTTCTTTCCCATACTGTATTATTGTCATGCAGGAAAAAATATAACATATTTCATAAGTATCTCCTATTGTCACACTAACAAGTCCCTGTACCGTTAGTTCAGTTCTATTTGAGCTACCGAGGTGATAACTTGGACAAGCGATATCCTAGCGAACTGCTCGAGCCGTCGACTTGCTTTGTGACTTTGTGTGCATCTTTAGTGGTTACTAACTATAGTTTGTTATTAAGTTTATTGAACGAAAAGTAAACAAAAGTGATGTCTGGTGGAAGGAAACGAAAAGTAGATACAGAGGGTCGGCAGTTTCAAGAAAAATGGACTGAAGAATTCTTTTTTATCTTGCACAATGGTAAGCCTATTTGTTTGCTGTGTAATGAATCCATTTCAGTAATGAAAGAATTCAATATAAAGAGGCATTACTCAACTAAGCATGCTACGCTGCACTCACTGACAGGACAATTAAGAACAGACAAAATCCAGAAGCTTACCGCAAATTTGGAAAAACAGCAACAAATGTTTCATAAACAAAGAACACAACTTGATAATGTTGTGAAAGCTAGAATTATAGTTAGCTCAAAATTAAAAGGCATTAAAACCATTTGCCGAAGGTGAATTTATCAAGGAGTCTATGTTAGAAGAAGAAGAAATACCGCAAGTATTTTGTGTCCTGAAAATAAAAATGAATTTGAAAAAAATTGTTTGTCAAGACGAACTGTTGTTCGACGTATAGAAATGATGGCTAATGATATAAAAACAACATTGACTGACCGTATGGCTGGTTTTGAATCATTTTCCATAGCAGTAGACGAGAGCACCGATTTGTCTGACACAGCTCAACTGGCTATATTTATTCGAGGTAGTTGATAAGGAGTTCACTGTTACTGAGGAATTGCTTGCTTTACAGCCGCTAAAAGGAAACACTACAGGAGAGGATATTTTTATTGAAGTTCAAAAGGTATTCACAAGTTTTGGCTTGCCATGGTCAAAATTAATTGGAGTATGCACTGATGGTGTACCTTCTATGGTCGGCTTACGTAATGGTTTCATCGGAATTTTGAATGAAAAAGCAACAGAATTAAATGTGCAAAAAGATGATTTGATAGTCCTTCATTGTATTATCCACCAACAGAACTTGTGTTCTAAGTCCATTCAACTCCAGAATGTTATGAATGTGGTAGTAAAAACCATCAACTTTATTCGATCCCGAGGACTTAACCATTGTCAGTTTAAGGCGTTTTTGGATGAAATATCAGCTGAATATAACGACGTAACATATTATTGTGAAGTCAGATGGCTGAGCAAAACAAAAATGTTGAAACGGTTTTACGAGCTTAGAAATGAGATAGCACACTTTCTGAAAATAAAAGATAAACCACTATCTGAATTAAGTGACCCAAAATGGATATGTGACTTGCATTTCTGGTCGATCTTACAGGCTATTTGAATGATTTAAATTTGAAACTTCATAAACATGGACAGTTAGTAAATGATTTGTACAGCCATTTGAAAGCGTTTCACATCAAACTACGCTTGTGGGAGTCACAGATG
This sequence comes from Diloba caeruleocephala, assembly GCA_947459985.1. Lineage (NCBI taxonomy): Eukaryota > Metazoa > Arthropoda > Insecta > Lepidoptera > Noctuidae > Diloba > Diloba caeruleocephala. Next base: position 20,651,653 of record OX381606.1, on the reverse strand, counting down.
CTGTCTGGTAACAGTTACCATTTCAACACGCTCTCTGCGCATGAAAATATTGCATATGCTCAATATGCTGAAGAACTCAAGTTACTGTCGGAACAATTATCGAACAGATTTAGCGACTTGAAAAACATGGAAGACTGTTTTAGTTTATTTGCTACTCCTGCAAAATGTAATGCACAAAATGCTCCAATACACTTACACATGGAGTTGATCGAGATTCAAGAAAACTCACTCCTAAAATCGATCGATCGATCGAGTTGTGCGATTTCTACAAAAAATACCTAGAAAAAGACAATTTTCGGCAGCTTAGAAAATTCGCAAGAAGATTGATTTGTGCGATTGGCAGTACTTATAAATGCGAACAGTTCTTTTCATTAATGAAAGTTAATAAATCAACACATCGTACAAGACTGACTGATGAATGATGATAATTTGGAAAATTCTTTACGTCTTTGTATCAGTGGAATTAATCTAAATATCGAAGGATTAGTCTCCAAAATTCAAGCTCAAGTGTCTCATTGATTTCGGTGTATTTAACTTTCGTAGATTGTAACAATTGCAAAAATTTTATGGTTTCATTATAATGTACCATTTTTTTCAATTTCATTTTGTTTTTTTAGTAAATTGTACTATAATAACATTGTCGTATTATTTCATGTCTAATATCCATCGCAAAAAATATTATCACTACTTTAAAATGCACTAAGTACTTTTAACTCAACATGTCAAAGGTTGCTCATACCTGTCTTAAACAATACTTATTGACTGACTCTTTGTTGAGCGGATTCATAGAATTGAATCGGGCGCTGTGATTGGCTAACGTAGTGATGCGACTTCACTCAAGTCGCCAGTCAGTTAAAAATTAAACAAACGTCAACCTATCAATGAAAAGAACAATTGGAGACTCTTTTTATGGATACTAGTTGCATATTTTTATTCAGTGCAAAGTCACCCAAAATATGGTACATTTTATGTTTCTGTTTGTTTTGTGATAAGTTGTGAAAATAATAACATGGAGTGTTTTCTTTCAGTTCAAAGAAATTACCAGTTTCTTCTTGGGAAAGAGAATTATTTGTAACTCATACTTTGTAGGTTTACTTTCTCATGGATATAACTTCTGTACCCTGTGCATTTGAGTGCACTGTAAGACCTCATAGCATTGTTTGTTAATACGGTTGTTAAACGCAATCAGATTAATGGCATAGGAATGCCTATGGGAAAAATAAAGAAACATTTGTTTTGATATATATAGAAGATGTAATAATCACTATGAGCATGATCATGAAAACATAAACTTATAGCCACTCAGCAAGAGCAAGAAAATGATAATTAGTAAGAATCAGACTTGAATGCTGAACTTGTAGGCTGTTCAGTTTCATAACTAAGTAATTTTAAAACAACAACAATAATACATACAACCTGGATAAGAACATGTGAGGGTCAGGTTTATAGGTTTTGAAAGGCTAATTTTAAGTGCAGTTTTGTCAAATACTTACTTTAGGGTCTACATGGTCAAGTTCTCCGTTTATGATGCGCCATAAAACATTTTGAGTTTGATCCTTGTGGATACTAAAGTTGAGACAGTGAAGGGGTGCAAACCATTGGTTCCACACTTCAGTATGTTCTAGTGCTTGCAAAATGGAATCACCAATGAAAATCACATCAGCATCTTTCCCTTTGGCATCTGACAAAAACCTGTTATGCTGCAATAGAAGTGAGACTATTATAATATTAAAGTATGCTTTGCTACTAACCCACAGACATCAACCCAAATGTGGTCCTATCTAGATAAGACTTCTACCAACAGAATACTACTACTACTACTATATACTACTTCTACAAAGCTTCTTCTCTTCCCATCTGTTAAGGCCTCCTCATAGTAGATTGAGTTTTAAGACCATGACCAATACATACCAGTTTAAAAAAAAATGCCCTGAGATGAAGATATTTTAGCAATTTCCATGCACTTTATCCATAAATATTAATAAACACACATAGTCATATCAAAATTTATAATTTTCGAACACCACATTTACATGTGAATTGACATTACCAAAATAGTAAGAATAGAACATGTTGTGTACTGTTTTCATCATATGTGTACTTGCATACTGTGCAGTTGTGTAGTCAAAACACTTTTTCAAGACATATTATTTTTTTATCACTTGGAATTAAGCCTACATTGACAGAGTTCATCATCATCATATCAGCCACAGGACGTCCACTGCTGAACAAAGGCCTCCCCCATAGATTTCCACAACGAGCGGTCACATGCCGCTCTCATCCAACGACTCCCAGCGACCTTCACCAGATCGTCTGTCCACCTCGTTGGAGGTCGTCCCACGCTGCGTTTTCCGGTGCGCGGTCTCCATTCGAGAACCTTTGTGCCCCAACGGCCATCAGTTCTACGAGCAATGTGCCGTGCCCATTGCCACTTCAGTTTACTAATCCTTTCAGCTATGTCGACAACTTTAGTTCTTCTACGGATCTCCTCATTTCTGATTCGATCTCGTAGAGAAATACCAAGCATAGCTCTCTCCATAGCTCGCTGAGTGACCTTGAGCTTTCTTATGAGGCCCATTGTGAGTGACCACGTCTCTGTTCCATATGTCATCACTGGTAACACACACTGGTTAAAGACTTGCGTCTTGAGGCATTGCGGTATTGTTGACGAAAAGACGTTGCGAAGTTTCCCGAACGCTGCCCAGCCGAGTCGGATTCGACGATTGACCTCTTTCTCGAAGTTGGACCTACCTAACTGGACAGTTTGTCCTACTGACATACTCGTCAACAACTTCGAGAACAGAGCTCCCAACGGATATTGGGGTGGGCACGACATGGACATTTGACATGACTTTTGTCTTGCCCATGTTCATTTTAAGGCCCACCTGTTGGGAAACTCTGTTGAGATCATCGAGCATTGTGCTGAGCTCTTGCAGCGATTCTGCCATGATTACGATGTCATCGGCAAATCGAAGGTGAGTGATATACTCGCCATTGATGTTAATGCCGAATCCTTTCCACTCCAGTAGCTTGAAGGCATCCTCCATTGCAGCGGTGAACAGTTTCGGGGAAATGACGTCCCCCTGTCTCACACCTCTCTGCAATGGAATTGCCCCAGTGCTCTGTTCATGTACTCGGACCGACATGGTGGCGTTTCTGTATAAGCACTTCAACACTTCAATGTACCGATAGTCAATCTGGCACCGCTGCAGAGATTGCAGCACTGCCCAGGTTTCGATCGAATCGAAGGCTTTCTCATAGTCCACAAACGCCAAGCATAGTGGCAGATTATACTCCTCGGTCTTCTGTATAACCTGCCGCAGCGTATGGATGTGGTCTATGGTACCTGAAACCTTTTCGGAAACCGGCTTGTTCGGGAGGCTGGAAGTCATCAAACCTGCGCTCGAGACGATTCGTGATGACCCTTGAAAACAGCTTATAAACATGGCTCAGAAGTGAGATGGGTCTATAATACTTCAATAGGGTGTTATCACCCTTTTTGAAGAAGAGCACCACCTCACCTCTGTTCCACGCTTCCGGCGTTGTGCCCTCGAGTAAGACGGAATTGAATAGCTTCTGAAGGACTTTAAGTACCGGTGTTCCACCCGCTTTCAGAAGCTCTGTCGTAATTCCGTCTCCACCCGGCGCCTTGTTATTTTTAAGCTGTTTCAAGGCCATCCTAATCTCGTACAGGCTGATGTCCGGGATATCCTCGGTATAGTGTCGGGTTAGTTTGGCTCGCGGGTCTTTGTCAGAGCCAATGGTAGGTATAGTAACCGAGGTGTATAACTGCCGGTAGAAGTTCTCAATCTCTCTCAAAACCTCTGGCTTAGTCGAAGCTACACTGCCGTCCTCGGTCTTCAGCTTCATAATACGACTTTGCCCAATAGACTTGTCTCTTGCGAACACTTTGGAGCCTTGATTCCGCTCAATCGCCTCTTTAACACCGTTAGTGTTAAAGGTGCGGATATCGTGCCGCAAGGACTTCCATATCCGTCTATTGAGCAGTCGGTATGCTTCAGCATCATCGGAAGACTGCAGCGTCATGGCGCGTCTTTCTGCCATAAGGTCGAGAGTGTGATCGGAGAACTTTTTTGGTCTACCTTTACGGTGGGCTTTAAAGAACTTAGACCCAACCGTTTGGACAGTTTCTACAAACCTACCATTTAAATCGTCCACAGATACGCAATGTTCCAGGCACTCGAAGCGGTTTTAGAGTTCGAGTTGAAAGCTCTCGGGGTTTTGGATATGAGCACTAGAGGGCCGGAGCGTAGACCTCATCAGACGAGACCTCTCAACTTTGAGATTAATATTCAATGTGCCTCTTACCATTCGGTGATCACTACCGGTTTTCACCCTGTGGATCACAGAGACATCATTGAATATTTGTCTTTTATTGGTCATGATGAAGTCAATCTCATTCCTCGTGGAACCATCGGGACTCATCCAGGTCCACTTCCTGTGAGGCGGCTTTTGGAAAAAGGAGTTCATCATAAAGAGTCCCTCCTTTTCCAAAAAGTCGGCCAGCCTCTGTCCCCTGGGGTTCCGTTGCCCATATCCAAATTGCCCCACTCTCAACTCACCATCGCATCGAGTGCCCAGTTTTGCGTTGAAGTCCCCCATCACAACAGTGAAATGTGTCTTCGAGGTATGTATGGCCCTACTTACGTCCTCATACATACTCTCTACTTCATCATCTGGGTGTGTCGAGGTCGGTGCGTAGACCTGTATGACCTTCAACGAATATCTCTTGGATATTCTGAGTATAAGGTACGCTACCCTGCTCGACACACTTTCGATGGCCACTATACTGTTAATGAGGGACCTGCGGACGAGAAACCCGACACCACCTTGAGACAGATGTTCGCCTTCCCGGTAGTAGAATAAGTTGCCGGATTTCAGGGTTATCGTGTCCTCCCCCTCTCTTCGGACTTCTGATAGACCCATGATATCCCAGTGCAACTTATCTATTTCTTCTTCCAGCTCAACAATCTTTTCGTCTGCCCTCAGTGTGCGTGTGTTATATGTCACCAGGGCCAGTTTTCGGTTTGGGTGGTAGCCGGATCCCATCCGGAGATTCTTAGCACCCCCTGCCCCGCCGTTTCCGTGGCCGCTACCATGACCAGGAATGGCGGGGCTGCCGGGAACTGGGGGCCGGTGCTTATGTTGTGTTGTCATTTTGGGGGGAATTTGCCGATACTCACCACGCTTGGCAAGCGGGTTGGTGAGCGCAGAGTTGCTACTGCTCAGCAAAAGGGACGCTGCTGCCCATCCCTCTGGCTAAGAGTCCCTTAGTCGACTTTTACGACCTCCACGGGAGGAGATGGAGTGGTGCTATATTCTTAATCCGGACACCACACGGAAAATTTGACAGAGTTAATGTAATAATACTTTTTTAATTTGGCCACCCCTTCAGCCATATATCCTTGTGTGTGGCCAAGCACCCAACAGAGATACATGGGGTGGCATAGCATGTTAACAATGCCATCCCACCTTTATTGTTATAATATCACTGCTTCATTTATTCTTCAGCAAATTTGAGGTGGCTGAATCTTTATTTTTAACAACATGCTTTGATCACCAAATTGCCTGCCAAGTGTGATGATTATAACAATATCCGTCATGACTGCAAATTGTAGTGATTACTGGGAGGGTCATATTCCAGCAGTGGATGTTTATAAGCTAATGTATGTGTAAACTTAAAAAATTTAGTCAAATTAGAATTCAAAATAACACACTACTTTCTTTACTTTGTTATATTCTGGGGAAAATATCAATGTGGCAATAGATCTTTTTTATTGTAATCTGATATTAATTTTTTGGATCAGATGTTTCATAAAGTATTTTTTTATAGAATGAAGTCTTGTGTTTTGTACCTTCTTTAGAGAATTGTGAAGATAAATGTTAGTGAACTTTGCTATAACTTTGCGTACTATTTCGAAGATTCAAGATCATTATAAACGGTGTATTGTCTGTCAACACTGATGTGAATATGATGCAGTTAATTACTGACTGGTATATATAGGCCCATAACTACCAATTTTATTGATGGTCGAAATCACAATCCAATTAAAAATACTAACACGTATATCTAAATCAAGAAATCGATTGTGAATTGAACCGTATAATGTTGCAAATTCGAACTGCTCTCGAATTAAAATTATGATTGAAAACTTACAATACTATTCCACCTTCCATCTCCTTCCGTATCTTGTTGAGGAGCGGCGACTGAACAAGGATTCATTCTTTCACAGCGATAATACAAGAATATATCACATCAATTAATGTGGTTAAATTTGACTATAAAAATTACCACATCAAGTAACACCACGAAGATGAAAATAGCTTGGCGGTTTAGTTAGTTACTGACACTGTCAGACGTCAGTCAGTTTTTTTTTTCGACTGAAGACGAGGCTACGGCCTTACTTACTTTTGGACAAGAAGGATGTAACTGAAGACGAGGCTTCGTCCTTACTTTTAGACATGAAAGATAATAAGTACTGAAGACGAGGCGGTATGGTCCAAGACCTTAGCCTGCCCGAGTAGGGCGAAGAGAAAAAAAAAAAAATTTTTTTTTCGTTTAACTTTTTGCCAGTGATCAGTTGTCAATTCAATTCAATTTTTCAATATGGCAACTGCCGGTGTCGACAATTCTGCCAATGTCAGTAGTGTCATGGAAGAACACGTGTAGTAATCATTTTTTAAATAAAACTAACTGATTAAAACGTGACTTAATGTACAGAATTTATTGAATATTTTAGGCAAGTAGCAAGTTACAATCTTATGTCATCACTACGGACAAAAATCATCAAAAATGATCAGTTGTCATTTTCACTGAATTGAACCGTACGACGTTGCCGACATATTTTTTAGAATTTTTTTCATTTTTGAGAAATATTTTATGAATAAGTAAAGATATATTCATTTAAATACCGTACGACGTTGCCTTTTACTTGACATTGGCGAAATTGTGGAATATACTCTGCAGAAGCCATAATCCAAGAGAAGAAGAAGAAGTCATTTTCACTGTCGAACGATGACGGACGAACACGGTAATGCATGTGTCAAAACTCAAAATTGACAATATTTTTATTTTTGGGAATTTTGTGTAATATTTTAAGAATAGAGGAACACCAAACACCTTTAGCCGTAGCCTATTAATCAGAGGTGGTCATTATTTCAATAATGGATAATGTAACGCATTATTCTTACGCAATGTATAACACATTATTAAACAACGAATTATCCTGTTGTCATTTTTCGTTATTGCTATTGACAACAGCCAGGCAGTGCACGCACACTCGGCACACACAGCTAACGTCGCACGGCTACGTGGCGAATAAGAAAGCATTAGGCGCAACCAATAGGCGTGAGAGGTATGGTGTTATTCAAATATGACGTACTTCACATTGCTAAAGAATTACAAATCATACGATTATAGTCCTTAAATGCACGTCACAAAATTCACTTTTATTTTTATCGGTGTCTGTTATCTTAATGTAGTGAGTCACATGTTTTATTTTACGATTTTATGCTTTATGCAATTGGAATAATGTCGATTTTAATATTTAACTGAGGCAATAACTAAACAACGGATAACGAAAATTTGACAACAGTGAGACAATAATGTAATGCGAGTTGCGACTAATCTTAATGTTATCGTTATTGTTGTCATTGCGATCACGAACACGATTGTCATTATCCGCTGTCACTGTCCGGTGATAGTTGAAAAGTTTAGTTTGGTGTTTTAGATTATTGTAATTACCAAATCATTTTAGTATAGTATATAGTAAGTGTTTTAAATTATTTTAAGTAATTACTAAGTAATGTACTGTATATAAACAAGCTACACATAATTCATAATTCATTATAATGTTGCAAAACGACTCAACAGCAGGATAACAGGATAACTGACAGCAGTCTACAATAACAGTTGTTGTAAAATAACACAGCAGTGTAATTCATTATTGAAATGTAGCCGTTATTGCCAAATCTGCTATTAATACATGACATTGGCGAAATTGTGGAATATTACTCTACGGAAGCCATAAATAATCCAAGAGTTGACAATATTTTTGTCTAAATTACAATGCTGTAATACGAGTAATACTAAAATCATAAGAGGCGTACTATTTCTATTTTTATAATAAATTTAAACTTACTCAATTAAGTAGTATTATCTATATGACAATTGAACATGAAAAGATGAAAAGCAATTGCAATTGAACAACCTATGCAAGTCACGCAAACTCTACTACTCTAGCATTTGTAGGGTTACTATCCATCCCGACATATCGGAACTGTCATCGTCCTTTATCCACCCCTGTGTTTATAACTACACAATACAGTATTAATAAAATTCGCTCGAAATACTCTAGCTAGTAGAAATGGGATATTAATTAATATATAACACCTCGTCAATATTCAGCCGCGGCAGTAATCAGGGATGTGAGCAGGTAACTGGGTTAAGCCAGTGTCAGGCCAGACAGGGAACGTAGGTCGTAGGCTGTCCGCTGTAACATGCTGGCCTGCTTGTTCGTGCGATGTACAAAGACTGTTAAAATAACGCTTTTCAAAGCTTATTGTCAGTCTTTTTACACGTGCGATCTGTGGGTCTGTCTTACTCAGCAGGCATACAGCGACCTACGTGTCCAGTATAATAATGCACTTAGGGTGCTGATGGGCCAACCGTGGCAATGTAGTGCTTCTGGTATGTTCGCGGAGACCCATGTCGACGGTTTTCCAGCCATCATGAGAAAAGGTGCGCCTCTTTACTGGCTCGAATCCGCGGCAGCACCAACACTACCCTAAGTGTATTCACGGATCGCTGGAACACACTCATGATGCAAAGATGGATGCATCTCCACACTGAGATTTCGATGTAAGTTTTTATAATAATTATTTTTACCAACACTAGCGTGTAAGCAAATTATTATAAACACTATATGGATTCTAACTATCTGAAATAAAACTATTATGTCTCTCTTGTCATGGGTTTATATCCCCTATAAGGGGGAACCCGGTCTTTTGATAGGCTTACGCGGGGGGGGGGGGGGGGGGGACACGGGTCCAACACGCAGAGGCTCTTTAGAGAATTTTAATCTATAATGTAATGGGACACCAACCGGGGACTGCTGTTCTATAAAATGAAGTTTTGGATTTTCCTCGGTGGTGTAAGGCTATTGTATGAGATGGAAAATTATAACGATAAGGTCTATTGCAATTGGTGTTACATGGAATAAAAAGACTAATAAATACAGGAACAACGGCGTCTGCCTTTCAACCTTGAACGTGAAATTCTGTGGCAGACGGTGACTCGCCACTCACAAGATGGGCCCCCTAAATGGCCTTATTATTATTATTTCCTTTAATTTCTTAATATACATATTATTACATTTAAAAATATATATATAAAACAAAAATAAAAACATATATTTAAAAATATAAAATAGTGACCGACCGGCATCGGGAACAGGGTCCAAGCCACCGGTGGTTAGGGCTCCAAAGAGAGGAACCTCTTGACAATACGTGCTGTGTCAAGGAAAACCACTTTCTGTATCAGGCCCTTGATCCAGCCGCCTAACAAGATCCTCTTAAGATGTTGGTCGAGGCTCTTGGCGATCAAGCCGTTGACCGTAACGACTATCGGCACAATGATTGCCGAGTCAACATCCCACATGTCGACAATCTCGTGTGCCAAGTCAAGATACTTTAGTTGTTTCTCTTTCTCGGCTTTCACGAGATTCTCATCATGCCGGATGGTAACATCAATAGTCATTGCGCGGCGCTCTACTCGGTCTATCATCACTATATCAGTCTTATTAGCAACAATAGTCCTATCAGTGATGATAGACCGGTCCCAGTACAATGTGATATGACTATTTTCGAGAACTGGGTCGGTATGTACTTGTAGTATGGTACCTCAAAGGCCACAAGTTTATATTTCAGCGCAAGTTGCTGGTGTATAGCCCTGGCTACTTGGTTGTGCCTGTGCAAGTATTCGCCGTTAGCAAGACGAGAACAACTAGAAATAATATGTCTGATGGATTCACCCGGACGGTGGCATGCCCGACAGATGTCAACCGTACCATCCTTAACAATATATAATAATAATTGTTCGTGATGATAACTTCGTCCATAATCGCACAGACAAAACCTTCGGATTCCCCAAAGAGGTCGCCAAAACGTAACCAGGATACAGATGCTGGAAAATCTACCATGGAGGGCCCAATAAAAAAGACCATGCAGCTCCTTGCTCTGCCATACTTCCTTGCAGTCATTGGTACTGTATACTACAGGTTTGCGCTAGCTCTCTTTTGCCAGACCAAACGGAGTGAGCCCGTTGTCCACTGCCACTACATCTCGATGCATCCCCACGTGAGTATGGAAAAAGTACTCCCTAAGACTGCACACCTCGCGGTTATGGAGGGTCTTTGTATTTAAAAAGGCGCGACCCCCACAACCTCGCGGGATGTACAGTCTCATTACCGAGGATCGTGGGTGATGCATCCGATTTGCAGTCAGCAATGTGCGGGCTCTCTTATCCAGGGCATCCAGTTCTGTTTGAGTCTATTTGAGTATGCCGAAGGAGTACATGAGAACTGGCATGACCCAGCCATTAAAGGCGCGCACCTTGTTACCGCCTGATAAAAGACTTTAAAGTACTTTTTTCAGGCGGCCGAAGAAGCACTCCTTCAACGTCTGCCTCATGTCAGCCTCATTGATGCCCAACGCCTCCGACATACCCAAGTATTTATAGGTCTCGATTGAGGAGAGAGATCGAAGGCTCACAGAATCCGAGAGTTCAATTCCCTCGGATTCTATAATTTCCCCTTGGTTCACATGCATGACTGCACATTTTTCCACACCAAATTCCATCCTGATAGAGTTACTAAATGTTTTAGTCACTTTCAGTAACTCCATCAGTTGCAACCTGGTGCGAGAAAATAATTTTAAGTCATCCATGTAAAGCAAGTGGGAAATAACCTGACCGTCTCTCCGCAATCGATATCCTAGCCCTGACCCCTCTAGTAGATTACTAAGAGGGTTCAAAGGTAAACAAAACCACAATGGACTGAGGTTGTCACCCTGGAATATACCACGCTTGATAAAAATTGCCTCACCGTCTCCCAGAATCTGGCGACACCCCGGATAGCGAAAAACTGTCTTCCATTGCCCCATACATGACATCAAGAAGGTGCACAGGGTTGTATTTATTTTGTACAACTTCAGCACCCTCATGAGCCATGTATGTGGCACGGAGTCGTAGGCCTTCTTATAATCTATCCAACATGTCGACAGATTCTTTCGGTTACGGCGGACTTGTTGACAGATAGTCATATCAATGAGGAGCAGCTCCTTAGTACCACGGGACCCATTCCTACATCAATTTTGAGAAGTAGACATGATAGCGTTATTATCAATGTGTTGATTAATTTTTATTCTCAAAATGGATGTAAGTTTATAAGTTTATAGACTGTCGGTAGACAGGTGATAGGCCTATAATTCTTGGGTTCCGCGGTGCTACCTGATTTATGGAGCAGGTGGGTAACACCAGTCGTTAGGAACTGTGGTAGCGACCCACGTTCTATGGACTGTTGGAATTGAGACGCCAAGCAAGTGTGCGAGCTTCGGAGCCATTTTAACCAGAAATTGTGCAGTCCGTCCGGCCCCGGGGATTTCCAGTTTGGCATCGGACGGACTGCACTAGCCACATCTTGAGCGGCTATAGTTATGGCCCCCATGTCCTGTATTGGCTCGCACACTCGCTCAACCTCCCGCATCCAATCGCCCTCAGTGTGATTGACGGGCACCGACCAAATGTTGCGCCAGAATTTAATCGTGGTGTCATAATCTGGTGGTGGCCCGTCACACACACTTTGAACGGGTCGCTTCCAGGCTCTAAATACCCACCTTTGGTCACTTTGGAACTTGCGATTCTGGGTATATCGCTCCACGCGTTTCGTATACCGTCGGATACGGTTTGCCCATGCATAAACTTTCTGCTTCAGGAAGTCAATGCGCTCTGTAACTCGTGATGCATATTCTTGAGGACTTATACCCGTCCCCAAGAATGCTCGCTTCACAAAGCGCATTACCCTTGGGCGATTATTGCCCCCCCTGAAGCAGATGAGCTTGCAAATGAGTGCCCTGGCCTCATCAATACGACGTTCGATTCTGCATTGCCATGCCGAATCGAACGAAAGAAACCGGTTTTAGGTACAAAACCGGGCGCCTCAATATGTTTAAGCGGGGACTTAACGTTAAATGGCGTTTGAGTATTCGGCCGAAAATGTTATACAATTGCCATAAAAAAGAAACCTAAAGTGCGGCCGCCGAGAATGCGTTCCTGAGATATGTTAATTGTAGGCCTGGGTCATCAGAGCGGGATTGGGAGAGGGCCGATCCTGCTCGAAGCAGGAGGACACGGAGCCGGGGTAACTACCGAGCCCCATCGTCGTTATATGGCGCGGGGCCTTGGGGGTTGCCAGCGCGCTCTTTGGGAAATATGCGTGCTCATACCGAGCGACCCCCGGGAAGGCAGCGGTGCGCATGTGGTCACGTACCGCTGTGTGCGCAGTATAGCGTATAGTCGGGCAGAAGTGCCTGGGGGGAGGCGGCCTCTTTGCATCACCTTCTCTCCGCTAGAGTGGGTGGACGCTTTACAGTCATCCCCTCCGAGATGTGCCTAAAGGCGTGGCACCAATGGGTGGCTCTAGATCAGTCTTTCCCAACGTGGGCGATAACGCCCCCTTGTGGGCGCTGCAGGCCTAAAGGGGGGCGGTAAGAAATTTGCGTTTCAATAATCAGTTATAAGTACTTAGCGGTTTTTAAGTATGTTTAAAAAGGGGGGCGTTAAAAAATAATGTATTCTTAAAGTGGGCAGTAGACAAAAAAAGGTTGGGAGCCCCTGCTCTAGATGGAGATTATTCGAGTTCTTGGAGCCTCCCTTCGGTGCCGAAGATGACCACTCCGGTGGTTTTATGCGGTAGGAATCCGGCATACCCCCTCTGCCCTTTTGCGGGGCGGAGGAAGTACATGACGTATTTCCACCGAATCAATAAAAAGATAAAATAAAAATAAGCCTGGGTCATATCGCTTTTTATGAGAATCGTATGTAAATGAGATTTCGAGATTCAATATCGGATTTCAAAACTATATATTTCAATATCTGGATATTGTGTGTATATAGTTTGATACGATAGAAATTGGATACGATGTTGTTATTCGATGCGAGTTGGGATTTTAGATTTGTATAATCCGTCCTAATATATCTTTATTAGCTCAAGCAGATACTGTTAGAGTACTCGTAGTTTACTTTATTTATTTTTATTCAATTTAGCATAATTTACTATAAGTTAACTTTAAAATAATATTTTTATAATGTTTTATTTATTTATAATAAGTTTATAAATTTATTATAAAGAACGGTTAGGTTTTATGTTAATTTACTTATGCAGAGGAGTTAAAGTTATATACCTGGTTTGAAACGATACGATGATCGATGATGATGGTGATTTGATAATCGATCCTATAACACCTCCATAAAGTTGAACAATAAGATCGCAAATTTGCCGTCGTTCCATTGTAGCTGTACAGATCACCACAAGCACGACATTGCCTTTTTATCGGCGTCATTAGTTTTGTCGTAATACTTTCACATGACGCTAATATTAATTCGCGACATTTTTATAATTTACAACAGTTTATAAAGGACACAATTTTTTTTTATCATTTATAGTATTAGCATTATCCATAACAAAGTAATGTAAATTCTCGACCGCCGAAGGATAAAAAGTGCAACATTCTTCCACAAGTAATTACTCCACCCGAACTAAAAAATTAAAATTAAGTGAAAATTCCATCTATAAATATATTAAGCGCTCAAGTTCAAGGCTAAATAAATAATATTTGAAATATATCATTAATAATCAACCGAAACTAAACTTTAAATTCATTTACTAAAGAGTTAAAGTTTATGTCATTCATATTGATGTAAAAAATGTACTAATATGACAATTGATGATATGGAAACCCAAAAAAAAACAATTGAACCGTACGACGTTGCCGATATATTTTTTAGATTTTTTTCATTTTTGAGAAATATTTTATGAATATGTAAAGATTTATTGATCTAAATACCGTACGACGTTGCCTTAAACTTGACATTGGCGAAATTGTGGAAGATAATCTACAGAAGCCATAATCTAAGAGAAAAAGAAGAAGACAATTGACAAATACGTTCAATGTCAGATTTTTATTGCCATACCACTCTAACTACTGAATTCATCTCGGTTGGTATATCGAATATTTACTTAAATCGCTAGTCTCTCTGTCGTTGCACGCGAATCGTGAATCATGTAGCTGATGTGGAACGAGCGATACCCGAATATCTAGTTAATGTAATATATGGATTTTGAACAAGCCAATATTGGATTTGTAGATATTGTATCAATATCTGATTTTGTATCGATATATATATATATCCACTAGTTAATTGGTCTAGTTTCTTTTGTAGATTAAATTTTATATACAATATGATTTTAATGTATAAATGTCAACACCTAATAAACTTATAATAGTTTAGCGCAAAATTTAATATTTAATATAACAGAAACTAGACCAAATAACAGATGACAGAAAAGCATTCTCTCGGCGGCCGCACTTAAAACATGTTGCAGTTTCTTCTTCTTCTTCTTCTCTTAGATTATGGCTTCTGTACAGTATCTTCCACAATTTCGCAAATGTTATATAAGGCAACGTTGTACGGTTTTCCATAGTTCCATGTTACAGTTTAAATAACTACTCCTCGCTAGTACTCTGGTCTGACAGTTAAAACGGAGTGGTTACTTGCAGTGGTAGTTAATATAGCGTCTAGCGCGATTAAATAGCACGCTATATTCACGCAACATATAGCACACACTATGGCGGCTCCAACTTGACGCTACAAAAATCGTGCCATTAAAAAGCATCGAGTAGGTAGTACTTGCTTGTTTAAATGATTACTAGCCTGTTATGATGGCTCTTTTGATTCAAAATGTTTCCCAACTGATTTCATTTTAATAGACCCAACCTTAAAAACAAAACAAGAGGTTTATGAAATGTTTTCCAGTAATTGGTCAACATATCAAATGATTTACACGGATGCATCAAAATCTGAAAAAGGTGTAGCAGCTGCATATCATCAAAATAAAAAATATGGAAGAGGATTTCGCTTACCCATAAACTGCACTATATTTTCGACTGAAGTTATAGCTATCCTACTGACATTGAAGCATATTTCAATTGATATATTATGTACTGGTGAATCGCGATTTGTAATCGTGTCTGATAACATGTCTGTTCTCAAGGCTTTGCAATGTCCTGGATATAACAGCACAAATTCTCTTGTTTACGAAATCAAGAAAATCTTCACCCGATTGCTATCATCTCATAAAGAAATTATATTGGTTTGGTCTCCGGCACATGTGGGAGTGACAGGTAATGAAAACGCTGATTACCTTGCCAAAACAACAAATAATCTTGGTAGTAGCATTCACAATATTTCTACACCGTGGCAGGATCTGTTGCCAGTCTATTGTACTAATTTGAGAAAAGAATGGTTGGAAGATAGAAATGTAACTGTACAGAATAAAGGAGCATGGTATGCCGCAATTAATAAAGAAATGGGCTTGAATCCCTGGTTCAATAATTTTCATGGAAATAGTTATTTACAGAGAGTTTTATACCTAAATCATTAGACTCAGATTCGACCATTGCAGATTTAATGCTCATCTTCACCGCTTTAATATCATAGCATCCCCTTTGTGTGATAAATGTACAATGCAAAAAAACCAAACTTTGGAACATATTTTTTTCAAATGTCCAACATTCAATATACAGCGCCTTTTATTGATTGATAAGCTTCTGGAAAAACATCAGATGTCCCGCCCTCAGTACAAAATCTTTTAGCTAGCCCTGATAATTTTATCCCTGTTTATCAGTTTATTCTTTCTACCTTGGGAAAAACTATGAACAAACTTTTGATGTTATGAAACTCGGATATAACGTTGATGTTATAATTATTGGAGAAAAAAGTTGGAAACAATAACTTCAAAGACAGAAACAATAAAGAATTGGTATTTCACCTGATCTAACATTTGTAGACTTGGCAATGTTGCCTTTAACTTAGAAATATATGAGATTATAATCGACAAAAAAATAAAGCGGTTATTGAAGAAACACAAAAACGACATTAAGAATTGGCAGTATGGTATTAATGCCCTCTCCTGTCCTTATGGACGAATAAACTACTACCCACTCTGTGCTGACCAGTGTTGCCACCTTAGCGATTTTGTCACTAGATCTGGTGACTTTTGACCCCTTTTGGCGATTTATTTCTGTCGTTTAGTGATTTTTTGTTTTTAGCGACTTCTAGCGATATTTGAGTCGTATTCATCCGTCCTAAAAAGTTTCTCAAGAATATTAATTACTATTTATATTCTAGTTTTGACGTTACAATATAATTATTAAATCCAAACTATGTTATCTATTTTTACAATTCCATACTTAGAATTGTTTGATGTAATAAAAAATCTGATTTTTGACACATTTTTATGTAAAGTGGTATTAGTCACGGCGTTTATTGTTATTACGTTACAATATTTAACAATGATTTTTCTTCTTGCTGCCCTGGTCCCAAGTTACTTGGGGGTGGCGAAATTAGTGTTATTTATATTGCAACAGGGTTTTCCAGTCGACCGCCTCCTGACACTAACCCTCGTTGGGTATGGTAGTGGTAGTCTGTTGTTTATCCGGCACCTGCGAGCAACTCAAAGTGCGTATTAATAATGGTACACATCGGGTTCCAAACTCCCTTAGTCATCTTGTACGACACCCACGGCATGAGATGGGGTAGTCCTAACCGTGACCGGAGCTACACGGCAATTTGAACATGTACTGTCTGCACTTGAGTAGTCTGTCCAGTACTATAGATACTTCGATATGACATAACAATATTATTTCTAATAAAAAAAAAAAAGGGATTTCTGGTGACTTTCGCTTCGAATTTAGCCCAATCTGGGTGACTTTTGTGTGATCTAGTGACTTTAATTTTTATGAGGTGGCAACACTGGTGCTGACAGTGACACTGACAGGCACGTCTGCGGCACTGCGTGCTGCTGTAGAAAAATTACGGCGTGAAGGATTGCTTTTTCACCGGTAACTCTTTATTTACGAATTTAGCTCACCAATTTCTATCATGGATAAAGGAATAGACGAATTAGCAAGCTTGGAAATTAAACATCGGAAAGAAAAAAAGGAACTACAATCACAAATACAAGCATTGAAAAAAGCCGCAAAAAATGACAAGTCCAGATAGAAGGAGCTTACTGCGGAAATTGCTAAGTTAGAGACTGAAATGGATGCTCGACATCAACAAGAAATGGTTTTAACATATAAACCGGATACAGATGATGTTACAGACTCTGTTCTGATAGTTGAAAATGACCAGACAAAGGCGAAAATTTCAAAAGCCCAAAAACGGAGATTTAAGAAGTCACAACAAGAAAAAGAAAGAGAAGAAAAAATTAAACAGCAAGAACAAGAAAATCTTCACGGTCCGAGAAACACTGAACTGCAGGAAATCAGTAAAAAGTTAAAAGAAAGAGGACTTAAGATTTTCATAGTTCCTTCCGATGGTGATTGTTTGTACAAAGCTATTGCACATCAAATGACCTTAACTAGGCAGAAAGAAATATCAGTGGATGATTTAAGAAAAAATGCTGCAAATTATGTAAGGCAGAATAAAGATGATTTTATACCATTCATGAGTAACCCAGATACAAATGAAATGTTGACAAATGAAGAGTTTCAAGAATACTGTAACAAAATAGAAAATACAAAGGTGTGGGGTGGGCAGTTGGAAATAAGAGCTTTATCGAATTTCCTAAAGTGTCCCATTATTGTCATACAAGCTACAGGGCCAGATTCTATTGACCAAGGTACAGAGTTTGAAGGGCTCCCACTTATAATAACATATCATAGGCACATGTATAGACTAGGGGAACATTACAATTCAAGTGTTCATAATGATTTAGAAGACTAGACACCACTCACCCACTTCATCACTTTTTTACAAGTTTGATTGTACTAATTCAGAATAGATAAAATTTCTATGACAATTATTTACATCTCTTACAAGCTTAAATTTTGTATATAAATAAAACATGTATATAGACTGTATGTGTATTCACATCTCAAGTGATTATATTCCTAATAAATATATTCATTTCAAAATTTTATTAATAAAAAATATTGCCAAATGCTTTATAGACACAGACACAAAGTATGGTTAATAGTTAACGAGTTCAAGAAATAGTTAACGAGTTCAAGAAATACTAAAATAACTTGCAGCATACTTGTGGAGTCTTCTAGGAACATTATGCTTGGGGTCAGTGTACTGACAATCTTGCAAATGTTCAAAGAATTTTTGAGATATGAAACTATAATATTTGAAAGTTCTAATCAACCTTCATTCTCATAATATGATATTATCAAAACTAGTGCTTGATTTTTTCAGATTTTTGAAACATGGTTCTAAACATGAAGGGAGAAATTTTTCTAGATTTCCTATGCAACCATATTGATTTCAATGACTACCTGAAATCACCTATTTATTTGTGAAAAGGAAAACAAGTATTAGTATAATATTAGAGAAAATATATATTTTACACAATATTAAAATCGAGGCTGAGCCCACTTTTGATAAGTTCTATGAATACATGCTCAAAGAATTCCATTCTTGATGTACTAGGGAAACTACCATACTGCCTTAGAATTAGTAGAGTGTATTTGCTTATGCAGTTATGATTTTACAAAATCGCATTTTGATCACAATTCCATTTTGATGGGAAATTTTACTTTTCATAGAAATGTCATCAGAGAAATACGAAAGTTATGATTGTGATAATTAAAAATAAAAGTAGTAAGTGTGGTACAAACAATCAAATTCTTAAATAATTATAGGTTGATTATGCTCCATTTTGGATTGGGTTTTCAGTGGGTATATTTTCAGTTTCAGCATTGTGTTTGTTGGGGTCATCAGGTTTCATAGCAGGGAAAAGCAGGACCTCCTGATAACAATAAAAGTTAAGTAAATCATCCTGTAATAATAAGGTTTATTATAATTAGAGATGCGCAAAGTATATCAGTGACAAGAAAATAGTGATATATATCTTTAGTGCTAAAGATATATATCACTCTTTTATATCTAGATCCCAACTCGCTCAGTAAATCAGAGCCACTCTGTCACCTCGCGGAGAACAAAGAGTGACTAAAATTCGAATCAATCGCTCTCTCGTTCAAAGGCAAGTTAAGCGAAGAAATGAATTGAAAGAAAAATTGAGCTCCGTGTCACAGTATGCAGTATGCACAATTACCTAATTCAAGATGTTAAAACGTGACGAGATTATAGCCACATTAGTACGACAAATTTTATGTAGATAACAATAACCTTTCCACCCAGTCGCTCTTTCTAATAATTAGCCCAGACACAGATACAAAAGATTCAAAGATATAGTTGCAATGAAAGTGAGCGAGTGAGAGATTCGCTCTTTGAGAGAGATATATATCTTTTATATATCTCGCTCGCGAGCATCTCGTCTCTAATTACAATAAAAGGATTTACTTCTAACCTAGCTATGAAGGTTACGCATAACTAGTATTATATCATCATCATCTTATGAACCAAAGGATGTCCATTGCTGAACAAAGGCCTTCCTGATAGATTTTCACAATTAACGGTCGCATGCTACCCGCATCCGACGGCTCCCAGCGACCTTCACTAGATCATCCGTCCATCTCGTTGGAGGAGTCCTACACTGCGTTTTCAGCTTACTTATCCTTTCAGCTATGCTTAAACAGAAACGATCCGAATGGTCACGAAACCGATATGGTGGATATCGGTCCGAGTACATGAACAAAGCAACAGGAATTACCCCTGAATTCCATTGCAGGGAGGTTTAAGACAGGGGGCCGTAATTTCCCCGGAACTGGTGCTGCTGCAAGCTGAGTGGAAAAGATTCGGCATAAACATCAATGGCGACTATAGTCGCCATTGATGTTTATGCCGAAACATGTCTCCGTGACATATATCATTGCTGGTAATATACGTTGGTTAAAGACTTTCGTCTTGAGGCATTGCGGTATTGTTGACGAAAAGAGATTGCTAAGTTTCCCGAACGCTGCCCAGCCGAGTCGGATTCGGCGATTGACCTATCGAACTTGGCCCTACCTAACTGGACAATTTGTCCCATATAGACATAGGCGTCAACAACTTCGAGAACAGAGCTCCCAACGGATATTGGGATGGGCACGACATGACTTTAATAAATAGTACTGCGCTATTGGGTGGTAGCAGTGATCATTTTTTATATTAAATTACTTTTTTGTATTTGTGTCTGTTATTTAATTTTGTTGTCAAACCCACCTTGATATTATTGGAATCAGTAAGGAACATTGTAAGACGATCAATACCCAAACCCCATCCAGCAGTAGGTGGAAGCCCATATTCTAGAGCAGTACAGAAGGCTTCATCAGTAGGTGGAGTCTCATCATCACCGGCTGCACGATCTTTTGCTTGCTGTTCAAACCTTTCCCTTTGTGTTGCTGGATCATTTAATTCTGTGTAGGCATTACATATTTCTTTCTTCATTACAAAAAGTTCAAATCTACAAGAATAGGTTATTATCAGAGAGCTTGCCTTTATATCACGCTATCCTAAGAAAGAGACTTGTCTCGATGTTAGGCTGCATCCAAGGAAGATCAACTGTGTTCTGTCATAAGCATTTAGCCAGTACTATATAGTATAGAGGCAGTCTATTCAGCCACATAAAAAAATATTTACTCATTAAACATACTAACATAGTTTAAGTTTTACTAACAAGAATGTGGTCCATAGTCTGGAAACATTATATAACTAATAAATATTGTTCAACTGCTAATGGCGAGATTAGTATCTGTTATTTCTGGGCATGGTAGAAATGGGATGGTATTAACACCAACATGTATGAGATGTATTTTTGGTTTCCTGAAATATTTTAATTTTATACCTTTCTGTTAAACCAGGGATGTCTCTATGATACTTGGATAAAGGGCTCATAATCTGGGGGTGGTCCAATATAAATGTTGGATTTACACATTTTTCCTCAAGAAACTCCCCAACTAATTTATCCAAAAGCCTGGCTGTAGTCCTTGGTGGCGGGCATTCAACCTAAAATAAAAACAACCATGTTTAAAACTTATACAAATATCCACAGAACAGATATTTACAAAAGTGGGGTGGTTTTTTTTAGGAAGTACTCTTTTGAATTTCTGCCTTAAATGAATAGAAATATCCGCGTTTACTGTGTTGTATAGATAATTTTGTAAAGCTATTTATGGACAATTCCATAGACAGGTGTTTAGAGTCGTTCGGGCAAGAGGGCATCGGCGCGGGCCAGCGGCGGCTGTGTATGTATAAGCTAGTACAAGCGACATCACACTGTAAAGCGGGTGGTACACTGGTATTTGCACAGAAAACACTCCACTGTGACATTCAGGTCAGTACATTACAATAACGCGCGGGGCAGCTTCAATGCCGTGTCGCCCCGCATTCCATATGGGCTCGTCTAAATGCTTTTTTAAATGTATGTCGACAACAATAAATAATTACAGTGATAATTGAAAACAGATATACTTACTTCATGTTTTTCACACAACTGACTTAGCAGTTGATTGGCTTCGTGGGATTCTAATTTATCAGCTGGTGGTAACTTAACATTCAATGCCTTTTCTAGGCTTGCAATCATAGGCACTCTGGCAAATGGAGGAGTAAAATCTATTTCTACTTCTTCACCTTCTGGACCATCTGGGTGATATTTAACCTAAGAATTAAAAAAAATATTAGAAAATAAGATCACAGTGTTCTATTTATTCCTTACCCGATGAGAGAAAATCTTCTTTATACATAACTTTCTTATGTATGTTTAACCATTTCAAATTCATTCATAATCAAAATGTAGGCAAATAATATTACATTCATATCTTATTAAACTAGTTATCGACAAATTAAATATTATATACTAAATTATTATAGTATACCTATCTAGGTCTTATGATTGTGGTGAGAAAGCTTGATAACCTATTGTTTAACCTCAGTAAGATTCACTGAGTAATGTATTGTACAAAGTAACAAAGCTGTCATTCTGGCCTAGACTTGAAAAAGAAATCTTGTACTAAATTTAATATAACCTTTCGGTTATCGGTTGGCCTGGTGTGCATTTAAATAAACAGGAGCGATGAACTTATGTACATTGTATTGCACATAAAAATCATCTTCTGAATATTTTAAAATTTAAGACAACCTAAACGCCTGGCGCGCATTTAAAGAACAGGAGCTATGAAGTTATGTACCTACTAAACTAAATAAACATTTAAATGTTTTAATATGAGACATTTTGCATCCCAATAGTATTAAAAAGAATAAGAGCTCGGAACTTATGTACATTGTATTACACATTGGGTGTTTAACTCATCCTACATTATTTAGCATGGGCCTTAGTAGGTTAACGTTTAAATAACAAAGAGGCGGAAAACATAATATAATAACATGCACATACAAACAATAACCTAACACACCCATAAATAATTCTTCATTAAAAAAGTTTTTTTTGTTTTTAACTCACCTTGTATGACCCATGAATACTTTTCACCATGCCAGACAACATAGTTTCAGTTATAGTAATGAGATTATTGTAATCTGCATATGCCATATAGAATTCACATGTAGTAAACTCTGGGTTGTGAGTAAGATCAATGCCCTCATTTCTGAACTGTCGCCCAATTTCATAAACACGGTCCAATCCTCCTACAACTAACATCTTGTGATATAATTCAGGAGCAATTCTCATGTACAAGTCCATATTGAGATCATTATGGTGAGTAATGAAGGGCTTAGCTGTGGCCCCACCAGGAATCATGTTCATCATTGGAGTTTCAATTTCAAGAAAACCCATGTTGTCCAAAAATCTTCTAACATAAGAGATAACTCTTGCTCTAGTATAGAAAGTTTGTCTTACCTGAAAGAACAATAGAACACAATGTGTATTCTTAATCAAACAAAAAATAGTGTAATTTATTTATATGTAGACACAACTACATATCAACCTATATATTTCCAGTTTAGGCTAATCTCTCATTTTGTAGCCTTTCCATACAATAAGAGAACTGCATATACTGGAAATGTATAGCTTGCATGTGTACAATCACAAATTTATCTCTAAAAAGCTTGGCTTACCCTATCATTTAAAATAAGATCTAAATATCTCTTCCTAAACCTGGTCTCTTTATCTTTAAGACCAAAGTGTAAATGAGGCAGCATATGAAGGCAAGGAGATAGCAACTTAATACTTGTGGGTACAATAGACAGTTCTCCCTTCTTCGTCTTCCCAGGGTGACCAATACAGCCAATGACATCCCCTCTCCTTAGCTTGTCAGTATCTCCTGCAAATTTTTCATCAGATTCATACATTTTAGCATTTGCCATCACCTGAAACATTAGAATATATGTGAATACTCTGATATTAAATAAAGTAGAAACTTAACAAAAGAGCTACTCATAATCTTACATATTGAAGGCACATTTAGCACAGTAGCTAAGCAATTGGCTATATGATGCAGCAAGGTGTTTTTTGAATAAGTTAGCTGATAACATTTCTGGTCTGGGTATTTGAGATAGGGGATTTGCAAGATTGAACTATACCCATGCAACAGAGGAGAAATCCTAGTGTGGGACATAATTAAAACACAACCTGTATTTACTTGTGTAGTTACATAACATACAATATAATATTATATATATAAACATATTTAGAGTATTTATTTATTGTATGTATTTGTATTTGTATATGTACATAGGCTGCACTAAAAGTATCGGGAATGGAATATTTCCACTGTTCCTGTCATATAAAAATCTTTTAAATTGAAAACTCCTTGGTTTTACAAATCGAATACCATTTATTTATTTTAAAAAAGATTCACGGTCTTGTCACAAGGTTTTGTCAAACTTGTTTAGTCGTTGAGAAAATGGAATTGACTCGAGAAAATTCAAGAGCGATGATTTATTATGACTTTCGAAGTGGTTTAACACAAAAACAGTGTGTTGACCGGATGATTTCTGCATTTGGTGATGAAGCCCCATCCAAAACCACAATTTATCGCTGGTTTGCTGAATTTCAACGTGGACGTGTCAAGCTCAGTGATCCTCGTCAAGGTCGTCCAAAAACTGCAGTCACCCAAGAAAACGTTGATGCTGTGCGTAAGCTGATTGAGGAAGATCGACATGTGACATACCGCGAAATTCAGGCAACTTTAGACATTGGCATGAGTCAAATACAAATAATCTTGCATGAACAATTAGGTGTAAAAAAGTTGTTTTCCCGATGGATACCGCATTTGCTATGTGAAGAGCAAAAAGCGGCTCGCGTTACTTGGTGCGTCAGAACTCTCGAAAGATTCCACGCAGGATCCTCAAATGCTGTATACAACATCGTATCAGGTGATGAATCCTGGATATATGCGTACGAACCCGAAACAAAAAACAAGTCACGAGTTTGGGTGTTCGAAAATGAGTTAAAGCCAACAAAAATTGTTCGTTCACGGAGTGTTGCAAAAAAAATGGTGGCCACGTTTGTCTCCAAAACCGGCCATGTTACGACTATTCCTCTTGAGAGACAAAGAACGGTTAATGCAGAATGGTATGCTAGCATTTGTTTGCCACAGGTCGTTTCTGAACTCCGTAGAGAGAACTGCAACCGCCGCATCATCCTCCATCACGACAATGCGAGTTCTCACACCGCGCACAGAACAAAAGAGATTTTAGAGCAAGAAAACATAGAATTATTAGACCATCCGCCGTACAGCCCCGACCTAAGCCCTAATGATTTCTATACTTTCCCTAAAATAAAGAATAAATTGCGTGGACAGAGATTTTCATCACCTAAAGAAGCTATGGACGCCTACAAAACGGCCATTTTGGAGACCCCAACTTCCGAATGGAATGGTTTATTCAATGATTGGTTCCATCGTATGGAAAAATGTGTCAAATTTCGCGGAGAATACTTCGAAAAGCAATAAATACATTTTTAAATAGTAATGTTGTGTCACTTCCTTGATTCCCGAAATTTTCAGTGCCGCCCTCGTATACACGTATATATACACACCGGCACAATTAGCGGAACACAAAAAAAGCAGGATTTTAAAATCTTTTACTTGAGGAACTGGCCAGTTATGATATTTTTTTAATTTATTGTCAAATTTGAAAATAGAAAATTAGATGACATACACTTTTTTCATTCATTTGTTTTATTTTCCCGAACAATACGTTTTGTCAACTTGTTCGAGTAATAACTACGTAATTGTAATTTTTTTGAAAAATTGCACTTAATGGTTTTTTATAAATTTGTTATTCTATAGGCAATTTTGTTTATTAAAAGCTCTTTATTATGCCTGACTTAACATCACTGGAAATCATTAGGGCTGATGAAATGAGAAGAAATGGCCATACCTACAGATCGATTGCCTCAAGGCTTCGTCGACCAGTATCAACGATTCATCGCAGCATCCAGCGGTACAGATCGTCTAATTCTCTTGCGAGGAGGAGGGGTCAAGGTAGAAAAAGATGTACATCGAGGCGAGATGACAGTTTTTTACAACTTGGAGTTCGTAGGAATACACGATTAACGGCTGTACAAGCTCGAAATGAACTGGAAGACGTTCGAGGAGTACGAGTAAGTGAGCGTACAGTTCGCAGGAGATTTGAAGAAGTTGGTTTAGGGTCGTATATACCTGCCAAAGGCCCAAAACTTGAGAGACGTCACCGCGTAAACCAATTAAGCTATGCGCGAGAACATCGTCATTGGGATTTGAACGAATGGCAGCAGGTTCTCTTTACTGATGAGTGCAGAGTTCTTTTAAAACAGATCGATGGGAGACAGCGAATATGGAGACGCAAAGGAGAACGCCACATACAGTCTAATTTTGAACACACAGTGGCTTATGGTGGCGGCTCGATTGTGGTTTGGGGAGGGATATGTTTGGGAGCTCGCACGGAGTTAGTGTTAGTGTAGTTAGTTTTCCGTGTGGTGTCCGGATTAAGAATATAGCACCACTCCGTATCCTCCCGTGGAGGTCGTAAAAGTCGACTAAGGGACCCTTAACCAAAGGGATGGGCAGCAGCGTCCCTTTGCTGAACAGAAGCATTACTGCGCTCACCAACACGCCTGCCAAGCGTGGTGAGTATCGGCAAATTCCCCCCAAAATGACGACACGACTAATGCACCGGCCCCCAGTTCCCGGCAGCCCCGCTATTCCTGGTCATGGTAGCGGCCACGGTAACGGCGGGGCAGGGGGTGCTAAGAATCACCGGACGGGATCCGGCTACCACCCCAAACGAAAACTGGCCCTGGTAACGTATAACACACGCACACTGAGGGCAGACGAAAAGATTGTTGAGCTGGAAGAAGAAATAGAAAAGTTGCACTGGGATATCATGGGTCTATCAGAAGTCCGAAGAGAGGGCGAGGACACGATAACCCTGAAATCTGGCAACTTATTCTACTACCGGGAAGGCGAACATCTGTCTCAAGGTGGTGTCGGGTTTCTCGTCCGCAGGTCCCTCATTAACAGCATAGTGGCCATCGAAAGTGTGTCGAGCAGGGTAGCGTACCTTATACTCAGAATATCCAAGAGGTATTCGTTGAAGGTCATACAGGTCTACGCACCGACCTCGACACACCCAGATGATGAAGTAGAGAGTATGTATGAGGACGTAAGTAGGGCCATACATACCTCGAAGACACACTTCACTGTTGTGATGGGGGACTTCAACGCGAAGCTGGGCACTCGATGCGATGGTGAGTTGAGAGTGGGGCAATTTGGATATGGGCAACGGAACCCCAGGGGACAGAGGCTGGCCGACTTTTTGGAAAAGGAGGGACTCTTTATGATGAACTCCTTTTTCCAAAAGCCGCCTCACAGGAAGTGGACCTGGATGAGTCCCGATGGTTCCACGAGGAATGAGATTGACTTCATCATGACCAATAGGAGGCAAATATTCAATGATGTCTCTGTGATCCACAGGGTGAAAACCGGTAGTGATCACCGAATGGTAAGAGGCACATTGAATATTAATCTCAAAGTTGAGAGGTCCCGTCTGATGAGGTCTACGCTCCGGCCCTCTAGTGCTCATATCCAAAACCCCGAGAGCTTTCAACTCGAACTCCAAAACCGCTTCGAGTGCCTAAAACATTGCGTATCTGTGGACGATTTAAATGGTAGGTTTGTAGAAACTGTCCAAACGGTTGGGTCTAAGTTCTTTAAGGCCCACCGTAAAGGTAGACCAAAAAAGTTCTCCGATCACACTCTCGACCTCATGGCAGAAAGACGCGCCATGACGCTGCAGTCCTCCGGTGATGCTGAAGCATACCGACTGCTCAATAGGCGGATATGGAAGTCCTTGCGTCACGATATCCGCACCTTTAACACCAACGGTGTTAAAGAGGCGATTGAGCGGAATCAAGGCTCCAAAGTGTTCGCAAGAGACAAGTCTATTGGGCAAAGTCGTATTATGAAGCTGAAGACCGAGGACGGCAGTGTAGCGTCGACTAAGCCAGAGGTTTTGAGAGAGATTGAGAAGTTCTACCGGCAGTTATACACCTCGGTAAGTATACCTACCATTGGCTCTGACAAAGACCCGCGAGCCAAACTAACCCGACACTATACCGAGGATATCCCGGACATCAGCCTGTACGAGATTAGGATGGCCTTGAAACAGCTTAAAAATAACAAGGCGCCGGGTGGAGACGGAATTACGACAGAGCTTCTGAAAGCGGGTGGCACACCGGTACTTAAAGTCCTTCAGAAGCTATTCAATTCCGTCTTACTCGAGGGCACAACGCCGGAAGCGTGGAACAGAGGTGAGGTGGTGCTCTTCTTCAAAAAGGGTGATAACACCCTATTGAAGAATTATAGACCCATCTCACTTCTGAGCCATGTTTATAAGCTGTTTTCAAGGGTCATCACAAATCGTCTCGAGCGCAGGTTTGATGACTTCCAGCCTCCCGAACAAGCCGGTTTCCGAAAAGGTTTCAGTACCATAGACCACATCCATACGCTGCGGCAGGTTATACAGAAGACCGAGGAGTATAATCTGCCACTATGCTTGGCGTTTGTGGACTATGAGAAAGCCTTCGATTCGATCGAAACCTGGGCAGTGCTGCAGTCTCTGCAGCGGTGCCAGATTGACTATCGGTACATTGAAGTGTTGAAGTGCTTATACAGAAACGCCACCATGTCGGTCCGAGTACATGAACAGAGCACGGGGGCAATTCCATTGCAGAGAGGTGTGAGACAGGGGGACGTCATTTCCCCGAAACTGTTCACCGCTGCAATGGAGGATGCCTTCAAGCTACTGGAGTGGAAAGGATTCGGCATTAACATCAATGGCGAGTATATCACTCACCTTCGATTTGCCGATGACATCGTAGTCATGGCAGAATCGCTGCAAGAGCTCAGCACAATGCTCGATGATCTCAACAGAGTTTCCCAACAGGTGGGCCTTAAGATGAACATGGGCAAGACAAAAGTCATGTCAAATGCCCATGTCGTGCCCATCCCAATATCCGTTGGGAGCTCTGTTCTCGAAGTTGTTGACGAGTATGTCTACCTAGGACAAACTGTCCAGTTAGGTAGGTCCAACTTCGAGAAAGAGGTCAATCGTCGAATCCGACTCGGCTGGGCAGCGTTCGGGAAACTTCGCAACGTCTTTTCGTCAACAATACCGCAATGCCTCAAGACGCAAGTCTTTAACCAGTGTGTGTTACCAGTGATGACATATGGAACAGAGACGTGGTCACTCACAATGGGCCTCATAAGAAAGCTCAAGGTCACTCAGCGAGCTATGGAGAGAGCTATGCTTGGTATTTCTCTACGAGATCGAATCAGAAATGAGGAGATCCGTAGAAGAACTAAAGTTGTCGACATAGCTGAAAGGATTAGTAAACTGAAGTGGCAATGGGCAGGGCACATTGCTCGTAGAACTGATGGCCGTTGGGGCACAAAGGTTCTCGAATGGAGACCGCGCACCGGAAAACGCAGCGTGGGACGACCTCCAACGAGGTGGACAGACGACCTGGTGAAGGTCGCTGGGAGTCGTTGGATGAGAGCGGCATGTGACCGCTCGTTGTGGAAATCTAAGGGGGAGGCCTTTGTTCAGCAGTGGACGTCCTGTGGCTGATATGATGATGATGATGATGACGGAGTTAGTGATAGTCACAGGAGGGACCATGACAGCAGATCGATACATCAGAGACATTTTAGAAGAACATGTTGTACCATTTGCCCCATTTATTGGTGACGACTTTATTCTAATGCAAGATAATGCTCGTGCTCATAGTGCACAATCGGTACAGGCATATCTGAGCCACGTAGGTATACCGGTGATGCAGTGGCCAGCAAATTCCCCCGATATGAATCCGATAGAGCATGTCTGGGACTTGCTAAAAAGAAGGGTTAAATCCAGAATGCCACCCCCCAACAATCTGAATGAACTTGGAAACACATTACTTGAGGAGTGGGAGCGGTTGCCTCAAGAAATCATCGATAACATAATCTGTAGCATGCCCAGATGAATGGAAACCGTAATCAGAGCAAGAGGGGGAAACACTCGTTATTAATTATGAAATCTATACAAATCAATAAAATTGAAGTGTCTGTTTGTAATGTCAATATAACAGCTTTTTACCAAATGCATATGTATATACGGGACATATAACAAAAAAACAATTTTTATATTTTTTGTGTCTGTATGTTTGTTCCGGGTAATCTCCGAAACGGCTGGACCGATTTTGACGGGACTTCACTGGCAGATAGCTGATGTTATAAGGAATAACTTACGCTACTTTCATTTTAGAAAAATAATTAGAATCCAATATATATATTCTATGTCAAGTGTCTATGTCAAAGTACTCTAAATTCGTTTTAAATTAAACGCGGGTGAAACCGCAGGTCCCAGCTAGTGTAAAATAAAAGCATGGGGCATATTATAAAAGGTACTTAGATTAATCATGAGAATATGAGTAGAGAGTGGCCCACACTTTCATTTAAAATTAGTAAATATTTTGTGTTTTTAGTTCATATTCTACATTTTTATTAAAATATATTTGTCATTGCTATTTAAAGAAGTACCTTATAAAATACTGTTAATTTACCTGTATTTTGACACCTTCACCTCTCAAATCATAAAAAATTAGTTTGGCACCAGACTCCCTGATAGAGTGAACTCTACCAGCCACAGAAAGTGTGACATTTTCTAAAACTTCACCACTATTCACATGGTTGTACTTTTCAATAAATTCTTCCAAGGAGATAGTAACAGTGAACTTGTGAGGGTACGGGTGGTCCTCTTTAGGACCTTCTTTGAGTGCCGCAACAGCAGCCGTACGTAACTTATAGTACTCATTGGGACTGATTTCTTCTTCAGCTTTGGAAGCTTTCTTCTCCGTTACGGGAACTGGAAGCTGAGCAGTCTTTTCCGCCTTCTCTTTCAGTTTTTGCTCAGCTTTCAGACGCCGTTTCAATTCACTACAATGTAAATAAGGAATAATATATCAGTATTATTTATACACTATAATAAATATTAAGTTTTACCAACCCTTTGCTAACCGCGGATGAAAGATATGCACATCGATTGATAAAATTGTCAGTCCTATGCGACAAGACACTGAGGCTCCTCAAGGCGTACATTTTTGATCATGTATATACTCGTGTATGATACTCACTTCTTAGACAATTTTTCACTAGTAGTTTCAGCCATGACTTTTTATTAGGATATTTTAATTTGCTATGATAATTTAACAAAAATCTACTAAACTAACCTAATCGGATAATTTGACACGTTCGAATCTGTTTAAACCACAAACTAGATAGATACCACAGAGTAAGTACAATACCTACTCTGTGGTATCTAACCATTGCGTTTCAATACAGTTTTAATCGTAGACTGAGTATACCCTATCTACGGTTTTAATCGATTTTAATAGATACACACAATGTTTCAAAACCGAAGATGATTTTAACTTGACATTGGCAGAAATGGCTCGATTTTAATGCTAGCTGGCATATTGAAAAAAGAAGAAGATTGGGTGGATCCGCCGTTGTGATTCGTTTCCTTATTTATTTTGAAATATTTTAAACTGGTTGGAAATGAGTGCTAAATGCAATAAATTTAAAGGTTTTTTAATACATTTTACAAAACTATAGAAGGCACTATAATCCAACACGAGAATCAGAAGTTATCGATTTTCAAAGATAATTAATTGAAATGGTAATGGCGCCTGATAATGACTTTTCTGTAACGCTAATGACAATAATTTAATGGGAATAATGAAAAAGAGTAAATAAGCAGAAACTTTGAATCACTACAATTACAATCATAACAATGCATAAAGTAAACTAAAAAACCCTAACAATATTTACTTTGACGCCTAAGTACATGTTATTCAAATATTCAAATTCATTTATTTCAGGTACCACATAACCCATATTAGAAAACATGTTTAAATTATTCAATAATAAATACATATCACACATAAATAAATATAAAGGAATAAATACAATATAAATACAGCATACAACACAATGTATTATAATGGACTCATGGATTCTTTGGAAATTAAGTCATACGTTCACACGGCAACACGTCAAGCTCGACACCATATATAACCATAACTATGCTTGAAAAAAATTGTACGAAAAGGACTGCTATCGTGGTACCGGCCAATCATAGCATTTGTTGCGGTATATATATATTCGAACGTTATTTATATGCTAATAATGTTCATATGCATATAAACGCTTGCTTTACCATAGTAGTTAGTCGAGCCCGAAGTCATAACTTTATTGATCTAATTGCTAACCAAGTTTTATTTTATTTATATTGTCAATTTTTACAGCGAGAACATTATTGGAGCCCTCTCAGTGTGCAGGTTTCCTCACGATGTTTCCCTGCACCGTTAACACAAATGATAATCAAATTTAGATCCGCACATGAATCCGAAAAGTCAGAGGTGCGGCCGGGGATCGAACACAGACCCTCCTCTATGGAAGGCAAGCGTTCAACTACTAGGCTATCACTGCTAAATGTATTAAATATTATAAATGCGACAGTGTGGCTAAAACCACTGGAGCGGTCATCTTCAGCACCTAAGGGAGGCTCCAGGTCCTCGTATGATCACACTAGAGCCGCCCACTGGTGCCTCACCAATAAGCGGTCAGCCCCGCTGGGGGGCTGTAAAGGCTCCCCCGAAGGCATGGCAGCGCGTGACCACACGTGTGCTACCATCTTCTCTTGGGTCGCTCGGTGTGGGCACGCAAATTCCCCAATCTACGTACCCGTGAACCCAGAGAAACCCGTGAAACCCCCACCTTATAGCAACGGCAGGGGGTTTCAGGCGTATGGGAATTAGGCGCCAGGGCGGTTGTTACAGTCCCCTCCTTCTTCGATCGGGATCGGCCCTCTCCCGATCCCGCTCTGCGG
This sequence comes from Diloba caeruleocephala, assembly GCA_947459985.1. Lineage (NCBI taxonomy): Eukaryota > Metazoa > Arthropoda > Insecta > Lepidoptera > Noctuidae > Diloba > Diloba caeruleocephala. Next base: position 20,619,042 of record OX381606.1, on the reverse strand, counting down.
TCTCCTACTGGAGCATGACGCTCTCACAGAAGGAGACCACTGCATTCCAGTTTTCATGCTCTGCCAACATAGCCGACTTTACTGCTGGCAGAGAGAGATCTTGCCCGATCCGATCGACCAGGATCGTGTGATGTGTGGTGTCCTGCTCGTTATTACAATGGTGGCATTGTACCGTGGCCTCACGTCCTATCCTGTCCAGGTACGCACCGAAACATTCATGCCCGGTGAGCACCTGCGTCAGGCGGTAGGTGACGCACTCGTTCCTTCTGAGGCAGGCTCCAAAGAGCGGCAGCACGGCCTCCATGACGCGCTTGGTCGCATACTGCATCCGCAGGTGGCGACGCCACTTTCCAAGTGCGCGCCGCCGAGCTAGCCGCCTCAGCCTGTCCAACGCTCCTGGAGGGTGTCTTCGCCGCTCTGGCTGAGGGAGCGTGTCTGATCATAGACCCACGCATCCATCTCCGCCCGGATGGCGAAAGGCGAAAAACGCGCCAAGAGAGTTGCCGCCTCATGGACACTGTTCGGTATCCTCGTGCGATCCGGATAGCCACTCTGCGCTGCCGACCGAGAATTTTGGTTCTGCAGCGCTGGACACCTGACAGTCGAGCTGACCATACAGGCGCCCCATAGAGGGCAACAGACTGCACAACCCCCCGTAGAGACGGCGAACTTTCTCATATGGTCCCCCGAGATTGGGCAGCAGCCGGTGTTAAGTGCCCACTACCCTCTCGACATGGGGGATGAGGCGCGCGAAGTGCTCTTCGATGCCCCAACGACTGTCCAGGGTGAGCCCCAGGTATTTCATGTACCGGCCCACCCCAATTTGCGTGTCACCAACGCGTATCCAAGAACTGGGTGGTTCTCTGCTCCTCGGCAGTCTGTGAAACCATACCACCACGGTTTTTGAGGCGCTATCCGCAGACCCAGAGCGTGGATTTTGGCTACTACAATTGCCACCGCTTGCTCGGCAAGCCGAATGGTTCCCTCGAAGGACTCCCCACTGGCCAACACTAGAGTGTCGTCAGCGTAACAGACTAAGCTAAGCTGACCAGGGAGAACGACACGCAGGACCACTGCGTGATCTCATCCGATCACCAGTACACTGCCGTACGCCGGGAGCGCCTGGCCCGTGGCATGGATGCATCGCATATTGACATCATCGTCTCCCGGACGCCCGGGGCCCTCACACCGCTCGACCGAGAGATGCTTGTTGCAGCTGCGAACGTCATAGCATGGCCAGAGGTCAACCAAGGGATCTTGCCCGATCCAGAAGAGGAAGCGGCCTGGTTCCATGTGGCGATGACGTCGATATGCGATGCATCAATGCCCCGGACTAGCCGCTTCCGGCGTATGGCAGTGTACTGGTGGTACGAAGGAGATCGCGCGCGGTCTGCCTGGCATCCAGCCGCCGTCGCCGGCGTAGTGCTAAAGCTGGAGAGACTGCAGAGGCCTATCTGGCCTACCAGGCGCCCACGAAGTCGCTACATAGCGCAATTCGCGACGCGAAGGCTCGGTCCTGGAGCGAGCTGCTGGAGGTACTGGACAGGATTCCGCGGGGGAGACCCTACCGAATGGAAGTGGGCAAGTTGCACCCATATGTCCCTCCGGTGACCAAAACCATGGCCCCAGATTTTCTGGAGAGAGTATTTTTTACGCTCTTCCAGTCCGGGACCGTCCTGGTCCTTCTCCACCCCCGATTGCCTCAGACTTGGCCGAGGAGTTGGGGGTTTCGGAAGTGAAGCTGGGTTGAGCCATTAGCCGCCTGAAGAGTCGCAACACTGCACCGGGTCCGGACGGCATTCCGGGCCGTGCGTGGGTGTATGCACTGCAGTCTCTTGGTGACCGCTTGAGGCGGCTGTTTACCAGTTGCCTCCGTAGTAGCGTGTTCCCGTCCGGCTGAAAGGAAGCTGGATTGATTCTTTTGAATAAAGAAGTCTTCATAGTCTGCCTCTGCATACCGTCCCATTTGCCTGCTCGACGACGTTTCGAAGCTATTCGAAAGAATAATTACCCGAAGAGTCGTTGAGCACCTGTCACGAGTTGCCCCGAACTGGCCGAAAATCAGTATGCGGCGGTCCACCATCGACGCGATTCTTCGCGTCCACTCACTGTCAAAACAGGCAGTGTCTCGGTGGGGTGGGGTGGCGTTGGCGGTCAGTCTAGACATCGTCAAAACCTTCAACTTCATCCCGTGGGGCGCGATTAGGGGGGCACTCGTCCATAATCAATGCCCCGCCCCTACTTGTAGGGCATCATAGCGCGATAGGCACGTTCGCTACGTGGGGAGAGACGGTAGCATAAAACGGAGGTAGATCACGTATGGGGTTCCACAGAGGTCGGTTCTCGGCCCCATCTTATGGAACCTCGCCTACGACGCGGTCCTGCGTGTCGTTCTCCCCTCTGGCGTCAGCTTGGTCTGTTACGCTGATGACACTTCTGTGTTGGCCAGCGGGGAGTTCTTTGATTGTTGTAGCTAAAATCTACGCTCTGAGTCTGCAGATAGCGCCTCACAAAACCGAGGCGCTATGGTTCCACAAACTGCCGCGGAGCATAGAACCACCCAGTTCGTGGATACGCGTTGGTGACGCGCAAATCAGGGTGGTACATGAAGTAACTGGGGCTCACCCTGGACAGTCGTTGGAACTTCGAAGAGCACTTCGCGCGCTTCGTCCCCCGAGTCGAGACGGTAGTGGGTGCGTTACACCGGGTGCTGGCCAATCTCGGGGGACCGAGCGAGGAAGTTCACCGTCTCTACGGGGGCATCGTGCGGTCCGTGGCTCTCTACGGGGTGCCTGTATAGTCATCCCGGCTGTCAGGCGTCTAGCGCTGCAGAAACATACTTCACATGTTTTCTGCCTTTCGACATCCTGGCGCAGATGGATGCGTGGGTCTACGATCAGACACGCTCCCTCCATCAGAGAGGCGAAGGCGCGCCTCCAGGGGTGTTCGGCAGGCTGAGGCGGCCACCTTGGCGGCATGCACTTGAAAAGTGGCGTCACCACCTGCTGATGCAGTTTACGACCAAGTTCGTCGTCGAGGCTCGTCGCTCTCAGTGTGATCGTTATGAGGACCTGGAGCTCCTCTTCGGTGCCGAAGATGATCGCTTCGATGGTCTTAGCCGTTAGGAGTCTGGCATGCCCCTCCACCCTTCCCTGGGACGGAGGAAGAACATGAAGTATTTCCACCGGCATTAAGTACGCAAAGTAATTTTAGCATTATTCCGCTGATGACGTTATTGAAAGTGAATTAAAAGACAAACATATTTCTCTAAAATATGAGAAATAGGTGAGTTTAAGTTTTTTTAATTCTAACCAAATAAACATCAATAACAACTTTATTCCTCAAAACTGTTTTTCAATTAGAACGGCATTTGAAAAAAGGGCCGTCCCATTGATATTATTCTTTTATTGTTGTAATGTTTTTTTTACTGGTAATATATATTTGATATATTTCTATTGACATCACAGCTGTTCGTTTTGTGTGGTCTGTCTTGTCTTGCAAGGGAAAATTGTGATAATTAATCTGAAAGTGAGTTATATTTAGTATATTTGAGGTTTTGTCTTTATTTGAAGTAAAATTACAGTAAATAGAAAGTTGTTTTTAAGTACAGTGACTTTACGAAGAAACGGGAAACATTTCATAAATTAGACAAATTTCGTTTCTCCTAGATTCTCATGAAATGAAGAAGAACAATCGCTTAAAACGTTTGATTTTGGGTTAGTAATATACACATTGCTTTGTGGATTGCAGGTACAAGCTTATGTAGACAGTATTGCTTAGATCATCTGTCTCATTAATCGAAATACTATGCCTCTTTTTGGTAAGTCTCAAAAGAGCCCCGCGGAGCTTGTGAGATCATTGAAAGATGCAGTCACTGCTTTAGAAAGGGGGGATAAGAAAGCAGAAAAAGCTCAAGAAGATGTAAGCAAAAATTTGGTAAGTAGATTGTTGCACATTATGAATTGGTGATATCTAAGTGGACAATTTAAAGTGTTGATTTTGTATCAATAGGTTTTGATAAAGAATATGCTATATGGCACATCTGATGCAGAACCACAAACGGATATCATAGTAGCCCAGTTAGCTCAGGAACTGTACAACACTAACTTGCTTCTGCTTCTCATTCAGGTATCTAAACATGTGATAAAAAGATCATAAACTTATTAATCTGTATAAATATCATGTTTAATGAGTCATGACTTTTACTAATAGAATCTAAACCGCATAGACTTCGAAGGCAAGAAGGATGTTGCCCAAGTATTCAACAATGTGCTGAGACGTCAGATTGGCACTAGATCTCCTACAGTTGAGTACATATGCACCAAGCCTGAGATACTGTTTACTTTGATGTCTGGGTGAGTAATATAATTATTGAACTGTAAAAAAGTATGTTGAGCAACATTTAAAATAAAGGTCTTATTATAACTTAATTACAGCAAGATTTTATTGAATTGAACTTAAATTACTAAACACTGGTCAATAAATATACATGGCATTTCATAAAAAAGATAGTAATGCATTTATTTTTTGTGTGTTCATACATTAATAATCACATAACAATTTAGTTTTCTGCATTATTTAATATGATGGTATAGTATTATAAGTATCTAATGAATATGTAAATATTTGCAGGTATGAACATCAGGAAATTGCATCTAACTGTGGCACTATGCTAAGGGAGTGTGCCAGATATGAGGCTTTAGCTAAAATAATGTTGTATTCAGATGATTTTTACAATTTCTTCCGTTATGTAGAAGTTTCCACTTTTGATATTGCCTCAGATGCCTTTTCTACTTTTAAGGTTTGTTTTATTTGGTACTGTGTAGGTGATTTGGTGAAATACAAAGTGGCACTTAGGATATCACATTATATGATACCACATATAGTACCTACATGGCATTCTTTAATATAGTAAATCTGGTTACCCTTCAAAACCCATAAATTTTCGCCTTTTTTGCATGGCATTAGTTAGTTTAAAAATACATTGTCATTTATTTGTTGTATATTTCAACATCATGTAAATGCATAGAAATAGCACCAGATGAATACTGGAAGGACCCGCAAGTGATGAAAAAGTTCTAACCTTGCCACTACTACACTAACACAATTAAAAGTTCAGTGCATTGCTACATCAAGATTTAAACATCTTTTATGTCTATTTCTAGGCTATTTATTTTGTTTGAAAGTAGTTATTTTTTATTTTTGGTAAAATGTTTATTTTATTAACTTAACAGACAATTATATCAACTATTATTAACTGCTGTATCATTTAATGTGGTAATGTAAGTGCTAATTTGTATAATGATTTAAGAATAGACATGATAATATCTCCTGATGAGCCCTTGTTTGTGTATTCTTTATTATATGACATATACATAGTCATATTTGCATTTAATATAAAGCTATCAGTGTTCCATGTAGTTCCTGACAAAGAATGGTTCGCCCATCTATCCAGGTGCCTTCAAAAGAGGATGATCCCATAAAAATACTGCTGCATCTGCAGCACCAATCCGCCTGACAAGTGTGGCATGATTATGACAATATCTTCTATGACATTTCATTGTGGTGATTATTGGGAGTTCCATGTACAGGATGGACATTTACGGGCTAATGTGTAATTACCTTGTTGGTCTCAGCTGTCATACAATTACTCAGTTGTTATGGCCTATATCCAGAATTTTATCACCCAGTCTATCCTAAGGATATTGGTAGAACCCAGTGAATGGTTATGGAGGACAGATAGTAGACAGTCCATGTAAAATACTGATATGTAGCATCTGGCTAGATTAAAAGCTGACTGACTGCATTTGAAAAGAAAATGCTAGGCAGATGCAGATGATGACATAATACTATGAATGAAGGTACAATAAAAAAATTCTATGCAGTGGCTAATGCTATTGCATAATTTTTTCAATGAATACATATTAAAATTGTCGGTAAACATTCCATGCACCTTCTAGGTTTTCAATCCTAACTTTTATTTCATAGGCGTAATGTTCTGTATTGTAAAAACCCACGAATTCCATGGTGTAATTTTCTGTAAACTGTAACATGGGATAATAAAAAAAGTTGTCTAATATCATAGTGTGTAATAAAAACTTACTTTTGCGACACCAACATTAAACAACTAGGCATAATAAACTGACCACAATGTAGCGTACCCCAAATTGCCCTAAAACAAAATAAACATGGATATTTTTTTTTTATAACATGATCATATTATAATGCATAATATTTTTTTTTCTTTCAGGAATTGCTAACGCGACATAAAATGTTGTGTGCCGAGTTTCTAGAAACAAACTATGATAAAGTATTCAGTCATTATCAACGGCTGCTCAATTCTGAAAATTACGTGACTCGACGGCAGAGCCTGAAGCTATTAGGAGAGTTGTTACTTGATCGTCACAATTTCTCGATTATGACACGTTACATCACTAACCCTGATAATCTTAAGCTTATGATGAATATGCTTAAAGAGAAGTCACGCAACATCCAATTTGAGGCTTTCCATGTTTTTAAGGTATTTAATGTAACTGTGTTAAAGTATGTATATTATTTTGTGTAACTTAACTACAGTATAAGTTAAGTTTAGTTGTAATAATCTTAACACATTTTAAATAATTGTTTCAGGTATTTGTAGCCAACCCAAATAAACCAAAACCAATATTGGATATCTTGCTAAGGAATCAAGATAAATTGGTAGACTTCCTTACCAAGTTCCACACAGATCGTTCTGAGGATGAGCAGTTCAATGATGAGAAGGCTTATCTTATAAAGCAAATTAAAGAACTCAAGCCCTCAGAACACTAACACTTATTGCATTTCATTAAATCGCCACTTCCTCCTCAGAAAGAAGTTAGTTATAGATGCTATTATATTTAAATGCTTCTAAGTCACCAGAGGGTGTTGTGCGGCGCCGCAAAGACAAGGTTCAGTAATAAACATTGGAAATCTGAATAGATTTTACATTTGGTCTGTGATGATTCAGGGAAAGTATATTTGTGCTACGAGCAAATTAACATTTTTAATAAACAATTGTAGGAATTAGAGTTACTTGTGGTTTGACTTATATCTTTTGTAAGTTGTTAAACCATTTTTAGTTTTTATGACGGGTTTGGTGACAGCTTCGAAGTCACAATCGAAATATTTATCATATTTTGTCACATTAGTCTGCAATTGCCTAAGTTTTTTCTTTGGATATGACTAAATAAAACAGGTAACCGTGATCTTTGAAGAGATTTGTATATATATGACTTTTTTAATTGGAGCGTTTTGTAATGTTTATTTTTTTTGTATTTTAAATCAATATCAGAAGTATAAATTGTTGAAAATGAAGGAAAGTATATTTTATATTGTATATGTATATTATTCTTATCAGTATTGGCTTTAACTGCAACAGGAAGGTAATATTATCATTATTGACTTTAAACATGAACAATACTTTGATGTTGTTATCATACATTTTTATTCCAGGCTTATTAGTTACTGGCATAAGTATTGAATACTATTTGCAAAATCTGCACTGGTACTTTTTATAGATAGGTAACTGAAGTTTTCAAAATTTCTGTATTAAATTTTAATGTATTATGATTATTTTGTCAGCATCACGAATGCAAATACATTCTATAGAAACGGAATAAATACAATATTTATATCATTTTCATTTATTTTTCTAAGTAGATTAATCCATTAACCAAACGGGGCGGGTACTGGAAGCGTGGTAAGTACTGGAAGGCTTCCCCACTGGAAGCTTGGTGAGGGGAGACTGAGGACACTTGATCTTTACGGAAGACTAGGTACCTATACGATGTTTTAATACACGTTCAATCCACGTTAACTAAACACATATATGCCAAAAAAGTTGATTCCGAAGTCTATGAAGATCGAATTTCAGCCCGCTGTACGCCGTCGTCTCGGGCCTGTTTCTGTTCGGGCGACGGACTGCCCTTATTTCGTCGCCCGCAGGCCGCTTCTCATGGTGGCCAGAGATCGTTCAGCGCCCTCGCCCGGTGGCCACGCCTGGTGCGTTTTCTGTAATAGGGATCAGAAGTGGTCTCCTCCCGTCCCCGCTTCCTTAGCTTGGCATCATGTCCTCGCAAAAGGAGGCGACGGCATCCCACGCGCTCTCGCTCCGGACGATGGACTGAACCACGGCCGGAAGCGAGACGTCACCCTCTTCGACTGCTGCGACGATCACGTGTTTCAACGAAACCCCTAGATGTACTTAACCACAGTTTCTCAAGTACCATGAACAAAAAGTAAAGCTTCTGACGATTTTTGTAATGTCTCATGTAAATCAGAATCATATAAAATACAAGGATTACTACGTACATATGGCGCTCATAGCTCTCACTGAAAGCATTTATCTTTCAGTGAGAGCTATCGGCGTGCCAACGTTGCCCAGCAACATTTGTCGAGACCAGTCTGTGTCTGAGTGACTGCATAGTATTATTTCAAATGAGCGTCTCCGTGCTAAGGAGGGCACATAGAATCTTCGGTCCTCGGCAGACGTTAAAGCCAACTCTGAGGCCTGTCGGCGGCGGTTGGCACCTAACTACACGAAAAGAAAGAAAGACTACTATAAGCTATATAAGTAGAACTACTGAAAATAAATAAAATACCAAGTATGATATGTTTTTATTACGCGGGAAATAATCTACCTCGATACCTGGTGACTTAACTACGAGTGTCTTCAAAAACTTCATACAAAGCATTTTTGCCTGACTTAACAAAAACTGGTATTTATAGTGAAAAACCAGAAAATCCCCTTGATAGATTTGGTGACATCGAAACCTTCATAATTGGATTTTTATAGGGATACTCAATCCTTACGTACATAAACCTCGAACGACACGGAAAAACCACTGTCCTAGGGAAAACCTCTTAATCTGGCAACACTGGTTCGAATTATATTGGGTTGTTAACAGTGGTTAAAAGTAGTTGTGATAGAATAAAACATCCCATCTATTAGGATTTTATTGGACACAAGATGTCTGTACACAGAAACTTATTTATTAAAACTGTACAGTTATTTTAACTATTCTTACAAATATCACAAATTATTTGAAGAAAACATTATTTACAAACAAAGGCAAGAAAGTTTATCCGCTGAATAGAATATTTAAGTGAATCAACAAGAAATGTACCTCCCAACTTTTATTTAGTACTAACATGGTCGCTGATCTGAAAGGATACGAAAAACCGGATAAGTTCGAGTATGAATTGAATTGCGCGCCGAAAAATAAACATTAAAATCTGCAGTCCTTTAATAGACAGGGCGTTAACTTTCAGAAGGTCGATTTTGACATTTTAATGCAAAGTGATATAGTTTTAAATTCTGTCGTCCTATTTAAGAACCATAATTATATTAGTGATACTTCCAGAATTATCAACACTATAAAAGCCGTTAAGGTAAGGTTAGCGACCTAGTAGTAGTTTTAGTACAGTAATTAGAGCCAAAATATTGCTAAAATCATTAGTCAAATAAATTAAAAAAAGACTTAATCATAATTGAAAATTGTTTTCTGAACAAATACGACCAATGATGCACGGAAATAATGTGTCTAACAATCATTAATCTAAGTATTATAGTTTTTTAGATATAACGACCTCCCACCTTTTTAGGCTGCTTCTTGAAAACTACTTTTTGGGCTTAATTGCCTTCTAGTTAAAGGGCGGCAGAATAGGCTAACTAACTGTGTGCACCAGTTGTTAAGTAGGTATGCATAATAAATATGTAAATTGGTGAATGTGACTCCGAAAAGAAAGTTGCTGGACAAATATATATATTGGAATCATCAGAAATAGCAAAGATCGGTTGAACAAGACGTTTAGGAACCAGAAGTTATTTGTATACGCTTCAATTAATCCCATTTATACGACTGAATGCAATCAAATGTGAGTGCGAATGACAGACTGCAGACTGTCTTGACGAGTTGGAAGTACTATTTTGTTGTCCATATTTATTAAATTCCTGTTCAGATTCTGTTTAACAAAAACGATGCCCGACACTAAGATTCCTCTTGTGTCGTGGGTGCGTTTACAGACATGAATTCCACATACAATACACCCAGACCCGGAACAACTACCAGCAGATCATACAAATATTTGTTCCGTGTGGGAATCGAATCCACGACTCGGAGCGCAGCAGCCGACTATCAGCCACTGCACCGACCGTGTCGTCAATTCAGTAAGGTTTTATTTGTATGACTTTGGAAAATACACGTGAACTTAAGTTAGTTCAAACTTAAGTTAGTTCAAACTTACGTTAGTTCAAACGTACGTTAGTTCAAACTTACGTTAGTTCAAACTTACGTTAGTTCAAACTTACGTTAGTTCTAGAAATATTCAGCGGATAACATTATCGTAAACTGAAAATATGTAATAAAAAAAAAGACATCTTATTTTATATATAGAAATCGTGAAATGACACATAGTAACAAAGTACATACAGATATTAATATTATAATTAGATTAATCGAATATGTTTACTAGATGGGTCAGAGGATACAAACATACCAACTTTTTAATGTCATAGGAATAATTTGAATCTAATATAGAGATTTATCAAGATAAGGGATTAACGACTTCACGACGGTCGATGTCATAATCGTGAATCCAATTAATCAATATATCTATATCTAAAATATAAAATTCTCGTCTCACAGTGTTAGTTACCATACTCCTCCGAAACGGCTTGACCGATTTTTATGAAATTTTATATGCATATTTAGTAGGTCTGAGAATCGGCTACTATCTATTTGTCATACCCCTAAGTGGTTGTCCAACCTTCATTTTTTATTTTTATTTTCTTGGACAATTTTTTTATTTTTATTTAATTCGGCATTAAAAATACATACAACCCTAAATGTTCACCCTTCTATCACCAACCCCTATTTTTTAATAGTTGTTTTAGTAATTTTTCATCCCGCTCGATAACTGATCAATTATCACTTGGTAAGTTATCCCCCCCAGGCGTCTACCGGTGTCACTTCTCGCCCAGTAAACAGCACGGAGTAGGGATGAGATCGAAGCCGGTCTCCAGTTTCTCTCACACAATAAGCCTTCTTTCACACCCTCTACAGTTTTCGGCCATTATATTATTATTTATGCATCAAGCGTAATAGTAACGTTTACAACTATCATTTTATTATACTGAATGTTATCTCGAATAGGCGCCGAAATGGCTCAACGGTTCTCAATGAAAATTTCCGGGATCAATACGTGAATTATAACTTAAATTTTCATGTGTGTTCCAATTTTATATCTTGCAGCAGGGTCCAGAATACATGAATAGGTGTAAATACGCCAAGCGTAGCGGGCGGGTACGGCTAGTATATAAAAAAATTGAAGTGTCTGTTTGTTATGTCAAAATAACAGCTTGTCTGTGTCTGTTTGTTCCGGATAATCTCCGAAACGGCTGGACCGATTTTGACGGCAGACAGACGGCACTTTAGCTGGCAGATAGCTGATGTTATAAGGAGTAATGCGGCTACTTTTTTTTAAAAATAATTATTGTTAGTGTAGAAGTAGTGTAAGGGTGTTGAGAGGTGCGGCACCGGTTTCACCATCGCGCGTCTCAAAGACTCGGAGCGGGTTTCCCCGTTATTACGCCATTAGACACTTCTACCCCCGAGCATATAGCTCTGGCGGCCCCCCTCTGATCGGCCAACTAAGGCAAACCAGAGATGAAAATCCTGTGGGTACTCATGGGGTTCCACTCCAACCAATAAAGGCAAGCCGGAGACGAGGCCCTGACCGACTCTGGAGCATTTGGGTACACAGTGGCGCCACTCACATTCAGCTCGTCATAAACTGCCCTGCGTTCTGTAAGCTTCTCAATATACTTTTTTTTTCTTATGATATACTTTTTTTATATCGGAAGGTAGGATGAAATCAAGCAGCTGCTTTAATCTGCCCTCCAGGATTTCCTTATCCCATGGTGAGACAACGACTGCCCAGAGGGGCTTATTATTATTATTAAAATTACATTAAATTTGTATAAATATTGATCAAAGCATCATGAAATACGAATAAGTTCGAAAATATTGAGGTCTTATCTGGTGGCTTCTCTGTTCTCTCTGCAACAAATGAACTTACTGGCTCATTCACATTCGAGGCCGGCGCGGTCTGACTTTGAAGATATCAACGACCGTCTTGACATTTTTGTGGTCGTTTTAATTAACAGACTTAAGAAAAGGGTCGGTAGTCCCCGTGTTATCAAAGGCCACAATGGATTAGGCAGTTATATATTTATTTTTTATAGTCACCTACCCTCCCCTAGAGGGGGTGACCGCCTTACAGTCATCCGAGATATGCCTATGCGGCTCGAGCTCTTTACCGAATTATAATAAATACGTTTCAAATTGTTTTAATATAATGTGTAATAATCGCGAAAACCTAAGTCATTACCGAAGTTGACCGCTCCGGTGGTTTTAGCCGGAAGGAGTTCGGCATTCCCCTCTGCCCTTCACCAGGACGAAGGAAGTACATGATTTTTATTTCCTTGTTATTATGTATTTCCACAGATACAATAAAAAAAGGTAGTCTACTGTGTAAATATTTATTCAGGACGCAGTTGACGGTTCACGCACCGCAGGTAAGGGCAGTTTCGAGCTACGGTATACGGAAGTTGATCGGCGTGACTGCCTGCTAGTGCCACGAATATGTGGACATACATTGTTTATACATACTCACATACGGCAACTTTTAATATCGGGCAACAGACGCTCGTTGATCAAATACTTATTCATTGAATACAAGAATATCAATCAATATCAGGTACGTTGTATCTGAACTGAGCCATTACCGATCAGCTACGTATAACTAGGTAGAAATGATCTTTTCAAACTCATACCAATAAAAAACACGTGTAATTAGTGTAACTTGGGAGCTTACATATACACACTCGTATCGTATAATGACCGAGCCCAAAGTTAGCTCTGCGGAGATGTTTGGTAGGTACTATATAGGTTCAATGGCCACATATAGTATAATATGCCGCTTAGAAAGGAGAAAATCAAATATTTTCCTTTTGAAAATGGTATAAATTATGTGTCAGTCCAAAAAAAGGCTGCACAGTGGCATATTCATAAGAAACGTTCAAAGTGCACGGTTTAACGTCAAACTACCATTATGATAATTGCAATAAACGAAGTCTTGGATAATAATCAAACTTTTTTTTCAAGCTACCAGCTATCGCCCTGATCCCGGTACATGACAGTACCTACCACTTGATCATATGGTAGGCACATGAGGCAATGGCACAATGGACTGTCAGCTGTTTTGGGTTGACTGTGTTTAAGTAAGGCCAACGAGAAGTTATAGGAAAGGCTACTAAAATACGTCTATGGAACAGAGAACCTATTATCGTAGATAGGGTTATCGCACTGGGGTGCCGGCTAAAAATACCACCATCCCATCTCATCCCGTAGGTGTCGTAAAAGGCGACTATGGGATGAGACGGAGGATGGGTGGAAAATACACAGTAAGAAGAAAGTACTATATTGATAAATACAACAAACATTTAAACAGACAAGTACAGTTCTTTTATATTAAAACATGTCCTGCCCATTGCAATAAACGGATAACGGGAGCACTGTACACTCGAAGTTGTTGACGAGTATGTCTACGAGTATGTCTACCTGGGACAAACTGTCCAGTTAGGTAAGTCCAACTTCGAGAAAGAGGGCTATCGTCGAATCCGACTCGGCTGGGCAGCGTTTGGGAAACTTTGCAACGTCTTTTCGACAACAATACCGCAATGCCTCAAGACGAAAGTCTTTAACCAATGTGTGTTACCGGTGATGACATATGGAATAGAGACGTGGTCACTCACAATGGGCCTCATAAGAAAGCTCAAGGTCACTCAGCGAGCTATGGAGAGAGCTATGCTTGGTATTTCTCTACGAGATTAAATCAGAAATGACGAGATCCGTAGATCTAAAGTTGCCGACATAGCTGAAAGGATTATTAAACTGAAGTTGCTCGCAGAACTTATGGCCGTTGGGGCGTTGGGTTCTCGAGTGGAGGCTGCGCACCAGAAAACGCAGCGTGGGACGACCTCCAACGAGGTGGACAGACGACCTGGTGAAGGTCGCTGGAAGTCGTCGGATGAGAGCGGCATGTAATCGCTCGTTTAGGGGGAGGCCGTCATTCAGCAGTGGACGTCCTATCCAGTGATATGATGATGATGATATTAAAAGGAAGTTTTGAACTTGGACCAGTGACCCCGCGAATCTACTTTGATTCGAGAACCCAATCTACCGATATCTGTCTCTTTCGATCTCGTGTATTTGACATAATGCCGCGTTCTCACGGTAATAATCTTCGAAGGTCAAGTCAGTAAATTTTCTATAGTCTATACACAAACATTTTAATATTATTATTACTAACACTAATTGTTGCCCTTTTTTAAAATAATACTAAAATGCTATGATTTATCAGCCAGACCTACAATATAAAATAAAATAATTTTCAACAAGATTACGAATCCCTGCTTTGGCAAATGACCTTACACCTGCTTTTTTAATGGTATCATTTCTCGTTGGCCTTCAGTAAAGAAATGCAAATTTTAGTGAAAATATCAACTACTATTTTTCTCACTGATATGAATATTATTATCGTGAACTCATTCACCTAAAAGGAGGTTACAGGTGATTAAATCGGCACCCAGTATATATCGGGTCGGATATTTATGGATTCGCTTCTATATGCTTCTTCTGACACGTACTAGTGTGGCTTTTCAATGTCATATATACACTCTTAGTTAATCTAAGGCACCATTGACTGTAGGAATATATATATATGAATGAAATCTGAATTGAATGATAGGAAGGAAATCATCGCAAGGAAACCTGGATATAATTTAAAATCGCCAACACGCAGTGAGTGAGCGCACCGCGCATCAATGCTAGTTCATTCTGATTGAGAAGAGGCCTTTGCCCTGCAGTGGGACAGTTGCAGGCTGATATTATAATTTATGTAATATTTGCTGACCGGAAGTGTGGATACGGATAACAGGAGAACTATACTCAAAAGTGCGTGGATACAGGCCGAAAATGAATGATGAATTAATGAATATAGTCAGTATGAAATCAGTATGTCTGTCTGTCTGTATAACTTGAATTTACTAAAATTGTTGGCACCACACCTTTGTAGTAAACATATTTAATATTAATATAATTCAAGTCAACATTTTACGATAAATCATTTTATTATCTATATCCCTCAACTTTTACATAACTTCACAAATCTATCCATCGTACCCTGGTTGAATCGGCCATCAGTCTATAAACGCAGAAAATATTTACTTCCACGACACGGCTCCGGTTTTTCTTAGGCAAGGAATAATAAGAATCAACTAGTCACATTAGTAGATTATACTTATACTTTTTATTTAACACAATACTGTATCAGTAAATTTTGTATTAATTTTGTAAGTAAACCGGAGACGTGCCCGTCCGGCTTATACATGTATTTTAAGAATGTTGTTTAAATTAAAATAAATACATTTAAATATCAAAGAACTAGAAATAATGGCGGAGTAGATTGCTAGTACCTAGGTATAATTTTAATTTTGACATAGTTTGGGCCGTTACTATTATACATTATTTATAAATAAATAATTTGGAAGATCCGAAGTATGATTACCTTCGTGACAGCATTAATTTATAAAATATGATCATTAAAACTAAATAATTTAGAAACGTGCGTTAATATGGATACATAATTGCATGAACAAAGACTAAAGTATCGCATTGGTTATATAATATACAATCGTGTTTAGTTCCAACTTCCGAAACTAGTGTATAACAAAATAATTATTATGTAAATAATATTTAAAAAAAACAAAAATATACATAGTACATATGTTGCAAAATCAAACAAGCACTAATTATCTTGGAATATTACGTTTGTAATATTTATTGGTCTGAATGCTGTAACAAGTTTAATTTATTAATCAGTATTGAAATATATATATCTGAACATGCCATAATTGACATTTGAACTTCATGAAAAATATCTGTAAATTCCTACTGTAAACCATCACCACACAAAGGCAGGTTGTTTTCTTCACTTAAGTTTGTGTGAAAGAATCATGGCAGGATTTGGACACGAAAAAATATATTTGTGAAGTTGGAATAGTTTTACTATTGATATGATAAAAGCGAAATTTCAGCATTTAAAATATTATTTTTATAACCCCGGAATAAAATATAATATTCCTAAGAATCGTTAGAAATTAAGTCCCAATTTTAGTTTAATGACTTCATCGTTTTGACGATGATACTGCCCATGTCAAGTATAGGTATAATTGTTATGGTAAAAACAATATATAAAAATAATAAATTCGAATAATTCGAAAACATTGTCATGAATCAATCAGACCAAAATGTATATGACATTTGGACAATATGCACAAAATATTTAGAATACTAAGCTAAGCTTTAGACACAAAATATGAATTATAATGCTATTAGAACCACTCCAAAATTCTTTTTTTTTTGGTCCTAATCTGTATGTGCCTAGTAATGATTCTTTGTTACTATTGACAACATGGTGAATATCGATGCGATGACTTCATCGCAGTACTGAGAAGACGACGTGAACGTTATGCTTACTTTCCCATACACTTCGAACTGTAATTCCAGCTATACAAAATCTCACGTAGTTGAAATACTGTTTCAGTCGCAATAGGAAAGGACACTGCTATCACAAGAAAACATATGAAACTTGATTGGGAGTATCAAAAATAGATGCTGTCACAGCTTCGAGGGGATGACATACTTACTTGATATAATCTGTTGTGTAGTATCATTTAAAAACGTATATTTGCAAAATTAAATTCAGTTCTATTCTACACTTTACTTTTATTAAAAAATTTAAATAACAGCTTTTATGTGCATGTTACTTTTGCAACATATGTAGTTTCTATGAATTTCGTAGAATATCTGATATCTATACTTTCGTTCATATTTTATGTCTCATGCATTGATGTAGTTTAAAGATAGTTATTGCGATAAGTAATACATGCATGAATCGTAACACTTACGGTTTCCAGTGAACCATAGCCATATCATCTACAATCAGTTACTACCCAAGGATTTAAGAGATCAATTACAATTAATAGACATTGGTATTGGGCATAACAAACTAAATATTATAATGTATATAAAAAAATCAGATTTACTTTTATGCAAAGAGTCTGTGATTAGTCCATCCTAACATTATGGTATTGTTATATTTTAAATAATACAACTTGACACTCATTATATTATGAAATATAAACAATATTGTAACCAAGAGCACATGAAGATGTTGCCACGAATGCGTAAAAACTAATTTACTAAACTTCAGAGAAAAGGCAATCAGTGTGGCAGTGACAAACAGCATCCATGGTTTTACTTTTAAATATCTTTATAAATATATGTCATGACATTTTCACTTAGCTCATAATAATGAGTTGTCCAGTGTTGTTTGCATAGACAAGGCCCTGACCGGGTTGGGGAGCCCAGCGGAGGCAATTGAGGCTAGTGAAGCCATGCTCCCAATTTTGTTCCAACTCTTTTATAGGAGAAAGTCCCGTGCGGCTTGAACTTTCTGGAATATCAGAGAAAAATACTGATCATCATTTAATTAAAAATCATTTGACATAAAAAACGCAAGTCACCATTAAAATTATACTTCGCCGTTACATCCTCGAGATTTAAATTCACCAGGTAGTCCACTCTTCAATGTATTGGGCATCAAGCACAAGTTCAGAGCCTAAAAAAAAACAAATCAGTACGCGCAACTACCGCCTTCCCTCTCAGCTGTCATTCGCTTTTCTTGTGCGGGTATCGCAGGATCAAATTTCTAAAATTTACAGTATAAATCTATGTTTAGTGAACCTAAATATTAGTTTAAAGATAAACTGTTTTATATATATACATAGGGCAAACAAAGCGTAGCATAGCCACCCGAATAAAAGAACATATAGCTGACGTCAAGCATAGACGCTCCACAAAGTCTGCAGTGTGTGAACATGCCTTAGGCAAACCCAACCACTATCTTCGTTTTGACCAACCTCAAGTCCTCGCGAAAGAGAACCGATATGTACCAAGAATGTTTCGTGAGGCTATTGAAACTAAAAAACATCCTAATTTTAATAGAGAAGATGGTTGGCAGGTACCACCTGTTTGGAATCCAGTTATTAAAATAATAAAGTCCCAAACAACATACCGCACTAAAAAACATCAAGACACTGTGAGTGATTACTGCGTGCATCAAAACTAATTTTTTTATTAAAATTGTACGGTAGATAAAATAAAATAACTTTTTAAAATCTGTAACGACGCCTGTCACCTTAGTCATCCTGCGACCACGAATGCTGCAAAGCAGTCGAAACGTCAGGAAAAACAAAAATCTATAATATACGCGATATAATCCGTTTAAAAGTGTTTTATTATGAGTAATAATCGCGAAAACCTAAGACATTACGATGAGTTATTATTCAAATTTAATGTGGGAGACTGGTGCCTAAGCTAGACTGAAGCCTGTGTTTCAGGAAACTGGGCCTCCACACCAGAAATCCAATATTGCTCTTTAATAAACTGTGTCAAGCGAAATGTTTCCATTTTCTTCTTCTTCGTGTATCTGATTCTACCAAGTTGTTTCCTCTTGTTAAAGTTCTCTTGTGGATACTCTACAATACTTTGATATAACTTTATCAGGTCCTGACACTGGTTGATTTTGTCCTTTATAACCCAGTCATTTATTATTATTATTATTTTTTATTTAGTTATTAACTAACACCGATAAATATACTCGCAGCTGCTCGAAAATAATCGGCATTACTTATGTGATACCTTATTTTATTCGATAGTTTTCAAAACTACCTACATTTTATCCATGTGTAGACTTTTATTTAGAACATTATTCTTTCGATGTAAATTCTTATTCATTTATTTTTAGATAAATCTAATAATGTCAGACGATTTTCTTGAGAATTAATAATATTCCATTTTCGATGAAATCATTGTGCCTAGGCGTTATGTTGCACACATGTTTTCAATATTTATATAAACTTATATTGCTATAAGTACCATAACGAGATTACAGCCAATAATGTCGTAAAGCTAGCAAGAAATATAACAAGATTATAGTCGAAGCTATTTAATTTTTTTACTGGTACTGTACGAGATTACAGTCAATAATGTCATAAAGCTTGCAAGTA
Source organism: Diloba caeruleocephala (assembly GCA_947459985.1). Lineage (NCBI taxonomy): Eukaryota > Metazoa > Arthropoda > Insecta > Lepidoptera > Noctuidae > Diloba > Diloba caeruleocephala. The sequence continues at coordinate 20,599,826 of OX381606.1, read as the reverse complement.
CTATGACGAGATTATAGTTGAACCTATTTAGTTTTTTACTAGTACCATCTGTAACGATTACAGTCAATAATGTCTTAAAGCTAGTAAGTACTAAAACAAGATTATAGTCGAAGCTATTGAATTTTTTACTAGTACTTTACAAGATTACAGTCAATAATGTCTTAAAGCTAGCAAGTACTACTCGTATAACAAGATTATAGTCGAAGCTATTGAATTTTTTACTAGTACTGTACGAGATTACAGTCAATAATGTCATAAAGCTTGCAAGTACTATGACGAGATTATAGTCGAAGCTATATAATTTTATACTAGTACCTACTGTAACGAGATTACAGTCAATAATGTCATAAAGCTTGCAAGTACTATAACAAGATTATAGTCGAAGCTTATTGAATTTTGTACTTGTACTGTAACGAGATTACAGTCATATCAAAACAACGTAGTGTCATTTATTTATTTATTTTATTATAACTTATCGGTATATTATATCCCCACAGAGTACGACGAGGACCTTTCGTATAGATCTATTTCCATGCTGAATAAAGACAACGGTCCAGCAATCAGATTGATAGACTCAAGAACTCGTTAGTTCGAAAGAGAGTTCTTACAATCAGGTACAGACAGTTATGGTTATCCTAGAGGTTGACACTTCTGGAAAACCTTTGGGACAGGACAAACCAACTTATACTATTGTTCCAAACGTCCCTCCAGTGCGGTAACATACCGTCCGAGGAGCAAACTCCCACAACAATAGTTAATCAATCAGTGACGTTATCTGCGGACATATTAGAGGCGTTAGGCCAAGCAAAGAGGAAACTGGAAGTCTTTGGACCTAAAATTCAAGAAGAAGTCTCTGAACGTTGGGGGCGCATCATGACTGCAGGGTTAAAAGCAAAGTATAATGGATAAGTTGCTAGTGCCTGCAAACTTTTTCCTCGTGAAGGTTCCAAAATGAAATCCAGAGATTTCAGCAGTCTTAACGGACTCTACTCGAAACAGAGACAAACGTCTCGAGAAAGCCCAACACCTCTCAGGGTTGGGTATAGCGGGGCTAAATATGAGAATGCTAGTATTAATTAAAAAGATGTCAGAGGTTAATCAAATATTGCTCGACAATACACTTCGAAAATACTGTCAATAGACAAAAAATTACTAGTTGAGAAAAGCTTTTTGAGTATTACCCAAGATTTCAAAAGAGACTTGTTTCTTTTTGGCCTCACCATTAGGTGAGAAGATTAAAGCCTCAAAAGCTGTAGAAAAATCCGACCTCCAATTAAAGAAACCTGAAGCCAAGATAACTTCTGCTGCAAAGTAGTAGACTCAACAGCAAGAAAACTGGAGAGGCCCCCCTCGCCGACCACATCGCTGGGGGATGGTAGTAAGGATCAAGAATCGCTCAGATTGACATATCACAGACCTCGAGACGGACGCGTCAGGCACCCGACGGCTACCAACCACCTTCGAAAACTGCCTACAGAATGACAACAAAGTCACAGTAGAGGTGATTAAACATGCTGGTAGATTAAAACATTTTATTCACGCATGAAAAGAAATTATAAATGACCACAGTGTCCATAATGACAGCATTATGCAGACTACAAACCGAGTCCACTAACACTACGCGTGAAAAACAGAATTTGCTTATAGAAATATCTTTCTTTTTGTAAACTTTTAAGGTTTACATTTAAAAGCTTAATACATGAACTTCAGTGCCTCCCATTTGGCTTGTGCTCGGCTCCATATATATTTGGCAATTTTTTTAAACCGGTATTGTTTTTCCTTAATAGTAAAGGCGTCAGCAGCAGCAGCAGCAGCAGTTCGCGTTGACGAGACCTCGTCGAGTTGGCGCAATCTGGATGCTGGTGTTCCACAAGGCGGTATTCTTTCTCCATTATTATTTTCTATCTTTATCAACTTCATTACCCATAGTTTTCAGTGTGCGTATCATCTGTATGCTGATGACCTCCAATTGTATAGTACAATGTCTGTGGATAACTTGCCAGATGCAATCGACAATTTAAATAAAGATTTGGACGTCATCAAAAAATGGTCTGATCAGTTTGGCGTTTTCGTGAACCCCACAAAGTGTCAAGCCATAGTTATAGGAAGCTCACGAATGATGGCCAAAGTCCAGACAATATCTCTGCCAGACATTCAATGGTGTTGTCATCCCAATCAGCTCCAGCGTAAAAGATCTCGGGTTACATCTCGACTCTGCACTTAACTGGCAACCTCAGGTTTCCAGTGTGAGTCAGAGAGTTACTGGTACTTTGCGTTCGCTTTACCGTTTGAAGATCTTTCTACCGACTAAAACCAAAACAATGCTTGTGCAGGCTTTAATATTTCCTTTAGTCGACTATGGTGACGTGTGCTATTATGACTTGAACGCAGACTTGCTTAATAAGCTCGATAGGCTTCTCAACAATTGCATTCGTTTTATTTTCAACTTGCGCAAGTATGATCATGTTTCGACTTACAGGTCTCAACTCAAATGGTTGCCCATTCGGCAGCGAAGGAGTTCACGGGCTTTGACTACACTTTTCTCCCTACTTAACTCACCCACTCCCCCGTCTTATCTCATTCCCCACTTTCAATATTTATCCTCTACCCACGGTAGGAATTTACGTTCTTCCAACAATCTTCTCTTATACTGTCCTTCTCACAGTACTGAATTCGTTCATTCTTCCTTCCACATTCACTCTATAATGCTTTGGAATGCGCTTACTGTCGAGATCAGAATGGCTACCAGTAAAGACGTATTTAAACGAAATATCCGTAAGCATTTTCACAATAATTTGGCAAAATCATCTCAGTAATAATTTATCTATTTTATATATTTAATTATATATTATAGTTATATGTATTGATTTATATATTCTAATTAGATATGCATGTATGTTTATTGTATTTATAAAATTTGTTTATTCTGTTCTCATTTTCTTTTCATAAACCTTATTGCACCTGCCATGTCATCTCTGCATCACCCTAAGGTCGATTGGTCTCTACCAGGCATTAAGGTACATAGATATGATATGATAAGGTACAAGGAAATGTACATTTGTTGCATAAAGTTTAAATAAATAAATAAAATAAAAAAATAAAGGCTTTTACTATTGGTCCTATACATTAATGATATAACCCGCTTGGGATATACATACGAGGATTGCAACAAACGTCACCTTGAACGTACCCTTTTTAACTTTAAACTTGTATTTGTCATAAACTATAAAAAGAGCCAACTAGTACCTAAGAACATTCTTATCTTAACGGGATTCGAATAAGACTCAACTAACAATTGTATCACTGTAGAATTGCATCTGGAGAAACGTTTAAAGGCTTTGAACTTGATTAAAGTAACTTCCAAAAGTTTACTTTACCCATAAAAGGGAGTTAGCAAAATTGTTAGTTTCGTTTACTTTGATTTGCTCGGCTGTTCCTTACGGATGGCAAATAGATTCGAAACAGCAAAGTTTATTGATCTCAGTCAATCAGCAGATAATTACGGTGCTAATATGCGTTTGGACGAACCCTTACAGCAAGATTTCGTTTGGTGGGAGCATCATATTATGACTGCAAAAAAACCAATTACATGCAGTTTTAATGCGCCTGAAATCTACACTGATTCATCATTCTGGTTGGGGAATAATGTGCAATGGAGAAAGTGCTAGTGGATTATATACACGGATACATGACAATCATATCAATTCTGGAACTAAAAATAAATTTATAGGCTTGAAGGGTTTTGCTCAAAACCATAGGGACGTAGAAATACTATTAAGAATCGATGATATAGTTGCTAGTTATAATATAATGGGCATACATTATAGTTATTTAAGCGATATTACGCGCGATATATGGCCATGGTATGAAGAGTGTCGCCTTTTTTGTCTTTGCATTCTACATGAAATCTAAGGATAATATTGAGGCTGACGAAAAATCGTCATGCACCAACGTTGACACCGTGTGGAATCTTGCATCAGGCGCATTCAATGACATCGTTAACAACTATGAACATCCAGAGATGGACCTCTTTGCGACCTGTCTAAATACAAAATGTGAAATATATATATATAGTACCTGGATGACCGAGCTTTGCTCGGTATTTTCGTGTTACTTAACAACGCCATCTGCTGTTGTGTCGTTAAAGCAATTAGTTGCTCACAAAAAATAGTATTATTATTCGCCAATAGATGTCAGGAAGAGTCATATTTTTCAGTTGAGACTACTCAAACGCCTATAAAATGACATTTTCTAAAAATGATTCCTAGCTAGATCGATTTATCGCCCCCGAAACCCCCTATATACTAAATTTTATGAAAATCGTTGGAGCCGATTCCGAGATTCCAATTATATATATATATATACAAGAATTGCTCATTTAAAGATATAAGATATATATTCTGGAAACGAGATCCATCCGCTTTCAACATTGGTACTTTCACAATTTTTATGCGTTTCCGCCGTTTTGTCCTTAGTAAGGAAATGGTTGCGAAAAAGTATTAAAGATCAAGCAAATGGAATCATGATAGTACCCTACTGGCCCGGTCAACCTTGGTATCCTCTTTTCTTGGCTTTGATCTGCAAAGAACCTTTATACTTTCAACCAAGTCTTCAATTATTATCATCTCCTTCCAGGGAACCTCACACTCTCTGCAGAACTCTTATGTTGGTGTCATGTCAATTATCAGGACCGCACTTTCACGCCAGACAATTAAATCAGATACAATGGATACTATGGTATCTTCTCTATCGCAAAACACCATGGCATTTAGAAAATTATGGTCTTTCTGTAATGATAAAAATGTAAACTTTAATCATTCAAATATTCCAGTGGTACTGGGATTCTAAATTAATATTTATAACAAGGGTACGAGTTATTCCAGCCTTAACACTTTTCTATCAGCTCTGGCTCTAATACTCGGTAAAGCTGTTAGTGGAAATAATAGCATAAGATCTTTTCCCAAATATGGAACCCAAACTTAGTTCTTGATTATATTGCTTAATGGTACCCCAATGAAACCTTATCATTACGACAGATTACCAAAAAAGACAGTGACTCTAATCGCACTGTCCTCCGGATAACGAGTTCAGACGTTATATTACATCAGGTTACCAAATATTAGAGTCAACGATTCTAATATAGAAATTATAATTAATGACCCGATAAAAACTTCGGCACCGAGACGGCCAATGCCACGCTTAATAATTCTTTTATTTGCCCAAAGAGACCAAATATGCCCTGCGAAAGCAGTTTCCATACACCGATCATATTTTATTAACAAGTAAAAAGCCCATGCGCAACGCTAGTACGTCAACAATAAGCCGGTAGATAAAGAATGGTCATGCATGAAAGTAGGGTGGATACGCAGACCTTCTCCACCCATAGTAACTAACTGTAAAGGAATATCGGTTGGGCTCTTTAAAAACGGTGCTGGATGAATCCAGCACTGTTTTGTGTTTTTAATGGGTAGAATTTTGACCTATTAGAGTAATTTACGACGAAGGTGCATTCGCGAAAGCTATTTTTGATTATAGTAATGATGAATAGGAAATTATTCTTTGTATTTTCATGAATATATGTTACTTACGTAAAATTTTCTTATTTCCTCGGCAGTGCTAGACATCTACCTGGTGAATTTAAATCTCGAGGATGTAACGGCGAAGTATAATTAATGTTAAACTAACTTACCCTGTGACGTTTGACTATAATTATACCAGACGTTACATCCGAAGATTTATACAGATACACCCTCCCAGTCCCCTTAAATTATTATATGACTAATAACTCTGAACCCTAATTCCTTTTGCGAAATTCCTCTGAAAAAATGACAGCTGAGAGGGAAGGCGGTAGTTGCGCGTACTGCTTTGTTTTTTTAGGCTCTGAACTTGTGCTTGATGCCCAGTACATTGAAGAGTGTACTACCTGGTGAATTTAAACCTAATTTGTACATAAATAAGTATGTAAAACAAGTCACAAGAAATTAAGGGAAGGTTGTACGCACGGCTACTTATCAAGCTATACATATCTAGAATAAGCTGATATCGCATTGTATAGGCTTTCCTTACTATGGATATGTATACCTTGATATCTGGCCGTGTGTACATAATACATAAACTTCAGTACATGCAATTTATTTATTCCTAGTATTATTAAATTATTATTATTTTTTAAACGTTGTCCCACACTAGGATCTCTGCTGTGTTGTGGGTGCGTTTACAGACATGAATTCCACATACAATACACCCAGACCCGGAACAACTACCTGCAGATCATACAAATATTTGTTCCGTGCGGGAATCGAACCCACGACCCGGCGCGCAGCAGCCGACTGTATCAGCCACTGCACCAACCGTGCCGTCAAATAGTAGCCACATCCATGATATTATTATACCATAGATATGTTACGTCCACATTAAATGGCGCGCAAAACTCAGTCTTGCTGTATGTAGCTATAAAACTACACACCTATGCTGTAAGAAAGAAGATACAAAAACTACGAGACTAAAAGAGATAGCTACCTAAAATGACAACATGTTTACTCGATGTCTTTGTCGCACCTGTGACAGAATATATGTGTTGTCTCTTTTCTTTGCTTGGCCTCTTTTTTGTTCGAGAATATTATTCTATAGATAATTTGAACAGTATTTTTTGTAAAATATTTTATATAGTTTGTTACTGACGTGTGGTATGAGATCCCTTGTTCTTTATTTATTTTTGCTTGATAGTTTGTGCATTTTCTATACCCACGACGGCATTATTATTTAATCAATTAAATAATGCAGATTGTAACAGTGTGTGTTCGTTATCCTGTCTTAGGCGAACTGATTGCGAGGTGCTACAATTGGGGGAGTTTTAGTTCTTACTTTTGGCGCGCATGTAACATATCTACTAGTTTTAATATATAATATCATTGATCCATATACATTAAATTTAATTCTAAAAAACGGTGTGTTTACTTATATACACGCATCAAAGTTACATTTACCTCAAAGCATTTTTTTATTCCGTTTGCCAATAATTTACATAGGTCGGAAAGACGATAAAGTGGCCGAGAAATACTAATAAATACAAAATACAATAAAGTTTTGATTGAAAAACATAATTAAATAATCAAAATATATATTAAATGTTTATACAGTTAAAAATATTAATATACTTATTTTCATATTAATGAGTCAAATATCATCATCATCATTTCGGCCGAATGAAGTCCACTGGTGGACACAAGCCTCCCCCAAAGATCATCACAACCACCGATATGGATGTGTTTTGAGCTCATTGGGGGGTTTTGCCATAATCGCCACGCTTGGCAGGCGGGTTGGCGATATTTTTAAACTACGAAATATTTTTAAACTACGAAATGTTTTTAAACTACGAAATATATTTAAACTCAATTATATTAGTCAGTAAATAAATATGTAATTTTAATAATAAATTATCATTGACAGCCAACTTCATACTGTAATTTTCACGGTATGAGCGCGCAGTTCCTTTTTTATGTTTAACCTTTTTTTTTGTCGGGGGGAAATCCACATGGACTTCCACCGCCTTGGGAAGGACGCAGGGACATGTCGGACCCCTACCGGCTAATACCCCACGGTATCTTTCCACTTACCTCTAGCCGGAGGTAAGGTGCATGCTTTGTCAGCATTAGACCAATTTTACTTTCATCAAACATCTTTGGCGGCCAACTTCATTCTGTCGGATTTTCGTGAAGCTCCCAATTTACTCTCATCAAACACGCCCAAAATAAGTATAACTACAAAAAGTTATTTAGGGGTACTTAGTAGAACGTCGAAAATTGAAATACCTACGGGTAAAATGTCAATGTTCAAAACATCGAAAACTTAAATATCGATTGTATCGAAAAATCGAAAATTGTTATACCTAAGCTTAAAATGTCCAAGATTGAAATGCCGAGTGATTAAAATAGTCGAATAAGAAAAAACCACGAACCACTAAACTCAAGTCAAGAAATTTAAAATGGTTCCGCTGCAGCTACGTACACTATAGACACGTATTTTGCTTTGAAACACGTGCTTTGTCCCTACCCTGGGCTTCCATCGTTGGCGTTTCTTTTATGTCGATTTCAAAGGGCAGCTAGGGTAAGCGTATCAGTTTTCATCCTGCTGTCTCTTATTATTATACAATTTATAACAAAATATTGGCATGATCTTTGAAAGTTCAGTTAGTTCTAGGTAGTTAGTAGTATCCACTAAGATTTGTATATTTGATTTATATTTAAATCACTTGCATACTTGTAAATCGGTTTCGACACTTCAAAGTGGTATAACTTATTTTTGATACAAGTTTCCACCATATTTGTTTATATGTATACATATGTTTTGAGGGGCAATCTTCATGGACTTCCGCCCTGAGGAGGAGGGGTTTACTGGACTCGTAACTGGCCAAAGCCACCTTGTTCTTCTTTCGCCCGTTACGCCCTGTGCGGGATTACCCGGACCCCGAGCAAGTCTTGATTCACCACTCGTTCTCGTCAGCCACTTAGGCAGCCACACAATCATCTAAAGAGCGGTACAAGACGCCCTCCGTCTTGGGCCTGTCTTTGTCGGGCGACTGCTCTGCCCCCAGACCACAACTCATGGACGCAGAAGAACAGCAAGCACAATGCTGCGCGTGGTGCGTCTGCTGGGGAAGGGAAGAGAAATGGTCACCTTCTTCTCCCTAGCCACCACCTCGTTTGGCGTCGTGGTCCCATGTGGTCTCGCTCCCACCTATTGATATAACCACTGCTCCATGCGAGAGGTCACCCACGTCTACCGTCGGGTCGCGGAGCACACTGCGACGCCGAAGCTGGGCATTTTCAGCGTGTGCTGCACGTGTCCTACAGACAGCCACCAGAAAGGTGACAGCCAGACGTCTGGTCCTGGCCTATGTGACACGGATACTTTCCGAAACACGCGTGTCCCGAAGAGCACCATGCCGCCTCTATAACTACTTCTTCATGACGTCTTATCGCAGAATGCACTAACCCAATACCTAACTAATTACTCCCAAGAATAATAGTGGCTGCGAGAATATCAAACCGCCATACAAACTTACCTATTGAACTTTCAATAAAGACTTATACCGGATAAAACTAAGTCTGTCGTGTCGAGCGTCATGCAATGCCTTCTAGCGTGATTATCAGATCAGGTTAGGTTAAAGGTACCATAATATATAATTGTCATCCGAACTACATAATCATGCAAAAAATCTTAGCTTTGTCCACAACAAACTGCATAAAAGTACAATAAAATTGTACATAAGTTCAGTCAGTCAGTCATTCCGTGTGATCTCTACATTCATATAGCACTGCTGCATTTCATCCCGTGGATGTCTTAAAAGGCGACTCAACATCATCATATCAGCCAAAGATGTCCATTGCTGAACAAAGGCCTCCTGTAGGTTTCCACAACGACCGATTACATGACTTGTGTCTTGTGTCAACCCTTAGTCGCCTAAGGCCTTAGGGGCTAAAGGACTAAACCAGAGCGTATTGCAAAATATTCAGGCGCACAGTCTTGATGACTTCTGTCGGTAGGGCAGAGTTTACTTGTGTTAACGTTTGGGACAGTTTACAACACGATCAGCCTGATATACATCACGATTTCTATAAGACAAATTTTAATAATTCAGAAATAATTTCATAAAGCATCATCATTTCGGCCGATGGAAGTCCACTGCTGGACACAGGCCTCCCCCAAAGATGTCCACAACGACCGATATGGATGTGTTGTGGGCTCATTGGGGAGTTTTGCCATAATCGCCACGCTTGGCAGACGGGTTGGCGATCGCAGTTAAGTTGTTAATGTACTCGAAGGACGCTGCTGCCCATCCTCCGGCTAATCCCTTAGTCGACTTTTACGACACCCATGGGAGGAGATGGGGTGGTGGCATTCTGAGCCGGCACCACACGGCACTAATAATATATCATAAAGCATAGAAAAGAATAATTTTTGACATTGTATTTGTATAATTAAATTTTTTGGCAATACAGTAGCAACTAGTAGCAATTGAAAGAGTTGTGATGCTGCAAACAGAAGAGTCATTTATAATCCCATTCTTTAGTTAAACGTGGTTTAAACCCTGTATAAAGGTCAAACCGGGTTTTTTAATTGATTATTATCATAATAGCCGTGTGGTGTCAGGACTAAGAATTTAGCACCACTCCATCTGCTCACCAGAGAGATGGGCAGCAGCATCCCTTCCGTAGAATAGTGGCCATACTACGCTCACCAAACCGCCTGCCAAATGTGGTGAGTATTGGTAAATTCCCACCAAAATGACGCTACAATAGCGAAAATCAGTGTGAACTCAGAAAATAAGTGAAATCTATGGGGAGGGCGGGGCTTTATTCAGCAGTAGTAAGTTTAGATGCTGCCCTCCATTTTAAAACATTAAGAATAAATACTTACTCAGATGTAATTCTGCCTGCCAAAATTACACTATAAACTAATTACATAACCAATATGATTTTGCACACTGTCGATATAAAAATATTATTATTTCAATTTATTTGATTAGCAATTATTATTAATGTTTTTCAATAATCTTGATACAATTTATTATTACTTAAATAAAACTAGCGAACTAACTTTATGACACAGTATATTTATATGAATATCTGTTAGTCGATTGTACCCTACTTTTATTGATATGCACACAATGCTTATTTTAATTGCAATCTAATTTTGTTTGATCTATTTTGTTTTCATTATATATATTGTTTTTATTACATATATATATATATATATATATATATATATGTTTGTGTAAATGATGAATTATTTTAAGTGAAATTATAAATTAATTAAGATTTAATTTTAAATAACATCAATTTAATGGAATAATTATGTAAAAGTCTACGGTTCTATGGTCCTATCTGAAAATCAGCGTTGCGACACTTTGTGTTGTAGCATGTGCTGAGATAGGGTCCATTTTTGGTTTCGGAAAGCAATGTTTACCTTGTACAATCTTATTTAATTGATAGTTTATTTTGTTTTGCGATACCGAAATAAAAATATTTTCTTTCTTTCTTTCTTTTCAGTGGACGTCCTATGGCTGATGATGATGATAATAGCTCGTTATTTATATGGCGAAAATATAATTTAGCGGAGGCGTACTGTTGTACACTCAGATTTCTGCTGGGAGCGAAGAGGGAACCTACCTGCCTATTAACGGGCATAATACCGAACCTTAAAAAAACAGAACCCACTTTTCCGACCTGAAATTCGAAAATATCGGGCTCACCTTCACGCTCAGCAGCTGCGCTTTGGATCGCTGAACAAATAAGGTGGTATTTTTAATTTATTTTATTCAAACTAAGAATACACTACGTTTTCAGATTCCGGCGCTCCTTTAATTTGCGTGCTATTTCTACTTCTCTCGATAGTACGAGAGCCCAAGAAAGTAAGAACCAAAACTCGCCCAATTGTAGCAATCTAGTTGTTAATGTACTCGAAGGACGCCGCTGCCCATCCTCCGTTTAATCCCATATTCGCCTTTTACGACACACTGGATGAGATGGGTTGGTGCTATTCGTAGCCGGCACCACACGGCCATATTTATAGGATATGAATAGATATATTTATACAGCAATCTAGAAATAGCAGACGATATTCCGAACAAGTACATGAAGCCTTTATTGTAACTTTTAATGAGTGATTTACATACCTAGTGGTTCAAGTCTGTAGAGTAGGGCGAAGACGTTGTTCCTCGCATGCGGCGCCGTAGTGAAGCGCCGCGATCCTAGCCCGACAGCCAGATGACGCGCAGTTGGCGACAGCGCCACCGACACCGCACTCTGCTCCAGCACGGCGGTGTGCAAGCACTGACCCAGACGGGCCCACTCCAGCGAATACACACCTGCCACACAATATAGTCATACCGAAGCTACAGTCTACAAATGGTTAATCTTCTATGTGTACACCAATTGGCAATAATTAATTTACGGCACGGTTGGCAAGTACGTCTACCTGGGACAAACTGTCCAGTTAGGTAGGTCCAACTTCGAGAAAGGTCAATTGTCGAATCCGACTCGGCTGGGCTGCGTTTGGGAAACTTCGCAATGTCTTTTCATCAACAATGCCTCAAGTCGAGTCTTTAACCAGTGTGTGTTACCAGCGATGATATATGGCACGGAGACGTGGTCACTCCCAATGGGCCTCGTAAGAAAGCTCAAGGTCACTCAGCGAGCTATAGAGAGAGCTATTCTTGGTATTTCTCTACGAGATCGAATCAGAAATGAGGAGATCCGTAGAAGAACTAAAGTTGTCGACATAGCTGAAAGGATAAGTAAGCTGAAGTAGCAGCGGGCGGCGCACATTACTCGTCGAACTGATGTCCGTAGGGACAAAAAGGTTCTCGAGTGGAGAACACGCACCGGAAGAAAACGCAGCGTAGGACGACCTCCAACGAGATGGACAAATGGCCTGGCGAAGGTCGCTGGGAGCCGTTGAATGGGTGTGTGGCATATGACCGGACTTTGTTCACCAGTGGACGTCCTTTGGCTGATATGATAATGAAGATGACAGTTGGCATAGTTTGTAAGCGATAAGCTTCGATGGTTAAATTCCTGAACGGATCAAATATTTGTATAATCTACAGATAATTGGTCTGGGTTTGTGTGCATGTAAGATGTGTCTGTAAAACTATCCACGATTCCATACAGATCACATTCACACTGTTACCATACATTACAATTCAGGCGTTATATTAACTTGACCTGTAGGTAAGCATGTGATTATTTAACTATACACGAATGTAATGGATCTTGCATTTATATTCACCCACTTCGAGATTGACTTAAAATTTTGTAGACGTATGAAGAATTGATAACACTACAATAATTTCACACCACTATGACTTGGTGTTGGAAGCCGTGTGATGCCGGCTCAGAATGCCAGCACCCCATTTCATCCCGTGGTGTCGTAAAAGTCGACTATGGATGGATGGGCAGCAGCGTCCTTCGTACATTAACAACTCAACTGCGATCGCCAACCCGTCTGCCAATCGTGGCGATTATGGCGAAGCCCTCCTATGAGCACATATGTATTACCCATATCGGTCGTTGTGGTGATCTTTGGGGGAGGCCTGTGTCCAGCAGTGGACTTCATTCGGCCGAAATGATGATGATGACTTGGTGCTGTCACCGAGATCATCAGCTCATCATTTAAACAAGCCTTTTTTTTATTGGTGCCCAGTGGGAAAGTCTTCATGAACTTCCTTCGCCCCGGGGAAGGACGAAGGGGTATGCCGGACTCCTACCGGCTAAAACCACTGGAGCGGTCATCTTCGGCACCTAAGGGAGGCTCCAGGTCCTCGTATTACACTAGAGCATTTAAACAAGCCTAATAACAAGCTACTACACACTAGACACGTGTAAACAATAAATTATAATCTATAAGTAATTAACTTATCAGGTAAATTTTGCTTTAAGAAAAAAACTAAAATAAGATGATACTTCAAAAACTAATAAAAACAAGCTTTTAATGAAAAACATGAAAAAAGCCAAAATATTTTCTCAATGTGAAATAACAGCGTGGGGTGTCTCCAGTTATATTCTCGTAATTAATCTATCTTCGATATGGAGCGCACCGCGCTTTTATATTGCAAAAAATATTTTATTTTTGGTCCATATTTCCTGAAAAGCGTGTTTTTATACAATTTTTATTTTATTACTTTAGACGTTTTGACCTTTTTTTTAGAAAATATACCATTATGTGAATTGAATTTAGCAAGACCGAAGTGAAAGTGCCGTGTGATGCCGGCTACGAATAGCACCAACCCATCTCATCTCGTGGGTGTCGTAAAAGGCGACTAAGGGATTAGCCGGAGGATGGGCAGCAGCGTCCTTCGAGTACATTAACAACTCAACTGCGATCGCCAACCCGCCTGCCAAGCGTGGCGATTATGGCAAAACCCCCAATGAGTTTGTGTACTCATTGGGGGTTTTGCCCGACACACACCGATATCGGTCGTTGTGGTGGTCTTTGAGGGAGGCCTGTGTCCAGCAGTGGACTTAATTCGGCCGAAATGATGGAGTGAAACACCACTCGATGCGAATAAATCATATTTACTTACCAAGCCAATGATTTGTGTTTCTTAACCTTGGAACTGGGAGCAACGCCACCAAAAGCCTGCCATCCTTCGATATATCGATACTAGCGTCATTATGAATCCTGCACCTCTGCACTACTACATTTTTCGTACCTGATAAATAACATAAAATAACTGCCAGGTTACACGGATATACTCGTAGTAAGGGAAAGCAAGTTTAGTATGCCGTTTATTAATAACTTTGTTGTGTGGTGTGATTTACACATTTTTAATAAGGATATTTATGAAAAACATAATCATCGTCATCGAGAGTACGTCAAGGTGGGTCTGCTCCAGGCGCAGCAAAATGAGCTTAACTTTTACTGACATCTAAAAAGGCTTACTATCAGATATCTCAGGTGTGTTTCCAGTAGTGAAGTCCCAGGCTTGCACGCGGTGCGAGGGCGCTGGCAGCGCCTCGGAGATGATGCCGGCATCCAGCAGGCCCGCCATGCCAGCCATGCGCCGCGCGCCGCCACCACCGCTGCTACCACCTCCCTCGCCGCTAGCACCCTCCTCATCCACCACCATCGCGTTCTACGACGGACGACATGGTGTTCCTCTTACACTATTTCGATAAGTGCGATAAAAATGATTCACTTATACATGCATTACTGTTTTAATTACCTGAGCTAGGATGATGGGTTGTAGGTATTCGTGTATTCTGGGCAGCCGCTGTGGCTGGGCGGGCTGATTCTCGGCGTTAGCTGGCAGGTCACTCATCTGCATGAGCGGCATGGCGACATTGTTGAGCACGGTGTGGAATTGGTGACTGAGGTCGTCGGCGCGACCGGCAGCTTCAGCGCGGCCAGCCGCGTCGGCGCGACCTGCCACGTCTGCACGCGGCGTGAGGATGTGCGGCCGGAACATTGCCAGCGGGTGCCGCCCACTTCCCTCCGGTATGCTCGCTCCTGGGGATCGGTTCTCCGGCGGGCTGTCAGCGTTGCTCGCTCCAAGCGAGAACATCTCCCGCACAGACGAAGGTGTGTATAAACGGATTGTCTGCAGGCGCCTGAATCTGTTTCTGGCCGCATTTCTAAGCCTAACGGCTTGCATATGAGCTATTCGTATAAAATTAACCCTGTGCTCGAACTCGCTCATCAGCTCACTTCCGGGTGATTCCTGAAGGTTAGAATTGTCAATGGGTGCATTCGATGGACCGGCAACAGGTTCATTATTTTGTGATTCAATCCTTGGACTCCTGTATCTTGGCACGCCAGTTCTAATTGGTAAGCAGCGTAGTGCTGGTATTTTATAATTCGATACTGGAGGTAAAACTCTCTTTTTAATGAATGGATGAGCACCAGGATTTGTTCTGTGTAAAGCTTTTTGCCGCCTACTTTCTAAGTAAAGATCTCTTCTATTTCTTGCTGTTAAAGAATTATTTCTGTTTGCTGCGGAAATTTGAACGGCAAGACGATTGCTCCACCGTTGTGTAGCTCTAATATGTGCAGATGAAGGTGTATCTTGCGGTTGTCTTTCATTACTATTTCCAGCAGTTTCACCTCGAGACGTTGAAGGTTTATCCGCTTCTAGAGTTTCGTTACCTTTACCGCTTTGTTCACTGTTTGAATCTGGTTCCGCGGTACTTTGTGGGTTACTAGGAGGTACAAGATCATCGGGACCATCAACATTAACGTCGACATTATGTTCAACATTTTCAATACGTACAACATCTAAGGATTCTACTGGTTGCGCTGCAGGTGCTTGATTATTAGCAGATCGTCCATTATGCCTATTTGACATCACTATTAAGCAAGTCATAGCTAATGCCCTTTTTAGCGTTCGTAGCATATTAATAATGAGTTGACTGAGGCCTCGTTCTTCAAGACACATCATCATCATGTTAAACATTACTGATAATACCTGCATGGCTCTCATGCGTATTTCATGTCTAGTAGCACTTATTTCAATCGCACGAGCTATGTCTCTTCGAGATCGGTTAATATAACGAGGAGCTAATCGATTAGCAGTAGGATTTCGAGATCGCCTCCTAAGTTCGTCTTCCGGACGCCAACGGTAGTTTGACTGTAGTCTTCTTCTAAAAGATGGAGAAGATCTGATATTTGGTGAAGATCTTACGTGAGCAGACCTTCCTACATGTAATGGTCTATTTTCAGACACATTGACAGTAGAGGTAATAGGTTCACCATCTGGGTTAATATTATTTGCATTGTTAGAATTCAGAGGCGCATTACGCCTTCCTGTCGAATGTCTGTCAGAATCCTCGTTTCTTGGATTTGTTCTCGCATTTCTTGCAGAGCGCGTAAGATTATCTGTCATATCAGTCAACATCATACATCGATCTAGTAATGGTCTAGTATAATAACTATGAATATCTTGTCTTCCCGTTTCCCTGTGTAAGGTAAGTATACGTCGGCGTAGATTTTCCCACATACCACGTAATTCTCTCATGGTCGTGCGATTCCCTCGCAGCCAAATATTTGTTAACTGCACAGTGTGTTTTTGTAATGCGTTTACACCGCTTTTTACTTTTCTGTAAGCTTCGTCAGGCGGAACAGCACCACCTCTGTTCCAAAAATCATCTCTACTTGTTGATGGTCTATCGGGATTAAAGTCGGCTGGACTTTGCGTACGTTGCTCTGATGTTCCAGCTCCACCAGATGTTCCAGCTTCGTTTTCTGTTCTATCTCCTTCTACGGTTACATCTCCGCGCGCTGTTTCGCACTTGATTCCTGTTCCACTTCTGTCTGCTGATACAAATCCGTCTGCTGTTCCAACTTCATCCGCTGTTCCTACTTTATCCGCTGTTACATTTCTCCCTACCGTCTCAAATCTGCCTACTGTTCTACCTCTGTCCTCTGTTTCATATCTGTCCATGGTTCCACCAGCCACTGTGGGCGTGGGTGCAATATTGATGCTCACAGAATCTGTTTGTGTTCGGACACGAAACCTACTATTCGACAACGATACATTAATTCCTCCTGGCTCTCTAGACGGCCCACCGTTTCGCGAGTCTTCATTTAATTCAAACACTATTCTATCAGTAGGTTGTGGCAGTCTCTCAGAGGAAGTCGATTCAGTCGGACGATCGTTGACTCTCAAATCATCTTCTCGAAACGTGGTATTTCTTGTCCTGAAAATATTTACTTCAGAGGACCGATCACTGTCAGAATCAGAACTGGAAGACAAGAAGTCACTGCGCCAATTGGAACTGAATAGACGAACGCGAGGTCGCCCTCCTCGCGTTCTGCCACCACTCTCACTTTCATCAGAGTGGGCGCGCGAGCCGCTTCTTCGCCTCGGAATACTACGCTCAACGCTGGCCAAGGTTGACAATGACATATTTGTAATTAAATTCAGCAATCTTGTACCTGAATCGCGTAGAATGTCACGTATCAAATCAAGACTTTCATTAATAGTTTGTGCATCGACTGGTGTTACGGGGCTCATCTGTGTAGATGAGTTAGTCATTGTTGGTCTTTGTGACGAAGTACCTGATGTTGATGGTAGGTTCTCGGCCGATGAGCCAGTCTGGAATGAACGACGGGGCAAAAACGGCGGTACAGCGAGATTGGATGGAACCATCGATGGATCCGTACGTGTGGAGTCATTGTTATGTTGTAACGGGGAAAAGTTTCTATGGCGAAGTGCGAAATCTCGCGCCAGGGACGATCCTCTTGATGAGGTAAATATGCTTGTACGCGATGTATTCGCCGAACCATTGGAAGCGGGGGTGTTTTCTGAAAAAGTAACCCTGATCGGCCGAGGTGTTCCATTAGTAGACGAGAAAGGATTTGGCAGTAGTCTTGTGCTGGTACGATCATAGTCTGTAGTTCTAAATGGCCGTTCTGAACCATTTAACGGTTGAAAAGCTGATGATCGTGATCCAAATAGCGAACGCTCCTGATTTGATGAGTTCTGATTTCTGAAAATACCAAAGCATTTAAGATAGGAAGTGGTTTCATACTCGCCCGGTGCTGACGTCATAAACTTAGTCTAGTATTCACTCACACTATTGACAGTTCAAAGTTTTTAATTATAACATCTAGTGCGAAAAGATTTTTAGAACATCCGGCGCAAATAATACTGTTGAAATGTCAAAGTGCAAACGATTACGAGCGCGAGTATGTTACGCAATCAGGCTGCAGTTTCTTGGTCGTGTTTAGGGTGCTATGTAATAGCGAAGCAAGCACTGAGGTTGCAATAGGTTACTTTTACTTTACATTCCATTAAAATAAAATAATAACAATGGGCAGAAATATTCGTTAAGGAAGAACGTGTTTTGTCAAAACACTTGTTATGATAAATACATGTAGTACATTCGTACCATTTACTCATACTCCGTCTTTTTCTGTTCTGTATCTGCATAAATTGTAAAATAAATCACTCTGTTTGTGGAAATACGTTTTAAGTGTTCATCAATAGCAGGGACAAAACCACGTGAACCGCCTCCTGGCAAAGCCTCTTGAGGTGCTAGCTACTGCACAGACCGGCCGAAGCAACATGTGCCCGAACCAACCATGAGATATAACGAGCGGGCAAGGCTACTGAAATTAGTTTACTGTCGGAAGTAAACTTGATAGGTGGATCGAATGATTGTGTTAAACCAAAAATCTTTTTAATCTAGGAATTTGATCAGAACACAAAGATGCCATTATTTTAATACCTAGAAGGATTGCTATCGATTGATAAAACATCTAAGTTCAGCAAGCGGCTGCTACTGCTTTCAGCATCGCCGAAGTCCATGGGATCCTGACTTCGAGAAGTGCTGGGCATTGGATTTGCTGAAACACAAGAGATTTGTGATCACAGCGAACAATGTCGTTGCTGATTTTGTGAAGTATTAAAAAAATGAATTTGGGGCTCTGGTTCCCGTGTCACAATATGAAATTTGTTTGCTCATAAGAATTATTTAAAAATATAAAGTATATTAATAATACCATCGTCATGTAAAGTCGAGGAGCGCGCGGTGCGGGACCAGCCTGACGAACCAGGCGAAGCAGATACATCTGTTTCCATAGGGTCCGTCCCGCGGTCAATCTGTTAACACGATGTATTTTACTAAGAAATTTTTATGTACTTCAAAATAAAATCTATTATAATATAATATTACCGTGCTTGGAGGAGGAGGAGGAGTGTTGGTAAGTCGATGTCGTACCATAAATAGTCTCTGATAATTCCTCACAAGACTGTCATATCTTTGAACTAAGTTTTGATAAGAGTTTACGATCATGTCTTGAGCAGAGCCAGGGCTCTCCTGAGGCCGGCTGCCACCCGGACTGTCGTCAGGGTCATCTCTTCTAGGGTTATTATTTTGGTTATTTGTCGGAGTCGTGGAGGAGTTCTGCTGCAGTAAAGAATTATTAGTCGGCCCTCCTGAACATGCCCACAGTGATATTCCAGTAATGAGCTTATAGCCAAGTGCATCAAAAGCTACAAATCTGAAAGAAATTAAGAAATATGCTTAGTAATTTTAACCTTGTAACCAATAAAATCATTTAGATTAGGTAAAGTGCGTATAGGCTTGAAATAAGCGCGTTCCAAAAAATAAACTAAAACATCGCCATCTCAACTTGTGATTTTTATAAATATTCAGACACTCAAATGAACATATCCAACAATCGCTTCAGTAACTTCAAAGCATGGCCGCAGTCGCACGGACCGATGAACAGACAACGTGATGATTCCATATGTGGTCCGTTTTTTCAATATAAGTATGGAACACTAAAAACACAATTTTATAGACGAGGTAGAAGGTATGATAAAATGTATTTCTATTATTTTTATAAATTTGCTTGTTTACCTTAAAATGTGTATATTCTATCAATACATCACATAAGGTCTGTACCTTATGTGATGTATTGATGTGAATGTATTGACAGCAATTAAGTTACTCGTTATTATTATGTATTGTGATACTGTTATCACAATACATAATAATAACGAGTAACTTAATTGCTGTCGATATGATACAAAAATAACTCAATTTATATATATATGTATATATTTTTTTGTTTTTATATTTTTAAAAAACGTTGCCTCACACTAGGATTTCTCCTGTGTCGTGGGTGCGTTTACAGACATGAATTCCACATACAATACACCCAGACCCGGAACAACTACCTGCGGATCATACAAATATTTGTTCCGTGCGGGAATCGAACCCACGACCCGGAGCGCAGCAGCCGACTGCATCAGCCACTGCACCAACCGTTTTTACAAGATATTATATATATTTGGTTAGTAATAATGAAACCAACATTAAATAATCCGATGTCTCTATTCCAAATATTAGGTATTTACCTTAATCAAAATTAAAGAATAATATATGAAGATGTCGATGGAAAACACGTGGTATTAAAAGGTCATGCGCTACTAAAAGATAGCTTATATAATTATATAAAGTATACACCTCAAGTATACATTTTTTGTGTAAAAATAATCATCATTTCGGCCGAATGAAGTCCACTGCTGGACACAGGCCTCCCCCAAAGATCCACAACGACCGATATGGATGTGTTGTGGGCTCATTGGGGGGTTTTGCCATAATCGCCACGCTTGGCAGACGGGTTGGCGATCGCAGTTGAGTTGTTAATGTACTCGAAGGACGCTGCTGCCCATCCTCTGGCTAATCCCTTAGTCGACTTTTACGACACCCATGGGAGGAGATGGGGTGGTGGCATTCTGAGCCGGCACCACACGGCAAAAATAATAAACTACTAAATAAAATACAATTTATAAAATACACATCACTATTAAAGAAATGTATTAACAAGTCTCAACAAACCAGTGACTTTAATTATATAAATAATAGCTTAGATAAATGCAAGGCAACATGGAATGTAATCAATACATAATTGCTGATATACGTAGTACCTCAACATAATGACCTTAAATGTATACAATATAAAGATTTGACTATCACAGACCCAGCTAACATTTGCAGTTTTGAATGACTTCTTCATAAGATCTATGACAAATACTTTTAGTGTCAAACAATCTTCATAGTATGTACCGATATCACACATTAAACGTGTATCTAATTCAACATTTACACTCCTACGCATCCCATTGAAATTTTTAATGTTATTAAGTCACAAAGAACTCTAACTCTATATGTTACATGGTTATGACGGCTTAAGTACAAATATATTAAAAATGTGCGCATTTTACATATGCACTCCACTAAGCCACATAGTAAATACTTCCTTTCCTTGCTACTTTCCTCTTAACTTAACTTAAAAATATCGATAGTTGAAACCATTGTACACACATGGCTACAAGTCAAGCTCGACACCCTATATAACCGTCTCTGGTCGGACGTCTAATGGAGGTGGACAGATGACCAGGTAAAGGTCGCTGGGAGCCATTGGATGCGGGCAGCATGTAACCGCTCGTTGTGCAATTCTATGGGGGAGCCCTTTGTTCAGGAGTGGGCGGCTTTTGGGTGATATGATGATGACGATGACGGAAGTCTAACTACTCTAAGGGTGAGATTCAGAAACGAGTCTAAGCGTGAACTTACGGTTCCATCTGTCAAAATGCACTACTTACGCCCCTAATTTTGACAGATGGAAGCGTAAGTTCACGCTTAGACTCGTTTCTGAATCTCACCCTGAGTCCACCGCTCACAACCCAGATATCGCGAGGTCACCTCCCACTCTCTTTCCGCCTCCTGCTTTGTGTAGCTCACCTCCCACATGAAGGTGAGACCCCCTACATGCTCTCGCTCTGTATCATGAAAAGAACCACGGCCTGAAGCGAGATCACTCATAAATAATAATTTATTCTTGCACTGATTATCAAGTAAGAATAAGACAAACAAAACAAAGTACAATATAATGCTGTGTCAGTCTAGGCTTACATTACAAAATATATACCATTCCAGTCCCTCCAATGGTTGTCTGGAAGAGAGCGCCGAATTGCGATAAGACCGCGAATTGTATCTTTTCTTCCATGTGGTAAAAATTGTTTTACTTTTGTTTTATTATGGTGTGCAATAAAGAGGATTTATTATTATTACATCTATACAAATAAATAAAATTGAAGTGACTGTTTGTAATTTCAAAATAACAGCTATTTACTAAAGTATATAGTACTTATAACAAAATACCAATTATTATTTTTTTGTCTGTCTGGCGGTCAGTGTCTGTCTGTTTGTTCGGCTAATATACGAAACGACTGGACCGATTTTGACGGGAATTCCATGGCAGATAGCCGATGTTATAAGGAGTAACGTAGGCTACTTTTATTTTAGAAAAGTAATTAGGGTTCCGCGAAAGAAATTTAAAACCCATGATATCCAATATATATACTAATTATATGATAATTATTTATAAATAATCCAACTTCTTTTAAATTAAACGGCGGGTGAAACCGCGGGGCACAGCTAGAATTGTATTAAATCTTGACTAAGTCTTACTGTCATTTAAGTTACTGTACTATGGTAAATTAATATGTATTATGGTATATTAAAATAAATAATTCCACTTTATTGCACACCAAATAGGAAAAGCTTATGTTTAACTGACTGCCAGAAAAAACCTTTTTTATGCCAATATTAGTAAAAGACCCCCAAATCAAAAACCTCCATTTTGAGCTGTAAAATAATAAGTCCCGAAAAAGTTGCGGAATTGTGGTAGCCAAAGGGCCACCCTAGCCGCATCTTTACTCACTGTGACAATATTTGATCCAACTTAATTTGATTGCACATCACTATTTTTGATTTGCGTAGTAATAGAGTGTAAAGCTTGTTAAGATTTGGTGGACATTTACTAAATTTGGTGGCCATTCCTTTAAATAAAGGAAATACGAGAATTAGTGCAAAATAGCTCAGTATAATTTAGCTTATTTATATACATACCTGACTTTCTCATTCACATTATTAGTTGAGACTTTGGTGAAAGGTGCGGGCTGGCTCCAGTCCCAAAAATATAGTTCATTGTAGGTTGCTATCACTAGAAGTTGCTCACGAGGATGGAAAGCTATGGAAGCTATGACGGTTTCATTGCGTACATTCCAGACCTCACTACCACCCTGTGACAAAAACAATTACTCTTTCAATATAAACCACAGACTAGCTTCCAAAATTAGACAATGCTTTTATGTATTTATGTATAAGTACACAAATATTACTTCAAAAATTGTAAATAGAGAGCAGAGGCACAGTTTGTTTCTTAGTCATGGAATCTCTTCCTGCAAGCGGATGGTTTTAAAACAAGAAAGATGCACATCCTGTGTTATATTTACTACTGAAATACATGAGAAGCAATTTGTTTGACATTACTAAGATTAATAATCGAGTCATCATAACCAGCCCATTACTGTCCCACTGCTGGGCACAGGCCTTTACTCACATTGAGAAAGGTAGAATTGAGTGTTTCTAAACAATCTAAATCATTATTATAATTAATGTCTTAAAACAAAATTACTCTTGTTTACTATTTGATATTGTCTGTTGAGAAGATATAAAAATAACAAATTTAACAGACTGATATAAATTATTGGTAATATCTTACAACAAATCAAGTTTCGTTTTCCTATTATTCACCTTCGTTGCAGAATAATACTCACACTGGCTATGTCCCACACCCTGACTTGGCCACCGAGACAGCCAGAGCCAATGAGCAGCGGATGTGAAGGACGGAAGGCAATGCACCATGGTGTGCGTGGATGCCCTTTCAAGATGCGCACGTGTTTACCACTGGCTAACTCAGACACATACACATTATGGTTTCCATGTGTTGATGCAACTTTAGTTCTAAAATGCAAATAAAATTCATTTTTAACACACTTTTATTAGCTTGTTATATATCTATTTATGTATATATGCTTGTTATGTAACAGCATTTTTGAACTCGCTTTGAATTCCCTTCAAAACTTCGGATTGATTTGAAACCTCACACACTATCAAAGAATGATGACAATGCAATCATTTAAATAGTTTGTCCCATTATCCTTGCCAGGATCCTCAGGATTAGCGATTTTTTCATCTCTGAGCCTGAGAAATGGCTGCTACGTCCAATAATATTAGTTTAACCCGCATATTTGGAAAAAAACACGTTTTTGTAGTTAGCTGCACTAAAAAATAGAAAATAAATATAAAAAAAACACGCTTTTGTAGATAACCAAACTAAGAAGTAGAAACTATTTTTAATAAATTTAAAATAAGAATCGTGATTAACAAACAAAAAATAAATGTAAAAAAGCGTGGAGTGCTTTATGCGATATTTTCATGATGACTCTACTTTTATAAATATTCACAAAAATATTTACAACAATTGACATGAAGCACCCCACGCTTTTATACATTTTTTTTTGTTAATCAATCTATTCTTATATTAAACTAATTGAAAATTAGTTTCTACTCTTAAGTTTGGTTATCTTCAAGTGTGTTTTTTTGGTTTTTTTAAACAATTATTTATTTAAATTTGTTTATTAATAGTGAAGCCTGGGATGTTTAGCTATTATTAATATAAATAGTTTGATTTGCAAACACTAGGATAAAGTTTAAGTCTGTTTAGTTTAGGTTTACTGGTGGTTTATTGCAAGAGTACAGCTAGGTAGGTTCTTGGTGCACTGTTAGATATTTGCCGCTAAGCAGTAGTGTTTAAACTTGACATTATCGTGTTCCTATTATATTTATAGTTCCTATAGCTACTAGCTTACTGGGCATGAGAAACTAATGCTAGTTTGCACTTAAGACTGCTCCTTATTCAGTTCTAAGTCTTGCTCTGACATATAATTTCGAATTACTATGATTTTCCTACAGGCAGTGTGGTGCCATGCAGGACTAGTTGTGGGTAACATTACAATTATTATAGGCAAGCATGAGACTTACCACCAGACAAATCACTTGTTAGTCTCACAATAGGGTTGATAAAAAAAAGCACCTGGGTTTTTTGTGAGATGTAGAGGGGTGTGGTCACTTGTTGTTTTAATAAAATAAAATCTTATTTTTCTATAATCTGTCAGATAAAACAAGAAGGCTGATAGAACTTACCCATCAGGACTAAACACCATTAAAAATGTAGATCTTGGATAGCCAGGTAAATCACAACTCTGTAAACAAGTTGTTTTTTGTATCACAGATTAATATCCCAGAAAATTCATCATATCAGCTGAAGGGCATTCACTGCTCAACAAAGGCCTCCCCCATAGATTTCCACAGCAACCAATTTCACTGGGAGCCTGTTGTTGATGTCATCATTGGAGTAATTTGCCAGTACTCACCATGCTTGGCACACACACATAAGTATGCTGCTGCCCATTCCTCTAGTTAAAATTGGCCTTTCACAACATCCACGGGAGATGGGAGTGGTGGTATATTCTAAATCTGGACACCACATGGACAAGAATATTTGCTCAATGGAATTTAATAGAAATTAATGGATAGTTTACAATCAATTCAATTAGGAATCAAGTCTTAGTCATACTCTTATTTGAAGTGGTTTCTGCACAAGTTTGTCTTCAGCCATGTTTTCAAGTACTGTTTTGTTGTTAGGATAATGGGAAGGGTTGATACCCCGCTCCCTCCACTGCCAACTTCGAGCAATGTTGCCCACATTCTGCATATCGTCAATTTGTTCATTCTTGCACCCAAGCCATTCACTGTCTATAACTGGGTCCATGGCCCTATATATAAAGGAAGTAAATAAAAGACATAGATTAATGTAAGAATATTGATCAGATAAGGTTTGAACAGAGTTAAAATAAAGAAATTTGTTTTTTAGTGCACATTTTATGGAGTATGCTAATAGCTAGAAAATAAACACTGCTTAGTAATAATAATATAAGACAGTAACTATCCCACTGGATTGCCATACTGGCATAGGCCATACAGAGAAGGTAAAATATAGGTTTGATTTCAATTGTGTGTATATCTGATTATAATTTCTTCGTATCACTTATTGTGAATGTATGAGTTGCTAAAACATTTCATGATAACAAGAGTTAAATATCAAGAAAAGTGTAAGTCATGTATGTACCATGCAAAGCAACATAAGTAAAAGGAGGCATACACTGAGCAATGGTATACTTAGGTAGTAGATGATGTTAGAGCTTCACTGAAAAACAAAAATATATGTGTTGGGTAGAGAAAATTATAATAATTTACCTTTTTTTTTTAAGTAATCATTGAATAAAATTGAGTGCAGTAAATCTGGAAACAGAATAAATATTATTTTGCTGTATATTACTTTTTAAAGGCACAAGCATGTAAACATTTATTATGGTTGGCACTTGTTCCTCTTCGCCCTAACAATGAAAATGTCTTATGTAACAAGTTTAAGACCATACTCATTACAGATTTCATATTACATTGCAGCTAAAGTTGATTAGTGGCGTCTGTCACGTACATATCGTATCTCGAATATACATAGAAGTACCTACCATACCAAATTACCGTAGTGTGCCATGTTGAAAATCGGCAACATGTACAAATAGCAAATAATTTTCATAATATATGTTTTAAAGCTATTCAGAAACAGAGGCAACTTAATATTTGTTTTAAATTTCATCAGGATTGTACAAAATATTGTATACAACCCGCTTTTTCTGTATACAAGATTGAGTACAAAAACAACGTAATTACCTTTAACATTATGCCAAGTGGAACGAAATAATATTAAATAAATTAAAATTGTAAAAATGTAGACTATCCTACTTGTTTATAGCCACAATTTAGATACTATATAAGCTTTTAGGTCTCAAAAATCCATAACAGAAACAATCCAATAGCACCAGCTGCGAACTGTCAAAATTGAGAAACGAACACAGATAAACAAATATCAACCAGTTGCAAATCAAAAAAGTCATGGTATTGATATGCTCGCCCTAAATAAAGTTCACATATTAATTTGTGTAAATCATTGTTGTCTCAATATTCATTCTTAAGGATTATTAATTAAATGAAAAAAAAAATAACATCAAAATTAATACAATTTCTGGTATCGTTATAGGCGGCATTATAAGTATTGGTAGAAATAGAAATAGAGTATCTGTTGAATTATAATAAAACACTCAAACGGAATATTTCGCGTATAATGGACATTTTTGTTTTTTCCGACGTTTCGAACACATTGCAGGGATCGTAGTCGCAGGATGACTAAGGTGACAGGCGTCGTTACAGATTTTATAAAGTTATTTTATTTTATCTACCGTGCAGTATTAAATCCGTTTACAAGTGTTTTATTATAACGACTTAATAAGAAATAATCGCAAAAACCTAAGACATTACTATGTATCTTTTGGATTAATTAATTAGAAAGATGGTAATAATTTAACCTCAAATCCGACTCTGGATGTCTATAAATACACAGCCGAGATTCCCAAATTCCACATTTCCCGTATGGAAGTCGTTAGGAATATTCCTACCGACTGGACCTTGGAGGAATTGGTTGAAGGCATTAACACTCCTTTAAATTGTGGCCAAGTAATCAGAGCGTGTCGTTTAAATAAGAAAAGATTTCGTCACCTGGGTTCCTTCTAGAACTCTTATCTTGACATTTCTAGGTCAATCCGTCCCGGAAAGAGAGTTTTGTTCTGACACATCTCTTCCCGTAGATATATTACCAGCTCCCAACTATTCAGTATCGGAATTGTTGCAGGTTTAGGCACATACGCACCCAGTCTCGGTCGCAACCTCGTAGCTTCCACTGCTCACAAAGCCACTTGGGTGATAGCTGTAGTGTTCCGGACGAGTTCTCTTCATGCTTACTATGTAGGGGTGGATACAAGGGGTGCTAGGTCAGGAAACCTCCACGTGCGCTCGGTGGCTGCTGGTCCCTCTTGATACGTCCGGGGGGAAGAGCAGTTGTCGGGCCGGTGCACCCTGGGCACCGGGCAATAACTACTCCACTTTTTGGAGGACCTTGTTGCCCGGTGGCTAATATTCTGACAGGGACGGGCCCAGTTTTTGGGCTGTAGGTAGGCCGTAGCGTGCTTCTCCTTTTGGAAAAGCATGGGCGGGCTAGCGGCGGGCTCGGTGTGCACTCACCCTGCCCCGAGCAGGCAGTGGGAGGACTCCCCTTCCCTGCCACCGTCGATATCGTAACCTCGGTTGGAGTGTCGTGGTCACGTCTCGCGGCTTCGACCGGGACCGAGGATTTTGGCTTAATCGCCCGGATCGCGAGGAAGAAGGCCTCTATAAAAAATTCCCCGAACCCAAGCTTTGCGTGCGGCGAGGGGTGCATGGCTGATGGGAAGTTCAGTCGCGAGCACGCCATCCCCAGGAACGGCGGCACCTGAAGATGGGATACGCTTGCCCGGGTACAGGGGGCACTGCCCGGGTCGACCATTTATTTCCCCCATACTCGTGGGACTAAATATGAAACCAATTAAAAAAACAACACACCTTAAGAAGGAGGAGAGAGAGAATGTGGGTTCGCTGTCGGCGTCTGACAGCGTTCAGATGGACGTGGGGTCGGATGCCGGCTCCGTGTCTGGTTCGGGTGCCAGGACGCGTAGTGCGCGTAACTTGCGCGCCAACGCGCGTGCGCAGCGTGCGGTCGCATCGCTGTCACGTCCGGGCACGCCGTTGCCGTCGGGTGGGGTTAGCGACTCTGAGGAATCTTTGGATCCTCGGAGTTCGCACGCCTCACTCAACATGGTGTTGGGTGGTGAGGGCCGCAAGCGGACTCTACCGAAGGCGTCTGTGGGGTCCTCCCCCGATGCCAAAAGAATGGCCCGAAAGGAGTCGGACGTCGACAGGCTGGAGAGGGAGAACGCGGAGCTGCGCTCTCAACTCGCCAGCCTCTCGGCACAGATTGAGAAACTGACGACGGAGGTGGGTCTCCTTCGTCGTCAGGGGGGTGCAACTATTGGCGCCAGTAGAGCTGTCACTCCGGCGTTCTTGCCGTCGGATGCAGAGGCCGAATTTCGGCGGTCCATCGTCCTGGAAGTTGGGAGGATGATGGACGCCAAGCTGGCGGCCCTAGCGGAGCGGCTCCCGCCGGAGCAGCGATTGCGCCCGCCACTTGCAGCTGATTTGCGGCGTCTGCGGCCCGATACTGCCACCCAGACGACTGCTGCGGCAGCGTCAGTCAATGGGCAGGATTCTTCCCCTGCGACTCCTCAGAAGCAGGTGAAGAAGAAGGGCCGCAACGCAGCAAAAGTCGCTGGAGTGGCCGACCTGCCAGCGGTGCCTGCTGCAACTGCGGCACCCACTGTACCAGCGGCAACTGTGCTAACGGACACACAGGCCATAGAGGAGACGACTGAGTTGTGGTCCACTGTGGCAGGAAGAAAGAAGAAGAAGCCCCAACCCCCTAAGGCCCAGGGAGCCGCTGCTGTGCAGGGCACGCAACCATCATCTCCCAAGGGAGGGAGGGGTAAAAGGAGGGGCAAAGGAAGGGGGAAGGTCAACCTCCCCAGGGTTCCCGCAACGGCTGCCATCACGGTCACCGTGCCGGAGGGCTCACCTGACAGCCGGTTGGGTGAGGTAATGGCCGAGGCCAGAAAGAGCATAAAGCTCGCTGACCTTGGCATCGGTCCCGACACGGTGACCATGAAGAGGGTGGCCAGCGGCGGAATGGTCCTGTCCGTCGCTGGTGAAGACTGCAGCGCCAAGGCTGACAGCCTGGCGCACCGTATGCGGGAGGTGCTCTCCCCCGTCTTTGCCGTGCGGATCGCACGGCCAATTAAGACGGCGGAGATGAGGGTACGCGACCTGGACGACGCCGTCACGCCTAAGGAGGTGGCTGATGCCATCGCGACGGTGGGTGGCTGTCAGCCCGAGGAAGTAAGGGTGGGCGAAATTCGCCGTTCATCCGTGTCCTTGGGCACCGTCTGGGTGCGCTGCCCACTGGAGGTAGCAAAAAAGGTGGTGTCCGCCTCACGTGTCTGTGTGGGGTGGGTGTCGGCCAGGGTCGAGGCATTGGCAGCACGACCGTTGCAATGTTACCGATGCCTTGAATTCGGGCACGTGCGCCTCCGCTGCGCCACCCATGGGGGGGTTGACAGAAGCGACCTCTGCTTCGCTTGTGGCAGCCAGGGCCACAAGGCGAGGCAGTGTACGGCGCAGTCGCAGAGTTGTCCGCTATGCGCGGACTTCGGACTGCCTGCAGGGCATAGGCTGGGCAGCAAGTCATGCGCTGCCCAGAAAGGTAAGAGGGAGAGCTCCCTCTGCCTCTGCCAATGGGCAGGAGACGACTGCGCCAGCACCATTGGTCGCAGGCCCACCGGAGGCAATGGATACGACACATTCCCAGCCCTAAGAGTCCTTCAGGGCAACCTGAACCACTGCCGCAACGCGCAGAATCTACTGCTGCAAACTGTTGCGGAGTGGTCAGTTGCCTTGGCGGTTGTGGCGGAGCCCTACGTCGTCCAGGAACATCCTCGCTGGTTCGGGGACGCCGGGGACTCCGTCGCCATCTATTGGGCTGGGGTTGAAGGTGGGCCGCCCTGCTCACTGTTGGACAGAGGGCAGGGCTTTGTTGCTGTGGAATGGGGACCTCTGGCAGTAGTGGGCTGCTACGTCTCCCCCAACGTGTCTCTCGCCGACTTCGAGAGATACTTGGATGGGGTGGCGCGCAGCATTCGCTGTAAATGCTTGCCCCGTCCAGTGCTCGTCTTGGGGGACTTCAACGCTCACTCTAGAGCTTGGGGCAACCGTCGGGACGGGCCGAGGGGGAGGATAATACAAGACTGGGCGGCATCGCTTGACCTCCGATTGTTGAATCGGGGGTCCGTTAGCACCTGCGTTCGGTGGCAGGGGGAGTCGGTCGTGGACCTGACATGGGCGACTCCTTCTGTGGCCAGCATGGTGTCGGGCTGGCGGGTGGCGGAGGAGGTGGTAACGTTGTCCGACCACCGCCACATAGTTTTTGACGTGGCCCTCCGTTCGCCTGGCCCGAGCCGTCTAGGTCCTAGCCCGCAGTCGCGGCGTTGGGCCCTCACACAGCTCGATCGAGAGATGCTCGTCGCTGCTGCCAACGTCGTGGCGTGGTCAGAGGTCGATCAAGGGATCTTGCCCGATCCAGAAGAGGAAGCAGCCTGGTTCCGGGAGGCGATGACGTCGATATGCGATGCATCAATGCCCCGGGCTAGGCGCTCCCGGCGTACGGCGGTGTACTGGTGGTCGGAGGAGATCGCGCAGTTGCGCACGGTCTGCCTGGCATCCCGCCGCCGGTACCAACGAAGCCGACGCCGGCGTAGTGCTACAGCTGGAGAGACTGCGGAGGCCTATCTGGCCTACCGGGCGGCCACGAAGTCGCTGAACAGCGCAATTCGCGAGGCGAAGGCTCGGTCCTGGAGCGAGCTCCTGGAGGGACTGGACAGGAATCCGTGGGGGAGACCCTATCGTATGGTCGTGGGAAAATTGCGCCCGTGGGTCCCCCCGGTGACCGAAACTTTGGCCCCGGATTTGCTGGAGGGAGTACTTTCAACGCTCTTTCCAGCGGTCCGGGACCGTCCTGGTCCCTCTCCACCCCCGATTGCCCCGGAATGGACCGAGGAGTTAGGGGTTTCGGAAGGGGAGCTGGACCGAGCCATTGGCCGCCTGAAGAGTCGCAACACCGCTCCGGGTCCGGACGGCATTCCGGGCCGCGCGTGGGTGTATGCACTGCAGTCTCTTGGGGACCGCTTGAGGCGGCTGTTCACTAGCTGCCTCCGTCGAAGCGTGTTCCCGTCCAGCTGGAAGGAAGCCGGATTGGTTCTGTTGAGGAAGGAAGGAAGGCCTGCGGAGTCTCCTTCTGCATATCGTCCAATTTGCCTGCTCGACGAGGCTTCGAAGCTATTCGAGAGAATAATTACCCGAAGACTCGTTGAGCACCTGTCGCGAGTGGGTCCCGACCTGGCCGAAAGTCAGTATGGCTTCCGGCAGCGGCGGTCCACAATCGACGCGATTCTTCGCGTCCGCTCGCTGTCGGAACAGGCAGTGTCCCAGCGGGGTGGGGTGGCGTTGGCTGTCAGTCTAGACATCGTCAACGCCTTCAACTCCATCCCGTGGGGTGCGATTAGGGGGGCACTAGTCCATCATCGATGCCCCCCTTACCTGCAGGGCATCATAGGGGCCTACCTGCGCGATAGGCACATTCGCTACGTGGGCAGGGACGGTAGCGTAAAGCGGAGGGAGATTACGTGCGGGGTTCCGCAGGGGTCGGTTCTCGGCCCCTTTTTATGGAACTTCGCCTACGACGCGGTCCTGCGTGTCGTTCTCCCCGCTGGCGTCAGCTTGGTCTGTTACGCTGACGACACTCTTGTGTTGGCCAGCGGGGAGTCCTTCGAGGGAACCATCCGGCTTGCCGAGCAAGCGGTGGCAATTGTCGTGGCCAAAATCCACGCTCTGGGTCTGCAGATAGCGCCCCACAAAACCGAGGCGCTATGGTTCCACAAACTGCCGCGGAGCAGAGAACCACCCAGTTCGTGGATACGCGTTGGTGACGCGCAAATCAGGGTGGGCCAGTACATGAAGTACCTGGGGCTCACTCTGGACAGTCGTTGGGGCTTCGAAGAGCACTTCATGCGCCTCGTCCCCCGAGTCGAGAGGGTAGTGGGTGCATTGCACCGGGTGCTGCCCAATCTCGGGGGACCGAGCGAGGAAGTTCGCCATCTCTACGGGGGCGTCGTGCGGTCTGTGGCCCTCTACGGGGCGCCTATATGGTCATCCCGGCTGTCTGGCGTCCAGCGCTGCAGAACCAAACTTCATAGTCTGCAGCGCAGAGTGGCTATACGGATCGCACGGGGATACAGGACAGTGTCCTACGAGGCGGCAACTCTCCTGGCACGCTTTCCGCCTTTCGACATCCAGGCGGAGATGGATGCGTGGGTCTATGACCGGACACGTTCCCTCCGCCAAAGTGGGGAAAGCGTGCCACCAGGGGCGTTTGACAGAATGAGGCGGCTGGCTAGACGGCGCGCACTCGAGATATGGCGACAACGCCTACGGTTGCAGTTCGCGACCAAGCGCGTCGTCGAGGCCATCCTGCCACTCTTCGGAGCCTGGCTCAGAAGGAGCGAGCGCGTCACCTACCGTCTGACGCAGGTATTCACCGGTCACGGTTGTTTCGGTGCGTACCTGCACAGAATAGGACGCGAGGTTACGGCACAGTGCCACCATTGTGGAAGCGACCAGGATACCGCACAGCACACGCTCGAGGAGTGCCCTGCGTTTGCGGCCGAGCGGCGGATCCTGGTCGATCGGATCGGGCAAGATCTCTCTCTGCCGGCAGTAGTGTCGGCTATGTTGGCAGAGCATGAAAATTGGAGTGCAGTGGTCTCCTTCTGCGAGAGCGTCATGCTCCAGAAGGAGACTGCAGAGCGGGATCGGGAGAGGGCTGATCCCGCACGGAGAAGGACTAGACGGCGCCGGGGCAACAACCGTCCCGGCTCCCAAGTCCAACACGCCTGAGCCCCCTGCCGTCACTTCATGGTGGGGGGCCTCGGGGGTCGCGGGCGCGCAGATTGGGGAATCTACGTGCTCACACCGATCGACCCCCGGGAAGACGGTGGCGCGCACGTGGTCACGTGCCGCCGTGTGCGCAGCACAGCGCAAAGCGAGGCTTGGGGGGATCCTTTACAATCCTCCCCGAGAAGTGCCTGGGGGGGCGACCTTTTTACAGTCGCCTTCCCTCCGCTAGAGGGGGTGACCGCTTTACAGTCATCCCTTCCGAGATGTGCCTAAAGGCGTGGCACCAATGGGCGGCTCTAGTGTGATCTTACGAGGACCTGGAGCCCCCCTTCGGTGCCGAAGATGACCGCTCCAGTGGTTTTAGCCGGTAGGAGTCCGGCATACCCCTTCGCCCTTCCCCGGGGTGAAGGAAGTTCCATGTAGAATTTCCACTGGACATCAATAAAAAAAATAAAAAAAAGGGGTGGATACAAAGCCACTGATCAATCTATCGAAATAGTTACGTCCTAGGAAAATATCAGCTACTCCGAAGCTTCTCTTAGGTTTCGTGCCTTAAAGGTCGTAAAGTTATAACCCCGTTGTGCGTAGTCATGTTGACTATGGCAGCTTTATTTTAGAACAGTGTAACAAAATAGCGTTAATTAAATTAAATTAGAAAAAAAAAAACAATCTAAGTGCATTCGCATTATTACTGGTACAACGAAACCTTCCCCGATTAATGTCAAGTCGAATGTGTAGAGCCTCCTTTTCATCTTTGTCGGCAATTCCTTGCTGATAGATATTTTCTCAATATAGCTCAGTATCCTTGTCACCCATTATTCAATAATTTACGTTCTATTTCCTATTTATTTATTTAATTATTTTATTTATATACTCTTTATTGTACACCACATAATACATACATAGAGATAAATATTTAAAAAGGTACATGTACAATGGGCGGTCTTATCGCACAGGGCGATCTCTTCCAGACAACCTTTGGATGGACAGGAAGAAAGGAGAGAGATATTGGGCTGTCAAGTGTACAATATATCATACACAATATTACCAATCCTACATCATTAATAATTGTGAACTTGTGAACAGTTTCAATTATACTGCTAATTTGTCTTCTTCTGTCATGCAATTTGAAAGATCTCCTCTTTTTATGGTGGATTATAATTTATAATGCAATTATATTTCAACCTAAAGTTATTTATATTTTGGAATTGAAAAGAGTTCATCAATTGTTAATAACATTTAAATTTAATTAATAAGTAAGAAGTTATCAGACTG
Organism: Diloba caeruleocephala; assembly: GCA_947459985.1. Lineage (NCBI taxonomy): Eukaryota > Metazoa > Arthropoda > Insecta > Lepidoptera > Noctuidae > Diloba > Diloba caeruleocephala. Next base: position 20,565,138 of record OX381606.1, on the reverse strand, counting down.
GGTTTTACTATTTACGGATGATTCAAAGTTTTCAGAAGTATCTTCTGTAGGCACGTCCGTTTTTATTCCTAAGTTTAATGTAATTATGAGTTATAGATGCCCTGTAGAGTGGTCCACCTTTACTGGAGAATCTATTGCCATATTAGAAGCAATATCATATTATATTGAGTTTAATCGACATCATTTTCATAGAGCTTTAATATTCAGAGATTCCCTTAGCTGTATACAGGATCTTCTAAAATTACCTTTTCATAGCAAAAATATAAATATGTTTTATTACTCTCAAAATAAAGCAAATATTACGTAAGGCCGGAGTTGACACTGTGCTTGCCTGGATTCCGGGTCATTTAGGTATCTTAGGATATGAAGTTGCAGACTTTTATGCTAAACCGGCTATCCAAATAGGAGATAATACTTATTCTTCTGTTCCTTCCACAGATCTACGTTCACTTGCCAGACCATGTCTTTTAAAATCTTGGAATTAATTATGGTAACAGTCAAAGCTTCTAAAAGGTAAATACTATGGAAGTATTCAACCCACTATCCCTTGTAAAACCTGTTTAAAAAAAACCCTTGAAAAAATTGTAAACTCAGTTATTATTCGTCTCCGTTTAGGACATGTTTACTCCCCTATATTTTTAGCCAAACTCCGCATCCGTAATAATTCTCTGTGAATGTGGCTTCGCAAAGGGGAACTCTGGAGCACCTATTGTTCTCCTGTTTCAATCTCGTCGTCCCCTTGTATGATATTCTTCCTTCCAATTGATCCTTAGATATCAACACAGCCATTATAGGCATAGTATATATTCTTCAAGAACTTCCTCCGCCCTGGGGAAGGGCGAACGGGCATGCCAGACTCCTACCGGCTAAAATCACAGAGGCGGTCATCTTCGGCACCTAAGGGGGCTCCAGGACCTCGTATGATCACACTAAAGCCACCCACTGCTGCCAAGTCCATAGGCACATCTCGGAGAGGATGGAGGTAAAGCGGTCACACACCCCCTCGGGGAGATTATAAAGAATCCACCCGAAGCCTCACTATATAGCGACGGCAAGGGGCTCAGGCGTGTTACCCCGGCGTCGTCTCGTCCTTCTCCGTGCGGGATAGGCCCTCTCCCGATCCCTCTCTGCAGTCTCCTTCTGGAGCATGACGCTCTCACAGAAGGAGACCACAGCACTCCAACTCGACGACCTCGAGGTTGATGGATCGTCTAAACTAGGCCTCCAACTCCGGAGGCAAATATCCGTCCGGAGCGAAACCTCCACCGGGGCCAACCTGAGCCTCGCCCTGACGACGGAGGACACCTTTCTCGGTCGTCAATGACTCTATTTTTGCCGAGTGGCCGGCGATCTGCTCCGCTTTCTCTCTCCCCACTTTCGGCTCCTTTGCGGTCGACCTTTTAGCGTCAGGGGACGACCCCACTAACGTCACCGGGAGGGTGTGTTTGCGGCCCTCTCCACCCAACAACATGTTGAGTGAGGCGTGCGAGCTCCAAGGGTCCAAGTAATCCTCGGAGTCACTCACCCCATCTGACAGTAACGGCGTGCCCGGATGCGACAGCAACGCGACCGCACGCGCAATAGCGCGCATGTTACGCGCACTACGCGTCCTGGCACCCAAACCGGACACGGAGCCGGCATCCGACCCCATGTCCATCTGGACGCTGTCGGACTCCGACAGCAAACCCACAGTCTCTCCCACCTTCTCTTTCTCCACCTTCTTAGTTTTATTTGTATTTTTTTCATAGTAAATCCCACGAGTATGGGGGAAATAATCGGTCGTCCCGGGCAGTGCCCCCTGTACCCGGGCAAGCGTATCCCATTTTCAGGTGCCACCGGTCTTGGGGTTGGCTTGCTCGCGACTGAACTTCCCATCAGCCATGCACCCCTCGCCGCACACTAGCTTGGGTTCGGGGAATTTTTAGAGAGGCCTTCTTCCTTGCGATCCGGGCGGTTAAGGCAAGATTCTCGGTTTCGGTCGAAGCCGCGAGACGTGACCACGACACTTCAACCGAGGTTACGAGATCGACGGTAGCAGGGAAGGAGAGTCCTCCCACTACCTGCTCGGGGCAGGGTGAGAGTACACCGAGCCCGCCACTAGCCCGCTCATGCTCCTCCGAAAACGGAGAAGCACCCTACGGCCTACCTACAGCCCAAGTATTGGGCCCATCTTTGTCAGAATATTAGCCACCGGACAACAAGGTCCTCCAAAAAGTGGAGTTGTTATTGCCCGGTGCCCAGGGTGCACCAGGCTGACAACTGCTCTTCCCCCCGGACGCATCAAGAGGGACCAGCAGCCACCGAGCGCACGTGGAGGTTTCCTGACCTAGCAACCCTAAATGACAACCTGCTAGCGGATCGATAAAAAGGAATCAAGGATTTTATCGAAAAATTTGTGTTGAGCTTTAACTGCCTACTTTGTATAGCAAAGCAAAGTAAAACCAAAGTTGTGTTAGTACCAATGTCGTATCAGAATGTTTCTTTTCGTTATTCATAATATAAAAAAGACCCCCGATTCAAGAATGTTTTTAAAGTTATAATTTCCAAGTTGCTAAATATAGTTGATAAAGGATTGCAAAATATAGCAAATACTCTTTCTTGGCTGTTCATATTAGTTGGCAAAGGAACGATGGATTTTGCAACAGTACCTCTACCATGAGTTGTTATAGAAAACTTACCCGCTAGCGTCAACCTCGCTAGCGTACTAACGTGGATCAAATAGATTTCTATAATGCTTGCACCATAAGTTCTGCGAAGTCTTACGCAGACGCTTAGGCAAGTTCTATAGATTGTGTCGTCTTTGAAATGTTATGTTAGCACAACGTATTAACTAGGTAACTTCAAGCCTTATGTTTTGTTTCTTTCTTTCTCAGCTTTAAAAAGAGAGAACGGCTCATATGCTTAAAATGTGGTGGTATCACTATGCTAAAAATGTTATGACAGTCAATATCACGAAATAATCCGACTAAATAGAAAGGTCGGCGGTAAGCGGACTATTTATGGTATTTAGTGGTTCCTGAATTTTTATTCCTTACAGTATGTATGTGACTCAGGTGTCAGCAAAAAATAAAAACCTATAAGTAGACAACATCTATAAATTAGAAATCAATTTAATATCCATCACAGAAAACCTACTACTAACTAGCTGCTCCCGTATTGCTCTGCCCATTAGGAAATGGCTAGAAGTTTCATTTCCTGTAATAGGTACTTCCATTTGCTCATGATCGTCATCATCATTTCAGCCGAATAAACTCCACTGCTGGACACTGGTCTCCACCCAAAGATCGCCGCAACGCCCGGTCTGGGTGTGTTGTGTGCTCATCGGGGTGTTTTGCCATAATCACCACACTTGGCAGGTGGGATGGCGATCGTAGTTTAGTTGTTAATGTACTCGAAGGACGCTGCTGCCTATCCTCCGGTCGCCTTTTATGATGCCCACGGGATGAGATGGGTTGGTGCCATTCGTAGCCTTAATCAAATTATCCTTTACGGACTTGGGCACTGGATCTGAGTCTAGTGACATCAACCAGGCCCTCTGAGGGTAACCGGAATGACCTTAAAGTCTAATATACTTTCTTTCACTTTTATTTTACAATTAGTATCCAACATAAATTCTTATTTAGGCTTGAAATTCACGCTGTTCACGTCGTGAAAACGTTAGTGACTATAGAGTAGATTACGTTAGGTTTCTTACCTATCGAAATCTATGTTGCTCATGGTACGAATTTTAATTCTTTCTGTGACCACTAGGGGCGCTTTACAATCTTTCATATAAATCATTTATTTATTTATTTATTTGCCAACATGCACATCAACAATTAAATATAATCATGATCATTTAGATTAAACAATATTAAATTGGAGTACATGAACCCTGCTAGGGCACTGCAAACATTGGCCCGTTGTTGAGTCACATTTTGTAAAAACGGGTAATCAAACATACAATACAATGAAAAATTACTGAAATTGATTGTTTTAGTTAAGATTTCATTATAAATAGATTTTACTGATTAATAATTACAAATTCATTAAAAAATTAAATGATTACAAATTATTTAAAACAATTAATTCCAAATACATAAAAAAACAAAATTCAATAAAAATAAATAACATTGATCAAGATTTCTATATGTATGTACAAAAGCTCTATATAAAATGTCAATATGTGAAGTCAATACGAGGGCGGCACTGAAAATTTCGGGAATCAAGGAAGTGACACAACATTACTATTTAAAAATGTATTTATTGCTTTTCGAAGTATTCTCCGCGAAATTTGACACATTTTTCCATACGATGGAACCAATCATTGAAGCAACCATTCCATTCGGAAGTTGGGGTCTCCAAAATGGCCGTTTTGTAGGCGTCCACAGCTTCTTTAGGTGATGAAAATCTCTGTCCACGCAATTTATTCTTTATTTTAGGGAAAGTATAGAAATCATTAGGGCTTAGGTCGGGGCTGTACGGCGGATGGTCTAATAATTCTATGTTTTCTTGCTCTAAAAACTCTTTTGTTCTGTGCGCGGTGTGAGAACTCGCATTGTCGTGATGGAGGATGATGCGGCGGTTGCAGTTCTCTCTGCGGAGTTCAGAAACGACCTGTGGCAAACAAATGCTAGCATACCATTCTGTATTAACCGTTCTTTGTCCCTCAAGAGGAATAGTCGTAACATGGCCGGTTTTGGAGACAAACGTGGCCACCATTTTTTTTGCAACACTCCGTGAACGAACCATTTTTGTTGGCTTTAACTCATTTTCGAACACCCAAACTCGTGACTGGTTTTTTGTTTCGGGTTCGTACGCATATATCCAGGATTCGTCACCTGATACGATGTTGTATACAGCATTTGAGGATCCTGCGTGGAATCTTTCGAGAGTTCTGACGCACCAAGTAACGCGAGCCGCTTTTTGCTCTTCACATAGCAAATGCGGTATCCATCGGGAAAACCACTTTTTTACACCTAATTGTTCATGCAAGATTATTTGTATTTGACTCATGCCAATGTCTAAAGTTGCCTGAATTTCGCGGTATGTCACATGTCGATCTTCCTCAATCAGCTTACGCACAGCATCAACGTTTTCTTGGGTGATTGCAGTTTTTGGACGACCTTGACGAGGATCATCACTGAGCTTGACACGTCCACGTTGAAATTCAGCAAACCAGCGATAAATTGTGGTTTTGGATGGGGCTTCATCACCAAATGCAGAAATCGTCCAGTCAACACACTGTTTTTGTGTTAAACCACTTCGAAAGTCATAATAAATCATCGCTCTTGAATTTTCTCGAGTCAATTCCATTTTCTCAACGACTAAACAAGTTTGACAAAACCTTGTGACAAGACCGTGAATCTTTTTTAAAATAAATAAATGGTATTCGATTTGTAAAACCAAGGAGTTTTCAATTAAAAGGATTTTAATATGACAGGAACAGTGGAAATATTCCATTCCCGATACTTTTAGTGTAGCCTATGTATGTAAATCAATCAATTGTGTCAGGTTAGAAGTTGTATTTTATTACTCGGGTTTTATTTGAATTTAAATGTTGGAGATTAAAATTTAAGGTCCAGAAAAGTTGTCTGATTTAAATTGCTCAACAGTATAGTAGGCTTTTTTAATTAAAAGTGTTTTCAAATTGTTATAGAATACCGTATTTTTGTCCTTATTCTTAATGTGTTCAGGCAACTTGTTGTATATAGTAACCATTCTGTAGTCGGGACTGTTCTTCATTATTTCTAAATGTATGATTGGTGTAATTAATTTGTTTTTATATCGACGGTTATAATTTATATTTACTTCATCGTTTGACTGGAAAAAGTGTCTGTGATTTCTGATGAACATCGAACATTGTAGAATGTAAAGAGATGGAAGTGTTAACATTTTGTGTTTAATGAAATGAGGGTAACAGCTTTCGCGTTGTCTTATATTACATAGGATTCGTAGACACTTTTTTTGTAGTATAAACAAGTGATTAAAATCCGTACATTCGCCCCACAGTATGATCCCGTAATTGAACCAGGCATAAGCATATGCGTAGTACATTGTTAATGCAGTTTCTATGTTTGTGGTTGTTTTCAATTTACTAAATGCATAGATAAATTGGGACATCTTATTTTTAAGTTTTTCGGCATGTTTTTTCCAATTTAAGTTGCAATCTAAAGTAATGCCTAACAGGGTAAAATCATTCACCTGTGCGATAGTTAGCTGTTTAAGTATGTTGTCAATATTTAAAGGTTTTCTTTGATAGGTTCGGAACTGTAACATTTTCGTTTTACTTAAATTGATTTCTAAATTATGTTCGCGGAGCCAAATCATTATGTCTTTAAAACTACTCTCTATTTGGAAATTACTTTCGATATCACCGTCACATTGAAATAATAAAGATACGTCATCAGCAAATAGCACGCAAGGCGTTTGTATTGTTTTGGGTAAGTCATTAATATATATAAGAAATAGAATACATCCTAATACACTGCCTTGTGGTATGGAGGTGTTAACGGTTTTAATGTGTGATTTAATATCGTATAGCTCGTTTGTTTTTTTATCATAGTATCCAATTTGCACAACTTGTTTTCTATCTTTTAGATACGTCTTTAGCCACTGATAGGCCTTGTCGCGTATGCCGAGGCCATATAGTTTTTGTAATAGGATGTTATGGGACACCTTATCATACGCTTTAGTCATGTCTAGGAATAGACCTAATGTGTATTGCTTTTTATTAATATAACTGTATATTTTTTGCACGTATTTATATGTCGCTAATGTTGTCGATCTTTTCTGTCTGAAGCCGTATTGGTTAACGTCTAATAAATTATACTTTTCAAGGAATTTATATATTCTAATTGCCATAGCTTTTTCAAATATTTTTGATACGGTTGGTAGTAAGGCTATAGGACGATAAGCACTGGGTTCAAGGGCATTGTTCCCTTTTTTGTGGATCGGTATTATTTTTGCGTACTTAAGTTTATCCGGAAATTTACCTTCGTCTAGTGATATATTAATTAATTTAGTAAGTGGTGGGGTCAATTCTTCACAACACGCTTTAATCAATATCGGTGGAGTATCATCCACTCCAAAGCTGCGCTTGTTGCTCATTTTATTTATAATGTTAGATATTTCACGTTCTGTTGTTGGTTGTACAAATAGTGAGTTAATCGAGGGAGCTAGAACAGGGCATGACCTTGAAAGGAGATTCTGACCCGACTCACCGATAGACGCGAAGTAGTCATTAAATAGGTTTGTTATTGTACTCGGGCAATTAGTTATGTTGTTTTGGTAGTTTAGACTAAGATTTTTGTAATAGGGTAATTTGCTAGGTGTGTTATTACTTTTAATTATTCTCCACATAGCTTTAGATTTATTTTGAGCGCGCTTCATTGCTTTTATATTATTTAACTTTTTCGCCTGTTTTACACATTTCTTTAGAATTTTTTCATAAACTTTATAGTGTTTTTTTAAAGTGATATTTTTAGTTTGGTCCACGATAACTTTTAAGTGCCTCTTATGTTGACATGATATTTTTAGTCCGGTGGTTAGGTATGTTTTGTTTTTGTATAACTTTATATTTAGTCGTTTTTTTGGTATATGTGTACTTAAAAGTGTTTGTAGCACGGTCTCGAAGTCGTTGTAATTCTTATCGATATTATGGTTCTCAGATATAACAGTACTCCAATTTATTCGGGATAGGCCATTTTTAAATTTCTGTATATTTTGTTCATTAAATAACCTTTTGGTGGTAAAATAGTTAGTATTATGAATTTGTTTGTAGATCATATTCTGTGTGTATATAAGACTTTTATGATCAGAGATGCCAGTATTCTTAACTTTAAGTTCGTATTGTTTGTGGTTGGTAAATATTAAATCTATACATGTCGATGTTGTTGTTGTTACTCTTGTTGGTTCTTTAACAATTTGATACAGGTTGTGTTCTAGCATTAGGTTAACTAGTCTCATATAGTCTTTTGTGTTTGGTGAATTGTTAATATTAAAATCTCCACAGATAATTATTTGTTTGTTGCAGTATTTTAGCTTAATTAGGTCAAGTGTTTTCTCGATAGTCTTAAAGAATATTTCAATCATTTTACGGAGACGCTAGCGAGTTTTAGCCGTGTAAACTCATGGTAGAGGTACAGTACAGAATAAAATTACAAGCCAGCCATAGACAAATTATCCAGCGTGAAGTCAGTCAGAATTATGCATGTCTTAATACGAAATAGAACCTGAAAAAGCGCGGGAAACTTTGTCGTGGTGGGAGTATTTTTTCTGAAAAATTTTGATATTTTTTCTTTTGTACATAAACAGATCAGTTTTGTAATAATTTGTACATACTTTCCATATTTAGTTTTGTAGAGTAGTTTGTAAATATTTTCTTCTGTGACTAGGTAAGTTTTTCTTTTACAAAATTTTGGAAACATGAATGAGCCGCCCGATCCTGGGGGCACGGCCCCTCCGGTGGCTGCTTATGTTACTGTGGAGCATTCGGAGTCTGGTATGGACACCGATTGTTCCACTTCCAATACGAACAATAAAAAATCACGTAAACGTAGCCATGCGAATAAAATATGTAGAAATTGTAATAAAAAGAAACGCACAAATAAAATGTCAATCGACCAAAATAGAGAATCCTGCAAGTGCATTGATATTGACTGTCATTTATCTGCATCTACACCGACACCTTCTGAGACTTTGAAGGTAATTGACAACACTTCCCACAAAGTCTCAGAACCTTCTCAGATTGGTAGAAAATTATATGCCTCTACTGACTTAGCTCCATACATTATTCATGTACAGAAAGTCCAAGAGACTCCAAATGATAATGTTATACTACATCCTATAACATTTGGCAATTATTTAAAAAAAAACAATTTCAATAATATTATTAATGGTAGTGTTAAGCGTATCGGTCGCAATCGCGTCACTTTAGCTTTCTCTCAATACAGTGATGCTAATTTATTCCTTACTAATGATAGTTTATTAGTAAATAAATTTAAAGCTTATGTTCCTACATTCAATGTAACTAGAATGGGTTTAGTCAGGGGTATCCCAACAGAATGGTCCGATGATGACATTATTAACAATATTTCTGTCCCTATTGGGTGTGGCACAATATTAAAAGTCAGACGATTAAATATTAAAGTTTTTATTGATGGGACTGCTACATGGAAACCGTCACAGACGGTTATTACATTTGATGGCCAGGTTTTACCAAAGCGTATATTTGTGTGCTATAATGCCTTACCTGTAGATTTATATCTTTACCCAACTATCCAATGCTTCAATTGTTGTAGGTATGGTCACACAAAAGTACAATGTAGAGCAAAACCACGTTGTTTTAAATGTGGACAGGGTCACCCAGGAGACTCTTGTAATGTAGAAGATGATTGTGGCTTATGTTGTTTGTGCTCAGGTTTTCATTTTGCTACAAGTAGGACATGTCCAGAATACTTACGTCAAAAAAATATAAAAATTACTATGGCTGAGGATTGTGTCTCATATGCTGAAGCTGCTAAGTTGCATAAACCTATTTCTAAACCATATGCAGACATTTTATCAACACCAAAAAAATATACATCACTTAGTCCTCAAGTTAATCAACCAACAAAACAGAATATTTCTTATAAAAAAACAGTATATTCAAAAATCAAATCTCGCCCCCATATTACACCAGGCTATGACCAGGTTGCCCACAATACATTGATTAATGAATATAATAACATATTATCCCCTACTAATGGTAGTGCCTTATCAACTACGATTAATGCTCAAGAATCCCAAATAGATATTAAAGATATTATAGTCACATTATTAAGTGTTCTAACACAAAATAATATAGTAATACCGTCCAACGTTGCCCCTATAATTGAATCTACAATAAATGCTTTAACCAATGGATTATACAACAATAGTTCAATGGAATTGCAGAAGCATAAATAATAAAAAAAGTGATTTAATATATCTCATAAATAAATATAACCCATTTATTATAGCTCTGTCAGAAACATGGCTAAAACCACATTTTAATTTTAGAATTTCCAAATATTCCTGTATAAGAGAAGACAGGTATGATGGTTATGGTGGTGTAGCTATTTTAGTCACAAATCATTTACCCTATAAGATTGTATCTCTTCCTTCACATTCTAGTGAGTTTTCTATTATATGTGTCAAAGTTAATAACATTTCCTTTGTATCTATATATATTCCACACCCTTCTTTACAAATTTTTAATGAAATTAACAGTATTCTGTCCCATATCCCCAGACCATTTGTGTTATTGGGGGACTTCAACTCTCAACATAACTCATGGGGAAGTTCCACAACAAATGCCAATGGTGAATATATGTTGCAAATTATTGATTTTCATAATTTATGTATACTAAACACTGGGTCTCCCACCCGTTGTACTTCACCAAATGAGGGTATAAGCGCTGTAGATTTGTCAATAAGTACCCCTGATTTGGCTTGCTCCATCAATTGGGTTACCCTTACATCCACATTTGGGAGTGATCACTACCCCATTTTAATCACCTTACCTTGTAATAGCAACTTTCCTTACCATACTTCACAACCCAAGTCTCCCCGCATGAAATATAGATTGGATAGTCAAAAATGGGAATTGTTTAAATCAACAGTTGAACAAAAAATATGTTCCCTAGCTGAGTGTCCTGGCTTACTTGAAAATGTTAATTCTTTTACCAATATCTTGATAGAGGCGGCTGATGAGATATTTCCCACTAAAAATAACTCAACTAGACTCCCTTCGCCTCCGTGGTGGGATAAAGAATGTTCTATAGCCATCAGAAATAGAAAAAAAGCGGAATTCAACTATCAAAATAACATGTCAGATGATAACTTTAATTTACTTATAAAAATCAATGATGAAACACGCAATTTATTAAAGGAAAAGAAATTTCAAGGATGGAGAAAGTTTTTTACATCCATTTCTCCTAACACTCCCTTTTCTGATGTTTGGAATAATATAAGGCGGTTCCGATCAGCATATGTTCCAAACACTTCCTTAAATATATTGCCATCTTCTTTATTCGATACATATCTCGACCAGCTAGCCCCTCCAACAGTTTCACAAAATATAAATAGCATAGCAATTCCTCAGAACATCTCCGACTCACAATCTGGCATTAATTCTCCATTTTCGTTATTAGAACTAAAGTATGTATTATGTAATGTTAAAGATTCAGCTCCGGGAGAAGACGGCATACCTTATTCTTTCTTTGCTCATCTGGGGGATGAAGCAATAAACTTTTATTTAAAATTGATAAACAATGTTATAGTGACAGGTTATATTCCTCCTTGTTGGAAACGTCAAATAGTGTTGCCAATTTTAAAACCCAATAAAGACCCCACTCATTATTCATCATATCGTCCCATTGCTCTATCGCCAGTTATTATTAAAATCGTCGAACATTTAATTAAAAATAGACTCGAATGGTTTCTGGAACGTAATAAAATTTTACCAAATAGTCAGTACGGTTTCAGGAAAGGCAGAAGTACTATAGACAGTCTTAGCATCTTTACAACTGATATCCGTATAGCTTTATCTCGCAACCATAACACATTAGCTGCGTTCTTAGATATATCTTCAGCTTATAATAATGTAGATATTCGAATTCTTAAAGAGAAATTAATTAAATTAGAATTTCCTTTAGTATTAACACGCTTCATAATAAACATGTTAACAGAAAGATCAATAATATTAGATAATGACTCGTCATCAAGAGTCGTATCGAAGGGACTTCCTCAGGGGTCTGTGCTGAGTCCTATATTATATAATGTATATACACATGACTTGGATTCAAGTCTACATAATTCAATATCTATTTTACAATATGCGGATGACCTACTCCTATATTGCTCCCATAATTCTTTAGATACCTTAGTTCAACTTATGTCACATTCACTCACGCTTTTGAAAACGTGGATGGATAATCATGGCTTGGAATTATCTACGTCGAAAAGTAATGTTATGTTATTTTCAAGACGGAAACTTCCACCATCAATTACCATAACATACGATGAGAAAATGATTCCACTTAAAAACTCTGTTAAGTTTTTAGGCCTCATCTTAGATTCTAAAATGACTGCAGCAGCACATTTTGATCACATATCGGATAAATGTGAAAGAGCTATTAATATGATTAGGTGCCTTTCCGGCGTTTGGTGGGGAGCTCATCCCTCTTCTCTAAAATTAATTTACAATGCATTAATTCGCTCGATATTGGATTATGGAACCTTTTTACTAGAACCGTGTAACTTAGCTGGTCTCAAAAAAATTGAGCACATACAATCTAAAGCTTTACGAATAATTACAGGAGCAATGAAATCAAGCCCTCTCAATGCTTTACGTGTTGAATGTGGTGACCCTCCGCTACATTTACGTCGTCAATATTTATCTGACAGATTTTTATTTAGAATTATGCAATTCTCTGATCATCCTCTACATTCCAAACTCCCAGTATTGCTAAACGAAGTTTCTTCTTCTACTTATTGGTTACATAAATGTCCTCCTTGTTTAGTTTCTAGTTATAACAAATATAAAATGTTAAGTGCTCCTGCATATAGCTCACATCTTCTTCCTATATTCAATCATGACTATCAGGCATTATTAACAATTCCAAATATATGTTTCGATATTGGCATAAATAAAAATGACCCCAATGCTAATGCAAAATTTACTGACATAGTAAACAATAAATGGCCAGAATGGCATCACGTGTACTGTGATGCATCAAAGAATGGTGGTTCATCAACTGTGGGCGTAGGGGTATATCATACAGAATCCAAAATTGTACAAAAAATAAAACTTCCCTCTGAAACTTCAGTGTTTACAGGGGAGTGCTTTGGTATTTTTAAATCCTTGGAATACATTCTTATTTCTAAGATTAAAAAAGCATTAATTATTTCTGACAGTGTGGCTGCTCTTCGAGCTTTGTCTAAAAATCCTTGTAAAATGAATAGCAACCCGGTTATCAGCGATTGTAGAAATATGATTCATAAAAAACATATTAATAAGATAGATATTGTTTTTGTCTGGATTCCAAGCCATAGTGATATTCTAGGCAATGAAAAGGCTGATCACCTTGCTAAAGAAGCCATTACTTGTGGTGACTTGTATCCTTACGAAATCTACCATCAGGATCTTATCACATTACCTAATAATTATCTTTTGAAGTCCTGGAATGACGCACGGTCCATCAGTGGTCAGTCTAAGGGTAAATCTTATTATTTAATTCAACCAAATATACCTATCAAACCTTGGTTTTCTAGTGTGAAGCTTTGTAAAAGAACGACTTCTATATTGATACGCATGCGTTTAGGTCATGTGTGCACCCCACAACATCTTACAAGGCTTCACATTGTGCAGTCTGAGATGTGTGAGTGCGGTGAAGATGCCGGTGATTTGAATCATTTATTTTTGTCATGTTCTAGAAATAACACCTCTTCCTTAATCAACCGTCTAATATCGCTCAATATTTCTTTTCCCACGTCTGTCCACATTCTTTTATCATCTAATAACCAACTTATTTATGAAGCTCTTAGTATGTTTATTATTCATAATGGTATAAAAATTTAGTAATACTATTAAGTATATATTGCTTCCCTTTTGTATTTCCATCTATTACCATTTCCTACATTACTGATCCTCTATTTTCCAAAATCCCGATGATTCCGTACTTTAATATTGAACCCAGTTTCCTTAACTTGACATTGGCAAAATGTTATTACAATTGCCAAAAAAGAATAGAACCTGTCAGTTAAGCCCGTAAACTGAACTGCCTGGAACGTGTCCAGTTTTTTAAAAGTTCATAATACGACCCCTGAGATTTTATTAGGAACTTGTAATAAGTGTAGGGGGATCATGACATATTTCCGACTGACATGACCCATAGGGCTGCCGCATATTGCATCCAGCCCAGCCTGCCGAGTGCCAAACCATGCGCTCTTGTCTTTTGTTTGGAAACGCTTCACATATGGCACTGGGTATCGTCATCAATAACTTACATAAAATGTAACTTGCCCATTTCCGCCCAGTATTAACAGTCCAATCACTCGTTATAACCACACCGCTCATTTTGTCATTTAAATTAGGGCTTTAAGTCATATGTTGTATACTTTTAAAATATTAAGCTAAATTTCGCGAGTGCGCTCGCAACTGCCATCCTTCCGTCCCACATACAGCGTACAGACCGAGGTAGCAGACTGCGCGTTTCAAGCGAGCATCAAGACCAACATGACGGCGAATAAATGTCGCAGATGACTGGGACTGTCGTAGACCTCCTCGAGAGATCGAGATCGTCCCAGTGTTTATCATCGTCAAGTAGATGGAGCGCTCCGTAGGCTGGGCAATATTAAAACACTCCTTCACAAATAAATACTTAATTAAACTACGTCTGTTTATTACATACTGATAACGAATGTGTTCACTTGTGTGAATTCTTCATAATATTCGCTGTAAAACAAAACTTCGTACACATATTGTTATACTACTCACCTCCCATGTACAAAAGCGTAATGATTTGTATTCTAGATCCCTTCTTGGACAGTAACGGACATTTTTGTCAAATTTCAACTAATTCCATACTGTAGTTTTATTCCCATCAAACATAGATACAGACAAACAGACAGAAATTTAAAAACGTGCAGTATTTGTCTCGTTCCTGGAGCAAGCGGCAGTATTTTTTTTAAAGATGTACTGTTTTTGTCTCTCTACGATTTTATTATAGTATAGATATTCAACATTGGGTACTGAACGATATTATCTGTTTGTTAGATAAAATGTATCTATACAAATAAATAAAATTGAAGTGTCTGTTTGTAATGTCAAAATAACAGCTTTTTACTAAATGCATATGAAAGTATATACGGTACCTATAACAAAAAAATAATTTTTAATTTTTTTGTCTGTCTGTCTATCTGTCTGTTTGTTCCGGGTAATCTCCGAAACGGCTGGACCGATTTCGACGGGACTTTCACTGGCAGATAGCTGACGTTATAAGGAATAACTTAGGCTACTTTTATTTTAGAAAAATAATTAGGGTTCCGCGCAAAAACAATAAAATCCTTGAAATCCAACATATATATTCTATGTCAAGTGTCTATGTCGAAGTACTCTAAATTTCTTTTAAATTAAACGCGGGTGATACCGCGGGTCCCAGCTAGTTGGACATATAATTATTTGCTTACAATCTGCAAATTAAATAATTTGATCGGACGTTGACTTGATCAATTAATATATACAGGTTCGGTGGAAAGGTTTATTTGATATAGTTCTTTGTCTGATCCTGCGATACTAGTTACACTGATTAACTCTATTGCAACAGGGATTGCATTGCATGGCTAGTAGTCACTTGTCGCTACCTCCGTCTGGGATTTATGTTCCCAACGGTATTCAGAAAGGACGTTTATTAACTACTAGCTGGGACCCGCGGTTTCACCCGCGTTTAATTTAAAAGAAATTTAGAGTACTTCGACATAGACACTTGACATAGAATATATATATTGGATTTCAAGGGTTGTATTTCTCTTGTGCGGAACCCTAATTATTTTTCTAAAATTAAAGTAGCCTAAGTTATTCCTTATAACTTCAGCTATCTGCTAGTGAAAGTCCCGTCAAAATCGGTCCAGCCGTTTCGGAGATTATCCGGAACAAACAGACAGACAAACAGACAGACAAAAAAAATTAAAATCGTTTTTTTGTTGTAGGTGTCGTATATACTTTCATATGCATTTAGTAAAAAGCTATTATTTTGACATTACAGACAGACACTCCAATTTTATTTATTTGTAGAAGATGTAGATGTGTTCCATGAATATCAAAATAATACGTTTGCAAGTGCAAATACCAATTCTCATGGTTAGGAATATCATACTATGTAATTTTAATAAAGTGTGAGTTAAGTAACATATATATATTTTGGCCATCGTATTTGAGTTTATAACGAGTATGCAGTCGATCGCTTAACAGCAGTCTTGAAATTTGTGTGTGTATGAGGATTAACGTGGTTGGGATATTTAATACAATTTCTTTTAATACTTACTTTAGTCTCATACCCTTTTTCAAGATTAAATTCTCTTTGGCAAATTTATGCCAACAGAAAATAAAAGATAATGTAGGGTATAAAATAAAATCTTTCTTTATTTCTTTCTTCACTCATTAATAATAATAACTTTACAAATGATACAGGTAATTTATGCACTTCGGCATTAGCATCAATAGCGAGTATATCACTCACCTTCGATTTGCCGACGACAGCGTAGTTACGAAAGTTAATCACTGCAAGAGCTCAGAACAATGCTCGATGATCTCAACAGTTTCCCAACAGGTGGGCCTTAAGATTATCATGGGCAAGACGAAAGTCATATCAAATGCCCATATCGTGCCCATCCCAATATCCATTGGGAGCTCTGTTTTCCAAATTGTTGACGAGTGTATCTACCTGGGATAAACAAAATTGTAAATATAGAGATAAATAAAAATAAAAGTACGAAGCCCTCGCTGGGAGAGTCACGCCCGTACTTGACCGGTTCTATCGTAGCTATAATCAGTCTTCATCAAGCCAACTGATGGTGTAACCGCTCCATGCGCCGCTACCTTCAGTGTTGATTAGATCTGAAACAGATGACATATACCGTCATCGATACTTTATACGAGTAGCTCTGACGAAGTCTGCTACGGGAGTGACGCTGGCTAATGCAGCTCTGCTCTCGCCGTCATGGCAGTGCCGTTTAACTCAGTGAAAAGGTTAGAATTAATTTGGCACATTTTCACTTAACAATAAAGATCGTATGTAATTTTGGAAATTCTAGATAAAGCTGCATAAGTATAAACGCACTCGTATTATATGAAGATCAAACGATTCCCTACATAAAACACCTGAATATATTGTGTTGACGAAATGTCTCGGCCGTGATTGCGAACGTAACCATCTCAGAAACCCACGCTTTGTAAAATTACACATCACATTTACATAAATAGTAATGAGATTACATTCGGTTATGCCAGGCAGGGTAGAAAATTACTCTTTCATTCCCACATCATATGCGTATAAATCTCTATCTCTACATATGTACATTATGTAGCAAAACGACGACGTAACGAGATTTTTCTCAAAATTTGATTTCCCGCAATTTTGCTCGTGGAATGGATTATTTTCCCAAAGAAGATGCGATGCGTTACTGAGATTAAATACCAAACCTATGAGAATTTAAATAATTTACTTATGAATTTTGATGATGTCATTTTCTTATAAATTATTCCGCGTGGTGTCCGGATTATTAAGAATATAGCACCACTCCATCTCCTCCCGTGGACGTCGCCTGACTTAGGTCGAGATTCAGAAACGCATGCGCTAATGCACTACTTACGCCCCTAATTTTGATAAATGGAAGCGTAAGTTCACGCTTAGACTCGTTTCTGAATCTCACCCTTAAAAGGCGACTTAAGGCATCTAAACCAGATAGATGGGCAGCATAGCAGCGTCCCTTCTGTGGAACAATAGTCATTCTGCGCTCACCAACTACTAAATTCCCCCCAAAATGACCACAAGATTTTGGAAATCTATGGGAAGGCCTTTGTCCAGCCGTGAACGTTCTTTGGCTGACATGAAATGATGATTTACTTATGTCGTTGAAATATAAATGAGTTTATATAGACATACAACCAACCGAAAACTTTATTGTACTTTATTAGTAAGCTTTTATCGTTTATTTAGCCTTCGTAGCAAAGCTTGGTTGAAAATGTTACATAGCTAAGGTATGTAGACCTATAAAATTATTTTTATATTTTGCAACCGCACCGACGTTTTGATATGGGTATGATTGAGAGCGATCGAGCGCGAAATGGCATCTACGATACTCTCTGGAATGTACTTAAAAATACCTGTGGTGTAGTAGTAAATATTAGTGAGATTAGAGATAATTGTATCCTATGGGTCGGGAAAATGGTAGTGTAAAGAAATTGATACTGTTACAAGCCGATTTGGTAATAAATTAAATTTACCAAAATTATATGAAACAATATATTCTTGACCACAATTCATATCACTTACAACACTTGCAGTACTATGTAGGCTAGCTAGCATACACACTTAAACTTAGTATCTGTCTGGAGGTTTTGGGTAGACATGTGGTCTGCACAAATGTCATGCTGATGATATAGTTGTGCGACGGGTCGTTGAGCTCCCTAAAACAGGGTTGAGCTACACGATGACTGATTTATGCTTGCCGTCTGACAGGACAGGTCATCCCAAAATGGCTATGGATCTTTCTTCAAAAGAGTTTGTTTCGGCGTTTCTTCTCAGAGGGAGTCAGTAGGAAATGCCGGCTTCATCTTTTTTTTTATAGTTTATAAAACTGATGTACAATCAATATATAATGATCTATATTAAGAAAAAAGATAAAACACAATACACCTGATTGACATCTACTAGATGTGAATCCAGCATGCATATTTTAAGCGGGACACTCATAAAGGTAACATAATAATACTAATTAAATTTATATTGATTATTGAAAAAAATATACAGTTTACATACTATCAAAAAGTTAATGATTCAGTCATGAGATCACCCAATCAAGTCTCTGAGTTCAGACTTTAATGAGGCCACAGAACCAGTGAATGTATCTATTTCACTTCGAATGGTTAGCATGCGGGATATTGGTGCAAATTAACCTACATTAGTTCGATTTTTAAATAGAACGAAAATTTTTATGGTTTAATAAGCGGCTAATACGTGCGTGCATACATGCTGCTAATAATTTATCAACGAGTAAAAGTGTTTTTTTGAAACCTTCGCAAGCTCAGCAATAAAGATCATTTCATTTCACAAACCCAAGAAAGTCCTGACGTGCGTTGTAATAGGCCCATCCTCGTCGCGGCTATTTGCTCCGGATCGGTTTGAAGACCTTCTTTTGAAACCACGTGTCCTAGGAAGCTTACCTGCCGTATGCAATCCGAGCATTATTTTCAGACTTGAAATTCGCTCCCCGGATTCTCAACAGCACACGTTCCAGGCTG
The DNA here is from genome assembly GCA_947459985.1 of Diloba caeruleocephala. Lineage (NCBI taxonomy): Eukaryota > Metazoa > Arthropoda > Insecta > Lepidoptera > Noctuidae > Diloba > Diloba caeruleocephala. Next base: position 20,546,114 of record OX381606.1, on the reverse strand, counting down.
CCTAGGTGTTCATTAAACGTGTGATCCACGATAATTATAGCATCTAAATAGACAAGATACGCGTCTCCGATCAGTCCAGTCAGTATTTGCTCCAACAGCCTTTCGAAAGTTGCAGGAGCATTACACAATCTAAATGGCATGACTTAAATTGCCACAGTACCTTTTCTGTAGACAATGCTGTTTTTTATTTGTCCCTATAGTCTATTTCTACTTGCCAGTAGCCAATCTTCAAGTCCAGCTTGGTAAACCACTTCATTCCCGTCAGCGTATTCAGTGTGTCATCGATCCTTGGTAATGGATTGCTGTCCTTCTTCGTTATATCATTTAATCGATGATAGTCTACACAAAATCGCATGCTGCCATCTTTTTTCCGCACCAGAAAAACCACAAGAGAACACCATGGACTAGCTGAAGGCTCTATATCGCCATTCTTCAGCATTCCTTCAATCATGGCATCCACTTCCTTTTCTCGTGCAATAGGCAGTCTTCTTGGTCGCGAATTGGCAGCTTATCGCCTGTATTGATCTTGTGCTGAACCAGACCAGTCTTTCCTATGTCAGCATCATTACAAGAGAAAATATCGGCGTACCGAAGTAACATCTTCTTAGCTTAGCTTATCTTCTTAGCTTCTTAGCATCTATTTATTTTTTTAGTCAAATCATTAGAACAGTCCTCCAAAAGCGTTAACACATTGAACTTTGTACATTGACTGTTATTTACAGTAGGCAGATCTTGGCATCTACGCAGCCAAGATGCTTCTTCGCAAGTACCCACCAACGTGCCATTCTTAATCACTTGCTCCTTATTACTTAAATTTAGTATGCGTACTGCTGAAACGTTGCTGACCCTTACTAAACTTCGTCTCAGTTTCCATGGCAAGTAATTGCTGTGGTTATGCAGCAATTGAAATCTATCTCTAAAATAACACATCAATATTTTTGCCTAGGATTCTGTGGTAAACATACTGGCACAATGGTTTCTGATCTGGGGAGAAGAACCATCTTCTTTAAAGCAATAAAAAATCCCTGATGGTCCACTGTTTAATATACCTTAATTCCCATCGCTCTCACATTTATGTTGCATGAAGTTCAAACCCAGTTCAGCCACGATAACGTAATGCCGGTAAATTCTGTTACCCAGTTTCAATTCCACCTCCTTCACACCTCGGACGATTATGAGCTGACCGGTAGCTCTTAATAATTGTAGGTGTTCATGATTTTTTAAGTAGTCCACAAGAAACCGATTTGCCAGTTGTGAACTGACAACGGTGAGGAAGGCTCCTCTATCTAACGTTAGTTTACATGGAGTTTGGCCGTTGACTTCATCTTGGTTAATCAGGCTGTTCCCATCATAGGTTCGTGAAATCGAGATCCTAGGTGCTCTTTAAACACCAGCCAGCATGCGCCCCGTAGTCCCGGTGTTTACTAGTTTCCCTGCTGCTGCTGGGCGGTGATATTAGCCGCCCCTTCATCTGATTCATCCTCTCTTGACTTACTTCGCTTCAGGCAACTCGACCGGAGGTGGCCTCTTTCTCCACAGGTGTAGCATGTAGGGCTGTCTTCGAATACGGTCGCGTACAGGTGATGCTACAACCCCCCTGATGCGGTGGGTTCGATGGTCCTGTCTTACTGCTTCTACTTCCAGAGCAAGGGCCAATGCGTCCTTTAGTGTCTCATGGTGCCTAAGTCTCACGGCAGCTCTGACTTCCAGGTCACATATTCCATCGACGAACGCTTGTACCAGAATTCCATCGATGAGCGTAGGTGCTGACCGGTATGCCTTGCGAACCAGCTTTTCGATTTCAAGTGCCCATTGTTGAAGGTCTTCGGCATTACGTTGAACACGGTCCTTCAACTGAGCACGAAATACGTTCCAGATGGAGGTCACTGTATCAGGACTCCAACGCCTCAACTAGTTGCTCGTATGTGTCGTCCTTGTCAAGGGCTTCCAGGATTGGTAACGCCTGGTCACGACGACCCAAAGTGAGCGCAGTTACACACAGCTCTTTGGTCCACCCGTTGGCCTTCATAACGGCCTTTGATTGTACAACACTTACAGGATAATTGCTTGGTTTTCCACTTGTTCTTCACTATGTCGTATCGCAGCATAAATTGAACTGTCCCTCCTTCCTAGTTCCTTCGCGGCCGTTATATGTATGAGCCGACCGATACTTTTTCAGAATGTTCGCTTTCTAGGATTTTCCAGACTATGTGGTACCGGTACTTGACACCAAATGGTGCCACATAGAACAATCCCGAACATTCTGGAAGCTACTACACGCTGTAGTACAGCCACAAGACAACAGATGGCGCCACGTACCTTAGTTACGAATAACTATCCAGAAAACTATAAGTCTATAAGGCATGTAGATGCCTTAATATCGCTACTAAACACCAGATGGCACCACGTTGCGCTATTATTTATCGGTTGGCGTAACAATATTTTATGTCAACGCCTTTGCCTATATGTGACTGAAGTAAGAGTAGTTTCACCGATATTATGTTAAAAAAAAAACACTTTAAAAGGGCCGGTCTTTTGTCCCTTATACATACAAAATAATAAAAATTAACTATCTTTGGAGGAATTTCAAAATATTTTGCAGGCTCTTTCTGATGCAGCCCTTCTTACTTACAAAATAGTTGATATGAGTTAATTTGTGATAAGATAAGAATACGTATGGATATGATAGGCTGGCTTAGTTAATCTAAGATAAAACAGGACTGTAAACAGCTGCTTACTCGAAGTTGCTAAATTGTAGTGATACAAATATAGCACTTAGTTTGAACGGCGCTAAACGTCGTCGTCGTTGCTGTCCAATTAGGTGGCGGATGTAGTTTCCGATGTGCCCGATTTGGACTCAGCTTTCTTACTTCTCAGTATCCACTTCCGGATTTTACCCGAATCAAATATTAATTCAATACAGAAATAGCAGTTTGAAATAACGACGAAATATCCTTTGATTTTGAAAGTGGCACAGCACTGAAATCTTTTGTTAGCCCGAATATGTGACTGGAGTAACAGATATGGACTAAAGGTTAATCCTACGAAGACACAGATCATTGTTGTGGGCAGTTCCAGGATGATATCTAGAATAAACTGGACCACACTTCCTTAGGTTTCATTTGACGGCACTTCATTTCATAAGTGAAAAAAGGAACTCCTTTTAGCGATAAAGTTAGGAACTTGGGGTTGGTCATTGATAGGAATTTATCCTGGACTGTTCATCTACAAGAAGTAAGTCGTAAGATATTTACTTCAGCAAGCAGCTTAAGACGATTACGCAACTTTCTTCCTACTACCACTAAAATTGCGCTTGCACAATCCCTTCTCCTTCCTATCCTCGATTATGCTGATGCCAGCTATCTTGACCTTACAGAGGAACAACTTGAAAGACTTGAGCGACTTCAAAAGGTTTGTATACGATTTATATTTGGTTTAAGAAAATATGATCATGTCTCAGAATTCCGCACTAAGCTCAAGTGCCTTCGTCGGAATACTCATATTTTTTCGTTACTTTACAGTGTATTATTCATTCCTTCCACTCCCTCTTACCTTAAAAAACGCTTCGAGTTCATCGGTGACACTCATACAAGTACATCAACTGCCGCATATATTATCCAGTTAAGTATTTCTCCATCCTAAGGTTGCCTGGAAGAAATCGCCGAGCGCGATAAGGCTGCCCATTGTACTCTAAAATATACTTATAAGCACTACTATTTTTATTACCTTTAACGATTGGTGTACAATAAAGAGTATAATAAATAAATAAATAAAATATTTGACGCTCGTAAGGTCTCATTGTGTTTATAAGAAATCATTTTTATTGTCCGGTCGGTTACCAATATGATTGCAATGCTGTTTTCAGACACTGATTAACATTTGTGGCCAACGTCTTTATTCTTTGTGTTTATATAGAAGGCGAAGGGGAGGGGGTTTTAATTATTGTTTATTATTCTACTTAATGAGTAGGTATTATAGGTAGGTTGGTAGGCTTAGTAATACCCATTAAAATATAGAATATTGCTTTGGTGTTATGATCGTAATGAATAAACACTTAAGGATATATTGTTCAGAACTCATATTTTTTTATAATAGTCACCTTCTGTTAATAGTACAGGTAGCGTAGACAATATATAATGTAGTGGAATCCGACAAAAAAATTAAACACTTAATATACAGCTGATAGTCGGCTGCTGCGCTCCGGGTCGTGGGTTCGATTCCCGCACGGAACAAATATTTGTATGATCTGCAGGTAGTTGTTCCAGGTCTGGGTGTATTGTATGTGGAATTCATGTCTGTAAACGCACCCACAACACAGGACAGATCCTAGTGTGGGGCAACGTTTTAAAAAAAATAAGAATAAATAATAGTAATATAAATAAGTAATGTACACAACGTATCAAAGCTAGATCAAGTATCTTACAATACGACATATGGAGCTTACGGAACGCGTTTCGTGTTGCTGTATTACAGCTTCTATAGTTAAAGCTCAGGTGCTAGTCATGTATATTATTTGTTATCCTCACATTAAAATTGCAACATTTATAAATGGCGCACGTCAAACTCAAAGTATTTATTGCTTTCATGTGTACATAGAAGGTGTTACATAGCATAAGTTTACAAACAACATGAAACCCTGTTAGGGCGCAGCAGTTTTAGTAAGAGGCTTTATATAGGTATATTGTTATTAAACATTAGAAATGTACCATAATACGGCAGCGGAAGTATTGGCCCAGAACTCAGAATAACAGATTAAACTGAATATAAAAGACGGTAGCATCAACAAAACATAAACCATACGTTGAAAATTAAAATCAAAATTATTTATAATGCTTGAAATTTCAAACTACTCATCACTCTTATCTTCAAAAAACTCTTGCAAGTTATAAAAACACTTTTTTATTAGGCATTTATTTAATTCATTTTTAAATATAAGCATTGCTTTTTGTCTTTTTTAGTGCGTGAGGTATTTTATTGAACACTTTAATGGACATAACATATGGACCAGAATGGAATAAAGATAGGTTGGAAGACGGTAATGCTAATCTGTTTTTGTGTCGTAAGTTACGGAATTGAGTGTAGTGGTCTTTTCAGGGAAAATAATGACATTTGTTTTCTGACATACAGGCAAATCTCGATGGATGGATGTGTATAGAGATTTGAGTGTGAGAAAACCATGTTTACTAAAATGTGGTCTACAACTTTCCATGCCTCCTATGCTTGACAGGATTCGTATGCATTTCTACTGTAGTTTGAATATTATTTCCGAGTCTACGCTATTTCCCCAAAGCATTATACCGTAACGTAGCCAGGAGTGGGCATACGCATAGAATGCTGCCTTAGCCGATTTGACATCTGTAGTTTTCTTTAATTCAGTTAAAGCGTATGTGAATCTAGATGATTTACTTGTAATATTTTGTACATGGGATTTCCAATTTAGATTTGAATCAATATTCAGGCCTAGTAATTTAAAATTTGCAACGCAGTCTAATTTTGTATTATCAAATGAGTAATTTATAGTTAAACACTTGCGAGTGTCAAGTTTTTCGAGTGTGATTCCGTCACGTTTAGTTTCAACTCTCGGTGAAAGTCGGCGGAGGGTCGTCTGAGGGCGCTCGCAGTGCACTAATTGTCAGGCCCGGGTGCTCTGACACTTGCGTCGTGCAGCGCTAAAGCCTAACGCTGAGCTGTTCCCGTTACTTGTTATTTTGCTTCGCTTGCACTCACGAAGGTAGGTACCTGCAGAATAACACTTTTCGGTGCTTTACAATTGCAAAAGTGTATATATGTGTTTATTGTCTGTATACATTTTTTTTTTATTGATCCTGTGAAATACCTCATGTACTTCCTTCGCCCCGGGAAAAGGCGAAGGGGCATGCCGGACTCCTACCGGCTAAAACCACCAGAGTGATCATGTTCGACACCGTAGGGAGGCTCTAGGAACTCGAAAGATCTCCATCTAGAGCCACCCATTGGTGCCACGCCTTTAGGAACATCTCGGAGGGGATGACTGTAAGGCGGTCACCCCCTCCAATGGAGGGAAGGCGACTGTAAAGAGGCCACCCCCCAGGCATCTCTCGAGGGAATTGTAAAGGATTCCCCCGAAGCCTCACTATGCGCTGTGCTGCGCACACAGCGGTGCGTGACCACATGCACACTGCTGTCTTATATCTTCTATATAAGACGACAGGGGGCTCAGGCGTGTTGGACACGGACACCGCGGCGGTTGTTACCCCGGCTCCGTGTCCTCCTCCTCCGAGCGGAATCGGCCCTCTCCCGATCCCGCTCTGCGACCTCCTTCTGGAGCATTACGCTCTCACAGAAGGAGACCACAGAACTCCAATTGTCATGCTCTGCCAGCATAGCCGACACTACTGCTGGCAAAGAGAGATCTTGCCCGATCTGATTGTCCGTATACCTACTGATAAAATATTTTTCAACGGATAACATCGATTTTTGTTTTTCCTGTTTCGAACACTTTGCAGGGTTCGCGGTCGCAGGATGACTAAGGCGACAAGCGCCGTTACAGAAGTTATTTTATCTATTCAAAGATTTAAGTCGTTAAAAATAGAGAATTACCTTGTTCTTGGAAATCGTTAGAGAGGCGCTTACCATACATTGTATAGGTTGCGAGTGCACGTGTGCATTTGATTTCAGACTCTATCGAGTACCTACCCGTCTGAGAATCTTACAACAATAAGAGAATAATACAAAATACGACGTCATACGCATTCAAGAAATGTAAATATGTGTACTTACATCACTAGAAATACGTGTAAGGATAAAGGCATTACATTTCACTTCATTAATACAAATACAGGTAATGATATTATATACTAAAAGAAGTAGATATGTTACATGCGCGCCAAAAGTAAGAACCAAAACTCTCCCAATTGTAGCACCTCGCAATCAAGTTCGCCCAAGACAGGACAACTAGCACACACTGTCACAATCTGAATTGTTTTATTAATTAAGTAATAACAATGGTCGTGCGTACAGAAAATGCACAAACTATCAAGCCAAAATAAATACAGAACAAGGGATGTCATAAGTACCACACGTGAATAACAAACTATATAAAAGATTTTAATAAATATACTATTCAAATTATCTATAGAATAATATTCTCGAATAAAACACAGGCCAAGCAAAGAAAACACATATATTCTATCACAGGTGCGACAAAGACAACAAGTACACGTGTAGTCATTTTAGATATCTATCGTTTTACTGACTAAAGCTAAACAAGTAAACCGAAACAATTCGTTTCTTACTTATGTGCAATATGTGTGTTCGATGTGTTTAGCTTATGCCGAAATGTAGTCTCATAAGATAACTATGTAGTTATATATAACATGATTCACATGAACTACGTGAAATAGAGCCGGGCATATTATCGGCCATCTACATAGTAGCCTCTTAGCTAGTTAAACAAACTTGTAATGGATATTTACAGGTCTCTGCGGAGATATTTAACTAACTGAACTTTACACGCAGAGGCCCTACAAATGCCTAAGTTTACGGGAAAATACACATATATGTACGGATATTACATGGAACTAATGTAAATCTTAAGAGCTACATAACAATCAGCAAATAAAAAATTAAAATGATGCTCGTATTTTTATATGATTAATACCGCGTCCCGCCATACTGCATCCCACCATGTACATACTTGAATGTAAGTAGCAACCGCGCCAATGAACAGCAGCAATCTAGTGGTTACTGATGCGATACCTTTTTTTGTCGTGGGGATGTATTCATAAACTTGCTTCGTCTTGGGAGGGACGGAAGGGCATGCTGGACTCTTACCGGCTAAGACCCCAAGGTGTTCCTTCCATATACCTATGGATGGCGGTGAGGTGTTCGCCTTGTAACCATTGGACCACATCCCTGGCAGGTATCGGCCCGTGGCTTGGTCTGACGGGCCCCATCTCTGTGTGACCTGGCCGGCTACATATCCCTTCATAGAGACGCGCGCAGAACACGACGCGCCCGACTACGCAGACAGAATTTGAGACCCTCATAACAAGCCCTTTCGTTTCATTATTATTCCCCCAAAAGTGATCCGATATTCAAAATTCACTTATTTACGTTACACGTCCGTATTTAGGTCGCAGAAATCCATATGTGTACAAAATTTCAACTTAATCGGTCCAGTCGATTCGGAGCAAATTGGCTGTGACAGGCGGACAGACAGACAAACGATGATCTATAATGATCCTTTAAGAGATCCGCTGTATTTCCTTCGGACGTTCGGAACCCTAAAAATTAGGGGGCGCTAGACAAAGCGCCATACTATGCATATAGGCCCACTATTGGCACCGGTACGGCATCATGCTTTAAACAGTGTAGACGCAGGTAAAGTATTGAAACTGCAAAAAAAGTGCATACGTATCCTGTCAAAGATAGATGGCATGGAAAGTTGCAGACCACATTTCATAGAACATTGCATTCTAACACTCAATTCTCTCTATATGTTTGAAATATGCCTCTTTGTCAGAAAACACACATCACTCTTTTATCAAAATAAAGACCATTACACCCAAACCCGTAACCCGGTTGGTGCAGTGGCTGATGCAGTCGGCTGCTGCGCTCCGGGTCTGGGTGTATTGTGTGTGGAATTTGTGTCTGTAAATCCATCCACGACACAGGTGAAATACCAGTGTGGGGCAAAGTTTATAAAAAAAGAAAATAAGTCCGAATAAATTAGCACTACCAACATCCCGCCTGTCCATATTCCATTCAGGTCCATATGTCATGTCCATCAAAATATATAATAAAGTACCTCATATATTAAAAGAGAGTCCTAATGATAACACATTTAAAAATAAATTATATAAATATCTATTACAAAAATGCTCCTATACGCTGCAGGATTTTTTCGATGATAAAATTATTTATAGTAGGTAGTAAGACAATTTAATCTAAACAAATAAATAAAATTGAACTGTAAAATTGTAATGTCAAAATAGCAACTTTTCACTAAATGCATACAAGTATATTTTGTTGGGAAACTTCGCAACATCTTTTCGTCAACAATACCACAATGCCTCAAGACGCAAGTCTTTAACCAGTGTGTGTTACCAGTGATGACATATGGAACAGAGACGTGGTCACTCACAATGGGCCTCATAAGAAAGCTCAAGGTCACTCAGCGAGCTATGGAGAGAGCTATGCTTGGTATTTCTCTACGAGATCGAATCAGAAATGAGGAGATCCGTAGAAGAACTAAAGTTGTCGACATAGCTGAAAGGATTAGTAAACAGAAGTGGCAATGGGCAGGGCACATTGCTCGTAGAACTGATGGCCGTTGGGGCACAAAAGTTCTCGAATGGAGACCACGCACCGGAAAACGCAGCGTGGGACGACCTCGAAAACGAAAAAAAAAACGAGGTGGACAGACGACCTGGTGAAGGTCGCTGGGAGTCGTTGGATGAGAGCGGCATCTGACCGCTCGTTGTGGAAATCTAAGGGGGAGGCCTTTGTTCAGCAGTGGACGTCCTGTGGCTGATATGATGATGGAGTTTCTTGCCGGTTCTTCTCCATAGGACCAACGACTTGGAACCGTGCAACTTTATAAATTCTGACTATTCGTAAGTGCCAGTAAATGGTTTACATGAATAAAAAAACTTTTAACTTTGACTTTGACTAAGTGAACCCATCAAAAATCCAAATTATTGTTGTTGGTAGCCCCAGGCTAAGTACCAAAATGGATTGGTCGCAAGTCCCCAGGATTACATTTGATGGTACTACAATACCGATAAGTGACACGGTGAAGAACCTGGGGATAAATATAGATAAAAACCTTTCTTGGGGTCCGCAGCTCCAATAATTAAGTCGTAAGATATTTTCATCGGCAGAGTCCTTGAGGATGTTACGCAATTTTCTTTCAACTGCCACCAAAACTGCGCTTGTTCAGTCCCTTCTTCTACCCATCCTTGACTATGCTGATGCCAGTTATCTTGATCTGACTGAGCCACAACTAGATAAGCTACGCTGAGCGACTTCAAAACTTTTGTATCAGATTTCGTTTGCGCAAATATGATCATGTCTCAGAATTTCGCAATAAGCTCAAGTGGCTTCCAATACGACTTCGCCGGAATACTCATATTCTATTCTTGCTTTAAAGCATTTTATTTAATCCCACAACACCCCCTTATCTTAAAGAACGTTTTAAGTTCCTTCATGACACACACACGAGATAGTTAAGATCATCGGAGAACTTAAGACTTCAGATGCCAATGCATTCCACCAAATTCTTCGATAAATCTTTGACAGTTCAGGCTATACGGTTTTGTATAGTATATATATATATAACAATTTAATGTTCGTTTGTTTCAAATCGCAAATCTCCTAAAGTTCTTTACCGATCGTTTTGAAATTTTTACACATCGTAGTACTCACATACGCGCATGTTTTTATTAAATCAGGAGACTCATAATCTATCTATCTATATATATAAAAAAGTTGTAACCACAGCAACGCGTGGCAGGGTAAAGCTAATAATTTTTAATTATTATGATTTCTCAAGTTAGCTTTGTTACGACATCAGACATCCGCGCGTATTTTTGTAAATTAATTTTAATTGTCCAAGTTGTTTTCCTCGTTTTTATTAATACCGAGTTAAAGTTTTCTAAAGATGAATTTCACCCTCGCAATCTCGTTAAAGGTTAATAAGAATAATTTATCAGGAAGTTGAATCACTAACTTCTAACTTCCCTCGTTTCAGATGTTTAATTTGATAAAATAAATTATAAAATTGTTAATGAAGCTGTTGCCGAAAAACTGTGGTAAGTATCGCTATTGTAGGCACTTACATAATAAATTCGTGGCAAACAAATCTTCTATAATAATTCAATTGTACCCATACCTGGCCTGCCCATAATGATTATCAAGTACTAATGTTTCAAGTTTAATTAAAATTGATAAGAGAATATTTCATGTAAAAGATTTCAAGTATAAACAAGTTAAAATAAATTAAAATAAACAGTTCACATTTGAGCAAACAAATAAAAGTTAGTCCGTTCAACATCGCCAGCAGTAGTAGCAAAACATTAATTGGGGCATGAGATTTCCTGTAAATTTTCGTTTTGCCGCTACGGTGCCCCTTTGCGCCTGCGTCACGTAAGCCGATTCTTTTCATTTCAAAATACCACAGCTTTCTACCAACACAGAATAAAACGAACGGAAACGACAGAACATAAAATAATAAATGTAAATTCATCATAGAAAATATATGTGCAAAATTCTTATACAATATTAGAAAACAATTTGCTAGAATTTAGAACCTTAAATAGACTACGAACCATACACTGAAGCGGAAACCTATCAGAGACGCCCGCTATCCTAGCGAAGTCACGCACCTCGAATAGTTGTGAGAGCCTTAAATACTGACTTTACACCGTTCAAACAATATTATACTAAATGTTATGCACATGTTTATGGGATGTAATTTTCTATTAAATTATTCGAAAGTTATTAGTTATCGTGTTCATGTCAAAGTAATTTTGTTTTTCAAAGAATCCAAATATTGGCATTTATGAAACGTCTAAATCCAACACGGTTCCAAATAGTTGATCTCGTGGAGAATAGCTGGCAAGAAACTCCATATATAATCGTTTAAAATAATTAAGATTACAATATTGATTGATTGGTAAATAATCAATATCATCAATCGTACACATAACGAGAAAAATGTAGGTTAATGTGTAAAGACGGAACATACCACAATAATATAATCATTTATTTACCGTGGCAGTTAACGACTGACCAGTCCTAACTAGACTAGACTAGAACTAGACGGCATCCGTTCACGAGTATGATGCATGCATCAGCATCGCTTAGCTCAACCGTATTGCAGGGAACCGAACGTCTCGATACACAACGCCACCGCCAGCAATAGATTTAAGTGAGCATGACAGACCAATACCTCCAGCCAGGCAAAAGACTCAATCAATATAAGTACTAAAGATATAACATTAATGGCTACATGATGCTCACACATTTACAGTTCTGTTACTATCGCGTATATTATAGAGACGCCTGTCACCTTAGTCATCCTGCGACCACGAACCCTGCAAAGTGTTCGAAACGTCAGGAAAAACTACAATCTATAATATACGCGATGTCACAAAAACAATTAATAACAATAACTAATAGTCAATCAATGGAAATTTCAAATGAGTCAAGTCAAATTGTTTAGTATAAGTATGTAACATAAAATATGCAATTTTAAATATTAAATGTCAAGTTTACATTAACAATATAATTAATTCCAATTTGTAGAACTTTGATTGCAAGTTACAACACTTGCAATCGTATCAATTTTCAGAGGTTATAAAATAAATTATACAGCGCCAAAGGGTCGCAGTACTCGCAGTGTGCAGAAGGGAATCGTATGCCACACATCTTTATAATCGATGTAATGATTTACGCTATAGTAGGCTTTCGGTATTAAAACGCGCTTAATCAAATATTAGAATTTTAGTTCTGGTAAATGGGTAATACTAAAAGGAATTTTGTTGTAGAACCTAATACTGTTTCCCTTAAATAACTTGCTGGTTCTGCTAAGTCTAAAGACAGGCAAGACAAGCTTGTTCTTATTGCAAATATTTAGGTCATGCACGTCACTTTTTGCATTGAAAATAACAATCTATTTGCGGATATACATAATATTTTGGAATATATACAAAGATGGTAAAGTTAGTATGTTTGTTTCCTTAAATAATTTCCGTAGTGACTCGCGAGAGCCCATATTATAAATAGCTCGGACTGTTCTTTTCTGTAATGTAAAGATGGTCTCGGCATCGGCAGCCGATCCCCACGAAGTACGTAAGACATAATACTGTATAAATATGCAAAATATACTAACCTAGCTGTAGCCATATCCGTAACCTGTTTAACTTTCCTAACGGCAAATGCAGCAGAGCTTAGTATGCCTGAATGTACATTTATATGGGGTCCCCATTGCAATTTTTCACGTGCTGTAACGCCCAAAAACACAGTTGAGGGAACTATATCTAATGTTTTTCCGTCGAGTTTTACTTGTGTACTTGTATGGGTCACATTTGCCGTCTGGTATTTTACACATTTGGTTTTATCTGCATTTAGGAGTAGATTATTGGCCGAGTATATAGTTATAATAAAACACTTTTAAACGGATTACCATCGCGTATATTATAGATATTTGTTTTTCCTTACGGTAGATAAAATAAAATAACTTTTTAAACCTGTGACGACGCCTGTCACCTTAGTCATCCTTCGACCACGGACCCTGCAAAGTGTTCGAAACGTCAGGAAAATAAAACCATAATCATAAATAAAACTAAAATCTATAATATACGCGATGTAATCCTTTTAAAGGTGTTTTATTATAATGAGTAATAATCGCAAGAACCTAAGACATTACGAGTATTTAGTATTCAGTAGATTGTTGTTATTATATTATATGTATCATTTCGACAAAAAAGGCATAAACACGCACGTCGCCATTTATACATCGCTAGGATTATTTCAAAAGAGGCTTTCAGTGAATTGGGCTATGAAAAAGGAATGTAAAAATGTTCACTGAGTTAATTTTGGTCTCATTTTAACAAATATCAATAAGATTCGATCGTCCTTGGCACCCACGCACGGTGTAATAATATATCTGAATCATATCTAGAAACAAATCCAATTAGGTACACATTTGTACAAAGTTATTTCATTATTAGTTAAAGATAGAAACGGCGGTGACTAGTTATGGTAGAAAACAAATTGAACTCCGTTATCATTTATAGCCAGACATCGATGAATAAAGTTGGTTAATATTTTTTGGATTGGAGAAATATAGCTATGTATATGTGAATAAATTTGAATACTCAGATAGTCGTTGCTGAATAGCCTTTGATCAATCATGGGTGGATATTTTCACCAGATAAATGAATTGGAGCTGGAGAATGCATGGATACTGGTGTCTGTCCTACAGCCAAGATATTTATTTACACGTGCGGCAACCAAAAACAGACATTAGATTACTTAAGATAAAATCAAAGAAACGAACAAATTTCTGAATGTTAGCCAAGTGGGTCTATGTTACCTGACGTTTATTGTAAGTGGGGCTAAACTTAATAAGTAATAATAAAGAGAAAAAAATATATACCTAACATATATATTTTTTTCTCTTTATGAATAAAATTGATGACCGTGTGAAAGCTTCCCACGAAAAACGTCATGTATTTTAAGTAAAGGGTCAAATTTTGGGATAATGTGTGGCAGTAGATGGATCCGACGTAAATAGCTTCGGCAAGCGACGGACCTTGTCGTTGTCATCATGAAGGATAATCAAGGTTTATACGAAAAATGGTGACTTTTTCACGGCCCATTTTTGTATCATCGTAATTTATTTATTTGACTTACAAGTTTCTGTCATAAAAGACAAAAGCAGCACGTAGTGGTATTATTTTACGTTCATCAAAAGAAAAATCTTTGTACGCCTTTTTATTTTCATAACAACAAGCTGTCGTGTCAAGTTATATAACTATAGCAAAAAAAAAACATAAAAACACCAGTCACAAATTAATTAATGTTCAATTATTATACACTACCTCAGGTTAAAAGAAAACATTAAATTGAATCATATTACTTATACAATAAAAATGTCAAAATAATTCATAAAATTTCCAATTAAATTAAACTCTGATAACACTGCAATCGGTCTAAAGTTAGTGATATTAGTCGATGATCCCTTAGATACTGGTATCTCGCCTACGACGCGGTCCTGCGTGTTGGTCTCCCCACTGGTGTCAGCTTAGTATGTTACGCTGATGCTCCCCACTGGCCAACCAAAGAGTGTCTTTCGAGGGAACCATCCGGCTTGCCGAGCAAGCGGTGGCAATTGTCGTGGCCAAATTCTAGCCTCGCTTCACAAAACTGAGGCGCTATGGTTCCATACACTGCCACATAGCAGAGGACCACCCAGTTCGTGGACACGCGTTGGTGACGCGCAAATCAGGGTGGGCCGGTACATGAAGTATCTGGCTCACGTTGGACAGTCGTTGGGGCTTCGAAGAGCACTTCGAGCGTCTCGTTTCCCGGATCGAGAGAGTAGTGTGTGCCTTGAACCGCGCCAGCTGCCCAATCTCGGGGGACTGGCGAAGAAGTTCGCCGCCTCTACGGGGGAGTCGTGCAGTCTGTGGCCCTCTACGGGGGGGCCATATGGTCACCTCGACTGTTAGGCGTCCAGCGCTGTAGAGCTAAACTTCACGGTCTGCAGCGTAGAGTGGCTATACGGATCGCTCGAGGGTACTGAACGGTATCTTATGAGGTGGCAACACTCCTCGCGCACTTTCCGCCTTTGGACATCCTGGCAGAGACTAGGTGACCCCCTTACAGTCATCCCCTCCGAGATTTGCCTATAGGCGTGGCACCAATGGGCAGCTCTATTGTGATCGTACGAGGACCTGGAGCTCCCCTTCTTTACCGAAGATGATCGCTCCGGTGGTTTTAGCCGGTAAGAGTCCGGCATGCCCTTCCGCCTTTCCCCGAAATGGAGGAAGTACATGATGTATTTCCACTGAGATAATAGAAATAAATAAGAGGTACTGGCGTAACTCTAGAAACTTTCCGGTACGGTATCAGAAGTCCGGCCTTAGAATGGACAAAACATTACTTGGATAACTGTGAACAATGTGTCGAAATTTTTTGCATTGAAGACAATGTTGTAGTAAAACAAGATAAGCCTGAGCATCGTGTAATAAGTTACGGCGTTCCGCAAGGAAGTGTTCTTGGACCTCTTTATTTCCTTATTTATGTTATTGAGTTACCTGACATTACTTCCTATAAACGTATCTTATTTGAAGATGACATCTAGATCTTATTAACATGTAACAATGCAGGTAATCATGATTTTACCATTGAAATTAATAGGACTATTCGATCAGTTAGTTAGGAATAATTTATAGGCAAATATCAGTAAGACGACTTAAAATTTTAATTTGAACTGAGGACCACTAAAAAAAGGTTCGGGAAGTCTAGAACCCGTTCAGCCTACGGGCGGCTAGCGGTCAGCCGTTTCACCGGGTCTCCCTAACCGCCGCGCCGACACGCCACGGCCTCGCATAACATTGGCAGTAATACAGCACTTGGGGTCCCCTGTACTGCCAACCCAACGTTTCCTCTAGCATCACTGGTGACCTTAATCTCCATATCCTATGGAGATTAATTAAGGTCTACCCAACACTGCAGAATAGCAGTATTATTAAGTTATGATCTTCTGTAAGGCGGAGGTACTACCCAATTCGGGCCGCTCTCAGTTTGAGCAAGAAATACCGCTATGCCCTACCTCTATTCTTTCTTAATATATACAATCAGTGGAGTTATAAATCAGAGTTGGAAAAGTGCCAAAGTCTAAAGCTAGGCAACCTAAACAAGCAACTTACGGGACATTATTGTACCTATCATTTTAACATCAATAGGTTCTAATGCGCAAACTAAGAGTCTCCTCCTAAAATATAAGAAAATATTGTACCAAAAATATCATATTATTCGAGCATATTCGTAAGATATTTCATAAAGTAGCGAAGTCGGCAACGATAAATAACAATAACGAATTCTGTATCGACATGGATGATTATTTTAGTTTGTGTCGTTTAGGTACAAGAGGACTGAATGAATTGGGGCAGTGGAGGACGATATTTTTGTAAACCGTTGCCAATATGAAAACTCAGTGATAGCCGCAAGGAAAGTTCTTGTCGCGAATCAGGCAGAGGATATCGTGATGATTCAAGTATAATTTTGAAATGATTTGATGATTTCTACGGGTTTCTCAAAAGAAAAGCAATTTGTTTAAAAAGTAGGATATCTGAAGTTCTCAATTTGTCTTTACCGACTCCTTTTTTTTTATTGATGTCCAGTGGAAATTCTACATAAACTTCCTTCGCGCCGGGGAAGGGCGAAGGGGTATGCCGGACTCCTACCGGCTAAAACCACAGGAGCGGTCAGCTTCGGCACCGAAAAGGGAGCTCCAGGTTCTCGAAAGATCACACATTGATGCTACAGAGTGGATGATTGTAAAGCGGTCACCCCCTTCAGCGGAGGGGAGGCGACTGTTATAAGGTCGCCCCCAAGCTCCTAACAAGCATATAGTTAATAATAATTATTTATATTTTTTTACGAATATTTTCTTATTACTTATGTTGACACCTTTCACTATAGCCTGCCTGTCATCATCATTATCATCATCATCATATCAGCCAAACAACGTCCACGGCTTAACAAAGGCCTCCCCATAGATTTTCAAAACGACAGTTTACATGCCGTATGTCGTCTTTTTGGGAGAATTTAACAGTACTCACCACGCTTGGAAGGCAGGTTGGTGAGCGCAGAATGGTTACTTTTTCACAAAAGTGACGCTGTGCTGCCCATCCCTCTGGTATAGAATCCCTGCTGTCATTAACAATTATTTAGGGGTCATACATTTTATGAATATCAGCTATTATACTACTCTGTCAAGAAAGTAACGGGAAAAGATCAATAATACACAAGATGTTTGTTATTCATCCAAATTTATTTTATCACCTTCAAAGTATGCTCCTTCAGAAACGATACACTTACGCCAGCGAATAATCCAATCATCAAAACATTTTTTAAACGCTGTTTCCGGAATTGAGTTCTGGTCTCGCCGCGAATTCTCCTTTATGTCTTCTACCGATTGAAAACGGGTGCCACGAAGTGGTAATTTGAGTTAAGGAAAAAGAAAGAAGTCGGCTGGAGCCATATCTGGTGAATATGGTGGTTCTCGATGGTATTTGTTTAGTGTTTGGTCAAAAATTCGTTCACAATGATGGCCGTGTGTGAAGGCGCATTGTCGTGGTGCAAAATCCAAGAATTTTCTTTCTACAAATCTGGCCTTTTTCTTCGAATTTGCTCTCTTAAATGCCGCATAACGCTCAAATAATATTCTTTATTTACCGTTTGACCTTCCGGCAAGAATTCCGAGTGCACAGTACCGCGATAGTCAAAGAAAACAGTCAACATGACTTTTGATCGACTTTGGCGTGGTTTTTTCGGTTTCGGTTCAGTTGGAAGGCGCCACTCTGAAGCTTGTTGACTAATTTGCATGTCAAACTCGTAAACCCACGTCTCGTCACCAGTAACAATGCGTTTCATGAATGTTGGGTCGGAATTGACTCGTTCTAGCATGTCCTCAACGACTCTCATGCGATTGAGTTTTTGAAGAAAATTCTGGTCTTTTGGGACTAGCCGAGCGGTAACATGTTTCATACCCAAATGATTAGTTAAAATGAGACGGATCGACTCGTGACATACAGAAAGTTCGGCGGCTATCTCTCTCAAAGTTGAATGAGGATTTTCAGTCACTATTTCCTTGCGATGTAAATTCAGTTGCAGACGTTGATGGCCTACCAGATCGAGAAAAATCTTCCGTCACATCTCGACCGCTTTTGAACGCTTTGTACCACTCATAAGCACGTGTTTTTGATAAAGTCGATTTACCGTAAGCCTTCAGATTCTGTTAGAGCGTTCTTGTCACAAAAAAGGTGTGTTCGTGCTATGGTAAGTATCCCTCCTTATGAATCTTGCAAGCAGTATTTTAAAAATGTTTTTCACATACCTAGGTATGGTATAAGATTTCCGTCTCCGTGTGGTGTCCAGATTAAGAATATAGCACCACTCCATCTCCTCCTGTGGATGTCGTAAAAGTCGACTAAGGGACTCTTAACCAGAGGGATGGGCAGTAGCGTCCCTTTTGCTGAACAGTAGCATTTCTGCGCTCACCAGCCTGCCAAGCGTGGTGAGTATCGGCAAATTCCCCCAAAACTGATGACACAATTGTGTTAATCTATGAGGGAGGCTTTAGTTCAGTAGTGGATGTTATTTGGCTGAAATGATGATGATAAGATTCCGGCTGGAGACAGCAAGTTTTTCGATTATGGGATCTATGTATCAGCTTCCAAGCAGTAAAGATATAAAATAATAAACGGATTAACTAAATAGATATCCTAAAGTTGTTTGCGGGAAGATCTCGCTCCTACTCAAGCATCGTACAGCTCGCCCACCCACACATATTGTAGTACTTACAAATTATTTTAGTTAATCATCAATTAACTTCATCACAAAGTTAAATAACGTTGAGGGGCCGGTTTTGCTGATTTTGTAGGAATTCCCATCGTCAGTGCAATCTGCTCGACAAACTGGGCGCCAGCAATCGCGTAATTTAATGAACACTGCCCTAATCGAGTGACGAGTGAAACCCGGTCTAACGAAAAATAACATTTTCGTTCAACATTTTCAATTTCGTTCAAACAGGAAAGATTTGTGTTTACGTTTTGTAATTAATTTATAACTCTATCAATATAATTTATTATAGTACTTTGTAATGCTTTAAGAATTTGTCAATGTTGGGTAACTGATCTAAGATTATAAGGAACACACCATTAATTTACCACATCAGGTCATAAACGGCCACCACTGATAAGGGGCCTTCCAATGATCACTAAGTAACATTGCGTCTACGTTTCGTATGATGAGTGTAGACGAATACCAGAAACCCAACCCCCCGTAATATGGCAGACGTACGACATGGGGGCCTTCGACGAAAACGTTTATGTCTGCCATAAAGGTCCAACACATCAACAACTACACTGTTGTTGCTGATGATTATGGTCGCTGGTGATCGCTTAGGCGCCACGCGTGCTGTTTGCACATACTCAGTTGTTCACACTTAGATCATTTGTTTGCACAACTAGGTAATATTGATACGTAGAATCCTATATCGAATGTGAATTTCAGTAATGTATTTTTTGTCGTATTAGTGGTATGTATCCGTATATAATAAGGAATATTGGCTACATTTGTCAGCAGGTCAGAGAAACGATTTATCATCGTGAAGATGACGTTTACGATAGCGATAGCGACTGATTTGTTCCAGATCAAATGCGAATCCAATATTTACGCATCGTAATCGTGTGGGTACGGAAACATTTACATCATATCACTGTAACGTATTGTATTACATTGCAGTTCTATTCTGATGTTGAGTAAAGTGAAATAAAATACGTGCTGAGTACGAAAATGTTTCCATTTACATAAAGATTACTCGTCAGTGTTAAATTTATCACCAAATTGGTAAATAACTTTCTAAAATCATAGATAATGTCTTCGTTGAAGCCCTTTACTAATTAACAACGAAGAAAATCACTAAAGTACACACGTTTCACAGAATACCGTCGACCCAAATCACAAAATTATTGTTATAATAAAAGTAAATATTGCCATGAAAATTATTCAAAGAGAACCTCTCTACCGAAATCAGACTCATGACGTCAATGGCTTCTGCTCGACTTTGCCGCCCCAGTTCAGGCTGCCTGTGCAAGATAAGCTGGCTTCCTCCCTCTGTATTGTCTAAAATTTAGTTGCTTTGTTACATGCTGGCAACCTAGTTGACACGAGATAATCCGTTTGTGCACCCATCAGCTCTATGTCACTACTGATAAATTTAGGACAAATTCAGGTTCCTCTTGATCTAATGCTTTGTGGTGTTTTTTCACTTCCTTTAATATCGGACTGGTGTTAGAAACGCTCATTAAGTATCGTACATGTATCTATAAGTATCTACTCAAAATAAGTAATTTATTGTGTTTAGTAGCATAAATTCGAAAGGTTTTAATATTTTCAATGGAAACATTTGAAACGTTTTTAATTTAAAAACTACAGCAGCCAACCGTCCGCGACGTCGCTACTCACTTTACTCCTATGAAAATTGTACGTGCGTTCGTGGAGTCAGTGGCGCGAGAAGCTCGTGCGTGGCGGTTTTTCATCAAACGGTGCGTTCATTTTTTCCATCCATAACCATACCTGCGACTGATCCTCTCTTCCGCTTTGCGTACCTTTCGATTATCCATCGGGACGGGGAGTGGATTTCGTATAATATTTCATCTGTTTCTATTAAAACATTGCGTAGGATTTTCTGACAGTGTTGTCAGCAAACTATAAATAACGTTGTTACTGTTTTGATGAGCAAGAAAATTGAAATTGCAGACAGAAGGGATTAATTTATTTGTATTACGTACTTTACTGAACCTACTCATTAGATGGGTAGTGTGGTACGTGATATATGCACAGAATATATTAAAATATACTTTTTCGTGATAACGGGCTTGAATATTTAAGTTTAAGTGCCAGGGAAAATATCTGATGTACCTAAATAAGATAAGTTGTAGAGCCAGTCTCTAAAAGCCCATATCAAACTTATAAGTCATAAACACAATCTCTTTTTTCGACCTTAATGCTTTTTTATATTGACGGTTTGTCGGTCACTGCCTAAGCAATTGGATTTCAGTGTTACGTGTCGCGGGCTCGATTCTCGCACGGAACAAATATTTGTATGAGTTACGACAAGTAGTTGTTGGTCTTGATGTTTGTGCATGTGAGATTTATGACCGAAATCTGTACCCACGACAGGAGAAATCATAGTGTGGAACATGAAATATTTACGTACAAATTTAAAATATACAGGACAGAAATTATTTAGTAAATAGTAGGTCAGCCTCTAACTGTCCAACCTTAAAGGCCTTTTCTCATACAGACAAGGAAAGAGCTTTGATCACCACACTTACTCACTGTTTGTTGGTGACTTCAAACCTTTAGTTTCAGGTTTCCTCACGATTTTGCTGAGATGGGCGGCGGCGCATTGTGTTCTACGTGCGCCTCTGAAGGAATGTATGGCCGAATGTGACGGGCCGATACCTGCCAGAGATGAGGTCCGATGTTTACACCGTGAATACCTCACCCCAGCCATAGGTAATTGGAAGTAACGCTGTGGGGTTTTACCCGGTAAGATGCCACCGTCTCAAGGTGGAGGAAGTCGATGAGGATGTCCCCATGACAAAGAAAGTTTTCCTAAACCGATAGAGTTGGTGGTGTCATAGTTTGACTAAGAAAGTAGGTACAAAATAACTTTGAAAAATACACCAACCCCGAAACCTTGTGAGGCGAGTCTGTAAATCTCCGGTCTACCAGGACACTATACAATACTTAACTAAATGGGTCGACAAACGCAATCCTTTCTCTGTTAGCTTGTATACTAGAAGGGAATACCTACGAATTGAAATTTCTGAAAAGAAACATGTGCTCTCGACAACGCTACGTGAATGTAGACACATGTATACCGCTACCCAAATCGTCCCGCGTCACCCTCAGCCTTTTATTGTAGCGAGCTTTCCAATTACATCGGAGATGGATATTTGCGCGCCCCGATGGCGCGCACGTCGTCGACTACGACTTGTTATCTCTGAAACGAATGCAAGGGTTCATGAAATAAAAGCCTAAGCTTAACGTAAAATATTAGGCCATTAAGAACATTTTACTGTATTTCTGTTTTTAACGACACTGTTTTCATTCGACTCATAAACCGAGGATGATGTACAGTAAATTAATTACGCTCACCTTATTAAAATATTTGGTTTGAGTAGATTAATTATTTATTAACATTATTTAATTAAATGATCAGCAGAAATACTTGAAGGATCAAATCCTTTGAAATTAGGTCTAACAAAATAAAATAAAAACTTACACTAAAATTTATAGATTAACGATGTTTTATTATTTTTTATGAAAGTCTCATAAATTCATTCTATCCGTACGGTGTCCGGTTTAAGAATATAGAACCACTCCATTTTCGCCCGTGGATGTATGAACCAGGGGTATGAACTGCAGCATCTCTTCTGTGGAACAGTAGCCATGCTGTGCTCACCAACCTGCTTGCCAAGCGTGGGGAGTACTGCCAAATTCCCCCCAAAATGACGGCACAATAGTGGCAATCTATGGAAGAGGCCTTTGTGCAGCAGTGCACGTCCTTTGGCTGATATGATGATCATAATATGACGGAAATTCATTTGATATTGTTTTTTACTGTCATAAAAATTGTATTATACCACAAAAAAAACCTCTTTGCGGAAATTTATTTAATTCAATTGGTACCTACGAACAAATATTTATTCGAGAACTCTCACACAATAAGTTCTTTCGTAAAGTTACTAACATTTGAATGATTCGTAATTCTTATTGAATATGTAAATAGACATGCTCGTCCAGGTACGAGGGCTTGCGAGTATTGTGTCAAAACCTGGTATTAAAACGAGATATTTATGCACGGAGCATCTATTTAGAGGCGACAGGAGTTTAGACAGTTTGCAACCAACTACTTGTTAGTTGTGAAGTCCGGAACAATCTAATCTGTAGCCAAGTTTTGGACACAACCGATCTGCGGCCGTTAACGATGACTGATCACTCTTCGATGTACATGTTTTATTATACTTACTACTGAAATTAATTTGGTTTGAATTTTGTAAGAGTTAAGCTCGCCTGTATACATTAAATTTATAAGTAAGTATATTTATTCTAATCACTTCAAACAAATCACATCAGCCCGTAAGCGTCCACTGCTGAACATGGGCCTCCATGGGGATGTTGCTATAATCACCACACTTGGTCGTTGGATTACCTAATATGGTTGAGCTAAGCGATGCTGATGAATGAGTCAGGCTCGTGAACGGGTGCCGTGTGTCGGGACTGGTCAGCCGTTAACTGCAATAAATTATTATTACACTATTGCAGAATGTTGCATCTTTACAGATTAATCTACATTTTTCTTGTTATATGTTTCACCATCGTTTGTATCAATCAACATTGTAATCTCAATAATATCAAAAGAGTATTCATGGAGTATATTGCCGTCTCTTTTCCATAGTATCAAATAATTGGAACCGGGCAACTTAGATTCTGACGTTTCATAGGTGCCAATAATTGTATTATTTGAAATAAAAAACTTTGACATGGCGGATTGGTGACCGGAGTATGTTGTTATTGGCACACTAGGCTGCTGATGCCCTTCCTATCGTATATAAATCCTTAGTCACCTTTTACGACTCCCATGGATAGAGAGGGGCGCTTACTTAAAGTTCCAATAGACAGAATCAAGTCAAACAGTAGAATTTTATCGAAAACGAAATCAAGATCAATGTTCGATAATTCCACAGCAGATGGCGTAAATGGTGGGACAAATGTTGCCGATATATTTATGGTGGGTATTTAGCGTCGAATAAAACATTATTTTGCTATGGAGTAAACAATAAAAATGCTTAGAGATTTATTGGCGCTGTTTATCCGGATGATCCCGCGAGGATCGCTACTAAATTATCACCAAGGACACACCTCACTTTTGATGTCCTTCAGCGTACTCCAGTATCAAAATACGGATCAAATATTTATTTATTTCGTAGTCGCAAAATGAAATAGGTTGCTTGAAAATATTCTTCAGTGTAGATAAAATAATGCTGAAGTGTTTTTTCTTGAACTGTATTGAGGAATACGTATATATTATACGTTACCGTAGGTAATAGATGAAATTTCGGTCTCTGCATTCGTGATCGATCACTCACAGTGCTCTAATGAACTGTCCTATATATTAGGTGTAGGTATATCAGTACCTCGAGTTGTACCTACACGCAAACTTGTCACAGGTGATAGATCTATAAAACATAAATAAATGCTTATATCAAGTTCGTCTTTCTACAAATTTTCTTTATCAGAATATTTATGGGTAAAAAGTTTGTGAAGGTCAATGTAAATGCCAAGCCATGCAAAGCCAAGAAGCAACATAATATAATGGAAATATGTTCTACAGTCGAAGCGAACTGATATTTATATCATCATCATAATATCAGCCAAAGTACATCGCTGGTGAACAAAGACCTCCCCCATAGATTTCCACACCGTCCAATCACATGCCACCCGCATCCAACGGCTCCCAGCGACCCTCACCAGGTGGTCCGCCCAGCCCCCTGCTGTCACTACATGGCGGGGGGCGTCGGGGGTCGCGGGTGCTCAGATTGGGGAGTCTGCGTGCTTGCACCGAGCGACCCCCGGGAAGACGGTGGGCGTGGTCACGTGCCACCGTGTGCGCAGCACAACGCAAAGCGAGGCTTGGGGGGATCCTTTACAATCCTCCCCGAGAATTGCCTGGGGGGCGACCTTTTTACACTCGCCTTCCCTCCGCTAAAATGTGGTCCGCTCATCTTGTTGGAGGTCGTCCCACGCTGCGTTTTCCGGTGCGCAGTCTCCAGTCGAGAACTTTTGGCCCCAACGGCCATCAGTTCTACGAGTAATGTGCCCCACCCATTGCCACTTCAGCTTACTTATCCTTTCAGCTATGGCGGCAACTTTAGTTCTACTACGGATCATTCATTCCTGATTCGATCTCGTTAGAGAAATACCAAGCATAGCTCTCACCATAGATCGCGGAGTGACCTTGAGTTTGATATACTCGTATATAAACTTACTTGTTGTTGTTTATATCATAAATCTGTATAATAACTTAAATTTAGGATAGCGAAACATCGCCGAAACTCCTTTGTATTTTTCTTTTTATTGATGTGGAGTCGTATTTCCATTACCTCAACAAAGGATATTAAACTTTTAATTGGTATTGTCAAACAAATTCTTAAAGAATAAATTAAAAAGTTTATCATTGTTTTGCACTTTATGATTATTTCCCTAATATAAGTATCATAATATAAAATACGGTTAAAAGGTGATAATTATTTTTTGGATGTATTATAAAACTTTTACTTCGGTACAAAATTTGATAGGTAGGTACTTAATGGTATCCTGAATTATCGCAAAAGTTATTCCAATAATTACAATATTGAACATAATTTTTCATCGAAGCTTTTCGTAACATCGAGGCAGGTGTAAAAATTTCACCTCTCCCTATAAATCTTCATTTTTATTACAGCCTACACAAAGGGAGAGCGGGCCACGAATACTATCAAAGATCCCTCACTGATTGGCTTAATTTTGTACCAAAATATTATATCAAAACATATGTTGAGTGGGATAATATGTGCCTACGACGAATTTAAACCGTTAAATAAAAAAATACGTGTTTGATCAAAGATATGACGAAACAATAATATTTTATATATTGTTTTAGTACCGTTGTTCCAATATGACGAGTAAAAGTGTCGGTTAGGACCTTTACTGAATAAATTGTTGAATTGAAAAAGCCAGAATTGAATTACCCAAGCAAGATACTTTTATTGCCGATTTCAAATCCGTCCGCAGCCACATTATTTTTCGTGATTGGAGAAGGTGTGCTTAAGAAATATCAATATAATCTTAATTCTAATAATGTAATATAATTAACCACAGAGATACAAGTTGTTAATATATATAATTATATTTTTTTAAAGGATTATTCAAACAAATATGCTGGAACCAGCAGTTTAGCGACAGTAGGAACTCTCATGCATTGAAATTTTCTTTAGAGCTGATTAAAATTAAAACAGTTTACTTTTACACAGAAAACACACAGTAAGTTACTTAAAAAGAATAATCTCCATTTAAAAGAAGCGTCAAGCACTATTGCTTTAAGGAGTGTTCTGTTTCGTTGGTTAAGCAGCTGTAATATATAACAGTTGATCACATAGCTGAATGATTAAATATATAACAATAGTAACTATGTGTGCGAATAATATGTCACTCTCGTGGGTTTCAATCCATCACACGGAGACCCCGTTCTTTTGCTGCTCAATATAAATGAAATAATCTAAAAGATGGGTTCAACACGCACAGATCCTTTTAAGCATTTTAATCTTAAATATAATGGGACACATACTGGGGGCACTGTATGGCAACACTGTAGAAATACAGTCACGAATGATCTATGAGAGGAGCAGGACTACTGAATGAGATTGGAACTAAAACGATTAGGTCTATTGGAATGGGTGTTATGCACTGGAAACCTTAATAAGTAAATGAAGAATGAGGTAAATAAGTATTACAAAATAAATATAACGCTATCTAGAATACGACCTTGCCAAATTATTATTCTCGTGTTTAGTAAAGTGATCATATTTAAAAGATAGATCTTATGCTTAATACAAACCCCTTTTTAAATTACTTGTTACATAACACGTAATTATAACGTTAACGTAACGTCCAATAAAATACGAATCTAATTTATAATGTAATCCCAAAGGAACAACTGTAAACATAAAATATGATTGTGTTGATAGTTGAGACCTTGGAGATAATTGCCTCTTCAGAATAATTAGGTACAATATTAGCTAATTCGATACAATCGAGAGTTTCTGATCTTAACGGGCTGATTGATGGACTTGCCGCGATTGAGTCGATAACTTCCAATATTTAAGCCAAACTGGCTATTGTTATTCTTTGTCGTAATTAAACGTCTTGGTTCAGGTATGTATAAAAATGTTGGCCAGATATAAATAGTTTATAAATTGTCTGTGTGTTAATTTCTAGCTCGAGCATACCTTTACCTATTTAGTTACCATGTTCTATTCATTTTATATTGAGCTAAGTAAAGAAACATGAGCAAATTTTGATACATAGAGTATTAAAATTAGCTTATGTTTCTTTCACTTTAATTTGTAACGTTATATAAGTTTTGTAGGTCATGTAAAATATATGCTATATAAGAGGACTGTATTCCACCGAAGGGAGCTGCAATGCATGCAGGACCTACATTCGTTAATAAGGTTAACGAGATGAACGAAGCCTGAATGAGCGAAGGATTCCTTTCACGAATTAAAAAGTCTATGGAAGACTCACTATTGTTTAAATCAAATTATGAGAAAATTAAATCAGAACGTGGTGCTAAAAAGCCGAGTCGAAAGGCGAGGAAATTTTGTATATGACTGAAGCACCGAATAAAATACAGGAAACATAAATAATCTTGATTCGTTATCCAGTTGAAGTGGAACCGTTAGCATTGCCATTTAACGTGGCAATACTACCAATCTTTTGGTTATTTTAATTGTAAGTATTAATTTTAGTGTTTTATTTTTAACATAATCCTATTAATTGCAACACTGACAAAAAACATTATTTTCGCTTATCCACTTGACATTCAAGTATCATGCAATAGAATAATATTTTTTTTATGGTGTACAATGTTATTATTTAGATACCTTACAAAACCACTTGGCTTTTTCATTCGATTTTCTATTCTGTTTGGTTGGGCAAAATAAGTATAAACTAAACTGATCAGTAGCTTATGACGAAACTAGAACGCATTCTATTCTTAGAAAAACTTGGGTAAAGCCGAGTCGTCCTCCCCACTTTCAAAGTTTTATGAGTCGAATGAGATAGATCAGGGATCGGAATGCATTATTGCCTATTCAAGATAGTGTCATCTCAGTCGAGGGAGCTTTCTATTGATTGCGGAATAGAAGCTAAAAAATATTTAAGATTTTCCTATAAATCCATCATCGTTTGTAACGTCCTCGCTCGTTTATTGAAATAATGTGTTCCATTCAATATTCTTAGTTATTCCGATTAAATATATACCTACACCAAAATACCTTACTCGTATGTTGTATTTACGTTTTTGCAAAGTCGTACATAATATGGGAGTACATTGCTGTTTCACTTCAGACCTTGTAAAGATCCTATCAGTTCGCTGTGGAATCTAGTATCGTCGAGCCCAGTACTCGTGCCAAATGCGGAAACTTTGTCAAATCACCACTCTAATCCTTATAGTGCAGCTCTGTTTACATTCAAACTGCGAGATTGGAATTATTAAGATTGAGCTGCGATTGTGCTAAACTTGTCGGAAGACTTGAGCCGGGCTCTCATTCAGATGCAGATTTAGGTCAGGCGTCAATTGAGTTCGAACAGTGTAATTAAGAGACTTTTGGAAGTTGAATTGCTTAATTTAATTCTATTGACTGTATAATTTTATATTTCATTGTTTTCAGTTACTTCATGAAATATTTTGTGGTGTAACAGAATTTCGTTGAGAACTTTTGCAACATTATTGAAAAATACGATGATGGTTTTATTACAGTCTCATGTCAAATGTAGGTATTTTGTTTTTAACTCTACATACATACTACATACTGCACTCATATTGAAAACTAAGCGAATAAAAAGTATAGACGGGAACTTTACGCAATAACTTTTATACAACTAGGCCATAGCTTTGCTTGCATTCAATCCTTCTATTGGCACTACGCTAACGTTATTCAGTATTTCCCAATAAAAACTGTGAAAAGCTCTGTAGGTATTTTAAATATTTTATGGTCGAAAATTACCATGATTACCATTATTAGTAGTATGTACATCGTGCAATTGCAACGACATGTGTAAGCCTACATGTTATGATACTGATTTTCTTCTATGCTCGTATCAATTTCCTGTTGACTTAGTAAGAACAATATGATAATAAAATATTGAAATTGTTTACGTACTCACTGTTTCTCTTTGCGTATTTCGAGGTAACGAAGACTCTGGGGATTTCTTCCTAATGCTTGGGTATCAAAAGATTTCCGATGGGATATTATCCTAAAGCGCAGATTATTGCTGTTTACCGAAACGGTAAGTTCTCTAAAATTATTACAAATTAAGATTCGGCTTTAACACAATAGGTAGATTTTGCTAGCTAAGCTGGATAACCCGATTAAAAAAACAATGTAAAAAAACTAGAGTACTCTAATAAAGTGAGCTGTCTCGGGATGCTGGCAGGTGTGAATGATGAAATTCCGATATCTGTTAATACATTTTGTGAAAATATAATAGAATAGGCACATGGCCTCTGCTACAAGGCGATGCTAACTTTTGACTTGGAGCCTAGTGTCATCACCAACCCTATTTGGGCGGCTTAAAGTTCTCAGCAACATCGTTGTCGGTAGTACAGGAGTACAATACTATGACGCGGGAGTAGTGTTTAAAAAGCCCATTGGATGATGAACAGCTTCATCTTTATTTGCCACTGAGTCTTTGGAATTGTACATCATTTCTTCTTATATAAGTACTTATCACATTCGTAATGGATTTATTTAGAAAAAATGACAGGTTTCTAATTCGAACTTTCACTCCCTATTTTACACTCCTAGGGACTGATTTCCAAAAACACTGAAACACATTCTTTATTTTCAATCAAAAATATTTATTTTTCAAAAATAACGGGTATTCCATACATACTTTCAGCCCCTTGTTTGCCACGTTAAGTGTAGCCTGATATGAGTTGAGTTGTTTATGTACTCGAAGGACACTGCTGCCCTTCCTCTAGCTGAGTAGCTAGCTCCCTTAGTCACCTTTTACGACACCCACGGGTTGAGATGGGTTGCTGCTATTTGCACCATCAGCAATCAAGACTTAAATTTTAAATATTATTTAGGTTATCTAAATATTCGTTTATCTTAAGATTAATATAATGAAAATTACCCATAATATTATGTTGCAACAATTTTTTTTTACATTTGATACTACATGCAATGTTTACGAACCGTGTGGTGCCGGCTCAGAATGCCACCACCCCATCTCTTCCCATGGGTGTCGTAAAAGTCGACTAAGGGATTAGCCGGAGGATGGGCAGCAGCGTCCTTCGAGTACATTAACAACTCAACTGCGATCGCCAACCCGCCTGCCAAGCGTGGCGATTATGGCAAAACCCCCCAATGAGCCCACAACACATCCATATCGGTGGTTGTGGTGATCCTTGAGGGAGGCCTGTGTCCAGCAGTGGACTTCATTCGGCCGAAATGACTGACTACATGCAATTAAAATGTTCCGCCTACAGTTCCGCCAATGATTTGATGATGACCTTTAACTGTATACGACTTCAGTTATTATAAAAAAGATTTCTTGATTTTTACCAGAATGATCATTTACCACGCTAATTCAAAGCACGCGCGCAAATTGATGCGGGACTATAATCATTACCCGCTGTCTCAGACATAATTGTGTCAAGTGTCTACGTTTTGTTGATAAAGGGACTGCAATTTTTTAGAATTGTTTTGTTTATTAATCATCATCAAATATCTCAAAATTATACATAGTCTTTCGTTGTGTATAATATAATTGCAATGTACATATAAAACAGACTCATAGTTTTCTTTTATATTATTAAGCAGTTATACGTACGAGTATCCTTGTGTGTGCCGTGTGGTGCTGGCTCAGAATACCACCACCCCATCTCCTCCCGTGGGTTCCGTAAAAGCGACTAAGGGATTAGCCGGAGGAGGAGCAGCGTCCTTCGAATACATTAACAGCTTAACTGCGATCGCCAACCCGTCTACAAAGTGGGCGATTATGGCAAAGCCCCCCAATGAATCCACAACACACCTATATCGGTCGTTGTGGTGATCTTTGGGGAGGCCTGTGTCTAGCAGTTGACTTCTTTCTATAAACGGACATCAATTAGCTTCTCACCCGAGTGGATATTATGTAAGAACTCACCACTCGAACTCACCACTCGAACTCACTTCTGAATCCGCAGTGAAATCTCTCATTTCTTACTGTTTTTATTACTTTCACCACCGTGGCTATTCTGTAAGAACGATCATCGAACTCACTTCTAAATCCGCAGTGAAATCGCTAATTTCGTTCTTACTAGGTTTCACTGCGGATTAAGTTGTGAGTTTGCTAGTGAGTTCTTACAGAATAGCACTGCGGGAGCTTTGAAGAGGGTATGTACAGTAGGACTCTCGCTTGCATTGCTCGTAAAAAATAGTAAATCATAATGAAATACGTACGAGTATCCTTGTTTGTGCCTCGACTGCACGGCGCACTGCTATCGTATTATCTACGCGCTTTACAATCACTACATTCATAGTTTTATTTGACATATGTCTCTGACGTCTCTGTGTTCATATCAGGAATAGGGAATACTATAAACTTTTATCGTTGTCATGCAAACAAACTGACAATAAATTGATTGACATGAGCGCAATCGACCGCTCGCCCCTAACGGTCGCGACGAGGATTATATATCAAAAAACTAACTCTTACAAGTTTGTTTTGTCACATAAATGTCACTCTTTATATTTACTGGTCTTAGTGCATTTTGAAATAGTGTAATTGGTTCAATTTTATAATTTATTGCTTATCTACAGTGCTGAAACTGGCACACTGTACAAAACGATTTATAGTACCTGTACGCTATAAAGTCAGTTTTATTTTAAATGGGATACATATGTATGTAAAAAAGCGAGGAAATGTGCATAATTTTTTTATATAGAAATAGATACCTCTATCTCTCTTTCGATCATATACGAGCACCCCTTACGCGAGTAGTATGCGAATCACGCACGAATTTTCCATATAAAGTCAACATTTTTCATCGGAAGACGTTCACTCGTCGCCTCGTCTCGCTACCCTCGCCCTCGCATCAACGCTTTCAAATTATGTACATGAAGTAAATTTTAAATTAATTACGTCACATACTTTCTACACAACTGGTTTTTCAGAACTGGCATTAATAGTTTTTCTTTTCGTAAGGCCCTAAACCTGTTATTTATTTTATTCTTACATCTTTAGAAACTATTTATTATATTATATAGATACCTATGTAGGTACATTTTTTCCGTTACTCCAAAACAGCCATCTATTGAAATTAACACCCAAACCTTTTTTTTTTAATTTTTTTTATTTATTGATCGGGTGGAAATACCTCATGTACTTCCTTCGCCCCGGGAAAGGGCGAAGGGGCATGCCGGACTCCTACCGGCTAAACCCACCGTCAGCACCGAAGGGAGGCTCCAGGAACTCGAAAGATCTCCATCTAGAGCATAACACCCAAACCTATTCAAATTCAGCTATTTCTTTCGTCTGTCGTCCTTATAATAGTATTATAATATGCTTTTTAAATAATAAAAAAAGCTTATTATAAGGCTAAATAATTATTACATTAACGACAGGGATGTCTAACATTGATACGTTCTACACATGTAGATTGTGGCTTCCCAAATGTGGGACCAAAATGACAACATATGTTGTATGTTCATGTACTTATTAGTTACTTATTTATTTAAACTTTATGCAATAAATGTACATAGGCGGACTTAATGCCTTAGGCATTCTCTACCAGTCAACCTTAGGGTGATGCAGAGATGACATGGCAGGTGCAATAAGGTTTATGAAAAGAAACTGAGAACAGAATAAACAAATTTTATAAC
The DNA here is from genome assembly GCA_947459985.1 of Diloba caeruleocephala. Classification (NCBI taxonomy): domain Eukaryota; kingdom Metazoa; phylum Arthropoda; class Insecta; order Lepidoptera; family Noctuidae; genus Diloba; species Diloba caeruleocephala. Next base: position 20,513,130 of record OX381606.1, on the reverse strand, counting down.
TACAATAAACATACATGCATATCTAATAAGAATATATAAATCCATACATATTACTATAATATATAATTAAATATATAAAATAGATAAATTATTACTCAGATGATTTTGCCAAATTATTGTGAAAATACTTACGGATATTTCGTTTAAATACGTCTTACTGGTAGCCATCATATCAGCCAAAAGTCGTCCACTGCTGAACAAGGGCCTCCCCCATAAGCGACAGTTACATGCCATGTGTCGTCAATTTGGGGGGAAACTTGCCTATACTCACCACGCTTGGCTGGCGGGTTGGTGAGCGCAGAATGGCTGCTGTTCCAGAGAAGGTACGCTACTGGCCGTACCTCTGGTTAAGAGTCCCTTACGGCCGAAATTATTAATCGATCTAATACAAAATCTTTGGATTTCGGATTACGGATATGTCAGTTTTTTGTGTTAAATGTAATCGTAACACAACATTGGATGAATTTCAAAATCTTCTTCAAAGTCACCTTTTACGACATCCGCGGGAGGAGATGGAGTGGTGCTATATTCATAATCCGTACACCACACGGATATATTTCAAAAGTAAATATATATGTATCGATAATAATCTATACGTATACATTTACTTTTGACATGTTATTATAATATATCCAATATGAAATTATTTAAAGCTTTGGTGGCTAAAATGCCCTTAACCACATATAAATAGGCCAAGTGCGTGTAGGGCCACGCACAGGGTATGGTTCCATTGTCATTACGGGTAAGGTTTACAGAATTATTTCGAGTCTTGCAGCGTGAACATGCGTTTCAGACTTTCTGTGACAGCATTCTGTGACGCTAACTTGATAATAATAATTCTAAAGTACGGGACTAGATCAGACGGAGTCTTGCAAAAGACATTTCGCCATGCAAAATATAAGAGAAACCGAAATATGCTTTAATCTCATAAGAGTGTGTCAACGTCAACTTGACTGTATTGAGAATAATGGGGTTATTCAAAGTGTAACCTTTTTATATTTCTCGTTGTTTTCATATAATTTGGTTTATTCATATTTGTTTTATTTGATTCAGATTATTGTGAATTATTAATAACCTAAGTATTAAACGGTTACATTATTTATTTATTTATATACTCTTTATTGTACACCACATAATACATACATAGAGATAAATATTTAAAAATATACATGTACAATGGGCGGTCTAATCGCACAGGGCGATCTCTTCCAGACAACCTTTGGATGGACAGGAAGAAAGGAGAGAGATATTGGGCTGTCAAGTGTACAATATATCATACACAATATTACTTAGACATAAAAATATAAAATACATAACAATATATACAATAAATATTATATATATAAAACGATGATAAAATTTACTAATAAACATCAAATATAACTAGGATAGGAGAAGAAAAATTTGAGAGAAAGGTAATGCTCCTTCACCATTTTCTTAAAAATAGGTAGTGTTTGAGCATGTCTTACTTCAATAGGTAATGCATTCCACAAGCGAACCGCTTGAATAGTAAATGAATTATCGAAGAAGGAAGTGGAATGCATACGTATTAAGTATACGTATATTTTAGATTTTCTGATGATCTCAAGAAGATCTGTAGAATGTGTCTCACAAATAAACTGAAAGCGTTCTTTAAGATAAATAGGGGTAGAAGGTTTAAAGAGCACATTATAAAGCAAAGAAAGAATATGAGCGTTCCGGCGAAAGCGGATGGGAAGCCATTTGAGCTTAGTTCGAAATTCAGAAACGTGATCATATTTGCGTAGGCCAAATATAAATCTGATACAAAGATTTTGAAGTCGCTCAAGCTTGTCAAATTGGTCTTGCGTGAGATCGAGATAGCTGGCATCAGCATAGTCAAGGATCGAGAGTAGAAGAGATTGTGCTAACGCAATTTTGGTATTAATAGGGAGAAAATTACGAAGACGTCTCAAGGAGCCTGCTGCAGCAAATAATTTACGACTGACTTCCTGAAGTTGTTTAGTCCAGGAAAGAGTACTGTCGATATAAATCCCCAAGTTCTTAACTTTGTTGGAATAATATAGGAATAACAGAGTTACCAAGAGAAACTTGGGGAAGTGTCGACCAGACAATTTTAGAGACAGTTCGAGAGCCACCAACAGCAGTCACTTGAGTTTTTGTTGGATTGATCTTTAGTCCAAACTTCGTGGTCCATTCATCTATACGAGCCAAGTCAATATTGATAGTTTCAATAGCGTTAGACAGCTCTCCGAGAGTGGCCTGAGTGTAAATTTGGAGATCATCTGCATAAAGGTGGAAGGAAGAAGACAGTCGAAGAGTGATAGAATTAATAAAAATTGCGAAAAGTAGTGGGGATAAAACGCCACCCTGCGGCACACCAGTAGAGGTGTAGCACCAAGAAGAGAAAGATTCTTGGATGCAAATACGCTGCCGGCGGCCAAACAGGTAACTATGAAACCAGTCAAGTACCGATGGAGATATGTTAAAAGAGCAGAGTATTCCAAGCAAAATATCGTGATCGACGGTATTAAAAGCGTTGCTAAAGTCAAGCAGTGCAAGTACAGTTAACTTACCCATTTCCATGCCTGACCTGATATCGTCTGTAATATTCACAAGGGCTGAGGTAGTGCTATGTCCAGGCCGAAAACCAGACTGAAAGCGATTAAGCAGATTGTGTTTGAAAAGGAACATACTAAGTTGATGGTGGATAAGCTTTTCAAGAACTTTGGATAGGAATGGAAGCCATTCTTCCATTCCTATCCAAAGTTCTTGAAAAGCTGTATAATGCAAAATATGGGTCGGTAGTCAGAAAAGGAAGCAGGATTAGATTTTTTGGGTAAGGGAATAACTTGAGCATCTTTCCACGCTTGTGGAAAGACACTACTAGTAACTGAGAAATTGAGGATGTAAACAATGACAGGAAGAATGACTTCAAGGATAGGAATTATCATTTTACGGCCAAAACAGTCACAACCAACAGCGTTGGATGTAATCGATACAATGCTCTTTTTAACATCACATGCGGAGAATTGACTAATGACAAAAGGGGAAAAATCTGGTATCGGAAGGTTTGAAAGATAACTTAATGTAGCAGCTTTGGTGGCCCTGTCCAACATGGGTGAAGAAGAGAAATGATTATTAAGTAAGTTTAAGTCCAAATTTTTAGGAAACGTTTCATCAGATGATTTTCCGATACCCATTGATTTAAGAAATTTCCAAACTTTAGCTGGATCACCATTTTGAACAGATTTATGGATGTGCTGGCGTTTTGCATTCCTACACACCTTGCTGCAGTGATTTCTGATCGAGACGTAATTTTTCCTGTTAATATCGTTGGGCCGTATTTTGTACTTAAATTTTGCAGCTGCTTTTCTAGTTAATAATTTTTTTATATCATCAGTCAACCAAGGTGCTGGAAGATGTTTTACTTTTACAGCTCGAATAGGTGCATGTTTGTCGTATAGCTGGATTAAACGTGTAGTAAAAATTTTAACCTGTTCGTCAACAGATGAAGATGTAACCAGAGCTGTCCAGTCAATATTTCTAGCATCCTGACGAAGATGATCAATATTCATACCCTCAAAATTGCGTAGCAGAAGAGTTTTGGCCTTATACTTAGGCGGTCGGATTTTATAGGAAGTAAAAATTAAGTCATGACAGGAAAAAGCATCAGCCGAACATTGACCATGTTTAGCGACATGATTGGAAGATGAGACAAAAATAAGATCAAGAAGTGAGGGAACGCAGTTAGAAAAACGATGAGTGGCAGCAAGGTCAAGAATAGAAAGATTAGCAGACTCAATAATATGACGAAGAGAAGAGGAACGGGAATCATTTTTAAGGAGACAGGTGTTAAAGTCGCCCATTATGATACTGTGACTGTAAGAGGGTAATAAGGTTTCCAATAAATGTTCAAAGGAAGAGAAGAAATTTATTCGAAGAGATGGACAGTAGTAGACACCAAGGAGAACCTTAGAATGATACAGTTCAACTTCTAGGAAAAGATGTTCACCAGCGTTTGGCGGAGGTGGCTGAGTCGACATATTAATAACAGAAAAGGAAATGAAATTACGAAGATATATGGCAACCCCACCACCACCACCAACGGAGCGATCATTTCTTATGAGTTGAAAACCTGGAAGGGAGTAAGAGGAAGAGTTTTAACCATGATTCTGAAACAAGAATCGCATGAATGTTCTTACAGTCAAAACTTGCCAGCATATCGGGATAGTGAGCTGGAATACTCTGGGCGTTAATGTCGACTACATTAAAGTTCTCAGAAACATCAGAAAATTGTGAAACAAGGATGTCGGATAATGACGGAACACTAACAAAGCTTTCATCATCACTGCTTAAAGAAAAAAACGTATCAGTATCATTGCTACAGTCAAGGCTGAGCATAGATACCTTTAAAAATATAATAAAATATACAACAAAATAATAATAATATACAAACGCGGTTTAACTAAAAACAACTTCCGTCCACCTGCCAGTTGTGCAACAAATGAAAGAAACAATGCATACATTTTAAATAAAAATTATAGTAAAGAAATGAAACAATCTGAAACAATAATTGCCATAGTCCAGGTAAATAGACAAAATTAAACTAACATAGAACCGCATAATAGATGATTTCGTCAAAGAATGTTTATAATTGTCAATGCCACAACTAGGAGCGCAGTCAAGAAGTGACAAATAGGAAAAACAAGTTACCATGACAATACGTGTAAAACTATAAGTAGTTGTTGACATACCATATAAAAACATGAAAATGATTAACAATGAAGATAACCATCACATTCTGGCTGCAGCACGCCTGGTTTTAGGTATGGCGACCTTCCCCACAGATACAGGTTGAATGCCATCTGTGGTCCGCTGCGGCGATGCAGTAATCTGCTCAGACTGTGATGTGACCTGCTCCGCCTGCACAGTACCCTGCTCCTGCTGCTGCCCAATTTTATTAAGGTCAACAAACGAAGTTACACGGTGCCGCGATCCATCAGAATCGAGGACGAACACAGTGCCTTCTCTAGTCCAGCATTGGGTCACACCAAATCTGTCTCGTGCCGCCATGAAGGAAATATATTTTAGGAATATTATTATATTATAAATATATTGCGCTATATCCGTGATTACTTAATGATTTGTGATTAAGTTTCAATCTTCTTTTCGTAAAGAAAATGAATACTTAAGCTATAACCTCAATACCCAATAAATAATTGTAGCAGTTTGTTAACTTTATGTTAGTAATTATAACGGATGAATATTTTTATTTTGTTATCACTTTATTACAGTTATTACGCATTTTTTATTCTCAATCCAATAACAATATAAAAATATATCGAAATTATCATCTAGAAAACTTGGCCGGGATCACGGTAGACGACACTGGATACACCATTTAAACGTGCGAACAATTACAGAAGGGGCTTTCGTAAATATGTTTCTAAAACTGTTAGAAGACAACAAAAAGTTTAGTAATTATTTTTATTATTGTTGCAAAATTGCATAACGGTGCCTAAGCCAGGCGCCTCACATTCCAACACTGGACGCTAAGGCTATCGGAACATATTAATATAATTTTGTAATTTTTGTAATCGTATGAAACTGGCCAATATCTGCGACGGAAATAGTTCTGTCACATGTAGTGTCAGCAGTGTGCGAACTCTGTGGTGTGCTACTGTATTGAGACACTAATTACACGTACTGACGCTTACGGACTGTAACGTGTGTTCACAGCAATACAAACCTTAGCGTGCTACTGCACTTATGAACGCTTACTGTACATCATGAGACACATCTCGGAGGGGGTGACTGTAAAGCGGTCACCCACTTTAACGGTGGGGTGATTTGTTCTTTTTATGGACGTTTAAGTTCAAGGTATGTACATCATAATAGCATAAATTGTAGCTGTTATTTAATTATTATTTCCACAAACTACCGCCTTTACGCCGTCGATGATATTTCATTTCTTAAATTTACTGTCTGAATTCTACTAGAAGGATAGTATCTTTACACGCTCCTTTACAGTTGAATCTGATTGCATAAGATAATTGAACCCTTCCTTTTTAGGATTCAGTGAAACTTAATCCTGGTTGATCCTCCATTTCAAATAACTTGCCTGCTACGCCAAAGTGACAACTTCGTAGCAAATTGCTACGAATCCCATACTTTACGCATTGGTTTATTTATTTACGTCTTATTTTGCTTTTTTTAACGGATTTAAGCAAACAATGCCTTTCTACACGCATATCTTTAATATATTTATCAAATATGGCGGCAAGTGTTTGACTGTTACCGAACGGGTCGAGCATGTTTTGAATGAAATACAGGACTCGTTATTGATAAAATACAACATTAGTGAGTTAAGTACATAGGCCCATAACTTATTTACGTACAAGAATCACACATTTGTTGCGAAAACGACGTCCATTGACATATATACGCAAGAGAAAAGGGCTATCGAGGAAGACTCACGGAGAAAACAAACGCACCCGATAAAGGAGACGACAGGAGATCCATAGTAGATAATAGAAACAATAGTTAAAAAAAGGTTTGTTCCATTATTATTGGTACGTTATTTATTTTAATCAATGATAACTTCACTCAAGTATACTTTAGTCATAAAACCATAGAAACCTAATATGTTGTATTTATATAAGTCCGCGGGACCAGAGTGCGTCCGCTTTTCTGTGCACAGAGTGGCACGTGACCACGTGCCCGCCGCCGTCTTCACGAGAGTCACTCAGCATGAGCACACAAATTCCCCAAGCACTGCACCCCCGAGACCACTGCATACCCGAATGCCTAGAGAGTCGGTCAGGGCCTCGTCTCCAGTTTGCCTTTATTGGTTGGTTGGAGTGGAACCCCATGAGTGCCCGTAGGATTTTCAACTCTGACTTGCCTTAGTTGGCCAACCAGAGGGGGGCCGCTAGAGCTATATGCTCGGGTTGGAAGTGTCTAATGGCGTAATTAACTCGCTCCGAGCATTCGAGATGCGCGATGGTAAAACCGGTATCGCACCTTTCGATACCCGGAGCCGCTCACACCAGTGTTGCTCCCTGTCACCTGTGGTGGCCATTTAGGGAGCCCATCTTGTGAGTGACGAGTCCCCGTCTACCACCAGAATTTCACTATAAAGGTTGAAAGGCAGACGCCGTTTTTACCGTTTTTAGAAGTTTTTAATCCATTTAACACCCATTGCAATATACCTTATAATTGTAGTTTCATTTTATCTCATACAATAGTTTTACACCTCCGGGGACTATCCGAGACTGCTTTTTATAGTGTAGCCATGGAGAGACCCTGGTTATTGCCCCATTACATTTTATATCTACATTTACATTTTAGATCTAAAGGGCCTCTGCGTGTTGGAGCTATGTCACGCGTGAGCCTATCAAAAGACCAGGTTCCCCCTTACAGGGGATATAAGCCCGTGAATAGAGAAACATGTAGCCATCTGTATGGACTTGCGCAAACATCTCCGAGGCACTGCATGCAGAAAACGTTTCACTTGGTCAGAACACCGAGCGAATCTACAAGCCAGCATGTTACCTCTGACCACCAGTGCCTTGCGCTCTCTCTCAAATCTCAATCTCATTATCGTTAAGGTCGCCGGTGAGGAAATGGCCAAAGTATTAAAATTGTGGCACTCTTTTTAAATGACACTCGTTTAACATTATAATCTCCGGTACATTATCCGGACACCTACCGGCGGCCCCAAAGATCACGTATTCACTCTTACTGACATTATAAAGAAGTCATGTCATATGTGAAGCAGCATATGTCTCACAGACTGAGCAATTCCTTGATTGCCCCAGCAGCCGGGCCCAGCATCACTCATCATCCGCGTAACTGATGTTATTAATTCTCACTCCACCCACACGACACCAACGTACCATACCAACGTGCATGCTGCTGAGATCGGTTATGAGGCCATCTACATACAAATTAAAAAGCCTAGGATGACAAACCACCCTGTCTCACACCGCAATCCAATCTATATGATTCGTAAAGTGAAGTGGCCCATTTTACTTGATTGGTTTGATTGGCATACCAGTACTGAAAAATATTGAGTGTATCAGCAGGTGCACCCCTGTCCCCCAACTTTTTCCACAGCACATCATAAGACACGAGATCGAAGGCCTTGGAGAGGTCAAGAAAAGAGGCGTACACTGGCGTCTTACGGTCTGTGTAGTATTGTACTGTATGCTTGAGACTCAAGATAGCACTTTCTGTAGTCTAGGTTGGAAGCCGATCGAGATGTGGCGACATCGCCTACGGTCGCAGTTCGCGACCAAGCGCGTCGTCGAGGCCATCCTGCCGCTCTTCGGAGCCTGGCTCAGAAGGAGCGAGCGCGTCACCTACCGTCTGACGCAGGTATTCACCGGTCACGGTTGTTTCGGTGCGTACCTGCACAGAATAGGGCGCGAGGATACGGCACAGTGCCACCATTGTGGAAGCGACCAGGATACGGCACAGTGCCACCATTGTGGAAGCGACCAGGATACTGCGCAGCACACGCTCGAGGAGTGCCCTGCATGGGCTGCCGAGCGGCGGATCCTGGTCGATCAGATCGGGCAAGATCTCTCTCTGCCGGCAGTAGTGTCGGCTATGTTGGCAGAGCATGAAAATTGGAGTGCAGTGGTCTCCTTCTGCGAGAGCGTCATGCTGCAGAAGGAGACTACAGAGCGGGATCGGGAGAGGGCCGATCCCGCACGGAGAAGGACGAGACGGCGCCGGGGCAACAACCGTCCCGGCTCCCAAGTCCAACACGCCTGAGCCCCCTGCCGTCACTTCGTGGTGGGGGGCCTCGGGGAACGCGGGTGCGCAGATTGGGGAGTGGTCACGTGCCGCCGTGTGCGCAGCACAGCGCAAAGCGAGGCCGGGGGGGATCCTTTACAATCCTCCCCGAGAAGTGCCTGGGGGGCGACCTTTTTAACCTACCTACCTTCCCTCCGTTAGAGGGGGTGACCGCTTTACAGTCATCCCTTCCAAGATGTGCCTAAAGGCGTGGCACCAATGGGCGGCTCTAGTGTGATCTTACGAGGACCTGGAGCCCCTCTTCGGTGCCGAAGATGACCACTCCAGTGGTTTTAGCCGGTAGGAGTCCGGCATACCCCTTCACCCTTCCCCGGAGTGAAGGAAGTTCCATGAAGAATTTCCACTGGACATCAATAAAAAATAAATAAAAAAAAAGTTTGGAAGCCGAACTGTGCATCTTGAAGATATAAAACTTTTTAAAGTAAGAATCAAGCATACCGTTGAAAACCTTAACCATGATAGTTGCCAGGGAAATCGGATGATAATTGCTCTTGTTTGATATGTCCCCCATCCTGTTTTTAACAATGGGAACAACAATGGTTTTTATAAGACTTTCCGGCGAATTACATATACGAATGACTAAGACACATGTTGTAGAATAGCGACAGCACCCTTTGCAAGTGAACTCCTTTATAGTCATTATATAGCTATTTCTAAACAAACTTAAAAGGCTATTCAAGGCACAACATCTATAACCCAATCTTCAAGATAACTAAATACCATTAATTAAGTAACATACTCTGGAGATAGGGTCTTGAATTGACTGAAACTAACCTAAATTAATTGTGCGAATAAAGAATTTGTTACACTTAGTCTTAGAATGTATTATTCAGCGTTAATACCCACAGCATGTCACTGTATTAATGCAATATACATTTACTATAGGTATCAATGCAAAAACTTTCTCTTTCAAACAAACAACAAACATTTGTCACTGTTGATCTATTACGACATCTTACTCCTCGGTTCTCTTTCTCCCAGCTGTTCATCATTTGTCATAGGTGCGGCGGCGCCTGTCCATCTAAATAAAAGATAGCAACCGGCAAGAAGTCTTCAGGGAACAGATTTATGGTTCACTCATATCGAAGTAAGCGCCTTTATTTCCGGAGAGTTTAAAAATAAAGATCCGCTCGGCGGCACCGTTTACGCAACGAAGACTCCCAATATGTAGTCGTGCCCTCTTTTCGCAATTTCAACTCCCTCATGGTGATATTATATCCAAAATATACCATTAGTTATCATAGATCGCGCTAAATAATGTAAGAATGCTGAAGGCTGTGTAGACGGCCGGCTCCCGCCCACGGGGTCGTCGACCTCGCACACTATTCCGGGTCCCCCGCCCCACATTTTTCTTTTCGGACACTATACGGCAGGCGGGCGTACGCCTCTCCAAATGTGCTACGTCGTCGTCGTCTTGCTGAATATGCGACTATTGTTCTGATTTTGCAATTTCATATGTAATCTTGTCTGCTTATTTTTATTTACTATACTTAAGGTAGTTTTTGTCAAGAAAGTCTTAAATTACGAAGCATAATATACAAACGTTTAGAGCGTATGTATAGATATAGATAGAAGGCTTAATTTTGATACCGGTCATATGACATGTCGCCATTCAGAAGTAATCTTAGTAATATGTAAGTAAGTGCTGGTTTACATTAAGCGACAAACGTTTTGTAATATTTTAAGACCTAAAGAAGACATAAAAGAGAAAAAAGATCGTACTATTTTTTGGTATTGGTATTTTTAAGTTTAACAAAAATACAATAGTACTCAATAGTTCTTAGTTTGTTCGTGGTGAGCAATGGTAGGTAATGAAAGTTCATCATTTTTCATTCTTACACAAGGAACGAGATTTTCACTTGAATTAAACATAGAACCTTGGTTTAGTGACCAGGAAATTTTAAGAATAACGGATATAATCTTGAAAAACATTATATAACATTTTTATAAAAAGGATATTTCAAGGATTTGTAGCGTTATTTATGTGACTTTCAATGAAATGGTGTAAGTTTTCAAACAGGCGCGATGAAGGACGACTGAATTACTTGGTATTCAGTGCTTAATGAGTGGGTGTGATTCTGGGCATCAGTCAACTAGCATTTGGTGTATCCGACTCCCTTTGTAAATTTACTACTTGTTTATATTATTACTACTTATAACGCGCTAGCGTAGGCCAATTTCTCATAACACTGGCTGCACAAACACTACATATTTATATCAACCATTTTGAGCCCTTCTGCAAAACCAGCAGCATTAAATAAGATAGACAGGTAAAATTTATACCATGTAATTAAAAAACCATCCTCACAAAGATTGCAAAATTACATTAATGCAGAAATATTGACATACGGGACTTGCGAAGATAGTTAATGTTGGCACTCGCTCACTGAGTGACGGGTTATTAAAACCTGTTAGTTACTTCTATATATGTCAGAAATTGGTCAAGTGTATCTGCTTTAGGCCGGCTGGTCGAACTCATTGATGAATGTCTCTTTCTCGTTTGTTCAGCAGTATTTGTACTATTGTTTTCAGTTTATTAATTTTCCCTCTACTATTTACACAGGTAAGTATAATATAAACCTATCGAACCTATCACTAACATATTCTTTGTTTATCTATATTACATCCTATACTGTCTTGTATTATCTAAATTATAATTAGTTTTTCCCAAGTGAATTAACAAGGCTGACCCCTGAGTCTGCCAACAAATATCCTGCCAAAACATTAATGTTAACAAGTGGGCCAAGACCTCTTTGGATATTATTCTTGTGCTAGCAATAGTGTTAACCTCCAAACTAATTACAATCAAATCTTGTGGTGCCACGCAAGACTATTTCTGAGTAGCATTACAATTGTTATGGGCCACCGCCTTACCACCGCGAGTGTTTTGCTTGTCTCGTCACTAGATTGTATAAAAACGAAGTACAAAAGCACTTCATCGTTGCAGCCGAATTAAGTCCACTGCTGGACAATAGCCTCCCCCAAAGATCGCCACAACGAACGGTCTGGGTCTGTTGTGTGCTCATTGGGGGGTTTTGCCATAATCGCCACGATTGGCGGGTTAGCGATCGCAATTGAGTGGTTTAATGTACTCGAAGGCTGCTGCCCATCCTCCGTATAATCTCATAGTCGCCATTTACGACACCCACGGGATGAGATGGGTTTGTGCTATTCATAGCCGGTACCACACAGCATTTTATGCCAGACCAAAATCTTCTTTTCTTTTCGTGTGGCTAGTTTGTGTCAGAATTGTTCAAGCCGCCTAAAGGCCTCCGACTTGGCTTAACGACTGCCATCTGATGACAACAACCGGGACCCACCATTTTACATACCCTCCGAAGCACGAAGACGTTCAGATGAAATACCACTATGCTGTCACCCATCCATAGACTGACCGCGCCAAGCGTCGCTTAATCTAGCCGATCGTTTTCCGATCAGTAATGTAACTGGCTATGAACTTCTAAATGAAATGAACTTTATCAAGCGTAACAAATTACAAATTAGGGTCATTTGTTAGATATAGACATCAGCTATGCCTATAAGCTGCCCAAGTTTTAATTTCATCGACATTCGCTTTTTGTTCCCGAATATATACAGAGTTATAAGATATCCTATATATATATATATATATTATTTTTATATAAAAATCTTACAAATTCTGGTAATCTATCTTTTCTGATCTTATATAAGAAAAACAACTTACTGCACAAAATTAGTAAGCTGACCGTAACATTGAAAGGAGTTATTTTCCATTATTCATTTGATTTAGAAATATCCAGTAACGTGTGGCATTATCTAAATCTATTAGCAAATCTGATAATATTTAATTTGATATTCAGAGGGGTCCATTTTAGTCTTAATCTCTACTATTTAATATATATTTTAAAAATCCTGTCACAGTGTACTTGCAGTAATCATTTATGTGGGAGAGTACGGTCGGCGTCTCGCTGGTGAATTGCAGCCACCTTAATGACGAAAATCAGTTTAGCAGTGCTCGCTTCAGCGTGTAGCGTTCGTTTGCGGCCGCTTAAGCATAGCCAAGAGCTGTCTTGTCTACGCTCCGTACATAGATATACTGAATAATGTTATTAGAGTTCTTACATTTGTGTTAATAAAAATAATTTTAAAGAAATACAATCATATAATTCAATATTTTATAACAGTTTCTCAGCAGGTTTTGGTGTACCCATCTATTCCAATTTTGTAGTCAGTTATCTTTACAAAGTGGAAATAGACGGGTATACGAAAATTTGAACTATAAACATCTTAACTGACTGTCCTCTACTGAACTGACTTTGTGAAAAAGAGTAGTTCGTGACAAAATTTATCTTACCAATTCCAAAGGGGGCAGCGTTCGGGAAACTTCGCAACGTCTTTTCGTCAACAATACCGCAATGCCTCAAGACGCAAGTCTTTAACCAGTGTGTGTTACCAGTGATGACATATGGAACAGAAACGTGGTCACTCACAATGAGCCTCATAAGAAAGCACAAAGTCACTCAGCGAGCTATGGAGAGAGCTATGCTTGGTATTTCTCTACGAGATCGAATCAAAAATGAGGAGATCCGTAGAAGAACTAAAGTTGTCGACATAGCTGAAAGGATTAGTAAACTGAAGTGGCAATGGGCAGGGCACATTGCTCGTAGAACTGATGGCCGTTGGGGCACAAAGGTTCTCGAATGAAGACCGCGCACCGGAAAACGCAGCGTAGGACGGCCTCCAACGAGGTGGACAGACGATCTGGTGAAGGTCGCTGGGAGTCGTTAGATGAGAGTGGCATGTGACCGCTCGTTGTGGAAATCTAAGGGGGAGGCCTTTGTTCAGCAGTGGACGTCCTGTGGCTGATATGATGATTCCAAAGAGTTCAGACGGGCCGTAATCACCACAGTGGTGAACAAACGTTGACTGCAGACAATCTTTATCGAAGCCATCGAATCTTCTAGTACGCGTTTGCAACAGATTACAAAAAAATATCGAAACATAAGTGTAATAAAAGTCGTCTATAAATGGTTTAAATAATGTTAATAAATAAAATGTATCAGTGCAGCGTGCTTATGTAAAGCTAAGATTATATTGAAATAAACGAGGCTTACTCGAGAATCTCTGCGTAATTAAATACTTTAGTCGACCCTCCACAATGTCGGCCACCATTTAGCCAAGTTAAGTTCTTTTCATTGAAACCATTAAGGAAATGGTATAATTATGCCTTTCTACTATTTCGAAATATTAAACTTATGGTTTCGTTGGTTTTTGGATCAGAATCCCAATTGTTATAACAAAGCAAAAGTGCTGTTTGTCTCGCGGTGCCCCTCTTACATTGGGAAATTTAAATATGCAAATATGATATATTGGCTACGAAAAGGAGCTTATTTTAGTCTGCACTATGCGCGTCATCGTAGTATTTTGTTTCACAAAAATACTTTTTTTGCAACCTAATAAAGGTTTGGCCAAAGGACGTCCACTGCTGAACAAAGACCTCCCCCATAGATTTCCACAATTGTGTCGTAATTTTGGAGGGAAATTGCTCGTACTCACTACGCTTGGCAGGCGGGTTGATGAGCGTAGTTTAACTACTGTTCCACATAAGGGATGCTGCTGCCCATCCCTCTGGTTTATAGTCCCTTAGTCGCCTTTTTGACATCCACCGGAGGAGAATGAGTGGTGTTTTTTATAACGATTCTTAATCCGTCACCACATGTAAAACTGTATCGATACTATAATAAAATCATAGAGAGACAAAACTGTACATCGAATATATTTTGGAAAAAAAAAAACACTGTCCCGTGCTCCAGGAACGAGACTGATGCCAAAACTGCACTTTTTTAGAATATCCGTATGTTTGTCTATTTTTATGTTTGATGAGAACGCTTAAACGACTGTATTGAATTAGTTTAGATTTGCCAAAAATGTCCGTTACAGTCCAGGTCTGAAATTAGAATACAAATAATCACTCTTTTGTACATGGGCGGTGAGTAGTATGACAATATGTCTACAAAGTTTTGTTTTACAGCGAATATTATGCAAAATTCACACATGTGAACACATTCATTATGTTTTCAGTTAACTTAGTTTTTAATTATTACATTTATACATTTTAAGTACCTATTTCTTTCTTCTTAACTAGATGGCGTTACTGTCGAATTAGATCACGCTATTGTTTCCTTGGCAATAAGTGATTAAGAGTCAGCTCAAATTAAACGTAGAACTGCTCTAGTATTTCTTCCATTTGCTTTGCGGTCGAAAACATGTTCGAGCACGCGCGCCTAATCTGCGATCCTGCGCCAAGGGTACAACTTAGTGTTGAGTAGGATTATAGGATACGATATTTAAAAATGAGTTTGTAAGAGTAGCCTATTTTTTACCGAGCCAGTACAATGTCCCACTTCAAATAAGGCGAAACGTCATTAAGCTTGGCGGTACATTTGAAGGAATGCATATTTCATGTAGTGTTGCTGTATTTGTACTGCCCTGTCTTACAAAGTATGATTGTCGTAATACTTAACGCAAAGTAATAAGAAGCGATTGACTACAGACAAATGACGATTTTATCGACGTTATTACTTATTAATTATTATCCACTGTAACGTGCTGTACTGGCGACTTGTTTGTAAAACATGATTTTGATTTAAAATATACCATAGCAAATAAATACATAGAGAAAAACAGCAACACATGCAAAACATATAAGTATTTAACATACAGTCATGAAATCTTATTGCAAAGTATAGGGCGCAAAGACTTACCTGGATTAACATACATATATTTAGGTGAGTCTTTGCACCATATTACAATGCAATAAGATTTCATGAAACTCTCTTCATAATTATTTGTTTATTGTTGACTTGACGGCACGGTTGGTGCAGTGGCTGATACAGTCGACTGCTGCGCTCCGGGTCGTGGGTTCGATTCCCGCACGGAACAAATATTTGTATGATCAGCAGGTAGTTGTTCCGGGTCTGGGTGTATTGTGTGTGGAATTCATGTCTGTAAACGCACCCACGACACAGGAGAAACCCTAGTGCGGGGCAAAGTTTAAAAAAAAATTACATTATTCAGGTACTAAAACCTTAAAATAATAATTTAAGTGTAATTCAGCAAATCCTGCTAGTTTCCCGGGAATCGCGTAACAACCGATAATTAAATAATAAATCTATTTCAACAAAACTGCGCCGAAGTTGTATTCAAAACAGTTCGTTTCTAAACTGTCGCATCTCGTACTTATACTAGTCTTAGTCTAGTCTTATCCGGACGATGGGCAGTAGCATCCTTCGAGTACTCAACTGTGGTCGCCAACCCGCCTGCTAGGCGTGGCGATTATGGCAAAGCCCCCCAATGAGCACACAACGCAGCCAGGCCAGTCGTTGTGGCGATCTTTGGGGAAAGCTTGTGTCCAGCAGTGGACTTTATTTGGCTTAAACAATGGCGACGATGATTATAAAAGTATTGTACAACACACGACTTAAATCCCTAATTTACATGACAAAATGAGCGTTGTGGTTGTAGTGAGTAATTGGAGTATATACATACTGTATATATAATACTGGGCGGCAAAAGGGCAAACTACATTTTATGAAAGTTATTGATGACACCCAATGCCATGCGGGAAGCGTTTCCAAACAAAACAAAATAGTGCGCAGTCTGGCTCTCGCCTAGCTAGGCTGAACGCATTATGCGGCAGACCTATGGGTCGTGTCATTCGGAGATATAGCATGATCCCTCTACATCTATTACACGTTCCTAATAAAAGTGCTGATCATGATTGCATGTTTTCAACAACGTGATGCAGATTGCCAAATTCCACGTGTGCGAAGCTGTGGGCAAAAGCTAGTAATATAATATAATTGTAAATTTTGAACTGTTCTAGCTTTCTCCATCCATAGCCAAGAATGGATAACTCTAGCACTTACTGGGTGTCGTAAAAAAATATTATGTCAGTACGGTACGATACGGTACGGTAGGTACGAGCAGGCAACAACTACAAACGCTGATCCATTAGTCCTAACTTACTGATTATGAAATAATTTCCATCGAATCTTTAATAACAGAGGATTATGAGGGATATTTGTGCATTACTTAGTAGACATTTAGACACTGGCTTCTAGATATGAAGTAATTCAAACTTAACTTGTTTCACTGTTGTAGAGTGTAATTTACAGTTTTAGTTTTTAACTATTTTTCAGTTTTAAGGCCATCATTACCGCCTTTCGTTGATTTCCACTCGCAGGTATTGCCTTCGGCGACCTTTTTTGCTCCTATAAAAGGAAACTAAAAATATAAAAATCCACAAAAAGCGTCAAAAAAGGGCAACGCTCACCGCAATCGTATTTAATTGATATAATTGGCATTTAGGTCCGCCATTACCTTCCCAGCCCAGCCCAGCCCACCACGGCCTGATTCAGAAACAGGCGCAATTTTTTCATTTCCCTCGCCGTAATAAAATTTGCCTGTGCATTTTTTATACAATTCCCTTTCAAACTTGTTCATTATTCAGTCGGACCCCTTTTTAGAATTTTGGGTGTCGAAGATAGAAATAGATCTACCTAAATCATGTTTGTTACCTGTATGTAATATTGTAGCAAAGCATTAGTTTTTAGGGTTCCGAATGTCCGAAGGAAAAATGAAAAATGGTGAATCTTACAACATTGTGCGTACAAACTCACGTTTGTGGTTGGAATGTATGGGAAATCATGTTTTTCAACTACGGTGTTAAGTTTGTTCTTGGGATAAGTTATTGTTACAAGACCGAATCCAACAATAGACAGAAATTTCGGAACTCTCCACGCGAGTTCAACTCGCACTTGACCGGGTTTTTATTTATAATATATTATTATTTATGAGTTCTTTGATGTGGGACTTTTATTCGTCTACCTATACCTTTGAGATGTTGTAATGAAATTTGCAGTGTTTTATGATAAGTGTGCGATTCGTAATGTTTTTTTGTAATATAACTAGGTATATTATGGAAAAGCAAAAATATTTAATACTAGCGCCCGTTACCCCAGGCTTCGTTGGGCGTAAATTTAAATTTAGTGGATTGCTTTTTTTTAGTTCAAATACAAAGTCTACTTTTTAAACA
Source organism: Diloba caeruleocephala (assembly GCA_947459985.1). Lineage (NCBI taxonomy): Eukaryota > Metazoa > Arthropoda > Insecta > Lepidoptera > Noctuidae > Diloba > Diloba caeruleocephala. Next base: position 20,495,249 of record OX381606.1, on the reverse strand, counting down.
TTATTATGAAATAAAATACTTAAAAACTAGAAGAAACTTATATATACACATAACTAAAAATATACAAAATATTGACGCTTTAAATATAGCTAACAACATAACAAAATAAAAAGTAAAACAAGGTATTTTATTCTATTCCCCGACATAATCTACCTCTAACCCAAATTTCGTTAGAATCCGATCAGCCGTTTGACCGAGATGGAGCCTCAAATATACAAACTTTCACATTGACTAAGTAGTCATGTGCCCGATTTAAACCCGAGGGAACGGTGAGTTTAACCTTAGGGGATGAATTTACAAATATCTTTTCTTAGTGTTCACCTGCAGAAACTCCTCCAATTTCATACTACTGAACCCACCGGTATGACGTTGCACCAATGGGCGGCTCTAGTGTGATTGTATCGGGGACCTGGAGCCTCCAGGTGCTGAAGATCACCGCTCCGGTGGTTTGAGCCGGTAGGAGTCTGGCATGTTCCTCCGTCTTTCCCCTGGGCGAAGGAAGTACATGATATATTCACAAAGGGTGAAAAAAAAACTGTGGGTTGTCTGTCAGTCAGTCAGTGTTATAATTTTATTAATATTATTATTTACATTTCTATCGTTACTTTTTCTCAGCTCTTTGGCTGGTTTAAACCACATTTACGGGCCGAAACCAAGTAAATGCAGTGTGTGGTGTGTTATGTTGAAGATGCGTTGTGCTGAGGGGCTATTGCATTTTCATCTATTTGCATAAACTTTCTGACTATTCTGCAAGTGTTTAAAATGGCAGCTTTTTGTAGTGTAATATAGAGTGAGTCTTTCAGGTCAATTTGTTTCAAGCTATGGTGGAGATGATTGGGGATAACACCCGTGGTAGAAATAACTATAGGTACTACATATACTTTTTCTTGATTCCAGATTCTTGTTACTTCTTCTCTTAGTTCTATGTATTTGGCTATTTTTTCTGCTATCGTTTTCTGCGAATTATGGATATTGGGAACTGCTATATCTATCAGATAAGTGGTTTTATTTGCCTTATCGAGCAGCGTTATATCCGGTCTATTATAGTGAATAGTCTTATCGGTAAGTATGGCACGGTCGTAGTAAAGTTTGTGTGACGAATTCTCTAGCACATTATGTGGTGTGTATTTGTAGTAGGGGATGTTTGTGTCTTGTATGAGTTTATGTTTGAGTGCTAGTTTTTGATGAATGATAATTATTATTATTATTCCATAGCAGTAAACTGTAAACTATGTCTAATTCTATGACAGAATCTAACTCTTAAACCGTTCAACCGTTTGAGCGTGATTGAGAGACAAATATCCAAACATAAAAAACACATTTATAATATTAGGCAGATTAAAATTCTAATATTTATTCTGAAGATATACGTACAGCATCGAGATTTCCGCATTATACTCAGTCACGATGTAAAAAGGAAAAACGTTAACGAATTCTAGTATACAATAATTAAAATTGTGCGAGAGAGGCCAGCGTGCCTCTCAGGTTCGCTATGTCGTCCAGGTGCAATTCACATGAAAAATTGCCACTAAATCACGACCGATACTTGAGGCGATCTCCCCGGCTATAACCACCACAACGATATAGCAAGATAGCATCCGAAAATGACGTCACGTAATGTTGGCGAGGCAATAATGAAAAGTAGTTTAGCTTATTTTATCTGCTTTTGCAGAGTTTGGTGGTGTATCGTATCGGTGCAGGCTATTTTTTTAGTATTAGCTTTAGCTCTGTCTACTTTATTATACTTCATATTATCACCCCTCTGGATCCATGTGGGTTGTAAGAAGCGACTAAGGGTTGACATGAAGAGGATGAACAGCAGCCTCCCCCGTGCGCTAATAACAACATACTGCGATCGCCAATCAACCTGCCAAGTGTGACTGTGGTAATGTCCCGTAGAACTGTTCATTGTAATAGTCACTGGGAATCCCATGTTCAGCAATAGACGTTTATTTATTTATTTTTAAGGGATAACGTACACTAGTATGTTAAGTATTATACAATCGTTTCATAGCACTAAACTTAATAAATATCTACCCACTACATTTTCCACAGATTAATTTATAGAATTTAAGCTGTTAGCAGAAGTTAACTGTTGTCACAGCTATTTTACTTTATGAAGCAAAATGAAAGGAAAAAAGAAAAGAAAAAGTAAGCAACTAAAAGAAAAAAGAGTACACACGTTTACAAGCAGGTGAGATGGGAGATATGAGTGAAGTACATCTAAAATTCATAGGGATAATTTAATAAACGCACCATTTGCTAGACTAATCGGTACGTTGGTACTTGCGTATACAAGAAAAGTAAATTAAACACACGGCAAACACTGCCGTGTGGTGCCGGCTATGCCGTGTGGTGCCGGCTCAGAATACCACCACCCCATCTCCTCCCGTGGGTGTCGTACAAGACGGCTAAGGGATTAGCCGGAGGATGGGCAGCAGCGTCCTTCGAGTACATTAACAACTCAACTGCGATCGCCAACCCGTCTGCCAAGCGTGGCGATTATGGCAAAACCCCCCAGTGAGTCCACAACACACCCATATCGGTCGTTGTGGTGATCTTTGTGGGAGGCCTGTGTCCAGCAGTGGACTTATTTGGCCGAAATGATGATGATGATGATGATGAAACACTGAGAAATAGCAGATCACAATATTAATCATAAGGGCCTCGTCCCTAGCTTGCTGGTCTGTTGGAGTCGAAACCCATGAGCGCCCGCAGGATTTCCAACTCTGGCTTGCCTTATTTAGCCGATCAAAGGGGGGCCGCTAGAGCTATCTGCTCGGGGGTGGAAGTGTCGTGTAATGGCGTAATCACGGGGAAACCCGCTCCGAGTCTTTGAGACACGCCATGGTGAAACCGGTGCTGCACCTCTTGACACCCCGAGCCGCTCACACCACTGTTAATTCCTGCGCCAGTAGTAGTGGCCATGTAGGGGGCCCATTTTGTAAGTGGCGAGTCACATTCAGCCACAAAATTTCACTTTAAAGGTTGAAAGGCAGACGCCGGTATTCTCGTATTTCTTAAACTTTTCATTCCATGTAACACCCATTGCAATAGACCTTATTGTTGTAGTTTTCATAGCCAATAGCCTTACACCACCAGGAATAATCCGTGACTTCATTTCACTTCACGCATATTCATAGTATATTCAGCATATGGAGAGTCCGCGGTTAGTATCCCATTACATTTTACATTAAAAATCTCTAAAGGGCCTCTGCCTGTTGGACCCATGTCCCCGCTTAAACCTATCAAAAGACCGGGTTCCCCCTTACAGGGAATATAAACCGATGAAGAGAGAGACATGTATATTAATAATAATACATGATCGAGAAAAATCAATTAAGAAGTGTGTCTGCAAATTATGTTGCCTACATATAATCGATTCAAGATAAAGAAAAATAATATATATATAGTTATAATGCAAATTTATGCTCGTGTTGTATGTACTATCAACAGTTAAAGTAAATGATGATCAGTCAACCTTCAATATTGGTGAACTATTTATTAAATCTAATATTAACCGATTGACATCTGACTGTTCATCATATAAGTACTTTTCCTGTTGACTGTACAACAAAAAGAAAAGTGGTACAACGTCTGAAATGTGGCGATAAGTTGGACACGGAAATGAAACAGGCGATGAAGATAAGTTGTTATTACTGTTTGTTATGTTACCTTGGGCTTATGGCTACGTCGGGGCGAGGGGAGCTATGGCGCGGACACTTAATGTCTGCAAGTAACGACGATCGCCCAGACATGTTTTACAAAACACCAATAAAATGTTTCGGTCATGGTGGAATGGATTACGAAAAAATGCAGCTTCGGCACATATATAGTAAGATTAAATGATATATAGTAAGATTGTTACGTTCAAATAAAATAATGTAGAATAAGTTCTCAGAAATTTACTTTATAATACTTCTAAAAAGACCGGAGGGGACCCGGAGGAAGTAATAGAATCAGATTTTTTAATTGATTAACCTATAATATTCTTCATTCTGCCCTAGTCCCACGTTACTTGGGGATGGCGGAATATTCATATTGGGTCATATAAAGGTTTTGGCAAAAGGGTTTTACAGTCAGCCGCCTGCCTGACATCAACCCTACTTGGGTATGCTTGTGTTGGTGGTTGACCCGCCACCTGCGGGTAACCCAAAGTGCTTAATGGTAAGCACAGGGTTCCAAACCCCCTTAGTCGCCTGCTACGACGGGACGAGATGGGGTAGCCTTTTTCGTGATTGGAGTTACATGGCATACATGATTAACCTAAAACAAATGGTGAATTTTTGTCATAGTTAGATCAGTATGTTTCAATATGCATGTAGAACAATACTCAAATATTCAAGAAAAGCTAGCAAGATAGTTTGGTTCCGCTAGTTTTTTTATAAACTATGCCCGCCCTATGATTTCTCCTGTGTTGGGGGTACAGTTTAATAGACAAAAATCTCACATGCGCAAACATCACAACATCCGTAATAACTATCTGCAGATTATATAAATATTTGTTCCGTACGAGGATCGAACCCGCCACACGTAGCGCAAAATTGTTGTAATAGCTTAGCCACTGTGCCAACCGTGTCTTCGAAATACAATAAGGATGTTGCATAAAACTTGAAACAAGAATAATCACAAACATTTCATAATTTCATCATCATTTCAGCCGAAAACATTACACTGCTGGACAGAAGCCTCGGACCAAAGATTGCCAACGACCGGTTTGGCTTTGTGTTATGTGCTCATTGGGAAGTTTTGCATTCGCCGCGCTTGGCAGACGGGTTGGCGATCGCAGTTGAGTTGTTAATGTATTCAAAGGACGCTGCTGCCCATCCTCCGGCTAATGTGAATCCCTTAGTCGCCTTTTACGACACCCACGGGATGAGATGGGTTGGTGCTATTCGCAGCCGACACCACACGGTGTACGTGTGTGTCTTACTTCTTACTACTATTATAAATGTATATTTTAATGTTTGAAGCTATTAGCATTAGTTATTCTATTGAAATAGATAATATAGTGGTATAGGACACACACACACACAAAAAAAAGGATATCAAGTTCCCTTAAGAGGGCTAGTCGTCATTAAGAAACCGACTACAAATGTATTCGCTAAGTGATTTCAATCACTTTCTGCTAATTAGTCTCACTATCTGTGTGCATTTATTATATCATAGAACATAATATTAGGATCGTGTCGTGTCCTAATTGCCACCGGTAGTTATTTACCGTCCATTTAATTGCTAGCTCCGGCATCAAACATTATAAATTGTTACGTTACTATACGTTAGTGTGAAAATACTGCACTTGTCTCTGAAATACAGAAATGTCAGCCGTCAGGTGTAACGAACATAATCAGCTAATTAGCGCTAGTCCCACGAGGGCTTGCATATTATTTCAACAGATTTTCAAAAAGGTTTGCGTCAGACGTCAAAGCAGTGTTCTCTTATTATGCGGTATTGTAACACTGGATAAATACCGAGTCTGCGGCTGGAGCTCCAATGCAAATGAACGTTTTTATGTGTCCCAGCGCGGCGTGGCGCTGTATTCGTCTGGCGAGAATTAAACCGTGCATCTGAAAAGGTTTAAGATGAATGAAAGCCGTACGCTCACAATGCAACAACAGTTTAGAACAACTTATTCCTGTTGAGCGAATGTAAACAGTCTGCGTTTTATCTGCATTGCGATGGTTATAGATACGACGCGCGTAGTCGCCTATTTTACTTTAATGAGATTTAATGATGAATCCTTTCGATCTATCTTACCATTTTATGCGGTGTAAAACGATTTACATGGTAGATATGTCTCCATAGTATTGATTTTCAATAGGTCTATATTTAGGGATACATTGTGTCTGAGCCGCGACTGAACAGGAAATGACCGCCGAATGGGTTGTGCCGTTAGCTTTGGAGCTTTAGCTGTGTTCCTACTTGATACGGTCGCGGTGTTATTGCCTATTGATTAATATTAAACTCGCTTCTCTCTTGCAAGTTATGTACTTTTTAATATGCCAATTCTGTTCATATATTGTCAATTCAACAAGCGTGCACTTATTTTGTTTTATTCTCTCTGCGTATATTAAGTACCTCTGTGAAAAATATTATGTTTGCATTAGTGATTACGAAAAATAACCCGATTTCGTTTGTATCTATATATCGAGGATGAGATGACTGAGGGAGCTTCGGCTCTTTTATTCGCGACCTTATTGCATAGTCCTGAAAGGGCAAGGGACATGTTATATGCAAATATACTTTTGTTGGGAATTGTGCCGTTTATGACATTATGCAAGAAATTACTTTTGAAAACCACATATTCTGAAGATTATGAAAATTAAAATCCACTTTATTGTATCTACACCAAAAAGAAAATACAAGAATTCGTTTCACACTTAAATAATAGTTATGTGGCAGGAATACCATTTTTTTTATTATTGGTGCCCAGTGGAAATTCTTCATGAACTTCCTTAACCCCGGGGAAGGGCGAAGGGGTGTGCCGGACTCCTACCGGCTAATACCACTGGGGCAGTCATCTTCGACACCTAAGGGAGGCTCCAGGTCCTCGTATGATCACACTAGAGCCGAAGTGATAGGAATACCTATAAGAAGTTTATTTCAATAGGTATAATATTACAACCATTCTCATCATCATGTCAACCAAAGGACATCCACTGCTGACCTTAGAAGGCCTTGCCCATAGATTTCCATAGCGACCGGTCACATGGCACGCGCATTCGACAACTCCCAGCGACCTTCACCAGGTCGTCTGTTCATCTCGTCGGAGTTCGCCCCACGCTGCGTTTTCTGGTGCGTGGTCTCTACTTAAGAACTTTTTGTGCCAACTAAGAACAATGTGCCCCGTCCATTTTCACGTCAGCTTACTAGTCCTTTCGGCTATGTCGGCAACTTTAGTTCTTCTACGGATAAAGATAATTATAAAATTTCATTCTTCTATTTTGAATCAAGCCAATGATTAAGAATATAGCACCACTCCATCCCCTCTCGAGGATGTCGTGAAATGCGACTAAGGGACTATAAACCAAAGGAGTGAGCAGCAGCGTTCCTTTTGTGGAACAGTAGCCATTCTGCGCTCAACAACCCACCTGCTAATCGTGGTGAGTACTGGCAAATTTCCCCCAAAATGACGACACAATTGTGGAAATCTATGGGGGATGCCTTTTTTCAGCAGTGGACGTATAAATGGCTGATATGATGATGACAATGATGATGAACTCAACAGCAGTACCTAATACCTAGCTTCTTTTTTTATTTTCTAATAATACCGGAAGTTCAATGTTTGTTTAAATTGTCCTCTCTGTACGTGTGGACTAGATTTCTAACCTTGGCATTGTTTGACGCACAATATTTTATTTAAACAGCATGTGTAATTGTGAACGCTAGCCACACTTACACTTTCAAGTCTTCGAAAAATATCTTATATATGCGCTCTACAATTGTAAATAGAAACAGTTGCGTGTTTGGTAAGCCAGATGACGCTTATTATTTTTACATTCGTCGGGTTAAGCGGTTGCGGCGTGGTGGCCGGTGAGTGGCCGTGGTTCTTGGAACGCTCGGGTAAGTGGGCTACCCTGCGGCCCAGACGATACCCTACCTGCCTACCTGCCTCCCTCATGCCTTACCTGCCATTAAGCACGGAGCATTTTTGTCCGGTACAACAAACACAAAACACGTGAAATTTTATGGGAGTCAAAAGAAAGAGTTCTTATTGTTTTAAAATAGTGCCATTGTTTTCGTTACTTGGTGCTGCTGGAGATTTTTGGTTTCGCTTAAATACTTAGGTGCTAAGTACCGGTTGCTATAAATAATGAAATCATCATATCAAGTTACAATTTGACTTTCCCCTGTTTCTTTCGCTATCATGGCACTTGACTTGACTCTCGAAAACACTGTTTATGATAAATGGATGGGGAAATGACAGTGACATGGACACAGGTTGCACCCTTGGGTCCCGGCGGCGGCGATAAAGACTCAATCACCTGCCCCTGACAGTACTCAGTGACTGCCACCCTCTGGCTCTCATGTATCAAAGGTTTATTCTTACAAACGATATTTATCGTCTTTTGTAATGCAAAGAGTGCGTAGTGTCGATAAGCCCTGAGAGAACACTGGTTTTCTTTCAGCATACCAGGCTCTAGAAATGTTTGAATTATATTATTAGCTATTAGAAATATAGTAGTGTCTTAGATTTTCGCGATTATTACACATTATAATAAAACACTTTTAAACGGATTCTATCGCGTATGACCGACCACGAATGCTGCAAAGTATTCGAAACGTCAGGATAATCTAAAATATACGCGATAGAATTGTTTTATATATATATATATATAATTTATTTTAAAAGTGTTTTATTATAATGTATTAGAAATATTCTCAGATTTTTATCTTGTATTCAATAAACTCCTGCAGCGTAAATATAAAATCGAATTTGTGCTAGGACCACATTTAACACAAAAACAGAAATTATTTGGATAAGATTATAACTTCGACCGTTAGTGATAATTTGCAAGCTTGGTTTGCACTTCATGCAGCATACGCTGCATTTGTGTATCAAGCATGTCAACAAACTTTCTAACAACACGAATTTCCTGCATTCTCCTTATTTTTTTGTTGATCTTGCCTTTGTAGAGTCACTCATTCGATTCTTAATACAAGTATAAAAGTATATATGGAAAATATTATCAAAGGTATTAGTAATATTGTACAAAACAAATTATTCTGGATGTTATGGTTGGTACTTGGGTAGGCGCGCGCACTGTCGGCAACCCGCGCGTCGGCGGTGGCGGAGCGCGGGGCTTCGTCCACGGCACTCGGTCCGCGGCGCCCTCGCGGCTCAGTCAGTCAGCGCCTGACCACGGGGGGATAAGTGTCGCTCCCCGGCTGACCTTACGACGACTGGTTCGCTAACCTTGCAAACACATCGCATTTTTTGTGATACACCATGGACAAGACATTTAATCAGAAACATTTATAAACTTCACTCAGACTCTACCAATTTTAACTGAATTTCATAGAGACCGGCTCCGAACTTGACCTGTGATTGTTTGCTAGAGCTGTCAGTGCGCGTGTTGTGCTTTATCGATAACATAACCTGTACGATTTCAAGGGCACAAAAGACTTTGGTTAGATTGTGTTGTGGATGTAGTGTTGTAGAGCTGTTGGACCAGGTCAACTTATTCATTCTTGAAAATGTAAGTGGGCGTATACGAAAGTTTGAAAATCGATCGGGTGACGTGCGTGCGTGGGATTGCGTTTACGTAATCTTTGTTTACCTTGGGAATATGCACCGTGGTAACTGCTCGCTGTGATACCTATATCTGACATAGTCTACCAATTTTCCGGATGAACACAAAGCATGGGTAAGTCTACTTCTGAGTTAAAGCCTTTAGTATTTTGTTGATTTTATATTTGTTTTGTTACTTAGTTTTAGTTCTACATTTTAGTTGTATACTTAATTAGATAGGTGGCAGAATTTTATTTAATAGAACAATTCTATATAAAAATGCTATCTCCATTTTGTGCTCTTTTTTATTGTTATTTTCAATGATAATAGTAAAAAACATTGATCATCTGAAGTAAGTAACGTAACTTTCTTAAAAGTCAACAAGCGGTCAATTTACGCGCTTTTCTATTATTATCCAATTAGTGAAAGCGTTTTAATTTGGATAACTTTAGAACTTAACAGAAGATTTCCTTTTCTACCCACATGGCAGCGACCCACACAGCGTTTTCTACAGCGTAGGATTAATGATCGTATCAACGAAAATGGTTAAATGATCGAAACACCAAAAATACCGCTTACTTATTTAAAAATAGTATTTAACCGTACTAGTTAGTATATATATTGTATTGCGTTTTGTACTCTTAAGACGTGACCTCTTCTGGTAATCATTTAGATTTTCGACTTACGTAGAAATTAATTGATGGCCCATTTCAATGCGAGGATTTTACGAAGATGTGTATGTGCAGTGTGTAAGGGTCTGGATAATCAGTTTCAGCCATATAATTGTCTATTGAACAAAAATTCTATTAGGTGCCTGCAGACCTAGGTGATTTGCTGCAGCTTCAAATTAAAATAAATTCCGCTTCAACACTTTGGTAAACAGTAACTGGTTAATATTAATTGCAAGTAGCTTGCTTGCACCTTAACGACCGTAGCTCCCACAAATCTTTACATCAAAATAATCGAACAGGTTCTGTAACCATGAACCCCTTCTGCACCGTCCCTGACCGGTTCAGGTACAGTAATTACACACTGAAAACAGGTTCTACAATATTATGTGAGAAAGCATAAAGTTAAGAACCGCTACGGGCCGTTAGTTCAAAAACTGAGCTGTTTGTGCAATACTTATCGATTATTATATCGACTATCATCATCATATCAGCCAAAGGATGTCCACTGCTGTACAAAGGTCTCCCCCATACATTTCTACAATTTGAGGTCATTTTGAGGAATTAGCCAATACTTACCACGCTTGGCAAGCAGATTGGTGAGCGCAGTATGATTACTGTCCCACAGAAAGGACGTTGCTGCCCATGCCTCTAGTTTAGAGTCCCTTAGTTGCCTTTTTTGACTTCCACGGGAAGAGATGGTGATATATTCCTACACCGAATCTAAATCTATGGAGAGGGCTTTGTTCAGCAGTGGACGTCCTTCGGCTGATATGATGATCGTGTTTAAGTTCATTTTATCGTAAGGCCAGTGAATGTGGCATAGTTACCTGTTCTGTTCTTTGTTCAATTCTGTTACGAGAACTATACGCAGCAGTGATCTAAGCCTAGCGAAACATAATTTTTTATAAAACATTTTTATTTAAGAAATACTCGTATTTTATATATTCTTATTTATTTTTGTTTTGTACTTTTAATAAAAATATTAGGACTGAGTCACATCTGTGTGTCACACACAAACTGGTTCAGTTGAAAACCAGCGCTAAACACCCAAATGTCCATTTCTAATGCTGAATTGTTTGACGCAGCCATGAGGCTAACACATTTTTTTTGTTAATTATTATTGTTATCTATTTGTTTTGGGTGTTGTCTCATTTTGTTTCAAATGTTTTTTCTTTCTGTCGAACTATGATATTATATTTTATACTTATATGATCATAGACATGCCTGAGGGTAGCTGCACCATTCGTTCTTTCAGAGTATGGTGTCCATATTTGATGAGCGGCGGTCGTGTTACAATGGCGTTGGGATGAGGTCGTCTGGCGGACAGAACACGGCTTACCTCCTTTATTATATGACCATGTTTCATCCTTATTTTGTGTTCAGTACACCTCTTCAACAGATTTCGCTCTATACGACAGTAAAAATGTTAAACTTTTTAATTATTTGTATTTATAATACAATGAAAGTGTAATTGTTATCTATGCGTTTCTAATATGGTCAAATTAAGACTGATTCTTAGGATGTTTTCAAATAAGCGTATCGCAGTCCACAGCTGGACATAAGCTTCTCACAAGTTGAGCCATAACACATTTTTTCGGCGTTGCAAATCGTCTTGACAGGCTCCTACCGGCTAAATACCATCTGAGCTGTCGTTTTCGGCACCGAAGGGAACTCTGGGAACTTGAGAACGAATGCTCTGGAGCACCAAAGCATCTTAGGATTTTAAAAACTTGATTTAGTATTCTAGCTAATTTAAGTACACGCAACAGGTAAATTCTGATAGAACATATAAAATCTCCACGCAAAGTTTTTTTTTTGCTATCTTATCTCCTTCCGCATACTGTTGCAAAACAAACAAATTATTACATCTTAATTAAAATCTCTCCTCAGCTCAGCGTCATCCTGGCATATAGCTGCAGCTAGTTTATCTTAAAGGGATGGACCATGCGTATTCCTACATCCCAGGGCACGTGCCTGAATCTTGATCATTTAAAAAAATCGAATCATATCATAAATTGAATTTATCATGTATATTTGATTTTCTCCTCTACCCCTCTTAGAAAATCGTTCAAAGCGTCTGCTCTACACGTTCTGTATGTGTGTGTGTTCTGTTGTTTTCCTAAAGTAGCAATAGGGTATTTGCCCTATAAAAAGAGTTATAGGTATGCTTAGATATGGAAGTAACGAGTAAACTCATTTTACCTCATCAATAAGAATTTGTAGCGTGGATTTTAATTCGAATCGCCCCGTCTGAGCCGCGCCGTCTCGAATTGGAAGCAATTCCAGGATAAATTATTTCACAAATTATGCTCAAAATTCTCCTTAAGTAACACAATAAATCAAACTCAAAATCGGCTAATACTTTTAAAAACAAATTAAATTTTAACTGCCCCAAGATACACGATGTTGTGTCAGAAACCGAAACAGCTTTTAAAGATGTCATTAGTCTCACGGGAAATTAAAATAAATTACATAGCGTAACTTTATGTTACGTGTTCGTAGCGAAAAGTTCGTACAACGTTTTACATGAGCTGCACAAAGAAAATTTATGTGCTCTCTTTTTAAACGTACGAAGGTGGTAAAGATTGCATCCATTTTCAGTTCATTTAAACGTATTGGACAAACAATTCATATAAAACGTGATTTGATGACTAATATGAGCTCTAATTCTGAATTGCGAAATTGTCATTGATAAAGTAATAAAGCGACCGAACACCCGCAGTGTGGCCTGTTTGTAAACAGACTGATGGTAATACAACCGAGATGCTTTGCGGTACACAGTGCTATGACTCAGTTTAGAATGATGGCATCACGCCGAGTGACGCCATCGTTGCTGAAATATTACGCAGTTTTAATCATATTACAAAAGAGTATAATGTATGATATATTAAAAGGTTAGTATATGAGATTATTGCAATTTTACGGTGCAGGTTAACGAGTCGCGTCTCTGTCACGTTACGAGCGTCATCTCTCTAATGCGTGTTGAATGTTAAGACTAGCAATGTTCCACATTATGTATCCTTTGGGACGCTGCAAGCCCCGCACGCACCACTGACTCTACCTACGTGTGTGTGTGCATGTACCTATCCTTGGCGATGATGAAGTGTTCATATTAAGTTCCTTAGCGAAGTGGATAGCAGAATTTAAGCGTCAATCAGATCGAACATAGTTTGAAAAGGTATACTTACTTATCTTACTATATAGTTATATACTTATGGTTAGGTTAGGTATGGTAGGTTTGGTATACTGAGCAGGATTTGCTTTAGTGTGCCTCATAGAATCCCTCATTACCCTTGCTCATTATTAAAAGCTCCTCGTCATAGGGACTAATCTTATTAAACACTCACCCATTGTACAGTTAACTCATCAATATAATAGCGTATCCGGGGCCTCTAAAGACATAGACATCTTCAATAACTCACTGAGTAAATTTAAAAACCAGCGTGGCTATTCTGTAAGAATTCACTAACCAACTCACTTCTGAATCCGCAGTGAAAAGTAGTAAACTCTATACAGAATTAGAGATTTTACTGCAGATTCAGAAGTAAGTTTGTTAATGAAACAAAATCACATAAGAATCCGCAGTCAAAAGTAGTAAAAACAATATGATATTACTGCGAATTTTGACGTGAGTTTGCTAGTGAGTTCTTACAGAATAGCCCTGCTGATTTTAAAACACTTAAAACGTGTAGATGTTGGCATGCTTATCTAATTTAATCTCACTTAATTAGACCGTATTAAATGTAATTGAGTTTAATTTAATTAAATTTAATATAATTTGATTAACTAAATTATTTCAATTCTAATTCAATTGAAGTTTAGTTATTTAATTTTATTTATTCATAAAATAATAAAACTATTATAATTTTAATTTCTGATAAAGTGAATATGATTGACATCTTTTACTTAAATTCTTATTAATTATTAAAATTAATATTATCATCTAGATTTAATAATAGCTGTGATCTCTTATAATTGAGGAAGCACAAGGTTTTTTAAATGTATGTTGTTATTATTGTTAAGTGAAATGTGTATTATTTGTTGGAGATCCTAATAACATAAAGCAAAATTAAAATAATGTATATAGGCTGAATTGTATTCGGAATGTATGAAGTTGAACGGGTGTTTGTGACGCATTCGGCGTCGTAAAGTAGTGAGATAAAAAGATGACCCTCCGTCGCCTTCATCTCATTATTTATGGTTCACAGCCTCCCTTTTGGTAAGTCTTCTATAAAGGGAAATTTTTCCTCGCACCTTGGCAACTTTTCTACTTATTTGCACTTAAAAAGACTAATCATGAGATTAGTTATTTATAGCTGTATATTGAATATCAAGGTTCGAGGTTCGAGATAACATTAAAGTGGACAGGTCAAAGTTTAATTAGTTTTCACGCGACTTCATTCTCGCAGCTCAGGTTGACAGAGGCCGCTCGGGGTCGAGGTCGGACTATTTAGTGTCAATTATGCATGATCGCGGTACATCCGATGTACTTTACACAAATTTATATTAAAGGCTTCTCATGATAATAACATCACCAAATGCTGCCAACATTTTCCGCTGCCTCGGAATAGAAATGGCTGTGCCGTTCGTTTGTGCATAACAGGATGAACTGAACCAAAATAAAATTGTCCGCACAAAATGATGACCAAAACTTATTTAAATATAGCAGTACGATTTGTAGTTAGTCAATAATAAGTATTCCTTTCTTTATTCCTGCATTTCTCGGTTTGTTACTAAGTATGTACCACGTTTCACTTTTATAGGGGGCAGTGGGCCTCTAGAATCTCCAGTGCAATTCTCTAAGCTCAAATATCCATACATCCTTGAATACAGAACTAAAATAACGGTGAAAATCCAAATTTAGTATACGCTAAGACATGACTGAAGCTTGGCAGGCGGGTTGGTGAGCGCAGAATGGCTACTGTTCCACAGAAAGGACGCTGCTGCCCATCCCTCTGGCTTAGAGTATCTTAGTCGCCCCCTTAACGTCCTCCACGGTAGGAGATGGAGTGGTGCTATATTCTTAATTCGGACATCACACGGATACACGATGTCTTTCGAGTTAAATTGAAAATGTAATATATAACACTCATTAATTATTCTATTCGTGAGAGCTAGTATTCCATAATAATCATAATATCATACTAGATTTGGTGGCAAGCAACTAATTGGAGGCTCTACGATTATCTCAATTGATGGTTATAAAATTGTGTAATTGTGTAAGTAATGTTGAATTAATACATCTGCTAGTGATGTATTCAGACCGAGACAGAGACAAACCGGAACTGGCGGGTGCAGCGGAGCGAACACCGTTCAAGGTCGAGCACACGCCTTAATAATTCAACTAAATTTAACAATGCGCGTGCATCATAACTTGTAATTTATATCGATTTACAGCATACATGTACATCACTTCATGATTGACCAACAATTTATTTGCTCTACACTATGCATATTGCCTATTATTAGGTATTGTAACGGGCTTAAAACAGTCTATCTAAATTTCGTCGTGATTCTCCATAGATAAGTGTGCAGTCTAATGTTAAACACAATTTAACAATCGGAAACATAAAAGATACACGAAATAAAAAGATAAACGTAATAGTTAAAGGCAATTAATGTCATAATTATATCAATATTTTTGAAATGGGTGATAATAAAATGTTTAGTATGGCACGTATGTATACGAAGATATTATATTCTCGTAGGGTAAAAACCGAAACTGATTTATTGCTCGTCCGGATCGTGGTTTGAAGCGTGACGGATATCGGAGCAGAGCCGACTCCTCAGTGCAACTATTTATTATGGATAATGGTCGTAGGCTGTCACGGCTCATCAGACAAATCTCACTAAGTGACCGCTCTGTTCCGTCATCAAATGCCACTTTATGGCCGGTCCTAATTGAATCATCTTGTCTTATGACTTGGACCTTATCTTTTTTATCTTTTCTTTTTAAAGGCGTTATTATAAAAAATGTTTGTAATGTAAAGTAAGAACGTTTGTGTGTGTTCGCGTGACTGTTAATGATTGTGGCGAAATTTCTCTGCAAAAAATAAGATTGTTTCCACTCACGGGTATTACGCGATGAACGACGAAATATTCTTTCTTTTTTGTTAGTTCTCGGCTATATTATGACAGAAAACGCTCGTTAGACATGCGATTTGAACATAGCCTCGAACCAACACTTCCGCAATTGCGTTAATGTGCATATTTTTATGAATGCTTGAATAAAATTTAACCCAAACAAGTGAAAGTGCACCTGGGCAGTGGGCTCATTGTTTGATCGATCGTTGTTTGTATGTACAATTGTATATGGTGCAACGAGCGACATAAAAATCGCTGTGGAATCCAGATCACGTCACAGTCCTCTGGCCGCCGCCGCCTCGCTAACAATGATAAAGTAGCTATAGCTGACCTCGAACTTGGAAGTACTTTAAATACTTTACTTGTTTATTTTATCGTCACGTGTGTTTTGCTTTATACTTTTTGAAGTAACTAGCGTTTCCTTCTCTTAATTTCCGTGACTTAAATTTAAACAAGGTGTAACTTTTTTCAACGGAATATATATATAATATGTTACAAATGTTGTATTATTAAGATTTATATTGTGTATGTATTCAAAAACATGTACACTTCCAAGCTTAATTGTTGTTTGTGTGACATTACAGATCAACTCTTTGTCAATTTTAGTTAAAAAAAATGGTAGGAATTGTACAAAGTAAGCAACATATGAGTCATCCAAGAAGTAGGTACTTGTAACATCATTCAAGTGTTCGTTGGCACACTCGATCATTACCATTTATAGCAGCTCTACGCTTTAGCGTACCGGTTGTTTTTGTGCTCTCGAGTCGTTGTTGTAGTTTCCTTTATTTTTAGAAAATTGGCTTCTCATGGATAAATCATCGAATCCGGTCACGACGACATTCAGAGCGCGGTGTGCGTATCAAGTATCGATCTGGTGAGCGGCTCAGCTGCGTCGCCCCACATTTCACGCTCGTTGCCAATCGCAACGAACACGCTCGCTTTGGTTAGTCGCTTTGCTCTGGTCGCTCCGCTGCGGTTCTATTAATGTTGTATTTATGGATCAAAACAATGTTCACAAATAGAACACGCTGCTGCTTTTTGTACACAATTAAGGGCTTGGCATTTTGATGATCCTCTGTATCAATTAGGTAGACACTATTATACTATAAAGTTAAGAATTTATCACTTAAAACAACTATCGCTCTTTAGTTGCATTCTTGAATCTTGGAAAACAAAAATAAGCACAAGATGCTTATTTGATTTCAATTTTATTTTATTTGGATAAGTAGAGTACACGTGTGTTTGCCATTAGTACATGATAAATCTAAGTAACTACTTTCGGTTACTTGTGTTTTGTTGGTACTGACTTGCAAAACGCCAGATGTTCGTTGACTCACGACTCTAGTGCGAGTAGGTGTCACAGCCTTTACCGTGATTTAATTAGGTAACTAACTCTCTAATATGACTTGGTTAAAATTAATGTTATGTTTATGAAGACATTATTAGAATAGGTTAGTCTAACAATACTCAAAACTGGCAAGAAATATCGCTTTCGTAATAAAAACGACTTTTGAAAACAAAACGTTATCGCCATCGCTATGAAGTAGGTTCCATTTCTAGAATACATCCCTCATCAGCTCTTTCCCCTTCATGCCTTCATAAACACAGGTGTGTTAATAAACAACTTAATCTCATTGTAGCATTTCATACTCAGGACCGCCTGCGATTATGTCTATAACAGTAGACTGGACTCGCTAGTGAACACCGTGAGAAACATTTCAAGCAAATTAACTTTCAGCCATTACTGTCACGCGAGAAAGAATAAGCAGCAAACTGCACACTAGGAGTTTTTCTTGCATGTGTTACGTGTTGAGCATAACGATCGAGTCTGTAATCGATTAAATTAAAAAGTTTCACGTGCCTTTGCAGTGATGATTGTTATTTGGGTCTTTGAACTAACGGGATTGCGAGTGAACACATGCATTATATTCTCGGCGTGTCGTGCTGTAACTTATCATTACATATCATCTACGAAGGAAAATTAGCGTTGATTAATGAGCGTGCCTTGTCCACGGAGGAAAGTACTTGTTATAAGTCGAATAGTTGTTGTTACCTTTCGGTATTCAATTCCCTTCTTGAAAGGAGAATATCAAACAAATAATTGAAGAAAATCACAAGCAAATATGATATGCAGCTCTATAGAGGTGGGGACAAGCGGGCTTTTGGCGCGAGGATTGCGGAGACAATCGGCCCTCGTAACGGCTTTGGCGAAGCGAATAATGACAGCATTGTTTGAACGCTTTTAATTAATATCGATTTGGTGACATGCGATATCTTCATCGAATAAACTGAACTTCAACGATTTGTAGTAAGAATGACTACTATTCACAGTAGCAGCGTATGCAATGTTAATTAAGAAGGTATGTTACTAGCTATATAGCTTGTAGCATACCTTCTTAATTAACTTTAATATGAATAAGCTTGGTTTAACGACAGATCATATTATGCTTCAGCATGTAAATCTCACGTATCCATATAATGCACTACTCATTTATCAGCAAACTTAGCAAAGAGTATTGTTTTGTATTATACGAGTACAAAAGCAATGACAAAATAATTCAAATGCGTGATCAACAAAACATATTTTTTATCAGTACATCTCTAGGTATAACTTGTTGCGTTTAAAATGACAGTTGCCACATTGGATATGACAAGTGAGTTGTTTAGCACGTTCGTACCTACATAATATGTAAACAACGTACCAATGTATTCCTCTAAAGTATGAGACAAGGTCTTAGACTGGTCAATGATATCATGCTAATCAACAGTGACTATCGCAACCCAATCAAGCATAGGTTTCTTAACGATGTGTGCAACCATTATTTATTGTTTTATAACAACGTTTACTTAAAGCGATATATACGGAATTTATGTTGAAATTATGAAATTGCTTTTACGGCCAAGACTGTCGTGCCGCGGGATCATTTTGTAAAGTTTTTGCGGTTTCATAACCATTATAATCTAGGAAGTTGTTGTTACATCATTAGATGCAGTATATATAGATAATCTAATTGTCGTGTGGTTTTAAGAATGATTATCGTTCAATATTTATTAAGACGAAGGTGCTCAGTAGTACCTAGTTTTACTAGATGATGATGATAAAAGTCAGTGACTGCCGCAGTTCTAATTGATATTATCATCGACTTAATATTAAGAGTTAATGTTAAACAAACATCCATTTTAAGTGTCGTGGTGGCCCGATTTACGGATTCGCTTCTTAAGCAATAGGCAGCGGGGTTAACTTAGCAATCTTAGCATGTACTAATGTGTCATTTTAAAGTAACTTGTACTTTTTTGTTTCTTTGTCTTCTTGTAGTATCGTCTTAGATTGTATTATCTATAATACAATCTAAGGCAATACTGACTTTTACGGTGAAGGAAAATATCGTCAAGTAAACCTAGATCAAAATGGTCTGAAACCGCTAATACGCAATGTGCACGCCTGGTAATTAAATGCTCGTCCATTTTCTCTATGGGAACAGGCCTTGGTTCTTCAGTGGCATATGCTGATATTATACCCTTTTATCATCCATACTTGCCTATCTTTTAATTGTATTTGTAGAAGAAACGGTTCATTATATCGACAAGGGACATAAATCGAGTGTGTCTATTGTTCAGCATTTTCCTTTCCGTGACCGTACCTACCTACCTATTGGAAATGACTAATAAAATCGCTGTCCAACATTTTATTGAATATTGATAATAGCATCGTCTGTTAGGTCGAGCGTTTATTGAAAGCTTTAGTGAAGGGCATTCAGTGGTGATTGACAAATTGCCGCTGATCCCCGGGGTGATGGAGCACGTCACGCTGGCAACAATGATTAACCCGGACTCGACCCGCGCGCCTCATTTCCTTTTATACTTATTTATTATACGTGGACCTAAAAGTGTTAATATGTTTTCGATTCAATCTGATTCGCAACCCTGCTAAACAAATTATTGAAGATATAATTATTTTGGCGAGCGCATACCACCACGAAAATTCGACTGTATGAAGTTGGCGGTCAACGATGTTTGATGAAAGTAAATTTGTGAGCAGCAGTGGAATTTCCTAAGCTCAAACATCCATACTTGCAAACATCCTTGGAAACAGGGGTGCAATTCTCTAAGGTTAAACATCCATACATACTTGAATACAGAATTGAAATGACGGTGATAACCCAATTTGGTATTCGCTAAGACTAGTCCTCATGGCTTACCTTCTGCAACGTGTCCTTAAATAGCTTGAATCATGTCTTAGCGAATACCGGATCGGTTTTACACCGTTATTTCGATTCTGTATTCAAGGATGTATGGATGTTTGAGCTTAAGGAATTGCACCCCTGAATTGAATTAACGGTGACAACCCAATTTCGTATTCTTTAAGACTCGTCCTCATGGCTCACCGTCTGCAAATTGTCCTTGATTAGCTTCAATCATGTCTTAGCGAATAGGTACCCCGTACCAAATCAATTATTCACCGTTATTTCAATTCTGTATTAAGAGATGTATGGAGGCTTCAGCCTAGGGAATTGCACTGCAGAGCTGCGCCGCATACCTTCACGTAAATTAGACAGTATGAACCTGGCCGTCAACGATAACATATTTATTGTACTGAAAAATCATTGGTTTTAAACATATTTGACTCGTTTATATGTCAAATTCTTTTAACTGTCGTATAAAAATACACATTATAATTTCAATAATTATGTTCTTTAATCAAACTTTTATAATTTATTGTATTTAATTTTTTCCCTCGGTTATTTTATCGTATTCCCTACCTACGTAAATTGCTGGCATGCGGAATACAAAGAAGTATAACTTCTACCGCGCGTACATAAATATACATACCGTTTTTTATTATCTATACAAATACAAATAAATAAAATTGAAGTGTCTGTTTGTAATGTCAAAATAACAGCTTTTTATTAAATGCGTATGAAAGTATGTACGTTACATATAACAAAAAGACGAATTTAATTTTTTTGTCTGTCTGTCCGTCTGTCTGTTTGTTTGTCGGTAATCTCTG
This sequence comes from Diloba caeruleocephala, assembly GCA_947459985.1. Lineage (NCBI taxonomy): Eukaryota > Metazoa > Arthropoda > Insecta > Lepidoptera > Noctuidae > Diloba > Diloba caeruleocephala. The sequence goes on along the minus strand of OX381606.1, from coordinate 20,474,254 downwards.
AAACGGCTGGACCGATTTTGACGGGACTGGCAGATAGCTGATGTTATAAGGAATAACTTAGGCTACTTTTATTTTCGAAAAATTATTAGGGTTCCGTGTATAAAAACAAAAACCCTTGAAATCCAATATATATCCAATATATATATTCTATGTCAAGTGTCTATGTCGAAGTACTATAAATTTATTTTAAATTAAACGCGGGTGACAGCGCGGGCCCAGCTAGTTATATAAGATAATCTTAACTATAAAATATCTGTATTCGTTTTCTTCGTAGACGAATAAAATAAAATCGTTTTTTGTCAAAGTAAAATTGTTTTTGTATTTGATTAGGTTAGTGTCGGTCATAGCGCATTTAAGATATTTGTAATAGTTGAAGACCTCAGCTGAACGGGTACGCCTACTTGCGAATTGAATATAAGCCAATTGTTAAGTGAAACACCTAAAACAGCGTGGGAATAAAAAACACCATTTTAAGAGGCTAATTTAAAACCCGTCGCGTATAACTAACCAGCCAGAATATTTAACGGACCTAAAAAAACGTTAATTAATACTCGTAGGACGGCAACCACATTAACTTGTCATCACCTTTATATTTCGATTCGACATAAAATACTCAGGAGAGTGACCTTATTTGACTGCTTTGTATATCATACTCCATTAATTTCCTGCTTATTATCGAAATGCATACAAATGTGTCGTGCACTGCGCTGAACGTTGTCTTGATAAAGTAAATACTTTTTATCTTTGCATATCTTTATGTTAGTGCTGCATGTTTTATTTCTATAAACACAAAAACACTTAACATTTCCATGACCTCACTGTCTTGAGTTTTTGCACAGTACCAATACAAGAATTTTAATTTATGCTCTATGGGCGGGTTATATTTTTTATTATATAGCGGCTCTAAGACAGCATTAGTTGTAAGTTAAGGACTTTTTTGAGCAATATGGGCGTCGGTAATGTTAAGTATCACATGAAGTGCACACTCAAGGGATAATCCCTTTTCGAGTGTCTCAGCAGCTTTAAAAGCCAATTTGTTTGGAAGTAGGTTGCTGTTCAAGGGTGTTAATTTACATATTTGTGTAACTATGAATAATAGGGTAGTTTCCGATATTCGGCATCCGTAGGGATATGGTCATATTTTGAGTGTGATTTATCAGAATTATTTACATCTGATAAGAGATTATTGCCATATATTATACGAATTCGATATGAAATCGATTTAAAATCAGGTATTACATTATTATATGTCTGCATATTTATACACAAGCTTTACCGATCCATTCATCCAATTAGTCTATCGTATTCTACAGCCGGATAGACTCGTATGTATCTTCTAACAAACCACGATACAAGGCCTCCTTCATTCTTTATTTATTTATATTTATTGTACACCAAAACATATTATATACAGACAATTTAAACAAATAGTACAATAGGCGGCCTTTATATTATATAATTGGACTTAGATTTTTCAAATATATACTGTATCTGAGATGTTTTAAAATGTCGTTGGTATTTAACCGTTTTGATATACTATGGCGTGATCCAGGAACAAACCAGTCCACATCTGTGACTGTGACTGATCGTCTTTTTCCGGTTGAAATCGTGGAAAATCTCGGTTATTCCTATTATGAAAGTTCATATAGGGAAAATAACTGTACATACTTACATACTTTAGCGATATATTAAGACATAATTCGCCAAGTCTCTACCACTTAAATACCTAAATCGGTTGTAACAGCAGTAAACAGCACGTTCCCAGATTACACCACGCTCACCTTAACAAATTTAATCTCAAGGTGAAACTCGCTTTCAAGACTTCGTTTTATAGCATAAGATAATCCTACCGTTACAAATCCGGCCCATTTAACAATTGACGGAGATCACACATGATGTAGCCAATTCGTGTCTTAAGATCGTGATGTAATTAATGCATCTTGTTGCAACAGGCTGCACATTGAAACATCAATTAAACACTTCCTCGGTGTTTGTTGCTGCATCAGTCAAGCTATTGGTTTTTATTTTATGCTATTCTTGATCAATCCCGGGTCGTTACGCGTATGATAAGCACCGGGTGTAAGCCGAAAGGAGTAATCTCCGTTGGCAGCTTTTGTCGACATCATAATACTGTTTAAACCTTATATTATTCCTTACAATTTATTGCCAGTTATATCGTGATATAGATGACATGTAACAACTATCAAAATTGCATACGAATCGCTAGCAATATGAATATATATTATCCCCACCTATATTACACGCGTACATGTAGCAATTTATCTGACGATTTCGAAACCGTGACGATATCGTGACGATGGATTGAAAGGTGAGTTGCGAGCTCTGCTTTAATGTAACGAGCATAATGATGTGCTCGTTCATAGCGAGTATGTTTAGATAGACAATTGGTTTATAGTGATTTACCAAATGTTAATCATTTTATTTTTATTAATCTTTTCTTCTATTATTTTCTGGTTTGATCTCAATAGCATGGCGTACCGTACTCTAGTACTGTGTCTAACAACGTAATTAGTTCTGATTTGTTTATAATTGAATTTTAATGCATTTTACACACAGTAGTTAACCGACATAACATATATGTGATATATGACTTCTGACTTAGCTGATTTCTTCTGATTATACAATGAAGTTGCATTTCTTACGCATAAGGGCAAGAGTTCATGGGCTGAATAATAAAGGGTCCCGTTGTGCATATCGAGCGGAGGTCACGTCCGCATGGCCGCGCGCGCGTAGCAGTTCGATGCCCGGCCCGTGCAATTGGCACACTGCTATAAAAAACAAACATCAGTATGATAATACATAGTGATGTTTGTTTTTATCGTTTTTATAACATAATAGTTTTTCATGAAACATAGGTACTGTATGGAATGAAAGTGACATAAATGACAATTAAATTATGAATTACGCGTGCAAACATGTCATGTCATGAATATTGAATAGGAAAGTCAATGCGGCCGTCATTCAATCAAATGAAAATATTTCTGGGTAGTAAATGAATAATGAATTAACGAATGAATAACGGCGACATAATAGTAAGTATATGGGAAGCCGGAAGGGACTAAAAAACGGTTCTAAAATGTTAACAGTACCGTATAAGCCGCCCAATGACTGGTCGTATGCTAGTTGACAATATACTATCGATAACGAATAGAAACATCGAATAATCGAACAATGTCAATGCCAAGTATGTAAAAATGTCCTCTTGGATGCCGATTTGTCTTCAATATTGCGAACAATTCCATGTTTACATGTTTTAATACGTATAGGTATTATTAGCCGTGTGGTGCCGGTTCAGAATACCACCACCCCATTTCCTCCCGTGGGTGTCGTAAAAGTCGACTATGGGATTAGCCGGAGGATGGGCAGCAGCTTCCTTCGATTACATTAACAAATCAACTGCGATCGCCAACCCGTCTGCCAAGCGTGGCGATTATGGCAAAACCCTCCAATGAGCCCACAACACACCCATATCGGTCGTCGTGGTGATCTTTGGGGGAGGCCTGTGTCCAGCAGTGGACTTCATTCGGCCGAAATGATGAGGTATTATTTATGTGCTAAAATAAACGGTAGTAACTATTGGATCATACCGCCATACTTAATCTCACTGTCATAAAAACGAGGATTTTACTTAAACGCAAATGAGAATAAAAAATATGTTATTTATTACTCATGAAATATCCTATCATACCATACCGTTTTCTTCAATGTAACGACCAACACAAATCGGGGCCTAGCGTTGTATGGGCGATTGCCAGTCTCTTTTCCATAATTGTGTCTATGGCTATTGTTCCACAGAAGATACGCTGCCGACCATCCCTCTGGTTTATAATTTCTTAGTCATCTTTTACGATATCCACGGCAGAAGATGGAGTGGTACTATATTCTTAATCCAGACACAACACGGATCATCTCCCAGATACTAGTTTAAAATTAAAGTTACTGTGTTCCATTTACAAATCAAATCATTTACTAAGTTTGTATTTCATATGGTTAAAATATTTTATCACATTTAATAGAACCGTTTCAACGTGATTGTGGGGTCAGTATTACTCGCCTTTCTCCACTTCGCTCTATTTTTGACTTCCGTGTCGGAAACGTTGCACGTCACATGTATTTATATTATCTGACTGTCCTAAATAATGCTTAATAAACGTATTTAGTTTCTGTGTCCAGCATAGCTGATAACTAGGAAGTGTGATAGATGGTATCTACTGCCATAATCTTTAGTTGATAACTTTGATGTTCCACGCCGTTTTTTATTGTAAAATAACTTTACTTTGACTTCAACTTTTAACTCTTTCCTTTCTGTACAGTTTTTATTAATCTTCAAGACTGTACTTCGTTCCTGCCAGAAGTTGCTTCGAGACAGAAAGAGAAAAAATCACACTGAGTAATTATACCGTTGCAAGAAAGGGTCTTCGATTGTTTATTGCCTCCTCCGCCGGATGTTTCCACTAGTCTATTTATATTCCATGTTTCTTTTATGCTTTTAATTGTCAAACACTCCAAGAAATGAACGGTTATTATGAAAAGCAAACTGGATACGAATTCAAAGCGAAGGCGAAAGGATATTATAGGTAATTCCATAATGCACTCTCAATTTTCGTGTGACTTAATCCCGATTCCTTCGAACGCGTGCAGAGAGCACAACGACATCTATTTGCTGAAGTAGTGCATGTTGGAAAGCGTTTACTTTCCACTTTGTCGAGATTTACAGCTTCAAGTTGTGCCGGCTGCGGTGTCTGGTGTCATCAGAGGCTTTCTAGAGAAACCCTGTTCGAGCAAGACGGCACGCCGCGTCCACTCGTGACCTCGCATTGATATCCGCAGAACTCGCGTTGTAATGCGACGCCACGAATTATCTTGTCGGATTTAATATTCGAAAAGGATCTACTAAGTATGAATCTTTTGTCTGTTCTTACATGGATCTGTTATATTTAATGGGCAATGTTTAAGCCAGAACTGCTGAAACTTAAATGTAAATCTAAACAAATGGTTAAATGTGTCAGTTAACTTCAACATTCCAGCCATTCGCCAAACAAGAAGAGGAAAATCGTACAGGAATAAATACTACTAATAAATATTTACATATTCCCGTCACGTCTGATATGAATGATAGACACATCGATAAATTAGGTCTTGGATGCACGAGCGAGGTAGGTGTAGGTGAGTGGCCGACTTGCAATGTTAGCACGTCCCGGCTCTCTCACGACGTGGACAGGCTGCGCTCGCGCAAGTCGCACACTTTCTCCCGCACGAATGCCCTATATTGTACTATCAGAGCTTTGCAAATCGCAGCCATTAATTTAATTTAGCACAGAGAACTTTAACTGAATAGTGCTTTATTGAATTTTCTTAGATATGATAGTGACACATAAAAATCCTGATGATATGTTTAACTTTATATAAAGGTTTAACCAAAAATATTCCCAGGAAATGTGAACATGTTTTATCTTTTGGCCGTCGATGTTCTAAACATGGACAAGTGTGAACTATAATGTCTCCGTGTTTGTTGTCCGACACGGTTGACACGGCTACGACAGTTATAAGTTTAAAGATAAATTCTAAGGGGTCGATGAACTGAGACGTGAGAACTCCGAAAGATTTCTTAGACCTTTAGGACTATCTATACAAATAAATAAAATTGAAGTGTCTGTTTGTAATGTCAAAATAACAGCTTTTTACTAAATGCATATGAAAGTATATACGGGACATAAAACAAAAAAACAATTTTTAAATTTTTTGTCTGTCTGTCTGTCTGTTTGTTCCGGGTAATCTCCGAAACGGCTGGACCGATTTTGACGGGACTTTCACTGGCAGATAGCTGATGTTCTAAGGAATAACTTAGGCTACTTTAATTTTAGAAAAATAATTAGGGTTCCGCGCAAAAAAGAAAACCCTTGAAATCCAATATATATATTCTATGTCAAGTGTCTATGTCGAAGTACTCTAAATTCCTTTTAAATTACAACGCGGGTGAAACCGCGGGTCCCAGCTAGTTAAGTAATAAGTGTGCAGAAGTTGGAAGACTTATTTTTTTTGCTGTATGTAGATATTACATAAAGACCAGCTGGATAAATTAACCGGATGGTATGTCGCTATTGCCATGGAAGTTGGGAAGGCCTTTGGTGTGGGATGCAACTTGTGTCGACACCCTTGCTCCATCCCATCTCTCAAGTTCAGTGGGCTGTGCTGGTGCTGCCGCTGCCACTGCAGATACTCTCAAACGGCGCAATATAATAACCTCATTGCAAGTAATGTGTTTTAGCCGTTTGGGATCGAAACGTTTGGGTCAGTGCACGTCTGATTTTTAAAGATATTGCCAGACACAGGTCAGACAGACAGGTCGACTCTTCCACCGCTTCCACCAGAGGGCTGGCATATTTTTTGGACATAGAATTAGCATTGCCATTCAACGTGGTAATGCTGCCAGTCTTCTGGGGACGTTACCGGTTGAGAGCGAAGAGGAGGAGTACTTTGACGTCTAAATGCGCGGCCCTTTCTAATAGTTTTATTTATATATATTTTGTGTTAGTTTAGTTACATAGTAGTATAGAATATATTTAGTTTATATTTTGTATAAAATATTATTAAGTATTAGTAGTACTTGAAAAAACATAGCTCTTTCTCAGTGTATTTTTATACCACATGCATTTTTTATGGAAAATGTAGAAAATGAATCGCTCGTAAAACTTCCAAGCCAGGAAGTAATCAAACTTCCCCCTACAACAATACATAGTAACCATAATTGTATGCTACTGCATAAAAATATTTATCCCTATTCGTAATTTATGTTATAATAAGTCAAGTTTTACATCCACCTCGCATGTGAACACTTGCGCTTTCGCCCGATGTCATTAATTAACGATGTTATTCAACATGTGGTGCATTATTTCACGCTCCGCGTGGCCGACAGAGTTCCGGTGTACAATGCTATACTGACGCAGGAGCCAGCCGTGACTGCTTCCCGAGACAAAATGTCTACACGATTTTGACATTTTTAGATCTCGCTCGATGCTTGCGACACGCCGCTTTGAAATGCCGCGGTTTCGACGCGTGTCGAAACACTGTTTAGATTGTAACATAACCTAACCCTTTTATAGAAATGTGATGAAATATATGTAGAAAGTTCTTTCAATCACTTGAATTCACCAATACAAAATGTTTAATCTATATACCTATCTATTTACATACATATTTATAACTAGTTGTGCCCCGTCGGCTTATGTATTACGTATACTAATTATACAGTAATTACTGTATAATTAGTATACATAGTTGGTTTCATGGGTTTTAATATTATTTTGCGGAACCCTAATTCTTTTTCTAAAATACGTTACGCCTTATAACATCAGCTACCTGCCAGTAAAACATACAGACAGACAGTCAAATTTTTATGTTAATATATTTTGTTGCCGTGTGGTGCCGGTTAAGAATACCACAATCTCATCCCGTGGGTGTCGTAAAAAGTGACTATGGGATTAAACGGAGGATGGGCAGCAGCGTCCTTCGGGTATATTTATAACTCAACTGCTATCGCTAACCCGTTTGCCAAGCGTGGCGATTATGGCAAAACCCCCCAATGAGCACAAAACATAAACCCACACCGGTCGTTGTGGCAATCTTTAGGGGAGGCTTCTGTCCAGCAGTGGACGTTTTTCGGCTGAAATGATGATATTTTGTTATAAGTACCGTACATGCTTTCATATGCATTTAGTAAAAAGCTGTTTTTGACAGAAACAGAAGCTTAAATTTTATTTATTTGTACAGACTAGCCGTTACCCGCCCGCTTCGCTAAGCGTAAATTATATTTATATGATCTCAAGTTGCAAAATATTGAAATGGAACATACACGTAGATTTAAGATTAATTCCTATTTTAATTTCTAAAATTGTCATTGGTATCCGTTAAGCTGTATCGATGCCTATTCGAGACAAACTTGCACACAGACAGAAAAAATCTTGAAAACGGTCCTTTATTATATATCAAGCATCGTATAAATAGCCAATTTTACTTAAATATTGTTATTTATGAAATTTGAAATCACACGCACTTCTATTTTATTATATTGGTATCTAAAACGGTAATTTATTATTAGACCGACTTAAATTTTGGCATTTATTTTGTAATTACATAAAGACACTTCCATTTTATTATTATATTTGATATCTAAAATCGGTAATTTACGATTAGGCATCGTATAAACAGCAGTTTTCACTTCAATTGCGGAATTAATTTTGAAATCACAGACAGACACTTCACTTTTATTATACTGGTAATATATATAATATATATATATTTTCTTGTATATATATCGATATCATTACATACATCATCCTTCAGTACACCACAGACTACCTGAATTTCTTTATTTCCCTACTTTTAAATCCATCCAAAGGTTGTCTGTAAAAGATCGCTTTTAGCCCATTGTGCCACGCTAACTATTGTAAATAATCCTTTAAATTATTTTGGTGTACAATAAAGTTATATTCTATTCTATATAATCTTTAGGAAATTTATCCTAAAGATTTTCCTCGAAGTTCATACAATCATAAGTTAGATATAAATCGCTTAACCAGAACGGGCCATAATATTGTCTGAAAAGACCGCTATAGCTACATCACTACCACTTGCGGCGTGCGGGATCGAATCCACTGTTTTTATATTTCAGATCTCATGTTGTAACGATGTGAGCACAATAATCGTAAAAGCCAGTCCCCTTCTCGAGAAGTGCGCAAACTGTCCGCACCGTGATAAAGGAAAATGCATTACTTCCCCAGTGAGGGCGAACGGGGGGGTTTTCCTTAAAACAGCCCTTCAAAATGGCGGCGTAGGTCATTAATGTTCGGCTCAGGAGACCAAATTTAAAAGTCCACTTCCAACTTTTTTATAGGTACTATGTAAGTACAAGATAAGTGCGCGGATTTTTGACATAATTATTTGCCCGATATGGTAAGAGAAATTTTGTTGTTAGTTCTTTACGCTCAAAAAGCTCCGACCTCCATTGCACATACAGTCCATTTGAATTGTTTAATCCATTTTTCCCAATATTGTCTCAAGGACAATTGCGTTTTTATTTAGTACCGCTATTAATTAATGGAAAATATATGACAATATAGTAAAGCTTAGCAAATTTGTTATACCAGTCCCTTTAACATTTACCATATGCTGCACGCAGGGTGCACATTGATATTTGCATAGCATTGTTTTTTAGCGTGCCTCGTTTTTTCCTCGTACGCAAACACCGATGTAACGTGTGATTGTGGCGGTCATTGCACCCTAACAATAGCCATTATAATAATTTACTTTTTTACATAAAATATAAATGTAATAAAGCAATAAGATTTGATTGCAATTATTTAGGCCGTGATCTTTTGTCTGCGTGCTCATTAATAATTATATTTTTTGTGCTTACATTTTATGTTTATTTTTGTTTAGTAACCAATTTATTGTCTGTCGAAATATAGATAGCTGTAGAGCAAATAATCGTAATGCATGAAAACAGATAAGCAGTACGAGTTTCGATTATGTTAGTAGTATGTAATGATTATATGAATTTTTTCGGCAGCTGAGATACAATGTATATGTGTCATAAATAGCTTTCCTTTTAATATTTGTATACTGAAATAAAAGTACATACGTATCTAATAACTATATAATAAAGATGTTTCCAACTAAAAAGCAATAAATACAGCACGATTTATTCGGACAGTTCTTCAAAGTTGTAGCCGACCAAAACGTACACAGCTACCTCTTTGGGTGTCATAAATTTAAGGTGAGAGGTCGGAACTGCATCAACAATGTCGCATTTACCGGTCCCGTTACCGCCTCGAATTTATCTGTGTAAGTGAACGTTTGCTTATTTTGATTTACCTTATTGTCTTAAATTTTATTTAATAGCTGTTTGCGGTGTAGAAATAGGCGAGTGTAATAAATACTAAACTTATACATATTTGTGATGGTACTCTTATTTAATTTTAACGAAGAAATGATTTGAAGACAGACGCTTACTGCATAAGTACCGATAAGGGTTTTCACGCCCAATACTCAATATTCCTAACGAGTATTATCCGCTTTAAATTTTGAAAGACGCCATACTTACTATAATACAAACCAGTACTATTATAAAAATGCTTTCAAGCCGAGTTGATTACCGAAATGATGTATTATCTGTTTCTTTTATTCTGTTGCTACGTGCTACGACAAATATCTAAAACAATCTCATATTACTTCATCTGCGCGACCTTCTCCACGCTCGAATTACGCATGCTTGTCAACTGTGTTATACCACTCAAGCCGTAGAAGGTGCTACAACGTCGTAACGTTGCTGGTACAAGTAAAATGTGCGCCGAATTGTATTATGTTTAAGCCACACTGGCAAAGCTATGACAACAACAACCGTCTCTGAATTGTCAGTGACCTTAAACGCGACGTGAGGATATATTTTGTTCTTGTAACACTTGTTTATTCCATAGAACAAAGTAAGATCACGTTAGTAACGTGATCAGATTGAATAAATAAATAACGAAATCGAAATGCGCTGTACGTTGTAATAAGGCCCACTGGCAGACGATTCACGTGAAAAGCGAAATGTATATACCGCATGCTACGAAACAGATATGACGCAATCAAAATGAACTATATGGTTTTTTAAACTTTAGGCTTATACAAAATATATAGATGTCCTCATAGAAGACATCACAAACTACTCTCTTGTCATATGACAATATTGACATATTGATTATGTTGGTTAGGTATATCACGGTAACCGAATCAATGTTGTCAGATATCAATCAGCGTAGCAACGCGTAGCTACGAGTCTTTGCACAGTGCGAATGCGCATAATAAAATCACGCAGTTACCGCTGTTTATAAATGACTACTAACGACTTATGGATAATATGGTAGTTGTAGCCCTGCCGTGCATTACCGATTAAGAATAGCACCACCCATTTCATCCCATGGGTGTCGTAAAAGGCGACTATGAGATTAACCGGAGAATGAGCAGCAACGTCCTTCGAGTACAATAATTACAACTCAACTGCGGTCGCTAATCCGCCTGTCAAGCTTGATCATAACACAAACCCAGACTTGTCGGTGTGGAATTTTTTGGGGAGGCCTGTGTCCAGCAGTGGACGTTGATGTAGAGCAACAGGTACGGCTCGACAAATTGTCGAAAATAAACTGAACTGACTTCGATCTTGACGCTTGTCTGCTCTGTACTTAAACATTTTTTTTGTGATAAATATCTTAACGGGCTCACCGATGTTTTCATTTCATAATTGTACAAACCAAGGGGACGTATTACCTGCGGTTAGACGCGGGCCTCTCACCCCGGTGGCTTGTAGATTTCCCGCGTCCGGGGGAGGCTTTCTCGGCTCAGGGGAGAGGTCGACGTGACGAGTTTTCATGATCAGTACAATCAGGACCTGTGGAAGCCACGTTCACGCCACGTGACGGACGGTTTGGAGCATTGCTGAATACATGTCTCTTGTTTACAACGAATGATAAACTACATCAGTTCAATTTATTGCGTATGTTATTTTGTGCGACTGATTAATATATTATATATTTGAACCACATTTTCTGGATATTTCCACAAATTAGCAGTTGGACCTCAACTTTAGTATTTCAAAAAACTTAATATAGATTATAGTTTTGCTATTATTGTTTTAGAGTTTTGTACGAAAGTTTACATATAATCGGAAACAAAACTGACTAAATCCAATCTGCTAAATTATCTATAATGCACATTTGTCGAAAATAAATAATTGCGTGTTTCATTCTTCCCTGCAAAGGGTAATTAACGGTACCTACCATGTAAAGGTCATTGACCGGCCCTTTGCTCGACACGTGTGCGGGGATTTAATTTTTGTTAACACGTTACGTCATAAAACAGCCTTTACCAAATTAAAAATATGTGCACTATGAAAATTGTTCAAATCATATTTTTTTGTTCAAAGCATGTATTCCTACAACCTTCACCAAACCTTTACGTATAAAATAAACCATTTCAGTATTATGTTCAGTCATAATTTAATCAATGATCTTTTTTCATTCAATTTGTAGAGATCACTTAAGTACCGTTTGCGTAGTAGTACCTTTATACATTTGAAATTTTGCTGACATACTTTCATAGGGTAACATAGATTTACAAACGTACTCTGGCTAGTGGTGTTCAAAAACTCTATAAGGCAATAGCGCGCTACACACTATTTGTTATAATAAAATAGCGCGCTATTTTACAGGCTAAAATTATAACGAACTGGGCGTACGCGAATAATACGATAAAAGCGCGGTGTGGTAATCACGCGCTGTGTTGCGACAGCGCGCTTTATTTGTACAGCATTTTCTTGACCTTGAATACGTTATAGTATATTCGATAATATCTATCAAAATAAAATGGAGCAGTAAAGAAAAGATAATGAACTTTCCCTCATACTTTCCAGGTTTGGGATAATAGATTTTACTATTACTTTTATATTATTTTACTTTTGTTTTACTATTATTTTATACAGTAATTTTCACGGAACGGAATTGTTGATGTTGTGTATGCCTATTATTGACGTCATCAAATTCATGTATGACTTATATTTTAATTTTACGAAATTTGAATGTACCTACGTACTTTGTTGTCGTACCTAAAATAAATAAACATTATAATCAACGCGTTAGGTTGACCCATAGCGCGCAAATTCACGCGATGACTGCCGCCCGGCTCGCCACCCCCGCGCTATACGCTATTATTCTCGCTATTCGTTATTTTTTTTATAGCGTCAAGTTGGAGCCGACGTAGCGTGCGCTATACGTTGCGTGAATATGGCGCGCTATTTAATCGCGCTAGACGCTATATTTACCACCACTAACTCTGGCAGGCGTATTTTTTCTTTGTACGCTGTCTAACACTAGGATTTCTCCTTGTGTAGTGGGCACTTACAGTTTACACATACATTTCACATGCATTTCACCTAGACTCGAAACAACTATCTGTAGATCATTCAAATATTTGTCCGTGCGGGGATCGAACCCGCGACACGTTGCACAGAAAGCCACTGCGCCAACCCTTTTTTTTTTTATTGATGTCCAGTGGAAATTCTACATGGAACTTCCTTCACCCCGGGGAAGGGTGAAGGGGTATGCCGGACTCCTACCGGCTAAAACCACTGGAGCGGTCATCTTCGGCACCGAAGGGGGGCTCCAGGTCCTCGTAAGATCACACTAGAGCCGCCCATTGGTGCCACGCCTTTAGGCACATATCAGAAGGGATGACTGTAAAGCGGTCACCCCCTCTAGCGGAGGGAACACGACTGTAAAAAGGTCGCCCCCCCAGGCACTTCTCGGGGAGGATTGTAAAGGATCCCCCCAAGCCTCGCTTTGCGCTATGTTGCGCACACGGCGGCACGTGACCACGTGCGCGCCACCGTCTTCCCGGGGGTCGCTCGGTGTGAGCACGCAGACTCCCCAATCTGCGCACCCGCGACCCCCGAGGCCCCCCACCATGAGGTGACGGCAGGGGGCTCAGGCGTGTTGGACTTGGGAGCCGGGACGGTTGTTGCCCCGGCGCCGTCTCGTCCTTCTCCGTGCGGGATCGGCCCTCTCCCGATCCCGCTCTGCAGTCTCCTTCTGCAGCATGACGCTCTCGCAGAAGGAGACCACTGCACTCCAATTTCCGTGCTCTGCCAACATAGCCGACACTACTGCCGGCCGAGAGAGATCTTGCCCGATCTGATCGACCAGGATCCGCCGCTCGGCCGCCCACGCAGGGCACTCCTCGAGCGTGTGCTGTGCGGTAACTGCGCCAACCCTGCCGTCTAACTAAGGTTAATACGTAATGTCCAGTTTACCATCATATTAAATACAATGTGTTTTCTTATTCAATATTTTTACCGAGCACTGTCCATTATCCCCGAATATATACATAGCTACAGCTGTACAAGATAGCGGCTCCAATCTGACTCATAAATGTTTTCGTAATTAGACCGTACGTAGTACATGAAAGTGAACCAGCACAGATAGTACCGGCCATGTGCGCAACTACTGCGGGATCAATGCAGCTGTCCGATTATCGCTGGCTATACGCCAGTAAATCTTATTAACGATGGATATACATTCTTAATAGTTTTTATTTTTGGAGTAACTGTAAATGTTGAGAACGGCAAGTAATTTTCCGTGTTAAGTAATTACAGTGGACTTGCAAATTTTTGGGAATATTACATACATGTCATTTGTTCAAAGACTGGTGGCATTACTTTGCACTAGAAAATAAGCAGCAGCAGAACTGTACACTAAGAAATAGGCGGCGGCACTATTGTACACTAGACATAGGCAGTTTTTGGGAATATTACATACATGTCATTTGTTCAAAGACTGGTGGCATTACTTTTCACAAGAAAATAAGCAGCAGCAGAACTGTACACTAAGAAATAGGCGGCGGCACTATTGTACACTAGACATAGGCAGTTTTTGGGAATATTACATACATGTCATTTGTTCAAAGACTGGTGGCATTACTTTCCACAAGAAAATAAGCAGCAGCAGAACTGTACACTAAGAAATAGGCGGCGGCACTATTGTACACTAGACATAGGCAGTTTTTGGGAATACTACATACATGTCATTTGTTCAAAGACTGGTGGCATTGCTTTGCACAAGAAAATAAGCAGCAGCAGAACTACACTAAGAAATACGCGGCGGCACTACTGAAGACTAGAACATAGACGGCGGTATTAGTGTGCACTATGACATAAGTGGTAGCAGCGCTTTACGTAATAAAATATTCTACTCGGCATCCTTGATTGGTAGATGTACAGATGAAACACAACAACTAAATATTGCATATCCGACGACTATCATGGAAATAGAAATATGAAAACACGATTTAGGCGATCGGGCAATGGCGTTAATTTCCCCGATGGCACGAGAAATATTTTCAGCGAATTAGGTCATCTCATGTAATATGAGAACGAAACAGGAACCTCCGCGTCATGCCATCGGCAGAGGTCGATCGTACAGTTTTATTTGGCTACTCGTTGACTGGTGACTGATATTGATGGGGTCCAATGTGACACTCACAGGCTCCCTAGTAATATTTGTCGGTGAACGTACGGCGGCCGAAGCTAATGGGCTGGGAGTTTTATTTATATGACACGTCCATAAAGAGAGGATGATGATAATACGATTGAAATTAATGGGCGTGTTCGACAACTTAGTTTTCCGACAACCTAATCAAACGAAATAAATCTCGCTCGTTTTCCTGTTTGCTCTTTTTTCGTTTGTGTATCTTCAACTACACTAAATTATACTAGTGAACTAGTTTGATCATCATCATTTCAGCCAAGTATAACCACTGCTGGACACTGCCCTTCCCCCAAAGGTCGCCACCACGACCGAACTAGTATAATGAGCTTAAAATAGTAAAATTTAAAGCAATATTTGATTGAGTAGCTTTTATTCATTTTAAGTGTGATTAACAGTTTTCGAATCATTTTAATGCCAGATATAATATTACATCTCAAAGTTGAGTACAAAAGTTGAAGGGGTAATAACAATGGAACAATTAGACCTACCCAAAGCTCTTGAACACGAATGCAACACAATGGATCTGTTCAGGACATTCTCGAGAGGCTAAAGAATTGCACATAGTTTTATTATTCAGAGCACTTGACTAGGTGAAAAAGTGAAGATGGTTTGAGTGCCTATTGGGGCAAGAGTGCGTGCTGCGATCCCATCGCGACCCAGGGCGGATGTGCCGGCTTTGCTTGGCCAATGATAATTAGATGCCCCCGGGCCCTAGCGTGTAACTTCACTCTTTATTACACAATGCAAAACAAAGGATTATTATAATGCAAAATAAACAATGGTATGTGTCGCCTATTTAGAATAGAATAGAATATTCTTTATTGTACACTATTTTAAAAACGACTATTAGGAACCATTCTATGAACAGTAATTGTACAATTGGCGGTCTTATCGCTATTAACGATTTCTTACAGACATTTTCTTTTTAGTATATAACAAATTTATTATTCGTGTACAACAAGTTCAATTGTCAAACCTCTTGTGAGCCCACATAGTTCTTAATTATTTAATAGACGATAAATATTGAATAATTTGTACGTAACAATTTCTGATGAGAAAATTTTCTTGTTTCATTATTTTTAGAGCGTGATTTTTCAGTAGACTGGTTTTAGTTTTTGAACTTACTTATTATTTAAATTACCTATTTACCCCCCAAAGGTTTATTAATTATATACCTTTGGGGTTATAAAGTGTTTGCAGAGCCGCTTGACTTTTTTGTTTAATAGAGTTCCCACACTTTAGTTTTTAATTTATTTTCATATATTTTATTTGTTGATTAAAATGTAATATATAGTCCTCTCGTGTCTTTAAAATATTCAACTTAAACACGAGGAGGCAAGGAGGTAAGTGTAATAGTAAGAAGAAATTGACTTGAAAATAACTATTTTGTGTATATTTTTAATAAACGATATTTCTATTCTATTGAAGGCATGACTGGTGCAGTGGCTAAGCAATTGGATGTCTGCGTTACGTGTCGCGGGTTCGATCCCCGCACGGAACTAATATTTATATGATCTGCAAGATAGCTGTTTCGGGTCTGTATGTATGCTCAAAGCATATCAGATCGATGTCTATAAACTGTACCATCAACACCGGTTTATTAAAAATCTCTTAAAGCAGCGGTAGTGTCATTATATACAGCGTGAACGATAATGTAACTGACAATTTAAATCAGACATTGTGATCCATAAGTAAGCGTGTCACTCCTCATTGGACCTCGTTCCATGAGTGTGCTCTTTATATCGAACCATTGCATAAGAATAAGTTTTCGAAGTGAAACTTCTTTTGGGATGGTGTGAATTGAATTTTATGAAACAAAAATGTGTAACGAAAGAGAGACAACTATAAATGTATTTATAGGGTTTAGTCAATCAATCGTGCGCTCTCTCTCTACAAAGTTTCACTTCTACCGCGTGTGCACACAGACGAAAATTTATTAATTTTTGTTGTGTAAGATTTAGCTTTAAGATTAGATTTAGATTACGGACCTCAAAAAATCGTTTCTGGTTAAATTAAAATAAAACATTCCCTTTGTTTCAGATCTACTAAATTACGATTATAGAACATAGAGCTGAAGGTATGCAAACAACTTTTGATATTGTTAATTAAGAACGTTATAAGTATCCATACTGAAAGTTATCTCTGGATAGTTACGCAAAATTTTCCATACGCTCTCTCCAGCGAAAGTTGCTAAGGCTATCGCATATGTTTTTTCTGAAATGTGGATCATTTATAAATAAACTGGTTCACAATTTAGCCTTGTTTCGCTTTTCCCGCTCACAATGCAAAACTAGGTTATAGTGAGATAATAATTGCCCATCTCGTTTGTTTTGCTCTATTGTTAGCATTCTGTGCCGCACCCGATAACCGTTACCGAATATTGTATGTATTTTATTGAAAAATCCTTCGCGAAGTTAAATGGTGAACGATGGTTGGCATTTTTGCTTGGAATTTTGGAGCGCTGTTTTATTATTGTGCCTCTGTTTACGTACTGCACCGTGTATGTCTATAAATAAAAAGGGAAAATATCCGGGTATGGACATCCGTTTAATAACAACGCGAACTTTTGTAGCAGTGAGTGAAATCCATATTGTTGAATCCATGTAAGTATTTGTACACATTTGTGCTGCGTTGTATTAACATTAACACGTAGAAAGTTAATATTTATACAATGCATTTCTAATGTTAACTTTCATTACACTTATTAGAAATGCATTACTGACATAAATATCTTGTATGTATTTATTTTGTTGTCATGTGAAATTCGTGCCATTCGTCGCCGCCGTGCCGTCGTGCCATTTAAAAAGACGATTTCGTTAAATTCTAGCTCTGCAATAAAGCATCTTTTAGCAGAAATTTGAGTAACGCGACCGCCACCGCCTCTGTAGTTAAATGAAAGTTTGTTTGTTGTCCGGGTGTTTGTCGCAAGCCGGGAGCCGTTCTGCTGACTCCGCTGATTTAGGGAGAAACTTTCCTTGTTTTGCATTTTACTGGAGCGCGGGGAAAGTCACCCCCGAGATTTGAATATTTTAGAAGTGGCGTAACTTCGCTAAGGTGCGTCCCTTTATGCGACTTCCAAGCGATTGCCTCACATGCTTTCAAGGGAGGTAATTGAAACATGCTTTTAAGAGAAAGTGCAAATAATAATTTAAAAGAAAATGCCTCTTACACAGAAAACGTTAGATCAAAAGATTGTGCAATGGAACGATCAATTCTATTTCCCGCAGTGACAGTCCTTTATTTTCTTTGTGCGCGTGTCGTTGCAGTATCAATGTGGAATGGGTGCGGGTTTTGTCTCTCTCTGAAACAGGTTAAGTAAATAGTAGGATGGCTATTCATAATGGACGAATGGAATTTCCACGTTCAGCTGAATAAAATTTGCACTGTCTGATTCAGTTTTTAATTAAGGTCGTATAACTCTTTTATTAGAGCGAATCAGTTGTTTTGTTTCTGTTGCGATACTATTTGGTAACAATCATTTTACTTTTTATAACACGTGTAAGAGAGAATTTGAAGAGATTTTCCTGTTACTTTGGTATTCTTCAAGGATTAGTTTCTTTTGTTAAAGTAGAAATCATGCTAACCCATTTTGTTTAACGTATTTCTTTATTACAATTTGTTTGGATCCTGGGGAACACGTGGGAAAAAAGAAAGATGTAGTTACAAATGTGAAATATATAATAAATATTCAAATACAATATTTTGTCGTGTGGTGCCGGCTACGAATACCACCAACCCATCTCATCCCGTGGGTGTCGTAAAAGGGACTATAATATTTGCCGGAGGATAGGCAGCACTTCTCCTCATCCTTCGAGTACATTAACAACTCAACTGCGATCGCCAACCCGCCTGCCAAGCCTGGCGATTATGGCAAAGCCCCCCAATGAGCTCACAACACACCCATGTCGGTCTTTGTGGTGATCTTTGGGGGAGGCCTGTGTCTAGCAGTGGACCTGATTCGGCTGAAATTATTAATTAATGATTGAATCCTTTTACGTATTTTAGGTAAACTAAACGTAAATATTTGTGAACATAAAATATTAGTTAATAAAATTAAGTTTTCGTTACATAAGACCAAGGAAGCCCTAAAATAATTCAAATTGAATAGACGTTTTGTGAATACGAAAAGAAAACGAGTCGAGAATCAATGATGTAATCTGATTACGACCTTTTTGATATACTGACATATTTGGGTCATTGGAATCCTTTGAAGTTACTTAAGTACAAATCGATGCGCAACCCTATTAATTAAAAGTTGAACAATATATTGTTTTTACAAATTCATTATTGACACAAATTAAAACTTCAAAATCTAAATCATGTCGATTCCAGCACGTGTTTTAGTTTATTTTTGATTTGACCGCTTCAATATGAACCGCATAAAAATATTACATTTTCAATGTTTGTCTACGTTCTATCAGTTTCTGCCTCGATTCATACCAGTTGAATATTTTTTGCTTACCATTTTGTAAACTGCTACACAGCGTTGAGGTTTTTCTGTATGCTTTTCTTTGTTGCTCATATAGTGCGGTGATGTCACCGGCATCACCTACCGCAAAGTTGTATCTAGATGTTCTTTGGCTGGAATTGCAGTTTAAAATTTCTTTGCTATGGTTGACACGTGTTCGCTTCCTTTGATTCGGTAATATTATGCCGTGTGGTGCCGGCCATGCCGTGTGGTGCCGGCTCAGAATGCCACCACCCCATCTCCTCCCGTGGGTGTCGTAAAAGTCGACTAAGGGTTTGGCCGGAGGATGGGCAGCAGCGTCCTTCGAGTACATTAACAACTCAACTGCGATCGCCAACCCGTCTGCCAAGCGTGGCGATTATGGCAAAACCCCCCAATGAGCCTACAACACACCCATATCGGTCGTTGTGATCTTTGGGGAGGCCTGTGTCCAGCAGTGGACTTCATTCGGCCGAAATGATATATTTCAACTCCATGTTAATTATTAGGTATCTCTATTGAAACATTAATCAAGATGATTTTAATAGTGTTGCACTGTATGTGCTTGCTGTGACGACAGAAGACTGGGCGACGAGCTCGGTAAAGCAAAATAATAACTAATTTATAATTATAACTCCGTTTATTGTCAATGGGATAATGACATACCCGCACAATTCAATCGATTCTCTATGAATTAATATTCCACGCAACATTCGTTCGTCTGACAAGTTATTAATCATATATCTACCATTTTCAAATATAATTCATAATTGTTTCTGTTTTCAATGCTATACGACCCTGACAAATTAACAGTGGCTGGTACCATGTAATTGTTAGTATAATCTTGATTGAGAGTTGCGCGGTCAAAGATGTCCGCGTAATCTAACTCATCTAAGCCTAGGTGAATGTTGTTAAGTTGTTGATGAATCTGTATCGAATTATAATGCGAGGTGGCGGCAGGTCGTCGGCCCCGGCCGCGCCGCCCGCGCAGGCCCGCAGCCCTGCCGCCGCGCCGCGCCGGCCAATAATCCGGTTAGGGCGACCGCACGCGCCGCCGCCGGCGCTGCCCTGATCGAAATGTAATTGGGTGTGCTCACCTGTCGCACCGCACACCTATTAAAACAGATAATTTCTGAAATGCTTCAGGTTAAACATCGCATCGCTACGTGAAACATGACAGTTTATAAAGAGTAATAGCAATTAATTGTTTTTCAGTAGATTTATTGTAAGTACCTATGTTTCCACGCATATAATATATAATTTTACTATTTACTATTCCGAATATAGAATATAGCACCACTCCATCTCCTTTCTATATAAATTATTGGTGGGTACGCGGTTTACCGGGAAGACGGTGGCGCGCACGTGGCACGTTCCGCCGTGTGCGCAGCACAGCGCTCAACAAGGCATGGGGAAGATTACATTCATATTATTCCTGTTTTTAAAATAGTAAATTTTATTCTTTGAACAATAATTAGATTTTTTTCATCTAAATTTTAATAATTGGTTTATATCACGCCTCCCGAGAAGTGGCTGGGGGGCGACCTTTTTACAGTCCCTTCCCCATGCTAGAGGGGCCGGTTTACAGTCATCCCCTCCGAGATGTGCCTATAGGCGTAGCACCAATGGGTGGTTCTAGTGTGATCTTACGAGGACCTGGAGCCTTCGGTGCCGAGCATGACCGCTCCGATTGTTTTAGCCGGTAGGAGACCGGTATGCCCCTTCGTCCTACCCCGGGCGGAGGAAGTTCATCAAGAATTTCCACTGGAGACCAAAAAAAACGGGACCAAAAAGAGGGTTCCGTATGATAAATATGTTATCTACCATGATTTTTAAATCCCAAAGTGTGTGGTAAGTAAAGTAATTTATCCCAAGAACAAACATTGTAGTTGAACCATACATTCCAACTGCAAACGTAAGTTTGTACGCACAATATTGAAAGATTTACCATGTTATTTTAAGACTGTAGACTTCTTATAGGTTTTCCAGTAATCTAACAAGAGAGCTATTATGTATATTTTTTTCAAAATTTTAGGGTCAGTAGTTTTTGTGATAAGGGGGGGGGGGAGGTATTGGTAAATTTTCGTCTATTTTCTTAAATGACTTTAAATCTATATATTCTAAAATTATTAAATTAATATATTTGACACCCTCACAAGAAGCCCTTCCATTTGATATGTTACACGGTACAGTTTGCAAAACTTTATTCTTTTATTTTCTATATTGCCCCTCAAAAGTGAACCCCATCTTCAAAATTTATTTACTTAAGTTACACATCCGTGTTTGGATCGCAGAAATCCATATGTGTACCAAATTTGAACTTTATCGGTGCAGTAGATTCGGAGCAAATTGGGTGTGACAGACGGACAGACAGACACATATGATCCTATTAGGGTTCCGCCGATATGATATGATTTTGTCAGGTATTCATCATGTCGGGCGAACGAAGTCCACTGCTGGACACAGGCCTCCCCCCTAAGATCACCACAACGACCAATATCGGTGTGTTGTGTGCTCATTGGGGGGTATTGCCATAATCGCCACGCTTGGCAGACGGGTTGGCGATCGCAGTTGAGTTGTTAATGTACTCGAAGGACGCTGCTGTCCATCCTCCGGCTAATCCTTTAGTCGACTTTTACGACACCCATAGGATGAGATGGGGTGGTGGTATTCTGAGCCGGCACCACACGGCAACAACAAATTTCAGGTATTATTATGAACAAATGTGAGTATATGAAGAGAGAATAGGCTAGAACAATAAAATATTATTTAAATTCATTTTGTATTTCATATATTTGTCTATTAATAATATAATAATTGTATGTGCTAGGATTATTCCGTGTGGTGTCCGGATTAAGAATATAGCACCACTCCATCTCCTCCCGTGGATGTCGTAAAAGGCGACTAAGGGAATCTATACCAGAGGGATGGGCAGCAGCGTCCCTTCCGTGAAACGGTAGCCATACTGCGCTCACCAACCCGCCTGCCAAGCGTGGTGAGTATTGGCAAATACCCCCCAAAATGATGACACAGTTGTGAAAATCTATGGGGGAGGCCTTTGTTCAGCAGTGGACGTATAAATGGCCGATATGATGATATGATGATGATGATGTGCTAGGACTGCGTTGCACGTATAGATGCTGTTCGTACGTATATAGAATGAATGAATTAAACGTGATATATTTCCGTAAGCTATTTCAATTCAATGGATGCTATCCGCGTAAACTTCAGAAAATATTAGGTAGTAGAATTTGTTCTCACCGAACAAGTAAAGTAGATTGTGGTTAGGTTTTCAATTTATAACTACTAAGTACTAAATTGGTACCAGCACATGTAGGTGGCAGGTCATGCTGTCACTCGCAACCTCGTAACGATCAAAACTCGCCCAGTGTTTCACCAGCCGCTGAAACCGAGCGTAACAAAATCAAATTGAAATGTCAGCCTTTTGAAATAATCGCATAACGTAGCAGTTCCACGTTTCTGACTTGTCAACTTAGTTGAAATCTACTAGTATATGTTGTATTGCCAAACGCGTCAGAATATACTTGTTATTCAGCTAAGATATATGCCTCTTTTAGCCTGCCGTTTTCTGTTTCAATCGGTTAATATTTTTTCTATTTTATTTTATGTTGTCTGCATCCTTTTTTCTTTGCGCAAAACATTCCATTTAAAATGAGAATTGTAATATTTCGTACGCGAAACACCTTATTTCACTCTTTTCTCTTTAAAAAAACTATACATATGACATTTCTCAATCTTATTATTACCAAAAGATTATCCTCTCGGCGATTCGATCCGCGGGCCGCGAGACACAATGGAATTCTAATTGTGTCTGGGATTCTGACAGTTAAGTTAGGGGGTTATATAGTCTTTAGATGGGTACATACTACTACTGCAACCATGTGCATTTTCAAGCTTTTAAAAAAGTTTTCATTACGTTGGCAGACAAATTAAATTGCACTTTGGTTACGTATGTACTATGTATATTATATATCTTTTGGTGTTAGAATATCTTCAATCTCAAGAGTGGTTCATAATAATTATGCTTCTTGAGTAAGATGCTGTCTAAGCATGTTCATATTTTATGACTTTAGACTCGATGTTTAATGTTGTTAAGAATTCTAACAGTTTGTTTAGAGGTAGAATGTCAGTAATATACTTAGATTTAGAGTTCCTCAAGCGTGCAAAGTTGCTGGCAGTGGGCATAGAACACGCTGATCTCCTATGTCCATTGTTAACACAGTTGATTAACCATGGACATTTGAAAGTGTCTACGTAGAGGTCCACAACTAGGTGCTACACCTACAGTCTACACGTCTAGCTTGTTGAGTTTAAAGGTCACAATAGCAAACAATTCGTTCCTCTCAGTTGACTTTCACTGATTGCAAAACAAATACCATGGAGTCACGATATTTCAATGACACGCAGTTCATTATCGATTCGTTTATTCCTCATCATAATCATACCAGCCAAAAGACGTCCACTGCTGAACAAAGGCGGTTTGGTGGGAATTTACCGGTACTCACCACGCTTGGCAAGCGGGTTGGTGAGTGCAGTACGTTTTATGCTCCAAAGAACAGACGCTGCTGCCCATCCCTCTGGTTTAGAGCCCCATACGGCCGCATACTGAAACACCACTAAATATTAAGTCCCACTTTAACTATTCGGGAAACCCGTTTTCGGTAGGAAACCGGGCGGCCTAAAATAATTAAAGCTGGACTTAGTGGCGTTTCAGTATTCGGCCGTTAATCGCTTTTTACATCTTCCACGGGAGAAGATGGAGTGGTGCTACATTCTTAACCAGGAAATGTGGTATTTATATTAGTTTATTAGTCTGAATAATTTGTATTATATTTTGATTACAATATAAGAACCATTGCGTAACACTACTATCTGCGCTTCCATCTGTCTGTTGGATTTTCTCTGACTAAACTCATAATCCATCGCGGCTTGGGGCATCTTCCTCAACTGAAATATGGATTATGTGTATTCATTTGAAATTCAGAAGAGGCTTCGATCGCTTTCTCGTTTGTTGTAATGAACTCGTTTCGTATCGGTATGAAATTAAATACATATCTAAATTTACTATTTAAATAAGCAACTACTGAATATGTATTAGGTAAGGCTTTGCTCTTAATCTTGTGTTTACAAACTGCGTCATGGTTTAAAATATTTGTACCATTGTACTGATCGATATCAAGTATTTTTTTAACTCAAAACAGTATACTACGGTCTATGTTATTAGAGCATCTTAGGGTCAATTATAGATAGTAAAAATATATATGTATTGAATAGGCTTGAGTTTGTCCGTGTGGTGCCCGGATTAAGAATATAGCACCACTCCATCTCCTCCCGTGGATGCCGTAAAAGGCGACTAAGGAACTCTAAACCACAGGGATGGGCAGCAGCTTCCCTTCTGTGGAACAGTAGCCATTCTGCATTCACCAACCCGCCTGCCAAGCGTGGTGAGTACTGGCAAATTGATGACCCCAATATGATGACACAATTGTGGAAATCTGACGGGGAGGCCTTTGTCCAGTAGTGGAAGTTATATGGCTGATGTGATAATGATGATGATGATGAGGCTTGCTTTTACCACTATCTCACCTTTTTTGTCGTGGGAAAATCCTCATGAACTCCCTCCGCCTTGGGAAGGGCGGATAGGCATGCTGGACTCTTACCGGCTAAAACCCCACGGTGGCCTTCCACTTTCCTCTAGCCGGGGGTGAAGTGCACGTTTTGTCCGCATTAGACCGCGCCCCCGACAGGACCACTATCTCACCTGATGTTAGGTAATGATGCGGTCGACGATAGTACCACGCTTGCCCAGTAGAAACCTGTTCACTCGTGACTTGAAGATTCCCAGGTTATAACGATCGGGAAACACAGACTCTGGCAATGAGTTCCATTAGCGGTACGCACGAACATGGAAGCAAAACGCAACTTATTGCTTAACACTATGACCTAAAATTGACCGAACTGAGATTAAACTATGAATGGACCGAAAATAGGTATTCTGATCCTGTTAAAGTATACTTTACTGGACCGGACTTTAGTCCGGCTTCAATATGATCTCAACTTTGACGGTTATTTAAGGACAATTTCATTACCTGTGTCAGTTCATTCCGAACTGAATTTAGCAGAATACCGATTTGGCTTCTATCAACTTTCGATCCATTTTCAATCTCATCACAAGATAAGTTCATGTTTGGTGTTGTTTGTAGAATACCACTTGCGTCATTTAAGACATTGAGACTAGATCGAAACTATATTTTGAACGTTTTTAATTACGAGAATTGGCCTCCTGATTTGTTATGTATCTAATTTTATAAAATAACGCTTAATAATATTACGAATAGTTCCTTCAAAGTAGGTACAGTACAGTAGTATCTGTAGAAGTAAAAGTGTTAGCTATTGAATGGTGTGGACGGAGGCTGTGAACGTTGTCATCGATTTCCGGGACATCCAGAGCTTCGCTTGTAGTTGGCTGGTGGCCTTGTCCGACTTCAGAGCGACTGGCAAACACGTTCCTCGTGGACGTGGCCGCGGCGCCTGTAACCTTCACCTTCTATTGGTATTTTTGTTAAGTTTCTTTCACGGTCTATTGGAAGAGGAACTTCAGTTTCTCAACTAGTGTAACTCCATGAAAAATTTGAGATTAAAATTGTAAATATTTCTTAGTGAATAATTTTGCTCAAGTTAGTTAGATTGAATCTATTTTTTCTAGTCCGTGATTGAATCTAATCTTGTCAACCTCAAATCAAGTTTATTAATTATTTTGGAAGGTATGACCGGTAAGGAGAGGCGCAAAAAATTATAGAATATTTATGTATGGTAGAAAATTTATTTCGTGATCCAAGTGGTGTAGACCTTGACGCACCTTATATTTTTCTACCATTTTGTTAACTTGTGTTCTTAATCTGAAAATAAAATGTAGAAATAATTATTATTATATAATTGAGTCTTTATGAACAAACGATTCTTTTTTTTTCTTTAAAAAAAACTTTGCCCACGCTAGGATTTCTCCTGTGTCGTGGGTGCATTTACAGACACACAATACACCTAGACCCAGAACAACTACCTGCAGATCATACAAATATTTGTTCCGTGCAGGAATCGAACCTACGACCCGCGGCACAGCGGTCGACTGTATCAGCCACTGCACCAACGTTGCCGTCAATTCACGAATTCATAAATCTATAGATACTCTTACCGCAACATGACTTTTTGAGAAATTCTTTGTTGATATCGTGGTTGCGTATAAAAAAATACACTGCCAACGAAGAGTACAAAATCCTGTTTCGCAACTGGTTGCCATGCCATGGTGGGCGAAAGTGGTTCATCATATCATAATAACATTACCAATTACTAGTGATCAGTTTTACGAATGGCTCGGAGACGTGGTCGCTCACCATGGACCTCATAAGAAAGCTCAAGGTCACTCAGCCAGACATGGAGAGAGATATACTTGCTATTTCTCTACTAGAACGAATCATAAATGAGGAGATCCGTAGATTAACTAAAGTTGCTACAAAGCGGAAAGGATTAGTGAGCTGAAGTGGTAATGGCTCGTAGAAATAATCGCCGCTGGGGCAAAAAGGTTCTCGAGTACACGCACCGCAAAACGCAGCGTGGGACGACCTCCAACGAGGTGGACAGACGACGTGGTAAAGATAGAGGGGAATCGTTGAAATCGGCAAGTAACCGGTCGATGTGGAAATTTATGGGAGAGGCCTTTGTTCAGCAGCGGACGTCCTTCGGCTGATTTGATGATGATGTTGATAAATAAAATTCAAAGCATTAGAACTTTTCGGGACATTGAATATTTTCTAAAACTTTAGTTGAGGTGTATATAATAGAAAACCCGTTTCTAGTTAGAACGTGTCTTTTCTAGTGGTTTTTTTTTACTGAAAGCCTTTGTCAATCATTATTTTTAAACCAAATTAATCCAAATTCCACGCTAACGAATTTGCATAACATCTATAGCTAAAGTAATAATTATAATACTTACCATTTTCTTCTTTCCATTGCTTTGAGGAGCCCTCAGTTCCTATTAATTATCAATTAAGTATAACAAGTTGATCAACCAGACAAGGTATTCAGTGGTTTTAGAAACAGGCCAAACTCTAATACTAATTACTACGCCTTGAAAAGTTGGGCATAATGAGAATTACTTTAGAAAAGTCTAACAACTATCACTTAATTTAACGTTTAATTTAAAATTTTACCTAATAAATAGTATAGAGATATATATGTCCCGGTACTAAAACTATTGAATTGATGAATTATTTTATCGTTATCTACTGCTAGTGACATAATCATTGTATTGACTTCATGAATGCCAAATTGATGCAGTACAAAAACGCGATTAATCTGCATCTGTCACGTTTACTTAGAATGATAGAATATAATAAAGTTATTTATTGTACACCAAAATAACAGGAAGGGATTATTTACAATAGTTAGCGTGGCGTAATGGCCGGCAACCGTGTGGTGCGTGCTAAGAAAAGCACCAACCTATTTCATCTCGTGAATGTCGTAAAAGGCGGCTATGGGATTAGCCGGAGGATGGGCAGCAGCGTCCTTCGAGTAGATTAATAACTCAACTGCGATCGCCAACCTTTATTTTTTATTGGTCCCAGTGGAAATTCTTCATGAACTTCCTTCGCCCCGGGGAAGGGCGAAGGGGTATGCCTCCTACCGGCTAAAACCACTAGAGCGGTCATTTTCGGCAACTAAGGGAGGCGATCGCCTCCCAAGCGTGGCGATTATGACAAAACCCCCCAATGAACATACAACAAACCCAGACAGGTCGCTGTGGCGACCTTTGAGGGAGGCCTGGTCCAGCAGTGGTTATTCGGCTAAAATGATGAATGTGCGGTCTTATCGCTAAAAGCGATTTTATACAGATAAACTTTGAATGAATTTAAAAGTAGAGAAATAAAGAAATTAGAATTATACTCAAAGTTAGTCCTTGATCGACCTTTCCTAATGCTGGATCAGCGTTGCCAGATGATGCTACGTTTATGGCACGTACGAACCTCCGAAATAGTACACATAACTATAGCAAGGTACACAAAAGTATCCTCATAATTTAGTATAGACGGTACATAACACAGACTACATAGGTACGTAAATAGGTCATCAGAAAAGTGAACTTTCTAAATCCGAGAAAACCGTGACAAAAGTGTTGACAACACAAGTAGTTTTTCCCAAGAATTAGGATTTCGATTAGTGTTAGCAGTGTATAGGTATGTATGGGTTATTAAGACTATTTTATGTTAATCTATAAATCAGTATCTCTGTGTATCTGTATCTGTAAATCATCTTACAGTCTATGTTGGCTGCGTTTAAAAATAACCAATAAAAAAATGTAATCATGAAATAACCACTTTGGGTACACAAACAAGGCCCAGAGTACGCAAGTACACATATGACTGAAATAGTACACTATTCATACCCTTCTGGCAACGCTGTGCTGGATGTTAAATATGGTCTCAATAAATACAAGGAAAAAGCGTCAATCGTTTAGCATGAAGTTAAGTTAATAAAAAGCTGTTATTTTGATATTACAAACAGACACTTCAATTTTATTTATTTGTATAGATTATATAAAAAAATAGAAGTCACAACTTGTATTTTAATAAACGCGATACCCTACAACCTACTGATTGTTCTCTTAAAATAAAGTTAACTATTTTTGTAGGACCTATTACAACGTGTGATTGAAATAACCCAAAACCTGAAACTAGTTTGCTTACACTACATTTTAATTTGATTTATTTTTACAAATATTAAATAACTAAACCGCCTGGGTTTACCTTTGCGCAACTAATCTACACTTACTTTAAAACTTGGTAGGCATGTTGCCATTGAAACTTTTGAGTCACACTTTACCAAAACCTTTAAAACTTAGCGGAATGCTAATATGGAATTATAATTAACCACAGCGATAGTAGTGGGCATCATCATTTCGGCCGAATGAAGTCCACCGCTGGACACAGGCTTCCCCCAAAGATGTCCACAACGCCGATATGGATGTGTTGTGGGCTCATTGGGGGGGTTTTTCCATAATCGCCACGCTTGGCAGACAGGTTGGCGATCGCAGTTGAGTTGTTAATGTACTCGAAGGACGCTGCTGCCCATCCTCCGGCTAATCCCTTAGTCGACTTTTACGACACCCATGGGAAGAGATGGGGTGGTGGCATTCTGAGCCGGCACCACACGGCACAGCCGGCACCACACGTGGGCATACGTCACTGATAATGAATAATAAAAAATAATTATGAGATTCGCCACCAAAAATTACAAATATTTTCTACAATTGTTACAAAAATAAATAATTATTTTTCTAGTTCAACTTATTAGATAAAAAATCAATTGGGGTGTCTGAGGTTTTAGGTTACTTTAACTACACGTTGTATGATACATTTAGTTATTTTACCTCTTCATCTCGGTCATCGGCTTGTCCTTGCTGTTCTTCTGGAAGCTTTTTCATTATAGCGAAAATGTAATGAAGCCATTCATATCAATGTCATTTTTTATATATAAAACATATTTCAAATTTGCAAGTGAATTTATACCTCTCGTGATGCTGCATCAGACATGGGGTTCGCCTTCTGTAGCAAAGAAATATTAAAAGTATATTAATTATTTAAGTATAATGAGCTAGGTTATCAAGTCATGGTTAGTTGTTGATAAAAATATATTTAAAAGTAGTTTATAAGTGTTAGTACATGACAAAAATATCACAATTTTTATAAAAGGTACTCCTTAAAATGTTGTCGCCGTGATTAGTCTATTTGCATCAAGAACAGAACCTCTTGAGGTCCAAGATTTTATCCCCAAGTTACCAATCAGCCTATCGCAGTTTACTGGTAGACCTCTCCCAAGTTTTGTTGATTGGGTGAGCAATAAATCTTAGTTATAACAAATGAGTGTTCGTTCACTATTAGAAATTCACGGGAGCGCTGTCCCGATGTACAGGTCATTGACATCAAGGTTCAAGGTTCTGTTCTTGATGCAAATAGACTAATCACGGCGACAACATTTTAAGGAGTACCTTTTATAAAAATTGTGATATTTTTGTTTCTTTTTAGTGAGAATGGAAGCCCGCTCTAATATACTTTGGAAAAACTAAAAGGATAAATATTTTTTATGTCACTTTGAGATGAATTACGGAGTAATAAACTTGAAAGTACTGTGAACACAGTTTTAGAGAAAATCATCGTGAGTTTTTTTTTAAACTCTGATGCCAGTTTCTCTCGCACCCTGAGAGGGTTTCGTAGCATTTTATGTTTGTTTCGTAATCATCGGACACGAGACTTCGGATTTATTTCTTCACTTGTGCCAGAACACATCGTCGTGCCAAATTTTAAGATTATATATAGGCCGGAAAGTACCCTATAGGTTTTGGTGATTAGTCAGTGACTAGGTTTTAGTATGAAAGGCGCTTTGGAAAGTCGTATCTTTTTATTGTATTAAACTAGAAAATTTTATTTGTTATAGCTGTATGAGCCAGATACTTTATTCGATGCTAATTTCAACTTGGTACCTCAAGCCGTCCTGGATACACAGACAGACGGACAAGAAAGTTGTCGTATAAGGGTTTCGATTTTCCATATACCGTACAAAACTCAAAAAAGTATAAAATTCATTTTAATTTCGGATTAATAAAATTTCTTTATCTACTAATACCAAAAACACACCTTGTAATTGTAACGTAGTGTGATGATTCTATTTCATAATCCATCTTAATTTGTTTTTATTGAAAAACATGCATTTTTAGGGTCTATCGTATAATGTTTCAGTTATTTTTATCTTAAATATTTCAGTAAATTTATGTATTTAAAAATAAATATAATTAATCGTTTTTATGATAGCAGTAATAGTAAATACAGTAGCAGTAATAGTAACACGTTTGAAATATTTTTATGGGATTTTAAATAAATACATCAATCATGTCAAAATCTCTGGACAGGTTTATTTGATATTGTATAGTCGTAAAAGTGGCACTTTCAGAACCTTTTTTAAGGTTATTTTGTAAATATAATTTTGAAATGTTACCTCCGGATTCTATTTACGCTTAGTGCCATTTTGGTTTTCTCAAAAATTGAGCCCATGATACCTGTGATCCATTTTCTTTATCTCCTATAAATTATAATTAATCCATACGGACCACAATATAACTCATCTTGTATGTATAAGGAAAGGCTTGGTTGCGATTGGTTGAAATGAAAGCAGAATCCAATATATTTTGAAGAAGACTAGGAGAATAAATATTAATTGCGATAGGCTTGTTCGCGCTGGTTAGAATGAAAGCCTTCTGTTTCTAATATATTTTTGAAGGCAAGACAAATTATAATATAGTTATAAACGACAGGCTCGTTTGCGATTAGTTAAGATGAAAACTGACACCAACATACTTTGATAAACTCTAAGCAGACCTTTCAATAAAATATTGCAATTAATTGCTCCATAAATTTCATATAAAACCTTGATACCTTATACTAATAGGGGAAACTGTGGATGTATACGCGAAAAACTTCAGAGTACTATACTATGTCAGGTAACTTAAATTCGATTATGTAATTTACCTCATCTGAAGGAACAGGCGTTGTAGTTTCTGTAAAATATAAATGCAACTTTTAGTCTATAGATGAGCTGGCAACGTTTTTAATGATTGCACATCCTGTGGGTGTCGTAAAAGGCGACTACGGGATTAGCCGGAGGATGGTCAGCAGCGTCCTTCGAGTACGTTAAACAACTCGACTGCGATCGCCAACCCGCCTGCCAAGCGTGGTGATTATGACAAAACCGGACAATGTGCACACAACACACCCAGACGGGTCATTATTGCGATCTATGTGGGAGGCCTGTGTCCAGCAGTGGACTTATTCGGCTGCAATGATGTATGATAATTATGAGTATTTCTGCAAGAGAAAGTGCGGATGTGTTAAAACATTCAACGTGTGATTTATAATTTATATGAACTTAATAAAAAACTTACGCGCATGTTGTGCCATGATGATGTTATTGAAGTATTCGTCGAGGCTTTCTATCTTATCAATACTATCTATAAAAAAAAAACAATATAATATGCCTATATTAAGTACCTACCGTTTAGGAAATTGCTATGTCAATTTAATTATTAAAATATTTTGCTTACTCATGTTTTCCGGTTTCACTTGTAAAACATGTCGTTCAACTAAAAGCAGTGAATAAGTAAATAGCTATTATGGATTAAAAGAAAACTTAAAATAATATAGGTACAATCAACAACAAAAGTTGCTACACAGTTATATATGTCTGCTCCAAGGAAATATGAAATAAACACACTTTAAAAAAAAACGTTTCTATTGCATGTAACTATTTACGGATAAAAATGTCTACACCCACTAAAATACAAAAGTAACTGAACATTGGATTATTGAAATAATCAGAACCTAAATAAGTAGCTTATGCAAATCCTAAAAGTTAAAATATTAATAGCCTATTTCCTCTTGGTGTTTATTTGCCAGGCAATTATAAAGATTGTTTTATTGTTTAATATGTTTTGCCTGCTAGTTTTAGTGAAAAAATATTATTTGATTTCACTGTTCTGTGATACATAGCAAATTAAATATTTGTGTTGCTATCCATAATTACGCTTTTGTTGTTTTACATTTAAAATCATATTATGAGAAGATTGTTTATGTCAATTGATTATAATCTCCACCTTATGTATTATAGAAATTATGCGCATTGATTTAAGCCTTTAAGTTAGATATAATTTTTAAACGTCTGCTAAATAAAAACATATTTATAAATGTACGTGAACCAATCTGA
Organism: Diloba caeruleocephala; assembly: GCA_947459985.1. Lineage (NCBI taxonomy): Eukaryota > Metazoa > Arthropoda > Insecta > Lepidoptera > Noctuidae > Diloba > Diloba caeruleocephala. Next base: position 20,440,882 of record OX381606.1, on the reverse strand, counting down.
CCTCATTATCAGTAGTCTACAAATCAAGCCAAATTAAATTATTTAATAAGTATGTTACGGTTTTATTTTTATATTAAGATAGTTTTGTTTCTTAATATAAAATATTTTGCTCACGTATTTTGTAAATTAGGATATGTTAATTGACATTTTTTCCTAAGTACCATATTCCGAATAATGTAAAAAATACTTACTTATTTTCTCGACATCTTCATCCAGCAGCGTAATACCCACTGTTGAATAAATATAATCTAATGTATAAATTGCTCCACGAAATCTTGTACGTTACTGTACATGTACGAAGTGGATCACAATACTGTTCTAAAATAATATACCTAGACTTCTTTGAGATAATCCGGATGGTTTTATTACAAAAGGAGCATAGCTTCACAAATAAGAGTTGAAAATACTTTAAAATACTTCTTTTTGTTTATTTTAATACTTTAAAATACACCAAACTTAACATCGATTTACCAAAACGAAACTAATGCCAATTAATTTGTTACATTGCCATAATAATTAGAGGAACTTATGATTACAGGTCTAGCACGTAGAACGGTTAATCTGTGAGGTTACACTGCGCTTGTTGCGGTCAAGTTTGGGAAGAGTGACCATTCTTTTCACATCAAGTTCGGTTGTAGTGTGTGGCATGGCAAATCAATGGGGGACTCGGTTTAAAAGTAGAATCTGGACAATTTTTGGGGTTATAGTATGTAGTAGATAGGTATATGTTGTATTGAGATTAAAAAGCGAAACGCATACGCATAACAAGAATGCCCGTAAGTAAATACAAAGAGCTCCTTTTTGTGTTTCTAATTGTCTGAATAACATTTTATTAGAAGTGTACATTTTTGTATTACCCTTTATTGTTGTAAGTTACTCCACTATAGTGGCAAGTTGGGGGGCTCGATAATCAAATCGATGGCGACTCTGCTGTTTCCTAGCGTGCGCCCTAATAATATGGACATGCTCCACCGTCGATAACGGTTAGGCGGACATTAATTAAAATCAATCAATCTACCTACCAGGTTATTAATTTATTTATTATGGGGCTCCAATGACGTGTTCACTATTATTATTTATTTTAATACCGTTTTATGGATTTTGGTGAACTTATCTAGACATAGTTCCACTACACGTTCCAACCCACAAGTCTGTCGAAATCGAGTTAATAGTACTAGCCTGCTTTAGAAGTTACATCCTATATAGTAAAAAGGTTTCTACTTAGGTTACTATTCTTTGATTTACCATTCATTCATTCATTTCGGCCGAATGAAGCCCACTTCTGGACAAAGGCCTCCCGCAAAGATCACCACAATGACCGATATGGGTGTGTTGTGGGCGCATTGGGGGGTATTGCCATAATCGCCACACTTGGCAGATGGGTTTGCGATCGCAGTTGAGTTGTTAATCTATTCGAAGGACGCTGCTGCCCATCCTCTGGCTAATCCCTTAGTCGACTTTTACGACACCCACGGGAGGAGATGGAGTGGTGGTATTCTGAGCCGGCACCACACGGCACGATTTACCATTAAGTTGCTTAAAATTATTGAATGTAGTTACACAAAAACGTTTTAACTCACAGTAAGTTCGAATTGAGATAATAATTTCATTGTTAAAAATTATGCGTTATGTATTAGTTGGAGCATTGTCGGCACGATTGGAGTAGTGGCTAAACGATTGGGATTTCTGCGCTGTATGCGTGTTACGGATTCGATCCCCGCAAGGACAAATATTTTAATTTAGGTAATAATAAATCGATCCCGCCTCGCATCTCTGACTTTCGGATTCATGTGCTTGTTTCGATCAAGTTGCATTGACCGTGGTCACGAGTAGTGGTCGAGGTTAGTCTAAATATTATTTAGAGATTAATCTGCGCGCGAATAGACCCTATATTATCTTAAAATCACTATAAAGGTAGTTGATAAAATGATTTATTATATAGATACTATTAGGACAACAGCTATTATTAGACGAAAACTTACACATTTTGCGGAATTGTTGTATCGATTCTTTATGTTCGTCTTCATTGTGGCCTACGTAAATATCTATTTTGAAACAGATACATTAATCATTACAAACAAAACACGAATCCGATTAATAAAATCCCGGTAAAATAATAGATTTTATAGGTTTGTCATTGTATTTGCATTCGGAGCGCGAACATTACAAGAGCGATATAGTAAACTACATTCACCCGGTTAAGGGCAGGCAGCAGCAAACAATCAAAATAAAAGTTGTAGTTATTTTGTCGTATTCAAGATTTTTTTATAATAAAATAGTGTTTCGTATACTTTACACAATAAATGTAAAGTGGTATTAATCCTCTCTTATAATTAAGGCCAATTCCACATTTAGTTTTGATACCTTCTAATGTTATATCTTTATATGTAACAAAGTTACGACGTTTTGACAACGACTCTTGAAATATCGCACTTAAGTGCGATGTTCACAGCTAATTTTGTTATATAACGGGACTTAAGATGGGTCATCGTGTCAGCTAAAGTACGTCCACTGCTGAACAAAGGCCTTCCCTATAGATTGCCACAGTTGTGTCGTCATTTCGGGGGGTATTTGCCAATACTCAACACGCTTGGCAGGCGGGTTGCTGAGCGCAGTATGGCTAACGCTGCTGCACGTCCCTCTGGTTTAAAATCCATTAGTCGTCTTTTACGACATCCACGGGAGGGGATGGAGTGGTGCTATATTCTTAATCCGTACACCACGCGGAATGGTACGACGGAACTAAGGAACATTTACAGATAGTGGGATATGAAAACGCACACACTCACACACATCAGCCCGAAATCCTCCATTGCTGATCATAGGATTCCCAATGATAATTACAATGTGTGGTCACATTGTATGCGGGATATTGCCCTAATTACCACCATTGGCAGGTGGATTAGTGATCGCAGTATATTGTTATTAGCATAGGAGTGGATGCTGCTGCCCATCCTCTTGACATCAACCTATAGTCGCCTTTTACGATACACATGGTTGGAGAAGATAGGATAGGGTATATTATTTCGCAGGGGCCACAGAAATCACACACAGAAAACTCGGAAGACAGTTCTACTTAAATCGTTATGTTGCTTGTTATTATTAAATCTCACCGTCTATTTTGGCCTTTGGGTCGTTATCGTCCAGGCACGAAGTCTGTAACCGACACGTGTCCAAGTCGACAGGATCCTCACAGTTGTATCTCCACGTACAATTAGGTTTTACTGTAGTTGTTACCTGATATATGGCTGTAATGTACATTTATTACGGTGTTACATACATTTATTAAGCTGTAAAATACATTTATTAATCTGTAATATACATGTATTAAGCTGTAATATACATTTATTTAGCTCTAACATATATTAATTAAGCTGTAACATTCATTTATTAAGCTGTAATATACATATTTTATTAAGCTGTAATGTACATTTATTAAGCTCTAACATACATTATTTAAGCTGTAATGTACATATGTTTAGCTCTAACATACATTATTTAAGCTTTAACATACATATTTTATTAAAATCTAATAAACATTTATCTATTTGTATTATTGAGATTGTAGCAAAGGGTCGCTATAGCGTATAAAAAGGATACTGACTGTTGTTTATGTCTCTTTGATTTCCTGTATTCAGTCCAGATCGGTTGGGTTTGTGAACTGTGAATCAATAATAACATTTACTTCCATACTTATTAAATTACATTGAGTACTGGTATTTTACTAAATTATAGATCACCGTTGATATATACTTACCGCCCCTTTTCCTGTGATGTTTAGGTTTCGGTTTTGATTTACTACGTTTATCTATGTAAACAAAGATTTAAATTAATGTCATGCGTATAAAACCGGTTAATAATCAAAACTAAGTAGTTATTCCTGTAATAGATATACGAAACAAAACCTCCAGCACGTTGCTCTAAGGGTGTGTGCAGAGATGTATTATTTACTAAAGTGTGGCCGCCGACAGAATGCGTTCCTGACATCTGATGATTGGTCTAGTTTATTTTATATTAAAGATTAAATTTCATATCATCATCATCAATCATAACGGCCATTTATACGTCCACTGCTGAACAAAGGCCTCCCCCATAGATTTTCACAACTGTGTCATCATTTTGGGGGATATTTGCCAATACTCACCACGCTTGGCAGGCGGGTTGGTGAGCGCAGTATTGCTACCGTTTCACAGAAGGGACGCTGCTGCCCATCCCTCTGGTTTAGATTCCCTTAGTCACCTTTTACGACATCCACGGGAGGAGATGGAGTGGTGCTACATTCTTAATCCGGACATAAATTTTAATGTAGTAATGTCAACATACAATAAACTTAAATAGTTTGGCGCTAAATTAAATCTTTAATATAACAGAAACTAGACCAATTAACAGATGTCAGGAACGCACAATTTTTTCTTAAAAGATACTAAAATATTCAGATTTCACTCAAAAAATATCGAGGTACCTTTTCCGTGCGTCTTGTGTACTCTGTGACGAGATATTTTGTGTTTCCTCCCTTCTACGGCCTTTTGAACTTCTGGTCTCACTTTTCTTTTATTCGATTTACGGTGAGAATTAATAATCAAATGTCGATTTGGACGCAGTTTCTTTTCCAACTTCAAAACTGTGGATTATTGATGATTAAATTATTAATACTTGTGATTAGACTTACATAGCTATAATAAAACAAAAGAAGAAATATATTCTGTACTTTTGTCTCTTCTTCTTGAATTTTTTATTGCAGCTGTTCGTTCGACTTTCTTATTAATTACTGAGAAATAAAATAAAATCATCAATAATTAAAATAATAAAACATAAACAAACAAATGTACATTTTGCTTACGTTTATAATGACATTTCTTAATGCGGTCATCCACGCCAATTGATTGTCCTAGAATATCAATATCGCTTATATATCTTATACCATACATGTTAATTTAGAAAGATTTTATTTTTGAATTATGTAGGATTTCATTACCTCTGTAACTCAGGATTCTTAACGGTGCTTCTGTAATGGAATCTGCAGGAGCCCTGAATTCCACAGCTGCAGTGATAAAAAAACAATGTGAAAGAAGCATACAAAAGAGAGATTTGTAAAGAAATGTGCAATAAATAATATTTGAATGAAAGACCCTAGGACAATCGTGGAATAACAGCAGCACCTTAGACATAGTCTCTTTCTACAATCGTTAATGCAAAGAAAAGTAAAGGAAATATAAATTTTACGTTCTTTTTCACCTTTATTTAGTTTTATACCTATATTTTAATTAAATTATTCTTATGACTGTCTAAGAGAACACATCCTTTAGTTACAGACATATTTTACAATACTACCTTCTCCCTCTAGAGCTAGAGCTTGAAGTGCATCCAAGCCTGGTATATCTTTGTCTGAAATAAATCATTAATACAAGAATCAATTTAATATATTGTTGGTCTAATATGTGGTTACAAATTAAAAAGAAAAAGGAATTACCGTCCAAATATACAATTCTTCTCATAGTTAAAACTGTTGATAAATACATTATATGTTTAGTTTTCAGTACCGTGTGGTGTCCGGATTAAGAATATTGCACTCCATCTTCTCCCGCGGAAGTCGTTACAGGACTACGAAACTCTAAGCCAGAGGAATAGGCCGCAGCGTCCCTTCTGTGAAAAAGTAGCCATACCGCGCTCACCAACCCGCCTGCCGAGCGGGGGAGACTGGCAAATCTATGGGGACTCCTTTGCTCATCAGTGGACGTCCGTTGGCTGATTTGATGATGAAACATTAAATTCAGTTAGGTTTTACAAAAAATGAAATATTCTTTGATTCTATTAATGAATCGCTATTAATTTCGAAACTGAGTTACTACGGATTTGACAATATTGCATTAAATTGGTTCCATAGCTATCTCAGTGATCGTAAGCAGTTTGTGGAACTGTGTTCGGGTGATGGAACTTATTAAGCCTCAATACTGGGACCAATTCTTTTTATTCTGTAGCATAATGCTGAACGAGGTTCCCATTTGGCGCAAACGAGGGTCATAAGATTAATTTTATGTTAGTGTTTTTTATTGTTTCCATCTTAAATTGTATTGTTTAGTTTTAAATCACTTTCATGTCAATTGTATCCGTGTCTCTTGTTGCACCAAATAAGTACTATTATATTCTATTCTTACGTTATTACGAATCGACGTGCTGCAACCGCGTTTGCATATGGCATTATAATTAAAACAAAACTGAAGTAATGCTTGTATAAATAAAAGTAATCATTTTATAATTATAACTATGATAATTATTGCCTGCATCACACGTCCACTGCTGAACGTGGGCCAAAATCATCACGCTTGTCAAGCCACCCAGTGATCGCAGTATGTTATTATAAGCACGCGGGAGGATACCGGTGCTGATCCTCTTGATATCAACTCTTAGTCGCCTTTGACGAGGTCCATGAGTGGATAGGAGTGGTTTATTCTTTGCCAAGAACCACACTGAACTAAAATAATAATTAAAAACGATGATAATGATTATGAAAATAAGAGAGATTAAATAAATTGTTATTTGAAATTATGTGTACATACAGTAAGCTGCAAATAATTTGTCCGCCAAGTCTTCAGGTCGTTTAGCTGAACTCACAATTCCTCTACCTTCTATAATAATAAGCGAAACAACATGAACAAAATATTAGGAATTGGTTGAGTAAATTAACTATTATATTAATTGCAATATCTACCAACCTCCTATTCTATCAACTGAAAAAAGAAACTCATACAATTAATAGGAAATATATATTTCAATAAATGCAAAATTAATACCTATTAAAGAAATAGGATAGAACACACAATTAAGCGATTAGCTTATTTATTTTTTATTTTAACAGTACGTATTTAAGACTGTTACATTAAAGAAGCTGATTTCATTAAAAGAAGAATCCAATGATGTACAGTGTAGCTATACCTACAAAGATAACTTAACAAACTTCTTCATGTATACAAACCTTTGGTCAATAATTTGACTGTGATCGGTAACAGCTCTAGTGGAGTAAACGTATCACCTGTGTACGAAAAACATGAAGTTAAGTATTACAAATACATTTGACAATAGATCATGCATTATTTGTAAATGAAAAAAGATTTTACCAGCTTGTAGAGCTCTCGTGATAACAACTGAAAAAGTTAATATTAAAAGTTATAGAAATGTAAAATATACCATGGATAGAACGACAAAACTCGGTAAGAATTGGCATATCTAACGACTAACCTATGATTATTTTTTAATCACAACTGCTCAATATTTAACTATTACTCGCACTCATCCATATTTAACAATTCTGAATTATTATTTTGTTCGTGTATCCGATGTTTCGTTACTATTTTTACATCCGATTAATGGGATTATCAAAAATACTTCTTGTCGGCCTAATCCCAATAGTATTTCGAAATTATGTGAAATATTCTCCCAACAATTCTGAACAATTTTATTAACCACATCAAGAGGTATTAAAACCACACCTAACTAGCATAATCGACACTATTGCGTTAGTAAATGTCGAAAACAGAAGCGAATTTTAACGTGTCATTCCTACAACCTGTCTCCGATCTATTTTTCTGGTACCTTTTTCCTCGCTGATCAATTCATCTGGATCATCGTTGCTACATTCATCATTTTGGTTTTCCTTACCATTTTGGGAATAAGTGTCGTCGTAACCTTCATCATTATCGTCCCCATCGGCAACATAACTATGTCCGTCATTTAAAGGCAAATTCCTAGCTCCATCTTTCTTGGCGCCAATCCCTGAACCGTCTCCTCTAATAATTTTCTTTACTTCATGTGCTTTACCTAAAATATCTTTATATTGGTAAATTACACTTTTATACATAACAAATTCAATGAAAAAGAACAATAAAAGCCACTTATTTATGTACGCTTACCAGTATTATATCGCGGTTTTGCAATAACCTGCGTTTAACATCTCGTATTAAATATATTTTAGGGTATTTAGTGTATTTATTTTACATAATATCAGTAGATATTATTAAAATTACTTAAATATATCTATCTAGGTGACAGTAGCCAATTAGTTAAAGAGTCAGAGACTTCGTAGTACAAGCATATGTACGCTCATAGCCTGCTTGGAGTAGTTTACTGGAATCTAGTGCTAAATGAATTACTACACAAAAAATAACAAACAACAACCTTTACCAGCCTGGTATAAAGCCATTCCTAACGCAGCGCGAACACTTGGTCGTCAGCCGTTTGCAACCTATGTACCCTAACTGCCATATTTAAGTCAGCGTTTTATCCGACTATATCTATACTCTATACAAATAAAACAAATTGAAGTGTCTGTTTGTAATGTCAAAATGTAAAGTATATACGGTACCTACAATAAGAAAATATTTTAATTTCTGTCTGTCTGTCTGTTTGTTCCCGCTAATCTCCGAAACGGCTGAACCGATTTCTACGGGACTTTCACTGGCAGATAGCTTATGTTATAAGGAATAACTTAAGCTACTTTTATTTTAGAAAAATAATAAGGGTCCACGCAAAAATTAAAACCCATGAAATCCAATATATATACATACTCTATGTCAAGTGTCTATGCTGAAGTACTCTAAATTATATATAAACAAGCTATGAAGCCGCGGGTTCCAGCTAGTCTAACACTACGTTCACAGGTTCACGGTCTTCGCTCGATGGTTTTATATTCGGTATTTCGACAAAAATAGCGACTGCAGTCACTTTAGCTTACTTGCTCTAAAAACTATGCCGATGACTTCACTTTCTTTCGGATAACCTTGTCACAGATCTTATCTTTTAAATTAGCTCCGATCAAGCTTGCTCTATAACTAGCTGCCCGACTTTGAATTCCTGCCACGTATCATTCTCTGCTCCTGGCTGCGCTTAGGAAGCACTGGTTAAAGTTGTATAAGCCGAATAACTTTACGTAGTCTTGCAGTATTTTAAGATCCGAATAAAATTGCTTACCAAATCAAGAATAATGATAATTAAAACAAAACACCAGGAAGGGAACATTTTTGTTTCACGACATATTTTCAACTTAGTATATGTAAGTTTGTAGTAATGAAAACATAGTTGTTCGAAAACAATTACCTCTATATCTACATTTGATGAAAATGCAAGGACCATGAAATGCAAGTGGTTAATTAGCTTTATTGCGGTTAGTACTGTATTTCAATTTTAATTTTTACACTCCAGTCATTCTTTCGTTAAGACAATAGATTTTAACTGTCAGAAGTCTCTCTTAAATAAAAAAAAGATGTAGTAGTTACCGAAAACGCTTTTAGAATTACATGTAGTGGCTTGATTTGAGGAAACTATTTATCTTTCAAATATATCAATTGAGCGAAGGCATTGAATTCTGAAATGAAAATAGAGCCACGAAAGAATGTAAATCGAATCTGCAATAACTTTTACATGGTTTTTAGGGTGCCGAACGTCTGAAGGAAAAAACGGCGGGACCTTTATAGGATCAATCGTGTGTCTGTCTGTCCGCCTGTCACAGCCAATTTACTCCGAATCTACTGGACCGATTAATATATACATTTAATAGAATGATAATAATACATGTTTTACAACTACGATGTTAAGTTTGTTCTTGGCATATGGTTTTGGTACAAGACCGTAAGATACAATACCTTAAGATTCTACAATAGACAATAAGTATATTTTAGTTACGATAGACAAATTCGGGTCATATTTAAAAAATACATGGTGATAACATATGCATCGTACGGAACCCTCTCCACGCGATTTTAACTCGCACTTGTCCGGTTTTTATTTCTTTACTAGCTGACCCGACAGACGTTGTCCCGTCTTAACTATCATTATTGAATTCGAATTGGTATAATTAATAAAAAACTCTAAGTCGTCTTGCACGCCTCATAAGCGAAGCGTTGAGGTGGGAATTACTGTCAGTTTGCGCACACCGAGTGATTCTCCAACTTAAAATGTCACATTTTTATTCTTTTTTGCTTTTATAAGTGAATATAAATAGACAAATGTTGAGAAAAAACACTATTTTTAACACTCATGATATTTTTAAATCCCTTTTTATTATTTAAACTAATTAAAAAATTGTTTAAAAAAGTTCTGTCTTGGACGTCCACACGACTGTATGTGCGGATCCCGTATCTTGTGGTCACGATAACAAGCGAAATACTTCACTTATCGAGTTGGTTTTTTTTTTATAGGCTTCAGTATTTTGAGGAATAGAAGCCTATTACTTTTCACGGTATAATTCGATGTAGTTTAATTATTATTTAATAAATTAAAGATTATGAGGCGTGCACTTTTGGATTTTCCAACTATTGTTTATTAATGTAATGCTCTATGATATTTTCAACTTAGTCAACATTCTTCGTTTTATTTTCTAGTCTAAATAACAGACTTTACTTAATAATACAGGCGCATCGTCAAACTGGGAAGCCTTTTGTTTTTGTTGATCCTATTTAAGGCGATTAATTTACGTCAGTCTTATTGTATATTATCTTGTAAAGATGATTAAAATTTGTATTTAAAAAATTCATTTTGGCTACAATTTTCACTGGGCAATTAAATTAGTAAGTTTCTAAATGGTAAATTGGTTTCGATCACGTATCGGTTCGTGAGAGGTTCCGATTATGTACAGTTTAAGATATCGTTCGTGCGAGTTATCGGAGACCGAGATCCGCGGACAGTAACCGAACCTTTTTAACTTTGTGCCGCGGGTTGCAGGCGTTAGTGAAAGGTTGCGGCTCGATGACCCACGACAGATATGCGCAAGCGCCGCGGTCGGCCCGTGTCTCGGTAGCAAGCGTTTGTTCCATTGTGAAGCCAGCAGTTTCGCCACTTAGCACGACTCTCACCACAGAGAAAAGTTGCTAACACCTCTCAAATTACTAACGAGTTTCGTAAAAACCGCATTGTTCATTTGATCTAGATTTCCTTGTTGCTCGTTGCTTTATATACTTAGTATGGGTTATCTTGAACAACTTATTGTGAAACGATCCATTTCATATTACATATGTGATGCAAGCATAATAGGGGTTTTTAGCGTGATGGTTCTTTTGTCAGATCAGAGTAGGTACGTATAAATGCATTTTTTCATAGTTTTGCTGGTTTTATTTCCGATAAATGCTTATCATCATCATATCAGCTGATAGACCTTCACTGCTGATCACAGGCCTCCCCTAAAGTTTTCCACAACGGTCGTCATTTTGAGAGCAATTTGCCAGTACTCACCACGCTTGGCAGGCGGGTTGGTGAGCGCAGTATAGCTGTTGTTCCACAGAAGGGACACTGCTGCCCACCTTTCTGGTTTAGAGTCTCTTAGTCGCCTTTTACCATATCACAGGAGGAGCTGAAAATGTGCTATTTTCTTAATCCGGACACCACACATACACACATAAATACTTACTAATATTAGACATTTCAAAGGCCCACACTGCTAAAAAAACCACTGTGAACAAGTAAATAACATCGAAATAAAATAACGTATACTTAATGGATATCAGTCATTAATCGAAAAATTATTTGAGAGAACAGAAAGTGAGAGATAGATGTTTTTATGGAAACCGAACCATTATCTACTTTTGGAATATGTGAACAAAAATGTATCTAATACAGCATAATATAAAATTCCTAGTAAATGTTTTGAATAACTATAAGTAATCGACAGGAAGTGTATTTTCATTGTTGTATATCGATCATAAATATTATTATAGACATTACGTAGGTTTAGGCTTTGCTTACCTATATACAACAAAGTGTTAAATTCGGGATTCGGGAGCCGAGCGAGCGAAGCGAGCGTGTCTCTGTAGCACACGGATAGGGTGAGAACCAGGGGCATACAAGATTTTAATCTGGTCTCCCATCGGGTCTCATCTCAAGATTTTCAGAGGAGTTTAGAGATAGGTAGAGGCACAGGCAATAAACTACCCGAAAATCTAGTTTTCTTTTGCCCTTAGTACATTATTTCAGATTGCCGTTTTTTATTACTAGGACGCACATGTAGATCGAGATACGTGTCACTAGATAAAACGTTGACGATCGACACAGGTAGTTATGGGTAGTTGGGCATGGCAGCCTGAGCACGTCCGGCGATGCAGGGTTAACCACAGTGCGCCCACCCGATGATCGGCCGTATATTGGAATTTTCCCGCGCCATTTGAATGCCTGAATAGACGGTAACACCGCCAATTACTCAGAAATCTTTCTAATGGCTACGATAATACCTATTTAGTTTAAGATTTATATTTGTTACCGGAGAACAATAATCCAGGAATTTTAAGCTATTTCTAGGAAATTTATAAATACTTTATAAAATACACAATTCCTGGGAAATTCCTAAAGTTCCTAAAAAACCTCAAATCTTTACTAGATCTAATCTACTGAAACTGTTGTACCTGTTACTTAGTCGTTGACTTTCGACAAAAAACTTCACTCCATTAGTAATTTTTGTCTATGGATATAATAATATAGACTAAATAGAACTTTGGACTGACTTCAATTAGGATAAGACCAAGGGCGGACCCAGGGTCTTCTCACCAGAGATGTACCTACAGACGTGGCACCAGTGGGCGGCTCTAGTGTGATCATACGAGGACCTGGACTGCCCCAGTGGTTTTAGCCGGTGGGAATCCGGCATGCCACTTCGTCCTTCCCCGCGGCGGAAGAATTTCATGTTGAATTTCCACTGGGCCCATTAAAAAAAAGAAAACAAAGCGTCTTCTCACCTGTCAATTTCTCTCAATCGTTAATTGTTTATTAATTAATCTATATACATAAATATTTAAGAATATATTTATTTATATATTATAAATATATAAAGCCCTCTGCTGAACACAGGCCTCCCCAAAGATCGCCACAGCGAGCTATCTGGGTGTGTGTACTCATTGGGGCGTTTTGCCATAATCGCCACGCTTGGCAGGCGGGTTGGCTATCGCAGTTGAGTTGTCTACATTAACAAAGGATGCTGATGCCCATCCTCCGACTAATCCCATAGTCGCCTTTTACGATACCCATGGGATGAGATGGGTTGGTGATATTCGTAGCTGGCACCATATTATATAAATAACTTAATATATAATTACGTGTATGTTTATAACTATATACCTATACAAATAAATACTAATATAAATAAATTAATAAAATTAATTAAATGATCAACAAAATAATTACATAAATAAATAAAATAATAATTAGTATATATTAATATAAATAAATCAATTAATAAGTAAGTAAGTACATAAATTAATATATTACATTTATTAAAATTTTACCAGTGATGACATATTTAAAATTAGCAGCGATGACATATTTAAAATTACCAGTGATGACATATGGAACAGAGATGTGGTCACTCACAATGGGCCTCATAAGAAAGCTCAAGTTCACTCAGAGAGCTATGCTTGGTATTTCTCTACGAGATCGAACAGTACGAACAGACATGAGGAGATCCGTAGAAGAACTAAAGTTGTCGACATAGCTGAAAGGATTAGTAAACTAAAGTGGCAATGGGCAGGGCACATTTCTCGTAGAACTGATGGCCGTTGGGGCACAAAGGTTCTCGAATGGAGACCGCGCACCGGACAATCCGGCGTGGGGCGACCTCCAACGAGGTGGACAGATGACCTGGTGAAGAAGTCGTTGGATGAGAGCGGCATGTGACCGCTCGTTGTGGAAATCTGAGGGGGAGGCCTTTGTTCAGCAGTGGACGTCCTGTGGCTGATATGATGATGATGATGATTTATTAAATACTTAGTATAACATGACGTTACCATTACTACCATTTCATTTGAACAAACCACAACATCAATTGAAATTGGAAGATTTCAAACCTAAATCCGCCATATTGCTAGGATTACGATTTAGACTATTTATACAAATCGAAGTAATCGTCAAAAGCTACGCATATGTTAGTAACACGCGCGAGCTGTAATTTTCGAACAGAGTCTAGCTGTAATCTAAATCCGTTCTCAGAAATATTGATCACTTGAAAAGATTGCAATCTCAATCGTTGGATAGGCATATTATTAGCACACTTCTAACACAAACTGATCAAATTTTAAACCTAAAATCTAAATATTTTGGATTAGATCGATTATTAATTTCGACCGTATATCCGTCCTCACAAAGATTGATCATTTGAAAAGATTGCTATCTCAATCTTTGGATAGGTTATTATCACACTTCTTACACAAACTGATCAAGTTTTCAACCTTAAATCTAATTATCCAAAATTAGATCGATTATAAATTTCGGCCGTAAGCCTTCGTTTGTATGCTAAGGGTGAGATTCAGAAACGAGTCTAAGCGTGAACTTACGCTGCCATATGTCAAAATGCACTACTTACGCCCCTAATTTTGGATGGAAGCGTGAACTTAGCTTAGACTCGTTTCTGAATCTCACCCTTAGACTCTCGTGTCTCACGAGTATTAAACTAGTGTAAAACATATTTCTGGTTTTCGATTCAGTTATATTAAAAAACAATATTTTTATATATGCCTTGAGCCCTGGACTCAATTTCAATCAGATTTAAAAAATTTAGTGTACCTAGGTACTTAGCAGCTTTTACACATATAAAATGCTACACTTTTTTTTAAAGATACTTCATTAGCTTCATATGTTTAATAAAAAGTTATTCAATTTGCATTCGCTTGTAAACGTTAAAACAGATACTTTTATTTCAACCGATACTTTTTTTTTGTCAGCCCGGTGCAAAACCTATTAGTATATGTACTGAAAACATTTACTTCAAGCTTGTCGAAATGTCGGGAACTTGGAAAGGTCTTAGATAAATTAAATAAGCGAATAAAGATCGAACTCAACCGGATATCCTAGAACAGTACGTCGCCCGCCCACGTCACATAATTTTACAGCAGCCGATAGGAATCCCGCGCGCGCCGTCTAGACGCAACAAAAGCGCTAGACTTGTTTTACAACAGCTCTACTGGCAGCCAAATACTAGCGCTTCTCCTAGACTGATCTCCCGACCAATCCTATTTGAGAATCTACATGGTAATGCGACGGAGGTGTGATTTTCAATGGATGCGACCTCGCGACCACAGCGTTAGCGATGAGGCTGAACTCACGACCGCATCTTACGATTAAGTAGATTAACATTGAAATGTGATCGGTTGCACATGACGCGTGTTATTCCACGCACTGATATTTATCTCATGGATTCGATGTATCTGAATTTTAAATGCGAAAATACTTGAGTTAAAATACCAATAGCATGAAATCATAGACCGTGACATTCATACACTTGTATTTACCAGCCTAGAGATGATGAAGTAATCGTCAACAAAGTTATTAGTCGTGTTGCTACTTAAGTACCTATCTGCCTTGTCGTAGAGATACTAAGTGAATTCATTAGAACCCCTCGGTTGTCTCGGAGACTGACCTTAGTTATATATGTATATATTTAGTAACGTCAATGTGTACACAATATGCTGTTATTTATGGATTTTGTACTTTATAGCCATATAAATGTACAAAATCCAAAAATAGTAGCTTGTTGTATACATATTTATGAAACTGTGGCGAAATGTGTACAAATAGATATTTTTACGAAAACAAATACCAGCTAGACCAGAGTTATTTATATATGTCTGTTTGATACCGCGTCACGAAAAAAAACTACTCAATGGATTTAATCGGGTTTACGCTAGGGTAAATCTTAGGGTAGATTAGAGAAGGGTATCACAGATATACTCTCATCAGGCCAGTAAATTTAATTCAGGTTGCCGCCCTCCTAAGTACTTTACTGACAGATACAGAAGTCTATCGTAAGCAGAGACGCGGAAAAAAAACGGTAAGTCATACAAGATAAACAATAACCATAAATCAGAATCTGATCCATTGTTAAAAATAAAACAAGCGAACCCATTATGTAGAACAGAACACTTCCTTTCACTTCAAATACACAAGCATCAATTTGTGTAATCTCAGGCCACTTACGGCAAAAACAATGAACCATTACACACGCCTTTGCTTACTGCGGCGAGGTTTCACTGAATGCACTACTGTGCAGGAACAGACAACTTACTACACATACGGTAACAATTCTGATACGATGGAATTATATTTCTGCAATATAAAATCTTTGAAGAGACTGATCTCTACTTTATAAAAATTGTATTTTAACTATGTTTCAACGATTTCTATTAATGAAATGCTTTCTCTTAGTTTCTCCAAATTATGGTTCATATTCAGTCGTTGCTCTAACCAGATTATTGCTTTAAAATAAAGAGCAAACTCTCAGCTATGTTTAACCGGCAAAAGTTGTTGCAAACTAAGTCTGAACGCTGACTTGGAACGTAGTTGAGGATATCGGTCGCCGTAAGTGCTCTTGTCTCTAAACGCATTCCCGACGTCTCAGTCCACTTGACAAAGAGAATTGAAATCCACAAGCTTCTTGTTGGCTGTAAAGCGACTCACAGTGGCTTAGTGAAATCCAAGGTATATATGGCCTTCAATAGACGTAATGTCTTACGGATGCCGATACTATCATGTTGCACTATTTTTTATAGTTCTGCTATAATCGATATCTGGAGTCGAGCCATCGGACTATCGGAATACTGATAGTATTATAGATATTGCGATTATTTGTAAAGTACGTTTTCATAATTTCGAACGATTAGATATCTACGAATCTGTAGTAGGTACTAACAAAGAATCCATCGATCACATCTATTGTCCTATCATACGAAAAGGGGACTCAATTGCAAATACCCTACCTTAAGGAGTAGCAGTTTTAGGTTTTGTTTTCAGAATTTATGTATTTTTGTCTGATAATAACTAATGACATTCTGGATTTAATATTTTATAGTATTTGTAAGCTTAAAAATCAAATATGCATTCTCGTGTAAGGTAGGGTTTCTGCCGTTGCGCCCCTTTTTGTATGATAGGCCGACATTTATGCTATATTTATTATTGGTTAAGGTGGACCACCTAAACAAAGATAATTATTGAACAAATCTCGATGGTATATTGCTGCGAACTGTAACAATCGATATAAATGTTTTGTCCTATTTCCGTCCCCCCATATTCACGACGTCACCAACATTGATAGAATTGTTAAATCTCTCTTTATTCCAAATTTATCGCCTGGAAACCAAATAAATCAAACATACAATGGACATATTCAGTTCATTATACGAATTATTTATGGTTATTTCGAAGCGTCAATGTTGCTAACAGAAAATACTTACATATATTCTAGTAGTCTCTGGAGTGTAAACTGGCTTTTCAGGTCTGAAAAGGTCTGGAACGTCTAAAAAATTTAGTGTTTTAAGGGTATCTATCATATTCATAACTATTTAGGTATCTGTTTTCAAATATTGTAACTAGATATCCTGTACATTTGCGTTTAACAATTACATTAGCAATAATGTAGCTACCTTGGTAGATTAGACATGAAGTATGCCAGCCAACTAGAGGGTTGAAGTAACCCAAGTTCAAATACCCAGGGGCATTCAAACGAGTAGGTATACATGCAAACATTAGTGCGATTCATGTAATATGCATCTGAAAATGGCGCAGCCTCCGCTGGGAGTGGTACTTACAATCATAAACATAACTTGTTACTATTCTTGTATGTATATAATATTAAAAGTCGACTATGTATGGAGGGGTTCTTGTATTGTGAGAGGGTTAAGTCATAGTTGTGGTTTCGTAAATCACTGGTGTTAAGCCAGGCTCGGTTACCGCAGGCAGTAACTACATAGCTGGCCGTTTAAACTCTTGTGCCGCTGAATTTACACAGAGCATGTAAGTCGCCCCGGAAGGGGCCGTCATTACATAAAGTTACGTACTTTAATGCTGCACACGAAAATTACGTCATATTTCAATTTCTTCACACCTAGATTCTCTAATGTATAATGTTATTGCATCCACTGAATAAACCTCAGGCGGAAGTAAAGCTAATAAGTAGCAGTAGAGATTAGACCCACACGCAGCAAGTAGTGCGTACTAATATTTAATTATTATAATATAATTTAGAATATAATACTCTTTATTGTACAGAATATTAAATTCATAATATGACATGTATAAAGGGCGGTCTTATCGCACTCGGCGATTTCTACCAGACAGCCTTGAGATGAGACTTGCAAGTAAAAAAGAAAAAGATAGTTTGCGGTGTAAACACTCATTACAATTTACTAGGGAGTTGTAAGGAGTCCGTTGAAAAAGTGAGAGGATGAATTATCAAAATAAATCGTCTTACAACGTGACAGAGTCAGTCAGTGAATGCTTCAGTCAGTGAATCAGTGATGAGCATAAATATATATTTTAATAATTACATAACACAATTAAATAAATACGCATGATATACTTAATCTACAAAATATTATTATTTCAATTTGACGGCACAGTGGCTGATACAGTCGGCTGCTGCGCTCTGGGTCGTGGGGTCGATTCCCGCACGGAACAAATATTTGTATGATCTGCAGGTAGTTAGTTGTTCCGGGTCTGGGTGTATTGTGTGTGGAATTTATGTCTGTAAACGCACCCACGACACAGGAGAAATCCGAGTGTGCTGCAATTGTTTTAAAAAAAGAACGGAAGATAATAAAATTATGTGCCGGAAAATGTTGCGTAGCAAAACACTCAGGTGCTCAATTTAAGTAGTTGCCTAATCAGCTACGGTTACACTCTAAACCACATACCACAGAGTAAACGAATGGAAACAAATGAGATGATACGGTCGGCGTCAAGGTCGGCTTCATCATCAGCTATGAGTAAAATGGTTTTGATATAATAATTTGTTTATCCCTTTATTGATACGGGAGTTTTTTCATAAATTACATGAAAATCATCAAGACATGGAAACAAGTTTTTAGGGCATATTTTTCTCCATGAATCCATGGCCGTGAGCATAACAAGGACTAACGCATTGACACGAGCAGTGTGTGCTAGCAATTGAATCAATAAAAGATGCAAAATCGATAGTAAATAATAAACATCGCGAACAACATAACAGTGTAAAAATATATAAATAAGAACCTTCTTACCTTGAAGCGAAATGAGTAAATAATTACGTAAGATTTAATTAAATGTTAATCAGTTTATTTTATACTGTAATTAGCTATATCCTTATAGTGTTTCCATAGCCATATCAATGTAAAAATAAAAGTAAATCAAGTTCATAATAATTGACATTCAATGCCATAACGAGTCCCGGCGGGCGTCGCGTTATCACGACAGAGCGCGCGAGGCGCGAGGGCGTCGTTTTCCCAGGGCAGGGATGCGCGACCACGACAGCTGCGTCCTGTCGGACGGGCCCCGTGACGTCACTTGCCATGCATTCAGATTATCGCATACCTATTCAGGATTTCCTTAATGACTCCACGACGCTGTAAAATCTATTTTCGTGTTCTATTTTCTCAAGCATAGGTTTCGATTTTTTGTGTTAATAGAAGAAGATGTAAAATTAAATATGAGCAATTGAATAATTATGAATGTGCTATATCGTTACCTGAAAACCACGGGGATAGCTGAAAATTATAAGAATATTTTAACATACGCTTTTTAAGTAAGTAAGACGGTACCTTTATTCTTTTGACTTGGTGAGATATACACTTTCGTTTTGCATAAAATGCAGAGAACTAGTATAATAAAACGGCCACTGACATGCCAAAAGACATCCAAGTATATGCAAATCTAACTTAATTTATTGGACATATATTTACGCGTAGGTATTTTATTAATACAAATGGCCTTACAACATGAATAAGCGAGTACATATCAGTATATCTGTGATGATTTGTAGAAAATAAAGCAATTCATAATACTTTCGAAAGTGAAAGAGCATGTCGTAAAACTTTATACTATTAAATAACGCTGTTAGTTTTAGCAATTGGCAATCATTTCTAGAACATTAACATGCCATATGTATACACGCACATTACTTCTGTAATAAAATTTCAGTGGTAATAAAAATGTCACGAACAGTTTGTTGTGTTTATCTAATACTTACATTTATTTATGTGCAGATTTAAAATAGAACATATTGTAATGCCAAGTTATGTTTCTTAATTATAAATCCATGATTAATAAATTTAAAAAAATTGCATGTCATATTTAACTTTACTAAATATTATTAAACTAGCTACGTATACAATACCCATCTATGTGATGTGGTGCCGGCTAGGAATAGCACCCACCCATCTCATCTCATGGGTGTCGTAGAAGGCGACTATGGGATTAGCCGAAGGGCGGGCAGCAGCGTCCGTCGAGTACATTTACAACTCAACTGCGATCGCCAACCCACCTGCCAAGCGTGGCAATTATAGCGATATCTCCCAATGAGCAAACAACATACCCAGATCGGTCGATGTGGAATTCTTTGGGGGAGGCCTGTGTCCAGCCATAGACTTTATTCGGCCGAACTGATGATGATCATGATATTCAATATATTTCTCATGAGAATCGTTCGTTATGAGAAATCTCACTGGTTCGTACATCACGTCACTTTTTGCTTATTTTGCTCCATTAGTTCGGGCAAATAAAAATTGACATGTCCGTTCGCCTCATTGCCATTCTAAGTGGCGTCGTGGTGAACAAACTTTTCGTTTGCAAATAAATATTGACTCTGCTGCTGTTTGTGTTGTCTATTTGTGAAGTCTACTATAAACCATATTGAACTACTGTAACGATGCTGTATTTGGAACGCTATTCATATTTTATCAATACCCCTCCTCGAAAATGGCCAGCGTTCAAAACTTTTGATGATTTATGTTTTGCGAGTTGGTTACGATATTTTTCATTAAAATGTTACTGTAATAAAATATTTTGTTATTTATGTTACGGAAAACATATTAGAAAAAAAGGTATTTCTCTATATACTGTCCTAATTGCGAAAACATAAAATGAATTTCGACATATAGGTGAACCTTGCAAAACGATGCTCTTTTTTTGGATATATCGACGTTCCTTCATTATGTTTCGTTTATGGCAGTCGTTCCCTACAGGCAGTCTGAAGCCCAGTCTGACACCCGGTCCTGGATTGTACCGATATCTATGCCCGGTAACCAATAGTTATCGGTAAAGTCCTGTAATTGGGTTGCGAAGCTCGGATAACAGTCTGGAAGCCGATCTCAATTTAGTTGGGAAAAGGCTCGGCAGATGTTGAGGTAAAACCATTCTCCAACAAATAAACTGGTTCAAATACATTTATATTAATATGTTTTTGCGTTTGTCATGAACAGCGTAAATTCGGTTATTAATTAACAGTTACAAAACAGAACAATCAATGCGGCAACGCAAGTCACTTCCGACTTCAGTCCCCTCCCCCCATTTACCGTGAACAGTACTCAACCACTTCCTGTCTCCAGTTGATACTGACAAAGCAGGATTACAATCTGCCCCTCAGTGGTGGCCTCGAGGAGGCTCGAAGCCCCGAGTGACTTGAACCGCGATCGCGACAGCCGCTAAAGGACGCTGGAAATATCAATGTATATTTCTTCCATCCCCTTTCCGCCCCTCGCTGTCGCCCCAGCACTTATGATAAAAGCTAGTTCACGGTACGTCAAAGTTTAGAATTTCAGACCCTCCAAAGCAATAAGCTAAATAGGACTCATTTTAATTTGGTACTCTCGAAGTACTTACCAAGTTATGATACAAAACTAAATAAACGTAACTTCGAGTTACATTATTTAAATCTGTAAATATTACTGGACTCGATTATTTAGCTGAAACAATTTAATGAACGGGAAGCGTGACGCATTGACGTCACAGTTATTACGTCAATAACCGATAGCTTTGACAGTGTGAGAACGTAGTAAATTTCATGAAAGTTTTCAACTCGCTCGAAGACCAGCATGAGACTTGGTGTAGAAAGTTGGCACTTCGCCATCCGGAAGCCAATCCTAGCGCGGAACCAGAACATTCTGATAGCACTCGCTTTATCACTGAAGTTTATTTATATGTATCTACTTCTATTAGCTTATGCCGATAAATTCCGAGTAAAATATTATAACAATAATTTACACAACATTATTTTGGTTACAAAGTAGGGCTCTCCGTGCCGAGAACACCAATGACCGTAACAAACAGTATCAGTGAAGTATTCTGGGGCACGCAGAATGCAGAATACTTTTTTACGCAAACGTATACGTCATAAGTAAGTTTGTTTACTTTAGTCTCTAAAAATGTTATTCATAGGAATAAGAAAGTTTATTGATAGTGTTTTCCGACAGTAGTGTCACTGCGGAATATCACACGTCTACTCAAATCCTTAGCTGTCGACACTCAGGTATCCCCTTAGCGCGCTACCTACATTTTCATAATGTGGGTAACATTTATTGTCTCTGATGTTTTATCTACTTAGGTACTTTAACAAACTAGCTGTTATTCGTTTTCAAATAGAGAATGTTGTGACATTTTAACGTTTACTGTTGCCACTAAAAATATAGTGCTCATTATAATAATATTAATACTAGAGAGAATATATCACTATGGAATAGTTAAAACATATCTATATAAATAGACGTATATTGTATTCTACAATTAAAGAGAAAGTACTCAGTAAGCCGTGGGCAGAGCGCTAAATGGGTTGCCATTAGTTTTTATGGAGTAGGAGTTAGCGACTCCGCCGACGCGCGACAACCTGACTGATGCCGAGTTAAACTATAAAATTGCGTTCTAAACTCGCTTTACACTTCATGCTCGCATTTTATACTTATAGGTTTAGTGTGTCGTAAAAAAATATATCTTTTAAAGGCACTTTAGCAAACATCCAGTCAGTTTATTAGGCTGCGCTAGGTTATATTGAACAGCCTGGTAAAAAAAAAAAAAAAAACCGATCTTCATATTTTAAGCAACTACTAATTAATGTTCACTGTTTCTGAAAGAACAATCCATGTTTACGAATTAAATTAAATCCTGAGATAAATTGCTACAACTAACAGCGAAGATACACTTCAATGAAGTTTATAGACCAACTAAGCGCTGCTTTAATCCTTGAAACTCTGCAGGTGCTTTAATCAATATGTGTACATGTAGCAGAGTGTAGTTGCACCCCTAATTGCTAAATTTAGGCTATGGTAGGTTCACGTGGAAGCTACGTTTTACATCTTTGAGGCGTTTAATGACGATGTTCCGCGTTCATTAAGTCTGAACGGAGGCATTTTGTAGCGTGCCTGTGAAATGCTAATTTGTTTCTGTACACTCAATATGGGCCTGTCAATGAACCCTTTGACCGAGTTTTTAAAGCCGAATACGAAAGTGAGTTTGTTTGTTTATGTTGATATCAACGTTCCCGTTGGCACGAATACTACATTGAACCGTTTTTTTTTTCAGCTTATTAAATTTGGTGTCTTGTTCGCCCATTTTCTATGTTCCTTCTTTGTTTGTATTTAGAATGCCAAAGAGGAAAAAAGAAAAATATGTCACATAAAATTCAATGAAGCTTGAAGGCAGAATAAACGGACACAATAGAGTCATCTCCACTTTTGTCTTGCTTCGTTTGTTACAATATTTATAAGCATAAAATCCGATATGAAAGAGTTAGCGCGCCTTGAATCCTGGGAATGTACAAGTATGAACAACGCTATTTCATAATAGAAGCCTTCCAAAAATGATGGTATTAAAAGAAGAAATAAATCATTTGTAACACTATACAAACTACTGTCACCAAGATGGGAAACTTTAAAATTAAATCTTAAAAACCTAAATTAAAAGGCTTTTTATCTGAGGCCTTTCACCTCTTTTCTTATTAAATGTTATTTAAAGTTTCTTCGGTAAATTTTTCTTACCTAAAAGAGTGCTGGCATTCCTGAATAATGTTTTTTAATACTCGCTTTTTTAATACAAGCTTTATTATTACAGTAAGCATGCTGCCGAGTATACCTACTGGTAGTAATTATGTAAATAGTGAAATTGTTTACATAATTACTACCAGTATACACTTATTATCTTTATCTGTCGACGGCAAGGTTACATTGGATCAGTGGCTAAGCGATCGGTTTTCTGCGCTACGTGTGATAGATTCCCGCACGAAACAAATGTTGGTATGGTCTACAGGTAAGTTGTTCCGATCCGGCTGTTTGTGCAAATGTCTGTAATCTGTACCGGCATCATAAGAAACAATGTGTGAGACTACGTTTTGTAAAAAATACTTCCATATCACTTCAACTTAACGTGTTGCTTTCTTTACTTTAGCTACTGAACATATCAGTTCATATCCAAATTCTATCAACATCATATCAGCCTCAGGACGTCCACTGCTGAACAAAGGTTCCCCCTTAGGTTTCCACAACGAGCCGTTACATGCCGCCCTCATCCAATGACTCCCAGCGACCTTCACCAGGTCGTCTGTCCACCTCGTTTGAGGTCGTCCCACGCTGCGTTTTCCCGTGAGCGGTCTCCACTCGCGAACCTTTTTTCTCCAACGGCCATCAGTTCTACGAGCTATGTTGCCTGCCCATTGCCACTGCGGATCTGCTCATTTCTGATTCGATCTCGTAGAATTCTATATTCAAATCTATATACACGTTGCCCTATATGCCTTGTTTTTATTTTATTTGCCATAAATGTATTCAATCATGTGCTTACTCACCCATCACATTATACTTTCAACCATTATGGCGCATTTAATGTATTCATCATATCAGCCATTCATATCCAAATTCTATATTTGAATCTATATGCACGTTGCCTTGGTTTTTTTGAATTTGCTATAAGTTTATTGAATCATGTGCTTCACATATCATCGCAATTACAATATACTTGCAACTATTGCGGAGTATTCAATGTGTTCATCATATCAGCCAAAGGGCGTCCACTGCTAAACAAAGGCCTCCGCCATTTGGTTTGGATTGGTTGCTCAATTCAGAACTCGTGTTGGTGACCGCAGAATGGCTACTGTTCCACAGAAGTTTCGCTGCTGCCCATCTCTCTGGTTAAGAGTCCCTTAGTCACCTTTAACCACATCCACGGGTGGAGATGGAGTGATGCTATATTTTTAACTGGGTTATCAAACGGAACATTTAGCATTTTTATTTAATGAATCACATCATATTAAATATTACTAGCTAATGCCTCGGCATGTCCATAACCACAACCATACCATACCAACAACAATCGGATGAATGGTAAAGAAACGCATACGGGACAAAAAGAAAGTAACATTCATTTTTGTATATATGATTACAATGAATATATATAGTATTCGCTGTGCCCCACGGTTTCATCTGCCGTTAGTTTAAAAGTTCGGCTCTTCCCGGTGATGCTCGGTTCTCATCGGGCGGCCACCATCGGCCCCCGACCCACTGCGACGCATCGCCCGCGCTATTACTTCGTTTTCACTTACCGTTCTTATTGACTTTTTTAATTTTGCTCGGCTCTTAAGGGTCGTAGTGTGATATAAGATAGCTTATAACCAAGAGTATATATTTCATATTTCAAGAGTAGGGCTATCAAATGCTAAAATATTTTTTCAAATCCGATCGGTAAGAGATTAGCGCGTCCAAACATATAAACTCTTCAGCTAATATTAGATTTAAAGCAACCATAACAAAGTCGATTTAGTATATTTGCTCTAGAACGAAATACTTAACGAGTCGATGACTGTATTTTAATAAAATTTTATCGTTGAAAACCAATGTTTAATTCAATGTTATATTGTTTCAGGTTGCTTCTCTTTCAACAAAATATCAACTACTAGCTTTCCCAGGTACGCTACTTTATACTTGACCAAGCTAGAGAAAGGGAAGATATGGTTTTGTACCTTCTAATAAAAGGATGACTAATTGACAAATATGTCACTACATAGTACAATTGACCGCCGTGATAGCTTAGTGGGTGAACGCTTGACTTCCAGGGCATGCAGGAGGATCTGATTTCGACCCGGCTCGCATCTTTGACGTTTCGGATTCATGTGCGGATCAAAATTTGATCATCACTTTCGTTAACAGTAAAGGAAAACATTGTTAGGAAACCTGCACATCGAGAGGGCTCCAAAATGCCCGGCAAGCCGCACTAGGCCAGCGTAGTGGACAAGGCCTAACCATTGTCATCATGAGAAAAAGCCCGTGCCCAGCTTTGGAACAGTATTGAGCGGATTATGATAGTACCATTGCACACTGTATATAGTACCATCATATTTTATTTGCTAAATGTGGTTGTAGGTGGTGCCTTTTTGTAGTGACCATAGTCATATATGTAATGAGCTTCAATTGTTATGGGCAGGCGTGTCGTTTATCACCAGGAAAATTATTTGCTAGTCTCGTCAGCAGGTTGTATAAAAAATTTGGTTTTTTTCTGCTTGTTCAATGTTCATTCCTCAACACCCATTGTGTCCGGAATAAGAATATAGCACCATTCGATGTCCTCCCGTAGTTGTCGACTAACGAAGGAACTTAACCAGTACAATGGGCAGCAGCATCCCTTCTGTGGAACAGTAGCCAAACTGCACTCACAACTCGCCTGCCAAGCGTGGTGAGTATTGGCAAATTCCTCCCAAAATGACGACACGATAATTGTGGACATCTGTGGGGCCTTTGTTGAGCAGTGGACGTATAAACGGCTGATACGATTCCTCAATACATTCATCTTCTTATTTAGACCAACTTGTCTCCATGTATTTCGTAACATCACGAATTAGAAACACATGTTTTATATAGCCAATAAAATTATCGGAACGCGCATCGTTTATGTTCAAGTTGACATGGCCACGAATTTCGCTAATAATACAAACGTTTTGTGTAATGCGTATAGAAGGTTTACGATTATCTCTCGGCTTAGTTGTAGTTTCAGAAACTGTTTTGTTATGTTCCTGACATTAAAATTGTAATAACGTTGAACTTAATTTCAGCAGAGGTAGGGCACATATTATTATAATGGGACAATTTCATTTCGCATTCAAAATAGTTGTTGCTGGAGCAACGTTTAGTCGTGTAGACATTTCTCTTTACACAGTAAGATAAACACAGATGGCACCGGTTATTCTAAGACAATATGTCAAATTATATAAGCCCGTGGTGAGGTAACTGAACTTACAAAGTGCAAGTTCAGCTTGAACTGCTTCATCATTTCTGTACGTTACTGAATCCCACCCCTTAATAGACTGATACGTTGACCGATATTTGGGACATAAAGCAGTGGTCACGGCGCTTTAGGTCGAAAAGTGATCATGTGATCAATCACAGATTCTAAGATAAGTATAATCCTTTAATCAAGTAGTAAGGCATTGCGTCCTTACCAGAGTAGTATTGTGTTCACCAATCCACTGTTACCTCACATTACAAGCGAATAGAACTTATATATAGAAGAATAATCTCATATGGTTAGTTATATAGCTAATGAGTTGTTGCTGTTTAACCAGGCAAACTGGTGGAGCCGAAAGGGCATCCAGCCAGGCGATAAATTACATACTAAACAACACACCTAAGGGCGTCCCGAAGTGGAATTGGGCCTCGGCGTAGGACATGGCTTTATGGAGAGTTAAACTTGAAAGCTGGATCAGAATGATAATCTGCTTGCAGTCTAATCAGATGCGACTAAATATTAGTATTATACAAGGAACGACTGCCATCTGAGGCCCAATTCTCGTAATAAAAAATGTGTAAAATGTAGTTTCGATCTAGGTAGTCTGTGTTGTCGTCTGTGATATTCTCCTACATTCACAAACAAAGTCAAACGTGAACCAATATAGTGTGATGTGAACGAAAGCTTATCGAAAGTCGATTGATGCTAAAGTAATTGGTATTCAGCTAAAATTCTGAAATGACACAGGTAATGAAATTGGTATTCACATTCTTAAATATACCGAAATGTGACTAGATTAATATCGTACTGAAACTACACTGATCTATAATAGGAGGAGATATTTTAATTCGATTAAATATCAGTTATACTGTAAATTATTTAGCCTTCTGATCGTTGACACCCACCCAATTAATGGGTAAAAGCGACTTTCTAACTTCAGACTGGTTGTCAGACTTTCAGGCTATGGACTACCTGCTACGACTGCGATAGATAGATAGTCACTAAAACGGTGACCGACGGCTTAACGTGCTCTCCGAGTCTCCATATGTAAAATACAGCTGACCACGAACGGCATGAGAGGCAAGCGCTCTCGTACTCTCGTTAACCCTCGTAGGTGCAGTAGTAGCCATTTCACCACTAGCCTCAATACGTACACATATATACGCAAATGTATATAAAATTAAATCGTGTGAAGCAAGAAATCTTAGTATAAATTGCAATCTTTAGTTGCCCTGCGCTTTATTATGGAGTCAAGTTCAGGCTGTTTATTCACAACAGCTGTGTTAGGCACCCTGGATTTGTCTAATAGCATTACCAACCCTGCACAGTGAATCGCTCGTGTTACATCTGGGTCACACTGCAGTCTGCTTATTGTTCACTCAATATGTTGACAATGCGTGTATGTGCTATTTCGTTGCGCGCTTGTTACAACTAATTGTTATAATATGCTTTATACATAATGATCGTTACTGCAGTACGGTAAGCCTACAGGTTAATCTTCTTCAAAAATAAAAAATGCTGTAGCCATTCTAAACATTACTAAAGGTTTTAGTTTTCCCAAATCACCCTTTGTATTTAAATTACTTAATTTAATTTGCCAATATGATATATGGAACAGAGGCGTGGTCACTCAGCGAGCTATGGAGAGAGCTAGGCTTGGTATTTCTATACGAGATCGAATCAGAAATGAGGAGATCCATAGAAAAACTAAAGTTGCTGACATAGCTGAAAGGATTAGTAAACTAAAGTGGCAATGGGCGGGGCACATGGCTCGTAGAACTGATGGCCGTTGGGGCAAAAAGGTTCTCGAGTGGAGACTGCGCACCGGAAAACGCAGCCTGGGACGACCTCCAACGAGGTGGACGTTGCCTGGTGAAGGTCGGCTGGAAGTCGTTGGAATGCGGGCGGCATTTGACCGCTCGTTATGGAAATCTAAGGGGAGGCCTTTGTTCAGCAGTCGACGTCCTGTGGCTGATAATGATTTGAGAATGAGATTTCAAGGGACACACCTAAAAATGGTGATAACATTCAATTTGAAATATTTTCAGTTGCCAAAATGATCACTCTGTAATACGAAAAAAGTGTTTCACAATGGTGCAATAGAGAAAACAAGTAATTTTATGAATTTTATCTCCATCGTGGCAAAGTTCAAAGTGTTATATAGGTAACTTATTTGAACCAATTTACAGCGAACAATGCATGCATTGTTTTCCAAGACAAGATTTATTTGCAGGCCGCTTTCACTAAGAAACAGACTTTCTTTTTAGATGGCGATTTGAAAACAAACTTGATCTATATCGGGAAGCTTTTGTGAATGTTTCCACTCGTTTTCACATCGTTAGACATAATATCATACACATGGCTCTTGTTTTAACTCGGGCATTTAATGGTCGCCTTTTCCTCAATTGTACAATTCCGAACCTTTTACTATGTTATCTACAAAATAGTCTTTAATTGATATATATTATATTCCCATAAGTCTAATGGACCCCTCGACTCAACATTTCCACTTCCACAAGTTAGGGGAAATTCTTCTTTTATTATTCACAGTAAATTACTCGACTTCTATATGTTTTCCCCCAGCGGGACTCTCAAGCCGTTTTATTTATTCAATACGACTTATTTAGGTCCCATAATTCCTACACACTCGCATCAAATGCGCCATGGGAAAAATTAAGCCTTGTTCTTTAATTAAATTATCAACTTTTATTTTTTTATACGGGAACCGGTACGAAGATATATTCGTCCAGCCCCCAACCTTCATGTTCCATTTCCGTGTCTGACGCTCGCCGCAGACGGTCGTGCAGTGCTCGCGCTCCCCGATCAGTGTGCCGTGTAGTGTTTGTTCGCAATCCGTCCCGTCGGATTGCAGTCACTTCATTTAAATCACGCGTTGCCTTTTTCAAGGCGACTACTGATTTTTGTTTCTTTGACCGATTAAATTCATCGAGTTATTGTGCCCCTTCAGGGAAAAACCACTGTTTGGTGGTCCTCGGCGGATACCTTACGGTGCCAACGAAGCCGAGTGGGGTGTTGACCCGGCACACCCGCCTAGCCCCATCAGGGCAAAGCAGTTAGTCGGCAGCGGACTAGGACCACCGGCCTTGGGGGCTACCCTAGTCGACCCTAGTTCGAGTCTACATTTTCAGATTATACAGTCTCTTGCGGGCGATACCTTATCGCCCCTTGCAAAAGAGCTGTCAGGGACCCGTTTGCCCATTAAGACTGGCCACGGATGGTACTAGCTTAGGGCTCACCACAGGTACTCACACCTCCCTGCCTATACCCGGCAGGGAGGGTTTGTTACACACCCCCGGGCCCATCCAACCCGGGAGGTTAGGGACCGCGTAAATCGCGTTTGTTCCTCCGCGCTTATAGCGTATTTTTGTTTTCGTCCCCCCGTCCGCCATTTTGTTTTATAAACAAAATGGCCGACGACGCCACGCTGTGGAAAAATATTAGGGAGATCCTCCTAAAGGACCCCTACTTTGTTGCCAAGTATGGCAACCTTCTCTCCCCACTAGAGCCAGGCACAAAAGTGCAGCCCCCCTATCCCGAACCCAAAAAAAGGGGCACAACCCCCGAACTAGATGCCGGTATATCATCCGCCCCTCAGGCAAAAGCCCCCCTCCCCACCGCCAGCACGAACGCCTCCACGTCCCCCGAAGCCGACATGCCCATACTCTCGGACGTGTCGGACATGTCAGAGAGCGAGGACTCTCCCCCTCCCCCCCAAATCCCCTCCTCCGATTCGGCCTCTGACGAGTTCCAACTCGTCAGCGGTAGCCGTAAAAAGCGGGCCCGCAAGGCCAAGTCCTCTGCTCAAGCAGCGCCCGCTAAAGCCCCGAAAACGGACGAGGCTTCGTCCTCCGCTCCGCCCTCTGCCCCTGTCCCCACAACGGCCTCTTCTCAGGCCAGTCTTCCCCCTACCCCTACCCCCGCTAACTCCCAATCCCAGCCCGCCAAGGTCCCTAAAAAGGACAAAAAACCGCCTGCTATATACATTCAGGCCAAGGACAAGTGGAATGACGTGTCCAAAATGTGTATAGAGCTAGGTATTAACTACCTAAGTGCCCGCACCACAGCCGTCGGGGTCAAAGTGGCAGTTCCCACTGCCCAAGACTTCAGGTCTTTGACCCGTGCCCTCCAAGACAGGAACGTGTACTTTCACACGTACTCTCTCGCTGAGGAACGCCCACTCCGGGTAGTCCTTAAAGGCATCCCCAAGGAGATCGACACCGACTCCATCAAAGACGACCTTCTGTCGCAAAGTATCCCCGTCCTCGAAGTTCATCGCATGCACGCTGGTCGCAGCGGTGAAGCTTACGATATGGTCCTCGCCATATGCGAAAAGACCGCCGATAATGATCGGAAGATTTTTAATATCAAGACTGTATGCCACCTCTCAGGCTTTAAAATCGAACCTCCCCATCGTTATGGTCCTCCCGGGCAGTGTCACCGCTGCCAACTCTATGGTCACGCGCAGCGACACTGCTACGCCAAACCTAGGTGCGTTAAGTGCCTAGGTGACCACAGCACCTCCGACTGCGATCGCCCCAAAGATCGCACGCTTTGCACAGAGCCTCCGAGTTGTGTGCTTTGCGGTGAGTCGGGTCATCCCGCGAATTATCGCGGATGCCCCAAAGCACCGCGCGCTAACAACAAGGCAGCAAAGCGCAAAGCGGCTACCCAAGCCTTCGCGGCCGCCCATTACGCCTCTCAGGCCCCTCCCACGTCCCAACGACTCAGCCCTCAAAGGCCATCGCCGTGGAACGCGCTGAATCATCAGCAAGCGTTCCCCGCCCTGAGGCCTAGTTTACTGACCCAACAGGCGACCCAAGCGTCAGCGATTCCCTCGCTGATGACCGCCCCCCATACGGCACCGTACCTTCCCGTGCCGTACAACCAACCCGCACCACAAGTGCACTCTCAGAGGGCCGCCCCTCCCTCACCCCTTCTCAAAACTGACGACCTCTCAGTTTGCCTCGGTCTTCTCAACTCTGTCGACCCGAACAGAGTCGCCCAAATGGCCGCAGCCATTAGGGCAAACCAGGGCCAATACGGCCTAATGCTAGTTCTCAGCGACTTCGCTGATGTTTCATCCGCCCTCCTCTCCTACCGCGTTCATCCGTAATGGATTCACAAAGCAGGTGCAGAATAAAACCCCGATCCCTTAAAATAGGCATCTTCAATGCCAACAGCATTAATGGCCAAAAAGACGAAATCGCCTTATTCCTCCGCGACCACCTTATTGACATTATGTTGATACAAGAGTCCTTTTTGAAACCCTCTCACAGGAACCCTAGAATTGCAAACTATGATATAGTGCGCAACGATAGGACCCACTCCCGTGGAGGAGGCACTCTTATCTACTATAAGAGATCCCTTTATTGCATGCCCCTAGATACCCCGTCCCTTTCCAATCTAGAGGCATCTGTGTGCAGAATAGGCATGACAGGTCATCAACCGATCACTATAGTGTCGGCTTACCAATCCCCCAATGCCCAAGACGATCCAATCCAATCGGATCTCGAAGCACTCTTCGATCTAGGCGACTCCGTCATAGTGGCGGGAGATCTCAATGCCAAACATGAGTCTTGGAACTGTCTCACCCACAACCACAGAGGAAGTAAATTATACTCCCTCAGTAACCTCCTCAATTTTGACATCATCGCCCCGATGTATCCCACTCACTACCCCAGCAATGTTAATCATCGCCCGGATATACTCGACATAGCACTTCTAATGAATGTCAACCTCAAGTTGCATTCCATTGAAGTACTACAAGAGCTAGACTCCGATCACCGTCCTGTGATCCTTCACCTCACCTCCCGCTTTGGCCCCACGGACACAGGGCTACCCCCTCAGACCATTGTGACGACGGACTGGAGGAAAGTTAGGCAACGCCTCAACGACCCCTCGTCCGCTCAGTTAGATAGAATTCCCGAATGCATAACGTCAGTCGCAGACACGCTAGGCGCGATCGACTCCCTCACCAGGCATGTACAGTCCGTCGTGGACGAGTGTTCACGGCGAGTTCCTGCGATGGAAGACCATCGCATGAAACTCCCTGACGATGTACGTGCACTGATGACGGAGAAGAACGCAGCCCTTAGAGCGTACTCATCTTTTCCCAGCGAACCCAATCGCCTCTTTATGCGCCACCTGCAGCGTGCTGTCAAGGAACGTATCAAGGAGTGCCGAGAGGCTAACTGGGATAAGATGTTGGGCGACTTAGAGCCAACCCACCTTGCGTTCTGGCATCTGCAACGGAAACTCAAATCCGAAACATCCAATGCTGTCCCCTCCTCAACCGTCCCAACCAAAGGCCGGCCTTTGATGACGACGAAAAATCCGAATGCCTAGCTGACAGTCTAGAAGCGCAATGTTCCCCAAGCACTCTACCTGTAGACCAAGCTCACCTCAAAAAGGTTGACGCTGAAGTCGAACGTAGAGCAGCTATTCCGCCTGCCGAGGACCCTGACGACCCCCTCCCTCCGGTCACGGCAGACGAGGTCAGAAATCTCGTGAAAAAGATTCACCCTCGCAAAGTCCCCGGCTCTGACGGTATCACCAACAAGGTGATTAAACTCTTCCCCGAACGTCTTATCGCCTTAATGACCGTCATCTTCAATGCGGCATTAAACAATAACCTATTTCCGCATACGTGGAAACAGGCCACCGTTATCGGTATTCCCAAACCCGGTAAGCCCAAGTGCGAGCCTTCCAGCTATCGCCCCATAAGCCTTCTCAATTCTCTTGCGAAGATTTATGAGCAGATTATCTATTCCCGATTAAAGGATTATGCCGATTCCAAGAAACTCATTCCCGACGAACAGTTTGGTTTTAGAACCAAACACTCGTGTGTACAACAAGTCCACCGACTAGTTGAACACATCACGTTCGGATTCTCACGCGGCCTGATGACGGGAGTCCTCTTTTTCGATGTTGCGAAAGCATTTGACAAAGTCTGGCACAATGGCTTATTATATAAGTTGTACCAACTCGGAGTGCCTGACCGTCTCGTTCTCATCATACGAGACTTCTTGTCAAATCGCAGTTTCCGATATCGAATCACGGGCGCTCTCTCTTCCCCCCACCCCATTAGAGCCGGAGTCCCACAAGGATCCGTGCTAGCCCCATTATTGTTCACACTGTACACCAGTGACCTCCCCAAAAGACCTGCTAATACGACCCAATTAGCACTGTTCGCGGATGACACGGCCATATTCTACTCTGGTAGCAGTCCCGATAGTATAACTAAGATCCTCCAAACCACAGCCAACGTCTACGGTAAATGGTTTAGGAAATGGCGGATCGAAGTTAACCCTATCAAAAGTAAAGCCG
The DNA here is from genome assembly GCA_947459985.1 of Diloba caeruleocephala. Classification (NCBI taxonomy): domain Eukaryota; kingdom Metazoa; phylum Arthropoda; class Insecta; order Lepidoptera; family Noctuidae; genus Diloba; species Diloba caeruleocephala. The sequence goes on along the minus strand of OX381606.1, from coordinate 20,406,562 downwards.
TCCTATTTTGCAAATTAGGCGACGACCACCCACGCTTCAGGGAGATCTCGATGCTGGGCCAATCGGTTCCTTGGGAACCGCACGCCAAGTATCTTGGAGTCACCCTAGACAAAAAACTGACCTTCATTCCCCACACAAAGATGGTGCGTGCCCGCGCTGCCTTTGTGCTCGGTCGCCTTCACTATATTCTGAACGCTCGTAGTAAATTATCCCTTAGAAATAAGGTGAGAATTTACACCACATGCATTCGACCCATCATGACCTATGCCAGCCCAGTGTTCGCACACGCCGAATCATACCCACTCCGTAGATTAGAAACCCTCCAAACCCGTTTCATGCGCAAGGCCACCGGAGCGCCTCTGTACATGCGAAACGACCAACTCCATTTCGACCTTAACTTGCCGACCATCAGGCAATTTATGAAACAAGCGTCCAAACGCTATCTCGATTCTGCCCTGTCCCACCCAAATCCCCTTGTGGTATCAGCCGCCGACTACGAACCCTCCCGTATCAGTAGAGTACGCCGCCCGAGGCACGTTCTGGTCGATCCAGACGATAAAATCACGTTAGATCACATGAAGAGACTCGCGTTGTCTCGTTCACTGAACACCCGACCGTTGTACCGCCCTCGCCGCCGAGGATGCCCGCCTCACCGACGTCGCGGAGGCCTATCGCCGCGTCACCTTCCCGTTCAAGTTAGCACTTCTCCCTCCCGTCTCTTGCTCGCGCCGGCCCGTGCCGAGCCTGTAGCTTCTTTAAATGTCCCTTAATACAATTTAAATAATACCGATCCAGCTGTCCCCAAAACAATAGCTTGATATCCCCAGCAACGCCCTAAGCCGAGGTCCGTGTCCCGCAGGGGGCGCCCTTAGCGAAAGTTGCTTAGTTTTTAATAATTAATTTAAGCCTGGCTGGAGGCCTCTTTTGGCTTCGCCAGCAAATGACCGGTTAAGCAACCACATTTCCCAGAAATGTATGCGAGAAGCCCAACAAAAAAAAAAAAAAAAAAAAAAAAACCTTCATATTCCGTAGTGTTCCTATTTCCGAATCACTAAACGTTATCTATCACTTAGATATTCACAGCGTTAATTTATGTGGTTACTTCCTCCGCATCTTGCTTTCATTAATTCGGATAAGACTCCTGTGTTAATTCTCTTAAAAGGTCTCGATCGCTTGCGCTCGCGGAAACTTCTTACAAGCATTCCGCATCTTGTGTTCCGCAGAACTTATAGCTCAGCAGAATACTTATAATAAGTCGTTTGAGAAGTTCCTTTCTTTATCTTTAGTTTCGCGTTTAATGCATTTGATTCGCTGAAATGAATAATATGTATGATCTGAAATATGTCCCGACTAACTTACCCGTTACTTCGTCCGCATGGGAACTAATTTTAAGCTTTAATGGATCTTGATAACGTATCCTATATTATTACAAAATGAAAAATTATTCAAAGAACTATCTCTATGCATAGTTATATTCATATCCGTTTAGCCGTTCCGTTGTGATTGAACAACATAGAAATTCTCTATTTATAATATCAGCAAGATAAGATAGCGATCAAAGATGTAATGAAAGCTTATATACTCGTCTCTAAGCTTTGATCTTCTTGGTAGACATGAACCGTTATATTGGTTCAATGCAGCTAATATAATAACCTTGGCAGTATCTTTAGGTGAGCTTTATATAATATCCACATAATGTATTTTGAAAGCACATTTGTTGCAAAAACAAGCTTTCCCATTCTGTTTTCCTTGGAGTAGTTTACATGTAAAATTCGTACTAGCTGGCAACGCCCTCACATATTGAAGGGGGCCACCCTGACGCGCATCCCTCTATGTGGCAACACTCGTCTTTGATACAAGCCTTTTGATGTCTGCTTTTCGAGCGACACAATGCCACTGTTTACCTTCGCTCCTGAAACAACTTTGCTTCCCGTCAATAATGAACTTTTTAACGAGATATATAAAATTAAATAGTAGAACTTAGTTGCTTTTCCTGCACAGTGTTAACTTGCGCCTATGAATTAAGGCACAATTGAACACTGCAGGAACCATAGAGACATATGCGCTGTTATTAAATGTGATTTTATTAAGAAGTCCTTATTTACTAACTGATTTTTTATGACTCAGTCATTAGCGTAGAGTAATGTTCATATCGGGCATTTATACGTCCACTGCTGAACAAAGGCCTCCCCTTAGATTTCACAACTGTGTCATCATTTTGGGGGGTATTTGCCAATACTCACCACGCTTGGCAGGCGGTTGGTGAGCTCAGTATGGCTACCGCTTCACAGGAGGGGTGGCACAGGAGGGCAGCAGCCCATCCCTCTGGTTTAGATTACCTTAATGTTACTCAGTAAGTAATGTTGCTCACAACAAATATGATTAAGCTAATACCAACAGCGATCAGTGACGCTGAAATTGTTCACCGGGCACGGTTGTTTCGGTGCGTACCTGCACAGGATAGGACGCGAGGCCACGGCACAATGCCACCATTGTGATAGCGACCAGGACACCGCACAGCACACGCTTGAGGCGTGCCCTAAAGACCGAAATTAATAATAAATCTAATCTAAAATCTTCAGATTTAACATTTTGAAATTAATTCGTTATGTTACCAATGATCACAATTAACACAAAAAACAGCCATATTCGTAATCCGAACTACAACATTTTGGATTAGATCGATTGTTAATTTCGGCCGTACATAACTAGATAATGTCTCGATATGGCGAGCGCAGTGTGGTGCCACGCAGGAGTAGTCCTGGGTACTATAACAATTGTTATGGGCAAGCGTAACTCTTCCCACTTGACTTGATCGTCTGGTAACTAAGAAGTATAAAAATAGAACAATCATCCGTGTGACCCGGATAAAGAATATAGCATCAGTCCATCTCCTGCCGTGGATGCCTTAAAATACGATAAAGGGTCTCTAAACCAGAGAGATGGGCCATCTGTGGAACAGTAGCCATACTGTGTTCACCAATCCACAGGGCAAGCGTGGTAATTTTTTATGAACTTTGCACTACTCTATGATTTCTCCTGTGTCTGTGCGTTTACAGACACAAATGCCACACATAATGCACCCAATAATATCCCCCCCCCCCCCCCATGACAACACAATTGCAAAATAAATGGGGGAGTACTTTTTTCAGCAGTGGACTTCGTATGGCTGATACGATACGATGATAAAAAAACAACAACAAACGAATGTTGATAGTGAAACCGTTTAGTGTGTAGCCCTGCACGTCTTAGATACAGTAATCGAGCTATAAAAACTTTTACCATCACGGTTTACGTGCCGCCTTTGAAACAAATGATCTAGTTTATGGCCGAGCAGAATAGGCTTATTTTCAAAAGAAACGTAACTAATCTCGTCAAGAGTCGACAGAACCACATGATTTATTAATTTTGTTCCCAGTTCAGTCCAAATTCATAATTTTTTTTATTATGTTTTAAGTTTCCTCTTTATTAAAACGCACCATCAGTAGACTGAGAAACTCGTTCTTCATAAGAAGAAAAGAAATGCCGATAAGTTTTTGAGGGTGACAGCACTTTAAAAGCAGCGTGGCTAATCTCTAAGAACTCACCAGCAAACTCATTTTTGGATCCAGTGTAATCTCTTATATCATATTGTTTTCACTACTATTGCGGATATACGAGTATAAGTGAGTTTGCTTTACTATCAAACTCACTTCTGAATCCCCAGTAAAATCTCTAATTTTGTATTGTTTGCAGGTAGGGTATTATTGTATTGTTTGTAGGTAGGGTAGACCGTTGGGGGTCGCGAGCGCGCCTATTGGGGAGTCTGCAAGCTCACAACGAGCGACCACCGGGAAGGCGACGGCGCGCACGTGGTCACGTGCTGCCGAAAGGCAGCACAGCGCACAACGACGCTTGGGGGGACCCATTACAATTATCCCCGAGAAGTGTCTGGGGGGTGACCATTTTACAGTCACCTTGATGATGATGGCCGCTTTACAGTCATACCCTCCGTGATGTGCCTAAAGGCGTGGCACCAATGGACGGCTTTAGTGTGATCTTACGAAGACCTGGAGCCCCCAGTCGGTGCCGAAGATGACCGTTCTAGTGGTTTTAGCCGGTAGGAGTCCAGAATACCCCTTTGCCCTTCCCCGGGGCGAAGGAAGTTCATGTAGAATTTCCACTGGAGACCAATAAACAAAAGGCAATAGGCCGTATCGCTTAATATTGCATTCCTTAAAAATGTGCAATAAATTATACTTGTGCTTTACCTACATTTATGTAAAAATTAATGTTACTTTCTTTTTTGTCCCGTATGCGTTCCTATACTCGTAGCATTCATCCGATTGAGTTAAAACTTTGTACAGTTGTGAAAAACATATAATTGGAAGAGGCACCGCAGCGCATTATAGCTAGCAAAGTATGAATAAATCGAGTACTACGAGTCAACGTACCCATGATCAAGGATGATTATTATTACTCTTCTAATTCTACTACTTGTAAATTATAACTATAAAAATTATTTATCCTAAAAATATTACTTTTTACATAATCATTATAAAGTTTATACTGTAAAACCGCCAACAGTCAGATGTAAATTCCCCGTAGTTTATGTATTTGCCTTATAACTTACCTAGTACTTTTTTTTTTTGTAAAACCAATAGGCTTAAATTTTTTATTACCGTCCTATTTCATAACCACAGTAATTAGTTTGTAAACTACATTTGCTTTTTTTTAATAGGTATGTATTATTAGTACATAAAAATGGTATGCAGTTCTAAATTTACATTGAAGAGTGTTGAAATGGTTTGTAAAACGGCAGTTATTTCAGTTCTGTTGACACGGACCGCAATCAGATTGCGGGCGGAGGAGCGCCTTGCCTGTGAGCCGCCTTGATAAGAGGCTCACACCCGCTGCCTTTTGAATATTGTTCATTGTTATATTTTATAGACGATGCACTTTATGCAACCGCCGCTTCACCGCTTCCAGCCACCAATATAATGAAAATAAAACCACACGAGTACGAAGAAAACAAGCCCTGATAATAAATAGCAAACCACCTGGAACGATTGTAATTTTTTTCAAGCAAAATTGTATTTTTGAAATAGTTGTATGTTGAAGATTATGTCGTGTGGTGCCGGCTAAGAGTAGCACTAAACCATCTCGTCCTGCGGGTATCGTAAAAGGCGACTATGGGATGGGCAGCAGCGTCCTTCTAGTACATTTACAACTGAACTGCGATCGGCAACCCGCTTGCCAAACGTGGCGATTATGGCATGAAGAGCTCGAATGATCTGGGTAGACCGGTCTTTATGGTGATCTTTGGGGGAGGCCTGTGTCCAGCAGTGGACTTTAATCGGCCGAAATGATAAAAAAAATAGTCTAAGAAATACTAAGTAAGACTGTCGACAGCTAATTGCATACAGGTATATTATATATATTATTTACCTAACAAAGCAAATAGCCCCTCACCTTCACGTATAACATAAAAGCACAACAGGGGCACACTGGGATATCCTCCCACGTCCCTCGTCCCGTAGTGGATGAGAGCCGCAGACAACTTGTATCATAAATCGAGAGTACTCTAGACAGAGTTCCCGACTGGGGACGACTAAATTTAGTCCAATTTAAAGTCTACACGTTCACTACTAAGAAAACCCGATTTGCTGTGGCTCCACAATTCCAGAACACGTCCCTCAACAAAGGTAACAGTATTGGGATCCTTGGTGTCGACATTTCCAGCGTCCAGTTTCGCACGCACTTAGATGAAAAGGTCAAGCTGGCGTCCAAGAACTCGGTGTGCTTAACAAGGCAAGGCGGTATAAGAATAAGTTGCTATCCCAATACCAATCCGGATTTCGAACTGGCCACAGTACATCCACTGCTCTACTTAAAGTCACAGAAGATATTAGGTGCGGTATGGAGAATTCGAAACTAACGGTCTTAATTTTAATAGACTTTTCCAACGCTTTTAATACCGTTGACCACGATATTCTCCTCGCCATTCTGTCACAAATCGGGTTCTCGTCGTCATCTCAGGGTTGGTTCTCATCATATCTTCGTGGTCGCCAGCAGGCAGTGCGTGCTGATCAGGAATTATCCGATTGGTGCAACCTGGCAACTGGTGTACCACAAGGCGGTATACTCTCTCCAATTTTGTTTTCGTTGTTTATAAATTCCATTACTAATATCCTCAAATGCTCTTACCATCTCTATGCCGATGACTTGCAACTATACGCTCAAGCAGACATAGTGAACCTGAATAATTGTATTTCTAGCCTTAACGCTGACCTAAATACCATCGAAGACTGGTCTCGTAAATTCGGAATTACGGTAAATGTCGATAAATGTCAAGCTGTCCTTACGGGCAGCTCGTTCCACGTAAAAAATCTAAATTACGATCACCTGATTCCGATTATCTTCAACATAACCGTTATTCCTTTTTCACCCGACGTTAAGGATTTGGGTTTACATATTGACGATAGGCTAAGTTGGGATAAACAAGTCTGTCAGGTTAGCCGAAATGTCACAGCCATACTGCGATCTCTCTACAGATTTAAACATTTCCTCCCATCTAGCACTAAAACCCTTCTGGTCCAGTCCCTTGTGCTTCCTGTGATTGATTATGCAGATGTTTGTTACTCGGATTTATCTCAAAACCTTCTCAACAAATTGGATCGCCTTCTAAACAACTGCATTCGCTTCATTTTTGGACTCCGTAAATACGACCACATCTCTATTTACCGTTCTCAGCTCAAATGGCTGCCTATCCGTCAGAGAAGATCCCTCAGATCTCTTTGTCTCCTCTTCTCCATTATTAATGATCCTTGTACTCCTGAGTATCTAAAAAAATATTTCCTAGTTTTGGGTAGTTCTCATAGCCGTAACTTGCGTGCTGCTGATAATTTGATTCTTCAGATTCCTTCTCACCGTACAGGTTATATTGCCAATTCCTTCTCGGTCTCAACAATCAAACTATGGAATGTGCTTCCCCTTGATTTAAAAAAAGCTTCTAGTAAATTTGCATTCAAGCGAAAAGTTCAGGAATACTATTTGAAATCGCTGCACTCCTGCAATTGACAATTTCGTGCATCGTTATCGTGCAAGATATAATACGTACTGTATGTAGTATCTTTCATTTGATGTATTTAGCTTATGTATATATTTTACTGTATATATAGTATGTAAATTTGTATGTATTATTGAAATGTTAGTTATTGTACCTCTTTCAATGTATTTCTTTTTTAACCCAAAGGTTGACTGGTAGAGAATGCCACATGGCATTAAGTCCGCCTTGTGTACCACCATTGTACATAAAAGTGTAAATAAATAAATAAATAAATAAATACTTCACAGCGGAGCAAAGGCCGCTGCTTTAGAAGTCGAATGTTTGGCCTCATATGGAGACTGCAGCCATTTATGGGCGGGAGCACTTGCATACCAGCTAGGATTGTCGACGCCCCCAAGCTCACAAGCGACCTAGAACCCCTAAGTCTGAGGAGAGACTTTGCCTCCCTATGTGTGTTCTACCGCTTGTACAACGGACAGTGTTCTGAGGAATTGTTCAATATGATGCCAACGGCTACTTTCTACCATCGCACCTCCCGCCATCGGCGGGGAGTTCATTTGCCTACCCTAGACCCAAAATGGTCTCGTATCGTACGATTTCAGATGAACTTCCTCCCGCGCACGATCAGGTTGTGGAATCAGCTCCCTACCGAGGTTATTTCAAGAGACAACAGCATGGGGCTCTTCAAAAAGGGCGTGAAAAGATTTTTACTAGGTCGGCAACGCGCAACTGATACCTCTGGTGTTGCAAGCGTTCATTGGCTACGGTAACCGCTTACCATTAGGTGGGCCGTATGCTTGTTTGCCACCTTAGTGGTATAAAAAAATCCTTTACAGTTAAAAACAATCAAGCCAGCCCATTCTCCGAAACTCAGTCACGCTTGAAGAAGTTTTCCAAGAATTGAATGCTGGTGGTGCGACAATTGTATTGTTTGAGAAAGAATATTAACCATTTTACCAACGACCTGTATTTTCGCTCTACCGACGTCCTTCGCTCACCACGCAGCGTTTGAGCTACGCCAAGTTCGATGTCGGAATAGTAACGCACAAAACAGAAAAACAGTTGCTGTAAATGCAATATAAAAATTGTATTGTCTATCCATGGATAGATTAGTCTCGACTAAATATAAATAAGTAGGAGAAGATGAAGAAATTTTTTGACGCACCAAAAACAGAGGACGTACTACTATATCATGAAAGAGCTAATAAAGAGACCTGTAACATCTGTATTTAAAAGATAACTCATAGTCATGTTCATTCTTTCCTGACCTACCGATAGACGTGATCATTAACGCTTCGTCAGAATTCAGCACTCGAGGTCTGTCAGCAAGTAGTGTAACGCCGTGTTTTAGGGTTAAACTTACAAATCGAAACGGCGTTGCAGAACTCAAATTATAGACGTAGGCCACACGGCTGCTGTTTTCTTAAAGGAACTAGGCCAAACCAGACGTTACTTTATAAAATAAAAATATCTACGCAAATAAATTGACACAGAAGCAGTGGTAGTCTAGAGGTTGAACACTTATCTTCCATACATGAGGGTCTCTCTTTTCAGATTCATGTTCGAATCCAGAATCTGATTATCACTTGCATTAATGGTGAAGAAAAATATCGCGAGGAAACCTGCACACACGAGGGGCTCCAAAATGTTCTCAAAGGTGTGTGTGTAGTCGAACCAACCCGCGTTAGGCTAGCGTGGTAGACTAAAGCCTAACCCTTCTCATTGTGAGAAAAGGCCCGTGCCCAGCAGTGGGACAGTAATGGACTGATTATGTAATAAATTTAATTCTTTCAGCCCATTTCAACATGGCTTTTTGAGGGGTCGGTCAACGGTGTCGAACCTTGTACTTCTTAACGACTTTATTTCAGATGCAATGGATAGAGGAATGCAGGTTGATGTCATCTATACGGATTACAGTAAAGCGTTTGATCGTATTGACCACTGCACACTATTATCCAAGCTAGAAATGATAGGCATATGTGGAGACCTGCTCAGATGGTTCAAATCCTATATAGACAATAGATCACAAGCTGTCGTTATTAATAACTTTATTTCTAGCTGGGTCCATGTCCCTAGCGGAGTACCTCAGGGATCCTTATTGGGTCCTCTACTTTTTGTAATATATGTAAATGACATCAACTTTTCCCTTCACTCTTCGAATTTACTGTGTTTTGCTGACGATATGAAGATATATCGTACTATTTCGTCGTTGAACGACACGAAAGCTCTCCAAGAGGACCTAGGACGATTAGAAATCTACTGTTTGGTTAACAAACTTGACCTTAACCCTTCTAAATGCTCAGTAGTAACTTATACTCGCAAGCAAAATATCTTACACACTTCTTATTCTTTGAGTGGCCATTTGTTTCCTAAGGATACTTGTATTCGTGACTTAGGAGTCTATCACGATTCCAAATTGATATTTAACACTCATATTGACTCCATTCTGGCAAAAGCTTCGAAGTCTCTGGGTTTTATAATAAGAGTTTCCAAAAACTTTAACGACATTAAAACTCTTACAATCTTATACTGCACCTTTGTCAGGAGTCATCTCGAATATGCTTCACATGTCTGGAACCCAATCTACAATACATTCATAGATCGAATTGAAGATTTACAAAGACGCTTTATTAAGCACTTGTGTTTTTGTCTTAATGTGCCATATCATTCTACAAACTATCTCGAACTGTGTAAAAAATGTCATCTCCTGCCTCTTGTAAAACGCCGAGAAATTGCGGACTGTCTTTACTTATTAAAAATACTATCTGGCGAAATTGATTGTCCCGGACTGTTAGGAACAATTAAATTCAATGTTCCAACTAAATGTACAAGGTTTAATCCCCCCATTCATATTCCTAAAGCATCAACCAACTATCGCCAAAACTCCTTTATAGTGCGAGCGAGTAAAAATTTCAATAAAATCTGCAAAAATTATGACCTAGATCCGTTTACAACCAGTATAACATCAGCAAAACGGTGCTTGACCCTTGATTTTTTCTCGTGTAAACGGTAACACAAATTTACAAACTCTCGTTCTCATTAATGTCTCATAAATAATTATTAAATATGTTTGTTAAATATAGTGAATATTAATTATTACTTATATGTATAGATCATAACCATGAAACTTATCATATAAATGTTTATATTTTTATTTTTATATATTCAATTTGTTGTAACCTGTGTAAAAACTAACAGTTATCTATGCAACTGCTATATGTGGAAATCTGTAATTGGCTTTCTGTTTCCTTACTATTATTGTTACACCTGTATTTTTAGCTGTAGATTTTCCAGTAATAAATAAATAAATAAAAAAATAAAAAACGCACAATCTACAAAATACTACAAACTAAATATGTATTATATGAACATGAATATTTTTATCAGTCGAATTTGGCGACATGAAACGACCCTATTATTCCAATAGCGTTATTGAATTTCAGTGAGCATTGTTCGGTAAATTTCGCAACATCTTTTCGTCAACAATAGCTGTGGCTCTAGACGAATCTTTAACTAGTGTGTTATATGGCGACGAGTTATGGTAAAAAGACGTGTTCATTGAAGTAGGCCTCCTAAGAAAGCTCAAGGTCCCTCAGCGAGCTATGAAGAGAGCTATGTTTGGTATTTCTCTACGAGATCTAAGAAGTAAGTGGACTAAGATTTCCGACAAAGAATCAGTAAGGTGAAGTAGCAACGAGTGGGGCACATAGCTCATAGAACTGATGGCCTTGGGGCAGAAATGTTCTCGAGTGGCACCGAGAAAAGCTGCATGGGACCCCTCCAGCGAGATGGACTTATGAACTGGTAAAGGCCAGCTAGGGCGTTGTTGAATGCGGGCAGCATGTAACCAGTCGTTATAAAAATCTATGCTGATGATGATGAATCATATGAGCCAAAGGACGTCCACTGCTGAACAAAGGCCTCCCCCTTTAGCCCCGTAGATTTCCACAAACATGCGGTTACATGCCGCCCTCATCCAACGACACCCAGCGACCTTCACCAGGTCGTCTGTCCATCTCGTTGGAGGCCATCCCACGCTGCGTTTTCCGGTGCGCGGCCTCTACTTGAGAACCTTTTCGTCCCAACAGCCATCAGTTCTATGAGCCACTGTGCTCCACCTACTGCCACTTCGTCACTATGATGACAATGATTATTCCGCAGTGCCATCCCCAAACAACTTCTCTTCTCTCTCTCTTCTTCTTTGACACTTTACACAATACAGACACCATCGCTAAAGACAATATTGTACATATAATTTATCCGACAAACGTCAAATAATTAAACAACTATTGCTGCACTGTATATCGAATTTGTTATGAAGTTCTAACTTAATTCTATTAAGCGCGCCTATCAATTTATCAACAACTGCTCCCCATCATGCTGTTAGTGAAATTACCAATTTGAATTAATTATTCGCATTTAATTAAAATAGAGATATATATAATAAACAATTTCTATTGGTGGCGGAACGAATAGAATCAGTCTTTATCTTCTAATTAAGCTTGCTTTGTTATATTCAGCTTTTATTAATGTTCTACGAGCGACAGTTGACGCGACATTTTGGCGTAGTAGTTTTATTAATTAACGAACAATCATACACTTGTACATAATATCCTAGACAAGAAATAATTTCATTCGGTCGCTACTACAGTCCCTACTTAATTAAAGTTAATTACAGTGCAATACTGACATAATATCTGAATAACAATGGCAGCGATCCTGCGATAATTGCGTCATCGTCCGGTCGCTTATACATCAGGATCTCAGCGGGCTTTTATTAAAGATCTGACCGACCCGATTGCCGGTTTCATTCTGTTTTTCAGCCCATTCAACGTTTAAAAACAAGCAAGAGGAACTAAACTGGTTAACACACATGGACGGCTCTAATAGCTCTCTCCATTGTCGCTGGCTAACTGGGGCACTGCACAGTAGGATATAATGTACAGTGCGGTGCGGGGGATAATACTGTTGTGCACTGTGCAGCCTACAAAATGAGTGACTTCGCTACTTAAGAAACCTGAGGTAAAGTATAATATACTTTACCTCGGGTTTCTTAGTCACTCATAATTATTATACAGGAGAACTTGATTTGAGAGGACTTAGGATATGCTAGGATATGGCTGTAAGAGCTCTAAATACGATAAAATAATGTATTATAAGAAACGGTAACCTAATACAAATAAAATATTACTCCAACACCGTGTGGTGCCGGCTCAGAATACCACCACACCACCTCCTCCCGTGGGTGTCGTAAAAGTCGACTAAGGGATTAGCTGGAGGATGGGCAGCAGCGTCCTACATTAACAGCTTAACTGCAATCGCCAACCCGTCTGCCAAGCGTGGCGATTATGGCAAACCCCCCCAATGAGCCCACAACACACTGATATCGGTCGTTGTGGTGATCTTTGGGGGAGGCCTGTGTCCAGCAGTGGACTTCATTCGGCCGAAATGATGATGATGATTACCCCAATCGACAAAAGTGAGGATTTTTAGCTCATCGACAAACGAAAACACATATTTAACAAAAAATAGACAAGACAGTTACCTTCTAAAATATCAATATCTAAAATAGAATTATGTCGCTAAATTCAACCAGCTTCATATCGTGGCAAAATGTTCTTAAACAAACTGCAGTCAAATAAATCACTGTAACAGTCCTATTGCGAATTTAATTTTACTACTTATATTTATGAACGTTTGTAGCTCGAACACGCTTAAACGGCTGAACGAATTGTAATAATATTTGACATAGATGTGGACGATGTCGTGGGTATTAGATACTTTTTATTACCCGACTACGGCGAAGCAAAAATGAGTGTTATGATTTTGACCGGTGTGTATGTATGTAGGTATGTATGTATGTATATTCATCTGTTCCCTCAGATCGCCTAAACTGCTTATCGCATGTTGAGAAATGAGATGTCGTTGGAAGGGTCGTGCTATTTCGCAGGTTCTAGGCTATATGACGTCACATATGGCGGTTCATAACGGACATAAACTGCTACCAAAAAATGTATGAAATAGCGTGATTGAAATCCGTAGTATTGAAAGAGTAGTTTCCTAAAATACGTACTATTATTTTACATACCTTGACCCGTTTACTTTTTAATTTTTAAGTCCAATCAATCCGACTAAAACATTTTTCCAACAACGATCTCTAATATCGATCTTACCTCAGTACAATTTAAATAAGATTAAAAAACTAAAACCTGAGTATGGAAAACCACAAACAAGTTTGAAGAAAATTTCACAAATCAATGTTAGACTAATATATACATTTCTTCTAGTCAAAGGCTCAACCCCGATCGATGCACAAAGCAAAACTAACGATTGTCGGCCTCGGAGCTCCGAGTTTCGTTTTTTAATCTTATTTTTTATTGGAATAAAATGTACATTTTTTCGATTATATCTAAACTGTCATTTACACCGAGTGAATCGGGCGGGTTGCATCTAACATACAATATGAAAGTTTGGTAAAATCGAATTGTTATCAGTTAGGTAGGTATTGTGGATGTTACTTTATAGTAAGTTGATATCGAATAGTGGCGCAGGATGTGGGTCGCGTGCCGGGGATGCCTTTGTTCCGACTACCGCTGTAAATTATCTACATTCCGTTCTCCTTCATAACTCTGTATCGAAACAGACCGTATATCGCACAATAAAACGGGAAAGTGATCGTTATTTTGCACGAACCAAGCTTTATTAAATTTCCTCGTGCCCATGCGTGGTATAACCAAAAGTACAATCTTCATGATTGAAATGATGAATTACAGAGCGTTGCGGATCTACCGTATCAAGCCATGAAGGTCCAAGATTCACTTTAATAAAATTAAGAGCCGAAAATTAAAACTGTCCACTGTAATTTTGGAAATATGGTTCGGTTGCTTATTGAGAAAGATTATAAATATAACCAAATGTTTTCTGAACCAGCGCGTGCCTGTAACAGTGTATATGACCCATACGTCCCATTGAGTTTTAATTATTTTACATAAATTATGATTACTATATATTATGTCAAATGCGAGAGCGGTGATAGCCTAGTGGTGGATCGTTTGCCTTCCACACCGAAGGGTCTGCGTTCGATCCCGGCCCGCACCTTGGACTTTTCGGATTCATGTGCTGATCAGAATTTGATTATCACTTGCGATAAGCGTAAAGGAAAATATTGTAAGGAAACTTATATACCTGAGAGGGCTCCAAAAATGTTTTCAATGGTGTGTGTAGTCTGCCAACCGACACTAGGGCAGCGTGGTGGACTAAGGCCTAACCTTTCTCATCCTGAGAAAAAGCCCGTGCCCAGCAGTAGGACAGTAATGGGCTGATTGTGTATGTCAAATGCAACACACCGAAAACAACATAACATATCATAACGCTCAAAACATTGTGTGCCATTTTGTGGGCTATAAATTTGCACTGTACCCCCAGGTGTGACGTGAAACAGCGCTGCAGAAACAAACTTCACGGTCTGCAGCGCAGAGTGGCTATACGGATCGCACGGGGATACAGGACAGTGTCCTACAAGGCGGCAACTACAAGGCATGCCTTCAGGGGCGTTCGACAGACTGATGCGGCTGGCTCGACGGCGCGCATTCGAGATATGGCGACATCGCCTTCGGTCGCAGTTCGCGACCAAGCGCGTCGTCGAGGCCATCCTGCCGCTCTTCGGAGCCTAGCTCAGAAGGAGCGAGCGCGTCACCTACCTTCTGACGCAGGTATTCACCGGTCACGGTTGTTTCGGTGCATACCTGCACAGAATAGGACGCGAGGTTACGGCACAGTGCCACCATTGTGGAAGCGACCAGGATACCGCACAGCACATGCTCGAGGCGATGCGTGGGCGGCCGAGCGGCGGATCCTGGTCGATCAGGTCGGGCAAGATCTCTCTCTGCCGGCAGTAGTGTCGGCTATGTTGGCAGAGCACGAAAATTGGAGTGCAGTGGTCTCCTTCTGCCAGAGCGTCATGCTGCTGAAGGAGACTGCAGAGCGGGATCGGGAGAGGGCCGATCCCGCACGGAGAAGGACGAGACGGTGCCGGGGCAACAAACCGTCCCGGCTCCCAAGTCCAACATGCCTGAGCCCCCTGCCGTCACTTCATGGTGGGGAGGCCTCGGGGGTCGCGGGTGCGCAGATTGGGGAGTCTACGTGCTCACACCGAGCGACCTCCGGGAAGACGGTGGCGCGCACGTGGTCACGTGCCGCCGTGTGCGCAGCATAGCGCAAAGCGAGGCTTGGTGGAATCCTTTACAATCCTCCCCGAGAAGTGCCTGGGGGGCGACCTTTTTACAGTCGCCTTCCCTCCGCTTGAGGGGGTGACCGCTTTATAGTCATCCCTTCCAAGATGTGCCTAAAGGCGTGGCACCAATGGGCGGCTCTAGTGTGATCTTACGAGGACCTGGAGCCCCCCTTCGGTGCCGAAGATGACCGCTCCAGTGGTTTTAGCCGGTAGGAGTCCGGCATACCCCTTCACCCTCCCCCGGGGTGAAGGAAGTTCCATGTAGAATTTCCACTGGGCATCAATAAAACTAAAATAAAAAAAGGTGTGACAAACCACGATATCATCATATAAGATGCCAATTTACGATTGAAGAAACGTCGGTAAAATATATGGGATTACATTTGGGGTCACGTGACCGTTCAACAGCTCTTAAGTCAACCTTGTGAGTCTTTCTATTCCTTGCCAATCGTTAATTGGACGGTCTTCGACTGAATAAGTCGAAAGGGTCTGCCCTTAATTGTCAAGTGATTTTCTAGGCCAGGAGTATCAGTCAAGTATATTAATCTGTCCATAGGTCTGCTTCCTTTTATTCGAAGAGTTAGTTAGTGAAGTGATCCGCAAACGGGTCGGCGCTCCATTTGGGTCATTTGGATCGGTGTTAGCGGGACACGAGCAGTTGAGGTCGAGTGCACTCGTCCGCAATATAGTTCTAATAGAGTATCCTTCAAACATCTACATACAGTTATGTGGTAACATTCATATTAAATCCAGCCAGCTTATGTCAGCTCCGGGGTTTTATGATCACTTCGACGACAGTTATTTTGGAATTGGAACGTTCCTCTCGTAATGTTTGCGTAGCTTTTTATTATTTTAGAAATAGTGAACACATTCAAGTAAATTTAATATCCTCGTACATTTAAAAGTTAAGAATTTCTGTTCAATTGCATAATTGAAATCATAGGTGAATCGATATAAAATAAATATCTTTTTTTTTATTATTCATCATCATCATATCAGCCAAAAGACGTCCATTGCTGAACAAAAGCCTCCCCCACAGATTACCACAACGAGCAGTTACATGCTACCCGCATCCAATGGCTAACAGCGACCTTCACCAGGTCGTCTGTCCATCTCGTTGGAGCTCGTCCCACGCTGCGTTTTCCGGTATGCCGTCTGCACTTGAGAACCTTTTTACCCCAACGGCCATCAAATCTACGAGCAATGTGCCCCGCCCATTGCAACTTCAGTTTACTAATCATTGCAGCTACGTCGGCAACTTTAGTTCTTCTCAGGATCTCCTCATTTCTGATTCGATCTCCTAGAGAAATACCAAGCATAGTTATCTCCATAGCTTGCTGAGTGACCTTGAGCTTTCTTATGTCTCCCATATGATATTACTGGTAACACACACTAGTTAAAGACTTTCGTCTGGAGTCTCGAGGCATTGCGGTATTGTTGATGAAAAGACGTTGCGAAGTTTCCCGAACGCTGCCCAGCCGAACCGGATTCGACGATTGACCTCTTTCTCCAAGTTGGACCTACCTAACTGGGTGGTTTGTCCCAAGTAGGCGTACTCGTCAACAAGTTCGCGAACAGACCTTCCAACGGATATTGGACCATCCCAATATCCGTTGCACGACATGGGCATTTGATATGACTTTCGTCTTGCCCATTTCCATTTTAAGGCTCACCTGTTGGGAAACTCTGTTGAGATCATCGAGTATTATGCTGAGCTCTTGCAACGATTCTGCTATGACTACGATGTCGCCGGCAAATCGAAAGTGAGTGATATACTCGCCATTGATATTAATGCCGAATCCTTTCGACTCCAGTAGCTTTAAGGCATCCTCCATTGCAGCGAGGAACAGTTTCGGGGAAATGAGTCCCCCTGTCTCACACCTCTCTGCAATGGAATTGCCTCCGTGCTCTGTTCGTATACTCGGACCGACATGATGCCTTTCTGTATAAACACTTTAGATATTCGATGTGCCGGTAGTCAATGTGGCAACGCTGCAGAGATTGCAGCACTGCCCAGGTTTCGATCGAATCGAAGGCTTTCTCATAGTCCACAAACGTTAAGCATAGTGGCAGATTATACTCCTGAGTCTTCTGTATAACCTGCCACAGCGTTTGTACATACAAATGTATACGGTAATACGGTTTCCGAAAAGGTTTTAGTACCATAGACCACATGGTCTATGGTACTAAAACCTTGTCTCTTGCGAACACTTTGGAGCCTTGATTCCGCTCAATCGCTTCTTTAACACCGTTGGTGTTAAAGGTGCGGATATCGTGACGCAAGGACTTCCATATCCATCTATTGAGCTGTATGCTTCAGCATCACCGGAGGACTGTAGCGTCATGGCGCGTCTTTCTGCTATGAGGTCGAGAGTGTGATCGGAGAACTTTTTTGGTCTACCTTAACGGTGGGTTTTAAAGAACGTAGACCCAACCGTTTGGACAGTTTCTACAAACCTAACATTTAAATCGTCCACAGATACGCAATGTTCCAGGCACTCGAAGCGATTTTGGAGTTCGATTTGAAAGCTCTCAAGGGTTTTGGATATGAGCGCTAGAGGGCTGGAACGTAGACTTCATCAGACGTGACCTCTCAACTTTGAGATTAATATTCAATGTGCATCTTACCATCCGGTGATCACTACCGGTTTTCACCCTATGGATCACAGAGACATCATTGAATATTTGTCTTTTATTAGTCATGATGAAGTCAATCTCATTCTTTGTGGAACCATTGGGACTCATCCATGTCCATTTCCTATGAGGTGACTTTTGGAAAAAGGAGTGCATCACAAAGAGTCCCTCCTTTTCCAAAAACTCGGCCAGCCTCTATCTCCTGGGGTTCCGTTAGCCAAACCTAAATTGTCCCACTCTCAACTCACCATCGCATCGTGTGCCCAGCTTTGCGTTGAAGTCCACCATTATAACAGTGAAGTGTGTCTTGGAAGTATGTTTGGCCCTACTTACTTCCTTATACATACTCTCTACTTCATCAGCGAATACCTCTTGAATATTCTGAGTATAATGTACGCTACCCTGCTCGACACACTTTCATTGGTAACTATGTTGTTAATTTTGATGGCGAGCGCAGAACTGCTACCGTTCAACAGAAGAGAAGCTGCTGCCCATCTCTCTGGTCAAAAGTCCCTTAGTCGGCTTTTGTGACCTCCACGGGAGGAGATGGAGTAGTGCTATATTCTAAGTCCGGACACCACATGGAGCTTAATTTATTATTGAATTAATCATATTTCTTAAAAATAAAAACCTTTCACACTCATGTAAATCCCCAATCCGATGATTTAATGCCGTGTGGTGCCAGATAAGAATACCGCCACCCCATCTTATACTATGGGTGTGTCGTAAAAGACGACCTTAGGATTAGCCGGAGGATGGGCAGCAACGTCCTTCGAGAACATTTATAACTCAACTGCGATCGCCAACCCGTCTGCCAAACATGGCAAAACCCCCCAATGAGCCCACAACACAAACCCATGCCGGTCGTTGTGGCAATCTTTGGGGAGGCTTGTGTCCAGCAGTGGACATCTTACAGCTGAAATGATGATGGTTTTCTTAATTAATTAAATTAAATTAGACAGTGTAATTGAGTTGAACCTGTGCCCTATGAAAAACTTGCACTTCCCTAATTACACATTTCTTCAAGAACTTCAAGAATCAGAATTAACCACCACATTTATTGCAGGTATCTGGAATGATCCAAACCAATAGACAACACATCAGACCCCCCGATCGAATGACCGGGTAAGTCAACATGTTATTTGATATTTTCTCACATTAATGCTTATTGAATATATTACTATTCTTACGGAAGTACATACATCGCATTTTACTATAACCTGTCTTGCGAGATTCAGTTACTATAGAAGCACAATATAATGCAGTACCCCTAGTACGAGTTTCTTTACACAATCGAAGCGTAATAGTAAACTACAGGTTTACTTCGTTCGGCGCTCCGATTGGTTGAAGAGCTTAGAGCGGGCCAATCACAGTGCCGAACGTGGTAAACGTAGAAAAAAACTCGTACTAGTAGGGGTACAGGTGATATTGTGTGTAAAACGAAAAAGAACGGTATTCAAAAACCCTAATTCAAGCCAAAATAAAATGGGTAAAGTTTAAAGGTACGCTTATCAGTCACTACAGTTACGAGATACGATATTAGACCCGACGACCGGCAGCCCACAACACCCACTGAACACGCATTTGCATAAGGTTTTTGCAATTTTATTCCGCGTTCACAGACGGAATCAGCATTTTACGACTAACCTACCTTTATACATAAGTAAGTTTATTTTTTCGTTTCATATTACTAGTTTTATATGTTCCCTCTACGAAATAGAATATGCTTCGTGAATACATGTTTCAATATCGTCGAAATTCGAAGTTATATTAATGTCTGAAACTAGCGCAGTATATACAGTAATAAACTGTACCATAAAATAACCCATAACGAAAACAGCACGCGATAATATGTGTTTAAACATTTTGTGACGATAAAAGTTGGGTGAAATATGCAATAAATATTGCAATATAAAATATAAAAGTGTCTAATTTTGAACATGTTTAGTCACCACGATATGGCTGTAATATAAATATTATTGCAGAAAATCATACAGCGGGGACAGATTATTGCGACATAAAAAGACGCAAAAATATTGCCAGCCAATGGAGTACCAATTGAAAACCCATTTCCGTATCAAGCTCAGACCTACGTCGTGCTCACCCCGGCGCGTCTGTGATTCTGATTACCTACCGTTCCGATAAATTCAGATGTATAAAGGTTTCAATATGTATCAATACTCACGTGTTTAATCAAAATCTTATATGGCCGATACAATTGGGATCGAGGCTTTGTAGACAACTGCAACCGGGGTAATAGTGGCATCGCGTGTCCGTCCGAATTATCACTAGCGTTTTACGGTATATTACATGACAAAGTGAAAGCTCACGACTAATATCGCTTGTAATTCACTTAAAACTTCATATTGCTACCCCATCGCACGTAACACGAAACATTCATGCTAACTTTGTGAATGAATAGATGAATATACTTAGCAACATGACACAGGTAATGTAATTGAAAAAATAAATGTGATTCATATACCAGGTTACTCTAATTATGATATTGTATAATTGTTAGCAAACTATGTAAGCCGTGTGTTATATCATGACTGAAAAGACGCCGACTAAGAAATATTAATAATGTCGCAAGAAAAACACTACTTCCCACGGTACAGTCGGTGATATAAGTTGTGAACAATATAAATTTTTCAAATCGGTACTATTCTTTGTTTTAGAAACGTTGGGGTACAATGTCAAAACCAGATGATAGCAACGTATTTAAATGTTATTTTAATTAAGAAACATTATGGATGTGATGCAAAACAAGAGGGTGCAAGTGATTTGAAAAATTGAAAATATTCAGCGACTTGTGTCGCTGACCCTACACACGAATGGTAATGATTTATACTTAATAAAGATGAGATAAGGGGCGAAATCTGCACGACGGAGGAGAAATATTCTGAACATTTTCGGCTTACATACATTTACAACATAGACACAAAAAATTAACTCTACAACATGTGAACAAGATAAACTCTTTTCTATAATTTGGTAATAAAGAAATTCCTATATCTATACCGTGCCATGTGGTTCCCAACAAAGAATAACCATCCCTCTACGCCTATCTTCCTGCCCAAGTCCCAAGTTACCAGGGGTCGGCGCAATGTCTTACTAGTCACGATGCAAAGGTTTTCACAAAAGGGTTTTAAAGTCAGCCACCTGCCTGACATCAACCCTCCTAGTGATAGTGTTGGTGGTTCATCCACCCCCTGCGGGCAACCCAAAGCGCTTACTGGTACGCACCAGTATCCAAATTTATTTAATTGTCTTCTCCGATACTCTCGAGATAAGGTAGGTGCATCTAGGTGGATCATCTCTCCTACCGTCCCTCTTCACCCATGGGTGTCGTAAAAGGCGACTCAGCGTTCAAATGAAGAAAAGGCGCAGCAGCATCCTCCTGTGTACCAATAACAACATACAGCGATCACCAATCCACCTGCCAAGCGTGGTGAATATACCAATATCTCCTATGCCTGCTCATTGTAGTGATCATTGGCAGGCCCCCTTTTTAGCAGTAGACGTTTACGGACTGATGTGATATAGACCTACACTCTTTTTTTTTAAAACAACAGAAGTTCGCAACGTAATATAAGTCTGGCAGATCCATGGTTCATGGTCCGTGTGGTGGTTCATGATAATGTCTGTTATGTACATATGTAAATACTTGAATAAAATTCATAATTCAGCGTATCGAACAGTTTCATGAAATCTATACAAATAAATAAAATCGAGTGTCTGTTTGTAATGTCAAAATAACAGCTTTTTCATCATATCGGCCATTTATACGTCCACTACTGAACAAAGGCCCTTATATTTTCACAACTGTGTCATTTTGGGGGGTATTTGCCAATACTCACCACGCTTGGCAGGCGGGTTGGTGAGCGCAGTATGGCTACCGTTTCACAGAAGGGACGCTGCTGCCCATCCCCCGTTTAGATTCCCTTAGTCGCCTTTTACGACATCCACGGGAGGAGATGTAGAGGTGCTATATTCTTAATCCGGACACTACACGGATTACAGCATTTTACTGAATGCATATGAAAAAATATACGGCACATTTAACAAAAAAAATATGTTTAAAATCTGCCTGTCTGCCTGTCTGCCTGTCTGTTTGTTCCGGGTAATCTCCGAAACGGCTGGACCGATGACGGCACTTTCACTGGGAGATAGCTGATGTTATAAGGAATAGCTTAGGCTACTTTTTTTTTTAATTTGGGTTCGTCGCAAAAAAACCATTGAAATCCAATATATTTATATATTCTATGTCAAGTGTCTATGTCGAAATACTCTAAATTTATTTTCAATTAAACGCGGGTGAAACCGCGGGTCCCAGCTAGTAACAAATAAAACTCTTATCAATAGAAAAAGGCAATTACCGTCGCCAGTTTGTCTAAGAAAACTTCAACTATTTCCCGGTGTTCGCATCGCACCAGAGTCTCATAAATCCAGGCTGACTCATTGTGTACCTATCGCCGTTGATGTAGCAATTTAGAAGCTTTGCAACACGCGCCGAGACGGCGACGCTAAAATATTGTCGACTGGCAATCAATCAAGTTCTTTCCTAAATAGATCGCTGATTAAATTGTTAAATTACTGCATTTATCCTCCAGGCGGTTGTCAAGTTGGCATTACTTTCATTTAGAATTTATCTTGCTCTAGAGGTGACGTATTGTACCGCGGTCTTTGTTTTAAGGATCTACACAACTTGAATTTACGAAATTATTACCTATAGAAAATTAAAAAATGATCATGATTCAGTTTTTAGTATTGTAGTGCTGTTATTTAAAAAAAAACTAGATTTAATTAGTTCACAGTAAGAAATAGCTAAGACAATGATAAAACCTTCAGAGCGACAGTCGTGAAGGACACGCAATTCCGCCGGCTCAGGGGGAGAAAATACATTATTTATGTAGACAAAAATTGAGTTGAGAGAACGGATGGCCGGCATAATTTGGTCTATCATCCGACTAATAATAAATTAAGAGGAGCCTAAACTGTATTTAGTGAGCGTAAAGATGCGGAAAAGGCTCGTGAACGACTTGACGTTAATGGATGGTACGTTTTTTTTTCAGGGCGTGGGCGTGAGATGGCACGATCGGGCATGCTGCACAGGGGTGGAAAAAATGGAGCCGAGTGAGTATTAACCTAAACTACTGTACAAACTGTTTTATAGCTATCCTCATACAGTATTTTCACGTTAGAAGGTTATGTTTACATTGAATTTACACAGAAAATAAGGTCGTCATCTCGCGCTTAGTCTGGTCTACTACGTACATACTACAATCCTTTAATCCGGAGTAGGTACTGTAGTTATACATGTAACTTTAAGCTTTGTTATATTTACATTGGTATCATGTTTTTACCACCAAACCGATGTTGCATTTTTTTTTTGTAATTTGTTTACATTTATTGTGAGAAACACACTCAAAGCGAGATTTGTTTTTTGGGATGATTTATATACGACATAAATCTTCCATCATCGTTATATTAAGAAAATCCACTTGTTCGCTTAATATCTTACATTATATTGTCCTTATAAGAATTATTCTTCGCAATTGTTGACCTACTTCCATATGACTTTCTCTGCCAGACATGATTTGGCACTTAATGTAATTGACAGGATATGACAATATGCTAGTTCTACTACATGCCATATTTACATTGAGGCACTACTTTAAACGTAAGTTCCTGCGATCAACGCATCCTTAGACAGCACGATAGCATATTTTGTATTTGTTTATACACCACAGAGACACGTGTCGTGAAGGGTTTATTTCGCCCTCACTATAAATAGAACAGCATAAATATACATAAACTGCGCGGAGAAGCTCGCACGATTGCCCTTATCACAAAGTACTTAAGGGCGTGGCGGCTAGGGCGGGCGGTAGGATATTCCTGGGCGGGCGGCAGGTGCAGGCCTGATAGAGCAATTACTTATTTTAATATTTTTAATGCCGGTCTCCGGAGGCATCCGGCGCTTTCACTCTTTGATAAAGTTGTTGTTATTATTCAGCTACAAAGGAACAGCTCGTGAACAATATCTTTTTGGAAGATATTTTTCAGGTGACAAAAGCCTGCGACCTATATAATCTCTTACATTTAACTTTGAAAGTTCTTTGTATAGAACAATGCTGAGTGTCACACAACCATTATATTATTTGGATTATTAAAAGCACGTTGGAGCATTACACGTATAAATAATAATCTTAATAACAAAGGGACAAAATATCCCCAATATACACGTACGGATACGAAAGCAAGAAATCGATAGAATAAGTTACGAATCCCGCACTAGAGAACAATGGTATATAAGTTGGTAAGCGATGCAACCTATTAGCCCGGCGCGCTATCCGTCTTGTCGCCTCAAGTCGAAGTTCGCAGACGGTTCCCCTGTGAATATTCCCCACGTTCCTTTGATGTGGCCCAGTTAATTAGGGATTTTAGCATTGCAATACTCGGGTAGGCAGACGATGTTTTATTAACTAATTTAAATATCTAGTCGCCGCTGTGAACCCTCCATTCAAATAATATTCCACCATGTCAAAATTTTAATTCACTAATAACTGTTTTCCAAATATAGATACAGCCGGAATTCCACTGACTCGACTCTAGTTATTCAGTTCATGACATTTTCGAAGCATTCAATGTAAGTGGCTAACTGCAGTTGGAGTCGGTTAAGTTACTTAACCTTGGTTTCTGCGCAACTTTGTCAATGCTCGAGAATACAGGCAGAACTGATGTCCGGTGCGCCACCCTTCACCCCACTAACAATTTCTGTCCCCCCACATTTTCTCACCTCGTCGGTTCGTACTCATCCGCCTAGAGTAACTTTAAATTGTTAGCTGCGACTTTGCTTCCCACTCGGCTGAACTTTATTTGTACATTGCATACCTCTCCAACTTTTGATGTAAATTTTCTGAAATCACATTTATTAAAATACGATGATTACCAATTTTCATCACGAACTGGTGCAATCCTACCTTTTGTTGATATATTTCTTGTATATTTTTGACTGCGTAGCATAACGATCTCATGACGAAGGGTTGAAATTGAATTAATTGCGGAAATTGTTAGAGATACAAAGCATCAATGAAATGACATGAGTCCAAAAATCGGATTAATGTTTTTATCACAGTATTGAACATATTTATATCCAAACGCTCCAGCGTGGCGATGCAGTAGGAACGCGATATTTGGCTAGATCTGGCGCGCTGATCCGTCACGCACAATGCCTCGCCTTCTCGCGCCTCATAATAACATGTTACAACACAGGTAATGCCACCAACAACGAGGAGGCGTGCGTTATTTTCACAGCCTTTATGGTGCTGTAAATGTTATATTATATGTAATAACTTTACTGAATTATATTACATATTGTATGACGTAACTCTTCGGAGTTAACAAAGTTAATGAACTCTGTAGCTTCCATGGAGATAACTGAATAACACATTGTAACCTAACGTACACACAAAGTCTAAATGTGGTCCTATTACGGAGTTTTATTCAATATTCAGCTTTCCATAGGAAATTTTATATTCATGAAACATCAATTGCCCACTGCAAAATTATTGCGGTTATATATTATTTACGACGGAACGGGCTTGTCATAAATCAGTATCTCGCTTTTATGCGGTGAGGATCTCATAACTTTGATTGGCCTCTTCGACTTGCAAGGTCTCACCTTCGCTCACCGTCCAATTGTGGGTCAATGCGTCACTCGAATATCTGCATTGTTCATACAAGTGTACAAGATAGATAGCGGATTCTAACAATACTATGTATAATTACAAAGATCGGACTAACTTACCTAGTGACGTCCGATCCTCAATTATGTGAAGTAATCTCGTCCTCATTTAGTACTATGTAGTTTGCACCTTGCACAACTCACTGCATCACAATTTTAAAGATGAACACTTTCATCAAAAATTTTAATATAGTCTGTGGTTCCTACGCGCTCTTTCGCTATCTGTAATGTACATGTCATTAATTCAAAGCATAAGAACACAACTTTCAGCAGGGATCTAGATTGCAATTTTATAGAATTCTAGATTTATTTGGGATGGGTTGGGACTCGATGAGGACGAGATTACTTCACATAATTGAGGATCGGACGTCACTAGGTAAGTTAGTCCGATCTTTGTAATTATGTTCCGTAATCTCGTCCTCATTTAGTACTATGTAGATGTTCAAAGAAGAAAGTTGTGTTAATAATCAACCTTGTTTATTCGTTAATAAACATTATTACAATTTATTATAATTATTTATGAACCTCAGTCTTGTGTCCTCTAAGACTTATAGTAGATGAACAGGTATAAAAAAATACGTTTCGCATTATTCATATAAAAATAAACTTGGCGGAAGCACTGCCGTACTCCCAAAAGTGCAATTCTTTGCATTTCTAATTTATATGATTATATGGTGTACTTATAATACTTATTCATCACATAAGTTGGTTCTTATTTTAGTTTGTGTTTATTATTTATTTAAGAAATATCCATATAGAACACATAGCTTGAGCCATTGGGATCATAAATAAACATTTGGCCTCTTGCAAAACCAAGCCAAGTTGAGGCGTTTCTTGTTTTTGTGTAGTATGCTGTAGATTTACTAGTATCCAATCCATTATTAGTTAAAAACTTACTTCAACCATCTGCTTAATAGATGCGGTGGAGGCGCCGTAATAAGGCTTCCTTAATGTAATAATTATGTATTACAGTTCGTCCTTTATTTTATTAACATCTAAATAACAAAGTAAGGTTGTTGCAGGACAAATATTAATGGCAATTATCTTTAAAATACTTGGTGAGAAATGCTAGTATTAAAAAGGTTAAGATCAACAAAAGCTAGATGTTTTAACCATTTTGTAATTTTTATGTTGATATTATCTACTTTAACGGTAATTTTATCTATACAAATCAGCAACAAGGTTTGATCCTGTGTTTGGGTAATTCCACACAGGCTTTCATTGGGAAACATATTCAACAATAATTATTCTTAATGTTAAAGTCACATACAACATAATACTTAGGGTTTGTTGCCCTACCTTTAAATATTTGCTTAAAGAACTTTGTTCTTCTCTCATCTCTACTCAAGTGCGATCCTAAGAGTAGGAAGAGAAAAATGAAAATAAAAATTGTTGACCTCAGTGTTGAGTGAGCTATAGGAAAAACGTTAATTATTAATTAAACTTAGATGCTAAGAATAACATAACCAGGGGATGCACATCGTAACTTTTACAGTTGGGGATTCACTGATTATTGCAGATTAATATTGCCATCCTGTTTTGTTCTATAACGAAGCTAACATTTTGTCCATTGAAGAGGATGGTATACTTCTTAGAAACGCGCTCTCCTGAAAATGTGGTGGCAATCAGTGTTAGAATCCTGTGTAAAGGATTGTGATTCCCTGGAAGGATACGACAGTAAGTCACGACTAGGTCGCAGTATATTGTATGTATATAGACTTTTTTTTTTTTTTTTTTTTTTTTTATATATATATACTAGGTCGCAGAATAATATATGTATATACACATCTTTTAATTTTTATATAGTATAATATATATATATATATATATATATATACATATATCTTACTATACACCCATATATATATAATTACAATGCTCTGTTTTTATTTTCCGAAAAAATAAAAATCTACTTATGAGTGCAAATGGAGGGAACACAGAAGAATGTCCCATGCCATTCAAGAGTAGAGGCATCTATGGTGTATCTAGGTCAGGAACCCATGATACATAGTTGATGCAATTAGCAATACATCCATTTGCAAACATGATTCTATCGTTCACCAAGATTAGCTATAAGTGGTTCAAAGGCTACGGCCACATAGTTCCATTTCAATTTCCGAATGAAACACCTTCATTCTTTATTAGCAATGGCATTCTACACATATAATATAGAATAGAAATAGAAATAGAAAACATTTATTCGGCAAAGAACATATTAGACAGTGCATAAAATGAAATGAAAGCTACGATATACATTATTAAGTGCGCAGGTGTGCTGTCGAACATGCCTGTTCCAAACCACTACAAAACTACCACAGCTTCTTTGCCATTGAAGTGTGTGCCCATATCTTATTAATATAGGTTATGGTTCTTATCTATTCCAAGTGAAATATTACCTTGTTTTATTTCAGAAGCAACTGGTTTCTGTGCATATAAGTGTAGGTTAATTCATTTAGTTTTAATTCCTTTCAATATAGGAGGCCACCATTTAAGTATGTGCAAATGTATCCTATATACATAAGATTGCACTATTACTTTTTCAGGGCTACTGTTGTAAGATTTTTCCATGACATTGGTAGGTATAAAGTCAAATGTATTCTATAGCTGGGCCATGCACAATGTTAAGCTATGTTGAAACAAGGACACCTTATGGTTGAGATAATTATTATTTTGCACCCGTTTATGGTTTCTCTAGAATTTAGAAATAAAATATTATCTTCTTCTCGGAGAGCAAGATAGAAAAAATTGCATGGAATCTAATATGGGTCCCAAATTCTGCTATTTTTGTTTAGCATTTAGGCATATTTTCTTTGATATGAAAACACCAAGATTTTCTAAGAAATTTTGGTTGGTGGACAAATTTAGTTTACACTTTTCATAGGAGTCAGCAAGACAAGAATTATTATTAATAACCGATGCAATGATCTCATGTAAAAATTAGCAGTTTCATGATCTAGGTAAAATCATATGGTGCTGTACTAAGCCTGAAGGGATGGCATGTAAATTCATACAAATAATCTGGAAATAGGGAACATGAGTGTTTCCTATCAGATTCCCTTATTGACAGTACAATATGCATTTTTTAAAATCATACAAAAAATTTGTTGCAACAACTTTTAAAATCTTTTCTCATTTTGATAAAAATTTACTCAGTTTCTGAGTAACCTGGTTATTTAATGGAGCAGTAGTTTGTACAGGAACATTAGTGAAAGGTATAGTATAACCTTTTAACCATTTGTGTATGGTATGACTTTTAGTGATACCTAGTATCGCAGTAGTAGGAAAAGTATTTCAGTTGATTGGTATGTACCTTATTCATCATTGATCAGGATCCAGGCTAGGGCCTCAGCAACAGGGATAGTGGTGTCTCCGCCAGAATATCACGAAAAACACCAACAATTTATTCACATAGTATGTTGTTGGACTCGACATGGTTTTGCCCGCTTGGAAAGACATTTATAGCTGTTGTGCTCCCCCTTTTAGTTTCAAGTTTTAGGGGATTCTGATAGGTACTTACCTTCACTGGGAGTATTCTTTCATTCTCACCCAGATTTTGAACAGCTTTAATGGTATTTACTTTATCCTATAGTTTGTCCCCAAACAGGTATTATGAGATTGCAGGCTTCTCTGATATCAATTTATCAATGATGTGCAGGCTATAACTTCATACAATAAGTTGCATAGCAATCCAGTTGAATCACTGATTCCGAAATGTGATTTTCATCTCATTGTTTACAATCATGTTGTTGAAAATCTTTTCAAGGGTTGAGATAGTACTAAGTGTCTCATAATAGCATTGATTTGACTTTTGCATAAATGCTTGTATGCTTTATTTATAGGGCCATGTTTCTTGATTATATTGAATCTAGTTTCTGGCCATTCTGCATGATTAGTCCTTTTTTTTTTCTTGTATATTGCGTGTTATTCCTACTGAATTATCTCAGAGGTGAGCACTATTTTTGCAAGCCTGCCCCCCTCCTTTCTTTAATCTGATTTCATCACTAGGTGAGACACTATATTTGTAGCCTATTATGATAGGTGACGGAAACGTGTTTGCACCTGGTTCATTAGAGCTTGACTGCATCAGCTCCGCTCAATGATGTAATAGTAATGAAAAACATTGTCCTTGTCCGTGTGGTAAACTACCTCGGCTTCGACTGAAGAGGTCTTCGTAATCATCTAAGCTCCTGACTGCAAATCCAAGGCTAACCCCTCGTGAAAGCTCTAAGGATGCATCAAACAGCGTTTTATCTTGCTAATAAAAGATACTTAACTGGCTAGCCTCTCGTGGAAGCTCTCTCGTTCTTCGCTTGTAAACGAATACTGCACCGGCTTACCTCTCGTGAAAGCTCTATTGGTGGTGTCGTTTATTTTTAAATTAAGGCACTGTTGACCTGTGCTCTTCCTTGTAAACGAATAACCCCCACCGGCTGACCTCTCGTGAAAGCTCTATTGGTGGTGTCGTTTATTTTTAAATTAAGGCACGGTTGACCTGTGCTCTTCCTTGTAAACGAATAACCCCCACCGGCTGACCTCTCGTGAAAGCTCTATTGGTGGTGTCGTTTATTTTTAAATTAAGGCACTGTTGACCTGTGCTCTTCCTTGTAAACGAATAACCCCCACCGGCTGACCTCTCGTAAAAGCTCTATTGGTGGTGTTGTTTATTTTTAAATTAAGGCACTGTTGACCTGTGTTCTTCCTTGTAAACGAATAACTCACCGGCTGACCTCTCGTGAAAGCTCTATTGGTGGTGTCGTTTATTTTTAAAATAAGGCACTATAAACTTGTCACCGTTGACCTGTCTTCTTCCTTGTAAACGAATAACCCCCACCGGCTGACCTCTCGTGAAAGCTCTATTGGTGGTGTCGTTTAGATTTACGTGCATATAGCGTATATTGCTGCGACACTGCGGATCCATCTCCTGTGAAACATGTAGTTAGTAACTTACCGATACGGTCGTGTAGACTCCCACTTTTTTTGGGCTCCCACAATCGATTATTTAGCTTTTCTATTGCCTCATCCTTACTCCTTCGCCAGTGTTTCCCCATTTTTGAAGAAAAAGGAGGATAATTGGAAGATTTTCTTGAGTTGCGTATACAGCGAGCAGCACAAAAAAGTACAATGACATGTACATTACAGATAGCGAAAGAGCGCGTAGGAACCACAGACTATATTAAAATTTTTGATGAAAGTGTTCATCTTTAAAATTGTGATGCAGTGAGTTGTGCAAGGTGCAAACTACATAGTACTAAATGAGGACGAGATTACGGAACATAATACACATTTAATTTTACTCCTTCAGTGTTCATGTATTTAATTGCCTTCTAAGGCCGCAACCATTGTTAATTTCGTTAAACGAACATTAACAAAGTCTTCATGAATCATACGGTGCACAATAAGATCCTATTATAACAGGCTTTAGATAACTTTGTTATGGAAGCTTTCAAATTACAAAAACACAAATTTCCTCTTGAAATGAGGTATGAAGTTAATTGTAAAAATATTTGCGTATCGTGCTCTGGAAATACATGCTTAAAGAATTGTTCTTCACATCAAAATAAATGGCTATTATCATTCTGCGTCAATTTTATTTACATTACAATGAAGCCTCGGTGCTTGTTCCTTTTTATGAGTTCCTGAAAAAAGGGGAGGATTCTTAAAGAATCACCGTGTTATAGATTACTTTTACTGGTTGTTTAGAAGTGGGTCGGTGTCCCGTAAAAGTTTCCGCGAATGTGGTCCGACAGCCGCATTACCGCAACAGATCAAAGCTGGCGCTCTCCACAGGATGACCCTACAATACAAGAGACTCTTAGAAAATCATGCGTTTGTTTTATCCCCTCTCTGGGGCATATCCGCATCGATCACACTAACGACTTCTAATTCGAGCATCACTTGACACGACTGTCACTAGACGTTAGGTGAGCGAGGCCTTACAGTTTTAGTATAATCTTGTCTGCATCGAGTTGAATACTTCGAACCGCCGCGTCGGCTAGGCGACTGCATAATTATTTTCAGTGCATGCCCCCCATTAACATCTGCCACGGAGCGGTGCGCGTCGGCTCAGTTGCTCCTTGACTAAAGACACAACAAATGGAGGAGTCCATTATTTCTCTACAACTTTATACTTGAATTAATAACATCCAACAGCAATTAGGTGGGTAATAATTAGCATAGGGCTGTCATAAATGTTAGATCGTGGGCCGAGACGTTTGGAATAAAAATAGCCAAGGATAGTCCAGAACCTCATTTAATATTATAGCAACTTTAATTAAGAAATTAGTAAAATCCGGCCCTTTTACTTTTTTTACCTAAAGACTTAAATTAGGAACTGTTACTTTGAATTGTTGGTAGAATCGCGAGTGCGAGTGCTAATATAATTAATCGCTAATAATTAGCGCTTAATAAAATTACCCCTAGTACACTCTTATATTTACAACTTGCACCCTTTACAACACGTAAAAAATCATTTTAATAATTAATGCAATTTGTACTAATTGAGCTGTACTTACCTACCCATATTGTGCTCATAAATATTTGTGATTAATTAAAATAGATCCTTTTGTTGGCTAAACAAATAAGCCTTTGATGTGTATTGTTTACAAAATGATACAATGAAAGTGATGGATATCTGTCATCTCGGTGAGATGGAGGCGCACCGCGCGCCCGTGCCGCGAGATGCAAATTCTGTCGACTCACGCGGAAAGCAATTACTGAGCTACCGCTCGTTCTTATGCACTGCTTACCATAAATCAATGGGAATGTAGATACATACACAAAGGCGTATAAGTATATGATGATGTAGCCTGTAACATAACGAACGGAATATTCGATAACTTGAGCCTGCACCAGAGAGTTTTTGATTTAAATTTATTTGCTTACAGTCTAAAGAATAGAATACTTATGTCTCATTCTCTAGAGATTTTCTTCTAACCGATGGTTGTAGAATATGTCATTCCCTACTGCGACCTTCGGTAACTATCAAAATAATTTTAACCGATGCGTAAGCAACCTGCTGTTTACGTTATTGACTTCTTGATCTTTAAACCTTTGTTTGACGTCATTGCTACTAAAAATGTACCTCCTAGTCAGAAAATCCAACTATACGACCACATTTGTAGTCTTGGATAGATGGTAAATAGTAAGCAAAAATCGGGTTTCAAGTTAGAGGTAGCCAATAAAAGAAATATATATAAATTATTCCAGATAAAAATACCTATCGAAAATGTTGTGGTTGATTCATTGATTTGACTGGTTCCGAAGAGAGATATATTAATTTCCGCTCTTTGTATGAATCATAAGTAAACTGACTGTTCACTGACTAGCTGCGGCCGTTAAAAACCGAATAGTGGGATGTTGTTTAGTGGTTATCAGCTAAAGCCCTAAACGGTATGTCTCTATTTGCTACGCAACACTTTAAACGGCTGTGATTTTTAAGAATTTATGTGGCGCGATTTATTTCTCAAATAAAATCGTGGGCTGCCACTATCGATTCCTATGTTAACCCAATGAGCATAAAACACACATAAACTAGTTTCCATAGGTTTACTTTTGCTTTCATTAACGCCACGTGGGCGTAATTACGCCTGATTGCCTTTTATGTAAAATCTATACAACATAAAATATTTCTTGCCTAGCAGCTGCGTTAATTTATTAATAATGATAAGGATTTGTATGACGACTGGTTACAATTTTTTTTTCAATGTTGCCCCACACTTAGATTTCTCCTGTGTCGTGGGTGCGTTTACAGACATGAATTCCACATACAATACGCCCAGACCCGGAAAAACGACCTGCAGATCATACAAATATTTGTTCCGTGCGGGAATCGAACCCACGACTCGGAGCACAGCAGCCGATTGTACCAGCCACTGCACCAACCGTGCCGTTTAACCTCGAACGTATTTCGTTAGGTTTAAACCGTAACTAATTCGGTCCCTTTCAAGAGACAAGACGCTACAAATTCTTTTGCCATATAAAAGTGTCCCCAAGTTCATTCGGCATAGAGTGATAAAGTAAATAAATACGCGCATAGGTCCCATTTCAACAATTTGCTTAGGATTGTGTATTTTGTTTGTGATTGCTATAGTTATTTGTATGAACGTATGATGGTTTATTGTATGTTATAATCTTTGACTTTTTCTCTTTACAATAGACCATACATGATACAGTTTACATAGGATTTAGAGTCCTACAAGTATAGTGAACTCTATACCAAATGGCTAATCGTTACGTCGTAAGCACCACGTTTATTAAAAAAGGTTAATTTTTTCCGCAATTATTCAGAAATAAACTTGTACAACACAAAAAATACGTACTGGCTGCTTTTTTTCATCATTTTATTACGAATACGCACACAAATAAAATTGAATTATTTAAAATAAGTTTTTAGTGCTCAAATAGTAACTTTATTTATGAGCTAACGGACCTGTATATCCGTTAGCTCATAAATAAATGTCCAGTAAATAGCACGACATACTGCACTCGCACCCCCGAGCTTGGGTCAATACCTACCAAAAAAACACAATATATGTTCAACAAAATCTTACGGATTTACAGTAGTACAAAATTTCCCCAAAATAGAAAAATCTCTACCTTGACACAGATTTTAAAGCATCTCGTAATGAAAAATTCCTTTTCTAGTTTTTTTTTACCTCAAATTATTTGTGATTGTTACTTTACTCATTGATAAGTCTTTATTCTATTAAAAACTAAAAAGTTTTCAAGAAATACAATTTTTATTTAAAATTTCTCAGTACAATTTTCTTATCGCTTAACTTTAACCTACAGTGGTGAAAAAAAATTCCGTAAGATTTTGCTGAACATATATTGTGTTATTTTGGTAGGTATTGACCCAAGCTCTCACCCCCTGCAGTATGTCGTGCTATTTATTAGACAACCTGTAGATTAAACAATGTTGACTTGTGCGTCATCTCTGCGTGTTATACAGGTGGGCCTAAGGGTGTTGGCGGTTTCAATATTCAATTAAAAAAGAACTAATAAACATAACAAAAATATATTTGTATTTTAAAAAAGTAGAAACATAGGAATTTTTAAGACCTAAAAATAATGTTGTCCAAATGACTTCCCTCGGCTGCTTGGCACTCTTGGAACCGAAGTCGCAAATTTTGGAAAACTCGTTCAAAAGTTGTTCTCGGTATTTTGTTACTTTCCTGATTCTGGTCCGAGACTAATCCCCGACGCTTGCTTGAACGTCCACTTCACAGCCCTAAGCTTGTCGTGTGTGCTGGGATAACATCAACCGGTATTATTGGGCCATACTTTTTTGAGGACGAAAGACGGTGACGGTTAGAGCTAACAGTTATTGCAACATGATAACAGACTTTTTGGTGCCAGCTTTGCAAGAACTTCAAGGCAATACCTCGAGGATGTGGTTTCAATAGGATGGGGCCAGATGTCATACGGCTTGGGTATCCGCTGCTGCTGCTGCTGAAAAATGTTTTTCCCGGAAAACTCATTTCAAAAAGGGGGGATATTGAATGGCCACCACGTAGCCCCGATCTCTCTCCTTGCGATTATTTTCTATGGGGCTATCTCAAATTCGTAGTCTACGAGAATAATCCGACCAATTTAGAGCAGCTGAAGAGGAATATTATTCAGGAAAGTAACAAAATGCCGAGAACAACTATTCCACGAGTTTTCCAAAAATTCTAAACAGTAGTTTCGGATATAATGGGCGGAGAATTGTCAATTTTAGTCTATTTTCATAAATAACTTTAAAATTACAAAATGAATATATTTGAGACTCTTACAACAATATCTTCCTCTATTTCATATGTTGCAAAAAATGTTTCTTGAATTTTCTATATTGCCCCCCAAAAGTGACCCCCATATACAAAAATCATTTATTTACGTTACACGAGCGTGTTTGGGACTTCCTACGGACGTTCGGAACCCTAAAAAAGGAAAAGAAGTAGCTATGTAATGTATATGGGAATTGGGATAGCATAATGTCTAAATATGTGTTGCGCGGAATATAGGGCCGCTTATTTTATTTGGGCCATTTATTTCCCCACTGTGCGAAATATCAAGATACTGCCTTGCAATAATATTACGAGTAGATTCGATTCGATTCAGACTGCAGTTCAACTTCCGTACCTGATTCACCCATAAAATCAATTAACACGTGTCTAGATGATGTCGACTCAGAATATTCCAATCGAAAATGGAGCTTAAAATCTATAATTGCCCGGAATCACAGTTTCCGAACGTTTTCGATTTCGCAGATTACAATTCCACGTGTGTACAACCGATTTCCGATCTCTGACAGCAATTTTATGTTATAATTTACAGGTTGAATAAATAATCAAAACATAATATTCGAGTGGGAGAAGTTATTACCGGTCGTCGAAAATTTCGGGTATTGTTGGATGATAAAAAGATTCTCACGTTTGTATTTTTCTTTTGAAATCAATTTTGTTTTTGTCTCACGAATTACGATCTGAGCTGAATGCTGAGTACCTATTTGTTGCGAAGTGAAAACATCTTATTTGATCATAGATATTTTACGTACCTAACTATATTTCATTCTAGCTTCATAAGCGGGGTTCAAATAAGTAAAAGTAAGAAAAGTTCTGTTTGTATAGTAAGAAAAGGGCAATACAAATCCAAATATTCGACGGCTACGAACGCTCGGTCAATTTGTTTAGGACTTCTGTTGCTTCTATTGGCGGAGATGCTGTTCCTTTTCCATTTCACTCTCTCAATGTTTGCATGCAATTCAAGTCTTACATGGTAATTTAAAACCTTTTTGTGCCTTTACAGTGGCCAGAGGACACACGCTGGCTTGTGATCTAATTGAAAGAAGAAAAGAATGAGCCCATAACACACCCAAATCGGTCGTTGTGGTGATCTTTGGGAGAGGCCTGTGTCCAGCAGTGGATTTCATTCGGCCGAAATGATGATCAAATGATGATAAAGACAAATTTTCCGTGAGGTCTGTGGATTCAGAATATAGCACCATTCCATCTCCTCCCAGTGATGTCGTAAAAGGAGACTTTAACCAGAGGGATGGGCAGCAGTGTCCCTTCTGTGGAACAGCAGCTATTCTACGCTCACCAACCCGCCTGCTAAGCGTGGTGAGTACTGGCAAATTTCTCCCAAAATGACGACACACGGCACTGTAACCGGTCATTTACGGGGAGGCCTTTGTTCAGCAGTGGACGTCTTTTGACTTATATGATGATGATGATAATAACAAATCCGCCAGCAAGCATGTGGAGTGTCGTAATGAACATTCCTCGTGGTTGGCAATGGATCTGTTGACATAATTATTACGATGACCACCGAGTCTGTAACTTACATATGGGGCGACCCATTTTGAGCACTGGATGTTGACGGGCTGGTTTGATGAGGAAACAAAAAACGTCGTTTATATTCAGTGGGCAATACATTTTAATACAATTTTATAATATCATTTAAAGATAAAGATAAAGATAATTTTTTACCACACACACATAATTACAATTAAAACAAAAGATACATAAAATGTTGTCTAGTATTAAGGAACGGACTCAGCAATGTTGGCAGTGCGCAGTATTGAACCACGCACTGGTCAGCGCTGGTTTTCAGTCCATCCCCTTTACTACGAATAATAAATTAACAATTGAACTGCAGGTCCTACAAAAAAAAGCATAATATAGTACGGAAAAACTCAAAACGAGAAAAATTTGTTTAACAAAATTAGTAATTAATACATACATTAAATAATTTAGTAGTTTGCCTGCGCATAATAAAATACCCGTACGCCGCTCGCCGCACACCTGCATGTAAAGGTGTGGAGGGTCGCGGGGAGGCGGAGTCCTACGTTTCGTCAATCTCAATGTTTCCATTAACAGAATAACAGGTATGCCACTTCAATCAGATCTGCTATCACCGCAAGACCGAGTGGATTTTATTGGTTTACACTATTAAACTACTGTGCTAAAAATGAGAACGTAATAGAAATTATCGCATCGTTACATATCGTATTTAGTGACAATATTGAGGAATACATAGGTATAAACAAATAAGTAGCTACCTAATATTTGTAACCCAAAATGAAAAGCTTACCCGGAACATATTAAAATAATGCAATATTTGTTATAGTTGTTATTAATTCTAACCACGCCTGAACATGTTTTAGGGCGGACTATGATTTAGTGACTACTTCCTTTAATCATAGAAAGTGTTATACCGCAGATAAGACACGCCGTCTCAACCTTACTAACATGGTAAACTATATTAGATACATATGTAAAGTACACATAGGATGGATTCCAATTTCGAAAATAATCGATTTATTGTGAACATGTGAACATTGTTAAGTAAAAATATTGAGTACCTACGTCTACCACATGAATTAAATATATTAAAATGTCACGGTTACAAATAAGTCAAATATAATGTACTTTATTGTACGTTATTAATCAAAAGGGCCAATTATGGGTATGTTATACGCGGTTCAGTATTACTTCAAGTTTATTATATTAATATGAATAAGAGCTCGTATTCGACGCGTTACTCTAGCTGTGGGGTTATATGATACTGGCTTACATACCTTCTCATTACATAACAACTCATCTTCTTCTTCTTCTTCGTTTCTAAGGTACATCAAATTAAATGTCATTTTCCCAGAATCTTGCCACCCCTAAGGCGTTACTAGTCGCAGAGCATAGGTCACTCAAAGTGCAGGAGCTATAGGGCATGATGGGCAGGACAGTAGATGGGACATTGTCTGGGGGACAATGCCACATCTACATCCCGCCGCGGGATAACAACTCATGTATTTTGATTTAGTAATCAATGGAATTCATCACCACGGTGGCGTTTCCCTTGTCAGCCAGCACAAAGCACTAAAATCTCCTTGTTCTCCCGGATGGTTTTCAATGCTTGACGCTTTTCCGTAGTGATGTTACTGGCCTGCAGTCTCGATTTCCGTAATATAACCGCGACGTCCTGTCTCAGCGTTTCGTCATCGCCTGGCGGTATTTTGTTCCATACTATAGCTTCTTCTACTCCACTGATTACATTTTCATACAGTATTCACCTGGGTGTTAACGCGAAGTTCATAGCCCGGGCCAAATTGCAGCTGCGGTAGTTCATATATAGGATAAACGAAGCGGGCTATTGCTGAACTGGTCAAAGAACATATCGCTGCTGTAAAAAACCGTAGGACTAGCAAATCAGCGATTCCCGAACATATATTGCAATCAGGCACTAATTAATCACTGGATCGAATTTAATCGTCCACAAGTCCCTTGAATAGAAGTAGCATTCGCCACTTCTATTCAAAAGTCGTGCGTGAAGCAATTGAAATCAAGAAGTATAACAATTTCAATCGTTCGACATGAAATCCAGTGATTAAAATAACACAACCTTGCTATTTGCAGTCGGTTAGTTATAAGGACACAGTTAGTGTAGTGTGTTGCGGCCTCACAACAAATGAAGAAAATACAGGGGGTGGATTTGGTGGATGGATAAATCTTCCTCACAAAAGGAGTGATCTCGCTGCATCAGTCTGCTTGTGACCACGATCGGTGCAACCCGGTCGAAACGTCAAGCTATTCAAAGGTAATTTCGCGTTAATTCCTGTTTCTTAACATAATGATCATGCGACGCGAAAGTTTAAAAGTAAGTACTTAAAGTCTACTTTTGAAAAGAAAAAAAAACGAATTCCCAATAATTGGTACTTATAACTCATGTTCCTGGAATAGACAGTTGTGATTAATTCATCATTTCAACCGAATAAAGTCAATTGTTGGACACATGCCCTCCCTAAATATCGCCATAATGACCGGTATGGTTGTGTTGTGTGCTCATTGGGGGGCTTTACCATAATCGCCACGCTTGGCGGGCGGGTTGGCGATCGCAGTTAAGTTGTTAATGTATTCGAAGGACGCTGCTGCCTATCCACCGGCTAAACCCATAGTTGCCTTTTGAGATACCCACGGGATGAGATGGATTGGTGCTATTCCCAGCCGGCATCACACGACACTGGATTCATTATGTTGCCTACTTTTCGCGATTATTATAGCATCGATGAAGTATATCTATTAAACCATTTCAACTTTATTAGTTACCTAACTATACAGTCTAGGCCACAGAGCATAAAACTAAACGCCGATCCAACTATCAATTTCCATAATGGAACGATGACGGCTTTTCGCTGACCAGCTGCTAGATCAGCATTATACCGTATAAGCCCATTTCAAAGCCACCTCCGATAAAATCATTTTGTAAACGCGGATAAACTGCCCACATACATTATCAAAACATTGTAGGAAAATAGTGCATTAGAAATTAATTTGCGGCACTTCTGATTTATACCTGATTTGTTGTTGATTGATTTAGAACCGATTTTCTGTTTTTAATGAGACGGAAATTGACCAAGAATATCGTATACCGTTCAGATAATAGTAATTCCGTGAGAAAATAATAGGTAATTCCAAGCGATTAGAGTTTAAAGTAGCATTTTACAGAAATCACGTGCATTTAATCGTGAAACTTTTCAAGTAATATTTTCTCTAATTTCCACATAGTTAATATATTTCATTGGCCAATTAACTTCATTCATTGCTAATCGCATAAAAATTTATTATAGAAATACGCTATTTACTTTAGCGCTGGGAACATCATATCGAAATACGTTCAATCATTGACATCAGTAAAAATGTTATGCAATTGTACATATTTAAATAACAAATATGGATTTATACATTTTACTGGGTATCCATAAAAATGTGTTGAAATAA
The DNA here is from genome assembly GCA_947459985.1 of Diloba caeruleocephala. Taxonomy (NCBI): domain Eukaryota; kingdom Metazoa; phylum Arthropoda; class Insecta; order Lepidoptera; family Noctuidae; genus Diloba; species Diloba caeruleocephala. The sequence continues at coordinate 20,366,147 of OX381606.1, read as the reverse complement.
CGTCACGAAATATCTATAGCCATTGTGAAAGCTCAGAAATTCTTTTAATATCAGTTAACAGAATTACGAAAGGCTTAACAGAATGGATTGGGAAAGTTGTGCAGTCGGGAAGGTCGGGGGCGCTGCTGGCGGATGAAAGCAAAGGTGTCTCCCCCGCCCCCGCCAACCCCACGCACCCTAGCAGATGCACGCCCGAGGAGCCGCAGACGCCAGGGAAAGTACTTGAAGGAAACTTTTACATAATATTGTTATGAGAAAATTACTGGCTACGGTATGCGAATAGTTTGGTTCCGTAATCTATATTAGACCTTTTATTAGAATAATAACCTTGTTATAAGTTACCGGCGTATCTTATACCTGTAATCAAATATCTACTACAGAGTGAAGCCACGAGAACAACGTAACGGTATAAAACATTATCCGCTCAAATATATTTACCAATATTAATTGTCTGCAAATCTTTATAGCTCACCAGCTAGCAGGAAGACCCTTTTTTAGTCGTTGGGAAATCCTCATGGACTTCCTTCGCCTTGGGAAGGGTGGAGGGGCAACCCGGACTCTAGCCGGCCTCTTACCGGCTAAAACCCCACGGAGTCCTTCCACTTGCCTGTTGCCGGGGGTGAGGTGCACGCTTTGTCTGCATTACACCACGCCCCCGGTAACAGCCCCCTGTTTGATGGGCCTCGTCTCTGTCGACCTGGCTGGTCGCACTTATCTTCAGAGAGGCGCGCGAACACGCTAGGTCTATCCTGTACATGTAAACTATGCGATAGACAGGTCACTTTCTTTTATAAGTAAAAGAGAAAATAGTTCATCATCATCATATCAGCCAACGCACGTCCACTGCTGAACAAAAGCCTTCCTCATAGATTTTCACAGCGATCGGGTACATGCCTTCCACATCCAAAGTCTCCCAGCGACCTTCACCAGGTCGTCTGTCCATCTCGTTGAAGGCGGACGGACCGGTACCCACGCAGCGTTTTCACCTGGTTTACACCTTTCTGCCCCAAATCCATCGGTTTTATGAACTATGTGTCCCACCCATTGCCCCTTCAATTAACTAATCCTTTCAGCCATGTCGACAACAAGAGGTCAATGGTGAGCGACCATGTTACTGTGCCACATGTCTTCACTGAAAACACAATAAGTAGTAATTTTTTCGTAGTTTTCTTTGTTCTAGTACAGTATATAAATTAGTATTCTAGGTATATCCTTCTTTAACTCGAAGGCTATGTAAAATACTTACGTTGAAGTACCCTTCTCAAGTTACTTTTGCAAATAACTAAATTCAATCCCCAATCCCAACTAACTACATCAATTTTAGTACGAACACGAGCACTTGTTTCTCTAATGCTTCTTTGGCACTTCACATATTATTATAGAAACTTACGTACACAAACATTTCTACCCAACTGTGGAATAAATATAAGAAAAATTTCTTTACTCCAGAGAACAGACAATTCGCAAGATATAACGCCAAACTTGGAAACACTTCAACATTTCTCGTGTTGAGCTTGTCGCTTACTACGAAACATTCGTTAGCAGATCAGAATAAATTTAATAGAAACATTTTTCAGTGTTGCGTCTGCTGTATTTTAAGTAAGTTACGCATGTAAGAGCTGCCATAGTGCTGTGGCGTAATTTAAGCTCTCTCACTAACGAGCTGGCACTCAAGTGAAGCCTCTCCCATACAGCATTCCTCCAGACTAGATGATATTGTGAGATTTGTAAGCACATTGTTTATGTTGCGTGTGTAACAGCGAGCTAAGCTGTACGCAGTTGCGCGTCCCTCTCGCTAGGCTTCCTGTGTCGTGTCGTTTTATTATTTCTGTTCATATACGTAAACGCGACTACAATTCATTTCATGTTTAGAAATATATACGAGTCAACAATCAGTGTGTAAATACTGAAAAGTTGTTTATTACGATTTCCAACAGTAATAAACGTGTGCTTCTTTAATGATAATTTAAATTAGAATCCTTTTTTTATATTGCCTGGAGACGGGACTAGCCAAGCTTGGTGGTAAGCATCACGCCGCGCCTGCCCATAACAATTGTAATGCTACCCGGAACTAGTCCTGCGTGGTACCACACTGCGCTCGTTACCTCGAGACGATGGTTTTTTAGTCTCTTATGCCCAGCTAACGATATAGCTACAATTCCCTTCAAACCGAAACACAGTAAGTAATGTCTAAACAGTGGTTTAACACTACTGCTTAGCAGCAACATGTCCGGAACTGTGGTGCTACCTACCTAGCCGGACTCTTGTAATAAGAGACTTACTACCAGTAAATATATTATTAAAATACCATCATATTAATTTGATAAATAGCATTGTATTATTTTAACACAGTTTCAGTATTCGCGCACAGATTAATATCAAAATGATATTTTGTCCAACCCGACGTTTCAATCAAGTTGCATTGACCGTGGGCACGAGTAGACTCATAAGTAGCATTGTATTCGTTTATATAGAAAGTATCACGTGATCTCGCCTAGTTCGGCTGTAGATACTTTGTTAGTGTTTGATTACTAATATGTATATCTCAAAGCCTTACATTCTCAGCGTCTTTGTGTCTGTAAAAGATATCGAGTCAGATTTTTATTTTTATCACAATTATATTTAACTAACAATATTGTACATATACGAGTAGGTACGCATACAAAAACAGGCGAGAATAATATGTTCAGAATAAGATATAACATATACCGCATGTAATTCATAGCCACTTTAGCCATTGCCGTAACGTAGGACATGAACACCTAATGTTCATCTCAAATGCTTTTTATGAATGGATGCGGAGGTAGTGATGTTAGCAAACAACGTCGGGAGCATTTCGGACGTCAGCGTCACTTTGCGCTCATGGCTAATTACTAGGGGAGACGGTGGAGCGCGCCTCTCTTCTCAGTACAACCGCACATGGGCGCACAAAACAACCCCATTAAAATAAAACACTTATATTTAATAGTCTGTCAACAGTGTTTAACGCTGAACTTTCTCTGAAACACCTTGACAATATCCAAGTTGATAGTATCTTATTGCATTTTACGACGTTCTAGAAGGGCACGTCGTCGTTAACATTTAGTGGTCGTGACGTGCCGACACTGTTTTCCATTAGCACCTGACCGTCAAAGCAAGTGTGATTAATCTAATTTATCCATTTGATGGCCGTAATTACACTCTTGAGACAACTGTACGTACGTAAGGAAAGGAGGGAGTATTCTTCCAGGCACGCCGTGCACCGCTTAACGTTGTGTAACGCCACCAGCGCCTTGTTGTCCTCGCTTGCCTTGATGAATTACGCCATATTAACATTCAACTCCTTTTACCGATTTAACAAAAGGGTTTATTGCTAAAGTCGCAGACATTCTGAATATTCACTGAATTTTAATCTGATGCTTTTGCTTTATTCTCGACGCGAAAGTGATAAAACACGAGAATGGTACTTTAATACCAAAATAACGTTTCGATATCGATCAACCATTTATTTTCCGATGGTTTTAATTAAAACTAATTACAGGGGCTCATCGTTCCAATGGTTCGACGTGAATCTTGGGCCCGAATGGTAGCTAGGGGAGAAATTGGCATTTGGCGATGTCTTCCCCCGTCCGTCCCCTCTGCACGCAGATAATTAACTGCAGATAGGTACCCGAACACCCGTAGCGCAAGGGTATGGGATCAAATTTTACCCACAAGTTTTAAAGAGCGGTGCCCCGGGTCGGGAGTGCACCGCCGCCGGCGGCTGATGATAGGGTTGAACAATTTGTTGGGGTGGCTAGGTAAACGACCGTGATTATATTGATTTTTAAAATGACATCTCTTTTAAGCCTTCAATTTATAGCTTAAAACATTCCTATTATACAGTTAGAAAATGTACTGATTCATCTGTCGCCTGTTTACAACACAAGTGTGGAAACTTTTTAACTTTTGTATAGTGTTAGCCAAAGTGAAGAAAAATACTCAATTAGACGCTACCTGGATTATATAAAAGTAGAATAAATAAATAAATTCATAGAAATAAATAACTGAATGCCATGTGAATAATATGTACTTACTTTTACTTTCAATTCTTGCTCTTGGACTATTGACAAGCTAACCAACCGGTATTTGTTCGTTGCACTTTGAAAGTTATAAAGCTATTCATATTTAAATTCCATCAGAATAATCCCTTTTGATGTGTAACCCTATGATATTTAATTTGCATGTTTATAGCGTTTCGAATAATGTTTTGTTTATGCGCCATACTGGACTGCAGGAAAGAATTGTTCATTGATACCGCAGCAGTATTCAGCAACCCCTGTATTGTTTGTGGAATTAACGCAATAGAGCTAGTGCCGCCGCCAGACGTATAAATCACGTAGCTAATGCTGCAGCATCCGGCGCGTCTCCGCTTATTGTGGAGCGGCGGCGACATTTGCTTATGTTTGGTACTTTGGTACCACTGTCCTGGCACCCTCGGGGAGTGACGTCGCGCCGCGCTCTTACGACACCCGCACGCGAGGGCGACAATTTATTAATACGTAAAAATTACTTTCCTATGTAATTTTGTTTTGTTTACGCATTGTTGTATTCTTAAAAACGAAGCTCCTTTTCCGTCAGCTTATTTGAAGCTTTAACTTAAGCCGAACTGAGATAACAATTGAACGATAATAGTTTTAATTAAGTGTATATTTTTGGAGATCCGTAGTGAAACTAGGAATCCTTATAGATTCGCCATATTCGTCAGTCTGTCTGTCCGTCCGACTTTCTGGTACTGCCATTTTACTTGCAGACTGCTATCGCTATGGAGTTGTCATTTGGCATGGTTACCAATGCATTCTAATGACGCCGCCAAAGTTATGAAAATAATGTGAAAATGGTTTTTAGGGTACCTCCCCTACATAGGTACCTAATAGTAATTTAAAAACTTAAAGGGGTTGTCCTAAATTTTTTTTTTATTCAGTCTATCTTTTACGAAATTTGAAGGTTTGAAGTGGTATTTTTTGTTAGATGACACGTGTCTCCATCCTCTACAAGTTAAACCACTAATCCTGAACACTTGAAAATTATCCAGCATATTGTCAAATAGAATGAATTTAAAAGAATAACTATCACGGATGAGTAGGCTTGTCTAGTTCATGAGTAATAATCGACCAACTTAACCATGTAGTTGAGGCTGTAAAAAGTTCATTAAACTTCATTATATAACTGCAAAACTAACATTGTATTTAAAAATAAGTTCTTAAGACGACGAAGCGATAAGACGTATAAGTACTGTGCTAATGTTTGAATTTACTTAAATTTTTGTTTATTTGGCAAACACATTTTAATTCTAATTGAATACAACTGCTAACAAAATTTAAACTTTTTAGTGAATAAGAAGTCAATTGAAGGGTTTAATGTTATTTTTGTGCGAGTTTGGCCTGAAAAGACTCGAAAGAGTTCTGTATAGGTAGCCGTACTAACTACGGAATCCTACCCTGTGCGTGGTCCTACATGCACTTGACCAGTTTTTTTTTATAATTAATAGCTAAAGCTACTATATGTTACATTAGCATTGAGCTGAAATCGTAAGTCTAGCTATACCAATATACATTTGCAACAATGTCTCAATCATCACTCGACAACCATTAGTGCAACGAAATTGAATTATATTATGAACAAGTTTTGATGAAATATGTAATATTTTAAATAAGTCTTTCTCTCTCGTAATTTATATCGATACGGCTAATTGTGCGACAAAAACTAGACTTTTTAAGATGTCTGCGTTTGTACAGCGCCTTAATTTGATGAAACTACAAAATAATCCATATGGTGGTGTACGGGTTAAGAATATAGCACCACTCCGTCTCCGTGGACGTCGTTGCAACTAAATGACTCTAAACCAGAGGAATGGGCAGCAGCGTCCGTTCTTTGCAACAGTAGCCATACTGCGCTCACCATTCAGCCTGCCAAGCGTGGTAAGTACTGGCAAATTCACTCCAAAATTACCACAAATGTTGTGGAAATCTATATGCACGAGGCCTTTGTTCAGCAGTGGATGTCCTTCGGCTGAAATGATGATGATAATGGTAGAATAATACACAAACAATAATACCATGCAGTATAAAAATGTTTATTTAGCGCAATCCTCTTTCTTACACATCATATCAAAAGTTAAACAGAGAAATATCTTGCGCAAACATAAACAGTAACTCTCAAAGTTCTCAAATTGTAAGAATTGCGCATCCTTTTACGAATCTGTGAGGGCTTGTGTATTTATGAAGCGTGGAACCCTCGATGGTATTATTACCATCATTCTCTTACCCGGTATTATTTGCTGAGCTTTTGTAAACCGATTTATAGGCTCATGGTGGGTTACCGAAAAGATAATGAATATGTACGCTGTACTGCAGAAAATTACATTTGATAGCACATACAATGATATTTCGGCTAAGTTACGTAAAGTTGATGAATATGCACTGTCGTTGAATAAAAAGTCTCAATAGGCAATCGTATACAGGATTTTTGGCGTATGGACCTACACAGCTTTTTGACTGATTTGATTGATAGTTTTTGTTTTTTAATTACGCGTAATCTAACCACGAAGTCGTCAATACTTTTTTGTTCGTGGTTGTAATAGCAAGAAATAACTTTAGTTGTATTTTGCAATGTATTTTTATTATTTGACTAGCTGGGACCCGCGGTATCACCCGCGTTTGATTTAAAAGAAATTTAGAGTACTTCGATAGACACTTGACATTGAATATATATGTTGGATTTCAAGGGTTTTATTGTTTTTGCGCGGAACCCTAATTATTTTTCTAAAATAAAAGTAGCCTAAGTTATTCCTTATGCCTTACGTCAGCTATCTGCCAGTGAAAGTCCCGTCGAAATCGGTCCAGCCGTTTCGGAGATTACCCGGAACAAACAGACAGACAGACAAAAAAAAAAAAATGTTATAGGTACCGTATATACTTTCATATGCATTTAGTAAAAAGCTGTTATTTTGACATTACAAACAGACACTTCAATTTTATTTATTTGTATAGAGACATACATTTATAACAAAAAAATATCTCCCAATCCCTTAAAAAAATGTGTCGGTCCATGCGCCAAGTAACCTGTATAAAACACATATTCAAATTAAAGTCTAGATATTTAAAACAGTGATCTGCATAAAGTTTGTTAAATTAACAAACGAGAAAGAGTTGGTACTAGAGTTGTGTGAGCAAAAAGCATAGTTTTTACATTGGCGCGTCGCCACTCGCCATCCGTCTGGCCCCGGACAAAAATCGATAGTCGGTGCTGCAACTCTTCAGACACAGTCTTAATGCTACTTATTGTCTTAACTTCCCTAATGTTTTAAATATCTTTTATGTACTTTACTACGAATTCATCTCACGGAACTTTCACTGGCAGATAGCTTATGTTATAAGGAGTAACGTAGGCTCCTTTGATTTTAGGAAAAGATAAATAATTAGGGATCCGCGCAAAAATACCCATGAAATCCAATATATTATATACTCTATATGTCAATTATTATAAAAAGAATCCGTCTTCTATTAAATTAAACGGCGGGTGAAACCGTGGGGCACAGCTATTTGGTTAATATAATCGTATGAAATAATTTATACACTTTTGACCCATGACAAAACATAAAATTATTTTCGGTAACAGAACTGATTTAAAAACATTTTAAAAACTTGGTTTACAAATAATATATAATTGTGTTTAATTAAATCCAAACGATATTAGATAGCTGTCTGCACTCCTTTGAATCAAATACAAAAATAAATAGAGCATCTAGTCCTGTTGAAAGTTTGACGTATTACCAATTCTATGAGGGAGAATTAGGCGATACTATTATGTAAACAAAATAACAACATACCCCTGCCTGGTTGAAGTGTCAATTAGAACTCATATTAGAAAACCTATATATCTCATCATTTCAGCCGAAAAACGTCCACTGCTGGACTGAAGCCTCTCCCAAAGATTGCCACAAGGGCCGGTATGGTTTGTGTTGTGCACTCATTGGAGGGTTTTGCCATAATCACCACGCTTGTCAGACGGGTTGGCGATCGTAGTTAGGTTATAAAAGCACTCGAAGGACACTGCTGCCCATCTACGGGCTAATCACATATATACCACGGGTATCTATCTACTAAACACACGGAACATTCCAACATTTACGAGCTCTTAAACACATACTTGACACATTTTTACAACCGTTACACGCGTCCATGTTGCGAAGACTGGAGTAATACACGTGACTTATCTGCCAAAACGATATAATTGTGTCACTATCAAAAAGATTCAGCTAAAATAATCTGGTGCGAATGTTGCTGGGAGTATCAATTATATTTTACATAAAAACATCTGAGGGGAGTATAGGCGCGATTGGTCCAATTCATATTTATCTATTTCGCGTGCGGACTGCAATTCGCAATTACAGATTTCTTTTTTAATAATTGATTATATTAATACCTACATATCTATTTACATTTTTAGGATATTTATTATCTATTCGGGGTATTGTCCGTGTGGTGAAGGTACCGATTAATAATACAGCACCACCCCTTTATCTCCGCTGGATATCGTAAAAGGTGACTAAGGGATTCTAAACTAGAGGGATGGGCAGCGGCGTATTTTCTTTGAAACAGCAGCCATACTGCCATCACCAACCACATGACAACACTCAACATGTACCGGTCGCTTGTGGGGATGCCTTGATTCAGCAACAGACGTCTTTTGGCTTATATGATGATGATGATGGTTCAGGATAGTATAATAAAGTGTATAACAACTAAATAAGCAGGTAAAGGATACCTATATTCAACTCTTTCTTGTTTCTTGCTAAAGATAAGCCACGTATTCACTAGTAAACATTTGTATATAAACATAGTACCAGATACAATACTCACGTGTTTCAGGTACAATTATTATTGTTTCAGAAACAAGTAACATTTATATCGTAAATATTTACGTGTTTTGCGATGTATATATGATATAAATTCTAGCACCAGTTGCACCACACATTAGTCGCACGAGAAATGTTTTCAGGTGTGGACGCGTTTGTCTGTTGTATATAAACATGAAAATAGAGTGTGATATATACCGCTAAATATTAAAATTAATGAAATGCTACGAGAGTAAAAAAAATATGATTCTTCTAATAAGTACTATAGAGACAAAATGATAAAAAAGCGCTTGGCGAGATTGCAACTCTCCGGCTCGCGTACCAAAGACTTGTGGAATCAAAAATGCTTAATATACGCTCTCAGTTTGCCGGAAAAAATAAAAACACGATTGTAGAGCTGAAACTTCACTAAGAACTTTAGGTCTTCTTCCAGCTACGTGTTCGCTAGGACTAGTTGATCAGTCAGATCAGTGGCTAAACTCTCTAAAAATAGTTTCTGTAACAGCTACGTATCCAAAACTGTTGTATACTAGTTTCTGAAACATTGTTTACCTGTTAATACGTGGGTTTAATGTGTTATTATTATGTAAAAATTAACATACGTATATTCAATTGCTGGCTTTCAAAAATTCATAAGCAGCAGTAAGTTTAAATTACGGCGTTCCCTTCAATAAAGTTCTAATAAACAACCCAAAATTCAAGTTGCTGCTTTATCTTGCCTGCAGGCTTGTAAATAGACAAATTGACCGAACCAAACGAAAAGGGTGCCTTTTGGACCCTTCGCTTGCAGTGCAGAACGTAAAACGCACTAATTTGATAACCACTGATTACACCACAAGCGGTAAAATCCATAAATACCAATCTTCGCGCTCATACCCGTAAATTAGAACGAGGAGAACGTTTATTTCGCTGAAATATTACTCGACCAGTCGGAATTAAAATTAAAATGCGATGTACCACAAATTCTGCATTCCCACACCCACGAACCTTGTGTAATGACACGTAATGTGTATAACGTTGTGAACACAATTTCGATGAAATGCTCATTCGTGATTTAGGGTGGAAATGTCACCCGGCCACAGATTCTACCTGCAAGCAAAATACGATATACCGTGTACTATATACAGTTCACTATAGCACATCACGGTTTTTAATAAAAATAAGCCACGTTTATAAGTTATGCTTTCCAATACTCCTCTTTAAATATACCTACGAAAAATGTATTGGTTTGGATAAGAGAGACTGGAAAATGAAATAAAAATGTGTGGTGCATTTCGTAAAATATAAATTAATATTTAAATGTATAAAGTTGTCCAGTCATTTTAGGGTTGACTCGATTTAATTATCTGTCTACGTACAGTTAAGCGGCGGCCTTTGGGATTGATATTAAGGTCGCAGGAGGCTGCTTGGCCGTTTTAATACCTTAACGAGGACGGCGTGGCCGCCTGACGAGTACGTTGAGGCCGCTGACGAGACCTAATTGCTTAATTAACACCGCAATCCGACACCGCCTAGCGTAATCTACCCTTGCTTTGATAAATCGACTGTGTGATGAATACCTAATAGTTTGTTATTGAAAGTTCAAATATAGTATGCACATTAGATGTTAATTTAACGTGTAGATGAATTTATAACCAGATTTATAGAAACAGGGAGTTTATGCCCAAGTTAAGTGTAGTCAACCTATATCAATACCACCGATATATATTTTAATGTTACAGTGTTCCGCGAGTAGCTACGTACCTCAAAGTGGACTAGAGAGCAAGACCGGTATTTTAGTACGAGGGACACATCGCTTCCATGAGTTGAAAAGTTCAATATTGACTCGCAAAATTGCTTTAAGTCGCTGCAGCCGATAATAGTAAAAGCTTATTTGGAATGTCAACCTTATAGCACGCGCCCACGAGTGGAATTGCTTCCGGGGCTTGTTTGTGCGAAGTGTTGTTACCGCTCCAGCGGTTATTGGCGTATCCTCAAAGGTTCCTTCCGACACAAGGAAGATGGCGAGGATTTTCCGCTACAAGTCAACCGTCCAATAATGGTTGAGGCAAACTAACCTGCCGTGCACTTAGATTAATTTATTTTGCAAACCTGAAACCAAATCGTGTATGACGTTTTATTTGTTGAATTAATATTTATTGTTATGGTCTGTTCTGCTGCCTGGAGTGAATGCGTCTCAAATCGTCCAAATGCGACCAAAAAAATTGTATTCTGCTACTCTAAGAGTTCAATTAGTTTGCAGTATAATCGGAATGTAATCTCATTTCAATCTCAATTTTGACGTTTATTAAATGACAATTTTAGTACCTGTGACAGTTCGAAATGTTAGCAGAATACCGTATCGACTTCGATCACTCACGACATCGACAGTGTAAGTTCACGTTTGAAGTGGTTTGTTAGTCTAGAAGAATACCATATGTAACATTTACGAAACTGAGACTAGGTCGGAACTATATTATGAACGTTTTTAATTACGAGAAATAGTCCTCAGAAATATGTGTGCACATACACTTTAATGTTATCATAATCATAACTTACGATTAATTTATTATCATTGTCACACATAGGCAAAAACATAATATAATAGTTACCAAATTTATTCAATTAGTCATTTAGATGATAGAGAGATCATATTATAACTGCTTTTTTTGATCTATAAATTCACTATGCAACACTGTTGATTAATAAAATGTAAATTAAATAGAATAAAGAATCGTCTCGAGCACAGGCTTGATGACTTCCAGCCTTCCGAACAAGGCTGTTTACCGAAAAGTATTTAATACCATAGACCACATTCATACACTGCAGCAGGTTATACAGAAGAACCATGTTGGAAATCAATGTATAAATAGCTGTCGTAAATAATTTGCAAATACAGATTTGTAAAATAATATAATTATGAACAAAGAAGTAACATAATCAAAAAAGACCTTACCCTGAGTTCCTTTCGGCATTTTTTCTCAGAGGTAGTCATATATCTGTTAGGACCTAATTACTGATGAAATGATTGAATTGAATTGACTGATTCGTAAAGCTGAAGGGTATTTAAGGCATGTCTTATATCATGTTGACGTTCAAACAATTTTTGTCTTTTTGGAATTTACGATATTTAGACTAGCCGTGTGGTGCCGGCTCAGAATACCACCACCCCATCTCCGCCCGTGGGTGTCGTAAAAGTCGACTAAGGAATTAGCCAGAGGATGGGCAGCAGCGTTCTTCGAGTACATTAACAACTCAACTGCGATCGCCAACCCGTCTGCCAAGCGTGGCGATTATGGCAAAACCCCCAATGAGCCCACAACACACCCATATCGGTGGTTGTGGTGATCTCTGGGGGAGGCCTGTGTCCAGCAGTGGATATCATTCGGCCGAAATGATGATGATGATGAGACGGTCGCTATATAATCGAACCTCGACGTTATACGTTTCACAGAATAGTTTACACCGTGTAATCCAATCCTGAAATAATAATGTGGGAAAAAGAAAAACGATAGCAATTAACATTAGAATAATGAATAGCTCCCATTTTCATCCATTAAAGATGAATCGGAAGGTTGACTTACCTCGTTTTCGTGCTTATTAATTATATTTTTTTAGTTTTCTCCCCTTTTTATCAACCGTTCTTGGTTGTTATTGTAATAAGTCCACGTTTCTAGTATACATTTAACCACACTAACACTTAAAGTTTTTACTTTCTCTTCTTCATTTAACTATTATGTTTCTAAGGCGGAGAAGCTTACAGTGAGCGCCGCGCCGCGGCCCTTCTATTGCGTATTGTCATTGCTACTATAAACGCTCTGAGCACTGCGACTTGCGACACCATAAAATTACTTTTATTATCGATATTTTCTCATTAGATGATTCAATGCCAATTATAATATTATCGTGTACATTTGATTTTACTTTAGTTGTTTTCTCTTTGTATAAATAGTTATGTATTTATTGATATTAGTAGGTAAGTATCTTATACAATATTTTTGTACCTCTTTTCGATGCATTTCTTTTTAACCCAAAGGGTGACTGATAGATAACGCCATGGCATTAAGTCGTCATTGTGTACCATCATCTACATACAATAAAAAATAATTGAAGTGTCTGCTTGTAAATTCAAAATAACAGCTTTTTACTAAATGCATATGAAAGTATATACGGTACAACAAAAAAGCTACTTGTAATTGAAGTGAAAACTTCTTTTAGCGCGGTACACATATTTTGAGATGAGATAAAATCTCTGGACTCGCGACACCGTTACGAGACGCAGCTATAGTGTGTGCATATGCATGTACATATAGCAGACCGCGAACGCGTCTAGATAAATAAAAAATAAAAACATTTATTGCTATAAAATTTTTCACTTCTGTCGGCACTCCCGGAGTGCAACCCGTATTTTTTTTGTCTATGTGTTTGTTCCCGCTAATCTCCGAAACGGCTTGACCGATTTCTGCGGGACTTTCATTGGCAGATAGCTGATATTATAACGAATAACTTAAGCTACTTTCATTTTAGAAAAATAATTAGGGTTCCGCGTAAAAAAATATTAAACCCATGAAATCCAATATATATACACATACTCTATGTCAAGTGTCTATGGCCGGAGTACTCTAAATTATATATAAATAATCCACTTTCTTTTAAATTAAACGGCGGGTGAAACCGCGGCTCCCAGCTATTGTGCATCAAAGTATAAATAAATATTTAATAAAATATTTAACACCCATGAGTCACGGAAGGGTCCAGTTGAAAACTAGCGCCATGCTCGTCTGGCAAATGCTGAACTGGTTACCTATTTGGCGCAATCGTGGGGCACACAAAACATCTAACTTTGTATTAGTTTACTTTTGTTTTGTTTTTATAACCCTGTTCAATCTTTTTATTTTATTTATTTTCTTTTAGTTTTAATACGCGTAATATCTCGATTCACGTCGAGCCGCGCCACTGGTCAGTGCGTGACTAAGTGAACTCCGGGCAATTACCTTGCTTTCATGTTACCATCGTAGAGCGCGGGCAACGTATCTACACTTATAAAAATATCTTAGATTGTACCTGTATTTACTTATTTTTTGAAAATTTAATTTGATTCATACTTAGTTCAAAGCAAATTTCAAATTCTGTATTAACGAAAATTATTATTGGGAAGTTCACTTATCTGTGACAATATGGACAAAAGTGTATCCTTTCGATGTGAAGTACCCACAAAAATAGGAAATAAGAAGAAGTGGTACGGAGGCGTAACCGCACCACCGCGACGTGCCCAATTTGGGCCATCCGGAAAAAAATAGCCGTTTCATAACATCAGTTGAGCTTCGATCGCGTAAGTGAAACTTTGTTAAATTGTCGTGTTGTTCGGGGATAACATGCAAAAACCGAAGCAAAAATAATAACTTTATCAAGGAAGGAATCATATGGAAGTGCAGGAATTTTCTTGTATTTGTCTATAAAAAGAATAAATTATTGTTTTATTTATTATGTTACATTTGGATTGATGGAGCAGAATGACATTATTATTTTTGTACAAAATACAATGCTTCTTATCTACCACTTTTAACTAGCAATCGGTGAATAACAAACGAAGTGAATAGAACAGCGAATGGTACTCCCAATAAACTTACGCGTTGCGTGGTACGGCTGTCGTTTGCGGTCTGTACACTCGGTATGATTGGCTACCTACAAAGACGTGGGTGTGTTTTAGTATGAGAAGCCAATTATAATGTTGTGTTTATACAGTTCATTGGATGAGAACTTGTAACTTTGTGCATTAGTGTGCTTTTATGAAGAATGGTAGTGGGAACATGGATTTCTAGGCTCGCATACATTTTGATCTACATGACATATCTCCTTTCTTCCAATATCTTTGGAATGACCCATATAGGTACTTAGTTATTTTGTTTTCGGATGTAACTACTCGGGCGTCGAAAATTAATCGGAGCGTGTTTGATGAAACGACTGATATGGGTTCACAACTTTCCCGATATAATCATTAATATTGAAGTAGGTACGTCGTTTATTGTATTCCAATTTCCTGTTACACAAAATTCGATTAAAACTATTTGCTCGAAGTTTCAGAGCGGTGAATATTATACGTCATTACTTCCTACTTTAACTTGCTTATATTCTACTTCCTCACATGTCACAATATTTGAGCTACGATTGGATATCGCATCTAAAAGATAGTTAACGAATACTTACTATTGATGGCAACCTTTTCTGTTTTTTAGGGTTCCGAACGTCCGAAGGAAAAAACGGCGCAACCCTCATAGGAGCGTGTGTCTGTCTGTCTGTCCGTCTGTCACAGCCAATTTGCTCCGTATCTACTGGACCGATTAAGTTGAAATTTGGTATACCTATGGACTTCTACGATAAATAATATATTTAAAAAAAATAAGAATACAGTTTTTCAAAACGTACCGTGTAATATATGGACGGACTTGTTGTGAGAGTGTCAAATTTGAAGTTATTTAAGAAAATAGACAAAATTTGACAATTCCCCCACTTATCTCCGAAACTAATGAGCCTAACATTTTATAAATAATATAGATAATAGCTCTTTACCTATATATTACAAGAGAACCTATAAGATGTCTATGGTCTTAAAATAACATGTTAAATCTTTCAATGTTGTGCGTACAAATTTACATTTGCGGTTGGAACGTATGGGAAATCATGTTTTTCAACTACGGTATTAAACTTGTTCTTGGGATAAGTTATTGGTACAAGACCGAATTGATCAGTAGACAATATATTTAGCAATTTCGGAACGTTTCTTTTCTCAGTCTCACGGTGAATGTGTGAAGTGTCTTCATGTTTATTTAATAACTAGTGGGCTCATTAGATAACTCCCTGCCTATCTTTACTGTCTCTGTGCCATACACTGACTATAAAATAAACTCAAAATAATTACATTTATACTTATTACTCCCGCTCCAAAACTTCCTTCGTCTTAGCAGTGTCAACGATAGATGGTGAGCCGTGCACCATTTTACCGAAAAATAAAAAACCTTTCTAACGGATAAAAATCAGACCAAGACAAAATTATCAAAGTAAGTGTCCTATCGTATTTGACAACTAATTATTGTGCGACTTCATCATATCTATCTCTAAGAGTTGAATTTTTCCAACTTTTTATTTTTATTTTATTTTATTTATTAGGGAAAACAAACAATTACACACTTTACATAATTAAATGAAAGTAATTACATAAGAATGCATCAGCGTGCAACTAACTACGTAATCCACATCTTATTTTACTAAAAGATTCATTCACGAGTATAATTTAACTTGCAGCAGACTACGAACACATCCTACAAAAAGGCGGCAATTATTTTCACAGACATTGGGTGTCGTGGTGGTGAATTAGCCCTTTAGAATAGTATCTAACTGAGTTAGGAGGTAGTATGCACACGAAATTTCTACAAATTACAGATTGTGTACGGCAGAATATAAGAATTGGGATTGTAGTAGGTGAGGTCTGTCTTTTATTAATACAATTATTTATCGATAGGTAATTTTCTTGTCCCGTGTTGTTTCTGGCAAAGAATAGGCCACCCCTCTCTACACAAGGGTAAAAAAAAAAAGGTGACTATGACCTATGACCGCTCATTGTAGTGACCATTGGGAGGTACATGTTCACCAGTGGGCGTTTACGGTCTGACGTGATAATAGAAAACGTACAAATTTTGGAAAATAAACTCTTGCCACTTTGCACGGAACACGCACGTATTTTTGTAGCTGTCAGCATACGCACTTTTTTGTCGTGGTGAAATCCGTGGTGGTTGCGGTGTCCATTAGACACTAAGCCGCGCCCCTGACAGGGTAGCCAGTCACTTATTCTATCGGGCTCCGTCTCTATGCGACCTGGTCAGCCGCGCATTCCTCCAGAGAGGCGCACGCAGAACACACGGCGCCGCCGTCTGGGACCTGATTCTATTCGGGCTAGATATAGGTACCGCTGAACTTACAAGATGTGATTAAAACAAAAACTGAACTATAGTATAACGAAAAAGGCAGTCAGATGTGTGCAAATATTGTGTGCTGCGTGCAGCCTGCCATCTTATAAAAGGGAGGAAAAGTGAGATTGAGAAATAGGAAACTACATAATTATGTACTGTAATATATAAAGTTTAACACAATGAGAAGTACAGATAAACAGCTGCCAATTTTTTTGTACTTTAAGATCAGATAAACTTGATTAACTAAAGAAAGAAGTCTCCATGAGGAACCCTCGTTTCTCTTTAATATATTTTTGGCCGTCGGAAAAACATTTGTAGAAAACCTCTTCGGATTTCGCTATTGACGACACTTATTCACAGACGACGACCAGTTTTCATTTTAGTGAAAGCGCTTTATACCGGAAAATTGTCGAACGAGCCGATCGCTTGTATTTTGGTCACGTAGCACGCCATTTTATGATATGCCACGGATTTATTATATATTACAAACTGAATGGCATGTTGCCCACGTGTTAATGTAATTAAATGGGGGTTAACATCACATTAACGAGAGTTGCGTACTTATATGCTTGATGAGAGCCAATGACTGTATTAATGTACCTTCACGCTAATTGCTAAAAGAGCTCAACACTTTTAAACGCATACAACCCGGATTACATCGCGCACGCGTGTTTTATTGTAATGAGTAAATCGAAAACCTAGGACAATACTCGGGTATCTATGGACAATGCTATAGAATTTGAGAAGTATATAAATAAATCTTATAGCGTTTCCCCAGTCATCTCTAGAGTCTAGTCTATTATGAAACTGCAGTACTGTTCTATAAGAACTCAGTTGCAAACTCACTGCTAAATCCGCAGTAAAATCTCTAATTTCGTATTGTTTGTCTACTTTAACTGCGGATTTAGAACTCAGTTTCCCAATGAGCACTCACAAAATAGCACTGCCGAGTGAAATCTCTAACTCTCACTAGGTACTTTTCACTGCTCTAATGTGA
Organism: Diloba caeruleocephala; assembly: GCA_947459985.1. NCBI lineage: Eukaryota > Metazoa > Arthropoda > Insecta > Lepidoptera > Noctuidae > Diloba > Diloba caeruleocephala. Next base: position 20,348,326 of record OX381606.1, on the reverse strand, counting down.
TCATACGAGGTCCTCGAGCCCATTAGGTGCCGAAGATGACCACCCCGTTGGCTTTAGCCGGTAGGAGACCGGCATGCCTCTTCGCCCTTCCCCAGGGCGGAGGAAGTTCATTGAGAATTTCCATTGGGGTAATTTTTATGCGGATCTAGAACTTGTATGTGATCCTAGCAGTACTATTCCGTCTTACAGGTTTCGACCAACGATGACACGAACGTTTGCTGTTGTTTTAAAGCCTTATAGAGTCACTCTAGTGTCCTTTGTGCTATTACCTCCATAATTATACGGAAAATCCGTACCGGCTTGTCTATGATTATCATAATTTCAATATATTACCTTCCTTCAGTGGACTGTAATTCTATGTTTGTAGGTTGTGGGACGTATAGTGAGACGTGGTTAATATAATGTAAAACTTTTTATTTTAGCACGTACAACTAGCTAGTTAAGAGGTAAGGTAAGAAGGAAAGCGGATACAGATATTTACACCGTTTAAATACTGTACTTCCATGTTATGTCACTCATAATTAATTCATCATATCATATCGGCCATTTATACGTCCACTGCTGAACAAAGGCCTCCCCCATAGATTATCACAACTGTGTCATCGTTCTGGGGGGTAATTGCCAATACTCATCACGCTTGGCAGGCGGGTTGGTGAGCGCAGTATGGCTACCGTTTCACAGAAGGGACGCTGCTGCCCATCCTTCTGGTTTAGATTCCCTTAGTCGCCTTTTACGACATCCACGGGAGGAGATGGAGTGGTGCTATATTCTTAATCCGGACACCACACATAATTAATTACACAGGAGAGATCTGAGAGGACTTGATTGGACATGCCTAGGCCTGTAACAGTACTTAAGATAACAATTTTTTATTATAGAAACGGTAACTTAAAGGATATGTCCCGTTATTCCACTCGATAAAGGTGACAGTTGTTCAACTGAACAACCAAAACTAATTGTAACAACTGGACTTAAATAATTTTCCTTCTAAAGAACAGAATTTTAAAACTTGTCCTTTTTTGTATACAAATGTAACTTTATGTTCTCAACGATCTGGACAGGGCACTGAACTAAGTATCTTGAGACCAAATAAATACTTATCATACGGAGTTCACGGCCATAAACATGCGAGAAACTAAACTACAACAGCCTACTAGCACAAAGAGCTAATGTTGAGCCACTGCGGTATCCCGCTGTTGATCATGAATAACCTCAATACATACATACATATAATCACGCCTCTCTCCCGTAGGGGTAGGCAGAGACCACTTCTTTCCACTTGCTACGATCCTTACATACTTGTTTCGCTTCGTCCACTTTCATTATTCCCTTCATACATGCTCTTCGGTTTAGGGTACTGTTGACCTGGCCTTTTTCCAAGACGTCCCTGATTTGAATAACCTCAAATTTGACTGAATTTTAAAACTGGGGATTTAAGTTTCAGCATCGATGGATGGTAGCCTCGGGAGTGTTATTGACTGTTGTAGCACCGACAGACGGCTAATACAAAACTCATTCAAAGAGATTAATCCTTACGATTCCAATACCCGTTTGCACTAAACCTAGTCATAATCAGCCTGCCATGTGCCTTTTGTGCCACCATGCTGGCCAAGTGCGGGTTAGTGGACCACATACACTATTGAGAACATTTTTCCCACCCAAAACCCAAATGATAATCAAATTCCGAACCGCACATGAATCCGAAAAGTCAAAGGTGTGGTCCTGGATCGAACTTAGACCGTCTTATATAGAAGGCAAGCAACCACGACACAAGAGAAATCCTAGTGTGGGGCAATGATTAAAAAAAAACTGCCTACTTCCGATAAAATATGTTTTTATTGTATCATGACATAAGTGATAACGCAGACTACTTTATGGAATTTTTAGACTTTCTGGAAGATTTCGATCCGTAGGTGGCCGTGGCCCGTGATCCGTAGCGGGTGACCAGAAACTCGTCAGGCCAATTGAGTTATTGTAATAGCTACTTTGCTCGTATTGGATTAAATTGACGAAAGAATAAAATAGTACCAGGTAACATATGCACCAGTCTCGTTCAAGGACGGTGCGCGAGACGGGCACTGTGGAGATGTTTGGTACCTACCACCCGATCATATGGTAGGTACATGAGGTCATTGACCGCCAGCTGTTTTGAATTGACTTTGTGTTAGAACATAAATGGATAGTTTGGTGAAAAATTAAGATACCTACTATTTTTGCACTGATTCGGATAGATAATCATAGACCGATTCACCTCCTGAATGATTACAGTTGATTAAATTAGCACCCACTCACAGTACCTATAGTAATCTAGAATTCAAATTTTACATATTATTTTACTGTTCCTCGGGAATGAATGAAATGAAGTGTCAAACTAAGCAAAACGACAACTGAAGAAAAGGTTACAAGTAATTATAGGAAGAGTCTTTAATTACCTGAAGGACGATGCAGACATAGAAAGGGAACGCAGGGCGCTGTTGTTAGGTCGAATATTCGTAGGTTCGCTCATTACTCGGAGGATGTCAAAATCACTCTTTTCAGAGCATTTTGTACGTCATTCTACACGAGTAGCCTGTGGGCCGACTATTACGAAAAAACAGAACAGCGCCTTGCGCTTTCAGTACAATAATGCTTTGAGGATGCTGCTGGGGCGGATTCGGTTCTGCAGCGCGTCAGGGATGTTTGCCCAATACCACGTGGACTGATTTTACACAATCATGCAAAAGCGGTACCTATCCCTGGTGCGCAGGGTCCGCGCCAACCCTAGCAGTATCCTGAAACTATTTTCGGACAGGTTTGAGTGTCAGTACATGAACCATGCAGCATTGATCCATACAGTTACTGACTAGGAAAGAATAAAGTGAAATTGATGTTATCTATATCTATTGTGTTGATGATTTGATTATTTTGTTTTGAATATGTATATTATGACATGAATGTAATAATTATAGTATAGTTTTATATAACTGCAGCTCATGTACCTATTATGTATTATATGATTCAATGTTTGTCGAAATAAATTATTTTTATTTATAGAAGTTGCTTTTCGTAAATAGTTTGGTGTAACTAAAATTGATTCTTATGTCTTGCCTTCTTTAAGCATTTCCTAATTAGGACTTGCCTAGTGTTACCTTAGTGCATAAAAGCCATTAATAAATGCAGTAATCAATTAAATGTGCAAAGCTGTGAAATAACTGAAATTAAAGTTCCTAGAAAACTCGTTAGTTTTATAGAGTACAACAATAACACTACTTTGAAAGTTTTACCTTTTACTTTTGCTAGTGATGCAAAACGACTGCTGCCTTTTTGAAATCCTGATAAGCGTGGCAAAAACAAAGATTTAGATCTAATTGTCACGTTTAAAATGTAAATATATGTTCCTTTAATTACAAAGAAGCTAAACGGAGAAGTATTGTGTTACCAGACTATTTATGTATCTTGGACGATTTTGCCCGATACAGAATGAAATATTATGTTACGCGATGCCTCTAAATACCTGGCAATTGAGAATTCCTTCCCGTTTCCATGATTAAAATTATTTTAAAAGCTCCTCCAAGTGTTTATTCTCTAAGGAACAATACCAACTGAACTTTCAACAAACTAATTGGCCAAGTTCTGTACACTTTAACAACTAGTTGAATTATGTCCGGACTGAAAAAGTTTCAAGTTTCGACTAAGTATTTGGATTTTCCCGTGAACTTGTAAATGTTTAGCCGGTCGAATTTACTACAAAGTTGTAGCTTAAGTTACATGGTTTAGATTTGTTTTATAAACCCTAAGCTTGCCTGTATGTACGAGTATTAGGCAAATCGTAAGTAGGTGCAGCGTGTTTTCGGTGTGGTTCCCGGCAATGAATAGACCAAGCCTCTCCACCCATGAGTGTCGTAAATGGTAACTAAGGGTTGATATCAAGAGGATGGGCAGCAGCATCGTCCCGTGTGCTAATAAACAACATACTGCGACCATCAATCTGCCTGCCAAGCGTGGTGATTATGACCGCTCATTGTGGTGATCAACGGGAGGCCCATGTTAAGCAGGACCTTTACGAGTTGCTTTGGGAGATCCTTTACAATCCTCCCCGAAAAGTTCCTGGGGCGACGACCTTCTTACACTCGCCTTTCATATGCTAGAGGGGGTGACCGCTTTGCAGTCATTCCCTCCGAGATGTGTCTAAAGTATTGGCACCGTGGGCGGTTCTAGTGTGATCTTACGAAGACCTGGAGCCCCCACCGAAGATGACCGCGAGTCCGGCATACCCCTTCGCCCTTCCCGAGGGCGAAGGTAGTCCATCATGATTTTCCACTGGAGATCAATAAAAATATATTTAATTACATACTCGTATTTAAAATTGCATATATCCAGTCACTAATTGGTATTTGTTCGTATTGGTATCGCTTTATTATTGTAGTCCAGTCAAACAAGCCTTCAAATCGAAAGGCTTATTTGACTTGAATATTGTTCACATCAGATCTCGATCGTTCTCAAGTATAATGCTCGTCTAGTTTTAACGAGGGTACGCATTACGCCATCTGTTGACAGCTTATGTACACAATTTCAAGTTTGATTGATCTTCGAGAGATTTTCCGTAGCGAGCCTATGTTGAGAGGCCGACGGCATTGAGTTGTTATTGTGTATGGCGAGGCAGCGCGGCGTACGTACGCGAGGTCGACGCCCGAGGGTGCCGCGCGGGGGTGCGCCTCAGGGTTGCTTTGCACTTCCGCCTCGCTTCACTCATTTTCGCATAAATAGAACCTGCGTTACCGTATTAAGATGAGGGCCTACCGTCGACACATCTATGACACACATATATTCACTAAATACCTTCGTAATACTAATTAATTCCGTCTTCTAGAAATACACAGAAGGAGGTACATAGTACCAGACTAAAATACCGTAACCGCTAACAAAATATATCACTAACTTAACAGACTCCGTCCAACTAATCAGCGCAAACCTGCTCCTGATAAAAGGAGAAACGCAATTTGAAGTTCCTCTTAAAAGTTTCGAAAGCGCAGGAGTGTGGGTGAAATAAAACAAAGGCAGGCACGCGCCCGCCCGCGCCGCGGCACTCTTGCTGAGTGCTCTGCTTTGTGGCAGGCTGAGCGATACAATGCAATACGCGATATATACTTACATGCATACACACTAACAAGTCCTAAGTCTACTGAGCACATCCAAGTAGGCTCCCACGACTCGTACGCGTCGAATACGGAACTGATATTGTTACCTGCAAAATATATATGCCCTACAATACGCAACCATATTTTGTTTCCGACATTGATTAAGTGCGATGTTGCTAACAACTCTTGCAATATATTGAAAAATAATATAAGGACATAAAATTAAATTTGCTTTTGTCAAACCTTGTTTCCAATTTAATTAAAATAATACGAGCAGAGCAAAATTTTTCTTGACATTTCATTAAATTAAATTTCATATTTTATTCTGATATAGGATGTAAAACGTCAACATTTTGGGACGTAAACTAAATATCTACCTACTTGTTTTGAATTTATCTATAAGATTACAACTAAGTTTGTGATTTAGTAATTGAAGCTTAAAACTAATACAATGTTCTCTATAAACGAAGGGAAACCAATAAATTGTTTCCAAAAAAATAAAACATTTCCCGTTGATTGTTGGTGTCCTTACGCTCAACCGTGCACCGGAAATCATTAGGGAGGTGAACACTAATGAACCTCTCGATCGGGACAGATCGGAGGAGACAAGCCGGTCCATCGAGATAGCGGTGGCTTCACCAAATATTGGATTTTCGGTGTCAAGAATTCATAACAAGAATGATAAAACCCGCCTCTGGCCTTCCAGTCACTCCACCTTAAGAGCTTTTAAACTTTGCATGCTTTATGAAAGAAATCAAATAAAACTGTCAAAGTTTATGTAAAAGGAGGTTCCTGTTGCGTTTAAGTTAACAAGAGGATTTACTTTTTGGCATATTGAGTAAAAACTGATTAATGGTGTTGTAAATATTTTAAACAATATCTTTGAACTTTAAACGGTATATTGCAGTTTATTGAGTAAATATGAGAGCAAGCCGTGCCGTCCCCCGCCACTCAGCGACGGCTTATCGAGAGATGGTGAAAGAGCGCTCTTCTTTCAATAGGGTGGCTTTGTGCCTCCTACTAGAACCACTTTGCAACACTGACACTGATATATATATATATATAAATACCTAATAAGCTGGCGATATATTATCCATACCATATATCCATAGGTATGATTCCTTTTAAATAAGTCTCCCATCTTACTGGACGGTTACTTTGTAAGTCTCCCTCAGTGGGAGTCTCCATAACTTTCCTTGACCTTTAGAACAATACACTAATTGGTTGTCAAAGGATAAACGACAGCGCCCACCCAAAGTAAATGTCAAGAGGAACTTATACCTCTTAGAACAAAAGAGGTTTTTTGTAACAATATCTTAGAAAATATATTTTTCATGATAGTAAACATACATTGTTGGAATGTCCAAATATGTATATTCTATGTCAGATAAGCAATCACTGTATTACAACTATGTCACAATTGATTGATAAGGATGTAACTATATCGTTATCCTGTAATTCGTTTCTAATGGTACAGTTAAGGAAGCGTTCTTGAGGCGGGGGCAGTCCTCGTGAAGGAAATGAGTTCAATTTACCATTATCTCGGGGAATTGAGCGGTGCGACCTCGCTGGCCGCCACTTGTTATACTGACTTATTTAGTATGACAGTCCAACTAGAAAACCATCGCGGAAATTGCACGGTTGCAAATTGGATTCGCTTTAGGGCTGTGTAAATCGAGTTTGAGAAGTTATTGAATTCTATTTTTATAGAATACCGACCTCATAAAATCAGAACGGTCAACATGCACATACGCCTATGTTTTCAAAATTATTTTCGAATTCAGAAGTGTGGGCAGTATGCGACGTTTCCTAGAATTTTATAGAAATATAATAATATCCCCATTTAATACTTCTTTCGATGTCACCACTGGTTAATAAATTAATATGAAGCTAGCTTTTTCTACTGACTAACTCTAACGCCTAGCACGCATGGGTGACTTTTGTCACCGTGACAATTTCGTCACTCTTATCAATTCCTTGGGTATAGAGGTGCGCGCACGTTGCGACGTCACGTGACGTGACATTTCCATACATATACTTTATCTTTGTATCCATACAGTGACTAAAAATGACGAAATTGTCACGGTGACTAAAGTCACCTGTGCGCGCAAGCTCTAAGAAGTAATGCCGGTACAAATTCAGAGGTCTCTGTTTTAAATTTCGAACATTTCTTACGACGAACAAGCATACTGAACAAGGAGTCAGTATAGTTTAATAATTATAAGTAATTGTAGACTTGGAGCGTGGGCTCACGTGTATTGTACTGTATATGCATTGCTATAATACGTACATAAATAACGTAACATTGTATCAAAAACGATAAAAAGAGAGAGAGTGCGAGTATAGAATATATAACTGGGAAATGTACCTAACCTACAAACTTCTCCCAAATTCTACCGGTTCTACACGCTGAGTACACTTAACGCAATGCCAGTCTTAGGTCCGTATTACAGAACGATCCTCAAGTCCAGTTTGATCTTTAATCACCTGATCACTGTTTATGTATAGAATCTGTACTTGAGTATCGGTCATATTCCAGAACGATAATCAATCTAAACTCAGTTGAGACGAGATTCAAATCACGCCTCAAGCACATATTACTCATTGACTATGCATTAGCCTGTTTTCGATTACGATTTATTTCCATTACCAACTTTGTTCCGATCTGCGCAGAAATATATATAAAAATATAATTTCGGCCGAATAAAGTCCACTACTGGACACAGGCCTCCCTCAAAAACCACCACAACGACCGATATCGGTGTTGTGTGCTCATTGGGGGGTTTTGCCATAATCGCCACGCTTGGCAGGCGGGTTGGCGATCGCAGTTGAGTTGTTAATGTATTCGAAGGACGCTGCTGCCCATCCTCCGGTTAATCCCTTAGTCGACTTTTACGACACCCACGGGATGAAAAGGGGTGGTGGCATTCTGAGCCGGCACCACACGGTGCGCAGAATAAGAATAAAGAAATAAGAAGTAATTAAATGTACCTCAATAACCCTATTAATTAAGAAATATAGATATTCACAAAGTAGTTCGTCTTTACATACAAGGTCCATTTTAAAAGAGTTATTTTACATACTAGTTACCTACGTAAAATATTTTAATATACTTTAACGAGATGAATGTTGTTGAAGTATAAACTAAAAGGAACGTGTGTTGGTGTTGGATTGGCGCCTATTGTCATTGAACAGATGTTATGTTGATAAATAAATATCGTTTAATTAATTTGATGTTCATATTAACATAATAACCTGTAGCGAAATCGTGTTGGCTCCTCCAGAAAGTTAAAGAAAAGAAAGTATGACGTTTTTCACCACATATTGGGGCAACATGAAACTACCTCATTTAAAAAGAATACAATTATATAAGTCCTGTACATCTCATATACATCTGAGAGGAACACTAAAGACCACACTTCTTTTCGAATGATTGTTAAATAAATCATTGTAATAGTCAGCTTCTCCAAAAATATCAATTTTGTGATAAATATATACTTCCATTCAATGAAATTTTACAGATACATTAATATATAATATAATTGCAGAGACACTTATAAAAACATCTTAGCTTGTATTCAATCAAAACCAAATAACCAAATATCAATGCGCAAGAAACAACATACATTAAAAACCGTGCTCAAGCGCTATGCGGACTACACTCACGTGATCACAGTTCAAATCAATGCTCAAGTACAGACCTATAACTGAGTGACGATTTAGAATTAAGCAATGACTCAGTTGAACTACGTTCAATAAATCTATGCTTGAGGGACGTTTTAAAATTAATGCTCAACTTAAAACTAGTTTTAAACTGAGATCAATGCTTGTCTCAGTATCGGTGACACTGATATCTAACCGTCGTCCCGTAATATTATAATACGGCCTGGTAAGGTAGTAATGCCACCATTTCGGCCAAATAAAGTCCACTGCTGGACACATGCCTCTCCCAAAGATCACCACAACGACCTATATAGGTGTGTTGTGTGGTCATGGGGGGTTTTGCCATAATCGCCACGCTTGGCAGGCGAGTTGGTGATCCCAGTTGAGTTGTTACTGTACTCGAAGGACGCTGCTGCCCATCAAATGGCTAATCCCACAGTCGCGTTGAGATGTGTTAGTACTAATTATAGCCGGCACCACACGGCAACGACCAACTGTCCACTCATTGGTATTTAATATAATTATAACCACGAAGTTAACATAGGTAGTTCTTCATTTGTTTGCAGCGGGTGCGATGATGTGCAGCGTTCGCTGGAGCTGCTGGACCAGGTGCTGAGCGAGTACGACGAGGGCGAGCCGCGGTCGCTGGAGGTGCACGCGCCGAACACACCCGCCACACCCGCGACCCCCGCCACCCCGGCTACGGATGACGACTCGCCACTCGCGGGACACACCTCCGAGGACGATGGATATATGAGCATGAACGGCAGGAGGTAAAGTTCTATTTTATATTTAAGTAAAATTTTCGCAAGCCCGTTTCTGCTGAGATACCTATAACATTATGTTCATGCAAGATCAACATGTTGTTTAAACCATTCATATGAGTTATACTAGGCTCCAAGGTAACCAGAGTTACAATTGGTCCCAGAAAACAAGTACATGTATCACACAGAGTATGATGCACGCGGGATGTAAAGTGGATCCTCGGTAGTTCCAATCAGTACGACCTAGTCACTCACAATATCCAGCAACAGCTTAATTAGGACATGTTCCGAAGACGTCTACTCAGGACAATTGTCAATTTCCGTTATTGGCGTGTTAGTTACACTGTAAAGAAACGGACGTCGAATAAAACGGACACGATGACCATTGCTTCGGGCATAATAAATATTGTTTTTTGTTGATACACAAATATATAAATGTATTTCGCACGTCTAATACATTATCATGCTTAGCTAGATATAGGTTATTGGGCTAGGAATGCATCTTAAAGTGGATGCATCTTCACTGTATACTTACTTAAACTTCGCCTAGTATCTAATGGGGTTTACACCATTTTTGTAGTAGGTAGTCCGTGTGCTGTCCGGATTAAGAATTTAGCACCACTCTATCTTCTCCCATGGATGTCGTAAAAGGTGTATAAGGGATTCTAAACAAGAGGGATGGGCAGCAGTGTCTCTTCTGAAGACTATAGGCGACTAGGCTATACTGCGCTTACCAACCCGCCGGCCAAGCGTGGTGAGTACTGGCAAATTCGCCTCAAAATGCCTCGTTCAGTAGTGAACGTCCTTTGGCTGATGTGATGATGATGTGAACTGAATCCTTGGTAGTATCAAAATTTGGGTACACAATCGCACCAACCTTTTCTACTTGGCGACTTATACTGGATGCCGGTTTAGTCACCTTCAACACTTTAATGAAGAATATCCATTAATAATAATAAATCATGTGTCCAAACACGTAAAAACAGCTAATAATGTAATTCGTAACCAGGCAAACTATATTAGCCGTGCGGTACCGGCTTAGAACAGCACCATCCCATGTCATCCCGTCAGTGTTGTAATAGTTGACAATGGGATTAGCTGGAGGAGGGGGAGCAGCGTCTTCCACGGACATTTATTACAACTGCGATCACCAACCGTAGCGCCTAAAGCTTGGCGATTAAGGCACTTCCGATAAGGAGCGCCCCACACAAACTCAGACCGGTCGTTGTGGCGGTCTTTGTCCAACAGTCACACTTGCAGTTTACATATGCACCCGTCTCGTGCAATGGTGGACACTGCGGGGATGTCCTGCCATCATGCCGATCATATGTTAGGCACATACGGTCATTTACCGCCAGTTGTTATTGATTTTCTAAAACAAGGCTACTGTCTTAGAAAATAAATGGATATTCTGGTGAAAGATTAAGGTACTATTTTTATTACTGATTTGTTTGTTATTGTTGACTGATTCAGCTCTTAAAAGGTTACAAGCCATTTAATCGGCACCCAGTATAAGAAAATTTACCTTTAAAATTATTATTTTTCAATTATTAGCCCAGATCATTTTAGTTGTCGTCTACTAAAAAGAATAGACCACAACTTTTCTTACAATCTAAAACAGTTATTAAGCGTGATGATTGTGGCAATATTTTATCGCGATCATTTATTGTAGAGCTCTGTTAGCAGAGCCATGTTGCGAGGACACGTTTATGGGCTGTAGAGCTATTTTCAAATGCAGCGGCATTGTTGACGCAGTGGCTATGCAATTGACTTGCTGCGCTACGGAGCTTAGGTTTGATTCCCACACGGCACAAATATTTATATAGCCTACAGCTAGTTGTTTCTTTCGGGTCTGGGTAGTTGTGAGTTTATATCTGTAAACTCCACGATTCGAGAAAAATCAATCCTAGTATGGAGATGGATTAATATTCGATGTTGCATATAATAATAATAATAACTAACTATTCGATATAATATTTCAGAGCGAAATTCGCGCTGGGTTTCCGTCCTACGGAAGAGCGCGAGGAGCCTTCGCCCCCGGACCCACCTTCGCCGCGCTCCCCGCCGCCCCCCGAGGAGGCCCAGCGCATCATCTCTACACTACTGCCTAGGTAATTTTCAATAGAATACGTTTGCTTTTAGATTTATAATAAGATAATGCACCTAAAGTATTAACTAAATAGGAAGACCGCTTCGTTTTCACTAACATAGGTGACCTCGACCTGATAATGGTAATGGTCGTTTAGGGTCTGATATGACGATAATGAATATTAAAACAACAAACAAAAGCTCTTGTCGAAACTCTCGAACAATTGTAATAACATCCGACACTTCACGATACCTTTTATTGTGCTGTTTTGTATGATTCAATGCTGTACAAATAAAACATACTTATAGCTATGTCATTGGTCATAAGATCTTAAGCGTATCTGTTGATAGCAAGGTCTTGCATTACCCGTTCTGAGCAATGTGTAATCACGTGTTTCTACATAAGGCAATGTTAAAAAATAATGTGTTGAAGCTACGTCCTAAAAATTGCATTAATCAGGCCTCTATCTAGCAAAGACCATTAGGCCTTTTCAAACATATGATTTAGGATACTAAACTAAATCCTTATGGTGGTCTCACATAGACATTTATTTGATGCAATGCCATATTTTTATATACCTAATTACAACAAATTATTGAATAAAAATGTTACAGAGTATCACCAGCAAATTCGGCAAAACGAACGATATCAGCAGCAGAGCAGCGCGAGGCAGAAGAAAGATTGGACTCCATCATCAGCGTCAATGGCATCAACACGGCTACGCAGACCACTTTTGTAAGCATTTAATTGTACGATTTCAATGCCCTTCTCATAAGTAATTGGGACAGATTTGAGGAATCGACATTCTATGATCGATTCCCACTGCTAATACTAGCAAACCCGTATCGTGTCCGGATTAAGAATATAGCACCACTCCATCTCCTGTGGTGGAGGTCGTAAAAGGCGACTAAGGGACTCTAAACCAGACGGACGGGCAGCAGCGTCCTTTCTGTAGAACAGTAGCCATTCTGCGCTCACCAACCCGCCTGCCAAGTGTGGTGAGTAAATTAGTGAGTAAAAGTGGCAAATTCCCCCCAATATGGATGACACAGTTGTGGAAATCTATGGGGGAGGCCTTTGTTCAGTAGTGGACGTTGTATGGCCGATATGATGAATACTAGATTAGGTAGAAGAAAATATTTAATGGAATGTACGAGATCCTGCACAATCGTAGAAGGTTCACTTGCGTCTACAAGACGGCCCATGTTCTAGCCACCTATGACTTTATGAACGGTTTTGTACTTAATCCTGAGACCAATGGTTTCTTTGCACACGAAATCTGTGAGAAGTAATGTCGGCGTATACTTTCGAGTTGTCTCAATATACATCTATTGTATATTTCAAATTAACAATGTCAATCTTTATTCTAGCCGAAAACCAGGCATCAACGTCCTTATGGATGGGAAAAGGACACGGAAGCAACAGTTTTCCAACTTCAGCCACCACCAGTGCCTCCGTACAGGTTCGCGTCACTGCAGCACGGCGCGCGCCCGCCGCAGCCCGACACCGCTCTAGCTTGGCTTCCGCCGAGGCACAACGCTCCCCCCACCAATCCGAAGAAATCACCAAGTGTCGAAACCCCACCGATATTCCCCTTCATGGGTTTCTCGAGTGAATTCAACGACAAGCCATACAATGAACATCCAGTCACAATATATCCAGGGCCGAATATTCAATTCAAAAAGGAAGCACAGTCACCGACATACAACATACCAAAAATTTCACCTTCCAACACGAAGAGTTCGGAAAAGAAGAGCAGCATAAAACGCGACAGCAGGTCGGACGGTGAAATGTTGTCACCTAAAGGGAAACTACCTCCGCGGACTCTCGCTGGTTCTATGGAGAGACATAGAGAAGTGTGTAGAGGATCTTCGGAGGACGTGGTTGTGAGCTGTAAGAGGAGAAGTTCTAGTAAGAGTAACGACGAGGAGCACTTTTCGGACGACTCGCTGGAGGAGTCGTTCCCGCCGCCGCCGCCCGCTGTTACCACGCCTTCGAAACGCAATTCCATAGCTTGGGAAGTGTCACTCGATGGTGATGATCCTCTACTTACTCCAGGAAGCACAAAGGTATTTTTTATTTTATTTTATTAAGTCCTATCCTATACCCTTCTGGTCTTTGTCTAATTGTATTATCGCTTATTCAGGTAAAATCAACCCATAAATGGCCAAATCTGAACAACTGATAAGGTTAACCATATTAGAACACAATATCTAGTTACACCCCATATAAATGAAATTAAACGTCAAGTTAGTGAGATAAAAAGTCGGCATACAACGAAAGAGCGTACCTTTCGTCGTTTGCGTTTCCTAAGAAAAGCAGCAGGATGTCTTCCACATGCAGTGCATATTAATATATACAACTCGCTGGTAATCTAGTCTCTTATTGCAGGTGGTAGGTCTCTTATTGCAAGAGGCCGGATAGGTAGGTACCACCCCGGTGCTAGATATTCGCCGCCAATTACTGTGCTCCGGTTAGAAGGGCCCTTTATCGGGTGTAAGTAACATCCTAACGAAAACTGATACCATGAATTCAGTACATGATTGATTATGTAACCCTCAGAGTTAGAATTTTGCGTCGGTCTTTTGTGAATTTCCTTTAGCTTATTTAACTGATTCCAGTATGAAATAATTCCTGTCGTCTATCCTAACGCTATTTATAATAAAAACACAACTAACGATTTATTTCACATTCAACTGCAATGTAAATAAAAACTAAACGGCTGTTGTGTCGCTACAGTTCACGGATGAGGTCATCGCTCGCAGTAGCATAATATTCATTTTCATATCTCATTGAGTGCCCCAAAACGAGACACAATTAAAAATCTATTGTGTCTACACGGCTGCCGGCAATTGACACGCGAGAGGACGTAGTACAATAATCACGTAGCGTTTTATCTATTATTTCCGAAATACTGTAGGTCAAATTGTAACTTTTTCCCAAAGTTTTCGGTACATTGTCACTTACATCCAGTATATAAATCATCATCTTCATATCAGCGAAAGGACGTCCACGGCTAGAAAAAGGCCTCCCCTATAGATTTCCATAACGTCCAGTCACGTGGCGCGCGCATCCAACGGCTCCGAGCGACCTTCACCACGTCGTTCGTCCATCTCGTTGGAGGTCATCTCACGAGATATATACAAAAATATTTTATTTGCGGCAGCTGTACACTTAAACAAATACTATCAGCATACTGGTGAGAGAAATATTTTCTGGTTATCAACAATTTCAAGTAATCCTGACTAAAAGATCGTACCGAGCAATCTGAAAAAATATCAACAAAATCAAGTTAAGGAATCCAAGAACCGATTACGGTAAGATAAATATTAATGAAATGAAATAATCATTTGTTCAAAATAGACTAAAATAATTACTTCTTTCTGAACGACAACATTGGACAGCACCCATATAAGCCCACCCTTCACCGCTTCCTAGTGTTTAAGCTGGGGAGAAGAAACGGCGCAACAAACTCCCCAGCAACACGTGTCTGTCATATACAATATCTTTAAATACATGTACACAAAGTAACAATACTAAAATGTACTTAAATGTCAAAAATATATGTAAATTAAATATCACTAATATAAAACTGTGTAATAAAAAGTAAAAATAATAATACAAATCACATGTCAAAAAACAGTATAAATTCTATGTCAATAAAAGTGTATAAAATAATAGATGTCAGTTTATGTATAAAAGCAAAAAAGTATGTTGACTGTACCTAGCGAGCAGCGCAGTCCCAAGCTTTTTTATCGTGAACACAATCAGAAATACTATTAATAATACTCCTATTAATTTTGTGTCCAAGCACAACGGTGTTCTTATTACTTATATACGACAGGTTGCCCCCTGTGCCCTGAGACTTCAGCTGAAAATCAGCGCTACAGTTACCTGTTACTGTACCTACCTACCTACCTACTACCTGTAGCTGAGCTATGGCATTTAAACGCACGACTTCACAATAGCCTAGCAATATTATATTTATGTGTACCTACAGTGTGCTGGTTTTGCTGTGTTGTTTAATAAATCTATTTCTTTCTTTCTTATAATATCCTTTATTGCAGAGTTGAGATTTGATGAAAGCTTAATATTCTTAAAGGATAAATTTCGGACTTCAATGGGAAGTTTATTGTAAAAACGTATACTTTGACCCATGAACTAGTTCTTTACTTTGTGGAGGGAAGTACAATGTACAGCAAGATTGTACCTGTATTAACACTGAGAACATCGGACATTTTAACAAAATCTGAAATGTTTTATGCACATAGAATAAATTTTCATATATATATATTGGGAAGCTAAAGTCAGAATACCAACTTCTTTGAATTTCTCTCTGAGGGTTTCTCCCTTGGACCCAGTTTTCAAATGGCTAACTGATTTTGAATTTATTAGGTTGATCTAGAAATAATACTTTGTTCTAGTAAATAATTTTGCAAAATATTTGTAATTTTTGGTGGCGAATCTCATAATTATTCTGATCGATTGGTAAGTAGCATGCCGCTAAGTTTTGAAGATTTTGGCAAAGACATGTGACTAAAGTTTCAATAGCAAGATCTTATACCTACCAAGTTTTAAGTACTACCAAGTTTCAGGATTTGGGTTATTTCAATTACACGTTGTAAAAACAGGACGAGATTTTCTAAAATTCGATCTCTTTAATATGAAACCTCTATAATGGCTATTTAGTTATAATAAGTAAAATCACTATGTAGATTTATACGTGATTATTATTATACCTGCATAGATTGATATGTATGAATTTGGATTCAAGCCATAAATAACTTGAGCAGTAAGTTAATTCAAACATGATTCGAGTTCAACGAGAATGAACCTATAGGTCTGGTTTCACTAAATAGGCACTATATTTTTAATTCAATGAGTTAGAAAGTTGATACTTTCACAGAACTATCTGTAGCTGTACCTGCAGAGCACAGTTGGTATTTGATAAGTTACTAAGAAAAATGGATCTTGACGGTTAGAATGACACAATAAATCGCTCCTCAATCCAAGGGTTTCGTGTGTTCATCCTAAGGTACACCTAACGGCTAACCTTAAACGTAATTACCTATAATGTATCTAGAAGGTCGAGGAAATACCTGAATGGAGTAATTAGTTTAAAAGTACCTACATATTCGAGATTTTCCTTTGGAAGATGAAGCAGTTAACATTTTCTGGCTCTGAATTAGAATCGCCATTCAATCGAATGTAGAGTTTAAGTTAGGTAACTTATTTTGATAAGCAAAATGATAAAAGTATGCTTGCCATAATGGTAATTTAGCAGGAGTGGTCCTGATACTGTCCTCATATCACGTGATAAATGTATTAAATTTTTTTCATTTTAATTATTTCAGGTTATAGGTCGACGACGAAGGAAGTCGGGTGATCAGTCACATTCAAGTACAAGTTCCATACCACAAAGAGTAGACGATGATTGGGGAGAAGAATACTGGCCGCCGCCACCTCCACTAACGCAGTGTGAATCTCTCGCTTCGCCTACTTCAGATGTCGACTCAGAGAGTCGCCGGGCTCATGATCTAGCATGTGGTACATATGTCATAAGGAAAGGCAAAAATCGAAAACAGTTACCGAGTTTCAACAAGAACACAACTAACAAATCACCCACTAATCTACTCCAGAATCACAATTTGAATAGAAGTCTAGATACTGATAAGTCGATGGATGGATCAAGCATATCAATCAGCGGCTCCGGTTCAGTAGGCTCCTACAACTCTAGACCAAGCTCCGATTTAAGCTTGCCACAATCTCGTTACAGTGTTGATTTGAACTCGAGACTGAGCCGTGAGCTTAACACTCCAAACTCTAGATATAGTATAGATCTCTGCACACCAAATTCTAGATTGAGTAAAGAAATGACATCGCCAAAATCTCGTCTTAGTTTAGATCTCAATAACGGTGCAGATCGATATATCAATCCGGAGTACTTTGGCCACAGTCCGAAAAGTAGAAAAACAGTCAGTGAGAAAGGCGCGCACACATCAAAAGCTCAGACCAAACTTTCTCCACAAAATAGGTTTACCGATTTTAAGAAGTACTCATCGACATTTGATAATATTCAGTCCCTTATAAGAGAAGGAAAAGTTGAGGAGACACCCCCGACGGAATGCAACGAAACCGTCAATGAACTGACAACGGTGCCTCTCAACATGGTGAGAGTAGTGTCACTGCCGAGTCTTGGTGCGGACGGCGAGAGCAACAGCGCCAGCCGCCAAGCACTTATCACTACCGTGGAGGAGGAGGAGGACCAGGAGAGCGGCGAGCCTGGCTCTAGCGGAGACACCTCGCCACTACGCAAAATCGAAAACAATATTAGCGCTATATTAAGTCAAGGTCGGGACCAAAAACATTTTACCCCTTATGTACCTAAAGACTGGAATATCCATAAGGATGAATACTGTGATGACGTGTCTAAAGATATATTAGAAAACAATTTCCGTTATAGTTCTAGAGAGAGACAAAAGAGACATGACCTACAGAAATCGTCGAGTCACAATGAAATACAGAATCAGCGTTCCATAGAACGGCGTGACCGTTCGAAGCGATCGAACAGCATGCATAAATCCACAAGTGCCAAAGACGTACCGGTTAGTTTGATGCGACAGCCTTCTTCATCAGACTCTGCCGTGTCGAGCGGTGGTGACTTCCCTCTTAATGTTCAAATAGTAGAACATCCGTACAGACACCCACCGCTCCCGCTGCCCCCGTCGCCGATATTGGGCCACGATATGGGGCCTTTGCCACAAACCCCAGAATCACCTAAGTTTCCACCTCTACCTCCTTCACCTGTTCAGGAAGTTGAAGATGAATATACAGAAATAATGCAGCCTTTAGAAAAACGTCATGTGAAGAAAGCTGATACGTTACCAACACCAACGTTGGAGTCTAGGAGAAGGTATACAAGATGAATGAGTTATTACTTTAAATATTATAATTAATTGGTAATTTTGACCAATTAATCATTAATGCCTGACATGAATGACCGACGGCACGGTTGGTGCAGTGGGTGATACAGTCGGCTGCTGCGCTCCGGGTCGTGGGTTCGATTCCCACACGGAACAAATATTTGTATGATTTGCAGGTAGTTATTCCGGGTTTGGGTGTATTGTGTGTGGAATTAATGTCTGTAAACGCACCCACGATACAGGAGAAATCATAGTGTGGGCCCCTTTTTTTTAAGTAAAAAATAAATAAAATTATTTAGTATTCTTTTAGCATTACTTATAATATTTTATTACTTATAAAATGTATGATATTTCATTTTTCAGGCCGTCGGAACCCCCCGCGGTGCCACCGCATCGTGACACCACAAACAGCCTTAAGACGCGATCTATGGAAACCAGTTACAATAAGAACAGGAGAAGTAGTAACTTCAAGAGTGGTTCAACTGACAGAAGAACATTGCCTACAGGTAATGTTGCATTACCATGCTTGCCCGCTCATACCGGAGTCTGCCTCCTGGCTCAATATTTGACATCCTTTTATAGACAATCCATGGTCCCTTATCAATATCTATGTGGAAGTGAGATTTAAGAAACTAGCATATCACGATGACATTTCATGTAACAGCGGTATTTCATATAAGTATGATCTTCCAGAATTTTCTTTTTCTTGATCTTATCAGCCAAAGAACGTCCACTGATGAACAAAGGCCTCCCCATAGATTTCAAAATCTGTGTCTTCATTTTGCGAGGAATTAGCCAGTACTCACCAAGCTTAGCAGGCGGGTTGTTTATTAGTATCAGAATGACTAGTGTTCTATAAAAGGGACGCTGCTGCCAATCCCTCTGGTTCAGAGGCCCTAAGCTATATTCTTAATCGACACCACACGGAATATTTAAAGATTCATTTGTGCTATTTATGAAACAGATATTAATATCTTCTGAAGTTTACGCGAATATCATCCATCGAATCGAAAATAGTTTACGGAAATATATCGCGTTTAATTCATTCATTCTATATACTTACGTACAGCATCTATTCTATTCTCTTCTATTAGATTCGAGAGATATTAATATCAATAAAAAAATACTGTGTGCAGATTAATTCCTGGATCTTTTTATCACTATTTTGTATACAATACTAATAATTATGTTTCGCGCCACACCAATCAACTTTTGACTGAAATCTAATGATGAATACTTTACATTTAATCGCATAATTATTAAGAAAAAAGCAGTTGACTCAAAAGTAGTCATGGCTGGCACAGTATATTCGGTTCTGGCTTCGGTTAATCTCATCAAACCCACCTAGACACCTTATTATAAAATAATACTAAACGAACATATATTACCGTCTTTCACAGTCGCACAAATCGCTATTAGGTGACGCAGAAGCTTATACCTCTTTTTTATGAAGATGCATGTTTTTCCTATGTACGATTATATGTTCGACTTCGGACATCTATAGATACTAATTTTATAAAAAAGAGCCGTGAGTTTGTTTATTCTTAGGAAAATGATGCGCTGATAACGATTATAACAGTTACATAATTTTATTTAGAGCATTCAAGCAGTTCTATTTTACCGAACTATACTGCATGCGCGGCCCCTTTATCTGAATATCTATTGTTATCGGAATGTCTTAACATCTGACGACTATATCCAAGACTTGTAGCTATAGTAAAATAAATACGTACACTTACGAGCAACAAAAGCGGCCCACCCATATGCTTTAAGCCACTCCGGCGGTCAGTGAGTGGGCGATCAGGCGAAGGCTTAAAGAAGGTAGGCTAACTCCTCATACACCCGCAAATGGGTCAAAATTATCAGCAGCCTATCGACAAGCACGATTTAGTTTTTTGCGCCTTTACCATGCAGGTTTAGTTGGTGAAAATTTCATGCATGACGATGCCCACCCTCGTGTCGCGATCATATTGCGAGATTATCCGAGGGAAGTCGGTAATTCCGCAATGGAGTGAGTAGCGAGGAGCCTAGAACTTGATCCCATTGAACATCCGTGGGACGAGCTTAAAAGTTTTAGGATTAGAGCTAGGATTCCAGTACCTGAAATACTAACCGAACTGAAAATCGCCTATGAAGAGTGAACGAGTATCCTTCAAGAGTTTGTAGTGACTGATGATCAGTTTAATCAATAAAAAACAGGATAGTAGCCACAGTAAGGGAACGACAACACCGCTTATAAAAAAATGTCTAAGTCATAATATATTTGTTAAAACTGTTTAATATCAACCAAAATGATAAAAAACATTTGAAGGGTGTTTGATAATATGCCATTACTAAAAAAATATGACTCAGATTGTATGTTAGGCTGCTTTTAATTAAACTTGAGAGCTATTTTTATGTTAGTTTTTCTTTTCACTAAACTTTAATTTTTTCTTTACTATCTAACTTTTAACAAAAAATGTGAAGGATGGGCCGATTTTAATGCTAGCAAGTTTACTTCATCCCTGGTCTTGCAGCCTTGAGTAAGAACGAAATCCATATAAGAATATAATATATTAATATTCTTTAAATGTAATGTTAACAATACATTTTGAAGCAACCGTTCTTCATCATTTCCAGACATAGGAGCGAGCGGCGCGAGGCGTCGAACACTACAGCGTCAAAGTCGCGAAGCTGCAGCTACCGGTCGAGGTCCGCTGCAGACGTCAGCGAGCCTCCCCGAGACACCAGTGTTCGCTCGAGGGTGTGATGTGCCCCGCACCCCACCGCGAAACTCTACTGGACCCCCCAGAAACAACACCATGAATTCAATACAATCAATAGGTAAGCAATGTTATTTTAAGTCTACTTCAGTGTGGGTTTATTTATCACTAACCTAGCACTAATCTGCCACTATCTAATTGA
The DNA here is from genome assembly GCA_947459985.1 of Diloba caeruleocephala. Taxonomy (NCBI): domain Eukaryota; kingdom Metazoa; phylum Arthropoda; class Insecta; order Lepidoptera; family Noctuidae; genus Diloba; species Diloba caeruleocephala. Next base: position 20,326,866 of record OX381606.1, on the reverse strand, counting down.
AAATCACTCGGAACCCGCCTGCCAAGTGTGGTAAGTACTAACAAATTCCCCCAAAATGACGACACCATTGTGGAAATCTATGGGGGAGGCCTTTATTCAGCATTGGACGCTCTCTGGCTGATATTATGATGGTCGTCATCATAATATAAAGCTGCTTTTAACCTTTCAGTATTATAGTATAATTTGAAATGGAAGAGGTGAGCAAATAGATTTCTAACTTTACATTCACAGTTACAGTTTTCAGTTCATGAGGGTTCATGTCTCGATACCATATTTTAATAAACATACTAGAATAAAAAAATCTGGGAATCGGAATCTTTTACCATTGTTAATTTTTCGTGTACATTTATTATATCGAATTTTATGAAGCGATGCAGATACGCCACGCTTAACCAATTCACCCAAAAATATTTTATTCAATATATGCTGAAAATGTCTTTCCAAGACCTTCATCTCTGCACCTTCAATTTCTTTAAGACCTTTTTTGAATGACGAATACGTATCGAATTGGATTTTGTAGCATTTTCACGCATCATCACAAGAAGTTTAGTTTAACACAAAATTTCAAACTATATGTAAAAATAAAACATTTTGAAATGCGACGAAATGTAAAATTATTACAGATGTAAAAATACGCCAAACAACTACTAATGATACAGATCGCGCTCACATTTGAAAGGAGAATCTGAGAAAGATGTATCAACATGAAATAAATTAGTTTTCGAATCAGTAAACCGAAAGACGGTGGTCTGCATTTGGTCACGCGCCCCTCCATGTGCGCAGCACAGCGCACAGCGAAGCTTCATGGAATCCTTTACAATGACCCCCGAGATGTACCTGGGGCCGCTCTCCATCGCCTCCTCTCCTCTATGGAGGCTGACTTCTTTACAGTCACCCAGGTGATTTTAACCGGTAAGAAGTGTCTGGCACACCCGTTTGCCCTTACGCAGTTGGAAGATAAGGCACCTACGAAGAGCAGTGAAAAAACAAAAACAAAATCGCAGTATCACCGCGGGGGGCCTGCGATATTTGACCCTTTAAAGGACAGATGCCAGCTAAGAATAGCACCATTCCATCTATTCCCGTGGGTGTCGTAAAAGGTGATGATAAGATCAGCCGGAGGGAGAGCAGCAGCGTCCTCCGATCGCTAGCCCGCCTGCCAAGCGTGGTGATTATGGAAAAACCCCTCAAGGAACATACATCATAAACCCATGCCGGTCATTGTGGTAATCTTTGGGGAGGGTCTATGTCGAGTAGTGGGCGTTTTTCGACTGAAGCGATGTATAATCCGACAGATTGTTACACGTTAAGCGCTGCAGAGCCAAATTCAATAGGCTGCAGCGGTTATCAGGATCGTATGGTCACAACCTTACAGTCCTGTGGTATACTGGAGGCAGCAAGAATCCTGGCGCGCTTTCCGTCTCTGGAAAACTGGAAATGGACGCCATGGCCTACGACTGGATCCCCGTCATCTGTCAGAGTGGTGAAAACTGAGGTGACGAGAATGACAAACGGAGAGGTGGTGGGAACAGCTGGAAAGTCCAGACAATTCACGCCGGTGTGTGGTTAAAGATATCTTGACGTGTCTTGGTGTAGCAAGAAGTCTAAATGCGTTATATCACATTTTGCGGCTTACATAGATGTTCACCAGACAAAGTTGCGTTAGTGTTTTCCTGAATTGGATTGGACAAGAAACTACTAGTAACATCTACCATCGTGAATGTGACCAGGATTCCACACAGCAGACGTATCCAAAAGTGCTGAGTGGGACACTAATCGGCCGCTCATGGGCATGCATTGGGCAAGGTCTTTCCTCTCTGCTAGCAGTATCCTCGGCCTCACTGCTGCCCGTTGCAATGGCTGGCGGTTGCGAGACCGTCACAGTTTAGATGAACGCTTTAAGACTACCGATTCAGCCCGTCTGAGCCTTTAGGAAGGTTGACCCTTCTCGAAGATGATTGAAGCGGTCAGGGCCAAGGTGCCGTATTTTCTCATACATTTTTGAACATGGCGAAAACATATAAAACTGATAATGAAATTGAAATAGTTTTGGCATGTGTAAATAAAGCCATTTTATATGATAGGGCTAGGGATTCGACTTTGTTATCTGAGAGTGATGCATAATGACATCTATTCCATTCCGTAGATACGCAGGTCCGTAGTACGTAGAGGAAAGCTACCGCAGGAAAGCCCCTGGCTCAGACGGGATCATCAGTATGGTGGTCAAACACTTCTCTGCCTCATTATCTTAATTACCGCTATCTTAATGCGGCATTAGCTAACAACTTCTCCCAACACATGTGGAAAGACGACACCGTTATCGGTATTCGAAAACCCGGCAAATCCATCGTCGGAGCCATCTAGTTATCGCATCATAAGCCTTCTCTATCTTCCTGTGAAGATCTATGAGCGTCATTTAAAACCTATTTAAAGGATTATGCCCAATCTTAAAACTTTCTCGACGAGCAGTTTGGTTTTTTAACCAAATACTCTTGCGCCCGACAAGTGCACTTGTCACCGCACAGTCAAACATATCAGCCACGATTTCGTGCGCAGCCTGATGAACGCACGCAGTAAAATATCCCGTAATAATAAGTTGAGAATTTACGTCACGTTTGTTCGGCCAATTATGACTATGCAAGCGGTGCGTTCGTATATGCTGCCCCCGCTAATAAACAGTCGTTTTTAAATACCTCTCTTTAATTAAATAATACCGATCCGCCAATTCCTTGTTTTTGTTTTGATTCCCAGCAACCCCTAAGCCGAGTTCCATGTACCGTAGCTACAGTTGCTTAGTTCTTACGAAGTTTAAAGCCTGGCTGGAGGCTATGTCTGCTTTGCCAGATTTCCCGGTTTAGCAGCCACATCTCCCTGACATGTCTGCGAGAAGACCACATAAAAAAAACGAATTGCCGATAGCAGCCAGACTTAGAGAAACACCTGCCAATTCCTCGTTGCTCAAAAAGAACAACTTGTTTTAATTAGGCATTTCTCACTCATTCGTCTACCACGGTCACTACGGGGGGTACCGTTAACTAAGGTCTAGGCCTTAGTTTACTGTACGGTACCCGGGCTACGGTATCTAGGTAATAATGATGTAGATTGTTACACGTTCGTATAGATCAGCAAAACTACTGTTAAATCGACTAAGCATTCACTTTAATGCAGGTAACGATATTTCTTTCACTTTTCTTTATAAGTTCTATTGCAGCTACTCATTTTAACACATATACGGCGTAAAAACCCTACATTTATTATGCTAAGTTTACATTACAGTGGCATGAACCAGAGAAGGCCCATACCCGGTTGTGGGTAGATACGTGCTGCAAAATGTTAACCCAGTGTGCTGAGGTCGAGGCTCGCTACGCGAAACCCAGCCGCACTTAACGCCCGTCCGTGGGTCTTCGCATCCTGAATGTGAAGCGGGCATTGAGATAAAAGACGTATCGAAACTTGTTGCTTCTCTTTCCAATTCTTATAAAGAATTAAAATTTATATATGCATATTCTTTTGTTACAAATAGGGAGCTCGGCGACGCTTGGCGGGTACGGGCGTGGCTCCGTGATGGGCGCATCGGGTGTCTGTACCGGCGCCGACCTGTTGCGGCTCGGTGGACCACCCAGGGGCTGGTACCCTCGCCAAAGACACAGGTCGGTATTCGCTTTATTTCAGCACAGATTATAGAAACTCTAGGTCTCAAGTCTCGCTCTACATTCATCCTCTGTCGCAGCATACAAACGCAACCCTTCATCATCATCATCATTTCGGCCGAATGAAATCCACTGCTGGACACAGGCCTCCCCCAAAGATCACCACAATGACCGATATGGGTGTATTGTGGGCTCATTGGGGGGTTTTGCCATAATCGCCACGCTTGGCAGACGGGTTGGCGATCGCAGTTGAGCTGTTAATGTACTCGAAGGACGCTGCTGCCCATCCTCCGGCTAATCCCTTAGTCGACTTTTACGACACACACGGGAGGAGATGGGGTGGTGGTATTCTGAGCCGGCACCACACGGCAAACCTTGCAAATGTAAAATTATGCCCCTTATTTTTTTGTGAACAACAATTGTAGAATAATATTAGATCATTATTTTTTTACCAGGATTAAAGTATAAAGAGAAAATAGATTACTTAATACTATTTTCCTTTTAGATAGGTTTTAACGCAAATATTACCAGTCGAGCACGGAGTAAATACCACAGAGACTAAGCTTCAAACAATCACGCAACGATAGGTACACCAGTGCAAGGCGAGCTTTTATTTTTAATAACTTTGTAAAGTTTGGATTTTACTACACTATTAAAAGAAATATCTATGTTTTTCTTTATATTTAAAGAAAAACAGAAACCATAATAAATATATTTTAGCCGACTTCAAAAAGGAGGAGGTTCTCTCAAATCTATGCGTATTTTTTTTATGTATGTACACCGATTACTCCGAGATTTGTAAACCGATTTGAGCAATTCTTTTTTTAACTGGTGAAAAATGCTTTCGGGTTTGTCCTATATAAATTTTATAACATTTGATTGAGTAGTTTTTTAACCAACTTCAATAAACTGGTTAATTTACAACGCTTATCTAGATGATGTCTTAATAGTTGCGATTCCTCTCGGATCAGGGAACCGATTTAAATCATTCTTATTTTAGTGTTACATACTGATCTCAAATTGGAAAAAGTTCTTACATTTATTTACACTAAAAAGAAACAAATAAATCTTTATAACAAAAAAATATACCGACTTCAAAAACTCTACACGATATAAAAATATTAAAACCACTGAAAAGGAAAAAAAACTTTATTTATGAAATCGGGCGGCGCAGGTATATAATATAACTTCTCGTTGGTCTGCATGAATTGTTGAATTGTTTTTGTTGAGCTGGGGCATCCCACCCTTGCCCGACTTCATAAATAAAGTTGTTTTTCCTTTTCAGTGGTTTTGATATTTTTATATCGTGTAGGGCTTTTGAAGTCGGTATTTTTGTTTGTTAATAAGTTTTTTAGAATAAGTAATTTGTAATGATATGATTGATGAGGAGATTCGAAGAAAAACTAAAGTTGCCGTCATAGCTAGCATAGGCAATGGGCGGGACACAAAGCTCATAGAACTGGTGGCCGTTGGGGCAGAGCGATCCTCGATTGGAGATCACGCATCGGAAAACACAGCCTGGGACGGTCTCCAACAAGATGGACAGAGGCCTGGTAAAGGTCGCTGGAAGTCGTTACATGAGATCAGCATGTAGCTGCTCGTTGAGGAAATCTACGGAGATGTTCAGCAGTCGACATCTGATGTGATGATGATGTTGACGTTGAATTTTTAATACCTAGTATGCATATTATATAACATAATTCTAGTATTTCTTGTTACCTACTCGTACAAAATAATTTAAAAAAAACAGATGATGATATGTAATAATTTGTTTATTTATCCTCATGCGCTCCAACATGCTCCATAACCCTACCAAAATAGGCATACATTCTGTGCGCTCGTCAGAAGCTTTGTTTCTGTGACTATTTACTCTGTGAGTTGCGGACGCTCATGTTATTAGGGCGTATTATGTTTTGCGAATCTGTATCCTATAAAAAAACCATAAACTCTATCTTTATAATTAAGGTTTTTTCGTCATATGACTTAATGTCTTGGATTATCTTGTGCCACTCATTTAGTCAGTCATTCTGTATACGGCATAAAATAAAATGAATGCATAGTATATGATATACCGTTAAGGAAGGCCAGGTAAACAGGGAAGGAAATAAACTAAAATCGTTTTATTATTTATTCTAACATGCATTTAGTACACCACAATCCACACAACTACACCATACAAACATATCCTGGACCCGGCCGATGTTCATTATGTTACCAATTAAAGTTACATTCAATAAATATGTATTTTCCTCTCTTGAATGCTATATTAAAACGGTCACATCCATAATCACCAAGATGACTATATATAGGTCATATATGTTTTTATAACAAAAATCTGTCAAAATCAATAACATTTCACTAATAGATATAAGGTAGGTATATTCTAAAAACAGCTGAGGGATAAAGATTATGCCAAAACAGACTGGCATAGGGTGACCAGATTTCCGTATTTTACGGAACGTTTCGTTCTAGCTATGAATTCGCCCATGTCCCTTTATTTGGTGTAACCAATATGGGACAGTATATTGTCAGTAATTTGGTATTTTAAAGCGCACTTACCTAGAGATTTTTGTAGCAACACCTGGACTAAATTTATATCCCGTATGTATTTTACAAATTAAAGCAACTTTGATTTGTCATGTCCTGATTTTTATAAGTTTGTAGTTTAATTTCAATTCAGAATCCCGTATATTGAATGCTCTTTAAAATTACTAACCAAGCCTGGTCATCCCAGACCTGCGCTAATGGTCTTTATGTCTCCTATATAACGTACCTAAAGATTTTTTTGTACCAACACCTCGATTGAATATATATCCCGCATATCGTTAAAAAATTAAAGCAACTTTCATTTGTCATGTCTTGATTTCTATAAGTCTAGTTTAATTAAATTCGGAATCCCATATTTTGAATGCCCTTTAAAGTTAGTAACCAGATCTGGTCACCACAGACCTGCACTAGTGGCCTTATGTCTCCTATATATGCCATACCCATGCCAGTCTAAAATAATAACACGTAAAAGGATATGCCGGCCACGCAATGCGTAACTATTTGAGCGGTGCCGGATGTGACACCATTCGCAGGGCGGCCATTAGTGATCTGTCATTTCTTTATGGACGCTACTCCAATATTTAGTATGACAATTTTGATGTGATGGAAATGGCTAACTGCCCGTATAACAGCATTATCTAAACGCTTCCGAGTGTAACAGTGAAAGTAAACTTTTATTTTTCATCCTGGTGGCGATACGAGCAAGTCATTCGCCTGATGGTAAGCGACATGCCTGCCTATAACAATTCTAATGCTACCCAGAACTAGTCTACTGTGGCATCACACTGCACTCGTCACCGCGACACGTGAAGTTATTCAGTCTCCTATGCCCAGTAATTTCACTAGCTACAGTACCCTTCTAACCGGAGCACAGTAATGTCTAAAGTTTACACACTGACACTACTGCTTAGCGGCGAATATCTGGCTCTGGGGTGGTTACTACCCAGCCGGCCTATTGCAATAAGGGACCTACCACCGATATACGCTCTGCTTACGCACACCTGATTAGTAGCCCCCCAACAACTAATATTACCATACATAATACACACATATTTTAATAGAAAGCGAAATTTTAATAAATTCACTCAAGTTCAATCTGCAACAAGTTTTTTCCCCCTTATTTGTGTTTTAACACTAATTCTATAGTTACTTTTGCTGGAAAAAAAAATACGGATCTTAAAATTATCATAAAAAGCTAAAAATCTACTAGGTACTTTCTACTAATTTCGTAACTCTACCGAGATATTAAGCTGCACCGGTTCCTAAAAAATTGTGAATTTTATTAACTGGTAATAGGAACAGAGTTTATCAAAAGAAGTCATTATGTCCAATGCTTTTTTGCTATTATATATAGAATAGTTAATGAAAAAATTGATAGCCATATAGCCCATCACAAAAACGCATACAAAAATAACGCGCGGCGCTGTAATAACAACTTGTAATTTTTTAAATTGTTATAATGCTTGAATAGATACAGATAATTGATTATTGAAAAAAAAGGATTTACTTTATTCTATTTTTATTTCCCTTAAAATAAAGTTCCTGCAAACATAGTAAACTATATTTTAAGGGCACAATCAGCAGGACATAGATCACGCGTTTATAAAAAATGTGTAATATATGTAAGTAGGCAGGTATTTTAATTTAGTAGGTAGTAGAAACGGCTTTATAGCAGTGTTAAATAAAAATATTATGAAATTCATCAATCACTGTTAGACACTTCATATGGTACACTTATCCCAGTTACAGTCTATTTATGTGCGAATTAGCATCTTAAGAGGCCTTACCTTATATTTATACCGCTTCCTAACTAATCTCTCGTGTGAGCTAACCTTAACCGATATAATAAGAATCTTCTTGATTCGCATTACCAGCACTCTAACAAG